>OY978525.1:887500-5885000 GCA_963854835.1 Megamerina dolium
TGTTAACAATAGTTTAAAGTTTTTTGTTAGCGAACGTATTGTTTTGTAAGTTGCATCGAGAAAAAATTCGCAATAGAAAACAGCTGTTAATTTTCAGCAGTGTTGCCATCGAAATGCACTAATCCTCTTTAATTACGAGAATTAACCCTAAAGCTAATGCAGATTAGCTGCAGTTAATGGCCGAGACAATTTGAATTAACTCGATAATCCGGATTAACATCCGGAGCCGAAACACATCTCCACGCTTTTGAATGGCGTGATATCGTGAAATAACATCGTAAATGTTTAGTTTTCAAACTTTTTCCTACAATAATTTTAAGTGAAAATCGCATGTAAAAATCGCGCACCTACATATATTTTACCCTACAGGTCTTTTATTCTTAGTATTGTAACTAATCAATCAATATCGTATTATATAATAATAACGTACTATTTAACTTTTAGTTTTCACAACATAAACATATGATCTTGGCGTACAACTTGAATATTAGCGTACTTAATGGAATCCTATTCCGCCTTGTTATTAATATGCGAGGTTTTTCACATAACTCGAAGACAACTTCATTGCACAATATCAAAGTTGAAAATAGTCATGCATTGCGTCAGTGCGTTGCGTGTTTTTTGACCGTATTGCGCGCTTATTTAAGGTGATAATCAACGGTGCTCTCGTGATTAAACAGAACCACTTTCTATATTGTGTTATTAGGCTTGTTCGCTCATTACTATCACTTCATGTCATTGAGGGAGTAAAAACAAATTACTCTGGTCATGTGTTTATGTATGTGTATGTGTTTGTTATTGTTTTGGTTTTGTGAATCGTATCATGTTTTATAGAAGATTAAAAGTGATTAATATTGTAAACGAGTACCAAAAGCGGCAACATTAGTCAAAATAATACGATGCTGGCACTGAAAATGTTGTCCTACTGTCCCTATATTAAATTAATATTTCCAATTCCAATAGGAATTCCACAAAGGGAAGATTACCATGAGAGATAGCAGTGAGGAGGAAAATGACATGAAAAATCACTATTTTCTTTTTAACTGCACACGTTAACTTTTTAGCCAAGGTAAAAGATATTGCGGCACGTCTAAATGGCTTCATTAGATTTTCGCTTAAAGAAATGCGTGGCAAACAACAAACACGTATGGCATCTCATAGTCGGATCCTGTTAGTTTCTGTGCTTCAGGCATATTTAGGTTTACCACTCATCGACGTGGCACGCAGCTGCAAAAAGTACCATTAACATTTAAGGATTTTTTCATCACAGAGACTGGATTAGTTACATACGTTTATATAACTTGAGGCCTTGCATCTCTCCATTAGAGCCTTCATAATTGTTTGTGGAGAAATAGTCGGTAAAAACTTCAAGTCATCGAAACTGTTTCCACTTGCTAAAGAGAGACGTTCGTATCCGGAAATAGGTTCCCTCAACTTTGTTGCTTGCTTTGTAAGCGTTGTAGCCAATAAATTTAAAAGCTTACCAAACGTATCACAATCCACAGCCGATGCATGCGTCAACAAGCTTGTATAATATATGTTCTAAGCATAATAGAGCTTGCGCATGCATGCTTTTGTAATGTATAAAGCATATAATTGACAGTTGAATTTGTTGAATTTTTTTCTATATGTTATAGAAACTTCCCTTGCACTTTTACACTCTCAATTGTGGATTCTCTGTCACATAATTCGAGTACGCACACAAAATTGTAATAGTTGTAACTTGACAACAAAACCGTGAGTATATAAAGTATATTTATGGCAAATCAATGAAGGTACCATTTTGCATTATGCAAATTTGTAAACAAACTCAGATGATTTGTCTTCTTCTATCAGTTTTTGTAAGTGATGACAAATTTTCTGTTCGTTTACTTGTTTGCTCTTTCTTCCCTTTGAGAGAGAATTTTCGCTTACGCTCTTGATTTTGATTGATGACTGGTGATGGATAATTTTGTAATCGAACGCAACTATTAATTGTTGAATATTGTTTGTTGCGAACAAACCTATTCTCTGGACGTAATATGCTTACATATTTACGTAGTACAACTTTCTTAGTAGTGGTTTTAGTAAGATTCTTTTTTTGTGTAGTAATTGACGCACCACTATTAATGAGTAAGTGAAATTAGTTCAGTTTTGGAACAATTTATTAACGACATAGTTCAGTGGTGACAGGCGTTTCCTTTAAATTCCGATTGTTCGAATGTTATTAAAATGTTCTTGTATGCGGAATAGTGTATTGAAATAATTGAATATAAATAAGTGTTGATAAGTCTTCTGTAAGAGTTGAGCGACCTTCAATGACGATCTCGCTCATATTGGTGATGTCATAATAAGAAATATGTTTTGCTGGTGCGTTCTTATGTAGAGAGACTTAAAAATTGGAACTTAAAACACTTATTATACAAAATATATACAGAAAAAAAAAATCGAGTTTCGCCTTGCATATACAAATAAATGAAAACTCAAATTGAAAAAGCTGAGGCGATTCTGAACAAAACAGCTGTATTTTCCACTTCATTGCATTCCTGTGATTTTCCATCAACATGGTTTTTGAATCGATTGTCACAGATGTTCTCAATAAGGTACTCGGTGATTATGTGGAGAATTTGGATTCGAAGCAACTAAAGATTGGAATTTGGGGAGGTATGCATTATTGTTTATTTGTAATTAGTATCATGATTCATTTGACACCGTTATTGTGATGGTAATTAATCTACATAGGTACATAGTGATAAGCAATTAGAAAAGAAAATAAAAAAGTAGCCAAATCGGCCATGAAGGAATTTTGCGACAGAAAGTACAAGTAAAATAAACTCAATATATAATTTTTATACACTCATTTATTACTGCTATTGAAGAGGAACATGGATCAATACAAATGGATGCAAGTATCTATTTTTTTATGGAAAATATACATGACCATACATGTCGTTCTTGATTTAGTCATGCCGTTATTGAAGGATTCAAGATTTATTTATATATTTCTCAATTAACAAGCTATCTTATGTTAAAATTACGAATATTATTCGTTTAACGACACGCATATGGCAAAATGTATAGCCATAACTGCATAAAATCCCACTATTTGGGAACCTGTGATATCAATTTAACGTAATTCTGTTACGCCAATTTAAAGCGCTTCATATTTTGCTTGCTTTTAATAATATTTGTCAGGGAATTCCATAGTTTGACAAAGAGTGTCCAGAAGACGTAAGGTATTTATTATGAGGTACAATAAGGGCACAGGTTCTAACAGATTGCGCGAAGTGTAGGCTCACGAAAAGATACTCTGGTTACTTTGAATAAATTAATTTATACAGAAAAACGAGATTGCAATAGTTTAAAATGAGGCAGTTGAGTATATTGAGTATATGTCCGTAAAACTGCGATATATGATCATATTTTCGAATAAAGGAATGCCAATTTGAAAGTTCAAGGTTAACATCAAAGTACAATTACTAATGGTGAGCCTCATTAATAGAATATGAGATATACCTTAGACATGTAATCGAACGTAGTCGTGGATTCCATTTAGATGATGTGATACTATAATACATTCACAAAATAAGATGGTAATTTTGAGATGATATATTTAATTTTTATTTCTATCGCGATATCGGTATAGGATGACTATTAATACTAAAATTAGTTAACATTTTATTTATCTGAATTTTTTATGCATTTTTCAGGAGATGTTGTGCTAAACAACTTAAAACTACGCGAAAATGCTCTAGACGAGCTAAATTTACCAGTGCAGTTGGTGTATGGTTATTTGGGTAAGTTTGTCCTTTTTCCGCTTTCATTAATTATTTGTACAAGTAGTTAAACTGTAGTAAAATGAATGAAAACACTTTTCGCGAGAGCTCAGTTTTCATTTTGTACATATTTTGATTTTCATAGATGGAACTGATATTCATGATAACTTTTCAGGTGTAAGAGACAGTAAAAACGAAAAATATAAATATATGGTTTAATTTCTCGTCATTGTATACTTTTACAGGCAAATTGGTTTTAAAAATACCTTGGAAAAATCTTTATAGTCAACCGGTAGTTGCTCAAATTGAGGATTTTTACATACTTATTGCGCCAAAGCAGTCGGTAGAATATGACGCCGAAAAGGAGGAAAAATACGATTTACAAACGAAGCAGAGCGCATTGCAGGCGCTTGATGAAGCGCATAGAAAGGAGTTGGATAAAGGTGGTAAACTTTGTGTTCATTTATTAATCGGTTGTTAACGAATGCATGTAAAAATTTCAGATAAACCTAAGCCTGATGCTTCATTTACTGAAAAGCTTACCGCTCAGATTGTTAATAATCTGCAGGTGAAAATAGCGAACGTGCACGTACGTTATGAAGATACAAGCACAGCCGGAACTCCAATTGCGTTCGGAATAACTTTACACGAACTGGAAATCTATACTACTGATGTGAATTGGATTAAAAGCTATGTTACGGAGCAAGTTAGTCGTGTTTACAAAATAGCAAATCTTGACTCACTCTCCGTCTACATGAATTGCAATACGGAGCTATTTTCAAATTACAGTCACACAGATCTGCCAAATCAGCTTCGTAATAATATTGCACAAAAGGAAACGATCCCCTCATCATTCTCATACAGTTAGTATTAGTTATTTGTGTACATAAAGGAAAAATTCTGAATCGTTGCTTTATCGTTTTTCAGTTGTGGGACCAATATCATCCAATGCTAAACTGCAACTAAACATGAATCCAGAATACGATGATCCACCATTCAAAATACCAAAGATAGACTTGTGCTTGGAGATGGAAAAATTAAATGTTGGTTTGACAAGTACACAGTTTCAAGATATGCTCAAGTTAGCCGATTCAATGAATCGAATGCAACTTGGTGCGCCATACAGAAAATATAGGCCGTTTAATATACGTAAGTAGAATATGCAGTAGGTATGTACTATATGAAAATAATTGGGTGAATCATGGAAAAAACCTTTGAGTACGTACATTGGGTGTATGTATATACACCCAATAAATCAAGAAACTCAGAAAATACTCTTTTTTTGACTCTTATTTGGGAGTGTTTTGCTCATGTTTGAGTCCATAAAAGTGTAAATCATAAGAGAGTATTATTATACAGACTTATAACTTGGATGAACTACGACTTCTTCTTGGAACATTAAATTTGATCATTATTGAACGTGGGATGAATCATTAATTCATTTGCATCAAAAACATTTTGTATTTTTGTATGATTCTTTTGAGAGTTCTTGAACGCTCAGAATATGGTTTATTGTGTAGATTCCTTAACTTCATGTAGTGGTAGGAAAACATTTTACATTTTCACTATCGCAAGATTCCAATTATGAGTATTATTTCTATTTGACAATATACAGCATACAAGAATTTTTACCGGCAATGGTGGAAGTTCGCTATAACAGCGGTTTTGGAAGAAGATGTTAAGAAGAAGAATCGTCGCTGGTCGTGGGATTATATAAAGGAGCACCGCAGCCTTTGTAGATCATATGCAGAAGTAAGCATTTCGTTAAAAAAGAAATAAACTCTGAATTCTGATTATCAATTAAATTCATATTCTAAGAAATTCAAAGCTAAAGAACTGAATAAGAAGCCACCTGCAAGTCTGATAGAAACGTGTACATTGTTAGAACAAAAATTGGATCTGTTCAATTTGGTGTTGATACGTCAACGTGTGCAAATAGAAGTGGATAAAATTAAAAAAGAGGAAGCCAAAAAATCTTCTGAAAAGACAGGATGGTTTGGCGGATGGTTTGGTGGTAGTAAACTACATGAAGACGGAGAACCAAATGATATAGGTATTTTTGTTCATTATATTTTGGAATTTTTTTGTGAAAAATAATGAGAGTACATACATTTAATTGGCAGTGAAAAAGTTTGAAGCTGCCATGACTTCCGATGAAAAGGAGAAACTGTATCAAGCTATTGGATATCAAGAGAATGCAGTTCCCTTAGACTTGCCCGAATATTATGAGGCAATCAATATGAATTTCAAACTTGTCGCCTTAGAGATAGGCTTATATGATGATCGTGGTGATCGAATGACAAATTCATTGAATGCGTTGAAAACGATTACATTATTAAAATTTTCTGAGGCCACTTGCAGTGTACAACAGCGACCAGCTGCTGGCGCTTTAAGGTAATGCAATACCAGAGTTCAATATTCAATTCAATGTGTTCATTTTGTAACTCTTTCTTTAAACTTTAATTTTAGCTTAAGAGCAAACGTGAGGGAAATGGAAATGACTGGTCTTGGCAGCAACGAATCTGCACCAATTCTAATCAAATCGAAAATTACCGATGAATTCAATTTATTGGATATTTTCTTTGAGACGAATCCACTGGATAAAAAATGCGATCAACGCATCAAAATACATGCTCGTCCATTGCAAATTGTCTATGATTCCGATACAATTCTTTATCTAATTGATGTATTTTCGCCACCCAAATCTGTGAACCTATCTGAATTAGAAGGTGCTGCTTCCGAAAGAATGGCCAACTTCAAAGAGCGTTCTGCTACTGGAATGCAGTATGTTATAGAAAAGCATGGAGTTGTCGAAGTCGATATCAAATTCATGCCAAATATACTAATAGTGCCACGAGGTGGTAAATATGTTGACGGTGAAAGTTCTGTGATTGTTGTCAGTTTGGGCCAATTGCACATCACATCGAAACCGCATCAGAAAAATAGCCAACACAATGTATCAACAATGTTTGAGTCTGGCACACATCAAAGTAAAATTTTGCAAAACATCATGGAGAAAGCGTACGATAAATATACAATATCCATTGAGGACATTCAGGCAAGTCCAAATTAAAATTCATTAATAGATTGAATGTATTGACGACTATTTTGTTGATGTAAATTCAATAGGTTTTGGTAGCAAAATCAAGCGAAAATTGGGAAGACATTCTGTTAGTGGCTGCCATGTCTGAAATGCATATACTACGTCCAATTTCGATAATCATCTCCGTTGACTTGTGTGTGGTAGACGATGATCCACGTTTGCCCAAAACCAAAGTAGACATTATTCTGCCTTGCATAGATATCAATATAACCGAGGAAAGAATTTTTGAAGCTCTGGATGTAGTCACCAGTTTGCCACTGCCCGAAGGTGATGTATCTGAGCCAGCACCTCTTTTGAAGGCAGTTAGTTCTGCTTCTTCGAGATTGTCTTTATCAAATTTCCTCACACAAGAGAAGAAGAAGCCCAAACCAGCAAAAGCAGACGCGGAATCCAGTATTGCTACAGAAATAGTACAATATACAAGTTTAGAAGTAAATTTTGCACTCAAACAATTTAGTGTTACATTGTGCAAATCAAACACATCCGAGAAGGTAATTGAATCTCCAATAGACTCAGTCAACTATGGTACTCCAATCGAAGATGAATCCAATGTCAATGAAGAATTTCAAGATACCACCAGTCATATTGTCGTCGATGAATCTCCACAAGAAGTTCAAAAAATATTATCACTGCAAATATTGCAATTGGAAGCGAATATGGCACAACGCACCTATGAGATGGTAGCGACAGCGAAGTGAGTATAAGCTAAATTTACAGACAATTTTAGTGTACCATATTTGAAAATCGATTTAAAATAAAAATCTCTTCTCATTATCATTATACAATTCAGGCTTGGTGCTATCAATCTTACGCAATATTATGAGGAATCTGGCAGTAACGAGCACCATCTTTCGGTAATTGATACACCGCGTTATACCGAAGAATTACAATATTTACTCACCGTTGCATATACAATGGCTAATAAGATATCTCCAGAGTTTACCACAAAATACAATTCCACAGAGCAGCATGTTGTTATAAATTTCTCCACTTTAAATATAACACTGCATCAGGAATGTTTGCTCCAATTGTTGGAAATTGTAAATACCTTACAAAACAAATTTGAGGCGGTCAGCATTTCAAAAACACCAAAGGATCGAATTGCCACCACTAAGCCAGACGATATTGTTAGCAAGCTGGCGACCATAATAGAGGAGGAAACAGAAGATAATGTACGTGGTGCTTTTGTGTCAAAGGAAACTCGCAGAGGGACCCAAACGAAAGTAGTCGATTGTATTAAGTTTAATGTGGTTGCCAATTTAGAACAAGTTGGTCTATTGCTAACTTGTCGCAAACGACCTTTAGCATCACTAAAGGTGCAGCATTTCTATGCCGGAGTCATCTTGAAATCGTCATATACCGAATTAAATTTGAAATTGAAAGATATTATCGTGACTGATTTGAACCCGCAGAGTATTCATACAAGTGTAAGTAAAATTATATTTTCTTATTGTATTATATTTGAGTTTGAAAATTCAAAATGTGGCACTATTTTGTAGATATTTTATCAATTAAATAGTCAAAAATTTTAAATTCCCAATTCTTAAAACTACTCGTGACTATTGACAATTGGAAGGATGTGATCCAAATTTCGGTTGAGTGCTATATGTATGGAAGCAAAAAAAATCTCCTGAAAAGACAGAACGTAAACGTGTTTAAGCCTAAAGCCTCATTATCGATCGTGTTCAACGTACCACAATAAATATCACAATCACAAACCACTCTCACAATTTTTTATATTATATCAGGACAGTCCATAAGTTCGTGCGTTATTTTTTTAATAATTTCTCAGTAGGCGCTTTTTGCGTACACAAAATGATTCGTGAGAGATAACGGAACTATTTTTATTTTCTCTAATGTATTGTGAATTCAACAAGTACGTGTTGTTAAAAAATATGGTGGAATCTTCGAACGAGTATAAGAGGCATATTTTGTATATTTTTATAAAAGTGAAAAAAAAGCAACTACTGCTGCTGCAGAAATAAACGCAGCTCATGGGGAGTGATTTTCCAAATTCCGAAGTGGTGATTGTGATGTTGAGGATCCCCCACGCTCTGGTCGTCCTGAGGTCTTTAACTCCGACGCCTTGTTGGAACTCGTGGAAGCTGAGCCAAGTTCGACAGTCGATATGATGGCTGGATGGCTAAATTCATCACATGGAACAGTTAACATGCACCTGGTTGAATTGAGCAAGGTTCCAAAGCTGGTAAAATGCGTTCCGCATAAACTTTCCGTCGCAAACTTTCAGCAGAGAGTGAATGTTTGTCCTCAGCTTTTTTGAACCGCATTGTTACTGGGGACGAAAAATAGGTCCTTTACAATAATCCTCTTCGCAAATGCCAGTGGTTAGATAAAGATGAAACATTAGAACCAACCCCCACAGATGGCCTCATGTTGGTGGGATATGACCGGTATCATTTATTTTGATCTGCTGGAACCAAGGACAAACAATTTTTTGAACAAGGAATTAAAAATTTGCCTAAACATTGGTAAGACATTGCAAATAATGGAGGAAAATATATTATTGAGTAATAAATACTGAAAACTTCTTTTTTATTTAATTTAAAACCACCTAAGAAAAACGCACGAACTTATGGACTGACCTGATATTAAAGTACGTGATAGCTTCTTCACCGCACAGTAGTTGCAATCAAATATCGTCTTAAACAGGGTTTTTTTTATTTAATAATTTGTTCATTAATAGTCATGCAATATATCATCTGACATAAATTTAGTTGTGACCCTAATAGAAATTGGTTTATTTTTGAAATTTACTCATGAACGGTATGAATAATCACAATAATCTAATCTAATAATCATTTCAGATACTCTCTATTGTGGGTAATAATGCATTAAATTGCCAGATTGTGATGTTCAACTTGGATGAAACGTCAAACTATAATTCTGACGACATGAAAATAACTGTTGAAATTGGTTGCATGAAAATTGTGTTTTTAAATTGGTTTGTCACTTCTGTGCTTGTAAGTATACGATGCGTAATTGTTAAAGACTTGATATTTATAAAAAAAAAACCTTAACATTTTTAATTCTCAGAACTTCCTAAATAATTTCCAAGCAGCACAACAAGCTCTGGCTAATGCTGGTGCTGCTGCTGCAGATGCTGCCAAACAGAATGCATTGGATGCCTATGAGAAGGCTGCACGCATGAAGCTAAACATCAAAATAAAAGCACCCATTATCATTGTACCAATTGACTCACAAAGCCTGAATGCATTGGCACTCGATTTAGGTTTCCTGCTTTTATCGAATATTACCAATGAGATACCAGTGCCGGAGAGTTCGCAAGGACATGCTATTGTTGACGAAATTAAATTGGAATTAAAGGACATGAAGCTATCAAAAGTAGCAATTTTAGGTGGTCAAAGTAGTAGCGCGGATATATCCATACATGGGTCCACAGATAGTAAGTTGGTGTGCTTATTTCTCAATGTAAGAGCAATTTTAAGATTGTCAAAAAAATATTAGCCGTAGATTTGGCTTATGGTATCAAATCGAAAATCAATATTTTGGATCCAATTAGTTGTACATTATGTGTGAAGCGTAATCTTTCAAGCGCATGGTGGAAGGATACACCGGAAATGGATATATCGGGACGTCTCAAGTCTATTGAGGTACGACAAATGAAACGTACTTGAAGTACCATAATAATCTTTCGTTTTCGTAGATCAACCTGTTTAAAGATGATTATGCGCTAATAATGTCTATTTTGAATCGCAACCTAAATGAGGGTGCTAACGAATTTGTGAATGAGGAAGCTAATAATTCCAATACGGTCAAAACATTGGTGGATGTACACAAAAAAGAAGAAACTACACCATCAGAAACACATGTACAGCGTACTCCACTACGTGGACGTGATAGTTTACAAGACAAAACACAGAAAAGCCCTCAAATCTATGAGCAATTAAAATTCAATTTTCAATTTGATGGTGTCATTGTGAATTTAATGTTAGGTGTGTTCTACAATATGTTTTTTTTTTCACATTCACATACAATATATTCATTTACATTTGCATATTCAAGATAATGACGAGGGTTTGGCGCGTTTCGGTTTGTATTTCCTTTCGGTAAAGGGTACACAGCTGGTGAATGGCACCCTAAGTACTTCAATAGTTCTGTGTAATATACAAATCGATGACACTCGACCCAATACGAAAAGTAAAATTACTAAATATCTTTGTCGTAAGGACTGGAGAGATAAAAAAGGCTGGCAACGAGCTATGGAAGGCGTGAGGCCAACAAGTCCAAAGAAAATACTGGAAGCATGTCGTGTCGATACTAATTTTATGCTTGATTTGACCGCCATTATAAAGGAGAATGATACGTTTGGTAAAATGTTTGTTCGAATTGTAAAGTTCATGTTGTATGAAACTCTTGTTCATTTGTAGCTGAAATACGTGTTTGTGGTTTTGATTTAATCTTGTGCATTGACTATCTGCTAAAGTTGGCAGAGTTTTTTGCACTGCCCGAAGAAACTTCGGACATGGTTGCGTCTAATGTAGAACAGAAGGTAGTTGATACAAAAGTTGCTAATGTGCAGCAGGTAGCCGCTGATGGTAAGTCTGTATTGGGCTGTCTCGTACCTACCTTCAAGATTTTACTTCTATTTTATTAGTGGCGGCAGCTACTACAACAAACCAGCAAGAAGAGAAGAAAATAAACCTAATGCTTCACGTTGAAGAGCCTGAAATTATTTTGGTTGAAAGTTTGGAGGACATTAACACAAACGCGATTATATTCAATGTAAATAATACCTATATATTTTTAGTTTACCTTATATATTGGGTGTGTGAATTAGTAATAGGTCTCTTTTCGTGCTCAAAAATCATTTATTTTCAAACTACTTTCCATCAAAAACGATGACATTTTCCCATAATTGTTACACATAACACACGAGGACCACCTGCACGATGAGACGAAGCTGCTGAAGGTCCGAGAACACAACGAGTTGCTGTCCAGACAATTTTGGCTGGCCTGCCATATGGAAGAGCACCCCAACAACGCTCTTACGTTTGCGCTGCCACCCCCGAGGCGGATCAGTAACGACTTGACAATTTACAATGACGACATTGACAGACTAACGAACAATAATACGCTGGATCACAACTCGCACTCTTCTGCTTCCAAATGCTTGCATGCGGAAGCGGTAGAAGCTGCGACTAGTGCACACCAGCCCAACAAAATCTTTTACGGAAGACCCCCACCTGTTGCCAACGTGGAAAACCTATTACCAAGGAAAACAAGGTGAATCCTGGCGCAGCTCAGGTCGGTATACAGTAAGTTTAACAATAATTATCTATCGATTGCGACCAATCACCGCAAAAGACAGTCCACCTATTCAATTTACCCTTGCACCTCACAAATTTAACAAATTTCTAGGACTGGACCTCTATGAGGACACGAGCGAACAAATTGAAGTTGCTACAACAACAACAACATTTTCCCATCTTTCTGCCAATTTATAGATACCATCCCAAAAGAACTTCGCCGGCTTTGCGGCCAAAAACAAATTGAGCCAAATGCATACATACGATTTAATTAAATTTCAAAATGTTTCATTTCAGGCACAAGCTCAGCTTAATTATCGTTCAATAGGCGAAAAGCAAATAATTCATGGGGAAATAAACGAATTGAAAATGTATATGAGCTCTTTTATGCCCGAAAGGCGCGAAGCCACACAGCATTACATCATTCTGCCGTGCATGATTAGCCTGCAGGGGTCTACACCAGAAGAGGAAGGCCTCCATATCAGCGTACATTTTAGTGACATAATATTAAAAGTTTCACCGGCAGCCATCGAACTGTTAAATAAAGCAATGTTAACAGTTACCGCAAGCAATGCTGAAAAGGCATTAGTACAAAAGAGTGAAAACAACTTTAGTGATATTTGGACGGCACGCAAATTTAAAGATAAGGATCATTGGTTTGTTAAAGTTGGTGAGTACACCTATTGACCCGTTTGATGAAAATTGTTTTGTGCAAATGTTTTAGCCTTGAGTCAATAATTTGATTGTTTTGATTTGTAGATCAAGCACAGGACGCTTTAGAATATATCGAACAGAGTGTCGCCGAACAGAATACTGTAAAGAATTATAAAACGGAGCGGTGTGTTCTTGAGATACCATCGATTTCCATCATTATAGAGATTGGCGTCGGTTTCTATACTACACCAGTGCTCTCACTTGAAACACGTCTAAATGCTGTAGCGAGCGATTGGAGTCGCAATCTGAATTTGAGTGGCTCACTCAGTTTAAGTATGAATTACTTTAATCAGACACTTGCTGCATGGGAGCCCATTATTGAAATGAACGAAATGACCAATCGCCAAGAAGAGAAAGAATACCTGCCTTGGGAATTGAGCTTCTCTTTGGCCATGGAATCAAAGCAAAGTGATTTTGATGAGGATGTCGAGGAGAAAACGACTACAATCAGGATTCAGTCTGATGAGAGCTTAGAGCTGACAATGAGCAAAACATGTTTGGATTTGCTGGGCGTTTTAAGTGAATCATTTTCCGAAGCGATCGATTCCAAGGGACTAACTAAACCGAAAGCAATTGCACCCTACATTATAGAGAACGATACTGGATTTGATATCTCTATAAACTTTAGGCGTGGCATTTTTACTTTACATCATTGTCACATGCCTAATTCTACTATAACGAATACCTTGAATCATGCACTAGTATTTCAAACAGATGAGGCAGATGCCGAGTTTTCACCAGACCAGATTAAGGATTGTACAATATCTTGTGGGGGTCGGGCGTATTTGCAAACAAAACTGACATATGACATAGACGAAGAATCGAATCTTTATGTTAAAGTAATTTGTATATCAAGACACGTACTATGCTTATTCGATTTTTTCCCCACCTAACATATTCGGTCGACAATTTGGAAATATCGGATAAACATAGTTGTACCACTATTGTAATACATACCTAAATATAAATAATTCATGCTTTGAATTTTCAATTAAAGGTTGGTGGAATCGATAAGGAGGTTGTGTTACCAATTTCCAAATCAGATAAACGATATTTTCCCTTATATCGTGATACAAATCAGGATCCCTGGGGTATAATATCTGATGTCCATTCGGCTCATGGTTTGACTAAAATATGCATCCACGGCGTAGTTGATGTACGTATATTGCGAATGTATAGTAATCGATATATATTTAATTGTTTTATTTTTTTTTTCAGATTTACAATCATTTCACTACAAATATTAAGGTTTATCGAAATAAACCACAAACGCAAAAGGAGAAAATTTTAGTTGGTGAAGTTGGTCCTGGAGATGTGTTCCATGTGCCTTTACACGCCATCTACTCGGAGTCAAAGGATTTATTCTTTGCATTGAATGTAAATCAAAATTAGTTTCTGATGGAAATACACAATTGGTGATATTCGTCTCATCTATTTTAGGGTTACAATGTGTCAGTTCAAGGCATTCGCTGGAATGACACTCCTACAGATCTCTGCTATACGCGTCAAATACAATGTGATCCTATTGATACATTCGAGACCTTCTACATTAATGCTGTTCGCGAAAAAACGGAAGTATATCATGAAAATACGAATAAATTCAAATTACTCAGCGCCTTCTATACGATTCACTTGCGTCCACCACTTTATTTGCGCAATGCTTTGCCTATTGACGTTAAAGTATCGGTTGCCGGCTGTTCGGTACGGAATAGCGATTCGAACAGAAAGAATGAATTGAATGAAGCAACACCGACGGCATTAGCGAAAGAAGATCTCCTAGATTACGGTGAGAAGGAAGTCAAACCAGGTGATGTCTTACATTTGCCTACAGTCAAACTATCTGGCAAAAGTAAGGAAAGCAAAAGTTTTCTTGTTGTACGGGTGAGTTGTGCATGTGCGTATGTGCTGGAAAATTATACGATGTTATGTGAATATTTTCCTTTTATTTGCTAGTTGATTCAATATTTGGAAAAAGATTGGTCTTGCACTACCGAGATTTCTGAGGATCATAAAAATCTCTGCACATGGGTATTTAGTTCCTACGATTCTGCTGCTAAAATGGATATGGAATTGCTTGTACGGTGAGTTGGTTATCAAGTTCAACTGATCTTTACCTGTTTATCATGTTGTTGTTGTTGTTGTTGTTTCAGTTTGGAAGATCGTCACGGTAGTTTAATGGTTACCCTATACAGTCCATTTTGGATGATTAATAAGACTGGACTTATGCTCAGCTATAAAACCGATACTGAAACTGTGGACGTCCTGTATCACCCACCTGAATATAGTGGACCGATTTTATTCTCATTTCGAGAAAAATTCTTTTTCGACAAGAAAAGCGCCAGAATACGAGTAGAGAACGGTGAATGGAGTGATAAAATTCCGCTGGATGTAGCTGGTTCAATGGGCGGAGTTACTTGCAGAGCGAATGATATATCATATCAGGTCATTATATGTATATAGACTAATTGCTGTGTGACTTACCTTGGAACTATACATTTTTAGATCGGCGTGCACAATCACTTGACCTATAATTCGCTGACCAAACAAATTACGTTTATACCATTTTATGTGGCAACCAATAAGTGTGAATTTCCAATTGAATTACAAGAACGAAGACGTCCAGCTGATCCATGGATTAAGGTTTATTTGATTAGAATTGAAATTGCTTTAAAATTTACGGTTACAGATATACCCTCACAAAATTATTTTTCTGTCAATCACTGAACATATTTTGTATGGCATGAAACGACTGTAAATGGTGAGCACAGCAATTCAAAATAGTGGGCAAGTGTGCGGAAATAATGGGCAATCAATCTGTCTGCTCTTTTCTAAACATTACCTAATATTTTAACTTTACAATAAATACTCTCGCAAAACTCATTCGACTTTGCAAAATGACACGACTTAACTCTCGTTGTGCAGTGAAAATTGGGAAGGACCTCTCCCCTCCGTTTAATACCGAACGAGATTTCAGATAAGGTGATTCGTTATCGTGAGACTTCTTCAACCTTATTATGGAGCAAATTATACAAGCTGCAGATTTACGACATAATGGCACTATCTTCAACAAAAATGTCATGCTGCTGGCCTATGCCGGCGATATTGACATAATCGGTGTCAACTCGCGAGCACTCAATGCAGCATTCTATGAATTGGAACGAGAGTCACGTCGAATAGGTCTTACGGTGAACGAGGGCAAGACGAAGTATCTAGTGTCAACAAACAAAGAGTCCCGGCGTCTTGGACAGTACGTTACTGTTGACAATTACACTTTCGAGGTGGTGAAAGACTTCGTCTATTTTGGAACCAGCATCAACAACTGTAATGACGTTAGCCTGAAGATCATGCGTAGGATAACTTCTGCTAACAGGTGTTACTTTGGGCTGAGTAAGCAATTGAGTAGTCGAGTCCTCTCTCGAAGATCGTAAATCACACTCTATAAGTCCCTCATTATTCCTGTCCTAACATATGGCTCAGAAGCCTGGACAATTTACACCACGGATGAGAGGATGCTTGGAGTTTTCGAGAGAAAAGTTCTACGCAGGATCTTCGGACGTATTTACGGTGATGGCGAGTATCGAATAAGGTACACCGATGAGCTGCATGAGCTGTACGCTGACATTAACATAGTCAGGCAAATCAAAATACAGCGGATGCGCTGGCTAGGTCATGTCGAGCGAATGGAAGAAGACGCTCCAGCGAAGAGGATATTTAATTCGGCACCCGCTGAAGGACCAAGTGTTGGGTAACCTGGCGGCGCTTGGAATATCCAATTGGCGCCAGCAAGCTAAGAACAGAGAAGGCCGGCGCCGCATTATATGTTCGGCCTAAATCGATCATCGGTTGTTATGGCCACATAAGAAGAAGAAGAACAATAAGTACTCTTGCTCGGCGCCATCTTCTGAGGTGTTTTAATCATGTCCATCTTTTTTCTGTGATTTCACAATACTTATCTATCTGTACCTAATTAGTATTATAATGATGATAATATGGATTAATATTTCATTTAAGATTCCAGCCAATGGTTGTGTTCCATTATGGCCTAAAGATGATTCAGATCATATGATTGTTGCTAAAGTACAAGGACAGCACACAACGGCTTTCAAATATTCAGATGTACAGTGTACTCTGCTGGCTTTGGAAAATAGTAAAGTAAATAATGTAGAATTGAAATGCGAATTGTAAAAATAATTATCGAACAAAATTGCTTGCAAATGTAGTACGGCGGCATCAACGCTGATGTTCAAGTCACTGAAGGTGGAATATTTATATCATTTAGTGAATATAATCCCGGTGATGCTCCTGGTCTTTTGATCAACCATACTTCAAAACCGATTACGTATCATGAGAAGGGTCATCCTTTGGAGCGTACATTACAACCACATCAGAAGGTATTGTGCACGTGGTTGGATCCTGCTGGTGAAAAACTTGTAGTGTTCGGCAAAAATAAGGTGGAGAATGATTTGAGACGTGATGGCATTGGAGAGTTGATGTAAATAAATGGATGAGTGTTGCTGTTGGTTTGTTTTTTGTTGTAATTGTTGACTTTTTTGGCAGTCTCTCTGATGGCTCACCAGCATATTGGGTCTCATTTTTGGATGGTCTACAACGAGTTTTACTTTTCACTGAAATTGAAGCGATTGCATCTAAAACTGAGAGCAGTTCTGCCTTGCAAACGATTGCTACGTCAATTGAAGTACGAATCCATGGAATAGGACTGTCAGTATTAAATAACGAAACTGGGGTTGACATCATGTATTTGGGAATAACTAGTTCGGGTTAGTTAGTATTCAATTTATCCCATAGCATAATTCTAAAATTGACATTTTTGTTTTGTTTATAGGTGTAATTTGGGAGTATAAAAAAGAGAGCAAGAAACGTTTCAAGCAAATGAAAATCTATGATACGGCTCAAGTGGAAGCGCAATATCAACAGTACCTTATTGACAAAAGTGTTAATCAAGTGAAAAGCTATTATTTGGATAGCAAACATCCGCTTGATTTTGAGCGCATGTCTTTGATTAAAAATGGCGAGCGCGTTGTTCGCCGTACATTTTATCCCGGTGTATGGATATCGATTAAAACGTCACCATTTCAAACGCAGCTACATGCAAAAATTAACAAAATTCAACTTGACAATCAGCTTACTGATTGTATTTTTCCAGTGGTGCTTGCACCGATTGCACCACCAAAGAGTGTCGCTACCAAAACTGCTCTGAAACCGTTCATTGAGTGCAGTGTAGTGCAGCGCGTCGTACCGAATTCCACAGTGAAGCAGTTCAAATATGCTACAATGCTCGTACAGGAGTTTCACTTTAAGGTTGATCTGCTTTTCCTCACAGCCATTGCGAATATGTTCAGTAGCAACATTAGTGATGAACAGTCGGCTAAGCTTTTCAATGAAAATGTCGAATCGATTGAAAAGTCTCT
This sequence comes from Megamerina dolium, assembly GCA_963854835.1. Taxonomy (NCBI): domain Eukaryota; kingdom Metazoa; phylum Arthropoda; class Insecta; order Diptera; family Megamerinidae; genus Megamerina; species Megamerina dolium. The sequence goes on from OY978525.1 coordinate 905,790, forward strand.
GTCGAGCATAGTGGAAACGCATTCACTGCAAGAACAAAAGAATTTCTATGATAACTTACATTTGGGTCCGCTAAAGATACACGTCAGCTTTTCTATGGCCGGATCGGATATTTCTGCCCTGCCAGGCCTGCTGTCGACCCTGGTACAGGGCGTTGGAGTAACGCTTACCGATGTAAATGATGTCGTTTTCCGTTTGGCATTCTTCGAAAGAGAATATCGATTCTTTACTCAGCGCCAATTAACTTCGGAAATTACCACGCATTATACCGGACAAGCCTTGAAGCAATTGTATGTCTTAGTTTTGGGATTGGATGTACTGGGTAATCCGTATGGATTAGTTGTTGGCTTAAAAAAAGGTGTCGAGGACTTGTTCTACGAACCATTTCAGGTAACACCATTACACCGCATATGAGTACACATATATATTTTATAAATATACCACTTTACCTTCGAAGGGTGCAATACAAGGTCCTGGTGAATTTGCAGAAGGTCTTGTTTTGGGCGTTAAATCACTATTCGGTCATACTGTGGGTGGGGCTGCTGGTGCTGTATCAAAGTATGATAGAAGACCATTTTGTTGTTGTTGTTCTAAAAATAATAAATATCCTACGAGTTTAGAATCACTGGCGCAATGGGCAAAGGTTTGGCTGCATTAACATTTGATGAAGATTACCAGAAGAAGCGGCGACAGGCCATGAACAAGAAGCCAACAAATTTCCAGGAAGGAATAGCACGTAGTGGCAAGGGACTCGTAATGGTATGAAATAGATTTCAAAAAAATTTAATTGTACGAATTGCAGTAATTTGTGTTTTAGGGCTTTGTTGATGGTGTTACGGGCGTGGTCACAAAACCTGTTTCCGGTGCCAAAGAAGAAGGCGTGGAAGGTTTCTTTAAGGGTCTTGGCAAGGGGGCCATTGGTCTAGTGGCACGACCCACAGCCGGTGTTGTCGACTTTGCCAGCGGCAGTTTTGAAGCGGTAAAACGAGCTGCAGAAACACACGAAGAAGTGAATCGTTTACGTCCACCGCGCTTTTTACATCAGGATAACGTACTGCGATGCTATTGCCGAGCAGAATCGGAAGCCAATAAGATTTTAAAGTACACTCTAACCATATATTCCCATGCGCTATGAATTATGTAAAAATATTTTTCAGAGAAATTGAGAAAGGAAAGTATGCAAGCACGGACACATTTGTACACTGTGAAGAAATTGTTCAAAAACGTGAATATGTGCTCATTTCAAATCACCGGATTATTTATACAAGCAAAAATGATTTGTTTGGTACATGGACGGTAAATATATAGAAATTGGAAGCGTATACATATTTAGATTTTCACATTTATTATCATTACTTCAGGTACAATGGACATATTTATGGCACGAAATTGCATCAATAGCTGCGACGGATCGTGGTGTTCAAGTTACTTTGAAAAAAGAAGGCAAGAAAGTAATGGGCTTATTTTCATCACATGAAGCTCAACGCAAAATTATAATGATATCGCAAAAAGGGCGAAGAGAGAAGTTGGTCGAAATCATGGAATCACAACGCCAACTATCATAATTGTTTTTTTTTTTTTTTCTCTATAATTGTTATTTTATTTTCACGAATTCGCATATTTGCTTGTTCCAGCGATATTCAACGCACAACTTATCAGCATAACAGATGCTTTGTATCTTAAAATGTTAAAAAAATATATGTGAATTTTTACATTTCATTGAAATTGTTTCATAAAATATACACCAAAATACTTACACATAAATCAATATTGTATTGTTATTGCTATTTCTACGCAATGGCTTCATACGTGCGTACGTACAAGCATGAATATTTAGGAACACGGTGTTTGTATTATACACAAATCCATTTGAAATGAACAAACTTCATAAAAGACATTTACTACTCTTACATTGGCAATAAATTCCACAACATAAACTTATTTGTAAAATATAAAATTAAATAAATAAATAAATTCCTCATAACAAATTTTTCAAAAATCTATCACGCCAATATTTTCTCTCGCGGAAGTCACTAATTCGTAACGCCATTTCCTTAGGATTCATTGCCGATGAACAGCACGATATAGCTGAAGTAAATTACGGAAATAGTGGAAGACCCGCAATTACATGAAGATGACTTAATTTATATGGTCAAAAAAATCATTGGAACCGAAAATGATGTTGAAACTGATTTTGATGAATATGAACTCAGTACATTCACAGCAAAAGTTGTTTTGAAGAGACTTGTGATAGGAAGAAAATTTACGGTAGGTGTAAATCAAAATTGCTTAAGTCCACTCCAGCAAATCGCATTGCGCTCTGCTATTGTGACTTTTTCAACGAAATTTGCAAAATTGAAAAGTTTCACAAAAAAGTATAAAAATATATAAAAAATCAAGAAACAGGTGAAATTGTAAGCACTTTTATATGTTTTTATGTTTCAAATGTGCTTAAGTCCAACGTAGAAACTGCTTTATTTTAAATATGGCTTACCTTTACATTGTTTTTTCTTCTCGTAATGTTTCCAAGATCTATTTTGTAAACATTTTTACAGTTTTGCATCAGCTACATCAAATGAACCAGAATTTCCGAAAATTATCTTATGGTGGACTTAGGCAGATGTATAAAATGTGGGACTTATAGGCCGCAAAGGGCCCTTTGGCTGAGTTTCTTTCCAGTAAAGCTGTGCGAACAGTATTAGAAGGGACCTGCTTATATTAGCCTATTCCGAACGGCAGAACCCTTGTGACATCATTTTTTCTAAGTTTATCATATAACTCTTTTGAAGCTTTTTATGGCAAATTATTACTGCAGGAAGAATTGCTTTGTGACAGGTGGGCACCGTTCGAAAGAAACATCTTTCGATATTAAAGTTGTGCTTCAGCCGGGGATTGAACCCATAACTTGTGGATCGGAAGGCCAACGCCATATATATATATATATATATATATATATATATATATATATATATATATATATATATATATATATATATATATATATATATATGTATATTACAAAAATTAATCAACTAAATGATAATGAACATAAAATCCATTGTAAGTAAATAAAGTTTTTAAGTTTCATAAATGCAGAAAACAATTACTTTCAAATGCGAAATCTCAAAATACGTAGTTTGCCAACGCTGTATTGTATTTACATAAGCATCGAGTGTGTATATTGGCAATGTACAGCTGCTTTCAGAAACTGCTACTGCCGCTGCAGACGTCCTGTTGTAATTTGGGCTTAAGAAAGAAATCATCAATAGTGTAACTAGTTTTTATTTCCACTATTCTTAGTTATTTAAAAAATTATATATTTTATCTTTCGAAATTGAACGAATACAAATAGAATATAAAAATTAAAATATTAGAAATATTAAATTATTATAATATACTATTATATATATTATGTCATACATAGCTAGCCCTATAAATATAAAATTCAAAATGTAATTTACATAATTTGAAATAAATATTAATGTATAAATGCTTGTGAAACTTTCAATGAAATCTTCTAAATAAAATGAAACATTGGTCATCAGTTAAGATCATCTTAAAGTTAGAATTGGCTTTTTGACAGATTTTCATATAGAATATGAATGCTACGACTACGGGACACTGTTTCTATATACGGAAGAACAAGCAACATGTGTGAAATATTCATATATTAACGCAATTTCTTGTAGATATCCTCATTAGGTAAAGATTCTCTAAGAGTCTACTTGGTGGTATTTGACACATTCATGATGGGTTCGTAATTGTTGCCATCATTTTCACAGCAACTTGTCGATGAATTAACAATAGAGTTTGCTAAAATGTCCACATTACACATATGACCACTTGCTTCGAATCGATTGATGATCATGTTAACCTTACTTTTGGCATCGCTTTTGATAATGTTCGTTAAAGAATTTGGGATATTGTCGGCCTCTGATTCATATGTATTATGGCAATGTTCAACCATTGTTGAGCTGTTCAAAAGAATTTCATTTTCGCTTTCTCTACTTTTTGTGGGTGATGGTATAGACGACACTCGCGCATTGATTGAGCTTTTATTTATTTTACTCAGAATCCAATTTTTAGTGGATATTTCCTTCCAATTTTTGCGTGGACTTGTAATCGGTGTACTACCTTTTCTTTGATTGTTTTCAGCATTAACACATGGCGGTGGACTAGAATTGCATATCGTTGTTAAACATACATTTTCAAATTCGGAGGAATTACAGGAATAATTTTTCTTTTCTAGCGGAAACTGATTAGATAATTTAACCTGCACATCCCTCAGTTTATTATTAAAATTAAGTTGTTCAGTACTTTTTAAAGGTGTATGAGGAATCATGCTTTTGTCGCCATCAATAAGACATGTTGTTTCTAACTTGGCATCCTGTTGATTGGCATCAATAGATAGTAATGGTTGAGGCGGACATTTGGGTATATCGTATTGAAATTTTGCGGCAGCTTCATTATCCATTTCGGGAAATATTGCAATTTGATCGCCAGCATCATCATGTGCTGTCTTATCTAGTAATAACTCTGTTGGTTCATGTGCATAGTAAAGCAGTTCAGGTTCCTCGTATATGCAATCACTTTGACGGTTGTTCTGAAAATCGGATGTCGCTATTTTCTTCACCTCTTTTATATTATTGAAAGATGGTTTTTTTACAACTGGTGGTGATGGCAATTTTCGTGCATTCCTCATAACACTGGCCGAATCGTTACGAATTACCGTTTCAATAGCATGAATCCATTCCTTTGCATCCACTTCATTGGCGGCTTGAAAAATGAATTTTTTATTCGGATCAGCGGCGACTTTTATTTGAAAACATATTTCACGACGTTTGCCCTCGCCGGCATGTTCGATTTCAATTCCGTTGCTTTTTAAGTGTAAACAAAGCATTGGCTGCGATGATGTAGGCCCATCAGCATAACAAAGAAACCAGTCGTTCAGAATTCCACAGTAACATTTCTTGCTCTGATCAAAAAACAGACGCCTTTCGATGCGTTGCAATTGCCCGTATTTCGAAGATTTTTGTATAGCCAAATGGGTAGCTGATAGGCTCTTGTAGGGGCAATCAATGGCTTGCGTTTGTTTCACTTTTTCGCTTTTATTCATGATATCTTGTGTGACGTTACATGTATCGTAAATTTCTTGGTTTTCCATAAACACCTCATTCCAACTGTTTGTATCGAATGTTTTGTCATCCTTTTCAATAGTCTCATCACTATTATCGGTATTATTCAGAGTCTTAGTGAATTCGTTAAAATCGTCTTCTGAAATAGAGATTGGTAAACGTTTAATTGCTGTGAAATTGCTGTTAAGGGCCTCATATATATTTTTCACAAATGCGCAGTTCATATTCAAGGAGCACCTACGTACAGGAAAATAAACAGAATGCATTAAATAAGGTAAACCGGCTAGTAAGAGCAAAATATTATTTAAGTATTTGAATAACCAATTCAAAATGCACAGTTATCTGATTCACAACGGAAAATAACGTTTTCAAATACGTTTAGGGAATTGAAAGTGCAATACCCCCCCCCTAAACTTCAGTGTTATTTTACTTTTGTATACATGTAAACCAACAACAAAATCGTAACAGCTGTTTTACATACGACAATACAACTCCAAATACAACATAGTTTGAAAATCCTAATAAATTGAAGCAAACTGAAAAAGATATAAATCTAAAAACTTACGAGTTTTTGTGTTTGCGTTCATACTCATGTATGCGTCTTCCTCGCATTCTAATATCTGGTTATTTTGAATATTTGTCGTTGCTGAAAACAATTGTTTGTGTATATTATTTACATTTTTTCTATTATGGCAAATGAATTCCTTACATGGATTAGGCAAGGATCTTGTCGAATATAGTTCCAAGAGTTGTTCACATCTTAGTAATAGTGTCAAAGATGCTTCTGCTTCATTTATATGGAATATATTTGAAGCGTTTTCATATTCGGATGTTTCCAAAGATGCTCTGAAGTAATTGCGTACATCTGTAAAAATTGAATAAGATCAAATTAAGTTTATAAATTGCACTTGTCGTGTAATATTACAAAACATTTCACGCATAATAGGCAGCATCTAAGGTATTTTATACTAAACGGTTGAAAGCTACAAAATACTTTCTAACTTATAGAATTAGCTTTGATTATTAAATCATTGATATATGATGGGCTGCTGATGGGCTAACAATTAACAAAACAGTTAATCAGTCAAGTCAGCTAAGAATCTCGTTCCTGTCCTGTCCGGTTCTTTAAAGCAGTTATTATCACAGATGTATTGCAAAAGGGTATGTAAAGCAAAATTCAAGCACACAAAATATATTTACGCATAAGTTTAGTTCTTGTGAAGTACATATGTACATACATATGTTATAAAAACCACATGTATGTAAATTAAGATACCAAAGTATTTGTAACATGACTAGGTTTGACGTATTGTAAATTATGTACGTTATTTGGTCATAGAGTGATCTTTTTACCAGATGTCTGCGGCTGTATGTAATGAATACATAAAAATATTTAAGAGAGTATATGCTCCCGGTGACCTCAGTCAAATTCAATTTAAGTATGAAAAAATTATGACTAAATGAATAAAAGCAAACATATGCACATATACAAGTACATGATACATAAAGGGGTTTTCAATAAGAATGATATGATTTTATATGTGAATATAACTTGGTACAAATAAGTTTTGATAAAGAAAAGTTTCTACACTTGAAACTTTCGATTGATACAATTTAAATGTTTATGCGGACGAATTCTAGAGGCACAATTTCCAGTCACTTTGTGCAATAAATCAGTATTTACAATTCACATGTGTCCACTATGTACTGTATAGACATTTATATTTTGAAAAAAGTAAGGTCCAATGATATTGTAATTTTTTATGAATGCAAATGGTGAAAAGATAGACTGAACCAAAACTAATGTCATTAAATTGACCGCGGAGACATTTGAAAAACCCTTTACATGTGTAATATTTGTATGTGTATAATTGCATATACATTTATAACTGAGAAATATTCTACGTAAAATGCTTTGAATATCTTATTGGATACATTGAATGAAAACCTCTCTATATCGACAAAACCAAAATCACTTAGGTAGGTACTTACCAAATAAGAACTGCTCTATATCACTGTGATTCAGATTTAAGTTCATTTTGTACGTAAATTAGCATGTATATATGTGTGTACATATGTATATACATATAAAAAGTTTATTTAGATGTTAATTTATAATATTTAACACTGATTAACGACCACCAGAGCAATTTAAAACGATTTACATGTTTTTCATATTTTAGAGTTGTGCTAATTTAATAAATGAATTTTTTTTTTTTTGTATTGAAAATATAACACTGGTATACTGGCTTATATATTACTGGTTAGGTATATTCGAGAAGACTTGCAGACATTTAATCACACTAAATTTAGCGATCTTCAAATGACAATGAGTATATTTTATCACCAATTTCACTTGGCCTCTTCAGTGTGGTATATGATCTTTATGTTTATTCACGACAAGTGAATTTATTTCTTTATGTCATTTGTATGTTTATATGTATGCAACAGTTTCTTTGCATCTGTTTATACATGTATCATACATGTACCTTATGATTTCTTATGGAAACCAGATGAATACCTCCTACAGAGAGAGATATATAATTACATATATATTGAATGCACATTAAATCTTTTTGCTTCAAAAGATGTATCGAGATTTTCAATAGCGACGAAATATGCTTTAAATGACATGACATGAGGACTTAAAAATTAACCAAGAGATCGCAATTTGTGAAATAATAGTCGATTTATTGTATGGAGTGACCAAAAATTGGGTCTCGAAAATTCGCTCGTGTACACGTAGTCGCGGTGGATATTTAAACGATGTATTATTTAAAATATAAATGGTTTCATTCAAACTTTCACACATATCATACTTTATAGAGCCATATTTGGGTTTCACTTGCAGGTATCCGATGCCGGTAAACTTTTCTTCCTATCTTTATATTCTACATATATTCTCAGTGTCACTTTGAACATAGTATTTACCACACAACCAATATTTTATTTTGAAAATTTTCAATTTTTATTCTTTATGTAGTACAAACTATGAATATTTGAATTGTGTCCGTAACACAAGTAAATTAATATCGAATTTACTGCACCATATACTCGTAATAGCCGAATTCTACTAAGTAGTTGTCAATTGAAGTACATACAAGCGTGATACTCACACTTCTGAACTCAACTCACAACTCTTGGAAATATTGAAACTCCATGCTAAAATTAAAACAAAATATTTGTGTATGAACAATTCTTCATGTGCACATAATTCTCTACATGTATGTGTGGCCGTGTGTGTACATTAGGGCGCACCTTATTAATTTTGCAATTTCAAAATAAATATTTCAAGACATGGCGCATCTCTTCGTCTGGAAGTGTTCATTTGGGTATGAAAACATGTTTTGCAAGAAACAAGTGTAATCGTATAAAATAAAGAGGGAAAACTAGATATTAATTTAAATTGCAATTTTTCATTTACGTATTAATAAAATATTTAGTTACTTACGTTGTATTTTATTTAAAATTATTATTTTTCATGCATAAAGGTTTAGTACAATGAATTCCAAAATACTTTTTCAAAATGAAAAAATAAATTACATGAGTAAAAACTGCGACACTTGCACACCTTCACATCTGTGAAACCTACTATATTGCCAATAAAATGAGTCGGAATATAACATGGCATCCAAAGCATGTCCAAATTATATATATTTGCGACAAAAAATGAATTGAAAAAATCATATACCATATAAACATAAAAATATTAACCAATATGACTAATTCAGTTTTTATTATTTTTCTAAGTGTAGTGTAGTTTAATTACGCTATCCAAAAATCAGATATAAAGATTGCGCCCTGTGACGTCATAATCAAAACAGTACAAATAGGAGGTAAATAAGAAGTGTCAAAATCCCATACAGAAGGTAAATAAAACTGCGAACATTTACATAAAATTATAAAATATGCAATATTTATTACTTTATTATGAAAAATATTAGAAGCAAGTAAGTGGAAAGCTATGGACCAAAATATGTAAATAAAAGCGAAGTGGTTTCGTGTTTTATTGTGCACATATGCATACATGTATGCATATTAAAAAGAATTAAGTAATTAAATCAATAATTAAAAAAAGACTTAATTAAGTATTAAAAAAGAATTTATAAAAACTAAATTACTATTTTAGTTTTTTTTTTTTCCATCCTCGCCCGGAAGAAGAATTTCTTTACGTTAATATTGCAATTAATACTGGAAGATTGCTCAAGTTGCTTAGAATGGCTTCCTTTTGATATTGAAGTTGATATTTACAATCAGCTGTTTCTGTTAACTAGCAACTTTTTGCAAATTGCAAATTGCTGTTTGTTTACTTTTTTGGATATTTTTCGTTTGTCATTTCACACTTTTCTACTCGTTTGGGTATTAAAGCAATATTTGGTAGAAAAATCAACATTCCGGACGAACATATTCACAGGAAAGAGAAACTGCATACTTTGTTTACCTGCATGCGACAAGCCACGTCAAAAAACTTGTTTTTTTCTGTACGAAATCCTTATCAACAATATTCAAAAATCGACTACTTGCTTCAGCTGGATTTTTGAGAACGAATAAGATCATATATCATAAAACTAATTTTATTTTCTATATTTCTTCGCATAACATTGAAATAAGAGCAACAATAAAAAAACATATTTTTTCTAATAATGTAAAAACGGTTTAAGGTTCTTTCATATTTAAATATAATAATACATATGCTGAAACCACTTTGAGGGCATCCCCTTAATGATTCGTTCGTTGACATGAATGAGTATCTCTATTTTAATAAAGAGAGTATACGATTTTGAGGTTTGGCTAGTGACTTCGTTGCTTGAGCTTTGAGTAAACCTGCTAATTGAACGAGGTTGTTTTGCCGCTGAGTTTTAGATTGAATTTTTGGTGCTATCAAATTTGATTTCTTAACTGCTTTTTTCTTTTTTAGGTTGTTCGCATTTGGTATAGACGATTTTCTGGAGCTATCCAATAATATTGGTGCCACTTTCTGTTTCTTATTTTCTTTCACATCAGTAATTAAACCTGCTTTTCTCTTTTTTGGGTTCGCATTTGGTATAGACGATTTTCTGGAGCTATCCAATAATGTTGGCGCCACTTTCTGCCTCTTATTTTCTTTAACATCAGCAATTAAATCCGTATTTCTGGTATTCATAAGTGAAACTTCACTTTTCTTTTGTTTACATTCAATTGCTTTTTCGAGAGCCACGTGCGTATTATGATCACAAAATTTACATTTAATAATCTGAAAGATTCATGTTAATCGAATACAAAATTTTTTTAATTATAGCATTAAACTTACTACATCACTCATTGTTTTTTTTTTCAACAATTTCGCTCTTCGTCTTTGTTTCTTATTTAGTGTTACATTTGGCGAATCAAGTTTAGCTATAAGATTTCTAGATTTTGTACTAGTAGCAATGTGCTGCGGTCGTAACTTGATGTTGAATCCAGCTTCACTCCAATAACAAGAACACTTTGGGCACATTTGCAAAGCCACACAACCTTGTTCTGACGCACAGATCTTTGTAACTTTGCGACAATTATTCCTGTTTAAATTAAATCAACATGCTAAAACACAGAAACCAATAAGAATCCACAGATGACAGCGGACTTACATGTAATAGGATTTTAATAACAAACTTGCATGGCTTCTTGAACTCAAAGAAGTTGCACTGTTCCACAATAATTTAATCTTTTCTTCCTTCATTTTACACACGTTGTTTTTATATACACTATTATTCTTTGAATAGCGATGGGTGATACTGCAAAACACTACAAAATATCGATATTATAAGTAAATAATCGATTGCCCATATTACTCTATCAATGATTTCTGATTTCTGATTTCTTTAGCTGAAAAAAAGGGAAAATATTAAAAGCCATATTTATGGAAGTGTGGTAATACTATCAGTATCAGGAAAAAATCATAAATCTCGCCACTTAGCTCTCCGTGCAAATACATAACAATTCTATTACAATTTACAAATTTCCTTTTAGCTGAATGAAGCAATAAGACTAAGATGGCGTGTAATAAGTGATCAATTATACACAGAAAAAAATATCATTAATAAAAATAAAAACATAAAACACGTTTAAATAGCACCACCTCCTAACTGTACCATTCACTAATTTAAATTGTCTCTAACTACGAATTCAATTCGTCAACGTTACGGTACAGATATATTGTTATATGAGTGAAAAAACTGTTTATGCTGAACTCAGAGATGACACTTCATTTTAAATAAAATCTAGAAACATATGATAAAATATTTGCCAAAAAGAAATGAAATCAAATTTTAGAAATTCATAATAGATTTACTCTTCTTTTTCTGTGCGGGAATGAAGATATATAAATAGCGGATGGATATGTTGACTGAAAGTAAAAAGTTATACGCACGTAATGGTATGATTCTCTTTAATGCTGCAACTAGCCACCGACTTAAAAACGTAGAACGTGTCAGCTGACATGACCTATCTTATGGGAACGTCGTGTTAACGAAAACTCACCACCGTATGACGGTGACGTAAACGTTGCTCGTAGCGTACGTACGCTACGTCGGTGGCTAGTTGCAGCATAAATCCACCCTTCGAGTAATTTGACAGTTGTTTAAATGGATTGAATATCAAACACACGTATATATAACATGTTGGCTGAATTCAAACACATTGCGCAAATAAATTAAATACAAATGGGGAAATTGTTTGTATATTTGAATGTTTTGTTTTAGTACGAGTTTAAACTAAGTTTACGTAAGCGGAGTTAAAATTTAAACTTAGGTTAAACCGCGGATATTTTGCATGGTAGCACTGTTTGCGCAGATCTGTCGTTTCTGTACCCCTTTGATTTCATCGGTTTCAAAATTATGGAAAACATGTACAGATTGTACCAAGATAAATTAAAATGTCTGTGAGCAATTGTGCAAGCAAAAAAAGATCGACTGAAGTGCAAGAATGAGCAGCTGAACAACTAATAGGTTAAACTTAGTTTGGGTTTACAGACTCACACTAAAAAGTTGGCACTAAATGACGCTGTGTTGTCAGTCATTATATATTCAATGTAGTTACTGTATGGGACACTCTACTTACCTTTTCTCTCAATCGATTATGACGCCAAGCGTTTAATGCGTAAACTAAACCGAATTCAAAAAGAATAGAAACGTCCATTTCAGAGGCCTTGCTTCATTCATTGTGTGTTGTGATCAAATACTAAAGGATTCAGAATATTCCTTTAATTTCTTAGTCGTAAAAGTGTAATAAAATTGTCAACCAGTCGAGCACCAAACTAAAAATAAGAAACCATAACAATATGGATCCTTTCACACAGGTTTGTAGTATTAAAATAATACAGGATAAAGTAGAAATTATTTGAGTGACTTATAGCGTATGCTTGACAAAGCTGCACAACGTAGCCGAGTTCTTGGTATTAGTAATAAGGTTGAAACAATTGATTGCGCAGAGAACAATGAAGAAAGTATTACGGCAGCAGTGAAGTCTCATAGCGTTGCACAACGAATAGAAAAAGATCAAGTGATACATCATCATTCAAAGTTGCCGTCATCATCTCGACCAGCAACAAATATAGCAAGCTCCAGCAATAAATTTTTGCAAGTAATAGAAAAACCCCAAAGTATTGAATCGTCAAAAATGTTAATCGGTTGCGGCTCACCCAAAAAAGGATTACGACAATTTGCTGCCGTCGATAAGGAGAATATGGATTTAGGAATCGAAATTAACATAATGACAGATAAAAATGTTGAAGTGAGTGTAAAACTAAAACAAAAACATATATTATCCTAGCCATATTATTAAATATAACCGGAGTATAATCAATCCTCTCTAGGTACAAGTACAAGTTGAGGAACAAGATTCGACAGACGATGGAGATGAGGGTTGCCAAATCCAAAAGTGCCCGGCCATAGAATCGAATAATGAGCCACCATTAGCCAAAATAAGAGATACCTCTCGTAATCGACTTCAGCGACTTGGAGCTCTGTACTCGGACACTGCTGATTTGTCTTCTCCAATACACCGAACAGAGGAAAAGTTCCATGCAGATATTGCGGGCGAAAATGATGTTGAGGGCATTATTACGGAAAAATCGAAGCAACGATATGGTAAATTAGCAGCTTTAGCAACATCTATTAATCAGTGGGAAGACGATACTTCACACCACCATCACCATCAGACAAATTTGGTACCACCTCCTAAGCCTACTTTACTTAGCAGGAACAAAGGTAATTTAGTAGAAGAAAAAACGAAAACCACCTCAAACACAAAATCAGTATCTGAAGTCGCTATCAAAAGTGTAGCCAAGCACACGCCAGATGTAACTGATTCTGATCATGCACCTGTAATACCAAAATTGAAATGGGATCCCAATGTTATAAATTCCCTGGAAGCACAGGGATTTCAAAGACGTGAATCGTCAAGCGTTAAATTTGCTTATGATTATTCCAATAACGATGATAAGAGTGTACAAGAGGCAGAACAGCAAAACTTAATTGGTGTCAAATCCAATGTGAGTAAATTGGTAAGCAATTTTAAAAGCACTGCAGTGGGTTCCCATCACAAAGGTAAAGACGTAGATGTTGAGAAAAAAGTAAATGTGAGACCTGGTTTAGTTTCCGGACGGGCAGCTGCCTTTGAAAAAGTGAATGCAGATAATAAAGTAACGCAACCGCAAAAGGATCCGATCGAATTGTCACTGAAAGAACGCATGCAATTGTTTGAGAAAAATAAAGGAGAGGCCCTTGTGCCGAAAGCAGCACTTGGCATGGCGCCGTCCATTCAGCAAATGCGAAAAGATAATATTAATGGTAATTTAGAAATTTAAATGTTTACTATAGGTTTAGTGCGGATGTTTGTCATTTTTGTGATACTAATTTGTTGCATCTTTTGATTGAATGTATTGCTGCAGCTCTAGCATCAACTGTATCACCTAAATCATCAAGTCATCAACCATGCGTTAAAGTGGGCACAGAAAGCAAGGTTCGCGATAAAGTCGCTGCTTTGATTGCTACAAATACAAAAACAATTTCGGGAAGTAAGATTCGAGAAGAACTTAATAAGCAACGCGAAAAGGATATGCAAATTTTGGCAAATCGTTTCAATAGGCAAAAAGAACTAACCGATAATCAGTTACAGCATTCGCCGGATGTGAGACACGAAATCAATAATGTTGCTGCCACCAGTGCACGTCACGCTTCTCCACCACAGCCGCCGCCACCACCACCAATGCCTAAGATCGAAACAAATACATTAAGCAGCAAACGTCGATCGCGTAAGTATCTATATTGAAAATGTATGATTTATATTTACATTAAAGTTGCCAATAACAGTTTGTTAATAAAATTTACACAGAATTTACAAGTAATTTAAATTTTCTAACGTACCTATATTGTAATTTTCAGTAAGAGATACAATTGAAGAAGAAACTAAGCGAGCAAGGAAGTCATCAAGTATAAGGGACAAAGTCAAACCTTTATATCCATCACTTTCGGTATTGGAATCAAACGACGAAGATGAAGAAGAAAGCGGTTGTGCGACCACAGCGATTATTTCCACTTCGAATACATCTGACGAGTTAAAGGAGGATGAAAACTATGATGAAAGGTGGGCGGAAGGGTGTTTTTCATTTTTACTATTCTTACTTTGCATTGAATAATAATAAAAAGAAGAACTTTGGAATCATTAATATGTATACACACATCTAAGTATTAAGCCCAGATGAGACAGTGAAATAGATTTCGTCAACTAAACAAACTTGAGATTAAAGACTAGATTTATATAAATATATAATTTGGAGAAAATTAAAAGAGCAGTCTGCTTATATATTAGATGATATCTTACTCTCAGATTTTTACTGTCTAATTTTGAGTCGGGAACCAATGCATAGTTTGGTCTGAAATTTTATGTCAGCTTTGAGAATGGGGGATTTTTTGTGTGTCTGTGTTTGGAACAAAGTTGTCAAGAATTTCCAACAAAAGGACAACTTTGTTCGTTACAACTTTTCCCTAAACAGTACAAGCACTTCAATAAAATCCGAGTTTAGTTGGTTGAGTTTCCAAAAATATCGGATATTGTAAAATTATAGGGTGTTTTTATGCAATTAACATTTGTCAATTAACTATTTCATTAACCTTTGCAATTTCATGCAAACATTTGTTCAATATAGAAATGCTGACGTATGCAACAGTAGTTTGGGTCGCGAGGTAATGCAAGCTGTACATAAAGGCGAAATGCGGCAAGCAACAAAACACATAAAGGTTAGTCTATGAGTAGTTGGATTTGTTTACATTTTACTAACAACGTTGTGTGTTTTAGGAAGTTCACTATAATGATGAGGAACGTTTAAATGATGGTGCTGATACATCTCTGAATTCGTCCGACGCTTCGGTGGGTGTAGACGAATATTTGGATGAGGCACTGGATGATCGTGATGACGAGTACACAGAGGAAAGTTATGATGAGAATACAAGTCGTCTTTCAGGAGGGGTAATGAAAATTGTGCATAGAATATTGTGCATTTATTTTTAACATCTATTCATAATCAATTTAGCACAAAGGGACAACTTCGTCAAATAGTTTTTCATATCGTAAAATTTGTGGAACAATTTCTGAAGAAGGAGCAGATTCTTTGAATTGCTACACTCCCGCTAGAGCTAGCAATAGTGTTCAGAAACCGATGAAATCAGAGCTCTCTGTAAATCGGGAAGAGAACGACGTAGTTACACTCGTACATACAGTCAGTTTTTATAGACGCCAACAGAATGTATGTCGTAATATGTAATATAGTTTAGCATAAATTGAAATTAATTTTTCCTTCCATTTTCACAGAGCGCAAACTCAACTCCTGTGCGTAAGATATCTCGCGAGCAACATATTGCGAGCGCTGATTATGTTACTGAACAACATTTCGCATCAGCAATGAACCAGCAATCACAAGAGCAATTTTCTAATAATGAACCATATGATGAAGATGATTCGGAGTTGGATGCTGACGCCGATGATGGACGATTGGTTCAAGAGAAGATCAAGAAGTTGCTTGACGAAGTTTGCAAACAGCAACAGGTCATTGCGCAAACCAGTCAGGCTCTCAATTTATGTGCAGCGACCGTTGAATTTTCTGGTTCTACCGAGTCTGTAGAGGGCGAACGACATTTGTTGGTTGCAAGTAAGTGAACAATACAAAGCTTTACTTGTTAATTGCTTTAATCAATTTATTGGTTTTTTTTTTGTTAGCACATCGTCGTCAAGCATGTTTGGATGAAGTGCAACGTTTGCGCATTGAGAAAAGCTTGAGACCATTGGGAGCACCAAGGGAGAAGGGACGCCTTACTGTGAAGGAAATAACCTTACCGTTGCGACAAGATTATATACGAAAATTATCCGCAGACGCGATATCGGGACATCATTTAGTTTGTCTACTCAAATATAATGAACATGTTTTAGCCACTAAAACAGTTCCGACACTACCGGGGTTATTAGCAGTTAAATTTCCGGATGTGCTTCAATTGAACAATGTCTATGCAGACTTTAAAGTATGGCTGCTTTCATAGTGATTTATGATTTTCCCTGCTTAATTGCAATTATTTTCATTTAGGTTACCTTAGAAATTTATGGAATGACCGCTCAACGTGAAGTTCTACCGCATGAAATTAAATATCATATAAATGTAAATAAAAAATCTGGTATAAAAACCCCAAAGAAGAAAGGCAGCGATAATCGTCTTGTAATGCCACCAATCCAGAGTCCGGCTGGACCGAATGTTGTGCGTACACCTGCATTGGTGCAGTATGGATTTGCAATTTTCTCATTGCGTGAAATACAACGGATTACTTGGTCTTTGACGCAGGTAAAGGGTTCATTCTATTGATGCAGTCGCCATATCTATTCAAATTTGTGATCGATATGAAAAAAAGTCAACTTTTATGTGTTATTGCATGCGAATACAACGAGATGCTTCATCAAAAGGAAAATAATTGCCCTTTTTTAGCAGCGAAATATGTGGTTTGGTTTATTTAACGACGACCAATAAAATGATTCGGCTCAATAGGGCCATTAAATAGATAAGAGTTGAAAGTACTAGACTCCGACCTGTGCGGAAAGCATATATGGACACAAATTACACAATACCACAATTAGATTTTAACGATTCTAGGATTAGGTTTCCAAACATGGCCTGGCTGCAGTAAATGCTCTACCGTCCAATACTATTTGGACGAAAATTGGTGACTTATATCACTTTCGTTTGGATGCCAGTTCCGGTTCCGGACCGTAGGAACATTGAAGTGTATGGGAGGTGGACGAATTGACACTGTAACCAACCAGTTGAGAAATCACATATATATATTTTTGTTTATAGAACAAAAGAAGCTTTTTGGAAGCTTTTTCCAAAATAAGGTTCAGCTCACGAATGGCCCCCTATTAAGCTGAAATCCTTTGGTAGAAGTCAGAAAATAAACCAAAGCAGATATGTCGCTTTCAAAAGAAGCAATTTATTCTTTTTGTATGGCGGATGAGACAACTTATTATACTAGATACTTATTGATATATTTATGCAATTTTAGGTGCTTGGTGTAAGTCCGCTTAGTGGTGTTGTTCACATGAAAGTTAACTGTGAACTTTCCGTAACTGTTGATCACAAAGGCTTCATAACCATGTTTGAAGATATTTCCGGTTTCGGTGCATGGCATCGTCGTTGGTGTCATCTCAACGGTACAGTCCTTAACTACTGGAAGTATCCCGATGATGAAAAACGCAAAGCGCCCATGGGTTCCATTGATTTATACACGTGCACTTCGCCAAAAATCACCGCTGCTCCACGGGATATTTGTGCTCGTTTAAATACAATGTTATTGGAATGTGAACGCCCTGCTAAAGACACCGATCAGGAGTCGTTAATCATTGTGCCGAATGGACGCAATACAATTGTAAGATATTTGCTATCCGCTGATACGAAAGAAGAACGCGAGGAATGGTGTGCATATTTTAATAAAGCGCTGACCTTATTGCGTGCATGGGGAACACCGCAATAAATTATAATTTAAAGAATATTGGAAAAAATAGGTATACGATAATGGACGATTTTTAACATTATTCTGAATTGTGAGTAATGATTGGAAGACTATGGAAAATACTTTATGATTACATTACAAAACTCATCATTTATACTGTGCTGGAGCAGTTACCCAAGAAATTGGATACACAGCAAGCTCGCCACAGATTCGTAATTTGACTATAGTACAGCTTTTATATGTAAAGGACAAAATGGTGAAAAGAACTCTGCATCTTACAAAGGCGGTATTGTATTTACTTTATAAATATATATATATATTTTTTTTTTTTGGAATATCGTTTTTATTTTTTTGTTTTTCTTAAATGATGTAATCGCAAATTTATTTTTTATAAGATTATCTATGTTTTTTATTTGTCAATGTTGTGCTTACATGATAATTTTAATAAAGCATTATGTTAACAGAGCATTTATTTCTACGACTTATACGTAATATGTTTGAATTATTTCGTTTTTTGAGCAACCAATGGTGTTTGAGAGGTGGGAACTCGTTTGCTAAAACATGAATTATTAGTATGACTACCGATTTTGATGTGGGTGTTTAGCCCAGATACACTATGGAACATGTTTTGGGCTGTGAGCCGCTTTTTTTTTTTTTGCTTTCTTACATATGTACATACCCTTAACTTACATATATCGAACAAAGCTATTGAAGACAGTTTATGATATGATTAGTATTCGTTTAGCTAAAGATTCTTCCCTAGAGACCATTGATGCGTTTATGCATTGCTTACGCTTCGAACTACTTTGAATACCAGCGGGTGTGAAATCTTAAATTCTCTAACAACATAAACTATTCTATGCTTTATTCCAATGCTTAGTAAATTCATTAATATTAACAATCGTAACAACGTATACTTATAACAACAATAAAAAAAAATTGACTCGTTTCTACGAAGAAAACGGACAAATCTAATTAAAACGAAATTTTTCTTTTTGGTTATGCTAAAATCAGGCAATGTAGAACTATGTATATACTATAGTGGTGTATTTTCTCAATACGATCAACAATTGTAATTCTTAAGTGAAAACAATTTCACTTATGAATTGCTGGAACTAGCAATTCCATCACCAACAGTGTTGGGATCTTGTGCAGCTTGTCGTCGCAAGTCGCTACTAATGAGCGCCGTTATAACTGTTCCGACCACCAACATGATGGCCATTGTGACATTAGCAGGTATGTCCCCGTAATCAGTCAGTAACTCGGAGTACATCATGGTAAAGGCAATACCGAATACTTGTGCGGCAGCATTTAGTAGACCGGAAGAGGTTCCCTCTGGTTCGGGAAATGTTAGTTCCGCACCAAATTCAAATCCAACAGGCAGATAACCGGTCATAAAAAAACTAGAGTAGGTATTTCTATAAATACAAATATGCATGGTGGGTGGTTAGTGAATTCTTACCCGAGTAATGATGCAGTAACATATACCACAGATATACTTCCGGTGTCCAATGTAAAGGCAAACACCCACATGCCCACCATAGAAAATGCATACACCGCCAGTGTTGTTTCTCTGCAATAGAGAAGATTAATAAAGATTAAGGTTAATAAATGAGTCAATTATGCTACGATACGATATTGATTGCAGATTTTCCAGTGATGAATTAATTTGTTGTTCAAGAGAAAATATAATGGCGTAGGTTAGAGCGGTCGCCCTCTCTGATGAGAGAGCGCATATAGGCCATATTTAGGCACGTTGTGATACCGCCACGCGGATTATCCCTCCACCTAGTTACTCGCTACCCCAACCGGAATATTGAATGAATTTTAGAAGATTGACAATGTCAATCTGGGATAATTGGGCTAGGTCACTCAGCTGGTAGTGCCCTAAAAAATTTTGTTGTTATTTTTACATAAAGCAGGGCAGGTACATAGTAGATGTGAGATCGTTTCAAGCAGAAGCTGCAGAGTTTAGGAGGAGTCATGAGAGAGGTTGCCCAAACCTAACCTCACAGCGTGAGGACCTATGAGGCAGTGACCAGTGACCACTCCCACATAAGTTGAGATGTCTAGTCTTTTAAGATCAGCAAGTTTGCGTGAATATCTCTTGCTGAGAAGGACCACTGCAATTTCGCCGTCCTACAGATGGGTGTATCCGTTCATCTTAAAGACGTTGGTGGTGATAACCTCCAAAATATGCTTTCACGGGGATCCATGACCGAGAATTTTCATTGGTTAGAGGCTCTTTTGTACCCTGTTTTGCAAGCTCATCGTCTATGCAGTTTTCTCGTATACTCCTGTGTTCGGGTACCCAGCACAGCAGAATATTGTGCTGCTCAGC
The DNA here is from genome assembly GCA_963854835.1 of Megamerina dolium. Taxonomy (NCBI): domain Eukaryota; kingdom Metazoa; phylum Arthropoda; class Insecta; order Diptera; family Megamerinidae; genus Megamerina; species Megamerina dolium. Next base: position 926,271 of record OY978525.1, read on the forward strand.
CATCTCGTTAACAGATTTGCGGCAGTTAAGAATGATTTAGATTTAACGAAAAATGAGTCCAGTGCCTTAATTGCAGCTTGGCCGTCGCTCAAGATGCAAATGTCTCTACGGGCGGCAATGCTCTGTTTGATCCAAGTAAGTGCAGTTCTGCCTGAAAAACGCTACTGTGGTCAGGCGGGCGGAAACAAATATTTAGGTTTAATGACTCGGAATACACAACCAATTCAACCAAAGATAGTAAATTGTGTAATACCATTCGAGCATTCGAATATTTTTAATACTTGATTTATAAAAGAATTTTCCTCAATAAGAGGTAATAGCCTAGACAGACGGCAGCCTAATTCCGGATTACCGAGTTAATTCGAATTAACTCGGGCATTAACTGCAGCTAATCCGCATAAACTCTATGAGTTAATTCTCAAAATAAAAGAGGATTAGGGCAATTTGCGATGGCAACACTGCTGAAAATTGTCTATTGTGAATTTTTCTCGATCCATTTGACAAAATATTAGGTATGTTCGCTTATAAAAAACTTTCAACAATTGTTAATAGTTTTCAACATGAAAAGCGTTGGCGAACAAATAAATCCAGCTGTCAATTACGAACGGTGAATGTCAATTTACAAATTTCTGATAGTTTTCGGTTCACATACTACTTGTAGATTTTCTCATATCGAGAGTGACAGATGACAGAAATTGATAGTGATAGTAAGATAAGTGATCAGACCTAATAAAAGAGCAATCAGCTGTTTAGTTAATCCGCAATACTGCCATCTGTCAGGTTATTATTTTATTCGGATTAAGTGCGCCGGTAATCCGGAATTAGGCTGCCGTCTGTCTACGCTATAAATGTTGAAAGCATTGACATCAAAGTATGGGGCATAAAACGTATCTTTCATGAAGATTTATGCTTTTCTTTGGAAGAAAGTAAGTTTCTGTTAAATTTTTTAATGGCTACATGAATTTAGATTGATTGAAATAATATCGAAAGTAGTCTTGTCAATGATCTCGACATTTTTTGGCATTAATTCAGTACAACTCCATTTTTTTTAGTATTTTTCCGTAGCTGAAATCTGATAGAGAATATAAACTAAGTTTGCTGACTTTGCGCACGAACATTTTAAACTTGAGGACTGAAACTCGCCGGATATAATTATTTTTACGAGTATCTATAAGAAAATAGTAATCTCAATATTTTTCTGTATTATTGCCATATGGCAGCATGCTAAAAAACACATATCTATAGGAATATTATATCTAATGGGGTGTTTTTAATAGAAAATATTATACATTTAGCAATATTTGTTTCAACTCACTTGAATTTGTGTGTTTTATCTAGAACAATGCCTGATACAACCGACCCCAACATGCCTGACAGTACAATGCTTAAACCAATGCGTCCAGTGTCCACTTCATGGCCAGGATAATATTTAAGCACAACCTGTGAAAAATAAACGAATGAATAATTATATCAAAATGTAATTAGTAATTTGCCAGGGAAAAGCTTCGGAAAGAGTTATCTATTAGATTAAAAAATATTTAAAATTGATTCTAACTTCGAAACAAATACATTCCACACAGAATAGTATAGATATCGATGTCACTATAAAAAAGCGAGCGTTCTTTCAAATGTAAAATCTGTAAAAAATCGCACTTACCGGATTAAGCAGTGTTGATATGGCATAAAATACACCAACGTTCATTCCATATGAAATCAATAACAGAATATAGTTGCGATTTAACATTAAATTTTTTAATGATTGTATAAATTTTGATTCTGCTCCGACAGCGGCATCACTTGGTCGAAGAACTTCTTGTGCAGCCGACGGCGGTGTGGGTGGCTTGTCTTGAAAAACTGTTCGAATATAAGTAGATAGATTTGTATACATTCAGTAATAGCATGAATAAGAGCAGAGAACTATTATATATTTGCATAAAATTCGCCTTGTCGCATTCTGGTAAATTGTGATGTTGTTAAATAACATAAAAACTCAACTGATTTCACATTGTGTGCCAAAATAATAAAATTTTAAGTTGATTAACTGTAATAAGTAAGTTGCTTGTCGCTATCATGAATTACTAGCCTGTGTCTATATATTTGGTATTACATACTTGAAATTCGATATTATCAAAAGCAGATACAGAAAATGTTCAGTTTTTTCTTTTTACACATTTATCAACCAAATAAATTTGCCACCACCTTTACAATTTCAATTTGTTTTTTTCTACAATAATACAAAAATATTTCACTTACACAAAACCATTAATATCAACAATGTTGTTGTTAAACCAGCAACATAGTAAAACATCCATTGAATATCATTGCCGATTGCATTCAGATCGTCAGAATTGCCTACGAGAAGTGGTGGTAATACAAATCCAACTGCAATGCCCAACTGGAAATGTTTAAAGTTAAAAAGTGCAATGTATTCTGCATGTAAGCAAATCAATACACCTTTAACACGCTGACTGTCGGTTTCTGTTCGTAATGATAAACATAGGACATGTACGTCATTTGCTGGTTAATGAGTGTACTGTTTCATTATTTCATTATTTTTAAAGTCTAAGCTATGACTTATTCGCATTGTTGGTAAACTTGTAATTGTTCTTACTGGCAATTGTACTTATTTGCCAATAAATCTCAACCATGTTAGATGAAATACAAATATGTAAGTTTTTTAAATCTTTGCCTTGATCGTGTGGGCGCAGTTTTATATAAAAACTGTTCGACAGTTTACGTGTTAACAGGTTGCAACATCAATTCTCACCTGATTTCCAAATACTCCAACACTACATGCTGATGATACTTGGTCGGGTCCAAACCAGACGGCAGCAAGACGTGCCGGCAATGAAAGAATACAAACCTGAAGTGTGATAAATATTGAACTCAGTATATGTAAGCAGTGTTCAAAGAATACAAGTAATTGTAATTGTGTCTGAACATTGTAGGTAAATACATATGTATATAAAAAAACCAATTTTAATCAACAAAATCCATAAATACATATCTATTTAGAAACTATTAGGGGATGTAATAATCGAATAAAACAATTAAAAACAGAGTCGAAAAAGACATCAATATTCAATACTTGTGTAATTTGCAATAGAAAATTAATGATTGTTGTTAAAATAAACACGAAGTACTAGTCTCCACGCCTATGATCTATGTAATATCTCTATGATACTAAACATATCGCGATAATGCAACAACAATAACAGATTTTAATCAAACTTTCAAAGTTGTACTCAAACATTCAGAATTGTATTATTGCTGTCGGAATCCAATTGAAATCAATAAATACAATAAATGCCTTGATAAATTCCTATACAGAAATTATGTATTAAGCTACAAAGCCAAAATAAAGTCAAATCCTAAATCGTTCTGGCGTTTTTTTATTAGGTCGAAGAGGTCTAGCTGTACTATTCCTTCCAATATGCTTCTTAAAGATAAGTCTGCTTCTGTCAATCTCTTTGCTAAATTTTTCTGTACAAATTTTATTTCTGATGATCATACCGATTGGGACATTTAGTGGATATGGATATTGGTAATGGTATCGCTAAACTCAAATTTTCAAATCAAACAGATGTTGATGGACTATCAGATGATTGGAAATTTGTTTTTAGTAAGTGATAATAAAAACTACATAAACTATTCACCTATCTCAAAGCACTCCACCATTTCTTAACTCTTTGAATACGTAATCAAGGATAAGTTATTTTTGTCTGTTAAGAGTCTTCTTTGTCAATATCAATATGGTTTCGTTCCTAATCGTTCCATTGTAACTAATCTTGCTATACTCACAGAAGACTGCGTCTCTCATTTTCAAAATGGTCTTCAGGTTGACGTCGTGTACACCGATATTTTAAAAGCTTTTAGTAGGGTTGCTCATACAATCTTAATCAGTAAATTAGCTTCTTTAGGATTTCATTCAGTATTCTTTCAACGGATTAAATCATACTTATGTAATGATCGTTGTAATCGGTAGTCGTTGATAATACGTACATTATCGCATCCCTTTATTGCATCATCAGGTGTTCACAAGGAAGCATTTTAAGTCGTTTATTTTTCATACTATTTATAAATGATATAAGTAGTTGTTTTCCCTTTGTTAAATTCCTTTTATACACTGATAATTGAAAAGTCTATTCCGTGATTAAAACCCCACATGTTGATGCATGAAATTAAGGACTAAGGAGTAATTTTTGATTTCAAGTTTACAGTTGTCAATTACATTAATTTCATAATATATACGTATGGATGCATTTATAAGACGCAATAGCTCCGATTTTTGCCACCTATACACGTTGAAGTTACTTTTCACTGCTTTTGTGCCATCAATGCTAGATAGTTCGATTGAACCGTATACATATGGTCTCATTTGGTTTGGTCTTGAAGCGTGACATTTTAATGCTACTCTTTCTTCATATGCCCCCCGGTTTATGCTTATAAATTTCAAATCGCTAGAAAACAGTAAAAGAATCCTTTCCATATCCTCTGTATTTGAAATCATATGTGATACTATTGACTGTGCTGCTTTTCTCGTTTATACAAATTTTAATATTCCATTAAGAATTGTTCGATGTTTTGATACATTTTACGTTGGCGTCGTGCGACCTGTATATAGATTAAATTCTCCAACCTTAAGAGCTCTGATTGAGTTTAGTATCATTGAAATTATTGCGGAAGTTGATTTTTCATCCAACGAAATTGCTTTCTTGAGTTTGTTCTCTTACATGCACAAATAATTTTTGTTCGTTGTGTTGTTGTAGGTAAATTGTTCGTGTTGTAATAAATAAATTTAAAAAAAAATGCTAAGAAATCCTCTAAACATTGATATACTAAATATACTTAGTATTTCAATCTTGTTGTTTTTTTCTTTTCTAATTTTAGGAAATTACACAGGCCTAATTATGTTCAGCTAACTATTTTGATTCCATATAAAAGATCTATGGTTCTAACTATGATTCAAGCCAACTCAAACTACTGTTTTTTCATTCTATACTGCTTTTGAGTCATGTATGTATCATTTGTATGTTTTGTTTTTACGGATTTCATTAATAGTATTATCTATGTATGTCATAATTAAAAACAATAAGTACTACGCTTATTAACACCTGTTATACATACCTGTGAAAATGCTACAATGGATTGCCCTATAAAGGTCACATAGAAAAGATCTGGACTTACGGAGAAAACCTTAATCCAAGAACCTATGCAAGTGCCAATTATACCGACCAAAGCTGTAATTCGCAAGCCCTAGAATAAATGCATTTTTGTTTTTAGTGATTAAGTGATTTGGGTCATACAAAATCACTTTCACTAACCATTTTGTCCAGAAACCAACTTCCAGGGAATATTAGAGGAATATAAAGTATCATATAAATCATAGACGTCCAATCCACCCATTTATCGCTGACACCATAATATCTATAAAAATCAGTATTAGAATATTTTTGTTTTATACAATAATTTCAATAATTTCGCTTTTTAGTTGTTTTTCTTTTTGTCTCTACTTCTAATATGTTGGAAAAGAGTTTCGAAGAAACGTCTGCTTAATTTCAAGGGGTTTAAAATGAGTGAACAACATCGAAAGTGACCTGCTTATATTATATTAGCCAATTCCGAATGGAGGCGTGTTTGTGGCATCACTTTTTTGAAGAAATGCCAATTGATAGTCACAATTTGAAAGAATAAATATTTTGTTTGCTATTAAATTTGTTGCGGCCATGTTTTGAACTCACGTCTTTTTTCCAATTTTTCAATAGGCAACTTCAAATCAGATCGGCGTGAAGGTGAACGTAACGTTGCAGTTTCAATTGATGCAGCATTTCTCAGCATATATTAAATTCTTCGCGAGCATTAACAAAAGAAGATTTGAAGTTGACGAAGGAATAATATCTGATGAAATTAATAAGGTGGACCTAGCTGAGAGAGAAGTTTTTGTTGCAATCTCTGGCTCCGGCAAAGCAAGTGCATTTCATTTGGAATAATGCAACTTCGTTTTGTGAATTATTCATTCATGTTTCGAGTTCATTCCTCAACACAGCAACGATTTCTTTAGTTTGACATTAAAATATCGCCTACAGATTCATTTAGACATTTAGCTGTCTCCGCGTGATATTTTTACATCAAGCCATAGAGTCGGTCATAGATTATAGTCCGTCGTTGGACACAAAAACAATTTCAACTTAGCAACAGTAGTATCAGATTAAGTACCACCAACAATAACAATCTTTAGGAACCTTAGAGATAGCAACGCAAATATCATGCAATTCAATAAAAAAGAACAATAAATAAATCACAACATTGGACCTTTATACAGAAGCATACGCAGGATTAGTATAACAAAACTACAAGGATCACATGCATTTGTATAGTCCACATTATGACGCAAGGCGTGTGAAGATTTGGCAGGAACAAAAAGTTCTAAAATTATAAAAAATGACAAATCATCTGTTAAATAACGCCAACTTCTAATTTCACCATGATTTAAACTCGCAATAAGAGAAAAGGCAAAACCAGCACACTGAAAAATTGTTCACATAAAACTCAGGTGAAAGCTAATGGATATATTTTCATTATTTCTTATACTGATCTGCTTGCAATTAATAGACCTATTATAATTTTCTATGACCTCAACATTGCTATCTTTTCCTATCTTTAACTTCTTGGGAAGCACACATTGCACATCATTTCTTAATTAACGTAAGGAAGGACAAAAGCGTTGAAAGCCTTAAATTTAATCGAATCAAATTGACTACAAAAATGTATTTTATGTACTTACTTTGTAATTATGTTGTTGATAATACTGTACTGTATCCATTGCAGTGAGTTTGAAGCTGAGTAGAATACAAATAAAAGTAGCACTGCCCAACGCCGTTTGTACATTTTAAACACTGTTAAAATAGACATAATAAAAGAAATAATAATAAATAATAATGAGGCTCGCAAAATTGAAATATATAATATCAAGAGTGGCTTTCAAAATATGTGGACTATTTGCATTGGTTTGAACAAATAGAGATAGTCGGGTCGGGCTTAGGCTACTTATAAATGGAGTTTATATGAAGAGATAACACAAATGCATGCAATCAAATTCTATATAAATGATTTTACCTCTTCACGATACAAGAATTGTAATATTTTAAGATTGAATTGTTTTCAATTGCATAGCTATTTCAAATTTATGTACATATTTTTTTTTTTTTCAATTTCATTCTCAATTCTATCTAAGTATGTTGTAATAGAAATTTCAATTATTCAAGTGTCTTTAACATATAATTTTCTTCAGAAATTACATATGTAAGTTCGATGCGGTACGGTTTTAAGAACATTACATATTAGGTATCTAATTATTATTCAGAATATAATATTTTTCAATATCCTGTGGTGCTAAACAAATATGAGATTACAATAAAATTTCCATACTATAGTGTGTCTAATATACTCTATGCAAACATTTTTCACGCACACACTACGTATGTATGCATCGTATGTACGTATGTATGTGTTTATGTAAATATGTAAAGGCATCTTTGTATATACCGTACTATATAGTTTTTGCATGTAAATACATTAAGTACATCGTCGAGGTCAAGTGCAGCATGCTCCTTTCAATCTAACGGTATAAAATTCTATTTTTAGATAATTTGTTTTTACTACCGAATGAATTGAATACAACGCCTACCACAAAAAAGCATCACCAGCGATGGTACATACGTAGTTATAAAGCATGTGGCAAAAAATTTGTTGTCATCAAGACTGTAATTGTAGGTCAAGTAGTTTTGTAAGGGTACTTTTGCTTGTTGCAACGTTTTGAAAATCACAATATCATCTATAAGCATCCATATTTCTCACCTCACTATCCGGGGTCAACTTATGTATGTGTCTACATATTTGTTTTTTATTATGATTCCAATTTAAATATCATGCATATAAATTATTTGATTTACATGCATCCTATTCAAAAATCGGCTTAAATTTCTGTGCTTTTATTTACAAAGCTTTTGAAAAATGTAATGTACATTTTTTGAAAATCGGCCTTGGTGATGTTTGCGCAAATTGTACATACATATACGTAAATGCTGATTCTTAGAACTGCATAGCATGTGTGTGCATATGTAAGTACATATTCTTCTATAGGTACATACATTAAGGTGGAGTAATTTTGTACGGGTGTTTGGTTTTTTTTTTCCTATCTATGAGTGAATAAACCTAATAAAATATTAATTTCTTGTGATGATATTTTGAGGTCCAACAGTTAAATTTGATGTTTTAAAATAATTTCCATTTTGTACTGTTATTTTCAATTCACCTCAGTGTAAATAGCCCTACAACCAGCAGTACTAACTAATTAATGGTAGTTTCACTAGTTCGTTTGGAAACTGAAAGTGGTACGCTCCTCAATGATCAATTTTTCTTAATGTTTACCATTGCAGATGGTCAAATGATCTATCTGACACTAGTCAGATATAGTTCTGAACTAACCACACAAAACTATTTCGAAGATTGATTATGCAATGATAGTTCCATTACATTACACTGCTTACTTTTATTAACTTATTTATTTTGCTGACTGGTCATCAATTCTGTATTTCCAGCGTCAAACATTGTAACTACAAGGAGCAATTGACTCTCAATTGGATTACAGAAATAGCAGTTTGGCACAAAGTGGTGCGAAACTTTGGTGAAGTTTTATTGCAATGCAACTCTTTCGATTTTTAATATCCGTTAATATAAAGTAGATGTTGTAGTGTGTTGCTGATAATGCTGCTATTGTTTATTTTCACTTTGTGGCATGATGCTTAGATGTACAATAACAGTATATCGAAACACCGGAACACTTTGTATGAAATGTGTTATGCCCTTTAGCTTGAAAAGCCGTCGTTTGCTATCATAGCCACAGATTTAATATTTTAGGGGATGTGTATTAGAGAGTGATCTCTCGAAATCAGTTAATGCTTTTCTCCATTAAGGTGATATTAGCATTTGAAAAAAAAAAACCACGCTATTCGCCCATGTGTGCGGGAAAATAAAACCCAGAAATCTAAAAAAGAAATCTGCTAAAAGGCACCTACTTATATTTTAGACAGTTTCGAACGGCAAAACTATTGCGACATCACTTTTTGCAAATTGTAACTGCCGGAAGAATTGCCAATTGCTTGCCGACAGGCGTGTACCGTTCGAAAGAAAAATCTTATCGGTATTAAATTTATAGTAAATGGTAAAGAGGTCAATTATAAATAAGAAATATTTATTAGTCTGTTTATTAAAGAGATTAAAATATTTAGCATAATATCGTAATTAGTGCCAGTGAAACGAGTGCCGGTGTAGCTATGTACGTACTTAAGCAAAATATAAATCTGAGTGCTTATAAGTTGTGGAAAATCACACATACTACTGTAGATGTTCATATATTTTGTGTACGAATATACATATACATATTTACTAATTTATATTAATAACATTTTGCACTTACCTTCTTGATGAGATGGATTATTTTTATGGCCCAACTCATCATTAGACTTATTCAAGGCTGTAGGGTTGGCTTTAACATGGTATGCTTCTGCTTCCTCGTTCTTATCGAAATGTTTTAAATCCATTTTACTTGTACTTTTTATGACAATTGCTAATGCAATATGAAATTTTCCATATATTGCATCAATAATTCATCGACTAATATTACTTACTATATTTCGTAGTTATTTTACGTATAGTTCAATGTTCTTCTTTATATGTAGGTAGATAAGGTTTTGCCAAAATATTGATTTCTGAAAAAGAACAAACGAAAATGAGGCAATTATGTGATATATGGTTTTGGCGTATTTTTTATTATATTATAAAACACGTAAGTTATTTATATGTAAAAAGACCCGACCCAAAGCTGTTGTTAATTTACAGGAGAAGCAAAAAAAAAAGCATTTTAAATCTGAGGTACATTCAAATCTGTTATTTTTTATTATATTATGGTATATGGATATGTTAAGAAAACTTTTTCACATTAATGTGATATTGGCAGCGTCTTCGACTAAAATCCCTAAAACCCTAAAACACATATATATATATATATATATATATATATATATATATATATATATATATATATATATATATATATATATATATGAAATACCATTGCAAAAAATAATACAGCTCTTAAGTGCGATTTAACAGAGTGAAGAGATACCTACATATGTCGTTTTATGCGCAGCTAATCTTACGAAAGAACAAAAGTCAGTTAGTTTTGTTAATTAATTTTAATAAGGTACTGAATAAACAAAACTTAAAATCATAAGGATAGATATGTATTGTATATACTTTTGCCGCAGTAGTAGTCGTAGCATTTGTTGCGAATAACAATTTACCGATTATGTTCGTATTTAAAGCACTTTGCACTTTCAACGCAGCCGTTGGCACCTGTTGAAAACACACAGCACCGCTAGGGCCTCTGGTACTTTTTCCTTTAACCAGATACCAGATCTTCTGACGATTACAATCGAGCTTCGAACAATATAGTTTCTTTGCTGGAGTAGTTCGTTTCATCACCAAAGAACGAGACAGTACAGATTTGACTTTAATTTGAATTTTAATCCCTTCATCAAGGTCGATATCAATATGTTCATCCATTTCGTGTTTATGCGTTATCTACTACCAGCTAGATCCTGGTTGGTAGATCCCGTAAAGCGTTTCCTTCTCGAAAACACAAGGATCTTCTCATCATTGATCTACAGGGACCAAAATTCTGTACCACAATAAATGATAGAAGAGTGGAATCTGCTTCGCCATGACAGAGCATAATACTTCTGACCAGCCTCATGAGCCTAAATTGGCAGATGATGGTTAAATTTACTATTCCCTTGACCTAATGGCTGATGTTAATGGTGGATCCAAAATATGCAAACTTCACAAAAAACTCCACCTTATTTGTTCATTATGATGCTTTGATGTTTTTTTCTTTTTACACTTCCAATTATTACAATCAATCAATTTGGTAAATTTCGTTATATTTCAAACTAATTTCACATCGCTTTGGAACAAACGTTTATTTAAAAACATTTTGTTCGTTTTGCATTTAATAATAAAAAGTCAACTTTCTTCTTTTCAAACATTTGTTACTCTCTCAAAAACAACGATACAGCGTCTTTCAACAAGAGGTGCCGGAAAAATCAGTCAACATCGCTCGGTAAAATTCCATTCACTGAAAGGGTCACACCAGCATCATTTTCAGACAAATATGGCCCAATGATACCACCACTTCAAAAACTGCACCAAACTCGTTGTGGATGGAGAGGTTGTTCGACCTTTTCCCTTGGTTTTCGTAGCCACAGGTACGACAGTTTTGCTTATTCACGTACCCTGACAGATGAAAATGAGCGTCATCACTCAGAATAGTTTTCACTATTTTCATTCAGAATATTTTTCAATATTTCAATGCGTTGTGCGAGCATGTATCGATCCAAATCTGAAAATGTCTAATTCTTCTTTGTCAAATGTCAACTAATGACAGTTGTATGTTGAAATATAAATGACACCTCTTGTTGAAAGGCGCTGTATTTTTAACTCCACTTTCTCGTTGCCTATTATAATCCATAAAACTAAACCCAATTTGTGTTTAGACAAGTTTATATTTTCAATAATTCTTTACGCAAGTAAACAATCACGCAAGCAACTAGCATAAAATGTGTGTAACAGTATTTATATGTATGTAAATACTCATATAATGTGTCAACGAAGACAACAACGGTTTTTTCCTTATGGGTTACTTTAATTCTTATTATTACTTTTTACACCTTGCACACAAGTACAAGGGTATATTAATTTTAATAAGAGATTATGTTACATGAATGGTAGCGCATGATAACTTGGGATATGTCGATGAAATTTGAAAGAGTTGCTTTTTGCCAGTACTGGTACTTTTGAAAATGGGAATGATTGAAAAAATTTCGGAGTTTTCTTTCAATTTTAACCCACTGACATTAATATTCTGTACATATATTAATATTGTCGTACATAATAAGTTTACAATAAATAGTCTAGCCACTCCCGCTATTTATTTTACCTCCTAGCATATCATAGAATGCTGTGCAAAAGATTATTATGGTGAATCAATTTTTTATATATCTCTACGTGTGCAGGTTACAAAACGATCAGACCAGACCGACTATATGGCCAATTTTAAAATATGATGTGACAAAAACAACATTATTTGCCACATAAAACACCTTGCGCAAATGGTTTTGTAAAACGAGATAGGCACATCCATAGTGTACTAATAAAAAGTTATAGTGAAGTTGACATTTTTCTCTTCAGAGTTGCTCTTACAAATGTTATTTGTTACTATGTAATATTCCTATTACGTTTCGACAATAAAAACCAATTATTTCTATTATTTTATTTACTATTTGTAACTAGGGCACCACCCACAATACATCAAGTAATATTTTAACATTGAGATAAATAAAAGCAAATGATTTCTACTATTTACTCTTGATTACTATGATAGTCTAAGTTATCTGCGCAATAGATCACCAAGTCTGGTGGCAATGCATAAGGGTCTGTTAATAATAATAGTCTAAGTTATCGCACAAGATTTCTGACCTTTGTCAAAGGCACAAAGTTGTAAAGGCAGATTCATCGGTCGAAATTTTCTTCCTGTGGTTGTTGTTGTGGTTTTCTCTCAATGAGAATCAAGAGAGCAACGAAAAGGTACTGAACTCTTTTTTAGAAGATAATTTAAATTAAACTTTTATTTTGAACATTTCAGGCAGTGTTGCCATACTGTGCCAAACTATATACAATTTTCTCATGAAACTATCATAATATGGCATTGAGCTTCTTGTTGTTGTTACATATATATATTGTTTTGCTCTGAATTAATATAGTAATGATGAATCTACTTTCAGAACTTTCTTTCGTGACAGAGGATGAGTGAGATAGAAAAAAGTTCTGAACTAGAACGATGAATCCTTCTTAAGCATTAAATTATTTCTATTATTTACCATTGGTTGGTTACTATGGCAACCACAGTGCACGAAGTAAAATTTTAACATTGAAATTGATTGAAATAAATATAAACGAATCACATATTATTTACTTTCGGTTACTATGATACACTCAGTTATCTCATCAGATTTCTGACTTTTATAGGTGTAAGTAGACGTCAATTTCGCTATAATTTTCTTATTATGTTACACTCTGCATAAACCAGTCCCACAGCAACAAACCGTATTTACATATCTTTATAGTTTCTTTCAATATTGACAATATTGTAAACAATAATTAGAAATTTCGATAAAAAATATTATTGTAAATAGTGTTGTTTACGATATAGTAAATGGTTATATGGTTATATATATATATATATATATATATATATATATATATATATATATATATATATATATATATATATATATAATGTACATTGCGGCATTGAGGTGAAGTAACTTCATTCGTATGAGGTACTATTGAGTCGGTGTATCACATTCATATCACATAGTCACATGCAAACTCATTTAAATTTCGATGATGTTTGTAATAACATATTTATAGCGAGTTTGGAGATATATGGAGATAGTATAATAGCATTTTTCTAAAGCGATATCAACAAAATTATAAAATAATTGCTGTCGCTGCTATATGAATCAAATTCAAACTAACTAATGATAACACGATGTTCAATTGAAACGAAAGCGAAGGCGAGATATACTATACTCATACATACATACATATATTATATAAATACAAAAGCACGTCGCGTTTTATTGTTTACCTTAGTTTAACGATTGCAAATTATACATAATACACATGCATTTATTTATTATTTGTGTGACGAGCTGAGTATTTTAGCGTACAGCGTTAAACTAAACTAAATATTTACTTAACAGTCGCTAAAATAATCGAAACGGAGTTAAACATTGACAGCAGAAGTGCGCTCCTGTTGCTTCTCATTTCATTGTTTCTGCTGAGATTATGTATTTGTGCAGGGAGCAAATAACATCAATGGTACTGTTGTTGTAGTACTTTGCTGTAATCGTCATTGAAAAATTTTACCCACCAATGTTCCTGAGTATATACGTTTGCTTTCGAACAGTTTTCATCACAGTAGGTAATATGTACACAAAACAATGTTGCTAGTAATACTCGTATTGTTGAGATGCTTTTAGTTTCTATTTTTCTATTTTTATGCCAAGTCAACTCAGTAAAATTATATTATGTATTTTAATCTGGTTTGAAACAAAAATGTGTTTACTAATTTTGTTTAATTGTAACTAAATCGCTTCCGATAAATGTAATAATTACGAACGGTGCCTTGTTGTTTGTTGTTTTCTCCAATTGTTGGTATTTCAATTTACGACAATTTTCCCTCTTTAAGTTTTTCCATACAATCAATCAATTTTAGAGAAAATGATATATCTTGATATTTTCCTATTTAAATAAAACCGATGACGATGATGAGAGATTCAACGGAAAATCAAATAGAGGATTCAGACTGGAATATCTATGAACTATATACATATACCTATCTAGTCTATATTGAAGAACTGATTAATTATTTAATCATTCAATTAAATCAATGAATATCTAGAAAACTTTAAAAGATGAATATTTAAAAAATTTAAATCAACTGAAACATTACAATCTTCAGCAAAATGAATTAGAATATTATTAAATTAAAATTTAACTTGAAAAAAGACATTCACATAAATAAAACTTACCCACTGTGCAATAATTCAGAAACCTGTAAACATAATTATGATGTCGGCTGTACGTTTTTCCTTCAACTTCAATTGAACCCATACACACACCCAAACAAATACGTATTACATTCGTTTATCCTGTTTATTTGTTGTTTGTTTTGCTACTTTTTGCAAAGCTGAATGCAGAATAAATGAATGAATGAAACTTGAGTGAGTATGCACTAATAAATCTTTCCTTTTAACAATTTTTTATCAAATCTAATAGAACACTTTACACTTTTATTTATTTGTCATAGAGAACAAATTATATATGAAAGACTATTATTTTCCGAAATATCGGAAGTTAACAGATGAAACACTTTTACTGCTAACACATTCGCAGCCTCCACAGTCTCAGCGGAAATAAGCAGATTTTGAGCAATAATTTTAGTACGTATCGTAGAAACACAGTAATAGATAATGATATGTAATAATATTTAAGTACGATTCAATTGAATAATTGGATGAATTCATCAACACACACACACACACACCCACACGCAAATTGTGCATTTAGATAATTTTACTACATATGTAGATACATAATATCAATACTACTTTCGTGCGACAGCTCACTTTCCACTTTAGTTAGTTGTCATAATTTAAGGTAATTTGGAATGTCGTGCAAGTACGCATTTTTTGTTTGTTTTTTTTTTTTTTTTGCAATGCAATTCAGCTGTTTTTGAATGTTGTATTGATGTTTGAACAGCCGTGCAAATTCAACACTGCCGACAAATATCTGCATTAAACTAAGCTCTTCGGTTGGATGATGTTTAGTTTTATCCTTTTTGGCGGTATCATTCGTCTGCAACAGCTGCTCGTTAATTTCCACATGGTCGTTGGTAGCTGCTGGCTCTACACTTGTCATTACATTAAAGATGCTGTCTACATTCTCATGTATCAGATTGTTATAATTCCTCGTACTTACCTAGTATAAGAATTGCGTCACGAAATTCCAGTCGGAGGGTGCTTTTTTTGTTTGTGCTTCTGCTTTCTTTTACTGCGCAAGTACAAACAAAACGAATTTTTTTTTGTCCGAATACATTTGAGCGGAAGAAAATATGTATGTACGATATTTTTTCCGAAATCAACAAATGCTAAATACCGCTATTTACTTCGACACATACACTCTATAGTGGTAAATCACCCAAGGTGAATATTGTCCACGATAAGCTCACAATGTGCTCACAAAAAAAAAAATCTAAATCAGATTGGATAGGTAATTTGCAAAACGATTGTACTTTATGAAATCGAATTTCCTTATATCGTTATTAGAATGTACTAACTTATACTTACATATGCAATATATTGTATTTGCAGATATTAGACTGGTTCTTATTTCAACGGTTAAACGTTTTCGACGATATTTAAATTAAAAATTGCAAAAATGCGAATCGAATCGCGGAACGTGCAATTACCATAATAAACAATATCACACATAAGAATTATTAGCAAACAAATAACGTGTTTTAATGTAAATACATATGCATGTAATAAATATTCTCAATTATGTTAGAACAATTTTCATAATCGGTACGATTTATATGATATGATATCGTACAAATTTGAAAACGATTTCCAATTTGTTGAGACTAATAGTATAATAAGCGCTGGTGAGGAAATTGGCAAACATCCAACAAAGCGTCCGGCGTAATGATGGAATAAGTTGTTTTTATTCACAACCAAAAACTGTTGACCTTTGAGTCACAGCGAAAACAGCGAATAGACACTCATAATATTGCTATAAATATTGTTTGTCGCTTTCTTTGTTTCTTGCAATGATTTATTCAAATAGTATGTTTTTTGTAGTATTTTTGGAAATATTTGTACTAACCATAATATTTTATCGTGCTCACCTTGACAATGATTTTTTCATATGACATGATTATTTCGAGCACAACAAAATGTGTAAAATATTGTAGGTAGAAGCATAAAAATGCATTTGTATGCATCATTTTTTAAGCAAATACGCTTATTTGTTAATTTGTTATTATGTGATTTTATATTTTATTGCAAATAATATGAAAAATTTCAAATGCTTCAAAATGAACGTTTGTTTACATTTTCTACATAGAGAGAGCGTCACAAAATGTAGAGTTATTTTCGATTTACTACGAGCACTACACTGTGCCAGCTTCGGATGAAGAATTTCATTCACTCTCTCCGGAAATTTCTCGTGTGACGGTACGTGTGCCACCTTTTTGGAATCGAAATCCAAAACTGTGGTTCCGTCAATTGGAGTCGCAATTTGTTACATGAGCTATAACATCAGATTCGACGAAATATCATACCTTGGTTGGATCAATTGAAAGTAACATTTTGAACCACCCCAGCCATATCGTTGAAGCTCCACCGCAAGATGTCAAGTATGACGCTCTTGAGGATGTTCTCCTAAGCGTATTTGTTGATTCTGAAGAGAAACGCTTACTTCAACTGCTGGAAAATGTAAGTGCAGGCGACAAAAAGCCATCAGTTTTATTAAGGGAAATGCGTGATTTGACTAGTGGTAAGGTGTTCGATGATCTTTTGAAGACACTTTGGCTGCAGCGCTTTACTGGTACTTCTAAAGCAATTTTGTCAGTGAGCGAAGATCGCATCGACATATTAGCTGCATTGGCTTACAAAATTCACCATCAATCCCATGGCGCTAAAATAAATTCAGTATCAACATCTACCAAATCTTCTGACAACCGTTTAAACTGTTTGGAACAGTAAATAAATGAAATATTGCAATAATTGGTACATATTGCTGCTAAAATAACTGGAAACAGAGTCTGCTAGAAGTGTCAAAAAAAAAACGGAAATACAGAAATTTTTAATCAGATTAAGCACCATACCATACCTAACACAACTTTTTCCTTCACCACTTCACGTCCAAATTTGTAAATTGAAATTAACACGATCATCTGCAATGCTTATGCAACATAAAACATGTTTACAGTGTATGCAGCCCCATGTATGAATTTCCGACCAGTGGGCACAAGCGTGTAGACAGTGAACAATTCGTTGGCCAAGGTCTGTTTTCCATTTTTGAGATATCTGAAAAAAAAATTTATTCATGTCGATTTTATTAAATTTAGTTCTTCATATATGGGGGACTAAGGTCCATAGTGATGTTAGTCAAAACTCGTGAATTTTTCTTGTCTAATCTCTATAAACACTTGAAAATTTATGCGACGACGTTGTTGTACGTTTTTATGGCATCAAGTGCAACAAGCGCTTTTTCTCACAAATTTGGTTATATGACTTTTGCCACTGTGAACCCCAGCCCCACATATGACATAGAGAAATTATGAATTAATTTTTTAATTCTGAATAAGACGAACATGCAGACTACTTATAAGCTTTTTAAATCAGTATTTTAGCTCAGTGGTTACTGCGTTGGCCTTCTCACCTGTAGGTCGTGGGTTCAATCCACGGCTGAAGCATAAATTTAATATCGAAAATATTTTTCTTTCAAACAATGCCTACCTGTCGTCAAGCAATTGGTAATTCTTCCGGCAGTAATAATTTTCCATGGAAAAGCATCTAAAAAGAACTCAGAAAAAGTGATGTCACAAAGGTTCTGCCGTTCGGAACCGGCTAATGTAAGTAGGTCTCTTATAATACTGCCCAAAATGTAATAGATATAACGGTACTGGATGATAAGCTCGGCCAAAGAGCCCTTTGGGGCTTCTAAGTGCCACATATGTATACATTTTTTTTATTCTAATTAAGGACTGGTTCAGGTGCTAACAATTTAGAATCATGCCTATTTTGAGATATCCGCGAGCGTAAGGCTTTTTCAACCGAACTATCTCTTTGCATTGCGTGTGTTGCATCTTATAAAACCAATGGGATATACATAAGTGTCGCTAAGCAATACCAATGTGTTTAAAAGGAATGACACTTTTATTTATCTTACTATACTTAAACATTCAAACTTGCTTATATGTAAATCAATATTAAATACACTTATTTCACTTTATTTTTCTTTGTTATTAATATTGTGTATAGCGCATATTAAGAAGACTCACCAAATAAGGTTATTGTTTTTACGATGGACAAGAAAAACAAACTTCACTTTATACTCTATAGAAAATTTAAAATCAACGATTCAAAACCTAATTTTTAGAATTTTTTTTTTATAATGGTCCAGCTGACGAACGATTGTTTTGGAAATCATCATAAAATAAATCAAAGTTCATTTGTAGTCGGTAACCACAACGTTTTTTTTATGTAGCGTAAGGTGCTTTAATGTAAAGAAGCATGTAATATGATTTTTGTTGTTGTGTGTGTATGCTAAATAGAAATGTAAGCTCATAAGCGTACTTGATTTTACGATTTCGTTCTATGGTGTGTGCCAAACAATAGGGCGCATTGAAACCTACACTTTAGTTTACGCTTTGTGTCGCTATACCTGAGGTAAAATTATTAAAAATTACACTCAAAATTGTCATTCAAAATTGTCATAAAGGTTCATTATGCAGGTATGTAAGAATGTATATGATAGTACTGGGTATTCACAACCTTTGCTGAATCGATTGGTTTTGTTTTCACACATTTTGCGATATGTTCAATACAAACAAGATTCAATGTATTATAATACATAGATATAGATATGTACTTGCAGTGAAATGAAGGGTTGCAAGTTGCAATATTACCTTAAACAATATAATACAATTAGTTCCGCGTTTGCAACAAAACCGCACATTCATTGTTTAACCTAAAGTATTTAATAAATAATAATAATTTAACGTACTGTCATTTTTTTAAAGTAACCTTAATGCATATTTATTTTTAAAGACTTGTGATTTTTACGCACCATTGAAAAGCACGAGTGTTTACGGCGCCAAATTATAATCAAGCGAAAAGCTCTCCAGTGGTAAAGAGCAATATCTAAACTTGCCTTGCGAATAGATATTAAACTAACTGATAATTATTGTGAAACACCACAAATCTTATCAATATTTACTTATCAAATAATCTGAAAAACGTTCATATTCACACATGTACTATATTAAGCTCTTTTCCCAAGACGAAATAGGTACATATGTATATTCATAGTGTTATTGTGTATTGGAAGCACTCTTAGTTAGTGCAACAGGAATCCGTCTGAACTTGCGCTAATTTATGAATGTAGAATGTGGAATCGTTAATATTTCGGACATCGCTTAAATCGAATAAGGTGTAAACTTAGTAGGTGAAAAAAAAATCAATCTCAATCAAATCATAATCAACGAAGAAAGTTGTTTCTACATTGCTTTTAATATTTATCATGTGGTGTACTAATATAATATAATTTCGATTACGTAACGTTTATTAATTCGCAGTCGCGATTATATCAATATAATAATCATAATAAAATCTAACTAATTTGGTCAAAAATACAAAATAAGAAACAAACCAAATTATGAAAATCTGCTTTATACCTGCTCCACATGTCCAGAAACAGTGGGTGATTATAATTCAGACCTATGATGAAATTTTTTAATACTTCAAAAATAGTTAGGCTCAATCGATAGACAACTCTATGGTAATTAATCAATTTAAATATGAATTCAAGCAAATGTTCTTCTTCGCGGCTACGCCTTATAATACATTTTCAGCAATGCAAATGCTGGGCCACAAATACTACGGATACCAGACTTTAGATATAACAAGAATAAAAACCCAAATGTTTTCAGTATAGTTCTTGTAAATTTGAATTCGATGGATGTAGGATGGCAGCTACAGTACGTCCAAACACTTTTATTTTCCAGGTGAAATTCGGTTTAAGCATCCTACTAAGCATTTCGACTAGGGCTCGGGTTTCACTTATCGTATAAATTTTCGTAAAAATCTGATTTTAAAAACCTAATGTTTATTTAAACAAAATTTCCTTTCTGATAATAGTTAATTCTTGAGTTTACTCCAAATCTGTCGACAGCTTCAAAATTGTTAAAATACTGAAAACTGAAACTGTTTGAATTTTTAATGATTTTTTCTTTCACTCGGCAACTTAAAGGCGCTCTTAGATATTTATACAGGATGATTTTTTAAGAGCCTTCGGATTTAATTTAAAAAAAAACACATAAAATTTAGAGAAATGTATGAAATATTTATTTGAGTTGATAGAACGATCTATTTAATTCAATGTTTAAAGATGATTTCATGTGTGTATTGACCGCAGCTGCGCCTCAAATAGTTCATACGCTGGGTCCAATTTTGGCATACTCTTTCCAACATATCGGCCAGTATCTCACGAATAAATCAATAATTCACTATCATCAACAACACTGGCTGATACAGCTGCGATATTTTCCTCTGTCCACACTCTACGTATGCGTGTTGGTGGTTTAATGTCCAATAATGTCAATTTGGTGCGAAATTTAGGCACAAGATTCCGATTAGCCGCCTCAGAAGGTCGCCCAAACTGACCATAAAATGAATGCATGAAAGAACCGAGTATGAACTTTGATAATAAAATTCAATAATCTGCTAGCGTTGTTCGTTTGTAAGTCGATTCATGATTAAATTATAGACCAAACTGAACATGTTTGACAGTAACATGTTACACGAAAACAGATGAGCTGCCAAAAACAGTGTTGCCAAAAAGAAAGTTGCTAAAAAATCACCCCGTATGATACATCAATGCATTGACTTCTGCGGACTGTCGAATTTGTACATATTTCGTTTGCGTGTTTTCCAGGTACTTTTAGAGTTATTATTACGCTAATAATAAGTTAAATTGCTGATATAAATCGAGACAATCAAATAAAAGTAAATTGATTTGTATTGCAAAAATAATAACATTTAATATGCGAATACTGGATAATTCACTAAATAAATCCAACAACCTGATTGTGGGTATAACAGCATGTGTAAGCATCATTGGTGGAATTTGTTTAATAACCAAAGGTGTACAAATTATTTATCGGTAAGTCAATGTTCTGTCATTTTCACTGGGTTCAGTATATGTATAATTTGGAACTGCTAATTATAAAACATGATCAAAAACCATATAAGTAAAATGAGCAAAAATTCAACAACAAAAATAAGAACGTTCGATTTTAAGCCTTTTATTGAGTTGGTCACATAATTATTTTGCTATGTATTGAAAATAATTGTGATTCAATAAAATTTTTACTCTCCAAAAATTTCTCATACTAAAGATAACCGGCCCCATTATCAAGAGAAACACAGAAGTGACTTTGTGCGGAACTATAGAAACGTCGCGTACCAGAAACTTAACATACAGAAAAGCATACGGCCGTACAAATTTAATTCGATTCAAAAGGAGAAACCGGAGAATCTTCCTTGGCTACGGCGATTTCTTCAAGTGGTTACAAACATCTGACGAAAAAGATTATACCGTCGCATTTCGGTGCAGGGTATTAATAATTCAATGAATAATTAGTTAATTAGCAATCTCAATAATTCTAAAACATACATGTGTATGAGTACATTTATACTCGACTAAGTTAATAATCTTGATCGTGTTCTTGTGTTTGATAATTCTTTTTCTTCGTTTTCTTTACTTATAAATAATTCAACATTCGAATAAAAAAGAGAAAGAGCGAGAAAGAAATTTAATAAATGCAAAACATTTTTATAGAGGTACACTTCGCTAATTCTATTGTATTTTATATAGAGATAAATTTCCAAATTCTTGTTTGTGTACTTAAATGCATAGCAGGTTTTGCGTTTTGTTTTTCAATAAGCACTCATGCAGCAACAAGTAGTGTCTATGTTTTTAACAAAAGCATTTTAGCACTATATCTACTCCTTCGAAATAAAAAAACCTATATTCTTTTTGTTTGAAATATCAAGAAATGCTTCCAGAATACTTTCTCGTTAACAGAACAGTGTTTACGAGACGTTCTAGTGTTTCGATCGTGTAATTACCATACTTAATAAGAGTTTCACTATTATTATGCATTTCGCTCCATTGTATAAAATGCAACTCGTAAATAACTAAGAGCAATTCAAAAATCTTAAAATATGTCTAATCGCCAAACAAATGCTTATTAACTAAGAAATTACACCAATTTTCTCTTAATATGAGCAATACAAAGTAACTTTTTTATTTTTGCTCAAATTAAGGTATTAAATATTACAATGATAGGAACCTATTTCAAAATGGGAAAAACAATGTACACATATTCTATTCATTTTTGATAGATTTATTTTAGTCAGAGTTTAATCCTGGTACTTCATGCACTTAATACTAATGCACAGATTTTGCTGATATAAGTGTGGGGTGCCGTAGCTCAGTGGTTAGTGTGTTCGCCTTCTGATCTGTAGGTCGTGGTTCAATCCCCGGCTGATACATAACAAATTTAATATCGATAAGATTTTTCTTTCGAATGGTACCCACCTGTCGGCAAGCAATTGGCAATTCTTCCGACAGTATCAACTTGCCATGAAAAAGCTTCTAAAAGAATTCTGTGACAAAGCTCAGAAAAAGTGATGTCACAAGTGTTCTGCCGTTCGGAACCGGCTAAAATAAGTAGGTCCCTTCTAATACTGTCCAAATTTAAGACGCACAACAGTAATGGAAGAGAAGCTCGGCCAATGAGCCCTCTGGCATTTTAAGGACAACTGATATTTTTTCAAGTGCCAAAAAATTTCAATTAAAAAAACCTCTTAAATTGTGACATGTTTAAAAATGAAATCAAATTAAGTCCTTTGTGTGATATTTTCATATAATTTTATAATAATATATTCTCCAAGGCGCTTTAAAAAACGTTTATAATTTCTTTACCTTTGTTGTTTTTAGTACCATTCATGCCCTCCTTTTGTTTTCTTTGATGTTAATTTTCACATGTGTCCATAAAACCTTAGAAAAATATATTTTCTTTTAAAACATTGATTCCAGTCTTTTCTTTAATCCTTCAACTATACATGCTGAAAAAGAAAGGTATATGCATAGATTATTTGAAAAATGTTCAACAACATCAGAACTCAGTTCGCAAATTGTGTAACGTGACAGACGTGTTTACATTACTATAGCTCCAAAAACATGGAAACATGGAAACGTCTTGTTGAAACCACATATCCTCTAAGTCGTTTTCTTCAATAGCAGGCAAAAAAAAAGTCGGTTATCATATGACCATAACGCTCCGAATTGACGGTGACAGTCGTTCCATCGTCGTTTTCGAAGAAATAAGGTCCAATCACACCTCCGGACCAAAGAGCGCACCAAGCAGTGACTTTTTGTGGATGTAGTGGCCTCTCTTAAATTACTTGAGGATTCTCAGAACTCCAAATACGACAATTTTGTTTGTTAACATACCCACCGAGTGAGAAATGTGCTTCGTCGCTGAAGAAAATTTTGTTCGAAAAATCGCCGTCCACCGCCTGTTGTTCAAGCACCCATTCGACGAATCTACGACGTTGTGAATGGTCACCTAGCTTCAGTTGTTGTGTGACCTGGATTTTATATGAATGTAGGTGTAGATCCAAATGCAAAATACGCCATAATGTGCCGTAAGACAGTCCTAATTCCTGAGAACGACGAGGAATCGACACATTCGGGTCTTCGGCAACACTTTCACTTACAGCAGCGATATTTTCGATGGTACGAGCGAAACGATGATGCACAGGCCTTACAATATCTGTAACCGATCCAGTCTCTTCATATTTCTTCACAATTTTGCCAATTGCTTGCGTAGTTGGACGATTATGTAAACCATAATCTCCTCTTAAAGCACGATATGTGGCTGTGGCAGAATCACCATTTTTGTAGTAGATTTTTACAATTTTAATGCGTTGTGCGATAGTTAAGCGATCCATTTTCGCAAATGTTAGACTTTGAACTGAAAAAGAAAGAAATTGTTTTAACAACTCAGTTTGACAGATGTCGAATTCTAGCCCTATACTTTTGAAACCGCGAAATGGATAACCCTTTATATACGATATGTTACATACTCGTATTTACAATAGAATTTCACATTCCGTAATCGATAATGAGAGAAAATTTATAATTAGTAAATAATATTTACGATAGACGGTATAATCAATCATATACATACCATATATAGTATACCTGCAAAAAATGCGACTAGTCCGGGATAAGTCGCAAAGGAATATGCGACTAATCGCTTTTTTGCTCTCCATATAGAATGAATTGCTCCCTTTTGTGCGAGCATATCCTATAAAATCAGACTAATTTGTAACCTTTTATACCCGATTGGGTATAAATGTAGATTAGTAGAGTTCTATGAATAGATTAGTCGCACGATTAGAGGTATTCATTCAAATGCATTATAATTCTCATGTACATTTTCATTCAAATTATTTGGCAATTTACTCATTTTTGCTATTCGCCGCTATTCGAATTCAAAATATTTTATTTTCATTAATTATTGCATTATAAAATTCCGATTAATATACAAATAAAATTTACCTTTTTCTGCTACTCAGTCACGGATTCGAACCTGGGTACCCAAACAGCGTGCGTTTTGCTATCGTACGTCCTATCACCGTCGCTCTACCAGCTATACTAAGCCGTAACATATTATTTCTGACTTAGAAGCGAACCACTTGAAAGTGTAGAAAATCTCTAAATATATTAATTGATCTCCGATTGATATCTATAAATATTAATCCCGAAATACTCTCTTTAGACATTAGTCACAAAATTTTTTGCAGGGATGTATGTCACTTATTCATAATGACATTTCCTTAGAATTCATCGCCCGCAATGTCGCTTTCTTCACGAATTCCTATCTTCCATCGGGAAGAAATGTTCCACCTTTGAGATGCCAAGAAGTGTTGAATTGGAGTGCCTTAGGCGATAGTTTTAGAACAGCATGATTTTTGAATATTTCTCCTCTTTGTAATCAGCGTACAGTGTGTACTTGAAGGCAATTAAAAGGCATGCTTGTTTATTTTCAAAACATTGCCAAATGCAATAAGTCAAAATCGTCTGAGTAGCTCCTTAGACGATGAAAATGCAATAAAAATGTATTTTGTTTGAACAAGTAGTGATGTTTTGGCGAAAGTGATAAAATGTTCTCCCAAAAGATGACAGGCTATATATATACATATGTACTACAGCCCTGCACGAGTGAATACGTTTCTGCATGAGTAGTAGTTAGAGTATTCATTTTGCAGACAAACCATTTAAGTATTCGTTTATATATCATTTTACATATGTGGCTAATGCACGTATCAATACACTTCTTTATAAATAATATATAAACTTTTCACCCTGAAATATCATCTTATCATGAATCTTTCTTAATTTTAATATACTAAAACAATTGGTTTTCAATTTGATACTAAAATTAATTAAATTACGTAAATAACGCATTTTTCATGCTTACATCTGTAACTCTGCACCTGTTACCTGCATTCACTTCGGCTCAATTTCGATTGTATTTTATAGTAGTCAATAATAATAGAGGGCTGCAGGAATGTATTCGTTTGCATCTTCAAAGCACTCTATTGATATTTGAATAGAATCTCTCATTCTTTCTCTCTAAGCAAATACGAATTAGAATGAATAAAATAGAAATAGAATGGAATGGAGTGTATGTGTCGTTTTCATAGAATGAGTATAATGTAGCATTTGAGAGTACTCTAAACATTCGTTTTGCTACATTACAATACATATAAGCAAAAAATATAGTAGATAAGACAACATGACGCCGCAAGACGCAGTAATACAAATCATTAGTGCTTGTCATGAAAAGCAACAACATTAATAACGTACAAGATACTCGTAGTATTCTCAAATATTCGTTTATTTGAAAAGAAAAAAAGAATGTATGTAATATTTCTTGTAAAAGAAATGAGTGCAGTATTCTATTTGTCTAATATTTTACTCTTACTCATTCCCATTCTATTTAGATATGCTTTGCAAATATTGTACATGTTTTGAGAGTAAAGAGAATCATTCGATAATCAAATACATTCTCGCAGCTCTTTAATAAATATAAAAAGCAAACGTTCGCTAGTGAGTTATGTATACACACATTAAACGAACGAACGTCCATAACGGATAGTTCGCAACCATGAGCACTAGTACTAAAATTCATTGCATGCAATCTTTCAAAACCGAACGTACCTCTCTTTGTATTGGCGAACATTCGTTTTTGAGTATATATAACTTTAAAATACAATCGAAAATGAGCTGAAGTGAAAAAGATCCTATATTTAGTCGATTACGAGCGTATTGAATTTTAACTTAATTTTCTTAATTTAATATTTGTTGTGAAATGATTGAAGTGAATTAATTTTTTAATATAATATGGACCATTACTATATAAAATTTTCTTTTGATTTTCTTTTTTAATGGGAATAATACTTATATTCATTTTTCTCTGTAATGGTAGTGAACGATCACGATCGGTTAAAAATGCAATCTCAATTCACAAAATGAGTTACTGATTGAGTTTATCAGTGAACGCTCGAAATAAATGAACGATCGTGAGAAATCGTATGAGCGACGCTGGCAGCGCTCAAAATATATCGTCAATATACAAGTTGCGACTTCTTTTTGTTCCCAAAACTGAAATTGAAGAAGAAAGGATGCTTTTTTGATGACATTCAGACCATACAACGGGCTTCGACGAGGGCACTGGAGGCAATTCTGAAAAATTAGCTGAAACACGCATTTGAATCACTATTAAATCGATGTAACAAGTGTATTGAATCAGGAGGAGAATATTTCGAATAAATATACCGAAAAATTATCAGATATCGTGTTTTAATTGTGTCTTCTAGAGGCAGTCTTAATACATAATTGTCGCACCTTGTATCGTTTCGTTCGTATCGCAACTTTCTCGCTAGCTGCATATTGCGAACGCTCAATTTGGTGAGAAATGTTGTAATTTGATCGTTCTCCGCACCCTGCCTACAATAATTATCATCCGTATCGCACTGGGTACATTTTTAAATACTTACTCGGGCAGGACTGTGATACAAAATGAAAAACATACGTAGAATTCAATTCATCAACAACAAGAATAACCGCAATTACGTATAAGGAAGTACATTCAATAATCATGCTCGACCAGTTGCGATCATTAAAATAGTGCTTTAATATATTTTCACGTCATAGGTACATGTGTACATCTCAGTTCGAGTTAAACAAAAAAGTGACGTAGAACAAGTTTTGTATACAAATTTGAAACAGGCTGATAAACAAAACATGTTTTATTTACTAATAAAATAAATCAGATTGTTTACCCATAATCAGGTAGTTGGTTAGATGTGAATGCTCCCTCTTTGCATGAATAAAATTATGTTATTTTGTTCAACCAAAAATTAAGTTACTTACTTATGATAACGATCCTGTAAGGAGTATTTGATATCTAGCATGCATACGTTTAAAATATTTTTCTTTAATTAAAAACAAATAAACAAACATCAAGACTTAACCTTCTGTCGTGTTTTTGACTTTTGACAGCTAAAAAATAAAAGAACCCAATGACTAATAATCTAATGCATAATACATACATATTTGGATGCTTAGTATATATTTTATGAATATGCATTATATGGAAACATATTTAAATAATTCTCGCAATCTATTTCGAAACTAATTAAAATAAATACTGTATAAATTTGTATATCAAATAAGAATTTAAGATCTCTTACCTCATCAACTGGTTTTGAACCATGAATATATCAATGTAGATTTAAGTATGCTTGCGAAACATTTGCTTGCTACTGAATGATCAAACCGGCATGCCGCGCTAATAGAAATACGAATATTAATGCTGATAGATCGCAAGACAAAAAAATGAGCTCATAACAGAAATAGCATTCATCTAAGAAAGTTGTTTACAGATAGACATTGTCGTAGTGAATTAGAATACATTTGAACCAAGCGTATAAATTCGTCTTAATCACAAACTGCGCATCTTTCTGGTTGGTAAAAATGAGCTGCGGATAACAAAAAAAAAAAGTTAATTACATATTTCAATACAAAAACTTATGAAAATGCATTGCATTACGATAAGTGCGACAAAACAAAATATCGAATTATGCAAAGATCATAAATTTGCCGGGTAATTCATCAACTTATAAACGAGGAACCACCAGAACCATAAAAAATATCCTTAAAATACTAGTAATGTTTGGGCTGATCAGTGACTGGGAGCCGATATCTGCTGGGCTGCCTTTACATTTGGATGTTTTCATGTTCATCTTCATGGTATGTGCCTTCGAGGTGGTAATATTACGTATAACAACTTTGTCAATTTCCGAACGTGACGACACAGAGATAGATGATTCAAGCGAGCACGAAGAGGATATTTATTATGAGAATTTGCGTAATAATTATGAACAGTGGGCACGCAGACGTATGCGTTACAATCAACGGCAACAAATTTTGCAACAGCAACAGCAGTAGCAGCTATTCTTTGCAAACTTGTTTGCATTAATGGTTTCATCGTAATATTGAAAAGCAGTTCTATCGTATCGCTTATACGATCACTAAGACTATTTTGTATAGAACTAAAAAAGATTTTTAAATCAGATTTAACTCAAAAGAATGTGGTATATGCAAAGAAGTATAATTAAATAGTTTTAAGCGTCGATCAAAAATTAAAATCGATTCTGATCGACTAGAATTACGTATAACGACACAATAATATTTTATTACTATTTACTAAGCTAACGTATAAACTAACATTTATGAACATAAGTATATTCTTCTTATAATTTGAACCATGTAAATAATATCTTGTGTTATATTTTACTCTCATAAACAAACCAAAGTTCATAGGCCAACCAAAGATAATTATGACTTAAACAATACAAGTTTTGTTTGTAAAAACGCACACTCTACTGGATAAAATAAAATAAAACTACTGTATTTATAAATATTTACAATGACTTGCGAATATTCGTATTATTTACCATGCCACAACAGGTTTTCCTTAGCATAACTGATCTCTTAATTGAGTATGTGTAAAATTGGAATATTGTTTGGAAAAGAGAATTTTTGCGATTTGTTTTGCCGGTTGACTAAAATTTATTGAAATCGTTTGTAAACAGCTGATATGGTAAAAACTTTTCTTTAAGGGAAAACTTGAAAAAAATAGATTAGCGCTTAAGTTCGAAATGCACAAGTGTACCAAAGGTTTATTTTTAATCATCTTTTGCAAGTTTGCCATCTACCTTACCATATATACATAGGCTATAAAATTAAATTTTAGCCACATAACCAAACGGGCATCCCCTCTAGAGCGGTGAAATGTACATATGACAAGCCCCCGTCAGTTTTTCGTACTCAACATTTCCTTCGGGCATACTTTCCCCATATATTCACCCCTTAAGGTGAATTCCATACAATATGACTGAAAAAAAACCATGCAAATTTACACAGGAATCGCGCTAGAGAGGTGAAGTGTATTATTAACCCCTAAGCATTTTTCCTCCTTAACATTTCTTTCACACATACTTACTCGATATCTTTCACCCTTAAGGGGACTAACATACACTTAGTACGCTCGAAGAAAGCGGAATAGTTTAAATTTACAAATATAATGATTTTCATATGATATTAATCCAATTAATCTTTCCTATTTGATTACAGAAAAATAATCAATAGGAAAAATATTAAGGTCTTAGAAAATCATTTCTGCAATGTGTGCTGTGTGGAGATCAATCATGGATGCACAGAAGAAAGGTTTTTATTTATAAGCTGCTATTTTTTAAAATTTGTCCTTAAAATGTGATTCCATTATTTGCACGCAGCTTTTCAACATGCTCTATATGTCATAAATATGTATGTTGTGACATGAAATGTGCCCAAAGAGTACCAAACACAGTAAAATGGGTATGCCATAAGTGTTGCACCGCTAAAGTATCACGAGAGCAAACATCATCATGGGTAGCGGAACAAGTATCATTTAATACACGACAAATACACTATCCCGATCGTGAAATAAATGAGATTTATATACCAATTAGCGATTGTGGTGATAGTTCAATGGGTAAATATGATGTTAATGCCTTCATTAAGCATATAATTATACTTAACATTCTTGCAAAACTAGAAAATGTAAGTCACATTGGAGCTAACTCTACTGTTAACAGTTCTCATGGACAACAATTACAAATATGGGATTATGTTACAGAAGTGATGACCAACTTACTAAGTGGTGCATTTAAGAAGACTGCAACGGTGCCAACTGAAACCCGTAAGTGTATTTTGTAGATAATAATAGAGAATAATAGAGAAAAAACGACTGCGACATATATTGTAAGAAAATGTATATTAATTTGTCTGTCTGATTTTAGATTATAAATTTATAAATTACTTATATTATGAGCGACAGACAGACGTGTGTCAAATTTCAGCTCAGTAGTTTTGTACTTAGGTGAAGTTAAAAGTCTGAAACCATACTTTTGAAAACGTACTTTTGTGCCGAGTTTCATCTTGGTAGTTGCATATAATTTTTACATGCGCCGCTTATGAAAACATACTTCCGGTTCTTTTAATTGCTTGTAATATCACACCTCATTATGGGTATTACAAACGGAAGCACAATGTACTAATTACTAATTTAACAGAAGAATGCTCTTATTTCTTTTACAAATCTTACAACAGATTCTGACAAAAATAATATCACCCGTGCTTCTGAAGTCCCACAATCAGCACAAGCTGAACCTGACAAAGTCTCTGCAGAAGTGAATGGAAATGCTCATCATTTTATGTATAATGGAATAGATGCGGCATGCAAAGTAGCATCGTTTAATCACACCGAGGATTATATCAAGTCAAAAATTGGCAACATTTTTCTGGAAACATCTGCTTTAAATAAGGTAATCAACCACGAAATTTTCAAACATATACAGGATTTTTCATTGGGACACCCATTTTGTTTGACAGTTCTTTCGATCGCCATGTTGTGCGCCATTTTCTTTTCCAATATTGAGATTTGTAAAGAAGAAGGTTTGCAATATATCACACACGTTCAGTGAGAAAAATTTTTCATAAATTACGCACAAACCTCGGTTCTATAAAGATAGCACCATATTTGTTAAGAAGGAAATTTCTAAAAGAACTCTGTCTCAAAGTTCTAGCAAAACTTGAAGAGAATTTCGGACACAGTTGTCGTTATTAAAGATGTTCCTAATTAGATAATTCTTGTTATTGAATTTTGATTTTGTTATACTTACATCTAATAGTTTACATTTTACTTGAGTACTCGTAATTACCCCTAATGTATACGTATATCATAGTTTGTTTGCTTAGTTTGTATTCATTAACTCTATTCTTAACACGATACATAGGAACACGTGGTGTTGAAAGACATAGTATATATGTTTGTACCTCATAGAGGGCAATTTAAAAGTGAAACGTGTTCGATAAGTTATGTAGTTACACCTTTGAGCACTTTAGTGGTTTCCTTCCGTTTTATTTTCAGCATACTATACTTAAAGTATTCTTAGAAAATCTAAATTTTATAACACGTCAATTAGTTTGCTTGCAACCTTTAAATAGCCCAGACGGTTATTGTACAACATAAAATTCTTCTGATATACATATAAATGCAGAATAATATTCAACAATGAACGAAGAGGAGCTCAATTCAAATATAATTACGACGGTAATTGTTAAGTAGTAATAAATAGCAATAAATAATATCATATAATGCAGGTTAGGTTTCACAAGTAGCTTACTTACATAAGGAAGTTACTCTCGTAAGTCTATCGGCCCACTGGCCCATTATCATACTATCTGTCTGTCTATCTGTCTGTTTTACTTGTTTAATGCTTCACTGTGAGTTGTGAAGAATAATTTAATTTACAACTGATTAATTTAAGCTTGTTCGGTATAGGATTTTCTTCGAACTACTGAAACTACTGGCGGATCTGCAGAGAAGAAAAGTTGTCTCTTTGGTTTAATGAGAAATTCCGATAGACGTTTTACACACAAAACCATACACATATCTTAAAAAATGTTCAGATAGAAATATTCTACCATATACTAAATTTTTGTTCACACAAATAGTTTATCATTATTCACTTTAGATGTTAGTGTACCTCCATAAAATAATACAAGTACATATTTATGCAACTCAACTGTTTTTCATCAATATAGATTCTAGACGAACAAGGGAATGCTAAATATTTATCGGAAAAAACATTAAACGTAAGCGTTTATACAAGTGATTCCAATTCAAATGAGGAAAATAATGTCACAACGTCAAATAGTTCAATAGGACAACAAAGCAATTATGATTCTTCGGATACAGATACAACAACATATGTGAGTTTAATTAAATTTAAATTAACAGAAATAAACTACACATAGTACCTTTCGAACAGATTGAGCTAAGCAATGAAGAATCCTACTCCAGTCTATCGACTACAGAAGGAGGTGCAAAGACAGTAGAAGAAAATGGTTGGTACATTTTTTTTTTAAGTACGATACATATATATATTATTAATGCTATACATATGTATATGCATGCATATTGATTTTTTTAAACGTATGTCTCTAAATATAATCCATTTTAGGTAATGTATCAGCTTCTACTCAAAGCACACTTGGCGAAAGAATATATGCGGATAATTGGCTTTTAACAAAAAAATATGATTCCAGTGCTATTTGTGGACACGTTGATATATTTTTACCAGATCCTAAAGAACATGTATCTGCTCAAATAGGCGACATAGCTGCTGATGAAATAAGTGATCTTTCTGAAATGGGATCCGATACAGAGTCCTCTCTAGAGTTTCTTCATACTAATGAAGAGTACCTCAATAATCGATTGCAAAGTAGACACCTTATTGGGGGATATAATTCTAAATTGGTTCTTGATGAACTCATTGATGGTGCCAGTATGGTTTCGAATACATGTGATACTCCAAACGAAGCTTCATACATTGAGACAAAAAATGAACGCCTCGTTGATTCAGTACCAAAAACCGAAGCGATTAATAAATGTATTTCACAACCACTTAAAAGGCAAAGAGAAGACGCCGCTGCTTTATGTGAAGAAGAATATAGTAAAGAAACGACAACAGCAGTCATGTCCAAACCACAATCAGGTAAGCATAATTTAGTGAGTTAAAACTTAGAAGCATTCCCGGCATCCTTTTAAGTATAGGTTGTGAAAGTACTGTGTTTGCCCCCTTTTCTCACGCATATACAATATAAGTACATAACTACATACAATATAGTGTATGAATGAATGTATGTTTGTTAGCTGTTACGACAGATGTTAATTACAAATTTTATGCCTGTTTATCCACATTATGGTGGCTCTGTTTCGTCCTTTCTGGATTTTTATTTTTTTTTTTTTTTTTTATCCTGACTCTTTGGGATAGTGCCCATACTGAAAGATTATTAAGCAACACGAAGAGTAATATTGAACAAAAGTATCAAATCCTTTAGACCACTTTAGAAATCACAGATATTTATAATCTTATACATGAATCTGTAGACAAGTATGTTAGATTGCCAGAGTTTAACTTTTTTATTTTGCTCTTATTTTTCTTGCCATTTACAACTAAAAGCGAAAAACTGTAAACATTTTTTTGCTATTAATAATTTCCATTGCTTTTATTAATTTACTAATTTATGAACTTCTACTGAGACGTCATTCGTGCTTTCAGCAATCAGAAATCAAGGTGAAATCTT
Organism: Megamerina dolium; assembly: GCA_963854835.1. Lineage (NCBI taxonomy): Eukaryota > Metazoa > Arthropoda > Insecta > Diptera > Megamerinidae > Megamerina > Megamerina dolium. The sequence continues at coordinate 960,582 of OY978525.1, forward strand.
CAGTCCAGTCGAAATAATTGATTCATATTCCAAAAAATTGGATTACAGTACTTCGTCATCACCATCACGAACGCCTTCTGTAATAGAAATTTTAGCCGCAATTGCCTTAGGACCTATGCTTGCCATTCCGGCTTCAGAGCAACAGTCCGTTTTAACACAGAGCGAAATAAACTCTCTTAAGGAGTTGAGTGATCTAGCTCTAGCTGACATAAACGCTCGTACTTCGGAGATAAATCAAACCATTCTTAGTACTATACCTGAGGAAAGTTTTGAAAATGAAACCAAACCACAAAATACATACTCACATGAAAGTGCGACGGTCGATAATAATTTACTAGAAACATCAGCTGAAAATACCAGCAAGAAAAGCAACTTCAGAATAAATGCAGGAAACACATGTGCTACTTTTGAAAGTTCAAAATATAATATTCAGACTCAAAACCATAGTATTTTACCGAATGAGAGCGGTATCCCGATAACTGCAGAGTGTACACATCTAGATTTTCAAAAGGAAAAAACTGGTGTCCAAGGAACTGCTAACAGCGTGCGTACTACATATGACAAATTAAAAGACAATACTGAGGTAACTGGGTTGCGAAGGGAAGAAACCAACTCTCACTCTATTGCAGAGAGCACACTCACTACACTAGATAGCTCGAAGGAGAATACCGAGGCAGTTGGATCTCAAAAGGAAAAAATCGCCCACCAATCAGTACTTGAAGTACTTAATAGTTTAGACGAGCATATCAATATAATCGATGCTCAAAAGAATGATGCCCACGTACAAGCTATCGTTGAAGATGCGCTTACTATATGTGCTGATTCAAATGAAAACACTAAGACTACAGGTGCTAAAAAGGAAGAAATCGAACTCCAAGCAATTACTGAAAATATGTCTACAATTATTAATAGTTCGAAAAACAATTCTGAGATAACAAATCCTCAAAAAGAAGAACCCGACCTCCAAGTAAATGCTGATAATACTCTTACAACAACTGATAGTTGCAACGGCAACACGGAGACAACAAATCGTCAAAAGGAAGGAAATGAACTCCAAGCAATTATTGAAAATGCATCTATAGCAATTGATAGTTCGAAGTGGAGCACTGACGTAATAGATCCCCAAAAACAAAAGAAGGAGAATACCGAGAAATCAGAAGCTCAAAATAAAGAAATTGATATCCAAAAAGTATCTGAAGGTACAACTGCAGAACATGATATTTGGAATGCACATACCAAGATAACAAATTCACAAAAGGAAGAAACCGACCTCCAAGCAATTGCTAAAAGTACACGCATTATAGTTGATAGTTCAAAGGCGAATGCTGAGATTATTTCTTCTCAAAAGGAAGAAACTAACCAACACTGTATGCTTCAAACAATCGACAGTTCAAAGGAGAATACTGAAGTAGCAGGTTCTCAAAAAGAAGAAATCGACATTCACGCAATTGTTGAAATTACGTACACAACCGTCAATAGTCGGAATGAAAATATCTCTATATTTGATCTACACAAGTGCAAAACGGACCACCAAGAAATTACTGAAAGTACACCTGATATTTCAAATGAAAATACTAAAAAAACTTATCGTCTAAATGAAAACCAATATTTCCAAGATATTTTTAAGAGTACCCCTAAAACAATTCATAAATCGAACGAGAATACTGAAATAGGACACCCTGAGAATAATGACATCGATTTCGAAGTAGCTGCTGAAGTTACACTTACAAGAACTGGGAGTTCGGAGGAGAACACAGATAGAATATGTCCTCAAAATATTGGGATTATATGTGTTCATAAGGAAGATGCTGACTTCCAAGTAATAGATGAACGTACGCCTACTATAAATGATAGTTCGAAGGAGAACACTGAAATAGAGGATGCTCAAAAAGATGAAATCAAACTAGAAAAATTTACAGAAAATACGCCAACCACTCAGTTAACAGAATACAAAAAGGAAGAAACCGACCTCCATGATATTTCAGAAAGTACAAATATAACACCAGATATTTCGAAGGATACAGAGATAGAAAAATCCGAAAACGGAGAAACCACCCTTGAAGGCATTGTTGACAACCTCCCGGCGCTAGATGACAATTCAACGAAAAACACTGAGATGACTGAATCTGAAAATAAAGAAGCAGACCTTCAAGAAATTTCTCAGGGTGTGACTGCAACACTTGATGTTTCAAAGGAGAATGCTACGATAACTGGTCCTCTCATAGAAAAAACCGACCTCCGAGTTATTGCCGGAAGTACATCTACAACACTCGATAGCTTATCCGAAAAGCAAGAAACCGACCTCCAAAATATAACTGAAAGTATCCATAAAACACCTGATATTTCGAAGGATACAGAAACAGCCAATTCCGGAAAAGGAGAAAGTAATCTCAAAGGTATTTTGGAAAGCAGTTATGCACTACACAGCAGTTTAAAGGAGAACATTGCGATAATTGAATCTGAAAATAAAGGAGCCGAACTTCAAGAAATAATTCAAGGTGTTCCTGCAACACTTGATAGTTTAAAGGAGAATGCTGTGATAATTGGTCCTCTCAAAGAAGAAATGGACCTCCAAGATATTGTTGATAATACCCATAAAACACCAGATATTTCGAACGATACAGACATAGCAGAATCCGGAAATGGAGAAAGCAACCTCGAAGGTATTGTGGAAACCACCCCTACACTACATGGCAGTTCGACGGAGAACACTGAGATAACTCAATATGAAAATAAAGAATCAGGTCTTCAAGCTATTTCTCAAGGTGTAGTTGTGCCATCATATAGTTTAAAGGAGAATATTCAGGTAACTGGTGCTCTTAACGAAGAATCGGACCTCCAATATGTTGCTGAAAATACCGAGAAAACACTTGATATTTCGACAAATATAAGCGCAGCAGAATACGGAAAAGAAGCAACCAACCCCAGAGGTATCAGTGACAGCACCTCTACACTATATAACAATTCAAAGGAGAACCACGAGATAACTGAATCTGAAAATAAAAAAACAGACCTTCATGAAATTTCTCAAGATGTGATAGCAGACATAGCAGAATCCGGAAATAGAGAAACCAACCTCGACGGTATTGTTGACAGCACCCCGAAACTAGATGATAGTGCCACGAAAAACACTGGGATAACTGAATCTGAATATAAAGAAGCAGACCTTAAAAAAATTCCTCAAGATGTGGTAACAGACATAGCAGAATCCGGAAATGGAGAAACCAACCTGGAAGGTATTGTTGACAGCACTCCGGCACTAGATGATAGTACCTCGAAAAGCACTGAGATAACTGAATCTGAAATAAAAGAAGCAGAACTTCAAAAAATTCCTCAAGATGTGGTAGCAGACGCAGCAGAATTCGGAAATGGAGAAACCAACCTGGAAGGCATTGTTGACAGCACTCCGGCACTAGATGATAGTACCACGAAAAGCACTGAGATAACTGAATCTGAAATTAAAGAAGCAGACCTTCAAAACATTTCTCAAGATGTGGTAGCAGACTTAGCAGAATCCGGAAATGGAGAAACCAACCTCGAAAGTATTGTTAACAGTACCCCGACACTAGATGACAGTTCTACGAAGAACACTGAGATAACAGAATCTGAAAATAAAGAAGCAGACTTTCAAAAAATTCCTCAAGATGTGGTAACAGACATAGCAGAATTCGGAAATGGAGAAACCAACCTCGACGGTATTGTTGACAGCACCCCGAGACTAGATGATAGTGCCACGAAAAACACTGGGATAACTGAATCTGAAAATAAAGAAGCAGACCTTCAAAAAATTCCTCAAGATGTGGTAACAGACATAGCAGAATTCGGAAATGGAGAAACCAACCTCGACGGTATTGTTGACAGCACCCCGAGACTAGATGATAGTGCCACGAAAAACACTGGGATAACTGAATCTGAAAATAAAGAAGCAGACCTTCAAAAAATTCCTCAAGATGTGGTAGCAGACATAGCAGAATCCGGAAATAGAGAAACCAACCTCGACGGTATTGTTGTCAGCACCCCGAGACTAGATGATAGTGCCACGAAAAACACTGGGATAACTGAATCTGAATATGAAGAAGCAGACCCTCAAAAAATTCCTCAAGATGTGGTAGCAGACTTAGCAGAATCCGGAAATGGAGAAACCAACCTCGAAAGTATTGTTAACAGTACCCCGACACTAGATGACAGTTCTACGAAGAACACTGAGATAACAGAATCTGAAAATAAAGAAGCAGACTTTCAAAAAATTCCTCAAGATGTGGTAACAGACATAGCAGAATTCGGAAATGGAGAAACCAACCTCGACGGTATTGTTGACAGCACCCCGAGACTAGATGATAGTGCCACGAAAAACACTGGGATAACTGAATCTGAAAATAAAGAAGCAGACCTTCAAAAAATTCCTCAAGATGTGGTAACAGACATAGCAGAATTCGGAAATGGAGAAACCAACCTCGACGGTATTGTTGACAGCACCCCGAGACTAGATGATAGTGCCACGAAAAACACTGGGATAACTGAATCTGAAAATAAAGAAGCAGACCTTCAAAAAATTCCTCAAGATGTGGTAGCAGACATAGCAGAATCCGGAAATAGAGAAACCAACCTCGACGGTATTGTTGACAGCACCCCGAGACTAGATGATAGTGCCACGAAAAACACTGGGATAACTGAATCTGAAAATAAAGAAGCAGACCTTCAAAAAATTCCTCAAGATGTGGTAACAGACATAGCAGAATTCGGAAATGGAGAAACCAACCTCGACGGTATTGTTGACAGCACCCCGAGACTAGATGATAGTGCCACGAAAAACACTGGGATAACTGAATCTGAAAATAAAGAAGCAGACCTTCAAAAAATTCCTCAAGATGTGGTAACAGACATAGCAGAATTCGGAAATGGAGAAACCAACCTCGACGGTATTGTTGACAGCACCCCGAGACTAGATGATAGTGCCACGAAAAACACTGGGATAACTGAATCTGAAAATAAAGAAGCAGACCTTCAAAAAATTCCTCAAGATGTGGTAACAGACATAGCAGAATTCGGAAATGGAGAAACCAACCTCGACGGTATTGTTGACAGCACCCCGAGACTAGATGATAGTGCCACGAAAAACACTGGGATAACTGAATCTGAATATGAAGAAGCAGACCCTCAAAAAATTCCTCAAGATGTGGTAGCAGACATAGCAGATAATAGTGCCACGAAAAACACTGAGATAACTGAATCTGAATATGAAGAAGCAGACCTTCAAAAAATTCCTCAAGATGTGGTAACAGACATAGCAGAATTCGGAAATGGAGAAACCAACCTCGAAGGTATTGTTGACAGCACTCCGACAATAGATGATAGTGCCACGAAAAACACTGAGATAACTGAATCTGAATATGAAGAAGCAGACCTTCAAAAAATTCCTCAAGATGTGGTAGCAGACATAGCAGAATCCGGAAATAGAGAAACCAACCTCGACGGTATTGTTGTCAGCACCCCGAGACTAGATGATAGTGCCACGAAAAACACTGAGATAACTGAATCTGAATATGAAGAAGCAGACCCTCAAAAAATTCCTCAAGATGTGGTAGCAGACATAGCAGATAATAGTGCCACGAAAAACACTGGGATAACTGAATCTGAAATTAAAGAAGCAGACCTACAAAACATTTCTCAAGATGTGGTAGCAGACATAGCAGAATCCGGTAATAGAGAAACCAACCTCGACGGTATTGTTGACAGCACCCCGAGACTAGATGATAGTGCCACGAAAAACACTGAGATAACTGAATCTGAAATTAAAGAAGCAGACCTACAAAACATTTCTCAAGATGTGGTAGCAGACATAGCAAAATCCGGCAATAGAGAAACCAACCTCGACGGTATTGTTGAAAGCACCCCGAGACTAGATGATAGTGCCACGAAAAACACTGAGATAACTGAATCTGAAATTAAAGAAGCAGACCTACAAAACATTTCTCAAGATGTGGTAGCAGACATAGCAGAATCCGGTAATAGAGAAACCAACCTCGACGGTATTGTTGACAGCACCCCGAGACTAGATGATAGTGCCACGAAAAACACTGAGATAACTGAATCTGAAATTAAAGAAGCAGACCTACAAAACATTTCTCAAGATGTGGTAGCAGACATAGCAAAATCCGGCAATAGAGAAACCAACCTCGACGGTATTGTTGACAGCACCCCGAGACTAGATGATAGTGCCACGAAAAACACTGAGATAACTGAATCTGAATATGAAGAAGCAGACCTTCAAAAAATTCCTCAAGATGTGGTAACAGACATAGCAGAATTCGGAAATGGAGAAACCAACCTGAAAGGTATTGTTGACAGCACCCCGAGACTAGATGATAGTGCCACGAAAAACACTGGGATAACTGAATCTGAATATGAAGAAGCAGACCTTAAAAAAATTCCTCAAGATGTGGTAGCAGACATAGCAGAATCCGGAAATAGAGAAACCAACCTCGACGGTATTGTTGACATCACCCCGAGACTAGATGATAGTGCCACGAAAAACACTGAGATAACTGAATCTGAATATGAAGAAGCAGACCTTCAAAACATTTCTCAAGATCTCGACGGTATTGTTGACATCACCCCGAGACTAGATGATAGTGCCACGAAAAACACTGAGATAACTGAATCTGAATATGAAGAAGCAGACCTTCAAAAAATTCCTCAAGATGTGGTAGCAGACATAGCAGAATCCGGAAATAGAGAAACCAACCTCGACGGTATTGTTGACAGCACCTCGAGACTAGATGATAGTGCCACGAAAAACACTGGGATAACTGAATCTGAAAATAAAGAAGCAGACCTTCAAAAAATTCCTCAAGATGTGGTAGCAGACATAGCAGAATCCGGAAATAGAGAAACCAACCTCGACGGTATTGTTGTCAGCACCCCGAGACTAGATGATAGTGCCACGAAAAACACTGAGATAACTGAATCTGAATATGAAGAAGCAGACCTTCAAAAAATTCCTCAAGATGTGGTAGCAGACATAGCAGATAATAGTGCCACGAAAAACACTGGGATAACTGAATCTGAATATGAAGAAGCAGACCTTCAAAAAATTCCTCAAGATCTGGTAGCAGACATAGCAGAATCCGGAAATAGAGAAACCAACCTCGACGGTATTGTTGACAGCACCCCGAGACTAGATGATAATGCCACAAAAAACACTGAGATAACTGAATCTGAATATGAAGAAGCAGCCCTTCAAAAAATTCCTCAAGATGTGGTAACAGACATAGCAGAATTCGGAAATGCAGAAACCAACCTGGAAGGTATTGTTGACAGCACTCCGGCACTAGATGATAGTACAACGAAAAGCACTGAAATAACTGAATCTGAAATTAAAGAAGCAGACTTTCAAAACATTTCTCAAGATGTGATAGCAGACATAGCAGAATCCGGAAATAGAGAAACCAACCTCGACGGTATTGTTGACAGCACCCCGAGACTAGATGACAGTGCCACGAAAAACACTGAGATAACTGAATCTGAATATAAAGAAGCAGACCTTCAAAAAATTCCTCAAGATGTGGTAACAGACATAGCAGAATCCGAAAACGGAGAAACCAACCTGAAAGGCATTGTTGACAGCACTCCGGCACTAAATGATAGTACCACGAAAAGCACTGAGATAACTGAATCTGAAATTAAAGAAGCAGACCTTCAAAACATTTCTCAAGATGTGGTAGCAGACTTAGCAGAATCCGGAAATAGAGAAACCAACCTCGAAGGTATTGCTGAAAGTGCTTTTACAACACGCGATAGTTTAAAGGGGAAAATTGATGTAACAGAATCCAAAAAGAAAGAAACCGGCATCCAAAATACTGCAGAAAATATCCATAGAACGGTCGACATTTTGAAGGATACGGAGATAGCAGAAACCGGAAATGGGGAAACCAACCTCGACGGTATTGTTGACAGCACCCCGAGACTAGATAATAGTGCCACCAAAAACACTGGGATAACTGAATCTGAAAATAAAGAAGCAGACCTTCAAATAATTCCTCAAGGTGTGATAGCAGACATAGCAGAATCCGGAAATAGAGAAACCAACCTCGACGGTATTGTTGACAGCACCCCGAGACTAGATGACAGTGCCACGAAAAACACTGGGATAACTGAATCTGAAAATAAAGAAGCAGACTTTCAAATAATTCCTCAAGATGTGATAGCAGACATAGCAGAATCCGGAAATAGAGAAACCAACCTCGACGGTATTGTTGACAGCACTCCGGCACTAGATGATAGTACCACGAAAAGCACTGAGATAACTGAATCTGAAATTAAAGAAACAGACCTTCACAACATTTCTCAAGATGTGGTAACAGACATAGCAGAATCCGGAAATGACGAAACCAACCTCGAAGGTATTGTTGAAAGCACAAAGGAAGGAACCGGCCTCCAAATTATTGCTGAAAATGACCGCAAAACGGCTGACATTTTGAAGGATACAGAGACAGCAGATTCCGGGAATGGAGAAAACAACCTCGAAGGTATTGTTAACAATATTCCAACAATAAATCACAATTTTAAGAAGAACACTGAAATAACTCAATCTGACCAAAAAGAAGCAGAACTTCATGAAATTTGTCAAGATCTACCTGCAACACTTAACAGTTCAAAGGAGAATGCTGAGGTAACTTTTCCTGTCAAAGAAATCGACCTCCAAGATATTGCTGAATATATCCATAAAACGGCCGACATTTTGAAGGATACAGAGATAGCAGAATCCGGAAATGAAGAAACCAACCTCGAAGGTATTATTGACTGCACGTTAACATTAGATACCAGTTCGAAAGAGAACGTTGAGATAACTGAATCTGAGAATAAAAGAGTAGACCTCCATGAGATTTCTCAAGGTGTTCCTGCAACACTTAACAGTTCGAAGGAGAATTCTGAGATAACTGGTCTTGTGAAAGAAGAAATCGACCCCCAACATATTGCTGAAAATACTAATAAAACACCATATATTTCGAATGAAACAAACATAGCAGAATCTGAAAATGGAGAAACCAACCTCGAAGGTTCTGTTGACAGTACCCCGACACTAGATGACAGTTCGACGAAAAATACTGAGATAACTGAATATGAGAATAAAGAAGCAGACCCTCATGAAATTTCTCGGGGTGTACCTGCAACAGTTAACAGTTCAAAGGAGAATGCTGAGGTAACTTTTCCTGTCAAAGAAATCGACCTCCAAGATATTGTTGAAAATATCCATAAAACGGCCGACGCTTTAAAGGATACAGAGATAGCAGAATCCGGAAATGAAGAAACCAACCTCGAAGGTATTATTGACTGCACGTTGACATTAGATACCAGTTCGAAAGAGAACGTTGAGATAACTGAATCTGAGAATAAAAGAGTAGACCTCCATGAAATTTCTCAAGGTGTTCCTGCAACACTTAACAGTTCGAAGGAGAATTCTGAGATAACTGGTCTTGTCAAAGAAATCGACCCCCAACATATTGCTGAAAATACTAATAAAACACCAGATATTTCGAATGACACAAACATAGAAGAATCTGAAAATGGAGAAACCAACCTCGAAGGTTCTGTTGACAGTACCCCGACACTAGATGACACTTCTGCGAAGGATACTGAGATAACTGAATATGAGAATAAAGAAGCAGACCCTCATGAAATTTCTCGGGGTGTACCTGCAACAGTTAACAGTTCAAAGGAGAATGCTGAGGTAACTTTTCCTGTCAAAGAAATCGACCTCCAAGATATTGCTGAAAATATCCATAAAACGGCCGACATTTTGAAGGATACAGAGATAGCAGAATCCGGAAATGAAGAAACCAACCTCGAAGGAATTATTGACTACACGTTGACATTAGATACCAGTTCGAAAGAGAAGGTTGAGATAACTGAATCTGAGAATAAAAAAGTAGACATCCATGAAATTTCTCAAGGTTGTCCTGCAACACTTAACAGTTCAAAGGGGAATTCTGAAATAACTGGTCTTGTCAAAAAAGGAATCGACCTCCAAAATATTGTTGAAAATACTAATAAAACACCATATATTTCGAATGACACAAACATAGCAGAATCTGAAAATGGAGAAACCAACCTCGAAGGTTCTGCTGACAGTACCCCGACACTAGATGACACTTCTGCGAAGGATAATGAGATAACTGAATATGAGAATAAAGAAGCAGACCCTCATGAAATTTCTCGGGGTGTACCTGCAACAGTTAACAGTTCAAAGGAGAATGCTGAGGTAACTTTTCCTGTCAAAGAAATCGACCTCCAAGATATTGTTGAAAATATCCATAAAACGGCCGACGCTTTAAAGGATACAGAGATAGCAGAATCCGGAAATGAAGAAACCAACCTCGAAGGTATTATTGACTGCACGTTGACATTAGATACCAGTTCGAAAGAGAACGTTGAGATAACTGAATCTGAGAATAAAAGAGTAGACCTCCATGAAATTTCTCAAGGTGTTCCTGCAACACTTAACAGTTCGAAGGAGAATTCTGAGATAACTGGTCTTGTCAAAGAAATCGACCCCCAACATATTGCTGAAAATACTAATAAAACACCAGATATTTCGAATGACACAAACATAGAAGAATCTGAAAATGGAGAAACCAACCTCGAAGGTTCTGTTGACAGTACCCCGACACTAGATGACACTTCTGCGAAGGATACTGAGATAACTGAATATGAGAATAAAGAAGCAGACCCTCATGAAATTTCTCGGGGTGTACCTGCAACAGTTAACAGTTCAAAGGAGAATGCTGAGGTAACTTTTCCTGTCAAAGAAATCGACCTCCAAGATATTGCTGAATATATCCATAAAACGGCCGACATTTTGAAGGATACAGAGATAGCAGAATCCGGAAATGAAGAAACCAACCTCGAAGGTGTTTATGGCAGCACCCGGACACTAGATGACAGTTCGACGAAAAACACTGAGAAAACTGAATCTAAGAATATAGAAGCAGACCCCCGTGAAGTTCCTCAAGGTGTGACTGTAACGCTTAACAGTTCAAAAGAGAATGCTGAGATATCTGGTCCTGTCAAAAAAGAATGCGACCTCCAAGATATTGCTGAAAATATCCATAAAACGAACTTCGAAGGTGTTGTTGACGGCACCTTGACACTAGATGACAGTTCGACGAAGAACACTGAGATAACTGAATATGAGAATAAAGAAGCAGACCTTCAAGAAATTTCTCAGAGTGTATCTGTAACATTCAACAGTTCAGAGGAGAATGCTGAGGTAACTGGTCATGTCAAAGAAATCGACCTCCAAGATATTGCTCACAGTGCGTCTACAACAATCGATAGTTTAATGGGGATCACTGAGATAACAGAATACAAAAAAGGAGAAACCGGCCTCCAAAATATTACTGAAAATATCCATAAAACGGCCGACATTTTGAAGGATACGGAGATAGCAGAAACCGGAAATGGGGAAACCAACCACGAAGGTATTGTTGACAACACACCGACACTAGATGATAGTGCCACGAAAAACACTGAGATAACTGAATCTGAAAATAAAGAAGCAGACCTTCAAAAAATTCCTCAAGATGTGATAGCAGACAGAGCAGAATCCGGGAATAGAGAAACCAATCTCGACGGTATTGCTGACAGCACCCCGAGACTAGATGATAGTGCCACGAAAAGCACTGAGATAACTGAATCTGAATATAAAGAAGCAGACCTTCAAAAAATTCCTCAATATGTGGTAGCAGACTTAGCAGAATCCGGAAATGACGAAACCAATCTCGAAGGTATTGTTGAAAGCACAAAGGAAGAAACCGCCCTCCAAATTATTGCTGAAAATAGCCGTAAAACGGCTGACATTTTGAAGGATACAGAGGCAGCAGATTCCGGAAATGGAGCAAACAACCTCGAAGGTATTGTTGACGATATCCCAACAATAAATCACAATTCTAAGAAGAACACTGAAATAACTCAATATGACCATAAAGAAGCAGAACTTCATGAAATTTGTCAAGGTGTACCTGCAACATTTAACAGTTCAAAGGAGAATGCTGAGGTAACTTTTTCTGTCAAAGAAATCGACCTCCAAGATATTGCTGAAAATATCCATAAAACGGCCGACATTTTGAAGGATACAGAGATAGGAGAATCCGAAAATGGAGAAACAAACCTCGAAGGTTATGCTGACAGCACCCCGACACCAGATGGCAGTACCACGAAGAACACTGAGATAACTGAATCTGAGTATAAAGCAGCAGACCTCCATGAAATTTCTCAACGTGTACCTGCAACACTTAACAATTCAGAGGAGAATGCTGAGGTAACTGGTCCTATCAAAGAAGAAATCAACTTCCTAGGTACTGGTGAAGGTGCCTCTACAACACTCGATAGTTTAAAGGGCGATACAGAATATAAAAAGGAAGCAATCGGCCTCCAAAATATTGCCGAAAAAACCCATAAAACAGCCGATATTTCAAAGGATACAGAAAGAGCCGAATCCGGAAATGGAGAAATCAACCTCGAAAGTATTGTTGACAGCACCCCTACACTAGATGGCAGTTCTGCGAAGACCACTGAGATAACTGAATCTGACAATAAGGAAGCAGACCTCCATGAAATTTCTCAGGGATTTCCTGCAGCACTCAATATTTCAGAGGAGAATGCTGAGGTAACTGGTCCTGTCAAAGAAATCGACCTCCTAGATATTACTCACAGTGCCTCTACAACAATCGATCTTTTAAAGGGGAATACTGAGATAACAGAATCCAAAAAGGAAGAAACCGGCCTCCAAAATATTACTGAAAATACCCATAAAACGGCCGACAATTTGAAAGATACAGAGATAGCAAAATCCGGAAATGGAGACATCAACCTCGAAGGTATTGTTGACAGCACCCCGACACTAGGTGGCAATTCCACGGAGAATACTGAGATAACTGAATCGGAGAATAAAGAAGCAGACCTCCATGAAATTTCTAAAGGTGTGCCTGCAACACGTAACAGTTCAAAGTTTAATGCTGCGATAACTGGTCTTGTCAAAGAAGAAATTGAGCTTGAAGATATTGCGGAAAGTGCTTCTACAATACTTACTAACTTCAAGAGAAATACTGAGGTTACAAAATCCGAAAATGGAGAAACCAGCCTCGAAAATATAGCAGAAAGTAACCACAAAACGTCTAATATTTCCAAGGATACAGAGGTAGCAGATTCCGGAAATGGAGAAAGCAGCCTCGAAAATATTATTGAAAGCACCCCTACACTACATAACAGTTCGAAGGAGAACACTGGGATAACTGAATCTGAAAATATAGAAACAGACCTTCACGTAATGTCTCAAGATATTCCTGCTGATCCACGCAGAAAAGAAACCGACTACCAAGATATTGCTGAAAGTACCTCTACAAGACTTGATAGTTCAAATGAGAATCCTGAAATAAAAGATACTCAGAAAGAAGAAATAAATCTCCAAATAATTGTAGAAAATACTCATACAACACTTGATTTACTAAAGCAAAAGAATGAGATAAAGGAATCTGAAAAGGGAGAAATAGATCTCGAATATATTGTTATAAGTACCTTAATAGTAACTGATATATTGAAGGAGGATACTGCGATAGCCGAATCTCAAAATAGAGAAGTAGACATCCAATCAATTTCTCAAGGTGTACGTACAACACTTGAAACTCCAAAGGAAAATACTGAGATACCAAACCCACATGAAGAAACTGTCCTTCAAGAAACTTCAGAAAGTACATACGCTTTGCTTCGGGAATCGAAGGACACTGGAAAAACAAATCCTCAAGAGGGAGAATCCAGAATGCAAGTAATTGCTGAAAATGCACCTACTTCGCATGTTATTTTGAAAGAGAATACCGAAGTTAGAGAATTCCAACAGGAAGAAAGCAATCTAAAATTAATTGCTCAAGATGTGCTTATACCACTGGAGATCGCAGATCCTGCCAAGGAAGAAACCAACCATGAAGATATTGCTGAAAGGTTTGATAATTTGAAGGAGAATACTGAGGTAATAGAATCCGAAAAGGGAGACACCGAACTACATGTAGTTGCTGAATGTGCCCCTAATGCACTTCATAGTTCCAAGGAGAATACCGAAGAAAGAATCCTACAATCAGTAGCTCAAGATATGCCTGGGCTATTTGATAATTTAGAGGTAAATAGCGAAATAAAAGATCGTCACAGAAAAAAAACCGATCTCGAAGAAATTTCTGTAAGTGCTTTAACAACACCTAATCACTTCAAGGAGTATAATGAGATAAAAGATTCGCACAAGAAAAAAACTGACCCCGAAGTTATTGCAGAAAGCAATCATATAACCCTTGACATTATAAAGGAGAATACTGGGATAACAAAATCCGAAAGAGGAAAATTCGGCCTTGAATGTATTGTTGAAAGTACCGCTACGTTGCTTGATAGTTTGAACGAGAATACTGATATAACGGAATCTCAAAATAAAAATCTACAAACAATTGCTCAAAGTATGCCGACAACACTTGAGAGTTCAAACGAAAATGCTGAAATGGCTGATCCTTCCAGAGGAGAAACCGACATCGAAGGTATTGCAGAGGTTACCCCAACAACATTTGATGCTTTCGAGAACGATACCAAGCTAACAGAAACAATTGCTCTAAGTATGCCGACAACACTTGAGAGTTCAAAAGAAAATGCTGAAATGGCTGATCCTTCCAGAGGAGAAACCGACATCGAAGATATTGATGAGGTTACCCCAACAACATTTGATGCTTTCGAGAACGATACCAAGATAACAGAAACCAGCCTAAAAACAATTTCAGAAAGCATGCATCCTGCTATCGTTTGTCCAAAGGAAAATATTGAAAAAAAAGCTGCCCAAAATTACAGTGTATTAAAGGATGTAATTGGCGTCCAAGTAAACACTGCAAGTACTGAAAGTACACCTACAGCACTTAATAGTGATACTGATGTTACATATGCCCAAAAAAAAGGAATCGACTTCCAAGCAATTGCTGAGTGTACATCTACTACAGCTGATAGTTTAAAAGCGAATGCTGAAATTACACATTCCCATAAAGAAGAAATCGAACACCACGAAGTTTCTGAAAGTGTGCCTATAACAACTGATGATTCGAAGGATTATAACGATGTACCGGATCCTCTCAAACAAGAAACCGACCTCCAAACTGTTGCTGAAAGTATTCCTACAACACTTGATCTTTTGAAGGAGAATTCCGCGATAACAGAATACCAAAAGCAAGAAGCAATTTCTGAAAGTGTGACAACAAAACTTTATAGCTCGGAGAATGATGTTGATATAACACATCACCACAGGGAAGAATCCGACCTTCTAGCAATTGCTGAAAGTACAACAGCAACATTTAATCGTTCCAAAGCGAATACTGAGATTTCATATTCCCAAAACGAAGAAACGGACTTACAAGCAATTTCTGAATGTGCGCCTACGGCAGATGATATTTTGACGGAGAACTCTGAGATAGCAGATACTCAAAATAAAGCAATCGACCTCCAAGCAATACCTGAAACTGTGCATTTGAAGCTAGAAACTACAACACATGAATGCTCAAAGCAGAATATTGAAGTACCAGTTCATCTACAACACAGTAATCCAATTGAGGAAACTGACCAACAACAAAATTATTACAGCTCACCTTCATTACTTGATACTCCGAAAGAGAATATTGTAATTCCTAACCTTCACAGTACTTTAAATAAAGAAGAAAATGTCCAGTCAATTGACTCACTACGTGAGAATTCTGAAGAGTTTATTGAGGTTATGGGATTTTCAGAGCCACTTGCAGATAAAGAAGTTCTATCTGAAAATGAAACATTCGTTGATGCAAATAAGCATACAACGGTTCCTCTATTAAAAAACATTTTAAATATTCCTAAAAGCGGAGAAACTGTGTGTGAACACTCGGAACCGATTGAAACACAAGGTTTAATAGTATCAGAATCTGTTGAAAATTCTACTGCATCTATTAGGAATTCATACAAAAATACTGATGTTATGGATCAGGAGATCCTCACATACGAACACAAAATAATTTTAGAAAAAAATGAAATTTGTGATTTTTCGCGCTGTGCTACAGAACCGTTGACAGTTGAAACCACGGTTTCAACTGTTTGTGGAATGATTGACCCATTAATAAAGAATACTGCAAAAAAGAGTGTGAAATTTGTAGAACCCGTTTTACGAGCAAAGGGTAAAAATGATGACGAAGCGGTAGCCTCAAGAACAAAAGAATTTAGAACATTTTTGGACAGTGCCGAAATAAAACCTGAGAACCAGGATATGACTGAATCAAATAAGAATTCTGATAATATGAATATTTCAGAATCGTCTATTGATCAACAATGCGGCTTAGATAAAAATAAAATATCTGAAATTTCCGCGGAAAATGTGAATCAAAATAATTTAATAAAATCAGATGAATATGAGTCTCCTCTATCTGTTAACAGTGAGATCGTACAAGTATCTGCTACAATTACTGAAAATAAAGATTTAAAAAATCAAAACAATATAGATGTACTTGACGAAAGAGCCGCGTCTAAGGAAAATAATCAAGTTATTGAAAAATCAGTAATTGGTGAGAAGCATATTACAGAAATTGATAACATCGAATGTATGATTTTATCTACAGAAGCAAGCAATTCTGAGGCCACAACTACTTCGGCAACGTCTAAAAGTCCAACAGTAGATATTCTAGCAAATACCTTATCAATTTTAGACGGTTCTGCATCATGTATAATACAAAGACCTTCACCTGACATAGGTAATAGTCAACTAAACCATCTACATATATTGTTTGAAAGACAGAGCAATATAGTCGACACAACACTAATGAATATGGAAGTTGTGCAAAACCCTGAAAATGTGATTCATGTAGGTCAAAGTTTGGTCATGCAGAAGTAGTTCAACTTGCTTAATTAGCCTTCCTTTCAAACTAACCTTTCGGAACGTAAATTAAGAACCAATTATACATCTGTGTAACACCACCCACTATTTTCCAACCAATGCTTCTCTTAGCGGAAATGTCTGTGAATATAGATCTAATGTTACCAATTAAATTTTTCCATAGATCACTTAAGTTTTAACTTATATGTAACGACAGAAAATCATCAAACTCCTTTGGAAAATTCCACAACACCTGAGGAGCAGAGTGAGTACACGTATGCATCCACATTTTTAACTACCACTACTAACACCAGTACCAATGTAATTACTAACAAAGTATTAGCAAATAATTGCAACCTAGACCATGATGCATGGTATTCAAATTTTGATTTCAATAATATGGAAAATTGTGAAGATAATGATGTTCCTTTATTGAAACGTTTCATACCAGGTAATAGATGTGTTTGCGACCATTATTAATTGGCGTTGTGTTGTCCTATTGTTTTGTTTTACGTTGCAATATTCGTATTCCGTTATATGTAAATTTTTTATGTTTGAATATTTTTCGTGTACATAAAAGCAAAGGTGCAATTAAGAAGAACTGCGATAACACAAAAAACAACATGAATTTGGTTTTTTCGCGAAATTCTAAAGTTAAATATTAAAACCAAAATGACATCTGGTCAATAAACAATTTTGACTCACATAGTAAACTCAAAATAGTATTATTTACAAATACGTATCTGTTTTTGTAACACTATTTTCTCAATTGCACCACGAAACTAACCTTTTTTTTAAGGTTTAAATTTATATACTTACGTATAATGTGTGCATAAATATGATTTTTCGATTATATCAAAGGCTCTATAGCGGAAAGAGAATATAAAAAATGGGAAAAAGCAGTTGAAATGCCCAATAATCCATATACACCGGAAGCACTTAGGCGGCGAATTAGCGGAACAGACACATCATTCATTAATCTACCCAAGATAGGTTCAAATCATGAGATTAGTATTACAGACACTATGGATGCAGAGTACCAAAGTCATGTCGATGAATTAAAAAGGTTGCTACGTTATTATAAATCTATGTATACAAATTATAAGCTATTATGTACTCTTAAAACATATACTTACAGATACGGCCGTGACTACTACATCAACGATAACGAACAAAACATATCGAAATGTTCAAATAACGATAAACACCTAGAGATGGGCGATCGATTCGTTAAAGAGGTAAATTCACATAATACTTAATGATAGTGAAAATCGTGTAGTCGTGAATTCGAATCCATGTAACACAATCCCTGTACGATTAAATTTCTTATGACGATATTGAAAAAATTAGAAATGCAGATAAACTGAGTGTGGCTTAATGTGAAAACCCGATCCTACCATTTCAGTATCAGTATGATTGATATAAAACGTTTCTATCCATAACAAATGAGTTAGTGTTACTCCATATATAATGCAAAAGACGATCAATTGATCGTTAATCTAATATTATTATTATTATTATTATTGAAAACCTTTTTAACAAATTATATAAGTTAATACAAGTTTTGAGCTTAGTTGCCAGGGCTATGTGTTAATCTAACACTAACAGTTATACAGTTTTGCTATAACATTTAATTATATTTCCTATAATTTCCTATAATATTAGTAGAAAATAAAATGAACTTACATATAACATTAAATTCAATAAACATTGTAAACTTATCATGAATGCTTAAATTTTACCATTTTCGAATTAAATAAAATAAATTTTATTTTATTTTACTAAACTTAATCTAAAACTAAACTTAATCTACTACTAATTCTAAGGAATATGTGCAGCAAACTGGAAACGAAATTTATCAAGCATTGCCTGCACGAATTGTTGACGATACTGCAACGTTTTCAGAACAATCCATCAAGTCGGTAGGCTCAACTCCTAATATTGAGTCACAAGAGAAAACAACCGATTTTAAGGAAGATCTAAAAGTAAAAAAACAAAAGACCGACATTACAGATCGACCAAGCGGACAACAATCAGAAAATTCTAGTGGGACTTGCATATTCAGCCGAGGTTCAACGCCAGCATCATTTAAATTTCTGCAACCTAAACGGAAATTAATCGATTCCAGTCAAGTTTTATCCATTGATGATTCTGAGATTGTAAGTTTTATAAATATCTTTGTAAATATTCTAAAAATTCGAATGTTTTAAAATAATTCCTGCTTTTGAAGAAAATTAAGAAAAATAGATAAATAGAAAAACAGAATAACATGTATCCACTGAATCCAAAAATAGCATTTTGCTCCATCAACATATTTAAAAAGACTTTTTCTTTTTGGAATATCATTTTGCTATGAAATTATTGTTATTAATTTTTTCCCTTAGAAAATCATATTTTCTTTAACAAAACTAGATTTTTAGCAATAATTTGAACGCTTTCAAAATTCAAAGCTCTATTATGCAACAACTTTACGTCTGTTTGCAATGAAATTTACTGAGTTGGTAGCCTTAATTAATCAAAATCAACCAAATATGTCAAAATGAATATTTATTTGAATTTTTATTTTTCGCAAGCGAATGACTCGCTAAATGAATTCCGTACACAGAGTAATGGATCAGAATATGTATTTATTATAGAGTAAAATGTGAGTATACTTACTTACTTACTTATGTGGCCATTAAAACCGAAAATCGATTTAAGCCGAATCTAGCATGCATCGCCAGGCAGCTCTTTCCTTCGTTAGTTGGTGCCAGTTAGAAATTCCAAGCGATGACAAGTTCTCTAGTACTTGGTGTTTCCACCGGAGGTTAGGTTTGCCTCTTCTGCGTCGTCCACCAGCGGATTCCGAATATAACACTTTCTTAGCCGGAGCATGTTCTTCCATTCGCTCAACATGGCTAAGGCAACGTAGCCGCTGAATTACTATGTCGGTGTCGGCATACAGCTTTTTCAGATCATGGTTGTACCTTATTCGATACTCGCCACCAACGCAAATAGGTTCAAAGATTTTGCTTAGGGTTTTTCTCTCGAAAACTCCAAGCATGCTCTCATCTAAGGTGGAAATTGTCACAAGCTTCGGCGCCATATGTGCATATGTAAATGTCAGCATAAAACTGAGTAAATTGTCAAATAATTGAAATAAAAATGTACATGAGAATTAAAATACATTGAATGAAAATTTCTAACCGTGCGACTAATCTACAGTTAAAGGTTACAATTAGTGTTTTCATAGGACATGCTCGATCGAAATGGAACAGTTCCTTTCATATAAAGAGATCAAAAGTGCGATTAGTTCTATATTTCTTTGCGACTGATCCCGGACACATCCCGGTCAAGTACATTTTTGCAGCGTCACTTTATAAGGTTAAATTTGGAATGTTTCTTTTCCGGGTCATTCTATTATGAAAATCAAGAACCCGATCTCTTATTAAGCTCCAACAATAGTCAGCCATTATATGTATATATCATCTCACTAGTGAAAACACTCAGCTTTCACTTATGAAACCTAAATTTTCTGGGAATGGTTGTGCAAATGGTGAACCTTGATGCTCATGTTACTTGATGTTCTAATGTTCTAATATACCTACCTACATATTTTATTTTTATATGTGTAAATATATCTAAAGTATTCAAATTTATTTCTATTTAGCAACCACACGCCGTAGACAAAAAGGTTATTGAAGAAGATATTGCACATGTACTACCATCCGTAAAGGCTCTAGCTCAAGCCTTCTTACTTACGTCAGCAAAGTGTTCGCAAACTGAAGGGCGTTGGAGAACTAAGGTAAGGATATGTAACTATAGATATATAGCTTTTTTGTATTCATATTGATGTGTAGAAAATGTAATATCTTAATATGAATTATCTGTTGTGCTTCCCAAGAATGGACGAGTCTACGTCCCGAAAGCACTCGACCAAGGTCCATTCAACACAGCAGAATACGGAAATGCTTTGTACGAGAACAAAACAAAGCATTTCCGTATTCTTGCTGCTAAAACAACAACAACAACAATTATCTGTTGCACTCACCTCATTATTCCGTCACACTAACAACATAATTATGTAAAACCCGAGGCGACGAATCACTTTTTCTTGGGTGCGTTTTGTTTTTATATTTTGGATAGAACAAAAACAAATTGCTGGCAAATCAAAGTGATTCGACAGTAAGTTGGCATTTTTTCCACCTAGATGTTATTATTTACCAAGTGGGTGCGGTAGCTCAGTGGTTAGTGTGTTCGCCTTCTGATCTGTAGGTCGGTGGTTCAATCCCCGGCTGATGCATAACAAATTTAATATCGATAAGATTTTTCTTTCGAACGGTACCCACCTGTCGGCAAGCAATTGGCAATTCTTCCGACAGTAACAACTTGCCATGAAAAAGCTTCTTAAAGAACTCTGTGACAAAGCTCAGAAAAAGTGATGTCACAAGTGTTCTGCCGTTCGGAACCGGCTAAAATAAGTAGGTCCCTTCTAATATTGTCCAAAATTTAAGACGCACAACAGTAATGGAAGAGAAGCTCGGCCAATGAGCCCTTTGGGGCTTTATGTGGCCACATATTTATTTTTTTTTATTTGTTATTATTTACCAA
This sequence comes from Megamerina dolium, assembly GCA_963854835.1. Lineage (NCBI taxonomy): Eukaryota > Metazoa > Arthropoda > Insecta > Diptera > Megamerinidae > Megamerina > Megamerina dolium. The sequence goes on from OY978525.1 coordinate 982,081, forward strand.
GTGTATTTTGATTTTTTTTTTTTTATTTAGTTCAAAGTTTCTTATAAAGATGTTTCTCCATAGTAAAATATCGTACAAATAATTATTTTATAGGTTAAAAATTTATCGAAACTACCAAAGAGTGATACTTTTCGGGAACCAGACGCTATTTCGCTGTCAAATCGAAAAGATTCTAAATTACTATCCAGCAATGTTACAGATGAGAAGGCAACAGCAAAGGCAAATTTAGACAACCTTCAAACGTATTTAGACTAGATTTGTATAAATTATGAATTGTTTTAATTGGATCTAATTTTTTTTACAGTAATCCTTCATTCCACGAGGAGTTGATGACCGATGATGAAACATCTACAAAACCAACAAAAAACTGTGAGAATGACAATTCTTCACCTTCTGTTTTGCAAAATAATATTGCTTTCTTTGAAAATTTAAAGTTTAAGTAAATATTTTATTCAATTTACACGATTTTGTATAATTTAGTAAGCCAATTGGACAGTATTTTGAATACAAAGCAATCTATGTTCAGTTGTATGTTTCTAAGTCATTTCACAAATTTTATTTATGTAAAGTTTGAAAATGTAGAATGGAATTAAAATATATACATGTACATATGTATCTAATTTGTTATAAAAACAATATAAAACGAAAGTTAATAAAAAGTTACTTTACGTAAAAAATGCCAAACAACTTGGTAAATGTTTTTGTGTGCTTTTATTTCGTATTATTTTTGTGCCTATTCTGCATTAACTAATAATGCTATTTAAAAGTCCCCCTCCCAATCCAGTTCAATGGTTTGACGTCACATTATAATTCTTGCAACTCCAATTGGAACAATAAATTGCATACATAAAAAGACGATAGCAATTAATGATTGTATATTTATTATTAATATAATGTCAATTATAGTAAAAATAGTAATATATTAGAAAAATTTCATAAAAAGACGTTAACAACACACTCCTTATATTTACATAAAATTTCAATAGAATTTACTTACGACTATGTACAATTTCATTCAAAATGGAAGATGCGGAAACTTTCCTTTAACTTATGACTTAAATGAAAACTGAAATTGGATTTACTAAGTCAAATTAAATAGTAAGGTACGATACTTAAAAAATAAAAACTATTGATATTCATAACTACTCTTTTCTTCATCATTGGGTTTGACACATTTGACGAACTGAAGATGCTTGAGTAAATTAGAGCTGCGATGTTTCAATGTATAGTGGAATTTAGTTGATTGTGTCCATGGTGTTCCGCCAGATGTACAACATAAAGAAGAGGAATTACGAAACACAATGCCAATATGAAAACAAATAGGCAAACCCAGGACATATCACAATCTGAACCAGACCAATCTATTGCTCTTAACGATGGCCCGCGTATAGGTCTCGGATACGCTACTGTTTCGTCTTCAATAATAGTGTTGAGCAGTGGCATTGTAGAGTTATCCAGATCATCTGCGACTGTTGGTGCAAGAGGATCTATTTCAAAATATTAAAACTAAGTGAAAGTAAACTTGAATAGGCAAAAAATAAATATGCAATTTTTAATACAAAATTAATTTGTAAGAAATTTATTAATTTTTCGATACATTTGTGTAAAGCTAAATAAGATGTACTTATGTGAAGAAATTAGTTATATGTCATATATCGTGGAGTTGCGCTGAATTTGGCATAGCTCTTGATAACCTTATTAACTGCTTCCAAGAAATCTTTCTCGGTGGCAACTTTGCGTCGGGCGCGTATTGCAAACATGCCAGCTTCAGTGCAAACTGATCTTATTTCGGCACCAGTTGAATTTGGGCAAAGCCTTGCTAGCAGTTCAAAACGAATGTCACGCTCTACGGACATGGAGCGCGCATGTATTTTAAATATGTGTGAACGACCTTCCAAATCAGGTAAGCCAAATTCAACTTTACGATCTAAACGACCGGGACGCATCAATGCCGGATCCAGAGTATCTGGCCTGTTAGTAGCCATCAGAACTTTGATGTTGCCACGAGGGTCGAATCCATCTAATTGATTAATGAGTTCCAACATTGTGCGTTGAACCTCGTTATCCCCTCCAGCACCATCATCAAAACGTGCTCCGCCAATGGCATCGATTTCGTCAAAGAATATAAGACAGGCTTTTTTAGACCGGGCCATTTCGAAAAGTTCACGAACCATACGCGCACCTTCTCCTACATACTTTTGCACTAACTCGGAGCCAATCACGCGTATAAAACAAGCATCAGTACGATTTGCCACAGCCCGAGCGCAAAGAGTTTTGCCAGTACCAGGTGGACCAAACAATAATACTCCCTTAGGGGGTTCGATACCAAGATTTACAAATTTTTCAGGATGCAACAAAGGTGTTTCAACGACTTCCCGCAATTTCTCAATCTGTTCTTTGCACCCGCCCACATCACTGTAAGTGACATCAGGCTTATCTTCGACCTGCATCATTGTTACAGTTGGGTCAATTTTCGGTGGCAGCGGAATATGTATCTGATACTTATTTCTATCAACTCCTACACGCATTCCCTCCTCTATATCGGTTGGTGCCACAGAATCAGCGAGATCTACTACAAACTTTGCAAACTGCTTCACATTGATAATATACTTCGGATCATCTGAGTCGGCATTAATTATCTTTGTGCATCTGGCAACCTGCAATGGTTGTTCGTTCTGTAATATTTGCTTATCGGCTGCCAAATCCCACAGAGCTGGTGGAGCAAGCCCAGTATCACTCTCCTTGATGCCCGTTAATTCATTTACTTGTTTCACAGCCTTCTGAATGTCCTCCTCAATTACTTTTATTGCCTTATGGTATTGACTCTGTCCATACGTTTTCAACAACTCAATGTCCCCTTCATCTAAAGATTTTATATCTTTTTCTTCTTTTTCACCATGTTTAACTTTACGTTGATCATCTCCCAGATAATCAGGCATATTTACTATTTTATTCAGAACAAATTTAATCCAATAAAACTATTAAATTGAAAGAAAAACTCTTCTTCTACCAATGACTAAACAAATTATTACTTTCCTCACTAAATATGAAGCAGAACTTTTTTGCCATAAAGTCAAGCGACGTAATAAAAATTAAACATATAACAGGGTGAACAATATCACAATTATAAAATATCGATTAACATCGTATTGTGTCGGCTTGTCATACACGACTATTGGTGTATCAAATATAATTATCAAAACTGAATAAAACAAAGAAAAATGCTAATATGACAATTGCAGTTGTTTTTAAATTTTAAAGAGTTTAAATAAGTTAATATCAAAATGGCGAATTTCAATATTTTTAAGATATTAACTATACAATTATCTCATGAACTTGCCGTATAAAATTCTAGATTTTTTCTTTTTGGCGCAAGTTACGCTTAAATGAGAGCTATTTTTTATTTTTTCTTCAAATGTTAAAATGCGATCTTTATGAAATAGCTGTTTTATTTGGCGCGTATACACAATTAGATATAAATTTGTATGGAGACTTAAGCCGCAATGTCTGTCTTCACTTAGATATTAGCTATGTTGCCACCAAGTGGTGTGCTATATATTATCGAAAAATAGGCAAATAGAATGAAATAATCGAGCAAGAAAGAACATCAATTTTCGGCCGCGCCATATGTATCCTGGTGCTGATTTCAATTATATATATTAAATATTATTCGATAATGATGACAAATTTTCGATGTCGTATACTTAATTGTGGAAGCGCGTTTTATTTGACGTCATTACTAATTGTGTATAAAGCGTCAGTTACTCGAGACATTAACTTAAAAATATAAACTTATAGTATGTTCACACATAGAGATTACCACAAAAATTACGAAAATCTATCTACCCGTTTACATGGTATTTATTTCTAAAGGGATTGTTGGCTGTCAAAATCTAATGCCAAATCAACGCCATTTTTGATTTTAATCCCTTCTTTACGAAATAACCGATAAAAAAAACAGATTTGCATAGAGAAAAATTTAACAAAGTTATCGGGATTTGCACAAAATCCAAGATTATGGTGGTCGCAGTTTTATATGGAAAATCTGCTTGTTTGAAACTAAATTTGAGAGGTAATCTGAAAAATGAAGATAATCTCGTATTTGTAAACATACTATTATAAATCTAATCGATAAAGGTTTTGTTATGTTCTTTGTTTTGTATAATCGGTTATACTACTTTAAGGTATGGGAGGTCATGTCAGCTGACATGTCAAACTAAATAACGTCTCGAGTAACTGACGTTTAACGTTAAATAAAGCACGGCTAATGTGTAGTCATGGTGGTGATACCACGTGTTCGATTATTCAAATATAATCGTCACAGAGGTTAGTGTTTTAGGGTTCGCTACGTTGACGATCGGTCTGGACTGAATTATTTACAGCAAAACAACGAAAATATATTTTTATTCGATGAGAATAATTCGTATCAACAAATAAGGTTATGCCATCGTCATAAAACCAATTTTTTTATTTATTGTTCACCTATCAACTACCATCTTTTTGTAAAAGTGCTCTTCCTGACGAAAGTAGCAGCCATTTTATACTAGTATTAGTGCGGAATATAGAAAACTGTTTAAATACAATTCTGACGCTATTCTGATGTAAATTTGGAAGTCGTAATTAACAACAATTTTGTAGATATATAAGTTATTATTCAACTCGCTCATTATATTGCTCATCATTTAAATTTTGCTTACTAAGTGAATCACCAACATTCCAAAAGACTTAATTATGTGAACAGAAGAGCGTACTAACCTTTATCATCCGTATTATTGCCTGTTCCATTCCCCGATATCTTCAAATTAAGAGCAATGTTACTTCCTGTGCGTACTTCTGATGCATTCACTGATGCTACTATCAACTTTTCGTTAAGCATTAATCTTGCATCTTCCAGAGGATTTCTTAACATATACGGTTCTTCTTCACCAGCCTTTGTTAAATTTTTGGGGCTATTGTTTCCACTTTTATGGATAGCCGGGAAGTTTTCAAGTAATACCGAATACGCGTTTACAGGTATTTTTACCACTTTGCGTGCATAAATTTCATTGTCCTTATCAATTTTATTAAGTCTTTTTATATCAGCCACCTACATTATTAATTTATATATTAGAATTAACAAAGTAAATCCACTTACTTACAGTGCAATGAAACCTTAATGCTAAAGCTTGAAGAGTGTCTCCCTTCCCAACTTGTGCTTCAATAGTATTCTCAAAGCGATTAGTTTGTGATTGTATGTTTGGTTGCGGTATGTGATCCAATTCAAGATCATTCTCGGCATTGACACTATTATGCACTTGCTCCGATTTGGGGTCATTGTAGTTGTCACCTGCATAATTATGCGAACGTCTAGAGGAAAAATATTTTGCACAAATGCTAAACTTGATATTGTAATTCGCTACCTTTGCCTGCGCATAATCCTCCACTAAAAGCAAATTTACCAAATATTACAAGTAAGTACGTGTAAAAATTCACAAATAGCTATATTAAATATTTTATGACAATTAAGTTGATATAAATGTCAAAACATGAGTATGTAGCTATAATAACGATAGCAGGCAATATATTAGGACTGTTCGCACATTTTTTCTGTATATTGAAATCTCCACCAGATGGGCAAATTACATTTTGAATGATTTTATGTTTTTACTCTCTCGTCAATGTTTTAATTGATGCTATATTAGGTCGATGTTACACAGCCAGACATGAATTTTTGACTCTCATTACATTTCTAAATATTTCAATAAGTTTTTCAAGTAAGCGTGGTATTTGCGTTTTTGTGCTTGTTGACTTTTGCAATAATGGGCTGCTGGTGTCCGTTTGTTTACAAAGCTTTGATTTTGTAACATCGCCCTTACATGTTCAAATTGTTACTGTATAATGTATATCTTCCATTTTCAACACCTTGAACCATTGAAATGAATCGTTCATTCCTCTTTTGCTGTCTTTACTTCTCAACTCAACAACGATTGTATATATTTCTGGTAATATCCAAACTTAAGGCGAACGGAAATTTTCAAATTCCTGAGAATTTTTAAAAAGGGCAAATTCAGTACACTAAAGCCCCTAGTTATGTTTTAGTCAAAGTTAAGAATATCTTAAATTTAGTATCGATCTATTTGACATTTTTCCCATATAAATATCTGTCAAAAAATCAACTCTAAATATAAGATTGTCTTAATTTTAACTATAACACCGGCCCTAAGCCAAAACAAATATGTAGATAAAACTGGCGTTGGTAATATCTACAATTTTGTAAATACGCATATACAAATTATTTGTATGTCCAAATTCTGGGTTTATATTAACTCTACAACCTTGTTAATGTCCATTATTTCAACCTGAAAACCCTACAGAGGAAAAGTAAAAGTGATATATAGAAAGTCACAAGTTACTTTTCATTTAAATTTACTAGATTTTTAAATGATTCGTCGACTTTTAGCAAAATCAGAATCAGATTAAGTGTTGGATGGTGAATATCAGCCAGTACTACATGACAAATAACTTTTACAAGCAATTTTTTTACAATATGGTTACATAAACGGTAATGTTTTATAACCATTACTTACCTTTTTCCGATTCTCACACTAAGAATATCGATGACAAAAACCATCAATATGTATTCATATTTCCTCGTAACATACCATCGCTATATAAATGTGTTAAAAATTTTTTTTAAGGAAAGGATATGTTGTTTTCGAAATATTGTCATCATTGGCGGAAATGCATATTGTAAGTCCATAAAATTCTAATTTACATTTTCTATTTAATGTGTGATGAAATTTCAGTTCTGTAAATACCATACTTCATAATGGCAATTCCCAACCGTCACAAATAATTTTTCGTTCTTTTCGCAAAAGTGCGTATAACCACAATTCGAGGTCTGCAGGCATTAATCCTACCCCATTGGATAATTATGCCTGCACTGGGCCAATTCCGTCGGGGAATATTATCAAAGCTTTAGCGTTCACAGGAGCAGTAAGTTAACGATTCGTGAAAATATGTACATAATATTACTCAAAAGATCGACGTAGTTTAGCGTTAGCTGTTTTGCTGCTGCAACAGTGATGGAGTACGAAAATGGGCGTCAAATGATTTTAGAAAAAGGACGTATTCAAAAATTTCCATACTTTTCGCGCAACAAACAATTTGATCATAGCCAAAATTCCTGGCAAAATATAAAACTCCGTTTACAAAACCGCTGGGACCACTTAAATCCTGGAGAAAAAGTTTTTGTGCCGATATGTGCCTTAAATTTGATGGTTTTTGCTTTGTGGCGCATTCCAAATTTACGCAGAACCATGACAACATATTTTTGCTCTAATCCGGCCGGACGTAATTAGTATTTATATATTTAATCCGAGCTTACATATGTTAATTCAATATGTTTGCTTTCAGGTGCTGTTTGCTGGCCTATGTTTCTTTCAACTTTTAGCCATTATTCAATATTTCATATTTTTGCAAATATGTATGTGCTACACAGTTTCACAAATCCAGCAGTACTGTCTTTAGGCAAGGAACAGTTCTTAGCGGTGTATTTAAGTGCTGGAGTAATAGCCAGTATGTCAAGTATTTTATACAAAGCAATAACTTCCCAAGCAGGCCTTTCTATTGGCGCAGTAATGTATAAAATGTTTAAACGGTATTGCAGACACTAATTTCCTTCTTTTATTTATAGTCAGGAGCAATTATGGCAATTTTAGCATACGTTTGTACAGAGTATCCAGACACTCAACTAAATTTGCTATTTCTACCAATGTTAACATTTTCAGCAGGAGCTGTAAGTACCTATTTAACCGTTCAATACATGCACATAAAATAATTGGTATACTTTTAAGGCTATTAAAGTAATAATTGGCATCGACTTAATGGGCTGCATTATGGGCTGGAAGTTTTTTGATCACGCTGCACATTTAGGAGGAGCACTTTTTGGAATGTAAGAATCTCTATTATATTTATTCGTTAAAAAGTATGTAACAATATATGTATTTATAACAGCTTCTGGGCTTATTTCGGATCAGAAGTGTGGCGAAAGAGAATACCATTTTTATCTATGTATCACGATTGGAGGAAGACTAAATAAATATTTGAAAAAAGCATCTAAATTGTCATTTTGAGTTTGAATTGCACAATAGAGGTAGAGGTATTGGACCACTTGTATATTATATTTATGACATACTACAAGGTTCATTTTCGGTTATTAAGTTTCACTTTTAGCTAAAGATTATGTGAGCCAAATAAAATTCCTTCGTTTTTCACATTTTGAATAATTTGATTCACTTTGGTATAGACTATATTACTCATTCGTTTATTTCTTAACACTAACTATGGACAAAGTAAATTTGAAAATATAAAAAGGATTACTAAGTATTCGTCCGGATACGATAACTTATTTCTTGTTTGCGGCGTTTGAGTTTCTGTCGTATTTCATTCAAGGATTCGTATTCAGGCCCATAAGACACATGTAAGATTCCACCATAAAATTGTTTCGCATCCATAAAACGCTTAGCTCGACGAGAGTGAACTATATTTGAGAAGTTGATGTGGAATACATCAGTGAATAGTTCTAGTTCCACTGAAATTAATTCAAAAAACCAACTCAAATATTTCAAATACGTATTATAATCACGGTGCAATAAAATAAGAGTAGGAATGAGGTAAATATCTTTGTCTTTCGGAACGATAGACATTTAATATATGTCAGAATCGTACGGTTGATTTTTTTTCCTCTTGGATATTCGTACCGCTCGTATATTGCATCGCCATAATTTTATTTGACCCACAGCGTATTAAAGTAAAGCGTACTGGCAGAATTTTCTCAAGAAAAAAGAGCATGCTTTTCCAATTTATAAGGATTTTATGATTCCCAAAATATGTTGACAGGCCTTGATGGCACACTTTTCTCTAATACGCTTTGATTTTACTTACTCTTCGAGGCAATTTTATCCGTTACTCTTTCAACAAAAAGAATTTGTCCATAGCGTTTAAAGGTGCGTTTTAGTTCTTGCTCTAAATTCACTCTCGGAACACCGAAAACCAAAAGGTGCTGCGATTCATCAGCTACAGTGTACACCTGAAAGTCGTATGTAGGTATATGAGCAGGTGGTAATGAATTTTCATTTATTTTCGTAAGAATCAGGAATCATGTTATGATCCAAATCTTTTACTAACATTTGTTTTCCTTTCTCTATACTTTAACAATTTTAGCTCAAAATATTAATATGTGGTACAACCTATTTAGAATAAGGAAACAAAATTGCTCGTATTTAGTGTCTATTCCCACCTAAAAATTTGTAAAAAGCCGATACTAAATTTAAGTTGATTTAAATTTTGACTGGGCCATTCGATTTCGATTTTAAATTAACACTGTGAGAATAACAAAATTCAAGGTTCGATCGAAATGAATTAAAGTTAGCCACAATTATCAAGTACAAATGTCCACAACGTGGTACCATTGTATCGCAACCAAGTACATCGATGCAATAAAATAATTAAGAACCAAGGAAAAGTATTAAATATCTGTTTAAATTTACAGATCAAATTGTTAATAATTTAGCACCATCTTAAAGAAAGACATTTTAGCAAGCCAAAGTAAGTTGTCCTAACGGTATCCGCCAATCTGTGAATTAAGTGCCAGTTAAAATGGTTCCTAGAACTACCAATAGATCTTGATATAATTTCTAAAACCACCAGCCTGAATTACCTTTACGGCTTTCAACTGACGCCCTTGCCGATATTTAAGACGTGTTGTACAGTACTCCCGTCGGTAATGATGGGACGTCTCTTCGCTGTTACCCATAATGTCCTAAGGAATTTGTTGATTCCAGAATATAATCGCAAAACAAAATGTAAATAAATAAACTTGGTGGTTTTTTATGACAAGTGCACTAATCAGCCGAAAGTGTCAACATGACAGTAGTGTATGTACTGTTTGACTGTTCACAGTAGTTCTCCTCTTCACAGCCGACTTATTTTGACATCTACCGACTAAAAGGAAAATTGACTGTTTTTTTTTATATGCCAGGTGTGTTTGTTTACAGAAAATTAGTACAAATTATCATTGTTTTATGTCAAATGGTGTTTGTTTACAACAAAATACTTGCAACGAGAATGAGAGCGTAAATGACAGAATTTACAAGTTTTTATTGGATAAATTTTGACAAGCAAGCAAGAAAAACATATGACAACAACAAAATATTCTTAAAGTGTGCATAAATTCATATTATAAGAAAATAAATTATCAATGAATGAAGTAAGTAAATAACAAACAAATTAGATTTTATTAGTTCATTGAAGTCGTTTGAGCCAGTGTCCAGCAAAACAACTGTGCATTTTTGAGGCAAGTTGCTTGGAATCGCCTCCTTTGATATTGATATTGGTATTGAAATTTATATTAACAATCAGCTGTTTCTGTTAACTTGCAAATTGCTGTTTGTTTATTTTTTGGATATTTTTCTGTATAAGAGCGAATGCTTGCTTACTATGAAATTAACAATACTCTTATTAACAATTTGCACGGCAATATGTCATAAATAAAACAGTAGGTACTCTAGTGCTAAGTTAATTTTAGCACAGACACAAGCCCAATTCTTCAAATCTTTTAAAGCCAGTTTTTCAGTACAAGTTTAAACTAAGTTGACGTAAACGGAGCTAAAATTAAAAGTTATTTTAAACCCAAGCAAGATAAGATGTACTGTAGTTTAAGAACAGACAGCTGAACAACTGCTAGGTTAATCCTACTTTAATCCAGCTAGATTAGACGTTTAAACTTATTCGAAGTATAACTGACTGCAAATATAGTTTAGACTTAAGTGACAAAGAGAGTTAAACTTGCACTGAAAAACTGCACCATAGAGTTATAAAAGACTAGGCAAATTTCTGACAAAATATTAAGCATAACATGATAACGTATGTGTCTGACATGTATGTATGTGGATAAATGTTACCTTAAAAGTTAAGTCGAATAAGTATCGGAATAAGTTGCAACTGACAAGGTAGCACTATTACGATAACAGCTATTAAATTACAAAATGCACATAGGCACGGTTGTTGAAGAGATTTGCAAACTTAAAAAATGAAATCTGAAATGGTCTGTAAACGTTTTTGACTGGATAATAAATTGCGTAACTATTTAAAAATGAAATGATTGAAAACTAAAAAAATGTAAATGCAAGATAACTGCTTAATAACACTACCTTTTTGACGGCGTCACGAAGTGGGTGATTTCACAACATTTCAGGAATGTACCGTCCGTAGCCGCCAAAATACATTATTTCGCGCCACTTTTCTGAAATATAGCCACTTTAATAAAGTGAAGTTAGTACCATTCCACCACCACACGCTGGATAAGAACGTTGGCATAGTGTCCTATTAACAGTTATTGTAATAATTATATTTTTTAATTTGTAATATTTGAATACAAAGTGAAAGGATATGACTTCGTTTAAAGATAAAGAAAATTTTTCAGATAGTTTGGAGAAATATGCCGCGAAGGTAAATGAGCTTTAATATGATTAAATTTTGGTAATAAATTAAATACGCAATTATAGAGTCCCAGGAAGGTTTTAATTGAAAATACAGCAAATGTCCGAAAAATGTCAATTGGAAATGATTCAGCTAAAGAAACTAGTGATTCATTTAGTGGTACCAAAGATGAAGCATTTGATCCGTCGATAGAGCCATTGCTCAAAGAAAATCCTCGGCGCTTCGTAATATTTCCAATTCAATACCATGATATTTGGCAAATGTATAAACAGGTATATTCAATTCTACGTCGCATTAGTGTATTATTTCATTGAAATTTCCACAATGTAGGCAGAGGCATCTTTCTGGACGGTGGAGGAGGTTGATCTCTCTAAGGACATGACAGATTGGGAGAAACTTACTGACAACGAGCGCCACTTTATCTCTCATGTATTAGCATTTTTCGCAGCCTCTGATGGTATAGTAAATGAGAATTTGGTCGAAAGATTTAGCCAAGAAGTTCAAGTAACGGAAGCCAGGTGTTTTTATGGTTTTCAAATTGCTATAGAAAATGTGCATTCTGAAATGTATAGTATGTTGATTGACACCTACATTAAGGATCCAAAACAAAGGTAATTGTGTTATGAGCTAGATAAAGATATTGTATTTCAAGTGTGATCCGTTCTTCATTAGGGACTTTCTTTTTAACGCTATCGACACTATGCCCGCTGTTAAGAGGAAAGCCGATTGGGCTCTTGCGTGGATATCATCGCAATCTGCAAATTTTGGCGAACGAATAATTGCATTCGCTGCTGTTGAGGGTATCTTCTTCAGTGGTAGTTTTGCATCGATTTTTTGGTTAAAAAAACGAGGTCTAATGCCAGGATTGACGTTTTCTAATGAATTAATTTCACGGGATGAAGGACTGCACTGTGATTTTGCATGTTTGATGTTCAAACATTTGATACAGCGCCCAAGTAGAAATCGTATTATTGAAATTATATCGGAAGCTGTTAAAATCGAACAAGAGTTTTTAACAGTTGCTCTGCCGGTAAATTTAATTGGTATGAATTGCAACCTAATGTCTGAATATATAGAGTTTGTCGCAGATCGTTTACTTGTTGAATTTGGCGTTGGAAAGGTACATATCGAATACATGTTTCTGTTTTGATTATATTTAATATAATTGTTTCCGTAGATTTATAATACTGCAAATCCTTTTGCATTTATGGAACAAATTTCACTTGACGGAAAAACCAACTTTTTTGAGAAAAAGGTGGGAGAATATCAGAAAATGGGTGTGACGACGGATCGTTTAGATCAAGCCTTTACACTGGACGCTGATTTCTAAACTAATAATATCTAAGCACTTTAGACTAATTGACAACTTGACCTTTTTGTGCATATATATTTATATTTCTAAAATGAAATTAATTTGTGATTGGTAATTATTCGTCGTCTGCTGAGCACAATGTCGATTTATATGCATACGAAAGTGTCGATTTAGCGGAGCGTTTATATTTGTCTACAGTTTCAATATTTTCCGGAAATTCTGTTGACGAATATGAGCTAAGAAACTAGTATTACTACTTACATTGCATCAAGATATTGTTTGCACAGCAGATTGATTGCACAATATAATGCTATATTTATAAAATTTTATCTTGTAAACCAATAAAGTTTATTCAATATTTTACATACATATAAGGTATAGAGCAATAAATATAAACATACCCTATATCAGGGACAAATATCTTACACTCTGTTAACTGTCGTACTTCTGAAATTACAAAATGAATAAAGGCTCAATTGTAAAAATTGAGCTTTATGCATAAATGCGTGGGGTGCCTGTCTCACGATCAATATTTATTGTGACATCCGGAACGTGGTGCATATTGATGTAACTCAAAATATTTAAAAATCCATCAATATTGCATGCTACGCATTCAATAAATACAGGAATGCTGAAAAATATAAATATTGTTCGTGTGACAGAGCCCTATCTGATTACTTTAACTAGAGCTGTGCGCTAATCGTTCGTTTAAATTTGTTGATCAATTATTCGATTAACCAGAATTATGATTAGTGAAAACATCTTTTCTTTCTTTCTGAAATTTTCTTTGGTAATAAAAATTTAAAACGCATTCTCATATTCGAAGTTTTGAAAAGCTACCTGTCTGCTTTATATTGGAAAAATGATTAATCAGATAATTTCAATTGTTGACTATCGAAATTCATGATTATTCGAATAATTTCTTATTTGGTTAATCAAAAATTATGATTAATCAAATTGTTCGGCTAACTAGTTTAAATGTAGCATAGAAATCTCTTGATATTAAATATTATTGAGTTCTAGCACACATTCACAGCGTTCAGCTGAAATTTGCGATATCAAGCCATTAACCAAGTAATGTTTCATTAGTTTATTATTATTATAATTGTTAAATATTTCAAACTAAAGCATATAGTTTAAATATTCGTAAAAACTTAATACCTGCAGCATCAATTTACTCTGCAAACAGACCATAAATATACCAACAGTCAAAATTGTCGAGAATAAAACATAGGGAACTTCAAGAAAGAACATAGTCCATATAGTTTCCAAAATATTTTCTGTTATGGCAGCAATAATATAGAAGTTCCACAGAATTGGTATGAGAAGGAAATTGCAAAACTTTCTTTTCTATTTATGGAAACATTTATTTATTTTTACACAAGGTATATTCTTAAACTTACTGGAAATACGATGACAGTTACCGTTAGAGTATTTACAATTATTGTGCTCATTCGAAAGAAAAATCCAAATTTCGTGAGGATGACAGGCTCAAATAGTTCCTGACCGAGGCGATTAGCAATATCTACTCCTTAAGAAAAGTATTTAATGTAAACTACATAAGATTTAATACTGAATGGTCAATATATTGTATACCGTTAAATGAATAATTCCATCCAATTTCATGGTTTGCTATCAACAAGATGACAACATAATTGAAAATTAAAAGCTTTACCGTTTCAGTTTGAAATTCAAAAACCAAACTTGAATTCTGTGCAGAAATAACGAAGTTTATTGAGAATTTGGCAATGAAGCTACCTACATACCGCATTTAAGATTTTGTATTTATTTGTTGGAGAATTTTTCTTTATATATTTCGTTGCAGTCATTTTTTAACAATAAGTTTAATACATGTATAACGTGTTTTTCCTATTGAATGTTATTATATTTTTTACTTTGTCTACTTAGATATTGTGACTGATGGCAACAGTGGCACAGTGTTTAGTCAAGTTCATAATGGGGATATTACACTATTAACGTTTTGCTTCCAATTATTTTGCAACACAGAAGGCCAATCTCTCACCAGCAGCAGTTGTCGCAGGGACAAATGAGATGCGCTCTCTTTTCGCACTTGGCATATCACACTGATATTAAATAAGTGTGAAAGAAATGGTAGCAAGAATACCGCATACACATTTTTTACACTAATTTATTGAGTTGTTCCCTGATAATGTACGGTTCACATATTTTCTTCATTTTCTATCTGAGATAATGGACAATGCTGTTTTCTGTCAAACTAATGTCATTTTTATTTTGTAAAGGAATCAACACAACAACAAGAGGGAAATTTACAATTCTTTTCTTATTACTTTTCTTTGCTGATGAAACGAACCTGCATCACGTCAAAAAAGTGGAATGGCTTAGAGTCGAAAATATATATTGCGACAAAAGTTTAAATATGTAATATAACATAATTTAAAACAGTGTCGAATAATAAAAACAGAAAAATGTGTGGACATTATTTATCTTGATAAATAAGAGTTCATTGCAGGAGATAATTGATCTGATAATTCATAGCGGTCTCCATTGGCAATATATTGCCTGATAAAAACGTTTGCCTGTGGAGGCGAATGTATGCATTATATCATTCTAGTTCGATGGTTATAATAGGGCTAATAGCACGGAATCGTGGCGCACCGGAACGGAACCGAAAAACTTTGTCAGTTAAAATGTTACGTGTCGTTACAATAATGACATTTGCCACAGCTGAAAATTGGAGTGTGCAGAAATAGCCTAAAAAAATTTTAATGAGAATAAATTTATAATTAATATTTAGAAAAATGTGTGTTGAAGAATTTAATTTTTGTTTTCTGTTTTGTTCTTTGGCGCTTTCACTTTCTCACAAACAACTGTAAAATTACAAATCAACAGATAATTACGATTCGCCGCAATTTGTTACGATTCGCCACGTGCGTTATAACCACTCGTATTTATTTTACATGTAACAGATCATTAACTGACAGTTTACACCATGCCGTTACTTCCAATAAAACCAGCAAGTAAGCATTGGTTTGATAGTTACAGCAGAATAAACAAACAAACAAAATCTCAAATAAGGAACAGTTGCAAAACGAAACGTTCAGTTTTGTTCCATGTTTTACGTTTGACAGATTACATAGGGGTGCCGAATAATTAAATTTATAGAAAAATTATTAGTGTTTCGTTATTATAAAAAATTATCCTGCTTTATTAAGAAATTGAGAGATCAGTAGAATGAATGTCATTTAAAATTATGCCAGCATAGCTATGCCCTTAAAGACTCTCAAAAAGCAAGTACCAATTATTCGATACTCGAATACTTGAAACGAGTACAATACCATGAGTACAAGAAATATGAGTAAAATGCAACATCGATAATATAAGTTTGTCAACACGGTGTTTCTATGTAATTACGCGTTTATACTAGTTAATATTTAAAAGTTCAAGCGCTAATAGGTATTCGTATAATGGAACGTAGTGAATTTGTTTCACTTGGCTTGAGGCCTTGGTTAATAAAACAATTGCAGAAATTAGGTACAATATAAGATTGAATAAAGTACAAAATTTGCACACAAATACCAGTTATGTATTCTTATCTATAGGTTTGCAACGTGCTACGCCAATTCAACAGAATTGTATTCCAGCTGTTCTCTCGGGTAAGGATTGTATTGGAGCAGCTAAAACTGGATCGGGAAAAACGTTCGCTTTTGCTTTACCTATACTGGATAAATTAAGCAAAGAACCCGTCAGTCATTTTGCGTTAGTTCTTACTCCGACGCACGAGTTGGCATACCAAGTAATTATCGATTTGATTCTCCTTACTTCGCCATAAATATCATAGAATTAAAATTGTTTCAGATTTCGGAACAATTCTTGGTGGCTGGACAACCAATGGGTGTGCGAGTTTGTGTTGTCTCTGGCGGAACGGATCAAATGATTGAAAGCCAACAATTAGCACAAAGGCCACATATTATAGTGGCTATGCCAGGCCGTTTAGCAGATCACTTGTCTGGATGTGATGCATTATCTTTCGATAATCTAAAATTTTTGGTTGTAGACGAAGCTGATCGAATGCTTAACGGTGACTTTGATGAACATTTGGCTGTAATCAAGAAATGTTTGCCACAGCAGCGTCAGAATTTATTTTTTTCTGCTACAATGAAAGATTTCATTCATGATTCGAGTATTTTTCCCATTGAAAGAAATGTAAGTATATTAACACACTAATGCAAAGCTCACTATTTATAAAATTCTTGCAATGAAATAGTGCTTCGAGTGGTCTGAAACATCCGAAATTGCTACAGTAGATTCACTTGATCAACGTTATCTTCTATGTGCAGACTATGATCGCGACATGGTTTTAATTGAGGCACTAAGAAAATTCAGGGAAGAAAATGAAAATGCCAACGTCATAATTTTCACAAATACTAAAAAGTAAGTTCGCCTTTTGTTATGTCTTTAACAGAACTTCTTTCATATAATGTGTTAATCATACACAGATATTGCCAAATACTCTCAATGACACTCAACAAAATTGGTATGGAAAATGTGTGTTTGCATGGATTCATGCGACAAAAGGAGCGTGTTGCTGCTCTAAATCGATTTAAATCAAAACAAGTTCAGAATATGATTGCCACTGATGTGGCTGCCAGAGGTTTGGATATACCTGCTGTGCAATTGGTAATAAATCATCATTTGCCGCGTTCACCAAAGGAATATATTCATCGAGTTGGTCGCACAGCCAGAGCAGGACGTAAGGGATTGGCAATTTCCATATTTCGATTTCCTCGCGATTTGAAGTTGCTTGAAGAAATTGAAAAAGCAATAAATATGAAATTGTCGGAACATAGCATTGATCGTCAGTATTCGAAATGATGGAATGGATAGAATATTTATTTAATTTAAATTTCTTCTTTTCAGAGCGCATGGTGGAACGAATCTTTATGCAGGTAAATGTTACAATACGTGAAGCAGAAATGGAATTAGATAACAAAGATTTTGATGAGCGTCCTCGAAATTACCGACGTAAGCAATGGATTTTAGAAGGCAAAGATCCGGATAAAATGGAAATGTTGTAAGTATACTCATTTGAGTAACTATTTACCAATGTCTGTATAACTCTTTCCATTAAAGGTACAATGAAAAAAAGAAAGAACAAATGCAGAAAATTCGTAAACGAACAGCTGCATCAAAAACATCACCGAATTTAGTGCTCGACAAACGCTTTAAATTTACTAAAGCTGATCGCTTTAAGAGTAAAAATCAGAAATCTAAATAACAAATTGAAAACATTGTTGATCATTTCTGAAATTAAAATATTTTCTAATTTGGCGTAAATTTTATTTATGCATATAAGTTTACACAATCACGTTGTAATAATTCATGATGTTCATAATATAAAGTTCGATTTAGAAAAATATAATTACATAAATTCTTTTAATTAAAGCTTAAATATAACTGGTTTTATGACATCACATTTTGGGCTGGATCAATCTAGTGCTATCGTTAGGAGTGAATCCTCTGGGTGAATTTCTAACAATGCTTTCGCACCATCATTAAAAGGATATGAAATGCTTCCATCAATCACTAGATCTAAAAGACAAATAAAGAAAATAACAAATGTGATTATGTTTATTTATAAGAGATATAGCATGTTTGAAGCAAGCAATTCTATATTGAATAAATTAATGGCTGCCATTATTGATCTCTTGTCGCAATTGCGGAACGCGATTATTTTGCGGTAGCATGAAAGCCGCGATTTCGGTATCATCTCTACCACCGCGGTATTTCTTATCTCCAGCATTACTGATTGAAGCTGTGAGTTTAAATAAATAGTTATCCAAATACATTTAATTTCGTTTTATTCATCTTCTTGTCACTCATATGTAGAATATCTTCGGTGTTATACCGCAAAATTCTTCTCTGAGTACTAAGATTTAAACCGAAATTATCGCTGTCATCTACAAAAAACGCTTTTGTATCCATTATTTATCTTTCTTTAAAATAAATCATTTTTAACAAATTACACAATTAATTTGCACACGTTTTTTATTTTTTGATATATTAACCTGTCAAAAGAACAAATGATCTAAAGTCAGGGCTGTCAATTTCGTATCGCGGTATGACTATATCGCCCAGATCAGTAATTGAAATTTTCATATCGATCAATATTTCATCTCGCAGCGAGATGCTTTTCGAGAGAGATGAATAATGCCAGCCAATATAAAACTTGGTACTTACTTGCGTCAATGCAACGTGATTTAATAAATAAATTTTTCACAAATTTCCTTGCTTCAAATTCCTTGGGACTAGGCCATACTCCAACGCAAATTTGTTCACGTACAGAATAGCAAATTCGTTGATCATCTACAATACAAATAACTATAAATGGATATGAACTTAAAAATTATTTGTAAATTTATAAAACCTGCTGGGAATAGTAAATTTTGATTATACTCTTGAACTAATGCATCGGGATCAATTCTCTCTAAACCAATCGATTTATATTCCTTCGGCAAGATTTTAAGAAGATCCTCTACATGTGTTTTTGTTATACGATTTATGCTGTTTTTTTTTTATATATAAAATAATATATTACTCAAAAAGGCCAGAGTGGAAAAATGATCAGACCATTAATAAAATTTGTGAAATAAAAAATCTATTTATGTATTTCCATGTATTAGGTTGTGTATAATCTTTCAAATAAACCAAAAATTTTAACTTTATATTGAATAGATCTGATCGTTTCCCCCAAAATTTTTATAAAAATCTCAGTAGTACACAATTTTTATACCTTGTATGCCATGAGGTGGAACCTGTGCCAGTGCTCACACACAAACCTGAACATTTTGTTTTATTAACAACGTCCTGGTGATCTGTTATCAGTTGCAAATGAGAAACACGAGCAGATAGGTGTTCACCGATGAAAACCTAATACAAAAAAAAAACTCTAAATAAACTCTTTGATTACGTAAATATACAGTCATACCTCATTTAAAGCCAGATATGGTAGAGTATGCTTCATTTTTGATTTATATTTTTTAGCCATTAATTTATTTAAATATTCTGGTTCAGTTTTTTGCTGTTCCATTTTAGTAACTGTATGACGATATAAGTCTATTGATTCTGGAATTTCTCCATTATTTCCAAGTATAGATGTACGAATGCGTGACCGATACATCCACTCAAAATCCCCCTATATGTAAAAACAATGATTTCAAAACAAAGAATCAATAACACAATCGGCAGCAAAAACCTACACTTTTAATTTTAGCAACTGCTTCAGCTGGTTCTTCAGAATACTTTTTTGGCAATAAAAGTCTACCTTCCGATCGTTTTGGATCTGAGTTAAATCCGACAATAGGAGTTTTCTGTTGACTCTGCGCAAATAATGGGCTAGTTCTTCCTGCAGCTAGTAGAAATGTACCATCACCACCAACAGGAACGATTATATTGGCCCATTTCATAATATCTTTGCTGAGGGAGCTTCTAAATTCGACTCTAATTTTATTAAAGTTAGAATAGTGGGAAAATTTCAACCACAAAAACATGAAAAACGCAAAAAGAATATGATTGTCTATTTCAATGTAGTATGTAGTTACAATACAGCACCATTGTGATGAGTAATGGCAATTAATGTATCATTTAACCATTAATCCTGTTACCTGTTCGCCAATTTTACTTCGCAACCAACATCTGTAAAGCTCTTCACAATTTTACGCTCAAAATCTTTGTGCAGATTATGCAAGTACATTAGAGTTTCAAAATCAGTACCACGATTTCGAATTTTCTGCTCTAATTGATCCTTATTAAGGTGAGGGTGGCGTAATTGTTCGAATTCATATCGTGAAAGCTTCGTTACAATTAAGGCACGCTGTAACTTAAAATTACTTGGAGGTGGTATAAAATGTTTGTGGCCATCCTTTTGATTACTATACTTTCTTGAGCCCAATTCTAAAAAGTAAAATTAAAAAATTAAAAATTAGATATGAAAACAAAAGAAGCAGGATTCTTTACAAAGTAAACAATTTATGGATGATTCCTTAGTAATTGGTACCTTTCAAAGCGATAATTGCATGGTCATGGAGCAACAACACACGGTTATTAAAAATAAAAATAACTAAAGTTGTATGTAGGTCATATGTGACTGTAAAACTTCAACTCGAGCTTAAACTTAGTTCAAACGACAAATAGAGTTAAACTCGCACTGAAACAATGGCCCTTTGTAGTACAATAAGAAAGAAAGGGTGACAACTATCTGCATATATGACTTTTGCTTTTTGAATTTATTTAATCGGATTACCAAACTCTCAACACTACGTTACGAAAAGAAAAGCTTTATAAGTTTGAAGTATTGAAAGCAATTTCGTGTGTTTGTCATTGCTCAACGTCTTTTCAGCGACCAGAACGTTCGCCAACATCGATGTTTGACGCGGTCGCGCGTTTACCATAAAGTCAGCAAACCACTCCTTTACAATCTGTCTCAAGGGATCGGTCACACGTAATTGCTTGGAATCCATTGTTTCGTTGTAGTGTTACTGAATCCGCTGTAATTTGAGAACTAATGATCGGATTGTCATGACGCAATAAAACGAAGGTGATATCAACAACGTATCCTCATTTTTTTGGCATCCTTTTATAGCTCATCATTTTAACATACTCAAAAAGTGACTGAATTGGTACTGAACTGAATTGTGCCTATGATTTACTCTTTTTTAGTTCGTTTAACTCTCATAACTTTTTGGTTCAAAAATATTCTCAATTTGTCATAAAAATTTTCAATAATTAATACAATATAAAGCTTAAACAACTATATATGCCAATGCTGTGTTGTAAAGAAAAACACGAAAGGACTAACGAAAGGAAAAATTCACTTTTTGTTTTGTCAAACCAGGAATCAAAAATATTTTTGTCGCACACATGCGTGCATGCACTATCGGAGTAATCTACCTCGGCCTTTATATTCAGACGAGCAACGTTATGGAGGTTAGGCAAGCCCAGAAAATAGTTCAGTATACTCACACGCCAGAGGAAAGGTTTTCCGATAGCCTTACCGGGTATTATTACTCATGTGCAGTTTGGTCCTGTTTATGAAAGCAACAGGAGGATTCTATTTTGTTGGTTGCGCGTGGTGATCGGGTGGGTGTATTTGTATTGCCACCCGCTGAAGAAACAACGATAACATAATATATGTTTTTACGTATTGGTATTATTATAGACTATATCCAAATAAAAGGATTTTTCGATTGTCTTACAGGTCATTGTTAAACTATAAATTGCAACCAACAACAGAATTATTATTTTGAAGATGTTTTTAGGCGACAGAGAAAATTGTTAGTACATGTTTTTAGGTATTGATATATTCTTTGATACAAATCAGCACAAGTGATACTCAAAACTAATTAAAAGTGGTGGAATCAAGTGTAAATCACATGCAAAATAGTCCAATTTCAGTTTGCCACAAAATATTCGCTTTACCATATTTACCTTTAGTGAATTGGTGAATTAACTTATTTACTTTAAGCATTATTACTTGGAGAGCGTTGAGATTATATTATATTATTATTATATTAGTACACAATAACACCAACTTTACAAACTTGATATAATTAACTTAGATACTCTCAGCCTAAATTAAGCTGTTAAAAAAAATTTGAAATAAGTCCAATACTTTGGTAAGAGCACGTCTTTGTGGTTCACTATATGTGGTCACATTTCCAAAAGATAAATTAAAACGTCACTAATCCTATTCTTGAAAGTATTAACACTCAATTACCACTTTCTTGTCCGACTTATTCATCCCATTTCCGATTATCAACTACCTACTTCAGATTCTAAACTATATTTATCACATTTCGTCAAACTATTTTCTTTTTATTTTCCATTGACTTAACTGATAAGAACTCTTCTGTGGCTTCATAATAAAGGGTCAAGTACACCATACAGATGATATGCGCAAGCCGATGTATGTTGTCACTCATATTTGTACAAACATCTGTAAAAATCACATAATTTTGATTAATTGGCGGTTCTTCTGGTTTTACTCTTTCTTTAATCATATCATTAACACTGCTATGGGGTGGATATAAAGCCAAATTTTTTATTGGTGACTGATAATAGATTGGTATGTTCACTATACCCAACAGAAATTGATATTGATTGTCGAACATGTAGAATTAATATTCATTTTTGAGCCGAAGGAGGAGCCGAATATACAAAATTTTACACCAAAATATTTAACATGCAATGGACATATTATGCCGTGGTTATATTACCAATAAATTGAACGCTAATAAAAAAAATTGTTTTTGGTTTCAATACAAAGTGAAAAAGGAACTCCAAAAATGAACAAATACATGTCAATCAGTACTGTCCTCGACACCAATCAGAACAATTTCACTAGTGTTGCCATATGCAATTTTGTATAAAGAAATTAAAATGTGAGAAAAAATATTTCTAATGCCGTGGTTATATTACCAATCAATTGAATGCTAATCATGGCGCTCATTTGCCGTTTCACCAATTTAGACTGTTGGGTGGTTACACGTGATTGCTGAGACAGAGGAGTAATATTTTATCAAAATAATTGTACTGCATTAAATTTCAATTGATTTCATTATGGATAGCGCGCTGAATGATTTGATAAAAACAGCAACCATGTATGCTGGCAATGTGTGTTTTTGGAACGATAATTATAAAAGTGTACTGAGAAAAATAATTGAGTTAATAGAAAAAGTATCATCGAAAAATCGGCAAAAAAGAAAACGATCAAGTGATATAAAAATATGGCGAAAAAAACGAAGTACAAACGGCTCTTTCACATTCCTGACAAAAAAATTACAACATAACAAATTCTGGGCCTTCAAAAATTACTTAAGGATGACCGATGCGAAAATACAGATCATCCTGCGGCTCATTGGAAAAGATATAAAAAAGTGAAACGCCAGTTGGAAATGCAATACCGCCATATCAACAACTGGCAGTGCTGGTGTCAGTAATTGTTAACTCTTTCCTATATTAACTTCAAATGATTGAATTTTTGTCCGGATATCATGTTTTTGCTATATCGCTAGCAATTTTAGACAATTACTGTTGCATAGCATCTACGGCCTATTCCCGTTTTTCCCGATTAGAATAACTTGGATTTCTTGTATTCTTGTAATAAGTTCTGTAGTTCTTCAGGTCTGCTAAACGAAAACACCATTTCTAAATAAAATAATAAATTTAAAGTTATAGAATTTCTTTGCTTAACAAGAAAATTCTCTTATCAGTACATACTAAGAATATAAAACAAACGCGAATAGCTTTCTTTAAAGGGAATTTATATAATTGTTTAAAATTTGAAAATCTTTCGCAGTTGTCAACATAATAAACATGTATGTACGCAATACCCGTAAAGTTATATTGCATTATTTAGAAATATTTTTTCTCACACTTTCTTTTTCTTTATATAAAATTGTATTTGGCAACACTGGTGAAATTGGTCTGATTCATTTGAGTTCATTTTTCGTTTTGTATTGAAACCAACAACAATTTTTTTGATTAGCGTTCAATTGATTGGTAATATAACCAAGGCATTACAGGTTCGTTATTTTTTACTTTCTCTGCAATGTTTTAATTGTTGCTGCACTTCACGTTCAAATTGTTCTGCAATGTTTGGAGTGAATTCTTCATTCCTCTTGCTGTAAAAATTTCTTAGCACACCAATATTTTTACAATTATTAAATTGTATTTCTGGTTGCATTGTTATTCAAATTTTTGCTTCAATGTATATCTCAGCTTTGCCCAATCGACGTCACTTTAGTTGACGACAGGCTGGTTCATTCCTTCAGCAAAGCAAAAGTTTGAAGAGAATTGTTCATTCCTCTCTTTCGCTCTGTTCATTCCTCAACACATCAATTTCATTGGCTTGACAACAAATAATTGATAGTGCAATATACTAGTAACATTAAAATAAAATATGGGCAAATTTCATTGTAAATGCTTACTGTCAAAATTAATGCAATGAACACTAGCCTAAAGAGGGGAAATAATAATTTACTTTAACCTGTTTTTGTTGACAAAACGTGAAAAATATATCAATTTCAAAATTAACGACAGTAAGAAACGGAATTCGTCAGTAGTGTTCATTCTTCAATATAACAATTTCATTAGCTTAGCATATATTAAGTAAACGTATAATTTTAGAGCAATCGTGAAACGCAAAGGCAAGGAGAATCTTATTTGTTTCATGGAGCAGCATCCTGACGTCAAAAGTTATGTTGCGGTTGCTTGAATTCCGGCCCGATAAGTGTATATATCTAAACAAAATTACTATTTATATATATGTTCACTTCTAGAGATATAAATTATTAAAATAGTTCGATCGCCATCGAAAATAAACCGAGGAACAGACAACTATTCCATACGTTTAAGGACGATTGAATAATAATTTTGAATCTCCCTCTCAATACATTGATTAGATATATAGGGGTTAAACAACGCGAATATTTGCTTTTTTATTGATACAAAAGTACAAGTACAATATAAATGTAATTGTATTAGGCGAATCGGCAATTTAATGATATTCCACTTGATCGAGGTAATATTTGACAGTTGTTTACACCAGTTCCATCAGAACTTACAACTTTTCCACCAGGGCATTCGTACATGAATGTTTTTTTCTGTCAAATATTCGTTCAGTATAATTAGTTTAATAAAATATATATTACACTCACTTGAATTTCGTGAATTTCTTTTTGGACTTTCATATCGTAAATTGGCTTGTGTACAGTTTGTTGAACATCACCATTTTGTAAGAAATCCAAAAATTTGGACGCCAGTACTGGCATCATGTTTGTTTGGAAATTACCGTCGATTCCAAGCAGTGTCTTGATATCATTGGTTTTATGTGAGCTCTCTGGTAACATTTGTAAACCGGTACCTATATTATTGGTACCCATTATATTATCGTTACTTGGCTTCAAAGAATTTAATCTTGTGGGATAGGGGCCAGTACTAGGAGACTCATTTGTACACTCAATCGTCAAGTCTCGTGCTGGTGTTAATATATCGCTGTACTTCCTTTGGACGCTGCTCAAAATAGCATTCATACTTTTGCTAGAATATTAGAAAAGCTTATAAAATAGGTCAAAAACTTTCACGACATACTTAAGCATATCCTGGCTGCTATGCAGATTCCAGCGTTGCATACGTCCATAATTATTCCCAAAGCTTTGATCTCCTCCATTTGTTCTACCATTACGATAGTTGTTACCATTCCACTGCTTTCGGTTTCTCTGACGATCCCAACGACGGTTTTGTCGTCGCTCTCCCGATGGAGTGTCCTTAGGAACTAGTGGTGGCATACCTGCTGGACGATTGCTACTAACATTAGGGCGCATTAGACGCCATTGTTGTGATTCAATATGAGGAATATCATGGTCATATCCATTGATTTTTGAACGCAAATCATATTGAACACACGTTGTCTGATTCCCAAGCTTATTTTTCAACTCCCCTTCATTTTGTATTTGATCAAAATCGTCCAACGTATAGTCTAAATCAATATAATCAACTTGATTAATCAACTCATTTGTTACCACTTGACTCGTCTCTTTTTCCGCTATATTAAATCCATTTTGATCCTTCGCGATGTTGCCCTTTTTCTCAATTTGAGATACTTCTGACTTAAAATTCTTGCTGGCTATGTAATCATCTATAAGAATTCTCGCAAGTTAAAGTTTTCTTTGATTTATTCATATTTACCCAACGACATATCCATTTTCCTTAAATATATTCAAGACAGCGTGGACTTAACGCGTGAAATTATAACTTCAAATTTACCGTTGTAATAATTCCAATACAGTCCGTACGTTATCAGAGTTGCCAGATTTTAAGGGACTGTAGTTATGATTTCGATTTCAAAGAATTACCCCGTAGTAATATGTAAATAAATATGTAAAGTAAACATAAATTATAATTACTAGTATTATATAAAAAGAAGTCACTTTTTACGTTTTTCATGTTCAGTTGCCCTCAGACGAAAGTTTGTATTATACAAATTCTTACGCATTTCGTCCGTCTTGTTACATCGTCACTACAAACGTTGTTGTCTCGTTGCCAACTATTTGTTTATTATAAATTGTCAATATTGGAAATTCTAATCATTCTAATAATAACCAAACAAAGAACAAACTGTAATTAATACATCAATTTGCTATAGCATTCATGCCATATTGTGAGACCTTAAAATTTAATGCTTTAGTCACCACTGCCGAGTAGTTCTTGTATACCTTTGCCTTTTACATTTATTCATTTTTTGTAAAAATAACCGAAAGAATCGAAGATCAAAAAACAAACTTCTGCACACAATCTCAATAGAAAATGCCGAATTTGACAACTAACGTGCGTGTGCGTGCACTTTTGTGTGCATACATAATATGAAAAATCCGTAACAATCAATCGGATTGGCACAATGTGACGACCGTTTGATTGTTACCACGACGACTGGAAGGACGTGTTCTTCCAGTGACTACCTATTATTAAACGGTTTTAAGCTTTACAACCTTGGGAATCGCAGCCTTTTTGTTTAAATATAAATTTTTTAATTACAATCAAAAATTTAAGTATCATGGTTACACTCGTCACAATGGAATTACTCATATGACAACACGGATGCAATGTAAGTTAATTTAGTTCTATTGCGTGAGTGGCAACCACACGGGAGATCATATTATCACTGACTTCCAATAAAGGATCACACTATTCCAAGGTCGGTTATTTGTAGTTTTATTTCCCTAATTCGATTTGACTTCCGCAGAAGTTGAAACAGCTACTAAATTTCGTTGCTTGTCTAATCAGTGATTTATTTTTCAATACTCCGTAACGCAACATGTATATCTCTTCCCAGAAGCTACTGTAGGTGTAGTAACACTATACCAAAGTTGGGAAAAATTCATTAATTTTTCAATGCATTGATGTTACATTAAAACATTAATGCTAATGCAAAAAATAATCCAACTTTTGAAATTTAATGTAAATAAAAATAGCAATGCATTGCTTTTGAAAATCGAATGCTTAGTCCGTGTCGGGGTCTGTGTTTAGTGCGTTAGCCTTATGATGTGTACGTCGTGGGTTGAATCCACCCCCCTCTCGGCGGGTCAACGGTGCAATGTATGAGAAAATAATTGTGCATATTTTGTATATAATAAATTACATTTTAAAGGTTCTAAGGTATTTCGCAGAACGAAATATTGATGTGGAAAGAGGCTAAGCCTAGTGAGATTACTCAATTCAAATAGTGACATCGTACGTCTTACTCAAAAACAATTAATTCACACTTTTAAAATTGATACGGCCTTTGTTAAACAAGTAATCAGTTTCCTAATGCAAATGCATGCATTCTTTATTGTTTGTGTTTTAAAAAAGCATTTGTAAATTATAACTATATCTGCAGATCACTCTTGAAGTTACTTCTTGGCAGCCTGTCCAATCTTAGCTTTAGCTGTACCACGCACCTTCTTCATTCTGTTGCGACGTTCTTTACGCTGTTTGCGGGTCTGTTTCTTTTGTTCAAAGAGACCATGTCGTGCCAAGCGATATTTAGGTTCAAACTTCTTAGCATAATCCAGTGTATCATAGATGAGAGCAAAACCCGTAGATCTACCACCACCAAAATTAGTCCGGAAACCAAATACAAAGCATACATCAGGAGTCACTTTGTACATGGCTGCCAATTTCTCACGAATATCCTTCTTATTTACTGAAGCCAAGCCAGGGTGAAGAACATCGCAAACCATTTGTTTCCTGCACAGGAGACGATTGGTCATAAATTTACGAGTGCGTATAGTAGCGGTAGACATATCTGAAGAGATAAAATTAATTTTGTATTAATAGAAATAAACAGAAAACTTCGTTTTAAACATAACCTCAACAGTGCCGTTTCGACACTGAGAGGAGCTCTACATGAAATACTCTACATGCATATAATTTTTGTATTTAATATTATTTATTAGCACCCTAGATATAATTTCTACCACATAAAATTAATTGTAACACGATTTACCTGCTACAAATTCTCAAAATATATAGTACCACGTCTTTAATATTGGTAAAATTATTTGGAAAGGGCAGACGAAGTTGGTTGCAGTTAAGGTGACACAGGGTTGCTTTAGTAATTCACAATAATACTTTCCAAAACACAAGAGTAAAGGGGTTGAACCAATGATGGCGTACTGAATGCGACCCAGTTTAATTGTATATGTTTGAATACTTCATATACAACGGATAGCTAAGCTAGATGACATGCTACGGTCACATTTACATTTACATTACATTTCCGTAAATTTAAATAACTATTTTTAGAAATTATATTAAAAAGCCAAAAAAAAAAATATATTAAGACTAGCTTTTACACACTCTCACTCTAATCTTATCTTCACGTATGTCTGCTATAAAATGTCCATACTTGTTACATTTTAATTTCACAAAATTAAATTTTTTCGAGATTCTCTTAACAAATTGCTTCAAATTTTGACAGTTCGAAAAAATTTGAGATCAAATTTTGGCATTTAATAAAATGCAAACAAAACAGCCTTAATGCAATTTAATTCGTGAATTATACCCATTCAAATGCGCATTACCCTTGGCATAAATACACGAAATCAATGTGTATTAATGCTGAATTTAGCTATTTCAATATGGCAATACTGGTAATAAACTAAATTAAACCAAAATTTAAAGTAAACAATTGACGAAGATGTGTTAGTCCAACCATTTTAAGATAAAAGAACGAATAAATGAAAAAGTCAATTATAATTTTTGCCGGATTGGCACAATGTGACGAAATCGTGACATATAATACGAAATTTGTTACTCACACAAAAATGCACCTTATCTACTCGTGTCGAGTTTTATATAGTCAGGATGTCCACTTCAACATGCAATATGGGAAACGTGTTCCACAAAAATTTTTAAAATTGTCAAGAACATTTTGACATTATAAGGCGCAGACAAGAGAAATCTGAATGAATTATGAATGAATAAAGTAACCATTGGGCTAGTGTGACGTCACGTACACAGCTGATTGTCAAATTCAGAGAATCGATGAGCGGCAAGTTCAAAGTACATAGTATATGTGCACAATTTAGTTCCGTGAAAATAGAACGAAAATTTTCTCCCAATTTACGCCCTCAATTTGTTTAAGAAAAAGACAATGCTTAATTGTATTAAAAATTGTTTATTTAAACAACTTTTTTTAGTGTTTCGTATTTAAGGAATTACAATCACCGTACCTGAAATGAAGAAAAAAATCTTTATTTCACTTGACCAATTTTTCATTTCATAAATATTGACACTTGAGAATTCAGCGCCTTATTTTAACCACAGGTCATAAACAATTAAACAATATAGACCTATACCAAAAGAATATTGGTGCAAATCTATAACTATTTAACTTTTTTTATGATGTCTGGGAATGGTTTAAATGATCATCAATGAATAGCCACCTGAATTACATATATGTACATATGTAAATACTAACCATTTATAAATCGCTGCAAATTAAAATAAAAAGAACTTTAGTAATTTTATATTAACTGTGAAAAATTGTTAGTTTTTAAATGAACTCAGTATTATTTGTAATCAAAAATTTTCATTAGAGATGTCAGAAATAAAATAAATAATATCATCATGAAAACTTGTCTTATCTTGTGAATAGCATTATTTTAGAACAAGTTTCAAGAGTACTAAAAATAATAGCGCATATTCATAATCAAAATTAAGTTCCAACTTAAATTTAGTATCGGCTTTTTAACAGATTTTATGGAAAATTTGTCAAAAAATTCGATACTAAATATAAATTGGAATTTAATTTTGACTATGAATACGCTCCAATATTCACACAATAATACCGATAAGTATATTTGAGTTGATAACCTACCATATGAAAAATGTAAATATTTAGACCCAACGCTAAAAATGGACTATAATATTAGATTTATCTGTAGCCGAGATTTCCGATGATCTTCACTGACTTCATATCCGAAATTTTGTTCATATGTGATCATTTTTGTTTCCACAATGTACTAACACAAGTACGTTCATCTGCAGAAAAGAAACGTGTTGATTGTATTGAAACATACATTGAATTTTCTGTAGTGGCAAGAAGTATATATTGTCTATTCCAAAAAAAAATATGCACCGCAAATCTAGTGGACAATTTGGGTTATGCTTGGATGAAATAATTTTTTCTACGAGCAGAAAAAAAGCACTGGAAAAAAGTATATATCTTTTCAGCAGCGACTCTATACTCGTTACAAGAAATATATGCCAATGAAAGCTTTACTTACCACGATCAACTGCATGGTATAACTCCTCTTAAAATTTAAGTATATTGGTGTTGATATATGCGTCTCAGAGAGCCAAATACTCCCATTATCACACTAGATAGCAATTCCCTACAATGCTAAAACATTGTGCGGTCTTGGAACATTCCTCAGCCCGGTGACTTTGTCGTGTGAACGTAACCATACTTTATTTTAGATAGATGAAACATGATGATAAATGGTAGATAGGAAGATTGTAGTATCATACTGGAAAACACAAAAAATAGGATGAAAAGTTTTAACTTAATTATTTTGGAAAATATTTGGATCAAGCATAGAATACAAATCAAATTCGATAATACAATTGAAAATACAAACACGTGCT
Source organism: Megamerina dolium (assembly GCA_963854835.1). Classification (NCBI taxonomy): domain Eukaryota; kingdom Metazoa; phylum Arthropoda; class Insecta; order Diptera; family Megamerinidae; genus Megamerina; species Megamerina dolium. Next base: position 1,013,543 of record OY978525.1, read on the forward strand.
TTTAATATTATACACTAACACTACAATACTGCACAATAAGGGTTTGTTAATATTACATAAAAAATACTATGAAACAAAGTAGTAGCACACACTTCCGCACTTGGTTCTTCTTGATATTATTCATTATATTCAAACATGCAATTTATAGTTCAATAAAACACAATGTCAAATGTTTCCACTTTTTAATATCCTTCAATATGCAAACTTACCACATTTTACAAAACCACTCTGGAATAAACGAAAAATGCAGCCGCAGACCTCTGCTGCTCCTCGTAAATGAAAGTACCAAAAGAAAGGAAGTCGACATGTTTTAAAAATCTAATATAACTTTTCTTAGTTTCACAACCAGATGTCACCTCACAAACACCAATTTTGCAACACGATGACAAAATGGCTTCTATAGCGATATTTTATGCTGTCTGCAGCTGAAATGTAATGAATGCGGCAAAGCTACGCTTTCATAAAGTTACGTATTTTAAAAATAAAGCAATAACTTGCACAAAACTTTTTGCAAAAACTAATTTTTATTACTTCGGGCGAAAAAAATAAGAAAACTAGCCAAATATAATGATTACTTTGCATTTAATTTTGCTGCATGTCAACATATAATTATTTTGCATGTTAGTATAGAAACATTGAATGAATTTAAGGAGATTGTCAATCTCCTTAAATTCATTCAATGTTCCGGTTGCAGCATAATGCTGCAACTAGCCACCGACGTAAAAATGTAGAACGTGTCAGCTGACACGTCCTATCTTATGGGAATGTCGTGTTAACGAAAACTCACCACCGTATGACGGTGACGTAGACGTTGCTCGGAGCGGAGAAAATCAATGCAATTTTGTATGTTCTTACGTACGGGCGGTACGTACGTACGCTACGTCGGTGGCTAGTTGCAGCATAATTCTGGCCTACGTGCGCTCTCTCTCATTAGAGCGGCCGCTCTAACCTAATCTAACCTAGTATAGAAATAGATTGAAGTCGACCATTTCGCCAATTGTCGTCATGTTGCAATGTCGTAGTTAATTCGTTTGTCTACGTAAGAAAGCCATGTTACCAAGTGTTGACAGTTTAACCGCAGTTAATCTGTCTCCCATTTTAGAAGGCTGTCAGTCACGAATTGTTGTTTGCTTTCAGCACAAAAGTGTGATTCTTATTATCATATAGCTGTGCCTGTTTACATTTGATTTCCCATGAACGGTATGTCCATGAACGCTGTGTTCACATTAGTGCAATTGCGCCGGTTTTATTTCAACAGTGGAATTGGAATTTTGGAATAAAGGAGGGCTATGCAATTAATCGTTTGTTCAGAAATATTGATTAATCAAAGTATTCGATTAATCAAATATGAAATTAAGCGAATTATCATGATTTTGATTATTCAAAATGGAAATTATTCTAAAAAAAAATTCTAAATATTGATAATATTTCAAATATTTCATAAATAAAGAAAAAATAAACATGAAAATGATTGCGATTGATCAAAATTCTGATTAATCTAATAATTTCAATTTTGATAAATCATACTTTTGATCAAGCGAATTGATTTGTCGAATAATTTGATTAATCAGCCTTTTTGAACAAACAATTAATCGCACATCTCTAATATAGAACGCTTCTTATTGATGTTATCGCTTCAACGTCTAAAAATTTGTGAGCATAGTTGTCATAATTGGAACACTTTGGACATAGAACATAGGTCGTTGCGCCGATTTTTAATTTTGGATTGGATTTTCGGCGCAAAACTTCCATCACTTTCTTACTGCCTACTTTTCTACCTATCTCGCTCGCACAGTTGCGTCTGGGCAGGCTAATGTGAACAGGCACTAAGATTACATGCTCCTAAATCAGCTGACTTATATTTTTATGAAAAAGATTTTACGCGTCTCGTAAACGTATACATGATTTCATCGGGTAAATGACCAGATAAAATCATATGGTTTGAAATGCAACACTCTTGAACAGGCTTTTATTCTGTAATACATTAAATTATAGGTGAATTTACTTAATTTAAATTATGGATAATTTGTTTTTTTCCCTTTCTGCGGATTTTCGGCATTTTTATTTTGTTCTTGCTAACAATAATCACTGGTTGCCGTAGCTCAGTGGTTAGTGTGTTCCCCTTCTGATCTATAGGTCGTGGTTCAATTCCCGGCTGATTCATAACAAATTTAATATCGATAAGATTTTTCTTTCGAATGGTACCCACCTGTCGGCAAGCAATTAGCAATTCTTCCGACAGTAACAACTTGTCATGAAAAAGCTTCTAAAAGAACTCTGTGACAAAGCTCAGAAAAAGTGATGGTGTTCTGCCGTTCGGAACCGGTTAAAATAAGTAGGTCCCTTCTAATACTGTCCAAATTTTAGACGCACAACAGTAATGGAAGAGAAGCTCGGCCAATGAGCCCTTTTGGGCTTTAAGTGCCACATATTTATTTTTTTTTTAACAATAATCAGCTGATTGACTTACGGTCTTTATACTTGTTTGATGCGCTCATATAACGATGCGTGCAAACGTTAATAAATTATGTTGTTTATATTTGTGTGTGATTATATGAATCCCACTAATGTGAAATTATGGAAGAGTGAAAAATAATGCCCCTATTGCATTGCGAATGTCATCTCTATCTAGTTGCCTTGCCTGAGAGGCAAATGCTAATTAGAAGTTGCCTTTGCCCATTCAAATTAAAGCAGCTGGTTTTTTCGGTTGCCTTCGATAATACGAGTGTGATGTCACGAATACTTCTCGGGCAGCTCAGGCAAGTTGAGTTGCCGTCCGTAATATGGGCATAAAGAGAGCCCCGAGGCAAATGAAATGGTGGGCATTCGCAGTCACGACAATTGTTTTGTTCACGTACTTTCCCAATAAAACTTGTAACGAGAGAATGAAATTAAAATTGAGAAATGTATTCTCACAAACAGAAAATTGTAAGGGAAAGCACGTGAACCAGTAAAAATTGTCAACTATAATATGCTGCAAATTATTATTAGTAGAACTTTGCAACTACCTTTTCTCTTATTGCTTACGCTCCCGTTTTTCATCTATCGTTGTAAATTGTTCGAATACGTGAACACTTACCAGTAAAAATTTGTGGTTCGTGTACAAAGCCAGTGGTTTTGTTAAAATTGGAGCAAAATGACTATTTCTTTATTGTAAAATTGAATAAGCAAAACAAAAAGACAAAGACAAATAATGATTAATGATAAATATAGACATGAGAACATTAAAAGATCATAGATAAGTAATTACTGCCCGTGTAACAAGGTACTGAACAAGTAGTTACTCCCTACGTGGTGTTCTTTAGGAATATAAGGGCATTTTTCTATATGTTTTAGGTAATTTTGAATACGTATTTATAGATTTAGATATTTTTATTTCTACTGAAAAAAATAAGAAGTGGTAAATAAAATCAAATTTTACAAAAAATCACTCAGTAATACAAGTTTCAACCCAGATAGATTTATTTTTTGTACAAAAGACTCCAATCAAAAATCGTTCTTAATTATATTAGCTCGTCTATCCATATCCATCATTCTATTTGTTTTAACCATTTTAGATTTTTTACCGATTGCTAACTTTGGTAAACCACGATTTAAACCTTCCAGTAGCATACACGCTTTACATAGTTCTTGCGAGGAAACAAATCCGCACTGGCTGCAGGTACTTCGTCCCAGTTTCTTAACATTTTCTTTGAAAATCAGCTGTTCGCCTGAGTGTATAATGTCCATTATTGCTGATGGTCGAACTCTTTCTAAATCTTTCAGAAATGCGCGAGCATGTCCTCGATATGCATTCGGAGCAAACACACATTCGGTTGAAAAATAAACAAGTTTTTTGAAATGCGCATACATGACTATTTCTTTTTCATATGCATATTTCAGAGGCTTCACACGAGGTATGGTATCATCATGACCATCACCGGTTTTTGCATCGGTACATCGACGTAATCGAGCCGTATCTCCACGCAGTATATTCATTAATACGGTTTCAGCAATATCATCAGCATTGTGACCTGTAGCTATACAATCTACGTCTAATAATTTGGCACCACGATCAAGTGCTTGCCGCCGAAATACGCCACAGAACGTACAGTTATTGCTTCGTCCAATTTTTTCTACAATGCGATCCATAGTCCAACCGTAAAGTTCATCATACGAAAGTATCTTCAATGGCAATTTGTAGTCGTCTCGGTTTTGTTTAACAGTTTCCAGACTGTCGTCGCGATATCCTTTTATACCTTCATCAATTGATAGCAGGACCAATTTTAACCCATAGTTATGCTTTTCGTTAAGAAGTTTTAGCACGTGTGCAAGAACCGTTGAATCTTTACCACCACTTGCTGCCACTGCCACCTTTTGATCATGACGAAATAGATTATTCGTTGTAATTGTATGATGAATCTCCTCTTCGAATGTGGCGAAAAAACATTCCTTACACAGGGCATCTCCAGTTTTTGGGCGCTGATGAAAGTCATACAATTATATTTCAACTCATTTGCTACAAAATCCTTTATACTTGCCTTCAGTACGGCATTCTTTCCGCATTTGGATTTACAAACAACTGGCATTTTTTATATTGGGGGAATAATATATAGTGATGCAATATCAGATCCGATATGTGTATCGATTGTTTTGCACTGATATAAAAAGTCGATATATTTCACAAACATTTTCAAAATTTGAATTTCTATAATAAAAATTTGGTGTCTTCTATCTAATCCGAGCTTAAGTGAACAAACGAAACATCTAGACATAGTCATGTAATGGGCCTGAGCTATTGTTGCTTCGTTCGGTTTTTTTTTTTCATTTAAAGGTGACACGCTTTCTGCTTGTCATTCGTAACATTAAACATTGGCAAAATTTACGAACGAGTTGACATGTCGCCTAGGTACATTTTTGGCTGCGTAAACGCGAACGAAACATCAAAAGAGATTTGAAAATGTTTTTCATGAAAGTGCCTTTGTGTCGAAATCAGGACTTTCAATAAAAAGTTAAAATTTGACAGAGTGCATGAGAAATTAATAACTCCTCAGGGACAGTGACGAAACAAACACACACCATAGGGCTATTCACAGAGTTAAAACAGTGGGTATTTGAATTAAAACAGTGTATATTTTTGGCAAAATTAAACAAGCATAAATGTTCTACTTAATCAATATATTAAAACGACAAATTTTATCGACATCCAATACTGCTTGACTTTTTTTTGTTGAATTTTTTGCGCCTTTCCTTTTATTTTTATTCTACTTTGGGAAGTGCTCACTAAATTGTGTATCAATTTATATATTTAATAAAATATCGCAATTAAATGTAGAGATCTATTGAAATTGACAGCTTAATATTGTGCAAAAAGCTTCTTTTTCATTAAATAACGCAGTGAGTGAAATCTTTCTTAGTGAAATATTATAAATAAATTACTCAAATTAAATGAGGAAAGATCTACAATTCAGTATTGCAGGTCGCATAAAATTACGAAGCAACTCATCAGAACATGTGCAAATACCCGTTTTTAATCTATAGAACAGGTCATATTATGACTCATTGTGAACTATTTATTTATACATACATATTCATATATGGCCATGAATTAACTAAAAACTGACTATCGATAATCACAAACAATGTGCAAAATCTATAGTATTATCGATAGTTTTTCACCTTTTGACAACAGTTACTTTCAACAGCTTTTGGGAAAGAGGCTGTTTCTTTTGTTTTATTTTCATTTCGTTTGGTGTTGAATATTATATTATTTCGAATTCTAATTTTGTGCTTAAATATTTAGAAGCAATATTAAACATAAATAAACACGCATTTGCTTCAAATATAATAGTGAATAAGCTTGACGAAGGTTTTTTTTGGAGATCGTTCATATGTATTAAAATAGATTTTTGTATATAAAGTGCCAATGAACATATGACAAGTTTCTTGAAAAGTAGATTTAAGCTTTTAGAAGTAAAGCCAAGTCAAAACAAAAAATATTTTTGTGTAGCTTTTTATAAAATAATCGGTAAAGAAGAATAAAAAATATAAATATATAAACTTGAAGGAACTCAGTGTCTAAAGTAAACAAAGACAAAGTGTTAAACACGAAAATTTATAAAAAAATTAATATTTTCATATTAAAATGGGCAATGCTGGCAGCACTAGTATGCAACGAGAACGACAAAAGTCAAGTGACCTCTCAACGCCAAATTCCCCTTTCCTCGATTTACCCGGCTCTGTTAGTGGAACTACTGCGCAATTAAGTGGTTCTGGGGGTGGTGGTGCCGTCAGCGGTCAGGTATTCGTATTTGACAAGAGACCTCCGTACACTCGCTCAGTTTTACACGGTGGTTCTTTGCAAGAAGACGAAGGCCAGCCGTATTACACAAAACCTATCGTTTCTAACAATGACCCTGAATTTAGTGTGCAATCGTCACGTAAACGTTCTAGTACCATCTCTGAAGGTAGTTTATTACACAAAACTGACAGCAATATGTCGATCAAAGGAGTAGCTGAATCTAACGAAGCTGTTAAAAATAACAACCCTATGGAGGATCAATTAAGTAACCCTGCTCTGCCCACTGTTTTACGCTGGGATGGCGGTGGTAAAAATGTTATGATTTCTGGTACATTTTCTAAATGGAAACCAATTCCTATGGTACGCAGCCATGGAAATTTCGTTACAATTATCGATTTGCCGGAAGGTGATCATCAATATAAATTTTGCGTAGATGGTGAATGGAAATGTGACCCAAAATTAGTAAGTTAAAATATGCGTACGTGCATTGCACTACACTATATACTGTGAAAAATCGATAAATCGAGAAAATCGTGAAATAATAAAATGTTGATTCTCTTTAGATTTACTTTATCCAATTTTTTTCAATTATACATGAAATTAATTGTTTTTTGTAGAAAAGCGTAGAAAATGAAGGCGGGGAGAAGAACAATTTAGTGTCAGTACGACAATCTGATTTTGAAGTGTTTCAGGCACTCGCAAAAGACAGCGAAAATGCACCAAATTTTGCAGAGAAAGAATATTCACAGGAAGTACCCCAAGCTAAACCTTGGGAGAAGATTTCAGGACCACCGGTTTTGCCACCACATTTATTACAAGTCATTCTAAATAAAGATACTCCACTTTCAGTAAGTGCAGCAACCACATCTATTGTAAAAACAAAAATAATTTTAAATATTTTATATGATTTCAGTGTGAGCCGACTTTGTTACCGGAGCCTAAACACGTCATGTTGAATCATTTGTATGCTCTTTCAATTAAAGACGGTGTAATGGTACTCAGTGCCACACATCGTTATCGAAAAAAATATGTAACCACACTTCTATATAAGCCAATTTAAGAAAATTCAATTTAGATCAACTTCTTAATATTTCTAAATGTAAACAAATATCAAGTTTAGCAAAATATGATGCTAACGTATACGTATAATACAGTGAATGGTCTAAATTCGAAATGTTTATAAAACTTTCATTAAGGATGCAAATAGTAATTTAAACTTATTCGTCAAAATTTTGATTTTTTTCGCACCGAATTGCTGACAAAGCAAATTATAATTGATATTTAATCAACAAAATCGCGAAATAACAGTAGGTATATTTGTTAGCCAATATTTTTATACAATTTAGACGTAATACCGCGTATCCTGTTTTATCATTCAAGTTAAATGACTTACATATGTGGTTTCTTCTAAAGTGAAAAAAATAAAAAATTAAATAGATTAACAAAGACCAGTAATTTTATTTTGTATCATTCCGATTACAATAGAAAAGTATCGTGCTTGTTACGAATAGCAACTCCATCTAGTTGCGTTGCCAGAGGCGGAAATTGCTCATTAACAGTTAATACGAGTTTGTTGACACAATTGGAGGAATGGAAGAAAGGAAGAAACTTCAGAAAATAAATAAAAATATGAACTGCCTTTATTGTGATAATATATCAGATCTCTTACGATTACATTATAATGGGAATATGACCGCGTTTGAAAGCAGTGGACAAGTGAAGAAGGGCATTTTCATTGAAAAATTTTCAATTAAAACGGAATCAATTTAATGCAATGCATTGGTACATCAGCAATATGCAAGCACAATATTTCCGAGACATAAAAGAGATACGAAATCAGAACGAAGGATTTCGAAGAAGATTTTTCCAAGACGAAATCCAATGTGCACATTAAAATGCCTGGATAAGACATGAAGTCTGTGTTTTTTCACATTTTTATGCTATTATCAGCGACGATTTAAGGCATAACAAATGCAATGTTTCGGTTTTCTTAAAAATGATTATAAGCGACCTCAAAACAAATGTGCATTTGTGTACACATTTTTTTGGGTTGTTGCGCCAATTTATAAATCGGTTTTCGGTTAGAAGTGACTTGGAACTTTTCGCTACTGGCCATTGTAAAGGAGCTGTGGATCGTATAAGTGCAACTGAAACATTATGGACTAGAATGTATGATATTATGAAAACTTCGCTCCGAAAAGGAGAAATTGAGTAAAACTATTATTTTTTACGCACTTAAAGACGATGTAGTGGAGAACAGTTCTTTTTTTTATAACAAAAGATGAGAAGACGTAAAAACAATAAATATTTTTTTTAAAAATGCATTACTTTAAAAGAGCACATTAGATACCTGTGTATGTTTGCGGTACATATTTATTTGAATTTTAAAAAGTTATCTTAAAAGATACTCGCCTGGAGTATTCTGCTGTCTATGATAGTACGGAGAGCGAATACATGTTTGTCTTTAATAATGAAGTCAATAAACCGTTGTTTCCTTAAACTTTTCGAGTTTTCATACTACATTACTCGTCACATTTTCTAAAAAATATTTTTTAAAGAAAAAATTGCGTGTGTTCGACAGCATATATCAGGAAAGCTATGATTTTTTAAAAGCTCAAATTTGTAACGTCACACCCGTCCAGTGACTACCTATTATTAAACGGTTTTAAGCTTTACAACCTTGGGAATCGCAGCCTTTTTTTTTAATATAAATTTTATATTTTTTAATTACAATCAAAAATGTAAGTATCATGGTCACACTCGTCACAATGGAATTACTCATATGACAACACGGACGCAATGTAAGTTAATTTAGTTCTATTGCGTGAGTGGCAACCACACGGGAAATCATATTATCCTGACTTCCTGTAGACTGACTTCCAATAGACTTAAAATTTAGCGAAAGCGGCAGTAACTATAAAGGATCACACTATTCCAAGGTCGGTTATTTGTAGTTTTATTTCCCTAATTCGACTTGACTTCCGCAGAAGTTGAAACAGCTACTAAATTTTGTTGCTTGTCTAATCAGTGATTTATTTTTCAATACTCCGTAACGCAACATGTATATCTCTTCCCAGAAGCTACTGTAGGTGTAGTAACACTATACCAGTTGGGAAAAATTCATTAATTTTTCAATGCATTGATGTTACATTAAAGCATTAATGCTAATGCAAAAAATAATTGGATTAATTTTTGAAATTTAATGTAAATAAAAATAGCAATGCATTGCTTTTGAAAATCGAATGCTTAGTCCGTGTCGGAGTCTGTGTTTAGTGCGTTAGCCTTATGATCTGTACGTTGTGGGTTGAATCCACCCCCCTCTCGGCGGGTCAACGGTGCAATGTATGAGAAAATAATTGTGCATATTTTGTATATAATAAATTACATTTTAAAGGTTCTAAGGTATTTCGCAGAACGAAATATTGATGTGGAAAGAGGCTAAGCCTAGTGAGATTACTCAATTCAAATAGTGACATCGTACGTCTTACTCAAAAACAATTAATTCACACTTTTAAAATTGATACGGCCTTTGTTAAACAAGTAATCAGTTTCCTAATGCAAATGCATGCATTCTTTATTGTTTGTGTTTTAAAAAAGCATTTGTAAATTATAACTATATCTGCAGATCACTCTTGAAGTTACTTCTTGGCAGCCTGTCCAATCTTAGCTTTAGCTGTACCACGCACCTTCTTCATTCTGTTGCGACGTTCTTTACGCTGTTTGCGGGTCTGTTTCTTTTGTTCAAAGAGACCATGTCGTGCCAAGCGATATTTAGGTTCAAACTTCTTAGCATAATCCAGTGTATCATAGATGAGAGCAAAACCCGTAGATCTACCACCACCAAAATTAGTCCGGAAACCAAATACAAAGCATACATCAGGAGTCACTTTGTACATGGCTGCCAATTTCTCACGAATATCCTTCTTATTTACTGAAGCCAAGCCAGGGTGAAGAACATCGCAAACCATTTGTTTCCTGCACAGGAGACGATTGGTCATAAATTTACGAGTGCGTATAGTAGCGGTAGACATATCTGAAGAGATAAAATTAATTTTGTATTAATAGAAATAAACAGAAAACTTCGTTTTAAACATAACCTCAACAGTGCCGTTTCGACACTGAGAGGAGCTCTACATGAAATACTCTACATGCATATAATTTTTGTATTTAATATTATTTATTAGCACCCTAGATATAATTTCTACCACATAAAATTAATTGTAACACGATTTACCTGCTATAAATTCTCAAAATATATAGTACCACGTCTTTAATATTGGTAAAATTATTTGGAAAGGGCAGACGAAGTTGGTTGCAGTTAAGGTGACACAGGGTTGCTTTAGTAATTCGCAATAATACTTTCCGAAACACAAGAGTAAAGGGGTTGAACCAATGATGGCGTACTGAATGCGACCCAGTTTAATTGTATATGTTTGAATACTTCATATACAACGGATAGCTAAGCTAGATGACATGTTACGGTCACTTCATTTTTACATTTCCGTAAATTTAGATAAATATTTTTAGAAATTATATTAAAAAGCCAAAAATAAAAGAATATATTAAGACTGGCTTGTACACACTCTCACTCTAATCTTATCTTCACGTATGTCTGCTATAAAATGTCCATACTTGTTACATTTTAATTTCACAAAATTAAATTTTTTCGAGATTCTCTTAATAATTGCTTCAAATTTTGACAGTTCGAATAAATTTGAAATCAAATTTTGGCATTTAATAAAATGCAAACAAAACAGCCTTAATGCAATTTAATTCGTGAATTATACCCATTCAAATGCGCATTACCCTTGGCATAAATACACGAAATCAATGTGTATTAATGCTGAATTTAGCTATTTCAGTATGGCAATACTGGAATACTGGTACTGGTAATAAACTAAATTAAACCAAAATTGAAAGTAAACAATTGACGAAGATGTGTTAGTCCAACCATTTTAAGATAAAAGAACGAATAAATGAAAAAGTCGATTATAATTCTTGCCGTCTCTTCATTTAAACAAAATAAAACCCACAGAAAAATGCGCTGACAAAATTCAACTGTTTAGTAAATGCACAAGTTCTCTGTCTGTCATTGAAAAAGGAAATTGAATTTTCAATTTGCATTTGAGTGGTTTTAATGCAAATTAACTCTATCGATAAAGCGGTCGACTGTTAATCGCTGTCAAATTTAAAACTCACAAAGTCATATGGAATGGCAGATAATATCGGTGGCAACGGTTTACCGCCGACTTTTTTCCATCGATTTAAATTTATTTCTATCTTTAGCGTCCAACGGCTACGGTACAGTGTTGAATAACATCCAGATTATATAAAACTCGACACGACGGGACGAGGCACATTTTCGTGTTTCCATTTATATAAAATCGTTTAGTCACGTTTTTTATCAAATTGTGACCCTCCATGTGCGCGTTGCAATTTTTCGCACGCGCACATTAGCTGTCAAATTCGGTATTTGCTATTGAGGTTGTGTGTAGAAGGTTTTTTTGTATCTGTATTTTTTTTTTTTAAGATGAATGAAAGATGAATCGCCAGATTCTCACACTGCGCGAACGGGGTTTCAGACAAGGTGATTCGTTATCGCTCGACTTTTTCACTCTTATTATGGAGAAAATACTACGAGCTGCTGATCTGCGACATAATGGCACTATCTTCAACAAAAGCGTCATGCTGTTAGCGTATGCCTATGATATTGACATAATCAGCATGCTGATTATGCGAAGAGGTTGCTTCGAATGGGTCTTACGGTGCACAAGGGCAAGCCGAAGTTTCTAACGTCAACAAACAAAGAGCCCGCGTCTTGGACAGCACGTCACTGTTGATAGCTACACTTTTGAAGTAGTGAAGAACTTTGTCTGTATTGGATCCACCACTAACAGCAGTAATGATATCAGCTGGAAGATATTACGAAGGATCGACCTTGATAACAGTGCCACTTTGGGCTAAGTAAGCAATTGAGAAGTAGAGTCTAAGTAGAGTAGAGTAGAGTAAACCACACTCTACAGGTTCTCATCATGCCTGTCCTTATATATGGTGCTGAAGCTTGGACAATTTCCACCTCAGATGAGAGAATACTGGCAGTTTTTGAATGCAAGGTCTTACGTAAAATCTTTGGACCTGTTTGCGTTGGTGTCGGGTATTGAATAAGGTACAACCATGAGCTGTGTTAACTGTATGCAGACAACGACATAGTAAAGCGCATGAAAATTCAGCAGCTGCGCCGGATAGGTTATGTCAAGCGAATGGAAGAACATGCTCCAAGCTAAGAAGGTATCATTTCGGAACCCACTGGTGGACGACACAGAAGAGGCAGACCTAACCTCCGGTGGAAATACCAAGTACTGGAAATCTTGACAGCGCTTTGAATGTCTAACTGGTGCCAGCTGGCGAAGGAAAGACGGCTTAAATCGATTTGCGGTTTTAATGGCCACATAAATAAGTAAGTAAGTATATACAAAAAGAATTATGAGAAGCAGATTTCCGTGGCCTCTGTCCGCTGTAATTGTATTTACTCGAAGGGGCTGTTGTTTACCGGCGACCGCTTACCGTCGTCCGCTGTAATTCTGGGTAACGGTGCTATTAGTCAAAACGTATCGACGGGTAACGGAGCAGTTGTTCCGATCTATTTGATACAAAAGTCATAAGAACGATCAGTCAAAACGGATTGGACGTTGTAATCTGTATAAATCAGATTTTCAACGGAACGTATGTCAAAAAATTAGTCATTCTCTTTTCTCTCAATCTTATTTCTATTTGATCTTATACCAAGCTATCTCTTTCGTATTTTTATACTACAATACTATGAGCTATCCGTGTCGACTAATCGCACTATTCGGAGGAAAAAGGGCAATTTTGTCTCAAGCGGTGGTTATGTTTACATAGCAGTGCAGAGTATAGGCAAGAAGTGCATTTGAACCAGGAAGTGATAATACTTCGCAAAGCGCTCCTAATCACATAATAACAAAACACTCCGTTTATATTAGAATAGTCGCTCTCTTTCATTCTCTCTTAGCAAATATGAATGATTAAATTAAAAATATAATGAGATTAAGCACTCCCATTCCTACAGAAGAAAACTATTTCGTTTTATTCACAGTGTATGTACAAAATTCTTATCGTTCTAAAATGTACATCATTTATGATCCGTATTTGAAATAGTACACAGCAAGAGCACGATGTTAAAAGGCATTTAAGATGCAGAGCGGTTGTTTTGAATAATTTTTGGAAATAGAATAATTAAAATAGAAGAAGAACTGTTAAACAATACATATATAGACTTCCTGATATAGATATATTTAGATTTTGAGATAAGAAGATCAAGACAAATAAAACAAATGGTAATTGAACAACAAGTATAAATGGAAATATCATATGTGGGTATTTAATATACAAGTGCATACGCAATTATGTGTATGTATACATGTGTATTAGTTTGCTGATTCTGTAAAACGTAATGTCGATAAGTTCGCGAAACAGTGTTGTTTGTTTTTTTCATTTATTTTTGTTTGCCTTCTTGGACGGAGTTTTTGCGGTACAAACGTAATGTTGTGGTGGATTAGCGAACGCGGCATCCATCTCGCCGATAGCTGTTTATGTAATTAGTGATTTTAAAATATTTACCATGTCAACTATCTCAGTCAACTGCACTCGACGATCCTCCAAAATTATATCATTGGACGTTGTGGGCGAATCGGGTTCGATTTGGAGACTTTGAGAAAAGAAGGCCAACGCAATAACATAATAATATATTATTTATGTACATACAATATTCATATATATGGTTTATTTTATATATATATTTATTTTTTGTAGGCTAAACTCTGTAGCATACGCATCAGAACTTTAATATTTTGTATATTATGCGGTTTATCAGTAGGAACACATGCGTATAAAATTCTTGGCTTATTTCCACATTCGAGCGAGAGCCATTTCGTTGTTATGAAGGCTATTATGACGGAGTTAGCAAAAAGGGAGCACAATGTAAATTGATTTAAATCAATACACCGATTTAAATGTTTTAATCTTAGAAAATTTGTTATTTGTAAGGTTACCATATACAGCAGTCATCGTATCGACGAACAAATTGAAAATTTGAATGAGATTATTGTGGAACCTCAATTTCCTTTTTGGAGTGAATGTAAGTTTTTACTGAATTTCTGAATGGATCATTAAAAAAAGAACACTTTCACCAAAGAACGTGAGGTAAACAAAAATTACTAAAACACGTTCTTTGGACTACTTGTACAAGCTAAGAGAACAAATTTTCCCGTATACATTCATATAATTATACTCTGCACCGTAGAAGAAATGATTCGCGTTCCAAGTTTCATATTTCTCGATCAATGTTTGCGGTCAAAGCCAAAACTATTCATTAGCATATTAGGTCGATATTATGCTGGCAGCCATAGTCAAAAGTTCTTGCTCGCAATACAATATGAAGAATTTAATAAAGTGAACAAATAATACATTCATTTGTATTAACATTACAACTTTTACAAATTCAATAAGAATAAAACACATAAAAAATTAATAGAGTAAAATATTGAGAGATAAATTGAGCATAAAGTACTAATGATGACTTCCTGCATGACAGCGCACTAATAGAACAACGGTAGAAACAAAGTTCCAAGAGAACATCGATCATGAAATATGAGAGGAAGAATTTATATGTATTTGATTTATATGAACGATTTAATTATTATAAATTTTTAAAATTTTGGCCTATGAATTATATGAATTATATAATCAATAATATGAATTGTATAATCAACTCAACTAATCAATTAAAAAAATATATTTTTTAAAATTCCATATTAGTGCAAAAATCAGTTGGAGTCTCCGATGATATGAATAAATTAAAGAAAATCGATGCCACTTCACTGCAATATTCTATGGCTACTGTTGGCGCTGCTGCAACTGACTATTTTTTATCTAATACAAAATTACAAGAGCTGCTGCATCATCAATTCGATTATGATTTAATAATTGTTGATTTATTCTATAGTGAGTCTTTACTTACATTAGGATATGTCCACAATACGCCAACAATTGGTATCGTTAGCACAAACTTTGAAAACTATATGCAAAATATTGTAGAGAATATTGTACCAGTAGCATGTTCTCAGATTGATTTCGAATCCAACAACGCAGAGAACAGTGGTTATTGGGAGCGCTTAACTAAAATCCGTAATTGCATGTCTAGACGACAGAAATTTATCGATTATAATAAAGCAGAACAGGAAAAGTTGATAGCGAAACATTTCAGTAACACCTACAGTTTGTATTAAGAAAAAAATTGGTCTATTTGTAAATTCTAAATGTATTTTTCTATTTCTTCTAGCAGAGGAGGTAGAAACACTTACTACCTCTAAATTGTATGCACAGCTGGGCCTACTATTGGTTAATAATCATGTGCCATTAACTATGCCACGCCCACTGTTGCAAAATATAATCGACGTTGGCGGTCTACAGATACGGCCACCAAGAGAGCTGCCGTGGCACATAAGGCGTTTTCTTGACGAGGCTCGCGTTGGTGCTATTTATCTGAATCTCGGAAATGAACGAGGCTGTGACAGAATGTCGAAGAGAATTCTCAAATCACTTATTCCTATTTTAAGTAAACGCACAGAACGCGTGCTATTGAACTGTAACGATATGGAAGAATTCAAGGAGCTTTCGAAAAATGTTGTGGTACAGCACATGGTTCCACAAACAGATATTTTGGCACATCCTCATATAAAAATATTTATAACAAGCGGCGATTTAATAAGCCTTCAAGATGGAATAATTCGTCATGTTCCAATTATAGGCATTCCCATATTTCAACATGAAATCGCCAATATTAACCTTGCTGAACGACTTGGCGTTGGCATTAAGTTAGATTATGAAAATTTAACCGACTCTTCATTAGCGTGGGCATTGCAAACGCTCAGTTATGATTCCGCATATACGGTTACAATAAGACAGGTCTCTGCCGAATTTCGAGATAGGCCATTGGGAGCGTTAGAGACATCTATCTTTTGGATAAATTATATTCTGCGTCGTAACGGCGGCAAACAGATCAGAACACCTGGGATAGGCATTAATTTAAGACAATTACATTTATTTGATTTATTTATATTCTATTTTGTAAGCGTCATCGTATTCGTGGGAACCATTGCGGCACTCTCTATATTGGCTGTAAGAATACTGAGACGAGAACAATTGAAAAAAATGTACTCTAAACTTAGCTAGTTGTAATGATAAATGTCACTTACAATGAACAATGTTCTTGGATGATTCGAAATTTTTTATACTGTGAAATAAATACGCATTTGTATAATTTGGAGTAAACATTAACTTTTAAGAATGTAGATGCAACTAGACACTAGGAATACACACTGGTTGTTGCTACTGTGATTTTGGAAGTCGATAAAAGTCACAGTATTTCCAACATTTCTGTATGTCTTTTTTTTAAATTTTATAAAAGCGTAAAGGAATTGATTATGTTTTTGCTTTTTCATTTGTTAATATTATATTAACCTTATGTAACGTGGTTTCAGTTCTTGCGTAAAGCATTACTTTTGCTACAGAATCGGGTTGTCAGCTCGTTCTACATAAGCATGAATTGTAATTGGCTAATTACATTTTTATACAAACCTAATGTAGATTGATTTTTGAAGCCCACTTAAATAGTAAATCGATACATACAAATATTTAAATTATTGTTTTTATGTACAAAATAGTCATTTGCATAGTAACTATAAAAGCAAGACATAACCTTAATATTAAAGTAAATTCAGTTTTCATGTAGGATCTAATTCAAATGTGTGAGCATTTCACACATTTTTTCTAATTTTTCTTCGATATTATGTAAGCGTCTCTCAATGGAATGAATATGATTCTCATTCTGCTGCAGGGTATAGCGCTGTTCAATGATAGTCATGGCCATCTTAACAGTTCGGCTATCCATTTCAGAGCACTTCCCAAGGATGCATGAACAGCTACAAGGTAAGAAATTCACTGGTGGGTCGAGCATTTTCTTTTGATATCCTTCATTGTCATTGTAAAGCGGCAAAAAAGTGCTTTTTGAATTGCGCACTCCATTTCCCCGTGAAATTTCTTTCATCTCGTACGAATTTAAAGCTGGGATCATCACTTTATTTCCGTTGTTAGGTTGAATGGCTATTTGTAGTTTGGAAATATAACTTGGATAGAGATTGATCAAACGTTTACAAATACTGCGGAAAGGCTCATGAGCAAAAATAAAACTAATACGGCCGGAACGATTAGTGAAAACATCTTCGTAACGTTTAAGTAAATTAGTGCGACATATGGAGCCATTCAGTTCGGCTTGGGCCTTAATAGCCTATGTAGATAAAAGAAGAAAAAAAAAAAATACAATATTATATTTCATATTTCCCTCCTTCTTTCGTTTGAAGACACTCACCTGTGTGTCGCTAACGGCCAAGCCGTTGAGTAGATTAAATATAACAATTGACATCAGAAAGACAAACATCAGGAACACCAAGTAGCTGTAAATCGAATAAAAGTCAATGTCACCAGCATCGAACTCTCCCGTCAACATCACTATAGTCTTAATTAGAGCAGCGACTGGATTTGTAAATTTATTAAATTCGCCATTTTCGTCTGTTTTTGGAGTATTTCCATCTGGCCCTTCCTTGCCAAATAGTATATAAAAACTGAAGGTAAAGGTTATCACAAAAATCGAGTACAGTGCAAAGCTCTTCAAGAAACTCTTTGAAACAGCGCGCAGCATAAGCATGTGCGTCGAAATCGATAATACTGGTAACGAACCAACCAGCAAGCATAATTCCAGTGCTACCAGCATCATTGTGAAAACTGCAACAATACGTTGTGTCTCTCGGTCGTAGTTTGGTTCGGTAGATGTCATAATGGAAAGCACAATTAGGGCAATTTCGATGTAATTTATTGGCGAACGGAAGTATGTTGCTGGAGATATGACAAATTGGATGATCTCCCGGACAATTAAATATGTTATTCCGATCCAGGAGAAAATACCGAACAGTGTTGTGATGGCTTCGTGCTCACTGTCGCGAAATTTCAGAACTGTGTGTGTAAAAATTGATATTGTAAATAGAGTATAGAGCAGAAAGTTGATATAAAAAATTATTGAGAGCCTATGCCACTTTAGAAACAGAAAGCTTGTGATTAAGGGATGTTGTAGCAGGTGTCGATGTTCTTTGGAGTCTGCTATAAAAGCTATTGGAGTCATTTCGGCGTGCAAATTATTCTGCCCGCCTTTATGAACATTTACGGACAGTTGTTGCGGTACGAAGTTCATGTAGTTCATTATAATCTCAAAGTTTCCTTCCCCTGGCTTTAGGCCGTTAGTTGTAATGCATTTGTTAAAGTGATCTTCGAGTAAATCTGGATGCATACCATCAATGGGGATATCATTGAACACACTATTCATTCCTATGTATGCACCGCGTTTCAGCAGCTCTAGCTGGGCTTTGCGGTTGCGATATTTGACAGCATAGTGCAGCGGTGTAGAACCACTGTTGTCTGTTTCATTGATGTCGATCAGATCGGAGTCGAGCAGCGTGTAGAAACATTTATTG
The DNA here is from genome assembly GCA_963854835.1 of Megamerina dolium. NCBI lineage: Eukaryota > Metazoa > Arthropoda > Insecta > Diptera > Megamerinidae > Megamerina > Megamerina dolium. Next base: position 1,032,425 of record OY978525.1, read on the forward strand.
TAGTCACAGAAACTATTTAATGGTGTATCATCCAGCTTTGTTACAGCAGTGACCAACAAATGTTCTTGTTTGCGAAGTTTTACGTCTTCGTGGTCCAACATCAATTGTAGGGCGTGCCAGTTACCCCAAATAACAGCAACTTCCATTGGAGAGTTGTTATTGTGCACGGCATTTATGTTAACTCCACTCTGTATAATCTCTTTTAAAGCATCATGCAATCCCCGCTTGATGGACTCTATCAGTAAGGGCGTATATTCTGCTTGGGTATTTTTTAAATTTGCCTTTGCTTCATGCTTATAGATACGAAATTGTTCTATGAACTTTTCCTGCTCACCATTTTGTAAATAGGCCAGCAGATGTTCGCAGCTTACATCTCTTCTCGATGTTGGAGCTGGAGATAAATTAAAATCGGGATATTCCTGTCTGATAATGTTGCGTACTTCACCTTCGCGATGTGTGTCAATATCTATATCTGATCTTGTGAGAAATAATTGTATTAATTCAGTTTTACTATTCTCATCAATTTTTCTATTCTTCAGTACGTAATTAAGCGGAGTCATATTTCGTTGATCGGCCAAATTCGGCGAGGCACCATAATCAAGTAATATTTTAATGCAATCCCGAACATCGCTTACATTTTCTGAAGTTAGATTTTTTGCCAGTGAATTCAGAGGTGTGAGCTGTGAATATTTTCGGTCAACTAGCACTTCCTTTCGTTTCAATAGAACGTTTAGTATTCGTGGATCTCGGGAATCAGCTGCAAAATTAATGGCCGCTTTATTCAAATGTTGATTTATCTGCGAGTATAATAAATATTAATAAAATTGGCATTCCTTAGTTGACGTACTTCAAAGAAAATTACATAATTTGGGTTACATCCCCGACGCAAGCACTCTTCCACAAATTCTGCACAACCATATGTCGTTAAAGCTCGTTCAAATACACTCGTATGCTTGTTGTCCATAACTGTGGGCTCAGCGCCCATATCTAATGCGATGCGAAATTCACGCAAGTCCGCATTTGCTAGAGCCACGCCTAGTTGTATCTGAAATGACACGTACACGGTATTCTATGCTATTCTATGATCATAAATCTAGCATGTATATTTTAATACACATACCTGCGGATCAAGGTAATCGCAGTTTGTCATGTTTACTGTATGATATTTATTATTAGCCATTTTTTACCAACAAAATTTATGTGTGTAATATTCTGAAAGTAAAAGAAGTGGCATAAGTGTAAAATTTCAAATCGTACAGGGTGATTTTTTAGCAACTTTCTATTTGGCAACATTGTTTTTGGTAGCTCAGCTGTTTTCGTGTAACATGTTACTGTCAAACATGTTCAGTTTGGTCTATAATTTAACCATGAACGACTTACAAACGAACAAGGCTTGCAGATTATTAAATTTTATTATCAAAATTCATGCTCGGTTAAGAAAGTACATTGTGCACTTCTTCCATGTTATGATCAGTTTAGGCGACCTTCTGAGGCGGCTATTCGGATTGGACATGATTGGAGTGCGTAGAGTGCGGACAGAGGAAAATATCGCAACTGTTGTTGATGACTGTGAATTCGGCGCCGTTCGCACCAATTGTTCCTCTGTTACTCCACTACGTGGAAAATTTTGCGGAAGAATTTGGGTGTAAAACCTTTTAAAATACAGCTGATGCAAGAATTGCAGCCACACGACCTACCACAACAGCTAACTTTTGGTGCGTGGGCACTGGCAAAGTTGGATGAAGATTCACTTTTTTATCGGAAAATTGTGTTCAGCGATGAAGCTCATTTCTGTTTGAATGGATATGTGAACAATCAAAATTGCTGTATTTGGTGTGAAGAGCAGCCAGAAGCATTGCAAGAAATGCCAATGCATCCCGAAAAATGCACTGTTTGGTGTGGATTATGGGCCGGTGGCATCATTGGACCGTACTTTTTCAAAGACGCCGAAAGCAGGAACGTTACTGTGAATGGCAGGCGCTACCGTGTGATTATTACAGACATTTTTTTGCCCAAAATGGAAGAGGTGGACTTGGCTGACATGTGGTTTCAACAAGACTGTGCCACATGCCACACAGCACGTGAAACAATGGCCCAAATGAGAGGCGAGTTCGATGAACAGTTTATTTCACGTTTGGGGCAATTTACAGGCCCTAGATCGTGCGATTTAACGACTTTAGACTATTTTTTGTGGGGCTATGTTAAAGCTCATGTCTATGAGAGAGTATGCCAAAATTGGACCCAGCGTAATAACCATTTGAGGCGCAGCCGCGGGCAACATTTACATTTAATAAGATCTAAACATTGAATTATATAGATCGTTCTATCGACTCAAATAAAGATTTCATACATTTCTTTTTTTTTTTTATTAAAGCCAAAGGCTCTTAAAAAATTACCCTGTAATAACCTCCAAACCGATCATTTTGAATTGTCAATACGATAATTATAAGTTATGGTCCGAATAATAGTCATTTATCAGCATTTAATGATCAATTGTAAATTACAAAACAATTTGATTGAAAATGGATTAATCAGTCTCCTAGTGCACATTTAGTGTCTTCTTCGACTTACACATATTCGTGGGTAAATTGTACAGCAAAAGAGAAACTAACGATGAAACCATGAGAAATAACATGATATCAGTAGGTATTTGTTAAAATACATAGGGTCAAAATTACTAATTTGAGCCGCCCTAACTTACAAACAATTGCTTGTAGTTGAAAATTTACGATTTCTGTGTAAAGTTATTAATGACCATCGTTCATTCATAATAGGCTACATAAGTAGTAGCAGTTAGCTGTTCATCAGCATCTTGGTTTCAACATAATGCGGCTATTGACCAGTTGCGTGATGTTCTTGTGTGTGTGTGTGGGTTTTTTTTTTGTTTTTTGCACATTTTGATTACAAAAGCGTTAATTGCTTTAAAATTTCGTTTATGAAGCGCAAATGAATTAAATTGTGTTTTAACAGAATAATCTGCATACATAATGAAGTCGCCGAAAGATATGTTGTGAGAAAAATTTCCGGTTTCTATTTCTCTAAGACGTACTTTTACATACGTACCAGTATCTGAGTACATATCATATGTACGAGTATATAGTAGTATATGTAATTTCAATAACGCAATATTGACATACATAATTATGGCTTCTACAACCATTATAATAATTAGCGTCTACAGACATTTGTCAGTTCAGAGAACAAAAGCTGAGCACTACAAACGCATAGTGGTTTTCATTTATTTAGTTCTGTATGCACGTATGTACAATATATGATAATTTATAGAAAAGACAATGGCAAAATGTTAATTAAAAACTAAGCAGCTTGCGTGTGAAGTTTATTTATCGAAGATTGTAAATCTGAAGTATGTATAATAGTTTTATAAATAATTATATATACAAATTGTTGTTGTTGTTGTGGACGTACATACATACATTTGGCGTAAAGATCACAGAATAATTAACCTCCGGCTTTAATTAAGTTAGCAGAGCTAAACATATGTTTATCTCGCAACACTACTGCACGCAGGCGGAGATTAATCATTTAGTAAATTGTTTATATTGATTATTCACATTTCAAATGCTTTAGTATTTTCTTTATGTAAAAAAAAGACAATTAAAAAATTAAAAAAAAAAAACAGCATAATACGAGTATTCGACAAAATAAAACACTCTTGCACAGCAGCCCAACACACTAATCACTAGCATTTTTGTATTATTCAATTTGATTAAAATTATTTTGTCTCTTATTGCTCTTTCTTGCTGTAAATATAATTGGATCAACAGTTACATTATTTTCCTTGTTGTTTGACCACAACCTTTTTCAAATTCTAACCTCAAAAGCCTAAGAAAATTATTACAAAAATATGCTCAAAAGTGTCAACTCTAAATACGTAACTATGACTTTTCTTTTAATCATTACGTGATGAAGTCATTGTTTTGATCATCAATCATCCAATACCTTTATCTTTTTGAAGGGATAAAATATGTATGTATGTTATATGTTAAATTTTGTTGAAATCGAGTCATTTCTACTTAAGCATTTTGTAGTGACAGCTAATCAGTTAAGCTGCTAATTAATAATTTCTCATTGCACACACATAATAAGCTGATCATCTATTTAATTATGTTAATTGCAATTAGCGTGCAGTGTGAACGTGTACATATAATGGATAAATTGCCGTGAAAACCACACCTGTTTCATATGTACATACCTACAAAAACAAATGAAAAAAAAAAAAAACGTTGAAACATCAATATCTCATCAACCTAGAGATTTTTTTTTAAAGTTAATCTGTTATTTAAATGTTAAAAGTTGAGCATTAGATTAATTTAGATTTGATAAATACATAAATAGTTATGAATTATAGCTGTTTAAATATTCATTCATTTTTCTCATTTCATTTTACTTTTTTTTTTTCTCATTTCATGCTCAACTTTTGCAGCTCAAACGACATAGAAATTTGTTGTACTGTAGAGTGAATTTCTAAATCCGATCAAATGGTTGCAACTTAATGTTGAAACGAATATTAGAACTTATTCGGTTTTTGTAGTCTCAGTCCAACAAAATTCATTTGGACGCTGAGGACAAGCATATTCATAATTTCAACAAATAGTATTGTACATATGGTATATCTAATGGAGACAATGGTATTCGTAATTTATGATATAAGTACTCGTTACTGTGGTTCGAAAAACAGAACTTCATAGTTGAAAAAAAGTATTATTTATACTATAACAAAAAATAAAAATATTTGTTTAGTCCACAAAATAAATAAATTAAATAGTTAATAAATTATGATCGATCAACGCCTTTAGAAATGTGGACGCACTTGCCAAAGCTGGCACAAGCCTGTCAGAGGTTAGCTCGTTACACATACATCCTCCTCTTTCGACATTGAAAACAGAGATTGACGTAGCAATGATTCAGGAAGCAGAGTCCTTGTGGTAGGGATTAACCTCCTGCAAGACTGCTAAAATCATTCTTCGCACACCGACTACATTTTATCACTCCCAAGAGAGGATTGTAAATTACTGGTTGAGGTTCTTACGGGACATTGGCTTACTCCGTCTTACGCTGCAAAAATTGGTTTAGTACAAAGCGATGCATGTACAACATGCAACGAGGTCAATGTTAGGGGGACCTTAGAGCACCTACTTTGTCACTGTCCAACCTTCTACAGATCGCGCTTTAACTACCTTGGATCTGCGTCTTTTGCAACCCTGGAAGCCATTGCAGATCACAAAGGTCGTGATTTATTGAAACCTACGCCTTTAGAAACTCAAATTAACTCTTTCAAGCCCATTGTTGCCCATAGGCAACATTTACAATTTAGCTTTTAAATATTTTTGCCAATATGGAATTTTGAAACGATCAGAATTTTTATCCCAGCCCAAATTAATTCAGGCATGAAAGGGTTAACTCAATAAAACCAACGTTAAGAAATAGGTTAATCAGCACATTTGATCGGATAAGAAATAAAATATATGAATATCATCTAGTGTTAATATATAAATATAATAAAAAAAAGCGAATGCATAATATCATATGAACTTCTAAGAACCACTCATATCTATCTATATATTTCTGATTATTTTCTTTTGCAATACAATAACATTCGATTATGGATTATTTTACTTTTGGTGTAAACTGATAAATAAAGGCTGGTCATATTTTTGGCTTACAAAAAAACCACAACAACAACAAAACGATCGATGACTCTATTGTTCATATTTGCCCAAAAAACCTTGAATCTAAAATTGACTTTAATCCACCACATTTTGGCAAATAAGCATTGCTATCTAGATATATAAAAATAGTTAAACAAAAATTTTTTTTAATATGATCTGCCAAACTGCGGTGTATCAAAATTGATTTTATGATTTTAGGCCCATAGTATCTTAGGAATAATAAGAATAAATTGTCACCCTTTTCTATCGAACTAATTTGACCCGCTTTAATGCATATACTCATACTCATGTACATACATATGTACAGACTTGTTTACACTTGAAACAGAAGTGCAACGTTAACAAAAATACATTATAAATATTTTAGGCTCTTAAATGAACATTGATATTTCACAGAAGCGCAAAAGTCAATTTAAACAAAAACTTAATTATGTACGCGTTCGGCAGCAACAGTGTATAAACAATTGAGAAAATTAATTAGTACATTCAGACAAAATAAACAATACATTATCCAATTTCTTGTTAGTGCTTAGTTAAGCAATCAAACAATATTACAGTTCTTATAAACTGATATACTAATACAGTTAGCTCTCATATATCGTATGAAGGCATTAATATAGATAAAATTATTATAAACATAAAATTTCATGCTCAAATTATCCAAAAACTATGGAATAAATAAATAAAATACAAAAGCAATTCGATTTGCAGCTGGAAGTTTATTGTTGTTAGGTATTCACGGTATGACCAAGAGAACTATTGTGCCCTGAAGCTAAGATTGGCAATGGGTTAATAATAAATTGAAAAATTATGATAATAATACTGTTCAAGTTATCCAAAAAAATATTAAATTAAAAAAGGCAAAAGCAAAAGCACCACTTCGACTTGCAGCAGGGTGTTTATTGCTGTTAGGTATGCGCTCCGATCAACAGATTTAAAAGGGTCTTTAACAAACACCAATGGATTCTGAATAGAATGCAAACCAACTACCATCTTCGATTCATTCCTTAGCTTCAATATAAAGTAGTGCTCGCGGAGACGTGATGCTATGTTTTCACTAAATACTGATAGTGAGTAATTTATGCGTTGGTGAGTATTACTCACAGACTCAAGGTAGTGTGAAACCCGCATTACATTCGCACTGTAGAGAAATCGAAATTGTTTTTTTTTTACATTTATTTTAAAATGAATCTGGTGTTAAATTTTCACCCTTTCAAACACGTATTCGAAAAGGTGAAAACTTGACTTGATTGATATCTTGACATGATATGCCATATGAAAGATGTAAATCACCTGAACTCTGAACGTGAGCTTAATAGTAAATTGCGTGAGAATTATACAAAATAAATACAATTGATATGCAAACAATAGAAACATATTAAAAGCAACTCTGTGTTTCAAGTTGACCAGCCGTTCCGCTCCACATAATGTTGTTTATTCATTTTGATTGCCCGAAAGCGGAGTTATTTTTTGTTAATATATACATGATTGCAGCGTTATCAGATTTTTTAATGACTTTCGCACTATACAGAGCTAATGATGCAAATGCCATATGCTTTTCAAATTCTTCCGCGATCACGTCGGTTTCCAATGTCATATACATTTGGTCTTTCAATGTTGCCCCTTTGTTAGAGCAGCAATTAATTTTTTTTTTTATGATTAGTTGGTAATGGTGGTTTTGTAACAAAGCATGACTCCCAATAAGTGATGTCGCTTTTTATTTTATTAATACAACGAAGCTTCCCAGCTTATTGTGCGTGTTGGTAATAGACCTTCACACTGTGCTTATAGGGTGAGCTCTCTGTATCCGAAGCTCAGTTTGAGATGATATTTAATCAACTGGGCATCGAATGAGGGACGCGACTCTGAGCTGTCCAATGAAGTAAGCACTGTGCTACGACATCATCACTATTATGATTGTATATTATATCACATTATGGAGCTATTTAGCTACATGTGAAATTATCAACTCAGAAGAAGTATATGTATTTAAATACATATGCATATTTATATAGTATTTTACCAGGAAATTAAGTTGTTTGGCAAAAAAAAAAACAAAAACATCGTACATTTAAATGTACATATAACTAAGTATGTACATACTGGTGTTACCATATGTATGATATGTAGGTACATATATGTATGAGCTGTTGCAAATGAAACTGGTTTAAATAAATTTCATTTTAGTTTTGTTCCTACATAAATTGTTTAAAAATAAAAATGATGAAATTTGGCGTGGGGCTGCATATTATCAGTACCACGCATTTGCAGAGAAAAAGTGGGCGACATATAATAATGACATGTTTCACATCTAGGCTTGTTGTATGTAGAAGGGCCTACGTACATTAGAATAAACATATCAGTTGGCAGCAAAATATTTTTATGGATTTCTTATCAATATTTTGTATACTTATACATGTCTGGCAGTAATTTTAGAAAAATTGATGTCACAAGGGTTCTACCGTTAGGGACCGGCTAAAATAGCTAAGTTCCTTCTAATATTGTCCAACATTTAATACGCACAGCAGTACTGGAAGAGAAGCTCGGCCAAAGCGCTCTTGGGGGCTTATAAGTGCCACATATTTATTTATTTTTTTTTAACAGTACTGGAAGAGAAGCTTCGCCAAAGAGCCCTTCGTGGCTTACAAGTGCCACATGTTTATATTTATATATATTTATATTTTTTTATACATGTCTGAATCATTAGAAAAAATTAAACAAAATTTTTCCGATTCCAACTTAACGTTTGAGTATGGAAAATGAGCGTATAATTATCTAAAAATGACAAGAGATATTTAAGTGATTGGCTCTAAAAATGTTACTTGGCTTTGTGATGTATGTCCATTGAAAGGTATTTTACTGTACTCAACTTCAAAATATGTTTGTTTGTATTGCAAGTACTGGTATTGTGTCTGTTCAAGTACTTTTCAGGTAAAGTTTGGTAAAATCAAAATAAATGAATAAAACACATGCTCAAATCGAAATGTCAAATTTAAAAAATGTGAAATGTCAAATTTACCGTACTCAATTTTAGTATTTGTTTGTAAATATTGCACATGCTCGTATTATGTCTGTTTCAGTACATTTTCGGCAAATGCATGCGCTAAATGAAACGTCAAATATCTTGCTTTACAAAGAACACAATTTTTTACTACATCAGAGGACGATCTATATTCTGCGGTAGTATTGATAGATTTTGAAAAACACAAAACAGCTGTTGATTTCATACTTTATACTGTTATACCTGAACAAAATGTCTGGACTATAGTGCAATCGGAAAGTACGTAGAAGCGAAGAGGCTATCCAATTGTAAATAAAATAAATTTCTATGTTAAAATATCACTTCGTTCACTGTGCGTAGTATGTATAGTAACTAAGATCATTTTATTGTCGGTATGCATAAAGTAAATTCAAACCAATTTTGCTACCACTTTGTATTATTAAGTTCTGGTCTGGACTACAATTCACTCGAATTCATATAATTAGTCAAACATGAAAACATATTTTGGACTATTTTTGTTTGTATTGTATAATTGGAACAGATCTATTGTGTACATATATGTATATAATACGATATAGTATAGACACGCAATAGCCAATGGGATTCTTACAATATGTAAGTGCTTTGATTGTTAATAGCGATTTTGTGTGCAAATAAATTAGAAACACTTTTGTTGCCGTGTTAAGCCAATTTTCTGAAGTAGGTATATAATTATGTTTGGTTTATTTTTAATTTGTACACATTTTGCACAAATGTGAAAAAGTGAAACAAAATACGTACATATGAGGCGAGTAAATGAGGCAGTAAAACATTCGAATGTGTCATGTATTCGTATATGTTACCTATGAGTAAACTATTATACGCATTCATACTTATGAAAACACATATGTACATATACTTGTACATAAAGAAGTAGGTACATATTGTATACAACAGATGGGAGGAGTCAAGTCTTTTAAAATGAATTGCAAATCAATTATCTCGAGTATGTATGTATGTATAAAGTGTCAAAATTAATCAGTTTGATAATTGGTGAATTTTATCTTTCACCAACTAACTGCAATATCAGTAAATATATTAGCAGAGTTACGAATTTATTTCCACTAAAATAATATTATCAAGATTGTTCCAAGACAAAAGCAGCAATGTACTCGTACATCTATGCACAAACGACATGTGGTATGAATATATGTAATTACATATTCATGCGTATACGTTTAAGTACACACAAAATCATACATACAATAGATACGTATGTCAGAAAGGGCAGTCGTGTTTAATTAAATATATTGTCACGATATTTAAATAATCAATTATACAATGATGTCAGTACCCTAAGTGGATCTACTTTTATATATTATTCGTCGTATACAGTCTATACAGTCACGATTGTGGGGGACACCCCTATATGGAGAGTGACAATATTTGGCATTAGACAATAATTTACAGTAGAATTTATGTTAGATATGCGCGTGCATGTACAAGTACCGACTTGAAGCTTACGTTGGTACATATACGGCCCAGTTTGAATATAATTTTTGAATATGTACTTGTTTGTGAGTATCATAAAATTTCTATATATTGTACATAAAAGTTTTAAAACGGACGTTTGTATATTCTTTACAAATTTCAATGATAATTCCATCATACATTTCGGTACAGGTTTTTTATTCAGATTTTGATTAATTGCTATTTGCTTGTTGCAATTCAAGCTTCTGGCTTGATCACTTTTAATGTGTCGTCAGTAATACATATGTATCGTAGTAATGAGTAGCGAATGCAATGTTAAACGATCATTTACAGCACCATGCAAATACACAGATGCTCACACACTCACACACACATGCTCGCAGAGAATAATCATTGTTTGCGCTACAATTGAAACCATTGTAAAAAAAAAATATTTAATTTCACGAATTTGATGATGCGCGTTGACTCATATCAACCCACAAGTATTTAATAATTTTTATGCAACAGCCTCCACTTTGTAGTACTTCTTGTTATGATTTGTTTTTCGTTTTAAATTAAAACCTACATAAATTTCGTTTACGCGCACTACGCGGATTCCAGCCAACATTCATCCGCAACGCAACAAGTGAGAACGCAAACTGAGCTTTTATGACTGATCGCAATGATCATTGTGAGCAGCTCTTTTACTAGAATTGCAAGTGGTCGTATATAATGCTGAAATAAATGTACGTACTATACGTACTATACGAACCAGGGATGCCAACTATAATGCCATTCCCAAGTGGTCATGATTTGTTGCTCATTTTGGACATTCCTTTTACGAATATACGATATATGAAGAGAATGAAAGAGCAGAAAAGCAAATTATGAAAATTGCATGTGTACGAGTTCGTGTTGATGGCGCAAAAACAAGTGAATGTAGTTTGTAGTCTGAAGTTTGTTGGTACAATTTTGCTACAGATTGCTATTGTAGCATTCGATCGTTATGTCGATTTCATATTCGAATCATTCAAATTCGAATTCTGGTAGCAAGAAGATCGAAAGAGATTGGCTTTTCTTTGTTTTTGAAAAGGAAATTCATACACTAATTCATAGACTGATATTCGTTAATAGTAATGGCATTTTCAGAAGTCTAAAATGGTACCATTTCCGATGATATATTCAAAACATAACAGTCAAAATTAGCCAGAATATTTCCATTCTCAAAATATAACTATAATTGGGCTTTCACACTTCTTGGATGTTATTTGTTGTAGTTCAGATATTCGCGCCGTGTGTCATGGATTCTCACCAAATTAAACCACCGCTGAACTGAAGACCGTTTTTGTGCATTGATGCAGATATTGTTTTAGAATAGAATATCGAATATATATTTTTTCCGAGAATTTTCTCTTAAACATGGGCATAGTTGTCGTCATTTTGTTCAAAACTTTTTCCAAAGGAAAATGAAATTCACTTCGTGTACTCACCTTGTATAAATGAAGAAGAGTAATGCCATTGCCAATATTTTTCTAAAAATTTTTCTCTGTTTATTACAATTTATCTTAAAGCGTCAGTTACTTGGAACATAAACTTAGAAACCAAATCGATTTAGGTTATTGTTATGTTCTATGTTTTCGATAATCGGTTATACTGATTTCGGGTATAGCTGACATGCCAAACTAACAGTTTGGCATTTTACTCGAGTAACTGCCGCTTATGTTTGAACTAAAGTTGAATATTTATATTGGCTAAGTGTTTGTGTAGAATTTTCGTTAGTTTCGAATTCAAATTCTATGATACAATATTACGTAAAGAATTAAAATTTGTGCGCATCACTGACAGTGTTGCCAGTTATATATTTTCTGAATATTTTTTAATGTAAGCAGCCCAATAAATGCTATTATTTAGCATCAATTTTTGATACATTCTCAAAAATGGAAAATAAGTTCAAATTGAAGAGTGTAATTGCTTTTTGAATCGAATTACACGAGTTGTGGATTTTCTTAACTTAACATTAAACATTTATGTTAGTAACTAAAGCATACACTTAATATAAATATAGTAAATGCAGATAAAATATTGTTGAAGGTGATAGCCTCTAAAACAAATGCAGTTTTGTTACACACATACATATTTGTCATGCATAAGCAACTATTTAATAAGATCAATTAATTCGTATTAGTCTGTGAATATAGCACATGGTGCCAGGGGACAGTTTAAAGTAAACTTCATTTACAATTACCTAAGTTCTTGTATGACAGAAATTCATTTCTAGTTTTTATTAGAACTAGAATTGCACGGTTCCGGCCGAAGACTATGTAATATGTTAGAATATTTACTTTAAAAATTGATTTTATTTTCTATTTAATCTATATTATGCTTTCTATTGTCTTAATAAACTATGTATGTATGATAGTTATGTAGAAACTCGATGTGGATCAGTTGGCAAAATTATTAATAATTTTGATCTGAAATTTTAAGTTTTTGTAATGAATTAAAATTATATCTACCACTTCACAAAGATTGAACAGCCTCAGTATTTATGTATTCTACATTATATATGTATATTTACGAACCTATTGATATACGTATCCCTCAAACTAAGTACACTGACATAGTCTGAATTCCCATTCTATCGTAAAATACTCGACAAAATAGTATCGTATTTGTTGTTTACTTTTTATGCGATTATTACGAAATATACAAGAATATATTTTTTGAAGCAACTACAAGTTATTCAATTAATTGAATAAGTTAGTGAGGCACATGCGCGTACAACAATAAAAGTTTACGTCAGCATATCATAGTTTCATTTTTTTAATCTTCAAGAAATTGACAAGTTGAATGTAAACAATTTTTATCGACTAGACGTTTTGACATCTCTATAATTGATAACATTTGCCGTTGCGCAGAACATTTTGGGGGAAAAAACCAATGCCCTTAGTTTGGGGGTACATACATATATTACACACATATCTGAAGGTATATACAAATTTTGTTACGAATACTTTTTAATGTTTTTATACAACACCGAATGAGTTTCGACGCTTTCAGCACCCGATTCCCACATGTCTTCCGGATGCGTTTCATCATCCGTTTCGGACGACACATTGGAAGTACTTTGACTTTGATCATTCTCCTCAGACGAATATGAAGTGTGTATTCCATCAGTGTGTGTTAAAGTTTTATCTGAATCTGAATCACTGTTATCGGTTATATCCAGATCACATGGTGTTGGCGCAACAAGTGGTTGAATATTTTTGAAATGATGGTTTTCTAAAATATTATTCTTAGTTTCTGATGGGTCGATTTGATTGTTTTCGTCTGGTGATATGTTACCGCCATCTGAGTTATCCTCAATTGTATCGACTCGTATAATATGATCTCGTGCCGACATCACCTTAAAGTTGTAGCGATCGTAAAAGCTTTTCTTATAGACTTCACCAGAATCAGCACTCATGTAGCCACTGTCCATTTCTTGAGATCTTGGTCCGAAGCGCTGTTCATGAAAAGTCGGTGTTGTGTAGCTGCTCTTCGGCGGTATAATCATTTCTGGATGATTATCGAGCAAGGATAAAATACCCTCATCATGATCGAGCACCTCAATGAGATTCGAAGCCTTCTTTTCAAAAGACGGCGCAGGACTCTGTGTCGGACTGAATTTTGATGTTGCTCTACTTACGAATTTCCTCCAGGCATTTTTTAGGTCCTTGGTTTTTTTCGCACGATCTTTAAGACCCATTGCAATTTGCATGCCGTGCGTTAAATGTACGGGTTCGATTTCGCATCGATATACATTTTGTACCGATGTGGAAGATGAAATACTGTTACTTCTTTGGGGGTATGCAATGCCAACTGGCACTCCCGCATTGCGATACATTTCCTTAGTACGATCCGAAAGATGATTGTTATTACGGTTCGAATGAGAACTTGTTGACAAAACATCGAGTTTAATTGAATCCACCTCGGCATTATTGTTGTCACTGTGAAACTTGCTGCAGCTTGTGTTCGTTTGTTCAGTAACTTGTGACTTGCGACGATTCAAGTACTTTGTTAGACTGTAATCACTTCGCAGTCCATTTATTTGCGTATTGAATATGGGACTATATTCGCTGTTGGTTTTTGGAGCTTTTGGAGATCCTAAATCGCTTCCACTATGAAATATAATGGTCGACTGGCATTGTCGAGTGTTAACATTTTCCTTCGGCTCAATAAAATCATTGTCACAATCGTCTTTTAGTGTTTCTCTTGATATTGTATTGCTGCATGAGCGATTCACCTCCGAATTAACCAGAGTCCCTGATAAACCTGTTAGCTCAGTTGACTCGCTTCGAATGCTCATAGTTTCCTCTTCGGTGGCAGTATGCTGGTTCATTAATTTAATTGAACCTGGCGAAGGAGGAGGTGAATCTGTGGATGAACTGGAAGTTAACTTTTTTAAAGCAACATAAGTCTTGTTTGTACTATTACCAACTATACTTGTCGTCATTGGATTGTTGTCAATAAAACTTTTGTTTTTGACACTGATACACTCATCTTCTGTGTTTATTATGGGAGATTCAGGTAGCCTTCTTGAATTTATTGCAGAATGCCCTAAATTTGGTGTGCATATTTTAATGGTGGTTTTAGTGAGGCTTTCATTAGGGCCTTCCAAATTTTGTAACGAGCACAAAGAATCACTCACTCGTTGTCTGCGCGAATGCTTCGCTTCGAGTGTTAATAAACGCAAGCGACTTTCCGCAGCTTCTATATTTCGAATTAGGCGCTGGCCTGCTTGCACCCCACATTTACAACTTTGTTGATTACTATGTATCGCTGGTTGAATTTGATATAGATCTTGCAAAGTATTTATAGTAGAACCGATATCTGGTGCAACTTGTTCTCTAATTATTTCACTTCTGTTAAGGTTCGCTGTGTCGCTTCTATTCGAACAAACTGACGTGGACTCTTTGCCCTGACCTATTTTATTTTGTTTAGACCATGTGTTTATATCACAGAAGCTTTGTTTTCTTTGTTTGCAATTCAATGTATTCGTGTTGCAATGGTCGCTGCTAGGCGATCGATCTGAATCGGCTAGTGGTTCGTGATCGACTTCAATTGTCATACTCCCGAGAAATGGCGTATCGTATTTAATACGATTAGATATATCTTTTTGTTTCTTGGAGTTTTCTTCCGTTTTGACGGCAAGTGTTCCATTTAAACTCCGGCCTTTGTGAGCATCATTAACTTTATTGTACATTGTATGATTAATTTCGAGTTCCTCTTCCAAAGGTAGGGCCGTACTTAAACTTGGACTAAGTTGGGAGCTCACATCGGATGATGGCGAAGAAGACGATTGTGAACTTTTGCGTTGTGTGACTTTTCGATGTTCTATGCTATTGGTCTCGTAATCTACAATTAGGTATTGTGGGGACTTTCTGCGAAATATAGGTGAATCCGGTTGGCATTGTTTGTGCGATTTTCGGCTTAACGTACTATAATCGGGTGTAGGAACTGACGGAACACTACTCTGTGTATTGTTATATATATCCTTAATTTTCTTCTCCAGTGTGCTGTCGTAGTCTGGCGTTGGTATATCTAATTGAAAACTTTCGCTACTAGCGTTCGTTGTGAGTGTACCGTTATAGTCACGAGCCATGCCATCTTCGATGTTCAGAGGTATTTGCTTCATACTTTGTAGCATTTCGTAATGCTGGCGTTCTGTTAATGCCGCAGGAGCACCAGTATACGGATCGAATACATCTACTCGTTTACGTGAACGATGTGAACTGTGACTTCGTTGTGAAGCGGCAGGAGAGTCATGCAGTGTAAATTTTGGATTATTATAAATTTCACTGCCAGTTTCAGCAAAGCCATATCTATTGGCTTCAGCTGACAGTATCGTAAATGTTTCACAATTGGCGCGTACTGGAATAGTTACCGAAGGAAAACCAACCGTATGCGTATAATGATCTATATGGTGAATGTTTTTTACGAAATCGGTGGCTTCGACACTGCCACTTGTAAAGGTACTCAAACGCTTCTCTTCAGTCGAAGAAGATGCTCTTAAGGAACTCTCTACGTGCGCCGATGATACCTCTTTGTAAAGCGGGTTGGTGGAAGAGCACATCATGGACGATACTACACTACATTTCGAATTCATCTTATGATAACTTAAATTTGTGTCCCCGCCGCCGTTTGCATTTGTTTGTTGCGTATAACTATTTGAGGACCCTTGTAAATCTGTAGTGGGCACAGATTGAAGCCATTTTTCGATACTATTTCGTTTGTCTCCACAATTTTTAGCATGCCAATTGCAGCGATTATCAACGCATGCTTGGCATTCACTGGCAGGGGACTGGACGTGTGTGGAAGCCTGGTTAGCTTGTGGTTGTCCTTCTTCAGGTATCATTATGAGTGAGGGTTGATAACGTTTCGTAGCCATTTTATATTTTGCTATGGTAATAACTTCTCTAATTTTTTGCAGAAACTCAACAGCTGCCGGTGGTGGTTGCTGAAATTATATTTTAAATGATTACCTTTTAATTAGCTATAAATTCAGTGTCTTAAAAGACATTCACAATAATTTCATCGTTGTGAATGTATTTTAAGTTTTTAAGTTTTTGCAAGGATTTCATGATATTAAAAACTTTTGATTTCTACCCATAAAACAATCGACTAAAAAGTCTAAGACTCGTAGATGCTATGTAGTCAATATTGAGATCCATCTTACGATTACATAGAATTGGCTCTTTGATAGATTTCTAAAGGCTTATGAGTAAAGGATTTTTCAACTAAGCGTTTAAGTTTGAAACTTCGTGTGATATAATTGCAAACGTTATGATTTATAGTAAATAGATTATAATCGATATAGAACTCACTGCTAGTAAATGTGGCTCGAAATAAGCAGGATTGAAATATAACTTCTTACGAATATTTCCATTGACAATGGCACGGAGATTTTCCAACTTTTCTTCAGACATCATTTCGTCAATAACGGATATATTATCAGCTGGTAAGCATTCACTTTCTTGAGCTGGTGATGAAGATCGTTCAGTACGCTCTCCGCAGTTGACGTTTGCGCTGTTATTACCATGTGAGCATTGTGGTAAGTCATTTAAATTGTCAACATTTTTTTGAGGATGTACCAGTGCTGATGTTTGCATCTGAAAAAAACAAATCAAAAGTATTCACATCAAATGCTATCTATTTAATGGCTCAAAAATTGTTCAAAACGTACCTGTTTTAACTTCTTATGATATTCGCCCTCGATGTCACATTCCGAGTTTGAGTTAGAAACGTCGCTTGTAAAACCCGAATTATATTCGTCCAACTGAGGAAAGTGCTGAAGCAGTGGATTGTTTTTGATTATACCCATTTCTTCCTTCAGACTGCCTATACTGGCTGGGGAAAGTGGCTCATTTGAAGTTGGCAAGCTCACAGCAGAATATACGCTACCACTTCGATTAAATGGCGTACCAAATACAGTTTGATCACATTTGGGATAGTTAATGCCGTTCGTTATATCTTCCAGAGATCTTCGTATTTGAATTTGTTCTCTATTGCGTCGTTTCTTCATTTGGATATAGATAAATACAGATGACATGTAGATTAAGGCAAGCAACAAGCTGCACGTAGCAATGACAATGTACTCCTTTGTTGACATGCCTTCTGAAGTCGATGCAAGCGTGGCTGTTGCTTCAGATTGAAAGAGGACTTCAGTAACATCTATCAGTATATAAAAATAATTAACATGAATTTCATAAAAAAATAATCTTAGCAAATTTTGCATAATCAACAATAAATTAATAAAACGTGCAATATAATAGGGGTCGCAGAAATAATTTGAAATAACATTAACACTTGTTGACGATTGAAAGGAAGGAAATATGTCAATTGGTGGTCGACTGGTGGTCAATGGTAATGGTAAAGTGTTGAAAATCGTTTATCTTTAACTTTAATTCGAAATGTCAATTTTTTGTCATAAGGGAGAGAGAGAGCGAACCATTTCTGTTACCAATTTTAAAAGAACCATATTTTTTGTTCAATAGGTTCATGATTCGAACTTAATACACATTTTCATTCTTTGTTTGCTTATAGATTATGTTGTAATTTAGCTTTTGCGATTACATCTGTACATTCGAAATTGGCTCTAAACACTTTCATTTTTATTTCGGAATGTAACGAGACAGTATTATAATAATATGAATGTACCTAATTATTACTCACTATTATTGTATTTCACTGGACTGCCATTGACACGGAACGCTACACACGATGAGAAAACTTTTTTCAGTGGTTGAATTTGATCTGGCGATTAACAAACGAAAAATTTATTACAATGCTTCATCGAATGACTTGCTCAAATTTACCTTTCACTTTAACATTTACCAAAAGTGCCATATCACGACAGATCAGGTGAACAACAATGAGACGCCCTTGTAGTTTTTGGCGTAAATCTGTTTCTCCTAACCACTACAATAGCCAGATACAGGGGGTGGAAAAATGTTAATCGAAAATACACAAAATTCAAGACCAAGGCAAATGTGCACTTACCTGTAGGAATGTGCGTCCTTCATCACGAAACATACGAAACGGATAGTCTGCATCGATTGGATTTCTCAAGTCTGACCACCCATTTGTAGTTAAGTATTGAGCACCAGTAACGGCACAAACGGGAGTACGTATATCTGAATTCGAAAGAAGAAGAACTAAATTACAGATATTGATAATGTACAAATAAAACTTACCAGGAAAGCTGATTTCCCGACTTGGATAAATGATTTGCCCACGTAATGGTAAGAAAACAAATGGTATTTTTTCCGATAAAGTCCCACTTACAAAAGGCGACAATGTACATTCTGCAAAAAATAGTATAAATTATAAGAAGAACTCACAAGAATTTTTTTGGCAATTTAGATAAAAAACAACGACAAAAGACGAAGCAGCAACTCCCCTTGCCCTAATTTCAAGTCAATTCATCAATTAGCATAAAATATATCATACAATGTGAGAGAGACTCGTATGCGGAATAATGAAATGACGGACATATAAAAATCGCAATTTACGGATATCCACCTGGAGTTTGGGGACTTTTGTATTGGAGCCCTAACAGAAGCCCGGAGAAACAAAACCTACATCGCGTTTTTGTGGTCACTTGTATACACTGAATAGAATCGCCATCAAGGCAAAATATTTCAACATAATTTATTACCACTCTTCGGTATACGAGAAGAGCGATGTTGTCTAAGAGGTATTTTTCGTGTCTGGAAGAGGCACGGAATGGAAGCGAATGGAAGAAGACGCTCCACCGAAGAGGGCATTTAATTTGGCACCCGCTGGAGGACGCAGAAGAAGAGGAAGGTCAAACCTCCGATGGAAGGACTAAGTGTTGGGTAACCTGGCGGCGCTTGGAATATCCAAATGGCGCCAGCAAGCGAATAACAGAGAAGACTGCCGCCGCATTATATGTTCGGCCTAAATCGATCATCGCTTGTTATGGCCAGATACAATATCAGTTGTACAATTTAGTAAGTAAAGCTCAATGATCGTTTTAAACTAAGACGAAAGCCTAACAGTTTTTATCGTCATCGATTTCACGAAAATTATCAGCCAAATGCAAATAAAAAAAAAATTTCACAATAGCTATTTAATTATTTAGAAAATTAATTTTATATTTACCATGAATATCGTCAACACAAATGCCCAAATCTTCACGGTATGTACCCATATATGGTAAACACCGGCAGTGACAAATATCAGCATCAATATCATTGTGTTTTCTAATTGAAGTCTTCTTGCGTTTATTCGGCTCAAGTTGTTCACTAAGCAAATGATCTTCGTTTGTTGCACGATTTAAGATGTCTGCAAATTTCGATGAAATTAGAAATTTATTAATCAGCAGTAATAAGTAAAACAATTTGTATAAATCACCTTTCTTTTCTAGAAGTCCGGCAGTGCCACTTGAAAGACTTATACATGTATCAGCATTGCAGACTTCGGCTTCTGGAAGAAAAGTATTTAATACAATGTTATCTTGAATATTATGACAAAAACTTCAGCCAAGGTATAAAGTACACATGTCAACATTGCTTGTTGCAAGGGCTCTGTGTTAAATTTGTGACAAGAGTTCGGATAGCCTGAACCAGCTAATAAAATAAGAATAATCCATCTAAAATTCTTCCGTATCATTGGGTGTGTACATGCAGGTTTAACTAGCTGGCAATGATTCAACCCCGGCTGAAGCACAACTTTAATATCGAAAAGATTTTTCTATCGAACGGTACCCACATGTCGGCAGTAACAATTTGCCACGAAAATGCTTCTATAAGAACCTTGTGACGAGGCTCAGAAAAAGTGATGTCACAAGTGTACTGTACATTACGTAATTACGTAATGCCTAGATATACATACATGCATATTTATGTATCGCTGATTTTCGTTCTTTCGCTCTTTTATATAAAACGTTTAAGTAATAAAAATTAAACTGAAGCACATAATATCTAGTTAGTGTTTTGTGTTTTAATTCTTTTATGCAAAATTAATATCATTTACCCCTGTCGCTTAATAGCGTGAAGTAAATTGTATTTTTTTTAGCATTTGATACAAAGGTGAACCACCCGAATGAGCATACGTCTATGAATCGGCTGGATATTGAGAAGACTATTGAGAAAAATATGATATATGTAAAAAAGAGTCTTTGCACAAAATTGTGCCATATACTTACTATCAATGTATAGTATGCATATGTATGTACATATGCATATACGATATGTCCATTACCGCTTTCTCTTGGATACTTAATATAAGAGCATAAAATGTTAAACTGGTTTTTTGTTTTCTAAACACCGTTAAAAATGCAGGCGCTGGCCTACTTTATTGCAATCGCATACTGTACAGACAGTGTATGTGAAGCTCGCACAAAATTAAGAGGTTGAATATCACACTTAGCTATGCAACCTTTAGTGGAAATGAAGTGAACACATTTCTGGAAATTCTTCAATTTTGCATGTACATACATATGTATGTAAGGGAACATATATGAAGGGAACTATGCAGCTATGCACGTAATTTTTTAGCAAATAATACATTAATCAAACTTACCGTTAGTTAGAAAGACATCACCATCATGATGTCTTGTGAGATTTACTGTGTGTTGTCCCATTGTCAATTCTTCCGCTAACACATTATCTCCCTCGACATTAATCGTGGCACTGTTACCGTTCGTATAACCATATTTGCTGGGGACTGCATTTGTGTCCATAGAACGCATTGTTTCCCTAATCTCTGTGGTAGCATTATCAAGAGCTAAGCTCTCGTTGACTGAGTACTGTGCGGCTGATATATTGGGCGCAGACCAAACATTACACACCAATGATGCAAATATCAATATGATCACAAAGCGAATCATGTATTGTAATATGAAACGTATCGTCAACATTTTGTCAGGCACACGTGTCAGAATCGGCGCCGTTAGCCTAAGTTTTATTTACTGATTCCACATAGATTACTTCAGCTCTTCAATTATTTTGCTATCTCCAACGATATGTATGCATAATGTGCATACATTTTAAATGCAGTTTCAAATTTATGGCCGATATCGCGATTACTCGCATTTCATTTAGTTATTTCAATACTTCCACATGATCCAATAAGGTTTATTAAATTTTAATGTTTTGATATTAGAATCTATTGATGGCGGAGCTTCTTATGCTTGTAACTGTAATAATAATTACGTATAATTAATCAATTAGTATAATATTAAAAAATAAATTGCGGTTTTATGAACCTGAAATAAGACAATATTTCATAAAGTACCTATATATGTAGATATTAAAAATACAAAATTTAGCTTTTAGAAATAATAAAAGTTAAATTTCTTCAGTAGGTTTAAAATTTCGCTCTTCTAAACGACACCCATTTGTCCACCATGAATATTCCGTCGAAGTCAACAAATATATGCAGCTCGTTTCTAGATCCAAATTTAACGTGCTCAATAGGACTTATGTATAAAGCACCTCGGACAAAAGTTAAAAAAAATAGTTCATAAGTTACAAGTTGGCAACTTCTGGCAACCGGGTACTCATAATATACCATAAGTATTCGATAGTACCCGTAGAACATTCATTGCAATCGCTGTACATTGTTTCATCTGTGTTCCACGTATACCACACAAACCCATGTAAATCCTGCTATTCAGTGGATACAAACAAGCACACAATACCGCAACCATCAGCAGTTAATTTTGCAGCAAGTACCATTGGACCGGTTTTTGCATCGGTATACACCATTCTGTGGTACACAGTAATCTACGATAACATTAGTCCAACCGTAACTAATACTGAGACGTACTTAATCTACAATTGAACTGTCTAATTGCATAGACAGTTCAATTGAAATGGTTTCCAATCTGATTTCCAATTTGAATGGCTTTGTCAGATTTGAGTTAGAAGGAGGTGTGCTTCTCAATTTTTCATTGCACAGCTGTTGATAATCAGTATGATTTTGTAAATAACATTGAGTTTTATAGGAAAACCGAATTTAGAAATTAGGTTTGTTCGTGTGCTGGCAACTTTCAACAATTGTTAACGACGTACTCGATTTATATGACAGAGAATCTAAAAATGAGAGCGTAAAAATTGAAGAGAGCTGATAGTTTGTGATAGTAAAATTTTTACCATTACTTTCCATCACCTATAGAAAAAAAAATCCAGCTGTCAATTACGTACTGTGATTGTAAATTTGCTAGTTCCTGATGGGTTTTTTCTCTCATTGAGAGTATAATTTGTTTTTATTCTCTTACTGATAGAAAATGATG
Organism: Megamerina dolium; assembly: GCA_963854835.1. Lineage (NCBI taxonomy): Eukaryota > Metazoa > Arthropoda > Insecta > Diptera > Megamerinidae > Megamerina > Megamerina dolium. Next base: position 1,055,364 of record OY978525.1, read on the forward strand.
GTAATGTATGCGAACAAACTTATTGATTCAGCGCAGATTTTATGTCGGCAAAAAGGAAGGATATTTTGATGCAACTACTTTTGGTATCTTTTCTTTTCTCTTCCAAAGATTTCTATCTACATCTATTCAACATTTGTGATTCCTTAAGATATCATACAGTAATATAAATTTTCACTTGCGAAGCGTTAATATTGGCATTAAACTTATCAGATTTACTACAGGGCATGTATATGTATCGATGTGTGTTTGTAATTAAGAGTACAGCAATCATGCTCTTCTACCACACGTATATGTATCGATATGTGGCTATAAAATACTTGCTATTTATTATTGTTCTTGCGATTTTTTACTCTTGTCCATACGGAGTATTTACCGTTTAGTGTTGGAAATATTTACAAACTTCGCTTGAATGATTGAAATAGCCGTTACTCGTGTACATCTATGTGCAGAGACACATTGGTCATATTGCACTGCCGGCTATTTCTGACGAAAGTACATACATATGTACGTTTGAGCACTAACTGAGTATACATAACATTGTAGTCTTCGCGCCAATATCATTTGATCGTTATTAAGATAATTTTTATATGCATTTTATTTTTCTCAAATTACCTATTTACACAAGTACTCGTAATAAATAACAAATTTATGCTGCTATGTTCTCGTGATGTCTGCTAAATGCGTCAACTTCAATGCACAAGGAAATATCATTGTTTGAATTTAGCACTTTTATTAAATTTATTGATTTATATTCTTCAGTTTCTGCTGCATTTGTGCAAATTTGTTTATTCGAATACTACTAATACAAATTCAGTTGTTGTGAAATGTCACTCACTACCCAGTTAGCAAGACCTCAATAACATACTAGATACTAGAAGAACTAGAATCTAACGAATTAACAAACTAACAGGTTTTGTGTGAATGCCACTAATGTTAGTAAGTTGCACGGAATATAACCGATTAAGTGGCTAATTAAGACAACAACAAAACAAAACTTTAATGTATACCAGGTCATTGTAGACTAAACGAATAGTTGTATTCTGTCGAACGCAACACATGTATGTATGTATGTATTATGTAATACTAATGCTGCCTTAGATGTAGTAGTATTTTCCAAAATCAGAAAATATCACAATTTTGCTAATTTAAACTGATTATCTGTATGCAGTATAAATATTGCTATACTATAATTGCAAAAATCTTTGAAATTAAGAAATAATTATCAAAAACAAATGCAATTGCGTGTCACCAATCATCATTATTAGTTAGAAATTCCAGCGCAATAGTTCCGTAACAGAGCGTACAGCTATTCGAAGCAAAGTTGTTTAACCATAGATCAAGCATACTAAAAGAAGCTCGAATAAAACAACTGTAACTGCTATGCAGAGACCACTACAGTTTATTATTACAATAAAACATTTAGTTTCATAATGGCTAGCCATTTACCGTATCCAAAGTGCAAGAATAATACGAGCTAGCAGCTTCGATAGTTGTATGCGCAAGTTGTATTGTAGCATATCAAATAAATAATGCACAATTTGTGTGACTATTAGGGGAAAAGTGGAATTTCGTACGCGAATTTTTTCGCAAAAACACCTTTGGCTTTGGCGATTTCAATACTCAATTTCTCCAAAACTAGATTTGATGGGGCAATTTCGTAAACATAGTCATTTTCTATAAAAGACAAAATAAAATACCATAAGAATAGCCTCAAGAAACACACATAATCGATGTTTTGTAAATTATGTTCTTTCTATGATAAACCCGCATGCTCGTACATATTGTACATATTACCGTCTGCATATAAATGATGTGTACATATTTAGGTTAAATTGTGTCTTCAAATCTCTGTCCAAGAGATTTATTATAATACGCTAGTAAAGTTACTTTTTATGTGAACAATTTCTTTTCATAGTTATTCCATGGCTTTGTTTATAAATATTGCTTTCAATATTCGCATTCACAACATTATCTGTGGATGTGTGATTAACTTTCATTGCTCATACCTACATAACAAAAGAGTTATCAGCTATAATAAGAATAGTCATATTGTAAATATATGATTTACATTTGCATTCAATGTATTTATATTGTTGTGGGCAACAATATCACTGATTAAAACGGTACTAAAACCAATCGAATGCACAGTTACATATTATTCAGCATACAGAAATATGTATGTATGTATGTCGGTACATGCAACATCATACATACAAGTATACCAATAAATACGCAGGTATGTATGTGTATGTGTTGCTGATGCGCACACATGTGTGCATAATATGATCGGTATGAAGAATAGCCACTATATTGTAGTCACTCATCATAACTGTATCGGTTTCAAGTGCAATTGAGAAAAACAAGTTGTCATAGTATTGGTAGGTATTAATAGAAAAGAAAGATCTTCTCAAGCTATAATACGAATTGTATGAATTTAAGTATTTTTAATTAATAACATTTTTGAAATAATTTTTTTTTTGTGAAATATTTTAAATCATTAACTTCATGGTGTCATTGTAAAAATTAGGCAATTTTTTTTATGGAAAATATGTCAAAAAAGTCAATACGCTATTATAATTAGGTATAAACAAAATGTCAAAGTAAAAATATCAAGTGATATTGAGATAATTTCATAATTTCATTAAAATTACAATGAAAAGCCGCATACAACCTTGCAAATTTATAGAATTTGGTTTCTATTATAAATATTTTCATAAAAAAAACCAATTATATTAAATAAAAGAGAGCTTATTTGGCAAACATCTGGAACTGTGTAAAGTTGCGGGGAGCTAGGAAAAATAGTCACATCCTATAATAAAATATATGACCAGAAGAATCAAACTGTCATGTGGTGAAAACGCGATCATCAGTATGATGAGCTTTGTACGACAAAATACGTCCATCCATTTTTATCAGAAATGTGTAAATAAAAATTTGCATTTGTACACATTGAACGTATATACCTACTTAGTTAACAATTGTACGCAATGATCCATGATAACATTGCACAGTTTGACCATCAAGTAAATTTGTAGAGCTTTTTAGCTTGTTCAAAACAGATAACAGTAGCAAAACAAAAATACGCTAATAGCAAATATCACAACAATAAATAGAGATAAAAACCCAGAGATCAATGAACTGAGCGTAATGTTCTTTCTCTCTCTGTCTCTCTCTCTCTCTCTTGCTGTCTTTTCTCTCTGACATTGTTTAATCGCGTGTGTTGATTGTAACAAAATTAACAATTAGCCATGCTTCTTTCATAAAATTAGAGGGTATCAAATGATGAATACCACAACAACTGTTATTCGTAGGTTGCTTGTAATTTGCTATAATTTATTTTTTTTGCATGTTAATGCACATATACAGCGAGATGAAATCATTATTATAGTGCCTAAGTAAAGCAAAACCCAACTAAGAAACAAGTGTACCTATATACATAAGTACTTAGTGAAAGAGAGTCAGAATGCATGACTATGAAACATGAAATATATGGTAGTGGCTAAGTACATTAAAAGTGCAATTCAGGTTTAAAGATAATAAAGTTTTCATTGAAGATGAATTATAAATTTGTACACACCAAATAATATGGTTTGAACTGAAATCTTACTGTATGTAGTTATCATAATTTATAAATATAAATAATAAATTAAAAATATCTATGTAAATCAAAGATCATCAACGTGACAACCTTTCAACTGACTTTCAACAAATAGTTGTACATCATCAAAATTTGTGATTACCATATACATATGTTACTTCTTGTATCTACAAAAGTCGATATATCATCATATAGGCTCTTTGACCACTAGAAAAAGCAGACGATACATGTAGATATAATAAATATTTCATTGCCAAGTGTGAAAGTACAACTGCTGCTGTTGTTATATGCTAGCTAGCAATTAGGGTGAAAAGGTTTAACGGTTGGTTTACAGCTACTTCACATTCAGTTTTATTTATTTCTAGGCACCTACCTACATATATAAGTCTATACTCGTAGTATATTGTTTGCAAGTAGTTGCTTCATATGGCACCTACAAATATATGTGTAGGTATGTACATATAAAAGTATTTAATGGCATGAAGTATTTTGCAGAATTTTGTAATTATTATCGCTTGAGTAAATTGATAAATGGTCTCTCTTAAAGATTCACATTATCGAATAGGTATTTGTACTTATAACAATCTGTGGGAAATGTTTTCTATACACTTGATTCTATAACATTAAGTAACTGAAGTAATTTTATTAACAAATCAAGGGGCATTAATAACAAAAACTGCAATAATTGCAATAGCACACAAACGTCGTGCTGCCTTGCAAAAGAGCACAAAATATAACCTCGAGGACGACGACAACAATGAAGAATCGCTAGAACCCTCAAACAAATTTTCTTCATTTTTTATTTTTCACGGAAAAATCTTGCAAAAATTTGTTAACGTTTCTGAGGATATACGTCTATATCTCTCTGGCATATCTGTTTGGCACATGCATTTTTGCAAGTGATGGCAAATTTTCTGTACGTTTAACTTTTTCCCTTTGGGAGAGTATTTTCGTTTACGATCTTGATTTTGTTTGATGTGTGGTGATGGATCATTTTGTTATCGAACGCAACTAGTAACATGTCTTTAGAATTGTTCAATTAAAAAAATATGCAATATTATAGCATATTATATTAATATACTTTTATTTTGAACATTTCATTACCATTTCTATGTTGTTGGCTTACATAAGCAAATCTTACTATACACTGTATTTATATATATGTACTTATACAATATGTAAACACTTTCATGCATACATATTGGCAAATTGTGTGAATATATTAGCGTGAGAGCATACAATTTGGATTTCATATGTATATTGTATATACATATATACAGCTTGCAGGCGAACATAGATAGTGCAAATACATACAAGTAATTATACCTTCCCGTTATATGATTGTGTGTATGTATGATATGTAGGAAGATACATATAACCAGTTGGAAATGGGAAAGCATGCTATAATGTATTGCATATGTACATATTTTCCGTCTGTGGCGTTTTTATGGCAAATTTCCAATGCTTTCATTAAGGTATAACCGCCATATTCATTCATGAATATTGAACGAAATACTTTAATTTAATTTTTTAGCTAGATAACATGCGTGAAGTGAAAAACAAATACATGAAATTGTTGGTCCATTCAAATGCACCTAAATTGGGAATAATTGTTTGTAATTAACGGTAAATGAATACCTCTTATAAACGATTATGAAGTTATATTTCGTGCTGGTATGTATTGTTGGTCCTACTCAATAGATAAGATATACGCCTTCTACATTTTAAATCCATGAATAACTTTCATTTTTGAGAAATATTTGTTTTTTTTTTTTAGACGAGTATAAATGATAACTCTCAAAGCAATCGCATTATAATCTGCTGTATAAAGTCTGCAAACATTCCATTTTCTTAATTTGGATGATTTTAAGTAACATTGTATTCTATTTAGGTACTTATGTATATTTGAATAGAACAAGTGTATAAAATGCTCACACTATTAAATTCATATGTTTTTTTTTTTGTGTTTGTGATATTTAAACACTTTTGAATTGCATAAATCCTAACTATGTTTTACTTTCCACTTTACATCACTAATGCATAATCAAATATTAGCTTAATTTGAAAACAACACTAAATCAAAGATACACCACATTTCACTTCAATATTGCACAGCTAAGTAAGCGTTTTAATAAATACATGTATATTGTATTTCACAAAGCGAGACGCGCCGTTTGTGTTTCGCGTCCATCAAGGTCGTCGTAATGAAATTGACTGTTTAACGTCTAATAGTTCTTCGTTGGTCTTTCTTTTACATTATTGTGGTAAGCAAGCACTGGAAGTTGCACAGTTACTCGTATTTCCACGAAGATCAACAATAGCAATAGTTGCAGATCGTTAAAGAAACAGCCAAAGAAGAAAATACGTACAAACAATACTTTGATGGCTTCATATCTACACATGTACGAATATTTCTGACCATAATTTTGCATTATGTTAGACACTATGTTTAAGCTAATAGTGTTAGAAAGCAATTTTCCAGTACCTTATGAATAGAATAACTACAATTTATTAATATACACATATACGATAATATTACTTACATTCATAGTCATAAATATGTGTATGAAGGCACTTGATGTTCATCACAATCTTACTTTATGTTACCTCTTACATCTTATACTATATTGTAAATAGGTATATTGTATGCATTTTGATGTATGTATGTAGTGAAGATTCCTGAACAAATAAATGGTGTGCTAAATGGAAAAAGCTGTTGCAATAACATCGGAGAAATTCGTACTCATGCTTATATGGATTTGTTTTATTTGTCTTATCGATTTGTAAAAATGATTACTTTTTGGATATAAACGTAAAATTTTGTTCACTTGTATTCACTAACTATATAAGATGTAAATATTTGAAATAAAGGAATAAATAATAAGTCTAACATAAAATAAAGTCTAACGTAAGTACTCTCGTACAATATATGTATATCCCGTACGTGCTATGTAATGTAATGATGTACATTACATAGCAATGTTATTATTTAAGTCTATGTTAATTTTTTGACATTTATTGATCATTCTAAAACCATGTTTTCATGTTTAGTAACCCATAGTAAAATTTACATGAGGAAACGTTCTGCAATATATTAATCATCTGTGGATACTCTAATTGTCAGCTCTAAAATACAATTTCTTTTGAAAAGGGATAATTGGTTAATATATTCCATATATACATACATGTATGTTTTAGATATTATTATTATTATTCTTGCCGCAATCAAAATTTGCCATGGCAAATTTGCAATAGAGCTCGTGGAAAGTAAGCTAAGGCTAAAGCTAAGTTCCTTTGGAGTATCAATTATTAAAAATTAAAAATCTTGATGAATCTAATTAATATAATCAACATAAATAAGAATTGAAAATATCTTATTCCTCATACATACGCAACATTAGTGCTATTTGCATAGAATCAGAAGAAATTAAAAAAAAGCAATTTGATTAAATTAAATAAATATGTACTCGTTTTACTTAATTACAGCGTAAGGTGCTCGTGAAATGCCCTCTTGCAAACTTTGAAGAAGGCGGTGTATTTTAAAATGTTTTATAATGCCATTCAGAAATTCAGGTAAATTAGATATGATAGTGGAGTGATTATCACAATTTGCAATAACCTGTGCTAATTTTATATAAATACTGAGCATACTGCTACCACTCACAGTTCAAATAAAACAGTGGATATAAACGGAGTTAAATGTTGAAAATGAACAAAAATGAAGATAGTACTATCAATATTATATTGGCTCCTTTTCATGCAGCAAAGCAGGTGTTTTTTAGTAGGAAGCAACCAACACACGTGTCTTTGGTTTATATGCGTAATTATCTAAGGTAAAATAACCATTGATTGCTATCTACTTATTTGAAGAAAAATGCGTATAAAATGATCATGAAATTCAGGTTGATTGGATTGTGGCCCTCACACCCGTATTTATATAGCCGTGCTTATTACATTTGCAATTTGCTAATAATGACCCTTTTAGCAATTTTCATTGTAACAATAGCATGTGACCTTTATGAAGCCAGTAGCGATATTATTTTGTTTGGTGAAGATGTGGTCATTTTAATGGGTGTAAGTTTTAGTATCATATATAATAATTATAAATAATTAATACTCTCGTCTTCTTTTACTCTACTTAGCTGTGTTTGATTTATTTTAAAATTTGGAATTTTCGTTTTCGTGCCCATGACGTCGATGCAATTATCTCTGAATTTGATTTACTACATAAACATATTACAAAACTCGCAGTTGGCATGGATGATTTGTCTAGCAATCAACGCCTATTCTTTTTGGGAGAAGTTTGCTCATTTTCAGGATATATTTGTTTGGGATTTTTCTTTTTTGCAGCTTTAGCCGTACAACCGCTTGTTTCAAATCAGTCTCTTCCGTTACGTGCAAAATTTCCCTTTGGTCTACATGACTCCCAAAGATTTCCGCTGCTAATCATTTTCCCTTACATCTTTCAATGTTTTTGCATAATTTTTAATCTTTTTGCCATCATAATATTAGACAACATAGGTTGTCATTGCTTCAGTCAGACTACTATTAACTTGAGAGCTCTTTGTTCCTATATACGAGCAATTCGAACCGTTGAACCAGATTTAAATGACCACTTTCGAAAGGTTGTAAATTTTCATCAAAGAATTATCAGGTACGTTTAAATCATTAAATATTTTCCCATAGAAAAACAATTTAAATACCAACTACTCTAACTTGAGTTCATAATTTATTCATTCGAATTAAATAGATTATTTAAATATATTGAAGCTTTAATTTTCGTAATAGAACACTCTTCATCTCTTAAGTAGGGCTTTGCGATTAATCGTTTGTTCAAAAATTTTGATTATTAAATAATTTTGATCAACCAAAACGTTTTTCTTTTTTATTTTTTAAATATTTTTTGGGAATAACAATATAAAAGACATTCTCATATTCGTAGTTTTGGAGAGCTACTTTGTATTGTAAAAAATATTATAATTAAATATACTAATCGAATAATTTTATTTTGATTAATGGAATAATTTAAATTTTTTAATATTCAACATCATGATTATTTAAATAATTTCATATTTGATTAATCAAAATTTTGGAACAACCGATTAATTGCACATTCCTAACTTTAAGGCACGAAAAAAGGAAAATCACTATGATTTTAAATACAGTTGGTTACTTTGCAGTTATAAAAATGTTGAACTTCACAAAAAGGGAAAAATTCACCCATCGAGTTCGCCTCTTTACAGTCCTTCTTGAATAACAAGGAAAATCAGTACAAGACCGTTATTTTTGAAAAAAAATCAACACATTTCTACAGAGATCGACGTTTTGATTGTACTACTATTACTAACATATTTACTTATAGACTTATTCGCAAAATCAACAAATGCTATTATTGGAATTACATCAGTCAAATGGGTGCCAGTATGTTCATAATATGTCTAACAGCGTTTGAGGCTCTATTAGCTCAAGATCAACCAGTTATTGCAATGAAATTTCAAATATATATGGTCAGCGGTCTTTTACAGCTATTCTATTGGTGTTGGATGGGAAATATGACATATTTTAGCGTAAGTTAATGTATAGTACATTAAAACCCATTCAAATGAATGAGGGAGGTCAAGTATCCACATTACATCGCTTAGTGGCACTTTTTGATTTCATAGAAGGCTCATCATGCTGAAAAGGAAATGAAAAAGTGATTGATTAAATGATGTTGGATTTTATCCATTCATTTGCTTCAGATTCAACTGACGTTGTTCCTGTGAGAATTTTTATGCGTCTTTATTCCCCTGATCAGACACTCGCCTATGTACATGATGTTCACGCCAGCGGTGACGTTTCGATTCCAACAAGTACGACAATTTGGGCAAAATTGGTAACTGTATGGAGATCCGTAGATCAGCGCCGCGGCTCTTCAGCGCAGATATCAGTTTCGGCTTTGGAGTTCAAATATAGCCGCGCATCGGCGAATTCGCTGCAATGTTCGTTGATCCAAATATATATGGTTTGCGGCAAATATACTCAGCTGATACCTTGTGTAGCTGTGAAAATCAGCTGAGTATGGCGACAGTTGTCGCAAATTTTCTTCTTCTTCCGAGATATTTTCACTGATATTGGTCTGTGTCCATCGTTGCCGCTTCAGCTTTCTAGAGTGGTACCCTGCCTTGTGTTGGTACTTGCTGTTGAAGATCTTGAGAGGCAAGCCGTTCCGTGCTCTCCCCACAATGAGACGGAGGCCGGGATAGAGACCGATTTTTATGTCATATTCGGTATTTTTGATTGTACTCAAATCGCCAGCATAATCATTTACCTGCTTACGGCACTTAACCCGCGATGTTGTTGCAGCTGCTGCCTCCAGGGATTTAGCCACGCAAAATGATATCCTGACGCCGTCCGTCATAATTGAATAGTCGAATTTCTTCGATGCGGTCTCGAGGAGTTTGAAATGCCATTCAGCATCTTTGCTAGGCTCAAACTTCTTCTAGTCACCCTTAAATAGACCAAGACTACGTAGCGAGACGTGCAGTTGAAACGAGTCGTATCGTATATAATGCGCTTCGAATTTGTAATATTTTCAAAAATAATGTTTGTTCAAATCCAATTTCAATTGTTTCTTTTTAGTCTACTGAGGTTTCTAATGCTGCTTTTGAAATTCACAAATGGTACGAACAATCGTTACCATTCCAAAACAATCTAATAATACTAATTCTCCGTGCTCAAAAGCCACTGGTTTTCCGTGCAAATCCATTCTACGCTTTCACGTTTGAAACATTTTCTAATGTAAGTTCATACTACTTAATTGTCAGAATTAATATTTACATGTAGGTAATTGGTACGGGCAGATACTCAGCTCCTCGTATTCGTATTTTGCTCTGCTAAGGAATATGAATAATTAAATACTCTTCGAAGGCAAAAGCAAGTGATAAAGGTAGGTATTATTTCCAAATATATAATGTTTATTATTATTTTGTATTTCTAGATTTTGCTACATTTTGCAACACTGCGTTTATTTGTTGAATGTAGAAAATTTCATATTCTTGGCGAAAGGTTTACAAGTGATAGTGGGCTCTCGATTCATGTTGAGTGGTTATCTTACAGTCAGTAACATTGACCTGTATAATTTCTTCAAGCATTCCATTACGTTAGTCACGATATTCTTCTCCACCCAGTTCTACGATACCCTTATGTACAATGCTTGAAATCTATTTATATTATTTATATACGTACATATTTAAGTACATTATTACATGTATACGAAAATTTGTACACTTTTTAAAATAATTATTTGTTTATTATACTCTGCGAACTACCACGCTTTGTTTTACGCCATAAATCCCACTCCATTGGATGCATTTTCTTTTTGTGTGAATGCATATTTGCGTTTGAATTGAACGTCCGCACACAGAACGGACATTTGTACAACGTTTCGCCAGTGTGTTGTGCCATGTGCTCCTGTGAAATACAAATAATTTAATACTTTCAATATCATGTTAGCAACATATGTACAATTAAATTTCCATACCTTCAATGTAATTGCACTTTTGAATGTTTTTTGACATTCACCACAAGAATGTACTTCCTTTGAATGGGCATAGCTTATATGACTTTTGAGAGATCGGCCATTTTTTGTCGTTTTCCCGCATGTATCACAAGTGAACGTTTTGCCTTCATCAGCGTGACGACGCATGTGTCGTTTCAAATTATCTTCATCTTTAAGCCATTGATCACAATCGGGCCGAGGACACTTAACTCTAGGACCACTATCCTCAAAATGTAGACGTACATGTTTCTTAAAAACCTTATCGTCACGTATCTCCTTTGCACATACATGACACACATTGGTTGCTTTAATGTGTTGCATATGAATATGTATTTGAAGAAGATACTGGCTTGCAAATCTTAAAATAATTACAGTGAATTAGAAATAGCTTAATTTAATAGAATTTTATTTTTTTAATACATACGCCTTAGGCTGTGTGCATTTTTCGCAAATAAAACTACGTTCATTCAGTGGTATATGTGATGGCTTATGTAGTGTAAGTAGGTGAAGTCGTGAAAATTTCTTGGGACATTGATCACATTGATACTTCAGTTCATCTTCTTGTGCATGAGATGCTAACATATGTGAGCGTAAATTATAGCCATCGGAGAAAACTTTTGAGCATTCGACACACCTTGGCAAATGTGAAAAAGAGAAAAGTAGTCGAAATGACAAATGCACACTAAAAAACAGCTTACTTGTAGTATTCCGGATCTTTGTGTTTGTAAGCATGCTGCACTAGAAACACGCGTTTATTTAATTTACGGCCGCAGCACATTACATATGGTCTAACGCCGTCATGGCCAGTTCTGAAATGGGTTCTCATATCATCAAAGTCCTCACCAACGAATGTACATAAATCGCAACCCATTTTGATATATTTCTTAATGAGGTCATCATCCAATGGAGACTTCTTTCCCGCACTAGAATTTGTGCGTCCTTTACGATTTGTTTTTTTCTTTTGAAGCTTTTTAATACTCCGAACATCCTTTGTTTTATTTTCTCCTAGAGATCCTGCATGCAAATTATTTACTATTTAGCAGTTTTAGTAAAGTTCTTACTTACTTGTATCTAAACAATTCTGCTCTTGGTTTATACATTCATTTTCGTCTTTTTCAGATTTTAAGATTACTTCTGGCTCATAAAGAGGATTACTTAATTCAGGCTCATGCCACATTTCATCTTTAATTTCTAATTCATCGCTATTGTTGTCATCATATTCAGCTTGCGAATCTAAAGTTTTACCAAGATTTAGATGCGCTTGTTTCGCACATATGTAAAATTTGTGAAATTCATCAATTTTAAACCAACACAGTCGGCAAATAACAGTTGACATGGAATCCTTTGGAAGTGGCTAAAAAGAAATATATGCTTTTAGAGAAAACATTGTTGCAGTTTAAGTAAACAGACTTTAAACCATAAATGAGTTTCAATGATTTGGGAAATGTTAAGCTGCTCTCCGTTTGCATCAAATATATTAAGTGGACACTCAGCCTCGTGAAGACAAACACGGCAAATCATTTTCTAATAATTTCAAAGTACTATAATAAAAATATATAGAATAATAAAACTAATTGTACTGTATTCCGATATAAACTGTAAATAACCCAGTGTTGCTTCGCTAAAAGTAACTACGAGTACCGAATACTTTTCATACTCGATGCTTTGATGCAAGTAGATAATCGAATGCAATATTTACTCGCTGCTTACTTTATGGTGATATTACACAGGCAGAACACAGTCACAGCGATAAATGCGTCCTTTTTCCTTTAGTTTCTTGAAATATCAGACAAGTTTTGCAGTACTAATATAGAAAATAAATAAATAAAAGCATATGGATAACAGTGAGGGCAGAGTGGTCATATTCGTCATTTCTTTTTATCAAAATTGTACACAACAATTCTTGAGGTAAAAATGAATCGTCAGTGGTTTTTTAACACGCTTTTAATAGCTTCACTTGTATGTATAATACTTTTAGGGCCAGTTTTTCAGTTCAAGTTTAAACTAAGTTTACGTAACCGGAGTTTACATTTAAGCTTATTTTAAACCACAACAAGAAAAGATGTACTGAAGTGCAAGAACAGACAGCTGAATAACTGTTAGGTCAATCTTAGTTTAACCCAGCTAGATGGGGCATTTAAACTTATTTCAAACTGTGTTGAAATTTGACTGAAAAACTGCAAATCGAGTTTAAACGACAAATAGAATTAAACTCGCACTGAAGAACTGGCCCTTAGTTTGTCAGAGTACAGAGTACAGCTACAGAGTTGAAATATCTATCAAATGAAAGATCTTGAAAAGTACATTGGATGAAAATTATCTAATTAAAAGTCCGTCTATTCGTTCCAGGAATATTTGCGTGGGAAGATTTTAAAATGTTCATATTGATCGTAGTATAGCGCATGCAAAGTGTAAAAATATTGCTCAAGCTGGAAGATGGAGAGATAAAGATATACGAAAATTCAAATATACATACTTATACGTATATATGTAATTCTTTTGCTTTGGTATGTTTTCCTGTTTTCTTCTACAGAGACAAATATATTCTATATTATATTTTATTCTTTCCTTCCTCTTTTATGGTTTTTGGATGTGAAACATCTAACACACAGCTATATTGTTGTACATACAAGTATATATGTAAGTAAGTCCAAGTTCGCAAGTGCTTCAAGAGTAAATCTCAGTGTCCTGCTTTCCCATGTCCACATGCATGGTGTTAGAGGACAGCGGGAAGGCTACTTAACCGTCTGCAATATATTAGCAAGAACCTTCGACCGTACTCGTCAATTTTACGTTTTTAAGTTTATCATAAATAAAAATATTTAGGCAGAAATTAAATATGAATCATTTGGTTATTGAATATTACAAATAAAAAAAATATATAATTAAATATTATATTGAATAAATAAATGTAAATTCCAATAAAAATTAAATTAATCAATTTGTATTTTAAATCACAGCACTTTTCTTTTATTAAATTGATATTATTTATTTAAAATTTGTATTTACAATCTTAATTCCTAACGAATTATATGAAAGGAAAAAAAGTAATTAAATTTAATTTATTTACAATCTTCAGTTTTGTTGCAAACTAATTTTAATTCGAAATACTGTAATATTTTATTTGAAATAAAATATCAAAAATGGAATGCTAGAACAACTGCAATTATTTTCATTATCGCTTATTACTAAGCTTATTTAGATTTAGATGCAAATCGCTGCTAAGTTAGTTTCTAATTTAATTTGTTTGTGCTTAAAAGAGAATTTCATTTGTCATTCTCCCTCGCTGTTCAATTCATATTACGTACGTACATTTATTAATTAATTAATAGCTTAAACTATGTTCTCTCTTTATGTAAGATGGCAACACTTACAAATTATGGATAAACTCAGACAATTCAAAAGTATTTTGTTGCCTTTTCATAGGAGCATAATCGTATAATTTCAAGTTAATTTTACATGCTAGGTGTGCTAACTTGCAATTATGGAGTTGTGAAATAATTTTACATTCATCGTATACAAACAAAAGCAATTACAATTATTACTGATCTAGTTTATTGAATATTGCTTGCACACACACACAACAATCCAACCAACCGGCGTTTATTTCCGTCCAAATTTCGTCAATGTATTTTACAAATGGAAATACATACTTGGAATTAACCTTCGCTCGCACCACTTATAATTTGCATACACGCACTTTTCGTTAAATTAAATAATATAGAAAGACAATAATTGGAACATTTTACATTTCGAATTTTTTGTGACGTAACAAACTCAGTGGTAAAAGTGAAGGTTTCAAAACAAATCATAAAAAAATTTATGTAAAAATTGTCGGTATCTAAAACAAAAAATCTTCCATTTAGTGGCATTAAATGGTATATTCTGAATTTCACTATCGATTGAAATCAATTTTACCACGTATTGTAGGACGAAATAAATAATTTTTATCATAAACTCTTATCTACATCATTTCAACAATTGAAAAGGGAATGTTTTGCGAATTGTCAAATCAATTTCGATCGACAATTAATTTCGCTGCATATGCATATTTGTATAATTTGATTTACTTTTTGTGCAAAATAAATTTAGACGGAAGCAAGCAAGTCACGAGTTTTGGTGTACAAAATTTTAGTTGTTTTACATTGTCAAACCCAAATGGATCACGGAACGGAACACTAAAGTTATACAAGAAATAATAGTGATGATGCATGCCATCAATCGACTTTAATATAATTTACGTTTAACTACTATGTATTCTATTTACAACTATGTATATACGTTTTCCATATAATCTACGTGCATGTATGTTTTTATCCAGCTACCTGCTGTAGCGTTAGAGTGCTTATCAATTGTTGACATAATTTCCCATATTCGAATTGATCACCCGAAATACGCCGTAACTTGATGCCCTTGGCGGCACTTAGATTATCACGAGTACGACCTTCAAACACTTGCAACTCGATTTGTATGCCGCCTGCGTATTCTAAATTAAGATTTGTTGCAACTCCCATATCAATGCTCGACGACGAATCGATTGACGGCAAGGGATTAGAAGCTTTTCTGCTATTAGAATCTGTATACGCTCCATTTGATCCCATTCCACATGAAGCCCTATGCAAAACGAACCCCTTT
The DNA here is from genome assembly GCA_963854835.1 of Megamerina dolium. NCBI lineage: Eukaryota > Metazoa > Arthropoda > Insecta > Diptera > Megamerinidae > Megamerina > Megamerina dolium. The sequence continues at coordinate 1,071,137 of OY978525.1, forward strand.
GGCGGCATTGCCATGTAAATGGTTTGCTTCACCATTTCTAGAATATGTGCGGGATCCAAATTCGCACATTCATACGACAATGGTACCTCGTAACACATTTCTTCAGACATACGTCGCGAATCACAAATTGAATCAGGTGTCAAATGTCCCTCAGTTTGATCACCGATCTCAGAGTGCGAATCTGATTTAAATCCAGAGCTCGCCGACGGTTCTTGACATGGTGACAAGTTATTGGAATCGTTACTAAGCGAATCATCAGAGAAGCCCAATGATTTATCACTGCCACGGCGATTAGAATTGGACGTAGCGCATGCTTTTCTATTCGTTGATGCTTCATTTTCACATTTAGAGGAATTTACACTCTCACTTTCGAGACTCGCCTTCCGCCCGATACCACGTGTTATAGATGGCATATCGTTAGATGGTTCTGTGATGATGAGACCCTGCAATCAAAAGGATAATTTATTGGAGAGAAAATTAAATAAATAGTATATCATATTACTTGTAATGACATTAATTGCGCATTTGGTTCCAGCGAATCGCACTCACTGTCATAGCTATTTTCAGACGAAAGAGCAACGAGCGTTATTTCGCTGCCCTGAACATCTGTTAGGCTAATCTGCGGATGTGACGGTTGACAAGGTGAAGTCAGTTGGTCATTGTTGATTCCGCCAGAACAACCAGAATATGGAGTACCGGTTGTGATCGTATGGCCCATCTGGCCATTTGCATTCTCTTCTTGTATTATACAAAGATTTGGGGAAGCGGGTGGTGTCGGAACCACACGTAACGGCTGAGAGGGTGATAAGTTCAAAGGTCTTACGTCGCAGTAAGATGGAATGAAATAGTTTTGCTGTGGATACGTTGTTGTTGTTGGAATTTGATTGGCCTGTGACATATCGATTGCATGAAAATCCGATGTGCAAACATCCATAGACAGGTCCAAGGGCTGACTAACAGCGCCAGCGGTAGCACATGGCGGCGCCGATACAATTTCACTAGCAGCTGAAGTACCTCTTGTTATGGATCCGCCTCCACCGCTGGTCGTTAAAATCGAAATTCCTTTTGTAATTTGATGTAGCGGGGAAGAACCACCACCAGCTGACTGACTGAAATTACAGGTGCCCGAAGCATACGTACTTGGTGATGAGGAACGGCTAATACTGCAAAACTTTGGCAATTGACCAGCATTGCTTGAAGGCAATGAGCTGCTCGTCCCCCCGCTGTTTATATGCTGCAGCTGTGGCGGTGCAAGTATTCCAAAATTTGGATGGTAAGCTGTCTGCCCCAGAATGTACTTGGAATGTACACCCATACTACTTTCCAATAGTGGCGGCCAGAGTGGGCCACTTGTAGTGCCCAAAACTTCCGAGTTAGTGGGTAGTGACAATGGAGACATACTATAGCTATGTGATTGTGGATGCATGTGCGCCATATCCAAAGCACAACCACTGCTTGTAGTACTGGTGCTGGAATGTGCGGTCAACTTTAAGTATGGCGCTAAATCTATTGGCACTATGCCTGTGCAGAGAATTTTATTAGCCACTTCGACGCTAATGTTCTTTTCTTTCACCAGACGATCTAGTACAGGAATCAAATTTTTGATAGCTTCATGAGGTATTTCAATATCTTGACCACGACGAAGATATATGAGCGATGAGGGTTTACCATGTATTGGTGAACCTACGCAAGTAGAGAGAAGCAAATTATAGTTTTTTTTCGGCCCACAAACAATATTAACTTACCAGGCAAACTAATCGAGTTTTCTAAAAGTGGCGGACTTGGTGCAACCAAAAAATTACGTTGAGCTATGCCCTTTTGGAGGTTTTGGCATTCTTGTAGTGGTCCTTGGAAATGTGTCTTTGATCCCTCCGAAGCTCGACGCACCGGGCTATAACGACCTGCAAATAAAATCATCATTAAACGAGACCAAAAAAATATTTATGTACATCTCGATGTAAAGCCTCGCCTTTGTTTTTTGTTATTCTTTTCTAAACTCTTTTTAATTAATAATAACAACAAATTATGATATAAAGAAATTAGAAGTTAAATAAGCATTAATAGAAAGGCAAAAAGAACATCTTACTTACCAACTTCTTGTACTGTGGGAAGTTTACATGCTCTTCCAAAGAGACGCCTAGAGCTAGCAACGTTAGACGAAGCAATGGACATCGATGACGTCGCGAGTGGCGTCTGGGCGTTTTGCAAGAGATTGGAAGAACAATTTATAATGGAGCTACTAGCACCAAAGGCACCAGAAGGTGGAGATTGACTTAGAGTGGTATTGTTTGTGTTTGTTTGCATTTTCAATGCAGGCGGAAAATAATCACGATTCATACGCAGTTCCACTTCACGTATGAGTTCAGGACTAAATACTATAGATCATTTATGTGATTCGAGTTTCATAGTTTCATATCATTTTTGTGGTGGTATTCGATATGGACCATCATCACATTTGCATTAGTACGCAATACACACAATTTGAAGCACATCCAATCAAGCAAACCAAAAAATACATCAAATAAAATAAAAATAAACAAAAACAAAATTACAAAAGAAATCATTACGCAAATAGAACAAAATATAAGTACATGAATCGATATGAACTGAGAAATGGTATGAAATTAAAATTGAATTCTACATACAAAAAAAAAACTCGTCTCTAGTTATTGCTATTATTCCAATATTTCTGAATTTGCATGTGCATACATATCGACTTACCCGGTGGTCGTTCAGTTACTGTCAATAAGCCAGTGCGTCTCGTGCGAATACCATTGCCACTGGCATTGCTAGCACCAGTCACATTTACTTGTTGTTGTGTAGCGGGTGTGATTAACATCTTTGGATGCTCGCCGCATGTGTCAATCGTGTGCTGGGTTGCTGACAGTTCGTCTGCACAACCGACTGTGTGCCTTTTGACACCTCCACGCTTTTGCATATACCTGCGAAATATTTCAAATCAATGAAAGTGCATAATACATGACATATTGCTTAGCGCTATCCACATATGGTCCACATACATACAATATTTGTATAACAAAGCAATAAGTTATGTTTTATTTAGTCTCGATTATAAAAATGCTTGTATGAACCACCAATATATGGTGGATCATATGGTACCACTAGAATATTCTGTATAATCTTAGCTTTAATAACCAACCAATACCTCTGAATTTCTTCACTGCCTTCTTCAGCTGTTTCTGCACTCATAGAAGTGGTTACAACTTGCTGCAATTGTACTTGTTCACTTAAGTTTGGTGTTAAGCCCATGCCCGATGGATCAGTCGTAATGGTTGCATTTGAATTCGGTTTCATATAGTAGATACCAACTTCCGGCTGCTGTGATGCAGGCTGTTGTTTCATATTGCCCAACGATGGGGGATAGTATATATGCAGATTTGCACCACCGTCGGATGCACGTCTTCCAAAAGAGCCTATAGTCAAATATTAATGATACAATATATGTAAGGAGAACGTATTTGTGTAAATAATTGCACTTACTAGCACCCATAACTATCGGTGGCTTCAATAGATGTTGATCCTTGGTGGTTAAATTATGTAGTGGCTGATTTTTGAGTGATGGCAAATTAATTGCCAGATGTGGTGACACAACATTTGTACCCTCTGGTGGACATTTAAAATGAATTGGCTGCGCACTAGGATTGGCCAAGGCTTGTTCGTGTTCAACATCGGCTGGTCCAACAGTATGACGTCGTGCATTACCGCCATTTGTACCAGAAACGCATAAATAATTTTGATTATTAGTTGGTTGCTGTAATTGAGGGGGAAACCATACATATATACATAATACAAAAATATTACATTCAATGTGTACATTACATACCTCATTTGATTTCGCCTCCATTTCTAAATCTTCATACTTTTCCAAATCAACAGAAATGTTTGCCCATTGAAAATTTAAAGATGGAGTTGTGGAACTGATTAAAGGGCTCATGCGATCGACGAATTCTTGATCTGAACGTTCAACAACGCCAGTTGTGATGCTCATTTTTCGTGATCTTTAAGCAGAGAATTTACAATTTTATTGGTGATCGAAAAAGCAATAATCTTCAACTTACCGTGGATATACTAAATTTGGATTTTGTTGCTGAACCTTTTGACGTCTGTATGATAATTTGTCATACAATAAACTGTATATAGCATAAATGTTATCAAAGCGGGCTTCGTGCACTGATTGAGCAATCATATCGACAGTTAAGCCAGGTAGTTGCAGCATGTGTGTTATTATTTCCGAATCGAGACTGTGATTTGATTCCAGGAAAGTGTTGCTGCTTTCGCTAGCTCTCACTAATCTAGGTATAAAATTGGAATGATTTGTATTCTGCTCCGACCACTCAAATTTTGATGACCACTCGCTGAGCCAACGATGTTTGATAATCTGTTTTAGAGTGTAACGCCTTTCGGGTTCCACAACCAACATATTGCGTATTAAATGCTCACAGTCTAGGCACAACAAAAAAATAGTTATTTTTAAAATATCTGGTCGTTGTTGTTGTTATTTAAGCAGTCTTACCTTGCGACATGAAATAGGGTATTCGAAATTTGCCAGTAACCACGCGACTTTTAAGTTCAAGCAACGTTTTACCATCAAACGGTAGAGCGCCACAAACTAAAGCATACAGAACTACACCCAAACTCCATATATCAGCTTTTGGTCCATCATATTCAAGACCTTGGAAAACTTCTGGCGCTGCATATGGTGGCGAACCGCACCACGTAGTTAGTGGATTGCCTTCTTTGTAGTGATTGCTGAAACCGAAATCAGCCAGCTGCAAAAATTCACATTAGAAAAATATGAAAAACAAAATAAAATTGAAAATCCAACCTTAATATTCATATCTTTATCAAGCAGTACATTTTCTGCTTTAAGATCACGATGAACCACTCCTCTTGAATGGCAATACTGTACTGCAGACACCAGTTGTATGAAAAGACGTGCTGCATCCGTCTCTTTCATACCACCATTTTCAACTAAGTGATCGAAAATTTCACCATTTTCAGCATATTCCGTAACCAAATAGATCATCGTCTGCGATTCCATGACCTCGTACAAGCGTGTTATGTGTGGATGCTTCAACGTTTTCAATATGGATATTTCGCGAAACGTTTTTGCTAAGTACTCCTCATTTAGGCATGTTTTGTCAATGATTTTTATTGCTACCTGTAAAGGGAAATGTCATAACATCCACATAAACTTTTTTGCATTAAAAGCAATAATAAAAATTAAATGAAATTATGCATTTTCAAACTAAGATTTCTTTATTTTAATTTTAATCTTGTAAATTCACACTTATAAGTGAATAATTTATAATAATTGCTCAAATTGAGTCTTCAAGGTTCTTAATTCATTCAGATTGCTTCCATTTAAACGTTCTAAGCAAGTATTCAATCCAAGAATGTCTTCACGTATAGCATCTAGTGATAATTGCTGCAAACGTCCCGGGTTGAATATGTTTGTTTTGATCGAATTTATGTAAATCCACATATTTTCTATCTCGCACAATTTATCTTTGCGATAGGTTTGTATATCTTGCTCCAATTTGAGTTTTAGTTGTTCAATTTCCTTGATTAAATTTTCAATTGAGTTGATTGATTTGTTGGAATGATCGTAGCTCTTCGTGTTACATTCGTCAAATAGTAGTATGGAATTCAATTTAATCTGATTACACTCGAGATATTTCTGCTGAGCTTTTAGACGTGTCAGTTCGCACAAGAGAGCCGTACAGGTTTTTTTCCCTGGCTGTGTTGTGGGCAAGTTTCTATGATTTTTGTCTAATTTCATATCGAACGGTCTTCACGCGACGAAAACTTTTATGTGATTCGCAGTCTATGAATCCGTTGGCAACACAATATTTAATATTATTATGGTAACCCCTAGCGTTTTTCTTTTATTATTCATAGGGGGTCAACGAAGGTATAGTACATATGCGTTTGTTATTTTTTCAAAACTTGTTCATAGCAACGCATTATTTGGACATGCTTCACATATTTGTGTCAGCTTTTGCAAACGCTTTGCAACAAAACTTAGAAAACGCTGAATCTGTCGTTTGGAATCGGCTAATATAAAAATCTAAGATTGAAAGCGAAGATCGAGCTATCACGTTTTGCGGCTGTTTCATACAGCTGTCAAGGTCAGATTTCAAATTTACGATCGAAATTACTCAATAAATACGCACACTTTTACACGATATTTTGTACTTTTTTTTGTTTACAATTATTACATATCTTACCTTAGATTTTGTGACAATATTAGATGCCAATTTGACCACGGCAAAATTTCCCTTTCCAATCGTTTTCTCCAATTCATAATATCCGACGCGTAAAAGCTTATCTACGGATATTTTATTTGTCGATGGCAGCTTATAGTTTTGCGGATTTGAAGAAGACATATTCGATTTGGCAGGTCTATCCTTCGATGAGTGAGAGATTTTTTATATCGTATGAATTATCGATGTTGCATTTCAGTGAATTATAACAAAAAATCGCCACATTTGATTTGCATTGATGTAATTAATTGCATTCATTTTAAATGATCTTTTTGTTTATTTATTTTCCTTTAATTGTGCCTTTTCGCTTCGTTGAAAACGCTTTTTAACTGGTTTGTGATGCAGCTAATATCAGTGAAATTAGATTGATCAAATTATGCATACAAGGAGTAAACTCATGAATCCTTCATATTTTTCAAAGACGATATCATTCAATAACCACCAAATATCCGATAAATTTGACATTATAGGCTATCATTTATTTGTTTCTTTGTTGTTCTTTTTATTGTAAAACAATATTGCACAGTCCATAGCTGACCATTTCAATGGCGAAAAAGGTTTTATTAGTAATTAATATGTTATGGACGAACTTTTTCCATTATTGTTGTCATATTCTTCTAGCTGCGACCATCAAGCTTAATCTATAAGAAAAAAAAATCACAATTTAGAAAATTATTATTGTAGTTTTTTCTGTAATATTAAATATGTACACATAACTATTTTTGTGATTGACTTAGAGCATAGTACCGAAAGACAATAACCCACAATTGAGCACTCCAGGTACAAAGCAAAATAAACAATATTTGTCAGTAATAGAATACATCATTGGAACCTCGCAATGATGATGTAATTAACATATTCAGCGAATTAATTTCGAAAATTAAAATATTATTGAAAGTCCTGGTCAACCAGGTTGAATATTGCTTTAAATATGTGTTCAAATTTTCAATAAAAAAAAAAATAAGAAGTATAAAGTGTTTAAAACCAAATTAATTTTAATTAAGATTATGATGTAAGGATTTTCCTCCTGTACTGCGACCCTAAAAGCCCATTGTACACCAGGTTTATTTCAATTAAATCTTCAACAGGTATAGATGCAAATTAACACATAAAAGCTAAACATTAATATTCTATGTGTTTCTTTTCGGTAATACCAATTTATGTTGCCTCTCTGGTGATAATGAAATCTCAGAAATAATTGCTAATGGACTTTACTACACTTTATTTACACTGAAACAAAGGCGAATTGTTTTTCTAATTGGAAGTCATAAATTATGCGACAGAAGTCTCAAATTATATCGTAGTACTTTAGATATGTATTTTAGTGAGACAATCAGACCAGTTGTCAATCGATCGACCCATTTTAATTCTGTCAAATCTATGTTAAAATTAGGTTTTTGCTCAATTTCAAAGGCAATCGTTTTCTTTGACAAGCCTGAATTGTACTACAAGGTGTTATCAAATGATTATCATCAAAAGTTCTTGCGGTTGTATGAAATGGGATCTAAAAGGAAATTCTTAGCAGTACATATGTCAGAAATTCATTATAAACTATGTATTTATAACAATGGCTTTATTGAATTTATTAAATCAAAGAGAAAAATATTAACACAACATCGATCGCCCTAATGAAAGTATTTGTGTTTGTATACATGTATATGTAAATTAAATTTTTTTGGTCACATTTACAAACTGCAGTCATAGACCAATATTGATGTGACTTGTGAACAAGCAAAAAATCATTAAAGAAGCAATAATAGATGAAAATTATTCCAATATTGAAGTCCGCATATGATCAAGAATATACGTACACATTTTTTAAAATATTTTTACGACAAATGTGTTTTGTAACAATTGATCCCAAACACTTGCAACTCGTTGATACATACCTATATTTTATTTTTTACTTCATAAAAGATAAATCATTACCTTCTTAGTTTAAAACTCTGTCCCTGGCGTTATACTTCTGCATCTGATGGAACACATACTAGATTTAATCAAGATACCGAAACCAACCTTTCTTTAGGTTCTCTACTTAATTTCGAATTTCATTCCGATTTATAGCACTAAAATTTCTCTAATTGTTTTTGTATACACTGATTTCTTGATTACTCTGAGTAGCAATGTTTTTCCATTGTCTCCAATAAAAAATATTCACACTTTAATATTGCAATACAATTTTTCACAATACAATCTGAATAAAACTTTTTACACAATTTTGTACCCTCATAGAAAATAAAACGATACGAAATACGACGAACAATTCAGAAGATACGATTCGATTGACAGCAGAGCTTGACATTCAAAAATGGTGACTAGAAGTGTCGATACAAATAGATATGAGTACATTTCGATATTTTATGGAGAAGTCGTAAAGAGTCAAAGAATCAAGTGATTACTTAACATCAATGAACACTTGCAAAAATTGATATATATATATATATATATATATATATATATATATATATATATATATATATATATATATATATATATATATATATATATATATATATATATACATATCGTCTGCAAAAGATCATATTTTGCCATCAAAGAATAAAATATAATACACACATGCACATATTTAATAATCTTGTAATACCAGGTAAATCATTGTCTGAATCAAACTTCATTAATTGGTTGGTCAAGACATAGTATTAGATATAAATCGATATGATTATCAAAATCGTGTGTTGCTTTGTGAATTTCTTCTTTCGGGAGAGTGCGTGTTGCTCTCTAGGATTGCCGTACAGTCAAAATTAAGTTTGTTGGGCCATGCCGTACTCATATGGCATTTTCGGGCTTCGTACGGTATTGGGGGTTACACATTGCGCAGGGTCGTTAATTTTCTCCGCAATTTAAGTACGTTACAATAGCCACTTACACCGTAAGCATGACGTGCGACAATTCTTCTATCAACGGCAGATACTTAAGACATGACGAAACATAGTAACACGTACATATATGTTTGCTTGATACTTACCATCTAGGTGTTATCCTAGAAAAATTATTATGCTATGGCAAACACAAAATCAATGCCACGAAGACATACCACTCAGTATTGCAAAATGTACAAACACGTTAAATTGGCAAATAATTGATTATATTATAAAAAACAAGTGAAAAATGGTAAAGATAACACATACTGTTTTTTAAGCGTGATAAAGCGCTTTTCTCTGAGTACGAGAGAAATACTAAATTGAAAATAATACATTCCATTAACGATTTCACAATTAGATTTTGTGTTGATTTAACAACCATAAACTTTGATGAATTATTTAGGTATGCTTTTATTTTCAATATATTAACATAAATCATAGTACACTACCGTGTCGTAACTTGCAAAAGTTTAGAAAACCATTTAAGACAATATTTAACTGATAAGGTATATATAATTTAATATAAATAAGAACAATTTGTAAAGTATCATCTGCAGCTTGACGTTTACAGAGATTGCACTAACAACAGAAGATCTTCCTTGAGAAAATTAGTATCATTAGCTAATGTAGTTTCTCCTGGTACCGAAAAGAATAACACAATATTTGGAATAAGCCTGAAAGATATGAAACATTAATATTCCTTCTTTTTATGAATGATAAATGCTATTTTATACCGCATATCGAATAGAGTTTTCTCCATGACTTCAGACCCAATCTTTCCTTCATTTGATGATACCAAATTAAATTCCATAGATTCATCGGACAAACATGATTGCACAAATTCATAGATGTCGCTAACTTTCTCATACACGTTAAAAGTACCCTATTTTCAAATAAATAATTGGTAGGTATTAATTAGCAGCCTAAAAAGCATATATTATTTCTTTCATCCATACCTGTATGTAAATGCCATTTGGAAATTTGATTCGAATTAACGAATATCGGTACATTCGTAAATTACGCTCTTCTTCACGTTCGCGCATTGCTTTTGTTTTAAGTATTTGCGCACTTTCTATGGCTTCAGCACGCAATTGCTGTTCACGCTTCAATTCTTCTGGAGAAATTCGATAAAAATCATTTGGTAGTTCAATTCTTTTCACCTGTGATGGCAGCAACACCTTTATATTTCGATCTAACTCCAAATTAATCTTTTCAGCATTTTTTAAGGCTTCTAGTAGCGATGGTAAATCAAAATCCTTTTCCATTTGATCATGCGACCAAATCAAAAATGGTTCATTATCAATTTCTATTTCACGAAAGCCGCAGGATTCGAGAAACGCTAATGCGCCTTCTATGTAGCGTACTTTTTCACAAAAAATCCTAAAACCGAAATATAATAATTATAATATTATAATACGAATAATAATAATAATTATGAAATTTAATGGTAATTAATACAAAATTCCTTGCCTATTTGACATCCTTATTTTGCAATACTTTTCTTCATCGGGATGATTTATTATATTTTCCAGATATTTTGATATTGTTGCAATGCAATCGTCAGCCTAAAACAATTATTTAGAATAAAATTATGAAACAGCGATAATTTACATGTTTAAATAAACCTTTTCTTTCGTATTACAATTGCAAATGATTAAACCAGCCGTAAGAGCACGTTCTGCATCCAACTGCTCATATAAAAATTCTTTGATTTTCACTTTCCATTCAGCTTTAGTTAAAACTTCTTCGCTTATTAATGGGCATCGAAAGTATACTCCTTGACAGACATTCACCTTGTTTTCTGGAACGGCTTCTTGTGTTTCCGAATTCTGCTTTACTTTTTTCTCTGCTTCAAGTTCACGTTTTGCTTGAGCTTTAATAGCTGCCAACGATGTATTAAAATCCTTGGTATCTTTTCTTTGATTACGCGCTAATGCAGCAGCAGCAGCAGCGCGAGCTTCTGCACTTAACTCTTTACGTTTTGGAGGAATGTAGGCTTTTTGAGAGGTTGTGGGTTCCGGTTTAGGCTCATTAAGTGAATGACCCTGTCCCAAACTTCCACCAAGTTTGAGCTAAAATAATATTTAATGTTATAGCTTAACAAAAAATAGCTAAAGACGTGAGAAATAATACATGATAGTCGAATAATTCAATACCGACAAATTGTGTACCCCTTTTTTTTGGCATTATTGCACATATTTCAATTAAATATTAGTAACAATTTGTGAGTCAAAGAAGTAATCATAGTGTACAATAAATATTGTAGTTATATGCATTTATTACTCAATTACTTTTGCATGTTTTTGACAATAAGCACATACAGTCGCATAAATAAAATGTGTGTATCTGTGCAAATGTTTAAATTGCTTTTCAGCTCATTGCACCTTTATAATGAATTTATCTTAATATTTTAATCTCCATATTAAGCAGGTGATATTTGTGTTTTGTGGTTCATTAATTTTGCAATAACAATGAGGTATTAAAAGCACCAAGAGAAGTTCACTCAGTACATGTTGCTTTTTTATTTTATTTTATTGCAAAATAATATATGAAATTGGATTGTCGATTATATTACGATCATTTTAGAAATGAAACTCTGGTAAAATTGCAAAAACTACATATAATATATAGTCATCATACACACATATATATCTCCATTCAGAGCTTGATTCGAGTCTGGCTGTTTAGTGTTTAATTTGAACAGTATTAAACCTGATGATCAACCAAAACAGCTTCGAAAATCTTTACTGCAGTCAACCAATTTACATATTTGTGTTACAATACAAAACAAAGATGCGTATGTTTCATGGTTTAATCATAAGTGAAATACACTTTCATCGCACCGGCGTATATAGTAGAATCTCATAAAGAAAACATCGTATGTAATTAGTCTTCATTAAATTGAATTGTCCAAGTAGCATGTACTACTTCTTAAATATCTTCTTTAATAATCTACAGCACTTGGAGAAATTAGGAATATTTTTAAACACAGATTACCTTAAATGCTGCTTCTTCTTTTTTCCTCGAAAAGAATCTCCTGATTTTTGACATTTTTATCGTAGAACACTTAAATTCTGGGCGAGTGCTCTTTGGGTAGCTTTAATTTAGCTACAGATAATTTCAACTCCTCAATTTCTTTTACAGTGCCTAATAAATATGTACATATATGGTAATAAATCGATTCACTTTTATTGCTAGTTTTACGTACTTGGTCTTACAAATTTTTCCGTAATAACATCCCCGTAGATATACCAAGAGTAGGCAATAAGGCCTGCAGTACCAATCAATAGAGCTAAAAGCAATTTAAATAATGTCGCCTGCAGAGGTGAAAATTCAACAGGACTGCTCCAAGTTTGCGTAGCTGCAGAGAAATCACTTTGTATTTTTGTTGCTGTTCTTACCGTTGCACTTATAAAATGAGTCAGTTGTACTGTGAAAACCTGAAGGGTTTGGTTTAACGACCACTGTAAAGAGGCCGTATTCATTTGCTTGTTTTACAGTATCACCTTTTAAAATATAAAAATTATATTATCAGTTTTGTCGTTAAATACAATTTTTAAAAATTTATAAGAACCTTACTACGAATTTGTATCACGACGAAATAATAAAAATAATACACTTCTTTTTGTACAATTCATTTATTGTGAAAACTAGGAATGACCGATATATCGGTCGATATCTCGCATATCGATAATTGAAGGGAACATTTTTGGGTAATTGATGCTGAAAATATCCGATATTAAATGATAATTTAAAAGCGTCAAGTTAATATCGAGAAGAAATTCTTTCGAACGGTACCCACCTATCGGCAAGCAATTGGCAAATCTCCCCGAAGTAGCAATTTCCCATGAAAACGCTTCTAGAAGGTGTGCAGCCGTTCGAAACCGTCTAATATAAGTAGGTCCCTTCTAATACTCTCTCTGATGTTACTTATGAGCGATCTACTTATGACCAAATAATTAAAGTCAATAAGGATTTGTACAAATGGAACTGGATACCCCCAGTATAAAACAAATGCTTGTTATGAAATAATAACAACAATAAAGCAGTGGGTTTGAAAGTATCAATAACAGGAGCATTTACGAAGAAATTAAAATTTTCAATGATTTCAATTTGGATTTCATTACATTCTGAACCAACTGAATTTATAATTTGCCACTTCTTTTCACGCTGCTCTTGCTGTTGTATGTAAATAGATTACAATTCGCTGCGGTTATTTCTTGCAGCAAATATTCACAAATAGTTACATTTTCCCATTCACTGATTTTTGTTTTCTGAACACATTTGTTACTCTTTCAGTGATTGTCTTTCTGGGATTACTCTACCATAAGTGAGAAAGAAAAAAAAGATGAATTTTAAAAAGCGGGAAATATGAAGGGCGAGATTATATATTGGTTATATATCGATATATCGATAGCTAAGGCGATAATTTTAAATATTCTATACTAAAATATAGTGCACGGTTAGAATTTTATTCGAAATCGAACAAATCGTTTAATCTGTGTTAAATTTTTAGATATATGAAAACAAAACAAATCTGGAAGAAATTGATCTTCAAAAGGAAGTTGAAATTAAAGCAAAATGTTTGTTTCAGTTGAGGGATATACAAGTGCTCGCAACTGCATTTCAATTTCTACAATTCTATCAAATTTATAATACCGCCACTGCACTTTCAAGATGAAATTAATAAGTTGCAATAAGCTGCGATTGTTTTAATCCTCACCACGATGACATATGTGTACTTGTTTTTTCTTACTTTTCTTGTAGTTCTTTTTTGTTTTACACCAATAACACCAATGAAGATGCCATCTTGGATATTATGAGCATCATCGTTAATTTGGGGTGACTAATTAATCAATTTTATAACAAATTATCAAATAATTCATCCAGGCGCTGAAGCTTGGACAATTTCCACCTCGGATGAGCGAATGCTTGGGGTTTTGGAGAGAAAAGTCCTACGCAAGATCTTTGGACCTATTTGCGTTGGTGGCGAGTACCGAATAAGGTACAACCATGAGCTGTACGAGCTGTATGCCGATATTGACATAGTAAAGCGTCATGTCGAGCGAATGGAAGAACACGCTCCAGCTAAGAAGGTGTTATATTCGGAACCCGCTGGAGGACGACGCAGAAGAGGAAGACCAAACCTCAGGTGGAAAGACCAAGTACTGGAGAACCTGACGGTGCTTGGAATTTCTAACTGGCGCCAGCTAGCGAAGAACAGAGATGGCTGGCGAAGCATGTTATTTTCGGCCTAAATCGATATTCGGTTGTTTAAGTAATTAATATATTCTGGCCATTTGTGTTTTATATAATGAGCGAATCGGAAATTGACTACTGATGTGTACTTTACTTATATAAAATTATTTAAACACAACTGCTTTTATTTGAGATTTCATTCAAGTATTTAGTTATTCAAATTTCAATTTCCGCATTCCAATCTTTTATTTTCTTGTGTTCTGCAAATTTTTTTTTTGTATACTATCTTTGTATATTTCCCGCTAAAGAATTAACATCACGATTTGTATGTTTGTTAAACAAAGGTAAGTTTTATGTACATTTTTAATGGTATGAAATGGAATATTAAAATAAAAAATTTGGTTTCAGGAAACCTACCAGCAGCTTTGTCAGTGATATTATAACTGGAAATCTTACGCCCACCCCGCGTACGGAAATATTTCATATAGAGCGAGGTCCACCTGCAATGAATAGCCATGGTTCAAAGACAAACTTTATTGGAAACTCGTAAATAGTTATTTTAGATATCGTTAATAACTGAAATAAATCGACAGTTTAGTGTGCTTCTAGAAGGCCCTCGTGCCGTGGCGGTTACTGAATTTGGTGAAAAGCATTCCATACTCTTAGATGAAGACCTCGTTATTTCCAGTTCGAACAATTTTTCAAATATACCAACGAGATCATCACAGCCAATATCAGAATGCTCTTTATCAGCAAATTCCGCAAATGTTGGTAGTTTGACTAACCCAAAATTAAGAAGTACAAAGAAATCAAAAGTAATAGAAACATTGATTTTTTAAAATTCATCACATTTTATGTATTTTCCCCCCCATTTAAGATAACGCGTCGTTTAATACACCCCAAAACACGCACCACATTTACACCAAGAAATTTACAGGCAACAAATCCTAGCACATCTGGCGGAATTGATCAAACTAAATTTCCTCATTTAAATGTGCAGACTCAAACAGAAAATAGAACTGCGCATATATATGAAAAAAGGTCGGTACCGCTTCCACATGTACCAGTTTCTCACAAATATGAATTCGAACAAGTCGGTGATGGCATTGACAGCTCACGACGTCAGCCATTAAGAATATTACCTATTCAAAAAACAGATAATAAAAGTTTTTTAGGTAACTTGTTTGAATCAATGTTTCGAAAGTAGTTCTTCCAATATTTTAATTAACAGATTTACGTAACATTGCCTCTATATTGACTCTAATAACTGTCGTCTCATGGCTCTTTACTACATTCTTCGAATTAGAAGGCATACTTGATATATTTTCCAAATTAATATATTGTTTACAACTTTGGTTCTCTAAGAGGGAACAATCAATGACGAAAGCACAAATGGCGATGCAGTATATACAAAGTTTTTGGTATTGAAGTTACTATTTCACATGTATATCATATACTTATGAATCATATAATCGTCTAATTGATCGTTGTGTGTACATTTTAATAAAAGAATAATATGTGTAGGTATATATAAAAAAAAAGAATTTGTTATTGTAACGCTTGTATTTCTGAAGAAATTGCACAATTACAAGACCAAATGCATTAAGTTGATAAGAATTTGCACAAAAAAAAAAATATAGTTTTCTTTATTTGCTTACGTTTTTGTTGATACACCAAGTAAAATGCATTTATTTACAAAAATAGGTAAATACTTTATTTTATAGCCTAGACAGACGAACAAAATTAATTTGCATTAAGAAGCATAAGTGCACTTTTGAAATTCACAGTGACAGACGACAACTTTGTGCATTTAGACATCTGATTTTGAAGTTTTGAAAATAGTCAAATTAAAATGGATAAAAGAAAAATTTTATTGGCGATTTTGCTATTTTTAGAAAATCAACAGCAATTTAATGAAAAAATTCTATTGCTATTAAATAAATTAAAAAATAATACAATGCATCTTCGGTGTAAATTTCGCGGACATTTCAATTGAGATATCTGCATATATATGCAGATTGCGTCTGGTGCGACGCAAATCTCTTTGATTTCATCGCTGGTACACCAGACTTTCCGATGCTTGTTTTCTGACATCTAAAAAAAATAGTTTTGTTAATATACATATTTGCATATATATTGTAACAAAAATAGCTTATTTCTCTTCTTGCGCTTTTTTCTTTATTTTAATTTCTTTTCTTTTTCTTCCTGTCAATGCAAATCACCATTCACAATAGCAACCAAGTACCAATTTTTAACGGAATTGCCATGTGGAAATTATTAGTTTAACCCAGTTGGGGGCCAGTTTTTAAGTGCGAGTTTAACTTTATTTGCAGTTTTCAACGATGTTAAACTAAGTTTAATCGCCCAATTTAGCTGGATTAAACTATCAGTTGTTCAGCTGTCCATTCTTGCACTTCAGTACATCTTTTCTTGCTGCGGTTTAAAATAAGTTTAAATTTTAACTCCGTTTACGTAAACTTAGTTTAAACATGTACTGAAAAACTGGTCTTTAGATTGGGCGTTTAAACTTAATTAAAACTACGTTGAAATTTGACCGAAAAACTGCAAATTGAGTCTAAACGACAATTCGATTTTGCCGTAGTCAATAATAAGGGCACACTAATCCACGTTGTATGAGTATTTCTATACAAATAAGTTTTGTATTTTGTTAGTCGTGCTACTTCGCCTTTTTGATTAAATCCAGATTTTACCAACTATAAAATGGATAGTCGTTACAAAAGTACTTGACTACTCGCATCACTATCGTTCAGTGACAACAATTGACTATGTTCGTAATCGATAACTATTTAGTACTTAAATGACGGCAAACCTCAACACCGAAAGTGTTTATGATAAAACGCGCAAGGTTACACAAGGGAGATGAATAGTTCTAAGATAAAAATGTAAACGTAAATATGGATATTATATAGATCAGATTGTAATTATAATCTATATCATATATGTTTAGTTTAGTTGCTGGTGATGTCAACGGAAGGTTTAAGAGTTTTTTTCAGCGGGTGGAGTCAATAAACAAAAAGACGGGACCTTTTGAGATTTTGCTGTGTGTTGGGGAGTTTTTCAGCAGTGATAATAAAAATGACGAATTAACACCGTACAAAAATGGATCTTTAAATAGTATGTGGTGAAATTTGAGAATTGATCTGCTCAATATCCATATCCTTTATTGCAGTACCCGTGCCGACTTACATATTGGGACCTAACGTTAATGAAACAGCAAAGTTTTACGAAAATATAAAAGATGGTGAAATTTGCAATAATTTGACCTACTTAGGTAAACTCAATTAAATTCATAATTTTGAGCATTAAGCTGTAATGTTGTATCCTAATTGTATAAATAAAAGGAAAGCGTGGCGTTTTCACATTAAGCAGTGGACTAAAAATAGCATATCTGAGCGGTTTGGAGGCAAACGATAACACATCAAAGTCTGGCGAGAGATTGTATTTTAGAAAGGAAGATGTGGCTGCCATACGAAATTTATGTTTCACGAGTAAGAATTCATCTTCTGACTACAGAGGCATTGATGTGTTATTGACTTCGCAGTGGCCGTATGGAGTATCGTCAGACACGGTTAGATAGCTGCTATTGTTTATGATAAAGATATTAAGTATATATTTTAAATTACAGGAAAATGCATCTAAATTGATTTCGAAATTGTGCAGGGAAATTAAACCTCGATATCATTTTAGCGGATTAAATGGAAAATATTACGAACCTTCACCCTTTAGGTAGAACTAGAACTATTTATACAATTTAGCTGTTCATCATGATATGATATTTACAGAATACCTCCTGATCACACAACACAGTTGGAACTTTGCACACGTTTTATATCCTTAGCACATGTAGGAAACATAAGCAAAAGCAAATACATTTACGCTTTGAGTGCAACGCCAGTAGCAAAAATGCGAATTCTGGATTTGATTCAAAAATCAACAAATGAAATCGAGTGCCCTCTATTGGGTCCCCAAATTGATGATTTGACGGTATGTATTTTTATTTCCTTGTTTTACGTGACTTAACATATTTAATTTCTCTAGGAGGGCAGAAGTCAGTATTTTTTCGATACCCACTCTAGTGACGATAACAGCGGTAAGCGCAAATATAATGATAAACATCAGGCAAAACGACCCAGAATAATGAACATTGATCAAGAGAAATGCTGGTTTTGCCTCTCCTCGCCTGATGTGGAGAAACATCTGGTGCTATATGTTGGAAATCATTTTTATTTAGCGCTTGCGAAAGGACCTATTAATGATTTTCACATTTTAATACTCTCTATAACACACATCGCATCGAGTTCGATGCTCGATAGTGACAGCTGGGAGGAATTATTGAAATTTAAACAAGCTCTGCGTAAATTTTTCAAGCATAACCAACAGACGGTGTGCTTCACTGAGCGACAATATAAATCTTCGCATTTGCAAGTAAATGCATTAGGCATAGATGAAGGTTATGCTTGGAAAGTGGAACATGCATTTGAGGTATGTACTTTTATGGCGTATATAACATATATGTATCTTTTAATAATAATGACAATAATGTGATTATTAGGACAAAGCAGAGGAATATGATTTGCAATTTGAAACACTTCCACCGCTGACCTCACCTAAAATGCTGCCAGAGAAGGGAGCCTATTTCGTAGTAGAGTTGCCAAACGAAAAGACACTACTTACTCGACAAATGCAGCGTTTTCCATTACATTTTGCTAGGTGAGTCTGGACCTTATCCAATTGATATTTAAGTCTCAATCGTATTAATTTTTAGAGATGTATTTTGTTCCGAGAACTTGCTCAATTGCAGTGAAAAGGTTAATTGGAGAGATTGTAGTTTAACCAAGGATGAGGAAATCAATATGGTACAAAATATAAAACAAAACTTAACTAAATTTGATTTTACAAATTTAATTTGATTTTTAAATAAAAATGAAATGCTAAAAAATACCAGAATTATTTAAATAACTATTTTACACCAATAATTATTTCTTAACGAAAATCATTTTTTTGTTTTGGTATATAAAACACAAGAGTGACAGGCAGCAAGTTTGCACTTATCATAATTCATGACTTATTGGAATGAACTCTTAGCTCATGAATCCCGGTGATATATCTTGTTTAAAATTTGAAAGAAGACTTCGTGTGGAACACCACGCGATGTTTGTTGAATATGAGTTTTGATCATATTATACGATTCCTCTTCATAGATAGCAAACGTATTTAGAATGCCCAGCTCTTTATAGAGCTCTTTAACACGAGCAACTTTTTGAGGATCTAAAATAAAAATGGATTATATTATCTAATTATGTATTCTGCTGCAACGAGAAAATACACTACCATCTTTGCCGTAGCAGTCTTCCATTATGGCTTTTTGCTGAACATTGGCTCGTTGCATACAAACTACAGCTAGCCAAGAGCATTTATTATCTTGTATATCGGTGCCGATTTTTCCAGTTACATCGGGATTACCAAAACAGTCCAGAAAATCATCCTGAACTTGGAAAAAATGTCCCATTTCCATTAATATAGTTTTCGACTGACGAAAGGCTTCTTCATCCTTTATCCTATGAAATTAAATGAATTATCATTTTCATTTTTTTTTTCACTACATATTAAAAGCTTTTTTGTGATATAAACAGAATTTTTGAAACTGAAGACACACAATTATATAGCTACTGGTTTATAAAATTCTCAAGAAAATCAAAATCGTGATATTCCACACTGTTCATATTAACTTACCCAGCCAAATGCATAGCTAAAGCAAACGGCAAATAGAACGTATAATATGATGTCTTATTCGATACAATAGCTTTATATTTCTCCATTGTAAACGTGGCAACACTTTTATTTGAATTCAATAGATCTAATGACTGACCAAGCGATGTGATGAACGTTATTTCATGAAAAAGATCCATCAATTCAGCATAGCAATCCAAATGGCGAAATCGTTTTCTAAGTATCGTATATATTGCGTTTTCTATCATTAAAAGATCATTTATAGCAATATGACCGACATCCTTTAATTTATACCAGCATGGATGTCCGCGTCGTGTAGTGCTATTATCCATAATATCATCAGCAATTATGAAGAAGCTTTGAAGCTAAAAATAGAATATAATTTCTATTTAAAACTGAGTGAAATATGGGTGCCTATATTATAATATCAATTAAAATTGTTTATTCAACAAAATCTATTCGAATAATTCGATCGATTGTTCGATAAAACGATTAATCGCACATCCCTAATATATATATATATATATATATATATATGCTTACCAATTCCACACACCATCCCAAATATATGGCCATTTTAATATTTTCTGGTGTCAAACGATCAGCATTCATTAAATTTTTATATGTTAAAACGGTAAGAAGACCGCGATTTTTTTTGCCACATGGCACATTGTATTGCAGCGCCTAGAAAGTTGATACGCAGTTAATTTTAGAAATTTACTTTTAAATTTAAATCAACGGCTAAGTTCCATTATTGTGTTTAAAAAATCTCACTAGTTTAATGCTAGTTGATATTGCGTTATAATGTTCCCATCTGGGATATATAGGTACATAAAAGCATAGTACATTACCTTTGTAAACCAGTTGACGGCTTCATGACAGCTATAACTGCTAGCAGCTTCACTAAGATCTCGTACCAAATCTGAAAGAAATCGTTATTTGTAAATTTAGAGCTAATAAAAGTTACTGGGAGAACAAATTCCTGATCTCACAAACTGATAGTTTGTAACCGAGAATATTAATGCAATATAAATATGGCACTAAATGTTCCATTATTATTATTAGACGTGTTACATTTGCACAATAACCTACTAATACTTCTGAACTGTTTAATAGAATAACTTCAATTAACCAACCAAATACAATTCCATATTAAGTATTAAAATATAGCTTCTCTGGATTTTTGTAAATATTTTTGAGAGATTTCTATATAGAAAATATAAAATTAAAAAGCCAACGCAAGATTTGTAAGATCAGGATGACATTTGACATTACATTTAGAATTTAGTAATTATGATTTTACCTGGAAATACAGCCATAAAATCTCGACTTTCATCTTTTGACACAGTCGCACGTGCTGCCATAGGAACTGGATGATTCTGTTGAGTTGACAAAGTTCTAGAACAACAAAATGTTTTCGTGCAAACTTTGCATAAGTTATGAATAAAAATTAAATATGCATATACACATGAACCAAAAACAAAAATTAACATAATTCGAATAATACCTTATGCGACAAAATATAGAAAATTACATCTACATCTGTCGATAAACTTATGAAGGCGGTCATAGTCACGTCATGGTCACGAACCGTTGTTGCTTTCATTTCAAAATTAAAATTAGCTCAGTGGAGCCAACTGAGATTCTCAGTTACTACTATATAGACGACTTTTGAATTTATTGCAAAATTAATCAAGCATAAAACCAATTGGTCGTAAAAGTGTTTTATTTGTATCATTAATATTTATAAGGAAAACTTTGCAAGTATCTACCAATTGGCAATTTGAATTATAATAGTTAAATACTTTCATATACAACAAGAATGAGAGACGGTTTTATATCACCATTTACTGATATAAACCAAATCTATATTATAAAATTTTTTGTATGCATTTCCAGAAATTTAAAAATTGCGTAAACAGTAATAAATGCTAATGAAAATTCAATTTATATTGCAAACTCTTAGCAAGAATTTAAATGTAAATGTGTAGTAAATAAATAAATAAAAATGTCTAATTTGGACTTTTAAAAACTCCCCTCTATATTTTAAATATTCTCGTGTCTAATTTGTATATAATTATTATCTATTTATATATTCTTAATTCAAACAATTTTTTTTAGCAAGAACGAAGTATCTACAACTACAGCAACATTTGAAGTGCATTTACTCTCCTTACGACTGCTGATGAGAATTTTAATGTTTAATTTTGCAATAACATTCAAGTTGTCATTTGTTGCTATTGCTATTAATTTAACTGGTAAACATTGTTTTGACCTCGTAATTCGATCATTAAAAACACATATGTAAAAAACACCTAAAAATAAGCGTGTGAGCATATTCAATGAAACAAATTGCTGGAATTTGAGATTGATTTTCTGAAGTTAATGCAAATAGCTACATATAAAAATTAAATTTTACTGTCAACCTCATTGAAACGTTTCCGGACGCAAACGCATCTTATGAAGTTCAACCCTAAAAATGATAAACGATGATAACAAAACTGTATATATATACATATATATGCTAATAAGCCAATCCGGTCGTACATTTGTGCTTATTGAATAATAGGTATTTACATATTTTAAGAAATTGCTGAATCAACATTATAAATGTATAAATTTTGCAAACCTTCTATTTGCTCCTTAATAGTAAATGCATTCAAGTTTTGAATGCCACTGTATAAATTAATTTTATTTGATCGTCGATTAATGATTTGGTTAATAGCAATTAAGAATTATCCGTCACTTTAAAAATAGTCGAACATATTAAAAGAATCTTACAATACTTTTCCCCGTTTTTATCACTGTAACGCATACCGAAATAAAAAATTACCTCAATACAGTTTCTTGACTCCTTAATTTTGCCGGTAGACCAAACTGTTGTAGCATCGATTTAGGTGCAAATTCAGTAGTTTTTTGCCCATTATTAGATATGCGCCGGCAAATATTGGTTAATACAAAATTTGGCTTATATTCACAAGATGAAAGCAGAAGACTTATTATCCGCGACTCAACGAAATTACGCACCAACATATTTGAGCTCTTGCTTGTACTGAATTATAAAGTAATTAGGAGATATCATTAAATAGGTAAGGCAATCATAGAAAATAGTTCCGCACTCACAAAAACAAGAGATGTAAAGAAATCAACAGCGAACATATCGAAGAAAAGTAAGGGTAAAGAAAAAACAACAGAAGATTTTGACACTATTTGAATACAATTTTGCATTTGGCTTGGGGTTACCTGACGGTATTATAATGAAGGTAGAGTAATTGTAAAGCTGTATTGACTTTCTGGCAGATTTTGTAAAGAAAATTTGTAACAGAAAATTAATGATGCCTTTCAGGTCACTGAAATAAATTACTGTTATGGAGATATGGTATTATATTAGGTATTAGGATATGGTATTATATTAGGTGTAGTAAAAGGATATCCACTACTTTTCCAATAGATAGCTTTAGTAATCTGTATCTTGCGTCGTGTAAGTGCGATCGGGTTACGCTAGATGGTGTTAGAAAGATGGGATTTCGTACTAGATACACTTTTCAGGCAGTTTTGTGATTGCTTGACTCAGTATTGTTTGAGCACGCGTCAAAGGTGGACACCAGTAAAGAGAAAATACGACATATTATAAAGTTTCTCTTTGATAAAGGCGAAAACGCAAGCCAGATGGCTGAAAATGTGAATAGTGTTTATGGTTCTGATACCGAAACAGCCAATCACGTGCAATTTTGTGTTTCGTCGATTCCTTTCCGGTAATTTTGATGTCAAAGATGCTCTGCGCTCTGGAAGGCCAATTGTCGAAAATATCGATAAAATAATGAAAATCGTCGAGTCTGACCGTCATGAAAACACTGCTTCTATTTCCCAGGAGTTAAACATTGCACAAAAAACCGTTTGGAAACATTTAAATAAATAAAACCTTCAATTAAATGCAAAAATAATGGATTTTCTTTTACTACACCTACTATATGTGCATTACATTACAGAATAAGAAATGGAAAAATTCGTGATCTGACAAGAATCTTGCCAAATTGGATTTGCGCCATATAATGGCAGAAACTGTTTCCTTATAGTCGAACTCGTATGTTTGTTGTTCTCTTCTTTCCGTATCTGTTTTTTGTTGTCTTGTTTATTTGTTCTCCTCATTCCTGAGAATTCTCTTATTGCTCTACCTTTATAATGATACCCTGGTATTCAATAAACAATTTCAGACTTGGCACAATGGAAAAGTGATATTCTGTACTAAAAAATATTTTAATTGGGCGATTCGCTGATTCGTGAATTATAGCGGGCAAAATATGGAAGTAAACAAAGAGAAAATTCGATATGTTTTACAATATTGCTTCGATAAAGGCCAAAACGCAAGCCAGGCGGCTGAAGTTGTGAATGATGTTTATGGTCCAGGTACTGTCTCAGCCAATTACACGCAATTTTGGTTTCGTCGATTCCGTTCCGGTATTTTCGACGTTAAAGATGCACCTCGCACTGGTAGACCCGTTGTCGAAAATGTCAATAAAATCATTAAAATGATAGAAGTAGACCAGCGTGTTAGCAGTCGTAGCATCGCTCAGGAGCTAAAGATGGACCACAAAACAGTCTTAAACCATATACATAAAGCTGGATTCAAAAAGGAGCACGATGTTTGGGTGCCCGACGTTGAATTGAAGCGAAAAACATGGACTGAACCAAACCGAAATATTACCCCAATAAAACACGAAACAGAAGAAGAAGCTATTCAAAAGGAACAATTCTAGAAATTATTTATATAAAATTAAGAATATAATCAATATAAATTCTCAATACATGTTTCTGTATTCTGAGGCGGAAAAGTGGTAGTGCTTTTTTCGTTTTCCATATTGTATGAACCTAAAGTAACACCTGTTGGTAAAAATTATCACTCTGTTATCCCTTAGCTGATGTCGCTTTTGGTGTTAACACTGGATGACGTGTAAAATATGAACAAATACTAATTATGTTTCCACTTATTAGAAGCTTTAAATACGGATTTGAATTAATGTAAAAAATATACATATATTTCTTAAAATATTCATCTTACATCTGAATGAAATACTTGAATAGTAGATATAGTAAATCAAAGTTCTATGACTAGAGTAGGAATAGCAAAAGGATTGTAGGCAATTTTTGAAAGCAATGAAAATTGAGCTCGAATTAGGTGGGTTAAACATTACTTAAACAAAAAAAGTTTTAAACTACAAACTCTTATTCTAAGGAATGAATTGAATAAATTTAAAATGCTTCAAATGATACAAATAATTCCTTTGTCAATAATAATTCTACACAATAACTTCAGTTAATCATCGAAAAACAAAATTTCTAATATTCGTTTCTGTACATGCTTTCGACGCTCTTTAGACATTTTTAGTAGTTCAGTGGTTACAAGTTCACCTAGTAAATGTTCAGAGCTACGTTGGGGTGGATTATGAGGTGTTTGAAATTTAGTAAAGTGCTGCTGATGTGGCTGGGTTTGTTGTTGGTGTGGTAGTTGTTGATACAGTTGAAACAAGAAATCTGCATTCGATGGAAACATGGAATGCTGCTGATTATTACTACCGGAAGTGTTGCGTTGTATTGTAGTCACAGAAGATGTTCCCGCAGATGAGTCTAAATTACTATCGTGGTGTTCGCTGATTACAGTTTGAGGTTGCAGCAAACAGCTGCTGTTATCGTCTGAATCGTCGTCAGTATCATCGACAAAATTTGTATTCAAACCAGTGTTATTGTTGTTGTTGCTTAAGGAAACATTGTTACTGGCATGTGCATTTAATTGCACTCGTGGCTTTTTTGTGTTGTAGTTATTGCTAGTAGATGAATCTAGTTCATCGTTAAATACATGTGCAGATATTGGGTTGGAAGAAGAATGAGCAGCTGCTTGTTGTGTTGAATTTGTGGTGTGACCTACATTAAGGTAGGTTAGTAATATTCATTGTAATAATTTGAATTTTATAATACCTGTTCCATTGTGAATATGATTTATTCCACCTACAGGAGACGACTGTGGAGATTTCATTGAAGAGGATGATGAAGGTATACCTATAACGCCTTCATTTTGTGTTACACTGCTGATCGCGCTGCTATTAGCACCATCGCGATAATGTTCTTGAAAATTTTGAGAAGAATCAGCCATTGCTGCTGCAACCGCTTGGTGGTGATGAATTTGTGATTGGGAAATTTGTTGTAGTTGCTGAGATGCAACAGCGGCCGCAAAATCCCGAAAAACTTGACCCGCTTCGATTTTAACTTGCCCATTAGTATTGTCCATAGCAGAAGCAGCAGCCGCAGCTGAGCTAAGAGCTTGTTGGTCCTGTTGTTGATAAAGATGCTGCGCCCCAATATTTCCGTAATGACCTAAACTTTTGATTGACCCATTTGACTTTGAATCCATATTATATTCGCTATAATTGGAACTATTTGCCGAATGTGGGGAAGTCAAAAAATTTGGTACATTTCTGTACGACTTTCGTGGTTGAATATGTTGATCAAGGAATTTCATCTTTTCTAAGTATGGCCTCGAAAGATGTTCATAAACTGGAGGATCGCCTTGCTTACGCTGAGAAACATATCGTTCGCGCAAATACTTCCACCGCTTTTTACAAGTTTCAACTAAAATTAGATTAATTTAAGAAGTATACAATAACATGGTTATTTTTTTAATTACCGTCTGTCCTTAACTTCATAGCAATTGTTTGCCAAGCTTCATCTTTAGTCTCATATTTTCCACCACTACTAACTGTACCATTTGTATTTCCATTAAGATAATATTTCTGTCTGTTATAAATTACTCCATGATGAGCAACTTCGTCTATTAACTGTTCGTCCATCATTTTAAATGCCTAAAAGAATTGAAGATTTTAACAAATTTTCCTCAATTATATTCAATCAACCACATTTGACATTTCGCATCTCTTTTTTATACTTAATTTACCAGGGATGCTTTTCAGTAAACCGCTTGTATAAGCAAACAACAGGGATTGTATTTTATCCGAATTTTCAATTCCCGTATTATAAGTACACTCGGTATCCATATTAAAATAAGTATAATGATTCAACCACCGACCGACGTAAAACCTTAGACCGTGTTAGCTGACACGATCTATCTTATGAGATTGTCATGTTAACGAAAACTCACCAACGCTTGACGGTGATGTACCCGTTGCCGTAACGGAGAGAATCAAATACAATTTTGTATGTTCTTACGTCGTCAGGGCGTTACGTCGAAGGATAGTTAAACCATATATATCCATGTCAATATTTAAGTAATTTAAAAACATTATGTGTTTTCATCTAAATGTTTAAATTCCTCGTAAATCACGTAAACTTCGTAAACTTACGAGCTCGTAAAACATTGTTACTGTGCGAAAAATTGTAAATTGCTTTCCGATAAGTGGGCATAGATTACGATTTATGTACAGGCGAACAATGAATGTTCGATTGATGCGTTGATCAAATGATGATATTATTGAAAAACAGCAACCTTACTATTTTGAGGATGAAATCTTGGTTTTACACATATACATGACCTTACCATTCCATGTCCGATTAGCGCTTAATCATAACTTATCTGTAAGATATCAAAAATAGTGTTTTCACTATGTCCGGTTAAGGCACATCTGTCAGATAAGTTTCGGTTAACTTAACGCGAGCATCGACTATCGGTTAGCTGCTAACCAGAACAATAATTGACAGCTGATTTTAGTCAAATAACATATCAAATAAAATTATTATGATATTAAAATATTTTTCTCGGTGCTTGTGTAATTGGGAAGCTGATTTCGTTTATTTTCCATTATTAATAAAATTAAAACTAAATTAAATTTAATAAACTATATAAAAACTTAAAACGTGCATTATTAATATTACTTGAAATGTAAAAAAATATTAGACGTCATGCAGTTGAAATATATTTTGTTTTTAGTATTCCGAAAATCTAAAATAATTATTTAGGGCCATCGGTAATATGAATTTTTTGTAACAGTTGCTTCTCAGGCAATTAAACTAGGTTGGCTTGCCGCTCGCAATTGAGGCACAAGTGTTGCAATTTTGCAACCGAAGTCAATTTATTTACTACTTTAAGTCTAAATAATTTAATAAATAACAAAAATCAATGGAATTCAATTTTTTATGTTTGTCATCATTTTATTTAAATTTTCGTTATAGAAAAATGTCATGATATCAGTATATGTAGTAAAATTTTTGACGTCTGTAGTGACATATTTCGAAAATATACTATTGCAATTCTTTTGCATATTTGTAATACTCATCATGATTCGGATTCAAATTGGATTCAATCGGATTCAAATTGGTTGAATTAATTTTGTACTATGACCTAAAAATAAAATATACTATAAATGTACTAAATGTAATATTAGGCTGTTGAAAGACTCATTGTCTTTTTGGAATTCTGTGGTGACCACAGAATATCTATCGCTCGCGATTTGTCTGCAACTCCTGAAATGATCAAAAATGTTTTGTCATTAAATCCATTATTATAGAAAGTTGTATTTCATTACCAAAATTGTGTTCATGTTCCTGTGTGCAATTCCGCGAGCAGACATAGATATGTAAATCAACATCATCACGAATTAAAACATCTAATCTTGGTACAGCGTTGCTGCTATCACTGCTCTTACAAGGATCTGAAACTGTTGAGTTTATGTTAATCACTGGATTTTGCAATTTGCATAAAGTATTGTTATTGTGTGGCTGGGTTTGTGATTGTATTTGCATGATATTGTTCCGCAAGTGTATGCTAATATTATTGGCTTTTAATTTGATCAGGGAAGATTGTGTTGAACAATGTCTTAATGTTTCTTTATCTGAGTGTGAACTTAAATGATTTCTCTCATCGAGCATTGCTTCAGTCGTGCTTTCTAGATTAGATTCCTCAGTATTACTTGGAAACTTCATTGCACTATGTTCCTCCAAATCGTTTACACTTGGTTGGAGAGTATTTTCTGTCAAACCATGAGGAGTTGCATTGTCGCTCATATTCTCTTCGCTGAAGGCATCTCTTTCATCCGACTCCTCTAGGATTTCAAAGCTGGCTTGACTTAAAGTTGTATCTTCTGTCATTTGAACTGTTACACTTTCCATTTCCGAAGTGGATTCCGCTGTATTTTCATCTG
Organism: Megamerina dolium; assembly: GCA_963854835.1. NCBI lineage: Eukaryota > Metazoa > Arthropoda > Insecta > Diptera > Megamerinidae > Megamerina > Megamerina dolium. The sequence goes on from OY978525.1 coordinate 1,100,402, forward strand.
CACTGTTTGAGGTGTCGTGATCACTGTTTGAAAAACGATCTTGACTAGTTTCGGTTGTACTCTTTCCGGTACTGTCTTCATATTCACTCTCCTCGCTGTGAATACTATTGTAATCCTCGTCTGAATGCAAATTTTGCGGAAGAGTTGTTGAGAAAATCGAATTTCCTCCTACAATGGCATCTGTACTACCAAAACCCTTTGTGATGTCATTGATTACTTCCAGTGTGGTTTGATCATTTTTTAAAGAATCGGTACTACGTAAACCCCGTACTATTTCATTGCTTAAATCAGTACTAGGTTCTTGCGAATCAGTAATTCTTGCGGGTGTAATAGTTGTTGTTTTTGTTATGTTGATCGGTGTAGTGAAAAATATTTCATTTTGTGTATGTGGTGTGTGTGTTTCTTTTGTACCTGTAATAGTATTATGGCTCAGGATATTTCGCATTGTGTCAGATAAATATTTTGATAAAAAATATTCCCATCTATTTTTTACCCAACTTACCTGAAGACGGCGCTGTAGTGGTGGGTGTTGTCTTTATTAGATCTAGCGTAGCAATCGTAGATTCGCTACTAGAATCCGGTGTTGCTGAAACTGCATTCGTTGTCGACTCTTCTAGATTTCTGGGTTCACTTGAACTACGACTGGTTGATTCACTTGGATCTATCGTAATTGTAACAATCGTAGATTCGCTAGTAGAAGAACTAAGCGATATTTCTTTTTCCGTTGTTTGTTCACTTGTAGAAGCTGGTGTTGTTAAGACTGCTTCCGTTGTCGACTCTTCTGATACACTTGAGCTACTACCTGTGGAACTTCTTGGATCTATCGCATTTGTAGTAGTCGTAGATTCGCTAGTAGAAGAACCAAGCGATGTATCTTTTGGCGTTGTTTGTTCGGTCAAAGAAGCTGGGGTTGTCGATTCTTCTGAATTTCCTGACAAACTTGAACTACCAATTGTGGACTCACTTGGATCATTTGCAGTTGTAGCGGTCGTAGATTCGCTAATAGAAGAAGCAAGAGATATATCTTTTGGCGTTGTTTGTTCAGTCAAAGAAGCTGGTGTTGTTGAGCCTGCTTCCGTTGTTGACTCTTCTGAATTCCCTGACACACTTGAACTACCAATTGTGGACTCACTTGGTTCATTCGCAGTTGTAGCAGTCGAAGATTCGCTAGTAGAAGAACCGTGAGATGTATTTTTTTGCGTCGTTTGTTCGCTTGTAGAAACCAACGTTGTCGAGTCTAGTACTATTGTTGACTCTTCTGAATTCCCTGATACACTTGAACTACCAACTGTGGACTCACTTGGATCTATCTCAGTTGTAGCAGTCGAAGATTCGCTAGTAGAAGGACCGTGAGATGTACTTTTTTGCGTCGTTTCTTCGCTTGTAGAAACCAACGTTGTCGAGTCTGCTTCTGTTGTTGACTCTTCTGAATTTCCTGATACACTTGAACTACCAACTGTGGACTCACTTGGATCTATCTCAGTTGTAGCAGTCGAAGATTCGCTAGTAGAAGAACCGTGAGATATATCTTTTTGCGTCGTTTGCTCGCTTGTAGAAACCGGCGTTGTCGAGTCTAGTTCTATTGTTGACTCTTCTGAATTCCCTGATACACTTGAACTACCAACTGTGGACTCACTTGGATCTATCGTGGTTGTAGCAGTCGAAGATTCGCTAGTAGAAGGACCGTGAGATGTACTTTTTTGCGTCGTTTCTTCGCTTGTAGAAACCAACGTTGTCGAGTCTGCTTCTGTTGTTGACTCTTCTGAATTTCCTGATACACTTGAACTACCAACTGTGGACTCACTTGGATCTATCTCAGTTGTAGCAGTCGAAGATTCGCTAGTAGAAGAACCGTGAGATATATCTTTTTGCGTCGTTTGCTCGCTTGTAGAAACCAACGTTGTCGAGCCTGCTTCTGTTGTTGACTCTTCTGAATTTCCTGATACACTTGAACTACCAATTGTGGACTCACTTGGATCTATCGCAGTTGTAGCAGTCGAAGATTCGCTAGTAGAAGAACCGTGAGATATACCTTTTTGCGTCGTTTGTTCGCTTGTAAAAACCGCGGTTGTCGAGTCTGGTGCTATTGTTGACTCTTCGGAATTCCCTGATACACTTGAACTACCAATTGTGGACGCACTTGGATTTATGACAGTTGTAGCAGTCGTCGATTCGCTAGTAGAAGAACCGTCAGATATATGTTTTTGCGTCGTTTGTTCGCTTGTAGAAACCGGCGTTGTCGAGTCAAGTTCTATTGTCGACTCTTCTGAATTGCTTGATGCACTTGAACTGCCAATTGTGGAATCTGTGGTAGAAGAGCCAAGAGATATTTCGTTACGCGTTGTTGAAATTGTAGCCTCGGTAGATTGGCTTATAGAAGAGCCTTTGCTCGAATTTGGTTCGCTTGTAGAAACTGGTGTTGTTATGTCTGATACCGTTGTCAGATGTTCCGGACCGCTTGCAGCAGTTGAACTTGTTGCAATGGTACTTTCACTATTTCTCTTAAAAATTGTAGTACTTGAATCATTTTCGTGAATCAAATTATCCGATTCTGGACCTGTTTGGTTAGCGAGTTCGTCACTTTCACTGGTTAATTCATTTATTGATGCTACTGCTGGCTCTGTTGAAACCGCTGATTCAGTTGTAGAAAAGCTTACATCTGCAGGAATGGTGGTTTCTGATGACATTGTAGTTTGAACCATTGATGTTAGAACAGTGGTAGAATTTATATTATCGTCCGTCACAGCGCTGGAATTTATATCAGTTGTAGAATCGCTTGTCGGTCCAGAACTTGTGCTTGACTCTGCTTCTGATTCCGTAGTGGAGGATGCAATGGTTGAGGATTTATTTTCAGTGGTAGAAGCAGCATTCTCTGAATCTGTTTGCTGTGAGGAAGCTGTAGCCGTTGAACTAGTTGTGTCAGTTGTGGACACTATATTATTTGGGTCAGAGTCCTTGGTGATTGGGTCTATTTCATTTGTGGATATGTCGGCTGAATGTGATTCGGTTTTAGTACTATCCACAAATTCGAGATCTGCATTAGTATTGGTAGTTTCATCAGATACATTCGTCGTATCACTTTCAAAGTTTGTATGCGTTGGTGGCTCTGTTGATGGATCCAGATCCTGACTGGGATTACTGTCATTGTCATCTGTAAATGATTGAAATTATTTTGCAAAATATTTACCGAAAAATTCTCAAATATTTACTGTCGTCACTATCTGCACATCCGCTCATTGAATTTTCTATGGGATACACGTTATCCTCAAAAGAAGCCGCGGAGTAATACGGAGGATATATTTGCGGATAATATGGTTCGTACGGAAGTTTAGGATAAACTAGCTCAGCCAATTGTATACAATCACAAGCTACTTCACTTTTTGGTAGGCATGCCTTTTTCGATATATCGAAGAAGGTATTTGTAGGACACCTAAAATACATATTCATTATTTAATTGTAAAATAAATGTTCATGTAAATATATTTTGATCTGACTTGAAACGAGTTTGTAAGTACACTCCGTCTGTATTCAAGCTGCAGGAATAGTACAAAGTGCAATCAGAGGGCGAACGATAAATGCCATCTTGTAAGCAGGGTGGAAACTTCTGTTCACAATCTTCAGGAATATATGTTCCATTCGTTGAAATCTGCGTTGGTGCACATTGATTGCCTGGCACACATTTACGCAATGTTGGCGAGAAAACCGTTGCAGGCGGACATGTATATATGTCCAGATTTAAATTTTCATCACACTTATAGTATGTCGTACAATCCGAGAACATGGGAAAACGGCCACTTTTTGTACAAATTGGCTCGAATTCTAATTTGGGGGATGGCATACATTGACCACATGTTCTGTTAAATGTCTACAAAATTTGAAAACAATTTTAACACATTTGGACAAAATTAAAATGCAAATTTTCGACTTACTTGTAAATCTTGACATTTTCCATAAATTACGCAATCTGGTTTGCACACATAATAATACTGTGGCTGATCAGGATGAGCTTTAATGCCTATAAAATTTCCAGAACATCGTTTTTGCTATTAATGGAAAATCAAGTCGTTTATTAAAACATTCATGAATATATTTGAACTAATGAAATGGTATTACATAGTCCACAAACACTGGCAAACCGCCACCTTGGAAGGGGCGCAAAACTTGTCGATTCTTATCATAAAATGTTCCGGGTGGTGGAAAGTATGATGACTGAAATAATTTCAAAAGATGTTCATTTCCATTTTATAAACAAATCACAATCGCCTTTAATATTACCTGATACCAAGGTGCACCATAGTATCCGGAATATAGAGCAGGACCACCTTGATATGGTTGTGGAATCTGGTACGCAGGATGTGCAATATAACGTGCTTCATTTATATGCAATATTACTAAAGTCACAACGAATCCAATCAAATTGCTTGTTTGAGACGATTTCAAGTGCATTGTTTTGCAATTTAAATTTAAACACTTTCACAATTTTACGTTTTGTACGTGCACATGTGTGTGTGTGTGTATGTATTTGCAAATTTATTATTATTATTTTGTTTGTTTGCACTTTAATGAATTTATTACAGGATATTGCTTATAATTCCTTTCCTATTGCTTTAGTATTCCTGAAATATGCGTTGGTGTGCGAGCGTGCACCGTATATGTTTATGGTATTGTGTGAGTGTGTTGATGTATGTATGAATGTATGCAGAAGCGTCTTTACACACGGAACGCTTGCGTACGATTGCACTGATTCCGGTTAATGGCTACCGCTTTTAATGTGCATTGCTCGCAAATGCACAGCTTAGAATGTTGCTTACATAACTTGAGAATCGAACACGTCGCTAGAAACTTTCAGCCAATAGACAACATTTCCCAAAGTAATGATCGAAATATGTATTGTGTGTATGTTACAAAATAGAACACGAACCATATGGCAGAACTTTATAAAAATATGAGCTTTGTTTACAAACATGGCACGATAAGTGAGCAGAGCAGCGCAGCGCGTCTTTTCTTTCAACTTCGGAATTGAATGTCAAGTTCATGACTAAAATATGAGGTAGTGCATGGTATCACTGATTGATGATGGCTTTTTTTTTTTAATATTAAAGGCCAATTTTGTTGATTATTTAATTCTTAATTATGTAGCTTTGACCGTTGTATACAAATAAGCGTATATTATAATTCCGTGTCATAGATTCTCACATTACAGATCCTTACGCACGTAGAACAGTTAGCATATTTCAATTATTTCAATTACTAATTAATGGAATTAGTTCAAGTGTTCAAGTGTTCAAATGTAATTATGGCATTATTTCAAGACAATGTTTTAATGAATATTGAATTAATTGTATTCTAATCCACTCATAATCGGATCTCTGGCAATGTGATGTGTACTAATCAGATGAATATGTACGATATGTAGCCACTCTTGCTACTTTAAGTAAGAATTTAAAAATCTGTTAGCATTTAATTGGTACAAATACAACAAAATTGTTTTTAACATTTTTCGTGATATCTATTATATTAAAAGCAAATATTTATAATGATAACAATAATAATATGATAATATAATTTTTGTATTTTTAATATCTGATGGTAAATGAAGTAGCATAGCAACAAAATGCGTTTCACACGTATAAAATTTTAATTATCTTTGATAGCAATCGTTTTTGTGCGTGCTTTCAAACAAATTTTCAGGGGATAGGCGTGAGAGTTGGAGAGGCGTGAAAATATGTATTACAAGAATAAATGTCAAAAGATATAAGAAACACCATCAATGTATCACATTGTTAATTATAACGGTTAATGCTAATAAAATTGATCAATCTAATTTTTTTCAATATTTATTTTCTTATGCTATGTACATATATACAAGTATTTTTCTTTGTTATGGAATGTCATGGAATTCGTTTTTTATTATTATTTTTTAAATTTATTATTTTATTATGAATTATAATTTGTTTGGTATAATCTGTGTAATATTTTCTCGAAATCAAATTGATTTTTTTTCATATTTGCATATCCAAAACATCTGACAAATTATACGCAAAAGGATTTGTATGACAGCTTGTTAGCCCACAAGTGCCCATGGATGCATATTTCATTTCTACTTTCCTTGGCGTCATTATATTTTTAGTGAGTTTTTCCCTGAGTCATGTTTTTCGCGTTTTAATAAATAAAAAATATTTTCTTTTTGTAAAATATTATTGGCTAAACGACAAAAACGAAAGAAAATCCAGGTGATTCCAATTAATATTTAAACCTTTTTTATTCAAATTTATCGTAAATTGGATTTATATTTTGATCAAACTGTCTCTAAAGAATGTAATCGATATAAATTTTGCAGCGAAAAATGTTTTCAGATTAATAGATTTTTTCTAAATAGTACCCGCACCTTCAAACCTCTTTCCTATTACTTGATTGACGGAGATGACAGATAAATGCGTTCTGTTGATGATTCCATATATCTCATACGTTTCAGCAGAATATTTAATGAAAAAAAGAACAATAACTGAATTTCTTTTCATGGTGAATTTTATAAAGTTCTTTTCTCTAATGCGTTGCAATTCGCTATGTTAATAAATGCCATTTTCATGAGTACCCAGTGAATTTGACAATTAATATATGCCTACTATACATCAACAAAATAGATCAGAAGAAGAGAAAAATAAAAAATATTTGAATTAATATTTCTTGATTCTTCTATTCCTAAACATCAAGAAAACTCCAGTTGATATTAAGGATTTGACAAAAGTTGGAGAGTTTCACATTTTGTAGAGATGGCCGCCAAATTTTGAACAGGTGTGTTAAATCAAACGAAAATGTAAAAAAGAAAAAAAACCCAATAATAATATTGTAAAAGAAATATTTTAAATGTATTCGGTCAGCAATTATCAGTTTATTAAATTTTTTTTTTTAGTATTACACATTTAAAATGTATGCATATACGATATGTGAGCAAAATGCATACATCTCTAACTTAAACTTCCTGCCGTTCTTCCGGCTCACCATCCATTGTTAGGCTGCGTAATGATCTGAAATAAAAAATGGCAGATTCTTATTAACACAAATTGAATCATGTTGCTATGTAATATTTAAAAAAAAAATGTATTTTTTACGGAAATTAATAAACTACGGGAAGTGCGTTAAATTTTTGCATTTAACGTGCGTTTATATTTTATTTATTCGCTATAGTTTTGCACGCTTTATTATTAATTTACACGTTCAGTTAGTATATATGTCTGTAAGTACATACGTGCTAATGCATACATGTTTTAATAAAATTACTATGTACCTACTGAATATTTTAAAAATGTATACAATTACATATTTGCATATGTATTTCGTATATTTTTTTTTTACCCAAATGTATATTTGAAATCATAATAAATATACTCAGAGTATATGCTTATTTATACTTTCTTTTCATGTATCTAATATATAATAATAATAATTATTATTATTATTATTAGTGTTTTGTCATTACTACATTTATAATTATTGTTCTTAAAACATCGTATTACTTGACTTTATTCTAATGTGTTTTTTTGATAATAAATTGCAATTAGACGTGTGTAAATAGAGATTCGTTATAAAATGTTTTGATAAGTGAATTTAAATCAAAACAAAACAACATATTATATTAGATTATATAGTGCAATGAAACAAAAGACCAAAGGTGGTCTTTACGATCAATTTATAATCAGCAAATTGCATGATAACGTTCGACTGTTTAAAATTGGATAAAATTTACATAGAATAATATCGATAGTAATAGTGAATGTATCATATTTCACACGGTTGTACGATAACACCAACAATGATGTAAGCATATACGAAAAATTGATACAAAGATGATTTCTAAGAAAGATGCAATACAATCATTTGCCGAGGAATACACTATTTAAAATGCTAAAATGCCGACACTTAAAAACAATTGTGGCGAAATTCAACACACGTAACTATTATTTGGTACAGAGAGACAATAGAGAAAAATGTTTAATTGACTAAACAAAAGTGAGGAATGTTTGAAATGTACAAAAAGTGAATTTTGACTGAATTTTTCCCGTACATGAATCTTTCGTATGATTTTTGTCTAGCATTACGTGATAATTGTCATAAAATTAAATTACAAATTAATCATAGTACACACAACAATATACATACATATAACTCAGCTTACTTACACCACTAAGTCATACTTAGTCATATTATGTTTTAATGGTGAAAAACCAACCTAGAGCGCTCAAATAAAGATGGATCGGTGTAGATCGGTTCACTGGGATCTTCAAAATTGTGATTGGTTTTACTGCTATTTCGCATAGGATTTATAACTGGAAGTTGGCACATACGTGCTAGATTTCTGCTTAAATAAATTCCAAATGATATATAAATTTATCGATTTAAAAATGTACTAACCCAATGACTCACCCAGTCGCAAATGTTTTCTGTAAACTTCCTCCGAACATGGACATATTAGCTCGGAATGCATTTGAACTGCGATTTGGTATTGATTTATCGTGTGACATATTTCCAATTTCACTGAAACGTTCATGTGTATGAATGAATGAATTATCTACGGAATTAATTGGTGAATGTCGATCGACGATTCGATTTTTTGATATCGTTCTCCAGTAACGCCTGCAAATTCAATTGAAAATGTCTTGTGGTAATTAAAATGAGACACGCAAATGTGTGCTGCATTTACCTATAAACCAATCCGGATAATAAAGTAATGCTAAATAGTAAAATCATAAGCAAAATAATGGCCGATATGAAGCCATGATATTCGGATGGTGTTAGACAAACAGTTTCGATTGGTGCTATTAATTTTCGCGGATATGATTCCTTTTCCATTTCTTCACGCGATTCGAAAACCTAAATAATTATTTATTTGTATGATCACGATTATTGAAAATATGTGCGTACACTTCAGAAACTTACTTCTATCATTTCCCTCACTTGCTCAGGTTCTTCCGATTCAACGATGGACTTTTCAGTATTTGCTGTTTTCGTGTTTGAACACTTGAATTTAATAAATCGTAGCCTATAAAATGAAATTACTTACTTTTATTGAAATCGCCGATAGAAGTTGTAACAGTTGTAGCCTGATCTTCTGCAGTATTTTCAGTTGTACGACTCTCGGCCGACTTTTCTTCCGTGATATTTAAGGAACGTCTCTTTCTTCCAAATGAAGGCTCTTGTCTACCAGCTGGTCCAGGACAATAAGCTGGTTGACAACCTTCACGACATGTACGCACCGTTGCTTCGAAAACTAAGAAATTCGATTCGGGTATTTTGAAGGCATTGAATCGTGCTTCTAAAGTGTCTCCATCACGCAATTTGTCCAACTCTGGGAAAACATAGGGATCAACCGGGCAGCTACAATGGATGAATAGTTATAATTTCCGAAATAAATTCATCATATTGATTTGAATAATTACCCGAAGCGGTCTATAAGTTGTATACTCCTGCCTGAATATGGATCACGTGCTACAACATTTGTTGCAAATATATCTGTTACATGATTGTAACCATCTTGTGCTTCCAAACGGAAGGTTAGAGGGTCACCAACCGCTATAGTAGTGGTTGGTCTGCCTTGGTACAATATCATTAAACGTACTTTTGAGCTCAGCGTATTTTCGGCCGGAAGATATTCTATCGGTATTGGACTTCCGGATCTGCAACGGATGAATGAATAATTTATTTAGATTTTAATTGATTTACTACAACTACTTTTTTGTAATTAATTTTGTTCCTCTTCTCAATTCTCAGAATTGATTAAAAGTCCAACTTACCCTGCTCCAATGTAGCCTGATGTAACTACCGCTTCGCCTGGTCCACGAAATATGCACGTTAAATTGTAACGTTTATCTCGACTCGTTTGCACGTTATCCGAAAATTGTACTACAACAATATTAGTTAAAGTATCACCATACTATAACAGAGTAATGAATAATTTTTTATATAGCTAGATATTTAATTTATAAATTTACCCTTTGGGTTCCGCAATCAGGATAACCCTGCGGACCAGATATTCGTAAGACGTTAACTGTGCCACCATTACCACGGAAAAAACATCTACAAATGAATGCCAATGTTAAACACAAATTCATTTGCACCTATGCAGATAGTTTCGTTTCAAGGGAACATCAAGGCATCAAATGAATAGAATGTAGAGTTCTATGCGACTCTCATCGCTTGAACGTTATCAATTTAGGATTTTGGAACGCAATAAAATTTTAATTTCTAAACTTTGATGAAAACACATGTCCCCTTGTGATAAAACATATTTATTAGTGTAACTTCACCTATCATAATATCCATAAGTGTAAATGCGTCCCAAAAAATTATCTGGCGTACGTATAGTGAACTCCATTCCCTCCTCGTTACACGTTTGAGTAACTAATCCGGTTTTACAAAGATTAATACTACAGATAGTTACAGAGCTTAGAATTGTATAAATTACACGAATTTACCATCCATGCATTCTGCGTCATTTCGTCCTATACTGCGTTCGTAAAAGTCATAATTGGCTGCATCGAAATAAGTCGGATCATGCACATCCAATTCGCGAGAATCCCGATCACTTAATTCGCAATTGGGTAAATCGCGATCCTCATAGTTTGAAGCAACGGCATCCCTAAAAGAATTGTCACTTTTGTCATCACTTTGCCATTCATAGTTATACGTACCTGTAATTAAAGCTGCGGCATACAAATTCTCGATTTTCTATGCATTCCCGCTCACATTGTACCAGCGAGGGCACAACTAGGGCACGCCTAACGAAAGTTCGTCTCATTTTGTGCCTAGCAGCCACTTGCTTAAAATTGTCACTCTCTTCACAACGAATGACAGGAGGTCGGGGAGCATTGCCACCGCCACCATATGATGGCGGTGGTAAACCAGGTAGTGGTCGATCATCCGGAATCTGAGTCAGCGTATTTCCATGCCCATGATATGGTCTATTAAAAGGACTTTCGAAAGGAGGATATCCTCCGTTAATAAGAGGTCGCCTACTTATGGATCCTTCAAATTCGCGGTCATAAGGTCCATAACGATCTTCATAGTCCATATCATAATAAGGCGGGGGCGGTCTGTCGTAATCTAAACAATACACGTGCGTGAGAGATGATTAGTACGAGTAGATAAGTAAGCGCGTGCAGGTACGTATTTAGTACTGGGTACAGTTTCGTTTTTAATTACAATAGTAGTCGATTAGTTGTAATCAGCTTGTGAACTTACCTGGCCGTCCACCACCTATGTTTCCATATCGTTTTTTGTACTTTAAAGCATCGATTGGAAACCGATCACCACCTAGTGGGAAACGATTGCCCGGAGAAGGATAGTTGGACACTGTTGTTGGAGGAATCAAAGGAGCCGGGGGATATCTTTTAGCAGAATCAGGTTCTGGCCTACGTGCACTGTGTACAATATCGTCAAATGGATAACGATCATCTGGTCCATATCGTGTCGGAGGGCTACCACGTGAACCGGTTAAAAGCGGATAACGTGAGTTGTAAGATGAGGGACGGAAACGTCTATCTGGAAATACACTATCCGGTGTACCGCGCCCACTATAGCCATGTGCTGGATCGCGCGATGGTGGATAAACATGTGGATAGCGAATAGGATAACGATCATCTGGATATTTGCTTCTCGGTCTGTATGGACGGTACGGTATATCATCTTCGGGCTGGTAAGGTCTTATGTGAGGCAGATCGTTTGGCAGGCTATTATCAGATATCGGTGGATATCGGTGGGTATCGCCGTAAGGGTAGCGATCTCGTGGTAGATAGTGTCCATCAGTGGGGTAACGATCTCGAACACCAAAGCTGTCACGAACGCTAAAAGAATCGCGATCGCCACCGCCATAGCGATCACGATTGCGATATCCATAACGGTCACGACTACCATAACGATCACCATAGTCACCATAACGGTCGGGATATTTATTACCGTATAATACTCCTCCACGTGGCGGAAAACGTTCATCATCCGGATAACGATCATCGCCCCTATTCGGATATCGATCGAAATCATCAGCTGGATAACGGTCGCTTGGATATCGGTCAGCTGGATAACGCTCGTTTGGACGATTATCTGATTGTGGGTAGCGGTCTACAGAAGTTTTTGTTAATTGTTAAGACAGCCAAATGTGATCAAGTATTAGTGTGTAAGTATGTAAATAGTGTCATGTTGAATTTATTAATTTGATATTAATCACTTCATTCAAAATATTAGTATTAAATGTATAATCAAGCTCACCATTGTCGTAGGGAGTTTGTTCGGGATAACGGTCATGAGGTCTGCCATCAAATCCATCTCCGTAACGATTACCTCCACCATAATAATGATCATCGTCTTTGTTTGGTGGACGCCAATTCGAAGAACCGGGTTGGCTTCCCGGTCGTTGTTCCTTTCCAGGACCTGTGCCACCGTGGCTATCATCACCTCCGCCAACAACATTCACTTGAATTTTATTTAGTTTGTCATTATTTATTTGTTTGCCGCCATTGTTTTTATTTGAGTAAATATCTTACACATTAAATTCTCGTAGTAGTCATAATCGGCATCATATATTATACGCATCCCATCTTTTTGATTGTATCGACTGAGGCGACAAGTTCGAAAACGATCACTGTAAACTGCAGATCTGTAGCGAATACAATATATATGAAAATATTGTTAAGTGACACTTTCATAACTTTCATTTGCAATTACAATGGCGAACCTGCACTGAAAACTCGTTTGCCTCAGGCACTCATCCAGGCATTCACTCAATGAACGACCAGTAATTTCTGAATGAAATTCACCACCAAGACGTGAATTGCGATATCGTTGGAACGCCGTGTCGGGACGACGCCCGCTCGAGAATAAATGTGACGTAGCAGAATTATCCGGATAATCTGTAGCGCGTTCTGCGAAGAAGAAGAAATATGATTTAAAGCTCCTTGGTAATAATAAATATGGGATTTTTAGCCAGCTCTGCGACTATATGATTCAAATATATTACGTACGATTATCCAAGCATACGAGATCATAAAAGTGATGTGTCGGGCTTGAACTGATACTGATATCATCCTTTTGTGATATGGAATCTTCTTCAGAGAGAATACATTGTTTGGTTTGATCATCAAATTCTACAGATCGGCAAAAATATCTGAAATTTGTTGTGTTACGGTTTTAGGGGTATTAGTGCGTTAAAATATATTTTCGTGAAAATTACTTTTCTGCTCGCAAGCACATCGTTTGACATTCCTCCAATGTCATATTATTGAATATGTCAACTTCAAATGGTCCTCCCAGGCGTTTATTTTCTTCTTTAACGAAAACAGCAAGTCCATCACAACGGCGTTCAGCTTTATCAACAAAAATGTACATTTTAGATAAACAACAGACTTGTTTGGCTTTTAGTTACTCACCATTCAAACAAGTATTTTCTAAATAATCCGAATTCGGGTCATCTTCCAATAGTTGAGGATGTGTGCGCCTTGTAAATCTAATAGATAATATAAACAGTTTTAAAATAAAAATCAAATCATTCGTCATCATACAAACCTGCTTAAAGTGCATGAACGCATTGCTGAATCGAAATTTGCTGAGCGACACACAAATGAGAATTCATTTAAGCACTTGTCTTCACAATCCGATCGATTCGCTGCTGTGATCTGCATGTATATATATAAATGTAATTGATTTTTGGACTATTTAATACTTTTATAAAATACAATTTCAAACCTCTTTTATATCTGTAACAGGCAATTTTAATTTTTTACGTGGATGCCGTTCGAATACATAACGACGACTGGGACATTCTCTCTCTGGTCGACTTGCTAGTATAATACGTTACACATATTTATAAAATGGAAATTATTACAAATATTTCTTATGGTATAAAGCAATTGGCATTTATACCCAACTTGTGTCTCTTTAACTTACATATCAAGCATATCTCATTGAAATGAACGCTATTTGGTACAAGCATCAAACTTCCGATACCCTCAGGACCTGCTTGCTCAGAGGTCAAATAACATAGTGACTCCTCGTATTCTGAGGTGCCAGCAAACGATGTAATTCGACTTCCAGGTTGAAAATCGAAACTGGTACATGTGCCCACCATATTATTGGTACCAGTGCGATCGCGCAAACAAAGATCTTGACATTTTTCTAGTACACGAAATGGTGGTGCCGTGTCGCGAACAACATCATCATCATAGCCTTGTAATTGTTGATTTGGTAAACGTTCATATAGAACACGACCTAAGCCATTTTTGCATGTGGTTTGAGCTAATTTTTATTAAGTTTATATTACATTAATTAGTTATTAATAGTTCCAATTGCATCCTGGTACATACCAATGGCATTATTGATCCCTATGCTTAGTGTAATTACGATTATAATTTTAATTCCAAATACTTTCCCTGGCCAATCCATCTCATTTAAATCTGCAAAAAATTATATTTTATTATGGGAAGTCCAGCAAAATATTTCCACTCAAGAGAAAGCCATTTGTGAGCTAAACCGATTTGAAATGTAGCTTTAAAAATATCCTTATTTTGAGTCTGTTGCAACATTGTCTCATAAACTCATAATTTACTATAATTTATCTAAATTTTTCCATAGAGATCTCAATTTATTTCACAAAGGTATTTCTTTTGAGCTGAAATATTTTGGTAGAAGCCACAAATGGATGTAATGTAGTCGTAATTAAGATTCCTTATAATTTTTCTACAATTTTATTAAAAAAAAAAAATAATGGCTTAAAATAATGTTGGTCACCCATTCTAAATGTAAGGCTTATTAAACTAAGTAAAATTATAAATGCTGTGACTTATTGTTGTTATAACTGAATAGTACTAAATTTTTTATTTTGTAAAATTGTAATTGTATGAGTACATGTAAAAAAATGTTTACCATTGCTGGGGAAAGATTATTTTTAGGTAGTCTCCCACTTTAAGTGTGTGAGAGCTGTAAATAAATAAAAATAATAGGTACTTTTATAAACATTTATTATGTTATATAATCTACAAAACATCTTTGCAAAAAAAAGGAAAATTAAGAAGAATCAGATTACTACTTAAAAGATAATGTTAAGAAGTAGTTAATAGAATATGTTAAAAATGACCTTACAGTCGGTTGGGGTCGACCAAATTATACCCTGCATATGTGGATATATATATATATATATATATATATATATATATATATATATATATATATATATATATATATATATATATATATATATATATAAAGTTTGCTCTAATATATTTTTCTTTTATTTCCCCTTTGTATGGGAGCTACATTAAGAAGTAGGTATGACTCATCAGTTTTTCGAGGAACAACTTTCGCATATAATACTAATCCACACCCGAAATATGGTTGACTTTGACGAAGTATTTTGTAAGTTATGGTGGTTTTAAAGGGGATAATTTAAAGGAGGTTTTTAAGATAATTCCGAGGCTTAGTATGGGAGCTATATAAAAAATGGGCGTGTCATGCTAGTTTCATGCTACTTTATTTCCGACAAAGATATTAATCCAAGTGTCAAATATGGTTGTTCTAGACAGAAGATTGCCGAAGCTACAACTGTTTCAATTGAAAGTTTTTTTTATTTCCTCGACTTTGTATGGGAGCCACATAAAGGAGTGGGCGTGGCATGCTTATTTTTTGCCGGATTATTTTCGACTCTCATATTAATGTAAGTATTTATTATGATTGTTCTAAAGAGAATATTGCAGAAGTTACAGCTATTTCAATTTAAAAGAAATTCAGTCAGTTTGTATGGGGAATATTATGAACAGTGGGCGCGGCTGGTTCATTTCTTGTGAGTCTAGTCGCTCTTACAATACTAATCCACATCTTAAATCTGGTTGTTCTATGTTGAATAGATTATAAGTTAGGGCGCTTAACATTTTTTTTTAATTTCCGCAACTTTGTATTGGAGCCCCTATAAGAAGTGAGCGTACCACGCTGATTTTTTGCCAGATTATTTTCGACTACCACATTAATCTAAGTGTCAATTATGGTTATTCTAGACAGAAGATTGCAGAAGTTACAGCTGTTTCAATTTAAAAGAAGTATCGACACTTTGTATGGGAGCTACTATATAAAGTAGGCGTGGCTTGCCGATTTCCGGCAAGTTTATGCAGCAGTATAATATAACTCCACTTGCCAAAAATTTGTTGGTTCAGATGGTATATTACGTAAGTGAGTTATAGCATATTAAAGGTCTTGAAAATTCCGAGGTTAGTCGCTTTGAAAGCTACGTATGGGCGTGGTTGTTGACCGATCATGCACAATATCAATCCCCTCCGTACCCTTGGATCATAGGTTACTTATGCCAAATTTATAAAAAGAAATTGTCTTATAAGAAAGCCAATGGTATAAATATCGACTTATTTGACATATTTCCTATTTAAAAATCTGCCAAAAATCTGATACTAAATTTAAGATGATCATAAATCTTACTACAAGTACTGGCCGTAATGTTCTACATTGTACAATTGGATGGCTCATGTTCATAAACAATACTAATTCAAAAGAAGCATGCTCAACAAATAAAATCCATACTGTGTTAACCGAAAGTGCAACCGTCCATTTTAATTGTGGCGATCAAAGTAAAACGATACGAAAATTTTGCGTGTGCTGTTACGATGGACGATTAGAAAATGAGGTGAAATTCATAATAAACTATGATTGTCCATAATGTCTATTATATAAATTATGTTTGTACACCAATATTGTGTGACCTCATTATATAGCAGGTACCTATACATATAATGTTATTAAAAAAAATGTTTCAATAATAATTTAAATTCTTGCAATCTATATTAAATACATATATATATACATTATATGTACATATGTGTGTATGTGTGTAGCTATTAGTATATCGGTGTAATGTTCAGAATGCGTAACATATTGTAATCGTAGTTAGCTCGACAACACACACACACACACACACATCATAACCACAAATATAACAATAAAATCTATAACAACTTTAATTTGAAGTATACATATATATATGTACATATATATACATATATATATATATATATATAGAACTCCGGATGTCAGTTCCGCTTTTTTGTTCTGCAATACAAATAATTTTATTCTTGAATTTACCGATCACTTTTTTACCAGTTGGTACATCAAATATGTGTATTGTACCAATGCAGCAATTAACTGTTAATGTTAAAAGTATTGTACATATCCACAATTTTTATTGTTTTTTATTCAAGCACATTTTTAGTATAAACTTATACATGAAAATTTGGCATTAAAAAAACTTTAAAGGGCCTTGGTCGAGTTACTCCTTCAGCCTTGTTGTGCATGTCAAATTTGGATAAGTGACCCTGTGGCAATACTTGCCTTAGCGATTTGTTACAGGAATGTTTTACGAATTTACTATCTAAAAAAATTGCCAAAAAAATGCTACAGCTGAAAAATAAAAAACTTCTGGTTGACTGATCGATCTGATATTTGGACCTGAAACGCAATGCATCGAAATGAAATCAAGGATTCATTGTTTAAATTCTACAAAAAAAATATTATTTTGGAATATTTTATTGTTAGCTTTGACTTAAGACGAATAGATCTTTTGCAGATGCATCTGAGTTCCAGAATGATCGAATCTATGATTATTAAATATATCAAATTTAGAAATTAAAAAGAAAAAAAAAAGATAATAATTTCTAATTTCATTAAATATGAATTGAAAAGTTTAACGCAAAAGTTTCGGTGGCCTAGGTGCTTGTCATAAATTTTTTTCTATAAGGTTTGTTACAACAAATGGTGTAAACCAATGGACTATCGCATCGTGTAATATTATTTTTTCTAACGGATATAATGGCGTGGACATAATAAAAAAAAAAAAATAAATAAAAAAAAAATATAAATATCTTTGCCAAAAATATAATTTATCATTTGTAATATATATTTTATTATTACTTGCTGTAACGCACGATTAGAGACGCATAGTGACGAAACAAAAGATTGCCAATGTTGTCGATTTTTCGCTTTTGCCTTTATCTGGGACTATGTGAGGCGCTCGTCGACTGCCAAAAATTCGTCAAAAAGGCTACGTCGCCATGATCCTTTAGGATGTCCTCTGCGGAGATGTCCTTGAGAGTTACAGTTCAACGCTATTCTGCTTATTTCGTTCGCTGGTTTGCGGATGGTATGCCCAATCCAACTCCATTTACGTTTTCGTATTTCAATAGCAATGGGTTTTTGTCCGATTCTTGCCAGGAGTTGATCATTTGGAACCCAATTGTTAGGCCACCATATTCGCAGGATTGCCCTGAGGCATCGATTAGCAAGGGCTTTCGTGTGAAAGTTTAATTATCCTTATATTGGATATAAAACAACTCCTTTAGCCATTCTGACATTAAATGCACCAGATATAAGCCGCGTTATCCAATAATTATATCGGCCATTTTGTCTTATAATTGTAATAAATGGTTGAAGAAGATTTTTTGAAGCTAGTTTGTCCTCGAGTATCCTTAAGGTTAATTTATTATCTCACCATGTTTCGAACATAAGCATAAACAAAATTTTCCGAATTAGTCTATTGAGTGGCTATTGCGTTGTCCTTTTGCACATTTTTTAAGACAATATTTTTTTCTCTTAAAAGCACCCAAGTGTAATCAAGAAATTTTCAATTACACAATTTCTGAGTAAATAAAAATTTTCTTGAAACCAATATTTGCCACAGAGTTTCAAAAAAATTATTATACAGGAGTTCTTACGTTCGCAATCCGCTAATAAACTAAATTAAAATTAAGCTCGTATAACAACATTGGAAGACAGATTTTCAAAACTTTTGTTTTAAATTATTTTTCAAAAATATTTTTTGGGAAAAAATTGTAAAAAATTTAAAAAATTAATGTTTTTTAGAAATTATGCAAATTAGCAAATTCAATTGTTTTGGCACATTTAATTTTCGAAATATTTTTTTTACATATAAATTAAATTATTATTATAATACTCCAAATTGTTATTATTAAGTATTAAAGTTTTTTGTCGACATTTTTTTTTAACTTACAGTTTAATGTTGTTTTTGTTGTACTATTTATCCGTATATGCGTAGAAATATTAATTTAAACATAATCCAGTATTAGCAATTTTTAATACTTGATGAACTATAAAAGTATATGTACAGTTTATGGGTATTCACAGCTTTTTCAAATTTTATTACGAGATGGTAAAACTCAACTGAACGTTAGAAAATTTCTACAACAACTGAAATGATTAACCAGAACGAATCCATTGGATTTGACAAATATCAAAAAGCCAACAACTAATACGATTAACAATATTCACAAAAAAAAAAATTCATATTGTAACAGAAAATAGAAAACTACAGAGCAGATATTAATTAGAAGTATCCACAATGGTACAAAAAAAAAATGAAAAAAATGTAAAAGAGTTTGAATTGAAATGCAAATCAAAATTGTATATGTATAAATACACGACAGCAATTGTAATCGAATGTCAGACGGTTGCGCAACGCGACGAAGTCACGATATGAACGATGAGAGTTGTTTGTTAATGACAATGGATGCTTGCAGGTGTAATAATTGCGTACTCGCACTTACTCTGCTTTCCTGTGATTGTATGACGCCCCTTTAAATATTTCAAACCGAAGCTATGCCCCAACTTCACAGTCTGCAATTGTAAAGTTCTGTGAGAGTTAGATACTAGAATAGTTACTACACGACAACCAATATGGTGTTTACCTATAAATGATTTGCCTATACGTAAGCATGGACATGCTGAAGTTGAAATTGTTAGATCTGTCGTTGGCCGTTACGTTTGAATGAGTTTAAATCGAATTATACTATTTATTCTGGCTCTTGGTAACAGCATTTTATTGTTCATTATGGGCACATGAACTTGTTATCGATGGGTAGCCTCTATTAAAAGTTTTGAGTGCTTCAAGCGAAACATTTTTACAGAACATAATAAATTTGTACATTGCCGCATATTACTGCGGAGAGAATATCATCATCATCATGGTGGATGCATAAGCAGAAATTATTGACAATTTGTGTATTGCTTTGGATAAACAATCAACATCAATTTGGCTTTTAATCCGTAAATGTACATGCAACATTAAGCATTTAATTGTAACTGTGGTAAACTGACCAGAACAAGAAGTTTTATTTGCAGCTACACAGTTACGCTAAAACATCCAAAGAGGGTCACTGATGGTTCATGAACGTAGCTACCACCGAAAGCCCGCAATCTTAATCTTGAAATTAAGTGATTTCGTATATGTTTCCTACAGATATAATATTCTGAATTGTATTTAAGGACATATATGTATGACTTTAAGGTACATATCTTAAATTCATATTGATATTGTTCGTTTTACAAAAATATTTCTAGTTACAATATTCATATTCGATTAGAGCATGCCATATGTATGTACATTACACGGTTCGTAAGATTGATACGTTCACGCATCCAATTACTAAACGCTTACACCGTCATATGAAACCTGTTGTTGATGGATTTTATTGCGACCAGTATACATTTTGACGTTTAGGGAAGATATGGTTCGGCCCTTAAATAATAATGTCACTCCGAAGTGTCAAAAACACTCCCACAAAAACTTGTTTAATGCATGAATTATTATAATTGTTGAAATATTTTCCTATATGTAGCTGGACGAAAAAAAAACACAAAACAGTATAATTATGTCCATTTGTTTAAATAGTACGTACATATTGGACATATTTATTTGATTTATTTTCGCAAATCACTCGACCGTGAACCTGCTCTACCTCCATTTGAATGGAAGGTCTTTATCCTATCCTGAATAAGCGAAGTTTATTTTAGAAAATGTCAACATCCGGATTTGAATGTTGGTTATACTAGTTAAAGAGCAAAGAACTTTAAAAAGTTGGTTATGTGTATGAAGAAAAATGTGCACGTATATATATTTTTTTAATTTCATCATTTAAACCACTTTTTTTATCATTGTCGATTTACGATATTAGTTTCAGTTGTTCCCTTTGGTTTACAAGTTAGTAATAGAAGCTAATTGGCTAAACTACAGTCTAGCATATAATATATACGAGTATGTAGGCATTGTTCTAATTAGTTGACTACATAAAATCGGCTTTAGATAATTTTGAAAAAAAAAAAAATTTTTTAATAACATAATGACAAGTGACTGAAACAACAAAAAATATGCTCATATTAAAATAAATTTTTGATTTTCAATGTACTTTTCTATGCAATGCAATTCAATGGGCAAATGGTGAAACTAAAGTTTTTTGTAAGACTAATTTGTTAATTGCTGCAATACAACTTTTTTGTTGTTTCAACATAAAATGAAAAATTCAATCCATAATGAATACTTATTCGCCTAATCAGCAGCCCTATTCCAATTCATTCTTTCGCTTAAGCTTTTTCGCTAAAATCCTCCTAATCAATTTTAGCGATATTGGGAGGAAATTGATATTCTTACTACTTTATTTGTCTTATTCTCGCTTCTCTTCTTTTCTTATTTTTATATGCACACAACGATTTGTTAAAAATAGCAACTTTATATCCCACAAATTTGTGATCTTGGTACGATAATTATAGGGCATAAAAATGGGTATATGATCAACAGTTGTGAACATAGCTAAATATATCAGTAAAACATTGTTACTTTATTTAGAAATATTTTGTTATATATTTCCCTTTTCTATATAATAAATTGCATAATCCAACACTGGTGAAATTAGTTTGGAAGGTTTGAATGTTGATTTTTCATTTTATATTGAAACCAACGACAAGTTTTTTTTTATTGGCATTCAAATGAATGGTGTTATAGCTCTGGCAATACAATAGTACCAACTTTATACTTACACAGGTAGCATAGATGCAACGTTGTATTGTGGTTTTTAGTAGTTTTATTATGAAAAAATTAAATTTTCATTTAAATTCCATACGTCTTTTTTGTATGTCAATAATTCAAATCCTCGATCAATATTCAATAAAAATATAATTTTTAGATGAAAGTAATCGAAAAGGAATGTCAACTTTAAAACAATCCCGATATTCACGATATGATGTAGTCTAAAATGCATTTTGTCCTCATTGAGTGTGTGAATAAGGTTAATTTTGAAATCACATGCAAATACTTCGCCTTTTAAGTTGAGAATGAGCAATTAAAGTAATTGCATTTTTATACGAAAAAAACACTTATCAGCTGCGAAAGAATTTGTCTCGCTAATCATACTGTACCGTATAAACGCAGAGCATTGTTTGCCAGCACACGTATTATCAAACATGTTGCATGGTGTATATGACCCTTTTAAATGTTGTCATTATACGCACATGTGTACAATTTTAGTTATACAGGACGTCTGTCATTCAATGATTTTGGTGTAATCACGCCGGTTTTGTGTTTATTATTTTCGGTTAGAAGCGTGGAAAAAAGACGATATTATCATGGGCACAACTAAAACATTCGATATTGATTTAATACCATCCAATCTCGAATTCTCAGTTTTCACCGGGTCGGAGTTAAAAAAGTTAAGTGTGGTTAAGATTATCACTGGCTTAACATTTGATCCACTGGGCC
The DNA here is from genome assembly GCA_963854835.1 of Megamerina dolium. NCBI lineage: Eukaryota > Metazoa > Arthropoda > Insecta > Diptera > Megamerinidae > Megamerina > Megamerina dolium. The sequence continues at coordinate 1,122,987 of OY978525.1, forward strand.
ATGCTCTGCCAGGTGGATTATATGATAGCCTTATGGGGACATACGGTCGTAAAATGGAACCGTGTGCTACATGTTTCAATATGCAAGCTTGCCCCGGTCATATGGGTCACATCGAATTAACTACGCTAGTGTATAATCCGTTCTTTATTAAACTAATTCAGAAGATCTTGAGTGTATTTTGTTTGAACTGCTATAAAATCCAAATGAAAGGTTAGTTAGTGCCATGTAATCAAATAATTTTTATATACTTACAACGGTTGACTTTTCTAGATTGTATACGCCAGATTTTAATACTACAGCTACGTCTGCTCGACAAAGGATATGTTATTGAGGCACAAGAATTGGAGATATTTAAATCAGAAATCGTATTCCATAGCGAAAAAGATATGATAAAATTGGAGAATGGAGATTATGTTCATCCGCGAATTGCTGAGTTGTATCAATTGTTGGAGAAAGGTATAATAGTTTTGGTCATTTCAAATGCAGTACAAATCTCATATATATTTTCCTTTGTAGATATTCCAATTGTCCATGATACTAAGACCACATGCGCTATTCGCTCGGCTATAGTACATGCAGCTCTGCAGCGTCCAACTAATAGTAAATGTATCAGCTGCCATCAAACACTACGCGTTGTGCGCTATCAATACCGAAAACTTGTGTATTACTTAAGCATTGCAGATTTGAGAAGCAGGTAACTGAAATACATATATAACACTACATATATAAATGCACAAAATTATATTTTAAGATTGCCTGAAACAAATGCTACTGCCGGTCAAAACAAAGTTATATTCGCTGATGAGTGTCGCAAGTTCCTGCGTCAAATATACGAAAACTATTCAGATTTGCTGACATTACTTTTCCCCGTTTTGAAATTGACGAAAGACGCCGAAAACGATTGTCCCGTTGATATTTTATTTATGGATACTATAGCTGTGACACCGCCAAAAGCAAGACCAACTAATGTTGTGAATGATCAAATAGCAGAGCATCCGCAAACAGCAATCTATCGTAGTATAATTGAAAACAATTCTGTCGTTCGAGTTGTAATGAGACATATTAAAGGCCAGCACGATGATCTACCAGAAGAGGCTAATGTAAGTGTATGTGACGTTCCATATGAACCCTCCCCTTAACTTGATGCTGTGATTATAGAAAATTTATGAAAATTTGAAAGGTGCCACACCATATGAAAAACTATACAATGCCTGGCAGTCTCTACAGGACTCCGTTAATGTTATTTTAGATGTGGATATATCTAAAGATATATCAGCATCTCAAGGCTTGAAACAGGTACGTGTTGAACTGCAACTGCATATTGTGTAGACGATTAAGTGAATGTGTGTATTTTAATTTGAAGGTGCTGGAAAAAAAAGAGGGCCTTATACGCAAACATATGATGGGGAAGCGTGTAAATTTTGCAGCACGTACTGTTATCACACCAGATCCGAATATCAATGTCGAAGAAGTTGGCATACCGGACATTTTTGCGCGAAAACTATCATATCCGGTTCCCGTAACACCATGGAATGTGGCGGAATTGCGAAAAATGGTTATGAATGGGCCTAACGTACACCCAGGGTAAGCCTTTTCATTATTTCGATTCATTCAGGCTAATCATCATCATTTCTTGGATTTATGGATTTTAGCGCTAATAGCATACAGGATGAAAAGGGCTATACTACACTTATTCCAGCAGACAATGCAGCTAAGCGTGAAAGTATGGCAAAATTATTATTCAATTATCCCGAAAATGGTATAAAAACAGTACATCGCCATGTACTCAATGGTGATATACTTTTGATGAATCGTCAGCCTTCATTGCATAGGCCCTCGATAATGGCTCACAAAGCGCGCGTACTGCCCGGTGAAAAAACCTTTCGTTTGCACTATTCCAATTGTAAAGCATACAATGCCGATTTTGATGGTGATGAAATGAATGCACATTTACCACAAAATGAAGTTGCACGTGCAGAGGCATATAATTTAGGTGCGTAGTGACTAAATATACTTGAATATGTGTTTTATATGTTTGAAAAAAAAACACAAAAACCTTCTACCGTTTATAGTTAATGTGGCCAATAATTATCTGGTGCCAAAAGATGGCACACCACTGGGCGGACTAATACAGGATCATGTAATTTCTGGTGTAAAACTTTCATTACGTGGTCGATTTTTTAATCGTGAAGATTATCAACAATTGGTATTTCAAGGTCTGTCGCACATCAAAGGAAATATCAAATTATTACCACCGACAATACTAAAACCACAAGTGCTTTGGTCTGGGAAACAGGTAATTATCAGAATAACAATGTAAATACTGAAAATGAGTTAATCCTCAACGCTCTCAATTCACTGAAGGTACTTTCAACAATTATCATCAATGTAACACCTGAGGATTGTTGTGCCATCAATTTGAAATCGTCTGCAAAAATATCTTCAAAAGTAAGTTCAGATCGAATTTATGTTTGATTATTTTTTCATAGTAAATATTTCTTAATGCAAGCAATGGCAATTCACACCTCCAACTATACCAACGTGTGGCAGACAATTGAATGAAAATGATATGTGTGAGTCACAAGTTATCATACACAAGGGAGAGCTTCTTACTGGTGTGCTGGACAAGCAACAATATGGTGCTACAACGTACGGTTTAATTCATTGCATGTATGAGGTGTGTGCATAAAATCTACTTGATGATCTTCATGCTTATAAATAAAATCATATATTTTTGTGCAGCTCTATGGTGGCGAAATATCTACTCAATTACTAACGGCCTTTACTAAAGTGTTTACTTCATTTTTGCAACGTGAAGGATTTACACTGGGCGTACAAGATATTCTAGTGACAAGCGCAGCCGATAACACAAGAAGAAAAATTATTAAGGAATGCCGTGAGGTATTGTACTCTAATTCAAAATACATGTTGTGTGACAGTTGTTAATTTCTCTTCAACAAAGGTTGGAAATTCAATTGTTTCCTCTGCTTTGGAGTTGAACGATGAACCACCTCTAGATTTGCTTGCAATGAAAATGGAAGAGGCCTACAATAAAGATTCAAAATTCCGTGTCATATTAGATCGCAAATATAAATCCATACTGGATGGTTACACGAACAACATAAACAAGTGAGTCATGCTAAAGTTGCTTTTTCTAGTGTTTTTTTAAGTATTAATATCGTATAAGTCAAATGTAAGTGTGAATGTTAACAAACAATGTTACAAGTTAACATTCCTCTTACATTTAACATATACGATATTCATATTTCCTTAATGCTTAAGATATTAATTAACAATAATTATGTTAAGTTACAAATATTCATCATTAAACACTAAATTTCATTAATGCCTACCTTTTGTCTTTAGAACTTGTCTTCCGAAAGGTCTCATATCCAAATTCCCATCGAATAACTTGCAACTGATGGTATTATCGGGTGCTAAGGGCTCAATGGTAAACACTATGCAGATTTCTTGCCTACTCGGACAGATTGAATTGGAAGGCAAACGTCCACCATTGATGATATCAGGCAAATCACTTCCCAGCTTCACTTGTTTCGAAACGTCACCAAAGTCGGGAGGGTTCATTGACGGACGCTTCATGACCGGCATACAGCCACAAGACTTTTTCTTCCATTGCATGGCTGGACGTGAAGGTCTGATCGATACTGCTGTAAAGACATCGCGTTCAGGTTACTTGCAACGCTGTCTAATCAAGCATCTAGAAGGCTTGACGGTGAATTACGATCTAACAGTGCGTGACAGCGATAATAGTGTCATTCAATATCTATATGGTGAAGATGGGTTAGATATATCCAAATCGAAATTCTTCAATGATAAATTCGGTGTGGAATTTTTAGCACAAAATCACGCAGCAATATTACAAAAGAAAGAGCTGCGTAATATAAAGGATGAAGAATCTTTCGCAAAGATAGCAGGTCATGTAAAAGAAATACGCTCTTGGCAGAAGAAATTCAAAGGTGGCAGCCAAACCACTGAGAGACATCGAAAAGTATTTTCCGCTTTTACGCATTTCTCCGCTGAACTGTGTGGCGAAGTCGAAGTGTCCAAGCCCAATAAGATCAACACGAAGACGGGACGTCGAAAAGTGGACGAGAGCATAATAAAACTATGGAAAAAGGTCGACGTAGAAAATAGAGATTTATATCGGCAAAAGTGTACACGCTGTCCAGATCCCACCACGTCAATTTATAAACAAGACTGCTTCTATGGTGCTGTCTCTGAGAGAATTGAGCGTATTATTCATAGTTTCAAGAGTACACAAGGCCGCGCCAAGGGCGTACTAGCTGATATAATGTATGTAAAAAATATGAAGGCACTGGCAGCTCCAGGTGAGCCAGTCGGTCTTCTGGCAGCACAATCTATTGGAGAACCATCCACGCAAATGACACTGAATACGTTTCATTTTGCTGGTCGTGGTGAAATGAACGTCACGCTGGGTATACCACGTTTACGTGAAATACTCATGTTGGCATCCTCAAATATTAAAACACCCTCCATGGATATTCCAATAAAGCCGGATCAGATAAAAAGTGCAGAGAAATTGCGCATCAAATTGAATCGCATCACTTTGGCCGATATTTTGCAATGTAAGTTCGTCTCACAAAAGATGTCTGGTATTTGATTATAATGCATTTCAATTGTTACATTTCAGCTGTGCATATAAAAATTAAGTTGGTCTTAACACCGGAACGTGCCTACCAATATCAGATGCGCTTTCAATTTCTACCTCGTGAAGCATATCAAGACGATTTTTGCATTCGCCCGAAACGTGTCCTCAAGTATATGTGCGAAACATTCTTTAAACAACTTTTCCGTGCCATTATAAAATCGTCGAAAGCCAAAGCGACAGTGTATGTTATTTAATATTCAATTCTAATCTGCACGTTGTAAAAGTTTACATTAATTTCTACTAGTATTGATATGGGCGATAAAAACAAGACCAAGGGAGACGCGCAAGACGACGCTGATTGTATGGATGCTGATGATGACAATGGTGGTGGACGAGAAAAGAAACCAAATAAGAAGACAACAGAAGAAAACAATGATGCCGACAGCTCTGATGAAGAACATATGGTATGTGTCATAACCATTTTCGTAGAAATTATAAATTATCGTATATTATATGTATATATAGAACGACGACGACGATGCAACTGGTATTAAATTAAAATCACGAAAACAAGATGAAACGGAATACGATGATCCAGAAGAAGTGGAAGAAATTGCGGACCCTAATGGTAAGAACTATAGTGTGAGGGATTTCATTTGTTGATTGTATTCTTAAAATCATTTTTAGAGGATGACGACGATGTAGTAAATAATTCAGATGAAGTTCAAGTGGTGGATGGCGAAGTTCCTGATCCTGAAGACGCATTGGTTGAAAAGGTTATGCAAAACGAAATGGTTAGCGAATATGTTTATGACAAGGAGCGACACTTGTGGTGTTCATTAACGTTCAATGTAAGCTTCATCCATAATTCCATGGGGCGTCAAGAGTAATGCATGTTGTTCTCCTTATGTCTTTATAGTTAAGCAGCAAATATAAGAAGCCAGACATATTTTCAATCATACGCGAACTTGCCGTTAAGAGTGAAGTTTATCAAGTGCCTCATATAAAACGTGCCATAATTTATAAGGGCGATGGTGGTGTTGAACTTCTTAAAACTGATGGCATTAACATTGTGGAAATGTTTCGACACAATTCGATTCTTGATTTGAATCGTCTATACTCAAATGATATTCATGCAATTGCCAAAACGTATGGCATTGAAGCAGCTTCTCAGGTTATCATGAAAGAAGTTTCGAATGTGTTTAAAGTCTATGGCATTACAGTCGATCGACGACATTTATCTTTAATTGCTGATTATATGACATTCGATGGCACATTCAAGCCGCTCTCACGTAAAGGCCTGGAACATTCATCGTCACCACTTCAGCAAATATCTTTTGAATCATGTCTACAATTTCTTACTTCGGCAGTCGGTTCCGGACGTAGTGATGATCTTTTTTCACCTTCCAGTCGTTTAATGGTTGGTTTACCAGTGAAAAATGGTACTGGATCATTTGATTTGTTAACAAAAGTTTGTTGAAAAGAATTATAAATAAAAAAGTATTTTTATATACATAAAATTTGATAATGTTATTATTATGCGTTTGATCGTATCGATTCTATTAAAGTCCCCTGAAAGTGTTCCACTTGATCTAACAGCATTTGGTACGTGCGATAAATAGCCCCAACAGGGTCCTGACATTGTCAAGAAATCATAGAAGTACTTTCGTGATATATTTAAAAATGTTATATATTAATACGAATATAAGTAATACATATTACAAAAAAATTACATTTTGTTTGATAATTAAGAACTAAGATTCTATGAACTACTAGGCGTTTTTTGAAATTGTGATGGCCTGAGAAACAAATCTTATTTATATACGTACATACATTGTATGTATCCTTAATTATCAATTATTCAATGTTTGAATAAATGTAAAACAAAATTGAAACATATTTTACAAGGATTTTGACTTGGACCACTTTCATAATTCAGCGAACATATATTTTCACATGCAATTCAACAAACTAATTTGATTCTTCTGAATTGTCTGAATAAGCTGCTAATAACGACAAACCGCTTGATGTTGTAGCAGGAGTATGTGCTGTTTGCACATTATTGTCACTACTACTCACAGCTGTATTTGGTATTGAATTTTTCGAATTTTTTACAAGATCTGATTTTGGTTTTACCAGCAAAGGAGTTTTACGCTTTATAATGCCGATATTGTTCGTTTTTGTAATCGGTTTCGAAGGAATTGCTGATATTTTGTTCAGTTTGGAAATTTTAGCTGGAGGCGGTTCATCACTTGAAGCATTCTTTACCACCTTCACATCTTCGATAATCTCTTCTGCCACAATTTTGGATGTAGGTTGTTTACCTTTAAAATTAATCGACCTAAAAATATGATATAAATTTAATTACACATATCAATCTATGTGACGAATAAGTTGTGTTTTACTTAATGTATTCTTCGTCTTCTCTCTCCTGCCGTTCCAACCATTCGCGTTCCGTCTCTACGGTGTTATATTGTTGAAGCATCGATTCGTAATCAATTGTTTGTTGACGTCGATTAAGATCTCGCAACTCCTCAAGCGATTCAATCATCTCAATTTCATTCCGAGACTGTTGTGTACGATTTTCAAGTAACTTCATTGGATTGTTAGCTTCCTCTTCGCGTGCTTCTTCTTCTTCCCTGCGTGCTTGCTCTTCAGCTAGCTTCAATGCCATGAAGTTTCTTGTCGCTCCCGCTTCAATTTCATAATCGGTGTTTTTAGGATCTGTTTTAAAAGAGATTTCTTGCAAACATCGTGTACATTTAATATAGAAGCGGTAAATTCGTATGCCAAGATATGTTTCATTCTCTACATCCTCCTTTCGAGCATTAAACTTTTTCCCTTTGTAGATATATTCTCCACAAGTCTTGCATCGCATATTGAATGGTGCCATCAAACGGACTGTATATTGGCGATTTTTGGCCAGTTTCATACGAGGAATTTTCGACGGATCGAAATCCGGGGGGTAGTATTTCTACAAATATATATGAAAATTTATATTTTACAATATTCACGAATTTCATTTCTACTTACGTTTAAAACTTTTCTTTCCGACATATTGCCAAATTACTATTTAATAAAAATGAAATAAACCAAACTATAAAGTGCCGTCTTGTTGTGGTCCTATACTTGCAGGTATGAGTAAATATTCGGTATTCGATATTCGATATTTTACGTTCAATGCAAAATATTTTATTCATCGATATCGAAATGTCATCGAGCTGATATCGAGTCTAGTTAGGCCGGTGATATGCAGACAGCCATATCACTGTCTGTATACAAACAAAGCACATCATTTCATCTCGTTTATTTAAATATATCCATTACCTCAGAAAAAGCCCAATTCAACCATAGCAAAATAAAGAAAATAGTAATGAAATTGATATTTATGCTATATTTATGCTATGGTTAACTCAGTTAACTCAGCAAATTTCTAACTTTTGGAGGTGACGTCAATTTCACTATCACTCCCATTACACTATCAGCTCAACTATACAGAAGTTCCAATGTTTTTACGAATATTACGAATATTTACAATGCTGATACGAAGATTAATCACTTAGTTAATCACAGCATTCCTAATGGCGAGTTGTTAACCAATATATGTAATGAAATATTTGTAATTGCTTTTTTGATTATAATTATTGTAGATACGTACACATATAAGTACTAATACGATATGTGCACATGCATATGTCTGTACTGACATATATTTATCTAAGTACTATATTAATAACAACAATAATGCACATACTTTACTTGATTTTACTTCCATGCTATATCATTGATATGGCATGGTATCGACGAGTTCTTTTACATTCATCTACTTGCTTTTTGTTACAAATTGGTATGCATATGATAAGAAATTATATTTATAATAGGGGCATTCACATATCAATACATCAGTATGTATTTCGGTTGGCACATTTATTACGATCTCTCCCTTCTGTTCGTAATTTGCGGTATTGTTCCCTTCCCATACAATAATCGGTGGCACTGATGTTTAACAGATATCTGTGGTTATAAAAGTGGATCAATAATTCGTTTTCTGTTTTAATTATTACCTAATAAACAATTTTATACGACCGACTTCTTTATGATTGTTATGGAATACTGTGCAATTCCTATTTGTATAAGTTTTAGTTTCCACACGCTAACGTTTATTTTCGCAAACTCGCAGTCGCCGACAAGAATGAATTTTCGTTTTTCTAATAACGAGCGAACGGGTGTTATCACTATTGGGATAAAACGGTATAGTGGGACGGTATCGTGGAATATGGAGCAACAACACTTGCAAATATTGAAATTTTATTCCGAAAATCGAAAACAGTAATTTTATGGAAGACATAATTTGGTTGTATCATTTTTGGCTCAATTGGTATGTGAACAAGCAAAATTTTCGGATTTGGAGTAAAGACAATCAACAAAAAATTCTTCAGACACCATTATATTCACAGAAACTTACTGTTTGGTGCGGTTGATGGGCTAGTGGAATCATTGGTCCATAGTTTTTTAAAAACGCGGCAGGCAACAACGTAACCGCCAATAATGATCGCTACAGAGCCATGGTAACTGATTATTTGATTCCCCAATTGCGTGTTGTGGATGTGGAAGAGAAATGGTTCAAGCAAGACGGCGCTACATGCTATCAATCGATTTATTGAAGGACATAATTAGCGACAAATAATCTCTCGAAATGGACCTGTAAACTATCCCGCAAGATCTTGTAATTTAACGCCTCTGGACTATTTTTTGTGGGGAAAGAGTGTGAAAGAGCTAGTTTATGCTGATAAACCAGCAACTTTGAATGAATTCCAAGCCAAAATTGTGTTAGGTTTGAAAAAGTTATCGAAAATTGTATTTCCAGATTACGCTACGTTCGAAATCATATTCAAACACTAATTACATTAAATTAACCTACCCAATTTTTAGTTCAGAATATTACAATTTGTATTTTTCTTTTTTCAAAATTTGAAAGCGCTTCACTCTAAAAAAACACCCGTTATAAATAATTCTACTTCTAATACATTTAAAACTAATAACTCAAAACTCCAATGTGTGAAGTTCCCTAATGCTTGAGGCATATATAATATATGTGCACTGAGAGAAATACATGTCAAATTTATATTACAATTTGTTTGTATCATTATCGATATATTTTGTGCAACTTAAATATCATTAAGAATGTTCTCTATATTAGGGTTTACGTAAATCACGTAAAGAAAACATTAAATTTAAAAGCAATTATTTTTCATCATAACGGTAATTTTTAAAAATATATAATTATGTAATAAAAGATATATTTTTCTGAGTGCATGCTATTATTTTCATATTCCGAGGTATGTTCAACCAAATGGAATTCTTGATGTCGTTAGTTATGAATTTATTCATATACGTCATGTATCGAATTTATTGGATGTACATATGTATGTATGTATGTATCAAGTGCCAAATAATTAAGTAAACGTTTATAGCTGATAATGGCAATCAAAATTATCAGAGCCTCCGTTAATGTTATTGATATGTATAATACCTTGTGCTTACTGTCCTGGTAGTGATTCAATACACTGTTAATCAGTAAGTTGGTAGTACTCGTACGTATGTGCATTGTTATGTGCCGGAAACATAAAAAGTAGAAATAGCAGAAGCTAATGCTTTCGAAAAAATAACTCAAAAAATATAAAATATTTGCCTATAGTGTAAAAGAAAGCGATCGATCTTTTAATAAGTGTGTCGAATAAAGTGTTAAGGTATTTAAGATTTATTGAGTAAATTATGAACTACAAATAGCAACTTAGATAAAGAAGTTATTGCCCACTTTAGTGAACTTTAATTATTGTAAGTTAAATTATAGTATTGCTACATTTCGCATGAATACTTACTCAAAAAGACATAAATTTTATAGTTTATTTCAAAGTTATTTCATAGATAAAGAAAAAAAAACAACTTTTTTTTTTCATTGAATAAATTTTACGAAGAGAAAAAAAGGGTGATTCACAGCAATAAATCTAAAAAATTTCAATGAATATATTAAATTCGATTGATCTTTGTTCGTTTTTTCGTGCAATATTTACTTGGTTGTTCTCGCATTGCAAATAAATTAGAAATCGAACCAAAAACGGGGGTGGGTGTGAAAAATATAATAACTTTAATGCGATTGTAATGTTATCTTTTTTTTCATATCACTTGCTCTACGGTAGCGCGATAAGTTAGCAATTGCGAAACTTGTATTGTTTCATTTGTTTCAGTTTACGAACTCAATTACTGCAAATTGACTTATAATATTTGTTGGATATTGTTGGAGTTTCATACATTTTTTTTCAGTTTATTTCAGTTCGAAAAAATTGTTGCTTCAGCTTTTATTTGAATATATGTATAATGTTGGAAAATGATCTTCGAATACTTCTATATCTCGCTGCAAAATTATGCGAAGCCAATTCAAATTTTAAATAGAAATATTCCAGCAGTGTTGGTTTTCTTACTGTTTATGAGATCTGGAATTTTTGCAGAGACACAAGCTCAGCTAGATGGTTCGTAGACTTGAAAACTTCCACTCAATTGCTCAATAATTGTGTCTCTTCTTTTAAATAATAAACAGATGGTATTGATGTAATTATCGAATCTTCACCCTATAGTATAAAATTTAACTTAAACGACACTATAAAATATGAACTTCAAAATGTTTCCTGCAAAACTGTCAATACATTTGAACAGCCGGGAAATGATGAACATATATGGTACGAATGCACAATTGTTATAGCTTTGTCTGTATGGTAAATTGATTACAACACAATATTTGCAATTTAGTGAGGATTTATATCCCTGCTCTACATATCTAGCAACACTTACTATTTTGAATCTTGCCGATCAACAAGTTATTGAAAAGACGATCGATGCCAACACCACTTACATTGGTAAAGAATTAATGTTTCAAAAAAAAAAATAATAATAATAAAAATAAGATAAAATATTAATAATAAAAATATTTTCACCAGAATCCAAAGTGGAAATAACCGGAGTATATGCAAGTGTTGAAAAAATCAATATCACATGGACTGCAACTGATCGAACCTGTATTGATGTATTCTACATTAAAGTAAAATCAATAGACAAAGAATTCACCGGATCCATTAACAATGATAAGAGCGAACAACTAATTGATGGTTTGAATGCTTGTCAAGAGCATAATATTCAGCTAAAGACATATAATATTCGAAAGGAATTAATTTCAAATTTAACTAGAACTACCACCACACTGTATGCAGGTATGTATGTTTAATGGAACCTCGTCATTACAAAACGAGTAGCTTTATTAATTAATGTTGTCTTTTTAAATATGCAGAGCCAGAAAAAATTTCCGTTACTATAGAGCAAACTGAAAATGCTCAAATCAGGATTTCTTGGGATCAACAAAAATATCGAACTTGCATTTATCAATATCATTTGAAATGGATTCGTGTAGATTGTCCAATTCCGGAAAACGGAAATCTTTCAATTCTTGCTGGCAACAATGATCTGGAAAATTCACAGAGTAATGAAATTGTCCAGCCCGACGAACCGGATAACGATACCGGTATATCAAGTTGTTGTACGAATTGTATGATTAATTGTAGAAATAACAGTTTGTTCTTGCAGAAAACAGCTGCGAATCTTCTGTAAATTTAACAGATCCAAATATTCGGGAATATACAATAAATGAACTACAAGGTTGTGAGCTGTACAGTTTTGAAATGTATATAAATGAGAATAAAACCTCCAAATGTGAACCGACGAACTTCACTTCACCAGAAGAAGGTATGAAGGTAGTTGTTTGATTTGCGTTTCTTTAATCGTTGAAAAATATCGCTTCAGCTCCGGGAATGGTGACACCAAAATCACCTGAAATCTCCTCCACCAACATCACATTATATTGGACTGCTCCGAGCACAAATAGCAAGTGTGTGCATTATTATCGTGTCTATGTGGTAGGACCAATTCAAAGGGATACAGAAATGCAGACAATACTGGATACTGCTACAGAAGATACAGAAGCATTTTTTAATGAACTTGATCCTTGTGGTCTATATAACTTTACGATTACGGCAGTTTCTCATAATGGTACTACTGGAGGAATTATGTATTCTTCATTTGAAACTTTAGAAGCAAGTAATTAATAATTTCACACAAAAAGCCGAAGCACAGCGAAATCCTCGTATGTAATTTGAAAACTTTTCTTTCCCCTTCTGTAGAACCGACACCGATACGTAATGTAATTGCTTTAACCGGACCGCATGACGTCAACATCACTTGGGATCCACCAGCATTCGGTGATCTGTGTTTAAGTGGTTATCGCGTATCAGGTTGGAAGTATGAAAATAATCCCGATGAGAACTTTGATAAAACAACAACTCTGACTAGTATTCAGATTGTTGGACTCTTCTCCTGCCAATCGTATACAGCACAAATTATCCCAACGACCACTAATATGGATGGAGAACTAACTCACATCGAGTTTGAAACAGCGGCTGTAACAGCATTGGCACCAAACAATTTTCAAGTGATCGGTCTGTACCCGAATGCGTTTGAGCTCAGTGCTCAAGACTCAGATTTAAATAATAACTGTGAAGCATTTTTTGCACGGTTTGTTTGTGAATTAAGTAAAAATGCTGACGTGCTCTATAAGGTGGGTATTTGGAATTTGAACCCAATACTTAGTTGTGAATATTTCAACATCCTGAAATCGTTTTAAACAGCAGACAGCCGAACAATATGTAGAGGGGCAATTAGGAGGACTGCTATTCAAGGCTTTTATTGCTCCACTTTCACCCTTTAGCGAATATAAATGCAGTGTTGCGCTATTCAATGTTGCTGGTTGGTCTTTGAATAGAACAATAATTAAAAAAACCGAGCCTTACTGTAGGTGATATATCCCCATTTGAAGACATGTACGATACTGGCATTTGCTAAACTACATATATTTTGTCTTCTTCTCTGACAGTTCCCGACCCACCAACACAAGTGAATTTAAAAGCAAACACCAATGTAACACTGAACTTTATCTGGAAGCAGCCTAAATACGCAAATGGCAACATTAAACTTTACATATTAAATTTTCATCTGGTTGAGCCTGCATATTATATTCCGCCCAGTTGCAATAAAATAAGTGTAGATTATAGTCCCAGAGAAACTTCTAGTTTGGAACTGTCCTTCGATGCGTTATTACCGTTTACGAAATACAGCATTCAAGTGGCAGCCCAAAATGAATACGGTATCGGCGCATATAGCATACCGTATATAGTTAGCACAAAACCATGGGGTAAGCACATATTAAAAAGTTATACTTTACTACTGTTATTTTTAATGCACTTTTTGCAACAGTTTCAGAACCTGTACTCTATTTGAAAGTTACACCTGAAGGTCCCTACGATTCTTATGTGGAGTACAAAGCAAATGTCATCGTCAGTTGGATGTTGCCTTGCAAGTCTAATGGTGAAATCGAATCATTTGAATTACAATTTTTCGGAGAACATATCAATTATGAGAGAGAATATTTCAATCGAACCGTTATGCCTTTTTTCGACGCATCTGGAATGGTAGTCTATAATGAAACGAACTTGAAACCAGAATACAATTACACCGTTAATGTAGTAGTGAAGACAGCAAAGGTGAACACGGTCAGCCAGAAAGCAAATGGAAAATTCGAGGCTCCCGCTGGAAGTATGTTGTTGTTGTATAACATAACTAAATGCCTTAACTTTGTACTTTAAAAATAGTATCTACTTTTTGACAGTTGTAATTTGTCAAACAGGAATACTTCCCAATTGGAATTATTACAAAAACCGATTTATCTCTCGTAGTATGCACTTATGTACTTGTATTTTTCGATTGCAGTACCTAAGAAACTAAGCGATGCCACCCTGCGACAGACCAGAGTCAACGCATATGAAGCAAGCAATCCGACAACCTCTGCGGTTGTTCGTTTTCCTGCCGATATTTTGGATTCGGAATCGGGTCAAATCATTTATGTTGCGCTTTTATTGTCAGAAAAGGTATTTAATTAACTAGTGGCGGAGCTAGAACATTGGACCCTCGAGTTAATTATAATGATCGCATAATGTTTTATATAGATGAGAATGGTTTTTTCGTCTATTATCAACCTTATTCTTCGACTTGCTTCCCTTCATCAGATCCGCCACTGCAATTAACTTATGCTTTTGTTTTTCTCACATAGATACATATATTGTAACTTAAACATCTTATTTACAGGAATGTAATCCACCACCACAAATGAGTTATGGTCCTATGCATACAGAGCAGGATTGGCCAGATACCCTGTCATGGAGAGAAGTTGTCGAAAATGGTAGTGCATGTTTAGCTCAATACCAGACAACACCATTACGTTGGAAGCCCACCATATCCACATTGAAATCCACTAAAATCGAAGATGCCAGTAAGGTTGAATACATAATAGGTACGGACAAATGTGACAATGCCCTGATGGAACGATATTGCAATTCACAGCTGAAAGCAGGTACAAAACTGAAACATTTTGTTATCATACGTTTGAGGCTATACAATTTATAAATCATTTGATGTGAATTCGCAGATACGCAATACTACTTGGTTATAAGACTCTTCACGAGGTCAGGATACAATGATGCAGCTCTGCTAGAATTTAAAACCGATTCTGTGATCAATCTCAGTCTCATATTGATCAGTGTGAGTAGTTGTCTTCTGTTAGCTTTCTTGGCAGGCTTCATATATTTGTGGGTTACAAAACGCATTATATGGTAAGGTGGCATTGTACCTATGAAACGACATTTCTGGCAACCAAAAATATTCCTCATATTGTATCCGCAGGCATCGTGAATCGTGTCATGGCATTGAGGATTCTTTTGGAGATATTGCTGCGAAAAACTTCGGAATTTATTATCGAGAGATATCCAAGCCAGAGAAGATAGCACGCGAGTTTAAGGAGCTTACAATTGTGGCAATGGACTTGAGTTATTCAGCATCTGAACTAGGCTGCAACAAGAATCGTTATGCCGATATATTTCCGTGTAAAGTATACCATTTTGTATTTAGAAGTGAAATACTTACAGAACTTTCGTCCCCATTTTGCAGATGACAAAAACCGTGTTATCCTTGACATTGATGCTGAAGGATCAGATTATATTAATGCCTCTTTTATTGACGTAAGATAATGTTAATCGGAAAATTTATTGTATATAGAATCTGCAAATATCCGAGAATATCAATTTGCAGGGGTATAGACGAAAAAAGGAATACATAGCCACTCAAGGTCCGAAGGTGGAGAGTACATTGGATTTTTGGCGTATGGTTTTACAACACAATGTTCGACTTATAGTAATGACTACACAATTTCGTGAAGGCGAAGTGGTGAGGTTAAATAGTAACAATAATCACAAATAAAACGCTAATTTTCTCTTCCTCCACTAGGTGAAGTGTCACGAATATTTCCCCTTCAAATCTAAGGTCATCAATGTCAATGTGAAAAGGAAAGATGTTTTCGATTTGTACGATCGCACAGAAATGTGTGTAACACACGACAAATATGGCCTTAAACAGCGAGTTGTTCATTTCTATTTTAAAAAATGGCCCGATCATGGTTGCCCAGCCGATCCAAATCATTTAATAACATTTATTCGAAAGGTCAAAGCGGAACGGTTGCCCAACTATTCACCGATTGTAGTTCATTGCAGTGCTGGCGTTGGTCGTACGGGGACATTCATTGCTCTTGACATCATAATGCAACGCATAAAGAGCGAGGCCAAAGTAAACATATATGAAACAGTAAAGAAATTACGTTTCCAGCGTATGAAAATGGTCCAAACACTAGCTCAATATACCTTTCTATATGCATGTACATATGAATTGGTAAAAACTAAAAAAAAGTATGCAGCCCTGAAATGTAAAAATAAAACAACCAAAAAAGTTACTTTTGAGGATGATAATAATGGCGCCAAGCTACATGTTACAACGGCGTCTGATAAATGTTTAGAACAAAATGATTCGGATCTGTTCTTGATGGATAAGCAAGTACTACATTCGGAAAAACTAGGTACAATTAATTATGATGTCAAGCCAATAAAATTCAAAGCAACCTCTAGTAATGGAGCAATTAATACAAAGGCTTTAGATGTGGAAGTCGTTACGACGAAGAACGAAATGAATATTTCAGAAAGTGCCATGTAATCAACACATATGTATGTAATAAAAAGATTATTAACGATATTTTACACTACGATTATTTCAAAAATTATACGAGAGAACATGGGTTACAAGAGTTGGGGTTTTAAGGTTTCTTTTGGGTTATGGTTATTCACAACTCAGCGTATTTTGGTCGACGAAGAGACTTGACACAACTTTGAAACATCAAAGATAACGGTCGAGATAATAATAGAGCCTTGTGCTTATTTTATTATAAATTTTTTTATATGTGGCACTTAAAGCCCCGAAAGTCCTTTGGCTGAACTTATCTTCCATTACTGTTGCGCGCGTTAAATTTTGGACAGTATTAGAAGGGACCTACTTATTTTACCCGGTTCCGAACGACAGAACTTTTGCGACATAACTTTTTCTGAGCTTTGTCGCAGAGTTCTTTTAGAAGCTTTTCCATGGCAAATTGTTACTGCTGGAAGAATTGCCAATTGCTTGCCGAAAGGTGGGTACCGTTCGAAAGAAAAATCTTTTCGATATGAAATTTGTTATGCTTCAGCCAGGTATTGAACCCACAACCTACAAATCAGAAGGCCAACACACTAACCATTGAGCTACGGCACTCACATTATAAATTAGTAATGCTAAAATTTGAACGAGAGAGTGAAATCAGAAAAACATTGACAGCAAGGCATTGAATGTGTATGACGACATTACATTATAATTTGTTTGTTTGTTTTATTTTACTCTCTCGTCAATGTCCAGTTGATGCTCTATTTTATGACCAAATTTTTATTATTTGATGTGATGTAAGTTTGTCACGTCAGCTAAAACTTTTCAGTGATTTGTTCATTCCTTGTTTTTACAAAGTGTTCATTGCTTAAGACCACAGAAGTTTTATTAATTTGACAGCAATATCGGTAAAATAAATTTGAGTAGTCGATATTGCTGCTAATTCGTAGTAGAACTTAATACCATCTTAAATTTTCTATCGGCTTTATTGACAGCTTTTTACATGTGAAATATGTCAAATGGGTGCACAAACAACATTTCGTGACGTTCAATTTGATTGAGAAAAATTCTGCAATGTCATAATCGATATGCGTTTGTCGTAATCTTGTTTCTATAATTTATGGTCCTTCATTATGATGTAGACAATTGTAAAATATCATCCCTGTTGGAAATTGGCAGTTTCAAAATCAGTCATAAAAAGAAAATGAAAATTTTTCAGTAAAAATCAATTGAGTTGACGTTCGTCTAATCGATTCGTATACGAATTTTGTGAGTGAAATATTTTGCGTAGTTTGTGAAGTTAGAAAATATTTAATAAATATTTGATTCGCAAACAAACGTAAGTAAACTGATTGCATATAAACAAATGTTGACTTTATATTAGTAAGAGAAATGTGGGGACAAATTATAAACATATTTTCGATCATTGAGCTAGATGATACATATTCGATTAAAATGTGCCCTGTTACCTGCTGGAATAATAAAAAACATAAAATAATTTAGTTTCTGTAAAGAAATTGCTACACATCAATGAATGTGTGAATCATAATAAATTGAAACAAACTCGAATGGTGCCCTACGACATTGTGCAGTAGATTGATTTTTCCTGTCCGTTTTTCATTCCAAGATGGCCGTTTGTAGCAGTTTGTGTGTGTTGATTTTAATTTTTTTTTTGTTTGTTTTGTCTATTTGCAATATTTTTTTCTCGTCTTAATGACTTCATTTAATTTGAATATTGCAACCTGCATTTACGAAAATATTTATTTTGATATATGGTGTTAAGGATTTATATTTACACAAGCATATGTCATTATGCATTCTATAATTAGATATTAATTACTAATACTCTCCAAAAGTATTCAAGTTCAATGCAGAACAATCATAATAATATGTGTGATTATTCATGGACACATTCAATATTTAGTGATACCAGCTAACAATATTTTGTACTTTCGAAATAATAATTTTACTATTTTTCTTTTCAAAATTGCTATTATTGGCGTTTCGGGTTGTGTAATTTTGTAGACAAAACATTTTCCTATTATCGATTTTTCATTTTTCGTTTTGTTTGCTTTCTGCAATCGATAGACTTTGTTATACTTTTCACACTTGACTTTCCATCTTCCAATCTGTCATCCGTTTATAAGATTTGTCATGTTGAATTTCTGCTACGCACCTTGGATTCTATAAATTGGTGGTAGAAAACCAGTTTGTGTGGCAAAGAAATGTTGGTATTTTTATTCGTTGATGGAATAACACATTTGATCTTTAAAAGTGGTTTATGTTGTGAGGTTGGAATTGAGTTTCAATATTATAGTAATTGCTTTCTATTATATATTAGTATACTTACATACGCCTTAAAAAGGAGATTATTCTTGACAGTTCATTTATTTTAAATTATCCTTTTTTTTTTTTTTGGATAGGAAATCTAACACTGGTGACTCACCCATATAAGCAGTGTAATAATATTAAAATATGCAATTTTTATCAGATTGCGATCATCTTTGAAAAGTAATTGTAATCAATAACAAGGTATTTTCTGAATTCCATTTTCGATGAAACTTGTTTGTTTGACAATTTGTCCAAAGCGCTAATTTTGTAAAACCCACTTCGTTTTAAAAACTATTTTGTGTGTACGGGCATTATCATCCTCAGTATGCAAATAGCACGTGTAATAGCATTATGTACATTTCCAAACGAATAAATATATGAAAACATATGTATTTATATGCATGTTGAGGTAGGTACTATTAATCAGGAGGAATCGATTTACCAAAGGGCTTAAGTGCTTATTGATCTTATAGACCCAAAATGAAATAGGTGAATTAATCCTTTATAATACACAAAAAACTCTAGAACAACTCGCAATTTATTCCAAAATTTGCTCTTGTAATTTTTTTTTTGCATTAAAAGCTTAACTAAACTAAATTTGACTTCAAGGTCAAGGGAAGTCTATTTATGTTGACTTTATTTTGACTATGACTACGCCCCTTTGTAAATAAATTGAAGTTTCGTCATACTTATAAGTTATGCTTGGTAATAGAAAATTTATAATTTTAAAAGAGCATATAAGAAAAATATGGTACTATTAAGCAAAAAAAAATAAATGTTACTGTTGTGACTCAATTATATTGCTTTTATATAATAAATTATTAAATAGAAGCATTGTTTAATAAAAATTTCACTTTCAATTCAATGCCATTCGGTGATATGAGAAATGGTAATTCTTCATTTTCAATTTCATTGAATTTGACGATGCCCTAGATCCATGATCTCTGTGCAATTCCAACCTCTATTTAAGTAGATCCTGTCATACTGGAATTCATTAATGCTATTCCTTTTTTTAATATATATAATTTAGATTTAGAGTTGATTTAGATTGTTTATGATTTTATAATTTTCAATTATTTCTTTCAGATTATACATAGAACTCGCGAAAAAGCATCCGTTTTGATTGGACTTTTTTAAAACGGTGTTCTACACTTGTTAAGTGGGCTGTTATTAAAGTACATTCTAGTTGAGAACAGCATGAAAATGGTGTTGTCTCAGCGGCAGCGCGAGGAGCTGTAAGTTGTTTTTAAATATATACTAAATACGTTATGAGTTCTAATATAAATTATTCTCGTTTTTTAGTAACCAAGCGATTGCCGATTATTTAGGCAGCAATGGCTATTCAGATTCATTAGAAGCGTTCCGTAAAGAAGCTGATCTCAGTACAGAAACAGAAAAGAAATTTGGCGGTCTTCTTGAAAAGAAATGGACTTCTGTCATACGTTTGCAAAAGAAGGTCATGGAATTGGAGGCTAAATTATCGGAGGCCGAAAAAGAAGTTATTGAAGGCGCACCAACAAAGGCTAAACGTAGTCCAGGCGAATGGATTCCTAGGCCACCAGAAAAATTCTCCTTATCTGGCCATCGTGCCAGTATAACGAGAGTAAGTCCTACGTGTATTTGCTATTATCAGATAATTGAAAATGTATGCCCGTTCTGAAGGTTATATTTCATCCAATTTTTGGATTAATGGTCTCAGCCTCTGAGGATGCCACCATCAAGATCTGGGATTTCGAGACTGGTGAATACGAGCGCAGCCTTAAGGGACACACTGATTCTGTACAAGATATTGCATTTGATGCACAGGGAAAGTTGTTGGGTAAATTTTAGAATGTCGATGTTGGTTAATTTTTCAAGATGTTTGCATATGATTTTCATTGTTTTGTGTTGCAGCTTCTTGCAGTGCTGATCTTTCAATTAAATTGTGGGATTTCCAGCAAACTTATGAATGTGTTAAAACAATGCATGGTCACGATCATAATGTGTCGTCTGTAGCTTTTGTGCCAGCTGGAGATTATGTGCTATCGGCATCGCGCGACAAAACCATTAAGATGTGGGAAGTTGCTACTGGGTAAATAGATGTCAGAATAATTTCTCCCACATAAAACAGAGAGATTTAGCTATATATTTTTTACATAGCTATTGCGTTAAAACTTACACTGGACACAGAGAATGGGTACGCATGGTGCGTGTTCACGCAGATGGTAGCATTTTTGCTTCATGCTCAAATGATCACTCAATTCGAGTTTGGTTGACAAATTCAAAAGACTGTAAGGTATGTATGATCTTATTTTTGAGCTTTTTGCTTTATAATAATCTCGATGCGTAATATATCCCTCACTATGGGTTTCAGGTTGAATTGCGTGATCATGATCACACTGTTGAATGTATAGCTTGGGCGCCAGAAGCTTCTGCATCCGCAATTAATGAAGCTGCTGGATCAGACAACAAAAAGGGTCATCATCAAGGACCATTTTTAGCATCCGGTTCTAGAGACAAAACAATACGGGTAAGTTCTTTTTTTTTCGTACACACCCACAACCGCTGATAATTATAAACAATATCGAAAAATATCTTATTTCCACAGATTTGGGATGTTAGCGTTGGTCTCTGTCTATTCAGTCTTACTGGCCATGACAATTGGGTACGAGGTCTATCATTCCATCCAGGTGGAAAGTATTTAGTTTCAGCTAGCGATGATAAAACTATACGAGTTTGGGATTTACGCAATAAACGATGCATGAAAACTCTATATGCTCATCAGCACTTTTGCACCTCTATTGGTTAGTTTTGATTTTACTGCAAACATTTTGTGAATTTGTTCAAATTGAATTTTCTTTTTGTATTATAGATTTCCATAAGTCACATCCATATGTTATTTCTGGCAGCGTGGATCAAACAGTAAAAGTATGGGAATGTCGTTAAGAAAAAGAAAAAGAAAAGAAGTAAAATAATAAGGCCACCTCACCATCAAATGAATCAACAAATAATATTAATTAAATAATGCTACAATATATATATATAAACTTCAATTACTACAGAATACACACTTATATACATACATATATATATAACTATATTTATTATTAATATTGTGGTTATAATAATTTAACGAAGCAGAATAAATGCATAACGCAAAGCGCAGAAAATTTCAAAAATTAGATATAAAACCAACAAACAACCATACAATATTTAGCCTGTCGATTAGACGACGTCGGTATACTTAGAGCGATCAAGTGAAAACGGATATTTGATTTTTTAAATTCACATTAGTTTTCTTTTTCGTCTGTAATTTGTATTTTAAAACATAATTAATACATATACGAGTATAAGAAATAGCGATGTTGTTTTCCATTCTCCTCAAATCAGTCAGAAATTAATTCCTTTCTGTATTGACAGTTTCCCTTCACCTTCTTGCTTAATTAAAAACTCGAATTTATGTACACATTAGCTGTGTTTTTTCTTTTTCATTTTTACATATTGTGCATATGATCCAATTATCCAAGGGAAATTATGTGTCATGCGTCCCCCAAGCTTACGATTTTTTGCGAACGGAAATCTGTTGTTATTGGAAAAAGAATTACACTCACCATTATCCTCTTATACGGTGTAAATGTTGCTTTTGTTTTATGTCTAAATCTGTTATCCATCTCGGTGAAAAAAAAAAGAAAAAGAACACAGCTATTGTAAACTTCTCTTCATCGTTCTTTGAAAAGAAGATGAGTTATATATAAAAAAAACTAAATGCTAATTCAATGTCTATTTAATATCGTTAATATAGAGAACTTACGTTAGTTATTATTTAAGTTATTTCGTAATTGTACACCACCAAGACACAACTTTAAAATATACATTTTTTTTTTAAATAAACTTTTTGTTTTCTCTACTTAAAGCAAATGTGTACGAAAAATTAATAATAAAAAAACCCTTTAAGTACATATTTTAATTTTTCTTTACCTACATTCATACATACACATGTACATGTATACATTACATTGGTGGTACTAAAAAATTGTTTAATTAGCACTAATCTAAATACACGTATTAGCGATAATTGAAAGTTCTGCTGCTATTACATGACGGAGTAGTAGCAAAAGTTACTTTTCCGAATGAAAATTGAAAGATGTAGTTTAATAATGGAAAATAATACGTATATTAGTGATAACAGCTATATGAACGGTTTAGTGTTGGCTATGTCACAAAAGGGGATAATACATGTGTGATACGCCAGTTTCAACTACAGATGATAGAAGTTGAAATTGTGTGCCCAACATCTGTATTTTCATATATCTGCAGCATTATTACATTAAATACAAAACAAACAATGCTTATTTCTTATTTTGCATCATCATAAATTGTAATTTATTTTTTCAAGTAATAAGATTAATAAAGAATTGCTACATAAAATATTGAATTTTCAGTTTTTGTGCAAATCACGTAGTTTTTCTTGATAAAGAAATTAGATTGATAACAATGAAAAACACAAAAGCGGATTCGCAAATCCTTATATAGAAATACTTTTCGCTTCACCATAACTAATTTTCTCTCGAATTAGAGTATAATTAAATTGCATTTTTTATGCTATTTTCCAGTCTTAAAATAGCTTACCTATATGATTTTTTACAAAATACTGTGCCTACATAAATATGCCCCTTCATTTTATTGGATATAAAATTATGATTTTATAAATTAAAAATGGCATTAAATTGTGTTCATTCGTTTTACAAGCAGTTTTCATTTTCCGAGTTACTCTCTTGAATTCCATCATTATCAGTATTATCATTTAATTTTTGTTTCTTTGCATTATCGTCTTGTGGATCTGCTGAAGCGATTTCATTTGTTTGGGAATCACTGTCATCACTGGAATCTTCATTTTTCTTTTCCTTTTCAACTGTTTTATGCTTCAATGATATAAAACGCTGCTTTCTTTTTAATCGCTTTGCTCGTTTTTTTGCTGTTTTCTCTTCTGCTACACGTCGATTTTCATCCAACTTACGTTGATAGTCTTCATCCAATTGTTCTTGTAGACTTTTTGCTTGAATTGTCTTTTGGCGAGCATACTCCTTCCTTCTGAGATGTCGGTAAACGTGAAATTCGCCAGAACCTGCACCTGCACTAGAGCCCATTACATTTCGAACAAATGATGGAACCGTTTGCATATAGTCCTTCTCCTTTCTCGGTTCCGGTATTAAAATAGGTTTATCCTGAAATAATGAACAAGATATAAATTTATTAACCTTATAAACTCGTATAATCTCAAATCAAAATCTTACCGGATTTTTCATCAACTTTTCCACCTTCAGACGTTGCAAATCCGTCGCAGACTTAATAATTTGCCGTGGTAAATTCCCATTTTTCTGACTGGACTCTTTACCGTCTTTTGATTTTTGTTTATTCTCCGTTTCAACCTCTTTTATGAGATTCTTTATAAGCGACATATTTTATTTATCAAAATAATATTAACAACACTAGAGATGGTATAGTGAGAAATCGATTACTTCTAATATTGAATCGGTATAGCCTTCAAAAATCGATTAATTAACCCTCGTGCGAGCGCATTTGTACAACTTCTTTAAACAACCTTGTTATAACTGTGTCCTAGCGTCACAGTTATACCCAGTTATATGTTGTGTTTACAACATTTTGTCAGAATTTGGGAATTCTAACTTAATTAATATATATATAGTTGTCCTTTGCACACAATATACTGCTATCTCTTTTATCATCAGTGACATTTTGCGCTTTTCAATACATTAAAAATACAGAAAAAATATGTTAAAAAGAAGTGTCATACGGGCTTTAGTGAAATTCTATTCAAAATCCGTCAAAAATAGGCACATGTCCTGTCAAATAATTTATACAAAAAAATAGAAATGCTTGTTGGATCTTAATAGTTATTAGGTGTAAAATGGTTTATTAATTTTCTTCAATTGAAATACAGCCGACTTGAAATGTATGAAACATCATTGTCAACATAAATCCGATATTTCGACAATTTTTCTATACAGAAATATGCTTCGTATAGATATTGCCTTTAAAGTCGGCTTTATTTTGATAATTATTAGCCGCCATAATCG
The DNA here is from genome assembly GCA_963854835.1 of Megamerina dolium. Lineage (NCBI taxonomy): Eukaryota > Metazoa > Arthropoda > Insecta > Diptera > Megamerinidae > Megamerina > Megamerina dolium. Next base: position 1,148,196 of record OY978525.1, read on the forward strand.
CTCGCATGTGCTCAAATCAGTTTCAAACAAAAGTGCTCATTTGAACTAGAATTTTATTTAAAATACAGTGTAACATTTATTACAAAAAATGCTGTATATTTTGGTTTTCTTTTGATTCACATGCTAGAAAAAACGCTAATCACCACATTTGACATATTACAACATGTGTATCCAGTCTTATGAAAATGACTTTCAATACAACGCTGTTATTTATTGTGAATACTTTGCAGTGGGGTGGATTTTTGTGGATCGTTGCGAGCATTAAACTGAGGATTTTTTTTAAGTTACACGATTTTATATAGGATTGCTCTGATTTTCCTCGCATAAAAAAGACAAAGTGTTGATATGAGGGAAACTGATTAATAATAAAATACAAAAAAAAAAGGCAGCATAATATATTATAACTTGTCGGTCAGTGACCAGAGGAAAAACTGTGAGGAGGATTAGAACTAATAAAATAACGTGACAGGAACGTAAAAACGTTGTGTAATAATAAAAAAATCAGTAACGTGCACTATCGGTATGGCATTAGATACTGATACAAAGACGAAGGATGCAGCATCTTTAGAAACTGTACTAGATGACAGGAACGTGGGAGCCGGCAACATTGAACCTAATGCGAAAGGTTGGTTTCTTTTTTTTTAATTTTATATTAATACATATATTTCTACTAATCGTTATCCATATTGGATGCAATAATCATAATTATCAATGAGTGTATTTTAAACAATGAATACATGTGTTTGTTATTCATATCGCCGGATTACAATAGAACAATCACAGAAATCACATAACAGCAGTTACGTAATTTTATTCTTTGTCGCGCTGTGGGGACGCATGTTGTTTTTCATGTTTAATGAATTCTCTGAAGCAATATAATACGAAGAGTGTAACACATGAGTTTCCGATATTAATCGGATACATAATCTTTGTAATTTCAAAATAATGTATAAAATATCATATAAAATACTGTCAAGTCAATCATTTAAATAAGTTTTTATTTTTTCACCGTATAAAATCGTCAAAATCCAAAATTTATATAAAAATTCAAATGATAACTTTGCATCTTTTAGTTATATTTTTCTGGCATTTGATATCAGCATATTGTGATATGGGTGGTGGTGATGGTGAGCTTATAAGAGAATTAGTGCTCGAAAAATAAATATTGAAGATGAAAACGCATTATTTTTCTTATAAAAAATGTTCCATAATCGTTATTGACTTTCGTTTGAATTTGAGCTAATGCAACGCACCGTTCTTATCAGCAAATTCATATACATACATAGATAGGTACATACTTATTCATGCTGCTATTACTGAGCGTAATATCGTAATACCTTTGATTAAAAATATGTAAAACTACCGTGTGCTCCTAGTTCCATACACATTTATATAAGAATACTAATACCGTATTTACTTTGGTTGACTTAACTAACCCAATATCTAAAAGCACGTGACTAGCTGCTTCTTTTCTAGGTGGTATTAACAGTGGCGTGTATGTTGATACCTACATGCTGTGTAATATACACACTATTTTATTGTTCACTCTTACTTATTGCGATCGAGCTTTGGTATAATCACTGACTTAAGCCTTGAGAGTTGATTTATTTTTAATTAAAAATATGTAATAAAAATACAAAAAATAATAAATTATAAAATGGTGTTATTCTAGTTATTTCAGCCATTAACCTTTTGTTAGGTGATATTTAAATATTCGAGTACTCCTCCAGATGTCTGAATATCATCCCTTTAACGAATCAATTTATTGCAGCAAATGTGTTGTACTGTGTAATAAATGATATACATAGAAATTAATTAATATATTCCAGATTAGTCATTAACAATATGCGCATATGCATATCTATGAAAATTACTTGCAGTGATAATGCACTCGTTGCATATTTCACAAAAGAGGTCAACCGAAATTCGAAATTTGAAAATTTACAATTTTAATTTTAAGAACATTGCATATGTCGATTTCGACCATATGCAGTTAGAATTCACAGGAGATGACAGGTTATAGTCTATGTGTTGAATTGATGTATCGAATTGATGTGATCAGAGCAAAAATGACTTGTGAGAGTTTTTCATTATATTCCGGGATTAGCATCGAATTACATGAATTACTTTTGTTCTCAGTACTCAGTGCTTGTTGTAATGTTTTTTTACCTTCAAATATTTTTAGGTAAAAATGAAGAAGATGACGCAAAAAATGTGAAAGACGAACTAACTAACGGGCATGCCGTTGATAATGGTAACAAACATGAAGGCACCGTCTCTACAGCTGCAGCTGATACCAATGCTAATGTTCTAGTTCAGAAATCGACCACAAATGAAGACGACGAAGAAGACAACGCAAACAAGAGCGTTGTGAAAAAAAATTCTGATGATTTGGATGCATCGTGTGAAGACGAAATCGACTTGGAGGCATTGCACGATGTTGGTATAACGGTGCACATTCAAAGCCCCGGCACCGAAATACTGGCCGTACAATTATCAAGTATGGAATTGGTTCAAGAGATTCACCAGCTGCTGATGGATCGTGAAGATACATGCCATCGTACGTGCTTCTCCTTGCAATTGGATGGTGTTACTTTGGATAATTTTGCTGAGCTGAAGACTGTTGAACATTTAAAAAATGGTTCCACCATAAAGGTGGTCGAAGAACCGTACACGATGCGTGAGGCGCGCATACATGTACGTCATATACGTGACTTGTTGAAGAGCATGGACCCATCGGATGCATACAATGGTGTCGAGTGTAATTCGCTTACATTTCTCAATACGATCACACAGGGGGACTTGCTCGAAAAGAAAAAATCACGACCCGACTCTGTCGATTGTACTCCGCCAGAGTATGTGATGCCAGGCGCAAAGGAAATACCACTGCTGCCATTGCAACCGGGCGTAAAGAGCTCTAGAGGTCCATTGGCGCTGAAGGTGCTTACTACGTCTGCCTGGAATCCACCACCCGGTCCTCGAAAGTTACATGGTGATTTGATGTATTTGTACGTTGTGACAATGGAGGACAAGCGGTTTCACATTTCAGCTTGCCCCAGGGGCTTCTACATAAATCAATCGACGGATGAGGTATTCAACCCGAAACCGGACAATCCAAGTCATTTGAGCCATTCACTGGTCGATATGCTGTCGCAAATCTCACCGACGTTCAAACGAGCTTTCCAGCAAATGCAAAAGAAACGAACTTTGCGTCATGCCTTTGAGAGAGTAGCCACACCGTATCAGGTGTATCAATGGAGTGCTCCCCAATTGGAGCACACAATTGATGCCATTCGTGCTGAAGATGCGTTTTCTTCCAAATTGGGGTATGTACATAGATGTGGAGATAGTCCCGACTTTGCCTATCCTCATAATACCATATATGTTATTTATTTAGATATGAAGAGCATATTCCTGGTCAGACACGCGATTGGAATGAGGAACTCCAGACGACACGTGAACTGCCGCGAAAATCCTTGCCGGAACGTTTGTTGCGAGAGCGTGCCATCTTTAAGGTGCACGGAGACTTTGTTATCGCTGCAACGCGTGGTGCTATGGCCGTCATAGATGGCAATGTGCTCGCCATCAACCCCGGCGAAGACCCGAAAATGCAAATGTTCATATGGAACAACATTTTCTTCTCGCTGGGCTTTGACGTGCGTGATCACTACAAGGAATTGGGAGGAGATGTTGCGGCCTTTGTTGCGCCTCGCAACGATTTACACGGCGTACGTGTTTATAGCGCCGTCGACATTGAAGGACTCTACACTCTGGGTACGGTGGTCGTCGATTATCGTGGTTACCGTGTGACGGCTCAATCCATAATTCCCGGCATTCTCGAACGCGAACAGGAGCAGTCGGTTGTATACGGTTCCATTGATTTTGGCAAGACCGTCCTAAGTCACCCCCGGTATTTGGAATTACTCCGCAAGGCGGGTAAGCATTTAAAGATTCTGCCGCATTCGGTGTTGAATGAATGTGGCGACAAGGTGGAACTGTGCTCGTCCGTAGAGTGCAAAGGCATCATCGGTAACGATGGTCGTCATTACATCTTGGATTTACTTCGTACATTCCCGCCGGATGTTAACTTCCTGAGGTTGAATGACGTTGAACTAAGTGACGAGCTGAAAGCAATGGGTTTCCCCATCGAACACAAACACAAGCTATCGTGCTTGCGCCAGGAGCTGCTTGAGGCGTTTATTGAAGACCGTTATGTCAGTTTTATTCGCAATGCGGCTCAGCATTTGCAACAGTTGAATGCGAATAAAGGCGGCAAAGCTGACGAAGAAGAGTGTGTAAGTGGTGGTGGTGGTGGTAATGAGAACGTAGAAAAAATTGCCGAGAAATTGGCAATTGAAAATAAAATTGATGGAGGGGAGGAAACAAAAATCGAAAAGAAAACTGCCGAGGCAATGGCACACGCATATGATGCTATCAAGGAGGTTCAAACTAATGTAGCTACGGCCGATGAAAAACAAGCATCTGAAGTGGTGAAACGAGCATGCGCGGCTGTGGGTTCGCTGAAAGAGAAAGAGTTTGATTTTCGTTTCAATCCAGACGTTTTCTCGCCGGGCATACGTCATGTCGATGACCCAGATGGTCCAAATTCAATTGTAAAACAGAAGAAACTGGTGCAAGAAGCTGCCGAATTTTTGATTATGAAGCAGATACCTGCCTTCATTAAAGATCACATGGGTCATACGTCTCCACCGATGGACGGCACAAGTATTACAGAGTCACTGCATAGTCATGGCATCAATATGAGGTAAGAGCCTGCTGGTACGTTCGATAGAAAATCTACTTACAACCGCATTGTTTTTACGTTTCAGATATTTGGGCAAGGTGATCAACTTAATTTTGCAAGTGCCGCGCATGGAGTACCTACATCGTCTAGCCGTATCAGAATTAATTATACGCTCAGCCAAGCATATCTATTACACATACATGCAGAACACAGATAGTATGCATCTGGCGGCGGCCATAAGTCACTTTTTGAATTGTTTCCTTACCATGGGACCAATAAATGCTACACTCAATTCGGATGATGCTCCCAAGCCGAACAAGCGTGGCAAGAACAAAAACAAAAGTGCCAAAAATGGCAAAAACTCCTTTACCAATGAGAACAACGAATGGGTGTCGCTGACGCCCAAATCGATGTGGATGCAGATCAAGAAAGAGGCCAAATCCTACTGGGACTTCGATCTGAATTGTGACTCGATAGAGAGCGCTGTCAGTGCGTATAGCATTCAGCGCATTAGTTTAATGCGTGCCTTTTGTTTGAAAGTCGGTATTCAGGTGCTATTGCGCGAGTATAATTTTGAGTCGCGCAACAAGCCGACTTTCAGTGATGAGGACATCCTTAATGTGTTCCCCATTGTGAAGCACATAAATCCCAGAGCTTCGGATGCGTACAATTTCTACACTACAGGCCAGTCCAAGATACAACAGGGCCTCTTCAAGGAGGGCTACGAATTGATAAGTGAAGCTTTGAACTTGCTAAATAATGTATTTGGTGCAATGCACTCGGAGAATGGCTCCTGCTTGCGTATGCTGGCACGTTTAAGTTATCTTTTGGGCGATGCACAAGAGGCACTGGCCATTCAACAGCGATCGGTTATAATGAGTGAGCGTGTAAATGGTATTGATCATCCATGTACCATCTTGGAATATGTAAGTAAATGTGTTATACGCTAAGTGTTGCCTGTACGTTGATCTCACACATGTTTCTCAATTTCAGACTCACTTATCACTTTATTGCTTTGCTAATGGACAAATTAGTACTTCGTTGAAATTGTTATATCGTGCACGATATTTGTTGGTGCTAATTAGCGGAGAGGATCATCCAGAAGTGGGGCTCATAGATGTATGCTTTCTTATCGACATTGTTATATTTTATTTTATTGACATGTATCTTCATTTGTATCACAGAGTAATATCAGCCTAATTTTGCACGCTGTTGGTGAATATGAGCTGTCTCTGCGATTTATCGAACACGCCCTGCAATTGAATATGAAATATTTTGGTAACAAATCAATGCATGTAGCAATTAGTTATCATTTGGTTGCCAGAACGCAATCATGTATGGGCGATTTTCGCTCAGCCTTAAACAACGAAAAAGAGACATATACCATTTACAAATCGCAAGTACGTACTATGGCATTAGTGCGAAACGTTTATCATTTGATTTTGTTTTTCTTGCAATTTTAGTTGGGTGAGTCGCATGAAAAGACACGAGAATCTGCCGAGTGCCTTCGTTTGCTAACTCAGCAAGCAGTACTGTTGCAGCGTAGAATGAATGATATATATTCAAATGGTAAACTCACTACTAGTCTTCCACCTATTCACATTCAACCACCAACAATGGGCTCCGTCCTCGACATGTTAAATACAATCAATGGCATTTTGTTTGTTCAATTAAGGTGAGCTTATTTCTCAATAGCCCTTCGATAATAAAACAATAAAAAAATATGTTTTTTTTTGCGCAATTCAGTCAAAAGGACATTGCCAAGGTGAGGACAGAAATTGAAAAGCATTTGAAAAATACCAATGAAAGCAATGAAACTACCGAGTCTCTAAAGAAGTTGACATCCAGCATTGTTGGTGGTATTTCTAGTGCAACAGCAACAACAACAAACAATGATGAAGAGACTGAAAGTGTTACAGCACGTCAAAATGGCAGCACCAATGGCAATCACAATGACAGCAGCAGTAGCACCAGCAGCACTATAGTCAACGATCAACACAAAACAATAACGGCAGCTGCAGTTAATAGTTGAATATTTTGTTATTAAGATGACTTTTTCACTCAAAGTGTATCTACGAATATGCATCGCAAAAACAAACAAACAAAAAAACAAATGAGAATATTGGGGAATGGTTTCTCATTTATTTTCTTCATAATAAACAGCAATAAAACATTTAAAGCTCAATGCCTTTAGTGATTTATACACATATTCAGTGATTGTTCAGTGGTTCAGTCGGAAGTTTTATGATGTTTGGGAATGCTTTATATAGTGTCAAAATAAATTGGTCTCACATTAAAAGAATGCATAAATCATGGTTGTGGTTTGATTGTTTGTCTATATATTGCCACCTTCCAAATGCTGAATTCAACAATTTTCGAGATATTCAGACTCATTGTGACGCGGCAATTGGTGCAGCAAAATGCCTAAATAATTTACAAATGCTCCCTTATCGCCTTGAACTGGAAGCAGACCTTTCTTGTTCGCGATATCGTGTATATGCAAAAAGTACTTTATAAAAAATGTATTTCTTTCATTTATGACATGCTTATGCTTATGCTTTAATGCGACATCAAATAATTTATTTTCGTTTTTTACACTTATTTCGCCCTTTTCTTCTTCTACCGGGTGCTTTTGTTGATTTGCAATTTTTTTGTTTCTGAGCAGCAGCTGTATGTGTTGTACTTGATTTATTGATGCGATTTGAAACGTTCTGCCCGCCTATTTTCTTTGGTAACAAATGCTGGCTGACGAGCTCTCCCAGTACTCCTTGATGCGCCAGCATTGAGAGAAATGTACATATAAATTCGTCATAATTATGCGTGCGACGGCAATCGTCAACCTTTTAAAGATAATTATTAGTAAAATCATTATTATTACACTGGAAATTTCATTACCTTAAACATGTATCGGCGATCGTTTTCATCATTTAAATGCTGCTCGTTGATAGCAATTTCTGAATCAAGATTTTTTAGCAAGCTCTGCAAGTCGCGTACGGTGAACGCATTGGCTTCAATCATTGACGATGATGAAGTAGTTAAATCATCAGTACCGGCACCTTCACCCTTCACTCCTTCAGCTCCATCAGCACCACTTTCGTTGGCTTTCAGTAGCTTTTGCAATGTGCCCGACACTATCGTTTGGTTAGTTCTTAACATTTTCAATTTGTGCGTGATTGCTATACGGCGGTCTGGTACCACCGCCATTAGGTTAAAACGTATGTCTTGTTCTCCGGTAGTGATACCTAATCTTTCGGCCATTACTCGACGAAATTTGTCTGTCCAATCCTCACATTCCTCCCATGGCCCATGGTCCATTGGATATGGTTTCAAGCCATCCAATTCGAAGAGATGGCCATTGATGGGTACAAAACTGACAAAGTGGAATGCTTCACCTGTAAAACGACCCGTGGACACACCGGCTCCAGCACCGCGATCCAGACGGCGGCGTGCTTGTGGCATGGCATGCGAATTATGTGCACACGCTAGTTCGGGAGTATTACCGATTGCCCAGCCCTTATTCTCGGGTGACATTCCCTTGGTATGTGCTTTCAAGCGATTGAGAGTTTCACCCAAAGTTTCCGCAGCTTCACTGCAATTAAGCAATACAGACAACAATGCATGTGTAGCGCAACTGTTTGGAACGACTTGCTGGGCAAAGAAAATGCTCGATACAGCTTCTTCGTCTTTAACAAATATCTCAGCAGTTGTCTCTACGATTTTACGCCGAGCTCTGCGTTCCTCGATCCAACGAAACAAGAAAATAAACCCATAGACAGGACCTTCAATGGGCTTTTGCAAATCGTATACTTCTTCCACCTGTACATCTTTAACGCCAAAATCTTCTAACAACAGCGTGAACAAGCCAGGATCGGATTCCAGTTCGAGCCAACCGTCAGTAAGAATAGTGGGCATTTTGTGTGATGTCATTATTATTTGCACATTTATATTTTCTTCATTAAAATTATTGATTATTATTTATTTATATCAGTAGAATCTTCGTAGTAGGAACATTGGATCGATTATGTAAATATTTGCCTTTATTTTGATTTACTCGGCACCGAAACTTTTTTGTCAAATGAATGCACAAGGAATATTTATTTCACCTCACATTTGTTATTAATTATTATAATGAAGTCAGTTGCGATTGGGCTTGATCCAAATTATACTAACATATTGGCAACACTGCAAACAGCTGATTTTCAGTCTGTTGTAAAAAAAATTAAAATAATCAAAACTAATTGGAAAACCACAAAGGCTGTTATAATGGTTTTTCTTAATTTGACCAGATTTACTGCTGCTAGACGTGTGCCTCTTATCAAGTTTCGTAAGGGTGGTAAAGTATACACTGAAGGTACAGCTGCCACATCAACAACACAGGCGAGTTCAAGTTCTACCGCTGCAAAAACTAGCAATAAGAATCCAAGTGTAACTTTTTCCTTCTGCTTTCTATATGCACATTAAATTGAAAAATGCAATATTAATCAATTAAGTTTTATCATTAAAACAGGGTGCACACACAGCGGCAATTGAAGACTGGCAACTACCTCCTCGATACTGGCGAAAACCGATTGACTCGGCCGAAATGGATTATATAAATCGTGGTGGTCCGGCTTAATATCACATCAGTTGTGATACTTATTTAATTTATGTTAGACTTTATTTGGACTGCAGATGAAATGTAACCAGTAAACAGCTTAAAATTGGCTAAACAATTTTGATTACATATATTCTACCTACTTTATTTACTTCTTTTATTAATTTGGGAAACAGCTGGGTCAGATAACATGGCGTAGAAAAGAATTTGTTGCATAATCTCCAAATATTATAGATTTTTGAGCATATACAGCGTGTTTTTTTAAGACTTCATAATTATTGGTCAACAGATTGTCTGCGGCTGCAACATTGCAACAATTGTCAATACTTAAATAACATTGCTTTCTTGTATAGACGAACGAACTGACTGCGATATTGAAACGACAATAATTGATGCAGTAATCGACTTAATAGGTCGATTATCGATAGCAACCAAAATTAAGTTGCCAACTGGTAACCATAATGTGCATAATAAGATTTAATACTAAAGGAATTGTTAGCTGTCACAATACAACACCAAATTTGATTTTACTTACTTCTTCCCGAAATAATCGTAAAAAAACAGAGTTGCATAGAAAAAAATCTAACAAAGTAATCGGGGAATTTCATAAAATCCTAGATTATGGTAGTAGTAATTTTATATTTCCCATATGCTAGTTTGAAATTAGATTTGAGTGATAATCTCAAAAACGAGAATAATGTCGTGTGTAAACATACTCTAAAAAAATGCCAGTCCGATAAAAGTGATACTTCTTTTATCATTTAATTTTAATTGATTCAGTACAATTTGTTCACTTTTTTCATATAATAAATAACTTCTCTTTGTGTTTTATTGTCTGAAATTTATAGAAGATTCTCTTAAAATATGGTAAGTAATTTCGATATTCACCAGCACTAATGTTCGAACTGTTAACTGCCAGACGCCACCTCAAAAGCCTGAAACAAGTTCGGAATTTGGCAACTTTCAGGCTTTTCTGACTTTGATTGTGGTACAATTGCACTAAATAATCTTTCAGGATTGAGCACATAAAGCCGCAACCAACGCCTGAAACAGCCTGGTATGGAGCTTCAGTTTAGGGTCAAACATCTTAAATGCATTTGTCTATTTTTTCGGTTTATTACTAATTTCTTAAAATTACATTAGCTTGTAAAAAATTTTGTAATTTTTACAATAACTAAAATAATTTACAAATTTTATTTAAGAAAATAAAAATATTAAAAGAGAAAACTCATAACTTTTGCACTACCTGAACAGATGTTGACATTCCTCTCTCATTGAGACATTGACACTACCTGAACATGTTTTGGCATATTCTGTGAATTTCAACATGTCTGAACATGTTTTGGCATGTCTTGAGCATGCCAAGATTACAAATATTGTAGTACGATTGCTATACTTTGTTAATTATACTATGTCGTGTCTGTTTCCGTTCTTTAGTATGTGTTGTCCTTGATCTTGCTCAATGTTATTAAACTCACATGCAAATAAAAAGGTGGTATTATTAGAACAGCTACCTTGATCTTTCAATTAATATTCCTATAGGATGATGAACATTGTGTTTTTGAGTTCGACAATAACGTGAATAAGTTAAAAACGTGGGTACGTAGTTATACACAAAATTAAAAAAATAACTTTTAAAAAAGTCGATACCAAATTCAGATTGATCTTATTTTTCACTATAACTATGGATCGCTATTTTTTAAATAATCAGATTCATATAATCCGTAAAAAATTGTTTGTGATTTGTTTGAATCGAGAGAAAATAGCACATAACTTACAACCCAAGTGTAATAATGCTAATGCCTGTGACAGGCATCTGCTAAAAAACCATGGTAATTATGCTATGAAAAATACCTACTTCACTATTTGGGTGACAGACTTCACATAGTAAGTCATATGTTTTTAACACCTGTTTTTATATTTTTTTAATTCAGAATGTACGAATTTTTGTGGGTTCCGTGCATTTTTTCATGTTTTTTGTCCACAAATCAATGACTTTTGTAGTGTCGTTGCTTCCCAAATACCTTCCATTTGTAAATATTTTCACTTTATTTAATAAAACCTATAAAGTATATATATATATATATATATATATATATATATATATATATATATATATATATATATATATATATATATATATATATATATATATATATATATATATATTCCATATATATACATATTCTCTTCCATTACTGTTGTGGACAATATTAGAAGGGACCCACTTATTTTAGCCGGTTCCAAACGACATAACCCTTGTGACATTACTTTTTCTGAGCTTTGTCACAGAGTTCTTTTAGAAGCTTTTTCATGGCAAGTTGTTACTGTCGGAAGAATTGCCAGTTGCTTGCCGGCAGGTGGGTACCGTTCGAAAGAAAAATCTTTTCGATATTAAATTTCTTATGCATCAGCCGAGGACTGAATCACGACCTACAGATCAGAAAACATAAAATATAAAAACAAACATAAATTTTCAATATATTTTTATTATGTCAGCTGATTTTGGTTTTTCGCAGCCATTGAATTGAACAATTTGGTGGCATGGCAAAAACAAAACCAAATCTGAGCATGAAATTCACGCAAAACGACGCTAATGGCTGAAATTGTCTATAATTGTCTGGACGCCTATATTACATAAACACAAACAATTTTCATTCTTCTTTGACAACTAACACATACTCTCATTTGTCTTGTGTAAACGCAGCTTTTACATGACTCCGATATACTGTTGAATTGCTGTTGAAGTAATATCACCTTGAATTGAGTTTTGTTATTTTATACACGCGGCTTTAATTCAAAGGTGTAATAAGGAAAAAGAAAAGAACCAAAGACAAATGCCATTGTGTCGAAAGAGACAGAACGCCAACTTATTTGACCTTAAAAAATATGTTCATTATTGCACATAGTCTGACTATATTTCCGAAATACTTCGTTCAGCTTCTTCGATGAAGTGTTATCTTCTACATTATCAGACGTACATTGTATTTGGTGTGACTCGTATGAACTCAGCGAACAAAGAAATATAAAGTAGATTGCAAAATTTCCAATAAGATTTGGCCGTAAATCCTGTAAAAATAACCATATCGGAATTTTCCACAATAGTGAAGTGTAAAAAAAAAAAAATAAGCTCTATAGCGAAAATTGTGCTCGTGCATGTTTACTTAAAATTGGATATTTTTATTAAACCTTTGGATGGGTTTTAAAGGAATGAATAAGAATATCAGTAAAGACTGTCTAGGTCTTCGTCTACGTGTTAGCGGTCTACATCAAACTTGGAAGTGGTTGCACCAAACCATTGCTCTACACGAATATTTGATTTCGGTGACATCAGCGGACACAGCAGCAGCCAAGTGTAAAAAGATCAAAGTCCATTAGATTGATACTATACGACAACCTCATATATTTGATAAATATAATATATATATACAATAATACATAGACACAAGTACAGAGATATAAGATCTAATACTATATATAAAAAAAAAAAACATATTTATATAAATACACTCAAATAATATGTTGATGTGTTGATGAACCAAATGAGACATTTGCTTATGCATAATAATACCCCAGCGATATTGTGACTTTAAATGAAATAGAAAAACATAGATGAACAATTTTTTCAGTTGAACATCTTAAAGATATCCTAGCCATAGTTATCTACGAAGACCCTCACAGTCTATTCTTTATATTGTAATTTCGAGAGAACAAAATCCGAAATTAATCAATTTACGAGCCCTAGCTATCGGCAAAACAGCAATAATCCCTAACCTCAATTTAAATTAAATTCAAGCAAATTATTTAACAAGTAAGCACAAATCAGCTGACATGATATCTCCGAATATAATCGTGCGCCGAGGCTGCGGCATCGGAAATCAAATTCGTGCCATCGCATCTCTTGGTTCTCGTCGTTGTCTAATGCACACCTCCTCAAGTAATCCACCAACTGGAGAGAATCGAGTGCCCTCATCGTCTGGAAATGAAAATGCAATAACACGAAAGACATCAGGATCTAATGTTATTGCTGATACTGATATTAAAAAATCTGTATTCATTTCACAGTCATATGACGTTTTTACTAACCTGGCGCTGGAAGATTGGCTGTACAAAAACTTTGATTTTAGCCATCATCACGTACTACTATTGTGGGCTAATAATCCTTGTGTAGTCGTTGGACGCCATCAGAATCCTTTCACTGAAGCAAATGTTTCTAGGCTTGCTGAGAATGGAATCACATTAGCTCGCCGAAATAGTGGTGGCGGTGCAGTTTATCACGATCGTGGAAACCTCAATTGCACTTTCTTCACACCACGTGAACGCTATAATCGAAAATATAATTTGAATATTTTGACTCGTGCTCTATTTCGGGAGTGGGCAATTACAACAAAAATTAATGAGCGCGATGATATTGTCATTGGTGAAAAGAAGGTAAGAAAAGTGGATCATGGTTTGCTACAGAGAGATATCCTTTGTCTTACACAATGTTATTGTCTAATAATTGATTTAAAAACAAATTTGTTTTTTCAATGTACAGGTTTCTGGTACTGCAGCAAAGCTCGGTCATCCAAATGCTTATCATCATTGCACGTTGCTGGCAAATGCAAACAAGTCCAATTTAGGAGAATCACTTCTTAAAGAAGAGGTAATTCTGTAACTCAATGTATATATCGATGTTTAGTTATTGGCATCGTTTTTTTGTATTCTTCATTTTTTGTAGGTGAAGTATATAAGTAGGGCAACTGCTTCAGTACGTTCACCAATCAAAAATCTTTGCGATGTTAATCGTAGTGTCAATGTGCCACAGTTACTCTCTGCTGTTGGTTATGAATTCTTGCGTACTTGTGCTACCGAGTTGGAGGATGGTGGCAACACGCTTACAATGAAACAACGTGGTTTCCAACTGATTAATCCAACGGAGAAATGGTTTCCGGGCATAAGCACTATACGCGAGGAATTTGCATCATGGGATTGGGTCTATGGCAAGACACCTAAATTCAATGTTGAAAAAAGTATATATTTGAAGGCAGATGACAAAGCCCATAAAATAATTCTGGATATAGAAGTTGAAAAGGTAAGTGAATGCAAGTGAATTGAAGAACACAAAATTCATCTAACCAACTTTTATTTTATGTTGCAGGGACTAATGACAGTTATGTCACTTGTCATGCCCAGCAATGAACGGGTTCCCATCGTATCTACAATGCAGAATAAACCATATAATGAACATAATTTGAATGGCGTTGTAAACGCACTGAAACATGTATCAACTGATAATGTTAAGCAAGCTATTAATGGACTATAGCTGTGTATATTTTAATTCTATTTTTGATTTTCACTTTGTAGCAACAAACTACATTATTATTATAACCCCTATATGCTTATAACCCCCAAAATATGTTATTCAATACAATAAATTCTATATACGAGATATATTTTTAATGTAAATAATTATCCTTCCGTACATTGTATTTGATTGGGTAAGACATTTAATTGAAGGTCATTTGAATTAGTAGCAACTGTTAGTATATATATCATTTTCAAAGGACAGAGTTGAACTATAAGTTTAACTATTGTGGATCCAAACCTATACTATTGCCTTGCCATCAATCATAGATTCGTTTTGATAGCCGATGAAGATAGATTTAACAATTGGTAAACTTGTAGATTGGAAATTTTGACCATTTAGGTACGAAATACATTTTATTGACAAATTGTGACAGTAGATGGCGCTTACAGCACTACCTAAACAAACGCGTACTACGTAAAGTGTCTCCGTATATATAATAATAATTAACATTGCTGTTGGCGAAACATACTAGATTCGGCCAAAATCGGTTGTAATGGTCATACACGTAAGTAACTTATGCGAGAGTACAATAAATTTTGATTTACAACAAACACGTAAGGTTTTGACCAATGACTTAAAGGTTCTCATACTTCCACGGAGCATACTTCATCTTGTTACCATGTTATCCATGGATTTTCATTTGACTTGCAACAAACTTCATAGAGATGCGCAATTTTAAAAATTAGATATTCATTAAGGCACTGCGTTAGGGTACTGCGTAGTTTAATATGGTGCGTATAAAATGGTGTAATTACAAAGTGGTGGTGAAGTTGACGTTCACGTCAGCAAATGTGAGCATTTTAGTCCCCGTTCAGACACGAAGAAATTTGCATTAAAAACATTTTCAATTCTCTTTTGATGTTTCGCTCACGTTTATTGTTTAATGTTTCTTGGCGACAAGTGAACGAATGAGAAGTTCGAAACGTGTCGCATTTACAGGAAACAAAAAACCGCTCTCTCTTCCCCGTGCTACCATCGCTTATAAACCCAATGTTTTTCATGCAAATGGGTTCGTGTGTAAACGGGGACTTATTCTGATCACTATTGCCGATTACTTTATCTTTGCTGTCGAACTGAAATTGTTGTTGTTTTGAAATACGTCATCAGTAGAATATTCTCGAGATAGTAAAGAGCATTGCCAACGAACATTAAAGTCAGATCCATCGTTCTAGTTCAGAACTTTTTTCTAACTTACTCATCCTCTCTCATGACGACGACAAGAAAGGTCTGAAGGTAAATTCATCGTTACTTTAAAGCTGAAACTCCATACTAAGTTTTTCAGGCGTTGCGGCTTTCGAAGTCGCTCAGGTTTTTCAGGGTGATTAAGCTTTACAGGCGTTTTAGGCGAGCAACTCTACAACAAACTTTTCGTGCTTGACGTTCCTTCGAAGTTTTTACATTTTGCAGTAACTATTTGTAAAGCTAAAAAGATTATTTCATAAAATGGGAAACGTTTCAGTGGTATTGAAGGAGTATATCATTTCATGGATTTTGTTAATATTACTTTATGTGTAGGGATAAGATTTTCGACAACTGCGATATCGACTAAAAAATGCTAGTTCGATAAAACTTATATTTCTTTACCATTTAATTTTAACTGATTCATTACTTTTGTACACCTTTTTCATATTAATTTTCATTTCCTTTTGTTTTATTGCCTGAAATTTCAGTAAAATTCACCTAAAATATGAAAGTAACAATTCTGTATGTTAATTGTTGTTGTTGTAGCAGCAAGAATACCGAAATGCTTTGTTTTGTTGAATGTACCTTGGTCGACTATGTGGTCGAGTGCTTCCGGAACGTAGACCCGTTCATTCTTGGAAACCGTGTGTATTTGTTGTTGCCTGTGGAGATGACTACGTCTAACGCAGGTAACAGCCTAGGTCACAGATGCGTACACACATATGTATGCAATTGAAATTAATGTCAATGATCATAATGTAAATATTATACATTTGTAAACATAATAAAAAGGGCAATGTAAACAATATTTGACGTTCTCGTACCTAAGCAAATTAAAAAAAAAATTATGAAACCAGCTGTTCCCCCGCTACTACCTGTTCAATTTACTTTTAATAAAAGTTACTTTATTCATTTTAAAGAATTAGAGTTTGCGCTTTGTTTCCTTTAAAAAAAAAGAAATATATTAATTGTATCGCTTGATTGTGATTTAATGAATGCAATAATATGTAGTAAAATATGTCATTATCATCGCAAATGAATGAATTCGCATGCAACCTTGCTGTAAGCGATCTAGATGTCATTTTATCATTGTGATGTTGTTATTTGTTGATCGTATTAGTTTTTAATTAATGAAATTTTAATAGATTTTATTTCTGAAAATCAATTTGTAATACAATTTGATGTGAATTTCCAAATAGTGTAAACGTTGTGAAAGTGCAAATACCTATACGAGAGGTTATCGTAGAATTAAGAATGAGTCGTGATGATCATCTGTGCTGGTTTCATGGAAAGATTACGCGTGAAAATGCGGAGATGATTATTAAAAATGGTAAAAAACTAATTTGCATTTAAAGTTCTTGGAATATTATTAAAATATGTACAGGAACTAATATTTTTAAGTTCAATTAGAGTTTAATGTAATTTATATAAATATATATACATATATGTATTATAGTACAAATTGTGTTTGTGTGTGTGTGTGTGTTTTGTACCATAATTTGTTTTTCATAAAGATCAATTATTCTCTGTTAGGCCCATGTTATGCAAGTAGTCAGATCATTTTTACTCTCTTGATATTTTACAGACGAGTTATGTCAAATGCAACGCGACTAATCACTTAGTTTTGCATGCGCTTTGTGGTTTTATATTGAAAAGAACAAATAAAAAGCAGGGATATAGAGGTGTTTCAATATGCTCATGTGGGATTCTCGGATTCGGACGATTAATATTGGAAATGATCATCGTCATACTACCTACCAATTTTCTATTTGTTTTCCATAACAATCAGTAAAATCGAAGTGTGTGTAACAGTTTTATAATTTCGCGTTGATTATTATTTTTTGCTACGCTTTATGACTTCAAGGAAACGGAAAGTAGTACCTTTAAGGTGCGTCATGAGAAGCCCTTATTGCCTTCATTGTTCAATATATGATAGTGATGTCAGTATAATGCTCTCTGTACCACATAATTAGCCACACCTACATAAGTTTATGGGACGAGTACACGATTTCATCTTATGATTTACTAGTTGGTTTTGTTAGTAATACTGAGTAATTATCAACATCTATTTTTTTTGCATTTTTTTGTAGAAGCACAAGAGGATGGAGTATTTCTAATACGTGAAAGTAACACGGCCGCGGGAGATTTCGTATTGACACTCTTCTATCAGGTATAGTTGAAATGTCGAAGTATACATATAAGTGAAACATATTAAGCTAATGTTCATTTAAATTGTCTTTAGGGAGAAGTATGTCACTATCAAATACGTCGTCATGGTGAGGATGCATTCTTCTCGATTGACGATAAAGTGAAAATATTACATGGACTTGAGACACTTGTGGAATTTTATCAGCAGGCTGCAAATGGACTCATTACAAAACTGACTAAACATATACGAAAGGCGCTTCCACCAAACGATTCACGAAGTCATGGCGTTACGAATCTTTTGCATCGTGCAACTAAAGAAAATAATGAAACTGTTGTATCAGAATTACTCAAATGTGGATATCGTAATGTGGATGCGAAAAATCAAGATGGTCAGACCGCTATGCATTTGGCAGCATTGCATTGTGATGAAACCATTCTGAAGTTATTACTGGGTGCCGGGGTGAACGTTAACTGTATGGACACGTCTGGTAATATGCCATTGCATGTAAGTATGTTTATTAGATGTTGTGTGCAAAATGAGTAAATATAATAATTTTCCAGTATGCCTGTCGCACTAAATCAGAATCCTTTATACACACGCTTGTCAGTGGTTCCAATACCAATGTTCAAGGTCGCAACATTAAGAACGGATACGTGCCATTACACGAAGCCGCAAAGCATGGCAATTTGGATGCTGTCAAAGAGCTGCTCGCTGCACATGCACCGCTTTTGCCTCGTACAAGCTATGGCGAATTTCCGATTGATCTTGCAAAAGAGGCAGAACACACTGAGGTGATCACATTTCTCACAAATTATAAAACACCGCCTGCCAGTACTTTTGAAGGGCAGTGGTATCATGGAACGTTAACACGCGATGAGGCCGTACAAGTATTAATGTCGTATGCGAAAAATTTGGAAAAGACGCAGCTTGACTCAAGTGCATCCGATGGCATTAGCAGACCAATGGTGGCGGATACATCCGGGTGTTTTTTGGTGCGCTATTCAGAGCGTAAGACCGCTGGTTCGGGATATGTTTTGACTATGCTTTGGAACAATAATGTTAAGAATTTTATCATATCACAGTCGGTAGGTAGCACAAATGCTGTACGTTTGAGGGTTGTAAATAATTACTGGCATACATCCTTTCAGTCCAATTATTTGTATATAGACGATGGCCCATATTTGCCTTCACTCAATCATTTGGTTGAGCATTTTATGCGTTTCTCCGATGGTCTGCCATGTCGTCTTCAGTATGCGGTGCCACCGAAACCAAAACCACCACTCCCCCTATTCTCAACAATGCCTAGGTCAATTCACAAAAATTCGGCTACTGAAAAACCTGCATCGACGACAATCGAATCCTCCAATCATTTGTCGTCACACCCACCTACGATCAATAAGAAGAAGCATAAAGAGAACTCAGCATCCGTTTTCAATACACTGAGATTGCGTAGTCCCAAAAAATCCCTAATAATAGATGGTATGAAGAGTTTGCGTAGAAATAAATTGGAATCAAAAAGCGAGCAAAAGCAGGCAGAAGTGGAACAGTCTCCAAAGAAACTGCAAACAGAGGAAGAACTGAAAAATGCCGAATCACTGCTTAAAGGTTTATCGTTTTCAACTGAATTTTCCAATCTAGAATTGAGTAAAGAGGTCCCGGAACAAATAGCGCCCAGCGTGCCGGCAGCGTTAGCCATAGACGGATTCTATAACGTGCCAAAAAATAATACAGCCATAACGAGCAATATCGAGGGTGCTGCTACTGCAGATGGCCCGTCACGAATTGAATTGGAAAGTAAGACTGATGCTGAAGTTGAGTATTTTACAAAAAGTGATATTGCCATTGAACGAGAACGCACAATTGGCGCAATCCAACCGCCATTGCCGAAAAGGTAAATGGATTAAAATGCTCGTGCCACTGGCATCGAGGCATTGATTAATTTTCGTTTATGCTTTCGTTTTTAGTGCGCCTCCAACGTTTCTACCGAACGCAAACGGTTACGTGCCTACAGTTGATTTGCGTATATTCCTAGATCAGCGTGGTCATGCCATGAACGATATGGCGGCGAACGAAGTAATGGAGGCATCTGCGGCCGAGTTACGTGAATTTTCAAATCATCCTGAACGCCTAGACTCACTAATATCCACAGCATCGAATGAAAGTGATATGATGCGTTACTTTGGTCGTCAAAATAGTAATGCTTCTAATGCGACTCAAAACTCAGAGGCCGCAGCGCAAATGAAATTACAATATCTGATACCGCGCGACTGCATCGAACTGGAGACTGTCATTGGTGAAGGTGAGTTTGGATCTGTCTTTAGAGGCTGCCTTATACGACGCAATAGTGAGACAGGCAGCGAAATTCGTTGTGTGGTCGCCATTAAGACGTTGCGTGATGAGCATTGTCGTACGAATAAACAAGAGTTTTTGCGCGAAGCCTCTGTAATGATACGTTTGCAGCACCATTGCATTGTCCAGCTAATTGGCATTTCTAAGGCGGACACACTGATGATGGTGCAAGAGCTCGTTCCCCTTGGTTCAATGTTGCACTTTATATTAGAGAACAAAGATAAAATCAATTCCAACTACGAACTCAAATTATGGGCATCACAAATAGCTTGTGGTGAGTTTGGAATATTTTTTAAAAGTCTGTAGTTATCGTCAATTATTAAGACATATTTCGCCACACAAAAATTTGACTATGACTACGGGCCGTAGTGTTTGAAAGAAAGAATCGCATTTTTAACAGATTGATTTATATTTAAGGAATGCAATACTTGGAATCTCATCACTTTGTTCATCGCGATCTGGCAGCGCGCAATATACTTTTGGCATCTCGCAATCAGGCAAAAATTAGTGATTTTGGACTGTCAAGAGCTCTCGGCTCTGACAAAGATTGCTATCAAGCGAGTCAGGGCGGCAAATGGCCTATTAAATGGTTTATCTCAAATAATAGCTTTCCTCTTGCAATACGCATACATAATACATACATTTTTTTCCCCTAGGTATGCACCGGAAAGTTTCAATAATGGTCTGTTTTCACATGCTAGTGATGTCTGGTCGTTTGGTGTCACTCTATGGGAAATGTTCTCATTAGGTGAGCCACCTTATGGTGATATACGTGGCGTGGAAGCAATTGAGCTTATTGAGAGCGGACAACGACTACCACAAACATCGCTTTGTCCCAATCATGTATATGAAATTATGAAAAACTGCTGGAATTACAAGCCCAAGGATCGGCCAACATTTCGATATCTAACTGATTTCTTTGCCAATGATCCAGACTATCAAAATATAATGGAACTTGTCAAGACCGAGCATATTAGTTGAGGATGATATATTGTTTACTATCGTTTTGAAATACATGTGCCGTGTATTGTAATAAGATTTTTATTATACTTTTTATTTCAAAAAGTAGTAAGTGCAATTTTTATATGTAATTATTTTGATAATTGTATTATTGTTATATTTTTATGCAATCAATACTATACATTCGCATTTTGAAAAGTAATTTTACAAATATATATATATATATATATATATATATATATATATATATATATATAGCTACTATTTTAAAGTATCGTACAAGTATCTATATACATACACTAATGGGCTATATTAAAGAGCTATTCTTCGGCTTGTTAATAAACAAAAGTATAAATGTATCAAGTGGTGGAAAAAGTATTGGTGCAAAAACAATTCAATTTGTAATGACTGCACAAATATGTGTAAATATATAATAAAGCTTAATATAATCATTATTGTGTTTTTAATTACTTTATTTTAAAAACAAAATATTTTTCAATTTCTTTCGCTCTGAAATAAAAATTATAATTGTTCTGGATTTTGGATGTAGAGTGTATAAAAAATTACACTTTACTTTACTACTTTCTTTTTCGATTTGTCGTCTTTGTCAATTATTCATTTATGTGCTATTATGGTTTTAATCAATCCGTCAATCTACCAGTTAAAAGACATAAGAAGTAAAATGAATTTAGTAGACCCATTAGGTGGGGCAAAAAATGTCCTACAGTTTATTATAAAACTCATAGTTTAGAATAAATAAAAATGCTATCATTACATCGACTTTATTTGCCATCATCAGGAAATCACTGTTAAAAAGATGAAATCTATTTTATCAATTAATTTTATTGATTTTCTCGGCAAACGAAACAAAAATAAAATTATTGAATTTTTATTGAAATTTCCAACAGCATAAATTAAGGAAGGAGAACTTTTGTTCGTTCGTTTGTGCGGAGAACGAATAAAACATGGAATAATTTACGAATATCTGAAACAGCAAAAAAAAAAAAAACAAAGCTTGGAAATACAGGGTGATTTTCTAGCAACTTCCTTTTTGGCAACACCGTTTTTGGCAGCTTAGCTGTAACATGTTACTGTCAAACATGTTCAGTTTGGTATTTAATTTAACCACGAATCGTCTTGCAAACGAACAACGCTTGTAGATTATTGAATTTGATTATCAAAATTCAAGCTTGGTTCATTCATTCATTCATTTTATGGTCAGTTTGGGCAACCTTGAGGCGGCTATTGGGAATTTTGTGACAAAATTTCGCACCAAATTTCCATTATTGGACATTAAACCACCAACACGCATGCGTAGAGTGCGGACAGAGGAAAATATCGCAACTGTATCCGCCAGTTTTGTTGATGACCGTGAATTATCGATTTATTCGTGAGATACCGGCCGATATGTTGGAGAGAGTATGCCAAAATTGGACCCAGCGTATAAATCAATTAAGGCGCAGCCGGGGTCAACATTTACTTTAAATATTTTCTTTAAACATTGAATTATATAGATCGTTCTATTGACTCAATTAAATATTTTATATATTATTCCTTTAAATTTTATGTGTTTTTTTTTAAATCAAATCCGAAGGCTCTTAAGAAAACACCCTGTAATTATGAAAATTCTTCGGATTTCGTATTCAGTGATTCATTCATATTGATATTATTGCTTGTTATCATCGTGCATGATGACTTCTTACATTTCGTCCATAACAAAAAAAAAAATACGATGAAAGTTGAAATATTCATTAAAATATTCAGAATCGCCCGTAGAGAAGAGAAATGTATGACCAACCGTTATTAATTTTTTTTCTCAACATTTTGCTAAACATACACTTACCTACTTAACATACATCACTGGGCTTCATTGGGTCTAAGTTAACAAATTTTTGATCCCATATCGCCCTTGGAGGGATGAAATATTTCACCAATTTCCACCATTAATTTTTACATCGCATTATTTTTTCTGAACATACTTGCCCTCCATCGCCATCCCTTAGAGGGTCTTCTCTACGAAATTGCAGAATTTTTATCAATTTTACTCCCACTGTTTGTAGAATGCCTGTTGAATTTGAGATTACTCCATATTTCTGAATATACTTACTTCGTATGTTTGCTTCTTTTGGAGGCGGCTTCCCTACAACATGAACTTAAAAGCACCTACAAATCGATAAATAACTCCAGCATGGCACAGGAGCAAATTATTCTTATTCTCTAACTTTAGCACACCTCTAACTTTGATTTGAATTTTAACCTCATACCTCAATAGAAAGAACAACAATAATCAATCACAAATAAGCAAAATATAGTGTTATTGGTTTAAATTTTATTTCATCCATTTTGAGTTTATACAAATGAATTACGTAAATTTTATTCTCTTAAAAAGTTCATCGATTAATTAATTGTTTGTTGTTTGATAACAGACTATAATAATAATAATTAATAATATTAGTATTTTACAATATTTATAGAATTGATATAAAGGGTGAAGCAAACAAAAAAGAAAAAGGGGAGGAAAAAAACAAAAACGAAAAACATTATCGAAATAAATTAGTGTTCTACATGTATTAAAATTAACTTATAACAATGACTTTTAGTACTTTTATAAAGTTATTACATATTTAAATAATTGATTTAGTAGATATATAATATAACAAAAATACAAAATATATAAATATATTTTATATGAATATACATACAAATATGTATAATATTTTTTTTTTTTTTTATCTTTTCTTGTATGCATTCCATTTGTTGAAAACACATTTAAACTGGCGATTTTAAATGTCATCTCAACAGATGAAAATACACCTCTAATTCGAATGTGTGTATATTTCATGTATGTAACGCAGTAGATTTTTTTTTGTTTTTTGTAATGTAAATTGAGTGCAATATTGTGATTTTCATTTATACACCTTTTTTAATTATACTACATTGTGTGTGTGTGTGTGTGTATACCATATATACAGCGAATAAGGCGATTCACAATACACTCAAATTACCTCAACTATGCTCTGTGTGTTTGTGTGTGTATGTGTATATGTCTGTTTGCTATGTCTTTTACAATTTGTAGTTGAACTTAAATATCTAATACAATAATATATGGTAAGTAGCATATTGTAGTGTTAGAGAGGGATTGTGGATTAGACGTTTTTACACACGTTATTTTTTGCCTTTTGTCCAAAATACAAAATATATATATGTATATGTATTATTGTAAGTAGAAAAATTATTAAAAAAAAAAATAAAATAATAATAATAAACATGAAATAATAAAATAAATGTTGTCATACAGAAAGTACAGTATGCAACAGGGCACTTATTAGATTGCTTACATTGTGACAATGTAAGCAGAGATGATTATGTTCCAACGATTGTTTGCTTTTTACAAATATTTATATAATTGTACGTAAACATGTAATTGTAGTCAATGAATTAATTGATTATTTTCCAATCGATGTTCGTTTGGTTGTTGTTGTTGTTGTTGTTGTCCTTTCAGAGTTAAACTGTAGCCAGTTTCTTTTAAAGTCTAAACGGTTCACGTTTCTCTATTGGCGTAGTGCCTCTTGATGTTCTGCTGCGCATTGTTGAACTGAATGTGGGTTCCGCAGAGCTTTTGCGTGGTGTCTGCATGCCGGACGGTGTTGAGCTGCCACTTATATTTCGTCTGCAGAGCAAAAATTTGTATTAGAAAAAGAGCAATTCAAATATGATCACGAATATAAATGAAATCCAATGTTACACAATAAAGACAGCACAACAAAAAAGAAACAATCGAAAAATCAATATATACAAATATCAGACAAACACTAACTATTTGGACAGACTAAACAAATAATTACTCTATGTTGGGACTGATTTCTTTAACAGTTAGATAAGCATTAAATAATTTCACATTCATAAGCAATTTTTTTTATCAAACTACTGAAAAATCGGACAATTTATTGCAATAAAAATACATAAATTTCAAAAACAAATGCATAAAAGGTTCACCGTCAACTTAAACAACAAATATAGCAAAAACAAAAAAACAGCAAATACATTCGGTTACGTTGCAAATATATTTATTTAACGCATTAAGGTTAATATCAACTGTAAAAAAAATGAATAAAATCTCCTGCTATCACAGTTGTCGACTGTCGTTCAATTTAAAGTGCAAATCGATTCGATATCATTTGGGTGTTAGAAATTCCTAGACCACTCGACAATCGACTATCGTGATAGTGGTGAATAATAATACACTCCATCATATAAATTTATGGTAAAACGTTTTTTTTTTTGAAGCGAACTTGGACAAGTTTTCGAACCCTCAACATGATAGTGGCAACTGTCGTCAACAACTACTGGAGAATGTATTTTTTGCAATTATTGTTTGGCAATCGTTTCTGTAAATAAGGGAAAATATCAAGTATCGCGCATATCATTAAATATTTGTTTTTGAAAAGCAGTACGCCTCTCCAAATTAAAGACGATCTGGACGCTGTGCACAGGGACACTCTGTATTGTGAAATTTCGTCTTGCATGCCGTCGAATTAAAGTGAACGTGTCTCACACATTGAACTAAGATTTTGGGGATAAGAAAGTCTATGAGCGTTGGGTTCGCGTTTGTTCATGTTCGACCAACAACGCGTTGGAATGAACATTTATAACGCTTTTGTGTCAGGACTTTTAGATTTATTTTTCTTATTTTTTTTTTTAGAATTAAAAATTGCATAGGCCTGTAAAATATTCGAAATTTACTCATTTCTCATTTTGGATTGTTTTTAATTTAATTCTTATTTTACAGTGATTGTCAAAAATGACATTTGACCCTTACTACTACATCGAAAGGGAAAATATGTCAAGCCTTTAAAAAATATATTATTTTCTACAGCATACTGAGCTGTAGTTCAGTGGTTAGTGTATTGGCCTTCTGATTTATAGGTTGTGTGTTCAATCCCCAGCTAAAGCATAACAAATTTGATATCGAAAAAATTTTTCTTTCGAACGGTACCCACCTGTCGGCAAGCAATTGGTAATTCTTCCGGCAGTAACAGTTTGCCATGGAAAAGCTTCTAAAAAGAACTCTGTAACAAAGCTCAGAAAAAATGATGCCGCAAGAGTTCTGCTGTTCGTTACCGGCTAAAATGAGTAGGTCCCTTCTAATACTGTCCAAAATTTAACACGCACACCAGTAATGGAAGAGAAGCTCGGCCAAAGAGCCCTTTGGGGCTTTAAGTGCCACATATGAAAAAAAAAAAATACTAAGCTATATCCCAAAATAAATATATAGTTAAAACGTTAGACTGCGAATGCGGAATCGTCTTCAAAAAATAGCAAACTTAATCGACTGCAGAGCTCCCCTAAAAAAATAAAAATAGGATGTCTGACGGGCTGGTCTGACTAATCTCATTCAATGGACTTTGTATCTATGAATCACCCTCACGCTTCTATTTAACGTCAAAAGGTGAGGTGAGGAAATCCGACCAGGTTAAACACAATAGTGCATCGCTGGAAGGAGCGTGAAGAATGCAGAAAAAAAAAATTTATTTGAAGACAAAAGTCTTGCATCAATGTCAAGTCAGAAACTTTTCATGCCAACTTTGTATTTCTTTATCGAAATTTACTAAAAATTTACCAAAAAGACCAACTTTAAAAGTCAAGAAAGGCACTTATCTCAGTGCTGACTTCTATTGCACCCTATAACGTTCTTTTTTAGTTATGGTTTTTTTTATTTACGATTCACATTTGTTTCGTTATACAGTCTAAAAGTCTGAATGCTGCGCAGTTAGCTGGGTGTGCTGCAGAAATGTCGAAAATAATTGAATTTTTACGGAACGTTTCTAGGTCGAGGTAGTAGTATTATATATTAAATAAATATATATAACAACAACGCAGTCAAACAAACGGCACGGCGACGACAAATTTTCGCATATCAGTGATTTCTAAACAAGCACAACAGTCTCGTCTTCATGGAAATTCAATGTTTAGAATAATTTTCCACATTTGATTTCACCATAAATTTAGTTTCAGGAGCGTGTTTAGTGTATAAAAAATATATTTTTTGTATTAGAAAACAGCAAAAATGAAAAAAAAAAACAACACAAATGTCATAATTCTATTTTATAAATTACCCAATACTGTTTGCATTTGTATTAGCACTAGTGGTATTTGAAGAGCTTGTAGGTGAATTATTAATCGATTTGTCGAATGAAGATGACACCTTCACCGGAATCCTTGATGGACGATGGCTTTTTTGTTTTTTGTTTTAAATGGCAAGTACATATATATTTTTAGATTAAAATACTTGTTATCGATAAATCAATTATGCAATGTATAGTTAATATAATAAAAAAGAGCATTTTTTTGTTTTTTCTTCAAATAAAACATTTCACACTAAAATACGTATAAAATAGTTATGGTATAAATATGTAGATCTAGCAATGAATGTATGGATTTATACATATGGATATATTAAAAATAAATAATTGGTTAGTAAAAATCACTGAAGTACTGATAAGCGGTTTGTTAGTTAGGCTTGTTTAAAACTACACAATTCAAAGGCACAATAGTTAAATTCTTGTTTACCTATTCTTGAAACCGAAGCCAGTTAGTGTTGGTATGCTGGATGATCTACTCATGCCGCCATTATTTCTTTGGTTTTTGTTTTGTTTTTTTTTTTCAAATTTTATTTTTATTATTATTGTTTTGTATGATTTCAAATATATCATCAGCATTATGTAGATGTTTTCGTTGTGTTAGTTAGTTTCATTCGTGGCATATTTGTTGCATTTAATGATGGTTTTAGTTTGAATTTGATGAGTATTATATATAGCATATGCCAATTCATTATTAGAGTAGAGATGATGCAAATATTGTAGTTACAAAATTAAAAAGTAGATAAATTAATATAATGATTCAAAATAAAATTAATAAATAGATTAAATCAAGGAGTATAATTTGAGGAGGAGGAAAAAAAAAAAAAAATTCGATGCAGGTCTTAATATAAAAGTAACATATTTCATTACTGCCTATGTATTTGAAATTGAATTGAAATTGATTTAATTCAATATTGTAATTATCAAATGGATATTAGGGCAAACGATGCCATCAAATGTACTTTTACTCATTTTTGAATGGACTTAGGATTAGTCATTGAGAAAGATTTACCTTGCAGGTGCTGGACTTGCTGAGCCCGATGCTGTTTTTCGTGTGATAGTGCTGCCATTTGTTCGCATCGATGTCGTTGGCGTAACGGAAAGACGTGATGGTCTTGGTGTTGCACCACCACCACTCGACGTTACAGTTGATGCAGCTGTTTTACGTTGTGGAATGCGTGAAGGGGTCATCTCATCTGTTGGAATTTATTACAAACAAATCATTATATTAATTGTATGTGATTTATACATAGTACTACTTCATTTTTATTTACCAGTACTATCTAATGATAGTGTTGACCCATGACGTGATGGTGGTTTCGAACCTTGTCGACTTAATGGGCGTGAATTGGGTTTAGAGCCAGCCCGTGAACCACCGGGTGTAAGGCCAGTTCTTGTGCTGGTGTATGTCACCTTGCGTGGCGTATAACGTCCGGATGTTGCACCACCACCATGACTACCTTCATTATCACTCAATGAATCCGGTGTCGAAGCAGACAATGAAGAGCGCGATGGTCTTGACATGGGTATAGAACGTACTGATCTTTCACGTACCTAATGAAGAATGTTTAAATTCAATTAAAATCGCATAATATTCATATTAATATCATGTTAAATATAATTTGGCACCGATTTCGATCGATAATTTCAACGAAAACTTACCCAGTGTGTTGTGGGATGACAGTGTAGCACATGTGGACTCAGTGGTACTGAACGACTATTATTGCAACGTACGAATACGGTACCACCTGCTCCCATGTGAATGGGAAAGGCGCAAGGTACCTGCTCTTGTGCTCTAATTCGTTCAAAAATTGGCATAAGTTCGGCTAAATGCTCATCCGCTGAAGGTTACATATGAATTTGTTTTTGTTTTTTTGTGAGTTTTTTATATAAAATTATCAAATATTTTTCAAAAAAATCAACAAAAAAAAAAAAAAAAGGGCCGTGATCATTTAAAAAACATTGTCTTTGGGATTTGGGATTCTAAACCATTTTCAAATGCAAACATTTTGTTCTTTAAAAATATTTGATCTTCTAGCGATAAACCTTGTTGCTTTGAATATATGTGGGGAGGTGTAGAAACAAAAAAATAGAAATATATTTTAACCATTCAGGGTCTCAGTAAGCTTAATGAAATTTCAAAATTTCATAAATACAAATTAGAAAAAAAAAACATAAATTTCATTTCAATAAAAAGAACAGAAACAAAAATGTAACAATAATTTTTTCAAAAGCTTTCACATGCTTAAAAACAAAACGTAACAAAAGAAGAGCTGAAATCAAACATTGCTTTTGTGTTAGCACTAATTAACAGAAAGTTGCCACACTTTTACATACATTCTTCTTGTTTCTATCATTCAACACTCATCATTCCCACTTACACTTCTCATCTTCGCATCACTTCAATTCAAATGTAGGCAATTGAAGACACGACGATATCGGTTTGACTGAAATGTTTGTCTCTGTGTGTGTTTGTGTGTATTTACCTTTATTATTGGACCTTGTCCGCTCATGTAGTTCGGCAAGTTGCCATTTTGTGCGGCATTTGGAGTGGAGCGACGTGGTGTGAATGCAGCCATGCTTTGCGATACTCCATCGGCCAATATAAATTGCTCACGCAATTCAATATTAGTACGTCCCTTAGCTGTTTGGTTTGTATTCGTTCGAAGCGAGCAGACGGCAGCAATTGGCAACGATAACATTTAACAAGTTTTTATAGCGATTGTCGAATGTTGTTGTGTTTTATTAATAGTGGGGAATGCATAGCATCAAAGCATAATTTTTAGTAAATTTTTTTTCATTAAGTGTGGCAGCACGCGTCGGCATAAATTGGTGTGCGTATATGTGTTTTGTGTGTACGAGTACATTCGTGCGCGTAAACATATGCATACAATGATTGTTCATTGTTCAGGTAATTCAGATATAAAAAAAATATAAAAAAAAGAAAATCATAAATAAATAAATTTATAAAAAAAAAAAAATGCAAAAAAAAAAAATCAAAATTGTGTACAAATAGCAACAAAGTGAAAAAATAATAAATACAACAAAATTAAAGATGCGTTAAAGCTGATGAGCTAAGTGGTTAATTATAACGAAGAAATTTAAATACATCTACATGTATACACACACACATAAAAAGGTAGTGAGTGTTGCGATCAAAATAATGGTAGTAGTCGAAGTTGAAGTTTGCTCTGGAACCTCCTCCATCACTTTAGTGATGGAACAGTTCTACAGACACTTATGTGCTAATGAGTTCCTCCATTTTTTCTATTCAATGATATGATGGGGACCTGGATAAATGTGCTCTATTTGGAGACATCAGACAATGTCCCATGTGAATAATATGAGAAATATTATTCCGGAACAACTCTGCAGTAGGGATTTATACCTTGTCTATATAAAGATATATAACAAATGTGTTACTCTTTTCGGCATTAACCGAATTTTATAGTGTTACATTGTACAGTTTGGGGCGGGTTAAATTTTAAAAGAATTTGCTCGACTTTGTATGGTAGTTCCATTAAGGATAGCCTTGGCCTGGATAGCCGATTTCTTGTAAGATGAATACCCACCACTTTATTAATCTTTGTGTAAAATATAGTCACCCTAAGCGAAAGACTATCTAAGTTATGGAAATTTAGAGTTTAGAAAAATTCGTCTCTTTGTATGGAAACTACAAGAAACAGTTTATTTCTTCCAAAATAATTTCCCTCTATATTACTTATATGGCGGTTTAAATTTGAAAAACTTGCCCTACCTTGTATGGCAGCTATGTATATTAAGTAGAGGACGTGGCTCGCTGAATTCTTAAGAGATGATTACCCGCTATAATATTAATATATATGTAAAACATGATTATCCGAAGCGAAAAACTATTTAAGTTATGGCGACTTAATGTCCAAAAAAACTTTGTGACCTTGTAAGGGAGCTACAAGAATCAGAGGCGAATCTATTAGTCGGTATAATGATATTCTATGAGCTAAATACTGTTATCCTGACGGTATATTTTGTACATGCTGGCTGAAGTTGATCATAAGAATGATTTTATTTAAATATGCTACTACAACACACTACGATTAATTTGATCGCAACAACAACAGCAACAGCAACAACAACATGAACAAATCAAAAGTAAAACATGCAAAAATTTCATATTACATATGCAAAGGTAAGGTATGTGAGTAGAAGGAATAATCACAAATGATTCTAAAATAATAATTATGTAATTAATATAATCTTCTCTTCTATAGAAATATACAAGCAGCAATATACAACCGTTTTGCCTATATATGTATTAATCATAATAGTTCGATATCGCATTAAATGTTTTATTATTAATA
Organism: Megamerina dolium; assembly: GCA_963854835.1. Lineage (NCBI taxonomy): Eukaryota > Metazoa > Arthropoda > Insecta > Diptera > Megamerinidae > Megamerina > Megamerina dolium. The sequence continues at coordinate 1,180,004 of OY978525.1, forward strand.
TGCAGGAAAGTTAGAAGCAACAATGATTATGTTGGAGAGATCAAGTTATTATTTTTGTTTTTAATTTTTTAATATTGATTATTACTCTACCAAATAAGACTAGATAATTTGTTATTAATTAATATAAGTAAATGAATAGCAAAAAGTCTATGCTTGAATTTGAATTCCAGAAAAATAATCCCAATTTCAATTAATATTGTTAAGTTTTTCTAGCAAATGTTATTAAACGAGCATTTTTTTTTTTGTTCGTTTGTTCGATTTAATTTTATGTTTGTTAAATGACCATTTCCATTTTTTTCATATGTATTTATATTATAGAAATTGATTGTAGTATAAATATAAATAAGGCATGTAAATCAGAGAGTAAATACGTTGTTATACACTGTCTTTTGGTGCACTAATTTAAGGAGATAAGACATTAATGTAATGAGAGAGAGAGAGATATATAGGTATATATAGAGACTAATGTTTAATATTTTTCATGGTTTATGATTTATGCTATAGATTTGAAATATGTACGCGCGTCATATTAGGTGGTTATGATGATTATGATGATGATGATGATAATGATGGTGATGATGATGATACAAGTCATACGAGTCATAAAAATGCATGAATTTCAAATATTCCACAATGATTTAGACTAACTATTGTGAATATGAATATTTTATATATATGACAAATATTGATATTAAGGAGAATAGTCGAAGAAATACACACTATATATATAGAATAAATACATAAATAATGACAAGGTGCCAACTTACCGCGGCATGGATCGTTCTTTTGTAAGAATTCATCGAGTGCAACCCAACCACCACCGACACGTACCATAACAGTACTACGCAGAATACGTACTAAACGTAATTTTTGTGAATCACCAAACTGTAAAATAAATCACATACATGTATATTACTCATTAATACATCCATTAGCATAAAGTTTGCTAAAACATACCCGATATTTGCCTTCGCCAACTTGGAAAACACGGAATTTTTGACGACATGTACAGAGCATTACCAGACGTTTAACTTCATCGTGTATTTTATCTGAATCATTTGGCGGTTTTCGTTCTTGCCAATCTGGTCTGAGTGCTGCTATAAATTCTTGCCAATCAATAAGTCCTTCACCATTGCGATCGAAGAGATCAGCAACAGCTCCCATTTCCATGCGAGAAGTATCGAATTCTATATGGATAACACAAAACGTATTGCAATTAAATATTTTATTATTAAATTTATTACAATATTTACTTGTATTCAAAATGCCATCAATAAATTCGCCACGTGGTATCAAGCCATTGTTGTCCTTGTCCATTTTTCGGAATAAATCGGTCAAACGTGATTTCTTATGATTCATGTACTTCAGGAACTAAATATCAATATTACAAATCAATAAAAAATCAAACAATTAATAAAAAATATTCATAGCATCATACCCGTTTCCTCCAATCATCCCAGCTAAAGTTGCGCACACGCTCAACATCCTTCAAGTACATCAAGTGTTCGTGTAAGCGACGTTGACGTTCCCAAGAAAGCATCCATACATGACGCCACTTGTCCCACAACAGTTTTGCTCTTGGCGAACGGAATTCCAATTCAGGTGCCACAGAGCTAAGAGATTAGATTATATGTACAACATATTTATAATCAGTTTTATCACTTTCGAATCAACACTGAATAATTTTCCATGCTCCAAATTGTTTTTACATGCACACATCAATATACATATGTTACATGCAAAAATGTTGAACTTACCTTGGTGAAAAGCGTGGGCCATAATGAGGCAAACGATCCCTGTCGGGTGTCTCACGATTCGGTGTAACACGACTATGTGTGGACAAATCGAATTGAACAAAAGCATGAAAACAAAAAGAGACAAACAAAGAAGCAATGAAGACAAAACCAAACATAATATGTCACAGTACAACAACAACAACACACATGCATATGTAGGAAGAGATCAAAGAATCTTGTTATCATCATGCAATACATATTTTTTCTTTTTCCAGCAGGCACGAAAGTATATAATATGGAAATAATGAAAAGTCTCTAGATATAAATATATGTAAGTGTACATTGAAATGAAGATATATTTTGGACATTAATAATTTGTCGTTATACTCTTCCAAAATAGCACATGTGTACATATTCTAAGTGGAGACATAAATACTGTTACACACACATTTCATTTTATAAACTTAAATGAATATTTTTGGAGCAACTACTTTTTTTTTACATATTAATTGCAAATATTCGGTCCGGTACCGCGTTTGAGATCTTCAAGTCCCAAGCCCGAAGTCTTTTTTAATAATTCGAAATTCGATTTGACAGCTTTGTTGACTTGAGGCGTTCGAACTGCGTGTGGACGGCCAGACTCTAACATTTTCATGTATATATATATCTTTTTTTATTTCACACAATTTAGAATTTTTGGTACAGGCTAATGCTACAGACAGGCTGCATATATTTCGCAAGACATTTGGTAATAACGAGGTCTGTTCAATTCTAGTATGAATGGGTGTGTTCGATGTTGTATCAGTATTTATGTCCCCACTGTATGATAATCATAAATCAAATTATATATAAAGGTAAGTTACCTGGATTTGCGAGCATTGAGTCCTTGTTCACGTGAACCTTTGAAGCTATTCAAAGAAGAATATAAAATAATGTTTTAGTTCAATTTATCAGCACAAATATTGTAATTTTATGAAAAAAGTGAGGTTAAAAAAAAATAATATGGCGGTTAATGAGACATTGGCTCTCATGTCGTTTCCTTTTTGTTTAGTATTATTAAGAATGGATATATTATCGAATCGTTGTGAAATGTTATTAAGCACTAAATATTAGTAGAGCTAAAAAATGATGGCCAAGATTCAATTGATTAATCGTTTTCCTTTTTGCAATGATTTATTATGATAACTGAGGTGAAAATATTTAAAACGTTTAGTTTTCTGTTATGTTAAATGTATATCGTATATAGGGATATTTTGCAAAACGAACCTTTGTCGTCTTAATGTACCATCGGGAGATTGTTCACGTAGATCATGGCTTGAACCACGACTACACTCAACGACAAGACATTAAAATATATATGTATGTTGAGGCAATGTAGGTAGAAGTATATTTGTTCCAATTATGTGTGTACGTATTGGTGAAGTGGAATTAATCAAATATATATATAGAACAAATAAAACAAAAACAAAAAAACGAATAAAAATTATGCAAATCATTGAATAAGAAAAATAAAAATAGAATAATAAATAATATTAGTGATATCAAAATTTTGCTTCTGGATTTTTCGTCATAAAACCGCATAGGTACGGACTTTACACATTGTACTCTGCTTATGTACTTATGTGCATTGAAAATTTGAATATTTAATTAATTAATAACATACACAGGTGTTTTGGCATTTCGTGACATTTTGCGTGCTCCTGGCGGTAATTGTTTAGGTTTACATGCGCGATCTATTTCAACTTGTCGCCGCGCAGTATTCTCCATGAATTCTTTGTGGTCCTCTATTAGTTTTTCCAACACTGGAATTTCATCTGGCAATGATTCACGTTCCAAATCTATAAATATATTCAAATTGAAATAATGTATGTAAATAAATAAAACACAATTCGATCATCTTACTTAAAAGAGTCGCCTCTAATCCACTCAACCATGCCAATAACTCCTCAATGGTGTCGTCAAGATCTTTAAGCGATTGCAAATGCTGCTCCAGCTTGGCTTCTCTGTTGAGTGCCCATTGTGCAACCTCATCCCAACGTTGTTGTATGATCGACAACCAATTCTTAATGATCGGAATGGCATCAGGATACGCTTTACTGATAATCTCTTCGGCGAATGTGAATGTTTCGGTCTTTTGACGATCGCGTTGCCGCAAATCATTCATAAAGTCAATATGCATGTCCATCATTTCGCGTGAGACCTTCTCATCGTCAGGCGCATTCTTGGCATAACGTAATTTGTGCTCGGCATGATCCAGCCAATCGAATAGGGCCTGAATGTTACCGTTCAGTTTTTCAGCATCCTTCAGAGCGAATTGCAGACGTTCACCTCGTCTGGCAGTTGCCTTCTTGACCTCATCCCATATGGTTTGCAGTTCATCTAACTGGCGACCAACGTCGGGGTTGTTGCCAGATCTCTCTAGATCACGTCCAGTCTTTAGGACGCCTTGCATTTGATTGGCGCGCTTTTGTAAATCTTGCTCAATATGTTTGTGATGTTCGACAAGTCCCTGAACCGTTTCCAGATCTCCATGCACTGGACCGTCTTGGTTGAGACGATTTTTCGCCTTTTTCAACCAATCCAACAGTTCACCCAATGCGTCTGAGAACTGACCGGATAAGAGTAAAGCTTCTTCGAGTTTACGCTGACGTTCGATACTCTTCGACCAAACACGTGTCCATTGCTCTTTCAGCTCAGACAGCATCTTGCCTAGAACTGGTTCATCAGCTTTCGGAGCACGCTCTATGAGATTCTTACCAGAGCGAATTGTGCTATCGTAGAGTGATTGTTTGGTTGCCAACTGGCGGTGAGTTTCTTTGAGTTTTGTGATGTATTTCTTGATTTTTTGTGGTTCCTTCGAGGATGTAGCTTCCTCTATGATTTGGTCGAGCACAGATTCTGTCTCCACTAAATATTGCATCATATTATTCCAGGCGTCATTGAACTCACGTGCCTCTTTATAGCCATGGTCGAGAGCTCTAGTGCGTTCGGCTGCTTTGCTCACAACCCTTTCCCATCGATGTTGCACGGAAACGAGCAGATTCTTGATCAGTATTACATCCTGCTTCTGACTAAAGTATTTCAGATGGGTTCCTTTTTTGTCCAACAACAACATAGCTTCCCGGTGCGTGCTCACATCCTTTTGTAATACTTTGTGCTCCTCCATTTGTACTTGAATCGTCTCTAGCACACGTGATACTGGTTGTGCAGTGGCTAATTGTTTCTCTGCTTGTGTCAGCCACTCAACGAATGCTTGCAGAGTATCATGAAATTCGGTAGCCTCTTTAAGGGCAATCTCCAGCTTGATCTTCTTATCGGATGCTCTTGAGACGACAGCATCCCAGCGTTGCTTAAGCGTACGTAGAGTGTGTTGTAGATTGCTCGAAGGAACTTTCATTAGGTTCTGTCGTTTGATGTATTCCTGACCTTGTGCTTGTATAGTTTCGACTTTTGGACGATTCTCCTCCAATTCGTTGTACACTTCCATGAAGCGTTCCAATTGCTCGGTTGCAGTTTCTGGCAGACCACCAACTGGCTTGCTGGCACCAATAACGGCATCAACATCACCCAACCATCCTAATATATCCTGCACCTCGGCAATGAAGCCATGTGCTTCGCGTAACGATTCTTCCAATTCGTGTTGACGATCAGAAGCCTTCTGTAGTAATTTCTTCCATTCTGAATTTAATTTACGCAATTTTTCCTGGGTTGTTGAAGCTTCCACGGATCCCTTCTCCGATTCGATCAGTTGACGACCGGCATCATTTAAGGTATCAACCGAATTTTGATGAGCTTGAATATCATTGGCAAGAACTTTTAATTTGGCAAGTTCCACTTCAAGTAGTTGTGGATCTCCCGGTATCTGAAATGTAAGTATATTATTTTTAATTGCTGAATTTTTCTATAAGAGCCCCTCCTTTAAACTTACCGGTTTCAATTGATCTAGTGTGCTGTCGGTCTTATTAATCCATACCAAGAGCTCATTAAGGGCGTGTTGGAATTGACCTAAATGTAGTAAGGCATGTTCTAGTTGTTTCTGACGATCTACCATGCCACGTAGCAAAGCTTCCCATCTGCGATTAACAACTGAAAGTGGCTCGCGAATTGATGCGGCTTGTTCAGGTGAAGTACGTTCCGTTAATTCAACAGCTTGTCTAGAAATTTATAGAAATCAAGTTAGTCATATTGGTAAATAAATAAAAAAAAACAACAATGTGCTTTCGCATCTTGCCAATTCTATTGAAACGTAAAAAGCTCATGCAAATATTTTATCTAAGAATGTCGCAGTAAGCCTAAATTCAACATGATTTTTTATGTATATTTAAGCAGTCCTATAACGGTTATCGACTGTCGACGCATCTATTGAGTAGATTCGAAGCATAATAATTGGACTGGTCGACTCGACGATCGACTACCGTAGTAGGGATTAAATAGTTGTGTAAAGAAGCAAACAAACAAAAAATGTTGTCATGCAAAAAACTAATATCGAAATAATCTCAAAGTACAGTTAAATTCGAACAACACACGATTAAAAATAATTAACATAGAAAACACTTTTCTTCTTGCCTTTCAAGACCTCTGCCAATTGTAAATGAATTTTGTATTTGAGAACGTTGGACCAAATCGTTAAAACAAAATGTAGGTATTAGATTTACTTCATAAATATAGGTAAGATACAGAAGATACAATAAATGCAATAAATAGTACTAACCTGTTTAGCGCTTCTACTTCGACCATATGTGGATCTACTTCATCTTTGAAAGACTTCAATTGTTCGATTTGTCTCTTCACAGCATCAATATCGGAGCCAACTGGACCCAAGCGGGCAAATTTGTCTTCCGCTTTCGAAAGGAATTTCAACAAGTTCTGTAGGGTTTCATGGAATTCCATTGCCTTTTCCATTGCATCAATTAGATTCTCTTCACGCTTAGCATATAATGCTGTGATGTTATCCCAGGCATTATCCAAATCTTCAATATGCTTTTTCACCTCTGGCTTATCGGGCTCTCCGCACATGCTCATCAAGTTGCTGCCATGTTTTCTAACCTGTTCGACTTCCGGTTTCGTTTGATCTATTTCATGACGAATTTCTTGAAGCGCAACTTGTTGTTTCTGAATATCCTGTGGCTGTGCAGCTGGCGGTTCTTGTGATGAGAGCGTCTCCTCCAGATCTTTGAGTGTCTTCATGACATGGCTCAACTGTTTCCAGAAAGGTTCAGCCACACTGAGGATGTCGTCCAATGAGCTGCCTCGCTTCTTAGTAGCTTTCTGAACATCGTTCCACAGATTGTTCAATTTCTCCAGCTTGCTCTTAATATCACGGACAGCTGGATCAGATTTGTTACCTGCCTTCGCAATAACATCGTTAGCTGCACGCTGCACTGCTGAAAATGCATCGGTACGTTTATCTAAATCGTCCAGGAGGGCCGCATTATCTTCGATTTGTTCGCGAATTTTTTGCGGCAATGCAGACAGTGGATCAAGTTGATTCACCTGATCGACTGTATTAGCTAAAGCCCTCAACATGCCTTCAAGTTTATCGGAGAATTGACTCGACTCTTGTAGAGCGTTTTCGAGCGCTTGTTGGCGTTCACGAAGTTCGAGACGTAATGCCGCATAGCGTGCATTGTCAGAATCAAGAATTTCATTAATTTTTGCACTATCATCCTCAGCTACGAGAGCTCCTAATGCTTCACCGGTCTTGTTTAGTTTATCAAGCAAAGGCTTATGCTCGGCGATGGACTGCAATAGTCGTTCATTTCGATCTTGTTGTAGAGTAATCTGATCTGGTCGCAATGCTGGCATACTTAACCGTGAAATTTGTTGTTCCATATCATCCAACCAAACAACTAATCCATTATGGGAGTCAGCAAAATGTTCCGAAAGTGGTAAGGCTTGCTCCAAAATTCCCAAGCGCTCGCTACATAGTTGTACTACGGTGTCGACAATTTCCTTCAAGTCATCCAATTTTTCACGTAACGTCGATGTATTTTCGCTTTGTGGTGACTCCCGCAATACCTTCTTAGAAGCAGCGGTGACATCACGAACTCTACCCTTTTGACTGGAAATATCATCGTTGATTGAACGATGTTCTTGCAACTGGGCACGTACTAACTTCGGTTCGATTGCAGGTAAATCAGCCTCACGTAAGGTTGCATCCATATCACGGAACCATTCGAGCAATTCGTCAATATCGCCGGTAACTTCTTTAGCACGTTGATTGCTCAGGTGTAGACGTTCGGCCTTTCGTTGAATTTGTTCGACAATGGAATCGAAGCGACGATTGTCTCGCGTTACAATACTTTCAATGGTAGATGCGCCTTCACCGGGAGAAATTTGACACAATTGTGGTCCAATTAGATTGATGGTGTCAAGGACTGGACGCATATCACTCAGCTCAGCTTCCAGGCGCAAGACGTCGCTTTGACGGGGTTCACTTGTAGCTAAGGCAGTTTCAGCGCCTTGCATCCATTCCACCAAACGATTGTGAGCCTCATGGAATTGTTGCACCAGTGGTAGAGCATTTTGAGCACTTTTCAATAAATCTCCACCTCTATTAGTCAGCTCACCATATCGTCTTTGCAGCGAATCGAGTTTGTCTTTCAGTTGGATTGCCTCGTCATTCGAAATATGTTTCATCAGCTCAGATCCGGATTCCACAGTCGCCTCGACTTTTGGAGCATGATTGGCAATGTTTTCATTCAATTCGAGCAACAGATCCATTTGTTCCAGCAGTTTTTCGGAATGAACTGGAACGGACTTGAAGCGTTTCAATTCGTTCTCCATGCTTTCCATCCAAGCAACAAGTTCTTGGTATGTGAGCACCAAGTGGCGAAGACCTTGTCGAGATTCCGCTAGCAGATTGCCGATATTTTCGCTAGCATCAACTAGACCGGTGTAGCGATCAGTTATGGTACGAACTTTCTCGCCAAGACTTACTGCTTCGTCATCGCTAACCAACTGCATTAGTTGCCCAGCAACGTCGGCCAAGTCAGTGAAATCAGGCTTTTTAGATATTATTTCATCGTGTAGGCGGTCGTGTTCCCGAATGCGCTGCTGAATTTTCTCCTCGTCAGTTGGAATTAATTCCATGTTTTTAACGCTACGTTCGGTGTTATCTAACCACAGCTCAAGTGGGCTGATCTTGTCGTGGAATCGCTTGGCAACTTCCATAGCTTCTTCCAAATCACGCTCACGCTGTTCTGCGCCATCAGTAAGCGCATCGAAACGTTTCATTAAATCATGCAATTGCTTTTCTATAGCAGAACGTTCGCCGGGTTCGCAATGATTTGCAACTTCTTTTCCCAGAGTTGACAAAGACGACATGGAGTTCTGACGATCCAAGAGCATTTTCTTCAGGAACTTTTGCTCTTGTAACTGAGCTTTGACAACCTTGTAATCACAGCTTGGTGGTTTTTGGTTTGACACCATTTCTTCTGTGTCAGATAGCCATTTCGACAGGCCAGCCAAGGCTTCTCGGAATTTACCAGATTGCAGAAGAGCAACATCCAAGCGACGATCACGTTCATTCATACGCTCCTTTAGATCATTCCAGAGATCATTTAATTTTTCCAAATCCTTTTCAATTACTGCGGTTGAAACGCCACTAGCAGCTGATCGCACTAAATCGCGGCCTGCGACATTCACTTTGTTGATGTTTGCTGCTAGAGGTTCAACATTTCTTTCTCTAAAGTTGCGGAAGTCGTCTTGTTGTCTGCGAATTTGATCAAGCTCGCTGCTCACAGGTTTCATGCGTTTAAATTCATCACTGAGGTCCTTTATATCATCCATTGCTTGCGATTGAATATCATAGAACGATTGTAAGGCTTTAAGTGCGGCAAGAAGATTTTCCTCATGATCGCGAGCTTTGTTCTCTAATCGACCAAGAGTTTTACGCAGTGAAGATATTTGCTCGCGTGTTTGTGTCGAATCAGGAGAGAAGCCAGAGTCAACTAGTGCCTCACCGGAATGTTCGCATTCTGCTAAGCGTCCTGCCATTCGATCGATTTTAGTTTGAACCTTAGAAATATTATCCAACTGCGACTGTACGATTTTAATTTCACGACCGGGCGGTGACAATCCCTCAATCTCCTGTTCAAGGTCATTTAGATCGATGCCCAAAGTCTTGATTTGATCGTTGAACTGCGATACGGCTGTAGCTGCAGATTGTAGTTCCCCGCAACGGTCATCGAGACGGCCTTGTAGATCAGAAATACGATCAGAAATACCATCGACATCGTTCGATAAGTGGCCAGCGTCACCACCAGCAGCACGTGCCTCTGAACAAATGTCCTTAACCATGCCTTTTAGTGATTGAAGTGGTTTACTCAAATTAGTTAATTCTTCGCGTATGGCCTTTACTCGATCCAATAGTTTTGGATCCTTAGCCGCGCCACCAAGTGCGTCATGAGCTGCTAATCGATCTTCACAACGTCCTACAGCATGATCCAAATTTCTGAGTTCATCATTAAAATCTCCCAAACGTCGTGAGCAGTTTTCAATTTCTTGTGCTCGAGCAATCAGATCATTATTCAATCGTTCCCAACGATCTCGAATATCTTGCAACTCTGCCTTGATCGGTTCCTTGTCAATATCACAACTGCTAAGGAAGGTTTCTCCCAAGCCTTTCGTATTTTCATATTCACCCGAATGCTTCCATACTTCACTGCGGAAGGTTTGCAGGTCTCTCAAACGGGTCTCCAATTTAGATTTCGACAGGACACCGGGAGTCAGGTCAGCCAATTTATCTTCCGCAGAACGCAACCATGAAAGGAATGTTTCTGATGTCTGTGAATACTTTTTGCAATGTTCCATACATGTTTGTAAGCGAGTGTGACGATCCACAGCTTCTCGGCGTAATTTCTCCCACTGTTGTTGAATACGTTCCAAGTCGCGTTTCATGGTGCGATCTTGTAGGTGATCTGACAAATCTTTGCCTTTGTTGATTAGCATTATGATTTCGTGTTCACGAGCCATAACTTCGCGATAAATCGGTTCATGTGTATCGATTTGATGCTGTAGCGTTGGTCTATGGGCCGAAACCAATAGACGATCGGAGAGATTGGTAAGTTCACCAGATAGCCATCCGAGAGTTTTCGAGCAATTTTCTGCAAACTGACGACCGTCTCTAAGTGAAGCTTCAGTTTCAGCTTTCTTGGTGTCAAGTTTCTTTTGCAGAGCTTGATATTGTTTTTCGAGAGCCGCAACGCGTGAGTTGACATCTGCGCGTGACGCTGGATCGCCAAGTATATTACAGAGTGCTGCTGCTGAATGTTCTGCATCTGCCAAGAGTGGCCTTTGACCTTCCAATTGTCGCTCTAGGTTCTCAATCCTGCGTAAGTTCTCCTGGTGATCATTGTCCGTTGGTAGTGAGTCTAAATTATCGCTTATATTCTGGAGAGCTTCACGTAATCTGTTCACGGCGGCATCAAATTCCTTGCTGCTGTCAGCTGCTCCACCTAGGCTGTTGGCGCGATCATCAAGGCGGCCAACCAATTCATCCCATTTGCTTATAACATCGTTTAGCTTCTTTTCTACGGATGGTGCTTCAGGCGAGCCATGTAGATGATCCAGAACATCATGACCAATCTCCTGGAAATGTTTCAGCTGTGGTTGTTGCGTACGGAATTCCTCTCTTAGCACTTGAACTTGCTGTACTTGGCTTTGAACCATACGTGGATCGGAAGAAATTGGTCCGAGGACAGTCAACATGCGCTCCTTGCTATCCAGCCAGTTCTTCAAATTACTGTGTGTGTCTAAGAAGTCTCGTAATTTTTCTGAGAAACCTATTCGATTCTTGCACATATCGTTCAGATTCTTCCATTTCTCCACAATGTTATCATTTTCAATTCGCAGCTGATCTGCACCGGGAACATCCGACTTTCTACGCAGTATATCCTTGATCTGTGCCTTAGTTGTATCTAGAAGACTTTGCTTTTCATACATATCTTCAAGAACTTTACGCGCCTGTTTAATGCAACGATCAGCCTCATCTTTGTTTGAGACCGACTCCTTCGGAACCAGACGACTAATACGTTCCAAGAAGGTCGAAAGATTCTTCAAGTTATCGTATTGTTTGCGAACTTCCTCATTCATGTTGTCTAATTCATTTTGACGGTCGTTGAGACGCACTCCAATCAAACCGTATCTATTGTTGATTTCGCTTAATTGCTGCTGCACAGGAGAAAGCTCAGACAGTTGGAAGCCATCCTGAGAGGATCTGCGGCTACCAAATCCACTGGAACCAGTTGATAGTGGCGACAGAATACCTCCTTTGGTGGGGCTCGGACTTCTGGCATCTCCTGACATTCGACGTAATGGACTGACTCGTTTAATAGGACTGAATGTGGATCGTTTGCGACCAGGACTTTCCGGACGAATTAAAGCATCATATTCTGCACCAATATCATTAATTCGATCAATAGTAGGGGCATAGTCGCGATAATCTTTGCAAATAGGTTTCAACTCGTCATTCTGTTGACGAATCTTATCTAGATCTATAGCAACAGGGGCTAAGCCATTAACCCGCGCCTCAGTGCTTGATAACCACGAGAGTACTTCGTCCTTAAGTCCTTCGTAAGCCACTTGTTGTTCGGCCTTTTGTTTAAATAATTTCGCCTTTTCATCGAGAACAATGTTAATGTTGCGCCATTGTGCTTCCAGCGCCTTAATGCGATCACGCAAAGCGCTGCTGTCAGTTACATCGCGCATGCTTATTAAATCTTTGCCATTGCGTACACAATCTTCAAAGGATGGAGCAATGTCATTTTTGTGGCGCGACAACTCCATCATACGACTAGCTAATTCCTCGGGCGATAATAGGCTCGTATCACGACTATCTAGACCATCTTGTAGGCTATTCAAATGTTGTTCAACATTCGACATGTCGTCAAGAAGGCGGCACAGTCGATTATAGACATCTTCCAGGAATTCGCCTCGTTTGTTAACCTTGTCAAACAATTTTTCAAATTTGCCAGTAACATCGTTCAGGTTCGATTCCACCTTCTTCGCGATGCGTGCATTTGAAGCAGTGCCCATCAAATGTCGGGCACTAACTTGAACACTATCAATACTTGCTTGATGAGATTGCATATCGGCGAGAAGTGACTTATGCTCGCGTAATTGCTCTTGCAAACGTTCCTTTATGAGCGATGCCGGACGTAGTTGAACTTTGAATTTGTCATCGGCTTGGTTGACCCAACTGACGAGGCCGTCTAAAGCGTCTTGGACGCCTTGGGACTGAACCAATGTTTTGTCTAAACTCTTGCAATGTTCACCCAGTGAATCCAACAGCTTTTGGTACTTGTCCTTGAGGTCATGTATGGGTAATTCCAATTGGCTGATCTCAATAGGGCTGAGCTGACCACCTAAAGACCTAAGTAGGCTGTCTAAAGCTTGTTGTGCGTTATCCACAAGGCGTCCATTCGTTACCAGTTCGTTGTGTAGAGCCTTTGCATCGTTCATTTGATCCTGCACAGCCTTTGAATCGCCAGCAATGGGTTCAGAGAGAATACGTGATACACGCGGTTGAACCAAGCGAATCCATTCATTTGCTTTATCTAATGCATCTTGGTATTCGCGCTGACGACCACCGAGGCCGGACACACGATCCTGCAAAGCGTTAACGCGATGCATTAAATCTTTGTACTGCGCTGATACCAATGAAACTTCTTGGCGAATCGGACTCTCGGCACTTGAAAGTGGTTCCACATGTGGCAAGCGTTCGGGCAGTGATGTACGGAAATCGTTGAGGATAGCCAAGAACTCCTTGCTCTCGTCGACGAACTTTTGCGCAGCCATCGTAATGAAGCGCAAGTCAGCTTGATGACCAATAACGTCGCTAACAAACTCGCGGATGGAGTCGGCCTGCGATGGTAAACGAGTCAAATCCGAAAGGGAACGCTCCTTATCCTCCAAAGTGCGCCTAGCCGATTGTAACCAATCCGAGAAGACATCCAACTCACTACGTAATTTGGATAACTCATCACGACCGACTTCCAAACGGCGCAATAGACGAATTGTACGATCATTGACACGATCCACACGTGAACGCAGCTCACGTCCAGCATTCTCTAAGGTCGAAACCTCCGGAACGGAGAGAACATCGCCTCCCGTTAAAACAATTTGGCGAATCTGTTCGAGGCATGTGGCAACAGGTCGTTGTTGACCTTCGATCTCATCTTTGATTTGCTGTAAAATTAATACAATCAATTATAAAATTATAAAATTATACATACATCATCGTTTTTTCTTCACCTTTAAGGCATTAATTTGATTGCGTAAATCATCAATCTTTTCCCTTGGACCTCCGACAACAGAGATTTTGTGTTCGACTATGGTGACCCATTTGAGCAATTCGTTGACGTTTTCCTCACACATGTTGAACTTTTCGAACACCGCTTGCTGTGAATTGTAAATAGCAATAGCAACAATGAGCAACTTTTTGAACTACTTTTCTGAACTTCTGTTGAACATACTCAAAGGAGATATTAATGTAAACCGTTATAAATTTTCCCATAAAAATCTGATGTCAGACATTACAGGTAGTGAAGCAAAAAAACACAAAATATATATTCTTATTCTCATTTAAAGCATTCGCACATCTTTTGTAAGCAGCAAAAAATAAAAGCAACAAAATAAGTAATAAAATAAAAAATTGAGCCGACATAAAGTAAAATACTATAAAATAATAATTATAATCAACATAAATTACTAAAATATTAGCACGAATCACCAAACGCAAGCATTATTATTATTAATATTATTATGCAAACTAATTAATTATTTCAAACTACATCAGAGTTAGTGTTAGCTAGTCAATTTTAACAAGTCTGAAAAATCAAAGAGCTGAAAAGTAGAAAATTTTGTTTATAATTCAATCAATATAAATCAATATAAAAATAAAATTGTCAAACTAATTATCAATCAGAAAAACTTTACCTTAGTCCAAAAATACATACATATACTATACGAGTATAAATAAAAATGTGATAGAAATTAGACCCCTTCGATTAATCATTTAATCGAATAATCTGATTAATCAAGACTCGATATGATTTTCAAAATTCTGATTAATCAGATTATTCGACTAATGGATTAACCCAAGATATTCTAACTGAAAATTTGGAAAATATTTACGCATACATAGCATAGGTGAATAGGATAAAAGAGAGAAGCAAGGAGGAGCAATAAAATTTGATCGACTTTCAAATGATCATTTCAATGGATGTTGTAATGTTGTGCAGTGGATGTAAAATATTTGTGGGGATGATAGTCGAATATTTTAAATAAGTGCATGAAGTAGATAAGAGTAGATTATGAAATATGTATGTATGCCTCCCTCCCCCCTTGCTATCACTTTGAGACTGATCTGTTCATATCTGATTCATTTATTGTGATGCGTTCTTTGCCGAAGTCATTAATGTTGAGAATGTATGATACGATGATGCTTGGAAATGATGAGAGTATGAATCCTGAATTCGAATGTATGTACGTGTGCGATCGCATAGCGGACGAGCGGGCGAACGAGCGAGCGAGCGAGCGTACGTATAATAAAACACAAAATCAATGCCATGCTCTGCAATATAATATGTAAGAAAGTATGGAGAGAAAGTTCTATGGGTCTATGGTAAAAGAAGAAATTCAGCAGGAGAATTCAAGTAAGTAACGGAACGAAAAGGTGCAATATGGATTATGATTTTATTCAACAAAAAACATGCTGTATGTAATTATAATGTTGTATATATTATAAATTCAAGCTCTTGCAATTTAAACAAAAGAAAAAAAGAAGATATTTGGATGGGAATATACAAACAGAATACACAGAAAGAAGAAGAAATGAGGAATGAGAAATATACGAAGCGATGGCACTGTACTGTACTTACCCTTTGCTCAGCCGGTAATAAAAGACCCTTTTCGGCGGCTTTTACTAGATCAATATTATTTCTGCTGTTACTCGAATCAATGAGACGTCCTTCAGTGGCGTCAATTAGACCATTGCTAATAGCCGCTGCTAGTGGTACAATATCACCGGACGTTGGGTCGCGTACAACTGTCGACGAGGGATCGACTAATCCGCGTACGATGGCCTCGGATAGTGTAAATTTCTTACGATTAATAATGTCGGGGTTCATTTGGAAAGGATCGACAAAACAGCCATTCGTTGGATTATATAAATTAAAGTTTATTGCATCGAGAAGGCTAAAGGAATACTTTGGTGTGACTACCAGACCGCTTTCGTAGGCCTCTTGCAATGAGCACAGCTTCGAGGTTTTTGTGTTTAGTACGTTCGCCTTATTGGCTTCCATTAGGCCTTTTCGGAATGCTTCAGGCAGACGTACCAGTCTAACTTTAGCAATATCTTTTACTAGAGCTGAATCCGGATCAATTACACCTAGCGTTGCAGCATCTCTTAACGAGTACACCTTTGTCGTGTCCGAATGGTCTAAAGAGTCGTTGGCACTATCGTCGCTTTTCGGTTTGGACTCGTCACTGCTTGTGGTTGTAGTGTAGGTTAGCAATCCGGTTTGTAAATTTAGCATTTTGCTCTCAGCTGCGTGATCGAATGTGATTGGTTCGTGAGCATAAATAACCAAAGTCGGATCGAAGACAAAGTACAATGCTTTCGGATCTACTAAGGTCCGCTTGCTCAAGTCGACAATGCCGTTTTGTTGTGCCACTTCGAATGGTATAAATTTAAATGTATTGAAATCACGCACGAGCGCCGTTTTTGGATCGATTATGTTATACTTAATAGCTTCTTCTAACGACATCTCACGAGGTTTACTAACAACTACACTGACTGGTGTTTGCCCTAGCAATTCAATGCTATCCTGACGTTTAATGATTTCGGAACGTTCGGTTAGCGGTTTCGAAATAGTCACAAGAATTCCGCGAGAAAGTGCAATATCATAATTGTACGACGATTTTGATTTCGGATCAAATACGCGACCCTTTGTCACATCGATATCACCGTTCTCAATGGCCTCATTGAGTGGCCTTTCGTTGCCCGTAACTTGATTTTTAAATATGGTCGTCGCGGGATCTATGAAGCCGCTGTTAATTGCTTCGACCAAATTGACATATTCACCGGTGAGAGGATCGCAGAATTTCCCCGTTTCGGGTCGGAATAATTGCATACGTATGACCATTTCTAAACTTAGCAATCGGCGATTTGAAACGATTAGACCACGTGCCCGAGCTTCCTGCAAGTTAATCTTTTCTTTTCCCAAATTATAGCAGCCATTCGCATCATCTATTATGTGCGCGGAAATAGCATTTGCAAGACGCAGATATTTGCCTGTTTCACTGTCCTTAACCAAACTGGATGACAAACTAACTACATCTTCAATACAAGCCTCATTCAAGTTCATGGGCCTTCCTGTAACGGGGTGTTTTACCTTTTGTGTGACCGGATTATAGAAACGCATAGCCAAAAGTTCATACAGACCGAATCCGGCATTTTCTATATCAACAATTAGTCCCAAATTCAAGGCCTCGCCAAGTGAAACGAAACTATTGCTGCCTGGCTCCCTAAAAACTCCCTCGCGCCTATTAATAATGCCATTGCGGCATGTCTCACTCAGAGTGTACAAGTGTTCATGTTGTTCGTCAAAATAACAAGGCAACAGAGGATTTATAATAAAACTACGCATTCCTTCGAGCAGTGTAATTTTCCGTCCGGTCTTTAGATCGGTCAATTTTCCGCTTTTGTCGTCAAAGAGTCCCTGGTGGATGGCTCTTTGAATGCTAATCGGTGCCCTCACATCCATTAATATGCCAATACTGAAGGCGTGCTTAAGTGTGATTTTCTGATTGTTATAAACAAGATTTGCACTTTCGCCATCTATTACGCCAGTTTCGGTGGCATGCGCAAGATTTAAATTCTTATACAAGCCTGTCTTCAAGTCCCTGATTTGAACACTCTCATCATCGATCAAATTGGTCTCGATTGCCTGTGCAAAGGATAATTTTTTTCCCGACTTTGGATCGACGAAATGACCATCTTGTTCATCGTAAATATTTTTCACTACAGCCTCCATTAGACGTAGAGGCTTTTTCGCCTCAACCAAAATACCACGATCGAATGCTTCCCTAAAATCGACTGGCTTGTCGTCTTCGTCTTTTACTGTGCCCTGCCTACTGTCCACTATGCCCGATTCAGCAGCCATTTCAAATGGTACAACTTGACCAGCAACGCTGACAATAGTCGAGTCAGGATCAAGAATTCCTCTACGAATGGCACGTTCAGTTGAAAGCTTCTCTCTCGTAGTTGTATTGCTAAATTGTCCGGTCTTCGGATCGTAGAGACCACGATAGACTGCATCTGGCAAGCTGCGCTTACGTTTGGCTGGAATCAGAATTCTATTCTCTAGTGCTTCATTCAGCGAAAGTTTTGTCCCAGCATAGGGATTGATAACATAACCACCAATGGGATCAAGATAGCCTTTAGTAATGGCTTCAGTTACGGAAATGATCGATTCTGTTTTTGGATCTAAGATCACAAGTTCTTCGGGATTAATTAGCTTCAGCGCAATGGCTGATTTTAAATCGACTTTCTTATCGTCAATAGTGAATTTCGATGTTTCTTGATCGTATAAGCCACGAAGCAAACAATCAATGAGTGACAAAGGCTTTTTGGTGCTTATCAAATAACCCTTAACAAATGCTTCATCCAATTTCATGTTAGGATGATGCAAGGTGCCCTTCACCGTATCCAAGAGCCCCTCTTTTGCCGCATGTTTGCCTGACACTATTACATTTTTGTCATCATCTTTAATTAGGCAACTATCCAGCTCAACAAAACCTAACTCAATTGCTTGTTGCAGTAGAATCTCGTCACCGGTGGCTGGATTTAGGACCTTACCACTGCTAGGCGAATAGTATTCACGTTGTAGCACTTCGGGCAAACTCCAAGTTATACTGTCTGTTTTTACCAACTTCTTCTCAACACCCACATCGAAGGGTATGAGCTGATTATTTCGGTTATCTTTTATTTGACCAGTTTCCGCCACCACCAATTCATCTTCAATAGCACAATCTAATTTAATCTCCTTATTGGTGACAGTATCAACTATGAGGGAAATTTTAGGATCAACAAGACCAATCTCGATTGATTTTTGTACATCAACTTGATTTTGCGATTCTGAATCGTATAATTTGCCAGTCTCAGGATCGTATAAGCCTTTGCGAACAGCAGCTTCCAATGAAATTGGTCTGCGAGCACCGGGTACCAGGAAACCTAACCTAAACGCATCTTCCAGTGGTATTTCTTGCAGAGTCTGTATGTCAATAATAGTGCCGGCCTGCATATCAACAACTCCCAACTCAATTGCCATACGCATCGGAATTACTTCACCACTTACGGGGTCACGCACTGATATCGACTGAATGTCAAGTTTGCCACTGTTGATAGCATCAACAATCGAAAGGATCCGACCATCGTCAAGTATCACCTTGCCAGTTTTTGTATCTATCACATTTTCAATGGCTGCTGGCCTCTCCAAATCGGGATTGGCGCGAATTATCCAACCACGTTGAATACATTCGAAGAACGGAATCTTTTTGCCAGTCTTTGGATCGACCATATGGCCATTGTGACGATCTAGAAGTGGGCGCTCTAGGGCAACAGTTAGTGTTTCATATTGATCAGAGTTGAAGTCTTTAACTAAAATACTTTCTGGATTGAAAATATTCATATCGAAGACCAGAGTTTGAAACGAGATTTTCTGACCTGTCGAAGGGTCAATGAAATATTGATTGACTACATCGTAAATATTCAATTCACTTAATTTCTGCGGTGTGAGTTCATCGTCAACATCAATTAAGTAAGAGGGACGCTGTAATACAACTAGTTTATCATCTAAAACTTGGACTTCGTCTAGGGGACTAAGCTGCTCATCCTTCAGTAATTCATTGACACTTTGTTCCTGTTCCTCGCCATCAACGACTATTTTACATTCGTCAGGAGATATTAAATTTTGTGAAATGGCGTCACCGATTGCAAGCGTCTTTGGTATGTTTCGTACAGTCGTTGTCGTCGTTGTTGTTGTAATTTGAACTGTGTCAACTGTCTGCTTATCTGATGTGGCTTCTTCAGTTTTTTCTGTTTTACTTGGTCTTGGGGCAGCACTGGGTTTATCCTTGTCACTGCTTATGGCCCCTATAACTGCTTTGCCTGCCAAAATTGGTGCTCCAACAATTGCCAAAGCACCCAATTTGGCGGCTTCTATTACCTTGCTCGAGCCGGATGGAATTTTCTGGGGATTCCTTTCATTTTCAATGAAATCAATCGTTTTCACTGAGACAGTACTTGATGTTGGTTTGACTTCAGCAATAGTTTCAGTTGGGGGTAAAGTTTTATAAATTTCTGTTGTTTCTACTGTAAAATGTTCTTTTGGAGGTTTGCTTTCATCACGGCCAACAGGTTCTAAAATTCCTGGAGTAGATTTGATAATCTGCACATTTTCATCAATTGTAACTTGTTTAGGGATTTTATCTTGAATAACAACAGTTTTGGCTGGCTGTTTTAATACAATGGGTTGAGGACTCTGATCGATTTCATCAGCAGGAGAGGATATCTCTTGTATGTTTGTATCACCAATTGTGCTAGTTGTGGTCGTAATAGTTTTCGTAGTAACAACGGTCGTAATCGATTCTTCAGCTTTATCTGGCTGTGGCGTCTTTTCAACCACTTCGTAGGCTGGCTTTTGCGGTACAGCTGTTTCCTTTGTTGGGCTTTTAGGTTTTTCGCTTGGTTTGTTTGGCGTCACGATTACTTTTTCTTCTACGACTTCAACTGGAGTAGTGGTGACTGTAACTTTAGTAGACGTATTTACAGCGCTTATCTCTGGAATATATGATACTTGTTCGTTTTTAATAAAATTTGCAGTTGTCGAATGAATAAAGTTTGTAGAATCCTTAATAAAGTCATCCACCTCTGAGGCAGTGGAGGGTGGCCTTTTATTCGGAACATGTTCCACTGTTGTGGTTGATATTTCACTGTTTGAAGAGGTCGACGAGACAGATTTACTTTGAACCATATTTTTTATTCCACCAATGATTGCACTACCCGCCACCACAGGCGCAGCAATTACGCCTAAAGCACCAATCTTGGCTGCCTCTTTCACAGTAGTGAGTGTACTCGAAATCTTTGATTTTGTTGGCGAGGTGACAGTTGTCACTTCTTCAACGTTTGAGGGAATTACCTTTTCAGTTACAATATGATGCGATATTGGCGCTTCGTTTATCACATCAGTGATTATTGGAACTTGTTTATTATCGTTGGTCGCTGCTGTAGTTTTTTCTTCTTTCGTGACGGTCTCTTCTTCGCGTAAAATGCCCATTTCCTTAGCCGTTGCAACAGAGCAAACTTCGCCAGTAGCTACGTTCCGAACTTCATTATTCGAAATCAAGACGTAACCTTGCATCAGTTCAATGGTTTTAGTTGTGATCGTATGCACAGCAGTTATTGTTTCCATAATCTCTGATCTGGCTATTGGCTTCTGTGAGATTACAAATTCAGACATTGGCTTAATGACAAGTATGCCATTTTCCAGGGCTTTTCTTATTGGTATTGCTTCACCTGTTCTTGGGTAAGTCATCGTTTGTGCATCGACATTGATTAGAGCACCTTCCATCGCGTCCTCAACTTTGACAGCATCCGCACTAGGTGGATACGGAATAGACATAATAAAGTTGTCATCTATGGCTTTCTTAATGGGAATCCTCTGGCGGCTTTGTGGATGTATAATTTCTTTGGTTTTCGTATCCACCAATTGTCTTTCGACAGCAACTGGGAATGTCATACCCACTGGCGGTATTTCCACTGTACACTTCTTTTTATCATATGAAAGATCAAAAATATTCGCTTCAATGGCCTGAGATAAATTTAGTTGTTTATTGTCATATTTTATTACCGAATTATCTTCATCGACAATTGCCTTTTCAATCGCCTCTTTCAGAGTGCATTTAGTTGGCTTCTTCAATTTAGAGTTAGGGTCTAAAACCTCGCAGACAATAGCTTCGCGAATACTCAAAGGATAGCCACTCTCGGGATGTACTATTTTATGGGTTGCGGTATCAATGAGACCTTGCTTCATGAGCATCGGAATAGAGAGACTCTTTGCCAAAGGCATAATAATATGGTTAGTTTCTTCGGGATCGAGTATTTTTTCTTCGACCGCTTGACGAATATTCAAGAATCGATTTTGTTGCGCATCCAATATTTTGCCCTTTCGCCCGTCGATAAGATTCGAGTCTAGTGCTTCGGTAATGGTAACGACTTCATTGTTTTTATTCAAGAAGTTGCTTGCGTTCTCCAGTATAGCGTGTGTTTTTTCATCAATAATACCCTTCTTTAAAGCATCATTGGGTTTTAGTATAACCTTTCGCATTTTTTGGAGCACAATTGTTTTTTCCACCAACGTTTCAGTATTGGATATCTTAGATTTGGACATTTGATCGCGGGACACAATACCTCGTTCGTACGCTACTTCAACAGGGATTTGCTCTCCAGTACGCGGATCGATAACGAAACGTAAGGTGCGCAAAGCGCCCTCTGCCGCTATTAGTGGGGCACCGACCACACTTAATATACCCATTTTTGTAGCGGTAATCAAATCAACTGGATATCCAGTGTCCGTCATGATAGTTCCGTTTTGAGCATCATATATTCTCCTATTAATAGCTTCAGTCATTGTCAATGTCTCGTGTGTTATTGGATCGACTATTTTGATTAAATTCTCATCGATCAGACCCAGGCGAGCAGCAGTGAAAATGTTTTCTGTTCGTCCACTTTGTGTAAATATGACCAATGATGTGGACGGATCATAAATAGCGCCTGGGGCAATTTGTAAAGGCTCGGGCGAAGCTAATTCGCGATGACACGTTTTAACTTCCACAAAGTGGGGTGGAGTAGCATCTTTGAGAGGCGTAGAAACTTCTACAACATCAGGCATATTGTTGACTCGCGTAATACGTAAAATAGTTTTTTGCTTAGATCTTTTACTTGGTGGAACATTTTCTAAGATGATATTCCCTTGCGCGATTGCACTTCGCATAGTTTGAATCTCGTTTTGTTTGGTAGTGTAGTTGCCATAAGCATCTACAATTTCGTTCTCTAACGCAGCATTGATTGAAACTCGTTCACCTGTTTTCGGATCAACGACAGCTACTGAATTTCGATTAATTATATTTCTGGAAATACATTCCTCAAAGCATATCAAATTGTCAGTGTTTTGAATGTGAAATACACCATTGTCAGGATCGAAAATTCCCTGCTGAATAGCTTCCTTGAGATTCCAACTGCCCGGTGGCAATTCTATGATTTGTCGTTCACTTATATTTTGCTCTTTATAGGAATTCCTTTCCGTCGTTATGAAATCGCTAATGGTGGTTCGATTCGATTTAATGCTGTCTTCTGAAATCGGAATGTCCACAGACTTTTCCACATAGTTTTGAGTGTTTAACTTAATCGGCTTTGATTCTGGTAGTATCTGTTTTGTTACAATAGTGATTGTTGATTTTGTCTTTTTACGATTTGTCGGTTCAGGTACTGTGTCAGTAGTGTCTGGCACTAACAAGCCATACGATAAAGCTTGCTGCACCGAGTAAACATTACCAGACTTTGGATCTTTGAATAGTTGGCGTTCTTCGTCAATGAAACCCTGACGTATTGCTTCCGTGAATGTGAGCAAAACTGTATCTGACGATTCTTGAGAATTGCCTCGTATTGTCACGTATCTGTTAATAGTGCGGGTAACGGTCTCAGTGGTCAGTGTAATATTCAATAGACTACTCAATAGTAAAGCACCTTCGGGTGTGATAAATTTACGTTCAATTGCTAAATCGAGAGGCACATTTTCACCAGTCTTTGGATCAAGTAAATACCCAGTCTTTGGGTCAATTAAATTATGATAGCACAAGTCGAATACTGTCAGTTCAATGCCGCTGGCATTTTGAACACCAATACCCTTGTTAAACATTTCGTAAACTTCCTGTCGCACCAGGCCCTCCTTAACAGCTATCTCTAAAGGTACAAACGTGTCCCTACCTGTCTCTAAGGCAAATCCCAAACTCTTTCTACACAGTACACCACGCGATAAGGCCATATTAAAACTAACAAAATCACTACTTCGCGAATCCTTGAAACCATCTATGTCGAAAATGGATTTTTGCGATACCGAACTGATAAGACCCCGCTCTACTGCTTCGGGTATTGTGATTATTTCGCCGGTCATAAAATCTCTATATTTTGTGTCGGCGGGCAAAACAATGCCATCGGCTATAGCTTCCTGCAATGTTACCAATTCTCCCTTACGTTTTGTAATACATTTCAAATTATTCCCATCTAACACTCCCGATTCGATTGCTTGCATAATGCTCAGTTTTTCGCGACGCATTGGACTAGTAATTTTTGAGTTCTTATCGAATAAACTCAAATCACAGATGTCTTTTAAGGTGTAGGGTCTAACAATAAGCTGACGATTTTTAGCTTCGGCGAAAGTTAGTTTCTCCTTTGTCACCTCATTGACATACCGACCTGTCTTTGGATTCAAAATGCCAGACTTGAGAGCTTCATTTAGTGTGATTTTAACATCGTTCTTTGCGTCGACCACTTCACGTAAACTAGGATCGATCAGTTGATTCGCTATGGCCGAGTCAAGTCTAAATTTGTCACCGGAATTGCGGTCCGCTATCCAACCGGCGGTGTCGACGAGCCCATGAGCAATTGCATCACTCAAACATAGCGCGTTCGATTTAATTGTAACCAATTCATGCCTAATCAGGTAGCCACGCTCATATGCTTCGGCAAGACTGATTGTTTTGCCCGATTTTATGCGGTACAATCCGGTTTTTGTATCAACACTCCCAGCAGAAATGGCATCGGCAATGTTTTGCGGATTTTCACCCTCTACATTGTCTTCAATCATTACCTTAATACGTTTTTCGGCCGTCTCGTAGCCGGACTCGGCATCGTTAATTTCACGTTGGATCACTTCCAATAACGACAGTTCACGCCCGCTTGCGTCCCTACCAGCACCCGGCTGCAAGAGATGATACACCAATTTTATATCGATCAAATCCTGCTTGGCGGCTTCTTCCAACGGTATGCGCTGATCACCAATCAACATCTCTCCAGTACGTACATCCAGAATATGCATATGAATTGCCTCGCCGATGGTCAGGATACGACCAGTTCGTGGGTCCCGTATACCGGCAATATCTAATAATTGTCTATTACTAGCACCAGTGGCGGAATCGGTTCCAACACTTTCGTTAATTTGTTGTACACGCTTAAGACCGCGTATTTCATTGAATTGTATTTGAGATAGTTTACTATTGGGATCATTGTCGGGCACAACGACACTATCGGGCAGTTGTACCTTTGCAGACTGCTCCGTACTTTCGCTAATACTCTGTGTGGTCTTCGTTGTTTTCGTTGTAGTAAACCTGTAGCATCCAAAAAAGGTTAAACCCTGAATTCAAGGACAATACTTAGTAATTTAATATAAACTTACTGTGTTGTGCTGTATGTTGTCGTATATAAATCTTCATCTCGTAGAGTGTAACCATCGCCAGTTGGTACACCAGATGTACTAAAATCTACTCTGAAGGTTTTTAATGGCTTCTGCAGACTCTCAGCGTATTGCTATATGGCGTAAAATATGACATTCAAATAAAATTACTTAACCGTTTTATAAATTCTCGATTAAAATGTGTAGATTTTTGTGAGCATGAATTTACCTGAAATTCAAATGCGAAGTCGTATTCGCCTTCTTCGGCCATTTTGTCAAAACTTATTAATGTTTTTTGTTTTTGTGTGTAAATAAAACTTTAAATGTTTTGCATGTATCTTTCATTAGAGCCGTTATGCTTATTTATCGGCATAATCATAATATTCAATTTCATCAAATTATTCAATGACCTTAGATAGTTGCAAAACAAAAGAAAAATTATTGACATATGTAGATAGTTATCCCTGACAGATCCAATGAAAACATAAAGGTTCGATATCAAATTGAAATTTAACCAATTTCTCAAACGTTGACTCTGTGATCCGAATTTGAGACCTTTTCAGTTGTCGTGATCCAATCTCAAATTGAATTCGTATATCAGCGAGTAAAGAGGGAGAGAGAGTGAGAGAGAGAGAGTGTGTGTGTGCCTAGAGAATTGAACTGAACGATTTTTTAGCATGACATCTACAATTTATAAAAAACATCATGACTCAATATTTGTAAATCAATCAAGTACAGTACACTCCATTTTCAATGTTCGCTTTTACAGAGCAATGAATCCAATTTACATATAAATCTTTTATTGTGATAACAATTCATTTGATTTGATTTTCTACACAAAAACATTTTTTTTTTTAAACTATTTTATCTAATAAGTACATTAATTTAGTTATATGGCACTTGTGCTCATAAAAACGTCAAGCTCTGTAGTACATATGCACGTATTAATCATTACGATATTATTTTGTGTGTATTTTGCTTTCTTAGAAGAGGTAATGTCTATAAATAAAAACAAACTGATAACAACAAGACAATACGACCGGTATGCCGCCATTCACCATTTGCAGCTCTACATTTACATACACACACACACACACACAACGTATGTATGTATGTACTTTCGCTTAACCCAACTTCTAAGGGACTACAAAAGTGTAGTCAAGTATTCTTACAAGTGTAAGAATATTCGTATGTAGATTTCAATAATAGAAACCGCATTGCCAATTGAGCGAAAAATATAGGCTGCTTTTGATCTAAATTAATCCATGTTGTTATAGAGGCTGTCTAAAGTGTGGTAAAAAAATATATCCATTAGTGGACTATACACTGTACATATATGTAAATAGGTACATACATTCAAGATTTATAATTGAAGTTGCTTGAAATATCGATACACTAACTTACTAGCACGACTGTAATACCACTGTGTATGATGTCATAAATATGAATACAATTGAAAATAATTGTAAATGTGAACAAGAGAATGCATTTCAGTAAATTTTGAATGACATATGTTTCTACTTTAATAAAATTACAGTAATAAACTTGTTGAAAGAAAATATTCTAAATGAAAATATATAAAGACGAAAGCTTAACCCCATAGAAAGTCATGTATTTGCTAGAGTTTAAAGTCAACTATTCGTTTTTTATAAGTTTTAATGCTTTTTGGGGTTAATGAGCAATAACTTCCGTAAAAATATACCTACTGCATACGTATACTATCTATATTTAGAAGAAATATTCACGCATAAAATGTCGTGCATCTAAAAATGTTTTTTACAT
This sequence comes from Megamerina dolium, assembly GCA_963854835.1. NCBI lineage: Eukaryota > Metazoa > Arthropoda > Insecta > Diptera > Megamerinidae > Megamerina > Megamerina dolium. Next base: position 1,207,038 of record OY978525.1, read on the forward strand.
GTAACATACTCGTACATTTGGGCTTATCCAGGGTTACGCGCGCAATATTCGTATACGATATGAAACAAAGACCAATGAAAGAATATGATGCAGATTTTAAACAACTCGAAGTCTCATATAACTTCAATAAATATTACGCATTTTTCGCAAAAAAAAAAGAAAAAAACAATTAAATTAATAAAATAAATAGATATGCTAATATTCGTGTATTTAAAACAAATTTTCAGTTATTTTCAATTTTAGAATTCAATTTTTTTGTGGAGGCTGAAAAAGTTCATATTTTCATTTTCATTTTTAGATGACATTTTCTGCGAAATGTCCATATGCCCATATGCATGTACGTATGTTTATTTACATGTGCACAATAGTGCATCCCAGCATTCTTTGAAGCTATATTTATTTATGTTTCACATCTCCGTGGCATACAACAGTCTAAAAGTTCATGTAGCATGCATTGTCTATACACAAGTATTGATTCATTTGATTTGTTCAACAATTCATTCACCTCGTTACTAACATATGTATATATATCCAAGTAGTGTATAAGATAATACTTATTGGTCAATGGCTAGCATAATGATCATAATATCACGCATAGTATTAATGTTGACCAAACATTCTATGCAATGTGTAGGCATATTTTATATTTATTTCGTGATATGCAACTAACATACCTACACATACTCGCACGTATGCATATAAAAACCAGCTACAAATAGTAAAGCAACTTTGATTTATACCAGCTGTCAAATTGTACCACGCTACCACGATAAAAATTTGACAGATTGCTTAAGTAATCTTAAGTAAGTGTATAGAATGAATTCTTTGTATGTAAAATAAAATCAATTATTCAATTTGAGAAATCATGGAACATCATTAGAATACTCTGGAAATATGAATCGAGAAATAGTAGTTAATAATAGTCATCAGGTAGATGAAAATGCATTCTAATTTGAATTATTTTCTGCTCTAGTAGTATGTGCTGCACTTTTTCCACTACACGTTTATTTTCGAAAACGCTTGAAATCGAAACGTTAAAAATAGAAAATAAAGAAAGTGAAAATTTCACTTTCAGTCGATAGCGAATTGTAGAACATGCATGTATATATTTATCTTTTCAATTTATTTTTAGTTAAATTGAATATTTCAAGTTAACTTCTTCTCTCCCACTTTCAATAAATAAGCTTCCTAACTTCAAGACCAAGACAACACTCACGGTATTCAAGGTTGAGTTAATAACTTGAACATTTTTATAGCATTCTCTGTTATTGCAAAGAAAAAAAAAAGAAACATAAATAAATAAATAGAAAATAAAATAAAGTGTTATTGGTAGCATATGTAGTCATCTATGTATTTTATCAGCAAAACACGATTCATTATTTGTTATGTTGTGGTTTCGTCGGCATTTATAATAAACGAAAAAGCTTTATTATTATTATTATTATTATTATAGTTGTTGTTGTTTTTATTCTACCGACTTTAAGTAAATTATTAAGTGAATAATTAAGAAGGTTTAGAGCTTCATTGAAAGCACGCACGCACACACAGGCACCTAACTATACACATAGGCATGCATATTTCAAAACTCAAGTAGTTCAGTGTCATATGCACACAATGTTCACAAAAAAAAAAAACAAAAAACAGAACCTTATTTCATAGGTTCGAACATAAATTCCATATTGTCACATTTTGCAAACTGACAAGTTTTCTCTCTACTCTCTCTCTCTCTCTCTCTCATTCTTTTTCCCTTTCTATTTAAACAGGATGTTGTAGAGAGGATGCTCTAACTATTTGACATTCGAATATGACATCATGAGAGTAATTTAGTCGATATTTCCACATGATTACAAGATGAAAAAAAAAAAAAAAAAATTAATTAAAAATGACAAGCCGCTTATTCTTCAACAATTATGAATATTTGTAGTATATAATGATGTCGGCATGTCGGCTGCCAACGATCGAGGCGACACAATACGCATTTAAGCAAAGGTGCTGATTCACATATTGTACACTTTTATTTATTTTTTGGGAGACATTAAATTCAATACCATATTTCTGGTTGATTTTACACGCACTCTAATTGTAATTTATAAAAAGCGACAGTATAGGAAGTTGTGGTGACTGGAAAAGGGTGTGAATTTGATTTTCTTCTTGTTTTTCTTATTTTTTGATTTTCCGTTTTGTGGTAATTTTCTTGTTTTTTTTATATATATATTCTTTTTTTTTTGCTTTTTGTTCACATTAGAAATATTTAAAAAATAGCGTCATTACACAACCACGTCGCTAGTTAAACTAAATGAAATTTGTATAAATTGTCGGCATAAAGGTGATACGTACAAGTGAGCGAGTGAGCTTTTGCGTCGCTCTTCAAGTGATGTGAGAATCAGCGCGCGTGTCAATAATATATTACATACTCGTATATGAGAGTACAATATCAACTAGGGAAGAAAATACAGCTGTGTTAAGCTTCTTTTTTGGTTAGTGTATTGTCATTGAAAAGCTTTAACTTGCCGGTTGTTGTTGTTGTTATATTTATTCTTATTGAATATGGTTTTTGGAGTATACAAACAAAAAAAAAAAAAAAAAAAAAAAAATGAATGATCCATGCAAATGTCTCAATTCAAACAGCGATGATAACAATTAATTATGGATTATAAGACAATTGTTGCGGCTGTTGTATATTTCATTCGATTTATATTGTACACATACCACGTACCATGTATTACGTATTCGTTTACGTATTATATGTATTTATATACATGATGCTCTGTTATTAAAGTCCCATAAAGACCTTGATTTGAAATTCGCTACTTCTGTTGAAGTGTGATGTCATTCTTTTGATACATGCTCGTACATACATACGTCTATTTAGCAGCGACAAACTTGGCTAACTAGTTTTTTCAGTTTTGATGAAGTAGTTAAATTCGAAACAATCGAAAAAGAATACAAAATACATATTTCTTGGGATTGAATTAGTCAAAATGTAGGTATAAGTATATTGTATTAGTCTACTCGTATTGTACGATATCATAAAAAATAATTAGCAATTGATCGTATCACATAGTTGAGAGCTAATCATAAATTACAATTAATTGTAATTTGATTAAATTAGAAGTAGTGATCATATCTGATCTTTGTCTGTGACTTTTTTATACGTAAACATGATGAGGCTGCAGCTATTTTTATACCCTGCATAATGCAATATGCATGGTATATTCATTTCGGTCAGATGTTTGTGTCCACTTGAAGGAATCTCCGGAGATATAGACATGGATATATATTCGTGATCAGCGTCGATTAAATTTTCGATTTAACGATGTCCGTCCGTCCGTCCGTCCGTCTGTCTGTCACCTGGCTGGTTCGCACGATAACTTGAAATTTGGCATAAGTAATCTATAATCCAAGGGTACGGAGGGGATTGATATTGGGCATGATCGGTCAATAGCCACGCCCACACCAAGCATTCAAAGCGACTAACCTCGAAATTTTCAAAATCTTTAACTTGCTATAACTCACATAATATACGACTTGGGACAACAATATTTGGCACATAGAGTTATATTATACTGCTATATAACCTCGCCAAAAGTGGTTGAGCCACGCCTACTTTTTAGCGTAGCTCTCATACAAAGTGTCTGTACTTCTTTTAAATTGAAACAGCTGTAACTTCTACAGTCTTCTGTCCAGAATAACCATAATTGACACTGAGATTAACATTGCAGTGAGAAATAATTTGGCAGAAAATCAGTTTGCCACGCCCACTCCTTTTTGGGTCTGCCATACAAAGTTGCGAAAATTAAAAAAAATGTTACCGGTTATAACTTGCAAACTATTCAGCGTAGAATAACGAGATTTAAGGTGTAGATTAGTATTGTACGAGCAATTAGGCTCACAGGAAATGGACTCACCACGCCCACTGTTTATCGTAGCCCCCATACAAATTTTAAATTGAAACAGCTGTAACTTCGTCAATATTCTGTCTAGAATAACCATAATTGACACTTGAATTAATATCGTAGTCGGCAAAAATCTGGCAGAAAATTAGTGTGCCACGCATACTCCTTCATGAGTCTCCCATACAAAGTCAAGGGAATTAAACTAAAACTTTAAGCTCCATAACTTACAAACCATTTAGCCTAGGACAACGAGACTTAGGGTATGGAATAGTATTGTACGAGCAACTAGACTCACTTGAAATGGGCGCGCCACGCCCACTGTTTATCGTAGCCCCCATACAAATTTTAAATTGAAACAGTTGTAACTTCGGCAATCTTCTGTTTAGAATAACTATAATTGACACTTAAATTAATATCGTAGTCGGAAAAAATCTGGCAGAAAATGAGTGTGCCACACCCACTCCTTCATGGGTCTCCCATACAAAGTCGAGGAAATTAAACAAAAATGTTAACAGCCATAACTTGCAAACTATTCAGCGTAGAATAACGAGATTTAAGGTGTGGATTGATATTGAAAAACTAATTAGATATACCAGAAAGAGATACGTCAAGCCCACTTTTTATATAGCTTCCGTACAAAGTCTCGGATTTATCTTAAACATTAAAACACCCATAACTTACTAATTAATACGCCTAGGTCAACCCATTGCAACCTATGTAGTTTAGTATTATAGACAGAAATTTATCCTCCAAAATTGGTGAGATACGCCTGCTTCTTAATGTAGGTCCTATACAAAGTAGTGGAAGAAAAGGATGGATATACGAGCAAACTTTTTATATATACCTCTACATATGCAGGGTATAATTTGGTCGGCCCCAGCCGACTGTAAGGAGATTTTTATAATTTTTTTTGTAAATATTAATCAATTTCAAATAGCTTCTGACACTTTGATGATCGTATTTTTTGAGAACTTTGTCATATAGTTCTTTCAAAAGTGTTTTCATGGTAGCTTGACTTGAAATGAATGCACTTGAGTCCGAGGTTCGAAAGTGGCATCCAGTGAATGAAAGCCTAATGTATTGTCACGTTATTTCCTTTCGAATTCATACTCAATTATTGCGCTATAATTTGCAATAATGAGTATTGTCATAGAAATCAATCAGAGCGAGTCGAAAGCGAAACATTTACATTTTATAAATGATTCTATGACTACGATTGGCTTAATATATAGAAATAAACCTGAATAATTTCCTGTCTGGCTGAATGGATGGATTTTATAGATCTTTAGGACTTTGACGATAGGATGGAATTATTGGAAAAATGAAGGACTAAGTGTATTGAAGTAACCATGATAGCCACAACAATTTTTGAACATCTCTTGTACACATTATAACATCACCAAGTCTGCGCACGTAAAACACTTTAAAGAATATCATGATGAGCTTATTGTTCACCGGGTCCACTTATACATGTTCGCAAGTGTGCACACATGCGCACAAACCAAAAAAAAAAAAAATTAAGAAAACATATGTATGTATAATTTAAATTTGCCAACAATGACCACATAACACTGATAGAGCATTTTTAAAAATAACAAATAGCATCAGCGATCAATTCAATTTAAAGCATACTCTATGTAGAATAATAACAACAATATTTAAATATAGTAAGATTTACTATAATACAAATAAAAGTATTCAATTGGTGTTATATACAGATTATATTGGTGTGATGTCATAGTAATGCGAATTAAGTGCGTTATCATTACCATTCATAACATCATCTGTATGCATGTATATGTATTTAGGTTGAACGGTAGGTAAATACATTGTGAAGGTTAATTGAATTAAAGCTTTAGAATTATCAATTATTTTCTATATACAAGTAATTGCAAAATTTGATTTCATTATAAAAATCGCGTCATATGAAAAGTAAAATTGCAAAAAAAAAACAGCACACAAATAGTTCAATTTGAGATTTTATGACACATTTTTAAATTTCAAGTAAAGGGTGGCTGTTAAAGTTTAAGACAATAGTCTAAAAGCTCATAAATTGCTATAGTTTTGCAAAATAAAAGAGCTTTCCTCAAGGACAACATCAAATGGATATCGAATGAAATTCAGATTCATTTATCTAATAAATAAAATAAATAAATGTCATAGAAAATTGAATTTCCGGTAGATATATTATCAAACTATGCCATAATATTGTATAATATTTTCGATAAATAAACAATGAAGAATGAATTTAAATCGCAACATTAGGATGAACGTGGGTAAATTCATGTTCACACATTTCATACACATTTTAACAATAAATTTCAATTAAATCATCTGTACTTACCAGTCCATCGCTGCCATTAACTTCGATGGCAGTTTTGAGACGCTGTGAAAGCTGTTCCAGCAATCGGTCGTATTTCGTATTGAGCGTATCCAAACGTTGGCTGTAATACTGTGTTGCGCCCGGATCACTATTAGCCGGGCGTAGATCACGACGTGGTGGCGAAAATGATGGACGTACCTCCAACAGCCAATCGATAAAGCGTAAACATTTACCATCGTAAATCTGAATCATGTTGTTGTTGTTGATGATGACGATGATGATGTTGATTCGTACGTTGTTTGGTTTATTGGTTGGTTAATTTTTCGAGTTAAATGTTAGTTAGTAATTTAATATATTCATGTTAAATAAATTATTTCTTTGTTTATCGATTAAAATCTTGTTTAAAAAAAATATATATGTATATTTTAATTTCTATACTACATTCTATATTTAGTGCTTTTTAATATATGGTATTTATGTAGGTATGTATTAGAGCGAAAAAAAAAAACCATTATTAAATTAAAGTTATTGCTAATGAATTTGTACAATTTTGTAAATATTTATATTTTTGTTGATTTGTTGTTGTTGTACCGAGGTTAATGACACACCTTTTACCCAGCATGTAATATTGGTTGAACCAAGTTAAAGAAAAATTTGGAAGACGTACAATATAAATGAACCATACACAATAATATGCATGGTTTTAAAAAGCATTAAATATTCTGCACGCATTCAGTAATGCAACTGTTGCATTACCATACACTATGCATGTAAATGGATTTCCGCAAGTCCCCCATAATTGATATGACAATAAAGCGAAATCCCATTGTATGACATAGGGGCAGGCATAAAATTTACATGTTCAATTGCATTTACCTTAGCTTCTCGTATGAGCCGCCCTCCAGCCAAGTTGACATTTTCGATTTTTGGTTTTCGTTCGATTGCAGCGCCAAGTAATTTCTGTGAGTGGTGTATGTGTATTTGTATGTGTGCGGTTATTTCAATTTGTTGAATTTTTTTTTTTTTTTGTTTACATTTTTATTCGTTTACATGGTGCAATGTGTGTGTATATTGGTTGATTTAAGTACGTTTTGTTTGATAGTTTTTTTTTAGAAGTGTTTTTTTTTTTTTATAAAATTGGGATAACGGGTGAAAATACAAAAATTAGACAAAAATACAATTAGTTGTCACGTGACTACATACATATATCTATATATATTTATAAATACATACATAAATCTATTTAATCATTGATAATTAACTAACACAATAATATAATGGATGAATGATTATCTAAATATTATAAATGGCCTCCCACAATTCTCTATATGTCAAGTTAAACTCAATAGAGTTTCTACTTGTGACATAATTATGTGTGTGTGTGTGTGTACATAAATGAAACAAAAAAAAAAAAAATAGCAAGAACTACTACAACTACAACTACAACAAATTAAAACAAACAACAAAAATCATTGAACAATACGAGTAATAACAAAAATCTGGTTTTGTATATGCGTAGGTGGATTTTCGGTGGTCGTTGGTGTATTAATGTGTGTGGTGGTGGCTAATTGTGTGCAGTATTGACAGTTTTCATTGGGAAAACAATTCAAAGAATATTACAAACACATTATGGTATTGTTTAAATATAAATTGCTACTACTAACACCAGCTTTATTGATAAATTTTTCCATTTGAAATTTTGAAAATGTGATCAATCGAACAAACATCTCTGTGAATTGTGGCAAATTGAAGCAACTGAAGCAATTTTACACATACATATACAACAAAAAAAACTAACATAATACAGCTGTTGTCCAACACCATTTTTTTTTTTTTTTTTTGCTATTGCCAAAACTACTTCTTTCCCCATTATTATTCCATATATATTATATATATAGATACATATGTCATATATACTTTGTGTTTTCTGAAAAATTGCGTAGGTACTCTGTTTGGAATCGCTAGGGGTATCACAAGTGAATATAACTGCCTTTAGATGGGTCAAATAGAACGTGAAGTTAGCACAGTTTCTTTTTGGTTTTTTTTTTGCGGGGTTGAAGGGAAACCTTAATTTGCTTGTGATTTTCATAAAACATTTTCAAAACAACGAAAATGTCATGTGTATTGCAATTACATATAAGAAGAACTTGTATGAAAAGTCATAAAATAGTGAAACACCCTGTTAAACATAAAACATGATTACTTACGTCCAATTCAAAAGCTGAAGTTGCCGTAGGCATTGCTGATAGCTTCTCTGTGGTACCATCAACCCAAGATTCTTCAGCTTGCACGCTCGATTGGAGATTCTTCATTAGGCCAATTGCCGTTTCACATGAGCGCATTCTAAAAATGTACATACATACGAGAGAATATTTGATTAATGAATGGCAATGATGATTTCAATTCTATTAAGGCGCTACTGTCATCGCTACAATCTTAATAACTAGTCGAGTATATGATTTGTAGCTGCGATAGCTTCTTGAATAGGTGCTAAATAAATGATGTGTAACGTGCACATTCCATTATAATAAATAATCTCAATAACCTGCCGAAATAACCTGTCATTGTGGCTACATTAGTGCGCATATAGAGTCTGGCGTTGTAGAATTCAATTAAAATCTTTTTTCTCGTCAACGTAAAAGTGTGGGATATAGAAAAATTCATACCTTTCTGCTAGTTGATTGCAGACGGCACTCCAACGTGTATTCAAACGTTCCACATTTGAGTGTAGTCGTTTAAGATCACCCAGCACCTTAGTTGGCACCCCCATTCGACCCAGCTGATCGGCAGCATCATTCATTTTATCCATTTGAGGCTGCTGTTGTGTAATCAGATCCTGCATGTGAGTCAAATGCTTAAATACCCGCTGTAGACCATCGGGTGTGGACGGCATATCCTGGTGTTTGGCAAGCTCATTTTCAATTTCCGATATAACATGTTCATTATCTTCAAGACCAGCCAGTGAGGCTTCCAGCAACTTCAAGCGATCTCTATGGAGATTGCTTTGTGTATTCAATTCCTTCCACAATTCCATAAGATTGTCTAGGCTCTTCTTGAGCACCGGTGTTTTCAATGCAATGGCACGGAATGTCTCCTGAAGATGTTTCAACTCTGGTTCCAACAGTTGCAAGCGTCGATCATAATCACGATGAATTTCCAATACATGCTCCAAGGAGTCAATATCACGTGGCAACGGTGCAAGTATGATTTTATCCAGCTCTCGTGCCATATCCTCTAATTTACCTTTAATGGCGATGCATTCTTCAGTGAAAATGCGACTGGCCTGTTTGCTTTCCTCTGAAATGGAAAAGATAAGTGCATAAATTATAAAAATTGATGAATTTGTCTATATCAATCAATTATACCACGTGCTTTGCGAGTTGAAAATATTTTTTTCATTTTTTCCGATAAAGTTCAGAGACAAAATTTTCGATATGATACACAGAGAAATTCATTTGATGTACTAAACACTTATGTTGACAATGTCTTGTTTGTAAACCAGCAAACAAGCAAACAATATATTTTATTAATTATTTAATTGAAAGTGAATTGAATTTAACAATAACTACTTGTATGTTATTTCTTATTTACCCCTATTTAGATTGTTAATTATTGCGTAAGTGGTTTTTGTATTTTCCATTTGAATTTAAAGACTTCCACCCACTGTTGATACAAATAATTGCTTCAATTACACTTACCTTCAGCTCTAGCGCGCTTCTCAAATTCATCAAACAAACGATTCACTTCATCCATTTCACGTCGTAGACGTCTCAGCTGTGGATCGTTTGGATCGCCCTCGCTCAAAAGCTTATCTGCATCATCGTTGAGTGCACGTCGTATCGCTGTGCGCTGTTCGGGACCCATAGCCAAAAACTGATCAAAATCCCAGCCCTTGACGACGCGAATTGTTGCAAATATCATATTTTGCCGCAAACGCAGATGTTTCTTCTGCCACAAGCTGACCGTGCGATCGAATAGACGCTTAAGTCTTTCGGCAGCATCAATCGCTTCCTGATCGGGTGGCGGCAAGAGTAAGCATGCACTAGGAATGGAGCCCTCTTGGCCCTTTGTGGTGCGAACGCGCCACTTGACGCGTCCCGAATTGTCGAGCAACGTGCATGTTTCACCCTTTTCGATTTGCACTTGTGCCTGTTGTTTGTATGCACAAATTGCCTGTACAGGACCCTGACGATTCACTGGTTGACGACGTTTGTTCAGTGGTACAATTGTTTGAGCACGATGCTGGAGGTTGGACACCGTTTCACCAAACGCATTTAGTTCTTCACGCAGATCTTGCATTCCTCGCAACAGAGTCTCACCTTGGTCTAGGCCAAAGTCTGATTGTGAATACTTGCTATTCAGTATGTCGTCACGTTTGCTCAGCCACTGTTCGGCATCTTTGATTTCATCGAAGAATTGATGATTTTCAGTTGCGTGCTTCAAGTGAACTTCCAAACAGAGAGTCAATTGCAGTAACCAAGCCCATTGCTGTTGCAGTACGGTCAAATGACTTTCAATGCACTTCGATGCAGGATGCTGCTGATTAATTAGAGCCTCTCCTCGATCGAGTATTGTGGCAAAATGAAGCTCTCGCTTCTCGAATTCGGACATTAGATTCTGTGGAGAGAGATATTCGTCGTTTAGAAATCCATAAATGGTATTACGTATGCGAAACGAATGAAAATAAATCAACTATTTCCGAATCTTACCTCACCGCCTTCGCCGTATGTACGCTTGAAATGGAATTTAACAATTTTATTCAATTTCTAATATACTCACTTCATGTAAAGACCACTTCATCAATTTTACAACTTTGAACTACTTGTATTCGAAATGTTCCCTAACTTATTCTTACCTCATAATATCTATGCACCGACGATAAATCCAAATGTTTATCAGCCCAGTCGCGTGTTATTTCTATTTGTTCCTTCTCGTTTAGCCATTGCAGTTCAGCGGATGCTTGTGCCAAGAAATGTTGCAGTGAATCCAGGTCGGAGAGTCTCTTAGTTGAAGTACTTAATAGTTCTGCATAGACCTTTTGCAATTGATTGAGCCGCTGTTGATATAAATTCAACTCATCGCCAGTGAATTTGGTTTGTTGACGCTCGTCATTGAGAATTTTCGAGTGGAACTGATCGATCACTTTGTGTTCGTGTTGCTGACGATCCAGCTCCTCTTTCACAGATGGCAGATCAGAACCATAATCAGCGGAAAGTAGTTGTTTCTATGCAGAGAAAGAAGACATTTAATAGAAATATTTCAAGATAATATAACAGTCCAGCTTACCAGCTTGTTCTGACACCATTCAATGTGTTCTTGCAAATCACGGAAATGAGGATTTGTATCGATTTGACGAGATTCGACAACTTTACGCGTTTGACGTGTGACTGTCGTCTCATGGACGGGAAACTTAAGACCAGGCAATTTTTGGACGAGATTCGTATGGAATAGATTGCGTAGCTGTGCCCATCTTTGATGTAATTTATTCACTTTTTTATGCAGTTCACTCACATGCGGATAACGACCTTCGTTAAGCACATGACAGTCCTGATTCATATCCTGAATTGGCTCTTCCAAGTGGCGAATTTCATTCTCTAGTGATTCGACAATATTTTTCGCATCCACCGGATGTAACCGATCGATGCGACGTCCTTCTTCGCCTATGCGTGTTTCCAAATCGGTCAACTTCATGTCGACATGCTTAATTTCACGCTGAACTTTATCGGCTAAACGTTGCAGACGTTCGAGACGTTCAATCTCCTGTTGCAAGATGACTTCACGATCGCTTAATGCAGTCTGCATGCGATACCAGGCTTTTTCGATGGCATCTGGTCGCAATTCGGGCTCAACATCAACCTCACCAATACTCTCGAAATAGCGTTCCAATTCTTTGTAGATTTGTACAAGTTTTGTCTTTTCGCGTTTGCGTGCATTAACTTCTTCGTTCCGGAAACGATGTAAATCGTTCAGCAAGCGCTTCATTTCAATCAGAGTGGGTGGGAAAGATCGCTCTTGCAGATTAGCGGTCTTCTCGCGACACCAGTAAATGAATTGTTGTGCCAAGTCACGATATTCGTGTACGCGTCGTTGAGAATCCATATCGAAGAGCGGATGCATTGATGGTGGCTCAGGGAACACATCATATAAAGATGAAATGTATGTGATCAGTGACTTCTCATCCGGTTCATTTGTGTCGACATCTGAGTTGGAATGAAATCTCATTAGTACAATAAAATATTTTCGATTGAATTCATAATGCAAATATACCTTCTGGATCAAGTAGACGTGTAACACCATACTCTTTTTCCACAACATGGAATGCATTTTCAAGCCGTTCCCGTGGTCGATCGGACCTTGCCTTTCGCCAGTCAAGCAGGTCTGGTCGATTTCGGTGCACAAGTGCTGAGAATGCTAGACCATCGCGCCAAGATGATGTGAAGTCATTAACACGAACGCCAGGATAACGAGCAGTAGAACGACGTGCCCAACGCAAGAGTGCTTCTCGTGCCGATACGTTGTCTTCCTTGCCAACAACAATATCTGAGATCTGTGAAAAAAAAGAAATGTGTTCAAAATTTAGTTTAAGCTCGATTCTACATTGTACTTTTAAATGGAAATTGTGAATGTAATCTAAGAGATGCGCCTAGGGTTGCAACTTTATGGGGATCGTGCGTTCGTGCGGTTACCTTGGTCGATTTCGTCGAAGATTCAATCGTAGGTAAAGCTGCTCGCGGACGATGGTATTCATATTCGCTGCTACGCAACATTTTCGAAGGCGGTAGCAGTTCTTCTGCAGGTTGGTGCTGTCCTTCAGCACGGCTTAGCGTCGTTACTTTACGTACAATGTGTGTCGTAATGCGACGATGTCCATTGGGCACACTTTGTGATGTCTTCGTACTTTCCAGGCTAGAGCCAAGCACCTCAGTGGAAAAATTCTTATTGCGAATAACCTGCTGGTACGACTGATGCATCTCACTATTCAGCCCACCAGCGTTCGGTGCTGGAACAGAAGGCACTAGGGAGTCAACTGAGGGTCCTGGTACAGCACTTGCGCCTGCTATCCCATTGCGAATGCTATTACGCATTACAACAGATCGATCGAATGTTGTATGTTCATGAGGTCCAACCGTAGGCGGTGTCACTCCCGGATAATTCGTAATAATCGCCTCAATGGTCTTCTCGCGTTTAATCTGATGCTGATAACGGATGTTGCTATCGTCAAGATTCGTTGTGATGGCAGCACCACGAGAAGGCACGATCTGTTGCGATCGTTTCATCATCGACGAAGAGGTAGAAGAATGCATTGCTATGAGTTAATTCGGTTTTCCTGCAGGCCGTATTCGTCGTAGGTTCGTACAATCTTTTCGAAATGAATAAACTTGCACTAAGTATTCGTTCTCAAATAAAATCTTCTCATCGAGTTGATTGTGTTTATTATTAATTTTTTTCGTTGTGTCGTTCGTTATTATATTATAATATAAAATTCCTCTTTCAACATGTGTATACATCTACGTATATACATATGTATACACCGTCGTTGTATTACTACTGTTCACTTTTGCACTTGAGTATTTTCTTGTTCTATTTTTTGCTTTTTTTACTTTAGTTACGTGATGAACACTGATGGACGCTTTGGCCGCTTCAGCGGTTATTGCCCCATTCACAATCGAGTGAAGTTATGTAGCGTGTGGCCCTCTTGATTTCAAATTTAGTTTATTACCTAGTTCTTCTTTAGTGTACACAAAGTATTCTATGTATTTGTAGCCACATACATATGTGTGTATGTATGTAAGTACATTTAAATAGGGAGTTGCTATTACTCCAACAACCGGATGTGTTATTAAAAAGACATTGTATACTATTTTTTTTTTGTTACTTGTCTTTACTTCGTTTTTAATTTTACCGCAGAAAAGAAAAACATTCAAAATCTCATTGTAATTCTTCAGATATTAAAAGAAAAAGTACAATTAATTTTTTTATTGGTACTAAGCTTTTCTCATGCAATACAATGTCGACACTTTTTATGAGCTCAATATGATTTTTTAAGAAGAAATTATTTTAAACAGGGAAGATTTTGAAAAACTTGTAATCGACAATAACTGTCAACGATTTGTTGTTCAAAATTCATAGAAATTCATTCATTTTTGAGACAATTTTTTGAAATGACAGCTAAAGTTTGCGCAAAATCATCAGTAGTTGGGCAATTTTTTCAATGGAAAATTTATTTCAAGTGTCAATATCTACAAGATCGAGAAATATATGCATAAACTGCACATATTGCTAGTAAAATTCGATTATTTTGAATATTATTTTTAAAGTATGACTAAGAATTTGCTGAAAAAATAATTTATATCATTGAAATCGGATAAAATTTCTCGAATCTTTCAAATTTAGTACTGTTTATTTTCTTTGAAAGTCGTAGAAAATAAATGTTTCCCTTTTCATTTTGTAGCTAAAAATGTGTGTTGCAATATTTATGGGAAAACTACTTGCTACTTGAAACTATAGCAAGTTCCACCACTGTACATAATATCTATCATAGTACATACAATATAAATGCCGAAGAGAGTTAAGAGTTATAATGGCGTTGCTACAACATTATTCTTTCAAATCTATATGTTTCCACTACTGTAACATGTTTTTGTATTGAAATTATATAAATGATAAAATCATTGAAATATTTAAAAAATGCCAAATTAAAAACACACACACACATATGTACGTATGTGTGTACTAAACAAAATATTATTGTAATAATGATGATCACTGACACTGTATATGGTATTGATCTGTTGAATTGAAATATGCCAATTCTATATATGTACATACAAACGTACATACATATATGACTATTGACAATATTTATTAAATCGATTAAAAATGTATTAGCAGTTATTTAAAACAGGCGAGAAATAATTCGAATTGTCTTCGCCCACATTGTTTGTTTCATTCTACATAAGCACACACATACATATATTGTAGTTATCTATCAGGAGTAACCAGTTGGCGTACATACATATGTATGTATAAAATAAAATAAATCAATTTGAAATTGTTGCATTGTAAATAATTTGTTTTTTTGTTTTTTTTTTTTAAATATGCTAAATAGCTGACTGAATAAATATAATTCAATCCTGAGACAAAAAGTGATACAAACAAACAATAAACGCCTTCATAAGATTTTTTCAAGTACCCTTGATCGAAACCATCATATTTTCGAGATCTCAATTAATTGAGCACTTGAAAAATTGTATAAAAGTCATTATTAAATCAATTGAGTAATGATATGATCAGTAATTCCATTACTTGGAAAAAGTGGTCAACTGAAAACAACTGTGCTACTACATCTGTTCAATTTCAGTTTCAAAGTGCTAGGTATGAAGAATTTGAAGAACTTCTATGACAAATGACAATGGAATGAATAATACTTTGAATGAAGCAAATAATACTGTACACTTAGAAGAACAATAACAATAACATCAATGAGATTCTGACATCATCACAATGGTATTGTCGATGATGATGGTAACAATAATGGTAGCAATGCTATCAGTTGACAAATAATCAGAAATGCACTTGTTTATACCAATCTGAATGCAAGTATACACTCTCCAAACAACAATTGTTCTTTAGGATGCAATTGCTGCTGTTACTTTCTTACAGCACGCGACAGAAGACACTGATTGATTTCGCAATGGACACTAAATGTCTTCAATCAACAACAAAAAAAAAAAAACAAAATTGATATTGAAAATTCGATAATAAAACAAAAATATTAAAATTTATGATCGCGTAAAACCACTAAACCAAATTTGACGGATGCTCGACAACGACTAACAGCTATGGTTAACTAAAAATTCATTCAAGTCTGCCAGGTGTGAGCAGTGTGAGCAATACATATAGCTAAGCGACGCTCAGCACCAACGCCGTTCTCCGCGTATATATCTATTAAAACATTAAATTTGCGTATTACACTTAGTTAAAGCAGCAGCAGCAGCGTTAGCAGCAGAAATATCAAGCAGCAATCAAAATAATAACCAAATAATAAAACATTGGTGGTAATACTCGCACAACAGCGCAACTAATAAACAACATCAGAACAGTCAGAATCTGAAAACAAAAGAATTAAGCAGCAGCGACAGCAGCAGCAGCCACATCAACAACAGGCAGCAGTAGTAGCATAAGTAGGCAATCGGCGTTGGTGTACTATCAGGTGGCGACACCATCAAACTGAACAGGCACTGATTCGCTGTGGTACTCAGTGTATACATACATATGTATGTATGCACAACGGTATCAACTACCATATGGTAGTTGCTAATATGTGGTGGTGGTATTATAAAATATTATGTTGGCAAATGGTAATGGTAGAAGAAATTGCCGGTTATGGACTGCTGAATTTTAACTACAAATATACTAGTATGTATATGCCCAACAACATGTACTACCTATATACATATTAAGGTACCTATATGTATAACGAACACAACAACAACAATAGCAATAGCAATAGCAATAGCAACAGCAACAGAACAATGAAAACAAGTGTTCAACGCTTTGCAATATAAATTATGCCGAGTAAATGCGAATTGTTGCCACCAACGCTTTCATGTTGACAAGTAGGCAGGTAGGTCAACATCATTCAAGTTGCCAGTTTAGAAGCCAACGCAATTTATGCTGAACGTCAGCAGCAAAGCAAAGAGTACAACTTTTGCAGGGATGGCATAGGCATAATAATATGTACAAGGTAGAGTATTCATAATTTTTTATCAATGATGCAGTCAAGAGAATATGTTAAAATCGGTGCAAAATAATATGAAAAAAAAAATATACATGCTTATTGTTTCATATTTTATAAATGTGATTTCACATTTAATTAAGGGAATTAATGTTATTCACATTAGAAATCATTCTTATTGCTTCATATCGAAGCAATTTTTGCCATAGAAAACATACCAGAATCAAGATTTGAGTCGATTTAGACATACTATTGAGCTGAAAAGTGCTACATATGATTATTTTCATCAATGAACGGTTGAATTCATGAATGGGTGAAATCGAAAGAAAACAACACAGCTACCTCGTATGTAGAAGTATATTATTAAATGTGTATTTTCACAATTTACGCACGAAAACTTGCTAAAAAAAAGTTAATAGTTAATCTTCTCCAAGAATTGATATAATGGAAAGTGGGCATAATGAGGACCACTCCAATAGAAAAGTATGCTTTTGAATGCGTGTTTTTCAACCTTACATGAGAAATTCAAAAGCTCAAATCGGTACATACGATTATAGTTATTAATTAATACATATTCGAAAATGGGCTGAATTGGTTAAGGATCACGTCTATCTCCCATACAAACTCATGCATCCGAGAATATGCACGAAAATAAAAATTTTTTTAAGCTGAAACTCGGCACAATGGTCTCTATCAGATGAAAACCACGCCCACCTGCAGCATAAGTTTTTTTTTTTTTTTTTTGGCGAAAATATGTCTCAATTGTTTTAGGGTATCTAAGTTTCAGTATTACCGAAGTTAAGTTTGGTAAGTTTTTTTAAAACAACAAAAATATGAATCTCTTGTGTATGCAAATTGAAATACATTCAAATTAAAGAAGAAATTAATTTGTCATATTTTTATTCATTCGCCGAGAAATGTTCTTAGTTGTATTTAGACTATGAAGAACCCAAAGAGTATGATGATGTGCTTAAATGTTGCGAGAGCCTCTCTTAAATGTTTATATACATGTATATATGCATATTGCAATACTCAAGAGAATAATTTGTATTCATTATTACAAATCACTTGTTTATTTCACTCGTACTTCGATCGAATTTATTGAATGAAAAAAATGTGTAAATTTTACTATTTTATAAATGTTATGATTGTCAATTACTAGTCCACATATAGATTTTAGTCCACCCACACTAACATTCTACAAATTCCTGGGTATCAATGCCATTGATTGAATGTATTTATAGAAAAATTAAAATCGAGCACATCAGTAGATATAACTTGTACATATTATACGATACGTATTACTCTGTAAGCAAATGAAACAATTAGTTGGCGGCAGCAAGTTTGTTGTTTTTCATTTTATTTGGAATTTATCATATTGAAATCTTTTGTTTTTATTATTATTTTTAAGGTATTTTTGCTTGTGTTTGCTTTGACTTTACTTCATTTATTTGCTCTTATTCGCACATTCATTTAAATCGTTCATTCGTTCGTTGTTATTTTATTTAATTCTTCTACCGTTTATGTATACGACGACTAAACTAAACTACATATAAGCGTTGATGATGTCATATGTGTGTGTACATATCTATATATACAGACAGGCAATCATATAGATAGATACATGTATGTATCTTGTTATTATACTAAATACATTTGTAGTAGTAATGTTCGACTTTATTGTTTTATAGATTTGATTTTTGATTCGCAATGACGAAAATATCTTATGTCACCACTTAAGAGTGTATTATGGCGCAAGTTGAAGGTGGAATGATCATTAAAAACATTTTGCTCCGCTATACAAATAATAAACTACTTGACAGCATCAGCCTTAATACAAATGTATTTTGCCAACTGGTGAACTGCTAACATAACATATGTACGAAACAACAACAGAACAACTTGGTTGGTTTGAAATTTTATATATTTATGTACATATACATAAATAAAGAATTAAAGTTTAGTGGAAAATAATTAAAATGAATTAAGTGTGTGTGTGTGTTAGAAATTTTGCCAACGCAAAATAACACAACATTAATACCATTTTTCTACAACTAGTTTCTTCATAGAATAAACTTGCTTTGTAAAGCCAAAGCTGTAATTTATTTTGTTATTTTGCCTAAAAAGAATGAAATTATGAAATAAACATGATTAACCCTTGTGTTAACTGGCAGAGTAGCTAAAGTATATTCAAAGATTTTATCAGCACATTTTCAGGAAGTAATAGGGATTGTCATCATTATGACGAAATATGTATAATTATAAACAGGATATATTCGAAGTCTCTCTGAACAAGTTTGACTAGCCTTTATAGCCTAAAGCATATTTTTAGATTTCAGATTGCACAAAAATGTCGCATGGTAATCTAATAATTTTAATTGTTCTTAAATTCAATATTAAATTTCAGAAATATCATCTTATAATGATCATTACTCTAAATGACGTTCGAATAAATAAAATATATACAATATAATGTCTACACTGCACAATTTTCCGTTGGGATTCCACTGAACTATATGCATACATACTCTATATACTTATACATAGGTATGATATGTATTTATTACAAAATATTTCTCCAGTTTGTGTTGATTGAAATTTAAATTGAGAACTACTCGTACAGTTCAATTGCATGCGTAGGCGGGGACATTGCGAATTTATGGATATGTGCCATTAAAACAACTATCCAAATATGGGCATACGTATAGCAATCGCATAATGAATTCTCTTACTCTCCTCATCGAGAAGACAACAGAGCAAGAGTAGAGAAAAAAAAATTATATTACTACTACATACGTAGATACAGACATATGTATGAAGATAATGTTATGCCCATGAAATGAATTGAATAATACATACGATTTTCAAGTATGCGAGCAAACGGGATTTATAGCTGCGTGGGTCTGTGCTTTAGTTTCGAGTCCATATTGCTTTTTTATGCTCCTACTCGATCAATGTACATACATAGGTGCATGTTTAACAAAAAAATCTCTAAAACACAAGTACATATTTATACATGTATATCAACTAGTATGCCAATTTCAACACTTTATTAAGTTTGCTAAAAATGGGATTACCACATTCATTATTGCGCCACTAATTGGTTTGGATAACTTTTACTTTTTTACCATTTAAATAAATCAATAAAGGATATTTTCATCTTTGAAAGAGTGTCTTACTTTTTTCCTGTAAGGTGATATTATCAAGGTAAGGTGATTTATCGAATTCAAGATAAAATTTCTATAGACGAAAATTTATTTTACAAAATCAAAGCTCAATTTGACAGCATAAAATAGAGTTTTGTTACTGTTTGTTTAATATTTAGTACACAAAATCAATCAAGTGTTATTAGCTATTAGCTTGTTTCAGCCAAGACTACGTTGGCCGTATGCTTCAGAGTTTCTCGATTTCCACCAGGCGTCCTTCCCAAACCAGTTATCGGGCACTAATTTAAGACATATCTATTCGCACTTTCCTGGATTAAATTTCTAGGTTAAGTTGTCTTGTTTCGTCCGAAGTGGGATATCATTTCTATTTTATTTCGTAGCCGACATCTTGTTGTGTTGAATGATAAATTTCGCACGTAATTCAGTTCGCAGAAAATATACAAATTAATTAATTCGACGCCTTTTATGGGAAATCTATTCACTATGGCGAAGATTTTTCAAAAAATTCTTGACATCACAATCAAATTACCATTGTGTTGCAACATTTTCATTAACGGCTCGACGCATTTCTAGTTTACATTCACAAATTATGCAGCATTTTCGTGCGTATTACAAACACACTACAGCACTCACCTGGAAATGCAATATAATTGTCCAGATCAAACCCAATGTCAATTTGGGATTGCCATCAACAATATCCTCTGCTCTAATGTTCACCAATTTGATTTTCTTGAATCGTAGAAAATCCAATGCCATCTGTCCATTCTGTAGCATGTGAAAACGCATCTTTCCTTTTTCTCGCGGCTGCAATGTAATGAATAAAGAATTAAAAAATTATTAGCAAACTATCAGATTAGTATGTGAAACAATTGAAATACATACCAGGTGTTCGCCAGATAGCACCTCCAAGAGCGAAAGTAAGTTATGTCCATCGCGTAAATCTTCGAAAAGATCCTCTACACGACGATTTGCCTGTTAAGAAAATGTAGAAAACAAAAAATTGTACATTACAAAACAATTCATTGAAAAACAAGGCGCAACAAAATCAATAGAAAAAAAAAACAGCTCAACATGCATGCAGAAAAATAAAACTATATCGATTGTCTGTTTCAAGTAAATTGCCAAAATAAAAATGAATCAAATGGTCAATAAAAAAAAAAAAACATTTCACTTAAATGCAAATTAAAGTACTCTCTTGTGAAAAATTAAGCAACACAATTATTATGTACATATATTATATATTAAATGCCATTAAAAGTTAAAGCAAACGAACGACAAAACGGCAGAAAAATTATAAAAATAAATATATATACGATATCGAAACACATAAGTAATGGAACAATTTAACTTCGTCGGCCGTCAACTTACGGACTGTGGACAACATGGAGACCCATTTGTGTATACACATACATGTAACATTGTGTAGGTCTGGAATAAATGAATTCGTACATATCTTTTATTAACAATTACGCGCATACTCTTGTGTGTGTGTACGTCTACATAAGTAATGTATTATTTATGTATTTACATAATTTTGTAAAATGAAAACTATAAAAAAACACATAAAAAAAATTATATAATTTAAAAATGTTTTTTTTTTTTAATTTTTTTCTAAAAAAAAAACCATAGCCAAAGAGCAATTTAATGCACTATAAAGTATTTACATAAAAATATTTTAAAACTATTTCATATGATACCTTTGCATATTTCCAATGCTATGCATGTTATCGGAAAATAATTAAATATTAAAAATGATGATAAGGAAAGAAATGATCATAAATGATGTAAATTGTCAACGTGACTTGATTTAAGCTACTCACCTTTTTAAGATGTTTATTAACCCATTTTGTGAATGTCTTCTTTTGGATGGCATCACGCTCATCTAAATTGTAGAGTAAAATAATTAAAAAAAAAATATCTTTTAATACATTTGTTATTGAATAAATGATGCAACATGCAATCAATAATTAAAACAATTTCATTGCAAATGCATACAAACGTATGCATAACCAATTCATTTGAAATAAACAATAAATTGGACTATACGTGCAGTTAGGAAAATTTGCAAAGACCTCGTTCATAAAATAGGTATTATGCTACAATGAGTGAGCTTACTTTGTTAATAAATTCATAGAATGATCTATGAAAATCTGCATTGATTTTGTATATACCAAGTTGCAACAAGTATGCCTCTCAATCAAAAAACATTTTGTAACGTCTTTTTGTCACATCCGTTACAACATTAACGTGCAAAAATTAAAAATCACTTTGATTTTTGTGTAATTTTGCAATAACGAAAAGAATTAATTTCAAAAAATGTTAGAATTCGAACTTTCTGTTTTTATGTAATATATAAAATTTCACAATTCTTACAAAAAACCAAAACTTTGGAGTTTTGTATTGCTGAAAATCTAAATATTGAAACTTTTGAGATAATATTTAAAAAAAAATTCTGAAGGTTTTCTTTAAGTTGATGTACATAACTAGGGTTAGCAACGACAGGGTGATTTTTTAGCAACTTTCTTTTTGACAACATTGTTTTTGGCAGCTTAGCTGTTTTCGTGTAACATTTTACTGTCAAACATGTTCAATTTGGTCTATAATTTAACCATGAATCGACTTACAAACGAACAACGCTTGCAGATTATTGAATTGTGTTGTCAAAATTCATGCTCGGTTCATTCATTCATTCATTTTATGGTCAGTTTGGGCAACCTTCTGAGGCGGCTATTCGGAATTATTCGACATTAAACCACCAACACGCATACGTAGAGTGCGGACAGAGAAAAATATCACAGCTGTATTCGCCAGTGTTGTTGATGAGCGTGAATTATCGATTTATTCGTGAGATACCGGCCGATATGTTGGAGAGAGTATGTCAAAATTGGATCCAGCATATGAACCATTTGAGGCACAGCCATGGATAACATTTACATGAAATCATCTTTAAACATTGAATTATATAGAGATTTCATAGATTTCTCTAAATTTTATGTATTTTTTTTTAAATAAAATCCGAAGGCTCTTAAAAAATCACCTTGTAGTTTAACGAGTAAATTCTAGCACATTTTGTCGGTTAAGGGCAAGTCTACAGAGTTGATCGGTATTAATGTCTGATGTCCAAATTTCGAGAAATTAATTTTTACAGAAAATTAGTAATTATATAAAATTAAAATTTTTGTTTCGTTGGAGAGATAAAACGGAAGATTTTAACATAAATTTCTTTTTTTTATGGAAAATTGTTGGTTTTTCTTTAAGGTATTGAATGATAAATTAAAAAATTTATTTCTTTCATTTTTTTCCAAAAATATTTTAAAATAGTGTTTTTGCTCAACTGCCACGAATTTTCTCTTTCGTTTGATATCCATATCATTATACTGCGTCAAGTATAAAAATATTTTCGATTTTTTTTTTTTTTTGGTTGCAAAGACGTGGGAAATTATAAACTAGTAATCGGACAAAATTAAATTTTTTACATTGGAGAGATAGAATGTCAGCTTTTAATATGAATTTTTCTTGCAGAAAATAGTTATTTTTTTTCAAGAATACTCAAGGATAAATTAAAAAATTTATTTTCTCTCATTTTTTCTTCAGAAAAATTTTTAAGTAGTATTTTTGCTCAACTGCCACGAATTTTCTCTTTCGCTTGATACCCATATCATTATATAATTGTGAAGTATAAGCAATTTTCAATTTTTTCAATTTTTTTGGTGCAACAAGGTGGGAAATTGTAAAAATCGATAAAATTTTACGTGATGGGTAAAGATTAACTTAAAAGGCATGACCCTAACCGATAGAATTTATCAGAACGTTGATAAATTTCTCGACAACAATGGTATTATTCGATAAACAAAACTTGGAATTTATCGATTAATTAGAATAAAAATATTTTAAATACTCGTATTTATATTTTTCATATTATCAAGTAGATAGATAGCCCCTAAATGATAGAATTTACCAGAACGTTGATAAATTTCTTGGCAACAATAGTATTATTCGATAAATAAAATTTGAAATTAATCGATTAATCCGAATAAAAAAATTCAAAGTACTCGATTTATATTTTTTATAATACAAAGTAGATAGATAGCTTTGCAAAACTACAAATATAAGAATTGCGTTGAAAGTTTTTATTTCAAAAACAATGAAAAACTAAACGTCTATTAATTAACTTCGTTTTATGACAAAACAACTTTTAGGAAGACTCTTTCAACAAATAATAATAATAATAATAAAAAAGACTTGATTAAACAGATTGCCCCACTAAACGATTAATCGCACAGAGATAATAACTATAGTATTTGAAAAAAAAAAAAGTCAAGTGCTAATTTGTTCAAAATCAAGCACTGATTTAAGATTGATGACCCCTCAAGTTATATAACACAGAAAAACGATGTATGATAATGTCGATAACAGTGATTCTTTTGGCAAATTTTCTTGTAGTGTAATGGCGACAATGATGTTTATGAAAGTTAAAAAAGTCAACTTCTTTTTTTCAGGAGAAATTTCAAATTGAGCTATTTATGTAGTATTTCTTATTGTATTTGCTGTCATGTTTCGACAAATCATATGTAATCATTAAATTACTGAATATAGTTAAAAATATACTTTTATGTACTTTTAGCACTTAAACAAAAATCATTTTAGCGACAGTATTCCTTGTAGTATTTAACAACATTAACATTCTTAATTTATTTTTGTAGCAAAATGGCAAAAGTAACCAAGATCAAATAGTTAGGATGAAAAGGAAATAAGGATAGAGCTGAATAATTTCTAGTTTTATAATAACTATTATTTTTAATATTTTGAATAAACTAATAATAACAATTATTTTTAATTGTTATTTTAAATGTTTCGAATAAAATACAATTTCATACAAGATTTCTCCAAAAATATTTTGCTTTTACCTTTTACTCTCAATTTTAAGAAAAAATCAGAATATATTGCTCGTTAGGTCATAAAAGGTTTTTAAACAAATCTTCATAGTATTCATATAGTAAATTGAATTGTTTTGAATCGATTAATATTGCTTTTCGACTTATTTTACTGCTCCATTAAAGGCAATTCCATCAAACCTAAAGCAAAGTATGTAAATTTCTTAATTTTTGTGTATTTTTCCATTTAATAGTAAAATTTCCATATCAATGCAATTCTGTTGCAAAAATCCATAGAAATCAAATTAAATAGGTAACTTACACAGTTCGCAATGAAATTAAAACTCTGAAGGTTTCTTCTTTAATTGTTCGTTTGATGTTTAGCTTTGTTTGTATTTTACGTGTATTAGTTCCTTATTATGGCGTTTTCACTAGTTCATTAAATCATTATTGGAAAAAGAGTTTCAATACTTTTTCAACTTCTAACAAAAGTTTTGTAGATATGTAGAGGTATTTATTATTGTTTTAAACGAATAACGCTTAGAATAGCAAATACATACATACACATTCATATGTGTATATGTGTTAATTTATTCCATTTTAGTTTTTGTTTTTGTTTTTTTTTTTTTGTAATCTTAAAATTGATTTACAAAAAAGCTTTGTTCAAACAAAACAATACAATACGATATACTCGTAATCTATACAACTCGGTTATTGACTATCAAAAGAGTAATGAATATGTAGGAATTTTAGAGCAATTTTAAAAGCACTAAATAATAACAAAGGTTGATCAAGAAATTGTATTGCTTGTTTGTTGATTAATTCCAAAAAAAAAAAACCTCATGTATGAGTATGATAAGAAAGTACAAAACAACAATGAGATAAGAGGTAATAGGTAATAAAGAAATTGGTAAATGAATAATGTACAATTACTAAAGTATATATACATAAAAAAAAAAAACGGAAAACTACAAAACGTAATTTTGAATATTTACATACAAAGTACAAATAACAAATATTTAATATCTATATTTAAATTTGAGCACAGCCAAGATGAAAGGGTGAATTAATCAGTATAGATATTCATATTATTGACAATAATTATCTCAAATAAAAAAAAAAAAAAAAACTACGATTGCTTCTAGCCATTAAAGCACAATTTATTATTTATGAGAATTTGCATTTCATTAATTTGAAATTGTTTTCCAAATATTACGCTTAGCGCTAATGGGTTAATCTAGTAGTTATTGCTTAATAAATATTAAGACAAAATCACACTAATAAAGAGAAACAAAATATGATTATTATAAATACCAACATTTGATTTATTCAATTGTTGACACTTTAATAAAAAAAAACTGGGATGTTTATTCGTTTTTTTTTTAGAGAGCATATTATATGTAAGCTTGTGGTCCATTAGATGTTTTATTTGTAATTATTCTAAACTGATTCTTAAATGCTTGCTTGTATTTTTATTTAATATCACTCAAAGCATCAACATTTTTAATTTCAAATCTATTCTGGCTAAAATTATATAAATAAATATTAACAACAATAACAACAACAAAAAGCAATAAAACATTATACGAGCATATAAATATGTGTTTATTCATTAGACTGGTTTTTATTTGTATGAAAAACGTTGTCGTGTGTAGAAAAAAAATGTACCTCAGCCAGAGGCACTTGATTGATACCTACTTGAAAATATAATTACACTTTTTATTGTTCTCGGAGTTGTGTGAATCAGCAAATTGTTTTGCATTCATACATCTACACTGTACCATGTTATACATTTGAGTGAGTTAGTTTTTTTTTTTAATTATGAGTTAAAATGAGAACTCAAAATAATCCAGTGCTTCTCAACGTAGAAAAGAAAGCACATATTAATGTGTGAGAATTTACAAATTTTTTCTGAAGATATTTATCCCTATCTCTCACACAAAATACATCGAAAATCAGCTGAAAATCGACAATTAACCCCATAGCTGACCAGGAATCGCCTTTACAGTTGAGATATGTATGTCCGACTCCATTAATTTTTTATGAAAATCGACAATTAACCCCATAGCTGACCAGGAATCGCCTTTACAGTTGAGATATGTATGTCCGACTCCATTAATTTTTTCTCGCCAACATTTCGTCCGCCTCCGCCTTTTAGAGGAGCTTCCTTACAAAATATCAATATTGTAGGGGAATTCTCTTAATAGATGGGGATGAGCATATTAGGGGGCAATGTGGGAATAGAAGAATTAATTAGGGTCGGTTATACATTTTACTGCTCTAAGGGCGATTTTGGAGCAGGGTTATTTGTAGATTTTCCAGTAGTTTCACATGCATTTTGTATGGGAGTTTCCATAAGACATGCATTTAAGGGGTTACTATGTTGGAAAAAAATGTTGAGTATTAAAAATTAATGGGGATTGATAATATATTTCACCTCACTAGGGTCACCCTGGACGCTGTGGCAGCAAAAATTCTGAAAATGTCAATATTTTAGGCCTGTGCCCCGAAGACCTTGACATAGGTTGGTCATACATTTTATCCCACTACCGACGATTTTTAGTATTTTAATGAATGTTTCAACATTTTTCATAATTTTTAGGAACGAAATGCAATTTGACAGTGTGTCAGAGTAATGGATCAAACAATAGTTTAGGAAACACTGCAATATTTGTTCAATTACATTACGTTACGACTTTAAACAGAATTCAAAGCTCATGAAGTTGAGTGAAGTTGTTATCGCATGGTCGCATGATGATGTCACAATTGTGATTGTAATAGTTGTTGTTATTTTTTTATTATTTTTAAGTCTTATTTACGAATATTTTCAACACGTATTTATATTTATTTTGATGATTATTATTTGCGATTGATATTTGAGGTAGATATACTACATATATACATGTACATATAAGGTCGCTCTGATTTCATTTGCTCAACGTTAAATTTGTTAATGTATAAATAACAATAATAAATTAATAATTTATTTATCACACACTTGCGATATAGTAAACATATTTGGATATTAACCCTTGAATAATGGTGTGATGTATACAAATGACGTCATAACTTCAAGAATATATCTTCGAAAATTCGAAAGTACTACTTCTATTTCTGATAGAAGCTTTCGCGGCATATTTTATCTTCGTTAGAGAGTTCTGTTTAGAATGTTTTTTTTTTTAATTAAATTAACTACTACTCGGAAAATTGTTATCTTTCGACTGGTGCGAGAATTTGCGTCAAAAGCTACTGTGTATCTAACTTAAGAATCATGCTAGGGCAATGGACATCGGTAATATCAAAAATAAAGTCGAAAAATTTATATCGCAATACCGGTCATGCTCTACAAATTATTTTACGAGACTTTTCTGAACTCTTAATATTTATTTACGGATATTGTAGCACTGAACACATGAAAATCAAAGCTTTGCACCTAGAGGAATGAAATGTAAGGTGGCCCACCATTTAAATGTGCATTTTTAAGAGTTTTGAACCACTGTAAATCATATATTCTCTTAACTTAGAGATTACACTCTTAAATATACTAAGTTGAATAGTTCCACAGAAAACGACAACCGCAAATATGACTTAGCAACATGGAGCACATCGTCCCAACGACTTTTCAATACAGTTTGCCTTTAAAATACAACACTTTGCAAAACGCTTCAATGAATGTGTATACAAGTACAAACAGAACTCTTAATGAATTTGCACAACGTGAGTTGCATTTACAATTAATTAAATGAATTAAATTGTTTGGCATTAATTTAACATGATTTGTGGAATACAATTTCAGAGACAAACTAATATAGATTGCCATTTTATTATACAAAAGCAATAACTATAAACTATGTTTCCGCTCACTCTTTATGCGATATTCATTCATTCATACTTTTCATGTATAATGATATGCTCATTTGCAATTTGATTTTCATATTTTTTATTTTTTGCATTGATTGATATACGGAAATAAATTGAAGCATGTGCATTCTCAAGAATCCCAAGTCTAGATTAGCCAAGCCTATAGATGAAACGAAGCATTTGGGTTTTGAGATATCTATTTTATACAACGCATATAGATATTTCATGCATAAAAACATCAAATAATGCACGTACTTACACAATTAGGTAATAATAAATGTATATCAGATCTGTCCGTTCGCACTCGGGGTATGAAATTTTATTTTTTTACAACACTCCGAACATGAAATATCATCATTTTACATTAGAGCGAGCAGAGAAATAGACATTTTCAATAAATTTTTCACAAGGAGCTTTATGGAAAGCTTTTACAGCATTTAGAACATAAAATCTAAATATTAAGGTAAAATAAAAAATCGAGTAGAAAAATTGGTTAGAATAATCCTTTTCAATATAGTAAAAATGCTAATTTCTTGCAAAGAGCTTTTGAAAAAGCTTTCAATATGTAAACAAATCAAGCTTTAATAATTCCACACGTTTTTTTATATGTGGAATATATTTCTGGCTATAAAAATGCTGATTTCTTGCAAAGAGCTTTACCAAAAGCTTTCAATATGTAAACAAATCAAATTTTATTAATTCCATGGGTTTTAGTTTAATTTTTGGGCAATTAAATCTTATAATTTTATTTTACAGTGAGTAGATAATACTTATTGTAAAACATTTTGAATATTTTTCTTTTTTCAAAATGCAAAATTTTTGCAAAAAGCTATCAAGACGTAAAAAAATCAATTTTTCATAATTTCACGCATTATTTTACAGCACTCAGAAAATGAAATCTTACAATTAGTTTTCGCAAAGAGCTTTCAATACGTATACAACTCAAATGTTCACAATATTACGTTTTTGGACAGCTCGAATATACATTAAACTACATACATATGCACTGTGCATAAAATTTATATAATAACTTCCCGAACCCAAGTACGAATCAACAAGAAAATAATCCACCCATTTGCATAATTAATACGAGTAATTGCTGGTTTTTCTTCTTCTTCTTTTCATTGTCATTCGTCAGAGTTGATCACTAACATCATATACTAGTAATTCGTGCAAATTCATATAATATGGTACGTAAGTATTGTATTGTATATGAAAGAAATACGCTGAGCACGTGCAGTTCAACATAGAGTTAGTTGTGTCGTGTTAAGCAAAATACTTAGTGTATATATGTAGGTAGGCAGGCTTGTTACTCGTTAATTCAAAAATAGTCATTACAAATAATTGTTTCAACCTGAGAAAAAAAAAAAATAGTATAACAGCGCACAATTAACGCCAAGACAAGCGAGCAAACAAACAAAAGAGTGTAGCGTGTGGGAATGGAAACAGTCAGCACGCACCTCCAACTCCACTACACTCAGCATCATCAGCATAAAGCAGCAGCATATGAATGCAATATGAATGTTTCTCTACTTGCCACACACACCGTCCACTTACACATAATATCCCAATTTTCAATAAAATACTCCCAAAGAGACATTGTACCTTTAAATTGTGTCAATGCATCCTCATAGCCACCTTGCGGTAGTTGTTGAGCCGATGAATGTTTTGCTTTCTTGGCTGGATTCGCTTCGGCATAATGATCGTAAGCAGAAGCGCCAGTTGCGCCAGGCGAAATAGAAATTCGCGCCGGTGATGGCTGATGATGATGATGATGATTATGATAGCTATGATGTTGCTGGCTATGATGGCTATGATGGCTCTGTTGGTGTCGGCTGGCACTTTTACGTGTTGACGATTCGTAGTGAACCTCGTTCGGATCAAATCCGAGACGATCTTTATAATATGAGTGCGATGTCATTGTACAAACATACAACAAACATAGACATTAACGATCCAATTAATTCACACAGGCGACAGCGGCAGTGTTTAATTTCTTTTCTATTTTCGCTTTTTTTGTTTTTTTTTTTGAGAAATGTGCAGAAAAGAATGAGAAGCTTACAAAAAAAAAAAAAACAAAAAAACAATAAATAAATCCGCGACACGTTTTCGATTCACTCTTTTCACCAATTTCTATTTGATATTTCGTTCGGTTGGTTCGTTTTCTAGTTTCATGCATAAAAACTTCTACTACTCATGTATTATTTATTTGCACTTTTATCTGCTTATTTCACTTCACTTGTAATTCATTCGATGGCACTGTATGGCTGCAAAGTCAATTGTAGATATGTACATATGTAAGTGTACATAAATGTGTATTACTAGCACATTTCTAATATCAATATTTGTCGTCGTCGTCGTCGTATATCTGAAAATATGAAACACTGTGAGTGCAAGTGGCGCAAAACAGAACAGAGCAGAGAAGCCAAAATGGAACACAGCGCATCGATTCGTCGAAATGGGGAAGAAAATGTATAAGAAGAGCTGCACATGTTCTGGGAATCGTTTGGGGATGTTGGGAAGTGTGTCGGATATGGCAAATTGCGGGACATGTAATTTTTCGTCATCTTACTATCACGTCACAATTTTTACAACATCTGTTTAGTCATTATTTTCTTATTGCGCGCCAATATTATGTAGTGAACGCTTCTTCTTCTTCTTAGTTTCATTTTTTGTCTGTTGGTGTTGTTGTTGTAGTGAATCCATCTTCAATCAATATGCCTTACTTGGTAACTATTCGACATATGAGCCATTTTGTGACATAAAAAAATAAGCAAATTGTTGGAATTAGGTCGCCGAAAAAAGGCAAAGGGAAAGTCAAAAGTCAAAAGCATTATTCCCCTATGAATTTTACCGGCAATATGCGAGCACGCATTGTTCCACTTGGAATGATGCCAGTCAGTCATACAGACGGGAATGTTGTAGGAATGCCATGCGAGATAATTGTAATCATTGTCATTGTATGAGCATAAAAGAGAGTTCATATCAATAAAATCCAACACACAGACTGAATTGAATGACGTAAATTTTGTTTTTTCTCTCTATATAATAAAATTCAAGTCATGAAAATGGCTTGAAATGAGTGCAACAAAATATTCCATAAACAGGCAGGCAGAGTATTGTGAATGTAGTTCAATCGCTTTTCAATAATGGGCGGTAAATCACACTCAATTGGTGTGTCAATTGATTTCAATTGGATATATAACACTTTAAGGCCCATCGTGGTCATATTTGTGTGTTTGCATTTGTAAATGCGAGCAAATCACAGTCTATTTTTGCGGTGTTTGTACTAATTTAACCCTATGACACACTGTCGTATGTATAGAAGTATAGAATACACTTATACACACACACACACACACACACACACACACACACACACACACAATAATAATATTGCCAGTTAATCATTCGTAAATTCTTTACATCTGTGTCACTTCACTTGTCACCAGCAATGTACAAAAAATGTTCTTTTTTTGGATTTGCAACAATACAAATCTGTAATATACGATGTAGTTGGACATTCATTCAACTATTAAAGGCATCATAAAGTTAAAAACAAACAAAAAAAAAAAAGACAACGACTTTGAATAGCTATATACACTTTGATTGAAATGACTGCATTTTTATTGCACACTCACAAACACACACACACACAGAGAACCACATGCAGCATAGAGGTACTTGTTCTTTGGCTCTACGATTTTTTTATTTTCGCTATTCTTCAACAAGAACCGATGACGATGTTTAAGAATTTGGAAGGCTTCTTACAACAGCAACAACAACAACAACAAATTGGCAATAACAATGATGAACAAAAGTCAGAAATTAGAAAATAAAATCAAAAGAGAATTACAGTAAATACAGGTACAATAGCAAAAAAATGTGACATTTTAAAACAACAACACAAAGATAACAACAACATAATGGTAGAATCTCAATTTTAGATTGCTATTGTGAAACGGCGTTTACAACGAACTAACATTGATAAACCGAACGACACATACCACCGCCACTAAATGTATGATTATTGTAACGGCGACAAGATCGGCCGACCAAAAAGACTTCGCGACGACGACAGTGATGACGGCGACAACACACAAACACACACACACACACACAGGCAGCCTATAAGCCCGTCAGAAACTGGTTATTGAATGAAACTACAATTTCAACAAAAGGCGAATTAATAAAAAAATACAAAAAAAAAAATAAAAAATAAAAAACAACCGACTCCAAATAATGAACTAAACAACACTCATACACACACACAAACATTGTATCACAGATTTCTTCTCGTATCTATGTAAATACATGCTTTGGTATGTGCATATATTAGTGTGTCTCTGTGTGTGTGTGTCTGAGTTTGTGCTCGAAGCTGTTTTCAGCACATATTTGAAATATTTTGCCAATTTTTTCGTTTTCAGTTCTTGCAATTGAATTGAATTTGAATTCAGGACTTGTTTGTAATTCTTATTTGGTTCATGTTACTCTACAGGAGCTGCGGGGAGGATTTCTCCGAAATCAGAGAAGTGTTGTTCTTAGGTGTCTCTGTGTGTATATATTCTACGAGTTATGATGCACACTCACGCAGTACACGTTATAATAAGCACTAATATGAATCAACAAACAAAAAAACAAAAAAAAAAAAACAAAAATACGTTAAGAACAAATTATCAACATGTAAATATATTCTCCATTTACTGTAGTGGTGAGAGTAGAAGAGAGTAGTGTAGTGTAGAGGTGAAGTGATGTGAAAATATTTATTATGCACACAAATATTTGCCACTATTCACATAAAAAAACTACCGCACGGTATCGCTGTTCAAGTTCGACTAAACTCATACCGATTGGGAGAAAACCAACAAACCACCTGGTTGGTAATGAGTACATTCAGTAAATACATACTCATAAATACATACATGCCCCAGACTGCCTACCACCACAATTTTTGACGTTCGTTGTGTGGGTAGCAGTAACAGCAGCAGCAGCAACAGCAACAGCAACAGCAGCAGCAGCAGCACAGCAATAGCAATAAGATAAAAGTGAAATAAATATCCATCGAGAACACAAAACAGCCGTAGTAGTTATTACGCAGCACATGCATATATATATTTATTTATTTATTTATGTATTTATGTGCGAGTACTGTTTTGACAGGCACAGAGAATGTGTGAGAGTAAGCGCCTTGTATGCTACACTCGATCACATACGTATCTAGTAAAAAAATGTTGATTAATATTCAACGAAATGGTAAGTGAAAGTAATAAAAAACATTTACATGTTGTTTTGAGAATTTTTTTTTTTAAAGAAATATTAACATTTTTTGTTCTTTTGAATGCAAATTTTCCATAAAAAATGCTCATTACACTGTTCTCTGTGATAAAGTTGAGAAAATGTGATATCATAAGAATTCTGCCGCTGGAAATTGACTAATATCAAATAGTTGCCTTTATTATTATGCAATTTTGACGTAAACAAAATGACCAAAACGAAGCAACTTTATATTGACACATCGGGCCATCACAATCGAGTATCGATTATGGCCGCACGTAGAGCATTTTGCCAGTGTATTGTGCTACGTGCTACGTTGGACCCAGTCGGAAATCTCAAGTGCAGACATGTCCTCTAGCAATTGGTCATTCCATCGGCTGTTTGGTCTCCTTCGACACTCATAATAGAAAGCTTCTCAACTCGTCCAACATGGCCTCTGACATGACTTGATTAAAGCGGAAGGTGGCAATCAGTATTGAAGAAAGCTTTGTATTACTACTCGCATAGTGATTTTGGGGCACCGACTGGCTCATCACATAAAACTCTTGGTCTTAGAGTAGATTGCAACGATTCACTCGATGAAACTCAATGTACCTAAACGGAACTAAGAAACCAATTATATACCTACAATACAATAAATCGATCACATTCATTTTCATTCATTGAAAAGTCGACACGATTGATAGAAAACAAAGAATTGGAAAATATTAATGCACATTTTCCCTATTCGATAATAATAATTGTTTTTTTCTACAACTTAAAGCAGTAGCCAAAATATAGAAGGGAGACTGTGAGAGAGAGCGAGAGAGAGAAAAAGTGAGAAAAGTGAATTCATTATTAAAATATTTCACAGCACACATACACACGCGCATACACTCGCTCACTCACTCACTTACTCACTCTATCTGGTAGAGTCCCTCTCACGGTCTTATGTTTTTATATATTTTTTATTTCTTCTCTTCGTCAACTATAGCTTACGCTTAACGTCGTATACAATTTGAATGTAAGCTGTCAGAAATGTTGGCGTAACTAACTAAAAACGGAATATGAGTAAAACAAAAAACAACAGCAATAACAGTGAAACTAAAAACAATTCCAATTTTAGTGCAAAACTTCTTGGTTTTAAATAGGAAATACCTAAACAGCCAGTGAGAAGATGATGATTTGATGAGCTCTAACGTATTACTACTATGAGCATCTTATTTGCATATTTATCTAGTAAAACTTGTGAAAACCTTAATCACATAAGCAGAAAATAATTAAGTCATATCATAAATTTTTATTCGATAATCGAAATTAAGTATATTTATGTACAATAACAACAACAACAACAACAACAACATAATGTTGCGATTTTTGAGACAGAACAGTGTATTTTCCAGCTAAATCAGTCAATGAGTCAGCGTATGAAAAGGCGTAGCTTACTGCTGTTTACTTACTGTCTATTTGAATATACAGACATTATGTGTATGTAAGCATGCACATGTCTCATAGATAAATTTGTAAAAAATGTATGTACATGCGTATGTACATACATTCTCTTGTATTTGCGCCCATGCACAAGTGTTTCAAGTTAATTTGCTTCACCTTGTTTGTGACAAGTTGTGAGACGCCTTCAATCATTTACATCATACTTAGTTCCGACTCGCGGAGGCTCTATACCCTCCTACCCGCATGCAGTCATCACAACCAACGCATTATTTTGAAGACAATTCCTTTTCGAATGAATGTCTATCGAAAAAAATCAAATAAATCTTCAAATTAGTTTAATAATTCTCTCATAACTTCTTTGGTTTAGCCGTAGAAAGCATTTGCTGCAGTAACTTAATTAGGGACTTTACAAGGTGCCAAACAGTTCAATCAGCTGTGTTTTCTTTACTTGATAAATGAAATTGAAATTCGAAATTCCTGGGTTCAATCCCCGGCTGAAGCATAACAAATTTAAAATCGAAAAAAATTTTTTTTTCGAACGGTACCCACTTGTCGGCAAGCAATTGGCAATTCTTCCGGCAGTAACAATTTGCCATGATTAAGCTTCTAAAAGAACTCTGTGACAAACTCAAAAAAAGTAGGTCCCATCTAATATTGTCCAAAATTTAACACGCACAACAGTAATGGAAGAGAAGCTCGGCCAAAGGACCCTTCGGGGCTTTAAGTGCCACATATTTATTTATTTATTTACGTTTGTTATACGAGATTTATTTTTCATTGCATAAAAAGTTGTCTCTATTGCATTGATTTTTTGCAATTAATTCATGTGGCACGGAAATATCGAGCTTCTTGTATTATCCATTTCGTTTGGTGTACATAGTTCAACTTTATTTTCCACTCTTTAACGATGTTGTGGATTTTTGCAAAATATTTTCTCGTATATTACACAGTCTTTTTCGAAGATAGATTGAACAGTGTTCAGCGATTCTTAATTTTTTTGAAAAAAAAAATAACAAAGTTTTCTAACCGAGGACTTTATGCCCAAAAAAACAAACAATCGAATTGAGTTGTGACACAAAATAATCGATGCCATGTTATTTTTATTGTATGATCACCTTCATACTGAAGCAATTTTGTGAAATCACAAAAATTAAGATAAATAAGACAATGAGCAAAAAAAAAAAAAAACGAAAATAAATGCTTAATAAAATAATAAGCGTTATTATACGAGTATACCAACAAAACTATGGTCATTTCTGATATTAATTTTTTCAGTTTTTTTTTTTTTTTGCTTTTGCAACAAAAATTGCAATGAAACGATGAAAAATTTGTTGGTAGCAACGACAACGACATTAAAATAATCGTGGGAGTGTTTGTATTGTTTTAAAGGCTGACTCTGAGTTGACTGTAGGGAATGACGTCATTTGTTTCAATGTTGGTTGGTAGTAGCATAAAACAAAAAAACAACAAAAAATGAACACCACAAACAAACAAACAAACAACACAAAAATAACCTTAATCATAACAATGACGAAAACAACCAGTTGTTTATTGTGATGGCTAATACACCAGCAATAACATATAACAAAATTAATGTACAAGTATAGGTAGTTACTTATACAACAGATCAGACAACATTAATACACACAATAATTGACATTCCAGTCATCAATGATATCATGATTTCCAAGAAAGTCTCACTTTAATACACACATGCAAATGGCATGAATAATTCCATCTTCATAAACAGCACAGATCCATTTCTTACAGAATCATATGAAAATACATTAAGATGGGTCTGGCTCTCATTTCAAGTGTATTTCTACCTGTGGAGCAAAACGAAATTCCAGATTTGAATTTGCTTACTCATTAGTATTTATAAACATTAAAAAATCATAACTTTGGTAGCGGAGCATCCCTAAAAGGTGATGCTAAGGGATAAGTATGTTCAGCGGAAATGATGGGAAGAAAAAATGAGTGTGGGTATGTCATACATTTCTGTAGGGGCAGCTTGGCAGCTATGAGTTTCTTTGTCGATTTTAAGGTGATTTATTTCATTTTGTATGGGAGTACCATCAAGGGGTGAATCTTCGGGCGAAATGTTAGGGAAGAAAAATTAATCCGGGTCGGTTATACATTTCAATGCTCTAGGGGCAATGAGGTGGTCCTCTATGGGGTTATTTATCGATTTTCAGGTAATTTTGCGTTTATTTTGTATGGAAGCCCTTTTAAGGGGTCAAAATTGGGGGTAAGTATGTTTTGAGGTGCCATAACTTGGCAAGGAAAAATTAATTTGGGTTGGTTATATATTCTGCATGCACTCTAACTGCGATTTTTCGGTAGCTATGGGGTCATTTGTCATTTTTCAGGTATTTTCATGTTTATTTTCTAAGGTAGCAGCTTCAAGGGGGGATTCTGTGGGCGATTTATGGGTATCCATGGGGTTATTTGTCGATTTTAATGGCACATTTGGGTTCGTTTTGTATGGGAGCTCCCTTAAAGGGTGAAGATAGAGGCTTGTTCTCTGGGAGGTGTTTCGACTGCAAATTTGAGATTTGCTCTTAGGGGTCGTCGATAAAATCTTTTTTGGAGTAGTATGTTTCAAAAATAACTTCTATATGAGGCAATTTTAGGATGTTCAATTCTACATTTGCTCCAAAAAACCAAAACTAAAATCTAGGAATTCTTGTTGCATTATTGGGAAAACAGTGCCTGCAGTGATCTAAATTTAATGTATTACGCTGAACCAGACTGTTTAAAAATTAGACCCATCCTAACGTATACATATTCGCACATATGGTGGACTAAAATGAAAAGTAGTCAGACAAAATATAAATGTTGTAGGACGTAGGAATCAATAATTATGGATGCAATTAAAGCAATATGTAGTGCGATCACCACACGGAATTGAAGTTAATGATCAGCTCATTGTAGGCGACACTTGAGAAATGTTGTAGTATGAATTTCTTGACAATAAACACCACTGTCAAATACCAGCCAGTTAACCAATCAAGTGTGAAAATGTTATATATGCATTATATATAAGTACATATATACTTAAGTCTACATAATTATTACACAAGTGTAATTGACAACATTTAGACAATAGAAAGGCGGTATTTTATTTGATATGCCAGCTGAAATAACAAACTAATATAATTTCCTCAAACATAATATGTACATAAATGTTCGATATATTTCACTCTGTGGAACAAAAGTGGGTTTTCTCTTTCTCTTTGTTATACAGTGGGGTTGCCTTTCTAGAGGACTCACTTGGGCTAGTAAAGAGCTACTGTATAACTAGAACCATTTCAAGTTCAATATACTTACTTATCTGTCGTCCAAGAATGACTCGCAAATAATCGGAAATTATTTGGAGCATTAAAATCTAATTCTAGTGAATGGAAAAACCTTCTACAGTGAAAAAGATGTACTATTCGGAAGCAGGCCGTGAATGTCGGCAAGGAGAAAGATCCAAGATCCTATGCAAGCAGCAATTTCCGCACAATTTCACACTGCTTCTGGTATTTCCAACTCGATCTATCGAGTATGAAACAGTAACAATTGTTGAAACACTCTCCACGCGGCCAAAATTAATAATGAATTGTACTTGCCAAATAAGTAAGCAAGTAATAAAGAAATTCACAAACAAAAAAATGAGTTATGAGCATATTCTGGACACGTACCTACTTAGATCTGCAATATGTATACAAAATGTGTCATGCTTTAATGTTTTTTTAAATAAAAAAATTTTATAAAAAAGTGGAAAAAAATATTCGCTTATCAACGACCATGTTGGCAAATTTTTTGCATACATATTGTATACGACGGATACATATCAATATCTAATTAGTGTAAGGTTGTTAAATGAAAACTGATAAAATTTCAATAAATCTGAGTACAATTTGCAATGAATGAATTTTGAATTATTTTATCACAAATGATAAATATGCAAAAAAAAAAAAAAAAAAAAACAAACTAGTGAAATTTTGTACACGAGTACTTGTTACAATTTTGTTGTGACGTTAAATTGACCTTAATGGAACGAGGTGGTTCATATGTTCAAAATATGTACTGTTATTTATGCGAAATTATAACGATCGTTTTAAAATATCATGAAATGAAAGAATTACAATTTCACTTGTCTAATAATTCTTGAATAGTTTATGCAAATTTACTCATAAATCCCAAAATGTGAATATGATCTTATTTCTATTCTACTCTAAAATCTTTTCATATTCATTACTCTTTTTAAGCTATTGATTGATATTATTACAACTTTTTCGTTTATATTTATTCAGTAAACACACACAACTTATATGGTCAACTTTAGCACTATTCACTTATAACTAATAATCAAATCATCATAATAGCAAGAATAGAAGAATATGCAAATTATAAATTATTTTCAACTAAAAATGGTTTGAGATATAAGCATAAGCATAACAGCCCACTCAATTGAAAATTTTAGAATGCGTAAATATATTATAAATATACATATATTTTATTAACCACCTTATAAATCTCTTTCGACATATATGTACATAGAGACGGTTGAAGAGTTTGATTACGAAAGAGAATACTGAATTTCTTTAGATATTTTTATATACGGTTGATAAATGTAAATATGAATTTATAGCATATTAAATAACACAATATTTGTTTTGCAAAAAAAATTATTTTTCTAACCAAATAAAGGGCAAATTTATATGGAATGGAAGGGTTCCAATGTGTTCTAAATGAGTAGGTGTCGAATTAGCTCATCACATCAAAACAATACTTTCGAAGCTGGTATTTATTGCACCATATATTCACACAATTTAGTTCGATTTATATTGTCAGTGACGTTAAATGCTATTTTCACGATATGTGTAATGTATTACACGACATTTTTGGCTTCTTAATGATTGGCAAACGGTAAGAATTACAATTTAATATGATATTCATCGCGATCGTTGAAAATTTGACACATTCATATGGACTTTGTAAAAAACCACGACGTTTATTTCAACTTGAGGATGAAATTGTAATTTCAACCACTTTGAGTTTTACGAGGGCCGTCCCAGAACTACCCGACCTAACAAAGAAAGCAACAAATTTGGGAAATTTTTTCTTTATTTCTCAATATAATCATACTTTAGTTCTATACACTTTTCCCAGCGATATTATATAGCTTCGATTATATAGCAGATAAGGTGCATGCTGACGCAATTCGAGCTTTAACTCATTAATTTTGGCCATCGCAATATCGGATGTGTGAACTGGTGCATTGTCTTGATGAACTCAACACTTTCTTTTTCGTCAAATGCGGCATTTTTTCTTTAATTTCATCACTTAAACGCTGCAATAAATTAGCATAATACTCGCTGTTGATTGTTTTTCCTTTTTAAAGATAATCAATACAAATTATCCCACGTGCATCTCAAGTAACATACACCATAACCTTGCCTGCAGATGGAACTGTCTTCGCCTTCTTTGGACACGATCCTCCCCTTTCAGTCCACTGTTTTGACTGCTCCTTTGTCTCGGGTGTGAAGTGGTGGCAAAGACTCGACTTTATTACTGTGAAACATCGCCAAACACTCTATAGAAACATCTTCACGACTTTGTTTTTATTATATTATGAGCAAACGCGGCACCCATTTTGCACACATCTTTTTCATCTCCAAATTTTCGGTCAATATCCGATGTATAGCATTTTTTGAAATGCCTGTAATTTCACCTAGCTCACGCACCTTCAGCCGGCGATCATCCAATACCATTTAGAGGATTTTCTTAACCGTTTCTGGCACGGCCACCTCAATTGGTCGACCACTACGGTGTTCGTCTTGGGAGCTCGTACGACTTCATTTAAACTCTGCCACCCAATATTTTATGTTTTATATTTAATATTCGTTGGACTGAGACCTTTCAAATGAAAGTATTGAATTACGGTGACCTAGTTTTTTCATGTTTACAAATTCACTGAGTTCGTTCTTTCAATGGCTCAAAAAAAAAAAAAAAAAATACTAAAATACTAAACAACGTGGCGCCTTGAAACTTAAAACATATGTTTGCCAGTTTTCACCAAAGTAAACTACTTCCTCCATCTCGTCAGGTCGTGCAGTTCTGGGACCGCCCGCGTACATTGTTTTGTACGCAAATTCAATTCTTTCGCATTTGTATGAAGTGCATTCATAAATTTTTAAGTAAATTTTTATTGTTATAATGAACATTTCTTGACAATTGCCTCCACCACCAACATAATAACACCATATCTGGGAATCATACATATGAGTATTATATTGGCTATTTATTTTTTTGCAAGCTACAATAATATACGTAGAGCAATCGAGCAATTGAAGCACTAATTGAAGAACGGAACGATTTTACGATGCACAAAAAAAAAAAAAAAAAAAAAACAAAAATGGAGAATCATAATTGAATATTTCTCAAATAAATTGGCCATTTGTTTCGCATGTAAAAACGTTTCCACGAAATTGTTTAGTTAAACGACATTTTGTATTAAAAAAAATAAAAAAAATATTACGGAAATGTGCTCCAATATTGAAGGAAGCAAATGCTTAATATTCATTGAACATTTTTACTCACCTGCTATACGCAGTACAGCGCGATCTGCCGGATCCAATTGTAGTATACTGAGTGGTTTGTCTTTAGCCCATTCGCTAAGACTTTCCCGATCCATCATGATATTAGCTGCACTGCTGGTGGATGCATAGATTCGTCGACGTTTGTTTAATTGCTGTGGATGCGATTGTGTTTGATAGCGATGTTGGGACGCCGTGATTGCACAAGACGTTCTCACACTAAATTCCAAATACGCGTACTACGTTTACACGTGTACGCTGTATTTTCGCACTATTCTTATCTTGTATTGTGTCAACTGTACCTACAATATGTGCATGCATCCAAAATAGAAGTCAACATTATTAATTGATTTATAGTTCTTTTTAAAATTGTAATCCTACTAAATATATTCTAGTTTTTGACTTTGCAACCAAATTTGTTTTGATTGTTCGAACTTGTGGCATTAGAAATGGGAAGTGGAAAACTCGAATTTCTTTGGGGGTCAATAAAATTTGAATGCAATTATACATTTTACTTGTCCATCCGCTTTTTGAGACATGAATTCTATGAAAATGATTATTTTTTAGTACAAAACAACAAAATAACATTCATAATTAAAAAGTGGATGCGTGCGTGTGTCCGTACATGCGTGTGTGCATGTTGTTACAAACAAATTATAAAACCGGTGTCGCCAGATTGTTGTTAAAATTTCTAATACACAAGCTTAAAATATAAATAGAATGATTTAATTCAATATCGTAATTAAAAAATTTTAAACTTCTTCAATGAAAGCTAGCACAAAAGGGATATCTTGATGTGTCACTGAAGAAATTAAACCAGAGCCTCTAAATTGTACGATCTATTACGTAATTTGTCAGGTTTATCTGTTCTAATATTAGAATTACAGTAATATTATTTTCAGTGTAGCTTGTTTTTACGAGGATGGGTAAATAACTTCCTGAAAATTAAAAAAAGGAACATCCTATTCGCCAAAAAAATATTTTCCTTTGCAAGAACAATCTTTTAAAAGAACGCACTCAAATTTTTATACAGATCTGTCAAATAATTTTGTTATGAGAGAGAGTTTGAAAGAGCATTTCATAAAAATGGAAATAACAACAAACCCACCTGTCGGCAAGCAATTGGCAATTCTTCTGGCAGTAAAAGGCATGAAAAGGCTTTTGAAAGAACTCTGTGACTT
Organism: Megamerina dolium; assembly: GCA_963854835.1. Classification (NCBI taxonomy): domain Eukaryota; kingdom Metazoa; phylum Arthropoda; class Insecta; order Diptera; family Megamerinidae; genus Megamerina; species Megamerina dolium. Next base: position 1,250,370 of record OY978525.1, read on the forward strand.
GTATTTTACTTCAATTTTCTGAGAATTATTGGACCATCCTCGTAGTTTGTGCAAATAAGTGCTATCTACTAGCATATATGGTAGATATATGAACTCCGCCTATAATTTGCTGCAATATCCGTATAGTTGGGTCATTACATTTATCGTAACTTTCGTAAATAAATTTTATATAATGTATTATGATACCCTCAAACCCAACACAATACTGGACTAACACCTTCCAAGCCGCTCTCACGCAAATCGGATCTTCGTCCCTGAAAGTAGAATCTTTCAAGCCAAGAATTGCCATTTCAGTTACACATTGTAACACAGAACTTAAATTTGCATGGACTAGTTGTTACGTACACCTATAAGCCGATTCCAAAGTGTAAATAAAACATATTCATGACATATTTATAATGTCCACTGAATTTTAAATTACTTGCTAGTCGAATAAAAGTTTCAGCGTAAAAAGAAATTAAAATTTATTTAGGGAAAATCTGGCCACACTTATACTTATGAGTAATGGATGTGTAACAGTAATGTGGTCAACTCACAATGGCATAATTTTAGGCGCTCTCTTTGTTGCGCAAATGTAAATTAACTATATTAAAAATATACTGCTATATGCAGACGTATATACAAAAATGGGTACATTTAATTTAATTAAATCTTAAGAAAAAAAAAATTATGAAAAATAAATTAACGAACATATTCTATTTTAAATTCCAGCTAATTCATATGTAAGCAATTAAATTTTTTTCTAGTATACTTTTGGGAATTATAAAACTTGATCATTTATTGGGAAACGCTCAATTTATTCGATATAACAAAACTACATGATCATAATCGTTTCTGTAAACATGATTAATACGATAGATATAATGTGAGCAGCAGCAGCAGCAGTAGTCATGCAGTAGTCATTTAACTCAATTAAAATAATTTTGATTACCTACATGTGTATATTTATATTAAATTCAAATTATATGTGGGGTTTGTCTTTCTCATGTTGACAGTAGCAGTTGGTCAAACAATATAATACCTACAGTGAGAGGTGTAGAGAAGCGAAGCTAAAAAAGAAAACAAAAATTAATAATAAACACAACAACAGCAGCACCACAACGTTACCGGTTTTTGTTTAGAAACAACACCGCTACGACACACATGTACATACATTCGAATACATTTACAAACAACGAAAAAAAAAAAAATTAAAAAAAAAAATAAGCGGACACCGGAAACTTCACCATTTATACATATGTAGGTACGTAAAAACCACAGTTGCTATTGTTTAAGCCAAGCCAATGTAGATATTGTAGGTACGTTCAAACATTTGTATATGGGCACCAGCGTATAAATGCTACTTGTTGTTGTTGTTGTTCATATTAGAAATACATTTTGTTTTGGCTAAGTATCGGCTACGACGTTGTATTCCCATTGTGGAGTTGCTATATTCTTGTTGTTGTTGTTGCATTTTTTCGGCTAACTACGCAGACAGAAATTATTCATATTGAATTCTAATGGATACTTTTAAAGTGTCTCTCTGCTAATTCTAAGATAGTTGAGGATAGCTCAAAGGCGCAACAACAACAGCATCAATATTTGGTATGTACACACAATGCCGTGCAATTAAGTAGAAATTCGTCAATAGTGAACAAGAGAAGTGATTGATGAGAATCAGCGTGTATCAACAAAAAGTAGGCTTGTTGAAAATCTTTAATTTTTTTTTTTTTTCTGTATCATTGGCTTAATATCACTTGTGGAGATCCTCAAAATGACAGTTTACGTTACAGGGGATTCCAATTTGGGTGAACGGGAAATACTTCCTCTCTCGTTTGATAGTATTGTTATGTAGGAACGTACGATTAGTCCTGAATTTATTGAAACAATATCAAATGGTTGTCGCTAAAAGTGAAAGGTTCACATTTCTTATGGAAGAATGTTTTTAAAAATGTCGTATACTAAAATAAATTAGATAAATAATATATTTTCAGCATTGTTGACTACACGAGCACACTTGATTTTCTTCATTTTCAGTCTAGTTGCTCGTTTGAAAAATACACAGGATTAGAAACGCACTAATTATTGTAATACAGTACCCACACATTCATACATAGCTATTGACAAGAATAACTATTTTGTTTATTGTTCAATATGTACATACAATATAACACAATATTTGAAGGTTGTTACGCTACACACGTTATTAGATTTCAACAGCATCAACGATGACATAACTTAATGATAAAATCATTTCCTGCAGTAAACAAGCCTGCGTACACTGAGAGAGCGCGAGAGAGAGAGAGGGAGTGACATATGGAGAATGATCTAATAATTACTATATCGTAGTTACAAATGTGAAACATATTGTTTAACGATTTTAATCAACTTTAGGTATTCACATATGTATGAGTACATCAGTGTGGTTCAAAAAATTAGTTTCAAGTGAAAGAAAGAACTTATTAATTCTACGTTAGTGTAGCTTCTTATTTTAACTGCACATTTGTTTTTTTTTGTAGTTCACTGTCACATGTTATAACTATTTTTTAAATATACATATGCTAGGAACACATAAGAAGGCCACAGAGTTTTATCGTTTGGAATCAGCTAACACAAAAGGGTCCCTTGTCTTTATATAACACCCACATCGATCGGAAGACAGTAACAATTTAGTAAAAAATTCGAATTGGAATATAAAAATAAAGCTGAACCACTCTAATGTACATACACACACACAGATGCTAAATGTATTTGCTCAATTTGCTATTTTTCTACTTTTGCTTCCAATTAATTCAAACAAAAATTTTAAACAATTAACGCTCCTCCAATTAGCATAAAAACCAGATCACGTAAACATGAGGGCCGCCACCAGATGTTGTGACAACTTCAAAAAATCGAAAAAAAAACAAAGGGGGTCGCCGCATCAAAATTTAAAACAGGAGATGACGAAATACAATTACTCAGATGAGAAGAAGAAGAAGAAGAAAATACTAAAGGAAATGTCATCAACGTAGGTACATAGGTACCTACGTTGATGACATTATTGCAAATGATATAATCGCTGTTTCAATTCAATTATTCATCTATGCGAGATGGCGGCATATAGGGATTGTTACAAAGTAAATATCTACATACTTGTATAATGTATGAAATAAAATTTATAAAAATGCATGGATTTAAATAATAAATAATTTTTTATTTATAATTTGCACATTAAATGAATCAAATTTGATAACAAACGTAATCGAAAACATGTGCATAGTAAATGAAGCTGAAAGTAGTCAACATCTGAGTACGCACCTCCCTCTCTCTCTCTCTCTCTCCTGTATTATGATGGCAATGACATGCGCATATGTTATCAAATGCAACCCAGCAATTTGACATTACTGCAGTGCTCATTCATGAAGCATGCATTGTAAATTATTAGTAGCAACCCCTTGCCGGCATTTTTATTCGGACAATTTTTTTTAAGAAGAATGTGTTCCATATGTTGAACGTATATATCATGAAACTGTTTTTTTTTTTGGTGGGGTGTAGGTATTTAAAGTAATAAACAACAATGTAGTTTTGAATGTACCTACAAAATTAAGGACAGCAGAGTTGGTCGTTTGTCCGAAATGGTACAAACACACCTAGCAGAACTTGTGTACGTACACGATAATGAATAAAACCGGCGATGAATAGAGGCAAAAGAGAAATTATATGTTCTAATGCTCACGCAATGCGAACGACATCATTAGCGGCCATGACCATCAGTGATGGATGATGAGTAAGCGGTAGCAACGGCCAACGCTATAACCAAAAATATCGATTTTCCACATGCCAAGCTATTCATTCGCTCGTAAGTAGAATACGTTGCAACGGTCGTATTCTCATTAGCGGTCTATAAAAATAGTTTTGCTAGTGTGGCAGCGCGTCGTAACGTTATTTATACACGCACTTTGCTATCGCACTTTCAAGTATGTACTTGATTATTATTTATTTCATGTAGTCTATGTAAATTGAAAGCAATTTAACACCATCAACTTATTAGCGAATGACGGCATAGGCGAAACTATGTTTTCTGGATGAAATTGGGGTTAAATAAAAAAAACAATCACATTATTCGCATAGACAGGCGATGACGCCAACAATTGCCCGACAGCGTTAGATGCTGCAAGAAATACTAATTTATTAAATATCTAAAAACAAAAAAAAAAAGACACAAAGAATACCATAATTGAGAGCAAATTCTAAAAGATTCAAAATTTGTATTTCATTTTAAAGCGAAAAAAAATTCAAAACTCATCATCAGATAAGAAATCACAACTTTACAGCGATTACTCAAGATATTTATTAAAGCAATAATTTATTTTTGAGTTCTGACGGGTTTTCTTATTGTTTCTTATTTATTTTTCTGTCTGTCTACACTTTTTAGAGTACTCTTTAGTACAATAGTTTCCAATGTACTATTTTTAGTTGTTCGCCTTTTCCACTTTCCCATTTCATATTCACTTTGAATTTGGGTGCTTGCTTTGAATTAATGATATTTTTTAAAAGGCGGTGTGCTGCGACGTAAAGGGTTGTTGCACGATGAAGTAAAAGGGCATGACCGCATCATTCCAAACGAATGAGACAACGTTAAAAGCAAATAAGAAACACTAACAATTGTTTCTACTTATATATGCAAGTGTAATATAAACGTATTGATGCACTTTGCAATACACTCACACACACCAATATGCACTTATCCTATTATATTATAGAAACAACTTTTCTACATCCTAATATACATATTATTTGCAATCATCATCACGAGATACTTTCGTTGCACATACACCATAAATTGCACAATTTCTTCAATTAGTACGTATATGTAAAATACAATAAAATGCAGTTTGCGTAGCTTTTTCACTTGCTTCATTTCTGGCCACATTTGTCATGTTCTTCTCCTCTTTCTGCTCTCATTCTTTTTTTACTGTTTTCATATCACACGGTAGCAATGAATGGGGGAACATTTCGATCTTAAAATTGGTATTGTTATTTCCTTTTTCTATTGCACAAATCACAAACACAACCTAATGCCTAATAATAAGACGAAGTAACTTGATAAAAATAATTCAATGCGAATAGTGAAACTCACAAATGTATAGCAGCACCACAAAAGTAACAGAAAAGAAAACAAACGATATCAACGGCGAGGCGACCAACGAAGTACTAAACTTGGCAATAGCGTCGAGCGTTGATTCCTTTGCGGTCGGCGATATTCGCCTTCTGCTGACATTGATGTTCACTTGTGTGTTTTTCTTCTCTCCACGGATTTTGCTGTTCCGTTTACGTGTATGATTATCAGTACACCATGTTTACGTTCTATTTAATATGACCAGAGTATTATTCCAATATTATTCCAATACGATATATTCTTATTCATCGGAAAATGCTCTCACAAATAGAATAAACAGAATAAAAAACATATTGTAGAATAATAAGGTAGAGTAATTTGAAATGCTTTTTTCTTTCAGTACAATGACAGTTGAGGCGTATGTCAAAATAGTCGATTTTTATTTTCTTTATCCACACTTACTTTCCAAGCTCAGTATGAAAATGATGAAAATATATGTAAAGAAGAAATGTTGGTTAGAACAACTTTTCATTGGACACGCATGATTTCGTAGACAGAATTATTTTAATACGATTCATTTATACTGAAATTTTGTTTCTCTACTCATGCCTTAAATTGTTAATATTTGTGCATTTTCTTTTTTCTAAGGTTTCTGGTCACACTGGTTCTGTTAGTTCTACGCTTCACAGCACACGACAGTATAATTCATGTATTTGTATTTCTCGATCACTTTGAAACTGGTTACGTACTGGCGTTTTTCAAATTTAGATTTTATGCCAATGGGAATAATTTTGTTGCATATACAGTACTACCGTCACCAGTATATAATTTTCTTCTTAAATGGAGTGTAATATATAATGACATTCACAATTTCCTTATCTTCTTATATTTTATACCGCGCTACACTTGCAAAAAAATACTTTGTAGCACTTTCACATTTTGCTAGTTTACCTACCACATATATTATTGATTCATACTTTTCATCACTTGTTAATAATAGTAGGTTTCATTTATCTTTTCAATATACACATAAAATCCACCACGGTAATTATTTAGTTTTTCCTATTGTTTTACGCAATTCTTTGCTATTTTATCCCACACTTTCCGGCACACGGGTTTCCATTTCGTTTTCCGCTTTGTTTTATCATTTGATTCATACCCATAACATTGCTTATCAAAAATACTATTTTTATGTGACGTTAATCAAACATATGATAACGTTAATGGTTACGTCGTAACGTAAAGTTATATTGAGACGACAGGGTTGTATTATATGCATAACAAATATTTAATGTTTTAAACAAAATTAACAATTTTTAACAAACTGAGCGAAAAAGCGAAAATGTTGCAAAACAAAAAAAAAAACAAAAAAAAAAAAGAATCACCGATAATTGAAGAAAAGAGAAAGAAAGGGATTCGAACAGAATTCAGAACAGTCATTTTAAAACCGAGCGCGTACAAAGGAGTATGTTGAAATATTTTGGTTGCTGTACAAAGCAAAGAAATTGAATTAATGAAGTACAATAGAAGTAAATATATATGCATATATACATTTCTCATAACTTATAATTATTATATGAATGAATGGAATATCTTTCTTTGTTTTTTATCTCTGTGATGTTAATCCAAAAATCCTGGGGGTGGCTTCAAAATTGATAGAATATCTTTGAATAATTGACTGCCCAAAAAACGCATTAATATATACCAATAACTTTCGGCAAGTACGACGCCAAGGAAACAGCCACCTGCTGCCGTACCGAAAATGCGTACTTTCTGCGAATTTATTTTCTCCTTAATTCGCTGCATTATATATGGTGATTTGGTATTGTTTTCGAATCGCTAATTGAGATGAATTTCACGTTTTTTGAATTTTATTTCAGATCAATTCATGTTATTTAAGTAGTTTAGAACCATTTGCACTCAAAATTGTTGCACTGTGTTGCTGGTTACATTTCTTTGTAACGTAATATATTACGTATTCAAATAGCATTCTTCGCATCGTTGCCATCTGACATACAGAATTGCTACTTGTAATGCTTTTTTATTCGTTGTCGGCCGTTTTGATGTAAAAAATTGTGCTTCGTAATAGACTGCAAAATACTCCGCCAAGTACAAGTCCAAATATTATTCCCGCAATTCTTAAATAATAAATTTTCTCTTTTTCCTTTGTTTCTTTTTCCAATTCATCCATTACATGGAGTTGATTGTAGTATTAAATCTGTATTTTTGAACGAAAAAATTATTGCTTCAATAATATTTGAATCACGTAAAATTCTAATATTCTATGTAGTTCGCAAAGAATATTGTTAACGAATAAACCAGTTGGGCGATGAACACAACGAATGCGGTTTTAAACATGTATTGAATAATTTCATGTATTATATCTAGAACTGACTGTTGCACCATTTATTATAGATACGATATTTTATTATAGCTTTCTTGTATTAAATTTGATACATATGATTTATATATTTTTGAAAAATAAATCATGGTAATGGTGTTGAAATAAAATTTGTAGGCTGAATTATAGTGTTGAAGAATACAAAAACTGCTACAACGAATATATACTTCTCAATCGTTTTATTTAATAATAAAAAAGCAATACAGGTTGGTTGAATTAATTTTCAAAATTGCTGGTCAATGTGAGAAATTAAAGTCATATTTGACTCATTTCGAAAACCAGTCAGTCAAAATATATCCGTGCTTAAATGCTTTGAATGTTGCGCCTGTTGTACAACTCACAAAACGTGAGCCAATTTAATATAATCAAACAGTAAATGGGAATTGTATATAAAATCTGTAGCGGTTGCACATTTTATTCCACTTGTTTTGCCTAAATTAAGTTACTCGTTAAATACTATTGTCTCATCGAATTAAATACTTCAGACATATTTACATAGATAGATAGTAAGATATTCATACCATACCCAGAAAGAAATGCGTACATTTGTCTTCGAAGACGTCTAACGACCACATCGATAACATAGAAAAAGTACTGATAGTTCTTAAAATAAATCGTTATCGATAAAATTTCCTCTTTTATACGAATGTTTAGTTTCAACTTTTTTGGCTCTTTCATTTGACTATTTCCGTTTCATTTTAGCCACAGAAATTTTATATTCTCCCTTATTATTTTTTTTTTTATTTCTGCAAGATGAATGCCATTATCCAACCAAACCAAGACAATCAAGAATGATATTGGGCGTGTGAATTAGTAACCGGCCTTTCTTAGTGCTGAAAAATCATTTATTTTTAATAATTCTATAAAAAATATATCATTCAAAGTATTGTCCATCAGAAACTATAACATTTCCTTATCTTTTTGGTAATTTACGGATTCCATCAATCCGGCGAGGATTGGCGACCAAAAACAAATCGAGCCAATTTTTGATTCCGGTGACTGAATTGAAGCGTATTCCATTAAGGACGTTCTGCATGGACCGGAACAAGTGGTAATCTGAAGGCGCCAGACCTGGGCTATAAGCTGGGTGGGGTAAAGCTTCTCATCCACTATTAACAACATAGTTTTTGACCGGAATAGCAATGTGTGACCGTGTGTTTTCATGATGAAAAATTACCGACTCGTGCCTGGTCGCATATTCCGGCTGTTTCTCGATCATTGCTCTCTTCGACCGCATCAATTGTTGTCGTTACAGCTCTCCCGTAATGGTTCCATCAGGTCTTGGTCGAGTAATGTCTCCAAATCTTTGTCTTCAAACTTTTTCGGCTGTTCAGAGAGTTCTTTGTCTTTGATATCAAAATCACCATTTTTGAAGCGCACAAACCACTCCTTACACACACACACACACTCCTTACACACCTAATAGAAAAGAAGAGTGCGCCCATCAGAGAGGTTTTTTTAAGTGCGAGAGAAAATGACTAAATGGCGATCAAATGGAGAAGGAAAATGTAAAAAATGCGGAATAATGAAAGAATAATGCAACTCTTGAAATCACTATTACGTCACAATCTGTCAAATTCACTGAGAACCGATTACGGTAAAAGATGGGCACAACCTTATAGCCTATACAGACGGCAGCCTAATTCCGGATTATCGAGTTAATTCGAATTAACTCGGGCATTAACTGCAGCTAATCCACATAAACTCTATGAGTTAATTCTCAAAATAAAAGAGGATTAGGGCAATTTGCGATGGCAACACTGCTGAAAATTGTCTATTGTGAATTTTTCTCCATCCATTTTACAAAATATTAGGTGTGTTCGCAACAAAAAACTTTCAACAATTGTTAACAGTTTTCAACATGAAAAGTGTTGGCGAACACATAAATCCAGCTGTCAATTACGAACGGTGAATGTCAATTTACAAGTTTCTGATAGTTTTCAGTTCATGTATTTCTTGTAGATTTTCTCATATCGGGAGTGATAGATGACAGAAATTGATAGTGATAGTAATGTAAGTGGACAGACCTAATAAAACAGCAGTCAGCCGTTTAGTTAATCCGTAATACTGCCGTCTGTCAGGTTATTATTTTATTCGGATTACATAAGTGCGCCGGTAATCCGGAATTAGGCTTCCGTCTGTCTAGGCTATTAGTGTTCCGTGGACGATAACCAAGGTGTCGTCACTGTAATGTGAGTGACGTATAAAAATGTAAAGATACGTCAAACTATTTGTGCCACGAAAAAAAAATTGTACGATACAATAACCTCATCCCTTATTGCTGCTCCGTTCATGCTGGTGGATTTAGAGGACAACATGATCTGCGTCATGATTTGTATTTGCAAGAATATTTTCTCCCTCCCATGTTGTGTTAAATTTTGACATGCTCTCTCGCTCTCATAATGCGGCCATTGCCATTATAATGTGTTTGAAGACTTTTTCATCAGTCGCATGATTTCTTTCTGCTCTGTTATATTGTATGTCTTTATGTGAATATGTTTATGTATAGTTAATAGTTCAACAATGAACAAAATTTATTTCAATGTTTGTAAAAACAATCGTGTGCTGCTGCAATTCGCCAAGAAAATTCTCACTATTGTCTGAAGATAATGGCGATGCGTGGGAATGATTAAAATTTTCACCCGCGATATAGAGATGTACATAAATGCATACATATGTACGTATGTATGAATGTATGTAAGTATTTTTTGTTATTGCATTTAATACATCAGAAACTCAAATGAAATAAACCGTAATATAAGTTGCTACCTTATAAGACAACCAGAATCAGCCATACATCAGATCTAACCCTAAAGTGATCAGAGAACAGTGAGGCTCATTAACGTTGGAAGTAGTAAATTTTGCAAGAAAATTTGTATTGTTTACTTATAAAATACACGTAGTTTTAACAAGAAATCAAACGATGTGATCCTCGATGCTGTACGTGCCTTTTGCAATGGTAATGTATATTATATGTAGTGCGTGTTGAATACACAGGTTGCAAGTGCAACATGCTGTGTTGAAATCAAAGAGAAACACATAGAGATGCGACAAAGGATAAAATTATGACAAAAATGCACAAATTCGGATTAAAATTCAAACACTGGTTTGCTAATTACCAATATTATGCTATAATAGAGACCTCCTAACCCGTAGAAATCGTCTGATAATCAATAAGACGTGAGTTCTGTGAACTGTGACTTTTGCGACTCTATTATCTCTCTCTTCTGGCTACTAAATAATATCAAAGAATTCTAATATGGTAATTATCCTGTGTGAATCATAATTTCAAGTAATTTTTTTTGTATGCGTGGCTTTCTCTCACATGGAAGAACAACATTAATTTATTTAGTATGCCTCAATTACAATTTGAATCTTACTAAAAATACTATATATTTAACATTAATAAAAGAATTAAAGAACACAATTTCGCCTTTATGAAAAAGTGACGTTGGCACACATTAACCGCTAAATTGCGGTACCCAATTTGTGAATATCAATGATATTTAGTAAATGATGATATAAATTCCTTTTGGTTTAAAATTGCTTCGCAGCACATCCATTTTGTGGTAACAACACTGTTGGCTTAGTAAGAGCGCTTACAAATATGAACTACTCTTTTGTTTGTGACTCGTTCTTAAAGTTTCACTGTCGCTCTTTATATCTTCCTTGGCTCTCCGTTGGTTTTTCGAAATTTAGTTTGCTACCAAAGTTGGACTTAGAGGTTCGAGTTGTGAGTTCGATTCGAACTGCTCATACAAATCTATTCCAGATATTCAGTCGGATGTTGCGAGCTCGTTTTTAATTGTTCATACATATCAAGAGCAGATATTATATGGCTGTCTGTAAATATGTATGTACTTCTGTGATATGTGCCTTTAAACCAGCTTCTCAGTCATATTCGTTACAACTAATAAGTCAATCCGTGCGTGCAGTGTGTTACATACTCTTCTGTATGTTTTTCTATTTTAGTTACGAAGCATAAATGCCGCTGCATTTCATAACAGTGCTTGCTTCAATACTCGTTTCAGCTTCAATTTCAACTTCCAATGCGAGCGAATATGTGAATGAAGAAGTTATAAACTCCGTTGCATGAATACGTGAGTTGAGTAGCATCTCTCGATTTAGTTGTGAGTTGACTGCTGAGTGATAAATGACGTATTTTTTAAACTGCGGTAATTTGTAAACGTAACGTCGGCATTTTTTTTTTCTATGTAAGAAGACTTTTCTAACCCACGTTTATTTGATTTGCTTGTATGTATATGCATATGGAATAGTGTGTGTGTGCGTGTGTATATACATTTTATTTAGCTTCTCTGTGTTGATGACTGCGTTGCGACTTAATTATTTTACGGTGATGTTGTCTCTGTGACTAGTGTCTGAGTTCAGCCACAACAGTTGCTGATATGTCGCAGTGAAGTGCGAAGCGCTCTGGGTCTTGTTTGCATTCTATACATCGTGAACTTAATATGCCGTCGCTTTGGGCATTTTCTATCGGTTGATTTTGTATAGCATATTCGTTTGAACAGTGTAATATTAGCTTAACTTTTCTTTAACATTTTGGAGTAATTATGTCTGTTGTAAGGGCTGATGTTTTTTAAAGTATCAAGTGCAGTGACACAATAATTACATAAAAAACACATCAAATACGAATAAATTGATCGAAATTGATCAATTGTGTGATTTACAAGCTTACAACATCTCATTTGCGAGCTGTCAATGCTGTTGCTGCTGATTCTTTTGCTTGTACCGGCAATAATAATTACGAAACGTCTCAAAATGTGCAGCAGCAATTTGAAGCAGAGTTTAACACAACTTTGGATAACTTTGGCATTTGCCACAATTGCAATTGGTAAGTTGTACCTATGTACATACGAGTATATGCCTACATACGTAGATTTACGACACCATAGGCGGACGGTATTTACTTTTGACAGCTGCTGCAGTTGCTTTTTGGCTTTGTATGCACTTATGACTCTTCTTCTTCTTCTTCTTTTGTGTTGTTATTGTCGGTCGTTCTTGTGCGAGAGTATGTGGGTTTTGATGATCCTCATATGTTTGCACATTTAAAGTTATTCACATGCCGTTACATCACAATTTACAACTACTCACACATATGTAGGTGCATACATGCAAAATGGAGTCATCTTCTGTTTAGCAAATTGCAATTTTAAAGCTTCTCATATCCGCTCATCTGCAGCTGCCGATATGTTGCTTCTTCATATAATGATACATAGTGTGCACATATGTACGTACACATTCATACTTGAAAATAATGGTTGAAGTCATAAGATGAAAAAGAAGAAGAGACTTGCATTTACTATAATTACCAGTAACCAAAAAGGTAAAAAAACAAAAAAAAAACAACAACAATAAAAACGTATTGTTGCAACCTGTTGTTAACAGCCGTCGCCGCTGCTGCTGCCGCCACAACAATAATGATAGCCAATATAAGTTCATGACATTTTTAACATTTGCGGACAAAGAATGCTTGCTTGACATTTAAATCAGCTAGCACACTAAACACTGGCTTATGTGTTGGATATTTAGGTAGATTTATTGTTTTTGTTTTTTTTTTTTACTTGTGCATAATGTCTTGTAAATAAAAAAACTATTATTAAAAACATTTGTTTGACATTTTCATATAAATATTACATTATTCATATTATTGTTGTTGGTGTTGAAATTAATTTTGGAATGTCTTTGGTTAGTTAAAAACGTTAAATATTCAATTTTGCTTACGAAAAGCGATCTCACGCGAGTTCTGCTGTTCGGAATCGACTAATATTAGTGGTTTTCTGGCAATATTATTCAAATTTAAAACGTCAAGAAATGCTGGAAAAAGTTTGAGTAGTGTTTTTAGAAGGTTTTTAGAAGGTCGTTTATCCGATATGAAATAAACCATACACAAATTGTTCAACGTCGAAGATTTTCTCAGTTAATTGATCCGCTGCATGTAACATAGCTTCATTGTACTAAAATCACATCTCTTATCATAGGTTTCTAGCGCTTGACATATACATTTCTAAAGAAAGAGTCTTTATTGCAACTTTTGCACCACTAATCTTCTTTTAAAGCAGCTTTGTTGAACAAATCCGCGAAAGAAGTGTCGACGACATAATTCCGAATTTTCACAATTACCTAGCACAATTTCCAAGCATTGTTGCATTGCCAACACTTTGACAAATTTTACTAGACATTAATAAAGCTTTACTTGTCAAATATGATGGATTCTTTAATGCTTAATTTCTATAATGATGACAGGGGAGCGCAATCAGCACACAAGCACACTGGTTATGCAGGTTTTTGAACTCAAATCGACTATTCTAATATCGTTTATTGTGTTTTTTACCGATTAACTAAGTAGAAATAGCACATTCAGAGATAATACTAAATAATATGATATATCCATCTATGCACTATTTTAAAACATTATTTGTATGAATCGCAGTAATGTTAGGCGCTTAATTGCTGCTAATCCAATAATTATTGACTGTCTTTGCGTAGCAGTCTTTATCGGGCTTGCTTAGTTTAATCAAGCTTAATACTTGTATTTGTAGCATACAAATAAATATACCTACATACATGTACATATGGCTTTTTGTATTGTATTTTATTTATGCTACAAAATAACGGCAAATTACTCATATTGTAAAGCTATGAACGTCATATGAAAGTGGATTTGATATTCTTGCGCAAATTTCTTTGTTTTTTTGTTTTGGAAGTCAAATATTGTTTGATATGTAGGAGTATAAAAAGGTCCATAGGTTAGCAAAAAACGTTGAAACAAATGTTTTAAGTAAGAGTCATACACTGAAAGCACTCGTGTTGACAAAAGTGAGAGCACTGGCCCAACTAACAGCACTTTACGGTAATAGCGAATAAAGTCGTGAATGAGAAAAGATTAAAGATTTTTGCATTGAGAGAGTTTGAATGTTATTACCGTCTTCGAATATAGAAATTTGGCTATTTTTTCACCCAATGCGACGGCTTTTGTCTGCGGCTTTTCGTATATTCTTGCTGATTTCGTTGGTTACTTTAGAGTATGATCTTAAAAGTATAGTTTCCCTAAACGACTAATTGGACTTGGATTACTGTCATTTAGCTTTTAGATTTTTTCAATTCAATATTCTCCATTTACAACAAGCCTTTCTGTACTTTGTCATTTAAATAATCTTGCTAGCATTTGCATGATGCCATTGCTGTTTCTATTCTTTCAAATCTTTTAGCACGCTATTTTGAATGATTGTGAAAAAATTACATTTTATAAAATGTTGCCAATAGGCAAAAACTAACTTTTCCTGTTTATTACAATAAGAAGAAGAAATATAAATGAAGAATTGAGTAAAGAAAAAAAAAAAAATGAAAAAAATTGCAACCAGCTTAAAATAGAGTTTTACAAATATAAATATGTAAATATGAGTATACTTGTGTATGTCTGTTTATGATGTGAAAAGCTTGAACTAATTTTTTTGTTTTTTGCTTTATTAAATTAACGCGTTTTCTTTTTTTTCTTGAAAAGGAATACATGTTCGTATACTACTAACCAGTTCATTTCTTATATACACCATATCATGTAAACATGATTATATGTATATATACATGTATATATACATATTGCTACATGCATATATGCCCAATACGTATTTGCACCAGTGCATAGACATCTAAATACAATTGTATGTATGCAAACCGATTTCGCTGATTAAAATATCGAGAAATTGCTGCTGTGATACGATGTGGCAATGTACCTGCTCGTTTATACAATATTATAGTATGTGCATACATATGCCTACATGTATCTAAATATATACATACATATTGTATGATATTTACAAAAGTCCAGAGTCGAATGAAGCCGGTCTTCTACTATAGGTGCACATACATATATATAACACACATACATATGTATGGACACATGAACATACGCACTTAATTGGTTATGTTGGTAGTGATTTGAGAAATTGTTGCAGCAGCTGCATCCGAGAAGCGCCATGAAGTCATATCTAGATATACGAGCATTCTGCTTTGGTTCATAAAAAAAAGTCATATATTTAGAGTAATAATAAAAACTTTAGCTTAGATTGTTCATCAATATTGTGCTTTTTCACATGATATGAATGTATACATATGTATAATATATGAACAGATTGTTTGAAAAATTTCCTGAATGAAAAAATTCTTCGGTTTTTTTTTATTGTTTTAAGATATTATAAAAGAGTGGTGTGACACAATTTTAAATGAAGTGGTATTGCACGAGTTATATCAGAATTTCCAGCCGTAATAATTGGGTTATTTAGTCTATTTTGAAGCAGAAATATGTATGTAGAAGGTAGCACAATGTCTTTAGTTGGTGTAGAAAGCACAAGGCACATCACAAAATTGTCAAAAATCATGCTGCGAACATCCTTACGAGTCAATTTCATGTTTTTCTTGAACACAAATTGACAAATAAATGAAAAATACCTTTGGGCGCCAAGCAAACTTGTATTATTTGAAAAATCTGATGATAATAAAAGTAAATCTGAATTTTCATTAGACATTATAATATCAAAACTTATCGATCATATTAATAATAAATATTATCAATCTTACAAGTTTTATGCATATGTGACAAAATGGGGAAAAAATTGAGTATCAAGTTAGCCAGTCACTCTCTTTTTATTCGCATTCAAAATTATTTCATGTCAATTAATTTATGACTTCCGTCTTTTTGATGTAAGGAGAAAAAGATTTCTATATGTATTATATATACTAGATATATAGTTACTCGTATGTATGTATGTATATGTTGCATGCTAACACTTTGCAAAATTCATTCATAAAACTACGCTGGCTATTAAAAGTATCAAAAGCCGATCATATATAAACATACATACATAAGAGTACTCGGACTCGTATAGGAAAGAATACAGGATGCAATCAACGTCGTCGTACATACTCGATATCAATTTACACAACAACATAGCAAGAATAACAATAATAAAATCACAGCATAGACAGGTTTTTTTTTTTGTTTTCCTTCTGTTTTGTTTTCAGTTCATGCGACAACATCATATATATTAACTCTCCAGCTGTTCTAAACTTAGCTGAGAATCACTTTACTCCTTTGCTTGACTCTCTGCGTACAACATGTACATACAACTCCTCTTGCCACTTTTGGCCAAGTGGAACAAGTTAAACTGCTTGCGTTGCAACTTGATTTTTCGCTTTTTCACTTTAAGTGCAACCACCAGCACCACCACCGTCTTTTGTTTCGTTCCGTTCTGCCCATTTATACATATGTACAATAGGAAAAATGAAAACATCAATGAATGATGATGACGACGACGACGACGACGATAACGAAAAGAAGCAAAAAAATAAAAATAAATAAAAATAAAATTACACAAAATTCGAGCAGGTGCACACACATTTTGCAGCAACCACCATTCAAGTGACCAAATGGTTAAACACAACTCTACCTACCATACGAATATATATTTGAGCCGTGAGATGAAGTTTTTTTTCTTCATTGTTTTGTTTTCGTTAGGTTACGTTTCTCCTTATTATGCTGCTCTGTTTTTTTGCTCGACTTTGAGATATTGTTGCTATGGTTCTTGTGGTTGTTGTTGTTGTTAATCATATTTTTTACAATGATAATAACAAGCCTTTAAGAATAGGTGCGTTTGTAATACAGTTGAACTTCGATAAATTGAACAAACACGAGTGACAGCTTAATTTTACGATAATTTCAAGGCATTTACTGGTTGGCTTGATTAATGTAAAATTTGTGTTATAGAATAACTCTTCATCTGGACCTCTATCGAACTTTTTTGTGTGTATATACCTTATTCGATTTATAGAAATTTTACTGTATATTTTTTGGGAGGAAGTGATATGTACGTATTTAAGGCATAGATGAAATTCTCAGTACAAATAATTATTTTTTTAAAATAAATTGATGATTTCGAGCATGGAAAAACCACATCTACTTTTTGTATAAAAGTCTAACGTTTTACAACTTTGGACAACAAAATATAAATCTATCAAAATAGAAGGTCGATTAAATGTAATCGAATGAAAAGTTAATCTAGCTCATATTTTCGAATGCACATAAACTAAATATAGAGCTATCGATCTAAAATTTAGCACCTACATAATATTATTTTTTTTTTTTAGCAATAAATGGAAGAGTTAGTGAATGAACAAAGTCTGTTGAAACGTAACAAACAACCAATATTTTAACTATCATACAAATGAGAATTGAACTTATAAGCATGAGTTTGAGTAGTATGCTGTATAATGGCATTTTTTTTTTTTTTGACAAAATATTGTATACGCGTATTCTTAGTAACTGTAATTTATAAATACTCGTTTGTTTGCAACGCTCATCATCATCATCATCATTATTATTATTATTATTAGCTGGACGATCAAACGACTACTAACAAACTAGCAGCATTGCTTGAATTAATAAATACCGAAAGAAAAGAAACTAAGCGAAAAAAAAGTACAAAAAAAAACAAAAAGAAAAGACTTAAAGACAATAATAAAATAACGAATAAATTAAGAAAAATTAAAAACCAAAGAAAATGTTGTAAGAGTCACAAAAAAAAAACCATTAAATGTAAAATAAAAAAATAAAAAAATTAAAATAAAATAAAACAATAATAACAAAAATTAAATGAAATTTTTTCTAATGGATTTTCGACACAGCGACATAGCATATGTATGATACCTACCTACCTACCTACCTACCTTTATATACTTGTATGTAAATACATAGAACTAGTCAAATGCTATTAGTTGTGCGTGAAATCATATTTCATGTCAGCTAACTTTTGCAAAAGTTCAAAAATGAAGAGGACACAAAAACAAAAAACCAAAAACAAAGTTGCATACTTGACTTTTGTGTCTGACCGAAAAGTTACATATGGTATTGTACGTACATACCTGAAGACTTTCATTCTCCAATTTGTCTCATGTATGTTATATGCTTAAAATATGTATTAGGTATCTATGTACTTTATTTCGCATATACATATGAGTAGTTTTTTTTTAACATTATTCAAAAGGGTGTTTCTTTACACCGTACAAATCTTTCAAATAAAACTAAAAGTGAGATGAGACAATATTGTTCTTCTTTTATTTACAATTGAAGTATGAACACAATAGGGGACAAAATTATATGGAGAATGGAAATTTCGTCTTGTTTATTCAATATTGATACTTCTAATTATATGTATGCTTCAATTGCAAATGAAGAACGAAATGAAATGTAATGAGCGACTCATTATATCTATCCTACACTCAAAAAGTCAAGTGTATATTGAGTTTGTGTTGTCATTCGTAATACCAGGAGGTTTGACAGGTATGGAAAAGTATATAATAATCACAATCTAATCACAATCTAAATGAAATTTACAAAAATTGATAAAATCGGATGAAAAGCACACCTACTTACCATACAAATGTATATTTTAGAATGCATGTTTTCAAACTTTGAGCATTGAAATATGAAGCTATTGAAATGAAACTCAGTAGTTTATATTATTTTCGCCAATTAAATGGATTAGTTCAAAAATTGGTGTAATTGGATAAAAATCAAGCCTAGCTGTCATACAGAAGTATGATTTTGAGTATATATTTCATGGGATTTGTACATTACCTAAGCTAATTCTTAAACAGAACGCCACTCTGCTTGCATCTAGTGTTTGTATGAGATGATAAGCAAATGCGTCTATCTATCCGCAACTAATAAAAATATATACTCACATATGAAGGTATGATATTTAAGAAAATGCAGAAGCAGTAGAAGAAAATAAATATATCGACGATGGTACACAGCGACATTAGTAATACCAACAACTACAACAACAACAACACAAGTACGACATATAAATTATATTAATAATAATAAAAACAAAAACAAACAAAAAAATCGATGGTAATAAAAGCATAAAAACCAGTTTAACAACTCTATCCATCGATTTATCTATTCATCTATACATTTACTACGTGTACATTGGTACGTATATACGGCTACAACTGTCAGCTAGCCAGCCAGCCAGCTTCACATCAGCGTCATTTTCAAACCTGAGATCCGAACCACTCACCTCAAATCAGCTCACCTGAATTTGCTACAAGAACAACATGCTCATAGATTAGTTCGATTGCTATTTGGCTTTAATATATTGTATGTACGTATGTATGGTGTATTGTGTATTGTGTACCTTACCTACTCGTAAACCAACACATCGTACGCATTATGAATGAACGAATGAATGAAGTGGAAATACTTGTATGTTTGTATGAGCTGCTGAATACATATGAATAATATTCCTACACATTTATCTATGAATATCATTAAGATCATACGAGTATAGAGTACAATTTTTTGTTGTTGTTTGTTGCCTTTTTTTTTTTTGATTTCTTGAATTAAAAATGTTAATTTATATGTATGTATGTAGTTGAAACATTTCTATATATACAATATTTATAGTAGTCTTATACATATGTAGCTACACTTGATGCTCTCTATCAACCTGTATTAGCTATATTATTTCTTGCTATTTTGCTTTTGTATTTTGTTGTAATTTGTTTCCAAAGCTTAATGGCTTTTTACTCTGCACCATGGTTTATATTTATATGTACGATACTAGTACAACACCTGGCATCATCGTCGATATTTAAGCGTGGTAGCATTGTTGCTACTTCTACGACCATTGCTGTTGCAATTGCACAAATGACAAGTACATAGAATATGTTCATAGGTATTATAGTGTCGAGATGTGTGTGTGTATGTAATTACTGCAAACGTCATTCAAGTTGATATTGTATGGCATCAAGACGACGAATATGCAAAATTAAGATTAGTACCACGAAAAAAAAAATAATTTCAAACGGGTCAACTATAAATTTTATGGTGACTCGACCGCTGCTACTGCTAATGCCGTTGCCCCTATTTAATTAAAAGGTCAATATTTATAATTTTCGTTTTCCTTCGAAAAATTTGGGCTTATCATATATTGTACATGAGACCATACTACATATATAATATATGTTCATGTTTTAATTTAAATTATTAAACACATACATACGAACATATTACTGATGAGAGTAATTTGAATTTTGAACTTTTCAAAATGTGTGTGCATGTATGTATGTAATAAATGATGATGATGATGATGATGATGATGTCGACGATGACTCTATGTACGATGAGGGCAAGGCGAGTCATGATGGTTTGATGCATTCGACAATGTTTATTACTATATTGTATATATATTTATTTTTATAATTTTCTTTTCATTTTGAAATTCACATACATCCATAGTATATGTTTAAGTATATCTATATTTCCGTTGAATATCAATTATTCATTATACCAAACTATATGTATTTTACAGTAAACTCATTCATATGCCTACTTTTGGACATTTCACCATACAAAAATTAGTACAATAAAACTATATTATTATTTGGCTGCAAAACTCCAAATACATTGAAGAGAAATATAATTTATGTGTAAATTTACAATAAACAGAATTAAACAGAATATTAAATAATTTTAGGAAAGCTGAAATGTCAAGTCAAACGTCAAATGTCAATACATAGCTTCCTAAAAAAATAAAAGTAGGATGTCCGACGGGCCAGAGTAGTTACATTTCATGGATTACATCACAACGTTTATTTCTAAACTCAAAGAATTCTACAAAAATAGCCAAAAAACAAAATTTTTTGCCGTAAAAAAGATATACGAGGGTGATGACGTACCACGGATTTAGATCCTTTGGACAATTAATTTTTTTTTTGGGTGAAATTTATGCTTTCCCAAAATGGTATTAGATTATGTTGCAACCGAAATAGAACTGTAATAAAGTTTACATATTATAGTTACAATAATTGGAGAGTTTACTGTTATTTGATTTTATAAATTTCTTTTGCCTTTCATTTCACATCAAATTACTTGAATTATTAACGTTCGGTTTTAATTTAGTTAATTTGTTTTAGTTACACTATGTTGTTTCAGTTTCATCTTCCTCGTCTACGTCTTCTTTTTGTGTTTTTTTTTTTCATTTTTGTATCTTCTATTTGATTTCAAAGTGTATTTTTTTGATTAAATTAACCCGCAGCTTGATTTAACCCATACTGTCTCATTACAAAAGAATGTCGATTTTAATGTTGAGTGCATATACCATACATATGTATGTATGATCTAAGATGGTCACCCCCAATTTGACTAATTGAAGGCGCATTTTGAGCAAAAAAATTTCCAACAATAGCAGCAACTACAATTATGGTGCAACATTAAGACGTAGTACGCAATTTATACGCTATAGAGCGAAAGCAATGATGTAGTACATATATATATATATATGGGAATATGCGTAAGTACACTGGAAAAAAAATTAATTGGAAAAAAACAAAAAAGAAACAATGAAATTCCAATGAAAATAGACAATAACTTATTAGAGCATATTACTTCCTTCCAAATATTCAAGTTATGTGCAGTCTTTTTGCAATTAAAACATCTCCTATTGAAAATGAAAAGGACTAATGTTACTTTCAGTGTAATACTATATATGCATGTATTCATATAGCATAATAATAACCATCATAGTTGCATAATTATAGTAGTAGCAGAATTAAATACATATATTGTATATGTTTACACTGTGCAATGCAATGAGCGCATAGGCGCGTGTGTATGTGTGTTTGTCAGATAATTCCTAGTATGTCTAACTAATGATATAAAAAGTCTAATATCAGGAATAAATAAATTAAAGAGCACTAGTGGTTTCTCTTCTGTTCAATTATGCCATGTACTCGTATGTATTATATATTATCATGCCCTTAGTGAATGAGATCCTTATTTCGTTCGCAGTAGGCGTGCGAAGAAAAAAAGATAAAGTCGACCGGATTTCCTGTAATATTTCAATAGATTTTCATTAACATGGCTTGTGCAATATTTAGTTGCTTGATCTATCCACAAGTGCGTAGTACACAAATCACGTGTATTCACCATGGCACATAGATGAAATGCGATTATTTTAGAAAGTTTTGTACTTAAGCATGACAATAGAGGCAGGATAATGAAAATAGATATTATTTTAAATTTTACTAAATGTATTTTGTTATTTGGAGAATCACAGTTAGAGGGATCGCCATGTGCTGAATATGCTGAAATATCGAATAACTTTGCAAATTGCAAATTCCGGAAATTATGTGTTGTTTTTGTTCATTAAAATAGAGAGAAATTGCCTAAAATAGTTGCCAACACATCTTGGAAATATCACAAAATACATGGCTGCCTTAGCTCAATGCTTAGTGTATTGGCGTTCTGGTCTGTAATTAGTGGATTCAATTCTAGGTTGAAGCAAAATATTAATATCGAAAGGATTTTCTTCTCGAACGGTACCCATCTGTTGGCAAACAATTGTCAATTCTCTCGGCAGTAACAATTTGCCATAAAAATGCTTCTAAAATGAGCTCTGTGACAAAGTTCTGCCGTTAGGACTAATAAAAGTAGGTCCCTTCTTATACTGTCCAAAAATTTAGCATGCACAACAGTACTACATAACTTTATAAATACATCGTATCTATATGTAGTATTTGCATATGTTGCAATTTAAGGGAAAATAAAACTACATTAAATGGGAGGATGGATAGAAGTACACCGCAAGCAACAATAATCATCATCATATTATTAATAAGGCGGGCAGTAGGGGTTTACCAATGTACATGGACATTCAAGATGTGTGCGTATATTTGTGTGTGCGTCTGTTTCTTTCTGCTAATTTCGTTGTTGTTGGCAATAGTTTGTTTTTTTTTTCTCATTCTTATTTGGTCATCGTCTCTATGTCGTCTTCTATTTAATATTAAAATACGAGCAATTACATACATACATACATATGCATTTGCTTGTATGATTACGTGCTATTTTTACTATTGCTTTAACCACAGGGTTTTTGGTGTTGTTGTATGTTATATTATAACATGCATACGTACATATAGTCTTTACTATATAATAGTTTTATTTTTATTTTTTTTTTTTTTGCTGTTGGTCTTCCGCATTTATTCCCTTCTAAGAAGCAACTTGAGATAATGGCCGATGAGCACAAGCAGGACAGTTGGCTTTAAGTTTAAGTAATTTCATCACCAGTGACACAACCACCACTATCACCACCACCACCACCACCACCATCACCACTAATAATGCCTTCACCGTCATACTACCACTTGTGTTTCTTTAATGAATCGTCGAAACTTCATAAATGCGTAAATACTATGTATGTATGTATATAGTGGAGAGCCTCGTAAGCCTCATGTATTATATATAGTTACGAGTTAAATGAATGTACATACATACATACAACCATACAAGTCGTTAACTCATACTTGTAGCGACGATGAATAGCAGGGCTCTCGTAAAATCGACATACTTTTACATACATTTTTTTTACCTACTATCGCACATACTACATACATGTGTACGTAAGTGACCGACCATTAGTGCGACATCCGGTGTGGATGACTTTGGTATCATCATCATCATCATCATCTTATTTTATTCTTGGTTATTTTTTTTTGTCTCTCCTTTCTGCTTCTCTTTTCTTCTTCTTCTTCTTCGTTGATTTCATTCAGTGAGTAGGTATATTCGTACTTTGCAATTGGAACACTTGAGCCTTTTTCTAGTTTTTCTTCGTCCGTCATACGTTAATTCTCTCTTGTTGTTTTTATGTTTCGTATTTTTTTTTTGGTGTCGTGTTTTTCTGCTGCTTTTATTACACGTTTGCTGCTGCTGCTGCTGCTGCTGCTGCTGTTTTTACTCATAATGTCGATATGTATGTATATATGTCACTTACTTGTTTCTTCCGTTCAGCATACGTATAGACACATACATACAATTGCTTATATGTTTGTATTTATAATGTGTAAAGGATCATCTACGGACATTTGTGGTCTGGTGTCTTTCACAAACTCAATAAGCTGACTATGCAGCAGTTTGTACATATATATGTAGGTACTCGTATGTAGTAACAAGAACACGTATGAATGTAAGTAAAGTTGAATAAATGCTTGCTTCAAACACACTTTTTGGAAAGACAATTTCCAGGACTACCGGTCGTTCTGTAGTTAGTGCTGCTTTAGTAGCTGATTTCATACAGTATTATACATATCAATGTACATTGTAAGTACAATGTAAGTTTGTTGGAAACATCAACTGACGAACTGAACGAAATGAAATGAACTGGTCTGCTACAAGTGGTAGTTTGTTAGGTTTATTACACTTTTTCGTTTCGTTTGTATGTATGTACGTATGTGCATTGTTGATTTTGTGCTGATATCTTGTCACACTTCAACTATTCTAATATTCGATGTCGCCTTCTTTCTTTGTGACGACCAAAGAAATGCAACTATGTATGTGTCAACATACATAAGTGTATGTAACGACATGTGGGTATCATTGGTAATTATTTGTAAAATATATATACGTATGTATATTCAGAAGGGTGAAAAATTTGCTAAAATACAATAAAAATGCAAGTCTAATACAAATTCTGAGCCTACGAAATATCAATATGACACTTGTATAACATTTCACTGTTAACATCCTGATGTTGATGTTATTAACATTCTATTATGCTGCTAACTTGCTGTTGATTTTGTGGATCTATTTCTTTATTATATTTTAATAATTATATTTAAATGATTACATATTGGATTAAAATATTTTACGAAAAAATAGCTTGTAGGCTTTTTTTTCGAAATTGGTTTGAATTTCATTTTCGACTTGAGACTTTCATTGAGACATTTTTACAAACAAAAATTTTACGTAAATTTGCCCTATGGCATTATTTTTTTTTTACCTTTTGAACAATTTGATACGCTCTAATGTACAAACATATATACAATAACATATAATATTTATTGATGATATGATGGGGAGCGCAAAATTAAAACTTCTACACATATTCTGTACTCTGTATATGTAATTTACTATCTATATTTAGTATCTTTATAATTGTTTCTTTGCTTTTTTTCTTTCTTTTTTTTACTAACTTCTCTTTGTATCTATCAAAAGTACCTACACAGAAAGGCAGAATAGGCAATTTCCATAATTTATTTTCCCATCGGAAACTGGGTTCATTTAAAAATGTTATTATAAACGAGTCGTCGTCGTCGTCATCATCTACCAAAGCCAATAATCAATTAATTCATTGATGACTTTGTCATTGGTCGTCGTGGTGCGAGCAACTTTGTTTGGTTTCTTTATTATTATTATTTTTTTTTTCAGATGAATTTGTATGTGCTTGTTAATTTATGTACGAGCAATTCTCTCTTCCATGCCACCGATGCTTTACAGCAACACTTCCACTTATTTTTATGTATTTTTATGATTCAGAGCAAGCTCTTCTTCTGGCCAATCGGTCGTACAGTCGTTTGGTTGTGTTTGGTCGAACAAATTTAGTCGTTTTCGATGCTAATGAGATGACCACATTAAATATGTATTTGAATAGGTAGGTAGGTTGTTTGATTACGTAGAGTACATAATCGTATGTATTATATAGCCTTTGAGAATATACATGCATGCATGTTTTGTGACACAAACGAAAACGTGTTGTACCATTTGGACTGTTGTGTGTGTGTATGTGTGTATGTGTGTGTGGGGGGGACTTTATCACGAAATTAGTTCACAACTAAGTCATTCATTCATTCGTAAATACAAACAACAACAACAACAACAACAAACAGAAAGAAATCAATTCAAATGCGACGGCGTGTAGGCCGCACATTTGAAATGATTATGCTTGATACAAATTGGGTGGGAAACTGTACGCTTTGTTAAGAAAATAATACATACGAGTATATGTGTGGAGAATGGACAATGGAAGAAGCTATTAACAACTTAGCATATAACATATACATACTTGCATTGTATATACATAATAATGAGCACAAAATCACTATTACTTTTTTACTTTTTTTCCATTGTAGTGCCAAATGGAGTTCGAACACAAAATACGGCCGTCCAAAAGTTTCGTGTTACACCGCATGATGTACAAATTCTAGAGGGCACCGATACACTGCTTCGATGTGAGATTGCAAATCGTGTGGGCCAAGTACAATGGACTAAAGATGGTTTCGCTTTGGGGTTTTCGGCTGTTATACACGGTTTTCCACGTTATTCGGTCTTGGTCGATGCCAAAAATGGTGTCTACAATTTACAAATCAGTAATGCCACACTAGAAGATGATGCTGAATATCAATGTCAAGTTGGTCCAGCACCCGGAAATCCGGCCATACGAGCTAATGCTAAACTCAGTATCATTGCGGCACCCAGTTCTATTGCCATTGAAGGCTATGCACAGAATTCCAAGGTTGAAGTGATCGAAAAACAGAATCTGACACTTAAATGCGTTGCGGAGAATGCAAATCCCGCAGCCGAAATTGTTTGGTTTAACTCCAATACACCAATAACGAATGGTAAGTACTTGATAGCACTTAATTTTGTGGTCAGAAAGCAAAAAATCGCGTTAGTTGTGCTAAATTGCGCACTATTACGACTGGTAGTTTGTAATTTTTGTAATATTACAGTTCTACATAAAGTGGAAATAAACGAGACGGTACCGAAACGTTTTCGCACCACTTCGACAATAACCATAAAGGCACGAGCCGATGATGACTTTAAGGAGTATTCATGTGAAGCACGTCACAAGGCATTGCCACCAGATGTACCAATGCGATCGAATGTTCAATTATCGGTTTTATGTAAGTTAGCGATTAACTAGTAAGCTATTTGTATCTAATTCTTTACGTGTGCGTGTCTACTTTCGAAAAATCAGATCCTCCGGGTGCACCATTCTTTGAGGGTTATGGTCCTGGTGAAACATTGAGACGTGGCCAGAGGGTACAAATCGCTTGTCGCAGTCGTGGTGGGAATCCTTCGGCACAATTGGTGTGGTATAAGAATGGCATAGCGCTGGCATCACCACAAAAGTATGTTAATTTGTGTACACCTTGAATTTATTCAACATTTGTCCATGTAAAATTCTGTATTTTCTGCAGAACCTCGGGCAGATTATCGGAAAATGTATACAAATTTGTCGCAGAAGCCTCTGATAATGGTGCAAATTTAGTTTGTGAAGCCAAAAATATACTCTCTACGAAGCCTTTGCGTGCTGAACTTAATTTAACTGTCTTATGTAAGTACAGTACTGTCGATTTTTATGCTCTAGTTTTCATTTAAATACATCCTCATGTAGTTGCTCCAAAAGATGTTGCCATTACTGGTGTTACGGAAGCCAAAGTGGGCGATATAGTGCAACTTACCTGCAGCACCGCGCCATCAAATCCACCTGCCCACATAAATTGGTCTATGAATGGTCGTCCATTAGGAAACAGCACATACAAGACAATGACAAATGCTGATGGCGGTTGGATTAGTACATCGAACATTACCATCAGCATAGATACGCGCAGTCGTTCATTTGTGGCGGTATGTCATGCGCACAACACCGAGCTCGCACAGAATGTAATCAGCTCACATACAGTGAATGTGTTATGTAAGTTTTATTTATTTTTTATTAAAAATCGTGATGTCTATTTCCATAAAAAAACCGCTCTAATAATCAATATCGATATTTAGACCCACCATCACCCCCACTGCTAACGGGTTACAATGAAGGTGACATTATCACTTCCGGTTCGGTTAAACGTTTATACTGTTCTTCGGTTGGAGGCAATCCTGTACCGACTCTGAATTGGTATAAAAATGACAAGAAACTCAATGCAGTTGCAAAAATGCTCGATAATAAGATCACTTCCGATCTGTCGATATTGGTAAATGCGACCGATAATAATGCGATCTACAAATGTGAAGTACAAAGTCCTGCAATTGATATTCCGCTCTTTGCTACAAAAACATTAAGTGTACATTGTAAGTGTTTTCATTTCTACATGTTAACGTATAAAACTAAATAAAAACCCCATTTCAGTTCCGCCCGATACTGTGAAAATAAGTGTGCAACCAAAAAATTTAGTGCCCGGTATTAGGGCAAAGCTAATTTGTGATTCCAGTTCAAGCAATCCGCCAGCCAAAGTGTCTTGGTGGAAGGATGGCATTCCAGTGGATGGGGTAAATCTCTCCACAAAATCGGGTCTCTGGGGTGGTTCTGTCTCAACGCTTGAGGTGCATATTAATATAACACAGGATTTAGATGGTATCGCTTACACTTGTCAAAGCATCAATGAGGTCTTGCAGCGTAGTGTTCATGAAACAATAAATTTGGATGTGCTATGTAAGCTCTTTAAAGTGATTTTCAGTATTTGTGTCAAACATTTTTTCACATACACGCCTTTTTTGAAAAATAGTTCCACCAAAATTTGATGCAAATCAAGTAACACAATATTCCGGCGTTGAAGGTGAACCATTGCGTGTGGAATTACATGCAACAGGAAATCCAATGGCAATATCATATTCGTGGACAAAGGACGGTCTTCCAATATCAGTGAACGGTTTAAGTGGCTCTCAACGTATTTCATCCGAAGGCGCCATACTAAACATAACGAAACTGAATCGTAATGATGCGGGTAGCTACATTTGTGAAGCAATGAATTCACAGGGTGCAACCATGATTGAAGTTCAAGTTAATGTCGAATGTGAGTACATGTTAATGCACGATTATATTGTGTTATAAACACAATGTTCATAATTTAGATCCACCAACTGTCGAATCGTCTTCGGATGGTAGCAGCTTTATTGTCGGCGAAGATGCTGTGCTTGCATGCACGGCTAGTGCGCGCCCTCTTGCTGCAGAGAATATACATTGGTCGCGTGACGATTTTGACATGTCTGGCAGAACATCAACCAAATTTGAGAATGGCACACTGTATTTGCATGTGAAGAATGTACAACGCTCCGATGTAGGCAATTTTACATGCTCCGCCAATAATCATCGTGGTCCAACAGCTCGTCATGATGTTATGCTTGTTGTTCAATGTAAGCGACTATTCTATGATTGCAAATTTTCCATGATTCTAACTTGTATGTGTCTCTCCACTTAGCTGCCCCTGAATTGGATCATTCGCCGGCATTTACACGTTTTGCTGCGCGCCTAGGTGATCGTGCACATCTCATTTGTAGAGCTATGGGTGCACCGCAACCAACTTTTACATGGCGACGCAATGGTCGTGATATTAAAATGCAGCGACGTAATAAATTTGCTGTTGTTGAGCATAAAATTGATCCATTAACATATGAATCGACGCTGTTGATTGAGAATACGTCCACGGATGATTACGGACAATATGAGTGCGTGACGCGTAACACACATGGTCAGGCGAGCTCGACTTTGGAGCTAAGTAAACCATCGCGACCTGATACTCCCTTTGATTTGCGGTTGGGTAATATTTCTGATGATACGCTGACGCTTTTATGGACTCCCGGCTTCGATGGCGGTCTACCAGTGTACTATCGATTGCGTTACAAATTGGTCGGAGACGATAAGTACAAAATTGTCGACGTTAAGCCAGGACAACTGAATGTGACATTGAATGGCCTTAAAATGGGTGCTTCTTATGCATTCTCCATTATGGCTGCCAATGAGGCAGGAGGCAGCAAATTCATGAACGACATTAAGCTAACGATGGCCAAAGGTGAGTGTTGTCAGAGAAAAATAGAACCCATCATTTAAATATACCTTCATTATTTTGCCTCCTTCTAGGTTCTCAACCATACTCAGCTGAATTTGTGGAAAAAGATGAGATGCCAAATTTGATGATAATTGGCATAACATCGGCCGCTATGATTCTGTTGGTATTAAATGCTGCCCTAGTGGCATGGTTTGTGATACGTCGTCAAAATAAAAGTAATACTGAAACGGAAAGCCCAAACGATGATGCATATTCCAAGGATGATAATCAATCTGTCTATAAGGTAAGCATTCGATTCGTTTCTGATACTGGAAAATGCATATCGACTTAAACAACAATTCATTTTAGTTGCCAATACCTGTTTTACAGTCGACGGATCTGCATAAAAAGGCGACTTCTACATATTTGGTTGAAAATGTCGATATTATACAATCGACAGCATACCCACCTAAATATCAAGAGAGCTCAATGTGCACACCACCATATATTTGCAATCCGGATTTCACACGTACGTTGCCCAACCCAAAACGACACAGCAGTCGTAATGGTGTTGGTGGTGTCGGTGGTGGTGGTGGTGGCACTATCGAAACGACTCGATCCAAAGATGATCATATGTTAATTTCAAACGGTCTTTACATACCATCACCATCACCCGCCTCATCATTGGTCATCAAAGGTAGTTACATTTCATCACCTTCGCCAGCACCACCGCTAGATGGCTCATATTTCAATATGAGCGATAAGTACATATCATATCCACCTGTGGTAAGCATATAAATTATCTTCATGGAATTCTCATAATCATCGAATTAATTTCTTTAGGCCTATTGAACCATGACAAGATAACTACTTTACTGCCTGCCGTAGACTGATTTCAATTAAATTCAATCTGAAATCAATTGAACAACTCATTCAAGAGTAAAAACAAGTGGGAGAGTGAGAGAGAGAGAGACACAGACAGAGAGGATGAAATCAAAATAATAAAAACAAAAAAGAATGAAAC
This sequence comes from Megamerina dolium, assembly GCA_963854835.1. Classification (NCBI taxonomy): domain Eukaryota; kingdom Metazoa; phylum Arthropoda; class Insecta; order Diptera; family Megamerinidae; genus Megamerina; species Megamerina dolium. Next base: position 1,281,495 of record OY978525.1, read on the forward strand.
ATAATAAAAAGAAGGCGCAAAGTTCATGTATGTGTGTTCCGTTTGCGCTAAAGGCTGTGATAAATACCTGCTCGACCATTGATTGCCTCAAGTCGTCATCGTGTAATGCGATACAGCATACAAAATATCGATTGGCAGTTGCTACCTATATATGTACATACATAGAAAGGCATTCTGGATGCGTCTCGATTTCACGATGGGTAGTAAGATGGTATACATGTGAATTAAATTCACTTAGAATGATATAAATCATTGATGCATCAGTATGGTTTGAGTGGGTATCAATTTTTTTTTTTAGGATTAAGATTTTAGAATACACTTTGCCTAGTGTTTCATTTATTTGCTCTAGAACATAGTTATATTACTTATACTCGTACACATATTTACATACGAGCATATATGTGTGTGTATTGTATGTATTGTAGTTACAGGTCTCAAGTTATTGTCATTTTAGCTCATTTTAATTATATAACTAAGTACATAATGATGTGTACATGTAAGAATGAACGTTGTTGACGTAACGTGTAGTCAAGATATAATTCTTACGGCAAGTGCTCCATAATTCTCAGAATTAAATTTGCAAACACATTTATATATATATATATATATGCATACTTACCTATATATTATTTACATTTAGATTATATTTATACATATACATACATGTAGATCATCCATTATAAATGCATATAAAGATAAATATAAGAATATCATACGTATTTACAAAATTTTTAAATGACAATAAATATGTGTCATTGTATTTTAATCATAATGCAGCATAATCGACAAAACTCATCTGCTGGCATTCATTTTATTGTAACATACACGAATACATACATATTTACAAACATTTACGTACATATGTGTAAGCTGAAGTTTTTAAATCAAATTATTACTTAATATTAAGAAAGACAGAAAAATAAATAAAATATGAAATAAAAAAGAACATTATGTTTTTATTCTAAAAAATATCGATTCAATTAAATGTATGGCGTTAAAGATTAGTAAGCATTTGGTATGGTAAGTCTATTGAGTAGGATTATTTGAATCCACTTGAAAAAAATATTCTGCACTTGGTCATATTCTTTCAATTCTAAATATTTTATTTGTTAATGTCTTTATATTTCATTTGGTAATTTTGTCATTAAACTTTGACGCAATATATACGCAAGTATAGTCATAAACGTTTTGGAAAAATGACATACATATATATGTAATTGTAATATTTGTGTCGACAACTTTCTCATGGCATCATACAAGAAGCAATTATAAAGCATCATCATTTTAATATAGTCACACAGTCAAGTGTTTGGGGTATTTGTGAGCCTCTGCCTCAAATATGTACATCTACATACATAATCGGCATTGTAATTATGTGTCTCCTGTTAAATGTTCGTTTAAATAATAACAACCCAAGTTGATGCTGTTGTTGTACGGCATGTACTTGTGATTTGTAATTTTGACAGTTTTGTCTTCACTTGTTGTTATTTTAAAAGAAATATATTCCTTCTTCAGTGGGGTGCGCTGCAATAAAGTGACACATTCTTTATTACTTATTTTTTTTTGTAATGAACTCGTCTCTTTGGGAGTATATGCATAATTATCTACAATGTTGTACCTCTTATATATTGTATACATTCATATACGAGTATGTGTGTGTCTTATTATCACTTGTAATTTGTATATGTACCACATATGTATATGCAAGTGTATTATTGAGAAATATCCCTTTGGATGTTGTGTACCAAAAGCTGATTGTTTTCATGTGTATCATGTATCACTTGAGACGCCTATATGCGTCTGCGCTGCATTGTATGTACTCTACTTCTCACTCATTAAAATAATCATATAGGTATTAACAAGAAGCACAAATTATCGTGTACATATTTTCGAACAATCATGTAACAAACACACACACACACACATATCTGAGAATAATATATAAAATGTTGGAATAATACAAGTTATAATGTTGGAAAAATTTAGTATAAAGTATTAAGGTATATGCTAAAAATCAAGATTTGCAACGTCTGCTTTTATGAACTAATTGAGAAAAAAATGGAGAGAATCGTCTTGTAGAGGGTGTTTTTTGAGATTGCGAATAGGCGATACGCATCAAAAAGTCTATCAAATGTGGAAATCCATGTTCCATTTATATTCAATAAGGTTTTCTATTACATCATGTTGATACACCAACAATGCTATACATTTTTTAGTTTTATTTCGAAAATCGCAGTTCTGTCGTTGAAATTTGAAGTCATCTCAGTGAATTAGAATATTATCACTCTGTAGAAAATTTTGTAGAAGAATTTTGTCAAGAGTTGAGCCGTTGAGTTGAATGACGATCCTCTAATTCGTGTCATTTAACATTTAAGCTGTAGAAAATTGAACCTTCATACCATATTCGCGTCAATAGCATCTCTCATATGTCCTAAATCAAATATAATACATAAACTCATTTCATTGGAAACATTTCAATTTGCTACAATTGCACTCTAAAACCTATGCTTTATATTAGATAAGTTGAAAAGAAAATAATTTTTCTTTTCTCAATTACCTACAAAAGTTGTACTTATTTAGAATAATGTTGAAAAGATTGCATGTTTTTATATACAAGTTTCTCCAGTATATGAATAAATATGCATATACACATATGTATATAAACATGTATACATATTCGTACAGATGTTGCTGTTTGTCAGCTTCTGTGTTGCAGATGTACATAGATAAAATACGCGTATAAGATGCATGCAGTAAGTAAACGCCACATTGTAAGTATGAGTGTTGAGTCTTAGCTCCGCAATTGAGATTAAAATTGAAACAAATAAAACTTGTATATAATCATACGTACATATGTGCACTTGTTGCCTTCTACTAACCCAGATGGAAATTTTTGAATTCGTCTGCGATGAAATGTTATATCGTGCATTCAGGTATAAATGACTCTGTATTAGAAGCATGAGCATTATTTTTTTTTGTTCAAAATGTGTTAAGGTGACTTGTAAGTCGTTTGCAAATAATTTGAAATATTATTCTCATAGTAAATTATTTATATGAACTTAATTTGATATGACTGTCATTGTGTGTTTTACATATAAGAAGTTGAGTTTAGTTAAAAAATATGATATCTTGCTTACGTATAAATATTTGACATAATTAGCGAGATGAGCAAAACTCTGTGTTCAACGAGTTTGCTTAAAAGCAAGACTTATAGTCAATCTTTCATAAATGTACCCATTATCTCTTCGAAGATATGGTCTCACATTTCTGTCGCACATTTTCCTTTTGGGATGGTCGTACTCACACGCATAGATATACACACACACACATATGTATATATTTCTTAAACACATTTGTTGTTCACAATGTGTGACTGTTGCACGTTGGAACGAATGAAATCAGTGGAGCTGCAAAAACAAAACCATAAACTATTAAATTGATGAGTGAAAATGTGTCTCTTTTGTAAGGTCATTTAGCTAAACGTTTAATCGGTTGGAATTTACATACATATGTAAGTAGGTATGATAATCGTAAATATTTTATTTGAAGCAAAATAATTTTTGGTTAATATGATCAAATATAAGCGGATGGGCAAAATATAAACATTAGTTGTATTAGTTCGTGAGGTTATATATTTCTACAATATAATTTTATTCGTTTTCCATAGAATTATGATACAATGAGTCAATTTTATTTATTTCTGATACAAATAAGTGATATGCTGCATGGAAATATATTTTTTACCAGCCATAATTTGTACTAATTTGCTCCACTGTGTATCGCATTGAAAACAAACAAAAATGTATTTGCTTTATGAAACATTTACATATGAGACAGATACACACGCATATACGCTTTGCTCGGAAATAATTAATTCCCACGAATTAATAAGATAATGAAAAATGAAAGAAGAAAAATAACGTCATCTGAAAAGAGTTACTGCAATAAAAGTCGGTAGGTACATACGTACTCATACATAAGTGTTAGTGTATGTATTTGTACAGTGTCAATTTCACACACTTTTTCGTTTGCATTTATGGTGGTTTGCTTTTCCTCTGAAATCGTACTGCTACTCGGGAAAACTCTATTAGTAGCTTTTGTTGTATATTCATCGAATCTAGAATATATATTATATATCTTGATTAGGGTAGATCTTTTTGGCGACGACGTCTCATAATAATATCTAGCAAATCTAATCTCATTTTGTGTACGCTCGCAAGTCAATGGCTGAAGAGGATGGCTACGATTTTACAAATTGTTTTTTGAGTCATTAAAATAAGCAAAATTGTTCTCCTTATGTCAAACCACCTTTCTAGTGTTGCCTGATAAGTGCTCTCATCTCACCATATTTTGTAGATTATGTTGCGAAAGTATTAAAGACGTATTCCAAACAAAATCTCTGCATAGTGAGATACTGCGATCTCTGGGCTTATAGTAAGGTGATATAAAAATCACAAAGCTTTCCCTTATTTTATTTGCACATAAAGAAAATGAAAATTTGCATTGATTTTTCAAACTAATTAATGTTTCAGTTACATACAATATTATCCATGCATTATGTTATGATATAGCGTCAAATGTGGACAAGATAGATACAGGTGCGCAATAACTTTACGCACTTCCTGTATACGCGTACGTATATGTTATATGCGTACACTTACATAAAGCAGGTTTGCAATTGAACATGTTTATGCTGCCAGCAGAAATGTACAGTGAGTAAAGTAAACCAAAATGACTTGCATGTGGCAAACCAAATGATAGCACTTTGAGTACAGTGCATGCAATTGCATATATGAGAATATTAAGAAAGTTTTGTCGTTTTCTTTTTCAATACAATACATAACGATATAGGAATTTGAATATGTATAGCTTTTGTAGAGCTCACAGGACTCCGAATTCTAAGTTCGATATTATAATTCAATGATTTGCAGTATGTACATTTTAAACTAGATTCATTCTAAAGGCAGAACTTTCTGAACAGTCTAATGTTATTGATGTATCATATAATGATGCCGCTGATGTTGCTGTTATTCGTGTTGCAAACGCAACCCGTTTTGCCAGTTGTCCTATCAATTCACATCCAAATGAAAATTTCTTGCATTAATTCAATAAGTGTATATAGTTAGTTACATATACGAGTATATATGTGTGTGTGTGTGTGTTTGAGTTGTGTGCAAGTGGCGTAATTGCTTCGTTGAAAGTGATGGCCAGTTGTGGCTACAATTGGAATCATCATGGTGTTGTGATGATGTTGCATATCTAGTTTTGCCCTTTTGTTTTAACTGATGCTGCTGTTAATGCAGCTACTTGCTTGTGCTTGCCTTTCAACTGCACACAAGCCACGAAGAGGTGTGATGGCAATTAAGTTTCGGGTGCAGTGACCACACCAACACTCATTCAATCACTTGAAGATGCGATTTTGCACTTCATTCATAAAATGCCTTCGCATCAACTATGATGATAATTATGATGATGATAATGATGATGCACACGCGTGCGTCTGTTGCACAATGCTTAGCTCGCCGCTGGGGACCACTATTATGCACGATTTTGATGCGCCTTGGTATTGGGTAGTTTCATAGTAGAATTATATGTAAATACTTACAAGTATAGTGCATGAAAAAAAATGAAAAACAAAACAAAAAAATAAACAACAAACTAACACTAAATAAAGAAGTTGAAAAGGAAGTTGAATGAATGAAATTAATGAATATACTCGTAAGTAGACATCATATTATTGCTTGTGTAAATGAAAAGCGAATAAACTTGATTTTCTATGTAATTAGTGGGTTATGTTGTTTTTTCTGATTCTTTTTTTTTTATTATTTATAATTCTAATTTAAAGTGCTTCTAATGTTACTCGATATGAATCTAAAGTTTTAATTTGATAGTTGAAATATTTACATAACAAACATCAAGGGTTACACAAAAAGAGTGCTCAATGTAAGTATGACTACTGCTTGAATGTAAATATGAAAAAATTATTTATAACCAAGAAACTTACGAGGTAAAATGTGGAGTATTTATAATTGATACGAGACTTGATTTATTAACAAATTTGTATCGACATACGGTCAAAAATTGGAATATTTCTGCCTAAATTACCAGCACTTGAACCATTTGCTATATACATAAAAGAGCATAGGGGATCTCGCGGTTCTTCTAAAACATATGTACAAATGCTATATCTACCTTAATATGTAAAACTATGATCATAGATATGCTTTGAGTGATGTAAAAAAAAAAAAATATATGGCAGTTAAAGCCCCGAAGGGTTCTTTGGCCAAGCTTCTTTATCATTACTGTTGTGGGTGTTAAATTTTTGACAGTATTAGAAGGGACGTACTTATTTTAGTCGGTTTCGAACGGCAGAACTATTGCGACATCACTTTTTCTGAGCTTTGTCATAGAGTTCTTTTAGAAGCTTTTCCATGGCAAATTGTTATTGCCGGAAGAATAGTCAATTGCTTGCCGACAGGTGGGTACCGTTCGAAAGAAAAATCTTTTCGATATTCAATTTGTTATGCTTCAGCCAGACCAGAAGAAGGCCAACGCACTGACTACGGCACCCACTTTGAGTAATCTGCTGTTTGAAAAATTGAATTGTTTCCGTGTGAAACTATACTGACACTACTTGTAGCGATCTATGATATCGTCTGTGAACTGCATTGACATTGACAATAAGCATTGTTCAATTTACTTGTAATCAAATAGCTGCTTGGTAGTACAAATTAATTTTCTAATACGCGTATATGACTCTAAAAAAACACACACATTTTTTAAAACTAAAAATATTACTTGAGAATATTCATACACATAATTTATATGCCTTTTGTTTATTCGGCCTTACATAAACAAACCGTAACAACAAGCAGCGCATAAATAACATTCTTGCTGTTGTTGTTGTTGTTGACCTAGTCCGTCGCATCAGTGATAATGTGTTTCCCAAGTCGACAATCTAATTATCCGTGTCTCGTATGTTTATAGCCTATACGCACGTGCATCACACAATAAACCTAAACACATACACACACACAAAAACACACACATAGAGAAACAAAGATGATGTAAACCTGATGAAAAGGAGCGCAAAGGATTTACTGTGATTTTGTTAACTTTCCATTTGCCAAAGATTAGTTTATTTATGTACTAGCTGGTGTGGTCTCCTAGTGTGTGACTGACTGACTCGACTATCGGTCTTTTACTATAAATATACTCGTCTATATGTTTATACCTACGTAGCGTATACGAATATACTAACATTTATGGTGCGTTCTTTGAGCTCATATTACACAAAGTCCCACACAAACACACAGTTATCATGAATATGTCACGTCGATTGTTTTTTTTTGATATTTTTATTCTGCATCTACTTTAGTCTATCCTTAGACTACAAATACGTTATATAAATATATACATACATATATACAAATCTACAAATACAATATATACATATATTGTATTAACTAATAATAAGTATTTATTTCCTTTTCGGTTTTTGTGATGTTCAAAAAATGATTTTCCAATGATGATTCTTATCATTTATCCGGTTTCTTATTCTTCTTGTGTTCACTATGTATATTATTCCCTTCTTGCTTATACTCCTATCTTACCTACGCGTACTTACTTAAATGTTGTTCTATTTCCTTTCTAGGGCATTTCTGTTGTTATTTAACTTGTTTCTTTTGCTAAATATTAGGTAATGACATAAGATTAGATTGACTCTGTTCGATATTGAATTCATAATCTATGATCCATGGGGTATTTTGTCAATTTGATTCAATACAGCTCGAAGCAATGAACTTTTGCGTTGATGATAATTTTTGTGCAACCTTGTTTCCGTTTTGGTTATTTTTCAAGGAAAATAACTTATTCATACACACACTTAGTTGCGTACGCGTTGTAACAATTATCCTGAGGGATTTATGAATGGATTTAATTAGCTGATAAATGTATGCGTGTACATACATCAATGTGATTGTTTGCAGAAAGGCGGTTATATTACAAATACTAGATAATGTAACTTCCTGCTGTTTATTGTAGAACTTGTTGTACAGATGAAAAAGAAAATAAAACCGAAAGTTAAAGAAAATTGATTCAATGTTGCTGCTTTATAAATAGAAACTGTATGAGTATGAAGGGATAATGATAGGATGACCAAATATCTAGAAAAAATATCTTTTCAAAGCATGGTCGATAGATAGATGTGCGCACCTTAATGTCGAACGGAATTACTGGAACCGTAGAATCGCAATACTGAGTGACAGCCAGCTATCAGCTATCAAAGCACTCAAATCTCACCAAGTTACATCAAAACTGGTATTGGAGTGCATTGAAAAGCTGAACATGCTGGGCCACCTCAATCAGGTGTGGATTCTATGGGCTCCGGGGCATGTAGAGATCAAGGGAAACGGAATGGAAGATCAATTTGCCAAGAAAGAAGCATCAACTCCATTTGTAGGGCCCGAACCATTCTGTGGATTAGGATCGGGTAATTACTCCCGTATCATCTTGGAAGAAGGCGATAGACAAAGAGGTCTATACTGAGAAAACTTAACCGGGTTATCACACTCCAAACTAGCGCTAGGGACATACAACAAAAAACGCTACGAGGACTGTATGAATACAACGAAGAACAACTTCAAAATCATTACGGGATTATTAACAGGGCATTATAGGTTGAACTATCACCTAACAAAATTTGGAATTTTCTCCGATGCTCTTTGCAGGTTCTGCATGGAAGAGGATGAGACCGCACAACATGTGATAGGAACTTGTTCGGCACCTGCTTCACAAGAGAAGGAAACACCTGGGAGATTTCATTATACCCGAGGACGAACTTAGACTCTGTGAAGTAGGACCAATACTAAAATACATCGAGGGAACTAGGTTAAGAGACATACCTTAGTTCCGCGAAGGGAGCACAATAGATCTCATAGGTTGCAGTGCAACATCCCCCCAACTATAATAATAATGGTCTTTGGATTGCGATTGATTTCACGGTATTAGAAAATAAAAAAGTGTTGCGGTCGTGACAAAATCACTTCCATTTTCCCCAAATGTATATTTGGATATTCCATATTGAAAAATTGGGAGCTTTCTCTAGCTTCTGCACCAAAGTTGTCTCACAAATAAATCTTAAGGTATTTTATCTACTTAATTTGAATCATATGGGAGGTACATGCTTCACTTTTCTTTTTCATTCTACCATTTATTAAAAAAACGGCAACCATAACCGCCCTAAGGTTAAGGGAGGTGGGTCATTGGAAGGACGAAACCTACGGTCATTGGATGTCTATTAACAAAACAAACGCAAAAACCTTTCTGACAAGACTGCTTATATCATCCCGAAGGTGATATTCAATAAGAATTTCACTGTACTTCTACTCTTGCCGAAGGATTGGACAAGTGGATCCATATCCACGGATGGCTTCAAAATGGTTTGTGGTGTCGGTGCAGGCATATAATCTAAAAGACTAAATGCCAACAAATCTGTGCGCCTCCCCAATTTATCTAGCGACTTCCAGGCGGAAGTTTTTGCCATTGGGGATGCATGTAGGACACTAATAGCAGACTGTAGATTAAACAACAACATCGCTATTATTTCGGATGGTCAAACTGCAATTCAGGCTTTGAATTCAGCCATCTTAACTTCTAACCTGATGGAACAAACCAGAAGGAACTTCACCACATTGAGCGAACGGCACAATGTTTCCCTGATCTGGGTCCCGGGACATCGGAATATAGAGGGAAATGAAAAAGCTGCCGAACTGGCTAGAACCTGCCATGCGAGAAACTCTTGCAGAACCGACACTCACACCATTGAGCGGTGCGGTTAAAAGAGTTATAGACACTAATTACCTCCAAATAGCGGATTGTAGATGGAAAGGTCTTACAATTTGTAAGACCAGCACTATGCCCTGGATACAATCTTAAACAAACAACATCGCTGATAAACAGGAATCGCAGGGATATCTCCAAACTGACGGCAGTTATCACTGGCTTCTGGCTCATCGGAGAGCAGGCAGCCAGAATGGGAATTCATCATAACGCTCACTGTCACAGCTGCAATCAAGCAGAAGAAAAGGGAACTGTTTCCCATTTAATCTGCTCTTTGGAAACAGAGAATAGAGACCTTAGATAAACCACTCTTCAACAATCTCGAAGAGTCTGCGGAAGCAAACATCAACGACTTCCAGAGGTTTCTAAACCGCACGAACTGGATATAGCCGAGCTATTAACAACCGATTAAACAGTTGAAAACGAGGATGTGGCAACAAAATGGCGCCAAAGTGCTAGTTGGATTCATGGAATAAGTCGCCACTTCAATTAACCAACCATTTTAAAGGCACTTTTAGATAAGATAAATTTAGATAATAATATTTGGTATATTGCAGCTTTAGAACAACCTGTGTATATCCTAAATATTGCTGCATTAAAGTGTAGAGGCAAAAAATTTTGCATCTTTGTAGTAAATAAAAACCAGTTCACTTGTTGTGCAAAATATGCCAATGCAGCTTTTTCGATCTACTTACTGGTTACATATTCATAGAAGTATAACGCATAAGTTGGGCTTACTTTCATAGTTATAATGTTCTACTATAACAACAAGCTAAGAGAGAAAGAGAGAGAGAGAGAGAGAGTAATAGTAAATGACAAATTCTACAAAAACAACAACAACAACAACAACAACAATCCTTGATATTAAATTTACCTTATTCGCAAGTTTTTCTTTTGTTTGTTTGATTTCTCTATAAGGTAGATTCATATTCATTCATTCATAAAATAAGCGCAAACAAACAAACGAGCGAATAATGAACGAAAAAACTAGTTTTTTTTACTATGATCATACTCGCGCTAGCTCTACATAGATATGAATGTATTAATACAGCCTCTATAAAGTGCCTACTAACTATCACCGCGTTTTAAATTATAAAGATTGTGCGTTTTATTATATACTTTCGTACGGACTATGTGTAGGTAGGTTGTTGTGAAAAAAAAACCTTCTCTCTTATTGCTGCTACCATTGGCAATGATCATAATGACAATGATGATGATTATTATGTTGACAAAGTGGGGGTTATAAATAATAGATGCGACTACATAGTTGCATTTATTTTATGTACTCGTAAGTTTACAAGTTCAAAAACTAGTTCTCTGAAACAACAAGAAAATAAATAGGGCTCACAGGGTGTTTACTTAAACACTTATATTCTTGTAGTAATTTAGAGTTTAAATATTTACATATAAGAAGTTCACATTTAAAATATTTTATTTTTCGATTACAATTGAGGTCTAAAGAGTCTAAGTCCCCAAAAAAAATTGTTTCTCTACTAGTTATTGCTATCATAAATATTTGGGGGTTAACAATTATGTGTGAAAAATACTCAGAAATATTCCGAAGAAATTTCTGTCTGCATCTACCTCATTGGAACCTAAGCAAACGACGGATTTGAATTAAGCAACCCCAACTTAGAGTGATTCTAATTTCAAAACAATAGAATTAAAATGCACCTAGAATGAGAATAGGTTCAATAATATAATTTGGGAAACAGCAAATGATAATATTTATCCAAAGTGTATTATGCATGCGTCAATAACCGTGTGTGCCAGTGTGCATAATGACTTGTGCAACACGCTTATATATTTATTATGCTATTGTTATTTGTTTATAGAATTTTTACTTTTGCTGAGAAAGTTTCTTATGATAATATTCTTCTTCATATGTGATTAAGTGCTCCCACATATTCGTAATTGCTATGTGTATATATATAGTCTATGTACATAGTATAGTTGCATGAATATGATATAAATTAAGAACACGCGAACTTTTCTTTTTACTTTTTTTGCACTATTATTATGTTTTTCTTCCTGTTTTCTGGTTGAGCTGCTGTTGCAGCTGAGATTTTGGATTTGCAATTGATGTACCACACAAATGTTCACAAAATGCTCCCTAATCGTGTATGGCCTGCCGGTTGGGTGTTGTTGTTGTTGTTGTTTTTGTCTGACTGCATACAGATTTGCAGGTTTTCCCTTAGTCAATGTTTTCATTTCTTACCAGTACATACTATTGTAGAATATGTAGTCGTATATGCATCTAAATATAATGCAGATAATTCTCTCACACAGTTCATTCTTAGCACATTGGTTATATTTGTTGTGATATTGCAATATTGCATGAATATATTTAGACGTATATGTATAAGATGAAAGGAAGGAAGCGTGCGAAATTCACACATAAATTATGAAAGAGGCCAAGTGTGACCAATGAATATACGATTCCCACTAGCAGCTACATACATACTTAGCAACATGATTTGGCTTGATTTCAACCTATCTATGAACATATATATGTATGCAGACCATTTGGATGACTTTGTGGTTACATCTAGATATAAGTACCAATGCATGTATATCTGTATATATTATGAGAGCTCTTTAGATTATTTAGTTTGTTTTCATCAAGTCTTCAAAAACATACATAGTTACAACAAGTTGTAACAAAATATTGCTGGAAAATTAAAAGTGTATAAGTATATCTTTTCTTTTTTTTTTGCTCTTGTATGTGCATATGTTTGCTTTAGTTAAGTGATCATTAACTAGTAGTCATAATAAGAAGTGAACTAAAAATAAAATTGGTTATTTACATATTGCATATACCAACAACGTATACAACATTTATAATACCGCATCTCAATTGCTAATGCAACCCTCATTGATTGTACTTACTATTGGATTATATTTGCTATTGAACTCAATATGTATGTATATATAGAACTCTATTATGACGTATACATGTATTTCAATCCTTTCACGATTATTTACCCTTTTTTTCTTCACCTTCATTTACAGTTAAATATTATAAATTACCTCACGTATTTGCATCAAGAAGGCGTATGTATCATAAGGCAATGAAGAACTTTTTAAGACTACTCCCGAAATTTGTAAAGTTCCACAATGGGCACGCACAAACTTTTGTAGTGTAAATGTGCTTGAAATTGCCAATCGAAGTATCCTTTTATACAGTCTTATTTATATTTATATGTACATAAGTTGGTACATTTAGTATGAGTATATGTTTATATTTAGCATATATATTTTGTACATGAATAAAGGGTAACTCTTATAATCAACCGCACGACCGCATTTGTCATACCACTTTAAACACACACGCATATTTGCCACACCATTACGAATCACACATATTATATGCAAATATGTACACGTTAAGATGCCTTATTCTCTATAACAAATGGAAATATAAAGTTTGGTTTATCTTATGAGTTAAGAGTTTTATATGGTCTCAAATAGTAGTTAGAAAAATATAAATGATTAAATTATGCATGAAAAGTTTTTGCATAGTCTACCGACAGATTCGAAGTAATGAGATCTTTAAAGGTTTTTGTTTATCTCACGAACGTAAGTAAAATAAATGAAACTTCATGTTTCGCTGGTAAAACAGGGTCTTTTTTTGGTGAGCCATCTTAATATTACCCATATCTATATCTATATACCTACGTATAGAATTAATATATGTGGATTTGTTTTTTCTTTTTTTTTTTTTTGCCAAATTTATTAAGAAATCAAGAACTATGTTTTGTAAATATAATCACCACTTAGTACAATATACATATGTAAGTAAAACAAATAAAGTCTAAAATCATCAAAGCATTAGATTAGCTTTGCTTCACAATGAGATTACGAATGCTTCAAATTAGAGAATAATGCTTCCAGCAACATTGAAAAATTAGAGGAGGATGTGTTATGAATTAGAATAGTTACATTCTATGGATTTTAGGTCGCTAAATCCGAATCCATGGTTGATTTTCCGCCACCACCTTTAGATTTCTTTGTAACAACAAAGAGTATAGTTTTTTTGGCGAGTTTTGCATGTTTTTGAGGTTAGAAAGAAATCTGAAAGTAATGGCCGATATCCGTTGTGATAGCCACACAAAAAAGAAAGTAGGATATCCAAATCGACCAGAGTGATCTCATTCTTTGAAGTTTGGGTCGCTGACTCCAAGTCCTTAGTCGGACTTCTGCACATCTCCAGCAGAATCTCTAAGAAAATAGTTATTTTAGATTAGAAAGAAATCTGAGGGTGATGGCGGAAATCTGACTACGGATTAGGGTGCATCTACTCAAAATTCGTAGAATGCTATTACTCCGGTACTTTGGACACCCTACTTTTTTAAGGGGCTGTTACAACCGCTCGGATATTAGCAATTACTCTTAGATTTCTTTCTAAGAGGTAATGGAAGGAGAGATGGTTCAATCGCTGTCGTATGTGAAATTGTGCAAGACTGGCATAAAACATTCATTCGCATTCGCGTAAATATTGCAGTTCGACCGCAAACTCTTTGAATTGTGCCATATAATTAATACCAAAAAATGAACGAATCACGTTATTCACTAAGTAACGTAATGAAATATAGGAGGTAGGTAGGTATATTGAGGCGTCTACCCGCTCGTGCGGATCCATTTAGGCCAAATGAGGAAATGAGGAAATAGAGTAACTTTTGCTTAAAAACAATGCTAAAACTCATGAAACTAAGATCAAACGGCACTAATTCCAGCATTATAGATCCTACATGTTGGATAACATATACGTAATATGCATTGAAAATGCACATCTCTAATTATCCATCTCATATTTCATGAAAATTGAATTTTACAACACAATTTGACACATGAATAAGACAAATGACATATATGTAATATTATAAACTGTTAATTCTAATACACATTTAATAATGGAAAGTTTACAAATTTTATCTTTTCACATTTCACATTTTGTTGTGGAAACTTTTTCACATCACATTTACATATGCATTGAATTTTTAGCGTTTGTATGAAACATAAAAGCTTGCCACATAACAAGTTCATATGATGACAGTTTTGTTTATAAAACTTTTTTTTTTTTTTTTATAAATGTTGTGCACATGCAATTGCAACCGAACACTCTACAGCTCATTTATTTTGTGATTTGGAAGTATTCGATCTTGATTTTCTTCTTCTAGTTTCTGTTCAAAATAAAAATTTAAATAAAATATCGTACAATATATTGAAGAGTATCTGTAGAGTATACAAATTATATGTGTGTACTGCACTGAGAATATGAAAAGTACCAAATTATCTGATAGAAAATAGACGCGTATATGGATAAATCATGTGCTGGAAACCCTGTCCTCACTTGAAGAACATTAGAAATGATATACAGACGGTTAAAAAAAAATATTTTAATGATTATATCTGCCTTTTCAATAGAGAATGAGAATTTTACCATGTGCCCATGACTTTATGACTTTTTCGCATAAATCGACAGATCGATTTTGCAATTTTGAGTAGCTATTGAGATTATCTAATCCTTCTAGTCTTCTAGCCTATTGTATTATGGGCACATCAATGGTTTCACATAGACCCAACGAATGACGTTGACGATCGCTCACTCAATTTTTTTTTTAGGTGTAGTCCTAATGATTGCTGTTGAATGGATGGATTAGGTAGATCTGGTTATTAGCAATTCATGTTTTTTCCATCTTAGCATTGACACCTAACTACAAGTTATTTGAGTGCATTAAACAAATAATGCTTCAGGCGTTTTAAAGTCACTTTAAACTTTGTACATATCGATATGAATATTGTGAGAGATTAGAATACATACATACGTAAATACCAATACATTGAACATACTCGTACATCTATGCAGATTTATGCATGTTCAAACATACATTCAAATCTGGTTACAAACATACATACATACTACTTATGTATGTATATATGTATGCGTATGTACATGTGCATAAATTGTTTATGTTCTAATTTCAAGTAGAGGGAGCTTGCCTTTGCAAATACTCAGTCATGTTGCATAAATTTAAAAAAAAACACACACAGAGACAAGAGGATGGTAGTAAATTTCGATACAATCAATTCACCCTTTTGGTGACATGACTAATCCTATTAAAATCTATGTCAGTGTCAATTACCCATATTGAATAATTGATGATAGTGTTGCTGATACCAATGATCATGATGATGGTCATCATAATGATGATGATGATGATGATGATGATGATGGCGAATAAAAAGTTATTGCATTCCTTTATATACTTATAAATATGGTGTTGTTGTGTAGCACATGTATTATATGGAATATATGAATACTCATACATGCATGTATACTAGCTGCCCTATACGAAAAATGAGAGCCTGTTGTTTTGTGTTGATAGTCAATAAAAAAATTTTAATGTTTTAGTGGAGCATAGTTGAAGCATAGAGCATAGACAATAATCGTGCATATCTTTTGGGGCAACATTTTTGTCCATGCTTTACAACTGATAATACTCATATGGTTCAAAATTTGTGTCATACTTACAACATTTGGTATATTTCATAAAGCAATCTTTCTGCTGTAACCAGATGATAACTTAAGAAGAATTCTTCAGTAAATTTTAGTAATGTGTGATTGATTTTACCACATGACACGTTCATATATACAGTAATTTATACTCCTACATACACAATAAATGGCTCTAAGCTATAATGCTGTTCGGTGATAAATGTATAGGAATTATTTAAATGTATTCAAAATATTTTGATATTCAATGATATATGTGTTCACATAGTGAGTGTGAGCAAGAGAGATAAGGTGCAACATGCTAATGAGGGTGGCTATCATAGAGAATAATACGTATGAATAAGCTTAATTGTGCCAGCAGCTGCTGTTCTACGTATGCTGCTTTATTCCTAATCATGTGACGTTGCGTTATTCTAGTTAATTTAATAATTACAGATAATACCATACAATACCCACCGTACGTTTTGTACACTCAATTATCCAACTTGGCAATATGACATGCCGCACTTATGATGCTTACCGTAGCTAACTGTATTCTAAAAATAAAAATTTTCGACAATCCATGGAGACTTACGCTTAACATAGTCACAGCATACTACACAATTCTGTTCGAATAATTATTTTTGAATTATGGACATTTGATGTGTTGCAACACGATATTGAACTGTCAGATATAGTGGCAGGCTACAGACGCGAACGAATCAAATACGTTTTAATCAAAATACGCAGATGAATGGTAACCAGGGAGATGTGGTGGTATTAGCAGGCTTTTGTGACAACTGCAATACTCTTGCCATATGATAATTGAGTCATTATTAAGTAGCATCTGCATACACTCAGATAGGAGGAGGACATTTAGTTAAATTCACAAATAATTAACATAGCAAAATTACACATACGAGTAGATTGTGTTTATGTATTAATGCATATGTCGTGCATACATACATATATATGCATAAGCATTTATATGAGATCTGTTCAAAAATTCATGGAACATTTAGAAGTTAATTTCTTTAAGTTGAATTTTCTTTTTAAGACTTTTTAAAAGCGAATAAAAATTAATTTTATGCTTTAATAATTAAGAAATTTAAACCTTAAATTTGTTGTAAATTCTGTAACAAATAACCGAATCTGGAATTCTTTTACATCATCAACGTGTTTGCGTTTTTCGCGAAAACATACACATACAATTACTACAATGCAAGAACATGCTCGTATCTATGTATAATGATCGATGGTTTTTTAATGGCGTTTGCTTAATACACAGCGCATAATGTAGATGTACAGTATTTGGGTGAGGTGGTATATCGTGTCAGTTTGTGCATTCGTGTCTGCATGTACATAGTACACTTGCATATGTTCGTAGATGTGTAAGTTACTATTTTTACATGACTTTTATGAGTGTTCATTTGTTAGTAGCTACATATGTGCATATTTGTGTTGTGCTTTTGAGAATAAGTAGCTCATGTCATGTGAATTTTATTGCAATCATTTGTGTTCCTGTGTGTATTAGCAGTAAATAAATACACAACTATATTGCGCTTAGAAAAAGAGAGACACATAATAAAATATCAATTTGGAATATTATTCATACAAAAGTAGTGATTATGAAAATAAAATGAAATTTCACATTTTCAACTTTACTTTTTCGCAGGAACATTTTAGGGTTTATCATTTCAATAACCTTTTCCTACCCTCATCGGGTCTGGTGCTACTATTAAATGTTTTAGAAACGAATATCCATTTGAAAATCAATCAATTTCTTTTTATTATTATTATTATTATTAGAGGGTTGTATTGCACTGCGACCCTAAGTCTATTGTGCACCCCATCATGGATTAGAGCATTTCTCTAAGTCCAGTATCCATAAGGAAGTTTAGTATAGATCCTACGCTAATGAAATTCAGCAGATTTTCCGGTATTATCAATTCCCCAAAGTTTTTCTTTCTTGTTTGCATAAGTGCTGGGCACGTTCCTAACATATGTTTTGCAGTTTCATGCTCTTCTCTGAATGTCGGCAGGTTTCTATCCGAGAAGATTCCCAGTTTTGTTAGGTGATAATGCAACCTGCAGTGTCCTATTAATAATTCCGTTATAATTCCTATATTATTATACTTTAAACTGATACATTACTCAAGTCGTTTTAGGTTGTAGGTCCCTAAAAGTGTCTTGGATTGGGACAACCCTGGTAGGTAGGTTTTCCCAGTATGATTATCTTTCTGATTCTTCACTCCTTTTAATGACTATGGATAAAGCTCCTTTGCCCAGACAACAGAAGGGTTTTGGGCCTACAAGCAATGGGTCGGCAAGCAATTCACAATTCTTTCGACACTAACAATTTGCAATAGAAAAGCTTCTAAAAGAACTTTGTGATAAAGCTCAGAGAATGTGACGTCACAAGGGTTCTGCCATTCGGAACCATTCCAAAATTTAACATGCACAATAGTACTCGAAAGAGCCCTTTGGGGCTTATAAGTGCCACATATTAATTTTATTTATTATTTGGATAGCTCAATAATAGTTAATAATAGTTAATTTTTTCGTTATGACACTTCTTTTCTTCATGTAAAATTAGCAATTTGATTGTACTTTATGCAATTTTTATTAGTAATTCAATCTATTAAACATCATCTTTAAAGAAACCTTTTGCAGCAGCGAAAAAAGCTAGATAAAAAAGAACAAAAAATGGAGTACGTCAGTAAAGAAGAAAAAAAATCAATGATTGCGAGACTAGCTTTTCAGAAATGAAAAACTAAGGCGTTTGGATGTATATGTGTATTTGTTATGCCCAAATTGAATACCTCAATGGCAACATTTTTAACGTACACACACACACACACATAAATGGTGTCTGGGGTTTAGTGGGAACACAATGATAGTAAAACTAGTGTTGTGAATTGTACGTTAGTAAAATCAACTGAAGAGTTTTGCAGATAAATTCACATAGTGAGATATAACTACCTACACATATAAAGGATGTTATGGAAGTGGGTTGTATTGGGATGAATTGCGGTGAAACGATGGGATTTTGGCTGTAAAATAAATATGCAACGATGTGGAAAATGTGATGATGCACACAAAGTTACCACCACCTCAGACACGCACCGCACCGCAGCAGCGGAAGCAGCAGCAGGTAAACTTTTCAATTGCCAAGTTGTACCTTTTTTTTTTTTTATCGGTGATGGTGCTCTTATTCATGCATGAATTTCCCTTATTGGGCTTTCTTTTCAAATTCCAAAGTGATTCAGTATGATGAGGCTTTGTGCTGGTGCTGGTGGTGGTAGAGAGTTTTAGTTCTATACAATGCGCACTTTAGTGCAATGTGTACACCGATGTGTTTGTGTGTATATTGATATAAATCGCTCGTATATCGCTTTGCTACTTCGTTGACTTCGCTGGCCATTTTGCTCTTTTATACTAATCTCTACTGTGATCGACCGTAAGTAAGTATGCCACGTTTGTCGCCATCAACTCCCAAAACATCACAATGATTTTGTTTTCATTTTTACGCATTGTTTCATTTCATTTCATTACGTACACACACACACACACACACACACACATGCACGGTTTTTTCATTATCCTTATTCGTTTTAAAAATTATTTTTCTTATTATTGCTGGTTGTTATTGTGGTTGTGGATGTTACTCTCGGTGTCGTTTGTTATTAGTTAATGTCGCTGTAGGCAAATATGTCCAACCAACGATTGGACCAATGATTTTTCTTTTTAAATACTGCTGAACTAAGGTGAATTGAATCAAAAAATGCCATCTCACCACTATAAGACAGCGAAGAGCTTGAAGGAAAAAAAACTAATTTCAATTATATACAAGAATTATTGTTGTTGTTGTTGCTGTTGTTATTTGTTTTGAAAATTCAAACAAATCAATTTGCAATAAATTTTTCTTGTTTTTCCATTTTACTTAGTGGTGCTTCTGTTTTATGTGTTGATCGTACTCGTACATTTGATTATATCATTTAACAAGCTAATAAGTTACGCGGCACTGAATCTGTGAATATGGGGTTGACTTGACGATGATTATGATTCCACGATACTGACTAAATACATACATACAGTGTTGCGCTTCGTTGAATACGTGTGCCACTACGTATGCCACTACTATGTACAATATTATTACTGTGACTTATTGACGCATGAGCGAATGAAAGTGAGAGTTAAGCAAATGGCTTTTCCATATTTGCTTTATAGCATTTACATACATATAGGTGGGTGGCTCACATCAGGTGTCTTAAAGAGCAGAAGCAGGTGTTTAAGAATGATATACTATAAGTACGTACCATAGATGGCAATTTTTTTTCTTTAGAAAATTGCCATGTTAGGCTTGAATTATGTGCGCAGAATGTGTTCAGCTGTCTTATCTTCTATAGATGACATTATGTCTCAAGAGATTCAGGTGTATATTTAACACGTTTACGTTTACGCACGTTCAGAAACGACCTATTGGTAGTACATTTTGTATATGTATTAAGCGAAATTATTGTATTATTTGGATATTGTGGTAGCGATGAATATTGATTGAATGCTTCTGCAGGACGTTTTCTTGCAAAATATCGATAGTATAAGAAGTAATCTGCTTATATTTGATTAACTTTTATCTGAAAACATTTCCCCAAAAGATCTTTCGGACGATTTTTATTTGCTGGATATTATTTGAAAGAATAAATTTTAAAATTGTTTCAAAATTTATAACATTTTTAATTAAAATTATAATTATATACATAGAATCGTAATGATTTCATTTAAAAACTACATAAGCCAACGTTTCATTAATCTGAGTTCCGGGATACCGGAACATACCAGGTGTACAAGCTTAAATCCGCAGTTTTTCGGTAAAAAAAAATAATTTTTTTTTCATAGAAAGCCAAAAATTAATTTATTCAAAGTATTTGCCCTCACTAGCTGTACATTTTTCCCATCTCTCGGGCAATTTGTGTATTCCATGCCAAAAGAATTCCTCATTTTTCGAGGCAAACCACTCGTCAAACCTTTTTCCTACGTCTTCATACCAATCGAAGTGCTGCTCGGCGAACGCGTGACCCATCGACGAAAACAGGTGATAGTCAGAAGGGGACAGATCTGGTGAATAAGCGCGATGAGGTAGCACCTCCCAATTGTGTGTGTCCAAGTAGTTTTGGACCAGTTTTGACGTTTGCGATGGGGTGTTGTCGTGGAGAAAAATCAGCTTCTCATGTTTTTGTTCATAACCAGGCCTTTTTTCACCCAAAGCACGGCGCAATTTCACTAGTTGTTGGTGGTAGCGGTGAACATTGACAGTTTCACCAGGTTTCAACAGCTCGTAGTAGATGACACCCTGCTGATCCCACTAAACGCACAGCATCATCTTGCGTCCAAAGCGATTTGGTCTTGGAGAAGAAGTTGCTGGTTGGCCGAGATGGACCCACGATAATTATCGTTTAAGATTCTCAAAGTATATCCACTCAAAGTATATTAACTGCAGGAACGACTTTCTTTTTTGTCTAGCAAGCAAGATTTCGCATGTGTTTTGGCGTCGCTCCATCTGCCTATCGTTCAATTCTTGGGGTAACCATTTTCCAATTTTTTGAACCTTCCCAATGGCTCGTAAACGTATGAAAATGGCTTGTTGAGTAACAAATAACTGTTCTAAAGTTTCTAAATAGCACGAACTGAATATAACCGTGCTGCCCACACAAACAACCCAACGAACAGTTGGAAGCGAGGATGTGGTAAAAAAACGGTGCGTAAACGCTATTTGGACTCATGGATGAGTCACCACTTCAACCAACCAACCAACCAACCAACCAACATATGACTACGATTTGAATTATTTATAAAATATTTTATAATTGCTTCTAATCTAACAAGATATTTTCATTGATTTATTGTATTTTGCAAATTGAATAAATTTATTCAGTCCAATAAAGCTCTACTTTATTGTACTCTATTTACAATAGGAGTAATGCGCAATCGACTTTCAATTAAGCCCATTTCGCTTATCGGTATGAGGACTAATTTTAATTGCCGTTGCCGATGACAAAGTTCATTGACTTGCCTCTCAACGATGACATCATGATTTGTTACTCTATTGTCATGCAGTCGGTAGTGGTAATTTATGAGGGAAAGCGGCAAAAGGTGCAGAAATTTGTAGTTCTAAAATGGGCAAATTTTTAGCATTTTTTTTATTTTTTTAAAATAGAAATTAATATTGTGGTCCAAAAGGATTTTAAGGCAATCATCTGGTGCATTTTTACCATACAAATTTTTTGTATCAAATTACATTTTTAATATTCCATATAGGATTTTATGTTTACAAATCAATAGAATTGTTGAATCTGGACTTTATTTTTTATCGATGAAGGTGTTTTATTATCTTTCATATCTTTGCTTCAGTCCTTCAGTGAATTTATGTTAAAACATAAACATAAAAATACATGTTTTTAGATATAAACAAGTATTTAGGATGGCAGTGACAAAAGGAGAAGCAGTAAAAACTGAAGACAATAGTGTCGAAATTTCATAAATAAACACTTTAATTTGGTAATCTTACATAAATGAATTATTTGGTATGCAGATGTAAATATTACTGGTTGCTCGATATCATTTTATGTATATTGTATATAAGTATTTACTAGTTATACGTATTTTATAACTCGTATATAAATATTTATACTTCATTATATGTAGGTAAAATATTATATATAGGTACATATTTTTGTTCCATTGTACCTACTACCTACTACATATATTTTGCTGTTTTTATTGTTCACATATTTTATTGTCACCAATTGTTGTATGCTTCCTCTTGGTATTGCCATTGCTGTTTTTATTATACAGGTTAAATATGTAATAGTAAATTGCCTTTAAAAGGTGTTTCTGATAAATGATGCCATTGAAAATATTTGTATGCATATGTATGTGTACCTATATGGCCTCAAATACATACATATTTCATATTTATTCGTACATATGTAAGTGTTTTTCAACTTTGTTAAAATATAGGTAGGTACCTCCTATGGTCTTTGCACTAGTGTCACAAAAGCATAGAGTAAACAACATTAAAAAATGATTGAGAGAACAACGAGCCAACCAGCCAACCAACCAACCAAACAACCAGCTCTGTCGTATTTGGTTGGTAATAAAACGCAGCATTTTGGCATAAATCTATCCAATTTGATTGTGAACTTTTAGCTGCAGTTAGATAAATGATTCTGTAAAGGGGGGGGGGCGAAAAAGCATGATAAAATAAATTCATATGTACATATATACGTACAAAGGAACAGAGGGTGGATCACATGTGTTTCACACTTGGTTCCAAAAAAAAAATAAAATGTCGTAGGTATGCAATATGTATGAAATGGGTTTTTGTTATATACATACAAGTATGTGTTTAGAATGATGAGTTTTAAAATTGCCATTATCAAAAAAAAAAAAAAAAATTAAAAAAAATTACTGTACATTAGATCTGTTCAAAAATTTAGCCCATTATCAGAATATACTTTTTTCTTTCTGCATTCAGGTTACAATAAACAATTTTTCCCAAAAAGGCGGACATTTTAAAATCAATTATACTCAGAAAATAATTAATTTTATTATAATCTTTATTTTTATAAATCAAGAAATTTAATCATATCTTTCTAAGGCATTTTGCAAAAATAGGTAAAGGAAGAAGAAGCAGGAAAATCTTTTTTTTTTTTGGATCGCATAAGCAAATATCATGCTCTGAAAATTTGAACTGAGCTAATATACGAACATATCATCATACTTATGTACACAAATATTAGTTTAAAATCCATAAGGATTACGTACTTATATGAACTAATTTTATACGACATAACTCTTGTGACAATATTTTTTTGAGCTTTTATATGACACTTTTGTTTTTACTCTTTTACTACAAATATTTACCGCGATATTCACGTATGTATGTTATATCGTTGCAAGAAGAAAAACAAATGGTTTGGATGGTATCTAATTTGTGAAACATTTTTTGACTAAGTATGCTGATGTTTGGAATTTGTTTGAACTGCGTCACAGTAGACTAGTATTTAAGCACTAACTTTAAGGCACACACCTTATAGTAATTAATTTTGAAATTTCATTGAATATCATTTTGTAGAATGCAATCATGCTTAAATCAACGGTAAGAAAAATATTGTAAATAACTAAGGACATCAATAAATATTGCCATCAATAAATACTAGCATCAATAATTACTGTTATCAATATATACTGATTATTACTGCCATCAATAAATATTGGCATTAATAACTACTGTCATCAATAAATATTGACACCAATTCCAATGAACTCTGATGTTAAAATTAAATAGTAAACAGAAAAATACTATAAACTCATTTTCAAAAAGTTGCAAAAGTAGTAAACCTTTGTCACAAAATAGACTTGTGCTTTAGAAAAACCAAAAATTTAAAGTACAAAAAAAAAAATTTAACAAAAAAAAAACAACAGACGCAGAAATACTAAGGAGGTAAAAGAAAATCCTTAGAAGCAATTTTTTTTATCGAAAAACTTTCTGCATATCGCATATCGCAAAAAAATCAAGATTAGAAAAAAAGAACGTTTAAAATTATTTCAAAATGGCTGCACATTTGTTGTAGTTATGTACATACGAGTACTTTTATATACAGAAACTCATAGAAAAATTCATTATCGTCGTATAGCAAGTACAGTGGATGTGCAGTATAACGAACTATTTTGTTAAATAGACTTTCGATTTAATGAGCTGCAAAATTTTGTCCCATATTAGGAACTATAGTTAAATTTGGTATTCCAACAACATGCAAAAACAATAAAAATTTGATTTAGTTTTAACGAAAAGTTATTTGCGTTCGGTCGGGGTTTTTCTTTAAAGAAGTAAGCATCTTTATAGGCCCGGAACCGTTCGGCGGATTGGGAAAGGGTAACTTGTCCAAAATCTTTAGGGAAGCAGAAGATATACAAAGGAAGCAATATTGGGACAATCTACAGCGGTTATTACAATCAAAGTCGCTCTTAGGAGCATACAACCTAAATAGATTTGAGGATTGTATGAAGCTAAACAAGAATAACTTCAGAATTATTACAGGAATTCTGAGAGTACATTGTAGGTTGAAATATCACTTGACAAAACTGGGAATTTACTCTAATGAAATTTGTAAGTTTGCGGGGAGGATGATGTAAACTCGTTACACGTGCTGGAGGTGTGCCCCGCACTAATGCGAAAACGAAAGAAACACATAGGTGAACATCTACTAACTGATGGGGCAGTCAGACTCGGGAATATAAGCGTAATACTACATTTCATAGAGGATGTTGGATTCAAAGAAATACTTTGAAGCAAAATGAAGGGGGCACGATAGATCTTATAAGTCGCGGTGTTACATTCCCATTAACAACAATAATAATAAGCATCTATATCTATGAAAAAGAATTCAAAGAATTTCAGTTTAAAAAATCTCGGCCAAATATGAATTTTCGAAATTATCGAAATCATCGAAATCATAAAAAAGTAATCTAAACTCGTGTGGTGCGTTAAATCCTTGAAAATAAGTGAATTGTCTAAGTTGAAGCATGCAGGAACAACTCCGCTAAATTTCATAAATTTTTCAATTCTATAAATTCAATGTACAATATTATTCCTTATATTGGACATCTACTGTACGTCTATGACGCCGACTACGACTGCAACAACAACAACAACAAAACATCATACACATACATATACGGTGTGGCATTCACAGCAGAAAACTTTACAAATTAAAAACGCGTATAACTTTTGCCGCCATTCATTCATGCACGTTTTCAAGGCTTACGAAAAATGAACTGCAACGCAAACGTTTTCGTAGTAGATGGTTTTATTTTTCAATTTTTTTGAGGGAGAAATTTCGCTTTAAACGCGAGTATAATAAATATTATAGAAGAAACGCAGAGTTCTCGTATTTATGCGGATGTGAGTATGTGAAAAAGTAGGCTTTTAAATAATAATAGCGGTTACAATTAAAAATTATATATAATAAATTATCGTATGTTTTTATACTATTTTAACTATTATAAATAATACTTATAAAGAATTATTTTGGGGGGGAGTAAAAAGGGCACTTGATCTAAGAGTGCATTAAAAATAGAAAATAAAATTTGAGGAAGAAATAATTGCAATATTAATAATTTTATTATGTTTGAGTGCAATGAAAAAAATGCTATGTACAGTACAGTCAAAACTTTTAGCTTCGCCATACAGGGTTGGCACATTAGTAAATTTTGCATGATTTTGCATGAGCATTACTTTTGGATAGTACTAGTGGAATAGAACATTTCGAATGCTATCGTGCTTGATCGAGCTGAATAATTGAACTGGTCATTTATAGATATTTAGTCAAGGCACGAACCACTGACGCACTATTTCACGTGTTGCTGAGATATTGCATTTTTCGACAGCTTAGCTGACGCACAAATTAATAAATAAGTAATCTTGTTATAGGTAAAATAAAGTTTCTTAAATCAAATACTATCCTTTGGCATTTTCATATATGATCTCAGTATAATGTCCATCAACAATTTGCATCATAAATGTATGCTTGCCAAAGTTAAGAATGTACCAAGGTGTTTATAGTTGTTGCCTGTATTATGTGTTATTATGTGTTATTGCTTTTTATTGAAAATTTAGTAGTCAAACTCTTTTGTTTTTCATTTTGTTCCTTTTGATTTTACTTCATTTTTGATTTTATACTTTTGCACTTTTGAGCTAAGTATACGCATACACATATTGCTAAAGGCAGCGCCAGACAATGAATACATGCCTTTACATTGAAGTCCTTGAAATGTGTTCAGCGTTCTATTGACGGCTATTGAAAGCATGTACCGATGTACAATATATCCATCCATTATGTTCAGTAAATATTTCGCTGCTGCTACATATGAGTACTTACTTGGGTTGCTGCTTTTCAAGTAGCTACATATATGAGTCTATCGGTGAGGGTATATGCATACCTGCATATATTCGCGCATACATATACGAGTGCCTTTGTGTAAGCATAAGAGTGTTTTTCTCGATGTTGTGTTCACATTCTAATGCACACTACAATATGCAATATTCTTATGTTATGGACATTATGTTCGATACTTTTTACATCAAAACAATGAAGGTATGATGTGTTATGATGGATGCATTTTTAGCTTACACAAACACACTGTTTACACTGAAAAATGCCAGAATAAATAGTATTGTTGTACATGAATATAACTTTCCACACATAACAAGCAATTTGAGTTATCCATTGTTGCCGCTCTGATGTCAACATCAATCAGCCAGTCAGTCAGTCAGTCAGTCAGTCCGTCAGTCAATCAGCCAGTCATTCAATGTTTTTAATGCTGTTTATGCCATCATTTTTCGCAAATAACTACAACATTTTTGTGTGCTATAACACAATACACCCACGAGTAAAAGTAAGTTTTGTGAAACTGTATATCGAATCATGAATATATTCACACAAATTATGTTCGTTTCGCATACAAGCATATATATCCTATGTATGTTTATATGAATATCGCCTTGTTCATCTATTTTTTCATATCTATTCTGATCTAAATGCATAAAGTATGGTTTATGCAGATGATGAAATTCATCAAGTGAAAATAGGGCTTCAGCACCTGCTACTTATTCATCACTTTGAATAGCTGCGCGTAAATTTGCGTTTTTCCTTATTGTTGGTGGCTACTAAATCCATGGTTAGTGTTAGTAAACTGTTGACTGAGAGTCAACATAGCTATATGATATGATGTTGAGCTGCAAATGCTTTACATATTGTCATCGTGTTGCTAACTCATCAACTCAATAATCAATTGTTTGTGCGACAACAAGCAAGGAATCAAGTATGTGAATATTTAGAATATTTGCAATATTGATACATATGTAATGTATTTAAGTGGAACTCTCTGAATTCGAAACCATCGGCAATCTCATGTCAAACTTTAATTTAATATCGTAAATTTGTAATTTGTTGCGTATGAAGCAAAATCATATTGGTTTTTCTAAGCTAACCTCTACTTTGGCGTATGAGTAATTAAATTCTGTTTAAGCACCATTTGTACATACACACCTACACCTACACACCTACATATAACTATGATTGTGCATATGTCTTAAAGTTAGTTGCAACCACAATGTCGTTGTCGTAAAATATTCAATAGAAAATTTCATTAGTAGACAGAAGGCTTTCTTATTGTTTTTATGAGTTTTTTTTTATGACTTTGTGGTGTTATCATTAACACATGCCCAAGCAAATGTATGTAGTACATGCATACCTATGTAGTATATACTCAAACTAACATGTGTACTTAGATATATATATATTGGTCACACATTGGCGTAATACATATATATTTATATGTGTGTATTCTCGTTAACTCACATAAGGACCAGAATTCCATTAGTGTTGTTGTTTTTATTATTACTATTGCTAAGTATATAACTCCATAAAGAAATACATATGCTTATATATATAAATACTCGTAAATAGTGTGTGTGTGTGTGTATGTACATATAAATGTATTAGAGAAAAAAAAAACAGAAGTGCGAAAAAAGGAAACATTTTTCATACAAACATATAAAAAGAATAAAATCACTTGGATCGGCTCACTTGTGATTTATAAAAGAGAAATAAGTGTTTGCGTGTGAGTGTGTGAGGGTTTTTTTTTTTGCGAATGATATAACAAAACGCATACATATATATAAGTATACCTATGTGTGTATATTTCAAAAATGAAGCATTTCCGGAAGGAACGTTTTGAAAATAACAGCAGCAACAACTACAACAACTTCAACAGTGTAGAATAGAGAGGGTTAAAAATATACTTATTTTTTTTCATTTCTACAAAAGATTGAAATTGAAATGTGATCAAGGATATCACTAGCAAAGCTAAATCGAATCAAACAGGACAGCAGTCAAATAGAGCAAACTTTACGCGTCTACCACCAAACAACAACTATACAAAAGCGAAATGAAATAAATGCTGGTGGTACTGTGATAAAGGTGTTGGAACAACGTGATATATACAATTGTACACATGCATTCGTACATTGTTGTATGAGGGAGGAAATCAGTTTGTATTGTACAAAAAAAAAAAAAAACCAAAACAATTTCAAGTCAAAGGGGTACTTGTTGGTAGATGGCAGCTGCCTTATCAGTGTGAAGAAATCGAGAATTCGATTAGCGAATAGCTTAGTAAGCTTGGCTCTCGTAGCAAAATTTTAACAAGAGTGCTTCATTGTATTGTTGTGTTTGAATGTGTACTATTGTTATGTAAGTGGTGGTACGGTAAGTATATGAAAACGCAGGTAAGTATACCGTACGTGTTTGTTGTTTTCGAGAGTCTAAGTGGCTAGTTGTTTGGGGATTCGACATTGTTGCTGGTGTTACTGCTATGCGTATGTTATGTTTAGATGCTTCGTGAATATTTATGCTTGTTGATTTTTTTTCTCTTCTTCCCTCTCTATGTTGTTTGTTTGTTTGTCCTTTTCTTATTATTTTGCGTAGCTATACCTTTACTTTATTTTACATTATTATTTTATTGGATTTTCATCATCATCTTCTTCTTCTTTTTCTCTATTTCTTTTTGCATAATGGAACTTGAGGGTTTTCAATTTTTTGGGGTTATTGTTGATTTTTACCTTGTTTTATATATATATTTTTTTTTGTTTTTTGCATTTTCTATTCAACATGAAAGCAACAATGACTGGTTCACTATGATGCCGTACAATATTACAATGCTTTTAATTGTAAATTAGATCATTTTTTGGGGCAAACTTACGTACTACAATTTAATATATAACTCAGAAGATGAAGAAATGAATTGCAAATAAAAGCTGTACATAGCACATCCACATATTGAAGATTTCACTATAAATTGTTAAAGGAAGTTGGTTCTTTTTTCCACCATTTGTATGCTATAGTTATTAAAATGTTAAAAGGACTTAATGCAAGGCGTGGGAGTAAAGTATATATACATTAGAGTGGTACTTAGCTATTCAGTTTATCGAATACTCCTAAGTATACCATCTTCTTCGTTAATGCAATAAAAGGTCACACATTGTCAAGTTTGAATGGAAAGTTATTATTATTTATGTTTAATTTTGGTAGAAAGAAAGTAGTTTCTTCCTAGATGTTGGTATTATACATATTTCACAACAGATTTGGCGAAAAAATAGTTCCTTTTACTATGCTGAATATATACAAATTGTGTAGTTGGTATTTTCAATAGAGTTGAGGAGCACTCTAATGTATATATATGGGGCTCAATCGTGTGTATGTGTAGCTGAGGATGAGTATGTAGAAGAAAAAGGCAAAAAATGGCAAAATGGCAAAGAATGATTGAATATAATTTCATTTTTGGGTTCTACAATACGAAAAAAGGTTGTTAAAAGCAGTAAAATGAAAAAAAAAAATTAAAGAATAACAAGTGGCTACCTATGCTTATTAGTATGATAAATCATAACAAAGCGATATTTTTCCAATCTATTACCATTATGTCTGAGAGTGAGACTTTTCATAGATCAATTATTTAAATAATGAAAATTTTTTTTTAAAAGAGACTTATTTTTATAAGAAAATATTAATGGTATATTTAAATATGTATGTAAGTACTTATGAATACCTATAGAATACGTCATACGTATAGCCTGAGGTATGTCTTGTAGTGTACTGGTAGTTATAGATACTTTGTTTACAAATAAAGGGTCTTTCTTCTGTACGTTCAATCTTTAAATGAATGATAAAAATGCAATATGTAAAACAAATGAGTAACTAATGCAACAAGAAATATAATATATCAATATCATCATAGAATAGAATTTTGTATAGCCTACACTCAAGGAGTTATGGTTACATTGTGCCTCGTATGTATGATAAGTGCCTTATTTTTAGAACGATCGAGCTGAAAATTATTATATGATATTTTCTTCATCAACCAATGGATAAGTTTATGAATAAATGAAATCGTGCGAAAACCACCCATATCTTCCATACAAAAGTAGGTTCTTGAATTGACTTTTTCTCACATTTTACCTGAAATTATTAAAATATCAAACTAAAATTTGGCATATGAAGTTATTATGATCACAGAATGACTTTTATTAAACAATGGCCGCAATCGAATGAAAACCATGCATACCTGCCATACAAAAGTGTATTATTGAATGCTTGTTTTTGCACTAAAATATAAAATATCAAGTCAACAAGCTTAAAATTAAATGAAAATATAATAATATATACATACAATTATATTTATCAATAAATAGGCATATTTGAAAATGGACTGAATCGACTAAAATCACTCTCACCTCTCGTACGTTTATAACACAAAATGCACATATTAAAATTGCTCAGAGCTGTGGTCTTTTGTATATTTTTCTTATACAATACATGAGTATAAGTATCATATGTCATATATGGTCATACTTATACATATTTCTTTTAATATATCTAAAATTTGTACACACAGAAAAAAAAAAAAAAAATCAACAACAAAACGCCTAAACTTGAATACAATCGTTTTCTTATCAAATCTTAATGATGAATGAAGTAATAGAACAAATTTATATTCAATAGTAACTAAGCATAGGGAACTAAATGCTATTAACCAGTCAAGTCATTAACATCGTCATCCCATCGTTCGCTAACTAGTACTATCGTACCTATTCTATCCATTAGAGAAAATGTTTAATGAACATGGATCTTTTGTTAGAGGTCATTTATTCACCTTAAGTATTTAACTTAAATTGTTTATAATATGTACGAATGGAATGAACTACTGTTCATGTTTTAAAATTTTCAATTCTCGAGCCAATGTTTTAGGATCAACGCTACACTACTAAATTCAACAAAATATAAGCAATCTCCTACTACTCGTTACAATACCATCCTTAAGCAAGTAAGTATGTATATGTATATACGAGTATATAATTCCCCAAGGGAAATATTTTAAGTAAGAACCAAAATAGCAATGGATGGGAGAGCTGGAGCGAAACAGAGATAAAAATAAACACTGGCGAGAGAGAAAAAAAAAAAAAGAAAGAAACATTTCAAACCTATACACCTGTCACGGCTCTCCTCCCCTCCTGACTTCGTATTAAAGATATATCCTTATATTTGTTGTTGTTGTGATTCGACGACCTTCATTCGCATATACATATTTTGTTGTTCGTCTTGTAACTTGTTTATATATTTTTACATTTGTTGTTATTATATGCATAGAGATGCTGTACTGCTGATAAGTTATATACATACTCGTAGATCAAAGAAGACGAAGGGAAGAATGCTCTGCAACATACTCGGGTGCTAGGAATATGGGTTTACACACACAAAGTCTCGCATGTATTGGGCAACATTGAGTAACTTCCGCTTTTCAAGATGACTAAACATGCATTTTGTTGTTGTTTTGTTATTGTTACTACTATTATTACAGTTTCCCCTGCCAACTCTCTAGTTAGCGGCAATCTCTTTATCCCAAATGTCCTTTTTTAATTTGAAATTAGCTTCACAAGAGGAATTATCAATTCCGCGTTCTACTTTTTCCATTTGTTCGTTCAAAAGAAATAACATTAACTATAGATAGTAGTATTATTGTTGTTGTTGTTGTTGTTCTGTTAATTGAAGATTTGTATTTTGGCTGATTTGATGCGTGCGATAAAATTTGTCGGGCAAAGTTGCTAGCAATGGTGGGGGTGGTTGTGTTGGTGGTGGCGGAGGCGGCGTTGGCGGCGTAAATTGCTAAAAGCATGTCTGCTAAGGTGTCCATTACGTATTTGCCTTTGCTTTCATTATCGAAGCATCATTGTTATCCTGGCGCGTACGTACGCATTCATACGTACACAAGGAGCACCTCGTTTGAAGCCTCTACCTGAGTATTGGGTATTTGAAAAGGTGTTGTTTTTACTTTTCCATTACTTACAAACACATGTATGTATATATTTATATACACACACACACACAAACCAACCATTTTCCACCCATACACACACACATTTACAGACTTACTTCAACCTCTCTTCATTGATTCATTGTACTCTACGAGTGTTTGACTATGGTGATGGTAATACCAGCATAATTTGTTGAATACAAATTAATGGCCCAAAATGTCGAACTTAAAATTTATTTATTTACATAATGTATGAGCATCATCAGCCGTGAGCATCAGATAGAGAAACGGAGTAAAAGCATGGCACGCAGGAAGGCAGCAGCAGCAGCAACAGTACAAACGACGACGACGACAACGACGAATCGACAGTACACATTTTCACTCACTGTTTGAGCTAAGTAAGGATATTGCATAACCTTTACTAATGCCATGGTCATTGGCTCAATTAAAAAAAAAAAACAAATATTCTATATATTGTATTATGCTGTCTGCAAAAATAAAAAGTAAATGGAAGAACAATAATGTAAATTTGAACGAATGAACGAAAATGAGTGACGTGAAATGAAAATTAATGAATATCGTAAATATTTTATGCGAATTTTGCAATTTAAATTAAATTAGAAACATGTGCATCAGCATTCGTCTCACTAGCTTTGCAACAATGGATAGTAGTAATACATTTCTAATGATATTGTTGCAATCATAAGGAGCATTAGTGCGGTACAAAGAATTTTAAAATTGATATTCTTTTAATGTTACAAAAAACATCACACGCAGAAGAGTTAATAAGCGTTACATTTTGTAGCGGAGATCCCACAATGGATTAAGATAACGGATATGAAGGTTCGCAGAAAATGTTGAGAAGAAACAATTAAAGGAATTCGGTTACATTTTAACCCCTTTAGAATATATTCTGGGCATTTTATATAATGAATATTTGAATATTTTCTAATTTTTATGAGATTAGAAGAGAAATGCAACATGACAGAGTCAATCTAAATGCGCTTTTAAATTCAGCAGCCCGAAATAGATAATATTTTAGATTAGATTTTCTTTGTCTGCCTGTATTTTTTATGAAATGGACGCTTTTCAATGCTTTGTGACAACGAAAAACATATACGGAGTCGAATCGACCAATTTGGCCAATTCTAGGTGGCACGAATTGTACTATTTTGTTGAAAACGTATGTTCTCTACATCAACGCGCAAGTTTCTCTTGGCAAATTTAGTCTGTATAAAAGTGAACCACACTAATGCATACATATCCGAATGAGTACAAGTGTAAATATTATTATTTTGATAATACCTCATTGCCTATTATACCGATATATCATACATATCCAAATGTGAAAGTACACTTTTACTCATATACAGTGAAAGCTCCTCTGTTCGTTACAACGTAATTTTGGGATTGCAGATTTTTCAAATTCCTTTTTTTTTGCAAATGAAATACTATGGTCACATTTGGAAGGGTCTACATATGATACAATTTGATGCGATATACCATAATGGCCTAAAGTGAAGTAGCGCAATGACTTTGATTAGAGCACAAACCATTTCAATGATGACTTTAATTATTCTATGAATGATGGAAAATGTTGTGAAAGTTTCTACTTTGGCTTATATATTTACATATATGTTTTCAGTCTCAAGCGAATTTTTAATTCGTCCAAACGTTATTAAAATTCAACATTTTATTACCGTCCCGAACTATTGCCTCTTCAGCATAAGCACTCACATGCATTACCGAGTATCTGTATGTTTTAACAATAAGTTGAATGGATTCAGAAACTTTTCATTCGTGCAACTGACACCAACAACAACAACAACAGCACCAGCAACAGCAACAAAAACTACCAACAACAAATAATAATAATAATGGCGATGGCTAGTGCAGTCTACGCCATAAGCTATAAGCCATACAATTCGAAACACAACAATAAATTACGATGAACTTTTCATTTGTTTTTATAGAATAGCGAGGCGAACGAGCGATTGTTTGTTTCTTGTGGTGACGCAGCAGCGAGCCAATATGGTGTGGTTACTTATACTCGAGAATTGGCAATTGATTGCAAAATGAGGCAGGAAGCGGTATGCACTACGTATAGAGGTAGGATATGTACACATATAACTCGCTGTGTCATTATCTGCCAACGTTGCTAAATAGAATACGTTGAATGTTGCCGAAAGAGGTGATATATACTACGAACTAGGTAAATATACTCTACATATTGTACATAGAATGCCAGTGAGATGCCTCACAGTTTTTATTGTTGTTGTTGTTGTTGTTGTTGAAACGACACTAGCACTTTATTACGTGTGCTTTATTGTCTCAATACCGTAGCCACAATTTTCCATTCATATCACTTCAGTTTATATTTTCGCCTCATTGCTTCATATTTTTGATGCGACATAGCATTTGTGGGCGTAACTCTATGTTAGTTCAAATGGCATTACTGTGACTGTTCATTTCGTTCGAATTGTTCGACTTCTGCTATACCTATGTTGATTTAATTCGCATTCATTCGTACGAATAATTATCCCTATGTCCATTTTAGAATATTCATTTCTCATTCAATGTGGTGAAGGAGCGGTGTATGATACAGAACACCATAACAAAACAGAACAATTTTCAATGAAGCGTATATGAAAGAAAAAAAAAAAAAGTTATACAGACTTATGGGTCATAAATAACATGCATAAAATATATACATACATATACAATATAAATTATGTATCTGGAATTGACTAAATTTTTAAATCACAATCACAATCATTAAATAAAAGGGATAAATTTAATTTATCAGAAATATATTTTTCATTTGAAATTTCCTGAAAAATAGGTAGGATTTGAAAAAATGTTGTCTTTAAGGTGCTTTTCGAAGGATTTCGGTTAATTTGGATTCACTTGAGAGCTCCAGAGAGTCATATAGAACGTTTCGATTTGATTAAACAGAAACGGGAGCAATGGTTCTGGTCTTGGTTAAGGTTTTTAACCTGACTTTTGGTTTTACATATGTAATTATTTGTATGAATTTTAGGCTGAGAAGCGACTGCTCTTAACGAAGTTTTGATAAGGGTGTAGTGGTAACCTCTGAACAGTAGTTATAAGACCTTATAGAAGTGATGATGTCGTTCGCTTTGGGTAAATGCTTATCAAGTTGTTTTCGTAGCTTCATCATAATTATAAGAATG
Source organism: Megamerina dolium (assembly GCA_963854835.1). NCBI lineage: Eukaryota > Metazoa > Arthropoda > Insecta > Diptera > Megamerinidae > Megamerina > Megamerina dolium. The sequence continues at coordinate 1,317,954 of OY978525.1, forward strand.
GTTTTATATTACTCCAGTACTGCAGTACTTGATCTTACCAACGAAGATTAGGTCTCCCTCTTCTGCGTCATCCACTAGCGGGTTTCGAATATAACACCTTCTTTGACGAAGTGTGTACTTCCATTCGCTCGAAATGACCTAGCCAGTGCAACCGCTGTAATTTAATGCGCTTTACAGTGTCGGTGGCCTTCTGATCTGTAGGTCGTGGGTTCAATCCCCGACTGAAGCATAACAAAATTTAATATCGCCAAGAATTGCCAAATTTTTCGGCAGTAAGAATTTGCCAAAAAGCCAAAAATTCTTAAAAAAGAGCTCTGTGACAAAACTAAGTTAAAGTGATGCCAGAAGGGTTCTGCCATTCGAAACCGGTCCCTTTTAATGCTGTCCAAATTTAACACGCACAACCCTATTGGAAGAGAAGCTCGGTGGTATCACAATGGGCCTTTCTGACCTAAGCGCGTGCTCTCAGAGAGGGGGCAGCCACGTAACGTAACCTATCCTACAATGTCGGTGTCGATCGGCGTATACCTCATGGTTGTACCTTATTCGATAATCGTCACCAACGCAAACAGGTCCAAAGATCTTGCGCGTGGAACTTTTTTCTGGAAAATGTCGAGCATTCTCTCATGTAAGGACAGGCCTGATGAGAGACTTGTAGAGTGTGGTTTTTGTTTCTCGAGAGAGGGCTCAACTTCTCAATTGCTTACTTAGCCCAAAGTAGCAACTGTTAACAAGAGTGACCCTTCGGAATATCTCCAGGCCGATGGCATTACTGGTGTTAATGCTGGTTCCAAGATAGATAAAGTCCTTCACTACTTCAAAATCGTAGTTATCAACAGTGATGTGTTATTCAAGACGCCGACACTCTTTGTTTTTAATGTTTCCTCTTGTTTTTATATTATATTATTATTATTATTTTCGTTGGAAAAGAACTTTTTTGTGATGAGCTCCAAGAACAAATTGAGGAAGTGAGTGAAGTAAGTTGTTGAAAATGGTATTACGCTGATTCCATTTTCCAATGATCGAGGGCAAAATCAAAGACATAGTGTATTAACAAAGAAAAATACTCTCATCGTCTTGGAAAACACGACAAGTACCTCATTAAATATGGATTACATGCAGTAGCTGTATACAAATATCAGTGTGGAAGAGTACGTAGAATAAAAATATTTCTTTCATTTTGATATTTCTATATTTTCGACAAATAGGTATTCCAAAAGAGCCGCATCGCTATAATAGTAGTCAATAATTTCATTACTTGTTTATAGCGCATACAAAAAAGACGTCTACGTCATGGCACCTATGCCAAGTCTTTGTGTCATAACTTTAGCTGTATCAGACTCTGGTACTGAACTTCAAAAGTACAAATGCATTGTTCGCGTATTCGCGTTGTATGCAGTTACCTTAACTACCCAGAACCGCATGCCACACAAAATGATGGTGAATGTTGATGATGGTGACATTAGCGGCTTTAATTAAAATTGTGGGTGCGCTCTATACTACAAATACATATATGGAAGAAGTGCAAGTGTAGTATATTCCCTCTTCGTTCAGGCTTATATGTAAGAATGCAAAACATCTGCCATCTAAACTGTAGTTTTTTTTTTTTTAAATGGCGAAGGTGTTTGTTATATGGTTTGAGGCACTACGCACACCAAACAATGTTGTTGTGCGTTCGCACATTTGCTTGTGGTAGGCATGTAAACAATTCTACGATGTAATGAGAAAGGATTAAACATCAAAGTATCGTAAAGTTGAGCAAGACATACATACATACTAACTAAATACGAGTACCTATGCAGCCTACAATGCAGCAAACAACACAGCTGCAATGTACGTAGTACTGTGGTAGATGGCGCGCATTATAAGAGTAACCACCGCTGATGCTACCATTATTATGAGCAATCATTTTACCTTGCACTTTGTCATATTGTATGTAGTAAGTATCGTACGTATGAGCAACATTTTGTATTCGTCAGTCGGTAGGTAGTATGTACATATTACCATTACAGCACGGTTGGGGAATTCGTAAGAAATCAATTATGCACTCGAGAAGATTCAAGCGCGTGGTTTTTACGCCATTTTGCAAATTACAACATATACGTACATATGTATATGTAGCAGCATAAGTACAACATAGTATGGCAGTGTTGGCACAAAACGATAGGCATATCGTGTATACGAGATTGTATGTCGTTCACTGATTTATATTTGCCTCTGTACCTACCAAAGGACTAATGCATGTCAATGAAGACGTATACAATCTACCTACCTGTGTGGAGTGATGGAAATTAATTTAAAAAGGGGTTTATGCAAAAGTTTCTGTTTTAGTTTCGACAGCCACACAACAGCATATAGCATTATTATTACCACTCAAAAAACAAAACTCACACACACAGACACACATCTACATATATTCGAATTGTTTTGTTATTGTTGAGAAAATTCAATCAACACATTTCGAAATTCAATTTATTATAACTACTCGAATTACATGAAACATGTAAAATATTGTTCCTAGGCATATCATGAAACCACATAATACTCAAATGTGATGATCTGCAGAGCATTTATAATTGTATAATTGTAAGAAAAATAAGAAGAAAAAGCAGCGAGTTTTAAAATTAATTTAACATTTATTATTATTAGATATTTTCAGTATTGCGCTATTGAGATATTTTCAGAAACGCTGATGAAACGCTGAATGATAGGTCATGAGAAACCATTCGGAGAATAATTCGCAGAAATTGGTCTACAAAGAATTACTATGAGTTGAATAGAATGGTTAGTTACCAAATTAAGTTGTCACGAAATCGTGTTTTTTTAAACAGTCTAACCTTCAGGTTAGAGCGCTCGATCGAGCTAAAAATTGGCACATAAGATAGTTTTCACCAATGAATGGGTCAGTTTGCGAATAGATGAAATTGGATAAAAACCACATCCAGCTCACATACAAAAACACATTATACTTTGCGCGCGAAAATATATTGAAAATTGAACTGAAACTTGGTAAATAAAGTAAGTCTACCACAGAATGGATATAATAAAAAATAATTTTTTTTTTCTTAATAAATTTATTTTGTATACTGTCTTAAAAAAAATTCAACGACATTTTACAAATATTTGATTTCAAACCACGAAGAAGAGATAATAATGAGTAAGGTATATCCCCTGTGGAATATCCTTATATAATAAAACAGCTTTCTTTGAGACGAGCTGAAGCGGTGTTTTCTTTTTCAGCCTTAGAATGACTTGCGATTGGTGACATCAAATTAGCGGCATGCTCGTTTGGGTGTGATTGCAGGCGATCTAGATATTTTGTGGCATTTTTTTTATTTCATCCTTCACTAGTGGGCGTTCGTAACGTACCAAGGAGGGTTTACAAGGATTCGTAGAGTTTTGGACTGAAAACTTTGAAGGATTTCTAGGTTTGAATTTGTTGCTAAACCCCATAGTTGAATACCGTAAGTCCACACTGGTTTCAGAATGGATTTGTATAAGATAACCTTGTTGTCTATGGAGAGAGGAGATTGACGTTTTAACAACCAGTACATGCTGCGAAATTGTATTCCCTGGGTTTTCCTTTTGGCAAAGATGTGCGCTCTCCATGTCAAACGTCTGTCTACGTACTTAGCAGAGTACTTAGCGAAGTACTTAGCAGAGTCAGATTGGGGGATTGAAATATTATTCAATTTGATTTGTGGGCATGTGTCTCTCCTAGGAGTAAATGTTACATGTTTATATTTAGTTTCGTTTACCTTCAGACGCCAACTTTTCAACCAGATAGAAATTTGATCAATTGCTGTTTGGAGCTATGATTCTATGGGATGATTTTATGGGTGAGACCTTGTGCCTTGTGAGACTCCAGCTTCAATTTGATGAAAAGGCGACATTTCGTTGTCATAGTTAACGTAGAACAAACGTTGGTGTAGTTATGGCTTTAAGAGCAAATAGTCGTTCAAAATAAATACATGAAATAGGATAAAAATAACGTCTACCTTGTGTTTCCGGGTGTCTGTTTCCTTACTTTGAGTACGAAAATATGAAGTTATCATGCTGAAACTTGGTACACATGTTTCAATTTACTAATTAAAAGATATATTTGAAAATGGCCTGACTCAGATAAAAACTTCGCCTGCCTCCCATACCAACCTATACTTCCCTATGTATGTTTTCACACTTTGTGCATGAATATATAGAGATAATAAGCTGAAACTTGATGCGTATAACTAGATTTATTAATTAAAAAAAAAAAAATATATATATATATATGTGGCACTTAAAGCCCCAAAGGGCTCTTTGGCCGAACTTTTCTTTCATTACTATTGTGCGAGTTAAATTTTGGATAGCATTAGAAGAGACCTACTTATTTTAGCCGGTTCCGAATGGCAGAACTCTTTCGACATCACTTTTTCTGAGCTTTGTCACAGAGTTCTATTAAAAGCCGGAAGAATTGGCAATTGCTTGCCGACAGGTGAGTACCTTTCGAAAGAAAAATATTTTCGATATAAAATTTATGCTTCAGCTGGGGATTGAACCATTGAACATTTACTAACTAATAAACATATTAATGTTGTTGTTTGTGCACTCTGTGCACTGAGTACATACAAATATATTTACTAGTTAGATATTGGAAAATGTACGAAATGTGATGAAAACCGACAATTCTTTCATACAAAATTATGATCTCGGCTGTACTTAACGCACGACAAATCTATAAGACTAAAGTTCGACACATGTGGTTATTCTTATGAATGTCCGAGTATATCTGAAAACAGGCTTTATCGGATAACATTCATTCATATCTTCGATAACCAAATTTTGGTTTTTAAGAATACGAATACCTGCATATCTGTCATGTTGTGGAATATCTAAGATTCGGTAATACCGAATTTATAGCTTCCAATGTGTTTTATTATTTTATAAATTCTTTTTATTTCAATTGGATTGTCATCTTCACATCAAGTGGTTCTGTATAAGATGTTTGACATGCACCAACTGTGCGTGTAAGAAACAGAGTCAATATTTTTGAATTTCATGCTCACATTATATGTTCTTCTTATTTTGCAAATGCGACTAATGCAATGCTACTTAATTAATATTAATTAGTCACCATCATTGGTGTGTATTTGAGAATTAGCTGTGCAAATTTAAACGATAACTTGAATACAGTTGTGACCAATTACAATTACCACAAGGGACAAATATTACACTTCTTTGAGGTTGGACGGCCGACATCACTAAACTATGAGTATTAATTGTCTTACTTAATTGCCGACAAAATTCCAAAGTAGGCACTATGGTTTTAGTAAGGTTAGTAATGTTGACATAAGTCAACTGGCCGCCATCAATGCCTGTGCCAAAAGCAGCAGTAGCATCCGTTCAAACAGCATCAACATATTACACATACATTTACATACAATGCAGATATTTTATGTTGAGCTATATTACAAAATACTAGCATTACTATGTGATGTGACCTGCCTAAATATATAAAACCCATCCTCATGTTTAATGGTGTCTTTGCGGTGGTTTTGTTAAATGATAGCAAATTTCGCCGAAATAAATACGCGCATCGTTTTTATGCTTTGTCGACGTCGTCGTTGTCGTCGTCGTCGTCCTGTTGTTGGCTCAAAGAATGTGTATAAGTAATAAACATTTCGCTACAGTATGTCATAGTTAATGGAGTGCAACAAGAAGATTGTATTTCTGTGTAAGTCCGTATTGTATTTATGTACCCCGTGAAATGTGGTATGTGGTACAAATGTCTTTGTGGCTCATTCCCTTCGAGTTGAACGCATAAATTAAACCAATTATATTTAAAAGTAGAAGTCCTTTGGATTTACATAAAGTATCGCCCGGTAAGCTATCGTATTACAGTAGTGGGCAAAAAAAAAAAGAGGAAAACAATTACAGTTATGGATAAAATGGAAAGAATTAGGTGCCATTTTTTATTTATAATTAGAATTGAAACCAATTTTGCCCAACTCGAAATTCCAAATACGAGAAGGCTCTCGAGTACTTAATCTATTTACAGAAGATTCTATATTCTTCTTCAAAGGAAAGCTTTATTAAAAAGATCTAGTCCTCTCTACACCCTCTTTGATATCCTGTTTGTTAACTCTTTGACAAAATTACGACAAGATTTATGGACGCAACACAGAGTGCGCGTACAGCAGCAACAGGACATTACCAAATGTACCATCGGTTTGTTCGTATAGCTACTTTGTATATAAGAACATTAATATTTGTTTTTTTTTGTAGTAGTAGTTACATTCTACTCGCACATCCTTACATTATATACATATAGACTTATATGTAGGGGCATATTGTCGTTTTGCTTAGTGGATGGCTTGTTGCATGACCAGAGTTGGCTGACTGGTTGGCGCTGTGAATGCAATTAATATCCTGTGTATAGCGGTGATCATAAGTGCACGAAGATTTATTTCTTTAGCCGTTATACATTTGTTGGCGAGCTTGCGGGTGCTTATGGTTGTAATTCGACTGTCTTGTGAATTTGCTTGTTTCATTGTTTTTATTTGCAATATGATGACCTATAAAATATACATACATACATACATACATACATATATAAAAATATGTATTTATTTACTCGTACAACAAAAAGATATACATATAGTAGGTACAACAACAACAACAACAACAATCAAAATAGCAAGAAATGTCCTCATTCTACAATATTTGCAGTGATGCAAGACGAGTAGTAGAACACGACAAGCATTTTGCATTTGCAATGTAGTGCGATGTAGTATAAATAAAAATACTTAAAACAACAAGAACGAGAACAACAACATTGCAGCAACATTTATTGTTAGTAAAGTGCTGTTTATTATTTTTTGAAATAAATAAGTTTTACAAAATAACTCTCTTAATGCTGACTTTCTTTTTAGTTGGTTATTTTTTTTTTTGTAATTTTTTTATTTCGCTGAATGTTGGACGCGTTGTTGTACTTTGTGGTTTCTCTTTGAACATTACTAATATATGTATATTATAAGGCATATATATATGTATATGGTAGACCCTTTATGAAATTCAAGTACCTCAATTTATTTGATTGTAATTACATTAGATATAATCATAGAATAGTTCGTAACTATTCTAAATGCTTAGAAATCGGACTTTGGGAGGAGAAATGTATGACCGAGACCGATTAATTCTTCTCTGTTCTTCGCTTGCTGACGTCAATTGGATATTGCAAGCGCCTCCAGGTTACCCAACACTTGGTCCTTCCAACGGAGGTTTGGTCTTGCTCTTCTTCTGCTCCTCCAGCGGGTGCCGAATTAAATACTCTCTTTGCTGGAGCGTCTTCTTCCATTCGATCGACATGACTCAGCCAGATTTTGATTCGCTTGACTATGTCAATGTCAGTGTACAGCTCATACAGCTCATAGTTGTACCTCATTCGGTACTCGCAACGCATCAACGCAAATAGGTCCGATGATCCTGCGCAGAACTTTTCTCTCGAAAACTTCAAGCATTCTCTCATCCGTGGTGGAAATTATCCAGGCTTCTGCGCCATATGTTAGGACAAGAATAATGAGGGACTTGTAGAGTGTGATTTTCGATCTTCGAGAGAGAGCTCGATTCTCAATTGCTTACTCAGCCCAAAGTAACACCTGTTAGCAAGACTTATTCTACGCATGATCTCCAGGCTGACATCATTACAGTTGTTGATAATTAATTGATCTTCCCCAACATTTCTCCAAAAACAAACAAAACAAATATGACCGACTATATATTTTATTTCCCCTCGTACAATTTTGCTGGCGGTGGAAGCGAAATTAATGATAAAGTAAATTTTCTAGTGGACAGGAATCGGTCCTATTTTGTAGTGGAGCTCCTCTAAGGGGTACTGGTCTAACTCCACTCCACAATGGAGTAGAATGTATATGCCATATGCCACACAATTTGATGTAGGATATTTGTATATTTGTGTTGATTGTGTGTTGTGTGTATTATTTGTTTTTTTTTCTGTGTATGATTGTGCCTAATGGAAAGGTGAAGTATAGTAAGTAAGTAATATATATGAGTATTTATTGTTTTGTTTTTTAACGGGCAAGTGTAGTATATGTAGTACTATTTAAGTGGATCACTATTGTGGTTTGCATGTGCCAAGAAGGATTTTTGTACAATATGATTTAAAAAAAAATGTGTTGCATACATTTAGGTTATGTATATATTTATGTTTTTTTTTTTTCAGAAAACCACATTTGCTACATTTACTCGTTTCTAAGCACAATATTGGAATGGGGGTAATAATAAACATAATCAGAGTGTGAATTGAGATATGAGATAAACGTACAAGAATACTAAGTCTTTGTCAATTAACTGAATTCTTTTTAGCTCCATCCAAAATTTATATTACATTATTTTCTACTTACTATAATTTTAGTCCACTATAGTAAAAAAAAAAAATACTTTTTGAATTTTCATGTTTTGAATTTAAAATTAATGCATTTGCTAACAAATGTGTACATATTATTAAATGTGAAAAGAAAGTTCTGTCGTTTGTTTGCTTCCAAAAATGTAAACATTTTCCTATACTTTTAAGTTGGACACATCTTTCCTGGAATAGTAGTTGCATGCATAATTTTCAGAGCTTCGTTTTCAATGATATCTTTCTCTATCATAGATTGATCTAAAGGATAACTAGTACTAGACTAGTTTGTGATAAGACAAAGGTACAAGACACAGCCGCTGAAAATTATTCAAATGAAGTAGAATTAGTTAAAAATCGATCAAAATTAATATTTTTCCATGAGTACTAAGCCAGCAATACCAGAACTAAAACACACTCTCTATAAGCAAAAAATAGTTTAAAAAAAAAACGACAAAACTTTCTTAACTCTATAATATACTTTATTGTGCTTTATATACATATCTATATATGTACGTATAAGAAGCAGAAGTAATTAGGAGTATTGTAAGTATCGAATGGAGAGCTTTTTCAATGGGCAAAGGTTCAAATTCATATTAATCATAAGCCCATTATGCATTGACCTATAAGTAATTTGAGCGATGGTAACAACATTGGCATAAAAGCATCATTTAAGTCAAATTTTGGTGAGTACGGTTGCTTCGATGGATGCACGTTTACATTTACGTAAGGTATTGACGTAAGGTGTGTGCTCATCCTTTACCCCCCAACTCCAAATAATCGAAATAGACATTCAGAAATATTGTATATTGTATTTGTGATTATGAGTTCAATTTCGAATACTTATTTTGTTCGTTTTATATTGGTGTAAATGAATATCTGTGTAGAAAACAATATTAATAATATACGTAAAGGTCATGTGTATGTTGTTAACCCTTTCTGTAAATTACCAGTTGTAGAATGAATGAATATTGAGAAATGGAAGCCATATTCATATGATATCTGTATGTGAAGGGTGGTATGATATGGGCACATTGAGGATATTTCAAATAAGTTATAGAAGAATTTTTAAACTAAAACAAATCCAAATATAGTAAGTAAATGGAAATATTTTAACTAAATAAACATCGAAAAGGCAGAGACCAAATGATAGGTTGTAGCTTTTATAATAAAGGGGCAAATACATTTTGGGATAGCAGTGAGTGGGTATTGACGTATATAAGAAATCCTGGCTCGGAGTCTCATCTCGAACATGATCTCAACATTTGATTTGATGGTTAGTACAAAGACCAACTGACTGTATGGAATTAACGAAAACGTTGATTCCCAATTGACTAGTTTCCCAGCTACGCTCTTGAATAATGTTAACAGTGCATGCAAAAGAAAATAAGATATACTTTGAAGTGGCATGTACATATCTAGAAAGAAGAAAGTATATCGAAACTTATCCCCAAAAAGTGATTCGTTGCACAGAAAGACGAATAGAGATATACACAAGTGGATTTTTCATATTCATTGGATTAACGTGGCAGAAAAGCCATAAATTAAACAAAAAAATAAAACAAGAGAAAAAACCTTTCATTTTTGTTTGTATTTTGTATGTAAATACATAGATATTTTCATATTTATATTTATTTATGTTTTACGTTCGTTTCTTTGCCATTAAACGCACAACTTCACACACACACACACACGTACAGAATATTCAGAAACACATTGAGAAACGCTTTAAATGTAAATTTTGGATATTTAACTAAAGCAGGCAACATCAGCAGCATCATGTCTTCAACATATGCAAACACACATATATGCTGGACATTATGGACGTACACGTGCATATGACTTTGAGGATTCTACACGGCAATTTCCATTGCCAATGGCACACGCAACAGTGCCGACCCATTCAAAAAATATTTATGTTCCATCTTATTTACATTTAATGCTTGCTTTCGTGCTTGTAACTGTCTGCAAATAGTTGTTGAAGTAAAACACACACACACACACATACACAAATATACAAACTATATAAAAGTAAATAATAAGAAAAATATCATATCGTATTGAACAGAAGGATACGAATAAGTTGTCAGCTTGGGGTCACTGAATGAAAAATATACGTAGGTATGTATATATACGATACACAACAAATTGTGCAAAGGATTTGTAAATTATTGGTTACATGGGTAAGGGGTTCGATTTAATGCGAGTCAAAGTAATGGAAATACAGAGTTACAATTGTTGTTGTAGGAGTAAGGTGTATTTATGTATATTTGATGTCATCGAAGAATGAAATTTGAAACATTCAAATAGCCAGCCCACATAATAATAACCGATTGGCAGTAAGGTATTTAAAAACATTTCTTTTGGAATACATAGCCGAGAATTCGCTTTATTAAATCAAGAAATTAGTAATACAGTAGAGTTTTTAATAATATACAATTAAGTAATCCTGAAGGAGAATGAAATTTTCATGAAGTTTGCTTGAGGCTGACTAATATTTTCCACAGTTTGTGGTCTCTATTACTACAGTTTGTTTCTTATATCCATACAGGTGTTTCGGTTCCATTTCCGCATCGGTAAGAAATTCTTAATTATTAAATTATAAAGATTGCTACGTAATGAGATCAGAATCTAAGTGGTGGCGATAGTATTTATACATTCATTATTTCTTAAATTGTGCATTTGGTGTCTGTGTAACTCTGCCTAACTACAGAGAAACATGAAAAAAATGAAGAACTTGCCCGCCAAACGATTTCAAAATGTCTACAATCATTTTTGATTGTTGAATATGAATCCTCAGGGTGGGCTCGATTCGGTAAGATCGCAGTTCGTTCCTAACTTTCTCCAATAATTGGTGGAGGATTCATTAAAATATACTTATTCGCTCATAGAGAGCTAAAATCTAGGACCAGCTCCCCTTAAATTTTCTACGTAATACTTTTGCTGAATATACTTAACTTCTTAGCTCCTTAGAGGAACTACCCTTCTAAATTTTCTTTTTTTTTTTTTAAATTCCTCCCACCACATCCAATGTGTCCATAGAGAAGTAAAATACAATATTTTACTGACCTCCTCTCATTTGTATTGAACAAACTAAATCTTTATCTTTACTCCCTAGTGAGGCCCCCTTGCCTTGAAAAATGACAAATAACTCCATAATTTCCCAGAAATCGCCCTTGTACGAGGGTGGTCCCAGGACTACCCGACCTAGCAAAGAAAACACAACAAATTTGGGCAAATTTTTCTTTATTTCTCAACATAATCTCTTTTTATCTCTATACACTTTTTCTAGCGATATTCCACAGCTTCGATACCCTGTTTATGGTATGAACTATCTAGGTCATTAAAATAGTCATCTACAGGAGACTCCACCTCTTCATTGTTTGCCAATCTTCTATTACCAAGCCAGTTTTTCAAATTTGAAAATAAAAAATAATCCGAAGAAGCTAAATCTGGCGAATAAGGTGCGCGCTGAAGCAATTCGAGCTTTAACTCATTGATTTTGGCCATCGCAATAGCGGTTGTATGAACTGGTGCATTGTCTTGATGAAACAACACTTTCTTTTTCGCCAAATGCGGCCTTTTTTCTTTAATTTCATCACTTAAACGTTGCAACAAATTAGCATAATACTCGCACTAAATTGATTTTTCTTTTTGAAGATAATCAATATCAATTATCCCACGTGCATCACAAAGAACGGACGCCGTAACCTTGCCTGCAGATGGAACTGCCTTCGTCTTCTTTGGACACGATTCTCCCCTTTTAGTCCACTGTTTTGACTGTACCTTTGTTTCAAGTGTCAAGTGGTGGACCCATGTCTCATCCATGATTACGAATCGACGCAAAAACTTGGCTTTATTATTGTGAAACAACGCCAAACACACTATAGAAACATCTTCACGACGTTGTTTTTGTTCTATTATGAGGAAACGCGGCACCCATCTTGCACACAGCTTTTTCATCTCAAAATTTTCGGTCCATATACGATGTATAGCATTTTTTGAAATACCTGTAATTTTACCTAGCTCACGCACCTTCAGCCGGCAATCATCCAATACCATTTTGTGGATTTTTTATACCGCTTCTGGTGTGGCCACCTCAATTGCTCAATCACTACGGTGTTCGTCTTGGCAGCTAATATTTTAGCTTTTACGGTCGTAAACGAAGGAACAGACTCCCCCAGAATAGAATCTAGTTCGGCTTTAATATTCGTTGGACTGAGACCTTTCAAATGAAAGTATTAAATTACATAACGGTGACCAATTTTGTCCATGTTTACAAATTCACTGAGGTCGTTAACTTTCGATGGCTTCAAAAAAAAAAAAAAAAAATAATAATAAGAAATATTAAATCACGTGGCGCCTTGAAACTTAAAACATATGTTTTATCAGGTTGCGACTTTTCATCAAAGTAATTTTTTCAAACTGCTGCCGCCACCTATATGTCAGGTCAGGTAGTTTTGGGACCACCCTTGTATCACCGATCCCCATTAATTCTTTTGCCACAACTTTTCAGTCAAATACACAACTAACACCACTATCGTAGGACTTTTCATACAAAATTGGTTCTTGTTTTTTATAAAATTCAAAGAATATCAATGAAAGAAATTTACCATACAACTTTTGCAGTAACCTCTCCCAGTATGAATATGATACCATAAATCTTTAATGTGACACCCTGTGCACGAATGTTTAATTCAAAGTAAGATATAAACTATACTAGCACTCATAGTAATGAAAATGCTATCGCATTTGTGCTGATATGCAATTAGTTTACTTTCACTCTTTATCTAAGTACATATTTCTCGGGCACTTTGAAACTATTACACAAATTAAATGTTTGGTATGTACGCTCCCCTAACAATTTATCTACTATGTTTCAGAATTGAGAAGTCCTAAATAAAATATAAGTACATAAATAGGCGTACATAGCCATAGATAATACTACCTATATATTATTGTTATTGTTGGCGCTCCTCATCAAATGAGAAAAAAATATGTTTCAAATTGATTAAAGTTAATTTCAAAGGACTCTGCATAGATAGGGTATGAACATATTGTGTATACTCATGCACTAGTACATAGATAGATAGATCGGCATACAAGTCGGGGTATAATCTCATATTTGGCATGCGTTTATGAACACACACACCCACACACACACACACACACACATTCATGTATATAATTGTTGTATATATTTATAAAGATGCCTTAGTAAAATTCTCACTCAAATCGAAGCACACACAAAAAGGAGGATTTACCCATTTACCCACTTTTCACTTTTCACCATGACCGACCACCGAACTTGTGTCAAAGTATCAATTACTTTTACCACTCACTGTGTACTTCAGTAGATAATCACCAGCAAACAATTAAAATGTTGAAGCTATTTTTAATAAACTTGTAGGTGGTGTAAATACCTATCTGCTGCCTATCTGCTGATATACGCACGCACCAACAGCAGCAGCAGCAGCAGCATCAGCATCAGCATCAGATGTTTAAGTGTATATGTATGAGTACATACTCATACACATATATATATACGTAGATATAAATTCTTACAAAGATACTTACTCGGTTTGGCATTAATTCTAAGCGTATCGACAAAGTGTAATATGTTAGATGAGGGTCGGAGGAAAATGTGCACATAAAAAAGAGTTCAAAACTTTTGTAATTACATGAAATTTGGAAATTTTGGAAAACAACTTTTAACTATATACATACGGTACATATTTCTCATACCGATGACAAAATTATTCCAGTACTTAAGCGTAAAAATATATACTACTTACTGCATAAACCTACAATCACCCACAATCGTTTACAATTAAAATGGCATGGTAGTGGCAGTGGTAGTGGTATGTACGTAGATGGTGATGGCAATGCTTTAGGAAATATGTATGCATTATATAAGTATATTTACATATGTACAAATATATTACAGGTAGCAACTGATGGACCTTAGTTATATATAATATTGTTCTTGTACCATAAATATGTGTAGAGTATATCTAGTTGGTATCTAACTTGTACTCGAACAATTAGAAGTAACCATTTTAAATTACAATTTGAATGTGTAAAGTGAAATAATTAAAATTTTGATGAAGTTAACGATGCCCGTAAATAAAATTGTTTATGTAAATCAGCTACAGCTGCCATTAGTTAAAAGTACATACATACATACCATTACAAGTGGCAAGTCGATATTTTATATTTATGAGAGGGGAACTAACTTGCATTGCAACGTGATAGTGCTGACGATGGTGGTGGTGTTGCAGCACAATAATGATAACCAAAATACAAGTGAAACACAAAATACATAGATACATATACTCCCACATCAAATACGAGTATGATATTATACATAAAGTCATTTTTAATGGAAATCACAATACGTGGAAAATTTATTCGAGCGTTTGTATTCGTTTGTTGTTGTTGTAGTTGAATTTTTTTTTTTTTTCTGTAGGGGAGTTTTCTAAATGTACATAGAAATGCGATTTTATATATGCTAATGCATAAGATGTGTGTGTATAAATATCAGCGTATATAAAAATTTGCATAGGAGCATTAACATAAATATCAAACTTGACGATTTTTCATTTTTATTTTTTTATTTTTTTTTGGTAGAATAATTCGACAAAACAACTACTACAGAAATTTATGATTGTATTTTTATTAAATAGTTCACAGAAATATGGTCATATTTTAATATGCGTCTAAATTTTAGCCAAATTGTAAGAGTATTTTAAAAGGTATAGCATATTGTTGATTATAAGAAAATGATAAGCGATTAGAAAGAATATTTATAACTATTAAAATCTTATTTGTTCTTTTGAAATCTTTTTGCAAATTAAATTAGGATTTGACAGAAATTCATTATACTATTTTACTGTAGGAATTTATATCAGGTGTAGTAAAAAGAAATCCATTATTTTCCCAATAGATGGTTTTAGTAATTTATATCTAGCTATGAAATTACCTCTAAAATGGCAACAAGTTATCGAACAAAACGGTGCATATTTGACCTAAAGCGAATCATTCTAACTAGTATGCTAAATAAAACTTTTAATTTAATGCAAAAATAATGGATTTCTTTTTACTAGACCTTATATATGCATTTCTGAACATATCTAATGCTCATACAAGCCTATTCATTTATATTTCGTATAGATAATTCATATATTTCATCATGCATAGATTAGTCTTCCCGAGGAGAAGCCAAATCTAAATTAATAAAGGTCAAAATGTTTATATTTAATGTTTGCATAACAATTCTAAGAATCCTCAAATTTATAGCCTTCAGCTGTGCATATGGTTGTTGTGTTGTTTGACGCGCAAGGCGCGACAATTAAATTAAAAATAATTAAAAATTATGAATATGGACAGCGTACGATGATCATTGACCCGCATGCCATTTGAATGCAATGGTAGTATGCATGCGTGACGATAAAATGCATTCTGTGTGCGTACTTCTATACAAACAAATAATATTATATATAGTAATGTCCATAACTACGATATTTGCGTTTATGAATTCTAAATTTTTTTTTTTAATGAAAATTTATTATTATTTTTTCTTTTTTTTTTTTGCAATACGCTTTCACTGTCCAATTGGATGATTGAATCGTACAGATGCATGTCGGCTGCTGTTGGCAGTATGGCAAATTAATATGCAAGTGTGCCATAGCACATCACCATTGAAGGAAGGCTCTTCTTGACAGACGCACGAGACCATCAGTCATTGTAAATAACAGAAATATGCATTGTATCGCAAACGTTTGGATTCGCACTCGTTTATTGACCGTCCTAGTTTTGTTTCGTTTCTTATTTCGTTTCGTGCTGTTTCTTCTTCTTTTCATCTTTGATTAATAAAACATCATGCGACAAATTGCAAGATCATTGATATTATTCATTCACTTGAGACTACGAATATGTCTGTATATATACAAATGTCTTATATATAGGACTATAAAAATATTGTCTATATAATGGATACGCCTTTTGTCGTATTGTCATTCTAAGTGAAGTTATTTTTTTTTTTAATACAAAAATATATAAAAAATATATATTCTTGGTAAAAGTTAAAAATGCTAAAAATCATTTTGACTGATGAGATCTTATTCCTTCTTATTGTGTTTATGTACACGGTTTTTTTTTTTTTTAAATTCACCCTTATACTTTCAGATTGACTTGGATTCTGACCTTTAGAATTTCTTTGTTTTAATTACAATTTCTTTGTTAAGTGTTAGTTAATTAATTCAATTACGCGGTCATACATAATTGTATTCATGGCCACATGAGCTCTGACATAACCTCAATGTAAAGGAAATTTAAATTAAACCAAACACATGTTAGTGGCAGTTGGATTAATTATGAATTTCAAACAATTGAATGGATGGATTCTTCGTTCATCGACCTTGTTGCAAGTATTAGTAGTAACGTTACTAAAATTTTAAGATAGCAAAGGAGGATAATATGAAAGCAGGAGTGAAATATGATCAAAGACATCATTCATATAATTTATTTCATTTTATTGTACATGGTATTCTTCGATATGATGGTGTACTCTGGAAGAGTGAATATCCATTAGAAGAACCAGGCAATAGATAATAGGTTCGCATTTTGAGATTTTCAATTGTATGACGGCGAGCATAAAATATATATAGCATCTACTTGCGAAATGTTTGATTTCAATGTCCAAATAAAAAGAAGCGTAATTTAATTGTGACGAGACACGGTACAAGTGTATGATTTTTGTTTACTTCAATATAAATAATTTAAAAAATAACTGTCTCCATATACAAATTTTCTCTGTTTAGCATGCATTTGTTTATAAATATTATTTAAAACGGTTAAATACTATGTATATATTCTATACAAAAACCATATCTATATTTCTATATATTGTATACATATACTATATAAATACGCATCGCACAGGACGGGGGGCCCCTGATAATGATGCTCATACACACACAAACGTATATACACAAATTGTACGTGATGCGACATACGCATTTGTATAAAGCATTCTTTTGTGAGTGTCGACAAGCGACGCAATGATTGTCAATGATGATGATGATGATGACAGATTTCAAAATAACAAAAAACAAAACATAGAAGAACTGAAATGAAAGATTTGAAATTGAAAAAGTCGTTAATTAACCTAAGAAAAAATCTCACACGTGTGTGCACACACATTTCTAATATGTGCATGTGTGACTATTGTAACGATGCACGTAAACATGTTTGCACATATTTACGTATATGTGCGCATGCAATATCGTACACATGCGACAGAAGAGACGAAAGGCCAGTGTCATATAGTATTTAGGTCGCCTTTGAGTGCATCAAGTCAGACAAAGGTCCCTTCATGGTTGTTTGTTTACATCTACTACTGTATGTATGAGATGTGTTACTACCATCGCCCGCGGAAAGTGTACTTGAAATTACGATGGCGACATCATTGCGGCTATATTGCTGTTTGCCTGCCTGATGGCTGATTTAATACAACACATAGCAAACGCTCTCAAGTTACTTACTGATTGATAAGGAGGAAAAACAAAAACAAAAGAGATTTCTTTATAGGTGAGCCTTGCTGCAATTTAATGTTTATCGCCAGTAAGAAATATCAGAAACGACTATTATTATTCTTGTTTACGGCTGCAGGGCGCTAAATTTCGCAATAATTACTGCTACTTGAAATTTCAAGAGGCGAGACATTGCAGCAAGTCTTCTCTGTCTGCATCGTTACTACTGCATACGCATGAACATGACATTGACAATCTGTTGACAGAAATATCCACATATACAAAATTATATTGTATGCTTCCTTTAGGAGTTCTTAAGCAGAGGAAAGTTTTATGGGATAGCACTGTTTTTGGTCTGGTGCATAACATCTTAACTTGTGATGATGAAAAGGCATATTTCAAAACATCGAAAAATTACTAATTTTCTGAAGTTCATAGAATTTATATAAAAAATTGTTTTTTTTCGTATATTGGAATAGTTGAAAAACCAAATCTATGACAAAAGTGAGTACATTCAATAGCTATCCCTTAAAGAAAATATATTTCCAAAATATTATTAAACGCTTTGGTAAAACATTTTAAATGCAAACTTTTTTAAAATGTTTAAGGGATTCAATTCTATGAATAAAATTTATGGCATAAAACTGTGAGTCATTGAGTCCACTAAACGAATCTGAGCTGTGAGTTAAATGAGATTTGGGAAACAAACGTTCCCTAGGCATCATTAGGGGGGGTTGGGGGTTAAGGAATAAGCAGATTCGGAAAATAGATTTTTTTTTCATTTCCAAGACAACGAGATTGCTGCCGGGAACGTACTTTATGGACCTGGGATTGATGATTCAGTGTATGTTACAAAAAAATTTTTTTTTTCGCACTTTTTGAGAAAAAAAACCTTCAAACGTGTTTTTATGAAAACCAATCCATGAACACGATCCTGTAAAATCTACTCGACCGATTCTTTTCAAACTTGAAACATACTTTCTTGGTATAAAATGCCTACCCCCCCCCCCCGTTATTTACATTTTTCCATTTTCATATTAAGGTAGTTTGCCACCTAAAAAATAGCGGAAAATTTAACGCAAAATCGCGTTTTTTACTTAAATAGGCCACGAGCTGTTGAAAAACAAAAATTATAATTCAACAATGACGGCGAGGGGAGAATTAACTCATAATTTAAGTAAATTTAACAACTTCTTTGATTTCAGATAATTCTACGCCGAGTTATCGTGTTCACCGAACAACGTATTTTTCAAAAGATGTTTTGGGAAATGCTCTGTCATCGTCTTATTTTTCAATATTTAATTACGGAAATTTAACTAAATATTCTCTAGATAATGCTTTATAATTAAAAAAAAAGTTTGAATAAATTTGCTTAAGCTGTATCTCAGTAAAAAATCAGCGAAAAAAGTGTTTTTTATTTCAAATTATCCCTTACTCCCCCCTTAATGATATATAATTGGCTATAAACTGTCAAAATTATCCAAAGTCTTGATAAAAACTATGTTTTGTTCATTTTTAGTTAGTTCGTTAGTTTTCTGATCTATAGGTAGTCCCCGGCTGAAGCACAATTTTAATTTTGAAAATATTTTTCTTTCGAACGATATTCGCCTGTCAGCAAGCAATTGGCAATTCTTGCTGCAATAATAATGTGCCACGAAAAATCTTATAAAAAAGTTCTGTGACAAAGCTTAGAAAAAGTAATGTCACAATAGTTTTGCCATTCGGAACCAGCTAATATCAGTAGATTCTTTCTATTACTACCCAAAACGTAACAGTACTGAAAGAAAAACTTGGTTTGGAGCCTATAAGTGCCAATTATTTATTTATTTTGCTTTATTTTTAGTCTAACAAAACAACAGAAATTAAACTTCCATTATATCTAATATCACATGACTATTTGCTAAGTAAATATCAGTACAGTTTCAGTTATGACAAATATCATTAACCGTATTATGTACTCAGTGTCAATAGCCAATACAATAGTCTGATAACAATAAAAAATGGAAAATTTTGCAATGTAAAATTTAGTATACCATTGCCGACTGAAATTATTCAACCATTTCAATAATAAACCATTAAACAATACCATTGTTAGTTCAATGTTGTTTCTATGTATTTAGCTATGCATGTATGTATATAGTACATATGAATATTGTTTGAAATATGAATTGGAAAATAATTATTACAAATACACCCCTGCATTCCCAATAAAAAACCAACTGAACTCAATCGCCGAAAAATATGCTTCAAAGGAGCAATCAATAGTACAACAAAACCATGTACAATAGGCAAAATATCGTATAGCGAATAAAATAAAATAACAAGTAATAAGTGTAACAACAATAACAACAACAACATCAGTATACTTATAATAATACATATAACAAGCACAACCAGTTGAGAATGCGATGAATAATAAGAAGAGAAACAGTAACAACAATAATTTGATACTTTTCGAAAACATATAGCGTGGAAAGTGGAAAAAAAATGACATTGACGCATTGTCATCGACTTTACAAACATTATCGATATTTTTTTTAGAATATATATGGTACAGAAATCTGTCAAAAAATTACTAAATGGCAATATATTTGAACATTTTGTGAATAATTCGTATGTCTCACGAAATTATTTCAAATTTTCATCGTGATAATTAGAATTTTTAAAATATTAAAAGTAATAAAAATGGTAGTGGTATCAAAAACAGAGTAGCTCTGCTTGTCAAATGTATCAGAAAGTTGTTGTTTAGTGCATTGGTCTCCTATTCGTAAATCGGCGATTCAATTCCGTTCTAAAACTCAGCTTCATCTTTTGCATAAATCAGCTGTGGCAAGTAGATGGTAACTCCTTCCATATTAAGTAATTGCCATGAAAGTATTGCAAGAATATTGTTTATGAAATTAAATGCTGTGCTCAACGTTGTACTATTTATATTCCCTAACATTATCGGTACATATCACTAATGATATTATCATCACATGCGTGCCATTTCCATTTAGGTACACGTACAATATAAGAATACAAAATGTCTGTAGATATTTACTTTTACAGATACAAGTAGATATGCCCGTTCAAGTTAGTCATATATAAAATTAAATTCAAAACACATTCAAAAGTTCACATCGCATACACTATACTTTGATATGTAACCTGTATAGCATCCCTTAAAATATCTTCCAGCAATCTTATTGAACCCATCACCCGTTGTACGAGTATTAGCACCTACAAAGTTTACGATATTGCTAAAAGTATGTAGTGTAGGTATGCTGATGCTGGTAATGGTGGTGGTGGTGATGATGGTGGTTACGGTGGATGTGGTGGCTAGAGGTTAGATGGTGTGATACAATGTTATTGTATTTCCATAAGCTTCATATTCACAACAATTGTGATCTAATTTTGGAGATAGGCGAATAATGTGTATGCCAATTCGTAAGATGTTGTATTGATTTATTTTTGCCCCATCGATAATCATAAAAACAACAAGAATAATAAAATGCACACACAAGAAGAAGGAGGACAAAAAAAAAAGGGAAAAAAGAAGTAAAAGTATTTCTTTTACAAAAAATTAAAAGTAAAAATAGCTCATCTTTGTCCTTGCGAAATTTTGTTTGCCCATCTAAATGCATACTCGTACTCGTACACTCGAAAAATATTCAAACGAAGAACAGCAGACGAAAAATAGAACAACTCTGATGAAAGTGAACGAATACGATAACAATGAGAACAATACATTAACAGTCGACAACAAATATGTAAGCAGTAGCAGTACAATGAGCTTGATAAAATCGCCTTCGCGAATTTGCTTGCATCCTTCATGTAAGCTTCTCTTCACATCTACACGCGGCGGTACTTAAAAATCTCTTAGTTTGTGTGTGTATGTATGTATCAAGTGGATAACAAAAAGTGAAATATAATGAAAAATAAACAAAAATATGTTAGCAATAATAAATACAAACAATAAACAATACTTATAAAATGCCAAAAAGAAAAAAAAAAGTTATAATAATAAATAATAACAATAAATAGTAGTAAATATAAAATTCTCAACCAAATTACAATAATAATCATTTCATAGAAGCGAATCGTTTACCTATATTTTGAAAATCCGATTAAAATATAACCATGAACAGCAATTTCTCCAATCAGCGATCCACTTTGCTGCTTATTAAAAACTACTTATGAACAAAACTCGACTGCTACTTTCGTCTGCTCATAATACACGACCATATAAATCCAATACGTTGAGTTAGTTATATACGATACGTACTTATTTATCGAGTTCATCTCCGTCATCTTCTACTCAGAGTGTATAGTGTATGTAAAGGAAAAAGTTGAATAATAGTTTAATGGAAATTGATGGATTTATATTGTTCGGAATTGCTTGAAGGATGTATTGTAATAATGTATGCACTATGCTTGTACGTATATATATGGACGTACGTACGTACGTACTACCATCGTGGTATATTATATAGCGACACTATGAGCTGATGAATAAACGATTAAGATGTGTATAAGCAAGTTAATTGCCAGTGTTAACTCATTTAATAAGATAAGTTTCTATTAAAAGAAAATCTGCTGATAATTGAACCATGATCGCACTATTTAAACTTATTATAATCTACTCTCAAAGAATCATGGGTATATTGAGTTTTTGGTCTTTCGTTTTTAGCATCTGTAAGCATAGATGGCAGATATGCGAAAATATATATAAGTATTATTGATCAGAATCAAGATCTGACTGTCTGTTCACACTATAACTGAGGCAATTATTTATATAGCGTTTGAGCTGAAAATTGATACATCAGATTCTTTTCACAAATAAACAAACGACTTTGTGAATGGTAAAAATCGAATGGAAACAACACCGACCTTCCATACAAAAGTATGTTGTGTGTTTCCATATATTGCGAGCGAAAGTGTAAAATTAAACATCAACTCGGTACTCATCATATATCGTTATTTTTAAATTTTTTTTATTTCCTTTAAAACTCCTCTAAGGAGCATAGGGCTTCTACAAGACATTTCCAAGTATTTCTATCTTTAGCTGCTATTTTTGCGTCGACCCATGTGATGTTGCAAGTCATAAGTTCCTCTGATTCACTGATCATCTCCATGTATTCTTCGGTCATCGACGTTTTCTGTTCTCTTGCGCGTTCCACTCCAAAGCCATTCGCGTGATGCTGTTAGATGGTTTTCGCAGAGTATGGCCCAATCATTTCCATTTTCTTCGCTTTACTTGGCGGAGTATGGGTTCTTCGCCAGTGATTTTTCAAAGGTCTTCATTGCTGATGGTATTAGGCCAGAATATACTGCATATATTTCGCAAACATTTGTTTGCGAAATGGATGCATTTGTTATCGTTATATCATTCTATTCACCACTAATGGACATATTCGAAAATGGACTATATTGGTTAGAATCCACGTCTGCCTCCTTTCGTAGGCATGTTTTCACATTTTTCACACGAAAATATAAAGTTATGAAGCTGAAACTCGATACATTCGACTATAGTGGGTTGTGTAAAGGCACAAGTTCAAAAAACGAGCGGAATATGAAGAAAACCATGCTCACTTCCCATACAAAAGTATTTTCACGACTGTGCTCGAATATTTAAAGCAATAGGAGTGAAGTTGTGGGTGCCGTGGCTGAGTGGTTAGTATGTTGGCCTTTTGATCTGTAGGCCGTTGGTTCAAATTTCATATCGAAAAGATTTTTCTTTTCTGTCGGCAAGCAATTGGCAATTCATCCGCCAGTAACAATTTGGCATGGAAAAGTTTCTAAAAGAACTCTGCGACAAAAGCTCAGAAAAAGTGATGTCGCAAGAATTCTGCCGTTCAGAACCGGCTTAAATAAGTAGGTCCCTTCTAATACTGTCCAAAATTTAACACGCACAACAGTAATGGAAGAGAAGCTGCCCAACGAGCATTTCGGGGCTTTAAGTGCCACATATTTATTTTTTTTTAGAAGTGAAGCTTGGCACATACGATTATTTCTATTAAAATATGGTTTATTGGTGAAAACTATGACTATCTTCCATACAAAACTATTTTACTCTGTTTCTTACATGGTATAAGGCATCTAAATTTTGATAATACAGAAGGTAGACTTAGTAAATTAAAAAAATAATTTTTTTTGAGAGATAAATATTGAGAAAGATTTAGAAAGTCACCGCTTTATAGTTAGAGCGTGTGAGATTTCTAAATAAATTAGTAAGTATGCCTTTCAATGGAAACCATAAGTATTTGAGGATTAAATATTTTGCTTACCTACTAGCATTACACCATTCACCATTTTTCGCTGACTGCTTCTTTGATCTCAATTTACCATTGAATCGAAAATTCAATTTTTCTCTTCGTCGATTTCTAACTGCTTGACGCTGTATCTTTCATTCGGTCAATATGACCGAGCCACATGGTAGGCGATACAAGAACTTTTGGACTATATTCCGAAAGCAGCATTCTTGTGAGATCACTTTCTTTCTAAAAACTTCTTCAGAGACAATTTTTACCACCATCGCCAAACACCAAAAAAATTTTTGTAATTCTACAAAAAAATATTATTTAGTTAACTGAACACACATAAGAGCTGATTTCTCTTATTTGCAAAATATTAAATAAATATATAATATTGTGGTGATTTTTTTTTTCAGCGCACCTCATCGATGGTAATATGCAAAGATTGTTCAAATATGCTCATACTAATATCGATTCGGTTGAATGAAAGCAAATAACAGTTAAAGGTTCTTTGCAGTTCAGCAAAACTTATTTATATGAAATAACGACGATTAACTATGACCTGCCAGAAACTTGCACATACCCATTTCTAATACGACTGATTGATTTGATGTGGGTACGCATATATGGAAGTATTATATTGTTGGTTTTTAAATGTACTGACTTTAAATTATGTACCTTGAATCGGCTTGAATAAGTTTGCTTTATTGATTTATTTGTTGTATCAAATGTTGGAGTATTTTAATATGGTCAGAAAACTTTGCAATAGAGTTATCATTTTTTTATTTATAAAATACCTAATTACATATATGAAAATACAAACTAGATAATTTTTTAGAGAGCTATAAACTTTTTATTTATACTTTTATGCTGAACATGTAGCCAATTACTAAAATAGTGGAACTTGAAAAGCTAGTGACAAGTATGTTTATTGTTTATTGGTAATGTCGATTTTTCGGTATCATTATGTCAATTGAACAATTAAAAGTAGAAAATGAACGCCGTTTACTTGTAAAACGATATAAAAATACACTTGCCAAAGTTAAGAGGATAGACCGCATTTACCATCTATTCTGCCCATCGTACCTTTTCTTTTCCCCTATCAGCTATTTAATGGTTGGTTGTTTGGTAGGGTGGATGGCTCAGTTGTTGTTTGCAAGGACAATGAGTAGGTGAAATACATCGCAGCAACTTGATATGTTCACATGGCAAATACATAAGTTGCTGCGCAACAACTTACAATGCCAGATTTTCAGTATATTCAGAGTATGTACAGAGTATGTATTTATATATATATATATATATATATATATATATATATATATATACATATATATATATATACATATATATATATATATATATACATATATATATATATATATATATATATATATATATATATATATATATATATATATATATATATATATAACTTTCTCAATGTTCCAGTACCACAGATTTAATGATAAATATAATTCATATATAAACACAGATATTCATACATACAAATATAGTCAACAAAAACGAGAACAATAAATATCAAAATATAAATATCAAATGGATAGAGAGAGCAGAGAAAGAGAATAGCAAAAAAAAAAAAAAAATGGAAACGAATATAATAACAATAAATACATGAGCTTATATGAGTTTGAGTTCCCTACCATACTTAGAATATTGCAAGGCATCATATACTTAAACACATAAATACATAGCTGGTAACCAACCTCCTTCGCAACGAGCCATACCAACATTCGGAATGAGTTTTTAGCACAACGGAGACGACAATATGCAATGTGGAATGTAAAAAGATGGCTCTGTATTCTGACATTGAAGGATTTATTTCTTTTTAAAAGGCATTTTGCTTGCGCAGCGTTATGCCTGATTTGTCAAAATACTCGTACATTCGTAAAACATTTGAGCATAGCTTCTTTGCTCTTCTTGACTCATGTGGATATGGCCGAATATGCATTGTAAGTATATAGGTTATATATATATATATATATATATATATATATATATATATATATATATATAGGTCTGTATGCGGGTATCTAGTTTATTTGAATAGTTTTATTCAAGTAAATAAAAACTAAACAAGAAAATCCGATAAAAAATACTACCTAGCCATCACTAACACAATGAAATGAAACCAAAAACAAAGGGTCAAAATTAGACACTAATTGTTTGCAAATATGGAAGTATTGCTGTTGTAACTTTCCATACTAATTTTGCATGCAGCTGTTGACAATGTATATTCGACTCCTTATAGCAATATACAATTTGTTGAGATCACTGATAAGTCCTCGATGAAATGTAACATTTTTCTTCTCCCCAACATTTTCCACAAACAGTCCTTAGGGGATTTTTCCGACAAAATTCACGATATTATGAAATTCGACTTCAGAGCTCCCATAAAAAATATATCTGACTATCCATTAGTTTTTTCATCAAAATATTTTATCACCTATTGTCATCGATCAATGCTGCGTTCGTAAAAAATCAACTTAAAATATTTGAAAAATTACCAAAAAGGACATGACTACCAGAGAACTGTAGAGGAATGGTTTCACCAGTTCAATAATTTTGACGAACATATTTACCATTTATCTCCACTCTGAAAATCAATACGGAAATCCATAATTACCCAGGAATTGATTTTAGAGCAACCAAATATGAGGCCCATGACCATTTATCTTTCTTCCCCTTCACTCTTTTGCAACTTTATGACACGAAACGTTCTATTTTGTAGTTAAATCGAATATTTTTAGACTATGATAACTAGAATTCGAGTTGAAAAATTGTCTCCCATATATTGGGAAGCCACCTTAGTATACACCCGTGTAGATTCGATTTAAAAAAGCTCAATTGGAATCTTGTATTATTGCCACATCCACTACATTCACCAGATTGTGTTTCCCTTCAAAATTTAACTGCTTTGAAACAATAAACATGTTCCTTTGGATGAATATTCACGACGAATGGCCTGTCAAAATCTGCATGGATGCCTTGATAAAATTAGATAGAATGTTGTGAAAAAATATTTTTAGTTTTTCTTGGTGAATTACGTTACGATCAATATTGGCACTATTGGAATAATTATATTATTCAAATACGAACACCAGAACTCGTTTGACATCATCTTTTATGAGCTTTGAAGAGAAACTCAAATGGTGGTCTTGCCTGTTGAAATGACAGACAATAGATTAGAAGAGAGTTACTATTGTACGCTGGTTCATTAGAATATTTTGAAACAGTCCAACTTCCTACGTAAAATAATAACTGAATTGAAAAAAATCACGTATATGTGTGAAGATATGCGTAATAAATTTTATTACAAAATCTAGGTGGAAAACAGACATAGTCGATCGCCTACGACTGCATTGTGCTCCCTTGTGCAAGCCCTTGACTATTTAAGTCTACCCACATGTGCTTGTAAATGCATATATGTACATATTGAAATTCATAAAAACAAAAACCATCAATACCAACACCCACCATAGGTCAAAAGTTTCTAAACGAGTCGGTTATCATGCAAGCTGGCTGGCTGGCTGGCTGGCAAGCTGACTGACTGACCATTTAGCCGCATCTAATGAAATGCATTGTGATGATACGCGCGCCAAACAATAATATGAAATCATATCGAATTTGTATGAGATTATGTGTGTACTATGTATTTTTGTGTATGTGGATAATTTCAATTTTAGTTCTTGTTTGTTTTGCTGAGCTGCATTTGTGTGTTTTGATGTAAATGTTGTAGACATGCGGCCATACATGATCATACTACAATATGCATATGAATGTATTTGTATGGATATATAAATCTACGTATATGTATTTTTGTACAATAGAATAACGATAGCATATGGCTCACTAAGTGTCACTCCCACCAACAAATCGAAAAAAGCAAAGTAAAATATTTTATTTCATAGCTTTTATGATATTCACTGCCACAAAAGCTAATGTTATCACAAAAACAAAAAAAAAAAAAGAAAAGAAAGAAAAAATCAACAATAACAACAATAAAAACAAGAACAACAATAACAACTAATAGCAGTATTATTTACCGCTCGTATCTACTATATTCTACTCGTATTTATGTAGTTTGAAAATATTGTGTTTTAGCCATGGTAGCAGCGACAACAATTCACACATGCTTTGGTGTTGGCCTCGGAAACAGAAACAACAACAACAACAACAACAACAACAACAATAATATAACAACCAAAACAAAAATTAAAACCAAAAAATGGCACTTGTATACATACATACATACATACATACATATATATGTAGAAGTGTGTTGATGTGCACATCTACATATATGGTTTTTTTTCATATGTATGTTTATAAGCTATGGTCCAACAACAAATGCATAGAGCTGAAAACTGCACATTCAAATACATAGGTACATCCATAATATCCACATACACTCACGCAATCATGCACAAATGGAGTTAAATCGCAAAAGTACCACTGTTGATGGTAGTAGAAACTTTTAGCATAACCACACAACTACACAGTACAACATTCAAATGTATGTACAGTGCTGTAGTTCAAATTGTGTTTGCGTAAATACACTTATATAACCATATGTAGATATGCATATATATAAGTGTGTGTGTGTGTGTGTGTGTGTGTGTGCTATTATGATCGGAAATGCATAGTTTCATAGAACAAAACGAGTGGCTTTGCTTGCCAATTTGCGAACATACTCATAGAAGACCAACGACAACCGACAACCGACGGCGACCGAACGACCGACGACACCCACCAACACGCATAATTCCCATGCCAATGTAAAATGGAGCAACAACAACAACAACTGAACCAATAAAGAGTTCAACAACAAAACAACAACAATAAAGACGAGCATTAACACTCTGCACATAAAAGTGACGGGGACAAAGAGTTAGAAGCAAGAGCAGGAGAAGAGGAACACGAGAGCAGCAAAAAAAAAAAAAATGGAAAACGAACAACAACAACAACAACAAAGTGAAGCAATGGCAGTTTTCAGATTTGACCTTCTCCATATGTAGTATAGCATGCGTTCACATGTACAAACATATACGTATGTTATATGTTCGTACACATATGTATGTACTTGTATGTGTTTCCTGCAAGTGCATTTCCGCTAACCAAAAATGAATGCGATTGTCTTTGGCACATTGAAAAATGCTTCAACAAGGGCGACTTCATTCAAATGTTACCGAAAACACATCAACTCAACCACCATCACCACTAACATGAGCCATTCAAATTGTTGTCTCTCTAACAAACCCACGCAATCCAAAAAAGTCACACTGAAAATATGCAAGTGTTCATATACACATACATTTATGTATTTACATATGTACATATGTATTGGTATGCATTATTGCCACCATCAGGCTCATACTTTTTATATATGTAGATAGGTAGAGGTACTCGTACATTGTGCTATGGTGCAATTAGAGTCAGATCGATTGGATGGGTTGTAATGAACCAACGTTTCATTTGGGGGCAACCGTTATTGAAAGCAATTGCTAGCGACTTACAAAATTTTCAATTGCTGCAACTCGGATCAAAATAAGCAGCTTTAAATGTGGTGATCATCCCTTTTTTTGTGTAGTAATAGAAGAGGTGGAAGATGGAATGATGGTGATGATATTCTAACTATCTACGGTGTAAATATGATTGATGTAATTGTGTTGTTTTATGACGCCTTTTGTTGTTGTTTATATTGTTGTAATTCTAAAATATACTAGGTATATTTTTAATTTTGTCAATTGACGCAAAATTGAACCATCATAATGTGCAAAAATCAAATAATCTAAATTTTGATGTGACGTAAATGTAATTAGCGATGAAATGAGGAACTAAAATTTCACTTCTAAACTTTTATTTAGAACTGTGACTGAGGCAGCGTAGACTTTTGTGGAAATACTCTGTAGCAATATTTTAGATACTGATACTGCTCAATTAATTAAACAATTTAGTAATCAATATATGTTTCAAGAAATATCATCAAAAATTTGCTTGAAGATCTAACACTTGTCATCACAAACACTTATCCGATATAATATTTGACAGTTATAGAACGCAAACGCATAGCATACTTCAGCATCAACTACAGCTTCGACTTTGACAAAATCCACTGACAGCTACAGCGTATGCGCCCACTGATTTCATCAATAACTTACACAAAAAATAAACGCCACTAACAAATGACAATAGCTTTCAGCTATCAATATATCGGCACTCAAGGTTGCATTTTGAGACCAAAGTAGAGTTAACATTAGCAATTTGCGGACAAAGTTGAATTGTTCGCAAAAGAATATGACACTATGAACATCATCCATTATAAAAGCTTAATTGTTGAGAAAATTTTGATGCAATACTGTCACAGCACCAAATATGACGTTATTACACCCAAATTCATTATCAAACTTATCATTTTTTCAATGGAAAAATACATTAGCTCAAAAACTATATAGATTGATAAAAAAAAATAAATATGTGACACTTAAAGCCCCAAAGGGCTCATTGGCCGAGCTTCTCTTCCATTACTGTTGTGCGTCTTAAATTTGGACAGTATCAGAATATATGTGACACCACTTTTTCTGAGCTTTGTCACAGTGTTCTTTTAAAAGCTTTTTCATGGCAAGTTGTTACTGTCGAAAGAATTGCCAATTGCTTGCCGACAGGTGGGTACCATTCGAAAGAAAAATATTATCGACATTAAATTTGTTATGCATCAGCCGGGGATTGAACCACGACCTACAGATCAGAAGGCGAACAGACTAACCACTGAACTACGGCACCTACTTGATAATTGACTTGAATTTTGTCAATAGTTTTGCTAATCTTGACTGTCATTGAAAGGGAAATTTTACTTTTTTCTTTATATTGAAAATTTATTTTTTACTAAGCGAATGCACCGAGACACATCTTCGTCAAATTTAATCTTCAAATTAGTTATTATTTTCGCGATTATGATAGCAGTAAAATGCTAAAATTCGCAATTTTTTCTCATGTGAGATGTCGTTCATTGTGGCATTATCGTGGCATTAATAGTCGTTATCGTCATATGTATCATATATATGCGAACATGAGATGAAAGAATAAAATGGAAGTGAAACAACGAGTAACAAGTGTGCAGACACTTCATTGTCATCATCTGCGTCATTGAAGTCATCGGCGTCATCGTAACTTATTCATATTTAATCAAGTTTGGATACATACGTACGTATGCATGTCCATATATTTAATTGTAGCCATTGATTACGGGCAAAAAAAAACTGCTTTAAAATACATATATATTGTAGTATGTAACAGTTCGCAGACGAAATATGCCTCCGAACGTTGAATTCTGAAAATATTATTTGTGATTTTTATTCACGATCTCCGTTAGCTGAAGGAAAAACGTAGACTAAAATCGTTTCAAAAATATATGAATTTAATGTACATAACAAATTATCTCATAATTTTCAGTTACAAGGGACATAAGAATAAAATAATTAAAGGAACTTCAATAATACAATACATATCCATATGTATGTACCTACATGCCATCATTAAGCAGAGGAATAGCCCCAATAATAAACAATATTATGCATGTGACACAACATCACATTGCAACATATCACATCGAACATATCATATATACATGTGCTGAATGCTGTTAGAACATGTGCGTTGCAACTATTCCATGTTTGGAAAATTTATTATATATTTTCGAAAAAATTCTTCTTCGAATGTACGAGTTCACACGTAAACATTTTACAGCTCTCTTGTTAATTGTTCTCTTTGCTTTTTAGCTGACTAACCATTTCGATACTCTTCGTTTACCGACTCTAGTGTACCAACGGAAATTCCGCCATTCACATTTCATTACATTGTTAAGCTATTTTTGACATATGAGTGAGGTTTTGGTATACTCATACAAGTATTTATGACATTGACAGCTGGTAAAAGTGAGATGACATTCCAGTGTTCTATTTTGAGAGTTCAATTTAATGCACAACGAACGCTGTCTTGCTCTTGCCATCATAATTCTCTCTGATTCTGGCTCATCATAATTTTTGCATCTTTTTAATTAGGTATGACTGACGAGTTGAAGAGTTTTTTGTTTTTGTATATTACAGCAGAAAAGATGACACTTCTGCTAACAATGTAGGGGATGCCATTAGAGATGTGTAAAACAAATTCAATTTCTTTTTAAAGTTATTTTTATACAATTTTGTATCGCTAATTAGCAGCTAGTAATTAAAAATAAATATTTATTTAATAAAAATGTACTACATACAGCAGCAACAATGATTAGAGCTGAAAATTCTTGCTAAACGAGTACATTTCCGCTGAATAACAGCTTCCGTCGAACATGCGCTGATGTGCTCCAATAGAGGTGGTACTCAAATCATGTTCACATTGCACACCCTACCGCGAGCAGAAATCAACAAACATATTTCGAGAGAGTAATGTCAAACGCTCTTATGTATATGGCGTAGCATACAGCTGTATTTAGTGTTGCCACACAATGTAAGAAGGAAACCGTTTGATGGGGTAAACAACAGAATTTTGCGCAAATAATGTCCACGTAAATAATTGTATTATTATTATGTTATTTTTATATTTTTAGAATTAACATTTTTTTTGCTGACTTCGTGAAAACGATTTGTCGAGTTTTTGCTACTCTTATATTTTATAATACTAGAATTTTCCAAGCGTTTCTATTCGCGAATATGCTTTACATATAATCCCACATCAAGTATGTATGCTGAATGTCTCGTAGAAGCCACTAAAAACGACCGCTAGGAATCTTCACACGTTGTATTTGAACATAAACGAAAGAGAAAAGAAAAATAACATAATACATTGAAGACATATTTTAATTGTTATTCATCAGTGGCATGTTGTCACCGTAGTGTATGTATGTTAAAATCTTACGATTCCTTGTTATCATTTCATCACCTGGATGGCACCATATTGAAAAAACAATATCCCCTTTAAGTTTTATATGTTCATCTGGCAACACCGGCCAGTAGTATTTTTATAAACAATCTCTCGTTTGTACCCTCGTTCTATAACGAACCACTCGAACCCTTCGTTAGTGCACCTGCACATGTGAGTGCTTGCATCGATGCTTACGATGTCATGTATTGATATCTGGGTGAGGGGGGCACTCGTGTACGATAAAGGAAGAGATTCGAAGAAAAATTACCATAATTGTGTTCTCATGAAAACACATCTCATTACGTGCGCACAACATTTTATTCTCTTGTTTTTTTTTTTTCTCTCTCTCTCTCTCTCAGTTAGTTGATTTTTCTCCCACAGCCTCCAGTGTATGTACATTGTGAGTACGCACATTTTCGTGTGCGTTTTGCTGCTTCTGCTGTCATTGTCGTTTGAATATACATACTTGTGCTGCGGCGGCTGATTTTGATATTGCGCTGCATTTTCAACTTGGTTATGCTTAAACTGCCGTTAGTTCGGGTTTAGCTCTGATACGGTGTTGACTGTGAAAGTGGAGTTGTTGTTATACGTGTCGCGTGCAACGCAAGTGAAGAACCCCTATAGTAATTTCTGTGTGTTGTGTCTACATATATGTCAAAATTTAACTGAAAATTGTTGAATTAAGAATCAGCAACAGCAATATCTTCAATACTTTCAAAGAAGTTGGAGTCTGTGTTCTATTTTGGTGTGGCAAAAAATAATAAAAAATACAAAAATGTTCTATGTGCGTTCGCGTGTGCGTTTCTTGCGGTTTTCGTGAAATCTGCGTTTTACATGGGATATCATTCGAAACGATGGTGTGTTCATTTCATTTCATGCTGATTCGATTATACACATAAAGCATCTGTGTGCTCACTTATCCTAGTCGCCGTAATGACCGTGTGGTGTTGTCGTCGGTATCTCTATCGGTCTACTCGCATCGCATCTCATCGTATTGCACGGCATGCATGTATCATCATTTGAATCTTTCGGACGCGTGGCTTTTCCTTCATTTCTACTCGTACCTCCTGCCATCAAGTCCCCCACCACGTGTTGGTGACATTTTGCTTTCGTCCTCTTCCACTACTACTACTACTACTACTGCTACTACCACTACTACTACTACTACTGCTACTACTACTACTATTTCTACTGCTACTATCAACGACAAGAGCAACTGCAAAGCGTAAAATAATAAATGTGTAATGTATGAAGTGAGATGAGTGTTTGCCGTACACAAAGTATTCACCAGCAACTTGCAACAAATCTTCCCCTCCCGTTGTCGCTTTGTACATCCAACTGAACCTCAAGAAAGTGTTGCACGAATAATAGTAGTCGTTTTGTTGCGTCCAAGTGTTGATGCTAGTATTTGATGTTTAACAATGTTAACAACAATAACAACAACAACCACAACAACATCAACAACAATGAAAATATGTAGAGCCTTCATTACAATATGAGTATGAGTATGCAATAGAAAAACAAGCAAAGCAAAGACAAGACCAAAGGCCAATAAAGAAGAAGAGGAAGAGTATAAAGTGAATTAGGATATAAAAACGAATCAAATTAGAGCATAGTCTTAAACAGTAGAAGGAAATAGAGACGAGTTTGATGTACATAAAACAGAAACGTCTTCTATATGTTGTCGTTGTCGAAATCGTCGTTGCCCTCGTCGTCGTCGTCGCCGTCGTCGTTGTCTTCGTCGTCGTCGTCGTTGTTGTCTTCATTAGGATAGTGTCTATTTGTGTGAGTGTATGTGATGCTGTTGAGAGCTCAGAAGAACGATATAAAATAATAAAAAAATACAAAGAACAAGCTAACGAAAGCGCTAAAGAGCAACAAGGACTGAAAAACAGCAATAGCAGCAGTGAAATATAAAAATAGAGCAACAGCAGCAACAACGATAATAGTAATAAATCCTTAATTTTGTTGTATTGTATTGTATTGTGTTGTGTTGTCCCTTTGCCATACACTTAAATATACGCATCACACACACACACACACACACACACATACATCTCTACGTGTGTACGTCAACATCATTACGCGCACGTACTACTGCCACCCGCATTATGTGTTGTTGGTGTTTTGATGGTTCATGTTCAATGTGTGTCCTTTCTTCAATTCTATCTGCGCCCGCTATTTTGTTAAATTCATTTGCCAGTGATACCAATGAGTTGTAGTCCTCGTGTATGCGGCAGCATGCGGTGATGCCTTCCTCCCATCAACCCATACAACGTCACTAGCAACGCTCCTACTGCTGCTGAGCTCATGATTTTCGCATCAAAAGGAATTTAATTCCAAAGAAAAAAAAAAAAAATTCTACATAAACACACCCACACAAACAAATATTCATATACAACTGTATGTATATACTCACAGAAATACGAATATATGAAACGGTCGTTGCCCTATCTTCTCTATGTACAAGTCCGCAGAGCAAAAGACTAAGAAATATTGGAATGTAGAGAAAAGTAGGGGCGTCATTATCAATGCGATCCAGCATCAGAGCTCACTGTTCACTGGGCCTATCATTTTTGCGCGCCACAAAACGATATGATATGGTGTATGTGTAGGAGTATGTGTATGTGTAGTAACAACTGAAAAATTATAATCGCGAATATTGCCAAAAGCGATATCTGCAAATATATTATATTGTCACAATCGGCAAAACAAAATTAAGTGCAGTTCTTCTCGTTGCAATACAAATGCAAGCTATGACGATGATAAATGAAAAAATGTAATTAGTGCAAAAACCAAAAACAAACAAAAATATGGTAAATTGTGTCAAAACTATAATATTGTATGTATATGTAAATACAGATTAAAATTAAAAGCAACAACACTAGTAAAGAAGCACCAAAAAATAAACAAATAAATACCAAAAAATAAAAAAAAAAAATCAAATTACAAGTGACAGTGTTGACGAATGTCGCTCCTAGCACAATTCATCATCAACACAGGCATTAATATAATCACTACTACCAACAACTAGCACCAGCAGCAACAGCAGCAGCACATGCAACAAATACAGTGCAACAAACTAACAACGCAAGCAGCTATAATATATAAAATGAAGCTAAGCATAGTAAATACCCAAAATAGGCGAAATAGGGGAAGGAGCAGAATTCATTGTAAAAATGCACAGTGTCGTTCATGTTGTCGCAATCAACAATGCCATCACCATCATCAGCATCATCATCATCAGCGCCACCAGCACCAGCAGCAGCAGCAGCAGCAGCAGCAGCAGTATTGGATTAAACAATTTCAACTTGCCAGCATTGGTAAGTGTAAAATCTTCATGTTTCTCTATGTATCGTAAGAAATTATTGCTTACTCATTGTTATTTGTATTATGGGGAATAGGATTTTTGTAAATCTCAGAAGCATTTTGAATAATTACTCTTTCGCA
Organism: Megamerina dolium; assembly: GCA_963854835.1. Lineage (NCBI taxonomy): Eukaryota > Metazoa > Arthropoda > Insecta > Diptera > Megamerinidae > Megamerina > Megamerina dolium. The sequence continues at coordinate 1,354,505 of OY978525.1, forward strand.
AGTATACATAATATATGTTCAAGGATAGTTAAAAAATTCATTAAGGTGAGATAAGGTAACTAAATTCTATTCTTCTCATTCTTAAACATTCGAACCGCAGCACAAATCAAAGCATTTTTAACATTTTCGTTGATGTGGAACTCTTTTTTTTCCAAACAATTGAAATAGAAAAGCACAATTTTTCAAACTTCATGATATTTTAGGTTTCAATGGCTAATATTGAATACGAAATTTGAAAATTATCTGAATGGATTGTTTGAAACAACACATTTTTGAAAGAAATCATTGATTTTAGGTATCAACCAGTCAACAAATGAACTTAATCAATTATAAAATTGTTGTTTGTTAGTTTTCTGCCCACTTTTGTGATATAATCTCCTTTAAGTTCAATCGATTTATTACATTTCTGTAGTGATATTCTGAAAAGTCTTCAAAAAAAAAAAGTCTTCAGTTTATTTCACCTATACGTTTTACGAATTTATCAACTGCTCTGGAAGGTATATAGGTAAATATGTACCATACGTATTTACATAGCTTCAGCAAGGAGTTGTGGAGATGACAGCCATACCAGCATACAATGAATACAATTGTTGTGTCTCCTAATGGGTAGTACTAATTTTTAATGTAATTTCTTATCAAATTTAATTAGTGTAAATTCAAAATGCCTTCATCATCGCCATCATTATATCATCGTGATCATCATAATCATTGGTTTTATTCATGCACTTGAGTTGGTTGTATTGCCTCCATGCGATTAGGTGGCAATTACTCAACACAGCAATCCAGCAGCAGCAGCAACTATAGTATTTTTGTACTCGTTGTACATACTGCTGAGACAATTATTTAAGTCCAGGCAGGCAATCTCAGACGACTGCTTTTCTTCTTGTCTCAGTGTGCAACATAATTCATTGTTCGAAAAATGAATGGAAAGGGAGATGTATATATATATGTGTGTATACTGTATGAGAGAATGAATGAGGGCCATGCTGTGAAAATATGACTACGACGAATTATATTTCATCTTACTCATTAATGTGAAATTTCTTTTCTAATAAGCGTTGTTGTTGTTGTTGTGTATAGATTATGGTGATTTTCTATGGTGATTTTGATACTAGAGCATCTTAAGGTATATTGTACATACATACATATATAAATAGTACATAAACAATAATAATAATGATAATATTAAATATATAAGTGAAGTTCATTTAACAGCAAACAGCAGAGTAATAGACATTTCGAAATACGAGCATGTCTATATTACATTTAAGATAAGATATAAAGACTTGAAAAATTGAATTCAGTTTGGTAATATATAGTATTTGCATCAGTTTCGACTATTTAATGCACTAATTAATCAATGATGGTACTGAGGGAAGTATTTGTAGCAAAATGAATAAATATTCCTAACATTTATTTAATAAATTGTTTTGAAACGATTTGAAAATTTCGAACATTTCCTGAGAATCCTTTTTACAAATTTTCTTCTTCGTTAACTTTTAGAGTAAGCTAAAGAATAGAAAGCTATAGAATTGGCGTGGTTTTTATTCGATTATATACATTTTCTAAAATATAAATTCTATGGAAAAACTAACCTTATACAGAAAGTTTCGGTCAGGTAGCTTTATATTTTCGCTCGCAAAGTATTAAATCACATACACAACATCATATTTTTGTATGAGAGGTAGGAGTAGTTTTCATTCGATTTCGCTTATTTTCTAATATATTAATTTTATGGTCAAATTACATTAATGTACCAAATTTTACATTTATAGCTTTATATTTTCGCTCAGAAAGTGTGAAAATATGCAATCAGCAACATATTTTTGTATGAGAGGTAGGCGTGGTTTTCATCTGATTACAATAACTTTTTGTTATATCAATTCTATGGCAATAGTAATTGTTTGTACGAAGTTTCAGTTTGTTATCTTTGTATTCGACTCATAAAATGTTAAAAAAACACATTTAAAAATATAATTTTGTATGTGAGGTAGGCGTAGATTTTATCCGATTTCACCCATTCGTAAACTTGCACACGCATTGGGGAAAATAATGTTATGTACCAATTATCAGCTCGATTAGTGCATAAGAAGTCAACATATGACAATCGACATGAATAATATTGTATGCATGTGATAAAGGTAAAGAAGATAAAACTTTCTGAACAGCAACATTTCTATTTAAAAAATAATAATAATAATAATAATAAAGTTTTTTTTTTTTCATGAGTTCTGATTGTCTATTCGATGATTTGATGACTATTTGATGAATATGTACATACGTACGTACGCACGCTAAGGAAGATGAGTAAAATCACACAAACAAACAAAAAACTACAATTGCTACTACTATTAAAACTATTACTCGTACTACGATTATACGTGTGTATGTATAATACAATGAAGGGGGAAACAGGTTTTATGCGCTACGTGACACTAAAAACTTTTTTTTTTTATCATTGCACATGCAATCAACAAGAGAAACAACATAAGGAACATTGACTGACTGCGCCAGTCAATCAGTAACAGTAACAACAGCAATAACAAGAACAACAACACCAACAGCAACAACAACAACAAGAGCACTCACCACGGATATATGCTATGCGTTGGTAAAGGTAATTGCCGGAAGTTCACCGTACGCTACTGACCAATCAAACACACATACACACTTGAGCTATAAAAGTGTGTGAGTGTGTGTGTTTGAGAGTATCCATATACCGGATTTGTGTTATACGCGTATTAAAAGTCAATAACTAAGAACTAAAATGATCGTTAAGAAAAAGAATTGTGCTCATTTGTGGTGATGTGGATAATAATGATGTTGGTTATCATCATTACTATTATTCTAATGGTAAATCTAAAATAAACATTGCATTTATAATTAGCTATTCTAAATAAGACAAAATGTGTTTGAGCAATCACTTAAAATTTTGGTAAATACGAAACAAATTGAATATGGCAACTGCATTTTGCAATGACTCTCCATATTATAATAGCACTAATGAAGTTTATGGCTAAACCACAATAATTGCCTGGTTGAATGATTTCATGCGTGTATATGTGTGTGTGTCGGCATGCTAAATCTTATGGACGAAAACACAGTGATTCAGAAGATATCATCTGAATTGAGAGGATGACACATCAACACAATGACAGCAACGGATTGTTGGTCAATCATAACCCTGACACGTTTAAAATATCTTGCGGTTAGGTATTCATAACACACATATGTATATGGGTAAAGATATGGCAAACTATGTATGGCCACATTTTGTCATATTCAGCCCCAGTGACAAAAAAAAAACAGGAAATGACATGGTCACAGGATAGGATAATTATAATAATTATTATTATTACGTTTCTGCATGACGCTACAGTGGCAATCACATGGTGCTCTGTAAGGGAGAATACAAAAAAAAAAATTAACTTTAAAAATAATAAAAAAAAAATAAAATAAAAAAATAAAAATAAAAATAAGAAGCAGAACAAAAAACTTGAAATTTTCCGTTAATGATATAAACCATACTACTGTTTCCAATAAGCTGAACATAATTCTATGTCATTTAGAGCATTTTGATTTTTTTCAGCATAATTTTCGAAATACATTTTCTACATGAATATCGGTATAAGGTGGAATAAAAAGGAAAAAACGAAATAAAATCAAAATCAAAAATAATAATAATAACAACGAATACCTATTACTAATACAAAATCAATTCGTAACGTTACAACAACGCCCACAAACATCATCATTTACACTCTCAATTGTTGTTGTTTTTAGTATTCTGATTGTTGCTGGGTTCTTTTCGTTCAGTTATTAAATCTATAAATTATTGTCTTGTGCTTGTTATTGCTGTTATTGTTGAATTATCTTTGTTCGGTTAATTTTTCTGTTGTTGTTGTGAATAGATGGTGTCAAATTTTGCTTGTGGGCCGATGCTGATGCTGATGCTGAAAACGACAATGACAACGACAACGATATGATGTTTTTGTCTGCTGACCATAAACTATAAAATTATTATCCACATTTGTGCATACAGACACACACACACACACACACACACACATACATACATACTATATATTCAGACAATCATACCTATTGAGTACATAACACGTACGAACGACACATCTAAAATGCTAAATCACAGATGCCACCGCACACCAATACACACACACACACACATTCATACACATATGCATATAACTAAATATATAATATATATTCATTTTGCCAAAGTGGTTTTTGTGTAAATGGTACCTATATTTATATGCATGATAAATTCATATACATTTGTATGTATGTATGTATGTATGTGTGTATGTATGCGTTGTGCGTTTGTGTGAGTGTATTTTATTGATGATAATTCGAAATGCGTTCTGATAAAAAGGAATAAATAAATTAAACCAACAAGAATTGTAGAAATTGAAAATCAGAAAAACAACAACAAAGAAGGGGAGGTTCATTATTCGACTAAGCAATCCACGTATGTTATTGTTGTTGTTGCCGTTGCTTATTTTTATATATTTCATATATTTATTATAATCACATCTTTATAATATATTTGATATAATTGTGAATATTTTTATGTGTTGCCGAGCAATTACTGTTGTTAAGGTTGTTAAGGACAACTTTAAAATCAATAGAATTTGAAGAAAAAAGAAAAAAATTAAAATCTTGTACTTATCTAAATGAACAAAACAAAACTGGTTAGTATTAATACAGTAGCAATTGGTTGCACTAATTTATTTTTTTAACTGGACGACCTCGTTCTCTTACGTATTTGTCTCTCTTTCTTGCATATATAATTCTTCTTTGTATGCAAAAGTAAATAATATGGCTCACAGTGTAAGGCAATAAAAAAGTAAAGGCAGTGTTTCCGAAAGATTGCGCCACAATAGTAAAAATTTGCGATGAAAAGGGTTTTTTTCAAAGAGCTCTGTAATACTTAGTTACTAACTTATGTGGCCATAACAACCGAATATCGATGTAGGCCGAATATAACATGCTGCGCCAACCATCTCTGTTCTTTGCTAGCTGGCGCCAGAGCTCTGTAATAATATTCGGAAAAAACGATCTCAGATGATTCGCTCTGTTCGTAAACGGCTACTACAATTGACTTTTTTTATGAATTTAAGATTTTGGATGGAAGCGCCCTAATGTGGGGCGATAAGGGGTAAGAATACTTGGGAGTACAACACATATCACCGCTCTAAGGGTGAATCTTGGAAAATGATGGGATTATTTGTCCATTTTTGAGCTTTTTTAAGTTCTTTTTGTACGGAAGTCTGCTTAACAGGAAGAGATGTGGGATATATACATAGATAATGGGGATAGGAGCCATGTTGGCAGTTGGTAAAGTCTCACAAGGTGTAAGACTAGTAGGTCACTATGGCCTAGATACAATCCTAAACAAATAAAACTAAAAAATGAATGAGAGTGCATCATATATTTGTCACTTTTTGGCAATCATAGGAGAAGGTGGAAGCGAATTTTATAAAAATGTCAATTTTGAAGGAGATCTGAAGATAAGTATGTTCAGAAAAAGTGTTGATGAGATATTACTTGGAGTCGGTCATACATTTCACCGCTATGTGAGAGATTTCTAGAGAATTATGGGGTTATTTGTCGATTTTCAGGAAATTTTGAGCAAATTTTGGAATGTTAAAAAAATGTTGAAGACAAAGAATGAATTAGGAAGGGTTATATTTTTGAGTCCTCTATGGGGACCGTGGGAAAGTTGATTGCAAACTTTATGAAAGTGTCAATATTGTCAGATAGGGTGTAAGTATGTTCAGAAATATGATTGAGAAGAAAAAAAGAATAACTGGAGATTGATCAACAATGTTATACCGCTTGTATGAGAATTAGGAGTATTTTAATGAATAATTCAACTTTGATTATGGAGTTAAAACCCACTTTGAGTGTGAGATTGTCTGCTGGAATCGCGACGATTGACCAGTGCTCTCACAACTGTCATAAAGTGTGTCCCCGGTGATAAGTTCGTCATACCATGTGGGAGAGAGCAATGTTATTTTCAGCTCCAGCAAAGTGTTAAAGTCCTTCTCAGTAGTGGCAAAAAAACGAGAGTACCTTTAGTGTGAGTTTTTAATAGACGGCAACAATTTAATGTATACAATTTTGTTTCACTGTATTAACCAAACAGAAAAACTGGTAACTAAAATGTGATTGCGATAAGTAAAATATTGAGAAACGCTGCTTTAAAATAACAATTGCGTAAGAAATAGAGGAACCTCTTTGATGCTGTGATAAAATAGTATTTAATATGAATAATAATAATAAAAAGCTGCATTTTATCAGCAGCTACTTCTTACACATGTAAGAAGAACAGACTCAATTACTTAGCCTTACACGCCTACGGTCATGTAAATTGTTGTATGTAAGAGTTGTAGCTATGTGCGCAGTAAATAAAGCATTTGTGTAGGTGACTCAGGTAGATACACAAAGCTCTGCGTAATAAGTTTATAATATGTATATTATATGTACATATAGTGGTACCATGCTCAACTCCAACACAGTTCGAAGACAAGAAATTGCTGTGCTTTATTGTTGGACAACAAAGAAAACAACAACAATAAAAAACGAAATCAACAAAAAAAAAAAGTGTTATGTCTCTGTCGTAGAATGACATATCAAACGTACCATAAGTTGCAGCACAGATTTGGTATGATTTGAGTTGAGCTGCCTGCCTACACACACGCCCCATAAATAGCGGCTTTTAACACAATTTCGAGCTGTTGTCTCGAGAGTTGTGCTGGTATGTATTGGACATTGAACATGTTTTTGTTACTTGGTCATATGCCGTTGTGGTTGGTTGCGGTTGTTGTTGTTGTTGTTGGCTGACTTATAAGCTGTGTGTGTGTGTGTGTGTGATACTGTTCTTTTTCGCTGATGCTGCAGAGAGCGTATGTTTTTATTTCTTTTTTGTTTGTTTTTGTTTTTTATTTTGTTTTCAATACTTAAATCTGAAAGTGAAATGATGTAGCTCGAAGGTAGCAGCAAAATAAAATAAAAAAAAAAAAAAAAAAAAAAAAAATAAAAAAATTAAAAACAAAACAAAACGAAAAAATGTGGGCAGTTTTATGAATCTATTCATATGTGATTGTGTGCTCTGTACCATAAACATATATACGCAATTACATTGAAAATCTTTTATGGCAGATACCTATGGTTACTAAACAAGATATCTTTGCAGCAAGACAGTTGTCATATATATGCAGTCTGAGTAGCTACCATACGAGTTATATCACCACAGTGCACAAGCATTGTAGGTGCATTTCAGATGAATTAAAAAGTCACCTGATATATATATATAATTTCTACTTATATACTCGTAGCTTTTGATAAGCATAGATAAATTAACACTTATTGGGCCGGAAGAATTTTTTAACACAGCGTCTAGTATTGTTGTGCATGGAAAATGGCATATTAGTCGATTCTTATTGGTGGAATCCTGGTGGTAACACTTGTTTCGGAACTTTTTTACAATATTTTGAGTTGCTTTCCTTCCGAACCAATTTCATATAGGAAGAAAAATATATGAATTACAAAGAAAAGATATTCACCTGCAGCACTTGAAAATTCTTAAATATACATTATACTCATACACTCATACTTATATCCAAAATAAGCCGAATATGACCTAATTGAATTTTGTTATTACAAGCTTATAGCATTTGAATTTGTGAACGAACAAAATAGTAGTTATGTACAAATATAAATGATTATGAAAAAAGTGTGCTACTGTAAAGAAAAAGGACAGGTAGTTGTTGTATACTGAATATGAAATCAAAAATGAATAACTTATAATGCAAAAAATATACTTAGATATTTATAGGCATGTTTACGTAACTAATGATAGATAATGAGGTTATATACTAAATATTTTTTGAATTAATTAAAGATCAAAATAAACGTACATAACCTCCGTTGTATGATATAATGATGATTATTGGAATATATCCTTGATATTCAAATACTTATCTATTATATGATATATGTACATAAGTAGGTAAATAAATAATTCTTTAAATTTGTTATTATTAATAGGTGAATATTCTTTAATGAATATTCAGATATTTTTAGATAACAAATGAGCTTTGCTTATATTCAATTATTTATTGCATTATAGCGAAAATCACTTCTGATGTGTATTTTATTTATTTTTGTTATTAGATAATATTTTATTTTCGAATGATTTGGAGAAAATATCAGAATAATATCAAATTGCATTACAAGTGACTGAAAGTATACATTATGACAATATATGTTGGACGTATAATGCCTTTTCACTCTTCTTCGAGTGTCAAGTTACACACCACGTGATTGTCGCTTCGTGTTTTTTGGCAGAAGTTAGCTAATTTGAAATGTTGAAATCATAATGGTTCATCAAAATAATTCGTTCTTAAATTTGGAGTATTTCTTTGGTAGTCACATATAAAATTGAGTTGATAATAAGCAGCAGAATTGTAACATCATTACATATTTGAGACGTAAGTTTGGTTTATGACATTTAATGTTTGAAAATAATTTATTTTAAATGTTGTGGCCAACTGGCTCTAACATGATCCATTCTATGGGTCCAATTTACGAGCACTCTTTCGAGCATTTCGGCCGATATTTCGTTAATTACGCGTGTTATGATCGCTTCTAATGCAGGAATCGATTGTGGTTTATCGACATAATCAACTAATTTCACATAGCTCCATAAAAAGTAATCCAACTGCGTCAGATCACAAGATCTGAACACCATAACCACAACATAACACCATATGAACACCATGAAATGGTCCAAGAGAATGAAAAACATTTTTCACTGAACACTGAATTTTCACAATTTGTAAACGTTGTTCTGGCATAAGTCTATTCATGGTGAAATGTCAATGAATAATGAACACAAATGTCATATGAACATGACAGTTATAACACGTGAGATGTCTGAGAATCCCAATTGGAAAAAGTACCTCCTATTAGATAACTCTTTATATTATACATTTTTTTATATAAAATTATATAATTTGCAAACCTTGCAAATAACTCGCTATTATAAAATGCTCAACAAGTTAAAAAGAGCTCAATATTACTATCGAATGCTACAACGTGGTTAACGCCGTGCTTATATAACTTGCTTAAAACAAAAAAAATTTGTGGTCGCTAGCAAGAAACTTACTTACTTATTTATGTGGCCATAACAACCGAATATCGATTTAGGCCGAATATAACATGCTTCGCCAGCCATCTCTGTTCTTCGCTAGCTGGCGCTAGTTAGAAATTCCAAGTGCCGTCAGGTTCTCCACTACTTGGTATTTCCATCTTAGGTTAGGTCTTCCTCTTCTGCGTCATCCTCCAGCGGGTTCCGAATATAACACCTTCTTAGCAGCGCTTTTTTGTAACTAGTGGCGGTCTCAATAATCTATCCAACAATCTACTTCAAAAAAATCGTTGGCGCCCGTTCTTCATGAGTCATTTGTCAAATTGACAGATTGAGCTAAATAGACGTGTGACTTGAGTTTTAGCAGTCAATTGAATCGGCCGAGCTCCCAATTTTTTTGCAAGATAGAAACATTTGAATTTGAAAAAATAATTTACGATGGAAATCGAAAATTGGCTACAAAACAAATGATAGGTAAAAAAGTTCATGAGTAAAAAAAAAAATATCATTTCGCTCTGTGGATTAAATTTTGTTTAAAGATCTTAATATGATGAAGATTACCGCAAAATCCAAGAGATATGTACTTGGATGTGTTTAATTATAATTCAAAGTAATTTTTCCACCAGGTAATGACTATTTCTGAAACATGGAACATTAGACATTAAAATTAATATAACAAAGGTGATGGTCGGATGGCGGTGATGGATGGAAAACGACCAAAGACACAATAGCCAGTTGGAAAGATTTTGGGATCATATTTTTGGCATCCGCTTGGAATTTTATTTATTGACTATTTTGAAAAAGAACAGACATTAACAACACAATATCACGCGTCATTAATGAAATGGGAAAAGATCACAGCAATGCTGGACAAAGTGTATTTAACGAATCGCCTATATGTAAAACGTCAAATGTCAAACGAAAGTGCAGATTGATATAAGTGCACTCCAACATACGAATAGGAAGAATAAAAAGAACAAGAAGAAGAAGAGACAGAAGAATAAAATGAGGAGAAGAAGAAGACTTGCATCAATGAAGCCCTCCTCGTGAAACTCAGCATCAATATTATGTAATTTTTAGAATATTTATTTTCTTCTTTTTTGAATATATAATTTTTTATTTTATTTTAGTTTTTTGGCATTTTTATTGTCATTTATTCTCTCGAATTATTGTAATTTCTTTTGTTATATTTCTCTGCTTCCTTTCTTTTTCTCTATTTTCATTTTACATTCTTTTCTATTGACATATGTAAGTGTTGTCACTGTTTGACAGTTGAAATTCGGTTTAGGGTTCATTCGCTATTATTGTGCAAGAATTGTATAGATTAGAATACATACATATGTATGTATGTGTGTATGTAAATACATCAAGTTAGTACATATGAATTTAAATACGTACATATGAACGATGCATTCTTCTTCTTCTTCGGCTCTCTGGCAATATGCATGCACATTAGGATGGTTCAAAATTTTCGAAATTACCAATGATTCTAAGTATGTAAATCAATTTTATTCTTCTACCGTGAGTTCAAAATGGAGTTTGACTTAGAAACTTTGACAAATAAATATTCAGGCTCATCATTAAAAAATTTCCGTGCGAAATTTGTTCATAATATGTCTGATTGTAATTTATATAAAATTATCAAAAGAATTTGTTAGACTTATTTGTTGAAATTGCCTTTAAAACCTATGGTTGCTTGGTTAAAAATATATGGAATCAACTGCAGTTTAATTTTTCGCTATACGATTTGTCACGTTTCCTATTCGTCCTTTTCATTTGACACGACCTAATGTACAAACAACTACATTTGTATGTATTTCTGTGTGTACGACTAACAACAACACAATAACAACAACAACATTAACCAAACAACGTCACTTTACATCAGGCAACGCCATCATCATTCACCATCATTCCACGCCACCACCCTTGAAGTGAAAGTAAAAAAAAATTGAACATAAAATGTACGTGCACATATGTACAATATGTACGCAAACGAATAGGGAAAAATATATCAAAAGAAAAAAAAAACAAGCAAAAGAAACTCCATTAATGTTGACATTTGACACAATATGTGCGAATTGTTTGCGCTTTAGCGTGCAACGGCAGTAACATTCTCTACTTTGTTTGAAGCTCTTACCATTACTTCTATTCTTCCTATATGGCAAACATTCCCACATACATTCAAACATTCATATGAAAGATGACACATTATCATCCTTGATTACTGTCGAAATAAACATGCAAGCGACAATGACATTAACGACGGTGACAACGACAAAACGCACTTCACATTACAAGTGACAAATATATACTTGTTGTATGTGCATATATGTACATACAATATGTAACTCCATAACAGTAGTAGTATGTGGTAGCTATATAGTAGTAGCCTTTGTTGTTGGTTGATGATGATGTTGCCATCAACTTTAACAACTTATACTTACTTACCTGCTGATTGTATGCATTCCTATTGAGTGAGTTGGAAATATTTTTTGTTTGGGACACCATTGAATAATAGAAACCATCGTTATGCATAATTAATATAGACAAACAACATTGTCATTTTCTTACATTTTGTTCTAAGAAATTGATGTTTTCATTTGACCCTTTATAACGAACGAAAGAAGTGATTTTTTTACCAAAATGTTGTCATGTATCATGCTGTTTGATAAATTTCATAATTATTAACATTGTTTAACATGAGGTAAGAAGTCATGAACCTTGAATAATGAGCGTCATAATTAAACAACTAAATTAGTTGCGATAATTACTTAATTACTTGCAATTCTTATGGAATTAAAGGTATTCGAATCAATATCAAGAGATTATAATAAGGTTTTTTAAATATGTTTTATGTTTTAAAATTTACAATAATTGATTCCGCAATAATAAATATATTGCAACTGAATTGCATTTTATTTCTTTACCATCAACACCGCCGCCGTCGCTATTTGTATGGATGGATGTATGTATATGTGATGTGATGTTTCCGACTACATACTGATGACATTAGTGGTGTAAATGTTGTTGATAATGATGTTATTGCTAATGTACCTCACTATTATTACTAGCATTTTGGTGCAGCACATGTGTGGCACACAACATCATCGTACAATTGCCACATGCTATGCATTGACAAACACAGCAGGAGGCCAATTGTTGTACATAGTGTATGGGTACAGTGTCACTGGTGCTGCCCTTAATGATAATGACAATGATAATGATGATGATGATGATGATGCCTATGTTGATGTTTTCATTATTATTGTATTATACATATATATTTGTGTATATATACATTTGTGCCACATGCATGACAATAATCAACATTGTCAGCCAGGCAGGCAGGCTGGTAAATATGCTTTAAGTAAATGGCATCAGCGACCATTCAATCGAACGATCGTTTCGTAAATGCCCACATACCAGCACACAAATTACATAAACACATCATTATGTTTACGTACACATTCATACTTACATATTGTACATAAATGTAAATACATACTTAGAAAATACCCCCTTCGTTGTCAATCAGTTGCACTACAAAGTCAAATACATATACACGCATACACTTGCATACATACTCGTATATATATATAATAATAGCCGTTGAGGCGTTTTTGGCTTGTGAGTGCTGCTGCGGCTAATTGCTACGATAAGGCCAATAATTAGGATTTGAAATAACATCTAACCAAAGCTAATGGCATGTATGAATATGAGTAAGGTATTATGGAATGAATTTATCAATTTACGATATTATTTATGAATATTAAATGTTTGTATGTGTGCGTGTGTGTGTGGGTTTGATTTTTTCCAAAAAGAAAATGTTTCTAGAAGGAGAAAGAAGGCTATAAGGAATATCTAATAAATACAATATTATAGCAACCCAGCAGCAAATTTGTCAATACCTAGCCAAACTAAGGCATTATAAAACAGCTTTGAAGCAAGTGAAAATTCACATCTCAGTATCGCTGTATGCATACTGCTTCCAAAAATCCTTCTCGAGAAGCGAGCAAGTAATGTTTTAAGCAAATAAACTGAAATGAGTTGCACAAATACAAACACTCATGATTTTCAATTGATTTGATTTTAGTACACATCTAGATAGCAGTCAAGTTAGTTAATTGGCAGATCGTGAGTTCAAATCCAGCCGGGGGTATCGTTTTTATATATGTATTTTTTTTTTCATTTTGTAAATAATATATTTGAAAAAAAAAATTCAATAAATCTTCAACAATATTTTCGAGAAAATTATTTGTATAATTTGTATACATATATATAATGTATTTGTGCAACGGTAAAGTACTAGGTTTTGCGATCGGGGAACCCAGGTTCGAACCCAGGAACGAATCGGGAGAATTTTTTTTTGGTTGTAGACACATGTTGTAATTCTTACATCGAAATCGCATTTTACATTGATTGGAAAAAAATTTGGCATTACTGGAGTGTTTCAAAAAAACTCCTTCTGAAAACTGTTCTATGGAATGCATTCAAATGTGGCCCGTTTCATACAAAAAAGAATTAGAGATAGAATCCAGATGGTAAGGACTTCTGGATCCCAAAGAAGGGGGTCTGTAATCGCTTTTTACTTCTTCTATTTTCTACTAGGACTAAATACATTTTTCATTATATTCTCGTGAGTAAGCATTGTGTTATTAGTTATACATTTAAATGCATCTTTTAAGCATATTGCATTATAAACTAAATGAGAATTTTTGATACAATTATAAAATGTTTCTATAATCAGAACATGATGCATGATGCATGAGTGTATATTTGACAGATTACTGGAAGAGAACTGCCTGTAACGATCGATTTCGAATTGAAAGTCTCTTGTAATATCATATTTTATGAAGCTGAACTCTTACTTTCAAAAGTTTTTCCATGGCGATTTTATAATGTTTGGAAGTGTTGCCAATTGTTTGTCAATAGATTGGCCATTTTCATAATAAATAAATAACAGGAGGCCCACCATCATCATGTACACCACCATCATGAATATCTGTACATAAAACGAAGGCACGTGTCTAGTCACTCGACTCCTTCTTTTTTTCTTCTTAGAAGCCATGCGAATTTATAGTGAAGTCATGGTTTTGTTTAAAAAACTTTCACTTTATCAAAAAATATGCTTAGTTATATACATAAAATTGTGCAAGTTTTTATGCGGTGCAAATATATTGTACTTAGAATAGCTCTAGTCATATTTTTAGCTAGTTAAATTTTTTAAGTGTGAAACATTTTGAATGTTTACATTCCACAACATATTTTTCTGCTCCCATTTGTGTCATCTTATTACTTCTTGTTAGTTAGCTGGCTGGCTGGTTGGATGGCTGTTTTGTTACACAAGTCGTTGTTGCATTTTGTAAAATTGCTGTTTCATTTGTATACAAATTAGTTTTATTTTTTTCGCCCTTATTCTTTTATTTTTCCTTCTGCTTTATATTTGTGACAATTCATTTGCGTGTTTTGTATGTTGATGTCGTGCTGTTGGATTTCTTTTGTTTGTATTTGTTTGTATTATTACAAGTCCTGCGGTGCTCACCGGCAACATTTGAATCGTTGGATTCCTGCGAAAAATGAGTATGTACATACATATTGATATGTGTGTGTAAATGTATTTATATGCATATCGTTCTCTATTACACTATATTCATATATCACTTTTTTTTTTATTAGCATTATTATATTTTCGTTTGCTGCTATGGCGTCGCTCACATTGCAAAGGACACAAGCATATACTCTGTATTTCTGCAGGTTGTAGATATTTGCCACATGTATACTCTGTAATGCACTTAATTGAAATGCCATTGTCACACAATTGAATTACATATGTAACTACAATATTATACGTATAGTACTTGTGAATATGCCTTAGTTCATTTAATTGGTTCTATGGTCACATATGAGGAGTCGGTACGTTGAATGTGCTGATTTGTAACTAGTAGTGTACAATAGTATTTCTCAATATTATACAAGATTACCATAAATTCTATACACCACTTTGTATGCTTTAGTTTGTAAATTTATCAATTCATTAATCCGCTTATTGCATATCAAGTACCTATACATACTTACTTTGCTATGCATACATATGCCGTCTACTTGGCATATGCTCATCTATAAAACATACTTTTACATAATTGAAGTCAACTGCTTTTAATGTCGATTATATAGAAGGTGATTTTGCAAGAGCCTTCGGATTTCATTAAAAAAAATTTATAAAATTTAGGGAAATGTATGAAATCTATATTTGAGTCAATAGAACAATCTTTATAATTCAATGTTTAAAGATGATTTCATGTAAATGTTGGGTCCAATTTTGGCATACTCTCCTACATATCGGCCGGTATCTCACGAATAAATCGATAATTCACGGTCATCAACAACTCTGGCGGATACAGCTACGATATTTTCCTCTGTCCACACTCTACGTATGCGTGTTGGTGGTTTAATGTCCAATGATGTAAATTTGGTGCGAAATTTAGTCACACGATTCCGAATAGCCGCCTCAGAAGGTTGCCCAAACTGACCATAAAATGAATGAATGAATGAATGAACCAAGCATGAATTTTGATAATAAAATTCATTAATCTGCAAGCATTGTTCGTTTGTACGTCGATTCATAATTAAATTATAGACCAAACTGAACATGTTTGACAGTAAGAAAACACCTAAGCTGTCAAAAACAGTGTTGCCAAAAAGAGAGTTGCATAAAAAAGCACCCTGTAGATACATATGTACAGACTTATCCTTATAGCTATGAAATTTATACTATGATCGTTAATTGAATACATTTCATTGAATATATCCTTTTATACCTAATAAATACATTTGGTGATTAGATTCGAAAATATTTTAATAAAATATTTATAACACTTTAGTACTAAATCTCAAGTATTATTTTGCAAATTGATTAAGGACATTTAGGACATTTGTGGATTTGGAATGACATTTAGATTAGCATTTGATATTTATAAATTACGCAATATCTATGTATGGCATTTTTGCAATAAAAGAGTAGAGTATTGAAATGTAAGCAACTGCAAACTTGAAATGTCAACAAAAATGAAATTTAATTTAATTTTTTCATATTTTTTTTTTGTTTGATTTAAAACTTAATCAATGAAAAATTTGTTTTAATTTTTACTTATTTATATATAGAAATCTCTTTTAAATTCAATTTTTTGTATTTTTACTGAGGAAAAAACTTCATTTAGGGTTATACATTTTTGCTTAGCATTGAATGTAATATTTGTTTTTGTTTTTTTTTGGCGTGTCTTTAAAATTTGCTGATTTTGGCTTGTAAAAAATCGAATAATTTAGCGTATCAAACGATCAAAGAATAGTTAACATTCAAAAAATAGACAATATCAACAAAACGAAATTTAATTTAATTTTTATACCCTGCATAATGCAATATGCATGGTATATTCATTTCGGTCAGATGTTTGTGTCCACTTGAAGGAATCTCCGGAGATATAGACATGGATATATATTCGTGATCAGCGTCGATTAAATTTTCGATTTAACGATGTCCGTCCGTCCGTCCGTCCGTCCGTCCGTCCGTCTGTCTGTCACCTGGCTGGTTCGCACGATAACTTGAGTAAATATTGAGCTATTTCGATGAAATTTGGCATAAGTAATCTATGATCCAAGGGTACGGAGGGGATTGATATTGGGCATGATCGGTCAATAACCACGCCCACACCAAGCATTCAAAGCGACTAACCTCGAAATTTTCAAAATCTTTAACTTGCTATAACTCACATAATATACCACTTGGGACAACAATATTTTGCACATAGAGTTATATTATACTACTATATAACCTCGCCAAAAGTGGGTGAGCCACGCCTACTTTCTAGCGTAGCTCCCATACAAAGTGTCTGTACTTCTTTTAAATTGAAACTGCTGTAACTTCTACAATCTTCTGTCTAGAATAACCATAATTGACACTTAGATTAACACGGCAGTCAGAAATAATATGGCAGAAAATCAATGTACCACGCCCACTCCTTTTTGGGTCTCCCATACAAAGTTGCGGAAATTAAAAAAAATGTTACCGGTTATAACTTGCAAACTATTCAGCGTAGAATAACGAGATTTAAGGTGTGAATTAGTATTGTACGAGCAACTAGGCTCACAGAAAATGGGTGCACCACGCCCAGTGTTTATCGTAGCCCCCATACAAATTTTAAATTGAAACAGCTGTAACTTCGGCAATCTTCTGTCTAGAATAACCACAATTGACACTTAAATTAATATCGTAGTTGGCAAAAATCTGGCAGAAAATCAGTGTGCCACGCCCACTCCTTCATGGGTCTCTCATACAAAGTCGAGTGAATTAAACTAAAATTTTAAGCTCCATAGCTTACAAACCATTTAGCCTAGGACAACGAGATTTAAGGTATGGATTAGTATTGTACAAGCAATTAAACTCACAGGAAATGGGCGCACCACGCCAACTGTTTATCGTAGCCCCCATACAAATTTTAAATTGAAACAGCTGTAACTTCGGCAATCTTATGTCTACAATAACTATAATTGACACTTAAATTAATATCGTAGTCGGAAATAATCTGGCGAAAAATCAGCGTACCACGCCCACTTCTTATTGGGGCTCCCATACAAAGTTGAGGAAATTAAACAAAAATGTTAACCACCATAACTTAGAAACTATTAAACGTAGGACACCAAATTTAAGGTGTGGATTAACATTGAAAAATTAATTGGATTTACTAGAAAGTGATAAGCCACGCCCACTTTTTATATAGCTCCCATACTAAGCCTCGGAATTATCTTAAAATCCTTTTATTTCGTCAAAGTCAACCATATTTCGGGTGTAAATTAGTAGTATATGCAAAAATTGTTTCTCGAAAAGTGGAAATAAAAGAAAAGTTGGATATTCGAGTAAACTTTTTATATATAAATCTACATATGCAGGGTATAGTTTGGTCGGCCCCAGCCGACTGTAAGGAGATTTTTTTATACTTTTTTTTGTTTGATTAAAAACTTAATCAATTAAAAATTTGTTTTAATTTTTACTCAAAAATAAAAATCTCTTTTAAATTCAATTTTTTGTATTTTTACTGAGGAAAAAACTTCATTTAGGGTTATACATTTTTGCTTAATATTTGTTTTTGGTTTTTCTTGCGTGTCTTTAAGTTTCGCTGAAATAAATCGAATAATTTCGTGTATCAAACGATCAAAGTATATTTAATATTCAAACAATAGACAATATATCCTTCATACAGACGCATATCGACCATATTATTCTATATTCGATTAGATTCAAGAAGCCAAAGTAAATATCTATATCCAAGTATATGCTGTTGTGAGTTAATCAATTGGAAAAAATTACATCAGTATCGTTTCTTTTTGCTCCCACTTGTTTGTTTTATTTTTGCCATTATTTCTCTTGTACTTCTACAGTAGTAGGGCACTTGTTTATTATTTATTCATTTATTTCTTGACAGAATGCCTTTATTGCTTCTTACGAGTACATATTTCGCAAGTGCGATAGTACATACATATTATTATATATTGTACATACAATAAAACTCTCTAGCACAGCATCGTCTTGAAACACATTGAAAGTAAGTATGTCGCGTATCATCCTCCGGTTCATTTACACGTCAAAAATATTTAAATAATTGCTCACTGGTGATGTGGTCGTATAATACGAAGAAGAAAAAAGTGGAAATAAAAAAAAAAAAAAAATCAATAGATAAACAATATATTATCAGTGGCGTGTGTTAAAAGTCTAAAACTATGTACAAGAAAAGGTCATTTTGCTAGTTTGTACCTATATGTATGCGTCCAGAGTGACACGTGCAAGTTAACATGGCCTCCCAGTAGGCAAATACACATAAGTAGATGTATAGTTCTGAAAAGTACTATTTAAAAGATGTCGAGAATGTTTTTCTCAGTGAATTTCTAGCTTTATTATAGTATGCATTGATAATTGAAATATTTTTAATAAAGACTAAATAAAGCCTTGGGGAAAGAAATGTTCAAGTATTTATTGCGCTTCATTTGCATGATTCTTTATATGTATATAGCCATTAAAGGTAATATAACATATGATATGTGTGCTTAATCAATATATATGTATATACCTACATATATTCTAAATATATTGAACTGCTGTTTTTGTATAATGCATGGGCAAGTATGGTTACAACAACAATAACTGCACCAACTAAACCAAATATGTTCAAAAAAAAAAAAAAAAAAACAACAGAAAATAAGAACAGAACAGCAACGACAGTAACAATAACAACAACAACAACGTATTGCACAAATAAATGTATCGATTGTATTTATTTACATATACATACATACATACATATATGTAAGTAAAGAGAAAAGCATGAAATTCAATTAAAATCGCCATTAAAAATTAAAATGCTGCCAACAATCTGCTGCTGCTGCTTTTGCTGCTGTTGTTGTTGTTGTTGTTGTAGTTGTTATGGTGTAGTTGAAACACAATAATTAGAAATATTTACAATGCTCAGCATGTATACAAGAGCACACTGGCACACGTACTTCCATACTTGTATATTGGTAGTGGCATTAGTTTCTTTTTCAAATGCATTCGCTAACCCACAAACGCATACGCATATAGACGCACACACACACATACTAAATTTAATATGTATTTATATAGGTATATCGAAAAATGTTCAATACCCACGTTTGTATCGTAAATCGTTTGTGTCTGGTGAAAAACAAATTAATTCATGCAACTACAAGACGGGGCGTCGTTGACTCTACATACATATGTACGTACTAAAATATGTACCGTAAACATTATGGTAGTTGGGAAATTATTGACTTTGATATTAGTGTAAATTGCCCAATTCGACGACAGTGAACAAAAACAACTACCAAAGTTGGGAAAGTTTAACTTTGGTATATACTGAAGCTACAACCCGAATTTTTTGTTTGTTTGAGATATAGGCGTGTTTTTCATTGGATTTCGCCTATTTTCAAATATGCTAGAGAGTTAATAAAAGTAATCGTATATTCTTCAGTTCTATAGCTTTATATATTTGTGCTCAAAGTCTATAAATATATATTCGAAAACATAGTTTTGTATGAGAGATAGGCATGACTTTAACCCGATTGGGTCTATTTTTAAATTGGTCTAATATTTAGTAAATACAATCATATATACGAAATTTCAGCTTGCTAAAATTATAATTTAGAGCGTAAAGTGTGGAAATATTCATTCGAAATATGAGGGATACATGTCATTTTTATCGAATTCCACTTAATCTTAATTTCATCAATTTGGTAGCAAATTATGATCATATGTACAAAGTTTCAGCTTGATAGCGTACAATTTTTGTACGCAAAGTGCGGAAATTTATATTTGAAAACATACTTTTGTATGGAAGCTAGGAGTTGTTTTCATCCGATTACGCTCATTTTCGAGCACGTTTGCTCTTTGGTAAAATCAATCTTGCGTTCCAATTTTCAGTTTGATCGCTTTATAATTACTACAGTTATGTCCACATATGTCCACTCTCCTTATTGATATTACAAGCGGAATCACCAACCATATACAATTGACACTTTGAGTGTAGGGTATTAATAATACAAAATAATCAAACCGTTTATAGAAAATATGTACGAGTATATATTTGTAGAGTAAAGCATATACGTATGTTTTCGTTGCATGCAACCACCTCATCATCACTTGCTGCAGTTAGAGCAACACGAACGTGTCACCAATAATAATAATAATAATAATAATATTAGTAATAATCGTAATACTTGTAGTACTCTAAAGGATAGCACTAGTAATAACAATAACATGTAGGTATAACAACAAATAACGATGCTATGTAATTAATATTAATACGCATGTATACACTGGTCTACATTGTAATAACTATGAATTTGTGTTGGTGGATACACGCACATATGTGTGATATATGCATGTGTATGTATGAACATGCCATTTCATAATTGTAGTGGACAACAAATATGTTCACCTGTTGCTTGCAGCGGAATGTGGTAGTAATGTCCACGTACGAAATTATAGGTTCGTATGGAGACGTATAAACATGCATATACAAGTTTATACATATGTATGTAGGTATGCATGCACTCATATATTTATTGTCTACTATATGCAAGCGAGTATGTAATGCGGTTAATCTAATACTTAAGCAATTCAAGCATTTTAAACTAGTAAATCGACATCGACAAGGCTGATTCTAATTACTATTACATCAAATGATTGGCTACTGATTTGGGATAAGGTAAGGTAAGATTAAAGTGGAGTCGGTCTGGATATATGCTTTCTTTTGAAATGCATTTTATATAGTTTACTGTGATATCATCAGTTTGCGGCATACTGTTGTATAATTTTAATATTTAGTCATTTTGATTATACATACATAGTCTCATATACGTGGGGTTGCCTTCAGTTATACACATATCTACATATATCTACTAAGCTAAGTCATTTGCTTACTTTATCGACCTATTAACCTGTTGATAATAATATTTATTAATCATATTGTAACGTTTTTACTGTGAACGTATTTGATTGATGAATACCATTCGTGGTCAATCACACGATTGCGTAAACATTTTAAATGCTGCACATTGTATTATTTTTTTTTTTGTAATTTTTATTAATGAATACAATTTAAATTATGTCATAGTGATGAAAGAACCTTTGGAGTTTTCGAGCGAATCTTAAAGAGACTAAGGATTAATTTTCAACCAGTTTTTTGAGTATTTGGCTTTGGAATCATTTAAGGGGGGAATAGGGTTAAACCAGTGGTAAATTATAGTATGACATTTGAAGAATATTATGTAAAATTTTCATGGAGAAATATTAAAAAATACGGCAATGGCAGCAATTATTCTGGAGCGTCTCGGAAAAAAGTTGAATTGCGGTGTCCCTTATAAATCGTTGCTGGATCATCTGAAATCAAAAAATTAAAATTATATCGTTAGATAATCGCTTTGCCCAGGTAATGCTTTTTCGAAATTTCAATTTTTCACTTTATGGGAATATTTTGAAGGAAAACCGCGATTTTTTTTTGCGAAAAAATCGGTATAATTTGTTATTGTAAAATGAAAAATATTAACAAATTTGAAAAAAAAACTCTCTAGCGTTACCTCGTAAATTTTGTACAGTAATAGTGTTTAAAATTTCAAAACGATCAGTGCAGTAGTATTGAAGTTGTGAGGGACACCTACTTTGAAAACGTGAGTTTTGGGAAAAACGCTTTAAAGTTTTGAACACTAAAAATCTATCACTATCGGCTTGCCTCACACTGAATCATCAATGCCAGATCCATAAAGGATGTTGCGATCATCCATGATCTCTTGTCTACGATGAAGCTTCCTCCTCCGACAGATATAAAAATAGTCATAACTTCGTCTATTTTGCTCCCATTGACTAGAAATTTAGACACAACATTGTTGAGATATTATGCATTAAACAAAAAAAAAAAAATTCGAAAAAAATATTTAAAAAACTCTATTCCCACCTTAATTCACATTGGTATTCACACGATAAATCAAAAGTGGTTTTCTCCAGCAAACAGAATAAACATTTTGATACATATTTTGGGTTGCTGCATTTGAATTCGAATTTGATTTATTTAGGTCAGAATTTATTTCGTTCCTAACCTAAAAAAAAACAATGATTAAATGTGAAAAAATTAGTTAAATAACCAGAATTACCTCTAGAGGGGTGAAATGTATGACCGGCTCTCATGAATTTTTCCTCACAAACATTTTTTTGGGGACTTTCACCACAGAAAAAACAGAATCATCTCTAGAAGGGTGAAATGTATGATCGACTCTCATGAATTTTTCCTCACAAACTCTTTTTTGGGAACTTTCCTACTCTCTATCTCTACCCATTAGAGGGGCTTTTCTAAAATATTGAGTTTTTTTTTTGGAATAAAAATAAATTTCGCTTACACCACTATCTGAATGCCTCTACAGGTATACAATGTATGATCGACACCCATAAATTTGTAGTACGTAATATTTTTTCTGAACATATTTACCACAGATCTTCATCACTTACAGATGCTGCCTTAGAAAATGCACGTAATATACTTGAATATCAACATATAACCCTATGAAGGTATCGATGAAATGTATAACGTTAAAGATTTAGTTGTCAGTGGGTAGCACTTCTATGAGTCATGGCACGGTGTCATGGAGAAAGATACTTCACATTAATTTTTTACAAATTTTTTGTGCTTGAGTAAATCGGCTGGGTTGTCAAGCAACTAACTAAATTTCTTTTATAAATGTATGGTAAGATCTTTAGTTCTCGAATATAAATAATTGTCATTCAGGGAAATAATCTGTATCAATAGCAAAACCTGTCCCAATGTAGTGTGGATACATAGCACGCGTATGATTGAGATGGCGATTATACCAGAAACCAAAGAATAATACTGCGGCAAGTTAAATACGGCAGCTGTTTGTTGAAAATTATGTATGTATAATTTGTGCAAAACAAACGAACAATCATACATACAAACAAACTCTGTTGTGTTTGAAAGCATTCTACTTGATTTATAATACGAGAAATTCCACCTGCTCGATTACCAGTATTTTAACTGTTTGCTGTTATTGCTACTGTTCAATTTGCAGTGAAAACGCGTCTTAATGTTGTTCTGTACAAAGCTGTACTGTAACATGTTGATAATTTTTTGATGGATTTTTAAAGTAATTGCTTCAAATGGATTTCGAGTAATAAAAATTGAAAACAAATTATTTGCTGCATCTTTTCTAAATAGTATCTACATACCATTGCCACTGTGCACTGTCTATTTCATACTCTATTCGTATTATCCGTTTTGTATTAGTCCATTTTCTTTATTGTTTTGCTGATTTATGTATCTTTTTGAGACGTGTTTATGACTCATTTGGAGTAAGCGAATGAATATAAGTAGCAAGTGCTTATACATACTATTTCAAAAATTTCCAAGCTATTGAAATAACAAAACGAAACTTGGTAAAAACAAAGAGAGAGAGAAATAGATATGAAAATACTAAAAAGAAAAATACAAAAAAGAGTAGCAAGAAGGAGTGTAGCCACTTGTTTGAAGTAAAAATTGTTAATCATAATGACCATTTGCACCTGCAACATCAATAAGGCGGCAAAAATATGTACACATAGCGTGCTCTCGTAGCGCAATTGTGTATACACACATAGCAGAGTAATAAAAAACGATGAAGCATGCGGCCAGGATAATTATTTTTATGATTATTACCAATACTAAGAACAACTACCTACCACCAAATAGACAACAACAAACAACAATCAACAAACTAACTAAGCAACCAGCTCAAGTAGCAAAAGCTTATATATATGTATATATTGGATAGATATATATTGGTATTTTACAAATTTTTGCTACTAATATACATACAAATATATACATATGTATATAGGGTAGATATATAATATACATTAATAATGACCTGACCTAAGATACTCTGGCAAATGAACAGCACCAGTTTCGACAACAACTTGGAAATGCGTGTGAATTTTGTGTCATCATCTTATTCCCACTAGTAACATGCGGCACGCTTCAGTAATTTCACTTAAGTCATTACGCTCATTGGATGTTCTTCTTGTTGTTGCCGTCTATTATGTATGTATTTCTTCTTGAAGACGACAATACATACATACATACATCTCTTCAGTTTGGGTGGAGTGATGAGTCTTACATCTACATGAATACATATACATACACATACATATACGAGTATTCGAATTTACATCTAAAAATTAATTTACCTTTTCCGTTTAGACTATTCCACCACACAATGTTGATTCTGTGAGCTTGTTGCTATAGTGTTTTTCGTATCGTGTTTAACCCATATCGTTGCAACAAAAATTGATAATAATTTTTGTTTTTAATTCATTGGATATTAGAAATTGAAATTTATAAAGATGTTTCATTTTTTTAATTCAACTTTTTGATCAGTGTTAGCTATTTGATACTTCTACCGACGAAATTATTACAAAAAGCAGCTTATAATACATTTAAATAATACAGCATAATATTTATTTACATATTTGGAGTCGCATCAGACGTTGATTTAAACAATTTGACAAATATCTGACCGACTCTTATTCAGTTTTTCTCCTCAACTGGGTTGCCCACATACCTACTCCTTATATCTAGTTCTTAGAGAGGTTTTCCTACAAAATATGAGTTTTTTTTTTATAAATTTCAGTTCCCACCGCTCTAAGAGTACCACTAGGAGGCTAAAATTTATGAATATTTACTATTCCAAATTATTTCTGAAAATTCTTACTGCCCATATTTATTCTTTCGAGAGGCTCCACTACATACTGAATTCAAAAGCGCGACAAAATTGTCCCATAATTGTTCAGCAATTGACAAAAGAGCGTTAAAATATACCAAAGACCCATATTAATTCTTTTCAACCAAGATTTTACCCCCAAATATTCATACCTCTGAACTCCGCTACAAAATTAATGTTCTTTCAATTTTATAAAAATATAATTTCAAGAATAAATCTGCAGCATTTTCTCCATAACGTGGCATGTAAAGTTTGTTTGTAAATTATGTAAATCAGTGGGTTCCGTAGCTTAGTGGTTAGTGTGCTGGACTTCTGATCTGTAGGTCGTGGTTTCAATCCCCGGCTGAAGCATAACAAAATTCAATATCGAAAAGGTTTTTCTTTCGAATGGTACCCACCTTCCGGCAAGAAATGGCAATTTGCCAAAAATGCTTCTTAAAAGAGCTCTGTAACAAAACTAAGTTAAAATGATGTCACAAGGGTTTAGTCGTTCGTAACTGGATAATACAAGTAGGTCCCTTCAAATGATGTCCAAATTTAACACGCACAAGTGTGGCCTAAGTGTGCCCTCTCAGAGAGAGAGGGAAGCCACATAACCTAACCTAACCTAGGTAAATCACATTTTAATCCAGTTTGTATCGGATCAAATCTATAATAAAAAATGTTAAAATTTAGTGTAAAAAAATAAAAATGTAGTTTCCTGGGGGCACAGAGGCTGTGAAATACAAAAATATTTTGTATAAAATTATTTTCGTATAACTCTTTTTTTTGAAATTTATTGAAAAATTTAAATTTGTGCATTTCGAGTTGAAAAGAGTAAGTAACTGAACGAAATGGGTTAATCAGATACTGCTTCTAATCTAGTACATATACAACTACGCGAAACGAGTCGCCTCATTTGAGAAACTGTTGAACGACGACGTCGTCGTCGTGGTCATGCATTGTTGAGTTTGGTGTTTTTCGTTGGTAGTTCTCGTAAATGTGTGTCTCTGTTTCGTACGATGTGTTTGCATTCAATTTGAAAACATTTCACATATACACATGCATACATACTCGTATGTAGTATTACTCACATCGCCAGAAAGTTAGGTAGACTTTTTTTTTTGAGAATCCAGTTTAATCGCTCGTTTGACGAATAGTAATAATTTTTTAATTGTAATTCTTTACAGCAGGCGAGCATTTACACTCTAATGTAGCTTGTGAAAAATCATCCTAGTTTAAGTTTGATTGTGTCTTCTCTCTCCCCACCTCACCAAAAAACAAACGTGTATATTTTTTGATTGACATATGTGTGTGTGCGTGTGTGAATGTACTCGTATTTATGTATGAAGCAATGCAATTATATGCTTCGTTTTTGCCATTTGTTTTATATCTGTGGGATTTTGTGGCTTCATTGAACTGATGTTGTTGTTGTTGTTATTGTTATATTGTATATGTTCACACACACACACACACACACACACACTTGTAGAAAAGCGAGTGCTTGCGTGTTTCATGATATTCGTGCGAAGTGGACCCCATATGCACATAAGTTGTACATCGAAGAAGATCGTGTCTTGTGGTTTAGGATATTTGGTATTTGGTATATGTTCTCTAGTGAAATATTCTCAAGCAAATACATATACGTACATACATGTGCATTAAAATATTTATTAATGCCTCAACAACAGGCTGTTGCATTAATTGCTATTGTTAAATTAACATAATTTTCAAATGAACCACCATCTGAGAGCAATTTGATCCGTAGAGTAGAAATTTTTTTGAGAAGATCTGATCGATGATATTTTTGTATTGAAACTTGTATTTAACTATAAGGCTCAATTCTATATTCCATTGCCTCATTGCTCCACGAAGGAAATTTCGATTGGCATAAAGACGCCAATGCATAACAAACAACATGATAACCACTGAGACAATGAGACAATGGTCTTCCGTGGGGCATAATCTCATCTAAAAACTTATTTAGTACATTGATTATCATAGAAGCGATTGGTAATTGCTTTCACATCTGAACAATTTTGCGGGATATCATTTTGAAATGAATACCGAAACTTAAAAATCAAGCCAAAGGGCAAAGGATAGAGGTAACACTTCTAATTACAAAAGCAAACAAATACTATGTACATAAAAGTAAATATATAGAAATTTGTTGAAAATCGAACAATTTTACAAGAATAAGTAATTTCTCATTCGATGGCAGAAATTAAGCAGAAACTCTGCAGCAAATAGTACAAAGTTTTATGTAAAAAGTTTTGTAGAGCGTGCTGCATTTGTTTGCTTGTGAGTTCAACCAATTGCCATTGTATGTACATACACACATACTTGTACATACGTTATCATTCACATCTCTATAATCATCATTATTATCATTATTATCTTTAGGAAGAAAACAAGCAAAAAAACCAATTTCCAAAGTACAATTACAAGTGTGTACACGTAGAAAAGTTGTTCTACTTACTCTACTTACTGGCTACAGCAGTGTTCTAACAATGTGTTGGATACACAGTTGGACCAGTACATATTCGTATTTGTAGTTTGATGCCACAGTGCTGTGAGCATCTTGCGTGTGCGCTCATTTGTCATGGTCGCGCTGTGACGAAATCAAATGAAATTTGAAACTTTGATGCTCATCGGTACGTCGTTCCATCGGTAGCTATGTTGTTTGGCCACTCTTTATCACAATGAAATTATAGTCGATGTGTATACTAACTAAATACATATTTGGGCACTACTCTTACATACAAATGTTCATACATACATATTTGTGTCATTTGAGAATGTTTTGAATATCAGCAACGGCTACAGGGGTGACTAGTGTTACATGTTGCAGCAACATGTACCTACTCGTATTCTTTGTGTAACATACATACACAAGTATTACATTTGTACCATATACAGAGTGTATTGTTGAGTCATGTTTTGCATGTATGTGCGCGTGCATCTGTGACGTGAATGAAACACCAATACACAAAATACGAATAATAACAACAGAGTATACCAGCATTGTCAACCATGATGGCGTTGCAATTTGCGCTTGAACAAAATACGTACAATATGTTTGTGTTTTGTTGTTTTGCAAAGTATGTAAGACGAAAAGCTTGTATATGTGTTTTGTTTCTTAGCTTGTTATTGTATGTCAATTAATGGAATACAATAATAAGAAACTTGGTACAAAGAAATCATGAAAATAACACGAAAATTTATATATGTATGTGTGTAAAACACTAATGAAGTCGCTGGTTGCTATTTTTTTCCCCTCTGTTGTCAACGTCGGCCATTGATTGACAATACATATTTTTTTTATTATAAAGGACATATATTTTATTTCAATGTATTCATAGGGGAGGTCGACAGTAATCAACATAATTGTGCGCACTCAAAATGAACTATGTATATTTATTTCAAAATTATCTGAAACCAAAAGGTGAAACTAAATACAGCTGAGCACCTAGCACGAGTATCAAAGGTAGTTTATTTATTAATAAATTCAATCATCTGTATGTGTATATGCGGAGGTAAAATTTTGTAGAGGTGCAGGTTTCAACCATTTTCGATTATGTTTATTAGTGAATATACATACACGTAAGAATTGCATTTTAGCTTGTTACATTTATATTTTCGGGCACAAGGTGTGAAAACACACATTCAGTAAAATACTTTTGTATGTGAGGTAGGCGTGGTTTTCATCCAATTTCAGCCCTTTTCTAATATATACATTCTATGATTATAAATATTATCTACACATATCAAGTTTTAATTCAATAACTTTATATTTACGAGCGCATAGGATGAATACACACATACCCTGTATTTGTACCCTGTATTTGTACATTTTCGACATTTTTCTAAATTAAACGAATTCCAAGTAAAACTTTCAGTTGTACTTACAATTATGTCACTTGCTGTATACATGTGTATATACATTTGTATATATACATACCTTCGTACTCACATGATTGATACCAAACACGTGCAGGTACATGAATATATTGAAAGTGAATTTGAGTGCGTTCGTCAGTCATCTCTTCTACGATATAGCACTTAGTGGGTAGATTGCATATTAACCAATTCGACCAATAATTTCAAGTGTTGTTGTTGTTGTTGTTGATGTTGGTGCTGATAGTGGTTGCTTCAAGTGGTGCGGCACAGCTCATGTAGTCACACAGAGAATGATGAATTGTCTATTGTCATTTATTGTTTTTGTTTTGTTTTCGATATTGCTGAGTGCACAGTGTATATGTGTGTGTGTGTATGCGAGTAGATGTTGTATGTAATTGTTTGTGCATATTTTTGTATTGAACCTGCATGTGAACTAAATGAACTTTAAAAAAAAGAATGGTAAATAAAAAATTGCTTCCAAAAAAGCGACTAACGAATGATAGAACAAAAGAAAAATGAAATAGAAACAACAACAAAAAATCGAAAAATTATCAAATTTAAAATATACTCGTATACAGTAAATTAATTCGTGCTTGATACCAAACCCCCGCTTTGTTTAGGTAGCTACAAAACGGTGAGCTAACAAACTATGACCGCATAGGTGCGTATTGCATGGTATTCTGCTGCAAGAGTAATCAAATTTAGTCCATTTGATATTGATATTTGTTGTGTTTATGCAGAACAAGAAGCCAACATAAACCTGTTTGCGGTGTCTTCTTTACGTTGTTTTTGTTTTTGGTTTTTTTTTTTTGGATTAATTAATGTAATATTTTTTTTTTCTCGAATATACTTGTATGTAGGAAAAGAATTAGAGGTAAGCGGAACTCCGCAGTAGAGACAGTGGCAATTGTATGCGGGCAGCAAGTCAAGCTATGAGTCTATTTGGGTTAGATGCGTTCATGGCATTGAATGATTGCCACCATGACGTTCGGTTTGTTTATATTTTAATATAGAATTGATTTACCGTAGCTCTTTTTCTATGTAATTATTGTTGATGTCGATGGTCAATGGTTGAGTGCGTCAGCGATGAGGAAACTGAATTTCTCATCGGTTACTGTGCTGGTTGTTGAACTGCTATCAAGGTGAATCTGTTCTTTTTTTAGAATACATTTCAAAATTCGATAGCATTTGGGTCCTTTTGTAATTTGGATACCAATTGAAGCGAATTTTTAGTGTGCTTTATATTGAACTGTCTCCTCATAGTATACGAGTGGACCAGTCTAAGTAAATTGAATTTTGTACTTCCTTTGTGGATGTTAAATCTGGCTGGATCTGGATATTGTTGTCGTATATACAAAGTCAAAATCAATAACATCACAACCTCAATTGTGTAAACATCAATTGAGCCATTGGCTATACGAGTACATATAGCCTTGGCTTAAATGCTTTTGTGTTTGGTCAGCAAAACAATGATAAAAATACTCGTATTAAGTTAAGTAAATTTAATTTGTTCGATTAAAATTGAACACTCTTCAAGCAGAAGACTAATTGCTAACAGTAGAATGCTATGGTTAAAATTTCAAATTGACAAAATGTGAATGTAAGATAAAATGAAAACTCAAGAATTTTATTAAAATTCTTAGCCTTCATAATATTGTATGTACGTGTGTATATGAATGTGTGGGTGAATGGAACAAAAGGGATTCGCATTCACATTATTATTGAAATTTTGAAATTTCTCCCTCTCTGTCTCTCTGTCTCTCTCTCTCTCTCTCTCACCATAATGATACATACTTACTCGTATTTTTGCGACATTTGCTAGGCCGCTGGTGCCGGGTAAATCCAGCTACATTGAGATTCCCAATCAATTTCATTCAGAGTGGATTAATATGAGTATGTACTATGTGTATGCTTCGTTAACAATTCATCCATAGTATGGCTTTCCGATACGCATTGTCTTTAAAAATTGACAGAAAATTAGCTTTATCGAAACTCATTCAACTATTGATGTATACATTTATTTATACATACATATATATGTACTTTATGTATGTTATGATAGGCAAGCGAGTCAGCAAAATATTACCACTCCAATGGAGATGATATGACAATGTGTGAGGCGGTGAATCGATGCGTAGATATGAAACAGAATTTAATTTGATTGGACCTTTTTTGTTTTCTGTTCGACAAATTACATATTCTCCCATATACAATATGACGATATGATATTTATCGATGGTGAAAAATATTGCGGAAGTCTTTTCAACTTAAGCACACATATATGGCCCTCTCGTCTTTAATGTATTGGCATTCGGTGAATCTCCACTCCAGAGACATAAAACCAAAGTGACTTGAATAATATTCATATTTCATATTTAATATGGCTAATAGTTAAGATAGAGACATTAAGGCAAAGGGAGAAATGCACACACAGACACAGAGATAGAGAGAGTGAGAGAGAGAGAAAAAGAGATATAGAGAAACATAGACAAATTCTGCTGTTCAGCAAAATCTTTATACGACTTCAAAAATTAAAAAATCTTCACCACTAAAATAGAAAAAAAAAAAGAAAGAAACAGAATGGCATTGAGGTATTTAGTTTCTTAAAATTATTCTAAAATAGTGCAAGCTTCCACTAACCGCGACGTAGACGACCTCCTTTGTAAAATGTACCAAAAATGTAGGCAGTAACATTTTGTAAGCTGATGCAGCAATTTCCATTGCTAATGCTGCTGTCTATTTCATATTTATGTACGCATATTTTCACAATTTTGAAATACATACAAACATATACGATATACTAAGGTGGGTTAAATTTTTAACGAGCTGCCTAAGCTTAGCGAAAAATACAAGATTTCGATAATTTCAAGTATTTTTTTAGAAAACACAAAAACAAATATGGTCCAAACCTACCTTTTCCAGAAGGATTTTTTTTGCAACAAGTGTCGAATAGTAAATCTTGAGAAAAAGCAAGGAAAAGGGGCTCATTAATTTTTTCTCAGCAACATTTACTTCAAGCATATCCACCTTATTTGTCCGTTTATTAAAGGAAATTTCCTACAAAATTATTGTTTTCACAATGATCATAATGCTGAAGAGCTAAAAAGTAGCAGATTGTCAAAATTTGGCTCCATACGATTTGACCTCCCTTAATATATAGGTAGGTGTACTATTTCAACGTGTTGAATGTCTCACCAGTCTATACATACAATTTCATTTTCATATTCGTACGGTAGGTCGACGTGGATACCGTATCTCAGTGCTTAGTGCGTTGCCCTTCTGATCTGTCGGTCGTGGTTTCAATCCACGAGTGAAGCACAGCTTTCATATTGGAGGATTTTTCTTTCGCCATGAAAAAGCTTATAAAAGAGCTTTGTGACGAAGCTTAGGAAAAGAGATGTCACAAGGGTTCTGATGTTCGGAATCGGCTAATAGTACTGGTACTGGAAGAGAACTCAACCAAAGGGCTCTTTGGGGTCTATAAGTGTCACATATTTTTTATTTTTTACGGTAGGTCCATGATTCCGGCCACTTAAAATAGAAAATAAAAACAGATGAAAAAATGCTGAAGTTATTCCAAATTCATAAATACATCATTCAAATTAGATTTTGCTAGATAAAATTGAAATTGTTAAATTTAAGAAAATGGGAAAATGAAATACACAAATGTCCAATGATTATTATATAAATTCGAAAGAAAATTTTTCCCAATTTATAAGTATTTTCATTATATTAATTTTATGACCCACACATCGAAACAATATCATCACTGTATGTGGTATTGCCATACGTGATGGTAGAGATATTACTACATCTGCATAGAAATGGACGGCATTTAGCATTTTTACGCACTCTTACGGGTAATTGTTCAAAAGTGTGAGAGGGGTGGGAAACATCCTCATGTTTTTATGCTGATATGATGAAGTGGAAAATACGATATATGTATGATAGAAAGCAGCGAGAGTAACATATTATTTATGAACACTATGAAAATTATGTTCAAAACAAAAATTAAAGAAGCAACATAAAATAAAAATAATAGATAAAATAATAATAGCTCATATATATCGACTAGAGTATATACAGCATATAAGTACCTAGTAGGTACTTTCACTAATAAAAAATAAAAATAAAAAAACACCTCAAGTATGCTCTTAATTGGGATATTTTGTTTTAAGTGTTGTCATAAAAATTCTATAGAATCTATAATATTAAAGACTCTACAAGAAGCTTTATTTGAATTACGAATTTATTTATTGCATATTTAAAAAAATTGCTAAAGAAATAACTTTTTCATACGAAATGTGAAATTCTGTTTTGCCTACTGGCCCTTGCATACAAAAAACTTAGAACGAGAAACAATTTTTTAATTTATTACATAGAATGGTAACAGTAATGGTGCGTCAACGTGAACAATTTTTGCTCGAGCTATGCAAATTTTATAGGTTATTGGCGGTGATGAGGAGCATGGAGAGATAGATACAGTTGCAAAAGGTCGTCGCCACAGTACAGGCATACTAGTATTGAACTTTAATTTTTGCTTTCCACCTCAGGGGGAAAACCTCAATGCCGGCACGTACATATACATATGTATCGTATATACAAATGTATGTGTATGCACCACTCTGTCTGCTGCGGTAACAACCATTTTATGGGGGTGCTGAGTTTGAAGAGTAATAAACAAAATAAACTGCTGCTGTTGTTGCTGCTGCTAATACTGCTGCTGTGTATAAAAATAGTTAGAGGACCAACTCGTGGTTTGTTGCCTATCTGGTGCATTGTCGCATGCAGCGATTGCACTTGTGCAGTAAAATGCCTCTTCGTGGTAGTATTTCAAATGTGTTCACTTGTGTGTATTGCTCGCATTAAATTGTGGCCTGGCAATGGAGTCCTTCGAATTGTTTTAAACATTAAACATATGTATTTTACGTAATCAGTGTATTTCTATATATTTTATGATTGTCAGCGTTGACCAAATCGATTTTATATTAAATATTAATGCCACGCCCACACATTTAATCCCTTCAATAGCACGTACCCTTTAATAGTACACATATTCTGACAATTTTCATACTAAATTTCATTATTCTGCCTGAGCGTAGCTCGTACGAACAAATGAACAAATGAGTACCTAGAATATGAAGTAAATTCGTTTTTTTTACAATTCATTTTACACATCTTGCCAGAAGCCTTGAATGCCTGTGGTTTCAATTGAAAACAATTGAAAATTAATTAGTCTGGTTTTTTTTTTTTTTTGCTTTTACTACATGGATTTAAAACCAACTACGTGAGGTACGAGCATGTCAACAGAATTGATGAAGAAAAAAGAAGATTGTTTTCATGCCAAAAGCTATGAAGATGAATAAAGAATATGAGAAGAGGTAGGATTCCATATACATATATTGTGAAATAATCGTATACAATCCTTTTTCTCCACAGTTCTTCTTATCATCACTCCATCGTCATAATAATTATTTCAACTGGAATAATAAGAATAATAAAATATATTATTGCTATTATTTCAGTATAATATTCTATATAGATGGTTCTGGCTTTTCTCCATCAAAACTGAAAATTAAATTTGGCAAATCACAGGGAAATCAAAATCTATTTCATGCTCATGCCAAATATGATATATCTAGAACTCTTTCTGTACGATAAATGAAACCAGTGTGAGTTTTACGCGGCCAGGTCTTATTTCGTCATTCAAAAAAAAAAAAAAAAAAAAAAAAATCTGAAAGTTGAAATTTTGATCAAACTCACACAGAGTCACCACTAAAAGGAACTTTCGATGGCTTCAAAAAAAAAAAAAATACTAAACAACATGGCGCCTTAAAACTATATGTAACCATCTATATGTCAGGTCGGGTAGTTCTGAGACCACCCACGTATGCCTATCTAAATTTCTTTAGCTTGTTGCCTGTCTGTCTACCTGTTCAGTTCATTGTATTTCATATTACAGAAAGGCTTGAAAAAATATGAAAATCATATACACATTTGCATGTATGTATATGAATGTTTGTAAATATATGTATACTTGTACAATACCTCAATAACATACATAGTGATGTGCACATGGCTGTGTTTACACATACATATACGATACATAGGCAATTGTGTATATTTCGAAAACCCCCAAAAGCCTTAATTACTCGGAATATTTCAGGAGTACTGTAGCGAAACAACTTTATAATAAGCATTAATAAACAAAACAACAACAACAATAACAACAACATCGACAGCAACTTGAAACATGAAATTATGAAAACTATCGTACGCGCATACAAGCATAACAAAAACAGAATCAGCAAAACAACAAACACAATACACATCGACAACATAACAATACGCAGACATTCTTGTCAAAGTACAATTTGTTCATACACAAACATATATATCGTACTCGTACCTATCGTACGTACCTATACACACACACACACACACAGTCATATTAGTAGGTACATTCCATATTACACAACATACTTACTTGTAGCCAGCCTTTTACGAAATATGAACAAGAAAGAAACAAAACCAAAAACAACACAAAAAAAAAAAGTAAAACCAATGGTTAGGGTATCCAGGCAGCATACATCACCTACACCAACACCCACTCCCACACCCAATTACACATCCATACCACCTCGCACATATACACATGAATATTTTTGCATGTTTGAGAGTTCATATGATAGCTTGTTATACGTAGTATAAATGTATGAATGTGTCCTGCGGCTGTTTCTCCAATTTTTTGTTTTTGCTATTTGTTTTTGTTATGTTATGCTGTGTAGACCAACGGTAACAACAGCAACAACACGTGTGTGTATGTGTGCATTGCAATGTCGATGCGACGAGAGTGTAAAGCCCTACAATAATAACAACGTGCAGCAACAACAACAACAACAACAACAATAGCAACAACAACGTCAACAACATCTCCCATTCAGGCATGTACGTATTCGCAAAGAGCATCATGAATTTAAGTGATTTCGTCTGCTGTTGTTGTTGTTCGGTTCTGTTCGGTTCGGTTCTGTTCTTGGTTACTTATTTACTTAGCGGGATGGTTCGTTGTTTGGTTGGTTGGTTGGCTGGCTAGTAGCTAACAGGTGCATGTTGCACCACAGTAGTGGTAGCTGTGGCAGCTCTTGATTATGTTCTACGTACTTTATAAAATTTCTTAACCTTAAAATGAAAAGTGCTTCACTCGCGCGCTTTTACCACATCATAATAAGCATCATTATCATGAACTCCAGCATCATCATCATCATCATCATCATCATCATCATCATCATCGTCATCATTAATGGCAGTAGTGGCTGTAGCAATAGCAACAGCAAGAAATTATGCAATATGAATGTACTCGCAGGTACTAACATCACTCTCCATTTGGGTTGTGTTATCCTTTCCATTGTTATTGTTACTGTGTGTTTTGTTATGGCAGTCGCACCTTGATGCTGCGTCACTACTTTCTCGGAGGTTATTGTTTTGTAATTGTGAATGTTTTGTATAAAGACGTATGCCTGTGTGTGTGTTTCAGTGTATTGCGTTGGTGTCGATATGGATGATTATTATGAAAAAGCTTCAACTGGTCGGTAAGTTAATGGTTTGTTATTTTATGAGGTGTTTTGTTGTATGTATGTATGTATGTACCAACACATATGTAAAAGTAACGCTGTAGCTGTTGAGTCACCTGTAAGTAGTTATAATAATAAACAGTTTTTTTTTCATTTCTTTGTAATTATATTTCTGCCATCAGTCAGCATATTTAGCTTCTATAAAAATGGAATTATGTGATGATGATTGTTGATGGTGAATAAAATAATTTAGCTTACATAGAACAGATGAGAACAGTCCATCCAAACTGAAATCTGGCAATGAAAATTAAGTGGCATCTAAAAATGTTTTAATTAGTTGCCGCAGCAAAATTTCCAACATTTCGTTGTGCAACACTGAAAATTTACTTCAAGTATTAGTAGAAAGGAGCAGTTAATGAGATGTCGCAATAAATTCATTTATACAAAGAATTAGCATTTTCATTAGATCTGTGTGCTACAATGGAGGAAACGTAATAAAGAAAAAATGTAATTTCTTCAATGATGGCTTAAGTTGGTTATTGTGGGAAGATAACCTTAAAATTTCCCGATCAAATTTTTATTTTGATAAAATCATCTTGAGTGTAAAAAAAAAAGAATTTGCAAAGATATTGCTTGAAATTCGTCATCGTACATTTTAACTGGAGATTTTTATAATACAAACAGAACCCCATAAATCCAAATTATTAAAAATAAAAAAAAAAATTGGAAGATATAATTTCGGTAATATCGAAGCTTAGGCAGATAGTCAGATATAATGTCGAAAATACATTACTTTTGTGCTGCAAGTACGAAGGCGGTCCCAGATCTACCCGACCGAGAACATAACAAATTTGGGAAAATTGCTCTTCATTTCTCAACATAATCTGCTTTTAGCTCTATACACTTTTCTCAGCGATGTTCTATAGCTTCGACACCCTGTTTATAGTACGAACTGTCTAAGACATAAGTCATAAGATTTGAATTTGGTAATAGAAAATAATCCGAAAGAACTAAATCTGGCGAATAAGGTCCGTGCTGAAGCAATTCCAGCTTTAACTAATTGATTTTGGTCATCGCAATAGCTGATGTGTGAACTGGTGCATTGTCATGATGAAACAACACTTTCTTTTTCGCCAAATGCGACATTTTTTTTTTTTTATTAATGTCATCACTTAAATGCTGCAACAAATTAGCATAATACTGCATTATGCATTATTACTGTTAAACATCGCCAAACACTCTATAGAAACATCTTCACGACGTTGTTTTTATTCTATTGTGAGCAAACGCGGCACCCACCTTGCACACAGCTTTCTCATCTCCAAATTTTCGGTCCATATACGATGTATAGCACTTTTTGAAATGCCTGTCATTTCATCTAGCTCACACACCTTCAGCTGCCGACCATCCAATACCATTTTGTGGATTTTCTTAACCGTTTCTGGCGTGGCCATCTCAATTGGTCGACCACTACGGTGTTCGTCTTGGCAGCTCGTACGACCTCGTTTAAACTCCCCTAGTTCGGCTTTAATATTCGTTGGACTGAGACCTTTCAAATGAAAGCATTGAATTTCATAGCGGTGACAAATTTTATCCATGTTTACAAATTCACTGAGGTCGTTAACTTTCGATGGCTCAAAAAAAAAAAATACTAAACAACGTGGCGCTTTGAAACTTAAAACATATGTTTTATAAGGTTTTCACCAGAGTAATTTTTTTCAACAACGGTCCCAGAACTACTGCCGCCATCTATATGTCAGGTCGGGTAGTTCTGGGACAGTCCTCGTAGATGAATTTTTCATCCTATAGTGCCTAATTAATCTAAAGCAATCGAATGTGTCAAGCTACAGTCCTCTACGGTTTTATTTTCGTGCCCAAAGTACAGCCGAGAGCATACTTTTGTATGAGAAGCATTCAATTACGCCTATTTTCGAACTTTTCTATTCACTAGCTAATCTAATGGTATGTGTAGCGTTTCAGCCTGATAACTTTATATTTACGTTCCCGAAATATGAAAACATAGATATGGAAGAATATGCTTATATGGGAGGTAGGCTTGGTTTTCTTCTGATTATGCCGTTATTTTGTTAAATATCAATTTAATGGTAAGATCAGTTTTAAATAACAAGTTTTAGTGCGAGCGCCTTATATTTTCGGTTTCACTCTTTCACGAACACATTCGTTCATTTCTGAA
Source organism: Megamerina dolium (assembly GCA_963854835.1). Taxonomy (NCBI): domain Eukaryota; kingdom Metazoa; phylum Arthropoda; class Insecta; order Diptera; family Megamerinidae; genus Megamerina; species Megamerina dolium. The sequence goes on from OY978525.1 coordinate 1,393,656, forward strand.
ATTAAATTAATTTATTAATTTTCAGCTCACTCGAACAGATAGATGAACAGACTGAGAATATATACAAGTAATTGGAAAGAGATTGTTATAGCTAATATTTATAAAATCTTAGGGATATTTTCATCCCATCTTGGTTGCAATTTTTGGTAAAGTGCTACTTCAACTAAGTGATACAAACATATTTCGTTTTATCAACTCAACAGCCAATAGGTTTATAATGTGACACAAAAATATCCTTCGCCCCTTACACACATACAAGCACACACACATACACAACTACACACAGAGACACAAAAAATAGATGTGTTTTTGTTGACCACATTGTGATGGGTATTTTATCAGATCAAACTAGGATTTTATCATTCTGACTACGACTTCTGACTTGCGAGTAAATAGCAAGTTTGTGTTTTTCGAAACCAAAAAATAGAATCCGTTTCCTTGTTAGTGATTTAAGTCATTACAAAGAAAATTGTCTAAGTTAAATATATGAAAGTAAAATATTACAATTCGTATTTGTGGAGCAATATGACAGATGAAACGTGACTGTTTATATGAAAGTGAAGAAATGATGATGTTGTGCAAAAACTCTCAACAATGATGCAATAAGTGCAACAGTAGAACTATTGTAATGCATGTACTATTAGATGATATGAAATATATATAATACGAGTATATACATATATGGTATTGTTGCTGTTTTAAAGAAAATTTCTGAGCTGTGGCACATGGTGATGATGATAATGATAATGATGATGATGACAAATGATTATAGTGGTGTTAGCTAGCTTTTCTTGTTTTCTCATTTTTCTCAGTGACATCGTAACACCAGTAACAAGAACTTTTCCCAACCACAAAAGTTCTTGACATTTTTTTAAAGTAATACATTTATATTATTCTCTTTTTCTGTGGCACCAAAAAAAAAAAAAAAAGAAAATCAACTTATCCAACGTATACACCTTGTTGCCATTGAATTTGGGTGTAAAATCTCTACATCCAAACGGGTACCACTAAAAAGAGTAACACAATAAGTGTGTGTGTTCTAATTAAGTACAACAATAAATATATGATTGCTCTCATTTATAAGAGGATTTGCTTGCATACACAACTATGTACAAATCAGGTAGCTCCTGCTATAATGAAGAAGAATTAACAACATTTTTGTAAAGTGAACATTGGTCAGTGCTACGTTGAAATATATACATTTGTATGCAAGACTTTATGGAAATGATGAGATGATTCGCGTAGCAAAGTTTATTTTTATATCATATTAAATTAGTATAAGAATTTATAATTATTTTATCTTAATAGAATTAATTAGTACAATCTTATAATTAAGTATATTTAATTTCCCTAGAATATTTATCAGAGAAATGAGGGTAATATATACATTTTACATTTCTTTTTTTTTGTGGTTAGGGACAAAATGCGATCTGACCGAATTCAGTGATGCCAAATTCGTATATAAATGTTTACCTTATCTACTGAACAGGACTTTTTATTATGTGTTTGACTGTGTAATCGTTTGGCATAAGTCGTTAATCCAAGGGTATTTGAACAATTTGTAAATAATTCCCAAACTTCGCTAAATAAAAAAAGTGTGTCTTGAAAACTTTCTAGCCTGACACATAGATCCTAGTGCTATTAAGTGGAAAAAGTGGAAAGCTTCAAATCAATCTGGCAACTCATTCTTTGTTTAACAGCTGGTTGAAATTGACGTGTCGCAATGTTTTTCTAAAATGGAAAAATTGCAAAATTGTGCCATTATTGAGTATTTATTTGAAAAAAGTTTATCTGGAAGAGAAATCCATACCTATATGGAAAATGTGTTAGGTGAATGTGCACCTTCATATGCAACAGTAAAAAATTGGATTGCTGAACTTAAACTGGACGTCCAAAAAGTGTATCGACACCAGGAATCATTGAAAAAGTACATATTATTGTTTGTGAAAATCCAAGTGCGATTATGTGTGAAATAGCTGATGCCATAGTCATCTCAGACGAACGAGTACTCCATATTTTGCATGAAGGATTACATATGAAAAAGCTGTTTGGAAAACTGAAAAACTGAATCGAAAATAAAATTATCAGAGTAATTTTGATGAGACCTGGATCTACCAATATGATAATAAATTGAAACAAGAACGATTACAGTGGACTAAAGATGGCTGTTCAGCTCCAAAGCACCTGAAGAGAACACTACCATTAAAAAGGTTATGGCATCCGTTTTTTGGGATTCAAAAGGGGTTTTGTTGATTGATTATCTTGAGAAAATTAAAACAATACACTCAGAAAACTATTGTAACCTTATGGATAAACTGGATGCAGTAATACTTGAAAGAAGAAGAAGAAAACAAAGAAGAAGAAAATCCTGTTTCATCAAGACAATGCACGTTTTCACCCAAATATATTCACAATGGCTACATTCAAGGAATTTAGCCAATTTAAAGTACAAATTTCTTGACCATCCACCGTATTCACCAGATTTGGCTCCCAACGACTACTACCTGTTCCGTAAACCGGAAACAGTTCCATCGGGGAAAGCATTTTTCGTCGAAAGAAGAAGCTATAGGAGCTGTAGAGGCATATTTTGCAGACCTTCCTGAATCGTAATTTAATGATGGAATAGATTTATTAGAGGACCACTTTAAATAAGTGTATTGAACTATGAGGAGATTATATTGGATAAAAAACCAAACTTAAACCAAAATAACTGTTTTTTCATATTTAGGCATTTTTCGTAGAATGAAGAAGTACTTTAGTGATGGGATAAATTTATTAGAGGAGCGCTGGACTAAGTATATTGAACTGATAGGAGATTATACTGAATGAAAAACCAAAATAACTGTGTTTTCATATTTAAGCTAGAAACTTTTCAAGTTACTTGTAGATATTAGAAAGTGTTACTGTGTTAATGAAAAATATGTATGCTTAAAGCACACCCTTTGTTAGCTGCTCTAGCCACCAGATTGTGGTAAATATTTGATAATTCCTTTTTTGATATTATTGTATATTAGTACATATATACACTTTGTGTGCTCATTTAGTACATAATTTGTGTTGAAATGACATTACTGCGCCATCAAATAAGCAACACTACAAAAACTGTGTGATAATTTTTGTCAATGGTAGTAGATATTCGAAAGAAGTCTGCCTTGCCAATACGTACATACCAGTATGTTTGCAGAGTATTCCCATTTAGATATGAGTTTGTATATGAATATGTTTGTGTATGTGTATATGATTTGCATCTGTTTATTGTCATCATTGTGTATACAGATATATACACAGATACACAGTGTGCCCCACACAAATAGCAATGATAAAATAACAATTGCTAAATGTATCCATTCGACCGACCGAACAACCGACATACCAAATGAATATAGCGACTATTTCTAAATACCACATGAGATGTCATTGAGTGTTAACCCTTCTCTGAACATTTACGTATGTTGTAATATACGGATATGTAGTGAGTAGTGAGTTGTGGAAATTTGAGAATTTGCGGAAAGAATCTCTTGCTGAATTCTATCTTCATGTTTATCGCATAACAATGGCAAAACTAAAACATTATATCCTTCGATATAGTATAAAACGCGTATATCTACATAAACATGTATGTGTGTGTGCGTGTGTGTGTATATAGTTTTGACAATGTTGGTATGCGTCTCGTAAAAATATGTATGTATGTGTATAAATATGCATGTGGTTGAGATGAATAAGTAAAAACCCAAAAATTTAAATGAAATAAATTCCTAGTTAAAGCATTGTAAAAACATTGTTACTTTGTTGCTGTGACCCTTTTTGATCCTAGTTGTTTTTTCTTCTTTATGTGTAATTCCTTCCGGTTTTCTTGTTTGTTTTTTCATCTTTTTTTTTGTTCTTCAATACCCAAAACAACCATAGAACTCAAAATCATCATATGAAGGTTAGAAGCGACGCAGATACAGTAGTTCACAGATGAATCAAATTAAATGTGTTATAAACAAAAGGGGCAAAGTCAAAGATTGAACAAATCACAAAATAAATGAACGACCCACCGACCGAGCGCCCGAGAAAATATCAAACAATCGAATATTTGAAGTTTGAGTATATCAGAAAAAGGGTTTCCATGAAAATATTGATGACAACCATGATGATTATGATGGTAGTGACAGCAATGCTAATCATACGATACATGTTCATGTACTAAAAGGTCTACAGAGATACGTACAGTGAGTGTCATTGCTCTATTGTATAAATAAAGAGCACAATACTCATATTCACACATATGAGTACATACACATTTCTCATTAGAATAATGATGCTGATGATGGTAGTGTTGATAAAGGACATTATAAAACCAAGATGACGGTGAAGGTGATGTGCGTATATCATCGCAACTTGTATATGTTCATATGATTTTTACCTTTTTTTCCTTTTGTGCGTGAGCGTAATTGTGATTTCACAACACACACTCATCTTCAACATACTTAAGAGTACTAACATATATTCTTGTACTTGTATGTACGTATGCATGTAGTTAAACACGAGGTCATTCATTCAGCACTGCGCATCGTGTTATCAAGTGCGTTAACTTTTCACGCCAATTAAACATATAAGCGCCGTCGTGTACACGTTGGCTGCAGTTCGCCCCTAATTTGCTTGGCAATGACTTTTAACAGAGTAGCATTTCATTTTGTTTCTGTGTGTACGTATGCATATACTATGTATATATGTATTTCATTCGATAAAGTTTTTCCAGCAATTTGAGTTTATAGAGCGAACACAGTGATGTGATATCAGTACAACGATGGTATAAAATTAAAAGGAGGGTGGTGGTAATTTCGATCAAATTTCTTATGCGAGTAGCTGAACTCAAACTTGAAGTCGATTTTAATCATGCTGTTATTATAACTTTAAAAAGTTGGACTATTTTCATTGAAAATTGTTCTTTTTGAAAATAAAAAGCGATTGGAATTAATGAATTTGTCTTTTGATTTTTATTCATTTTTCTTCAACAGAGCATACTTTTAGGATGAACTAAAATATCGAATAGCAATTTTGTTGAAAATGATCAATTTAAAATTTTTTTTAAATTAAATCCAAATATTTGAAATCGAAGAAATAAGTAAATATCTACTTTTTCCGTCAAAAAAAAAAAAAAAACAAAAAACAAAATAATAATAATAACAATAAAATAAAAAAAATAAGAAATTAATGGAAATCCAGGGATTTCTAAGATTTATCTACTGAAATTCATCAAGACTACATTTTTTATAATTAAATTTAAGTGCCGGAAATACGAGGTAAATATCTTAGGTTTAGTAAAAGGTAATCCAATTTTTTTTTTGCATTAAATTGAAGGTTTTATTTATTTAAATGGTTCCAAACGGCTTTTTGTGCAATGTTTAGCTTCTGGGTAATAGAAATAGTGTTTTCATGACGGTCAGACTCGACGAATTTCATTATTTAATCGATATTTTCGACAATTGGCCTTGACATCAAAATTACCCGAACGGAATCGACGAAACCAAAATTGCACGTGATTGGCTGTTACAATAAACATAAACACTATTCACATTTTCAGCCGTCTAGCTTGCGTTTTCGCCTTGATCGAAGAAAAATTGTAAAATATGGTGTATTTTCTCTTTACTGGTGTCCATCTTTGACGCGTGCTCAAACAATACTGAGTCAAGCAATCAAAAAACTGCATTAAAAGTTTATTTAGTACGTTACCTTTCTAACGCCATCTAGCGTAACCCAATCGCACTTATACAACGCGAGGTACAGATTACTAAAGCCATCTATTGGAAAAGTAGTGGATTTCCTTTTACTACACCTAATATATGGGTGGAAATATAGAAGAACTAATAGAAGTCGTCCCTTTAATTTATGATTGTGAGTTCATTTTTTATTGAAGTCTCTCTAAAGAGTTTCGATAGGGAGTAAGTATGCTCAGAGAAAATGTTGAGCGGTAAAAATGAATAGGGGTCGGTTATATATTTCACCCCTCTAGAGGCACTCTGGAAGCACTAGAAGCAAAATTGATAAAAAAAACATTAACCTTTAACATGTAACGTCGGGTCACTTGTGCCCTGCCGAAATTGACATTTTCCACGTATTTGTTTGTTTAAACAGTTATATTGTTTAAACACATTAAAAAATCGGTAATATAGCGGTAATAGAATCCTCAATAAAGTTTCGTGGATTTTTTCAAATTTTTTTTTATCACTTTTACATACATTTTTAATATAGAATCCTCAATAAAGTCTCGTGAATTTTTTCAAATTTTTGAGAGCTGGACATAAGTCATCCGATGTTACACGGAAGAGGTGCAAAATACGACGTTACATTGCAAGGGTTAATTTTATAGGCGAATTCCTCTAAGTGGCAAATAAAAAGGGAAAGCAAAAAAAAATGTTGAGTAAAAAAAATTTTAAATAACTAGGTCCCTTCTAATACTGTCCAAATTAAGACGCACAATAGTAATGAAAAAAAAAAAATTTAATGGCGGTCGGTCATTAAGCGGTTACTATTTTAAAGTACTTGCATTACTTTTTTGAGGTTAGGGCAAAGAAATGCGACATAACCCAATCAAAACGTTCTCAGATCTCGGAATTTAACGATGTCCAAATGCAGGACAAACTCTTTTTCGTTTGTTTTTTGTGTTTCTTAAATAATTCCGTCTTTGAGATGAATCACTGTGCAGCATCTCTTTTGTTAATATATGAATATTCCCTTTACCATATGAGCCATATGAAGGTTAAACGAGCATTTCTTGTTCGTATTTTGTATTTATTGAAATTTTTTTCATTCTGATATTCACGTACCGACAAAGGTACAGACACAGACACAGAACGTCACACAAATGGTGCTTGTAAGTATTAATACAGAACACAGAATTTCATATGTGTCATTACACTTTTGGTGAAGGGAGCCAATAATTTGTGCAAAATTTACATTTATTTTTTTGTCGCCGCTCCCTCACTTGATCAATGTATTTGTATACCATTTATTATGCCATTCTGTGTTTCTCAAAGTTGCAAGCAGCCAAATTCAATTTGTTATGTCGTTTGTAGTATGCAGTTCAATTTTGTTGGCTGGTTAGTTGCTGGCTGCGGTACAGAGTCATAATGACTTTTTGAAACTGTCAAAGTACACACAGCGACACACACACACACACACACACACATATGGAGAGATGCGCTACTAATGCATGGAGGTGCATGAGATGTGACGCCTTCGTCTCCGCTGGACTATGCGAATCTGATTTTTATTGATTCTGCAGCAGCGCTGTACATAGTTTATTCCCAAAACAGTATACAATAGATGGTGGATGATAGCAATGACGCGACTTTTCCGGGGTCATCGCCAAAGTGAAAAGTGGCCAAATATCATCAATAGTTGCAGCAATAGCAATAACATATGCAATAAAAAATCTAAAAAAAAAAAAATAAGTAACAAACAAACACAAACACAAAGACTGGCGATGGAATATTATTATTTTTGGCAAGTTTTCCTCTTTAGCCATCGTCAGAGATTTATATGTCCAATATTTCAGCACAAACATGCATATGTATATAGTATAGTGTGCTCACAAACACACGTTCGCATGTGTAGAAGATGAAATCCAAGTTTGTCGTCGGCAATAAAAATATGCAGCGTTGGGCAATTTTTGTCGCGTAAACGTTTGGCATTTTTTTCTGTTTGCACAATTTCTACATTGATTGTTCATGAATACTTTTGCAAAGCCGTCTGCATATTGATTGGTAGGTGGGTTGTACCAGTCGACATTTGATTACGATAGCTTGAGATGTCAAAAATTGAATGAGACATGTTATCATCCCCTCAACTACAAGTTATGTTATGTACCTATATTTTTTTTCTCCATTCAAAATTGCTCAGAAATTGTGCTATTTCTATGCACAGTGCCGCAATGTATGCAACACAAACTCATATGCATTTATATGAACATCCATTCGTAAGTACATAGAACGGAAAATAAATAAGAGCCTCCATATGAGCAACTTCCGAGGCAGAATTTCAAAAAAAAAAAAAAAAAACAAACGAACAAACGGGCAAACGTATAAAGAAAGAAAAACAAAAACTGTATTTGAAATTTCCAATCGATTTAGTTTTTCAACTGCTTGGCTTAGTTTGGCGTTTGACTATGCTTCATGACTGAACAATCAAAATGCATATATGCATGTATACAACTACTTACTGCGTGTGTGTGTGTGTGAGTGTGTGTGTGTGTGTCTGTTTAAATGCGTATGTGCTTGCGTTTGAGTTTTAGCCTTTAACTTAGTTGGCACTCAGCAAACCATCTATAACTGTTCAAGAGTAGCTATACTCGCAATAATGCTGCTGATGATGATGATGATGATGATAATGGCGATTGGATATATTTGAAAGTGTGTGTCTTCCTTCCTGTGTACGTAGATACTCAATATATGGATGCACAGATTCATATTTGATGTGCGAGACAAATAGGCAAGTAAGAATTTATCGTATGTGGGGCTCATGACATGAGCGTAAACAAGCGCAATCAACCATGCCAATGACCCAATGCAATTTATGCGGCTAATCGACCTACTGGTCAATGAAGGCCATCTTGATTATCAAGGGTTAAAACAATAAAATTATAAATAAAAGAAAAAACAATAGCCACAATCCATATTGCTCTGATTTTTAGTTGAACAATTTGCGCAATTATCATTTTTGTTGCAATTATATAATCCATAATATCCCCAATATGTTCAAGAATATCAGAAATATATAAAAGCAACTTAAATACACAATGATAGATGGACAGACTAATTTTGAAAAAAAAAATTCATGAGGCAGGCATGGTTTTATCCGATATCACTCATAAATATAATCACATAAAATCACACAATGTCCCGGCTGAAACATACTTTTGTATGAGAGCTAGGCATGAATTTCATTTGATTCAGCCCATTTTCAAGCTCGTTAATTCATTAGTAAGTATAATCATATGTATCAAATTTCTTTTTAATTACTTTATAATTTCGTGCGCAAATTGGGAAAACATATTTCATCATCATCATCATCAGGTAGTCATTATAGCTTGAGGTGAGCTTTAGTTTCATCCACAATCCTCCTCCATTTGATACCATTTTCGGCAGCTGTCCTCCAGTGCGTAATTTATAGTTTTTTTCAGATCGGCTAAAACTTGTTGAAGCCAAGTCAGCCTCGAAAGTCCTCTAGCTTTTGGTGGTAGAGTATTGTATTCGGGAATGGATTTTTTGGGGCGCCCATCTTCCATCCTCCTAATATGTCCAAGCCTTTGCGATTTAAACAATTTTACGACATCTTCTCCTTTGCACAATTCCAGCAATTCGCCATTGTACCGTATTCGGTAAGAGCCATCATCATTGCATATTGCCCCAAATATTTTACATAGCACTTTTCTCACGAAAACCTTTAGGCTCGTTTCGTTTTTAGATGTCAAGGTCCAGTTTTCGCCGCCATACGATAGTATTGGCCGAATTACTGTTTGATATAGCTGTAGTTTTAGTTCTTTTGAGAGTAGCTTAGATTCGAACAGTTTTATATGGGTGAAGTATGCTTTGTTTGCAGCCAGAATTCTTTTCTGTATTTTATCACAGCAGCTGTTATCATTATTTATCAGGAAGCTCAGTTATTGGAAAGAGGATACTCCTTCAAACAGGTACTGGCGGACTGCAAAGTTTTCAGGTCGCCTTTTCTCTGCGCGAGGTTTTTAAATACTTACAAACAAAACATATTTACGGAAGCATAAGTATGAATGGGAAGTAGATTTAATTTGAGAATTTGCTATTTAGTTAGTAAATAATATTAAATGCACTAATTTTCAGCTTGATAACTCTATAATCCGAATTAGCTATGTTTATTATTTTAAATTCTTACTAAAATTTCGCTGGCTAACATTATATTTTCGTTCACAAATTGTGAAAACATATATTTCACAACGTACTTTTGTATGGGAGGTAGGTGTGATTTACGATGTGGTTACGATCATTTTCTAATATATCCATTCTGTGATCAGCAAAACTTCAAATACCAATTTTAACATGATAAATTTGTATTTATATTTATATAATTACGGCAGTTGTTGGCACAAAATGAATATAAAATTCAGTCTTTGAGTGTCGTATATAAAATGTAGTTATGTTGTAGTCCTCTACGATTTTTTTCGATACCCACATGACCCTTGTCCCCATTGTCAGAGATATAGTATACCACAAAAAGATGGGAAATATTTCAATCTAATTGGACTTGCTATGGTACCTTTAAAAACGTGACATTGTCAGTGAAGTTTTGTGTGCAAAATTCAATGCTATACTGTAAACAGGGTTGTATTTCAGGTGCAATATAATTGAAGCTGAATAATAATAAATGCGAATATTTTAGTTCAACATCATCTCACTCGAACTCGAATGTTTGCTTTTATTTAATATCTGTTTTAGTTTTTTCTTTTTTTTCTTCGTCTCAAAACAATTATTTTCATTTTCATTCATTTTGTTTTGTTTAGTGCTTCCGAAGCGCTCGTTCCAATGATCTTTTAGTTGAAAGCCGCCAACCTTTCCTAGTGCAATTCATAACTTGCACTATTCATTGCAAATTATACCACCTCTCTAAGCTGAGCAGCTGAGTGCTGCTGTTATTGCTACTGAGCTGTTTGTGATGTGTTTGCTTTTCATTAAAAGTTTTGCATTGTTCCGGTAAAGTTCCTTTATTTCGTTTGCAGGGTATGGAGCATGGATTTATGTTTGGTTTTTCTTGTCCAATTTTTTGCTGTGTATTTTTTTTGTCGGTACTTTTGTCTAGCATTGCCATCGTCATCGTTTAATTTTTATTTGCTTATCTTTTCGGCGCTTTGCTATTGTCGTTTGGACTGGTATGTGTGGGGTGGGGTGTATTAATGCACCAACACACATCTCTTGTCCCAGCGCGGTTCAGTGTCCAGCGTGTATTTGATTTGCAGAGTACATTTGACAGATCTGTTCGTACAAAGAATTCCCATGGCATTACCATCCATTGACATTCGTAGTGTGTTCGTTGAAGTAAATAAGTCACGTTTTGATGGAATTGCTAAAGTGAACGTTTTGTAATGCAGTGCCGAAAGCTGGCTGCATTTACGTTTCGCCTCAAACTCCACGCTCATATTTCGCCATCGATGTGTGTTTATGTGAGTTTTGACAACATTCGTTGACGTGTACTCATCGTATGCGCGGTGTGAAAATTAATTAAGTTGCTGTGCGGAAGGAGTTTGCACCGGACTGTGAATGCTTTGTTTGGGTTCATAAATTTTATACGCTTGAAGGCAGCATTGATAATAGTATGTGTGTGTTCTATGTGGTGGAGCATACAATTTAATTATTACATATATTAGACTCAACTCTGCCTACTTATGCAGGGTGAAATTATTTTATGAAGTTAGACTAATAAATATTTGTATTTTTCTTTATTCTCTACAGTGTTTGCCATTATTTTTGTTCTACATACACCCTCCGGCTGCATGGGACAGCAACAAAAATTTCGCGTGACACCGCATGATTTACAAGTGCTGGAAGGTGCTGAAGCGATGATGCGTTGTGAGGTTGCAAATCAAGCAGGTGCTGTACAATGGACGAAAGATGGTTTCGCGCTTGGTTTCTCAGCGGTAATTCCAGGTTTCCCACGGTACTCTGTGCTGGGAGATCGTAAACAGGGCGTTTATAATTTACGCATTTCAAATGCATCCATCACCGATGATGCAGAATATCAGTGCCAAGTGGGTCCGGCACGTTTGAATTCAGCCATACGTGCCAATGCCAAACTCACCGTAATATGTAAGTAAATATATTATTCAATCAGTCATTTAAAGTTCGCTTTGTCAATAAAAGGTGGGCGTGATTTACCAACTATTTGGAGCATATAGATAGTCTAGACCGACTAGGCTTATATCATACTAAATTTGGTCTCTATGAAAAATTTTGTCAATGCTTGTGGTATGTGTAACTACTCGGCTATCGTTTGCTAAAATATTGTATATAGACGGTAGATGGAGAGAAAACGCACCCGCATTCAACATCTAACAAATTGGTATGTGTCTGCAATCAAATATTGCATACAACAAACTGATCTAAATGATTGCAAGCGCGAATATAAAATTGTGGACATTTCTGTGTGCGTGTGTGTATGTGTGTGTGTGTGAGTCTATAGAGCAAATGTGTCTACGAAATTAATTTTTTTTTTCTGTCATAGCTCATAGGTACATTAAATCTTGTGTAACTTGTACACGAACCAAATTAACGTAATGTAAATATGGCATACAGCAAGGCTAAAAATGACCAAGTTTAATGCGAAAAAATACAATTGGACTTTTCATGTAGTATACATATAGTGCTCTTTAGCTTGTTATACTCATATATGTAGCTACGAGTGTAAACGACATATATATGTATGTATATGATTTTCGACAGTAAACAAAGAAGGAAAAATGAAATCCATTCAACTACTATAATGTAGGCATAGAATTAGGCAATGTTTTGCCAAATAAACAGTCAGGTAAGGTGGTCCGGTATGTACTCATTTGAAGGTACTCGGTTGCATATCAAAGAGTAACAACAGTACGATAGCAATTTCTCATACATATACGTTAGGCTGGTGAACATTTTTTGAGGATCTTTTACCTTCCCTAGCGATATTTTTTTTTTTGGTAATTTTTAGACAAACTTTGGCCGAAGAAACCATGACTCAATAATGATTTCGAGCCTACGTAATTTTCAAAAACGCAATTTTCTGAGCATTTAAATATTCAAAGGTAAAGAAAATGCAAAAAAAAAAAAATTAATTTTCTATAATGATTTGAGTAAATCGATATTGGTCAGGTACGATTGATTTTAACTATAAACATTTTACGTCATTTAAAATTTATAGTTGCCATACGAAGAAATTACAATTTCTCCAAAATATAATTTTTACATATGGCAACCCTAATTTTGAAATGTTCTAAAATGTTCAGTGTCGTGTAGTTGCTCCAAATGCCCGATATAATATCGCTCGGGAGTGTAAGAGTTCGTTTTTTTGTTTTTCCTCCATACAATTTGACCCATGCTAATATTCTTGTAATGTCGTTTATGGAATATGTGCTGCATTCTGCATGCGTTCTCTTTAAAAGGTTCTCATTTTAGTAATTAGTAACAGTAAAATTGCATTTGGGTGCCGTATTTCAGTGGTTAGTGTGTTGGCCTTCTGATCTGTAGGTCATGGGTTCAATCCCCGGCTGAAGCATAACAAATTTAATATCGAAAAAATTTTTCCTCCGAACGGTACCCACCTGTCGGCAAGCAATTGGCAATTCTTCCGGCAGTAACAATTTGCCATGAAAAGGTTTCTAAAAGAACTTTGTGACAAAGCTCAGGAAAAGTAATGTCGCAAGGGTTCTGCCGTTCCTTCTAATACTTTCGGAAACTTAACACGCACAACAGTAATGCAAGAGCAGCTCGGCCAAAGAACCCTTCGGGGCTTTAAATGCAACATATTTATTTATTTATTTAAAATGCATTTGAACAGCCATTTCATGTGCAATCGCCTCTAAAAAAATTAAGAAGCGAAAAGTTGCTCATTGTCGTTATTGCATTTGTGTAAATATTTATGTGCATACTCGTATACGTGTATCGGATAGGTAAAAGTAAACTCTAGCTATGAGAAATGTGTTGTATGTTTTTCTTCTTTATTGTACTAAAGAGACTTGCGCTGAACTTAATAAACTTGATAATGAATCGTCACTTATTGTTTGTGAAAGCATTTTCCAATGTGTTTTCGCATATCCTTATAGTGTCTTGCATAAAGTCTGGCATATGTCGGGTAGTTTTCAACAATTTTTAATTATATTGAATGCAATTTATCGAAAAATAAGAGCTTAAAAATATTTTGGCTCTTTTCAATTAGGAAATTTTTGAGATCATAGGCAAAAATTGGTCTTGTCGACTGTGCTATGAGCAGTTAAGACATATATAAAGTTGTTAAAATTATTAAATAAAATTTAAATCAATAAATTTCCCAAAAAAAAAAAACAAAAAACATCATGTTCGAAGGCTTTATCATATGGCCCACCACAAATGCTTTTAATTACTATGAATTTATAAAATTAGCAAAAAAAAAAAATTGGATAAGTAACAAATCAATGAGCAGTGTAATCTACAAGTAATGATTGAAATGTAGAATATGATGAAACATACAAAAATTCAATAAAAACTTTAGTAATAAATAAATTGGAGTATATGAAAATCATTGCTTAGCCCAAATGACGTATTTTTGGGATAGTGATAAATAAATTATCAAATTTTCAGCTTCACGTCATTTTCTTCGCATTCTTCGCAGTCTCAGCAAATGATGTGCTCTTTGTAGTTCTTGTTGTTCTTTGCACTTGTTACGGCTATTTGATGTTGTTTGACACATGCACAAATGAGAGAGAGAGAAAGAGAGAGACAGAGAGGGACTGAGTATTTAAAGTTAAGTGTGACTTTGTAAATTGTTCACATTTTTGCCGTACCTACACACACACACACACACACACAAACACACACATTTGACTTACCTTCATTGCACTCTTCGTTGGCACTTTCTTCCTTTCGATGTGGTAAAAACTGTTGACTGTTTCTGCAGCTATCATTGTACAACAAAGAGTCACACAAAGAATTCTTCTACATAACATGCGTGTATGTGTGTACATCGCTTATACATCGCTAATACTGACAAAACAATAACAATTTCTAACTTACAACATAACACAATAGCAGCTACAAAACTTTGAAAGACAACAATACAATGTTGGAATGATTGAAACACTACATACGTACATAGTATAGGATGAGCTGAAGAGGTATATATTACAAACAACATACTATATATCCAGCAATTATCCTGCTGCTGCTGCTATTGCTGTTGTTGTTTGTTACTCGTAGATGCTATTTTATCACAATGTCCTTCGGTTACTTCTTGAATGCCTTTGTCTGCCGTGTGTAATCGTATGACTGTGAGAAAAATATATGTGTGCATGTGTGTGTGTGTGTGTGCGTGTGAGTATGATGTTTTTTATGTATATGTAATTGTGCCATTTGCCATCAAGCTTCATATTTCTTTGTGCAGTTTACTTATTTCATTGCTCTTCTCCATATTTCTCAGTTTTCGCATCGCATCAACAGCAGTAGAATAACTTTTTTATTGCCAAAGCTCATGGCATAATTAACTAAACAAACGTCATTAGGCATGTGAGTGAATGTAGTGCGTGTGCGTGTTGTTTTGTTGCTGCTGTTGTTGTTGTATATACGAGTATATATACGAATATTACATAGTAATATTCGTATGCCCCTGAGCATGTTTGGCAGTTGTTGTCTGTCGTTGTTAACTGTCTCGTCGTTGGCGTCGCCGCTTGATGCTGTGCTAGTTGTGCTTGATTGTGGTAGTATTAGTTGTTGTTGTTGTTGTTATCCAACCACCAACCAACCAGCCGATCTCCGCCAATTTGTGTTTTTCTCTTATTGAGTCATTAGGACATCGTCACAGCATCTAGTACACACATATATGGTACATATTGAATATATACACGCATAGTCAGTCATTTACATTCATTCTTACACGTAGTACAAAACACATACATTTATATTAAATTTTCATACAAACAAATGTATTTACATACTCGTGTACATACATACATACATACATATATATGCATGTACACAGAAAAACATTCAAAGAGAATATTATTGCAATTTGTTGTTTACTGTACTCGTGTGTGTTTTTCTATTACAAGACAACAACTATTACACAAAGAGAAGAAAAAAACAAAAAAACTCCAGCCGAAGACGAGAAAAAGTGAAAAAATATATATCTCTATACATATGTATGTATGTGTATGTAAATACATAAAAGCATACAGCATACAGGGAAAGTACCTATTATTGTATCCCCATGAGATCAGGATTGTTGTTTTGTCACAGAAAAAAAAAAAAAAATGTAGACAGCCAGCAAGCAATTAACTTCGGTAATACCATAACCGTGATACCATACATTCTACAAGGCATTATGATTGTTTCTAAGTTCACAAAGTCAAAATTCATACATTCGAAAACTTACTTTTGTATGGCAGATAGGCGTGATTTTTGCTCTATTCCACCAATTTTTAAACTTGTTCATTATTTGGACAAAGATAATCGCTTGTATCAAGTTTCAACTCAATAACTTTATGTTTGAAAGCATAATTTTGTATGGGAGGTAGGCTTGAATTAATTTCAAAACTATGCGAAAATTCAAATAAAAAGTATACGTTCAATCACAAGACTTCCCGACTTCCCACAATCAAGCAACATTCAGATGATGATTCGAAACAATACGTATACGTATATATTGTAATTTTCCATATACGGAACGTTACCAGAAAGTCCTTAATAACCCTAAACCCTAGGGTGTAGAGTATAATAAAACATTACTAAATGCATAGCATCGAATTTTGAAACTGTCATAGCTGGCAGTTTCCGCTCTGTGCTATATGCACGCAAGCCCATACATACATATGT
Organism: Megamerina dolium; assembly: GCA_963854835.1. NCBI lineage: Eukaryota > Metazoa > Arthropoda > Insecta > Diptera > Megamerinidae > Megamerina > Megamerina dolium. Next base: position 1,410,206 of record OY978525.1, read on the forward strand.
ACATACTTCCATATGTATTTATTTTGTCGAAAAATCAACAACAGCAACATTGTATGTGAGTATAAACATTTGCTTCCATCATACATATTGCACATCAAAGAAGTCCTCTTCGAAAATTTGGCACTTGATGAGATGTGATGAGAGAGAGAAAGAGAGAGGGAGGAAGAGAGAGTGAAATAGAGTGCGAAAAGAGAAGAGGAGATACATAGAAGGTGTGCTAATAAAAGCGAATGAATAAAATGTGCGTGTAGATGTGTATATGTATATGTATGTGTACTATACTTCTTTGATTGGACGCGCGGGATGATGTTACGTAATTTGTATAGTTCAAAGAAAATAAAATTACATATATGAGTATATATATATATAAACACATGCAAATACAAAAAAGTACATATGTATGTAAATTAAATTCATATAGAAAAGCCACAAAAAAAAAAAAAAGGATGACAGTAGCAATAGAGTGCAACGTGTCACTATTAAAATCAATTCAATTATATGTTAACAGAAAGCATCTAATATCAGATGCTTTAAAATCCATTATATAAATGCCAGACAATAATTGGTTCAATAACAATAATAATAAATATACATCAAACATGTGCTGGCACAAATTAAAGTGGCAGCTGCTTTAATTGTTTCACAACACACAACAATGCCTTCAGAGCAAATAAACACAATTTGAAAGAAAAGCTACAAGGATATCAAGGATATCGACTCTTAAAGGTGCATCATATGAAGATTGCATGTTTCGTATTTATTGCATAAAGAGAATGAGTGAGCTATGTATTGTATACAATGTTGCAACATACAACCGAAGGTGTATGGCAGGCAGGTGCAGATACGTGTAACTATGCATTAGGTATAAAAATATATGGTAAAGCAACAAGAAGAAGGTAAATCATGCAGGCTGTAGCAATTTGCACAACTTTGAGACATAATCGCATATTTGTGCATTGAGAAATGTACACTGTTTAAGTAATAAAATTCATGTTTAGTAGCTTAGCAGCTAATTTTTGCATCACTTAGGCGTGAAAATAATAAAAAAAAAAGAGGGACTTCATAAACTAGTTTACGGCACAACATTGACAACATGTTCATATTAGTTGATCAATAATGTTGTGCAACAATGTTGATAATTAAACTAAAGTTTTGAACTGAATTGAATCTTATGCAGTGACTGTCAACATTATCGGAAATATCGATATCGAAATCAAATTTGCAGAATTAAACAATTTCATTTTCATTAGAAATAAATATTATTTTTGAGTTATATTTTATGGTGTTGAATAAACATTTTTATTTTTGAGCTTTTTTTTTTTTTTCTTCAGCCAGACGGTTGAAAATGTGAATATTTTTTATGGTCCTGATACTGTCAATCACGTGCAATTTTGGTTTCGTCGATTCCGTTCCAGAAATTTTGATGTCAAAGATGCACCACACTCTGGAAGGCCAATTGTCGAAAATATCGATACAATAATGGAAATCGTGTTTCTATTGCCCAGGAGCTAAACATTGCACAAATAACCGTTTGGGGTCATTTTAATAAGGCTGGATAGAAAAACAAGCTCAATGTATGGGTGCCACACGAGTTAACGCAAAAAAATCTCATGGACGGAATTTCCATATGCGAATCGCTGCTGCATCGCAACAAAATCGATCCATTTCTGAAGCGGATGGTTACTGGTGATGAAAAGTGGGTCACTTACGACAACGTCAAGCGAAAATGGTCGTTGTCGAATCGCGGTGAGCCGGCGCAAACGACGGCTCAGGAAGGTTTTGCCATGTGTTTGGTGGGATTGGGAGGGAATCATCTACTATGAGTTGCTCCCCTATGGCCAAACTCTTAATTCGGACCTGTATTGTCAACAATTGGACCGTCTGAAGAAAGCAATCACCTAGAAGCGGCACGTTTTGGCCAATAGGAGAGGAATGGTGTTCCATCAGGACAACGCCAGGCCACACACATCGATAGTGACTCGCCAGAAGCTCCGGGAGCTTGGTTGGGAGGTTCTTATGAATCCATCTTATAGTCCGGGCCTGGCACCAAGTGATTACTATCTGTTCCAGTCTATGGCGAATGATTTGGCTGTTGAAAAATTCGCCTCAAGAGAAGCTTGTGAAAATCAACTGTCCCAGTTGTTTGTCAATAGAGACGAGGGTTTCTATGAGAGTGGCATTATGAAATTACCTTCAAAATGGCAGCAAGTTATCGAACAAAACGGTGCATATTTGACCTAAATCGGATCATTCTAACTATTCTAAATAAAACCTTCAATTTAATGGGCATTCTAGCGAAAAATCAATGCGATGATGTTTGTAAATATGTAGTATCAGATGAAAATCGTGGATTTTGAAAATATGTCTGTCTAACTGTAATGTTGTAGAATATTTAAGCTTCGGCAATACCCACGTTAAGCTTTTCAGAATGTAAAATTTCATTAAAATTATTGTTTCTATGGTTTTCCTCTGCTACTTGTGGCTATATTTAATCCAAACTTTATACTATATCACCATATTAGAATTACTCAGTTCGCTACTACATACTTTTTGCTAATCGCCTAACTATAGACCATCCATCATATGTAACTATCTGTTAAATGCTTTACGAAAATTCACAAATCAACTATGTATCATTTTTCTAACAGGTTGAGATGAATGTTTTGTTAGTTTTTTGTATATCTTACAAGCAGATAGGAGGAGGAGGAGGAGACAATATTTAATACAATGCAATTCAGAAAAATTTTGCATATCATTAATTTTTCAACATGTAAAACGGGCACAAACAAAACATTCATTCAGATAGATGCCTTCTCCCTGTCGCTCAGTTAAAATCAACCTACTTTCTATTACTGCTCTTATAGTAGTTATATATACGATATAGTATACATTTACAACAATAACACAACTGGAGCAATACAAGTAAGCAAGCAAGCAAGCACCTACAGTCATTTTTAACCTAAAAAGTAAAGTGTACTACGACTATATACCTACTTACACACACACACGCAAACACAGCAAGGAAAAATTGAGCACAGTAGTAGGACATGGGGGGAAAAAAAACTTATGTATGTATATGCATTTATATGGTAATATAAGAGTATGTAGGGTTGAATGTAGTTGGCCCACTGAATAGGGGGAAACGCACTGAGCAGCTAAAAAGTATGCTATACAACTTATTTGCTGTGCACAAATGATGCTTAAATGTATGCTGTGGCTGCTGTTGCTGCTGCTGCTGCTGCTACGGTCTGTTGGTTATGTACTTATGTACTATGTATGTAGTATTTGCTTAGTGCGAAACTACATAAACTTCATATGAGTGTGAGTATTATGGTGTGAGGATGCATGCAAGTATTATATATATGGCCAAAACTTGCGCTCTCCTACAAGCATTTGAGTCATCTCCTTCTTCACCTTAATTGCAATAAAGACAGCAACACTGTTTGCATATACTAGCGCATGAAATTCGCGGGTCATTAATTTTCTAATGTTTTTTTTTTTTTTCCTCTTCTCGTCCTTCATATGCTTTACGATTTCTATTGTTTTAGAGTTTCTTGGTTTTCCATTTTGTGTAAGAATGTGTAAGCATGTTCATGCGCTAGGAAATCGGCTGTGTTTTTATGAATGCAGCGCAACGCAGTGTACCACAGCACATAGTAATAATAATGCAATAAAATAAAGTGGCAACGCATTGGAGGCCACATTCACATGGGACACTTGAATTTAAAGAGCTGTCGTGAAGCGAACAGGCATTCGCTTCATATACAATGCCGCCTCTCTGTAGCTCTCTTCGTTTGTTAAATATTAAGTGATTTACTTATCTTTAGAATAATATTCTTCTTTTTCGTACGATGACCACGATGATAGGCGATCATATCAGCAATACTTCGAGTGGCCTGATATGGACATCTTGCAAAATATATGTGGCAAGTATGTTAAGCATGCTGTCAAATAAATGTAGTCGCTGTGAATCAAAATTAGAACAAAGCGTAGAGAGCAACTTTAACAATGTATTATTTGACAGCATCCGTCTATGTGCATAATAGACACTTTACTGAAGCGTCATCGGCGTCATATTCAGCAGCAATAGCAACAGTAGCAGCGACGCCATCATAGTGTACAATAATGGCAACACAGCTTGTGTGGCAATCAGTTTGGGTTGGCGCTTTAGTAAATTGAGCTAAGAACTCATTCAATGGCATCGATTGTGTGGCATTGATGCTGCGGTATTTTTGCAGCAGCAATATTTGTCTGAAAGCAGGCAGGAAATTTGGCAATTCTTTTCAAATTCACAACGAATAAAAATTTTATGAGCCACGCGTTTCTGTTTTCCTTCTTGGTGCACTTTTTTGCTCTAACGATTGGGTTATTGTATTGGATTTGTGACTCAGCGCATTGCATTTACGCTGATAATATTATTCATTTTCGTTTTTTTTCACATAAATTGGTATGCTCGTATGTTGTTGCGAGTTCCTAATAATTGGAAAGATATTCGAATGAATTCAATAACAGTAATTTACATAATTTCAATATTATAAGTGTCTAAAGATGGTTCATGGATGGTAACAATTTGCCAAAAATGCTTCTTAAGAGAGCTCTGTGACAAAACTAAGTTAAAGTGATGTCACAAGGGTTCTGCCGTTCGCAACCGGCTTGTGACATCACTTTTTCTGAGCTTTGTCTCAGAGTTCTTTTAGAAGTATTTTCATGGCAAGTTGCTACTGTCGGAAGAATTGCCAATTGCTTGCCGACAGGTGGGTACCGTTCGAAAGAAAAATCTCTTCTTTCGAACTTTTGGGATTGAACCCCAGAATTCACAGGACTACTGCAACAAATTTTCAACTAACTTTTTATGAAGCACCAATTTGTAAGATAGTCGCTAGAGCAACTTCTATTTCGATTGTCTTGAACATCAAAGGATCAGTCATTTTATTCGCTGTATTGTATGTAACTTGCGATACCCCTAAAACATAAATGTTTAGGGTTCACTTATTCGATCCTTGTTGACTGAGACTCTCAGTTGGAAAATCAAAGGAAATATATTACAAATTTCGATCCCACCGCATAGAAGGTGCCTACAGAAGGATCAAATGTAAGACTGACCCTCTTATATATTATCTGACTTGACGATTTAAAGATGCTTCCCTGCAAAATGAAATAAAAAATACATATAAATTGACAAATAACACCATAATTGTCAAGGAATTACCGATAGGGCCATGAAAGATATTTGCGAACTCCATGCATTCTTGTGACTCAATATTTCTCTCAAATATACTTAACGCCTATATCCAACTCTTAGGAGGAATTTCCCCCATAAAAGCGATCTTTTCACAGAATTTAAGATTGGATTGGAGGCATGTATGCTCAAAGAGAATGTTGCGGAGCAAAAATCAATGGGAGCGATTGTGGGTATTTTAATATTATTTTGCTCTACGATCTCTTCGGGTTGGCCTGTTCTTTTTTTATACTATTTTCTTTTTTATCTCCTTCTATTTTCTTCATTTTTTTTTGTCTCTTCAACACCATTTTCTTTTCTTTTATATTCAAATACTTGAAGTCGACATTATTTGCATTCGTATTCTATGGAAGCAGCTGGTATTCATAATTTATGTGCAACAAAATTGCAGAATTCACTACATGCTTTCGTTCTCATTCCAATGCTGGTGTTAATGCACTTGAATGTGGCACGTACATATTCACATTGTGCATCAGAAATGCTATTTAGATCATTCTTAGTCGAGTAGCCTTATTAAAAAAAAAAAAAGGAGGGGGGGAGAGATAGTCAGCCCAGCGTTGGTATTCAATGCATTTTTGTATTGAAGGGGCTATGGATATGGATAGAGCTCTATAGACACAATCCCAAGAAATTGTTTCATACAAATTAGGTTGCTACTATGCCGACAGCGTTCTCTATGAGATAATTGGAAGAGGAAAAATACACTTTTGTGATAAATTAGGTTGCAAAGTCAGAAAGGATGGGTAGAATTCGTACCAGCTCTAGTAGTGATTGGTATGGAAAAATTCTGAAGGATTACCTATCAATTTAAATAAACGCGAGTATATGTGTGCATGTATGTATTAGTATTCATGTACTTGGGCGTATACTTATTTGAGTTTGTCATTTTATTTGCAGCCTGTACGAGTTTTTGATGACAATCATCAAAATGAATAATTCATTGTTGTTGTTTGTTTCACTTTTTCTTTTTGATATACAATATTGTTGGCTGCTTTGATTTAAGGCCTGCTTTACAAAAATCTCCATCTCATATAGTAGCTGTGTAGCATCTGTCTGTCGGCTTTCAATCGACAACGGTAATACACAGTGTGCCGGCATGAGTATGATGATATGAGTGCGTGCCATATGTGCACCAAATATGATTGTCTCTCTCTCACCATTCAAGAAGTATTTTACAATCTAATAGCAAACATTCAAGCTCTTCTTCATATTCATATTTTACATTTTACGTTTATATGAGCATCGTATAAAATATGCATGTGGATGTGTATGAATTTACATCTCGTTTTTTTTTTTGGTATTATTTATATATGTGTGTGTGTGTGTGCGTGCTGTGGTTGGTGTCGCATGTGCAAATTGTGGCATAATAAACAACAACAACAACAACAACAATACCAATAACAATATGTACAGTAATTGCCTGCCGCGTACCACCTACTGACTATCATCATTCTGCTTACCTACCTCAGCCTGTTATGCCGACCATTTTATATATGGTACACAGTTCGTAAGTACATAAGATACATATGTGCTCATCTTGAACTCGCGCTCATATGTTGATGATTTGTTGTTATTTTATAACAAAAATATTTTTATTGTTATCATCGTTGATGCTGATGTCGCTGACGCGGCTGTTATTGTTGCTGCTGCTGCTGCTGTCGCTTATCGTCATCACCTCGTTCTGGCGGATTGTTGTTGTTGTTATCTTTTACGCTTTATTTTTGGAAAGTTGAGCGGCTTAAAATTGGTGGCACATTCTCAACTTTGATTTTTATTGTTATGACGATGACGATGGTGCTACTTGCTACAATGATGATGATTATGATGTTTATGATGATGATGATGATGTTGAGGTTGAGGTTGATGGCGATGATGTTGCTAATGCCACCTTTTGTTGGCATCATTGTTGGCCAACCAATGCATTTGATGAACACTTTTACAGAACTGCTTTGTAGTCTTAGCTGTGCTATGTACATACATACGCCAATATATGTACGAGTATATACTTAGAGAGCAAATTGCTGAGTTGTGCGTACATGCCATCGTTTGTGTAGATGATGAGACGGAGCTATATACAACAACAACAAAAAAAAAAATAAAAAAATAAAAATAAAAAAAAAAAAACGACGTAGGAAAACAGTGCTTCTTTATCGACTACACTCGTACCACTTGGCGCACAAGGTGATAATATTGTGGTAACAAAATATGCGTGGTAATAGTGGTAATGAAAACACCTAAAAGAGCAAATATTTACATGATTTTTACTTAATTTTGCTTCAGATTTTCTCAGTTTAAGTTGTGAGCTTACATCTCTCTCTCTCTCTCTCTCTCTCTCTATACATTCATCTCTTTCTTTCTTTAGCTAAATATAACTAATTAATTTTTCCAATATTTTAGAGGCTTTTTTAAGATAAATTTCTATTTCCTTATGGAAGCTTAACCAATGTAACAATCCCAGAGCTACGACGTCTTGTGTAATAGGTTAAGAAAAACTTATACAATAGTTGAACAAAACAAATTTTATTTTTGCCAAGAGCTTTCTGGGAAAAATTCACCGTATTATTTTGGTCATATTGAATTTATATCCATTCCCCTTTTGGGTCCTCATAGCTGCAAAGAATGACCAGGATTCTTGTGCTCGTTGTATGTGTGTATTAAATTACATTTTTGTAAGGCGAAACTAAACGGTAGAACATTTGCAACATCATTATTTACGATTTAAATTTGATTTGCAATCAATGTATATACTTTTTAGAAATGTGAACTAATAAGATTGAAAGATCTACTTATATGTAGTTATGTGCACTAGGGCGGGTCAAATAGATATGCAAAAAAAAAAAAATATGCCACTTCCACAATTACACTTTTGGAAATATATTTTGAATCATCGGTGGGTTTTGCTTTTTTTTTATAAGATTCATGGACAGAAGATTTGATCCTCCATATTTTACAATATACAAGTATGTAATATATGTATATAATATTAATCATTTAAAGCATTTCTTCCGAAGAATGGAAGCGTAAAGGAATTTTTGATTTGCAGCCGACTAATTTTTTTAGTTTTAACTACCTCTGTAAAAGCAATAGTTTTGTAGCAGAGCCCACAAAATGCAGGAGGTAAGTGTGCTCAGAGGAAATGTTGAGGAGGAAAAATTAATAGAGGTCAGTCAAACATTTTACCATTCTAGGGGTAATTCCTAGGGTTATTTGTAAATTTTTAGGAGTTTTAAAAACCATAGCTGCCCGACAAGTGCCTCTAGAGTGGTAAATAGTACGAAGCATTAAGTTTTTTTTTCAACAATTTTTCCGAACATAGTTTTCCCTTAAGTCTACCCTTTAAGGAGACCTTACTGAGTGAGACAATCTTCGCATTCAAATTCGCGGAAAGTAAAAAAACTATATCAGATATTTTATTTCAATAACTTTCCGATATGTGCGTTTAAAGGAATACATTTTTTTTATTAAATAAAGAGCTGATGAGTTGTTTACGCAAAATATGGAGCCAAGTCAAAGCTGCATAGTATTACAGAATAACTTTTTGGGCCACCTTTCTTATAAAATTGAATATTTTGTAAGAAACTAAAAGAGTAGGCGGTTCTGAATAAAGAATTTCTTTATACTTTCTTAGAAAGAAATGGTTGTAATGGTCCAAATTTAATATGCTTCGCTTAGGATTTTTTTCAAAGTTTTGATACATACACAATTTAACCCATCTTAATGTATATATATATATATATATATATATATATATATATATATATATATATATATATATATATATATATATATATATATATATATATATATATATATATATATATTCTGAATAGGTTTGCACGTATGCATATTTTACCAGCGAATAAATTTACAATGCTCGTCGATTTAGATTTTATATTAACAATTTCTTATTGCTATGGCAGTTTTTTGTTGTTCGATTTTTATGTTATGTTGTTGATGTTGTTCGAAACTTTTACATTTATGTTAAAGCCCACACACACACATATCCATGAATAACGAACTCATCTTGTATGCATTAAAATAAATATTTTACATTTTATGTTACTACTAAGTAATATCGCTACCACTGCTACTTGCTTGCATATTCAATATATGTATGTTGTATGTGATTTCCAATCATGTCAAAAAGTAAAGTAAAGTAACGCAAAAAAAAGAAGCGATAGCTACCTACATGTAATAAGGAAGAACCTTTGTCATCATCCAAAAACAGTTTCTCATATATGCATACACAGTTACGTGTCCTTGAGACGAACAAGAACCACAACAACAACAACAACAACAACAACAACTAAATGAAAGGCATCAGCAACAGCGAAAGAGTTGAATCGACCAAAGTATGGTACAAAAAGAAGAGAAAGCAAAAGAAATCTTCATGGAACGAACACATTTACATAATGCAGAGGCAGCAGAAATATGTGATACTGCAAAATTATTGTAAGTAGGTACATATTTTGAAATTGGAAGCATCTACGACTTTAGAAGCGTATAGGTATAGACAATACGAAAAGTGGGCGTTTTGAGTGGCTGGTTGACAGGTTGCAATTGAAGCATAATATATACATTGTAAACGTATATGTATGTGCGTCGAATATAATGAGATAAAAAGTGTATAAAATTAAAGAAGTTGAAATAGAACACACAACCCCACACACACACATACACTTATATAAATATATATGTATGCATACTAAAAAATTATAGTAGGTACATACAGGGACATGTGTAACTACATCTTCCGTGTTCGCTTGCTCATTCCATCGAGTAGAATATGCAAATTAGAATTTCGATAGCGAGAATGAGAGCCAATTGACTAACAAGAGCTTATGCTTGTGCGTGCATGTGTGTGTGCATGTGTGTGATGTCGATTGTTTAGTAAAACAACGCTGGCGAAAATATGAAACAACAATAACAATGACAATGAAAACAATGAGCATCAACAACATGGAGGATAATATGTAGTACATATGTGGGTATACATATGTATACATATAAAGTACATATGTATATCTATGATTATACGTACACTTGGGAATACAAAAGAAATTGTATACATGTGTATGTTTATACACATGTATGTATGTATGTATTTTCTGAAGAAAAGTCCTTTTGTTTTTAGAAAAGCTTAAGAAATGCAGTCTGCTGCGAGACAACATATAGAATTCATGTCTTTTTAAGAGCTCGCACCATATTACTAGCATATCGTATGTGTTATTTTTGTATATTACACAGCAAAAGCCAACATTTGTATGTACTTACAATTCCAAGAAGTATCAGGTGTTGTCATATTGATGTGTCTGTTTTTAACATAACATAGAAATAACAATAGATATACAAAAAAAACATTACATAATGCAAAATTCATAAAAAGTTCATTCATCATTAAATCTATTATCCCTCTATAATTATTACTAGCTAGAAACTTTTCAATTTAGAACTTATTGTATAATTGTGATTTTGATGGAATTCTCCATAATAAAATTTCGTAGTTGTTTTTCATAACAAATCAGAATTTTTAGCTAACGTTTTTGAAGAGAATTTCATCGATTTATTTAAAATTTTTTAAAAACATAAATTTTGTACCGCAGCCCCTTTAAGGGGCTAAGATAGGGGGTAAATATATTTGAGGGAAATATTGGCGTTGAAAAATTAATAGTGATCGGTTATAGATTTCATCCTCATAAGTTCAATAACTGAATAATTATAGAGTTATTTGTTGGTTTTCAGGTGATTTTAAGCTCATTTTGTAGGGGAGCCCTAATAAGGAGTAAAGATAGGGTGTCAGTATATCTAAAAAAAATAGTGAGTAATAAAAATGAATAGTGGTTGGTCATATATTTTATACTCTTAAAGGCACTGTGGGAGAGGTGGGAGTGCAAAACGTAAATTTTGTTGAGAAAACGCTCTAAGAGGTTGAGGTGTGTTCAGAAAAAAATAAATAAAACTCATAAATTTGACCCCTCTAGGTGTGAGATTGCGTATTTTAATTAGTGTCTCAATTTTCAACATTTTTGGACGTTAATAGACGAAATGTGACCTGACCGAGAGGAAATCTAGCAAGAAAATTAAAATTTCCTGATAATTTTCCATTTTACAATTTTAGAAGAGTATCGTTATTTTTTTGCAATATGTAAAAATATCAAACAATACCTTGCAATCCTAGGCGGTAAATTAAATTCAAATTAGGTAAATTAACTAAAATTAAATATTTGTATTAAATATATATAAAATTGATATACGCATAACATAAAATTTGGAAACAATAGTTTTATCAAACAAAAATTACTATTCAACATTTTTTGCGACCTAAAAGTATGCAATTATTTAGAGATATGGTGAATAAATGTGGAAGAAATTAAATAATATATTACATGCGATAAAAATATTTTGGTTTTGGTTAATGTTTAAATTTTAATAATTGCAATTGATTACCTAAACAAAATGTATTGTTATTTAATATGAAATCCAAATATCACTATATAAATATTCTCTAAAAAAATAAGTGTAAAAATCCATTTAGTAATTTATAAATAGTATAAAATATATATAAATGACAAATGACAATATGTCTGAGTCTTAAAAAATCGCGTGTATTAAATTTCATTAATTTCGTCATTGCCTTAATTGTGATTGTATTATAATGTGGCTTGCATTTACTACATTACATTACTGCACGTGACGTACATGAATACCATTTGACGCGTCTCAAGATATCAGAATGCAACCAACATTACAGTAAGGGTGACTGATTTAGTGTGATTGTGTGTTGCGTGTTCATTCCCGGTTGGAAATGAAATGATGAATGATGACGGAATGTTTGTATTTTGTTTTCAATTTCTTTGTGTGCACATGCATATCATTTCTGTTGTTGTGTTTTTGTTTGTTGTTGTTGTTGTACAAAGGCTATTTTGTGCTCTCATTTTTCTAGTTTCAACGTCTACTTCAATGTCTTCATTCTGACAGTTAGTTGGTGTGTAAAAAAAAAAAATCAATGAAAATGACATATTTATAATTGTCAGTACAACATTTCCTACTATGCACATACTATGCAAAACTCCATATAAATGTACATACATCAACATATGAATATACTCATACATATGATGTGTGCATATGATGAGATGCAAAAATAAAATACAAAAAAAAAAAAAAATATTTATAAATATTCACATGTGCTTCTGCATCAACATGTCGTAAGTGTGTAAGCATGTGTGTGTTCAGTGTTCATATTTTCAGTTGAATGTCCTTCCAACATGAAAATAATGTCGATGTGCTCGATGCACGTTGGTTTGGTTGGTTGGTTGTGTTTGTCATCGTTTGACGTTAGGGCATTTGTTGCTTGCTGTTGCTTGCCCTTAGATGTGATACAAGTGGTGAATACAAGTAATATATATGCAGATAAGCAATGTGCATATAGATGTAAGATATTCACAGTGTAAATGTATGTGTGTGAACGTGTAAAATGGCGTTAAGATAAATCCAGTCGCATTCACTCACATTCTTTCTATATTTTATCAGTCACATACATGCACATACATTCTATATAATTGTACTTTATGTAGACACATACACACACACACATATGTATTTTTACAATAATAACAACATGACACCTACTCACTCATCCAATCTCTATATTCTTATTCTCATCCATTTACTCATCGTCATTCGTTGTCGTTGACACCTTGTTGTCGATGAAAGAACAACAACGCATTCAAACGCTTTCAGCAACATTATCGTCATCAACATTGGAAGACTTTTTTGTTTGTTTGTTTGAAATTGTTGCTTTCCTCGTTGTTGTTGTTGTTGTAGTTTAAGTAAAAATAATATAAATCAACAAGAACAAGAACAACAGCAACAACAACAACAAAAACAATAGCGCAAAAGCAAAATAAATAAGTACATACATATATGATACATATGCAAGTACTTATATATATGTATATGTACCTACATTAGACTGGTAATGATTTGCATGGCAACATTTTTATTTACTTCCATTTTCAAATTCTAGATGTTAAACATTTTCTTTTAAACTAAAGTTTAGTTGATCGAAATGAACCTAGAATATTTGAAAATCTATAAATAACCCCATAGCTAATCAGAAAGCGCCGTTTGAGTGGTGCGATGTAGGACCGACCCTTTAAAGCGATTAAAATTCGTTTTTCCGAACATGCTTACCACCACTTAACTTCACCTCTTAGTGGTGCTCCCCTATAAAACGAACATAAAAACACCTGATATCGACTAATAAACACATAGTTGTCCCGCAACATGTTATCGAATCATACTTACGCCCTCTAACGTACTCTTTAGAAGGGCCCCGCAACAAAGTTTATAAATTTAGGTATAGTCGTAGTATGGACGATTCCAGGAATCGTTAGTTTTTACTGTTTTAAATTGTCATACAATTTCAAGTTCGAAGTGCAAAAAAAAAGTCAAAATGTTGAGAGCTACATGTTGTGTGTATTTTCAGCAACATCGTATTTCATACAGCAATGACTTCTGTTTGGAATTTGATAGTACTAGAATTATGAGAAAATTTCTACAATTTATCCCGTTTTTTTATCAAAGTTATTGAATGAGTAAATGACCAGAGTCAGAGGATAGGTTAGGTTAGGTTATGTGGCTGCCCTCTCTCTGAGAGAACACACTTAGGCCAGAAAGGCCCATTGTGATACCACTGAGCTTCTCTTCCAATGTTGTTGTGCGTGTTAAATTTGGACAGCATTAGAAGGGACCTACTTATATTAGCCGGTTCCGAACGGCAGAACTCTTGTGACATCACTTTAACTTAGTTTTTGTCACAGAGCTCTTTGAAGAAGCACTTTTGGTAAATTGTTACTGCCGGAAAAATTGCCAATTCTTGCCGGCAGGTGGGTACCGTTCGAAAGAAAAATCTTTTCGATATTAAATTTTTTTATGCTTCAGCCGGGGATTGAACCCACGACTTACAGATCAGAAGGCCAACGCACTAACCACTGAGCTACGGCACCCACATCAGAGGTTAGACTTTTAGATATTTTTTTTCCCAAAATTTGTGAACATATCAGTATTAGGTAAAAAATATATTTTGATTTTTTAATTTTGGTGCTTCAAGTTCATCTAAAATTGGCATGGATATTATTTAGATTAAAATGAGATTTTTGGTGCCCAAAACTTGGAACGTGTTGCAACTTTACATGTCTAATATTCATATATCTTACATGTATACTCGTGTATATATCTTTTTCACATACCCATACCCATCTACTTTGTGTTAAAGTTAAGTGCTGTTGCACGTGCATTATTTTAATGCCACCTGAAGGAGTTTTATGTTTACTTGATGTTGTTGCCTTCATTTCGTCAAAAAATGGAAAATTACTCCTGAAGCAATTGTTTGTTTGTTTGTTTGTTGTTGAGTTCGTGAGTGAGTGAATGAATATTTGGCATTGTATGTGTGTGCGTCTTTATGCGAGCGCGTATTTGATGTGTGTGTGTGTGTGTGTGTACACGTATATGTCAACAAGCAAATGAAAAGTTAAAATATGGAAATAAAAAATCATAAAACACAAACATATCTAAAAAAAAAAAAAAAAGAAAAGGTAAGTTTTCGTCATTCCACCCACATCTCAATTTCATTTCAATTTTTTCGAAAAAGAAAAATGATTTTCAAGTTGCAATTGTTGCCAAAGTCAGTAGTCACAAGTAAAAAATAATACCATCCATTTACCCAGTCACACACACATCCATATATTCATAATCGTATATTTATTTTATGTTTAAGTGTGTGTGTGCGTGTGGTGTTGGTTGTTGAAGCATGTAAATACTTGACGTCGATGTTGCATTGCTGCTGTTGTGCTTGTGGGGTTCTCTGCTGGTGAGGCATCTTGTTCATCATCATCATCTTCTTCTTCTTCTGCTTGTGGTACCTCTTATTGTCAATGCATTTGCATCTCTGAAGTATAATGGATATGCATGCATGCATGCATGCTTACGTGTCGTTAACATATGTTCTTCCAACTGATTCTTTCTCGTAGTCTCATATACATACAATATAATATTTTATACAACGAAAGTTGACAAAATGTATAATCATTGTTGTTGCAACACAAATGCATACATATGTGCATGTCCTCTTGAGGTGTGAGAACACGTGTGTACATGTTAAATTGCATTACACTGTCCCATGCACTGTTTATTTGCCTAAGAATGTGAGTGATGCCTGTAGCATGAATATACACTTCATAATCAGATGAACTTTTGTTGCCAGTTCATGTTAAATTATTCGCGCCAATTGTCTTTAATATATTTGTTGCATATACGACAAATAATGCCTAAGGATAAAATGCAGGGTGTTTGGGTTGGAAATTGATATGCAGAGTGGCTTGTGTGATTATCAAAATCTTGCAAATAATACTAAGGGGGTAAATCAATAATATTTTCTTAAGCCATATATTTCTACTAAACTATTGTATGTCACTAAACTATTTCTTGGCTATTTTCAGGCTTAAGATTTCCAATATTAAAAGCTATTGAGCTGAAACTAAAAATATATATTATATTTACCTATAAAAATATTACTACCAAGAAATACATAAGTTAAAGAATGGGCAGAGTCAAATGAAGGATTCCACAGAAAATGCTTTTGAGTGTAGGTTCAGGATTATCACGCTGAAACTTTGTATATAGGAATAATTTTACCAACAAATAGCTTAGTTAAGGAATAGGTGTAATCGCATGAAAATTTTCTTTTTCTTCTTACGTGGACATAATAACCGATGATCCATTTAGGCCGAACATATAATGCGGTGCCAGTCTTCTCTGTTCTTCGCTTCTTGGCGCCAATTGGATATTCGTCTTCTTCCATTCGCTCTGCATGACCCAGCCAGCGCAGCCGCTGAATTTTGATTCGCTTGACTATGTCAATGTCAGCGTACAGCTCATATAGCTCATCGTTGTACCTCATTCGGTACTCGCTATCAACGCAAATAGGTCCGAAAATTGTGTACAGAACTTTTCTCTCGAAAATTCCAAGCATCCTCTCATTCGTGGTGGAAATTGTCCATACTTCTGCGCCATATGTTAGGACAGGAATAATGAGGGACTTGTAGAGTTTGATTTTTGATCTTCGAGAGAGGGCTCGACTACTCAATTGCTTACTCTGCCCAAAATAACACCTGTTAGCCAGAGTTTTTCTAAGCATGATCTCCAGGCTGACTTCGTTACAGTGTGTTAATGCTGGTTCCAAGATAGACGAAGTCCTTCACCACCTCGAAAGTGTAATTGTCAATAGTGACGTGTTGTCCAAGACACCGGGACCCTTTGTTTGTAGACACTAGGCGACGTGTCTCTCGTTCCACTTCAGAGAATGCTGTATTTACTGCTCGCGAGTTAATACGGATTATGTCAATATCGTCGGCCAGCAGCATGACACTTTTGTTGAAGATAGTGCCATTATGTTGTAAATCTACAGCTCGTATAATTTTCACCATAATAAGGTTGAAGAAGTCACAGACATCTTGTCTGAAACCTCGGTCGGTTGTAAACGGAGGGGAGAGGTCCTTCCTTCCTTCATTCTGCAAAGTCGAATGAACCTTGCAGTTATACCAAATTCAGACAAAGTTGTGTAGAGGTAATCCATTATCGGACTGTCGAAAGCGGCTTTATAATCGACGAATAGGTGATGTGTGTCGATATGTTTTTCTTCGGTCCTTTTCGGGATTTGGCATAGTGTGAAAATTTTTACGAACAAAACGCTTAAAGCTTCCCATCTAATTCGAATATGATTTCTTAGACAATAAGCACTAAAATAAGATTATCTAAGTTTTGATATAATTGAAATTATGAAATGAAACAAAATGTTGTAAATCTTTAATTTAATTGGTTTTTATTATTATAATCGTTGTTGTTGTTTTGTTTCGTTTCAGCACCACCCTCATCCATTGAAATAGATGGATATACGCATAATTCTAAAGTGGAGGTGCGAGAAAATCAGGATCTCAAATTAAAGTGCACCGTGGCAAATGCAAAACCAGCAGCACAAATTGTTTGGTATCGCGGAAATGTCGAATACAAACCTGGTAAGTTAAGTGGTAACAATGATGTTGACATATGTTTCTATGTATCCACTATGTATAAACTATGTGTCCATGTGTGTGTGTGTGTGTGAGTGTATTGACTGTCGTCCATTAAAGACCCAATACCTGTTTCCGCATAAGCTTTTATACAACTGACAGACAATGTCACATTAGTTGTGCCACCAGTACGACCACAATAGTGGGTGGTACTACATACAAGGGAGGACATTGACGGTGTGCTTTGTGATGTTGCTTTTTTTGCGTATTTGTATATTTGAGAGGTGTGTGTGTGTGTGTGTCTGTGATTCGATATGTTTGTGTATTTAATTTTACTAAAATTTCTATGAACATAAGCAAATACACATGCATATGTACTAAAGCGTCGTAAGCGTATAAAGTGCTTACGTGAAAATCCATTTTACCACCTCAAATGTCTACATACGAGTTTGTTTGTCTGTGTATTTGTACATACACCCACACATTTTCGTACACATTTACACAAACTACGTACCTTCTCTACTATTCTATGTTATGTTGCAATAGATCGGATTTGTGATATTCTTTGAAAAGAAAGCTTTTTGCCTGGATTATAAGTGACTTAACTGCTAATGTTGCTACTGTTGCTGATGCTGCTATTTGGCAAACATATTCTCGTACAAAAGCAATCACACACACACACACACACACGGATGTCTGTTGTTAGTTGTTTGGTTTTCGGCTCTTGTTGACAACGATGAGAGCTGGTGGCGGCGGTGGTGACATCGTCGTTGCTGTTATTTCGGCGGTAAAACTGGATTGTGGCTTCAAGCAAATGTTTTGTATGTATGAAAATCCCTTCGCGGCTGTGATAGCTGCATCATGTTGCATAATACACCGGTAGCAACAGACCTTAATATCAGCAAAATAGTTATTAAAAAAAAATCAGATTTGGTTGGCGGTATTTTTTAAATTACATTTATTTCTATTTGGTAGCAACTATAGTGGTGGTAATTGCAGTTCTAGTTGTCATTGTACTGGCAGTAATCAACTTTTAAAGAATTTTATATACTCATTAGCTATGGATAGCGTATGACTTTTCAATTTTGATGCAAAGGTCCCCCTATTTTGTGAGGCTTCGTTGTGAGGCATCTTTACGCAGTTGTCCAGAAGTCGTCGCAGAGGAGTAAAATGTATAAACGATCTCAATTTATTTTGTAACTCTCAATTTTTCCCCATTCATGAGGGACTCCATACGAAATTAACTTAAAAACAATCGAAAATCGACAATTACCTGAATGGTTGTCCAGGAACCGCTTTTAGGGAAGTCTAATGTAGCTCTGATATCCAAACATTTTTACCTTTAATCTCCACCCATTAAGAGGGCACTCATACGAAATGGAAAAATATTTTTCTTGTAAATACAATATATCAATTACACTTAAAAACCAGTTGCTGACGAATGACTGAATTAGTTTCGAAGTTGTCAGTAAATTATGGAAATATAGTTTCATATAACTTCATTGAGCCGGGGTTTATATTGTTAATCTCTTGCATTGAAGATCAAAGCACTAATGCTTTTTAATTTATGAAACACATGGTCGATGTAAAATGGCGCTATAAGCGAGTAAAGGAACGTATAAAATCGCAAAAATAACATCATCAACGAGTTCACTTTAATGCGTTGGAGTTGAAAACAATTTTTTATTTTATTAAAAAAAAAAAACTGAAATATATTGTAGCTCTTTATGCTTATGCTGAGTCTCTTGTTGCTAATGCGTTTGCATCTCCTATACAATCATCATATATTTGTATGTGATTTCATTACTTTTCTATACTTTCTTTCCGATTGAATTTTATAAACTTTTTTTTTTTACAACACTACGTGCAATGAACATCTCATTCGTGGTGCTTGACATATGTACGACTCGTTTGCAAAACTTTTTTGCGTCACGCGTAATGTTCTTGTTAACAAAATTTGTAAAAAAAAAACGTTGTACATACATACATATTTTTCCATATAGGTATACGATTGACATGACAGAAATTAATGAAAAAATAAAAATTTTGAAATAGTTTCGTATTGAGTTCTATAATTTCAAGTTGTGGTTTTTTTTTAATTTTATAAAAAACAAAAATTTTATAGGGGACCCCACAAAGAGCTTAGAGAAAATATTGACAATTAAAAACTAATGAAGGTCGATCATATATTTTTTCACTCTAAAGACCATTACTTCTATGGTGATATTAGGCGATCTTCAGGTGGTTTTAAGTACATTTTGTAAGGAAGCGCCCATGAAAGGTGAAAATATGGGTTAAGTATGTTCAGAAAAAATATTAAGCGGTAAAAATTAATGAGGGTGGGTCATATATTTTAGCTGTTTAGGGGTACTTTTACAGCGGTGAAAGTGGAGTTTATAAAATCATAAATTTTGTAGGGGGGACCCTATATGACATAGAGATGAAGTGTAGGTATGTTCAGAAGAAATGTTGAAAATAAAAAATTAATGGCCATTGGTCAAACATATTGCCCCACTAACGGCGATTCCAGGTATTTTTCAATATTTTTTTCGTAACCTCACCAAGTTATACCAATTCCAGTTTCGAATTTGAATTACTACAAACATCTTTACACATTCTTTTCGCGCCTGTTGGAGAGGACTTTTTGTTTCTTCGTGTGGCTATGTTATTGGTAATTGTAGAAAATATGAAATATTAACTTATATCGATTCAAAACGTCGCACGACACATAACCGAAATACTTTTGATCAATACCTGGTGTAGAAATATAAAATTATCGTTTTTTAAAGAAAATAAAATGCTCATTTTAAAGTGAAAAGGTAGAAATGGTATATTCAAAGTATTGGCTATCTACACATATTGACCACCTTTAAGGCTATTTGTGGATACCACGCCAAAAAAATTGATCATCTTTCGATGAAAACCATTTAGAGACCCAATTATCCAGTTATTCAGCTGTTTTGAAGTGCTCTTTCTTCAGAGCGTGACCCATCGATGAAAACAAGTGGTAATTGGAAGGAACCAAGTCTGGTGAATATGGCGGGTGGGGTAACAAACCCCAGCCAAGCGATTTGATCGTATCCTGAACCGGTTTTGCTTACCTTACCGTGTCTTCTGGCTCATTCTGGTCGTTTTTCGGTCAATGCATGATTTGAGTTGATCATTTGTTGTCGGTAGCAATCAGCATTAACAGTTTCACCAGGTTTTAGAAGCTCATGATGCACAACACCTTTCTGATCCCATCAACCACACAGTATCCTCATATTTCCAAAACGATCCGGTCTTGCGGTCGATGTTGATGGTGTATAACCCATGATTTTTTGCCTTTAGGATTCTTAAAATAAATACACTTTTCTTTACCATTCATAATTCGATGCAAAAACCGCTTTCTTTCTTGTCTTTGAAGTAAAATTTCAAAAGTGTTTTTCGGGTTTTCCATCTGAAGCTCAGTCAATTCATGTGGCACCCATTTTCCATTCTTTTGGATATTTCCCATAGCTTTTAAACGATTGAAAATTGTTTTTTGTATAACATTTAATATTTCTGCCGTTTGTTGTTGACTTAAAGTGTCATTTTCGTCCAACAATGCTTGTAATTCGATATCTTCGTTTGGTCTTCCATGTTCTTTATTTCTCAGATCAAAATTATTACTTTTAAATCGTCGAATCCAATTACTGCATGTTGCTTCTGAAAGAGCATGACCACCATAAGCTTCGATAAGCATTCGATCCGCTTCAGTTGCATTTTTCTCCAAAAAAATAATAATGCAATAAGACTTGCCGCAAATTATGATTTTCTGGTACAAAATTTTCCATTTTTAACTTGAAAAAAAAAGACAAAGTTGTTTGCACAATGACTTGCTGTATACTAAATATGTTTGACAGATGTCAACAAAAAAAAAAAATATTAATCTTTAACTGTAGAGCCAAATCAATCAAATAGTTTCATATTTCTGCAACTGGTATTCAGCGATCTAACAATTTTAATTTAATATTTAATTTTTTTTAATATCAACACATGCATAACTTAGTTTGTTCATTCGAATAATACAATAATAATAATAATAATAGAATTATTGTAGAAAATTCTGTTTGTAAATAATCGACCGGAGAAATGTACAATTAATCATCTCATCGAAACGTCAATGAAATCAAAATTGATGGCATCATCATTGTCGATTAATGTGTTGCGATACAATACGATTTTTCTTTCATTTCTTCATTTTACAATTCTATCGTACACACTATATTTTTATGCTACATTTTTAAGATTCACGCCAAAACAAATTTGAATATATTAAATGTGTTGTGTAGTCTGTATTTTGCTACCGATTTGACTGGCTAAATGATTACTCTGGGCATTTATGTATATAGTATTTATTCAATTGAGTTTCCATGATTCCATCGAATTTAATCGATGAATTCATACAAACATCAATGTCATCGTAGTCATCCGTTGTCGATGCTAATCGGAAAAAATGTAAAAATTATGTGATTTACCTTTTGTCGTATGCGTCGAGGCGAGATGGTGTAGCGACCCAAAAAAATATAAGAAAAACACAATATAAATTATTTTCAGTTGGTTTTTGGTGTTTGTTTTTTTTTTTTTTTTTTTGCTTTTTTGCGTAAACAGAATAAAGCGATAGAATTTCAACAAGTCATCATGATGGCGTTTCAGCAACAAAGCGCACACGCACATTCACAATGCCCTGTGCATGTGCTCCACTTTGTCTCATTCTGATGCTGCTGCTTCTGCTGCTCCTTTATGACTTTGGTTTGTTAGATGGCCCATAATATATTGAAGCATCGTATTGCTCGACCCATCGTCACTCCATCACCAACATTTACTACCTATTGCATCCTCTACGCCTTGGGATCCTAACATGTACGCTGGATTGGTGCAAAAATATTGAATGTTTTTCTCAGCAGTGTGACTCTGCTGTATGATTGATATTTGGCTCAAGCTAATGATACAAAAAATAAGGAAATAATGAGGAAATTATTGCTGTTTATCAGGTAACTTTCTAAAAATCCCTGAAATAGTTCTACCCGAGAGGTGAGACTGTAGCAACAGGTATAAAAGTTCTGCAGTAGATGGTCAGAAAAATGAAAGAAGCTGATTGAATAGAAAATTACTTGAAATGAAAAACAAAGTCCATTACTTTTCCCCACAAACATATGTACACATAGTCGAGGTAATTGAAGAATATCTTGTCGTTACGGCGCCAATCTACCTTCTCGACTACCATCTTATTGGTTGGTTGTTGGTGTTGGCCATTTTATTGTTCCATACTTGCCGCTGCTGCTATTGCCCTTTATTATATATTGCGTCATCATAAGCATAATTCATCATTTTTTGCTGGCTGCTGGCTACTGTACTGTTTTCTGTTCATCGTCATCACAGTGGCATTGTCGTCGACTAATTTTGAACATTTTTAACGCGCCAGTTGTGTCAAAATGATTTCAGTAACCGTAAATGACAGAAAAATGTTTCGTTAGGCAATGTTTTTATTATTATTATTGCTGCTGCTGCTGTTGTTGTTGTTGTTAATGATGATGATGAGGCTGCGACCGCAATATAAGTAAAGCAAAAGCAAAAACTGTGTACATAGAAGCTCACATGTAGTCAACACACACACACACACACCCACATTAAAGAGGTACTGATTCATGTGGTACCGAACACTAAGGGATGTGGTAATGATGATGCTGAGCATGCATGTATGTATGTATGACTAAACACATACCAAATATCCATATATATACAAATGTACATGCATATATTATACGTACATATTGTGATCATTATTAAAGTTAGAGCCAGCAGCAGCACCAACAACAACAACAACAACAATGAAAATAGATTTGATCCCCTATTCGCTCCTTTTGACTCCAACCATTGGCTTTAATCAGAAAAACTCTTGATACCAAAAAGTAGCAGCAGAAGCAGCATTGACATTAGCATTTTATGTATCACTGCTGCTGCTGTTGTTGTTGTTGTTGTTATTGCTATGGTAGCCTTTTGTTTATTATTATTTTTATGAATTTTTTTTTGAGTATGCGAATGGGTGTGTGTGTGTGTTGTTCAAAAGTGGCAAAAAAAAAAAAGGAATCAAACTTGTAATGACAAGTGGTTTTTTTTTTGTTTGTTTGTTGGTAGGGCTGGAAGGGTATGTAGAACTCTCTACTTGGCCATAGAAGAAATTGTAGGGGCTGAAGCGTAAAAGAAATACTACGAGTATTGTCAAAATTATCATTTAAGCACCGTCATCATGGACAGACGAACGGATGGACGGATGGATGAATGGATGGATGGATGGTCATTTACTCAGTCGTTTTACTTAATCGCTGCCTGCCGACTCATAGCTCATTTACTATGTGTGTGTGTGCTTGTGGTGTGTCTGTGTATTTTTATTTTTGAATAAATTCATGAGCAAGACGGGAGGGAATGTGGTATTAAATTTCATATCGATTTGTTGTAAGATGATTCTGCTGTGTCACAAGTAGATGCGATGCGAGAGTTGCGGTCTCCATTGTTGATAATTTAGTTAAGCATTAAAGTGTTTTTCGCTTGTTGTTGTTGTTGTTGTTGTTGCTGTGGTTCTTGTTGTTATCACTGTTCTTGTCTATGTATGCGTGTATGTATAATTTGACGTCGTCGACATTTGATGATTTTTTCGAGGTCAATTTTGTGCGATTGTTGTACGTACGACGAGGGTATTAATATTGAGTGTGCTGTAGCACATCAGCAAGCATCAATACATAATATCGTTGCCATTGCTGTTGTTTACATATTTATTTATTTATTTTTTTGGTAAGATACAAATAAATATGTACTATAAATATTGCTTTCCATTGCGCTTACATAGTCAATGTACTCATATTCGTACTCATACACATATGTATATGCTCTGAGTATGATGGAGTGTCCTTTTTCCAAGTGCTTCAGGGCGGTCAAAGTGAGAGTATGAATAAAATTAATGTCAATTAATAAGTTTATACTTATGAATGTGTGTGTGTGTGTAAGTGTGTGAGTAGTTATGAGTATGAGCTTCGGATTACAAGTCCACTTTGGATGTCAACAAAAATCAAATAACAGCACTTTTTCAATCACCATCAACATCCTTTTCACAACGTTAACTTGACATTTCATGCTTACAGTGCCGAAGAGTGCAAAGAGTGGAGGTTATGGAATTTGAAGATAGTAATTGTTATTCTAATTATGCATACAAGTAATTGTTAGTTGGTAAATTGGTAAAGGCTGAAATATTTCCTATCACTTTCAATATGAATCTCAATGTGACCTCAGATTCGACTTTTGCCAAATTTATTTATTTATTGTACCAATTTTTTGTTTTTAAATGTAATTCAAATATTTAATTATGGCAACAAGAAAATTGAAAATCACAATTGTATCACTAATAACATAATAATTAAATATTGAACATTGATCATTGTGAAATTTGGGAAATTGTTTGTTTTTCCATTCCATTCCATTCCATATAAAAATTTCAAGTCACTCTGTTCATAGAAAAATTGAATTTTTGAAACAAAATATAGTCACATTTGTATGGAAGGTATGATTATTTTTTTTATGAATATTCATAAGATTTTGTAAATCATTTTTTTTACGAAAATAGTACTTCATGTAAAATTTGAAGTTAATCTGCCTATAAACAAACATAGTTCCCATACAAAATTACTGTTTTTTAAGCAAAACATGTCACATTTGTATGAAAGGAACTATTATTTCTTAATGAATCTTTATAAAATTTTGCTCATCTTATTTGTTCTCGAAAATAATACTCCTTACAAAATTTGAAGTTATTTCCTCTATAACTCAATATAGTCTTCATACAAAATTGTGTATTTTTTAAAAAATTTTTTTCCAAATTTATATGAAAGGTACAATTATTTGTCAAAAGAGTAATCTGAAACTTCAGAAAACTGATTTTTTCACCAAATTAGTACTCCATACACTTTTACATGACACATTTCCACAATCGAAATTATTAATTCAATAAAGTTTTGCGTCAATCCATTTACCAAACTACCGAAACCTCTCTTAGTTAGAAGTGAAATGAAAAACCATTCGAAATATCGTGCTGGCATAATTTTGACATGTAAATCATTTCGCCTATAAATTCCCTATAATCTCAGTCCTGAATTCTTAACCTCTAATGGACCTTTCTTATTTTAAATGACCTAAATTTAAGAAAAGCGTTAATATAATTTTTGTTTTTGTTTTTCATTATTTCTGTTATTGTTATTGATTGTGGTGTACATCCACGCATGACCTCAATAAAGCATCTAATAAATTTATTTGCAAATTTGTAACAATACATCAGGTTGATGCCTCCATGAAGGTTGGGGTAAAACAGCTTATCAGCCAGTCATCATTCACGTAAATCTGTATGAGTAATGTACACACCTTTTGTTGAGCTGAGCGCGTTACTGAGGCGCAGTAACAAGAGCAAGTATATACGATATCATCACTCCATCCGTTGCGACCATTAAATATGCGAAATTATTCTAATATGTGCCTCCCCATATGTTGGTAGTACACTTTGCTTTATTCGAATTACATATGTACATAAGTATGCATATATTTATAGGAATACGTGTGTGTGAGTGTGTGTGAGTGTGGTTTGCAACATTTGCGACGTCATGCAAGGGTCTTTCAGCGTACGAGTACAAGTACGTACCTATATAACATATATATAAGAAAAGGTCTATGTGTGTGTGTGTATTAGATATTTTATTAAAGTTGTTTTTTTCTTTCGTTATTATTTCACATTGCCATAGTACGAATACATGCGTTCATACACACAAGTTGAATGCGTCATAAATCGACGTTGGGATGCCTGGTGGCGCTCAAATATGATGTGTTAAATTATGGCACATCAAAAGAAATATATACATATACATATTCGTATGCGCATATGTGCACAATATATGTATGTACATATAAACAAAGTGTTGTGTATATACATACATATGTACATATGTATAAATGTGCAAATTTTACACTGCAAGATGTCACGAATCAATCTCAGACGTATGATGTATAATTTGATTTAATCAGAGCGGGTATCCTCATCCTGTTAATTATTTTTCTTATTACTTCTTTGTTTTATTTGTTGTTGTTCCCATAACAAGCAGTCGTGTTAAATAATTTAAACATTTTCTTGTTGTTATTGTTGTATATTTGCAGAAAAACGCGATGATAAAGTTGAAGAGACATCAACGAAACGATTTACAACCACATCAAGTCTACAGCTGAAGCCCACATCCGATGATGACTATACGGAGTATACATGTCAGGCGAAACATAAAGCTTTGGCACCCGATATGCCGATGCGTTCTACTGTGCAGTTGTCAGTGCTGTGTAAGTAACGAAATTCTTAGTGAAATTCATTGAGTGGAGCAAAATGTTTTTTTTTTTTTTTTTTAATATAAAGTCTAGTAAAAAGACATCCATAACATTTGCATTAAATTGAGTTTTATTTAGTATAGATAGATTGAGCCGCTTTACGTCAAATATGCACCGATTCGTTATATAACTTGTTGTCATTTTGACAACATAATTCCACTCTCATAGAAATCCTCGTCCCTATTGGGAAAAAACTGGGATAGTCGATTTTCACAGGCTTCCCTTGAGATGAATTTTTCACCAGCAAAATCATTCGCCATAGACAGGAACAGGTAGTAATCACTTGGAGCCAGGTGTGGACTATAAGGTGGATGCATAAGATCCACCCAACCAAGTTTCCGGAGCTCCTGGCGAGTCACTATCGATGTGTGTGGCCTGGTGTTGTTCTGATGGAACAGAATTCTTCTCTTATTGGCTAAAGCTGGCTGCTACTGGGCGATTGCTTCCTTCAGGCGGCCCAATTGTTGAGGGTACAGGTCCGAATTAAGAGTTTGGCCGTAGGGAAGCAGCTCATAGTAGATGATTCCCTGCCAATCCCACCAAACACATCGCTAACCCTTCCTGACCGTCAATCCTGGCTTGGCCACCGTTTTCGCTTGACGTTGTCGAAGGTGACCCACTTTTCGCTTGACGTTGTCGTAAGCGACCCACTTTTCTTCACCATTAACCATCCGCTTCAGAAATGGATCGATTCAGCAGTGATTCGCAGATGGAAATTCGGTCCATGAGGTTTTTTTGCGTTAACTCGTGTGGCACCCATACATCAAGCTTCTTTTTGTGTCCAGCCTTATTTAAATGGTTCCAAACAGTTTTTTGTGCAATGTTTAGCTCCTGGGAAATAGAAACAGTGCTTTCATGACCGTCAGACTCTACGATTTCCATTATTTTATCGATATTTTCGACAATTGGCCTTGCATCTTTGACATCAAAATTACCGGAACGGAATCGACGAAGCCAAAATTGCACGTGATTGGCTGTTACAGTAAACATAAACACTATTCACATTTTCAGCCGTCTGCCATGTGTTTTCGCCTTTATCAAAGGAACACTGTAAAATATGGCGTATTTTCTCTTTACTGGTGTCCATCTTTGACGTGTGCTCAAACAATACTCAGTCATGGAATCACAAAACTGCCTGAGAAGTTTATTTAGTACAAAATCCTATCTTGCTAACGCCATCTGACGTAACCCGATCTATCCATAACCCCATCTACTGGAAAAATAATGGATTTCTTTTTACTACACCTTATATTAAAAACAGCTATGCATGTATTTTAATTTTGATTAAATACATTACGTATTTAAGGTCCAGCAAAGCATCACAATATGCCTAACCTAAACTAATTCATTTGAGGTCTACAATTTCGAAATGTTTCGCATGCATAAAATACGCACATACGCATGCATATGTGCGTATTCCATCAAATTCTCAAAATATTTGAATGTTAATTGGGTAATGAGATGATGATGATGATAATTTGCACTATAATATATAATATTTATTACAGCAAATTGGCACCATGTGGTCAATGGCTTTAATCTATTTTAATTAGATGCTTCATTCATAATCTATCACAAAACACCATAGAAATAGACATTTATTGCAATAGTGACAATGTCATCCCAATGAAAATAGGGAATATGTTGAAAGGTTGGGATGGGTTTTGGTTGATTTTATGCATGTGTTTTTACACCCGGTTTTGCTAGTAGTTTTCTAATCAGAATTTTATCATGAAATCGCAGGCTAGGCCTTCTACTCCTTCAACGCCTACTATTGGGTCTTGAACAAGACATCGATTATTCAATGATTGTTGGTCTTTTCTGAGAAATGCCCATATATTACTTATAACTAGAGTAGAAATTTAAGGTTAAAACAAATCTAACAAAGAAATGGAATTATAAGATATATAATATTGAAAAAAAAAACACCTTTTCTACTTTCCCAACCTGCCGATTCGTCTAAACTACAATTCGTTGCCCTACTTACATATGCATATAGTGAAATAAAATTAAAATTACAATATACAAAATCAAAGTATAATGAAATCATAAAAAGCAAGTCAGCAAAATGACAAAAATAAAATAAAATATTCATAATAATAATAATAATAATACTGAATGTGTACATAAATATGTAAATATGTATGCATTTATATTGTATACACATATGTAAATACTTGTGAGCATAAATGAATAAATTAAATTTAAATAAATTTATTAATAATGAAATGTACAAAAACAAGCGTAACAAACATAATTGTCATATTAATCCGCACGCTTGTACGCTTCTAGGCGCGTTAAATGATTGCCGCTAATTTTTTCTTTCCTGTTTAGTATATGCGTGCTGTTGTTGTGTTTGCGTGTGTATATACATTTATGTTGCGGTCATGCCGCGCAACTGTCAAACACACGCAACATATGCCAATGAATTTATATGTTTATATACATACATATTAGGTACATATGTGTATATATGCATGTATACGAATGTGTGGTGTTTATGGGATTGATGGTGGTTGCAGCAGCAGCAAACGTAATCCATTCAGAATAACCTGGACTTCTCACAAGCCATTCAAGGTTTTTGGTGGCTTCCGCCACAATCTGACCGATACATAACTAAAACTCAATAATAATCGAGTGAAATTTAGTGTTAACGCTTGCATATGTGTGTGTGTGTGTGTGTGTGTGTGTGTGTTCCATGTATGAATGGACAAACAAACAAATACGCATATATTTAGCCATACGATTTGAATACAAACTCACGTACCACATAATCATAATTTCATAGTCTACCACCTGGGGGCTATTGTTGTAAGCTGTTCATCCTTATTTCAGCTACATTCTCTGAGTTTTATTGCACAAACTTACACACACACACGAAAAGGCTAATAGTGTTGTTTATTGTACGACAATTGTATGTATAATATTTTTTTTTCTCATTTTACAACACATATGCATATAGTATCTACATACATATAAAATCATATGAGCTAATAATAGACATGTAATAGTAATCGTATAGTAAAATTACCAATAATACAACTACAAAGATTTCGAAAAAAAAAACAAAAAATAAAGAAATGTTGTTTTTACTAACTAATATATTCATTTGTTAGACTCTTCTGTCATCTCCTTCTCGTCCATCCTATACAAATTATACAACTAAGTATATGCACATGACAGGATTTCAGACTATCGGCAACAGCTAATAACCCCTGGGGGCTAATGATTACTATTCGCTACAACTGAATTCAATTTTGCAAATACAATTTTGCTAAATTATTCTTGTTGTTATGGCTATTACAACAATTAGTAGGTAGGTAGGTGTATGTACAGGATAATCCAATTATATGTATAATCGAAGGAAATTTTATTGGCATCATAGTAATATCTGGTAATTTGGAAGTTATGGATAAATAAAAAATTAATGAAAATAGAAATGGATAATTCAAAGTATTCAAATAATCTTCATGCTTAGGTTTTTTGGAATTCTTGTAATAGAACTAAATAACAGAACTTTAGGATGATTTGAATAGAAAACAGACATACTTTACTTTTTATAGTGTAGGACAGTGGCGTAGCCAATGGAGGGGTTAAGGGGGATATATCCCCCTTTGTCCGGTGGTCTTCTTAAGAAAGAAAAATAATAATATATAGATATTTAAAAATCATTCATGAACATTTTTTTTCATATACATTTTTGTCATCTAATCCCCCCTTGCAAAAATCCTGGCTACGCCACTGGTGTCGGGTCTCTAAGCTTCGGTATTACCGAAGGTGAGTTATTCAAACATTTTTTTAAAAACGAAAACTGAAAAGGTTGACCTTTATGTCAAAAAACCGGATGAAGGGTCATTTATCGGTTCAACCCCCTTCTTTGGCTTCAATAAAACAACATAAAACAGGATACCAAGAAATGGATCCAACACAAAACAGATAATATTGGAATGCATTGGCGGTCTCAATCACTTCAAAAACCTTTAACAAAAAAAAAAACATTAGATTACTCTCCGGAACACTAAGGGGCAACTCCGCATGCAATAAACACTTTCACAAACAAAATAGGAATATCTAACACAAGTATTTGCAAATTCTGCTGTGATGAGGAAGAGTCCATGGAACACTTAATCACAACTTGTGATGCACTAGGCCACAGGAGGTATAAAGTCCTAGGTTCATACTTACTAGAAGATGAAAAGCTGCAAATGCTACCCCCAAAGGAGCTGTTTTGATTCTTCGATATATTAAATATACTAAATATCTAAGTACGAAGGGGTGCACAATAGATCAAGTTGGTCGAAGTGCATAAAGGCCTTAGCCTAACCCGTACTACCATTACCATTACCATTAAACTAAAACAATAAATCCATCACCGTGAAAATTATAAATTTCAAAGCATCGGATAACCATCCCTTTCGTGTAATTTTAAGCTATAATTCTAAAATTAAATTCTCACATTTAAAATGCGCTTCATATTAAATGATATCTAAGTTGAGTGATCGAAAAATTGTACAGTGACACAAAGTGGCTTAGATACAAGAAACAGTATACAAGCTGAAATTTTGTATATATCAATATAATTATTAAATTTATGTAAATTACAATTATTCTTATTGTCTGTGACGATGTATTAATATTATTACTAATGGCGCTACTGGCGCCATAATTGGAACATCCTGTATAAATAAATGGAGTGGTTACTAGCGCATGAACAATCACTACAATTACTATTGTAGGAAAAAACAATTATTATTGCTAGTATTATAAAGTACATTATGCGAATATTCACACCGTAAACACCTTCAATTCATACCATTTAATATTAATTATCACCTTGCAACAAACATATATGTATGCACTACATACACATGCAAATGAACGAAACGAGGCGCTATGGATGTTTATTATGAATTTACAATAATTTCCTTGAATTGTAACAATGCATGCAGATATGATACTTGCATCTCTTGTGCAAATATATGCGTGCGTGTGTGTATGTGTGTGCATTCGGTTCTCCAACTAATATTGTCACAATGGTACGCGTATATACATGCAGCCCATAAACATGAAGCCACTACCGCATTGACGGAAGTACATAGCACCGGAAACATGTGTAATAATTTCGTTCAGGCGCATAATATGAGTACAGTAATTTTACGTGTCGGCCGAGGATGATAATCATACACACGCACACACATACACACACGCGTATGCATACAAAAACTCATATACATTTGCATTTAACGATAACAATTTTTGGGCAGCGTTGCTTGCAGTTCACACAAAAGTTCACAACAATATGGCATTTATGTTTTTGCTGGACAAACAGCTGCATATTTACATCGGTAACTAACTGGCTTATCGGATTTACCATAGGCTTGGTTGAGTACACCGACTAAATCCCGCATGGTATTGAACTAAAATGAATGGTGCTTTTTTGACTGAACACGAATGTTTGTTATGCGTATTTGCACGTTTTGGTGTTAACTGATTTTATCACCTTGACGGTGTTGCTAGAAGTTTCTATTAATAAAGTGTGTCATCAGGTTAACTTAAGGCGCTGGAATACAATATGTAGATAGATAGATTTGAGAAAAGAAGTTTTAAAGTCTTTTTCTGTTGTTTCATTAAAATTTTCTTTAGGACCAAGTCAAAAGCTTTAAAGTAACAAAAACATTGAACAGTTTTGAAAATTACATATGGGTCCATTATCTAAAACATCCATTTTGTGATATGTTAAGCTTTCAATACATATTCAGTTCTAGTTCAATAATATCAGGTCAGTCCATAAGTTCGTGCGTTAATTTTTCAATAGTTTCACAGTAAGTGCTTTTTGCGTACAAAAAATAATTCGTGGAAGATAAAGTAACTATTTTTATTTTCTCTGATGTATTGTGCAAGTGATTTTAATCGCGGATAGAAGTACGCGTTGTTAAAAAATAAAATGGAATCTTCTAACGAATCTTCAATAAGAGGCATATTTTGTATTTTTTTTTTTTATAAAAATGGAAGAAATGCAACAACAGCTGCTGCAGAAATAAACGCAACTCATGGGGAGAATACTGTGAGTGTAAGGACTGTGCAAAAGTGGTTTTCAAAGTGGTTTGAGGATGCCTCACGCTCTGGTCGTCCTGAGGTCTTTAACTCCGATGCTTTGCTGGAACTCGTGGAGGCTGATCTAAGTTTGACAGTCGATATGATGGCTGGAAGGTTTAAATCATCACATGGAACAGTTTACAAGCACCTGGTTCAATTGAGCAAGGTTCCAAAGCTGGGAAAATGGGTTCCGCATAAACTTTCAGTCGCCAGCCTTCAGCAGAGAATGAATGTGTGTTCTCAGCTGCTGCAGCGGCTTAAAAATGAGAGTTTTTTGAATCTTATTGTCACTGGGAACGGAAAATGGGTCCTTTACAATAATCCTGTTCGCAAACGCCAGTGGTTAGATAAAGATGAAACATTATAATAATTTAATTTGATCTGCTGAAACCAAACCAGACAACCACAGCTGATTATTATTGCCATCAACTATCGAAACTGAATGAAGCACTTGAAAAACAATCGTCCGTCTTTAGTCAATAGACGCAAACTTTTGCTTCACCGCGACAACGCAAGGCCGCATACCGCAAGACAGACCTTAGGCAAGCTGAACGAGCTCGGGTGGGAGCTAATGCTCCATCCACCATACTCTCCACCATATTGCACCTTGCGATTATCACCTTTTCCGCGGACTTCAGTCCCATTTAAGTAATAAGAACTACACCTCAAAATAAACTATAACAAGGGATATCGACGCGTTTTTTGGCTACAAGGACAAATAATTTTTTGAATAATTTTTGAATTAAAAACTTGCCTAAACGTTAGAATACAATGTCTTTCTAATAATGCAGGAAATATATATTATTGATTAATAAATACTGAAACCTTATTTTTTATTTATTTTAAAACCAAATATGAAAAACGCACGAACTTATGGAATGACCTGATACAAATTTTCCGCTTGTGCGCATTTTCTAATTATGTCAGCTATCGTGCGAGGACATAGCTAAAGCTTCTCAAAAAATTCAAAGTAAAAATAAAATACTTTTATGTATGTTAACATGTAATATTTACAATGTAAGCGAAAAAGAAAGGCTTTTCTTTATTTCTATATCCTGACAACCTCCTCAGGGGAAATTTATTGAATTGGATGCAAAGAAACAATTTTTGACACAGAAGGACCAGATCAACTTTTTGAAAAAGAAATCAGTTTTACAAAGCTCAATGCATGTGACAATTATTGCGGCCATTTATGCTTTTAATTAACTGCTTGTCAAATATGCTTGGTCACGGAAATGAAATCGGTTGAAATCGGAATGAATATACTTTGTGAGTATCGAACTTATTTGCGAACGAGAAGCGATTTTTGCAGTTGAATTCTCAACAACGTTCCATCCGTTGCACAAATGTGCTCGATTAATGCAAAAATATTGCAAAAGGTGTTGCATTGCAACCGCTATCGGCTACCACAACATATAACCGTAATACATAAATTTGTATATATGCGCGCAGGCTATATATGCAGCAATATGATGGCGCAAAAAAAAAAAAATGAAATAAAAAGCGCAAAAAAGAGAAAATCTGCTGCTGCTAAAATTTAATTGATAATTAAAATTAAACAAAAATGCACTTACATCTTTTTGGTTTTATTTCAGTTGACCTGTCTGCTGTTGCCATTGTTGTTGTTGTTGTTGTTGCGGCTAGCTGATGTATTTATATGCATATTTGTATTTATTCGTTTCATTTTTTATTTAATTATTTTTGTGACATCGACAACAATTACAGCAAGTGGACGACTGACTATACATACATATAGAATACATATAAAATCGTATAATCATAATAATAAAAATATCATGAAAATTGCTACAGAACAAAAGCAAAACAAAAAAAATTGTCTTTTTTTTCTGCGGGCGTGAAAATAATTACTGTTGTTGGTGTTGTTGTTGTTGTGCTTTATATGGCATTTTACACTATCATTACCATTGTCTGAGTGTCTCTCTCTCTCTCCCTCTCTCTCTCTATTAGTGTGAGACCATTGGTTG
This sequence comes from Megamerina dolium, assembly GCA_963854835.1. Taxonomy (NCBI): domain Eukaryota; kingdom Metazoa; phylum Arthropoda; class Insecta; order Diptera; family Megamerinidae; genus Megamerina; species Megamerina dolium. The sequence continues at coordinate 1,445,029 of OY978525.1, forward strand.
GTCAAATTGCATAGGGACAAACAACGCACAACAGAGCAACAAATAAACGTAACGTATACACGATACGAAAACATGATCACTCTAATTAAAATATGTTAAAATTCGTTTTATTTATTCATTATTATGTATTATTATAATAATTTTGGTCCCACAGCCGGCGGCCACTTAATGCGCTTAAAATTGCAATTATACATTTGTTTAGCCCTACATATGAATTGAATATCTATTTGTGTGAATTTAATTAAAGTTAAATTATTTGTTGACAGTTGTGCGTGTGTGTGTGTGTGTGTGTGTGTGTGTGTGTGTGTGCATGTATTTTAATTGTTGTTGTGGCAGTTATTAATAGCAGTTATTATTTATCATCAATTTGCTCACAGATCCACCTGGTGCACCATACATAGAAGGCTACACACAAGGCGAAACATTGCGACGTGGTCAGACGGTCGAATTGATTTGTCGCAGTCGCGGCGGAAATCCACCAGCACAATTGATTTGGTACAAAAATGGCTCACAAATACGAATGGCATATAGGTAAGTGCATATCTCTTCCCACCTAATACCGCAACCTTTATCGCAAATGCGTTATCTTTATGTTTCAAGTAACCGCAGGCTATATATATATTTTTTTTTTTTCGATTGTTTTTCTTTATGTTGTTTATCGATTATAAAATATAATATTATATAATCTATAAATGATGAATAAATCACCTATTTATTCCTATTTAGAATTAGGATATTACAGTATTGCTTAGGGACAATGATATGAGAGATTATTTTGTAGAATATAAATCAGTCGGTAAATTTTAAACCAAATTTGTTGCTATAATTTTAGTACACATTAGTTTATCCTATCGGGGCCACACAAAATCAATTCAATTCTATATTTAAAAAAAGAGTTTGCGATTGAAATTTGCTTCAAAAACAAATCTGCAAACAGCATTATTTTACAGAACTCATTCTTGAAAACATTTTGTTATTAAGACCACGAAAAGTTAAGGGTTTCTGTGCACTTGAAGTCAATCCTATAATACGATTTTACTCGTATAAGAAAAAGGAAAGTTTTAAGTGAAATTTCAGCAAAAAATTAACTCGTCTATTAAAATCAGCTATCACGTTAATATCTTTTACAAATTTTTTGTTGAAGTATTTGCTTTTTTAAAGTATTTGATGCTTTAAGCTTTAAGAGATTTAAAGAGTTTTAAAAAAAGGCATATAAATGAGGAAAAAAATCAGAAAACAAAAGCTTTGTTGCACTTCAGATAATAATAAAGTCATTATTTATTTATGAGAAATGTTGAAGGGTAAAAATGAGTGGTGATGTGAGTCAATTTTATAAAAACATCGAATTTGTAAAGAAGCCCCCCATTTCATCTCTCTATAGGTGATTCCTCGCCAGTTATAGGGATGTGCAAAAATTTTCATTAGTTTTTAAGTTCATTTTGTAGAGGGGCCTCTATATGGGATGGAAATAGAGGGTAAGTAAGTTTGGAGAAAATATTGTGGTGAAAAACTTAATAGTGGTTGGTTTTAAACTTTACTACTCTCGCCATACCTTGGGAATTTAATATAAATATTAATTTTTTAAAGGAGCCTCGCTAGAAGTTAGAGATTGGAAGTAAATATGTCGAGGAAGCATATTGAGGAGTAAAAATTAACTTGGATCAATCATATATAAGATATAGTAAAAATAAATCCATTATTTTTGCATTAAATTGAAAATTTTTTTTTAGCATAGTTAGAATGATGCGATTTAGGTCAAATATCCACCATTTTGTTCGATAACTTGCTGCCATTTTGAAGGTAATTTCATAATGCCACTCTCATAGTAACCCTCGTTCCAATTGCCAAAAAACTGGGACAGTCGATTTTCATAAGCTTTTCTTGAGGCGATTTTTTCACCAGCAAAATCATTCGCCATAGACAGGAACAGGTAGTAATTACTTGGTGCCAAGTCCGGACTATAAGGTGGATGCATAAACACATCCCATCCAAGTTTCCGGAGCTCCTGGCGAGTCACTATCGATGTGTGTGGCCTGGTGTTGTTCTGATGGAACAGAGTTCTTCTCCTATTGGCTAAAGCTGGCTGCTACTGGGAGATTGCTTCCTTCAGACGGACCAAATTGTTGACAGTACAGGTCCGAATTAAGAATTTGGCCGTAGGGGAGCACCTCATAGTAGATCATTCCCTGCCAATCCCACCAAACACATAGCAAAACCTTCTTGACCGTCAATCCTTGCTTGGCCACCGTTTACGTGGGCTCACCGCGATTTGACCACGACCGTTTTCACTTGACGTTGTCGTAAGTGACCCACTTTTCATCACTAGTAATCATCAGCTTTAGAAATGGATCGATTTTGTTGCGATTCAGCAGCGATTCGCAGATGGAAATTCGGTCCATGAGGTTTTTTTTGCGTTAACTCGTGTGGCACCCATACATCGAGCTTCTTTTTGCATATATAGGGAAATAGAAAAAGTGTTTACATGACGGACAAACTCGACGATTTCCACTATTTGATCGATATTTTCGACAATTGGCCTTCCAGAGCGTGGTGCATCTTTGACATCAAAATTACCGGAACAGAAGCAACGAAACCAAAATTGCATGTGGTTGGCTGTTTACAGTATCAGGACCATAAACACTATTCACATTTTCAGCCGCATGGCTTGCGTTTTCGCCTTTATCGAAGAAAAACTGTAAAATATGGCGTATTTTCTCTTTACTGGTGTCCATCTTTGACACGTGCTCAAACAAAACTGAGTCAAGCAATCACGAAACTGTCTAAAAAGTTTATTTAGTACGAAATCCTATCTTTCTAACGCCATCTAGCGTAACCCGATAGCACTTATACAACGCGAGATACAGATTACTAAAGCCATCTATTGGAAAAATAATGGATTTCTTTTTACTGCACCTTATATTTTAGACTTATAGGGCCTATTCTTTATTCTTTTGTTTGAAATTGACCATCCTTCTATACTTTAACTCATGTTTTGCTTTATAGAATCTCACGACACACATTTTAGTAATTATTATTTAAAAATGTTTCAAGACTCCCTCGTTTCCCCTACTAATTGTACTAAAGAAAAAAAAAAAATAAAATAAAATAGAAAAACAATCATAAATCTAATTGTATTTGTTTTCTATTTCACAGAACTTCTGGACGTCTGTCGGAAAATATTTACACATTTACAGCTGAGGCTAGCGATAATAAGGCACGTTTTCGATGTGAAGCAAGCAATATAATGTCACAGACACCATTAAAAGCTGAAGTTGAAGTGTCAGTCTTATGTAAGTTTATGCATTTATACATATAATAGTCGTACATCAAAAACTAGTAATTAGAATGATATGAGATTAATGTATAATGCATGAAGGAGGCTTCAGTGTGAGAATGTTTGAATAAGAGACAAACTATCAGAGCCAGAATAACAAATGAATGTCGATGAACGTAAAGTGAGAAACGTGTTTTATTTTTGTTTTTGTATTTTTTTTTTTGTCGCAATGCTGTCACACTAATTGTATTTCGTTAGGATATGATTTTTTTCTCACTCTCTTTTAAGTGCTTATGTATATTTGCAGAAGCTTTACCCGCATAATTTGATTGTAAAATTTCTCGCTATAAGCTATACATATACATGGGTATATGTATATGTTGGTATGTATAGGGTGTTTTTTCTTTCAAATGTGTGTTTTTCGTACTGACAACACGTAAGTTAAAGTACTTTCATATAAAAAAATTCATTTCGAAGTATCCAGTTTGGTTCATAAAATCTAGCATATGGTATCTTCACTTTATGTGGCACATAATTGACCATCCATAATTTCATATATTTGATTTAACACCCTTGAATTATGTGCTATAAGAATATGTGACGTCACTAGTCTATGCCAATAAATCGAAGATATTGAACGACTTGACAACCAACATTTTCTGCATAACTTACGATATGCAACTCCAAATTTTCAAAACATTGGTGGTCATATGTAGATGTCTTCTTATTTAAATTAGCCTCCCATATTACCATATTAAAACCCTTTTATAATAAAATTACATTTTCTATATATTGAATAATTTAATTAAAAAATGTTTATACTTCTGAAAAGACACCCTTTTATATGTAAATCAGTGCGTTGTGAAGAGTAATATACTTGCAATAGCTCCAACTTTCCTTCCTCCATACGTAATTTGTTTTGATTTCAATCATTTGTCGGAGCGCGCGTGTCTATAAATGAAATGAGTTGCAATTAATTGAAGCTCTATAAACTACATCGAGTCTTCTTGCATATATGCAATATATGCTAATGCAGGCATCCATTAAACGGCATTTTCGACTAAGTACATATGCATACTCGCTTTGTCAAATCAAGAATTGCATATTGCTCTCAAGTATTTCACGCTTGTTAGCAAACAACGTTTATATAAGAAATGCAATAGCAATGCAACAATAACTAGAACAACAAAAATACATAATAATAAAAAAGAAATACAATAGAAACTTGAGTCGTGAAGAAAAATATGTACAAAAATATTGAGTCACGTCAAAAATATTGGTACACAGAAAAATCGACGGTAAATGAAAACGAATTAATATTTTTCAAAACTTTTTTTTTCTTTTTATTGGGTTATGCAATGCTTACACGTCTTAGAACAACTTGTTCGAAATTACTTTTATTTGCCTTCCAGCATGACCTGAGACGATTTGGCGACTCATCGACCGCAAGACGCACTTCATGCGTGGGGAAATTGTCAACTGCACGGACAAGGGCTCGCTTCAACGACTCAATATTTGGGTGACGAGTAGAGCAAGCCATGCCCTCTAACATAGACCACAACTTGTAATCCAAAGGATTGAGGTGGCCAATCATCCGTTGCAATGAAATCCGGAATGTTGTTTTTTAGCCGCAGTTGAGTCGATTTTGCCTTGTGAGCTGAAGCAGAGTCTTGCTGGAAAGTCCACGGCTTGTTGGCGAATATTGATTGGTTGAAAGGCTTCACAATGGATTCCAAGACGGTCGATTGATATACTTTGGCAAACGTTTTCACTACTTTCTCGCAAAAATGGAGCTTGGTAACGCCATCGTAGCTCACTCCTCACCATACGATGACAGACGTGGGATGGTGGCCTCTTTTTATTCTAAAGATGAGTTGGGATGCTTCTCTGGATGATCGAGCACACATAGGATTGTTCTGTTGACTCAACGATTTTTCTACGATGAAGATTTTCTCGTCAGTAAACAGAATTTATCTGTGAGCGTAGCGGCTGCGTAACGCGTTCGATTTTCGCTTGTGTTTTCCCTCCAATGCGGTCGTGAGCAGGTGACCAGTGTGTCGCTTGTAGGCGCTGCGTCCCAAATCTACATGGACATGGATTTTTGCGAAATTTGCATTTCCCGCGACAAGATTTGCTGTTTTAGCAGCGGTTTTCGGTCGATTCGTTTCTTCACGGCTTTCGGGATGGCTTTCGGAATTCACACAATGTGTGGACGCTGGGATCTTTGACGGTCTCGTACTCCACCAGTATCCTCAAACAACTTCACAGCACGATATACAAAATTGCGAGTGATTCCAAACGGTCGCAACGTCCGAAAAATATCGCATTTTCACATGTTGCATTTTAGTAGGCCAACTACAATAATACGATTTTCGATGTCTCCGCATTCCATGATTGTAAACAATTGACGCCAAAAACTTTTTACGTGGCAATGAAGTATAAATGCCAACTGTCAAATCGCAGTCAAGATGAAATGGATGCGCCCAATATTGCATTCGTGATGAATGCGTTTAGTTGTGTATCAATATTTTTGACTTAACTAGGTATAATGAAAATAGGCAGAAATATATGGGAATCGAAACGTTTTTGTCAAAAACCTGAAAATGTTAAATGAATTTTCGTCGTTGTGCCGCGACTATTGACGTCGGACGTTATCACAGTATTGAAGTCAGGTGTTTAAATTTTTATTGTAGGATTGAAAAAGTTACTAATTTCAACAATCTCTATTCTTCGTCAATTTGTTTATTGGATCTGTTTCTCTATTTGGCTTTGTTCTTCAAATATCTCCAATTTTACAAAAAAAAAAAAAAAAAAAAAAAGAGAAAAAATGAGAAAAGTAAAAACCTTGTCAGACATATAATGATGGTGCATACATGTAAATGCTGTTCCTTTGGTAATGATGGTGTCATTGAAAAGTAATACTATATTGTATTGTAATTGTTAGCAAAATAATATGCATACAAGTACATCTATGATATATATGCAGCAATGATATATATATTTGTTTGTTTGTTTATTATTATTTTTGTTTTACATATGTGCACCTATCATATATGTAGGTATACATACATATGTATATGCTGGTTCATGGTGGTAGTATTAATATTGATGATATGAGTGTGAGCGCATACGAATAATAAATATTTAGTGACATGTTCTTGTTGTTAATGTTCGTCTATACATAATATAGACGAATCACATATGCGAGCATTTCATTAAATTACATTCATTAAATTTGCCTTTCTTTTTGATCAAATCATTCACATTTGTTTGGCTTAAATGTGATGAATATACAAAAATGTATAACATATGTACATAGGAGTACAGTAAATGAAAGGTTGATTTTGAATAGCACAGAGAAAGAGATAGAAAGAGAGAAGGTGTTGGCAAGCATATTGAAATGAGAATATGCCTCTTTACTTTTGTATAGGTACATTTCAAGGTAACATGTCTATGTATTATATACTCGTATCTATGCAATTGCATTAAAGCATAAAATTATATTCGCGTTTTCTTCTTTTTTTTTTTTTTTTGCTGCTTTGTATGTATGTAGTATTTACATTTTCTTTGAATAGAAAAACACGAAATGAACACAAAATATATAGAAAGTAGTCCAATTCAAGTTTTTGTACTACTTACTCAACATACTGTTATATTTATGAATTTTGCTGATGTTACTGTTGTTGTTGTTGTTGCTGATGCTGATGGTATTGCCGCTGTTCGCACTTTTACTTATGGATAGTCTTTTACTTTATTTTCATACGCTCATCATACAATATTATTCACGAAGTAACTACATATGTATGTGTTCGAGCATAAACAGTTGCGGTTAAGAAAAAATTGGAATATAATTCAAAAAAAAAAAAAAAAAGAAATATACAGTGCTAGGCGATTGAAGTGTTACCTATCTTCTTTGTGTGAAATTATTTTTTAATTGATTCAAATTACAAAAATTGTGGTAATAATCAAAATTTCACGAAATGAAGTGTGAAACATGATTTTTTAACCATTCTTGGTTCACACGAGCTTTATGAGGCGGTGTCGAGTCTTGTTGGAACGTCCATGGTCTACGACCTCAATGAGTGCGTGCCCACACCTCTAAAGTAACTTCCAAAAGATTTTCTCGATAATAAGTCGCATTGACTTTGACACCAGGCTCGATCAAAACGATTGGAGAGCGTCTATCGGCGGCCACAGCTGCCCATGGACTTGAGATGGAAAATTACTTCAGGTGGCCATACGTAGTCTCAAATTTTCGGATGTGCGTTCATAGTTCAGTAAATATGATCATTTTGAGAGTTTATGAACTGCTTCATAGGGAAATTTTTCTCATCAGAGAACTCAATGTTTGGAAATTCGCCACGTTCTTGCAAGCGTAACAACTCCTTTGATCTTTCGAATATAACTTTTCGTTGCTTTGGTGACCTTGAGCTTATTTTGGAATATGCGTCGGATGCTTCGCTGAAATATTTTCAGTTCTTTGGCTATTTGATAACCACTACAAGGTGAATTTCGTTCAAGTCCAGCCTTGACTTTCCGAACCATTTCAGGTGATGTTGTAACGATATATGGTATGATACACAAACATTTTATTCACTTTGAGATGTTTGAGCTCATGAACAATAGCTGGTTGTGATTTTTCAGCGAAATATAACGCAATCACACTATTACGTTTGAATTTCATTTCGAATAACTTTTGCTCCATTAAACTTAGACGCAAATACTTGTGGTAGTTTGCAAACAATATAAACAGCTGTTACTGGTATGAATTTTATATAAGTTGGCAATATTGGTTTGACAGATATACCTGTGCGTAGTTGGTAACACTTCAATCGACTAACCCTGTATTATAAATTTGCGTTTTGGAACGAGAAGATTAAATTTGCCATTACAAAATATCTAGAATAGTAACTATAAAACATTTATGTCTAGTCAGATGGATAAAAGTTAAATATTAATGCTGCTGTTGGTGTTGGTTCAAGTACCACCAATCCAAGTGTTTTGTGGTTTACTTCCCATAAATATATATACTTGCTACAAGATGATATAAATAATTGTAATATTTTCTTCGAGTTCGAAGCAATTTTTCCAACAAAACTCAGAAAAAGTGATCCCAGGGGTTTGATATTCGAAATAGGCTAAAAGAAGTAAATATGTCTTTTCTAAATAGTACTGTCCAACAACACGATAAAAGAAACTTAATCAATGTAACTCAGAGCTTCAAGTGTCGATTATTAATTCTAATAAATAAAAGTCTAATAAATAAAAGTCAAAAGTTAAAAGAGAAAGAGAGTTTCGCGAAAGTCACCAATAAGAGTGGACGTCTTTCTTTTGATTTTTAGAAAAAAAAAAAAAAAAAAAAACAAATAAAATAATATCGTTTGCAAACAATTTGTTTATAATATGAGTGTTCAGCGCTCTCCTCCCCGGCAACGGCAATCGCCTATTAATGTGTGTGTAAACAATAATTTGCAATCACCCGCGCAAACCCCCGCGATAAGTGCATTATCAAATAAAACAGTTGATACACACTGCACAAGTGAAAGTAACAGTGCAAATCTTTTGCCTGCACATATTAAAAATTCATCAAATTTTGCAACAACAATAAATACAGACAAAAAAAATAATTTGTTCTATCGTGATATACTATCTCCCTCTATACCGTGGAGTGTACAATGTGCTTCTCCTGCTGTAACACCAACAGCTACAACATCAAAGCAATCAAATAACGGCACTTCTACTGAAGTGCATGACCCAGTAGTTAAAGCAACTAGTGCGATGACTAATAAAGAACCAGTTGCTGTTCAAACTGGTATTGATCGCTACATTACTGTAGTAAAGCGAAAGAGAAGTCCGCAAAATTCAAAACAAATGAATTCAACAAAAATTCAAAAACAGAACACTGTCCCTATTAGTTCGGAAAATAGATACGCTCTGCTTTCAGGTGATGAAAGTGACGAAAATATTATCTCCAAGAAAAATTTCAAACCCCCACCCATTTTCTTGAGAGAACGCAACTCAGATAAGTTGATTTCTAGAATTACAAGTCTTATAGGACCAAAGAATTTCCATGTTGTTCCTATTCGCAAAGGCCAAATTGAGGAAACCAAAGTGCAAATCTACAGCGAAACTCATTATCGCAAAGTAATAGCGGAATTTGATGCTGTAAAAAAGAATTACTACACATATCAGCTAAAAAGTAGTAAGGGCTTAATCGTTGTACTCAAAGGCGTCGAACCCAACGTTGATATTAACGAAATCAAACTTGCCCTTCAGGAAGAAGGGTTTCAAGCCAAAACAGTATTCAACATTCTCAACAAGAGCAATATACCTCAACCGTTATATCGTATTGAGCTTCAGCCTGAAACAAAACCCCTAAAAAAAGGTGAGGTACACCCCATATATAAAATTCGATATTTATTGCATCGCAAAATCACAATCGAAGAACCCCATAAGAGAACTGGACCTCCTCAGTGCAGCAACTGCCAAGAATATGGACATACTAAGACATATTGTACCCTGCCAGCTGTTTGTGTGATTTGTGGAGATCTCCATAAATCAAACATATGCCCAAAATCTAAAGACGATGCTAGCATGAAAAAATGCAGCAATTGTGGAGGTAATCACACTGCAAATTATAGAGGTTGCCCAGTATATGCAACCCTAAAGCTAAATTTCTCCGCTAACAATCAACCTCTAAAACCAGTTGAGCAAACTCAGATAGCCAACTCAAGTAAGAGACAAAATATTGATGCAACACAATTCTTCTCTGCAATCCCAAACAAGAATCAAACCAATTCATACGCTAGCGTGTTAAAACAAAACCTACACCAACAAAGTAACGTAAATAATGAGCAGAAACACTCACTGCCAACCCAACAGCCAAGTACTCTTGAACATTTGCTTCAAACATTAATTCAGAATATGAACCAATTCATGAACTCAATGCAAACAATGATGCAAGAAATGATGAAAAATCAATCGATGTTACTCCAAACATTGCTATCCAGACCATGAGTTGTCTCAAGATATGCCACTGGAACGCCAACGGCTTAAGCCAGCACCGTTTGGAGCTAATTCAATTCCTTGAATCCAACCAGATCGACATAATGATGATATCTGAGACCCATTTCACTGACAAAAATTGCTACCAAATACCATATTACAAACTGTACACTACAAACCATCCGCATGGTAAGGCACGCGGTGGAACTGCCATATTGATAAAAAGCAGAATAAAACATCATGTTCTCGAAGATTTCAGTAGCGTCTACTTGCAAGCAACATCTATATGTCTGGAAGAATACATCTCTAAGCTAGTAATATCTGCGATATACTGTCCCCCAAGATACAGTATTACCGAACAGCAATATAAAGAATTTTTCTCAACTCTTGGTAGCAAATTCTTGGTTGCTGGCGATTTCAACGCCAAACACACTCACTGGGGCTCCCGCTTAATAACTCCAAAAGGCAGAAGACTATGTTCAATCATCACTAACCATGGCTACGATGTTATTTCGAATGGTCAACCGACATATTGGCCGACGGACAAGAGGAAAATACCCGATCTCATAGACTTTGGAGTCGCCAAAGGTTTGCAGATGGAAAATATCTCCACAGAGTGTAATTATGATCTATCATCTGACCACTCACCCACGGTAATATCTATAAAATCACCAAGCCCCCAAGGCAATTGCGTTAGAAAGAAAATAGACTGGTTAAAATTCAAGAAATATATAAATTCCCATCTTCCTCTAAGTACTGTATTAAGAAATGGACACGATGTAGACTCAGCACTCGAAAAATTCAACCAGCTACTCTCATTAGCTCTCAGCTCAGCCACCTGCACTAAGGTATGCAAGCAATCAAAATATAGCCAATACACACCAGCAGACATTGAATTGCTAGTAAGACAGAAAAGAAGACTCCGAAGACAATGGCAAGAATTCAGATCACCGAATCTGAAAACACAGCTACAGCACTGCACTCGAAAGTTAAAGCAAGCCTTGAAAAATAAAAACAACAAAGAGTTAGAAGAGCACATAGCGAAATTAACACCTGGTGAAGCGTCAGACTACTCTTTGTGGAAATCAGCAAAAAAATCAAATCGGCCAATTCTCACTGATTCCCCCATCCGTTTGAGTGACGGTAATTGGGCTAGAAGCAACTGTGAGAAGGGTTTGGCTTTTGCAAACCACCTAAAAAGTGTGTTTACACCCAATCCACCTTCTTCACAGTCCTCATTACCAAAATTAACTTCTCAACCTTGCTCAATAACGCTCAAAATTAAAAAAAAGGACATATTCAAAGCAATTTATAAAGATTTAAACCCAAAAAAATCACCTGGTCCAGATAAAATTACCGGTAAAATGATAAAAGAGCTACCTCCGGCTTCAGTAATTCATCTGATGCACATTTTCAATGCTATCCTTCGTATTAAACACTATCCCAAATGCTGGAAAACTTCAAAAATTATTATGATAGCAAAACCAGGAAAAGACCCTACAAAAGTTGCATCGTACAGACCTATCAGCCTCCTGCCTCTACTTTCTAAAGTATTCGAAAAGCTACTTGTCATGAATATAACTCCATTTATTAATCTCAACCAACTGATTCCTCAACATCAGTTTGGATTTAGAAAACAGCACGGCACAATAGAACAAGTCCACCGCATTGTAACTCTGATAAGGAACACTTTTGAAGAAAAAAAGTATTGCTCAGCTGTCTTTCTTGATATCACTCAAGCTTTCGATAAAGTATGGCACGATGGCCTTATTTACAAACTCAAACTATTACTGCCTGCAAATGTCTCCTCATTGCTTAGTAGCTACCTCACGAAAAGACAATTTCTCGTACATCACAAGGATTACACAACAAATCCATTGGATATTCACGCTGGCGTTCCTCAAGGAAGCGTTTTGGGTCCCTTACTGTATCTCTTATACACTTCAGATATGCCCAACAATAACTATACATTCATATCGACCTTTGCTGATGATACGGCAATATTGTGCTCTCGCTCTAACCCCATAGAAGCTACTAAACTCCTGCAGACTCATGTCGATTCTCTCGAAATCTGGCTAGCAAAATGGCGTATAAAAGTCAATGAATCAAAGAGCGTACATGTAACCTTCACGCTAAGGCTAGATACATGTCCCCCACTTAAAATTAATGGCCAATCAGTTCCACAATGTTCCTCAACAAAGTACTTGGGTATTCACCTCGACAGAAGGCTGACATGGAAAAATCACATAGAGGCAAAGAAAACTCAGATCAAGCTTAAAATGAATCAGTTATGGTGGCTGTTACACAAAAGATCAAAGTTGAATCTTGAATACAAAGTGCTATTATATAAAGCAATCCTGAAACCAATCTGGACTTATGGTATTCAGTTTTGGGGCACCGCATCTCCCTCTAATATCGAAAAATTGCAGCGAATACAATCCAAGTGTCTGCGAATTATTGTAAACGCGCCTTGGTATATGAGGAACGTTAACATCCATCGAGATTTAAATGTATCCACAATTTCTGAGGAAGTTGCAATGTACTGCAGAAGCTACATTCAAAAATTACACAATCATCCGAATCCTCTTGCTAGGCAATTGTTGCTGAGCAAGGGGCATCGTCGATTAAAAAGAAAAGACACACTGAATATGCTGTAAAATTGCTACATCTCGCGACTCACCAAATTGTGATGGAACGTAGGGGATATCACATAGTTTTATTTAGTTTGTAAGATTTGAATACTTATTGTTAGTTTCTAAGTATTTAAGAAAGATTCAATAAAAAAAAATAAGCTAACAAAAAAAAAAAAAAAAAAAAAAAAAAAAAAAGTTAAACTGTTTTTAACAATAAGCTGAAAAAGTCAAAGCTCTTTCAGAAAAATATTCTTTTTCAAAATTATTACACTTTTGAATGAAATTTAATACTAAAAAACTTCAAAAAATGACAAATTTCTACAAAGCAAAATTTACATTTGTATATTGTCTTCCAAGATCCAGTTAAAATAGTGAATATCGTAATAAAAACAATATTATTGAGTAATACTATGTAGTTTAAACCAATTTCGCTGCTTACCTTCTGTATATGAACAAACTTAATTCAACATTTTTCTGCAAATTGCTGAAATTTTTGAAGAAACTATTATTTTTTGGAACACTCAAAGAGAACTGAAACTTAAACATTTTTGCTTGCATTAAAATCGCTGATTTGGCCACTTTTTGAAAAAAAGTGTTTTTTCTCTCAAAACTTTTTGAAATTTAAATAATCATCAAAATCACTATATTCTGTGACATATTCTACCAACTTAAAAAAAAAAAAAAAACCAAAACGAAAAAAAAATTCTAAAATACGCACCATAGTGGCGTAATTTTAGTCCCAACTGTATACACATATGAATGTGTAGCTAGTAACTAGTGTATAAAATGTATTGGCATCTTATTCGATATTTGTACTCTAACATGTATGAAATAAACATACACGTTAAAGAAAAAAAAAAGAAAAAAACATGACGTTTTCACGCAAATAAACAATAACAAAATAACTGCTGTAGCATCAATACAACACAAATCAAACATGCACATGTTCATACATTACATTATTCATGTGTAATGAATAATATACATAAATAAGGCTAAGGAGGCTAAGAAGAAAAGGCAAGAAAGACGAAGAGAACACAAACATATCGAATAGAAATTCAGAGAAAATTATTAAGAAAACAAAACCAAAAAAAACAGAAAGCAAGCACTCGCAACACAAAGTCATACACGTACGAGTATGTACTCATACACCCCTGAAATGTCGCACATGGTTATGTACCATCAATATAGGGGCACATAGAATTGTAAGTATAGCAACGCTAACAACAACAACAACAACAATAAGTGAATATTGGAATATGTCTGTCTTTCTGTCTGTCATCTGTACTCGTATTCGTATGTACATGTACATAGTGGCGTATGAGTAATAGCAAATTCATCAAACTAATACAACTGCTACTGTTCCTGCAACACACACCATACACATGCACACACGCACACACACACACACACATCTACACATAATACGCATTAACTTCATATTCTTCTGTTGATTGACTGCCTGACTGACTGATTGACTGACTGAGTGATTTTGAATATGGATGGCATCTAACGTCCGTCCGTTCGTTCTCCTCTCCTTCTTATACAAGTATGTACATACAATTTCCAATGAGCAAAGTGCAAAATATTGAAGCATAGCGGTAATACGCAAATATATATGAATAAACACATACCTACAACTATATATAATATGTGAATGTATATAAACACACACATACATATGTTATGTGCTCATCAGCGACTCGGTACAATCGAGACTGCGTGTATGTTGCTACTTGAATGTTATTAGAAAAATTAAATGTATAAGTACATGTTTGCGTGCGTGTGTGTGTGTGTGTGTGTGTGTGTGCATATTTGCCAGTAGGAAGCTTGTTATTGTCCCAGCATTATGTGCACCTACGTACATATGTTTGTGTGCCATATCTCATATGTTTGGCTCAACGATGTCGTTCATTTTATTCCGCTTAAATATTAATGAACAAAGTAAATAAAAAGTATGTGTATACATTTGATGTTTATAACGAGTTCATCATGATCATTATGATCATTATCATCATCAATATCATTATCATTATCCTTATGTATATATGCATATATATATATCGTATTATATGAGATGTAATATAATTTCTCTTATCTTTCCATGCTACACCCCTACACTTTCTATGTGACTACTTTGGCATCGATATCATTTTGTTGCTGTTGTTGTTTGACAAATGGATGCTTGGCTGACTTGGCTGATAAATGAATAAACACACACGTCCCATAATTGTAATTTACTCAATCTTCGCATATACCAATGGTCTTTAGTTGCTCCAACTCATGTGTCCATTACCGGTTCGACAGAGGCTCGTGTTGGCGATATTGTGCCACTCACCTGTGCCACAGCACCGTCAAATCCGCCAGCTGAAATTAAATGGATGGTAGGTGGACGTCAAATACGCAATGCTACATCAAGAACCACCGTCAATCCTGAGGGTAAGTTTTTCGCATCGGTACATGCTTACAAGTACCTACACGGTTTAATCATTTTATTCTAGGTTCTTATTATGATACGTCGATGTGTTTACGAATAATAATAAAATATACATGCAAATATGTACATATATAATTTAATGATACATACATATGCATTTCTATCCGCAGGTGGTTGGATTACTGTCTCAAATTTTACCACAATTGTGGAGCCGAATAAACGTTCGTTGGTTGTCATTTGTCATGGTCTCAATATGCAGCTTACAGAGAATGTGGTCTCAACACATACGATAAATGTTTTATGTGAGTATTATATTTCAATACGTTTACATGTATTTTTAAATTGGCGTCATTTAGCTTTCCTGCCTTACATTGGAGTTCTTTTGAATCATCCATAGTATATATCACACAAATGATAGTCCGATGAGCAAAAATAAAATAAAAAATTGCAGGCTTTTGAAGATTCTTTTAATACATTATGTAAAATTAAAATTTGATTGCGGAACACACCTTTTTTAATAAGATAATTGAGGTTCGTTTTTAATTCAAAAACTTTCAATTGAAATATTTTACGATACTTTAGAATGTCATCTAACAAATCTTCAATGAAATTAAAACTGATGGTCTAATTGTTTCTTAAAAACGGCAAAACAATTTCAATTATGCTGGTTCCAAGATAGACGAAGTTCTTCACCACCTCGAAAGTGTAATTGTCAACAGTGACGTGTTGTCCAAGACGCCGGGACGCTTTGTTTGTAGACACTAGGTACTTTGTCTTGCCCTCGTTCACCGTAAGACCCATTCGACGTGACTCTCGTTCCAATTCAGAGAATGCTGCACTGACTGCTCGCGAGTTGATACCGATTATGTCAATATCTTCGGCATACGCCAGCAGCATGACACTTTTGTTGAAGATAGTGCCAATATGTCGTAAATCTCCAGCTCTTATAATTTTCTCCACAATAAGGTGGATAACAACTCACCTTGTCGTACGGTCTGAAATGGAGGGGAGAGGTCCTTCCCAGTTTTCACTGCATAACGAGAGTTAAGCAGTGTCATTCTGCAAAGTCGAATGAGTTTTGCAGGTATACCAAATTCAGACAGAGTTGTGAAGAGGTAATCCCTTATCGGACAGTCGAAAGCAGCTTTATAATCGACGAATAGGTGATGTTTGTGGATCTGTTTTGCTTGGGTCTTTCCAGGATTTGGTGTAGTGTGAAAATTTGATCGATGGTGCATGTATTTGGTCTGAAGCCACATTGATAAGGTCCATTCAGGTTGCTAAGCATAGGCTTCAATCTTTCACACAATATGCACGATAAGACATTGTATGCGATGCTCAGGAGACTCAGGTGCCACGGTAGTTGGCGCAAATTGAGGAGTCTCCTTTCTTATGTATGGAGCAGAGAACACTGAGAATCCAATAATCGAGCATGCTTTCATCCGACGATATTCTGCTTATGAGTTGGTGCATGCAGGTGAGCAGCTCATCGCCGCCGGTCTTAAACAACTCGGCAGGCAGGCCATCTGCACCTGCTGCTTTATTGTTATTCAGCCTCATTATGGCTGTTTTAACCTCTTCCTGGTAGGGTGGTGAAACGCCAACACTTCACTGGCGGAATTGTTCGTAGCATCGTCATTCAGAAACTTGGAGAAGTGCTCCCTCCATAGACTCAGTACGCTCTGGACATCCGTAACTAGATGCCCATTTCCGTCACGGCAGGAAGAGGCCCCGGGATTTAATCCGCCACTCAGGCGCTTGATCTTTTCGAAGAATATTCGAGTCTCCTCACACTCACGTCTTTCTAAAAAAGAAATAAAAGATAAAAAATCAAAAAATCATATGGGGTTTTCTATGAAAATTTTACTTAAAATAATTCATAGGTTCTATTTTTATTTTTCTAAACAATTTGTGCGGCATTGTTTCTCACCCTGATGAGCATGTTTTAATAATTTTATTATGAAATTTTAAACAGTTTTCCACTCTAATATAAGTCGCTTGACCTTTTAAAATAAAGCATTTCGGCGGAATTTCATCTCGCACTTGAAACTCGAGCTGAAATGTATGAAACTCAACGAAATGCTACCCAATGACAACGTCATAGCTAAATACGACAGTGATGTATTCTTCTGTTTTTTTTAGTACGTTTTCATTTTTATTGCGTAAGTTTCTTAATTGAAAATAGTATTTAATGGAAGATTTGTCAGAAAATGAAAGAAACAGCGAGTGAATGAATTTTGCAAATGTAAAATAATGCCAATGATGATGGTAATGACGATAATGCATCAGTGATGTGATGCTGAAATCGTGCATTTCCAAGTAATTATATAACTTGATATCACTCGAGTTGACTATTTTAGCACAGTCATTTTCTATCATTAAGCTAAAGTATTTTGTTCCATATTCGGGCATAGTGCGTATGAAATCGTCTGAGATATTGAAATAGTGCGAATTTTCGCTGGTGTTTTCCAAGACGTGGATTGTTTTTTAGTGCTTTACCAAATTTCTCAAATTATGTTAATGCATTTTTTTTTCTTCCATTTAATCACTGAATGATTTCTTGCAAGTGCTTCTATATCTAAGTCTGATGGTGTTATGATGTGATGCATTAAGACATAATTTCACAGCAATTTATTATTGCACATAATCATAATTATTATTGTGTTTGGGATGCGGCCCGATACGCACACTTTTAGTACTATTTTGCATTTACGTATATATATTTTTAGAATACAAAAAAATACTTCAGCCACCACTTACATACACACATTTTTATGCAGTGCTGAAGACAGAAATAAAGGCAACCAAAATTATCGCCCGCATGCTGTGCATTCTATAACAGCATATCGCTGTCGTATGCTGTGTAATTGCATACATTCACATACACGCCAATAGGTAAAGTTTCAACATTGATTAGGTACCGAGAGGTATTGAGATGGTGAAACAAAAAAATGAAAGGATTTTTAGTTTTGCTGCTATTCTTGTTTGTACATATTTATTTTTATTATCGTTGTTGTTGTTGTTTCTGCTGTTGCTATTATTATTATTCTTTTATTGTATAAATAAAAATGTAATAGCAATGATAATAAGAGGGGAAAAAACAAATCATCACAGCAGGGGTAGGCAAATTGACAGCAGTGTTAATATTGTTGTCTTAATGCATTGTTGGTATCAACGAGTATATACATACAATACTTGTGTAGTACATTTACATATTGTACATACTTATTGTAAGCAAATACGATATCCGTTGACACTAAGCAGGAGACATTTTTTATTATTTTTATTATTATAAAAAGGCACACAAGCACAAACACCAATAAGTACATTTTTGTAATTTAAAATTGAAGAGAAAAAAACAAAATAAAATAAAATTATAAATAAACGAGGGTGATGTAAAGGGCTAAAATTTGTAAAATTCCAACAAAAAAGTACTTAAAACAAAAATTTTAAATGTATTTGCACCATATTTAATAATTTTTGATAGTTGTCATTTTGACATTTTATATATCCACCAGAGCGAGGTGCGTCTTTAACATCAAAATTATCAGATCGAAAACGAGCAAACCGAATAATAATGATTAATAATGTGATTTTAATAATGTCTTCTAATAAAATGAAGCTTAAAATGTAATCTATATGCCAGATACAATTAATATTACCAGGGATGTTAAATTTCGAATTATCACTCACTTTTAGAAGTATATAAGTTTTCACCGAATAATGTGATTTTAATAATGCCCTTCTAACAAAATGAAGGTTAAAATGTCCACTTTATGTCTATATGCCAGATGAAATTAATATTACCAGGGATGTTAAATTTCGAATTTTCACTCCTTTTTAGAAATATATAACTTTTCACCGAATAATGCGATTTTAGTAATGTCTTCTAACAAAATGAAGCTTAAAATGTCGCCTATATGTCTATATGCCAGATGGAGGAATTAATATTACCAGAGATGTTAAATTTCGAATTTTCACTCATTTTTAAAAGTATATAACTTTTCACCGAATAATGCGATTTTAATAATGTCTTCTAACAAAATGAAGCTTAAAATGACATCTATATGTCTATATGCCAGATACAATTAATATTACCAGGGATGTTAAATTTCGAATTTTCACTCATTTTTAAAAATATATAACTTTTCACTGAATAATGCGATTTTAATAATGTCTTCTATCAAAATGAAGCTTAAAATGTCACCTATATGCTAGATGGAATTAATTTTACCAGAGATGTTACATTTTTTCGAACACCCAATATGTTATATTCGAATAAAATCAAGTTAAGTTTTAACAAGCCTTATTTGGCCATTTTTGACGTAATATATATTAAAATACTCCAGTTATTCAAGAAAAAAAGCCATGATACGCTACGGACACAGGATGTCAATATGTACATATTTACAAATCAATCACATTTGAGCAGGACTAATATATATTATCGGATACTAGCGAATCTTTCTGAAAACTTAAATCTTATATATTTTAATTGTCAAAAGGAATAATTTATAATTTCAAAGGTGTTGTTTACACTTGGCAATATCTACTTTTTGTGCACTTGACCATTGACTCACAAGCAATAGTTTGTTTAAAAAATTGCAATGTAATTCTGTACAATGTTGCAAAAGTTAGTAAATTGTTGTTGTTGTAACAAAATTTCATGAACTTTTTGAACAAATTTGCTTTACATTATGCAATTTTTCTATGTACTCTAAAGGGAATAATGGAATGCAGACGCTTGGAAAAATGTATGCTGTTTACGATGATAGTACGTCATAAAAATAAAAACAGATCAACTCCCTTGTGTAGCAGAGATTGATGTTACAAATGCATATCTCTGTGGTTGACTTTTCAATAAAAAGTCAATGAAAATGTTGATATGAACTCTTTAGTAAAAAATGTTGCATACATTTAAATTAACCTTCTATAGCATCATGTTTCCTTCCAAATATTTCCTGGGATATTGTTGAAAAAACGACTAGACTTGATCCATAGAAAACGATCACCAATCTATGACGTACATCTCGCGATGACTAGATGTTTCCATTGTTGAGATTTCTGTAGGAAAGATTTAATATGTCCACCATACAAATCACATTTTACACTGTTTGACTACCATTTATGTCAGTATCTGATCAATTACAACCAAAGTCCTGGAAGTTCTACAATGATAAAAAATTGTTCTAACAGGAATAAAGAATATAAAAAACTGTATATTGGGATTCCCATTTACTTCAAGTAAATATAGTACCTATGAATTCTTAGAGTTATTTTATAGCTCTTTCCCACGGCACCCCAATTATGTTTTTCGCTCTCTCGTCCGTAATTCACACTCAAATCACATACCGACTTACTTAGTTCATCATATAAAATTTTGAGAGCGAATTACCTCACTAATAAGTAATTCATTTTGAATGATCGAAATATTCGAATTATGTACAAATCGTTGCCTTCCCTAATGGTTATCGGAAATTTATCGAAATTAGATGACAAATCGAAATTAAAATGCTGTCAAAATAAATGAAAGAAAAGAATATACAAATAAAGCTACATCATTTAATTCCAAAATTTAATTCAAAAATGTATAAATTTTTAAAAATAACAATTTGAATCAATTTTCTTCAAAATAAAAAACAATAACAGAGACCGAACTGTCGAATCGAATGAAAAATATGCCGTGTGAATGGGATAATTCACAGTAGTGTGAAAGTCAGAGCTCTGACGAAATTAACGTAGTACATTTTAAATCGATAGTTCTTCACAATGCAAATCTCTGGTATGATATTAAAAACTTTTTTTTTTCTTGTTTCATGTAGTTACCGTAAATAACTTTTTTACACAATTTCCCCCTCGTTGAGAGAACCCAGTGTAGTTGACATCAAATATAATTAGCATTATTCTACTAAACTAGCTGCAAGTTAGTTATTGGCCATTCTAAATGTGTTACCACCTGTTCAAACTATATGGACATACATATGTAGATGCTATTAAAGCTAAACGTTTTATTGTTAGTCAATCCTTTGCTCATACACATGTGTAGAGCATGTAGGTAGCATACGTATTGCAAATATGTTTGAGTGTTCTCAAGTATTATAGATTGAAATTGAAACTGAGGGACACAAAAAAAAAATGGAGAAAAAATATGGGATATTTTAATGTGCCATTGTTGGACATTTTTTTTTTTTTTGCTATGCAAAATGAAATAAAAAGGATTTAAAAAAAAAACACATTCAAATTTGTTGTCCATGTGTATGAATGCATGAGAGAGTGGCTGCTAGAGAAATGACGGAGGCTGGATGCTGGTTCATGGAAAAAGTTGAAGTACCGACATATAAGATTAATTGTTCTTTTTAATTTTTTCTAGTTTTTTCTTTTCTCTTTTTTTTCTGCTTTGCTGGTATTGTACGCAATGGTAATTGTACTAACCAACAGTAGTACGAGTAGCATCAGCATTTGTTGGTTTTTACTCAATGTTGCTGCAGGCATTTGTGGTAACCAATACTATCCGTTCAATTTTGTTTCCCTCTTGCTCTCTCTCCCCATCTATTTATCTTTCGCTCACCATCACTGTTCTAATTTAATTTTCTTGTGAGCTGAGTATATGTTTGATAGTTTGCGAACAGTTTGCATATAGTGAGTTGTACTGTATACTGTATACGATACATGTTGGTATCATTATCGAATAGCAAAATCTAATTGTTGCACAACACTCGATCGATATCGCATCGAGTTAGTGTAGCGTTGGAATAATAAATGCAATAGAAATGCAAAATAAAACTACACATTTCACAGCAAGGAGTTGAACATACGCATATTTGGTATTCAAACATGAGTTCGTTTATTCCTTGGTCGTATAATTTGAGTAGGGCTCTTGTGGCATCTTATTAGTTTAAATCATATCTGGTCTAATGTGTACTATTTTGGAGAAGGTATGATTCGATGATGATATCAAATTGTAAATGCTTCTAAAGATATGTTCTCGCTTCGCGAATCCCCATCACCATAAGAGAAGCAAATTTGATTCGTCTACTCCACATAAATTACTCAACCTTGTTGTGATGAAATTTTGTCATTGGCAACATAAGAATTTGATTATATCTGATGGCAAAATGTTTAAACATAAAACGAAGAAGAAATGAATGCAACACAATTAAATAGCACTCTGTATACATGTATATAAACATATTTATATGTATATATGCATCTATGAATTGTAAATAACCCATCATCTATTGGCAATGCAAAGTAGAAGAAAACTGAAAGCAACTAGGTAATACTATGAACGTTTAAACGTATGTACGTATGTTTGTAAATCGTTTCATAATGAAGTTGTGCAAACTTTTCACAATGATTGAGTAATTGAGGCATGGAGGAGGTGACGAAGTGTTGCCTGCCTTTCGTGCAACAGCTGCTGTGAGTAGCTATTTATAAGGAGATTGTGGTGAAGACACGTTCCGACACACACACACACACACAAACACATACACTCACTCACTCACTCACACATTTGATGGTTGCCTGAATCTCTTCACTATTCATCAATTAAATACGTTGTACGATACGATGCTTGCCGGCCTTTACTGGATTCATAATGACTCCATTTATGATCATATTTAGGCTGCTTTAGTTTGTAATCACATTGTTTTTGTTGCTGTTGCTGGATGCACTTTTTACTGCAATCATGCATATGGCGTTCGGTTGGTGGTTTGGGATGTGAGAGGAAGGAAAACAAACAAAATATCACAAAAGCAAAAAAGCGCAACTTTTTGTTGACAACAGCTGGCATTGAATGGATTGTGTGCTACGTGACGATGCAAATTTATCGAAAATTGCATTACATTCTCTGTATATGCGTGCTAGTGTATATTTGTGTGTGTGTGTGTGTTTATATACATGATACTTGCATGTGTATACACACGTATGAAGGGAGTATCCTTGATTCTCTGTTTCTTTCTCGATGCTGTTAATTTTCATTTTGTTCTTGTGTTGTCTGTGAAAATTATCTATGATTCGCCTCGGCATTACTACTTTTTTTTTTTTTGTTGCTACTTCTGCTACAGGAGCAGCAGGTTGTGTGTCATTAGCATATTTTAACAACAGCTTCGACAGCACCACAAATAGTAGCAGCAGCAGCATCAACATAACACCATCCTTCACCAACAAGAATGACGTCAATTTTTGACGACGACAATTTCTGTTGGAAAGCAGCAAAGAGCTATCTTTATACATAGTACATTATCGTATATGCAGTTGTGTTTGTACGTGAATTATACTATTGAATAGTGCGGCAGTGAGAATAATAAGTAGTACAGTAAAATCTGTCATTATGTTACTCATGATGGAAGTATGTTCAATTTGGATGATGCACAGTCTAAAATCCAAGAATTAATAAGGCTCTCTGTCATATATTTTAGTGTTTTAGTGGACACTTTTAGGTAATGATGAGATGTTTTTCGATTTTTAGCTTCTTTTACATTCATTTTGTATGGGAGCCTCTCTAAGGAGTAAGAAATGTTGCATGGGAGAAATTAATGGGGTTGGTCATATATATATCACGCCCTAAATGGGCATTCTGTGTGCGGTGGAAATTTTATAAAAACCTCTATTGTGCAGGGTAGCCCCTCGAATGATTGGAAACAAGCGATAAGAATGCTTGGAAAAAAATTTAAAATATTTAATTTAATGGTGATCGATTCTGGGGACTTTAAACCTTGTGATTTTTATTCCGCAACACTTGTATTTTATTTGCACCTATTATTATTATTGAGTGTTTGCATTATCTATGGCATAGCTCATGTATTTCAAGTTATCACTGTACTTACATGCTTTTCAATGTACATCTGTTGGTACTGCAAATGGTAACAAGAGAAGCAAAGCAGTAGATGCAACAGCAGTATTAAATTAATCCACACACACACATACACACACACAGAAACACAAATTGAATTTCTTCCAATCCTTCTTCGATGTATGCATATGCGCGATATGAATGCAAAATATGTACATGTTTGCTTGCAGCAACTGTTTTGTGGCTCCACTGTGTTTTTGTTATTCTTTGTCATAATTTTGTTCGAAAATATTTATATTTACTGCAGTTGCCGCAATTTCTTTGTACGCTAAATAATTCCCAAATCAGTAGCTTCAGCAATAAATATATTTCAAAAGATGGTCGTCTTTGAATAAAAACCACAAAGAAGCTGATGATGATGATGATGATGATGATGATGAAAAATTCGAGTATACGATTATATGTATTATAAGTATATTGTAATTTTTGTGACGTCGTATGATTAAATTTTAATACAAGTTTAAGTATCGTGTGTTATGGCGCTAAAGTATGTGTTAGTTTTTACTTTTTTATTCAAAGCAAGTACTTAAGTTATTTTGTTAAGTATGCTTTTTGAATAACTATATACGTAAGCAGATAAATATATATTTTTTCCAACTATCCTAACCATAAATGCAATCAATAGTGCAGTGTAAAAAATTATTATGCGTATGAAGTAGTCTCAATAGTAGATACGATAGATATATCAAATTAAAGTTTTTGCTTGCCGGATCTGCATTCTAATAAACTAAAACTTTTACAAACAAAACCATTTTCCATTTAAAAACGATACAGTTGAGTGAATTAAGTGAGTTTATAGTTCAAAATACATACATATAGATTCTAATGTGCATTCAATAACATTCGATGTTATTGACACCATATTCAGTCAGTTTTCTCATCATTTAAGATATCAAATTGAGGAGGCAAGTAGAAGGGATTCGGAGGAATTTACGCAGGAACGTCTCCAGACTATATCAGTACAAAAATAGTTGGTTCGCTTCTCATTATAGATTAAAGTGATGGGGTTTCGATGGCTGATTTAGATTTAGGAGTGCGGGAAAAAATATAAATATGTACCAGTAGGTCTAGAAATTGTTTTTCTGCATTTTAAAGTTAAAAAACTGAGGAAAAAACTCAGAAATTCATAGAAATGTTTCAAATACTATTTCTGTATCACCTCACACCGCATAACATTGGAATTCTTTACCATCGCTCTACAGTACAATATACCCCCTATAAGTTCCTACTAAAAATATAAATAAATTTCATTTTCCCCTCTGAATTTAATTACATTGGTTTAACCAGCATTTTTCTAAATAATTATAAGCTTTAATCTTTCAATCTGTACACCATATAAATGCATATATATATATGTATATGCTCATTTAAAAAGGTTGATATTTTTTTTCTCGAAAACAAAAAGAACCATTGAATTCAAAAAACCATCATATCATTAACGAGTTCCAAAAGAATGCAAAACAGTATACAGCATGGAGCATATACACACATATACATATAGTCGTATCATATAGATGTTGATGGTTTTTGTGCTGCATATGCAGAGTCAACTCTTTGTTTATTGTTCACGCTGATTCATTCTATAACACGGTGAAGCAATAATTTCAATGCGACAATTGGCACAACAACAACAATAACAACCACAACAACAACAACAATAATGGCAGCTCGAACCACATCAACAACAGCAGTAGCATTAATCAAGCAGAGAAATTGTGCAGCAATAGAAAATCTCTTATCTACTTTCTCCATCTATCCATATATATATCTGTCTATCTTTTGCTTTTACTCTCTCCGCAGTTATATGGAGCGTTAGAATTTACACAGCATTCAATGCAAGCACTTTTCTGTGCATACATACATACATACATATGAGCAAAGATGTATAACTGTGTGTTTACGTATATTGTATTTCTGTGTGAACCCACTAGACAAATATTGGAAAGTTCAGCTTTGGTAATATTTTGCACCACGGCAGCTAGAAATAATGCTGACGGTAAGCGTGATAGCGCCGGATAGCGCCCATTTTCAAACATACTCGTAAGTTGATCGAGGGCTAGGCGTGCTTTTATCCGATTACATCCATTAGCAACTGTAATCACACGTACTGAGTTTGATAAACTTACATATATACACTTATATTTTCGTACGAAAAGTGTTTAAATATACTCGAGGAAGCATAAGTTTGTATGTCCTTTAACATTGATAACTTTATATTTTCTTACGAAAAGTATGAACATATTCATATGGAATCATCATCAATACGTTTTCTTGCTAGTATAAAGTCTCGTAAAAAGAAATCCATTATTTTTGCATTAAGTTGAAGGTTTTATTTAGCATAGTTAGAATGATCCGATTTAGGTCAAATATGCACCGTTTTGTTCGATAACTTGTTGCCATTTTGAAGGTAATTTCATAATGCCACTCTCATAATGCCTCGTCCCTATTGGCAAAAAACTAAGACAGTCGATTTTCATAAGCTTCTCTTGAGGTGAGTTTTTCACCAGCAAAATCATTCGCCATAGACAGGAACAGTTAGTAATCAATTGGTGCCATGTCCGGACTATAAGGTGGATGCATAAGAACCTTCCAACCAAGATGGACCACATCTTGGGCAGCAGCTCATAGTAGATGATTCCCTGCCAATCCCACCAAACACATAGCAAAACCTTCCTGACTGTAAATCCTGGCTTGGCCATCGCTTGCGCCGGCTCACCGCGATTCGAAAACGACCGTTTTCTCTTGACGTTGCCGTAAGTGACCCACTTTTCATCACTAGTAACCATTCGCTTCAGAAATGGATCGATTTTATTTCGCTTCAGCAGCGATTCGCAGATGGAAAGTCGGTGCATGAGGTTTTTTTGAGTTAACTCATGTGGCGCCCATACAGCCACATGAGTTTTTGTATCCAGCCTTATTTAAATGGTTCCAAACGGTTTTTTGTGCAATGTTTAGCTCCTGGGCAATAGAAACAGTGCTTACATGACGGTCAGACTCGAAGATTTTCATTATTTTATCGATATATTCGATATTCGAAGATTTTCATTATTTTATCGATATATTCGATATTGGCCGATATACAATTGGCCTTCCATAGCGTGGTGCATCTTTGACATCAAAATTACCGGAACGGAATCGACGAAACCAATATCAGTACCATAAACACTATTCACATTTTCAGAAGTCTGGCTTTCGTTTTCGCCTTTATCGAAGAAAAATTGTCAAATAAGGCGTATTTTCTCTTTACTATTGCTCATTTTTGACGCGTGTCAAACAATATTGAGTCAAGCAATCACAAAACTGCCTGAAAAGTTTATTTAGTACGAAATCCTGTCTTTCTAACGCCATCTAGCGTAATCGATTGCACTTATACAACGCGAGATAAAAATTACTAAAGCCATCTATTGGAAAAATAACGGATTTTTATTACAGCTTTCATGTGGTATGAGTTTCAGTTTTAAAACTCTACATATTCGAACTAATCACAATGTACCAATATTCAGCTCGATCGCTTAATAATAATTACGGCAGTCATCTAGTGAACAGGCAGACAGATATTGCTAAATCATGATTCTGATCGATAATATTTATAAAAAATAAAAATAAAAATATGTGGCACTTAAAGCCCCAAAGGGCTCTTTGACCGAAGTTTTCTTCCACTACTATTGCGCTTGTTAAATTTTGGACAGTATTAGAAGGAGCCTATTTGTTTTAGCCGGTTCCGAACGGCAGAACCCTTGTGACATCACTTTTTTTCTGAGCTTTGTCAGAGAGTTCTTTTAGAAGCTTTTCCATGGCAAATTGTTACTGCCGAAAGAATTGCCAGTTGCTTGCCGACAGGTGGGTACCGTTCGAAAGAAAAATCTTTTCGATATTAAATTTGTTATGCTTCAGCCAGGGATTGAACGCACGATCTACATATCAGAAGACCAACACACTAACTACTGAGCTACGGCACCCATGATGATATTTATACTTTGCTATATATGTTACATTTTCTTTTGACATTTTGTTTGATACAGGAACACATTCTGAGATTTATTCTTTCGCACATTTTTTGTGATGTTAGAACTAATATCTTTAGACTATACTAACATAATTTTCCTACCAGTTACTTATTCCATTCATTTATTTAACCTTCAACATCGTCTTTTATTTCACTGTATCGTTTGGTTTATTGTGCTTTGCTATATTTCCGCCAATGAAATGATAGCAATTTTGAAGCAACGCATATAAATTAAGAAATAAAAAGCTCAAAAGAAGAATGAATTACTTAGGTACACGATACGTATGTACTTGTATGTACATACATATATGGATATAAATAAGAGTTCAAATATAATTAAATGAAAATGGCGGCGTGTCTGGCTGCCAATGCAATATGTATGAAGTCGTTTGTTGTACAAAATATGGCACATACGACGACAAGGTAACCCTTTTGCATGGCAACGAAATAAGGTACATCCATCCATACATACATACATATGTGTAGGTGTCAATTCTCAAGATTCATATGGTAGGTACAACATATAAATTTTTATGTCTGATGTGTTCGAAGGACATGCAAAATGCACGCACATACTAATAACACACACGAGTATATACGCTCCCGCGACTAATGTTAATCGTGTACATTGTTAAGTTCCACATTCGTTTCGCTTTCATACGTATGTTTGAAATGTATAAACTTGTATTTTGATTTTTATTTTGGTAAATTCCTTACATTTGTTCTTCTCCCTTGGCAAAATTTATTGTATTAAACACGAATACAATACCGGCATACCTCAATTCGGTGACTTGTTCACTGGCGCTGACAAACACTTAAGTCATGCTATGTTTCAATTCAATCAAGGATATACTCGCATACTCATACATACATGTCGGTGGGTGTATAGATAGAGATGGCTTTATAAATATCCGTGGGTATCCGTGTACGCCACGTAGTCATGTGCAATGGGTGTCACAGACACAAACATTGATTAAATTTATTTTAATTTTTGAAAAATATATATAGCCACGCATACCGTTCGTGTACACCTACAAACAATATTTCACCTGTTTTAAGAATAAATGAAGAAGATTATAAATCTACTTATTCTTATGAGACTCTTTAGTTAGAAGGCAGTTGGTATTAGTTGAGGATTATAGCTGTGCCTGTCTCAAACTCTATACATCTATATACATAACATTAGGTAGGTGTCAGTCAGGCAGCCATTCAGCCATCCAGCCAGCCACTTGTGTGAACAAATTGCCGCTTAATCATATTTTTTAAGGTTTGTCATACTTATATTCGTATATACTCAAGCCAAGCCCATAATTGAATTGAGTTTAAGCATTCATGCTTCCCTAACTTCTTTGTAGTATTGTTATTACGTACAAAGACGTAAGAAGATATTATAACAAAGATGCCGTCGTGACGTCGCGTTGTTTGTAAGCATCTAACTTGCGTTCAAGTGTTCTTGCCACTGTGGCAAGCAGCAACGTTGTCGCTTGCGTGATGCTGCAAACAGCAATGAAATGCTGCTGCTTAAAATGATGTAAACTTATTAAAAAGTTTTGTGAACAATTTTTATTATTTTATTTCTCTCTTAAATCTTGTTATAGTAGTTGTCTTATTATTACTTTTTCTTCTACGCACTCATTGTAGAGTAGAGGCATAAATAGGTAGGTACATATCATACATATACATATGTATATCTATGTTTGAATGTACGAGTATATACTTTTATAGTATGTTGGTAGCTATATACATATCATTAGTATATAAGTGAATGGTGATGAGCAGAATGAGACAGACAGCAAAAAAAAAAAAAAAAAAAAAACTTTAATAGCCCAGCTCGTTTTCATTGCCCATCATCGTTTTTCTTATTGCATTGCGCAT
Organism: Megamerina dolium; assembly: GCA_963854835.1. Classification (NCBI taxonomy): domain Eukaryota; kingdom Metazoa; phylum Arthropoda; class Insecta; order Diptera; family Megamerinidae; genus Megamerina; species Megamerina dolium. Next base: position 1,475,113 of record OY978525.1, read on the forward strand.
CAATAAAACATAAAAACTTACGTGCGTTAGTGTGCATTTCTAGCAACTATTAAATAGATATCATCTTAGTCGTATTGTACGTGAGTTTTCTTTGATTTTCTTTAATGTGATGATTTTATAAGTATTCTTATATGTATGTATATAGAAGACACCCAAACCATATTGTTGTTTAATACTTCGTATGCATTTTGAGTAAAAATTCATTTTTAAAAGTTTTATATTGATTATAGTAATTTGAAAACTATTTATAGCCATACTGATGTGCATTGAATCGATGCAATGATATACATAATTGATTTTGAATGAAGTGATATCGAAAATGTTGATAAGAAATGTTTATATACCAAAATGTTGATGATGAAAATGATGATAAGAATATATGGATATTTTTGATATTATTGCAAACATTTCTGCAATTTCAAAATATTTAACGATGACATAGTATAGAGACAATTGATGCCGTTATCAATATTTAATATAAATCAAATCATGACGTAGTCCCATGCTAAACACCTAAGATCTCCTAACATCTTTCATGTGATGATTTTATAAGTATTCTTATATGTATGTATATAGAAGACACCCAAACCATATTGTTGTTTAATACTTCGTATGCATTTTGAGTAAAAATTCATTTTTACATGTTTTATATTGATTACAGTAATTTGAAAACTATTTATAGCCATACTGATGTGCATTGAATCGATGCAATGATATACATAATTGATTTTGAATGAAGTGATATCGAAAATGTTGATAAGAAATGTTTATATTCCAAAATGTTGATGATGAAAATGATGATAGACATAGATTCTCGACATTTTTATAAACATTTCTGCAATTTGAAAATATTTGACATTGTTGCAAAAAAAAAAGTATATAGGCAATTGATGCTGATATTAATATTTAATATAAATCAAATTATGAGGTGGTCCCATGCTAAACACCTACGATCTTCTAACACAAAATTGTCAGCCTTACGAACAAGCATTATATTTTTATGGATATTTAATGATTTCATATTCAACAAATGCAATAAAAAATTCTAGATGCTATGTACTAGACACTAAGATAATTGTTTTATATACACAAATGTACTTGCTGAACAATTTTGAGAATTTTATCTATCAGAAACAGTGGAATTCTAAAATATTATCTGATAACGAGCGGGAAGTTGCAACAAGTAACCCCCATTTCTACCTGAAAGAAAATCATAATCCCATAAATTCAACAAGCACTCAACTAAAGAATACCTTTTATTAGAGAAAATTTTAAAATAATTTTCTCTAGCTTAAGTATCTTTCTTAATTCCACAGGAGTTGCTTGGAAAGTGCATCTGTCTACAATATCATTTATATTCCAAATAGAAAAGAAACCTAGGATAGGTCTAGATGTTTGCATCTACCAAATTAGAGATCTCTGTGCCTTTTTTTTTTTTTCATTATCCCTTAAAAATATGCTCCATCTTCATGTTGATTTGAGAATAGAAAATATAATTTCTATAATTTCTTATTTACTATAATATTTGCACAATTAAGCGTATCTCTGTTTTCCTTCTGGTATGTTTTTATTTTTATTTTTTTTTTGTATAATTTGTATGATAATACATTATATATGCTGTAGAACAATGAAAGTGCTGATGCGAAAAAAAGAAAGCCAAAAACATAAAAATAAAATGTCACGAAATTCAATTGTCATTGTTTCACTATTGCATTTTGGACACCTTAAAAATTTAAATTTAATAAATTTTCATTCCACCATATTTTATATTCTCTATGAAGTTCATACGACACGCAAACACACATGCATATACCAATGCAAAGGAGAGTGCCTGGAAAAAAACTCATATATACTAGTATTAGTTTATAAGCAACATACGATAGGCTAAGCACATGACGATAAAAGGTGAAGTATGATGTGGAGTACACTAGGTGCTGGCATACATACATTAGAGCGTCTTATAAAAATATATCGCTGTTGTTCTTGATTTAAAATGTATCATGACGTATTTTATGATGAATTTTAGGCAGAAGTTTTTGAAAATTGTTTTTTGTGACGTTAATTTTGTCCAAGAAAATTGTTATAAATTGTAAATTTTCCAAAATAATTTGGATCTGGAATTTTTCTTTTTTATTTTCCCTAGGCTTGAAAAAATAAGATTTCATGTCTGTGATTTTTTGTTTCTTATTGGATTTTCGCATAATTTTGACTTTCTTCAATTTCTTGATGTTTTATATTTATGTTCAATTATTTTACCAAACGAAAGAAAAATGATTGCATACAAAGCCAGGCGTTTGGAGATTTTTTGAAATATGTCAAACTTATAAACGGTCAAGAACGATCGAATTTTTTGTTCTCACATATCACAAAATTTGCCTAGGCTAATTTTTAGAAGAACAGTATAGAATAGTAAGTTCGTCTAATATACATACACATATTTACATAGGTTTTGTAGTTCTTCTCTACAATTTCAAGTCGCCTTTTCATTCCGGGACGTTTGTGCTTTTTTTTTCTCCCTTCTCTTTTTATTTGTTGCCTTTTGAATTGCACGCTAACATTGTTACGTATGCCATAAGCAAGGCAGCAAGCAGCAAACAGTGCAAACCGGCAATGGCAATCTAACTGAAGCAAGCCAACTCAGGCAAGCCAAGTTAAAGTGACTCTTCCGCATGCACATCACATACGATGCGTGCCAAATTGAATTGTGTACGTCGTAATTGTTCATTGTTGTGCAACATGACGATGTTGCTTTGACAGCTCAGCATATAGTCATTGCTATATATATATATACATATGTATATACATGCAATACATTTAAACCTAGCATTCGTATTCCACCTCGTGCTCAGGCAAACGGTATGGGAGCTACATGGTGACTTCATAACATCATCATAACTAACCTTTCAAAAGCAATTCCCACTTTGCCACCAAGCTTGTGTACGTTCGCCCACTTTAGAGTCATGTTGTCCACCCAAAAAATAAAAATGTTTGCAACACCTGCTCTGCCCATTTCTGTTCTGTTCATGAGAGTAGAGTAGATCGTTTTTAAACATTTTCATAGAATTGAATTCGAATTCAAGTCGCCAAATCTAAAGAAATCAAGAACATTACGTCTCGTTCCGCACGCATAACGATGCGTACTCGAAAACTACAAAGACGTACTTCACATGCGTTCGCGCATACATTGTTTGACCGATATAGGGAGAGCGGGAGAGAGAGTGCGCTCGTACAATAAGGATGGATTCGGCGACATCTATATATCAGGTAGCAATTCAAATGCGAATGTCGTAGTGCAACTTATTTAGTTCGAAAAGAATATTCGATTAAGAAAAGATGAAAAAGCATAAAGAATAAGAAGAAGCAGAATAAAAAATTACATTACGATATACATATATATACAATATATGTAAGAGGTTAAGTAGTACAGAATATAGCAAGTCGCCCGTAAAGAAGTTGTCGTAAAAGGTATTTCATGATGGCTGGCTAAAGTGCTGCCAGGGATTCATCCCAGCGTCACATTAAGAATTATTTATGAGAAGCAAGAAGCAAAAACAAAAAAAAAGGGTAATTTTATATTCACAAAAATTCTTTATCCCTATGTTTGTTATGCATACAGCAATAGTAACAACAACAACAATCATGACTTGTGCCAGAACAAAGGTAAAATGTTGCTTCTACCTACGCATAGTCTGCTCTTGTTAGTCTTGTTAGTTGCTGTTGGGTATTTTTACTCTCATTATTATTATTATTATTAGTATTATTATTACGGCATATTAACCATTGGTAAAGCAATTTTATATTTTAAATAATATTTATTTCACTAACGAGCTTTTTAAATAAAATCTATTATGTACGTTATAGAGTACGACTCTTATTTAAGCTTATGTGTAGTTGCAAAGATAGTCAAAGTAGTAATAGTGGCAGCTAACGCTTAAATCCTTAACGGCAACAATGCTATTCGTATTATGCAAAATGTTGCAAAACAATGCAGTATGATGTTGTAGCGTTTTTTTTTGTTTCTTTCTGTTTTGCTTGCACTATTATTATGCGACAAAGGTATCATTTCCTGAAGTACTATGCATTCTAATGCTACCTTTGTTGTTAGTATTTGATGCAGTTACAGTGCACTCGATGAATATAGGCACATACTTTGTGTGTGCGCGTGTGTGTGTGTGTGTGTGAATGTGTGTATAGCGTGAAAAGCTGCCATAAATCTAACGCCTTATTATGTGTAATGCAATCTGGCATTAAAATATGCTTGGTATTTTATTTACACAAATGCTTTGTGAAATTTTAATGAATCCTCCATCTTGAGTTTATTACAGAAACATTGCTGCTGCTTGGCATTGTTTCTGTATTTTGCGATAATTTACTTTTTTTTTTATATGTATAACATAGCTATGGAGCTGAGAGTCGATGTAAAAGATTATTTTTTACAATTGTATGGATATATTCATAAGGGAAAGTAATCGGATTCGGAATCATTATAAATATATGCTATTGAAATGCATTTCTTCGAACGTATACTTTTATACTTTTGCGCACGTGAATACGTATAAAATTATTTAGCTGTAATTTTGTGTCTATTATTAGATTTATCAGCCAACAAATATGTTTGAGAAAGGGCGAATGGCGTGATTACCGCCCATACAAAAAAATAATATGTATATCAGGGTGAATTTTTAAGAGCCTTCGGATTTGATTAAAAAAAAAAAACATAATATTTATAGAATTGTATGAAATCTTTATTTGAGTCGATAGAACGATCTATATAATTCAATGCTTAATGGTTAATGATTTATGTTTAAATTATAGACCAAACTGAACATGTTTGACAGTAACATGCTGCACGAAAATAGCTGAGCTGCCAAAAACAGTGTTGCCTAAAAGAATGTTGCTAAAAAATCACCCTGTATGTATGTATATGTATTTATTTAGCATACTGATTTGACGTCGAACCCTCTAACCGTTCAATGCGTCGAATTCAATTACACTACTCGACAGAAAAAAAGTAGGTTTTCTAGCCTAAGCTTGGACCGAGAAAATGGCACTTATTTTTCCAAAGAAGCGTTTCCGGTATAATTGCGAAAAAAGTGTTTTTTTGCACTTTTTTTTGTTAATGGCAAAAATCTGGAAAACGATTTATCAAACCATTCGAAAGCCGTTGTCTTCTTCTTTCTGGCAATGTGCCGCCTGTGACGATGGGATTAAATTTGACTGAGTTATATGCGATGAAATTCGAAAAAAAAAAAGAAAAACATCTTTCACCTTTTTTGAAAATTACTCCTTTTTAGACGTTCCACTGACATGGAAAAAAAATTATTTCACATATTTTTAGATAATTTTATGGTGCGAACTTTAAGCATAATATCGCTGAAATCAGACGAAAAATGTAGATGGTAGTAAGCATGAAGTGATGATAGGTAAATTAGATTTTAGATACAAACTCGTTTGTACGAGGGCTACTATTTTTATTTCGAGAATAGCAAATAATAACAAACATTTTTAAAGGAAAACAATTTTTTTGTTTTTCAAAATATTTACTATGATGATCAATGCACTTTTGCACTCGTTCAAACCATTTGTCTTAGCAGTTTTTCCATTCCTCTTGAGACACTTCCAAAACATAGTTTTTGAACGCTTCAACGACTTTTTTGGCGTTCGTAAATCGTTGACCACGCAGTTAACCTTTGATATTCGGGAACAAGAAGAAGTCAAATCAGGACTGTAAGGAAGATGAGTCATCAATTCGATATTTTCTCTGCTCAAAAATTCACCTGTTTGACCAGATGTGTAGGAGCTCGCATTGTCATGATGGAGAATGATTCGCCTTTGGCGGTTTGTTTTGCGAATTTCTCTGAAGACTTCCGGCAAACAAATGGTCGTGTACCACTCAGAATTGACCGTCCTACGTTGCTCAAGCACGAACAGTGGCCACATGACCCATTCGGTCAAAGAAACTTTTGTTGTATTTGGTTTGTCTTGGAACTCCCATACGTTCGATTGCTGCTTTGTTTCCGGTTCATACGTATATATCCATAATTCGTCACCTGTCTCGACACGCCTATTTTATACACGTTTATTTTAAACATTTCCTTACACCAATCGACGGTAACCTTTTTTTGAGTTATTGATAAATTATGGGGTATCCAACGACTGCAAATTCTTTTTACAACTAACTGTTCATGCAAAATCGAATGTATTGAAGTGGAACTAATGTGCAAGAATACCTCTATCTTACGATATGTCACATGACGATCTTGCATTATCAGTTCATGCACTGCATCGATGTTTTGTGGCACAACAACCGATTTTGGACGACCTTCACGGAATTCGTCCGCGACCGAACAACGACCACGATTGAATTCACAATACCAGCGATATACTGTGGTTTTTGACGGTGCTTTGTCGCCATACAAAGAACTGAGTTCATCGACACGTACTTGGTGAGATAATCCACGTCGAGAGTTGTGAAAAATTATCCAACGAAAACCTTCTCTTGAAATTTCCACTTTTTAGCCAAATTGATTTGATATGAAGTCACTGTAAATGAAACACATAGCACGTTGTGAGCAAGTTTCTGCTAAAAAATGTCAAACTTTATAATGGTGTTCCCAGATTATAGCTATTGACATTAGTGTCGCCAGATTCCGAAATATAAATATATGCAATACAAGTACATGTAAAAATGAAGCTATCAAATTGAAACTACATTATGTAACGTTTTCTTTAGCAAAGAACTAATATATCTAAAAAATGGGCGGAATCGAATAAAAAGCTCGCCCACCTCCAAAACAAAAGTGTGATTTGGTTTTCAACCGATCACGCACATTTTCGAGCTTATCTATTTATTGGCAAATTTAATCGTGCATACTAAGTTTCAGCGTCATAACTTCATACTTTCGAGTTTAAAATGTAAAAACATTTATATGATAAAATATTCTTGTAGGTAGCTTCGCTTTTCTATTGATTACGCCCACTTCCATATGGATTTAGATCGTAGCTGCCATATTATTCCTTACAAAGCTTCCGAAAATGCTTCTGAAAGGCTTCTACTTTTAAATTCAAAAAAAAAAAATTATATCAAAAGACTTCTTTCTGCTGCTTGAAACATATATTTTTTTCGGATGCTGATAATACTCATTATAATTATTATTACTCGTTTTGTTTTTCTCCTCTCCTTCCTATTGCTTCTATCTATTTATTCTTTCTTGCTTAAACACTACACTCTACGTACCCATTTTTCGCACACTTAAACACACAGATACACATACACATACACACATACATGCACGCATACACAATTAATAGCTTTCGTTTAAAAAAGTTTGAAATAAATTTCATGTCAATATTGTAACTTGCTCCTTGTGTTCATTTTGAAATTCATTAAAATCCAAAAGCAGCAGCAACAACAACAACAACAACAACAGTAACAACAAATAACAATAAAAGGATGTTGATGCTTCAATATTTTTGCTTGTTTTGCTTGTTTTTCATCATTTTTTATTTCTTTTATTTTATTTTCGTGTTCTTCTTCATTTTATTTTCGTTCAGCTGTATTGTTGTTGTAATTTTTTTGCCATTCTTGTTGCATTTTTAACATTGCTACGAATTTATTTGTACAACATAAATATAAAGGATATCAGAAAAACAGCAAAATTAAACAACAACAACAGTAACAAAGACAAAAAAACAAAAATACGACGAGAGTAGAGCGCAAACACAAAAGGACAAACAAACAAATAAACAAATAGTCATCATATATACAAACACATAGTTAAATGGGTGCATTACACTATACTACACAACTATGCACACACACACAAATACAATACACAGAACATAAACAGAAACATTGCCATACACTGCGAGATATAGAACTTTGATATTAAAACACTAAGGTTGCCATCGTCGTTGTCGCGTTGTCTCGTTGTCATCATCGTCACAACGTCGCGTGTGGCAAGAGTTCATAAAATAGTAGCGAAGTGCAAGAAATGCGAATGGTGGGCCGAACGAATGAACGAACGAACAAAAGAACGAATGAATTGTGAAAAACTTATCATACAGCATCACTATTCGAGTGGATGTCAGTTCCAACGCCCTGCTTCTCTGCTTCTTCGTTGTCGTCCCTCACTGAGAGGACATTCGCCCCTGAGAGTCTCTCACCCGTTTTCCCTCAATTGTGTGTTTGTTATGCAACTATGTATTGCTGAAAAAAAAAATTGCACAAATTTATTTCTAAAATGTGAAAACATTTTCAAAATTGTATCAACAAAATGGAGCGCACCATTAGTGTTCGTATGTGTGTGTTTGTGTAAGTGTAATGCAAGCATGTTGCAATGTTTACTTACAACTATGTACGAGTACGTACTCTTGTTGTTGCTGTAACGATAACGTATAGCAGTAGCGAGCGGAAGCATTTTGCACGCGTGCATCAACAACAACATCAACAACACAAATAATTGCACGAATACCGGCGCAAATTGATGGAATGATGGAAGTAAGCTCCTCTCTATGTGTATGTTTATAAATATCGTGCATGTGGTGGAATAACAAGGCGGAAAAGAAGAATAAATGAAATAAATGTAAATCGTATTCACTTGTTCGTTGGCATGTTGGAAAGATGGTTGGTTGGATGGCGTCTCTTGACGCATGATGGTTGAATGATCGCCACATAATACATAACAACAATTGCAGTGTCAGCAATTATAAACACAAGCAACAACAACAACAACAACAACAACAACAACAAGAACAACCATAAAACAGCTGTGCAATCTGACATGTCACAATAATAACAGCAGTAACAAGAACAGCAACAACAACAAGTGCTGTTGCTTGACAAATTGCGACGCAATGTGATTGCAAAAAAATGACAAGAAACAAATAGAAGTGTAAGAGAGAGAGAGAGAGAGAGAGAGGCAAAAAAATCGAAGTTGAAGGTAGACCAGCATTTTGTTGGTCAAAGACCTCATTTATCCCCTTCATTTCGTTTTTATTGTGAATCATCACCTTAGTGGGTAAGTGCCCATTGTCTTGTCCATCACATGGATATAAATATGGTGTCTACTCTTTTGCGTGTTTGATTGACATGTACTGGTTGATGCATCTATATTTACAAGAGGACCAATACATAAATGCCCAGATATATGAATTTATCAGAAATGGAAATATAAAGGTACGGACACATGAAGTCTTACGCAAATTCTACACCCTGTGTTCCCGCATATGCGAAAGGCAGTTGCAAATTGGACTCGTTGCTTGTTTCGTTTTTTTAACAATTTGTTCTGAGTTGTTGTTCCTTGATCGAGTATTAAGTTTCAGTTCGATTTTAATGCAAAAAATCTGAAAACATACGTTCAAAAACATATTTTTGTATGGGAAGAAGGCGTAGTTTTTATATGATTACGCCCATTTACCAAACTTATTAATTGGCTGATAAAATTAACTCTATACGCCAATTAATATTTACATGCAAAAAGTGTGAAAACATAATTTTGTATGGGAAGGAGGTATAGTTTCTATACGATTACGCCTACTTTTGAAATCTTTGCTCCATTACTTGAGCTTAACTCATATCCTAAGTTTAATTGCAATAGCTTTTCCCATGCAAAAACTTTATTAATTGGGAAAAACTAATATATTCGATAATTTAGAAAGACTTCGCAGTTTTTTGTACATTTTTGAAGAAGAATTTTCTTTATTGAAAATCAATTTTAATCAAGTACATATTGGCCACTTGGCTAAGTGCTTTTCAGCGGCTCTTCGGTCAGCCAATTTTATACTATTAAAAAAATTTTGCAGAGGCCAAAACAAATTGTAGTCAGACGTTGCAAGGTCCGAGGCCTACAATGGATGCATCAAAACTTTCCAACCAAGTTCCGTCAATTTGTTCCGAGTTATCAAAAATGTGTGTTGGTTTGACATTGTCATGATGGAACACAACTCCTTTTGTCTACTCCAGACTATTACGTCACGCGGACTGTCTGGTGCCACTTTTATGGAAAGGCGAATGCAACTCTGACTTGATCAGTCAGCAGTTGATTCGTTTGTTCTTGTTTTTCTTTTTTCTCTACTTATATATTTTTTCACGAACAATACGGACAGTGCCCAACTTTTTTCTTTTTTTATATATATTTTTCTCTTTCTTGTATAATTAAAATTATAACTAAAATTACAAATTTGTATCGCGTGGTGTTTTTATAATAAATAATACACATAAACTCATATATATACCTCGAGTGTTTATTCTTTTGTACAAAGCAAGTACATAAAAAACAATTGTATTGCAATTTGCGTGCGTTTCGGTGGAAACTTAAATTAATTCCTCTCGATAACGAAAATAGTTAAATCAATCAAGGTTTGATTTACATATCTTTGAATAAAGGTATTAGCCACCAACAAAAGGCTTAACCATTCGGAAAATTATAAACGAACAACAAATATATCAAAATGTCTGACCGTAAAGCAGTTATTGAAAATGCTGATATGAACGACGTAATGCAGCAAGCTGCAGTAGATTGTGCGACACAAGCATTGGAAAAGTGCAATTTACAAATTAATCAAAAGCGTGCTATTGCGAACACAACAACAACGGCAATTAGCAGTAGTACCATCATCTCAACCGTATTAATAACAACAACAACAACTAAAGCGGAACAAATAGAAGAAAATCACCGACAACAACAGCAAGATATGTCATCAAGTATTGACAGCAATAATTTGATGTTGGAAAGTATGACAACAGCAAAATATATCACCCGAAATGAGCGAACTGATGGACATCACATTAGCTCAACCTCATATAAGTGAATCAAGAGAAGTGCCTCATCCACAACAACATCATCAACAGAAGAAGCGCCAACTGAACGTCAACAACAACAAAATCCCATACAATCTCACATGCCCTGGTATATTTATTTTATATATTTAATTATATTGTATATATTTTGTATATTTGCCTCTATTTAGTAGTAATTTTATAATTTAGGAACGGTTAAGCAAAAACAACTTCAATTTATTATAAGCAAGAAGCAGTTGGTGGTTCAAGTAGCCATAAAATAACATCAGTACAACTCAACCAAGGTATGAGCCCACCGGCATCTCTCTCACATGCACACCTTTTCTGTTGGCCAATTCTGGTCGCTTTTCCTTGATTGTTTAATTTAAGCCTTCGAGTTGTGAGCAGTAGTGTCCAATCCTACAAAATACTCAACATAACCTTGTTTGTCGTCAATCCAGGCTTTGATGTCGTTTGTGAAGGGTCATCGGCCTTTCACCAAGATTGGTTGCATTGGATATTGTCGCATTGAATACATTTTTCATTGCTCGTAACGATTTGCTTCAAAAATGGTTCAATTTTGTTGCGTTTCAGCAGTGTTTCGCTGATGATAATTCGGTCAATCAAATATTTTTTTGGCTTAATTCATATGGTATCCAAATAGCGAGCATCTTTGCGTTCACCTGTTCTTTTTAGATAACTTCAAATTGTCACGTAGTTAATGTTTAGTGTCTCCGCTATCTACTGAGAACTTGAGTGTCGCTCTTGTTCGAAAAATCGGAAATTATACGTTCGAAAGTATACTTTTATATGAGGGCAAGTTGTCATTTTAATACAATTTCATCAATTTTTGGATTTTGCCGTTCGTTATTACATACAACTGAGTTTGGATTGAGTTTCAGTTTTAAGAATTTATATTTCTGTTAAAATTCGAAGTTCTTAATTCGAAAACAAGCCTTTTTATGGAGATTGGTGGGACATTGATCGATTTACAATTGCAAATATTTTTTGGAAGAAATATTGTTCTATGTCGAATTTAATTTCAATATATTGATTGATATTAATATATTGTGTGGGTGCCGTAGCTCAGTGGTTAGTGTGTTGGTCTTCTGATCTGTAAGTCGTGGTTCAATCCTCGGCTGATGTATAACAAATTTAATATCGAAAAGATTTTTCTTTCGAACGGTACCCACCTGCCGGCAAGCAATTTGCAATTCTTCCGACAGTAACAACTTGCCATAAAAAAAGCTTCTAAAAAGAACTCTGTCGAAAATTTAACACGCACAACAGTAATGGAAGAGAATCTCGGCCAATGAGCCCTTCGGTGCTTTAAGTGCCATATATAAAAAATAAAAAAATTGATATATTGTAAATTTTGGAAAATTCCATTTGATAGCAAATATATTCGTGGTTTTCAATCGTTTCTCCGTTTATTAGACTATCATTTCATTGAGTTTTTAGTTTTCTAGACTTTGAATTTTATATTTGAAAACTGACACGCATCTACAATTTTAATGCATGAAACACTCCTAAACATCGAAAAGAGATCCTCTTGTTCGTTGGATGATTTTTTTTTTCTTGTAGCTGTCGTTTCTCATAAAATAAACGAGTAGTAATCATTTTGCCCTTTTCATCTAAAATTAACCATCAGTTAATAAAAAAATCTATACATCATTTAAAACAAAATTCACCACAGTCTGCTTGTTACTGCAGACTTCAACATTTCATTCATGGCTGACATGTCATCAATATTTGATTTTCCAACTAAATTTCAATGTTTGTTGGTTGTACAAGGCACTGGTTTGAGGTTATGGGGTTGTGTATATGAATACATTCATGCATGTGTGTATTTTGATTTGGCATGGCCGGAAATGCCGGAAAACGGAAATATCCTGTTTCATGTCACTCTTAATTTTTTTCGAACCATCACTGTGATGACGGTGTTGTAGTAATATTCAGTATGGTAGAGTAAAGGATGACACTTGCACCGTAGTCACTCGTTGTCCATTAATTTACATAACGAACGCATGATCTTTGTCAAATACGACGAACGAAATAAACGACCAGCTTGATTTTTGATGCTTTACTAAGGCAATCATATATGTATGCTATGTATATGTAATATACAGCCATACAATAGCCACTACATACGTGTATGAGTATGTAGGATATAATAATAATAATCTTATATCATATAATTGACTTTATGTAGGGGAAGGAGACACAATAAAACCCTTTTGCCATTTTGATTTTTCCGCATTGTCAGTTATGATGATAGCAGCAGCAGCAGCAGCAACAGCAGCAGTAGCATCAGCTAGAAAGGGAACTTATAAATTTGTTTTTTATAATCACTTCTTCCGACCTGTATAGTGTTGTATAGTGTCTTTTATACACTTTGACAATATATATATATATATATGGAGCTTTATGGACAAATGTATGACAAAAACAATAGCATACAATCGTCGTATCTTTCGTTTATACAGCACACGCTAATTAAATTTTATCAAAAACTGTTAAAAATTCACCATTATCCACTTGAATTCGTTTGTGTGTGTATGTGTGTGTGTTGACTCACTCACACCAGCTTGAGGTGGTGTCCAAGCATTTATATCATGTTGTTTTCGTTAAAGGTGGGACAGGCATCATAAGCTAACAGATCACATTTGCTCCATCTGCTTAGCCTGCTGCTGCTGCTTGTCCAAAACGTTAAACACAAAATCACTCGGCATGACCCCCGTCCTTCGCAATAGCCAGCTTTTGATCCTTTTTTCTTTTTTACTACGACAAAGCTGGCTATGTTGATATGGAGGTAGGTTGCTCCCCTGCCATGAATAATATTAAATTCACACACACACACACACACACAAGCACAAACAGTTTAACTCAAGGACGGTATTACATTATATAAAAGCGTACAACAGTGAGGTAGAAAAAAAAAAACCAAATTTACTTTAATTAGGCGGAGCACATTTTTACACTTTGTGCCTTTCATTGTTCGGCAATGCTATCCCCGGCTTTATCCCCATTCGCTTCTTTTGCATGTCCATATCGTTGATCTTTTGTTGAGGGATTTTTGCTTTGTGAACGCAAATTAAATAAAAACTCGACTCTATATAGCGATGAGGAAGTACGATGGTATGTATGTACCATACATATGAAGGAGCGCAGGTATGCGAAGTGGTGCAAAGGGTTTTTAGCATAATCATAATAATTTTGTCGTCCAATTTTTGTTGCGATGGCGATGCTCGGTCACAATAATCGCAGCACATTTATGATAGGCGCCGCCGCCGTTGTCGACAAGAGATATGTTGTCTTGTTTGTACAGGCAAGCAGGGATAGACATTGTTAATTCTGCCAGCCAACCAACATACACATACACATCTATCTATGTAGTATGTATACATGAATTATGCGCTACTTTCATAATTTTACACTTCTTTATAGCTTCAACTGCAACAGCTCATCTTTATCATTTGTGTGTGGGTTTTTTTTTTTATTCTCGCTTTCATTGTCTACTTTGGCTTTGCTTTTTATTTGGTATTTCATTTTTTCTCTCTCTCAACCTCTGCAGATCCGCCTTCACCACCATTAATTTCGGGCTATATGGAAGGACAAATTATACCAGCCGGTTCGGTACAAAAACTACTTTGTGTTTCATCGGGTGGTAATCCCCTTGCAACACTTACATGGTACAAAAACGATAAAAGGGTAAGTAAAAAAAAAAAAATGAATACGAGTATTCGATGGTAACTGAAAATGTTGGTGTTGGACATTGTACTGACACTGGTGGTTGCTTAATGTACTACTAGGCTGTAGTGAAAATGGACTGGTAGCACATTGTTAATAATATTTATACTATGCGATCATAAATATTTGCTATTTAGCGGCTCGCTAGGCAACAAAACCTTTGCGACATGGACTAACTGATGAGGCAATTAGATTGTATAAGTATGTACAATTGTGTAGCTTGTCGAATTAGTACAAGTGCTGTAACCTATGAGATAATGACCAAGTTGTTGATCAACTTTATCATGCATAATAATTGAAGAGGTTCATATAAATCCTTTGTATTATTGGTTTCTTTAAATAACGGCATTCGAGGCTCTGAGAAACTCGATACGAGGGAGGTCCTAGAACTCCCCGACCTAACAAAGTACACACAGCAAATTTGGGAAAATTTTGCTTTATTCCTCAACATAATCGCCTTTTAGCTCTATACACTTTTCCCAGCGATATTCTATAGCTCCGATACCCTGTTTATAGTATGAAAAAAAATAGCCATACCATACCGCAGACTCCACCTCTTCATTGTTTGCAAATCTTCTACCACCAAGCCATTTTTTCAAATTTGCAAATAGAAATAGAAAATATTCCGAAGGTGATTTTGGTCATCGCAACAGCGGATGTGTGAACTGGTGCATTGTCTTGATGAACACAACATGTCGTTTTTCGCCAAATGCGGCCTTTTTCTTTAATTTCATCACTTAAACGCTGCAACAAATTAGCATAATATTCGCAGTAAATTGATTTTTCTTTTTGAAGATAATCAATATTAATTATCCCACGTGCATCCCAAAAAACAGACGCCATAACCTGGCCTACAGATGGAACTGTCTTCATTTTCTTTGGGCACGATTCTTCCCTTTTAGTCCACTGTTTTGACTGCTCCTTTGTCTCAGGTGTGAAGTGATGGACCCATGCCTCATCCATGGTTATTAATCGACGCAAAACTGTGAAACATTGCCTAGCACTCTATAGAAACATCTTCACGACGTTGTTTTTGTTCTATTGTAAGCAATACGGCACCCATCTTGCACACAGATTTTTCATCTCCGATGTATAGCACTTTTTGAAATGCCTGTAATTTCACCAAGCTCACGCACTTTCAGCTGGCGGTCATCCAGACCATTTTGTGGATTTTTTTAACCGTTTCTGGCGTAGTCACCTCAATTGGTCGACCACTCCGTAGTTCGTCTTGGCAGCTCGTACCACCTCGTTTAAACTCTGCCACCCAATACTTTATGGTCGTAAACGAAGGAGCACACTCCCCCAGAGTAGAATCTAGTTCTAGTTAATATTCGTTGGACTGAGACCTTTCAAAAGAAAGTATTGAATTACATAAAGGTGAACAATTTCATCCATGTTTTAAAATTCACTGAGGTCGTTAACTTTCGATGGCTCAAAAAAAAAAAAAAAAAAAAATATACTAAACAACGTGGCGCCTTGAAACTTAAAACACATGTTTTATAAGGTTGCCACTTTTCACCAAAGTAATTTTGTTCACACTACTGCCGCCATCTATATGCCAGGTCGGGTAGTTCTGGGATCGCCTTCGTATGTATATTAAATTCAGACAGTAATGGAAGAGACGTACGTACGTCAATTAATTTATCGAAATTCAGGTGTATGTAAGTTCATTTTGTAGAGTAGCTTTCTTAAGGAGTAAAACTAGGGTGTAAGTATGCTCAGACCAAATGTTGTGGAGAAAAAATTAATGGAAGTTCCTCATATATTTTAGCTCTCTAGGAGCATTCAGTAACAGTGGGAGCGAAATTTGTAAAATAATAGGTAAGCTCCTAAAGGGAACAAATAGGGAATAAGCATATTCAGAAAACTGTTGAAGAAATTTTACCACTCTAAGGGCAATTTTGCGGGTGCCGTAGCTTAGAGGTTAGTGCGTTGGCCTTCTGATCCGTAGGTCCGATCCGTCGGTCCGATATGATGTCCCCGTGTCATATTTAATATCGAACAAATTTTTCTTTCGAATGGTGCTCACCTGTCGGAAAGCAATTGGCAATTCTTCCGACAGTAACGAATTGCAATGAAAAGCTTCTTAAAGAGACAAAGCTCACAAAAGTGATGTCAAAAGGGTTCTGCCATTAGGAATTGACTAATAAAAGTAGGTCCTTTATAATTGAATATTTTAACACGCACATCAGTGCTGCAAGAGAAACTCGGTGGCATTACAAATGACGTTTCTGGCCTAAGTGTGTCCTCTCAGTGAGAGGGCAACCACAACAACATAACCCAACCTAAGGGCAATTCTGGGTATTTTAATAAACGTTGCAATTTTTTATAATTTTCTGAGGTTAGGGACAAAATGCGACATAATTCAGTTAAACCAAATTCAGCGTATCGAAATGTATATCTTATTCGCTAAAAAATATCTTTTATTGTTTTCGTATAGCTGTGTAATTTTACTTTTCCCCTTTTGCTAACTTACGTACATACGATATATGCGTTAATGACAATATCATTGCAAATGTGACATTCACATCAACGTCTCACCTTTGGCTTTTGACTACATAATCATACTTCAAACATGATCTTATTGAATGTCATTGCTACTAACTGTCAAATAAGAATGCTCTTCAGCAAGACATTAAGGAATTTACACATGACTTCAAAATTTTCACATCAAACAATGTTGGACGATTAAACAGTAGCCCAATTATCGATCCGAGTTTAAATTTATCTTGCATAGAATATATGAGAATTTCGAAAATTTATCCTTTAAATACAGTGCTATCGCTTGTTGTCACCTGTATTGAATAGTAAAATTAAATTGCCCACAGAGCATACAAACAAAACTACACACTACACAGAGAATCCGACCGCAGACTCCCAAAAGACTGTATGTAAATTGAACAAATACGATGTATAGCATGATGTTTTGCGTTTCGTTTCGTTTCGTTTATGTAACAACAGACTTTACACGCTTGCATACGGTTTAGATGATACATAAATATGTTAGATTCTACCTTGACCCTAGTAAGGTTTACCATTGGGAGGGAGGTGGGTTGGACGATTTTTCACTACTAAATCACCGGAGTTGTTGTACGTATCTTGAGCTTAATTTGTATTTTAGACTTGTTACAACAAAGTACATAGATACTATGTATATCACACGCATCATCTGTGTTCATTAGTCAACAGAAGAGAGCGAGACAAACTAGCACAGGTGGCAATATCTCGTTGACATATTTCATTAATTTCAAACGTTTGAAACAAACGAACGATTACTGATGTCCGAAAAGTACATACTATGTTAAGGTACATGGTACATAATTGTGTACAAGTGGAGTATATGGCATGTTAAGATTTTGCTACCGTCCACATCCATCCATCCATTCATCCATCCATTCATCCATCCATTCATTTATCCATGTTAGTAAAAGAGTACATTTGTATGTGCATTGTATTGCAAAGTGATTGTACAGTTCTACTTATTGTGATGCAAATTTAAGCGATAACTGCCATGAGTTCTAATTCTAAGAACACATCTAGGAGATGTTGGTGGCAGTGTTGGTTGCGGTGAAGCTGAACCAAAACATGACTACGAGCATAAGTCGAATCATACAGGGGGTTAATAATGAAATTTGTTCATTCACCCAGTATATATGTTACACTTGTTATCCGTATGTAGTACGAGTAGTTAGTTAAAACTGCATTCTACCTTTTGTTTCCGAGTGCTGTGAAAATATTTGAAAAATCGTCCTAGAATGAGGTATTGCGGTTTGAGAACAAGTCAGATGAAATGGTTTTGCATATATATGTATACTAAATACAAGCACATCATGTAGCATGTGCACTAATTCAAACGAGCATATATCAGCTCTGGTAGTATCAAGTAGTAGTAGCTTACCAATGAGCAGGCAAATACACTGCAAATTGCTGAGCAAATGAAACGACACGAAAATTTCGCAGTTGCGAGGGTTTTGTTGATGTTGAAGAGCACATTACATTTTTGTCACTTGTACACAATTGCAATACGACACTAAATGGAAGAAATGCCACCACCAAACAAATGACAGTTTTACTGGACAGTTTTACTCACCTCTTTTTGTTATGTCATTTCATACTTCATACTTTCATACTTTACAGATTAATGCAATTGTACGTACGGCCGATAAGTCTGTTTCAGCTGAGATCACAGTTTTGGCGAATGTAACAGACAATCAGGCTCAGTATCGTTGTGAGGCATCGAATAGTGCCACCGAAATTCCGCTCTTCGAATCGACCACCTTAAGTGTACACTGTAAGTACGAGTTAGTTTATTCTATAATATACGATTACTATTATTTTACCTTCCGTACACCCACACAGTTGCACCTGAAACAGTTAAAATACGCATTGAACCAGATGAACTAAAGCCAGGCGTTGAGGCAACCATTATTTGTGATTCGAGCTCCAGCAATCCACCGGCGAAACTAACTTGGTGGAAGGATGGCATTCCAATTGAAGGTAAGAATATTTAAATGCACGATTATGTACACAGCAGACACATGCAAGAAATGCTGCCACTGTTGGAAACGTGCCCAAATTAACGATGGTTTTTTGCGGTATAAGGTTTTGTAGTTTTCTTTTTGCAATGTCGACAATGTGCAATAGCATCATCACTATTAAAAGAAGAGAACAAACAGGTTATAGTCATATTTTGTGGCGCCGACCAAAATGTGAGATTCCTGTTGTGGTACCTACCAACGCTTCAGCTTCCGATTTGCATTTACAACGTTTTGATCATTTCTTTAGCGCTTGTATTGTATTTATATGTGACTTTGAATTTGTACATTTCGCGCCAAAACCATACTGGTTGCCTTCCAGTCGTGTTTCACTCTTTTGAAAAAACATATTTCACTTTTTTTCTTTCCTTTTCATTTTTTGTTTGTTTTGTTTTTGCTACATCATTCTAGGTATTAACAACTCATCCAAGCCAGGACTATGGGGTGGCACAGTTTCTACATTGGAATTTAAAGTAAACATTACGCAGGAAATGAATGGTGTATCGTACACATGTCAGAGCGCCAACGAAGCATTGCAGCGCAGTGTACACGAAGCTGTCACTTTAGATGTTCTATGTAAGTAGTAATGCTGTGTATGTGGTATAGCGAGCGGCAGTACTTAATGATAAAATTTTGTTCGATGCATAAGCATGAGAGCATTTCGTCCGCATTCGCTATCTCATTAACTGTGCCGCCGATTCCATTTCAGATCAACCCAAGTTTGTGCCACCACCCTCATCCACAGCTGTAGGTGTCGAGGGTGAATCATTGCAAGTGACACTTCAAGCTAATGCGAATCCCATGTCAATTACATATACCTGGACAAAGGATGGCCTACCCATACCGATGAGCTCGGCGGATGATGTTGGTGAACATCGCATTTACGCAGACGGTGCCAATTTGAATTTCACCAAATTGCACCGTAACGATGCTGGCATTTATCAGTGTGAGGCGGCCAACACGCAGGGCTCCGCCAGTCTTAATATCACCATTGTGGTTGAGTGTAAGTACAACGATTTGTATGTGAATTTGTTGGCACATTCATTGTCTGTCTCACACACACACACACAGATGGTACAACCATAAAGGCGATATCAGAGAATGTTGTCGTGAATCCAGGCGAGGATGCCATCCTATCATGTACGGTGGAAGGTAAACCATTGACAGAGGAGCACGTAAAGTGGGAGCGCGTCGGTTATGATATGACAGCAAAGACGTCGACTACATTTACTAATGGCACTTCATATTTGCACATTAAGAATGCTCAGCGCGATGATGTTGGTAATTTTCGATGCATTGCCGATAATCGGGTAGCGAATCCCACCAATCGGGATGTTCTGTTGATTGTTAAATGTGAGTTGTAGCAGTGAATTGATTATTATTTTTTGTTCATCTTAGCAAACCTTAGCTGCATGCCAGCACTCTATAACTACTTAATTCTATCGATTGCAGTTGCACCAGAGATTGATAAATCACCCACGTTGTTACGTGCCGCCAGTGGCACCGGTGAACGCGGTCGTTTGCCATGTCGTGCGCAAGCATCGCCCAAACCAAAGTTTATTTGGCGTCAGGATGGCAAGGATGTGCCAGTGAATCGTACCTACAAGTATGAGATCGAAGAAAAGAAAATCGACTCACTAACGTTCGAGTCAATTTTGATTATTGAAAAGGTGGCACCCGCCGACTATGGAGCATACGAATGTGTGGCCAAGAATGAGT
The DNA here is from genome assembly GCA_963854835.1 of Megamerina dolium. NCBI lineage: Eukaryota > Metazoa > Arthropoda > Insecta > Diptera > Megamerinidae > Megamerina > Megamerina dolium. Next base: position 1,495,897 of record OY978525.1, read on the forward strand.
TGGGCCAAACTATGGAGACTGTACGTCTGGACATAACGTCGCAACCGGATACGCCGCTAAGTCTGAATATATTAAATGTGACACATGACGCAGTCACAGTTGCGTGGACACCTGGTTTCGATGGTGGCCTTAAAGCATCATATCGTGTGCGTTACAGGTGAGTGTGAGAGAGGGAGAGAGAGTCGTATGAATGAAAACTCTATTTTGTTGCAATTTTCAGGGAAGCAAACAGAGAACAATACAAATATATCGATGGTCTTCCAAATAGTCACAAGCTAACCATAAATGGGCTGAAAATGAATACATTGTACCTCTTCTCAGTGATGGCGTACAATGACCTGGGGCAAAGCAAGTATTTGCCGGATTTGCAACGTGCTCACACCAAAGGTAAGTGTTCTGTTGCTGTGACTGTGTGGTTGGTCAGACGCTCTGCGAATGTACTCCTGCGTCGTTTGTCATTGACATTGATTTATTTGCACCAACATGCAAAACGTAGCGGCATGGACTTGACGCCATTTTGCATTTTACCTTCGACGTTTGGGCTTGAATTGGTTTGAGAGATGATGATGATAATTTTTCTCACAACTTTTTGCCACAATTTACGATCTCCAACTTCTTTCGTTTTTAACTGATTTTGCAAATTTTATTGTTCTCCACGAAAATGCCTTTTTTTTTGTGCTGCTGCTGCTGCATTTATGCTTAATTGGAATTTGGAATCATCGGAATATTATTATCATCACCATCATCATCGTCATCATCGTTTTGATTATCTCTGGCTGCATTATCGTGAACTCATACACACAACAACTATAATGGCCAATATAAATGAATTATGTTTGGTGCATGCCCAAATATAAAACAGAAGCTCCACCACCATCGCAGCCAGCCTCATCGTTGGGTGGTCCACCCACAACGAGTAGCACGCCATTAGGTGGCACATCCGGCATGTTGCTGTTTGTTGGCGCCGCTTCTGGTGTCATAGTGGTGTTGTTAAATGTATTCATCATTGGTTGTTGTCTGCATAAACGTAACCAGAAGCGTCTAAAACGAGGTACATGATTAGAAATAAATATATTTTTTTCATTTTTTGCAAGCAGACGGAATATAAATGAATCAATACAGTGCAAGTCATTCGTATATATGTATATATGATTTTTTTGACATTTTTTTGCATCCATAACTCTAAATAAATGTATGCACTGCACCCAGGAGGACAAATATTTATAATTTCTTTAAATTTTCACCCCATAAAGTGTATGGTAACATGCGATTAAGTGCTTGTAAACGAATGTCTACCACTGTGCTAATCTATTTTCTTATATATTTTCATTTTTTTCTTTATCTCACATTGTGTGAGGAGTTTGTCTACGTTCCATTTCATACACAATTTACGTTTGACCCAATCATTTTGTGAAAATTGCATTTTTATCCACGTAGCGGCGTAAGAAATTGGACGTGATTCGTGTCACGAGCATCACCTTTTCAATCTCTTCTTGACGTTGGCACTCTTTGAAACCATATTGCCCAAACTGTGTGTGTGTGTGCAAAATTATACATTTCGCATTGAGCTCACCCACTGCATTGTATATTTCTTTTTGTATTTACATTATATATTTATTTATTTTGTTATTGTTTTTTGTTGTTGTTGTATTCTTTTCCATTTTATTTTATTCTCATATTTCATTCGTTGATTCGTTTTTTGCCGATGTGTGTTTTGGGTACCTTTAAATCTGACGTTGATTTCTGGCATCTGCTATTGGCGGTTGGTTTCTCTCATCCGCGCGCTCGCAACCGCCCACATACAAAAACACGTATACCACACAAAAAAGGACTTGAACTGATGCCAGCGGAATTAACTGAAGATTCCAATACACCGAATCTGGTCATAATTGGTATTTCACTGGCTGCATTTGGCTTTTTGCTGGTCAATGCTGCTTTAGTAGCATGGTTTTTTGTGCATCAACGCCGTAAAAAAGGTTTGTGTTTTGTTTTCATTAATTTATTTTTCTGATTTTCTGTTTTTCTTTTTCATTTCATTATTATTTTATACAAAAAAAAAAAAAAAAAAAAAAAGAGGTGCTTTGTTTTCCGTTTTCTGCTGTATTTTATTATTTTTTAATTTACTTCTTATTACGTTTGTCATCATTGACATGATGAAGAGTTCATCAGAAGGGAAAAAGAAAAATGAAAAAAGAAAAAAACAATATAACGAGTTAGGTTTATTTTTGTTTCAACTTTTAAATCCCTTTTGACTTTACTTCATTATGATGCAATTCTCACATATAGAAAAACATAATTCGATGAGAGAAGCATTCGAATTGTTTAATAAATGCGAATTTTTTTTTTTTTTTTTTGAAGTACTAATGAGAAAAACTTTTAGTTTGTTTAGTTTGCAATTTTATGTATTTGTTGAACATCTAATATTTATTCGAACCAGAAATGCTCTTAAGGTACTTCGTTGCAATGAAGCTGTTGCAAATGTAAATCACTGAAGAATAAAAGTGTTTTGAATAGTGAAGAAATTAAATAATATACATTAAATTATAAGAACTCATACTTTTATAAGTGATCGAATACACAGACAAAAATAAATGTAAACATTTCAGCCTTTGCAAATGTTCAAAATGCGTTGTTTTTTAAAGCATTTTTTCCCAATGTTATATTTGAGAATCATGTTTAGTATAAATACTGGTTCTGAATTTTATAATTATCATTACAAAATTGCCACTAGATGCATAAAATTCCACATTTAGTTTACTCTACAAGATGTTTTCTATTTTCCAACTTAAATCCTTAAGGGGGCTCCCCTACAAAACGAGCGTAGAAATACAAGAAAATCGATAAACGATACTAAATGTGCGCAACAATCACAGCTAGAGCATTAATATATATTATCAACCCACATTAATTTTTGCTTGCCAACATATTCTCTGAATAAACTTACTTCCTATCTCTACTCCTTAATGAGGCTCCCATATAAAATTAAATAAAATTACTTTCAAAATCACAAAATATGAGAATTTTTAACAAAATTGTATATGTAAACGTTTTTCACAATTTAATTTCTCCTCCGGTCTTTGTACCTAAATTTTCTAAAAGTATAAAAAAGTCATTGGCAGCAGTAGTTTGCACAGTAAAAAGCTTCCAATAAAGAGCCAACATATTTGACTGACTTTGAGAAAAAAAAAAAAATTCACATTATTATAAAATGATTTTCAATTATGGATTATCTCATAACTGGAAACAAACGAGTTAGCAGACTCCATCAAACACCGAATAGAAATTTGTGTAGTGAAAATTACACACTACTCTCAAACTAGAACTATTACTTCTGTTGATTCTATTATGTTGATTGTTTTTTGTATTTTTTTTTTTTCTCTATGAGTTTCTCTCTTTTTGCTAACGATATATTTTTTCTTCTTCTTTTTCTGCTACTTCAATAAATACGTCTACTACTAATCCATTCAATATGAGTACATTTTAATCTATTGATTTCTTATTTTTTTTTTTTTTTTTTTTGTGTTTGTCACTCTGTATGTGACTGCGGTTAACGAAAATGGAATGAGCTGTTTTTTTTTTTTTTTTTTTTTTTTTTTTTTTTTTTTTTTTTTGTAGTGTAGTCTATATTTTTGTCTTTATTTTGCAAGCATGCCTACTTGTAGTCTATTGCCATTTTTTTTTTGCTTTTGGTGACAACAATAATGCCATAGCACATCATTCTTGTCATAAATACTGTTGTATGAGTATTTTGCGGATTTTGGCAGCTGCTACCATTATTGTCTGGTTTGGGTGTTTGGGTGTGATGGTTGGAAACGTGGTCTGAGTGGAGTTGGCTTGGGACTGACTGTGGTAGCTGTGGTCTATGGTTGTCTGTCATTTTTTTTTTGTATACTATCGTTTTGCTTGATGTTTTTAGTGGAAAATAGTTTTTCTTATCATCATTATCATCGTCATCGTTGTATGGATTTTCCCACAAATGGTGTTGACACAACGTATAAATTCTGACAATATAACATATACATGTATAGGAGTATGTACTACATCACTATATGTGTTGGTGGCAAAAAAAAAATATATGGAATTTTTAAGAAAATGAAGAAAACACCAAAATTAAAAAACATAATGACCGGTAGGTAGAGGATTGAATTGGTAGTGTTGTGAACATTGAGCACACATACTATCGTATCACCACAATCATAATGCTGATGCCACAATGTAAAAAAGCCTCAAACTCGCACATGTACACAGAACCTACTAATAGAATAATATTAAGACAAAAAAAAAAAAAGTCCTATAAAAATATAAAGACAAAAATAATAACACCAACAACAAGAACACCACCGGTACGAACAGATGGAAGCTGCTGCTGCTGCTGCAATATAGAATGTTTATTTTGTTGGTCATATAATCCCAATGGATAATAGGTAGCATCACGACAGCATCACCAACATCACAAAGAGTACCAGCCGCAGTAGCAATAGCAGCAACATCAGCAGCAGCAGCAGCAGCAGCAGTAGTAGCATTACCATAAGCATAAGTTGCTACAAAGCGATTATGTGGTTGGTGGCAAGAAATGATGCTTGCATCGCAGCATTGACCGAGGTAGATGGGATACGTGTTGTTGCTGCGCTTCTGACGCTATTGTCGCACTTGCAGCATCATGTTTTTATAGAAGATTACAATTTTTCACTTATGTCATCGTTGTGGAGCACAAATACGTTCGCCTTCGGTCGGAGTGATTGTTGCAGTGATGTTTTTAATACGAATTTTAATCTTTTTTTTTTGTTTTTTTTTTTGCTTCTTTTGCTCCTAAAATGATGAGAAACTATGAATGAAAAACAAAAAAAGTGTTTTTATTTTGTAAAAAATTAAAGGCGAAGTAAAACGATAGAAACCCACAAAAAAGTTGGAAATAAGTACATACATTAGCGCTGTTCAAATGATCAGAATACGTTATTTTTTAGTTGGTGACATTTTTTTATTGAAAACTCTTTGCGGAAAATGTAGGAGTTGTGTGAAAAAAATTTTCGACAATACCGAACCCTAGACAGCAAACACCATGACAGATAGACAGTCATAAATGTGAAAAAACCGTATTTGCGTTTTCGTTTATGGGAATAATGGTATGTTCTGAGCTTCAGTTCTAAAGCTGTGGTATTGTAAAGAACATATTTTTGAATGAGAGGTACGGTAGAGGTGTGTAATTTTACGATTAAGCCCATTATCAGATGTATAAAGCATGTGGTACGAATAACCACGTTCTGCTTCCTAAGAATGGACGGATCTACGTCCCGGAAGCACTCGACCACGTGGTCGACCAAGGTCCATTTACCTCATTAGATTACGGAAATGCTTTGTACGGGAACAAAAAAAAAAGTATTTTCGTATTTTTGCTGCTACAACAACAACAATAACCACATTCTAGTTCAATAGCTTATTATTTTCGTGAGTAAAGTATGAAAACGCTCCTTCAACTAAATACTTTTGTATTGGAGGTATTCGTGATTTTCATACGATTCAGTCAATTTTCTAATATGCTTATTATTTCATAAATATAATCGTATATATTAAATTTCTGCTCGATAACTTTATATTTCCGTGCACAAAGTGTGAAAGCCATCATATGGATGCATATTTTTATATGGTGGGTAGGCGTGTTATTTTTCTGATTAGGTCCATTTTCAAGTATATCTATTTACTAATATAAATATTCACCTGTAACTAGTTTCAGCTGAAGAACTTTATATTTTCGTGCACAAAATGTAGAAAAACATGTTCAACAACATACTTTTGTATGGGAGATATGTGTGATTTTCAACTTACTATGACAATTTTTCAATATATTTATTATGTGCTCAGGAAAACTATATATACCAAGTTTCAATTTAAAAAATTAATATTTTCCCTCAAAAAAAGGCAAAAACATACTATCAACAGCATACTTTTATATGGGAAATGGACGTATTTTTAATCTAAATCAGCCTATTTTGTAATGTATAAATTCTGTGAGCAGACTTATTTTATATATTAAATTCCAGTTCGATATCTTTACATTTTCACACAAAAAGTGTAAAAATAGGCATTCAAAAGCATACTTTTATATGGGAGGTAGGTGTGATGTTCATTCGATTACATCCATTTACGAACTATTCTATTCTTAGTTGAAAATAATATTGTGTACAAATTTTCAGATTAATTGCTGTATAATTATGGTAGTTATTGTGCGAAATGACTGACATTTCTTATATCTGCCCCTTCGAACGTAAGGTATAAATATTGAAAAATGTATTTGAAAGTTTTTGCAAGAATAATCAATTCAAATTTGGAGGATTTTTCTAGACTAAATCAATTCAAATTTTATATTTGGACAGATCAAATGTCTGAATACAGAAGAAAAAGCCGAAGAAGCCAATAGATGAAATAATGTGCGATTTTATATAACCCATATATATATAGCAGTGGAAGCTGTGAACAAACAGAATCCACTTGTAATCTGTGGTTTAAATGAAAACGTTTTCTTTTCATTTTTCTCATATGCATTTTAATAATGGAAATTTTTTTTTTCGCATCGTTTTACTTCATTCGCATAAATCCTTTTGTTTGAGCATCACTATTTGTTTAAATTGCAACAAAATCTGTGGGTTAGCTTAAGTACATAAAACAATCACTAGAATCAGAAACTATGTAGAAGATGGAATTACGAGCGTGTCTTACAATCTATCCTAGAAATTGGAATATTTCATTGGAATGTTTAGATTTATTTATTTACTTGACCATTACCATTTAATAAGTGGATTCACTTTTTTTTGCCTCCAGTTGGAAATTTCAATTTGGGAAAGATTCTATACGGAAAGTATCATTTTCTACAAGAAATTTAACGCTATACTTAATTTTTTTTTGCCTTTACGCTTCAAATGATGGTTGATTATCTTCTTCCATAAGCATCAAAATAGAAAAAAAAATATATATATATAAATACATAATAAGGCAAATCATCGTACTGGAAAGAAAAAAAAGAAAGCATAAATAATCCTTCCGATTATTTTCGTTAGTTCAAGCACATTCATATACATTTTCATAGATAAATATGAAGCCAATCTAGCTGATTCGATACTGACAATTGAATTTCATTATATCTTGCTCTAGTTTTTCTCTCTCTTTCTCTTTATCTATCTGTCACATTCTTTTTAAAAATTGAAACATACTCACGTACGAGTATATTGAAGGATCGAAAGTAAACTGGAAGCAATTCAAGTGTGAAACATTAATTCGATATACTTATTTATATATGATAACAAGCAAGAGTGGCAACAATAATCGATGAGTATGTGCACGTGAAAAAATAGATGATTACACCTTGTGGTGGTGGTGGTGTATTGTCGTATTAATGATAGCGATAGAAGTAATAATAATAGCAGCAACAAGAACATAAAAACAACAACAACAACACAGGAAAATTCTTAATATAAATATTTTTATTTTAACTTGCGTGTGAACATACATACATACAAGTACAAGTACGATATCTTCATTGGTATTCTTATGCTTGATATGCATTCAGGTGGTTGTCACTTATTAAATAATTTGCGCGCGCGCGCGTGTGTGTGTGTGTGTGTGAAGTCATTGAGCGATTTTTATTTCTATTTTTATTTTGTTAATAACTACATAGACGTATAAATTTTATGCATATAAAATTCTGTGCTATAAATATAAACGTAAATATATCATTCGATGGCCTGATGACAATGATAATGGTAATTTTATGAGATCACATTCATTTTTCCTCGAGTTCATACTCATTTTACTCGTTATGGTAGGCATTAAGACATATTATGGATATGTTGGTTTTTCTTTGATTTCTGCCTAAAATTACCTCGTCAAGCACTCAACTGCCGATCAATAGTTGCTCTAATAAAAGTAGCTTTCTCTATGTGTGTGTGTATACTCTGAAGTATAGAAATTCAAAAATACTAATGAATAATCAATTTCAGCTATGTATTAACATGAAAATTGTTTTATGAGAAATTTATATGTATTTGTCAAAATGACTGGAATGCTGGCTTTATGTTTGAGTTGCTTTTATGTCATTTAGTATCTAAATATATTTTTGGACGATGATTTTCGGAGAGATGAGATTTTTTTAAGCAGCGTCGTGTCCATGCTATTGTATAATACGATAAATTTCACATTTCTTTGGTTGTTATACAAGGGCGGTCCCAGAACTACCCGACCTGATATATAGATGGCGGCAGTAGTTTGAAAAAAATTACTTTGGTCAAAAGTGGCAACCTTATAAAACATATGTTTTAAGTTTCAATGCGCCACGTTGTTTAGTATTTTTTTTTTTTTTGAGCCATCGAAAGTTAACGACCTCAGTGAATTTGTAAACATGGAAAAAATTGGTCACCTTTATGTGATTCAATACTTTCATTTGAAAGGTATCAGTCCAACGAATATTAATGCGAAACTAGATTCTACTCTGGGGGAGTCTGCTCCTTCATTTACGACCATAAAATATTGGGTGGCAGAGTTTAAACGAGGTTGTACGAGCTGCCAAGACGAACACCTTAGTGGTCAACCAATTGAGGTGGCCACGCCAGAAACGATTAAGAAAATCCACAAAATGGTATTGGATAATCGCCGGCTGAAGGTGCGTGAGCTAGATGAAATTACAGGCATTTCAAAAAGTGCTATACATCGTATATTGACCGAAAATTGGGAGTGCCACGTTTGCTCACAATAGAACAAAAACAGCGTCGTGAAGATGTTGCTATAGAGTGTTTGGCGATGTTTCACAGTAATAAAGCCGAGTTTTTGCTTCGAATCGTAACCATGGATGAGACATGAGTCCACTTCACTTCACACCTGAGACAAAGGAGCAGTCAAAACAGTGGACTGAAAGGGGAGAATCGTGTCCAAAGAAGGCGAAGACAGTTCCATCTACAGGCAAGGTTATGGCGTCTGTTTTTTTGGGATGTACGTGGGCTAATTTTTATTGATTATCTTTAAAAAGGGAAAAACAATCAACAGAGAGTATTATGCTAATTTATTGCAGCGTTTAAGTGATGAAATTAAAGAAAAAAGGCCGCATTTGGCGAATAAGAAAGTGTTGTGTTCATCAAGACAATGCATCAGTTCACACATCCGCTATTGCGATGGCGAAAATCAACGAGTTAAAGTTCGAATTGCTTCAGCACGTACCTTATTCGCCAGATTTAGCTCCTTCGGATTAGTTTCTATTTCCAAATTTGAAAAAATGGCTTAGTGGTATAAGATTTGCCAACAATGAAGAGATGGAGTCTGCGGTAGATGGCTATTTGAATGAGCTAGACAGTGCATACTATAAATAGGGTATCGTATCTATAGAATACCTCTGGGAAAAGTGTATAGAGCTAAAAAGAGATTATGTTGAGAAATAAAGAAAAATTTTCTCAATTTTGTTGTGTTTTCTTTGTTAGGTCGGGTAGTTATGGAAACGCCCTTGTAGCTTCTGATAATCTGATATGAATTCTTTTCGCCAAACTTTGTAACAGAATTACTGTTTTTTAAAGCTCTAAAATAAAGCTTTTCGTATTTCGCAAAATTCATTCATACCAACATTTTAAATGTCGAAAAATAGTTGTCCCAATAATTCCAATATTGTAAACTGTCGAATTTTTAAGTATAAAAATCAAAAAAATTCACAATAAAATCGAATTGAATTTAACTGATTTTCTTTCACTTTTCATGCAGCATATTTGTTGCATTATTTTGCTATTAAGAAGTCATTCAAAAGTTTGCATGCATTTATGTACATTTTTTTTTTGTGCTTTTCTTTTTCAATTTATAATGAAATCTTTTTAAAGACAGATTTCTACTTTTGAAACATATTCGTACATACTAAAACATGTACGCCATCAAATCGAATACTTACATACTATACATATGTATATATACAATATATCGTATATACCTTAAGTATGCACGCTAGTTGAATATAAAAGAACAAAAAAAAAATAATAAAAAATAAAAAATAAGATGATAATAATCATAAAGCCAAGCACTGAACCCATCCAACCAACCAAGCAACCAACCAAATAGCAGTAACAATTCATTGAAAAAAAAGAGCAAAAAAACAAAAAGGCAAACAAACAAACGAAAAAATGAAAACATTAAAACTTTTACATTTTGCCGCTCGAAAAATATGCAAAAGTTTTACTATGTAAAATTCCCCTTCGAATCAACGATGATTGTACCTATACACTTACTCCTTCCTTTTGGCTTATAAAATACTTTTACTTGAACATTTCCTACTTAGATACATATGCATGTATGTACATTGAGACTAGCACAACGCACTCAACCCATGTCATTGGCACGTACAGTTGTTTGTTTGTGTATGTTGGTACCTACGTACATACCCTACATTGCCTGCCTAATTGAATAAATGCTTCTGTGCGTTTTGTTTCTTTGCTATTAGTAATGGTGTTGTTGTTGTTGTTGTTGTTGTAACTATTTTTACATTTGTTCCAACAACATTCCATCAGCAATACACACACACACACACACACACACAAACAACTACAAAAATAACTTTCATTCCATACAACATACATGCATATTATATAGAAGGAATGTAGTATATGGAGCAACCAACCTCTTATAGATTTAAAAATGGTTGTTGAATGTGAATGTGATGGTTAAGGTCGTCATCGTCGTCAGCCCTCTCAACCGACTTATCTGCCATAGAACAATGACATTCACATGTGTAAAATTATTTTGAAATTATATTTTGTTGTTGTTTGTTGCCTCTTCATTGCCATTGCCTCACAATTCGTAAATTGTTAAAGTTTTTATTTATGGTGTTGCAATTCCATTTAAGCAGATTATTCTCTCTCTGTCTCACTTTTTCTGTATTTCGATCTCTTTCTTTATCGTTTTCATATTTGTTTCTGGTTTATTAGTAGGTAATTTTTGTGAGAGATAAGTTTTAATAAGAACATAATATATTGTATTTTGTATCATTCAATTATATTAATAAAGTTATCAAAATAAAATAAGAAGAATTATTGCGATGTGTTAAATTTGTACAGTATTTGAAGAATATTATTTATATTTTCAGATTACGAATGAAAAATCAATTGCGACAGCCTTTTATTTTTGAGATCTTTCAGAAAGCTTTTTATGGCCATTTGTTTCCATCGGAAGGATCGGCAAATTCTTTTATTTAATTTTTTTATGTCCTATAGCCAAAAAGTCAAGGGTGAAGAGCTGACAGACATAGACAAAATATATATATATTATTGATCAGAATAAAAATCTGCGTCAATTTAGCCATGTCTGCCTGTGTGCCTTTCTGTCTACCTGTCTGCCTCACCGTTTGTTTGTGTGATAATTGCTATATTTATAGAGCAGTCAAGCTGCAAATTGATCCATACGATTATTTTCACCAACGAACAGTTGAGTTGAGTTATTGGAAGAAGTCAGATGAAAATCACGATAACCTCCCATCGAAAAATTATGTATTAAATGAGTTTTTTTCCACAATTTACGTGTGAAAATATAAAGCAACAAAACTAAAACTTGGTGTCTAAAGGTATTTTTATCACAAAATTGATATACTAGAAAATGGGCGTAATCGGACAAAATCAACGACTACCTCCCATATAACAGGTCATTCAATATGTGGATAGAATGACACATAGATGGCGTTACTAGAATTTTTTCCATATGATTTTTATTGAGTTCAAACCTTCAAACGACTCACGTATTGACAACAATCTGACAATTGGTTCGTGAGTTATAGCATTTTGTGTGAAGCAACTTTTGTTATTGAAAAAAAAAATGGATAAATGGATGTGATGAAAAAAATACAGTGGATACCATACAAAGTTGAAAAGTTGAAAAGTGGTTTGCTCACTTTAAATGTGGTCGTACCAGCACAAACGACAGAACGCAGTGGACGCCGTATTGAGGCTGTTATTTCCGAAAACATAAAAAAAATCCACATATTGGTTATGGAAGATCGCAAATTGCAGATGCATGGGCTAGCTGACGTTGTAGAGATATCCTATGGTAGTGTTTTTACCATTTTACACGAATATTTCTGTATGCGTAAGCTCTGTGCAAAGTGGATACCGCATGAGCTCACAGTCGACCTAAAACGACGACGTATTGATGCTTCAACGGAGTGTTTGGCGCTGTTAAACCGAAATAAAACTGAATTCTACCGTCGATATGTAACAATGGATGAAATATGGCTTCACCATTACACACCACCAATCCAATAGACAGTCAGCTGAGTGGACAGCAGTCGACGAATCGAATCCAAAGCGAGCAAAGACGCAACAGTCGGCCGGTAAGATGATGGCGTCTGTATTTTGGGATGCGAACGGAATAATATTCATCGCCTATATCCAAAAAGGAACGACCATCAATAGCTACTATTATTGTGAACTTTTGGACCGATTGAAGGCTGAAATCGCAAAGAAACGGCTACATTTGCAAAAGAAAAAAGTGATGAAATCGATTAAAACGATGGTAAAATTGAAGGAATTGGCCTTTGAATTGCTTCCATACCCACCGTATTCTCCAGATTTAGTTCCCAGCAACTGTTATCCTGTTTTCAGATCTCAAGAGAATATTTTCTGGAAAGAAATTGAAGCCCGATGATGCAGTAATCGCTGAAACTGAGGGCTACTTTGACGAGAAAGATAAATCGTACTATAAAAGTGGTATTGAGTATAACGATTTTCAGTTGCAAAATCGTTATACTAGTTGTATCGCCCTCGAAGGCAACTATGTTGAATAATAAAATCGAGTTTTGTCAAAATTTTGTTTTTTTCATACCTTTCCTATAGACTTATTGAAGAGCCTGTTAAAAATATGTTGTGAAAGGTATATGTAAACACTTGACACGTGAAAATATTAAGGTATTGAACTAAAACTTAATACATAACGCTGTTCTTATCACAGAATTGATATATTAGAAAGCAGCTGTAATCGGATAAAATCCAAGGGTACCTCCCATACAAAAGTATGTTTTTGAATATGGGTTTTCACACTTTTCACTCGAAAATATGAAGGTATCAAACTGAAATTTGGTGCACATGGCTATAATTATACAATAGTAATAATACTTGAAAATCAGACGAAACGGTTAAAAAGCACGTCTACCTCCCATATAAAAGTATGTTTTTGAATATGGATCTTCACACTTTTTACTCGAAAATATGAAGGTATCAACCTGAAACTTGGTACACATGGCTATAATTACTGAATAGTAAACATACTTGAAAATTAGACGAAACGGTTAAAAAACACACGTACCTCCCATACAAACTTATGCTTCCGCATATATATTATTTTCAGACTTTGTGCACGAAAATATAAAGCTATCAAAATGAAACTGAGTACATACGATTATATATGTCAATAAATAGGCGTGTTAGAAAATTGGCTGAATCGGATGAGGACCTACGGCCTATTGCCCATACAAACTGATACTTCTGTATGTTTCCTTATCTGCCCGCGAATCTTGTAGTGAACATACTTTGGCGAGTTTCTTTAAAAATTATTACAATACCATTTCTTGATACATTGACTAAGTAACATTGCTTTTCAGCATTGTCGTAGCCATCATATCAAAATGTTATCCCTGACTCTATGTATGTGTCGACTGGTATGAAAAAAATTCCATTTATCAACTGTGAAATTGAGATTTAAGTGAAAAGTACGTTTACAATGTTCACAGTAACTACTCAAACCCTAACTTATTTAATATCCTCCGACCCAAATTAAAATTAGGAGGTTTCACTCAACAAATCTCAGCAAAAAAACAGAAAATAAAATAATATAAATGTTTCGTATTTGAAACCACACAATCATTTTACTGCTTCACCACTTACATACATACATATATACATATGTATTATATGTATATGTGTAAAGTATATACATAAGTATTTTAAATCATTTTCTATTTTCACTTTATGTTTCTTTTATTTTATTTTTTATTTTTCATTTTATTCTTTTATTATATACACATGTACCCATATTTTAATGATTTATTGAGTATTTGGTGGTAAATAAAAAATATGAAACGAAAAAAAAAAATTGAATACGTATTATTTTATAGAATTACTTTTGTTTGATAAAACTTTTTTGCAATGTCGCATGTGTACTCATGTTGGAAACTTTTAACATTAAAGAAATGAAAAAAAAGTACATAAGAAAAAAAAAAACACGTTAGCAACAATTCAATTGAAACTTGTCTATAAATGCTATTTTGTATTTCTTGGTGTGTTTTGTATTTTCAAGCATTTAGTGATTTATTGGGTCAAGGATACATCAAACTTTGGCTTCTAAATGATTTTACTTTGTAGGCTTCTCTGTTTCTATCTGTTTTCAGAGCTCTGTATTATCGGTTACTTCCATAGGGCCCTTAGAGTGCAGGACTTTATTTGTTCGATATTTTGACATTGTAGAAAGTAAGACACCAAAGAAAACAGCTTCTACAGGGTGATTTTTTGGCAACTGTCTTTTTCGCAACACTGTTTTTGACAGCTCAGCTGTTTTCGTGTACCATGTTACTGTCAAATATGTTCAATTTGGTCTATAATTTAACCACAAATCGACTTACAAACGAACAACGCTTGCAGATTATTGAATTTCATTAACAAAAGTGCATCGTGCACCTTCTTGTGTTCAGCGACGAAGCTCATTTCTGGTTGAATGTATACGTGAACAATCAAAATTGGCATATTTAGTGTGAAGAGCACCAGCCAGAAGTATTGCAAGAACTACCAATGCATCCTGAAAAATGCACTGTTTGGTGTGGGTTATGGGCCGGTGGCATCACTGGACCGTACTTTTTCAAAGACGACGAAGGCAGGAACGTTTGATTACATGATTACAAAATGTTTTTGGCCAAAAATGGAAGAGCTGGACTTGGCTGATATGTGATTTCAACAAGACGGTGCCATATGCCACATAACACGATGGCCCAATTGAGAGGCGAGTTCGGTGAACAGTTTATTTCACGTTTGGGACCGGTCAATTAGCCGCCTAGATCGTGCGATTTGACGCCTTTAGACTATTTTTTTGGGGGAGCTATGTTAAGGCTCATGTCTATAGCGACAAGCCCGCAACGGTTGACGCACTGGAAGCCAATATTGAAAAATTTATTCGTGAAATACCGGCTGATATGTTGGAGAGAGTATGCCAAAATTAGACCCAGCGTATGAACCAATTGAGGCGCAGCCGCAGCCTATTGACCGAAATAAAGATTTCATACATTTCACTAATTTCTCAAATCCGGAGGCTCTTAAAAAATTACCCTGTACATACTATCCATATCCATATCTAAGAATAACGCACTGGCCCTTTGTGAACATTTTACAAATGTCGAATGAAGCAAGCAAAACAATTTAAATTTTTCGTCTTCCACTAAAACTGCCTGCCTTTCATCGTCCCCGAACTAAAATTACAAATAAAAAATAACATCTGTATGCGAAATGATTCGTCAGTCGTTATATGGAAACAACAGGACAGACAACTGAAGGTCGGTTAGTCGTACAGCCGCCCATAACCAGCCTCTGCTTACACCTCAAATTTAATTGTCTGCGTAAATATGAGTTTATAGTACTATGGCCCTCGAAATAGACCAAAATGAAATATGTATTACGATACAATTCAAGTTGCGAATTGGCAAATGAGTTTTGTTTAATTCTCTTTATGTGTGTATGTGTGTGTGTGTGTGTGTCTATGAGTGAGTGTTTATTATTTATTTATCTGAGAGTAGGTAGGTAGCTTACAGAGAGAGTGAGAGAGGGTGAAAGCAGGCTCTATGGTGAATTCATTACATTGCAAAAATACATTTAATAGGGATCAGAAACTTTTGTTTGCCATTGTTGACTCTATTCCAGTGTTGTATCCATGGATAATGCTGTTCGTGTTGACGACTGACTTTGTAGATATTTTGAATGACTTTTGGCTCAGCACAGCCGCACAACAGACTACGGCATACGTATATGTATCGTATGTACACTTGTATGTATGTATGTTTGTACAATAGCATTCGGTTGGGTTACTTTATTTCAAAAATTTTATAATCTCGTAAAAGTTTTCAAGTTTTCAAACCAAAAACAAAATGCTCCAATTCTAATTTTACATAAGCTGCTTGAGCGTTCATGTATGTGGGTTGGATAACAGCAACAACAACATCGTATCTTAACAATGATAACAATTTCAGCACTACAAAGCACAAGTGGTAATATGTAGTATAGTCATAATAATAGTGGCAGTTAGAAGCAAACAAATGTAAACGAAATGAACGAGAAGATCTCAAATATTTACATTGTAAATATATATTTGGAACAAAGTTGGCGGGGGGTGGGTGGTGGGTTTTGATGGGTAACTATCAAAGGAAAGTAAACCTTCACACTGTGTTAAGGCTAAGAGTTTCATTCACTATCCGCCAAAGAAATGCCGCAATGGCCGCCGAGACCATTGTCGTCCTCAATCCACCACAATCACCACTAATGCCACCGCAATAAAATATTTTTGTAGCAGTTTCGCGGCGGCTGCGGCGATTACAAGAGAGAGAACTTTAAAGAACTCTTTGTTGCTGCGATGACCCGCAGCGATACACAGCAAAACAGTCATTCATTACGACGCCTAAGCAGGCGGCCTAAAACTATGTACATAAACCACCGCCGCGTTGTAGCAAGTAGTTATAAAAACCTCTCTAAATTTTATGTCAGATTTTGTGATGAAGGCGCACAGCACAGCACAGAAGATTCGAAATGTTACAAATAAAAACAGATAACCACATATAAGCGCTCGGTCATACGCAACGCCCGTATATGGAGCATACAATCACCCATCAGCTGTTATGTATACTCCTTAGCTATAGAAACAGTTGAATGTTTTGTCATAAATAAAGATAAGAAGCAACACCAAACAGTCAGAGCTACATATGTATGTATGTACTCGTACATAGGAAAGCTCACAAAGGCTAAAGTCCTTCACACGCACTTTGATTGCTTCGTAAAAACAATAACAGAACAATGTTGGCAATGGCAGCAGCGATAAGTCACAAGATGACTTTGTCGGACTTCGACAGTGTTGCTTTAGTTCTGTTTTTTTTTTTTTTGGTGTTGTATTTTTTGTTTTTCATAAAAACTTTTAGTCAAACTTTAAAAACATTGAGACACAAAATCAAGTTACCATCTGCAGTTCATCATCTTCTTCTTCAAATGCGGCGCAATGGATTTGTGCTATGATATGACCGATCGTCTTTATTGTGAAGACCCGCATTTAGTTGTACATGTATGAACAACGAATGACAATCTCATCGCAATATTTCTTACAAAATTGTATGTATCAAAATCTAACAACATTCAAGCATATGCAGCACCAACAACAACAACAATTGCTCTCAAGTTTATCAGAGTAGAATTTGTTGAAAAGTTTGTTGTGTTCAACAAAATACCAACACTTTGCTGACAAATATGCAATATGGAATGATTATAAATAATACATATCGTAACTATGAACAAGTGACAAGTTGAATACATTTTGAATGGAAGCAGTCGGGGTGTAGAGGCGGTCGGTCGGTCTGTTGAAATCGTTGCAAATATTTGTTCACATACACTAGGCACTACCAACAACCGAAAAGTTGTTGTTGTACTCAAAAAGATCAGAGCTAAAGTATTTTGCCAAGCTAAACGCTCCCAAGTATCTAGTGTCAATAAACAAAGAGTCCCAGCGTCTTGGACAGCACGTCACTGTTGACAACTACGCTTTTGAAGTAGTAAGGGACTTTGTCTATCTTGGAACCAGCATTAACTGCAGTAATGACGTCAGCCTGGAGATATTGCGAAGGATCACTCTTGCAAATAGGTGCTACCTTGGGCTAAGTAAGCAATTGAGAAGTCGAGCCCTCTCTCGAAGAACGAAAACTACACTCTCTCACACACACTACAGTCTCTCATCATGACTGTCCTAACATATGGCGCTGAAGTCTGGACAATTTCCACCTCGGATGAGCGAATGCTTGGAGTTTTCGAGAGAAAAGTCCTACGCAAGATCTGTGGACCTATTTGTGTTGGTGGCGAGTACCGAATAAGGTACAACCATGAGCTGTATGAGCTGTATGCTGATATTAACATAGTAAAGTGCATCAAAATCCAGCGGCTGCGCTGGCTAGGTCATGTCGAGCGAATGGAAGAACACGCTCCAGCTAAGAAGGTGTTATATTCGGAACCCGCTGGAGGACGACGCAGAAGAGGAAGACCTAACCTCCGGTGGAAAGACCAAGTACTGGAGAACCTGACGGCGCTTGGAATTTCTAACTGGCGCCAGCTAGCGAAGAACAGAGATGGCTGGCGAAGCATGTTATATTCGGCCTAAATCTATGACCACCTCACTTCCATTCTATTTTTGTTCAAAAATTGTCCTGTAAATGTTTACCCTCCATTTCTATTGTGTAGAGGGGATCCCCTACAAAATTTAAGTTTTTATAAATTTGGCTCTCACAGCTCTGAGCGCCGCTAGGGGGTTATAAATATGACCGACCCTAATAATATTTACTATTCAACAATTTTTCAGTATACACTTACTACATACCTTAGTCTTGTGCAAGCTTCTCTATAAAATATACGTGAAAATATCTGAAGGTGACAAATAGGCACATAATTGTCCATGAAACTCCCCTAGCTCCTAACTCTTCAACTCCAATATTTTCCCAAATATACTCATCTTCTTTACAAAAAAAATAAATATATGGCACTTAAAGCCCCGAAGGTCTCATTCGCCGAGTTTCTCTTCCATTACTGTTGTGCGTGCTAAATTTTGGACAGTATTAGAAGGGACCTACTTATTTTAGCCGGTTCCGAACGGCAGAACACTTGTGACATCACTCTTTCTGACCTTTGTCACAGAGTTCTTTTAGAAGCTTTTTCATGGCAAGTTGTTACTGTCGGAAGAATTGCCAATTGCTTGCCGACAGGTGGGTGCCGTTCGAAAGAAAAATCTTTTCGATATAAAATTTGTTATGCATCAGCCGGGGATTGAACCACGACCTACAGATCAGAAGGCCAACACACTAACCACTGAGCTACGGCACCCACACTCATCTCCTTTATTTCCTTCAAATTTCATAAAAACATTAAATTTGTAGGGGACCCCCTTAAGAAACGTAGATAGGGCTTACTAAATATGTTTGGAAAAAATATTGAAGAGACGATCATTTTAGTGGCAATTCCTAGGCAGCTATGTGATTAATTTTAGATTTTCAGGACTTTTTTTTTTTGTTAATTTTGTATGGGAGCCGAAACAAGCGGTGAAAACAAAGGGTAAATTAAAATCAAAAGGGTCAATTCTGAGTATTTGAATGAAGGCTTTAATTTTCAGCAAGACAAATTCATGTTGCTTTCTCATGGATATGTTAAAGAGGTCTAACAGTCATTCGTCCATGCTTTATAGCTTTATAGCTTGTTTAAAATGACATTTTTTAAGAAATTTTTTTTTTTGTTACTTTTTAAATGTTATTTTACTACTTTTCAGACGATTGCTAAGCACAATTTTGAAGGAAGGTTATATATTTGATTATATTTGATTTATTAATTTTCATTTGTCAGTTTCTCCCTTGGATTTCACAAGAATTCTCCAGTTTTTGTAACGACTGCATTCAAGGTCTTTTATACTATTCTACAAGTAGATTGTTGCTGTTGAGAAGTGCAAAGTGAATATGAAATACAGCAATAGGGTACTGCGAGAGAACAATCTGGAGTATGAAAAATCTCCTTACAGTCGGCTAGGGCCGACCAAACTATACCCTGCATATGTAGATTTATATATAAAAAGTTTACTCGAATATCCAACTTTTCTTTTATTTCCACTTTTCGAGAAACAATTTTTGCATATACTACTAATTTACACCCGAAATATGGTTGACTTTGACGAAGTAAAAGGATTTTAAGATAATTCCGAGGCTTAGTATGGGAGCTATATAAAAAGTGGGCGTGGCTTACCACTTTCTAGTAAATCCAATTAATTTTTCAATGTCAATCCACACCTTAAATTTGGTGTCCTAAGTTGAATAGTTTCTAAGTTATGGTGGTTAACATTTTTGTTTAATTTCCTCAACTTTGTATGGGAGCCCCAATAAGAAGTGGGCGTGGTACGCTGATTTTTCGCCAGATTATTTCCGACTACGATATTAATTTAAGTGTCAATTATGGTTATTGTAGACATAAGATTGCCTAAGTTACAGCTGTTTCAATTTAAAATTTGTATGGGGGCTACGATAAACACTGGGCGTGGTGCGCCCATTTTCTGTGAGCCTAGTTGCTCGTACTATACTAATCCACACCTTAAATCTCGTTATTCTACGCTGAATAGTTTGCAAGTTATAACCGGTAACATTTTTTTTAATTTCCGCAACTTTGTATGGGAGACCCAAAAAGGAGTGGGCGTGGCACATTGATTTTCTGCCATATTATTTCAGACTACCATGTTAATCTAAGTGTCAATTATGGTTATTCTGGACAGAAGATTGTAGAAGTTACAGCTGTTTCAATTTAAAAGAAGTACAGACACTTTGTATGGGAGCTACGCTAGAAAGTAGGCGTGGCTCATCCACTTTTGGTGAGGTTATATAGTAGTATAACATAACTCTATGTGCAAAATATTGTTGTCCCAAGTGGTATATTGTGTGAGTTATAGCAAGTTAAAGATTTTGAAAATTTCGAGGTTAGTCGCTTTGAATGCTTGGTGTGGGCGTGGTTATTGACCGATCATGCCCAATATCAATCCCCTCCGTACCCTTGGATCTTAGATTACTTATGCCAAATTTCATCGAAATAGCTCAATATTTACTCAAGTTATCGTGCGAACCAGCCAGGTGACAGACAGACGGACGGACGGACGGACGGACGGACGGACGGACATCGTTAAATCGAAAATTTAATCGACGCTGATCACGAATATATATCCATGTCTATATCTCCGGAGATTCCTTCAAGTGGACACAAACATCTGACCGAAATGAATATACCATGCATATTGCATTATGCAGGGTATAAAAATAATCTAAACAATTTGCGCTGACCTCTATTCCATATCGGGTTCTTAGAATTATTTCCTCTACATAGCTAAACTTATGAGGCATCCATGTGCATTAAAATGCCTGTTAATCGAACATTCAGTGTATGTGGCATAGTACTCATAACATAAAGTTAGAGGAAGGAAAATGTGAATGCAAAAGAATGAGGGGCCGACTGTCTAAGCTGGCCAACCGGAAGGAACTCATATATCACGCATATTGCATGATGCTGCATGCATATCGCTTCAACATGCTGTTGTCGAAAAAGTTTCGATTCACAAACATACACACACACACATGTACATACTCGTACACATACATATTCAATGAAGTGCAATATATGTACAACACTAATATGTACGAATTTGTTGGCGACGAAAGCTTTTTTTTTTCTACTCCACATATGAGTGTACTATGTATGTGTGATGGCGAAAGTTGCTACTTGAAGTTATTATTTTAAAATCCTCTCTGCTCAGTATTTTGGCTTCTTCATCTTTGCCACTTTGCTGGAATTTTTTGGTTTGTTTGTTTTCATTTTGTGTTTGTCCACATTTTTGCTGACATACGGAAATGATTATGTATCACCAGCAAAAATAAATATCCGGACATGTACACAAAAAATACCTACTAATACATAAATACTCTTGTACTTATTCTACTATATACATACGAGTATACATACATGCATACCATGCACATATGAATACTTACTCTAAGTATGTGTGCTTTTACACTTCTTGTTGTCAAATAAGGATGCTTCTTCATCTTTTTCTACTCTATATTGTTTGACAAACAACAGCAGCACTAAGAACCTCTACAAAAAAAAAAAAAAAAAAAAAATACCAATGCAAAAGTTTCTTCTCAATGAACTATGTGAAGTGGACTGTCGGTTCGATGGTGTGCGGCTAAATGTCCTTTAGCCGCATCGAGTTCGACTCAAAGTTATCTTTACTATTTCTTGTGTGCTGTAAGAAGTGTGATTTTGCAACTTTTGCTGATAGTAATGTTGACATAGAAAACACATTTAAGTCGAATTCAGTCGAATATTGATGTAGTGTATTATTGTGCAACTGTAATTGCAGCATCAGTCACACCTATCCAGTTCTGTGTACAAATCCTATATCAAAAATTTAATAGAGAAGAAGCAATGATAAATGATTTTTATCACAAACGATAGGCCTTGATCGTAGCATTTTTTGTACACATGAAATCCTTGGTCAAAATTAAACAGGATTCGAATCTTAGACCCAAATAATTGTTACATGAACTGAGAGCATTTCAATAAATTAGTGCTACTTTGAGGGCATAGGTTAGGTTAGGTTATTGTTTCTACTCTCTCTCTCTCTGAGAGGACACTCTTAGGCCAGAAAGACCCATTGTAATACCACCGAGCTCTATAGTTCTATAGTTTTCTTTCTGTCGTAATTATAATACAGTCGATCTAAAAATCGGTATATAAGATTATTTTCACCAACTAAATTGATCATTTTATGAATTGGCGAAATCGAATGAAAATCACGCCAACCTTCCATACAAACCTACCTTATAAAATGCATGTTTTCGCATAAAGTACAAAATCTTGAGCTGGAAATCGGTGTATACAAGTTTATTTACTAACAAATAGCTATACTAGAAAATATATTAAATTCGAATAAAAATCCAGTCAAACTCCCATACAAAAATGTGTTGTAGAATGTGAATTTTCAAAATTTTTGCACTAAAACATAACGGTATCAAGCTGAAACTCGTTATATGCAATTATATTTACATATAATTAAAGGTAGTCGAAAATGGTCTGAATCAGATAAAAACTACTACCACTTCTCATACAAATTTGTGTTTTCGTATGCATGAATTCATACTTTTCACATGATAATACAAAGTTATCAAGCTGTAACTTGGCACAAACTCATATATTTATTAGTGAATAGACGAGACAGAAAATAGGCGTACTGAATGATGATGATGATGGTGGATGAAAATTACGCCTTTCTCTCATATAAAAGTATGTTTCTGACTATACTATTTGCACGAATATGTATACAGCTATGTGACTGAAGTGTGGAGCGCATACGATTATTTTTTCTCAAGATGCAATATGTTTAAAAATGATCGCTATCGTATGAAAACCGCGCCTACTTTCAGTGCAAAAGCACTTTTTACGAAAGTTGTACGTATTTCTAAATTTTCTAAATTTTATAGTTTTGGCATTTCTTGAGGTGATTTTTCTCTTTATTTTTTCGATGTTCTATTATTTTATTTTAATTGAAGCATTACCTACTTACTGTTGTAACTAAGAAACGGAAATATGTACGTATTTTGTGAAAAGCTTATTGTTGTCTCTGTCATTATTTATGATATCATTCCGATGTATTTATTATCATTTATATACATCCTTTCATATATAAGTATACATATATAAGTGTATGTACTTAGTTATAAGTATGTATAATAATGATGATTTCTCTATTTTGCTCTGCTGCAATATCGTAATAATTTTTCTGAAACTTTTTCTTCTGGTTGATTGTCAATTTGTTTGCCATTGCATTGAGTACAGAATAATAACAATTGCAATAACAAATATAATAGCAGCAACAACAACAAAAACAGCAACAGCATTAGCTACTACTAAATATTGTACCATATACCGTATGTATGTATGTATTCGTACTTGTGGACATGCACACACCTACATACATAGCATGTGAATGGGTCTTGTATACTGTACTGTGCATCAGTAAGTAAGGTTTGCAACAATATTGAATATATACGAGTAATAACAAAAGTAACTAACTGACTGACTGACTGACTGACTGACCATCTCTATACACCAATGCGTGTGTGTACCATAACTACGTAAGTATGTATGTAGTTGTTGCCACAAGTATTATATACTTATAGTACAATGCTAGCCATAAATTTAGACTACATACTCTTGTGTGAGTGAGTACATATGTACATATGTTGATTGCCCTTTCGCAAGGTTTCGCAAGGCAACAAAAGTTGGTCCTTTACATGATTCGAACATACAACGAAACTTACTCGAATATGTTCGAAGACGTCGCAGACAATGCCACATAAAAAAAAAGTGGTTGTTACTAATTTCAACAAAAGACCTACACACTCGCACAGCTTAATAGGAGTAGAACTTATCATGTCGAACATCAATTTCGGGTTCAATATGTTTACCAAATGGTTAATTAAAACAATTGGCCAATATACCCAAAACACAATGGCAGTAACAGTGACTAGAGCATAGAGTGGCAGTACTAAAAGTATCAATATTCTACAGGACAGGCAGCACAATTATTAATACAACCACTATGTTCTAGTGGTCGAGCAATAACTACAGCAACAGCAATGGCCAGCCGACGAGCGACATCATTATGACGACGAAAGCCATCACTAACACCACCACAAGGCATTCAATAGTATGTGGGAGACTAAAACCAGAAATTATTAAATGTATACTAGCAATGTGTGTGGGTGTGCGTGTATGTGTGTGCGTATGTTTACGAACATTACATATTACAGGCAGCAAATGAAAATGACGCAGAAATGAGTCGATAAGTCGTATAGTAAAAGTTGCATATGGTTATGTATATGTACTCGTATACGTACTATAAATATCTGACTACTCCTAAGTATAGACACACGTATTATACGTATTTGTGTATATAGGTATGTATGTAAACATGCACATGAAGAATTTGTAAAGTTTAATAAACTTTCGTTGCCATTATTGCTACTGCTGCTGGTGTCTGGCTGCCTGATGGTATTACTCAGTGTTGCACTAACACATATATTGTGTGAAGGACACAACTTACATATTCACGTCTGTGTGTGTGTGTGTGTGTGTGTGTAAAATTGTGTATTTATATATAAGATATGCAACAGCTTCTGCAGCTTCATAAAAGACAATTCATAAGAAAAAGTCAAAAGTTAATCAACACATAAGTCAAACACTTCATTCGTTTGTATTGTCACACTCTCAACACATACATACATACATAGAAATTTATTTTATGCAAGGCTGTATATATGCGATAAAGGCAAGTCAGCAAGTGATTCATATGCACAAATTTTGCACAACAAAACATATAAATTTCATATCAGTGTTGTTGTTGTTGTTGCTGTTGTTGTTTTTGGATATACAGCACTACTATGTGAAACAACCGCCACCATCATATAATCAACCAAGTGCAATAGTAGCTACATCAACTAGCTAACTAATGATGATTACGATTATGATGAGCATTTTAACATAATCTTCATTATCAATATTAGCATGCACATGTATCTATACATATGCATATGTATATACATATTTAGCAACATATGTATGTATATAGAGTACTCCGTACTTATATTGCTGCAAAGAGAATGTTGTTCGTAATGATTCACATTTTACCTATGCTAAAATATAGTCATATATATTATAGATTATAGCTGAATGCTTGTCAACGATATGATTATGGTGACACACTAATTGTTTGGTCGTTTTTGTACTTTAGTTGATGTTGTTGCTGTTGTATCAGTTGAGTTTGTAAACATTTGATCATAATGTTGTGGGATTTTTGTATATGCAACTTTGTATATTCATATTTTTCAGCATCAATTTAAAAATAGTTCCAAGACTATGCTGCCATAGAGTAAAAAATTTCATGGCAGCATATTAAGAATGATTGAAAAATGCTTTGACAAGGATTCGTTCAGTGATTTTGTGATTTTTTCGTATTTCCCTTTCTGAAGGAATAACTATCCCAATGCTGGCCGATTATTCATACTCCTACATTCATTCTGATTTAGTAGTAAAGCCCAAATGCAAATACCATCAATTTAATTGGTATGGAAAAATTGATTTTTTAAATATTAAATTTTATGTGGGAGGTCCACTAAGGGTTAGCGAAATGTTGAAGAAGACGAATGAATAGGGATGCTCCATACATTTCATCGCTATTGTGGCGATTCGTGGGTATTTGTGGAGTTATTTGTCGATTTTCGGTTGATTTTGAGTTCAGTTTGTAGGGGGGCCTCACTAAGAAGTGAAGCTAAAAAGTAAGTATATTCAGAAAATATAATGAATAGTGAAAATTAATGGGAGTCAGTCATATATTTTACGCTTCTAGAGGCACCTAAGGAACCGTGGGAGCGTAATTTTAAAAAATCTTTATTTTATATGGGAACTCCTCTAGGGGTATATAAGGGGATAAGGATGTCCTTCAAAGAGGACAGTTGAGTTCAGTTGAGGACAAAAAATTAAAAGTATTGGATCTATAACTTAATTCGTGCGGTTTGCTAAGAGATGGCGTAACTTGATTATTATTCCACCGTTCCAATATTCCGAACATGCGTTGGAAAGCCACTGCCACTTGTGCGTCTTTCTCAGTATATGTAATTCATTTGAAGCATAAACAACAATAATTTTTTTTCATGAAGTTCTTCTTCATTACTTTATTATGAAGAAAAGTGCTGCCGAAAGTCATCGTATTTTGGTGGAAGTTTATGCTGAACATGCTCTAGCTGAGCGAACGTGTCAAATGTGGTTTGCACGATTTAAAAGTGGTAATTTTGGCTTTGAAAACGAAGAACGTCCTGGGCAGCCAAAAAAGTTTGAAGATGAAGAACTGGAAGCATTACTAGATAAAGATTGTTACCAAACACAAGGAGAGCTTGCAGAATCTTTGGGAGTCACTCAAGCAGCCATTTCAAAACGGTTAAAAGTAGTCGGATCATTCAAAAGCAAGGAAATTTGGTGCCACATAAACTGAAGCCGAGAGATGTTGCAAGGCGATTTTGCATATCCGAAATGGTGCTGAACGCCACAAAAAGAAGTTATTTTTGCATCGCATTGTTACTGGTGATGAAAAATGGATCCATTATGACAACCCCAAGCGCAAAAAATCATATGTGAAACCCGGCTAACCAGCCAAATCAACAGCAACAGCGAATATCCATGGCGCGAAGGTAATGCTCTGTATTTGGTGGGATCAGAAGAGTGTGCTGTATTATGAGCTGCTAAAATCGGGTGAAACCATCAATGGAGAACGCTACCGAACACAATTATTCCATTTGAAGAGAGCAATAGCCGAAAAACGCCCGGAATATGCGACCAGACATGAGTCCATAAGTTTTGGCTCACCCGCCTTATAGCCCAGACCTTGCCCCGTCCGACTACTATTTATTCTGATCGATGCAGAACGCCCTCACTGGTATAAGGTTCACATCAGAACAGTGTATTAAAAATTGGCATGATTCATTCTTGGCGCAGCTCTTTTGGGATGGCATCCACAAATTGCCAGAAAGATGGGAAAAAGTCATAGCTTCAGATGGGCAATACTTTGAATAATACTATTGTACATGTTTTTCTTAAATAAACGTACAAATTTGGAAAAAAAATACCCACGAATTAAGTTATGGATCCAATAGTTGGTCATACACTTTAAACCTCTAACGGTTGTCGTGAGTACTGAAAATTGCAAGTTTTTTTGAGGTTAGAGGCGAAATGTGACTTATAGCAATGTGCATCTCATCTGCTGGTGTTTATGTTATTTGAAGATTGTTGCAAACATTTTCGTACAATAATACTAACATAATTCAAAATCGTACAATATATTCAACAAAATGAAAGTTTGATGTAAAGAATTGTAAAATGCATCGAAAATGCATATGTATGTACATCGTATGGTCATTAGATTGCGAAAAATAACAATTTCAAATGCATATCTCTTTTTATGTAAAATGTAATATGTAAATAAGTTGGTAAAATTGTACATAGCTACATACATATGTCTCCTAGCAATTCAAATATTACTTCCCCCATTCATATATGCACATACACACATACGTATTACATTGAATTGACCGCTTATGGAAGTTTTCAGTTCAGCCTTGTGGCTTTCACAATTCACCATTTGAGACTTGAGGATGATTTGAAAATTTACATATCACTTAACTTGTTAACTATCAGCTTTCGCATGAAATGTCTTTCTTCCTTCCTTCCTGTCTGCCTGACAGATTGACTGTCTGACTGACTGAATGACTGACTTAATGACAGTGTGCTTTTCTTTTATACACATGCACACAATTTTCGATATTTGCTGTTGTTACTATTTTTCGGATATTCTCTTCATTTTCGTCCTTGGTTTCTTTTTTTTTTTTTTTTTTTATTTTCCATTTAGACGTATCGAATATATGTTGCATATGTGTGTGTGTACGATATATAAATGTTTCATGGTTCACACTAACTATATAGACATTTCTATATATATTGCTCTCCTTGAAGCTCGCAGCTAACATAGTTTTACGTAGAACTCAGTCAGTCAGCCAGTCAGCCAGTCAGTGAGTCATCACCAACCAACAATTTCCGAAGCTCTAGGATGACTTTATTGAACTACACAAACTATCGTATAAGCTATTCTTTGATGCATATGGCAGTAAGTGGGTTAGTGTCTTCTTGAGTAGACAAACGAGTCTGTGTGTGTGTGTGTGTGTGTAATGCCCAAAAGATATTACTTTTGAATATTTACAGTTCAGCTCGCTTACATCACTTTCCTGTGCTGTTTTGGAGGAGAAAACTTTGCAAATGTGATACTCCGACGTATTCTTGCTTCGTTCGATTTAGACGCCCATTTATAGTAAGTACATTTGTGTCCATAAGGCACACCGCCTTCAGCTGGCAGGCAAATGCTACACGCGTATTCTCACAACGCCAAAAGCGATGACGACAAAGCTATTTGACTGGAAAATTCATTGAAGTGAAAGTGCCCGTATTGTTCAAGTACACACATATTACACATACACACACACACACACACACATGTGATATGTGGATAGCAAGACATAATCTTCCACATCCCACACGCATGTTGCAAGACTTCAATTCAAATCACTTCAAATGATTCGTGAATTTGTTGATAAATCAGGTAGCATCTTCGACAGCACAGAGCTTCTTAGAGTGAATGCATTTTGGAAGAGCCCAACAGCAGCGCAACTGTCATTTAATTTCGTTAGTTTCGATTGTAATAAGGACTGTCCCAGAAATTTCAAGCAGAAGTCAAAGTTATTCACACTGCACTCATTTGGATCAAGCAGAACACTGTCTCCCATCGAGACATTTGCATTCTGAGTGACAGCCAAGCTGCCATTAAGGTCCTTGATTCTTTTCTCAGGGCACAGGGGCATACGAGGAAACTGCAGAGCTGATGAGCTCGCTAGACGAAGCTTTAACTGAAGAAAATCTCCACTTGGGGATCCACATTGCCACAAGTAAACACAAATTGGATGTATTCACATCTAACGCCTTCCAAAAAAGATGGACGGATTCACCCATCCGTAAGACGGCGAAAGTGCTGTGGCCCACACTCAGTAAGAAACGCTCGCGTAAACTCACTGACCTTAACGGAAAAGATATCTCGACCTATGTTGGAGTGGTTACCGGCCACTGTCTCATAGGACCTCATACAGCGAGAATGGGCTTAGGCCATCTCGTGCATGACTACTGCAGAAGCTGGAGAGATGAAGAGGAACTCGAGACGGTCTCACATCTGCTAGGTGCCTGAACTGCTTTGTGCAAAAGACGCAAAAAATTCATGGGATATTACCAGTTGAATGACTTAGTCCCTCTATCAGTGGTTGAAATTAGCAAATGTAATGTTTTCGTCAAAGTTCTGGTTGATTCGACATAGTAGAGTAGGAATATTCGTGTGGTACCACAATGAGCCTTTCTCTGGCCTACGTGTGCCCTCCTTTTGAGGGTGCAGCCACTCTAACCTAACCTAACCTAACCTATCCCAGAAAAAAAGAAAAGAAAATGACAAGCAATTTTAGAAATCTTCACACCACTTCATCATAAGCAAGGTCAGTTATACTATAACGTGTATCTGCAACAGTCCTTACTTGTGATGGTCTTAAGTATATTTGAATGTGCACATGTCTTATTACAAACTAATATGTGAAAGAAACAATAAGTTATTCAAAAGTTTTGATTGTGAAAAAAAATCTTGGCTAATGCCTTATCGATGCGATTGAGTGGGATATAGATTGAATTATAAAATAAAGTTTTTTTTTTTTTTGGAAAAACAAAAATCATAATGGCTATCCTTCACACATAAGGTTTGCCTCATTAGATTTTGGTCGGACGTGTAGTTGGACTGGTATTTGTGCGTTTGCAGCTCGCCCCAGGTCATAGCCTAAAAATGTCCATCACCATTAAATGATATTTTTGTTGCTGGTAGGCACGGATGCTTTTAAAATTATTGAAAATTGAAAACGAAAATAACTCTGGATAAGTAGTCAAAGAAGAAGAGGATTAAAAAGTACGATACAAAAAGAAGAGCGGCAAAAAAAAAAGAAGAAGGAACAAGTTTATTCCACAAATATGCCAGCCTTTTTGGTGTATTCCAATGAAATTTTCAATTTGATTTTATACAATACGTATATGCTCGAAAAAAGGCTTTTTTATACCCTGCATAATGCAATATGCATGGTATATTCATTTCGGTCAGATGTTTGTGTCCACTTGAAGGAATCTCCGGAGATATAGACATGGATATATATTTGTGATCAGCGTCGATTAAATTTTCGATTTAACGATGTCCGTCCGTCCGTCCGTCCGTCCGTCCGTCCGTCCGTCCGTCTGTCTGTCACCTGGCTGGTTCGCACGATAACTTGAGTAAATATTGAGCTATTTCGATGAAATTTGGCATAAGTAATCTATGATCCAAGGGTACGGAGGGGATTGATATTGGGCATGATCGGTCAATAACCACGCCCACACCAAGCATTCAAAGCGACTAACCTCGAAATTTTCAAAATCTTTAACTTGCTATAACTCACACAATATACCACTTGGGACAACAATATTTTGCACATAGAGTTATATTATACTACTATATAACCTCACCAAAAGTGGATGAGCCACGCCTACTTTCTAGCGTAGCTCCCATACAAAGTGTCTGTACTTCTTTTAAATTGAAACTGCTGTAACTTCTACAATCTTCTGTCTAAAATAACCATAATTGACACTTAGATTAACACGGCAGTCAGAAATAATATGGCAGAAAATCAATGTGCCACGCCCACTCCTTTTTGGGTCTCCCATACAAAGTTGCGGAAATTAAAAAAAATGTTACCGGTTATAACTTGCAAACTATTCAGCGTAGAATAACGAGATTTAAGGTGTGAATTAGTATTGTACGAGCAACTAGGCTCACAGAAAATGGGCGCACCACGCCCAGTGTTTATCGTAGCCCCCATACAAATTTTAAATTGAAACAGCTGTAACTTCGGCAATCTTCTGTCTAGAATAACCATAATTGACACTTAAATTAATATCGTAGTCGGCAAAAATCTGGCAGAAAATCAGTGTGCCACGCCCACTCCTTCATGGGTCTCCCATACAAAGTCGAGTGAATTAAACTAAAATTTTAAGCTCCATAGCTTACAAACCATTTAGCCTAGGACAACGAGACTTAGGGTATGGATTAGTATTGTACGAGCAACTAGGCTCACAGAAAATGGGCGCACCACGGCCAGTGGTTATCGTAGCCCCCATACAAATTTTAAATTGAAACAGCTGTAACTTAGGCAATCTTATGTCTACAATAACCATAATTGACACTTAAATTAATATCGTAGTCGGAAATAATCTGGCGAAAAATCAGCGTACCACGCCCACTTCTTATTGGGGCTCCCATACAAAGTTGAGGAAATTAAACAAAAATGTTAACCACCATAACTTAGAAACTATTCAACGTAGGACACCAAATTTAAGGTGTGGATTAACATTGAAAAATTAATTGGATTTACTAGAAAGTGATAAGCCACTCCCACTTTTTATATAGCTCCCATACTAAGCCTCGGAATTATCTTAAAATCCTTTTACTTCGTCAAAGTCAACCATATTTCGGGTGTAAATTAATAGTATGTATATGCAAAAAATGTTTCTCGAAAAGTGGAAATAAAAGAAAAGTTGGATATTCGAGTAAACTTTTTATATATAAATCTACATATGCAGGGTATAGTTTGGTCGGCCCCAGCCGACTGTAAGGAGATTTTTTTATCTCCTCTTCGTTTTATGCACTTCATCATATCTTCTGTTCTGTGTGTGTGTGTGTGTATGTGTGTGTTTATATCATGCATTCTTTTTGAGTCGTCGTTCTATAAATAATCCGACAGTCATCAGGAAAGGAAATAAGTAACTCTCGCCGCCTCGTTTTACTTTAACCAGAGAAAGGGAGAAAGTGAGGAAACAAGTGGGCGAGCATCTAGTACGTATCTACGAATATCTTCACTTCACTTCATATTGGCTATCCAAGTTCCGGAAAACATTTCGCATATTTTGCAGTATATAAGTCTTGTATGCTGCTGCTGCTGCTGCTACGACTACTGTTACTGTCATTGGAAATGAAATGTTCATGTTTTTCATAAGAATATTTCAAAATGTTGCCACATTTGATAAGGAAACTGAAAATGTCTCTGCTTTGCAAAATACAAAAGAATAAATTCACAAAAAAAAAACAACCACAACAAGAACATTGTGGAAAGAGAAGGTCGAAGTAGAAGAATTGAAAAAAATTACTTAACACAAAAAAAAAAAAATAAAAATATTGTTCAGATACCGGACGTTGCAAAGAAGCTTTTTTGTGGTCGGTTAGTTGTACACTAAGTATATGCATATGATGTACATTTTCTTAACGGTAATATGTACCATATACGTATACCATAGAGTTTTACATAGTTCGTTTAAAAACTTTATGGCATAATAAGTATGTGACGGGCTACTTTACTTACTGACCCCTTCTTTTTCTCCTACTGAAGGTCTGTCTACTTGGAAGTTCGATCCCAAAGGACAAAGAAAGTGATGCGAGTTAGGCATACTGAAAAAAAACAAAAAAAAAATTATTATTAAATTCTTTAGTGACTTTTTTCTGTTTCGATGAGCACAAACAAGTTCAAATCGCAACGAAATGAGCACATTTGTCATCGGACTGAGAAATATTCAGCAATGTCAGTTGCGCACACAGATATGACCAATGTGTAAATTGAATTATTGCCCATGAACATAGTTGGGGAATATAAGCATAGGAAGAAATGAAATGATAAGCGCAATCCAGAAACAAGCAATCAAGCTGTATAGGGGCTGTGTTGAAAAAATTGAATGTTTTGATTGCGTTGATGCATTGACTTGCATTTTTCATAGGAAAAAATTACACTTTTTCTTAGAAAGAAATTATACTTTTCCTTAGGCAGAAATTATCGATAGCCATCCTTTTGATTTCCAGTCGATTCAACTTACAAAGTTCACCCAAGATTTTCGGAGTGCCCTATGCGAAAGATTTAATTCCATATATTTGATTTTCGTAGGCAGTTTCTAAATATATAGTTCCGAGCTAATGTTATTGATAACGGACTTTTTGGTTTGACGACGGCAATACCAATGTCTTGGCATAGGCTTATACTGCCTGTCACAATATGATACATATATGTGTGTATGTGTGTGTGATTAAGCCTGAAATTGATTGAGTGCGGATTGGTTCGATTTTGTTACTTGTGAATTTCCTTTTTTTTACTTTGCTTTGTGTTTTTTTTTTGAGTCTTACTTTGCATTTTGGGGTCATTTTTAAGAGTGATTCATCATTTAGATGCGCCTTATCAATAATGGTTTCGCCCCCCACGCAAAAGGACAATTGAAAAATTATATTGGACTTGCTGTGATAGATACGAGCACACCAGCCAACACCAGCACAACAGTAGCAATAGCAATAGCAGCTGCTGTAGCAACATCAATATTAGCAGATATGATGAAGTGAGTCAATGAACATTGATAGAGATAGAGGTTATAAATTTGTATTTTGTGTGTTTGTGTACTCGTGTACACGCCATCCTCACTCGATATATAATGTTTATAACATTTCGATTCATTTTGCTGAGATTTCATAACCGGAATACTTGAATATTGGTATTTTATACTTCTTGCTACTGATCGGTACAATGTATGATGGCAGAGGAAGTCCTAAACTGGCAACAGTAATGATGATGAGAATAGCAAATAATGATGCTGCATGAATATATTTGATTTCTTCTACTAGTTATTCAAGTATACGGTAGATATATTAGAGTGACTCAAATTAGTGTTGGGAGAAGAACGTAACTTCGGGTGATTCAACTATATTTGCTTAAGAAACTATTGATCTGAAAATAAATTTTTCTTTTCTATAGATAGAAATACTAATTTTCTTGGGCAACGGTACTTAAAATCATTGGTAATTTTTGTTTGTGCTAATCGCATTACATCCCTTTCTACCTAGTTATTACTTGTCTAAGGAAAGGAATCAGCTGAAATCCATGCTTTGCGGATGAATTTGAGTGTGTCCATAACAGGAGTCTTTTTTCTTTTCTCGGGATTTATTCGATCACGGTGGAAAATTTGCATTACTGTTTTTGCCAATGTAATACAGTCGCACAGTATGTCTTCTGTAGTTTCATCCTCTTCAAGACAAAACCGACATTCCGTATCGTCAAGGATGTGGATTTTAGTGAGGTGAAATTTCAGGTAGTAATGTCCTGAAAGGAACCCTACTATTTTTCTAATGTTTGTCTTGCACATATTGCACAGTTTCCTATTGTAGGTGTATGGCCTAACCAGCCTCTTGGCATGGCGAAGTTTTTGTATCCCTTCCCAGTGGGATACTCTGAGATTATGCTCCCATTTATTTACCTTCGTTTTAGACCCCGCCCAGTTGATATCACAGTATGGCTCTGAGCCTGTAAGGTTTGCTGCGGAATCGCCCCCAGTCAGCTCGTCACCAATTTCGTTTCCCTCAATCCCAGAATAGACCGGGACCCAATAGAGTACAACCTTATTCGTTGTACCTAGGGATTGGATGTTATTAAAGCATACTTCCACTAGCTTCGACACCAAAGAATAAGACGCTAGTGCTTTTAATGCAGCTTGACTATCTGAATAGATGGCTATATGTGCGCCTTTGATGCCTCTTTTCAGATTTATCCTCGCGCAGATCGAAATTGCTTGAATTTCGGCCTGAAAGACGCTAGGCCACTCGTCCATTGACTCTGAATCGCCCTAATACATGCATACATACATTCATACATATGCACATACATATTTTGCAAATGCCATTACCATTATTGTGCTATCCTAGACCGGTGGTCTGTTAATGTCAACCAATAAAAATGATGACAATCTTTGTCAACAAATATGGCAGTTGAAGCAGTACTAGCAGCAAAAATAAAAACAATTTTATTTGCTTTGCTTTTCATACTAACATACATACATATGTACAGGGTGATTTTTTAGCAACTTTCTTTTTGGTAACACTGTTTTTGGCAGCTCAGCTGTTTTCGTGTAACATGTTACTATCAAACATGTTCAGTTTGGTCTATAATGTAACCATGAATCGACTTACTTTTCCAAAGACGATGAAGGCAGGAACGTTACTGTGAATGGCGAACGCTACGGTGTGATGATTACAAAATTTTTTTTTTGCCCGATATGGAAGAGCTGGACTTGGCTGATATGTGGTTTCAACAAGACGGTGCCACATGCCACACAGTACGCGAAACAATGGTCCAATTGAGAGGCGAGTTCGGTGAACAGTTTATTTCACGTTTAGGGCCGGTAAATTGGCCGCCTAGATCGTGCGATTTAACGCATTTAGACTATTTTTTTGGGGGGGCTATGTGAAGGCTCATGTCTATAGTGCCAAGCCCGCAACAGTTGACGCAGTGGAAGACACTATTGAAGAATTTAATCGTGAGATACCGGCCGATATGTTGGAGAGAGTATGCCAAAATTGAACCCAGCGTATGAATCATTTGAGGCGCAGCCGCGGTCAACATTTACATGAAATCATCTTTAAACATTGAATTATATAGATCGTTCTATCGACTCAAATAATATGTGTTTTTTTTTAATCCAACCCGAAGGCTCTTAAAAAATCGCCCTGTATGTGCCTATAGTATTCATACTCATACTCATGTACTCGTACATACTATTTGTGCAAGTCTTGTTTGTTTGCTTGCTTGCTTGCATTCCATTCATGTGAGCAACCACAATTGTTCAGCTTTAAATATTCCACATTCCTATAATAGGGTCTGTGGGTTCTGCATACACCTACATAAGGGCATATAATGCGTCTCTATAATGTGCCATTTTCAATATGCTTTTTATCATTCTCATTGTGGTTTTCATTTCTTCATTATTTCATTTTCATATATGAAACTGAAGAAATTGGCATTGTCTATTATTGATCGAATGCATTTGAGGTCGAATAGTATGATTTTCGAAGAGATCAAGTACGTCAAAAGAGAAATCCGTTATTTGCATAGTTTGAGCCATGATTCATGGAGTTTTTCTTTGCAAAATCTTTACACTTTTTCGTGTTGGTGAGACTAGAGTGCTTGGAATTAACAAGTTGTGTTAGCAAATGAAAAACAAGATGGTTGATTAAAGACACTTCACATGACTGGAATCGATCATCGGTTGTATTAGTGTAATAAGTTAGTATGTGATAAAGAAAACTTTCTTAATGCACTCGTCTCTAACATACAAGCCTCATATATAAGTGCTGCAATGTCCTGTATTACAAAATTGAATACTATGTACGCACATATATATACCATATACCAATTCCCTGTGATATTCGAATTTTGAATTTAAATTTTTTCGTCGTTTTTCTTTTATTTTTGATGTCTGTTCGTACTCGTACTCGTACATACGAACAAAGTTATAACCATCTAAAATGGAATTTTAATAAAAGATGAATGCTGACAAGAACGAAAAAAAAAAAATAATAAATAATAACAATAAAGAATGGAGAACATTAAATAAATACGCACGCATAAATATGAATAGCATGGTCGATCTGAAGTGGTATTTGGTATTGAAACTTTAAGAATTCATGTCTGGCGTATGATAGAAAACACAACATTATGAACAAGCAAACAGATGAATGAAATTGTTAATAACAGATTTTCATCTTAAAACTTCATGTGGCATAAGTACAACGCAGTAGAAATGCTAGTAGTTTTGGCAACTAAGGTTGGTCGGTTTTTGTTTTTTGTTTTTTTTTTCCCCTGCTAACTTTATTTTTTAGGTTAGATTTGCCAACTGTACAAATATTTGTGCTACCTTGTGCTTGAGCCTTTGGCAAAAGTTGAGCAAAATTAACAAAAAAAAAAAAAAATTTGCTATTTTTCCTTCTAAAAAATTTATATGAAGATAAAAAAAAATATATAAAAAATATATATAATAAATACCGTGCACTGGAACACATACACATACACACACGTATTCAGTACAATTCATTTCAGCCACGGCCAGCAAATGAACGAACGAAAGAACGTGTTTCCAGGACAGCAGCCGCCACAAGAACAAGAAATGAAAATTATACAAGTGAATATGAACAAGAACATCCATCGTCAAGTAGAAGATGAAGAACAAGAAGAAGAAGAAGCCACATTTGAAAAACGGAAATTGCGAGAAACCAACCATTGTTATTTTTGGATCTTCGACAATTGTAATAATTCAGAAATTCAGTTGAATAAAATAGAGAAAACGCGCATAACATTCTCATAGTAATGGTGATGCTGTTGCTACTGCTGTTGCTACTACCGCAAACTCCATCATTATGGGTGGTGGCTGTTGGCGATGATGAATGAAGTAATTCGTCGAAGCATGGTTTGGCTCGAATAAAAAGTTGCGAAGACAGATCGCTGCTGAATTTACTACTATGACATTGAGGAAGCCATAAAATGAAGTATGGACTTTTTGCGCATTTTTTTGTTTGCTTACACCCTACACTCATTTTGTGCTTTGTTGATTTTTAATGGTCATTTGCAAATGTGGCGATCATGGAAAAATTAAAAATAAATCTTTTTTTTTTTTCATCAAAATCACAATCTGAGTTGATTTTTGTCATGTCGAAATGAAATCGAAAGAAAAACACGCCTGCCTACCGTACCAAAAACTGATTTTCGAAAGCTTATTTCCGGTTTTTCGCACCTAAATTCAATGTTATAATGCTGAAACTCGGTGTGTAAGATTATTTCGACCAACCAACTGTTAAATACATAAAATGAGAGAAATAGGTTGAAAACTACGTACTACCTGCCATAGAAAAGTTCGTTTTCGAATGTACATTTTTAGACTTTGCACACGTAAATACAAAGTTATAGACCTGAAATTTGCTAAATTAAGTTATTTTTACTGTACAAACTGTAAAATACACTAAATGGTAGAAATTGGATAAAAGCTATGCCTAGCTACCATACAAAAGTATGTTTTCGAGTGTATATTTTCAGACTTTTTACACGTAAATATAAAGTTATAGAGATGAAATTTGCTACATTAAGTTATTATTACTAACAAACTTTAAAATACACGAATGGGTGAAATCAGATAAAAGTTATGCCTAGCTACCATACAAAAGTATGTTTTCGAGTGTATATTTTCAGACATTTTACACGTAAATACAAAGTTATAGAGTTGAAATTTGATGAATACAAATTTATTTTATGGCAAACTTTAAAAAAACGAAGTATGGGTTTTTGCGCATTTTTTGTCTTACACCCTACACTCAGTTTGTGCTTTCCTGAGTTTTAATGGTCATAAATACAAAGCTATAGAGCTGAAATTTGCTACATTCAGTTATTTTTACTGTACAAACTATAAAATACATGAATGGTTCGAATTGGATAAAAGATATGCCTAGCTACCATACAAAAGTATGTTTTCGAGTGTATATTTTCAGATTTTCCACACGTAAATATAAAGTTATAGAGCTGAAATTTGATAAATAACATTTTTTTTAAATAGCAAACAATAAAATGCATAAATGAGTATAATCAGATGAAAAATATAAATACCTACGATACAAAATATGGTTTTCGAATATATGTTTTCTTCTTTTGTGGATGTAAAAACAAATTCATATATCTAAAACTAAGTGTAATCGGATAAAAACCATGACTACTTCCAATACACAACAATATTTTCAAATTAGTGCTTGTTTGTCTTCCATTTTATATGACCTAGTGTAGGGTATTCGAGCATTTGTAATTTGCAAAAGTGCTGGAGCGCTAAAATCTTAGTTCAGGTGAAGAGTTTTCATTTAAATTTGAAAACATTTCATTTGTAAACATATTTTGGAAAACAAAAAGATTTCAATTTACGCTATGTATAATACATACATTCGTATGCACCTACAATACTTTGTTTAATTTGGTATTTTGTTTACAACAGAGTTGTGTGTCGTCAGCTGTCCAAAACAAAAACAAACAAACAGAAAAAAAAATTATAAGAAAAAATGCGCACCATCATTTTACTATTGACTCGGTTGTGGCTTAATGTGACTTTTACCCAAAAACAAAAAAACCAAAAACTATATGCATATATATGTACAATCGTACATACCTACTTTCATTACTAATGTTTCTCTCTTTCTTTTCATTTTACATCCTCATCGTCGTAGTCGTTGTTATTTTGTTGCCGTCATTGCTTCCGCTCGGCCGGTCGTTTTCATTTCGAAAATTTAATATTTTATTCATGGGGCATCGTCCGAATGATAATGACGGTCCTTGTTAGTTAGATGTATGAAGGGTGATGTAGAGCGAGTAGTAGTTACATACATCTCCATCGAATAAGCTTCGTGCTCTACAACTCCAATTTCAGTTTGTTTAGTTTGGTCCGTAGGTTCGTTGGTACATTCATTTGAAATACTATTTCAATTTTTCTTATTTCATTTTTTTTCTCTTTTCTATATTTTTTTGTTGGTTTCTATTATTATTGTGTTGCTTTTAGTGGCCAACTTCCATCATCCTCTTGGGTGGATGACTATTCTGTTGTTGCTGCTGCTGCTGATATGTGTATACATGTACATATGTATTTACCAATATTTTAGTGAAATGCTTATTTATAAAAAAACAAAAAAAAAAATTCTATTCGATGTCAGAGTACTCTGCTGGATAGTGGGTATGTTTGTCCACATATTCAAAGTACAAGGAGGAAAGGTTGACTTGAACCTCTACTGTTTGCTTGATGGCATTGGGGTTGAGTCATTTGTTGGAGCAGTGGTTGTTGTTTTTATTTTTTATTTTTTTTTTTCGGTTACTGGGTGTTTTTGTCATATGCAAACGATTACAAAAAAATGTCTACAAATGGTTTCTTAATAACATTCTTATACGTTTCGATATGTCGTTCAACATTTAAATATGTATATATACATCCTAAATACGTAGGTACATGTTCGTATGTTTATACGCATGTTGTTCCCTGTTGCTGTCTGTTTATAATGTTAAGAATGTATATATACATATATGTACTTAACTATTGTATATTGTATCCGTGACTTGTCCTCTATGCATACATGTACGTATATGCACAGTCAAATTGTATATACTCGTATGTTGTCTTGTAGGCCATATGATAAAAATAAATGACATGCGCACATTATTTTATTATAAAATAGGCATATCTTTTAGCATTTCTTAGTTGTGTGTGTGAGTGTATATGTTGTTTGATGCCTTAAGGTAATTTGAAAAAAAAATAAATAAATATAAATATATTTATACCACAAATTACGTTTATTGAAAGGTTTCTGCTTCCTTCCTATCCCATCAACAATGGGTTTTTTTAATTTTTCATTTCTTTCTTCTACTTTGCTTCTATGTGTTTAAGTATGTATGTATATTACCAATATATGTTATATTTTATGATGTATGTATATGATAAGTGGGTGCCGTAGCTCAGTGGTTAGTGTGTTCGCCTTCTGATCTGTAGGTCGTGGTTCAATACCCGGCTGATGCATAACAAATTTAATATCGAAAAGATTTTTCTTTCGAACGGTACCCACCTGTCGGCAAGCAATTGGCAATTCTTCCGACAGTAACAACTTGCCATGAAAAAGCTTCTAAAAAGAACTCTGTGACAAAACTCAGAAAAAGTAATGTCACAAGTGTTCTGCCGTTCGGAACCGGCTAAAATAAGTAGGTCCATTCTAATACTGTCCAAAATTTAAGACGCACAACAATAATGGAAGAGAAGCTCGGCCAATGAGCCCTTTGGGGCTTTAAGTGCCACATATTTATTTATGTATATGATACTTTTGCTTGAAAAAAGCATTGAACGCTGTTGGTGGTAAAATAGGTGTTGTCCAATGACTGTTTGCTATGTGAAATGAGGTAGTTAAAACACTGGCTTTCTGTTCGTCCTACTAAATAACACCTTTTTAGGTAGGTGAACATTTAAACTTTCTATCGTGCCCACCTGTCGCAAGCAATTTTAATTTGTTCATAATTCATACTAATTGCAAAACAATAGTTTTGGTCAGCATTGTCAAATATTTGGCACAAATTGTCGTAAATTTTAATTTTTTTTTTAATATTTATATATTATTTATATTGTCGTTAGAGGCGTGAGAGACATTAGAGATTCTTCGTTTAGAATTAGTCGTTCTTCGGTCTCTTTTTGCATTTTATATGTAATATTTCGATTTGGAAGCGCTAATATGATTCGTTTTTTTAAATATCAATAATTGTGTCTCTTAGTATATATATTTTTTAGTTTAATTAATTTAAATAATAATTTCATTTAATACAATTCTTTCTTTTATTTAGCAAAAAAAAACAGAAACAAATTATTCCGCAAGGAAATTCTCAAAAGTATCATTCATAAAATCTCACTTTAGCAAATATCATATCATTAAGAATATAGAATGTGCATCAAGCATCAATAAATTATTGAAAATATTTTAAGAACGAATTCTAACCAAGGAAATTTTGTGTTTGCCTTGAATACAGCTCTTCTAGAGAAGAGTGCCTGCCAAAAGTTCTTCGATTGAGAAGCGCTTTTAAAATTGTAATTTTAAATTTATATTATTCATGCATTCGTAATAAATTCATTGGATTTTTTTTTTTTTTTATAAAAAATATACTTATTTAATATGAATGTAAACCAATATAGTTGGTTTTTTAAAACTAATTTAATTTTTGTCATACAATTTTTTTCACAATTCAATTTTCTTCTTTATTTTTCTTCTTTCATATCTATGTAATTGTGAATTTTTTTGTGCATGTCTCGAATATGGAATCAACATACGGCTTCACGCTACTTCACACATTTGAATGCAACGTACGTTAATATTGCAATCAAAATCAACACAAACACATGCTGTTACCAACTGGAAAACTTTGTTAATCACTGCAATGCATTACCTGGGATTTGTCATCAACTTTCATTCTTTTTCAATTTTTATCCTGAACTACTAAAAATTTGATAATATTCCATCAAATATTGTTGCTGTCAACTGTTTACATATGTGTGCACATAAAAATTTATGCAATTAAAAAAAAAATAATAATAATAAAATAAAATCAACAACAACAACAACAACGATGACGACCGAAAAATATATTACAATTTATTTGTAAAAAATTGCAACATGCAACATGCAACAACGATACAAATAAAAATGAAAATGACAAATTACAAACGGAACTCGAAATTTTTGCCAATATGTATGTGTGCCAAACAAAAAAAAACCAACAAAAAATTGGCCACCATCATCTACATCGTCGACAATAATATACATCTGTATACCAATAACAAATCGGATGCCACTGTCAATAATGCATGCTGGTTTATTTATGTTATTTACTACTTGTACTTTATCAACCACCATTGGTCAATACAAAAACATGAACCTCGTCTTCTACCACACCTGAATGCTGACTTTTTTTTCCGATTCTTCGGCCTGTAACATTAATGCTCACCAACGCAACTCAACGCAACACTACCGCAACAACAATATTGGCAACAAAAAAAAACCAAAAACACACACACAATATAACCAAAAAAATAACAACATAAAATAATCATACGTTTTATATATAACTTTGTGTGCCACCTTGTTAATAATTAAATGTAATATTTTGATGACTGATGGTTGGCTGTATTACCAAACGTACATACAAATTCTATACATTCATAA
Organism: Megamerina dolium; assembly: GCA_963854835.1. Taxonomy (NCBI): domain Eukaryota; kingdom Metazoa; phylum Arthropoda; class Insecta; order Diptera; family Megamerinidae; genus Megamerina; species Megamerina dolium. Next base: position 1,538,995 of record OY978525.1, read on the forward strand.
TGTATTGCTTAAATCTGAAATATATATAAAAACAAACTGTTTGACATTGCATATATGATTGGATTTTGCTGCTGTGACACTTCAATAACGCAATCGGTTTTCGACAACTTTTAACAACTAATAACTCAACTCATTCAACTGATGTGTTACTGACGTCATCAAAATCGATTATTCGTTTAATGAAAATATCCTTATCGTGTTTTTGTGTTGTCGCCCTTATCAATATCACAAATTTTGAATGCATCCCTCAAATAGCTGAAACATCAAATCAACCGGGAAAAAGTGCCACCATTGAAATGTATGCACCCAGCTCGTACAATGACACAGTAACTGGTGAAACATTATCCAGTGTATCGGAGAAGAGTGAATCGTACTCGAATGAAGGCAGCCAACCGGAATACATTGTAAGTATTGAATTTATTGTCACACATGTACATTGATTTATTTTGTATATATTATTATTATTGTTAATGAGGATGTAGCACCGCGACCTATAAGATCCCCCCGTGCCTCCTGCATTTTGGTTCAAAGTATTTCTTTGAGTCCAACATCCTCTATGAAATGTAGTATTGTGCCTATATTCCCGAGGGTGATTGCCCTATCAGTTAGTAAGTAGATGTTCACCTAGGTGTTTCTTTCGTTTTTGCATTAGTGCGGGGCACACCTCCAGCATGTGTGTCGAGGTTTTATCCTCCTCCCCGTAAAACCTACGAATTTTATTAGAATAAATTCGCAGTTTTTTTAAGTGATAATTCAACCTACAATGTCCTGTCAGAATTCCTGTATTGATTCTTAAGTTATTCTTGTTTAGCTTCATACAATCCTCAAATCTATTTAGGTTATATGTTCCTAAGAGCGACTTTGATTGTAGTAACCTCGGTAGATTGTACCAATATTGCTTCCTTTGTATATCTTTTGCTTCCCTAAAGATTTTGGAGAAGTTGCCCTTTCACAATTAACCGAGTGGTTCCGGGCCTACAAACGGGGTTGCTGCTCTCTTTCTAGCGAGTTCATCTTCATTTTCATTTCCTGTAATTCCCACATGATTTGGAATCCATAGTATCCACAACTGATTGTTTTCACCCACGATGTTCAGCTTCTCAAGACAATTCATCACCAGATACGATGTAATTTTATGAGATTTAAGTGGCTTGATTGCCGCCTGGCTGTCAGTTAAGATAGCTATTCTTCTGTTCCGATAGTCACGTGAGAGATTACGTTACGTGAGAGATTACGTTACGTGAGAGATTACGTTACTGATTGTTTTCACCCACGATGTTCAGCTTCTCAAGACAATTCATTACCAGATACGATGTAATTTTATGAGATTTAAGTGCCTTGATTGCCGCCTGGCTGTCAGTTAAGATAGCTATTCTTCTGTTCCGATAGTCACGTGAGAGATTACGTTACGTGAGAGATTACGTTACGTGAGAGATTACGTTACGTGAGAGATTACGTTACGTGAGAGATTACGTTACGTGAGAGATTGCGTTACGTGAGAGATTACGTTACGTGAGAGATTACGTTTCGTGAGTGATTACGTTACGTGAGAGATTGCGTTACGTGAGAGATTAAAATAGGCGCACCTGTCAATAGCGTAGATTTACGCTTGAAAGATGGTCATGTTTTTGCCTAGAGCTTCCGAGTATCTTGCCCCTGGACCAGACACTCCCACTCCGGCTCCTTCATCTGTGAGTGAGCCATCTGTGTACCATGTTATCATGTTCTGGTTTATCTCATACGTTTTAGATATGCCGGCCCAGCTCATTTGATTACTGAGTTCAGTTTTCAACCTTTTGATGAAACTGAATCTTATATGCAAGGTGGCCTCCTATTTCGATGTTTCCTTTAGACATTCTTAGAATCGTCCTCTCTATATATTGTACCATTCAGGGTCAGGGACTGTTGGTATTCAATATAAGTAAAAATACAAAAATTCCAAATTATGGAAAATATACGAATTTTTGCATTTATACTACAAAAAATTAGGGATATAAATATCAACATTATTTCTGACAGAAAACTAATTATTATTTTTGCTTTTACTTTACTTTTTAGTCAGAAATGCAAATTAAATTTAAAATATTTGTGCTCACAAAAAAAAAATTAAAAATTAAAAATACAAAGTTCATCAGAGTCATTGAATATTTCATCCAATAATTAAAATCTGTTATGAAAAATCTTCTAAAATAGCAAATTACTCTATCAAAGCTAGCTAATAATGACACATAAAAATTCATTGCATTAACTATTTGTATATATTCTATTTTTAATACGAACTAATACTGTATTCATTTGTTTTGTTTTTTTTGTTAGTTCAATGATTGAATATTGAGATATTAATATTTCAATTTGAATAGAATCGAAGTGCAATTCATATTAAAATATTTTACAAAGGATACTCGTACGTATGAGTAACATTATTTATACAATTTCTTATTGTTAATATACGTACGTACTACCTATACATACACACACATGTATGTGAAAATATACTTCTTATTGTTATCGTTCTTATACAGAATTTTCAAATTAAAGGCATACATATCAGCAGTCATTGTGCATTCATCGTGAGATTATGTGGCTGTTTGTGTGTGTGTGTGTGTGTGTGTATACATATAAGTATATGGATTATGATACTGTATGTATCTACTATAAAGAAATGCTACTACTTCTTCTACTTAGTTGATCGTGTGCAAGGCTATTGTAATATCTTACTATGTACCTACACATATGGACTTTATTTCGTTCATATTCAAAATGCAATATATATATGAACGTGCATACCTGTGTGTGTGTATGCAGCGTAATATTGTAGTAATATAAGAAAATATGTACATAAGTTTACTCTTTCCTTCTATCATACTTTTGCTATCATATCGTAACTGCAATAAATGAATGATTTGCGTACATTTCTTCTTATTTCTTATTTCTCAGTAAACACATACTTTCACTCATACACACACATATGTATGCATATATAGAGCTCATTCTTCTACCTGATGTAGTTTCCTTGTGATATGTATATTCCTTAACCCATTTTCTGCCAAGCATAGTTAATATACTCATAGTTCAGCTTTTTGAAGTTGTTCTTTAAATTAAAAAATTTTTTTTTTTTGGTGAAGGAGATAAGTATTTTTCGGTGTAATGACGGGTCAGAAAAATCAATGGAGGTTTTTTGACGATTTTGAGGTGATTTTAAGTTCATTTTGTGTCATGGGGTGTCTTCTTAAGGAGTAAAGATAGAGGGTTCATATATTTAGTTAAAATGTTAGGCAGTATTGTATTGTATATTAACAGACCCCCATGCACTGCGGCCAGACTTGATCTATTGTGCAGTCTTTGGGGTAACCCTTAATTTTCAGGCATTTAATAAATTTCAGCACTGTGTGTGGTTTATTATTCCACAATTTACATGGAGGCACTGTACTATCACCAAAGTGGTTAAGTCTTTGTCTGCCAAAAGCTTGGCATTCACAGAGAATACGCTCCGAGCTTTCGATGTCTAAGTTGCAGAAACTGCAGACATCAGTGTCAGATAGATCTAACTCCAATAAGTAGTATCTGAGGCTGCAGTGGCCTGTGAAATAACCACAAGGAATACGCAGGTCAGCTCTACCAAACGTGAGTATCTTTTTAGATATCTCTTTATTTGGGATGAGGAACCGTTTTGCTTGACGTACCCTATACTACTGAGCCAGTGTTCTGCAAATCTCTTTTCCTTCTACTTCCTGATAACTTCCTTAGCGTGGCATCTTGCCAAACCACAGAAGGTTTCAGGGCCGATCAGGGGCATTTCAGCGCCTTTTTTATCAGCTATTTCGTTCCCCTCGTATCCTTCATGGCCCAGTATCCACCATAATACTACAGTATTTAGGTATCCTAGCTCGTTTAGAAGGCTGAGACATTCATCTACTAATTTAGAGGAGGAGATTGTGAAAGATTGAACAGCTTTTAAAGCTACTTGGCTATCTGATAATAAATAAATCTGGGATCCTTGCATCTCTCTTCGAAGACAGTCCCGCACACATATTTCAATGGAATGAATTTTCGCTTGGAAAATTGTTGAATAAAAACCTATTGGGATTGATCGTCTGAAATTGGGGCCATAAATACCCGTCCCGTTTCCATCATCATCCAGAATCGACCCGTCCGCGTACCAGACTTGTGAGCCTTGCTTGATTGAATCTTTCCTCCATGCTTCACTTTCGCTTATAACGATTTCGAAGTGTCGGAAGTATGATATTTTTGAAGGCCAGTGTGTCCTCGCTAAATAAAATGGAGCTATTGGCAAAGTTTTCTAAAACTTTTAAGCGCCCAGTTAAATCTTCTCTTTTGTATCTGGATATACCTTACAACCTTGAGGCTGAGAGGCAGGCTTCCTTTTCAATTTGGATAGGAAGTGGAGGGATGTGAAGAAGTACTAATTTTTATTTCGGAAGTAAAATGAATGGGGGTCGTTTGTATATTCAGTTTATCTACAAGCGATGGGAGCAAATAAGAAAAACGTCAAGTTTGCGGGGGAGCCCCTCTAAAAGATGGCGATATGGAGTAACTATGTCAAAAAAAATGTTTAAGTAAAGAAATTAATGAAGGTCGTCCACACATTTTGCCGCTCTAGAAGTACTCTGCGAGTGGTGGGAACAAAACCTATAATGAAAAACGATAATACTCCAGAGGAACGCCTCTGAAAGATTGAGATAAGCACTAACTTTGTTCAGCAAAAATGTTTATGAGAAAAAATTAGGGAGGAATGGTTATTTATTATAGCCCTGTATAGATCTGTAGGTCGTGGGTTCAATCGCCGGCTGAAGCATAACAAATTTCATATCGAAATGATTTTTCTTTCGAACGGTACCCACCTGTCGACAAGCAATTGGCAATTCTTCCGGCAGTAACAATTTACTATGGAATAGCATCCAAGAGAACTCTGTGACAAAGCTCAGAAAAAGTGATGTTACAAGGGTTCTGCCGTTCGGAACCGACTAAAATAAGTAGGTCCATTCTAATACTCTCCAAAATTTAACACGCACAACAGTAATGGAAAAGAAGCTCGACCACCGAGTCCTACGGAATTTTAAGTGCCACATATTTATTTATTTTTTTTTTTATAAAATTCGTTTAAAACAACTTTTCACTATATTAATCGAATAATGCGGCATAAAATGGGTTAATATCGCAACCTATCGCAATTTCATAAGAATCTTTTCTGCTTCAGATGAATGTACATACTCGGATTTGTATATATGAATATACATACACATGTATTTCTTACAATTTCAATTTCATACTTGAATCAGCATTGAATCTAAAAAAAAAAAAGCAAAAAAATGAAGAAAATTGAAGAAAAAGCGAAAAAAAAAATTGAATTTTCATAATTAATCTCCCATTAACATTCAGGGTCATTCAGCGCGAAAAATAACAGAGAACCAAAACAAAAAAAAAAAAAAGCATATAATAAAGAAATACAAAGAAAACTGTATGTATGAGAAGTGAAGTGAATTTGGAACACAAGCAACAGCAGCAGCAGCAGCAGCGTAAATGAATGCATGAACAGTGTGGTGAATAGTATGAATATGGGCGAATGGGTGAGCGTAAATTACAACGAAAAAATTACAGAGAAAAAAATGAATAAATGTAATCCTTTTAAATCGTCAGATAATACCAACATGGCCTCATACATATATAATTTAAGCATAAGCATATTTCTACCAATGGTTCGCGACTGACGTGATTGCCATCACTGCAACAAGCAATTATCATTGGTGTGTACAAATAAAAATGTTAATGAAGACGATGATGATGATTATGATGTTGTTGATGATACCGCTGTTGCTGTCGCCACCGTCATTGTTATTATTATTGCGACTACTAAGACTTCCAGCCACTGTCACTCATCACACGTTAAGGATTCATTCTTTCTCTTCTTCTTCTTCTTCGTTGTTTTCGAATACAAACAATAAATATTAAGTGCAGAAATATTGAATATAAAAAACAAATGGTTTTTGCATGAAAAAAAAACCAAGAGCAAAAAAAAAAGCGAAAATTAAACGAGAAAAATATGTAAAAGTTTTCATTTGTCATTGGGGCATAGCTTTATTGCCATCGCAACGTACAAATATCACATTGCAAGGACAATTAATTTCATTTTATTCACGCAAACACACACACACACACACACATACACACATATGCATAGACAATAACAAAGAATTAAATACATATTCAAGTATGATGATGAAGGATGGTGACGCGCTCGCGCCTATTAAAAACATATTCGTAGATAGGCGTTGTGGTAAATGCGCGTGTTGATCTAATTCCAATATGAATTTGATTAAAAAATTCCACTCAAATTAAATATATGTACGTATGATATGGAGATATGGAGAATAAATGAATGTATGAATGAAAGAACGAGTGATGTAATCATTGAATTCATGAGAAATGCTAAATAAACGGAAGTGCGTAGAGCAGCATGGCAGAAACGTCGGATATAGATAATGATGCTGCTGCTGCTGCGTTGATTTTGGCAAAGAATAAAGACGTCTTTGAAAATTTTTGGCAATAAAAACCACCAAGACAGCCGCTGGCAATTGGAAATACGCAATGCGTCGTCGTCGTCGTCATCGTCGCTCTCAAATATATATGCTCGCGCGCGCGTAATTAATCATGGCGGCTTATCCGACATGATTCGGAACTAACAAATCGTTTCAAATTATTAAAATCATTTATTATCTTAATCTTGGAATATCATACAATATATATACAAAAATACATATACGCCGCACTACATATGAATAGTATACTCGTAAGAACATGAAATTATATGTGAAAATGAGTATGAATATTTATGTATGTGTGCGATGGTGTGTGTGTGTGTAACATGAAACACTATTAAGTAGATACTTCAAATTGCCTTCAACTGTAGCCTGATATGTAAATTGTTTTATATTTGTATTATGCGATATCATCAGCATTAGAGTTAGAAAATTGAGTGGCATTTTTGGCAAAAAAAAACTTAACAACAAGTTGATCTACATGGCCTCGTATGTATGTATGTACATAAATATGGCAGCTAACTAACTGATTCATGTGCGGTGAAGAACAAATATGAAGCTTTGCAATTAACACCAACAGCATGAAAATTTCACTATGCTCTTCACAATACATTTTGCAATATATACAATACATTAGATCTGTTCCCAATGTTTGGGATATGCTTTTCTGAAAAACGGTTAAAATAATTCAAAAATTATTTTTGAAGCTATTTTGTTGCTTGAGGCAAAAATTGCTGGATGTTTTCCTAGAAAAATATGATTGCTTAAATTTTTTACAGAAAAAAAATGACCAAATATGGAGTTTCCTTATATCTAATCCATAAGAAAGCAATGCATATAAAAATATTAAATGCAATATGTATTTGCTGAACCTCAGAAAAGCTTTAATGGGAGGTAAATTATATATTTTGATTGAAAAGTAAATAATATTGACTGAATTGAGTTGTAAGAAACACACACTCCATAGAACCTATCCCATATTTCACATCATAAATGTTCAATCTGAACAGCATTGGAAATTATTTACCTATATTTTCTCTCTCCCTCTCTCTCTTTCAGAGACATTTTTCATAGAAATATTGAAATTAGTTTTTAGAAAAAATCATATTCAACCAATCGCACACATTTAATGGACAGATCTAACGTATATAGTATTTTTCTTGTGAAATTTCTATGGCATCATCTCTGTCTGTCGCGTTTCATCATAATTTATTTCAGCTGATAACCACATTGACTGACACATTCACTGTTTCGATGTTCTCTCAATGGTCGACTGTCAGGGCCGGACTGTTGGGTTAGGGCGCTCTTGAACGTTTTTGTAGATGTTGAATGGTTGAATGGATACGTGAATAATCAAAATTGCCGTGTTTTGTGTGAAGGGCAGCCAGAAGCATTGCAAGAACTGCTATTGAATTCCGAAAAATGCACTGTTTGGTGTAGATTATTGGCCGGTAGCATCATTGGACCGTACTTTATCAAAGACGATGAAAGAAGGAACGTTACTGTGAATGGCGAGCGTTACCGTGCGATGATTACAAACTTTTGTTTACCCAAAATGGAAGAGCTGGATTTGGCTGACATGTGGTTACAACAAGACGGTGCCACATGCCACACAGTACGCGAAACAATGGTCCAATTGAGAGGCGAGTTCGGTGAATAGTTTAATTCACTTTTGTGGCCGGTCAATTGTGGGTTCTTTTTGGGGCTATATTAAGGCTCATGTCTATAGCGACAAGCCCGCAACGGTTGACGCATTGGAAGCCAATATTGAAGAATTTATTCGTGAGATATCACCTGATATGTTGGAGAGAGTATACCAAAATTGGACCAAGCGTATGGATCATTTGAGACGCAGTCGCGGTCAAGATTTACATGACATCATCCTTAAACATTGAATTATATAGATCGTTCTATCGACTCGAGTAAAGATTTCATATATTTCTCTAAATTTTATGTATTTTTTTTTGTCGTTTGTGTGCTCAATCCAAATTAATATTAACGTCGCTTTTTTACGGTCGCCCTTTTCCTAATAACATTTCGAACACCCCTTTGGATTCGGCCCCTCCGATTGTGGATAAAATCGTTGGCTTTTTGGGTTAACTGATAATATCTTTCCTTAGTTCATTGTAGGCAATATACATAGTATGAATTTATATATCATATACCGTATATATTTGTGGAGTGCCACATATGAAGACCATCAGGCCAAACTAACCAGCACTAACATGAAGAAAAACAATCAACAATAACAACCACAATAGTTCTCACATCACATTAATTATCGTTTTTATACTATAAGTATGTATTATAGAGCAAAATATGTTGGTGCAGACAACCGAACGGGAGAGTGGAGTAAGAAAATGCGAGTTACTACTGTCGCTGTCGTTCTTGTTGTTTTAGTGCTGTTGTGTGGTTACTGCTGTCATTTCTATTATTCCAATTGCTATTGCTATTTACACACACATACACACAATTATATATGTACATACTATGTATGTATGTAGTATATTGTGGCTGTCATGACCTCCTTCTCCATTGCTCTACATTACAATTCTAATGTATTTTTTTTTTGTTGTGCTCCTTTTCTATTTCTTCAGCTTCATTTTCTTAATTTCACTTATTTCTGTTTTCAAATGAGATAAACACAGTTGAATGATTGAATATTGGAGTGTTTGAGTTTGAGTTTGTGTGTGTGTATGTATGTGTACTTTGTATGACTATATAGTCTATGAGTGATGTTATTTACCACAAAGTGATATTATACCTAATTTATTTATACGATTATTTCAACCAAGTTACATAATTTTCATAATTAGTAATAATTTACTTATTGGCATTACATGATTTAATGACAAGTTATTAAACATTTGTTAAATGTTTTATGAATTTCAATGTAATCAATCATACAATAGAAAATGTACACATAAATGTCCTGTAAGGCATTAAGTAACCGACTTTCAAGCTTGAAACTCTAACTCTAACTCTTAATTGGCCTATAAATTCCATTGGTTTGCCAAAGAATTAATTGCATGTTTGCACTAAGATGCGAGAAGATAAGAGAATTTGCATTTAGGCAATTAATTTTGTGCATTCTTGAAGCGTTCAAAATATGTTTGATGATGCTTTTGCATTTAATAGAGTTTATTTCGATTTACTTTAAAATTGATGAATGATTAATATTAATCCATTTTGTATCATACGTGTGAAATTCTCTAGCTCGATTTGGAAAAATTTTAAATAATATATTAAAATTGCTCTTGACGTTTATTTTTTTATTTAAAGATAGAAATTGCAACATTTTGGGATTTTTTGTTCGAAATCCTAAACTTTCTTGAAGACCCATTCTCCTCTACCATTAAAAATTAACTCAATATTCCCCTTATAAATTTTTTTGTTTTTGTATTTTTTTAAATAATTTGTATTTTTTGCTATATAAAAAAAAAAAATCGATTTTTATATCAAATTTGTCACTCAAGTGTTAAGAATGAAAATTGAAGAAGCTGAAAAAAATATTTTTTTATAAGTTTGATCCGTGAATTTTTTGTCAAATTTAACCAGTGGCATAGCCAGGATTTTGGCAAGGGAGGGCTTATATGAAAAAGATGTATGAGAAATAAATTTAATTGAATGATTTTTAAATATCTATATATTATTATTTTTATTTTTTAACAAGTCCAAGGAGGATTCTATCGTCTTGCTCCTCTACCCTGGAGACGCTACCGCATTTATAATTTTTTTTTTTAATATTTCTTTTTATAGAATTTTGCCCTGAAGTAGTGGAGCTCTGAAACGCGACACCAAAAAATTATAATTTTGTCATTTATGAGCTAGAAAAATATTAATTACGGATTATTATGTCTTGCTCGACTGCGATCATGCGAATTCGACATTTTCGGACTCAATGGAGCGGCTACGTCCGATAATTTTATTGATATTTTGAATACACTTTAAAGAGGAAATCTCATAAGAAAATATAGCAAAAATCGCACGATTAGTAGTGAAAACCTATGGTACTTTGATTTTGAAAAAAAAGCGCAAATGGTTCGGAATTTTTCCAAATATTTTATTTCGATCGAAAGGCCACACAATAGGAGATTATGTGTGGAAAATTATATGCATGGAGGTCGCAGAAATGGCAAATTGTTGCGAACAATGGCGAGTAGACATTCCGGGGGACTCGACGACACTTTCACTGACGGCAGCAATATTCTCAGCACTGCGTACATTACGCACTCTGGTTGGCTTCGGAACAACAAGTACGGACCCAGTTTGATAAATGTTGCGCACAGTTGTTTCACTAATGCGATGATTGCGGTCGCACTTTTGGTGAATCGATCATAGCGTTTGCACCATTGACTTGGAATTTAAGATCCAAAATTTGGCGATTTCAATGCGTTGTTTTTTGTGTAGCGGACCCCAACTAAAATCCTATACTGTCACGATGACAATGACATAAAATATGGCGGAAAAGGAACACACTGTGTGATCTTTAATGAATGTTAAGTTGATAAAGATGAGTAATACAAATACTACTTTCAAGCATTGAAATTCAATTTTCAAAAGCGACAGCTAACATTCAAAATCCTATACAAATAATATGATATAAGATTTAACTAACTTTAAGTAACATCAACAAAGAAACATATTTATGAAAACTCCTATTGAAATTTTTCCTATTTCATCTTTAAAATTTTAATGAGAAGTTGTTAATAGACCCATGCTCTTCCATCCATAAAGTATTGACATTTCTTAATCCTCTTTTGAAGGATAACAACTCATTTGTGTGCTTCCTTGCCAACAGTTGACAGTTAAATTGAAACAAAAAGCACCAAGAGGGTGTGAGAGAGATAGAAGAAAAAAGGGACAAATAAATAGTAGAACACAAGAAGTGAATTGAATGACAGCTTTTGGATTAAAAGCCGCAAATATGTAGTACACAGAGTAAATAGACAAGGAATCTTTTTTTTGTGATTTGGCTGGTGTGTTTGAAAAAGGGTTTCCTAATTCCTAGCTTTCACCTCCTTCGTACGACAGCTATCAGAGAGAATTATGATGTTTTTTCGTCTGCTTCTTCTTTGATTACAATTTTTTTTTTTTTTTTTTGTATATTTTTGTTTTGCTAGATTGTTTTTCTGTTTGATTTTTGTTAATATCTTCATGTCAGAACTATTATTATTATTATTATTTGTATTAAGGCGCCATTTTATCTATATACGATATTATTATATATGGAGCAAACAATATTTGCTACATTTTTTCTTATAATTAATCATCATAATCAAAGATGCAAAACCAACTAACGAGAACAAAACATAAAAAGAAAGAGATAAAAAATTAAAAACCAGCAAAACTGGCAAGTTTGTTCAACAATCTTTCAAACTTCAGACCTTGGGCTTTCAACGAAATGCGAAATACGAAATTTTCGATTGTAATTTCTTCTTCATTTTACAATTCGAGCAAAAATAGCCAACCAATCTCAGTAACAATGGCACATAAGAATTGAAATGTTACAATTTCTCTCTATTCACACAAACAAACATACACACACACACATACATTTCGACTGCTATTCTATTTGCGAATATTTGAAAATAATATTTTGACTTTGCGCTCTTGTACAATTTTAGGATGAAGCACGTAAGAAGGCGGCAGCCTCAACATATCTGGTCGAGAGCACTGACATGCCACCGCCACGTTACCAAAAGGATGGCACCTTGCCAGCTGTGTTATATCCTAATAATATGGGTAAGTTTATTTTACAACAGAAGAAAAAAAATGTAGGTATATACACACAAATTGTTTTTTGGTTTTTGTTCAAAACTCTAACCAATGAGAACGAACAACAACAACAATTGACGTACTGACAAAATTCGGACAGGGAACACCTTCCTTTTTGGCCGGCCAAATACTCGTATGAGTAGATTACCCAACATAAAAATCTATAGTTTGGTTTAGTAGTATTGCTCGGTCAATAATATGTATATAGTACGAGTATGTTAAGGAAAAACTGCTGCCAATTGGAGTACTGCTTTATATGAGTAATATCATTTGTTCAAAAACTATGGCTTGTCAGCTGAAGCAGAAAGCAGATATGCAGAACTGAACGAACCGAATACGATATATTACATATATTATTGTGTATATACGATTATAATCTTCGTACCTCGTAGATATGTATATACAGATGTAGTACCAATATCTACAGATTGGAAAGAGGAATAGTGGGTATTTCTATTTGAGAAGAAGAAGTATTACTACAACAGTTTATTCACCCAAAAATTTACGTTTTATTGTTATTGAGTTTAAATTTGTACTGCTCTAGCCGCTGTCGGCCAGAATTTACTTATTGTGTTGGAGAAAAAGTATTTTGCCTAGAAGATAAAACTATAATTTGACTGGTAATGCATGATTAGTATGTAGGCATTTGTGACAAAAGAACTTAATATCGATTATCAAACCACTAAGCACCATTTGAAATGAGTGAAAACATGGAAAAAGTGTGAAAACATTCATACGAAAGCATAATTTTGTATTGGAGGTAGGTGTATTTTTTATTCGATTCAACTCATTTTCGAATATATCTATTAGTAGGTAAATTTATTCGTATGCACCAAGTTTCATCGTGATAGCTCTATATTTTCATACGATATATAGGGCATACAGCATAAATTTGTATGAGAGGTATGCTTGGTTTCGTTCCGATTGCATCTTTTTTTCAACATATTTATTATGTGATTAAACCCACTTCGTATACCAAGTTTTATTTGGATACGTTTATATTCTCGCGCCTAAAGTCGAAAAACATACATTCGACAACATATTTTTGTATGGGAGGTAGGCGTGGTTTTCATCCGATGACGCGCATATTCTAATAATTGAATTTTTTCGTAATACTAAATTCACATATTAAATTTTATCATCATCGCTTCATATTTTCACATAGAAAGTGCAAAAACAGGCATTCAATAGCATACTTTTGTATGGGAGCTAGGCTTGTTTTTCTTCCGATTATGTTTATTTTTTGATATATCTATCCTGTAGTTAAAATAACTTCATATTTAGAGTTTTGGTTAGGCACATGCAAAAATTCGTGTGCAAAATGTGAAAATCGACGTTCAAAAACATACTTTTGTATGGGAGGAACATTTGGACTCCAATCGATTTTGCCCATTTTGCAACCCATTCGCTATGCTAGTGAAAATAATGGTATATGCAAATTTTCAGCTCGATTGCTCTATAACTACAGCAATCGAACATAGCTAAATCGAATCATAAGATAAAGTTAGTACTCAACATACTCTTGCCTTTTTGAATAGTGGCTACATTTAAATATTTCCTCATTTGACAAACTGAATGGCTCATACTTTTTCCGCAATTCCATATTTGCATTCACTACATATGTAGTACATACACACACACACACATGCTCACTATTATTTGATTTCTCAAAATCTTTCAGCATGCACCAAAAATCAACACAAAATTATGTAAGAAACTTAATATCGTTTGTTGGTTTTTACTGTTCAATGTTCGATAAAGAAAAACAACAACAACAAAATTATTTCATTACATATCATCGATATCAGAATCGAGAATTAAGCTGAAAGCATATTGTGATAGTTCATCATCGAAGTGTGCAAAGCTTCAGACTTTCGACCAAGTACGTACACCAAGAAGTACAGCAAATAAAAAGTGAAAAACACATTACGTAAAAACTGTTCAACTTAATTAACTCCGCCAAGTAGAGCAAACAAACCGATGAGCAAACGAACAGCATCATACATAAGTATAATGATTTATACTCGTCGCCTATCCTGTCTGTATGAAGGAAGTATGAAATATCGTATACTATATATTGTATATACAATATTTTTATTTTTTGCAAAATACTGCCGATGGGGGCAAGAACAAGAGATACTCCAGACGCATCTTCAAGAATAATTTCATTTATTTACTCAATTGTAATTGAGCGGCCATGTTTTTATTGGTTCGTTGATTTGTTGACTCTTCATTGACCTATGTATGGAGATGACCAGTTTACGGTCGGTCATGCTATCTGCATGACCGTGTAAAATACTAATTTCATACATGTTGCAACATGTACTTATCACCCAAGTTATTCGCCGCATCGTTTTTGCAAGACATTAAAACAACATCATCTCGTAATGAATTATACTGAAAGTAACACGATTAACTGCAATCCTGTCTAGTGTCCTTGTCGTCATTGCGCTCACAGCGTACACAGCATATTGTGTAGCGGCAAACTCCAACTATTCTTATTCTTGCAGTGGGAGTTTTGATGCGCTGCAGTTAACATGTTCCTGTTGCTGCTGCTGCGAATAACCAAAGTAGGTAGAAAGTAAATCCGGAAGAAAAACGAATAATTTTCCGTATTTCCATCATACGCCAACTATGATGATATTTTGTCATAATGGTCGGGACCGGAGATGTTATATATACATATGTACCTACTTCATCCTCTCTATTATGGCATCTAACTGGAGCAGATTGTATTTATTTTGTAATAAAAATAAAATAAAGCAAAAAAGCAAAAAAAAAAAAGGGGCCACTAGCAGCGAAAGAAATGAGGAAAGAAGAATGTTTATAGTAAAGACGTAGCTAAGATGAAAATAAAAATACATTAATACATAATGAGAAGCAATGGTGCTGGTACGTTTAAAAAAAGCAACAAGACAAAAACAAGAAGGGATAAAAGAGCAAAAAATAAAAAATAAAAGTAAAAATGGAAACAACAAATGGAGCAGATACCCCTTAAGCAGACATATTCACTACATCGATGCGCTACCGAGAAGCAAGCAGCATTCATCGTCTTCAGTACGATGACTATGATGAAGACGACATATTGTTGACACAAAGAAAGAAAAAAAAAAAGGGAGTGAAAACAAAAAAAAAAAAAGAAACAAGAATGTATTGTAGAATTTCGCTAAACACAGACATATTAAAAGGATACAATAAAAGTTTTTACGGTGGTTAAAATGAAAAAAAAAAAAATAGAAAAATAAATAAATAAAAAGGATCTCTATGTTTTTCGTCGCATTCTCTTTCTTCGACTCATCATCATCTTCTAAGCAAATTAAATGCTTCCATATGTATGCCAAAATGAAATCCAAATGAGGGTCATATTGTCTATTGTTTGGCAGTAAAGATCATCAAAAAATCGATTGATTTCGAGTTCAAAAGAAATAAACGCAAGTTCAGTGACGATTTTGAAATCGTATCAGCTAATCTAAAGACTTAAAAATAAAAATCGAAAAAGGTTTCTTTCGATATGCACCAACCAAGAGATGAAAAAGATACCAACAAATACTTAAAGTAACTAGTATGTATAATAACAGAGTCAAAGAGTTCGTTTGAATAAACATTTGATAAGAGTTGTAATCAAATTTTCTTGGATAATTGCACATAATGAATGACCTCTTTTGCTAAACAATTTTCACATGTACATATTTCGTTAATATTATGCGGGCATATGTTTTCAAGCCAAACATGGATACATCATGTTCAGTATTTTAATTTAGTAATTTTATTAGGAAAATGTGTTGAACTTTTGAATATTTTAAATTAATAGGGGTTTTTGGTGAAAAAACAAACAAAAAAAAATTGATTTTCACGGCTGTAGCATCTTATCTTATCTTTAAACAGAAGGCGAGTGCAATGTGCTATTTAGTCAATGTATTTATTCAATGATGTTATCACAAAATTGCTTGTCTAATTGTCCCATCTTATGAGGGCAACGCAATTATGATTTAAAATATTGGATACCATATTTTGGGAGGCAACTTCAAAATATCAATTTTGTAGGACAACCCATTTAAGGGGTGGATGTAGGAAGTAAGTATGTTCCGAAAAAATATTTCGGGAGAAAAATTAATATGTCACATTAATGCTCATAACTTAGGTCTTTGTTTCTAAAATCTCTTTTGTCGATGTTCCATATTCATTATAAACCAACGAGCTCTCTCTCTCTCTCTCTCTCTCTCTCGCTTTCTAAAAGTATAAATTAATTTTAATTATGACGAATATATTTTTTCCTGATTTTTTGTAGATTTTCGAAGTTTACTGGATCGATTGAAAATACTGTTTGTAATATTTGTTAACTTGTTCAGTTATCTTCATATTTTATATCTTTTACAAATAGATCGATAGCTTCTGATAGAATCAGAAGCTATCGATCACATATGACCCAGACAAGTGACCACACAGACCAAGTATTCAATTTTACCAAGTGATATAAAGTCATTTTCCCATCAAGGAAGGAGTGGAACGCTTGCCCAACATGGATACATGACGATTCGCAAAAATAGTATACAGATGGATCCAAAACGCTTCAGGGTGTAGGAGCAGTAAAAGTGGGACCTAGAAAACACAAATCAATGATACTAAGTGCGGACACCACAATTTTCCATGCAGAGTTTTGTGCTATAATGGAAACAGTGGAAGTCTGATCCAAAAGAAGACTCCAAAGAGTAAAATTTAAAATACTCTCAGACAGTTAATCAGTCCTTAAAGCTCTTAAAAGCTACACATTCACATCAAAAGTCCTCACAGAGTGTAACAATGCACTCAACCAGCTGGTCATCCACAATCAGGTCTCTCTGATCTAGATGCCAGGACATGAAGGACACGAAGGTAATGAAAAGGCGGATCTTTATGCCAAAAAAGGGGCTGAAGGGCCATTTCTCGGTCCAACCCCGTTCTTTGGCTTCAATAAAAACAGCATAAAACAGGATAACCAGAAATGGATCCAACATAAAATCAGAGAATATTGGAATAACACTGGCGGTTTCAATCACTGCAAAAAATTCCTGAGCTTTGATGACATAAGAGCAAACACCACTCTCTCCTTAAACAAAAAGAATCTTAGATTACTCTAAGGGAGCAGTAACGAGCCACTGCGTATGCAATAAACACTTATACAAAGGAGTATCCAACACAAGAGTCCATGGAGCACTTAATCATAACCTGTGATACACTAGGCTACAGGAGGCACAAAATCCTAGGTTCATACCTACTAGAAGATGAAGACCTTCAAATGCTCCCCTCGAAGGAGCTGGTTCGATTTCTCGATATATAAAATATACTAAATATCTAAATATAAAGGGGTGCACAATAGATAAGGTTGGTCGCAGTGCATAAAGGCCTTAGCCTAACCCGTACTACCATTACCATTACCATCCATTACAAGTGACCTATCATTCGTTTTGAGAGCAGTTATACAATTTCGCTAGTCATCTTTGTTTCTTGTCCGCTGCTCTGACCTTTGAATTCATTTTGGGTTGAGGAGTCTTTTGCTTTCGCTCGATATGGCCAATCAAATGCAGCCGATGATAATGCACTTAACTCTGGCAACTCAGCTCGCCTCTAAATATTTTCTTAATGTAACGACAACTTTAAACTTCAACTAATGAATATTTCTTTATTTTTAAAACGAGGTTACGTTTTTTTTTTTGTCCACCAATCGAAATGCCAATTACTCAGCCTATTCGAAAGTTTGTGCATATTAAGAAAGGCATTTTTGTTATTTTCTTGATTTAAAAAATCACGTACACATTTTGCGTGACTACGTGATAAATATATCACTTCTGTGATTTTCAGATGCTTTCAATTTTTGCAATGTGTCTATAGGATTAATTAAGTAAGTTTCTAAAGGCCAGCTCTGAGCTGCGATGCCCCCACAATAGCAGCAAAAGTATGTCGCAAAAATTGTTTCGTACTAGTTTTTTTTTAGAAATTGCTAAAGTACTGGTAAAACAGAAATAAAAAATACATCACTGTAACCATGTATGTCATAGTTACGTATATAAAACGTAAGATTGTTTTGAAGGAGAATACCATCGATTGGGAAGAAACATGTTGGCTGAGTGCTCGTCTTCGTCTGTCTATTTGGTATTACTTGGTTTTTCTTCATTCTATGTTGTTATGTATTGTTTTTTGTGCTTTCTTTTTTTTTTTCATTCACTTCTCCATTGCTACATCTGTTGCAAAATGAGAAAACGACGATGTACCCCCGGGAGGCAATATGACTGACAATATGACGACACCCATTGAGAATTGCAAACAAGAAAAAATTGTGAAGATGAGCAGCAACAGCAGCAGCAGCAGAAGCAGCAATCACAAGTAATGATGTGAATGCATGTCAAGCTCTATGCAGACACGGGCATATAAGTAGTAGATGGATGGAGTGAGTGCACCCGTGAAGTCTGACTGGCGGTTGTTAGAAGACAGAAGACATGAATGTTGCACGGATGTCCCTGACCCTAAGTGTGGTTGATGATGTTGAGAGTACAATGTAAATGATTATTGTAGTGACGCATATGTGCTGCTGCTGCTGCTGTTGCTGCTCCTTTTGCTTATTATTTGCAATATCCATTGTTTGACGATGAGAACATGCAATCGCTGATGCTTGCTATGAAATGTCTTTTCTTAAGAGGGTTTTCTATTGTCATTTTCTCACGACTTCTCCCATCTTCCGTGGTGTATTGTAATGGTATGTACATTGTAATGCAGCGCCATTTGCTGATATTGTAGTTAAGTCGTGTTATATAGTTGCATCTCATCAAAATGTATGAGCCGCCAGCAGTTGCAGTTGAAATGCCTTTTACCATTAACAGAGTAGGTATCCACTCACATATGTACAAGTATGATGCTTCTTGCATTCTATGTAAAATAGAGAAACGCCCTTCATAAAACATGAAAGGATTATATCGTATACATTGATACAATAATGCACATGTGCATTGCTACATGCATATGTAGTGATCTTTGAATTCTTATGTAAATACTCGCGCGTATGTTTTGTACTAAAATAATTGAATTTCATAGTTCGCTAATGATAGTACGTAGCACGAGTAGATGCAGCTTTCCATAATGTCTGATTGCTCTGCAAGGTAATTAGAAATATTTTTATTTTATCAACAACCAAAATAGTGAAATATATACAGAAACAGCAGAAAAAACATTCTTATTCAGGTAGTCGTTGACGTTCCCGACAATGTTTTGTATTACCCAAAGTAATCGCACGCGATTTTTACGCATTTATTATGAATATACGTTAAGATGGGTTGATGAGTTGAAAAGTTTTCAATGTCCACCCCTTAATTTAAATCGACAGTTGCTAAACGTCCAAACGTTTATTCTTTATCATAACTTCGACATTTGATGGCCAATTTGCAGTTACATTCAGTTGAATAGGTCTCAATGAGCACTATATTTGCTTCTCAGACGTCATTGACCTCCAAGGTCGGATGTGTTTAACATACCCAGTAATCTAGAGTTGCACCACCCTAATGTGAATTGCTTGCTTATGGAATTGAAGCTTTTAGAAATTGTTGCAATTTTTGCCGCTGAAGTGTCCTAATGAATTCATAAACAAGAGTAACAACTACGCCTCGAAAGGTATTGAGGACTTAGCCTACTTAACGATGTTCACAAGGAGTCATAAGTTAGTTTTGGGTGTACAAATAAATTTTGTGTGACAACTAATAACACTCCATGATAATTCGCAAGACTGTGTTTTGATATGTTTGGAGATTGCCCCATTGGGAGTCATTGACTAGAGGTACACACTAGTGATGAGTGATTTTTCATTATCGGTGATTTAATCGCCGTGATTGAAGTAGTGTGTTCTACTGCTAGTCAATAATTATAGTGATTGGTGATTTTTTTTACTAATATGATATTCCGCTGTTAGTGGTCCGAATCGCTATAATGATTTCTACTGTTAGTTAACAGTAATAGACTAGACAGACGGCAACTTTAATCCGGATTAACGAGTTAATTCCAATTAACTTGGGCATTAACTTAACATCTGTTTTCTATTGTGAATTTTTTCTCGATGCAACTTACAAAACAATAGGTGTGTTCGCTAACAAAAAACTTTCAACAATTGTTAACAATTTCGATAGGAAAAGCATTGGCAAACAAATAAAACCAGCTGTCAATTGCGTACTCTGGATGTCAATTTACAAGCTTATGATAGTTTTCAGTTCGCGTACTTCTTCTATATATTCTCATATCGAGAGTGACAGATGACAGACATTGTAATGTAAGTAAGGAATAGTAATGTAAGTGAGCAAACCTAATAAAACAGCAATCAGCTGTTTACTTAATCCGCAATATTGCCGTCTGTCGAGTTAATATGTTATTCGGATTAAGTGTACCGTTAATCCGGATTAAGGTTGCCGTCTGTCCAGGCTATAACAGTAATTAGTGATTTTTGTACTAAAATGATATTTCGCTGTTAGTTGTCAGAGTCGCTATAGGGATTTCTACTGCTAGTTAACAGTAACAGTGATTAGTAATTTTTGTACTAAAATGTTATTTCGCTGTTAGTGTTGAGAATCGCTACAGTGATTTCTACTACTATTCATTAATGATTAGAGATATTTGTACTAATATTATATTTTGCTATTAGTAAACAGAAGTAGCGAATACAAATTTTTTCCTAACATTGTACAAGTGGTGATTTTTCTTCTACTACCATGATATTTCGTTGTGAATACAAATCGTGAGAGATCTAATAGCACTTTTCATTAATACAGGGTGATTTTTTTGGCAACTTTCTTTTTGACAACACTTTTTTTGGCAGCTCAGCTGTTTTCGTGTAACATCTTACTGTCAAACATGTTCAGTTTTGGTTTATAATTTAACCATGAATCGACTCACAAACGAACAACGCTTCCAGATTATTGAAATGCATTAATCATGCTCGATTAAGAAGTGCATCGTGCACTTCTTCCATTCAGCGACAAAGCTCATTTCTGTTTGAATGGATACGAGAAAAAGCAAAATTGCTGTATTTGGTGTGAAGAGCTGCCAGAAGTATTGCAAGAACTGCCAACGGATCCCGAAAAATGCACTGTTTAGTGTGGATTGTGGGCCGGTGGGATCATTGGACCGTACTTTTCCAAAGACGACGAAGGCAGGAACGTTACTGTGAATGGCGAAAGCTACGGTGCGATGATTACAAATTTTTGACAAATGTTAGACATTCGTAGCATATTTCGCAGCGTTGCCTGTTTCAATTCTTACACTTTATTTACCTGTAACGTAAAAAAAAAATCGAAGAAAAGTAGTTTGAAAAGCATCAAGTCGCTCAATCTTGAGGGTCGTTACACAAATCGTCAGAAATGAAACATTGACATAATTCTTACACATTCTTCGAAAAGTCTATCGATGTTTATATAGTTTGACTGCGTATTGTCTGCTTCTGTTTGTTGTACAAATTTCAAAATGACATATGAAGGAATGTCATTTACAAAAATTAACTGTCCATTGGATGATGCCACGTTGTACGTGTGTAATTTTTTATAAATTCGTAACTTCTTATTTTTTTTTACATGAATCATTTCGGTTTGTACCAATTTACATCTTACAATGCCATTACAATTCAAAAGTCCCAGCTCTTGACAATATTCGTATTTTCGATATTGCAGTGTGCTTATCTCTTTTGTGCATTTGTCACTCTGTTGCTGTTCCTTGAATTGTTGTCTGCAGGAAAAAAAAAATAAAACAGAAAAACAAGTGTTCTTATGAAACGCGCAAAGGTGCTCACAGCATTATATGTACATTTTATAAAATATTTTACATGCACTTTATTCTTTTACACCATGCAGATATGGGTAAAGCAACTCCATCGCTCAAAGTATTTCTTATTTCTTATCGCTTCATATGTATCTCTAAGTATACATATGTTATTATTATTACCGTTGCTTTACTGCAACGGATACTGTTACCATTTCGCGTATGCTGTTGACGTGTGCGCATATAAAATGAAACAAATTGCTCTCGTACACGCAAGTGAAAGCACTTCCCCATTGGCACACCGTATAACGATATGTCAACGCGTTATGTTACATTACATGCATATATACGAATGTACGTAAGTATAACAGCATTCAAGCACATTCACATTATGGATACCTGTGCTCAGCGTATACCGGTGTGTATGCAGCATATCTGCTTGCTGCTGCCTCTGTTGCATTATATCCTCCGGAGGAACCAAATTGGAATCCATCCATCTTGTAAAAGCGTACAAGCAAAATGCAACATAACATCATGCACCAAGGGAGGCAGGCTGTCAGACCATACGTTTCGCATAGAAGTACTACTCGTACTAATGCACTTATGTAGTACGTTGCGCGTCCTGTAAAATGGGCAACCGGATGCGACTGCGAATATGGTTCGTCGACCCGTTCGTAATTTTATTTTATTTTTTCTTTTTTCAAATATCTACATGTCGAAAATACGAGTATATGTACAAGGACGATTTGTTTTTACGTCCGTGTTTACACTTGAATGGGAATATATGTTATGTAGTAGCGGAAGTAGATATTGTAATAACAGAGAAAGAAGTATGTAAAAGTAATGTAGCAATACTCTGCCAGCTTGTTGTATTCACCTGTCAACATTTCAACTATTCTAAATAACATATAATTTTTTGTTTAAACAACAAACAAGAGGACCAACAATAACCAACGAGTATACAAAATCAACAAGAGTCTCCATTGAAAAGAGGATAACAATTACGTATATATTTTGCCTGTAATATAAATTGCATCAATATTTGCGCTATGTTGGTACCGACTGTTTACAAGATATTTTGTATGCCATTCCTGTTGCAACATAAAAATTAATAAAATTTGATGGTAGCAATGGCGATAGCATTCGTGTTGTATGTATATCGTATCGTACATCAAATCGACATGCTCTCTTTTTGCGCTGCACTTTAGCGTTATCGAAATACCGGAACAACCACCATTGGTATCGGTAGTGAAACTTTTAATGAGATCCTTTTTTATTGAGCCCTTTTTTTTTGTGCATCAATCAAATGCAGTTGTGTCCAGTAATGATGGCATCGATCCTTGCAATACGATATACGAATATGGCTGCGAGTATGACAAACAGACAAATTGGGTATTCGTATATTCTACGATATACGATTAAACTCATAGCTGCACATGTGAATATATCCACATAGAAATAAATAAACAATAAATATGCGTATGATGCGTATCCATGGATATGAACATATTGCAGCAGATGCTGCCAAAGTAACAAGCATGACAAACTCTATATTTTATGTGTGCAAACATATGAGTATTATGTTCGAATATACATAATATGGACGCATAGATTTTAAGAATGTGTTTTTTTTTTTTGTTTTTTTGGTATGTAAGTACAATGTAAGTAACTGACCTTTGACACTTTACAACAAACATATTTGGTTTGTGAGCATGCTTTTGTTGTCGCTGTATTTTCTGTATTGCATCAATGAAGTATACCATTTTGATTTATTTTTGCAATTAGGTTGAATATTTCTTTTCAACAGATTTCACGAGAAGCTTCCCCACGAACTTGCATTCTTTGAATTTTATGACAATTCCAATTTTGTCGGGGTTACCCTCAAGAGGTGAAAATAAGAGGGAAGTATAGGTTAGATTAGGTTATGTGGCTGCCCTCTCTCTGAGAGGACACACTTAGGCCAGAAATGCCCATTGTGACACCATCGAGCTTCTCTTCCAATACTGTTGTGCGTGTTAAATTTGAACAGCATTGAAAGGGACCTACTTATATTAGCCGGTTCCGAACGGCAGAACTCTTGTGACATCACTTTAACTTAGTTTTGTCAAAGAACTCTTTTAATAAGCATTTTTAGCATACTGTTACTGCCGGAAAAATTGCCATTTCTTGCCGGCAGGTGGGTACCGTTCGGAAGAAAAATCTTTTCGATATTACATTTTGTTAGGATTGAACCCACGACCTACAAATCAGAAGGCCAACGCACTAAAAAATTAATTGAGGTCGGTCATACACTATACCACTCTAGGGGGATTCTTGGGCAATTAGGGAAAAGATTTCCTACATAAGAGGAAGTATACTTGGGGAAATATTTGTGAAGAAAAAAATAATTGAGGTCGGTCATACACTGTATCACTTTAGGGGCGATTCTTGGGCAATTATGGGGTTATTTGTTGATTTTTAGGTGTTTTGAAAGCCTCTCTGAGGAGGACAGATACAGAGTAAATATGTTGAGGAGAAGAGCTGGGTAGGAAAAATGGAAAAAGTTAGCTTATATATTTAACCCTTCTATGTAAATGCTAGGTACGCTGGGGGCAGAAATGTTAAAAATTCTAATTTTGTAAAGCATACTCCTAGGAGATAGAGATAGAGCGTAAATTTGTTCGGAAGAATTGGTGGCGTTAAGTAGTTAATTCGCGTCGGTCACATGCCCTAAATTTTCTGTGATATCTGGTCAACAATATTTTCGATTTTTAGGTATTTTTCTGGACATTTTGTTGGCGAATCCTCATAAAGGGCGAAGATAGGGGTAGGTACAATATTATGTGTTAAAAAGAATCTTGGATAGAAAAAATTATTAGGAGCCCAGTCATATATTTTGCTACTCTAGCGATGATTCCTGGACAGCGCCAGGAATATTTATCGAATCTCAAGTGTTTTTACGTACTTTTTGTGGGCGATCCACAAAAAGTACGTAAAAACACTTGAAAAAAGTAAAAGTGGGGTTGGAATAATAAGTACATGTTACTCTGCTCTAGAGCCTTTCTGGGAGCAGTGGGAGCGAATTTTAGCAAAACCTCGATATTTCTATATGTTAAAAAAAGATGCTGAGGAAAAAAATGGGAGCCAGTCATACTTTTCACACAATTTTTTTGCCATTTCTGTATATTTTAATGAATATTCCAAATTTCATAATTTTTGTGAAATTAGAAACGAAATGCAACTTAATTTGAACCAACACTTGATTCTAATTCAATAATACCAAATTCATTTTAAGTGTATATTCGAGGATCATTTGGGTTATAGCAAGCCACTTGTATAGAACATTTTCTCTTCCCATTACTCAAAAGAAATTTTATGTTATCCGAACTGAGCTGTCATCGTTGCAGTCGAAATACTTTTGTGGCTGTGTTGAAAATCGTTGCATACAATTTGTTTTACTTTAAGCAAATGTTATCATTGCTACAATAGGTCACGTTGGTCTCTGTCGGCATTTTCTCATCGAATCGATTAATTTTTGTCATTATGGAGCATGCAAATGGATTTACCAACCAAAGAGGCAGAGTAATCTGATAAAATCAACTATCATTTCTTACTTGAAATGAAAACAAACAAACAAAAGTAGCACGGAAAGAAGCCACAACAAAAAGTATAAACGCCTACCACCTTCATATGTATTCTATATGATCATCAGCAATGGGACAAATGAATATGCGAACGCATAAATGAAAAGAAATTAAAGAATGAATGAAATTATGCGAAATTCGAGCACTTAACTCGTTTATTTATCGCCATTTCAAAGCGATGAAACGTAATACGACACTGAGCGATGCGTATAAATTTCACGCGTTGAAAAGGAAACGCCATGAAACGGAAATCGTACAGCACACATTCACACAACGATGCACAACATAACATTTGCTCATAAATACACACACACACACACACACACACACACGCACAGCCACACAGACACATACACATACATGTAGTACTAACAACACTGTGTGACAGGATATATGCATAACACCGTAACTGTGTTGTTGCCACTGACAGCGACAAATTGAAGTTTTAAAAGGGTATCAGCAGAGTATCAGTTTATTCACTTATTTTATTAATTCCAAATATATCGCGTATCAGCAATTTCAGCATTGGCAACGACAGCAGCAACAGTATCTGCTACATACTCGTACACATTGTAATACATTACAATACAATTTTTATTTACATAGCGTCCCATCCACCAACCTAAAATACCATCACACTCCATCACACCCAATCCAACAACAGCAACAACAAGCAACCGCAACGCAGCAGTCAACGAATGCGTCTTTCGGTCGCATTGATGCTGCTGCTGCTGTTGCTGCTGCTGCTCATTCACTTGTTTGCCCAATTTGTTTAGTTAGTGAGACACAACAGAGGCTGCATACAATGTATTGTGTGCACATACAGACATACTCACGAGTACAATACTCGCAGGAATATTTGATTTTCGAACAGGTTCGGTTCTTGAATATTTATAACTTGCTTGTGCAAAGAGCTTAGAGGGCGCGACGAATGAATAAGTAAATATTTATTTGCCTTATTTGAATAGGAATTAAATTACAGACAGATAGACATGGCTAAATTGATTCTGATCATGATTCTGATCAATAATATATATACTTTTGCATATATGGCACTTCGCCTTATACATATTTGTGACGTATGTTCGTATAATCGATAACTGTCTAAAAGATAGAGCTAACAAACAACTTCGAAAAAGGACTCCATGAAATCTGTATGAAATCTTCCATACAAAAGTATCCCTTTGAAATCATAATTTCATATATTTTGGTCGGAAATATAACTCCACTAAACTCAAACTTTCTGTATATAATAATTTCTCAAAATTACCCAATGATATTTGAACGAATGCTACGTCGATCCTTCATACAATAGTATGCTTTTAAAGTGAGTTTTTAAATATTACTCACGGCAATATAACTCCATGAAGCCAAAACTCGCTACACACGATTATTTTTACAAACTAACAAAATATTTCAAAAAAGGGGCATAATCCAATGAAATCCCCGCAGAACTACCATACAAATGAGTGTTTCGAAAGCAGATTTTTCGGTATTTCGTGGGGAAATCAAACTGCATTAAGCTGAAACTTGCTGCATGTGAATATTTTTGCGAACTACCCAAATGAGTTTGAAAAAAAACCTAGTCGAATGAAATTTACACCGACCTTCCATACAAAAGTATGATGTCAAATGCATTTTTTCAAATTTCTGCACATTTATTTATTGAAAAATTCATAATATGAGATTATTTTTCACTAAGAAGCGGATGATTATGTGCCACAGCCATCTGTCATACAAAAATATGTTTTCGAACATAGATTTCAAACTTTGCGTAAGTGATGGTGTCGTAATTTAGCTGATGTTCATTAAAATGCAGAGAAATTGCTGCTCCAACAATATGAGTTTTGTGAATAAAATAAAATCGGCCCTGAATACGGTAATATAACACAAGTAATAGCAGCAGCAGCAGCAGCAGCAGCAGCAGCGATAGCAACAGTATCAATACGTAATGTGCCACTTTTCGACATTCAAGCATAATCTCTTCCCCACTACTATTACATTTTACATTCAAATATGGTATGAGGTATATACTTTATATGTATATACCATCGTTTCACTTGTACGATAAATTTTCTGCTTACCGAATTCCACTACCCAATATCACCCACAATTAAGGCATTCGATATTCTTGTGATTTAAGTATTTGCGCGTGAACTTTTTAACTTTCACGTTGTCCTCACAACAACGTCTCACAATGTTTTTATTCTCTTTGCATTTTGCTTTGCATTAGTGAACGCATTACGCGTTCACGAGGTAGGCGAAAGGAAGTGCGATGTGTGTGTGTGTGTGTGTGCGAGCACGTACAACCCCTTCTATATGGAAGGTACGTCGTATACGTGTATGACTGCGTATTTTATTACGCCATCATGATGATAACCTCGAAAACATTCCAACACCATAGCGCCCATTTCAATGGCAAACAAATAAGGTAGAGAAAATGTTACAGTTATTGGTTACTGTTGCTGTTGGCATCTTATTTGTTTCAATATTGTTCGGTTGTCATGTCTCTCTCTCTCTCTCTCCCTCACTGCCATGACGATTTTCTTAAGTTCCTGCACTATGTAGCATGTAGTTACGTGTGTTGGAGCTCTTTTGAAAATTGAGCGTGTTGCCTTCATCGTACCTGTTTGATGTTTCTTTATTATTACTGTCAATTCGCGACTGTCGTTCGACTGTCGACTGAGAAAAATGACGACGGCGCAAATGGTGAAGGTGAAGCTCTTAATTTATTGAAAATTAATAGCTTGCAACGACATAAAACGAAACAAGCGGTACATATGTGTGTGTGTGTGTGTGTGTGTACACATAAGTGGATAAGGCTGGCTGGCTGCTGGCTGGTATGAAGAGGTGAGCATCCACCCAAGTGTCTGATGGTGCTCCGTTGCCATACAGCCGACGTCAATAACGATAATGGTGACGATGATGGTTTTACAGCTTTTTGTAGCTGATGGTTCCATGATTCCAACTACAATATGATACTTATAAATTTTGTGGGTTCGCCAGTAAGTAGTATGTACTGGTGTGTTAGTAAATAAGTGTGTACGTGCGTTCGAAAGTCTACATTGGAATTTCACATTACCATGTATGACAATAATACTTGTATATGTGTGGCAACAACATATTCGGTTGTGATAAGTAATCACGGTATTCAAAGATATACTAGTAGCTAGCTACGTATATCCATGTAGCATATACATAAGTACGCTGCACATGCTCGCCTACCGCATATGTTTTTGTTTCATTAATATTCACACACGTGTTTCATCTGTCGCCGACATAAATGCCGACATCCATAAATTTATTGTCTATTATTGTTGCTGTTCACTGCTGTTTCTTCCTGTTGTTTTTTTTTTTTTTTTTTTTTTTTGCTATGGCTGCAACAAATAGCCTGCAGAGCAAACACAACCAATTGCTAAGGGAAGCAACAACAAAGAAAAACTTATAAATAAATACTTAGTTTCATAAGTCCTTTATTTACATATTCGTCCACCCCCTAATATGTAGGTAGGTGCAGAATTCAAATGTATGAGACAAAATAATATGTTGCTAAAATTAACTTTCGTTCCATCATTGGGAATAATGAGCGTATATTATTGAGAATTGCGCATTTTTACATTATATTTTTATTTCGAATCGAAATATCGTATTTTCTGGGAGAACTTAAAAGGATACATTGTATCGTACATATGAAAAATTGATACTATTTGGCATCCGCAGACTAGTATTAGCTGTTCATTATTTAAATTTTGTAATAAAGATGAGTATTTCATTTATCGAGCTATCGATGATACTCATACACCCTTAAGAGGTGCAGATAAAGGGTAAGTCTATTAAGGAAGAATGTTGGAACAGAAAAACAAATGTGCGCCGATCATACATTCCATTATCCTAGGGATAATTTCTGAGCAGCTGTCGGGATACTTATCAATTTTAAGCTATTCTTCCGTGCAATTTGTAAGCGATCCTCCCAATGTAATATATATAAGGTCTAGTAAAAAGTAATCCATTATTTTTGCATTAAATTGAAGGCTTTATTTCCCACCAAACCCCACCAAACACATAGCAAAACCTTCAAAACCGACCATCAATCCTGGCTTGGCCACCATTTGAAGTGGCTCACCGCGATTCGACCATGACCGTTTTCGCTTGACCTTGTCGCAAGCGACCCACTTTTCATCACCAGTAACCATCCGTTTCAGAAATGGATCGATTTTGTTACGATTTACATATGGAAATTCGGTTTTTTTTTTGTGATAACTCATGTGGCACCCATACATCGAGCTTCTTTTTGTATCCAGCCTTATTTAAATGGTTCCAAACGGTTTTTCGTGCAATGTTTAGCTCCTGGAAAATAGAAACAGTGCTTACATGACGGTCAGACTCGACGATTTCCACTATTTGATCGATATTTTCGACAATTGGCCTTCCAGAGACATTTTGATCTTCAGGTGCTTCTAAGTTAATTTTGTAATGGAACTTCCCTAATGAGTAAACATACGGAGTAGGTATGTACAGAAAAAACGGTAAATAGTACAAATGACTGGGGATCAGTCATATAATTCATCTCTCTAGGGGAACTTTGAGAGCGATATTGACGGAATTCATAAAAAACTCGATTTTGTTGTGAAGACCTCACCGAAGGACTAGTGAAGAAATTAAAATGTTGAGAAAATATTTTGACAAGTTAGAGATAATGGAGAATGATTATATATTTTATATCTCTATGAACAGAAAAAATAATGAGAGTCGGTCATACATTTCATTGCTCTATGATAAATTTCTACGATATTATGAGGTTACTTCTTGATCTTCAGGTGTTGATTGTTAAGCGGTAAATGCTCATTCGAGCAATAATTTCTTTATGTTTCAGTTACGGGGTTGTCCGTACTTGTGTTAACCTATAAAGCTAAACTATTGCTGAAAGGTTGACAACATTGCTTGAAGTTCCAAACAAATTGCAGATAATTGAGATAATTTTAATGAATCGCTTTTGATTTGCCACAAGTACGGGTATAATTTTAATGAGACTTGAAATAATAAAGAACTGTCAATATTAGTCCCATGGCTAGTTGGTTATGGAGTCAAAGGAAAGCAATATACATATATACACACACACACACACGCACATAAGCATATTTATTTATTTTTCTTTATGGATGTTGCGCTTTGTGATCCTATTTGAGTGCCATATTCAGACAAGAGACCAAATGCAAAAGAAAGGCGTAAAATGTAAACATAAAATAAAAGAATCTACCTTCACTTTTGTACTATGTGGGCTTTATTGTGCGAAAATTGTACCTGTAAATGACACATTTCTGTTGCACACACACACACACACACACATAACATGCGCACTTGCCTTTATTTCTTTCTTACACAAGAAATAGCAGCATAGACTGCAAAGAAGGGAGGGCAAACGCCAGAGACCAGTGATAGCAGAAGTTTAAAAATCGTTTGCAAAGAATATGAGCGCAACGATGAAATCATTTAATTGTCCCATCAGGCATAACAAGAACAACAACAACAATAACACATGCTTGAATCTTTCGTGCAGCACAGCGATGCTGTGTGCACAGCAGCTCCTATAGCTTTTGTGTTGCTCATGCAACGATAATCGTCGACCAAAGTGGAATACAAAATAATAAAATAAAAGTGTATTTAGATGAAAAGTGGTAAAAAAAAACACATTTTTTTTATAGAAGAACAAAATGAAGTTTATACTATGATTCTATTTTTTTAGTTTTGTTTATTTTTTTTTTTTTAATTCAAATTGAATTACCACAAGGCGGCACTCACCGAACAAATGGACAGTGAAATGTGAATAGACAACAGATAGTGATGTGGTGCAGCAGATGTAAGCAACAACATAGAGGCGTTGGGGCAATGTGTCCAAATACACGGCAGAAATTAGCTATGCCAACGTATCATTCAGCAACACACTATGTTATATCACCAACGGAAGCGATGTGAGAACCACTTATTGCTAGTGCACAATATGCGGGAGAGAAATTGTATATGTGTAATGTTGCGGATGCAACATTTTACTTTTATATGCAATGACGCAACCAACGAACCAACCAACCAATCAGCTATATAGGAGCAATAGCATCAAGAAAACACGGAAATGAAAATTTTATGAGTGGAAATTTAATAATTCTACTACTGCTGCTGCTACTGTAATTCGATGATACCCCACAAACACTGCAACTCAGACACATATGGTGGTTATGTGTTTGCTTGGATATGATTGTATGTATGTATGTGTGTGTGTGTGTGTCACATGTACGGTACTACTTCAAATCGAAATCGTCGTAGTAGTCGTTATCATCCTTTATCAAATGCAATTTGCTGTGAATTTATAAAATTTAAACGTCGCCGTCACCGCACGGTGTCACCTTTGCATATAAGCTGTAATCAAAAAGAGTAAACTTTATGTAATTTCAAGCAAAATTTTACATTATCAAGAGATTGGCCCTATCACTATTTCTAACTCCAATATGCTTCAACCTTTCGTACTGTAATAACTTAGTATAGTCGTCCTGAGGTCTTTAACTCCGACGCCTTGCTGGAACTCGTGAAAGCTGAGCCAAGTTTGACAGTCGATATGATGGCTGCAAGGTTGAATTCATCACATGGAACAGTTTACAGGCACCTGGTTCAATTGAGCAAGGTTTCAAAGCTGGGAAAATGGGTTCCGCATAAACTTTCCGTCGCAAACCTTCAACAGAGAATGAATGTGTGTTCTCAGCTGTTGCAGCGGCTTAAGAATGAGGGTTTTTTGAACCGTATTATTAGTGGGGACGAAAAATGAGTCCTTTATATAATCCTATTCGCAAACGCTAGTGGTTAGATAAAGATCAAACATCAGAACCAACCCCCAGAGATGGCCTCCTGTTGATGGAATATGGCCGGTATCATTTACTTTGATCTGCTGGAACCAAACCAGATGATCACAGCTGATTATTATTGTCATCAACTATCCAAACTGAACGAAGCACTTGCAAAAAAATCGACCGTCTTTAGTCAATAGACGCAGAGTTTTGTTTCACCATGACAACGCAAGACCGCATACCGCAAGACAGATCTTAGGCAAGCTGAACGAGCTCGGATGGAAGCTAATGCTGCATCCACCATACTCTCGGGATATTGCACCTTGCGATTATCACCTTCTCCGCGAACTTTAGTCCTATTTAAGTGATAAGAACTACACCTCAAAAGAAGCTATAAAATGGGATATCGATGCGTATTTTGACTCCAAGGCAAGGACAATTTTTTGAGCAGAGAATTAAAATTTTGCCTAAACGCTGGGAAGACATTGTAAATGATAATAATGCAGGAAAATATATTATTGATTAATAAATACTAAATTTCTTTTTTATTTACTTTAAAACCACCTAAGAAAAACGCACGAACTTATGAACTGACCTGATATAATATTCATAGGTTCACCAGAAGGCTTTTAAGTATAAAAAAAAAAATTTCATTTCTGTACTGGAGTTGGACTAAAAAGCAGCTTAATACTTTACATTTTCAATTAAATGTTCTTCTTTCATAATTCTACATTCAATGCTCTGCATAATCCAATTTTCTGTACCCACTACCCACTCAACATGAAAACGTTTTAAAAAAATTGCAATTTTTGAATCAAAATATCATTAAATTTCATCCCTAGACCAAAATTTTGTGAGAACACATTGTTGGCTTAATTATCTTCAACAATTAGGGACATTTAAAGCGATAGAGAATTTGAAAGAATTCGCACTTATTTTAAGGCTTCCATATAGAGTATTTACTGCGATTTGTTCAATAATGTTGCCAGAATGAAAAATTGACGTATTAGGTCTACAATTTTATATATTTCTCATACAAAATTACTATTTTGACTCACGTAATGAAGTTGCCAAGTCAATGCAATCGCATTCACCTTTAATCATTTTTTTTCCCCCTATTTTCTGTATAAGATTTACTTTTTGTCTGACATTGCAACACTTTGCAACGCCACCACTACTACTGTTACTTCCTCCACACTATTGCTGCTGAGCATATAGCGTTGTTGGTGTTGATTCTGATATTGGCGCTGCTGCAGCGGCAACTAATAAAATTTTGTTGCCCACGGGGCATCCGGCAAGTGCTTATGTTTTTCCAAGGATGATAGTAGCGCCATTATGGCATTGTATGAGCACATATTTTTCATTACATTGTTGTAGGTACGAGTAGTATGTTGAAAGTATGTGTGCATATTTCTATTGTTGCTGCAATTTTAAACTAAATCCTGATGTGGGTACGTGTGTGTGTGTGTGTGTGTGTGTGTGAGTGTATGTTTTGGTCATCGTCAACTGATAGCTACATAATTTGAGCTGTTGAACAGAGGGAAATAAAATTTAATTGCAGAGGAAATCATTTTGCACGCGTACTCTAAAGCCTTACTCCTACTACTATGTACATATACATTTGTGTGGTTGTGTGTGTGTGTGTATGTGTTAGTATTATTGTTGTATTTTCTTATTTTACACACAAACAGTGCAACAAAAATGTTTGTTGTTTTGTAATTTTTATACGTATATTTTTATTTTTATTATTATTATTTTACTGACCACTGACCAGCGTTTGGTGTTAGTTAGCAATCGTGTGAATGAAACAGCGAATAAATTGGCAAAGTTGGTTGTTTTCATTTATTTTTTGAAAATTTAAATAATATAATTGAATAACTTTAGCAAAAGTGTCATGCGGTTTGTGTGTGATTCATTTATCCCGCTGATATTGAACATGCAAAGCAATCGATATCCAAATATACTCGTATGTAGGTTTGAAAATTAGGTGCGATATTTAAATATATGACTTTTTTGAAGCTGTAGAGCTATTTTATCAATGAGAATAACTAATCAATATTTCAGCCGTTTGCGAGCGACAAATTTCCATGTCAAATTTCAATGATCCATTTATTTAAGCAAAAAAATGACTTAAACGTGCTGCAAATTAGAAATTTTGGCTGAGAATCATATGTTAAACTTCCAAAGATCCATTTCAAATGAGCTGAATATAAAAATGAAAACAACATATGTGTCTCAGATGAATTTTATTTCGAATTTGGAATGAATTTGTTTGTAGGTGCCCTCTTAAAGGGCGAAGATAGGACTGAAGTATGAGGAAATTCGAGAATGGTGACAACTGCATTAATTTTTGTCAAAGTTTTCAATTTTGTACCGAAGCCTCTTCAAGGGATCGAGATAGGGAATATATATGCTCTGGAGAATTATTGGGAAAGAAAATTTAATGGGGGTTAGCCTTAAATTTCGTTCCTTTAAAGCTGATTTCTGGGGTGCTAAGTGGTTATATGTCGATTTTAAGGCGTGTTTGCATACATTTTGTATGGCAGTCGACTTAAAGGGTGCATATAGTGGCTGAATATACCTGAGAAAATGTTTTGATTAAAAAATTAATAAGACGTATTTGAGAAAGAAGTCTATTAAAACCTTAATTTTGTGTGAAAGGTGCCCTAAGGGTGGTGATTTTGGGTATGTACGATATGTGTGGAAGAGATGTTGGAAAAGAAAAATTAATAGAAGTCAGCCGTACATTTCACCCATAGGCCGATATATTGATATGTAGTTGGAATCACCTTAATGTTAGAATCGATTGGTTTGACATATTTCCCGTATAAAAATTTGTCAAAAAGCCGACTCTAATTTTAAGATGATTCTAAATTTGACGAGTCATTATGTTCAAATAATAAGAGACTGATAAAAAAACGAATGTTGTCCAATTTTAAGGTTCATGTGACTATTCTAAAATTTCATGAAACTTTCTATTTGATGGTTTTTGATCAAATTGAATATTTTTAGCCTATGAGAACTAGCAAAAATAAAGATCCATACGCAGGGTTCATATTAGTATGAAAGAAAAGCAATTAATAAAATCAAAAATGGTATTTTGCTTGTTGCAGAAACGGGAAATTTGATAGTTATCATTATTCAATATGAACTATCTTCCATCTTCTGAACCTTATACTCCTTGTTGTTTCATACAAACTCTTATAGAAGCATATAGAATCTAAACGAAATAGGTAATCGTACAATTTGACCACATCAAATCAGCTTATCGCATTCTATACTCTACTGACATTGGCTGATTTGGTTTGTGTGGTCTTCAATATTGATTGTGGCAATATGGGGTCAGTCCACTGTTGCATTCCCTTAGATACAACTACGAAAACTACATATATCTGCCATACGTTATCTAGTTATAAGTATGGTACAATATCATTGCACTGACAATGAGACAGATAATATCGAATAACAGAAATTGTACACTTTAAGCATTTATATATCTTTCTGTGTAGCTATGTCGATTTCAAATCAAACAGCCACTATAGCTGATTTATGTATCTATCGAATCTAAATTGCATTTCCATGTTTCTCTCATACCAACCTGCATAAAAGATGATATTGCTGTTGCCATTGCCATTGATGTTGCATATATTTGCATTGTATCCATGAGAAATTGTGCAAATAATATAAATTTGTGGGAGTAGAAATATTTCTTGCTGCAAGCAATACTTATGGTAGTACCATGCACAAATCAATCCACAATTGCTACGAAGAACATTTAATTATATGGGAAGTTAAATTTGGTAGCAAATGATGGTTGCAAACTAAAAAAAAAAATAACACACACACACACACACATACAGTAGCATTGAGTTAAGTGGAACGGAAATTCGCAGCATTCCTTATTCCTGCTTACGATATATTTGCTACTGCTACTGCTAATTATATTTATCGTATGTAGTTGCATCTGTATCATATCGTGTATTATTTAATTAATTTCAATATGAGCAAACCACATAATATTCGTACAAACATATGGATTACTATTTTTTCTTACAACACTCTCTACTACACTATATTTATTTAAATCCATTATACTGATCCCCTACTGTTGGTAAAATATTACTGTAATTTTATTTATGTGCTTTCTTCTTTTTTGTTACGAATTTCAGCTAATTCTCGAACTTTGCCACATCCACGACACAATAGCAATAATAATGCTATCAACATTATGGATCATAGAGCACGCGACGATCAAATGCTGATTAATAAAGGCGTATATATTCCGTCCCCATCGCCAGCGCCACCGCCAGATGGCTCATATTATAATATGAATAGCGATCGATATTTATCGTATCCACCAATGGTGAGTAAATAGAATATATTTAAAAAAATATTTTAAAATTCCATGCTGAGGCTCTTATATTGAAGGTAGGCGTATTCGAGTACGCCATATTAATTCATTTATTCGATATTTTTATATTTTTGTGCATACCTTTGTATGGAATATACGAGTAGGTGTAGTTTTTATCCAATTTCGCCCATTTATATGTTTGGGGCGGCTCCACCATTACCAAAACTAATTTTAGTTTGGTTATTGCTGGTGCCGTGCGCTCAATGGTTAGTGTGGTGGCCTTCTGATCTCTAGGTCGTGGGTTCAATCCCCGGCTGAAGCATAACAAAATTAATATCAAAAAGATTTTTCTTTCGAAAGGTATCCACCTTCCGGCAGTAACAATTTGCCATGAAAAAGCTTATAAAAGAACTCTGTGATAAAGCTAAGAAAAAGTGATGTCACAAGGGTTCTGCCGTTCGGAACCGGCTAAAATAAGTAGGTGCCTTCTAATATTGTCCAAAATTTAACGCGCACAACAGTAATGGAAGAGAAGCTCGGTCAAAGAGCCCTTCGTGGCTCATAAGTGCCTTATATTTATTTATTTATTTATTTTTATTGCACCTTAGTGAAGCGTTTTTTATATTTTGTTGTTTTTCGAAAATATGAGGGGTCACTATTAATTTTGTTGTTGTTTTTTTTTTTTTCAAAAACCAGTTACTATGGAGTTTTTTAGATACCAGAAATTCATATCCGATATTTCCAATATTAAGAACATCCACCAGAGGGTGATACAGAGGAATTTCTTATAATGTTTTACGTCCTTTCTAAGGAAAATCATAATTTTGACAAAATAATAAAATAATTAAAAATATTTTTATTTATTTTTATGAATGTTTTGTAACTTATAAAACTTTGAATATCGAAATTGTCGCACTCTCGTATAACAGATTTTGTATGGCAACACTAATTTATAGCATCACAACAAGTTTGACATTAGTGTCAAACCGGCAAACAACATGAATAAATGAGATAAACCTTTCAAAATATTTTTTAAAAATCCTTTTTTCAATTTATATAATTTTTTTTAACTTATGAGAAATTCATCTGTAGCGCCCTCTGGCGAATGTTTTTAGCAAAAAATAAATATCAGAAATGAATTTCTCGTACCTTACCAACTATAATATTTATTATTATTTTTTTATTTTAATACAAAGTCGTAGCTTTGGTTGTGATGTTTATTTTCAAAATTGTCTTAGTTGCTCAAAAGCCACAATTAACCACCTAACTACATGATGCACTACCTACATATTGTAGAAGTGACACTTTTGTAAAATGATGGCAATTTTAAAATGACCACCTTATAATCAGTGTGTGTGTGTGTGTGTGTGTGTGTGTACTTTAGTTTGCATAGTGAATGAGAGCAGCAGCTTGTGAAATGAGTTTTGTTGGCATGGTCGTGCTTCTGGCATATACGATGTATGCATAGTACGTACATACGAGTACTATATACTGATAAGCCGAAAGGTAGGTCATTCTATGATGATATTTTTTTGTGTCTGTGTGGAATAAAAAATGCATACAGTTACTTTGGTCTTTGTACTTTAGCTTAATCACTCTGTTTGGATCTGGCGAGGGTGTACGTATTATTTTGTGCAATTAGTTTAATTTGATGCACTGACACGCTGTGTATTATGTATATGAGAGTGTGTGTGTGTGTGTGTGTATGCGTGTGTGTTTATTTGCGTGCATAAAGTTTAAACAACAAGTAAACTATGTAAGAAGATCAAATTGCCATTTTTTTATGATAGTCACACCCATTCAATTTTCAATCAAATATAACATACACTCTTGCTCGCATTCAACTATGTACGAGTAGCTATTAATACGTGTATTGACCTCGAAAACAATTATTTTAAAAACGACAAATAGAGAGGAAGAGAGGGGGAGAGAGAGAGTCTTTTAATTACGTTCAATGCATAATTGAATGATCAAAGTGCTGGAATAACTTTTGAACTTTGCTGAGAATATGGCGGAGCATACAGTTAGTTCTTTTTTTTTTTATATCATAATGGCTGATTGACTGACCCTCAGAGTTAATTTCTTCAAAAAGTTTTTCTGATTATTTTTTACATTTTTTTTTATCTTTTCTCTTTTTGGAGGATATCAGCTTATTTAACGCTTCCTGGCATTTTGCCGCTTTTAATTAATTTTTATTATTAATTTTTTATTTCATTCTCTCTCCCCTGTTTCTCTTATTTGCTCTCTATCTCTCTCTATTTTTCTTTTGTTTAGTTGTTTAAACAAGAAACTATTTTATTTTATTTCATCTTTCATTGTGTGTGTGTGTGTGTGTGTGTGTTTATGGATAAGTCTGTGCATACTCTCGCATTTAAGCTATGTTTTTTTTTCCTTTTTCTTCTTCTTCTTATCTTTCGGAAAACACTGCTTGCAACTACAACATATACATACATGCACATATGTTTGTATTGTATTTGCAGTCATGTTCCCGCGTTGATATGCTTCTTCGTATGTTGTATTAATACAATAAATACATATGTACAGATCCATGTATTCATTTTACTTCCTGCTGATAGAGAGAAATGATGATGATGAGAAACAGAAACAGGCACACATTTGTGTAGAACGGTGCTACCGGGAGGCAGGTTTCATTATATGTGATAGCGAAGAGATTTATCTCGGAGCACAATTTGTTTGGCTTAACTTTTTCTGCAGCTAAATTACCCAGCGCGTATGTAAAACGGTATTTACTTAAGCTAAGCACTCACATACACACACACACACACATATATATACAACATCATCACATGGCAGTATTCATTTCATGAATTTTTTTTTGATATGCCGCACATCAAATGCAACACTGTTGCTGTTATTGCTACTACTGTGGCATGCGGCAGCATATCTTGTTTCCTTCAATATTTGTAAAGGGTGTGTTTGTTAGAATGTTGTAATTTCTAATAAAAAACTATTGTTGTTATGAATAGATTTCACTACTTAAGAAGTTGTTAAAAAAATGACAAAATTTGTTAATTCAGCAACGCACATACTGTTTTGATTTGTGTCCGCCTACATTGTATGCATTTTTTAGCGAAAGGCCAGACATCTACCGTTAAAAGGTCAAATTTTTGCAAGAACTAAAACCACAATTTGGATCATGCGTTTGTATAGGACAAAAACCTAACCTAAATTGCACTTTCCCTTGCGAAATTCTTCTTTGGCATAATTTTTGTTTGAATGCCTTGATTAGGGGACAAATGTCACAAATGACCACAAAAAAAACTCTTCAGATGCCACTACAATGAACCAAATTGTTAATATTTGGTATTTATGGGATCCATTGGGCCATAATTCTTTAGATTTGTGTCCCATTAGCACTATATTGCTAATGTTGAACATTTTGGAGCCATGATATTACGATGGCAAGACGAAGTATCTAAGGTCAACAAACAAAGAGTCCCGGCATCTTGGACAGCGCGTCACTGTTGACAACTACGCTTTTGAAGTAGTAAGGGACTTTGTCTATCTTGGAACCAGCATTAACTGCAGTAATGACGTCAGCTTGGAGATATTGCGAAGGATCACTCTTGCAAACAGGTGCTATTTTGGGCTAAGTAAGCAATTGAGAAGTCGAGCCCTCTCTCGAAGAACGAAAACTACACTCTACAAGTCTCTCATCATGCCTGTCCTTACATATGGCGCTGAGCCTGGACAATTTCCACCTCGGATGAGCGAATGCTTGAAGTTTTCGAGAGAAAAGTCCTACGCAAGATCTGTGGACCTAGTTGTGTTGGTGGCGAGTACCGAATAAGGCGCAACCATGAGCTGTACGAGCTGTATGCCGATATTGACATAGTAAAGCGCATCAAAATCCAGCGGCTGCATTGGCTAGGTCATGTAGAGCGAATGGAAGAACACACTCCAAATAAGAAGATGGAAGAGGAAGACCTAACCTGCAGTGGAGAACCCGACGGTGCTTGGAATTTCTAACTGGCGCCAGCTAGCGGAAAACAGAGATGGCTAGCGAAGCATGTTATATTCAGCCTAAATCGATATTCGGTTGTTATATCCACATAAGTAAGTAAGTAATAGCCTAGACAGATGGCAGCCTAATTCCGGATTACCGGCGCAC
The DNA here is from genome assembly GCA_963854835.1 of Megamerina dolium. Taxonomy (NCBI): domain Eukaryota; kingdom Metazoa; phylum Arthropoda; class Insecta; order Diptera; family Megamerinidae; genus Megamerina; species Megamerina dolium. Next base: position 1,580,034 of record OY978525.1, read on the forward strand.
TTAATCCGAATAAAATAATAACCTGACAGACGGCAGTATTGCGGATTAACTAAACGGCTGATTGCTGTTTTATTAGGTCTGTCCACTTACATTACTATCACTATCAATTTCTGTCGTCTATCACTCTCGATATGAGAAAATCTACAAGAAGTACGGTAACTGAAAACTATCAGAAACTTGTAAATTGACATTCACCGTTCGTAATTGGCAGCTGGATTTATTTGTTCGCCAAGACCTTTCATGTTGAAAACTGTTAACAATTGTTGAAAGTTTTTTGTTAGCGAACACACCTAATATTTTGTAAAATGGATGGAGAAAAATTCACAATAGACAATTTTCAGCAGTGTTGCCATCGCAAATTTCCCTAATCCTCTTTTATTTTGAGAATTAACTCATAGAGTTTATGCGGATTAGCTGCAGTTAATGCCCGAGTTAATTCGAATTAACTCGGTAATCCGGAATTAGGCTGCCGTCTGTCTAGGCTATAAGATACTATAAATGCGCTCCATCAATTTGGAGGAGATGTGATTTCATCAAGGCGAGATATAGTGGAAGCGTTTCATATAAAAGTTGGCCGTATACATATAGCAAAAAACAGAGCTAGGTGGTTGAACTCTGTTTCACATCTATTTCTTTGGTTAAAATGTATAAGGTTTGTAAAAATTTTTAAGATCCGCAAGTAGACACACCCAAATTTCAAATATAATCGATTTCAGTAATGTGGGATATCTATAACTTGTAATTGATTTCAAAAAATGTCACAACAACAATCAATCTACTTGCAGAAGAAAATTATTATTATTATTTAAAATAATCTAATAAATTATTTCGCGAAATGAAGTTGTCATCGGCTATGCCATAAAATCATATCCCGTACAAAATAGACGTTTTTTCTGTACTGAAACTACAACACTTTTTTAAAAAAATACCCTTTACATTCATACTTGTTTATACATATATGTATTTATATACATAATACTTTACATGGCATAGAGAAAATTCTTTCTCGTTATTATTTATATTCAATCTCCTTTCGTGTCTCTACATTTTCTTCTTTTTACATCTCAGCAGCAGCGGCAGCAGCAGCAGCAGCAGCAGGAGCAGCAGTAGAAAAGCATTTATTGACATAAAGTTGTAGAAAACTTTGCATTTTGTTGCATCGAAGCAAAGCAAAACAAACATAATTTCCTTCTCACGTCACCCGCACAGGCGCAAACACAACCAAACATGCAATAACTATACAATACAACAACAACAAAGCCATACATTGTGCAGCTTTGGCAACAGTGATGTGCTGTGCTGTTGCTGCGCTATGCTATGCTGTGCGGATGATGGTGTTGGCTAATCGCAAGTAGTGATAACTTTCAAGTTTCATTTAGCGTGTTCATCGCGTACCAAAAACTTTAGCACGCACGCATACACACACACAAACACATACAAATGCACATGGGTCTAGTATTGTATGTATGTACATAGAGGTACACATGAGCGAACACATACGAGCGTGATGCACATGAATGAATGAATGAATGAGTGAGTGAATGAACGAACGAATGGAGTACAAGAAGCAGAAATCGAGCGTTTTTATTTGTTTTACATTCTATATCCATGGTTCATTGTTTGTTGCATGTGAGCGGCGGTAAGAGAGGGAAAGGGGTACCGGGAAAATTAAATTAAAACAGCATCACTGCTCACGAACATGATGCTAAGCTGATCCGGAGTATTTGAAATGGAAATAATAAATTTTCAAACTAACAGTCGAGAGCTTAAATGCAACAATTGGCATTGAAAGGGATTAAGTGCGTTGAATACACCACCACGTTCGTATACATTCATATTACACATACACATGTATGTACCATGAACTGTGCAAACATACATGTTCGCAACAATGTATATATAAGATGCCCTCATCCTTTTAAATGTTGCTTTGCAGTACAAATATTGTGTCCATTTCACTTCAAATTCATCGTCCTTTAATAAATGTATTAGTCATGGGTGGTGGAATGCTATAATATGGTAGTTGTTGTTGTTGTTGGTGGCGACATACTCACCCAGTACCCACCCAAGACTTAGCTCCAGTTATGAACAATGTGGCATCACATGTCCCTGTCAGATATTGCGGTTGTATGCTTGCTCCCTTCTTAATAACGTGCATATGTATGCAGCATAATCATTTATCAAGTATGTACGAGTAAACAGCTAGCAATTGTGTATACGCTTAGCGTATTTACGCAGTATATACTACGTACCTACTCTCCACATAGTATATATCGATAGACAAACAAAAGATCAGTTCTTGAGCATATGATGTGGCGCATTTTATGGTGATTGTGATTATTCTACTGCTGCTGCTGCTGCTGCGGCTGCCGTTATTACGGCTGATGCTTCTACGATATACGGATAAATTTAAAGCTTAGAAACAAACAAAACAAAAGCAAGCGAATAGGAGAAAACAAACCGCAAATTGTATGCGCGCACAAGCATGCATTAAGCTGCCACCATTGATGCATCGTTGACGATTTACTTGCACAAGGAGGTCGCATGTGATAATTAAATTCTGCTTTAAGCAAGCAATTCTTAAAGTTTCTACTACTAGAAAAGATTTGAATTTAACTAAAATTAAAAATAAATTCTGTTTTATATACAGGGTGATATTTTAGCAACTTTCTTTTTGGCAACAGTGTTATTGACATCTTAGCAGTTTTTGTGTAACATGTTACTGTCAAACATGTTCAATTTGGTCTATAATTTAAGCATTAATCGACTTACAAATGAACAACGCTTGCAGATTATTGAATGTTATTATCAAAATTTATGCTCGGTTGTTGTTGATCACCGTGAATTATTAATTCGGCGCCGTACGCAGCAATTGGGCCTCTATTATTCCACTACGTGGAAAATTTTGCGGAAGGATTTGGGTGTAAAACCTTTTAAAATACAGCTGGTGCAAGAATTGAAGCCACAGAACCTACCACAACGGCTAACTTTTGGAGAATTGGCGATGGGATGCTTGGATGAAGATCCACTTTTTTATCAGAAAATTGTGTTCAGCGACGAAGCTAATTTCTGGTTGAATGGATACGTGAACAGCAACCAGAGCAACCAGAAGCATTGCAATAACTGCCAATGCATCGCGAAAAATGCACTATTTGGTGTGGCTTATTGGCAGGTGGCGTCATTGGAACGTATTCTTTCAAAGATGACGAAGGCAGGAACGTGCAATGATTACAAACTTATTTTTTTTGCCCAAAATGGAGGAGCTGGACTTAGCTGACATGTGGTTTAAACAAGACGGTGCCACATGCCACACAGCAAGCGAAACAACGGCCCAATTGAGAGGCGAGTTCGGTGAACAGTTTATTTCACGTTTGGGGCCGGTCAATTGGCCGCCTAGATTGTACGATTCAACGCCTTTAGACTATTTTTTGTGGTGCTATATTAAGCCAAAACGGTTGACGCACTGGAAGCCAATATTAAAGATATTATTCGTGAGATACCGGTAGATATATTGCAGAGGGTATGCCAAAAAAAATTGGTTATCTTTTATTATGAAAGAAGTTAATTTGAGTTCATAGTAGATAAAAGTAATTGTATGTGCAAATTTTAAAATTCTAGCTTTATATTGTATTTAGGTATTGAAAGTCTGAAAACTTAGGTTCGAAATCATAATTTTGTATGGCAGGTAGCCGTATTTTTTACTGCCATTTATTATTCATTCATTTTTCAACTCATTCATTTATTGATAAATAAATTGTTTTTTACTGAGTTCTAGGTTGATTGCTTTATATTTCTAGGCAAAAAGTGCTAAATATCACATCCGAAATCAAATTTTTGTTTGTATGAGAGATAGACGTAATTTTCATCCTATTTCACGCATTCCCGATAAAAATTATTCATTGGAAGGAACAAATTATTTGTATTGAGCTCCATTTGTTTGATTATGTCCAAGCATAGGTAGACGATGTCTGTGCATTAACATGAGGAAATTCCCTAAGAATGGTGTGTGCAAAAGTACAGAAGATTCTGGATAAGGTTGATGAGTGCACCACCAGACAAGTTCTTTCCGTTAATCCGAACAAGACCACAATGGTACTGTTCACGAGAAAATAGAAGATGAATGGTCTCAACCTACCAGCACTGAAAGGTGTGACACTCAAACATTCCAACGAGGTGAAATACCTAGGTGTAACACTAGATAGGAAACTAACTTGGAAGACACATGTTAGACTAAAGGTGGAAAAAGCATTGAAGGTTTTTCAACGGTGCCAAAGAGCCTTTAGGAAAAGAGCCTCTAGGCACTGAAACCTGCTGTGGTCCTTTGGATTTACACAGCTCTTATCAAACCCATTATCACATATGCTTCCGTGGCCTGGTGACGACGGACTATGGTTAAGTCCGCTCTTCTGGAGCTAAACAGACTACAAAGAAGTGTATGCTTAAGCATTACGGGTGCAACGAGTACTACCTCAGGAGATGCCCTTAATGCCATGCTTGATTTACTTCCATTGGAGGAGGAGGCAGTGAAAGCGATGTGACGTCTATACACGTATGGTTACTGGCAGGAAAACGGAACTTCGGGTGACTGCTCTTGGCTCCTAAAGATAATCTGAAGCCTATAGTTTCATTCGGGTAAAAATTTGAATTCAAATGAACAATTCAAGTGAACAATGGAGCGATCCAGAGATCATTCTGAGTAATTTGATGAATATTTTCCAGACTGATGGATCCAAAAATGACCAAGGCTCTGGATCCGTACTTGGGGGAAAGCGTGAAGTATCATTATGCTATGGGAGAGGTGGCAACTATTTTCCAAACGGAAATATTTCCTATTCTGAAAGTAGCAGACTGGATATTTGAGAGGAAATGGAGAGGGAAACAGATTGGTATCTGCAGTGACAGTCAAACTGCACTAAAGGCCCTGGAGAACTCAAAACTTACTGCGAAAATTGTTCATGAATCTAAGATGAAGCTAATCCAGGTCCAGCCTTGAAAGCTGTAAAACTGCAAAGTGTTTTGTAATGAATCTGAACAAAAAGCTGTCGAACTTTCTTTTGAAACTTGGAAGGAAATATATTTGGGGCCAACATAGGTATCATAGGAAATCCAATATGTATATCTTGTTTTTAGGGGGAGGACAGCACAGAGCATTTCCTCTGTGTTTGCTCTGCCTTCGCTCGAGCAAGATTGCGCACCACTTGGCTCACTCTCACATCCATCCATCCATCCACGTCCATGTAAAAATTGCCTTAAAAGATCAAATCGAGCTCAGAGCGAATCAACCAATTGGAAGCAACAAAATTAATGTGCAAAATTTTTATACAAATTGCTTTCATCTAAATTTTTGCTGCTAATGGTATCCATTGTCATATAACATTGCATTCTTTGCATTATAAAATGATTTGAAGCATTTTTGATTATTTTCAATTTATGGACTTTTCAAATAGCTTTTAGCTATCTACAATTCGATCGGCTTATTCTTATTCCATTGTTCTTACTACTACTACTACTACTACTACTCAAGCTAAAATTTATAAGTGTTTCCTACAAAAGTTAACACAAAATATTTGATCACTTTTCCGACTTTTGGACATTGAATGGATTCTATCGTTTCCTCTTTCGGTTTTGCAGTTTTTTATTTTTACATTTGACTTTTGTGCTATTTGTGCTCAACTTTAATTCTTTTTCGTCTATTTGATTTTGTTTTTTTTTTTTGTGTACGGTGCGTGCGTTCAAAGAAATGCTTGAGTTTACTTATGTACTCTAAGAATATTCGAATATTCTTTCTATTCGCATGTTGTTTTGAACTTTTGTTAGACCAAAGAAACTTTTTTTGCTGTGTTGCATCTTCGTTGTTGTTGTTATAATAGTGAGTTCTTTCTGATTTTTGCCCAAGTTGTTTTCTTTATATTTTGTCCTTTGAACATTGTTGTCATACCAGTCATCATTAATGTCATATTTAGTATCTTTGAGCTGTCATTATATTGAATATTTTATTATATTATCGCAATCGAGCACTCTGTCAGAGTGTTGTGTTGTAAGTGTGTATAGCTTCCTTTACACCTGGTTTGCCATAGTACTTCACTTATGGAACGTTTGTGTGCATCCGTAAAAACAAACTAGCCCAATTAACATAGCAAAGCAACCATACGCATGCATACATACAGACACATATGTACATGTATGTGTGCGAAAAATTATAAATATGTGGCCTTACTCTTTTAACCATCTTTTGTCTGTATGTTTTGACTTGAGTTGAATTGTTGAATTGAATCGAACTAAACTGAATTGAACTTTTCCATTTACAATACGCACTTACTTATTCACGGCAAAGGTCATTTCTATAGCATTCATTACTACTACGTACTTCTTCATCATGATCAGCATCTTCTTATTTAGCTTCAATAATTCCCAAGGAATTTGCAGTCACTTTAGTAGCCCTTGTTGTTATTGTTGCTGTTGTTGTTGTTTTGTATCTGCTGTTGTTATTTGATAATCCTAGATGGTGGTTGTTAGATGTTTGTGTTGTGTGTATTTGTGCTTGGAACCCAATATAAATTCCACAAATTCACAACACAAAGTCCATTTACGGATTTATTACCCTTTTTACAACAACAACAAATACAACAACGAAAACCAACAACCAACAACTATAAAACGAAGAGGATGATACTAGAAGCGACAAAGTATATACTCATATGTATATCGTAGTAGAGGAAGATCCATATAACAGTAATGTTGCTAGTTGGTACAAAGGATATCTTTTGCATTTGGACAGTGGAAGCTATTTTCTAACAAATCTCTTATTATATGGGTACTTATATACTTATGATACAGTAGACGCTCGATTGATGGGAAAATGATGATTTAAAAATATTTTACTTCCAAAAATATTTGTGAACCAAGTAAATTTGTAATTGCTAAGGATAATAAGAATTCTTCGAATAAATTTAATATGCAAATATTTTCAAATTTGTGCATAAAATCATCGTACATACATCACACAATCACATAATCGAATACATACTGTTAATATACGATTACTATGTAAAGCATCTTATAATAAGGGTTTGCATAACAAAGGATAACAGGTAACGAAACTAGCCATGTGTGTATAAGCTATATATGTATCAGTTCTAAAAAGAAGAAACAAAATCTACCACAATTGAATATCTCATCCCTTAATCGATTTAATAGAATTTCAAAAAAAAAAAAAACAACATTTTTATTACAAAATAATTCTATTGTCAATGTCAATGCACAGCGATGGGAGCTATGGATAGTCACAAACGGATTTAAAATGAAATAAAAAGACAGATTAGCATTGATTTAACTATATTCGTAAACAACTGTAGCAGCTAAAAGTAGTTCAACGCACTTTTTCTCTTAAAGAATAATATTATAATTGGAAAATTTCATTCAAATTTAGTATTCAAAAACTAAATTTATTTGTCATTTTGCGCATAAAATAGTTAAATTAGTTAGGTCAATTCAACAACAATATTTTTTCAACAGTGAGAAATTCATTCTTACAAACAGTGCTCATCAGTCACCAAGTAATCTGCAGACAGAAGAAATTTTTTGATTCCTAGCTATGGTGATGCTTAGTCAGCCAGGGTCGAAAGCGAAGCAAACTCTTGTGTGAAAGTAGAATCGATTTATTTTCTTACTATCGAGTTAATAATTGGATGTGCTACTCCTACTTGCTCGATTTAAGTACACCACTATGCCACTTAATTTGTGGGTACCGTAGCTCAGTGGTTAGTGTATTGGCCTTCGGATCTGTAGATCGTGGTTCAATCCCGGCTGATGCATAACAAATTTAATATCGAAACGATTTTTCTTTCGAACGGTACCCACCTGTCGGCAAGTAATCGGCAAAAACCTCTAAAAGAACTCTGTGACAAAGCTCAGAAAAAGTGATGTCGCAAGGGTTCTGTCGTTCGGAACCGGCTAAAATAAGTTGATCCCTTCCAAGACTGTCCAAAATTTAACACGCACAACAGTAATGGAAGAGAATTTCGGCCAATAAGCCCTTCGGCGCTTTAAGTGCCACATATTTATTTTTTAATGCCACAATTTGGAGGTCATTGTCTCGAAGGTGAACCACAGCAGTCTTAAACAATAGCATTTGAGTTCAGTAACAAAATCCCTAATCCCGTTCTGTTCCACTATGTCACAATTTTTAAGTACAGTTGTTTAAAATTTGGCTTTTTCGATCAAAAGTAGAATCATGGAAATTGAAAAATCTTTTGTAAAATTACATTCAAGATAGTTCTTATCTTTGGAGGCCTATATTCAAATTTTGCGAGGATTATTTTCTCGGAAAAAAATTTAATCATCTAACCAGAAGGTAGTTGGGTCATTTTGGACCTTTTTCGAAAAACCCATAAAAAATTAAAATTGGGATGGGGTCAAGGGTCAAAATAGTCTCCAGCAAATTTCACTAACAATCACCAAAGGCAAATAACTTTTACGAGTTATAGGTAACCTTGTAAAAAACGAATTAAAATTTCAAGTACTTTTTTTTTAAGCATCTATTGCATCTTGTGATACTTCGATGCCGCAATTTGAGGGTCATTGTCTCGAAGGTGAACCAAGCTAGTCTCAAACTATAGTATTTGACTTCAGTAATAAAAGCCCTAATCCCATTCTGCTCTACCAAGGCACAATTTGTTTTACAGTGGTTTAAATTTGGCTCTTTCAATCAAAAGTAGAATCATAGAATTTGGGAAATCTTATGAATAAAGAAGGTTTTTATCTTCGGGGACGTATACTAAAAAATGTTTAATGTGTTAGGGATTTTTCAAAAAACAAAGGTGCAAAATGTTTCGAGAAAATAATCCTCGGAAATTTTTAATATGTGTTTTCAAAGAGTTTCAAATTCCATAATTCTACTTTTGACCGAAAAAGCCAAATTTTAAACCACTGCAAAAAATATTGTGACGTAGTGGGAGAAAGACTAGTTTGAGTCTAGTTTGGTTTGCCATCAAGAAAGTGTGCTTCACAGTGATATCAATCCAGGAAATATAAGGTTTAGTATATTCTGTATGGCTCTATAATAGCACTATTGTGCTAGTATTGCTATTTAGCATTTTTTCTTAATATACTCGCCTTCTATTTTTACTACAAGGGTGGCTCCCTCAGAAAATTACTTCAACTCATTACTGTTTCTGCTGCAATATTTACGTCCAACGTATTCACTTCTACCTCCACAACCTAGAGGTGCTCTCCTATAAAATGTATGTTCTTTGAATTTATTTTGCTACATATTTGCACAATTTGAATATCGTAGGACCAATTGAATATATTGCTAAAAGGCAGCTATTAAAAGATAAAATGAATATAAGAAGAAAAAAAAACTATTCTCGCCTCATAAGGGTTCTTATCAATCAAGCTCGAATATATGTATGTACCTCCAAAGTAGATTCATCTGTATTTTCCACATATAATATTATGCATGCTTTCATTTTATTTTGTTATATTCCTTTGTGTCGATATATGTATGCATGTATGTATGTATATTCGTATTTGAAGATAAGTGAAATACTTTTGAGCTTTACACTCGACTTACGCCTCTCCTAAACAACAATTTTCTCTGACTTGACGATTTGCAAATAAGCAAAAAAAAAAAAAAACGCAAAATACTTTGTCTATCTCTCTGTATATGTAACTAGTATGTGCGAGTGTAAATGAAGATTTTTACTGAACGAGTGAAATGAAAATTCAATTTCGGTTGAGTTGGTCAATTCCATTGTGGAATTTGCTTACTTGCATTGCCTTGTAAGAGTCTGTCTACAATACTTCCTTGCTTCCTTCAAATGCTCCGTCAAAAACTTTGGTTCGTAAAGCGCAAATTGAATTATTTGATAAACATCGGTTTTTGGTGAAAATTACAAACGCCAGCATCAGCATCGACTTACAGTATCTATCTACCTACTATTGTGGAGCACATTTAAGTACACACATAAATATGTATATACTGCTCGTACTCGTACTACTTTAGTTGTGTATATATTGGGTATATTTGTATGGAGGTAGTGCTTTTCTTAACTTGGCTTGCAAATGTTAGGAAATGCACATTTAAACACATTTTCAAATGTCTAAGTTGTCATTTTTTTTTTTCTTGTTGATTTACGAAGCATTTTCCGGCTACCAATTTCAAGTTGAAGTTTCAAGTCGTTTCCCCAAATTAAATTTACACATTTTGTAAACTATTCGAACTAAAGTATGTAAAACTACTATTACACTTGGGTAATTGCTTCCAAATTATACACTTGCATATTATAGTTATGTACTTTTGTGCCATCCAGCAGTCGATGGCATATCGATTCACTATGGTGGCTGTGGTAGTAAAGCCCAAACGCCCATCGGCCCGATAACTTGAAATAGCTTTAATTCAATTCGATTCTCATCTTCATATAGGCTAGAGTTCTTTGAATCATTTAAATAGTTAAAACATATGAATAAACATAATAAGTGTGCTTTCACATATACATACATATGTAGTCTTATATGTATGTGTGTATAGGTATGTAATATGTACATAATATAGTTGTATAAATAAGTCAGCATGTTGAAAAGTTTAATTTAATTTTGGTTAAGCTTCGACAACTTGCATGCGGTTAGTGACGACACAATCAAGCTGAGCGAATAAATGAGTGACAGACATTCCATAACTATTTAGATGTGGCAGCAGCAACAACTAGCTAACGAAATACGTTACATCTTGTACATAGTATATACGTATGTACATAGAATCGAATGGAGTGAAGGCGTATGAATAACCGAGCTCTCGTTTTAAATAATTTAATCAAGAAATTATTGAAACACAAGAGCATAATTAATGGCTTCTATCAATGGTTTTGTACGCACGCAACCAGACATACCACTGACAGTGTGTGTGGGGGGGTGGTATGCTTTCGTATATGTATGTTGAAATAGTCTAACCACGAAAACTTTATCTGAGTGCCGTCGGCAGACAAAGGCCTAAGGGCAGCATATATTGAATTACATGCGAATAAGGACTGCTCCACCGTAAATATATGGTCTTTTTTATGCTGAAAAATTGTTAAAAAGTTCAAGTTGACAGGTGTGCCACTTCAACATCATGCGCCAAAAACCTGAATGGAAGGATTACAATCCTGACAGACAGTCAGGTTGCTGACAATGTACTGAACTCTAAACTGGTGTGGGTATGCCTTGACAAGCTGAATAAACTTGGTGAAAATAATCAATTATGGATTCTTTGGGTTCCAGGACCTATTGGAGTTGGAGGCAACGAGCTGGGCGGATAGGCTTGCCAGGAAGGGAGCAGCAACACACTTTGTAGACCCAGAATCCTTCTGTGGTCTGGGCAAAGGAGCTTTATCCATGATCATTAAAAGAGGTGAAGAATCAGAAAGACAATCATACTGGCAAAACCTACCAAGACACTTTTAGGGACCTATAACATAAAACGACTTGAGCAATGTATCAGTTTAAATCAGAATTATATAAGAATCATCACGAAATTATTGACAGACCACTGCAGGCTGAATTATCACCTAACGAAACTGAGAATCTTCTCGTATGACAGCTGCCGATATTGTAGGGAGGAGAATGGAACTGCAAGGCATGTGTTCAGAACGTGCTCAGCATTTATGCACTTACTTAATTACTTATGTGGACATAACAACCGAATATCGATTTAAGCCGAAATAACATAATGCGCCAGCCATCTCTGTTCTTCGCTAGCTGGCGCCAGTTAGAAATTCCAAGCTCCGTCAGGTTCTCCAGTACTTGGTCTTTCCACCGGAGGTTAGGTCTTGCTTTTCTGCGTCGTCCTCCAGCGTCCACTTATGCACACAAGAAAGAAAAACGTTGGGGAATTTATAATACCGGAAAATCTGCTGAAGTTCATTAGGGTAAGATCTATACTAAACTTCCATATGGATGCTGGACCTAGAGAAATACTCTAGTCCATGATGGGGTGCATAATAGACCTAGGGTCGCAGTGCAATACAACCCTCTACAACCCTCTAATAAGTTGTTTTTTGAATACCATGAAACTTAAAACTTTCAAATACCATTTCTGCTGGAACAGTCCTTACATCTTCGTGTCTATCACCTAAAATCATCAAAAAGGATATGGAGGTAATATGTATAATTTTTTTGAACTCACAAGCTAACTACATTTGAAAGTCATCGAGAATACTAGTTTCTCTGAACTGAATAGTTCAAAGCGATGGCGAAAGTGCCATCGACACAAGCCAAGTGTATCAAAAGAAAGTAAATAGATTCATAGTTGCACTGGTTAGTTGTCTTGTTGCGGTGTATTTACCACAGCAAGCGAAAGTGCTTCAGAGTTTCAAATTCAACAATCTGATAACAGAGGTGGTAGGAACAAATATTTCACACACACACACACCAACACACAGAAGAGATTCGCACACGCAAAACTTTACACATTAAGCCTTGAGAAATGTGCTATAATCACAATAACAACAACAACAACAACAACAACAACATGCGAAACCAGTGTGGGCGTGCGGCCCCGGATGAACATCAACAAAAGACCATCAACTTAACGTGGCTTAAGCTCATTGGAAAATAAAAATAAAAATCCCATTTTCATTTTCGTCAATGAAAAAGGTTCGGCAATTCGCTTTTTAATGGATTAATTTCCTTTATTTTCAAACTTTTGCCAGCGCATCAGATATACGCACACAAACACACACACACGAGAACGTACATAAAATATCTCCCACTCCACATGCTACATATACGATATGTCCGTATGTAGCTCATGTTAGTAGATAGGTGATATGAGTAAAGTAGTAGAGGAGCAGCTCATGCCATTGGCATCACCAACGGAGATAAACAATTTAAAACTGTCGGTATCAGTTGCTGCGTTAGTGTTGGCTGCTGATATCAGTCAGTATGCTGCTAACGCATGCGGGACCATACTATATGGTACGTACACACTCCTAAAAGGCTTTTCATACTGTCGCTGCTGCACAATTCTTGTCGACTGACAATCTCGCCTTCATTTGATTTGATTCTATTTTCTCTTCAGTTTAGTTCAGTTCAATTGAGTTCAGTTCAGTTCGGTTCGGTTCGGTTCAGTTCAATTTAGTTTTGATTTGAATCACCAAAAGCTGACTAACTCTCTGACTCACTCACTATATACTCACTCGTATACTATAGATAATTGGAAGCAATAACGTCAAGTTAACAGAGAGGCACTGTGAGAAGGTAAAAAGTGGGTTATATACAATAATAACAGATGGGTATAAACAGATAGATGATGGTTAGATGAGAAATAGCATTCTTATAAGCCGTTCGTAGGAAAACAGTCAGGAAGGAAGGAAGAATAGAGAAAGTCAGACTTGAAATAACTGAAGACAGAAAGTCATTGAAAATTGAAGATGAACACACGCGATAAGTAATTGAAAAGAGGATGTTGCAAAGAAAAAATAAAATAAAATATTGTATAAAATAAAATCAATCAGTTTTGTCCACAACAAATATTACCGCAATTTATCAATGAGAATAGCATTGATATTGAGCTTTTAACAATGAAGTATTATATAATTCATATGACTGCAGTGGGAGAGTGGGTATATTAAAGTCACATACACTTAATGCGTATCAAAGCAGTACATAACTTGAGTAACGATTTGAGAGATATCGCAGATCATCGTGTCGTCCATGGAAATTTAAATGAAATCAAAAGAAAAAGTTCACGTGAACAACTCAATGATCAATAGTAAGATGTGGTTGCTCGGGTATTTTGGGCTCACTTTGATTAATAAGACATTTAAAAGACATTTGCAATCCGACCCCATATTTTGATAGCGGTCGAGCATTTGACATTGCTTTCTTTAGGCAATATAACGATTTTACGCTTCCGTCTGGTCAATTAAATATATGAGAAAGTACAAAGAAAAGTAGAAAGAAAGATTGCGATACGATAGGAGAATACTCTGAACTCTTTATCTCCTATACTTTGAAGTGGCCATCAACGACCGTTCGGCTTGCATGAGTAGCGATATGGTCCCAAAACGGTAATCATAGTTGTGGTACACTGATGGAGGTATGTGCGAGACAATGCGTACGCAAGGGCGCCCGTGGTACCAAAATATGCATCCGCTAGGACAGCCAGGCGGCTCTAAAGTTCCTGGAAAAATTCTCGTTTCAATCAAGGCTGGTTTGGGAATGTTTTAAACATCTCAATGCCCCGGCAGCAAAGAATCCTGTCACCCTCATGTGGGTGCCTGGACATGACGGACCCGAGGGAAACGAAATGGCCGTCTCCCTTGCAAAGGAAGGCGTAAGCACTCCTTTCATTGGACCAGAGCCTTTCCTGCGGTTTACAAACAGTTTCATAAACAACTTGATATGTGGCAGGGAGAAACGGGATCTACTCGACTACTGGAGAGCCCAAATAAGCATGCAGCAGTCGAAGGGACTTATTGATCCGACACACGTTAAGGTGGATGCTATTCTTAACCTCAACAGAAATTACATAAAACTCTACACAGAAAATAGCTGTTGTAAAAAACGATACCTGTCGACTCTGTCATGAAGAGCAGGAAACATATTCTATGCAATTGCCCAGCGGTGGCAAGACGTAGACTTACGCTACCTAAGTAACGGAATCTTGACTTCAAACCACATAGGTAAAATCAAGCCCACAGGAATTATAAGATTTATAAATAGTCTAGAATTGTTTTAGTTGGGCAATAGGCGCACAAAAGATCTTTTAGGTCGCAGTGCATTGAATAGCCTGTATAATAATAATAATCTCCTATTCTATATATGTGGGTGCCGTAGCTCAGTGGTTAGTGTTTTCGCCTTCTGATCTGTAGGTCGTGGTTCAATCCCCGGCTGATGCATAACAAATTTAATATCGAAAAGATTTTTCTTTCGAACGGTACCCACCTGTCGGCAAGCAATTGGCAATTCTTCCGACAGTAACAACTTGCCATGAAAAAGCTTCTAAAAGAACACTGTGACAAAGCTCAGAAAAAGTGATGTCACAAGTGTTCTGCCGTTCGGAACCGGCTAAAATAAGTAGGTCCCTTCTAATACTGTCCAAATTTAAGACGCACAACAGTAATGGAAGGGAAGCTCGGCCAATGAGACCGAGATGATTTAGCTATATCTATATGCTTGTTTCTATTATAACCAGCGTAAAAATAGAGCAATCGAGATGTAACTCGATACATAATATTATTTTTACCGACGATCGGATGAAATCGACCCCAACTCCCAATCACAAGAGTGATTTCGAATGTACATTTTCTGAGTTTTGCATAGAAATATAAAGTAATCCCATTCAGAAGAGTGATTTAAAATGTATATTTTTTGAGTTTTGCATAAAAATATGAAATTATCGAACTGAAATACTGAAATTAATAATATTATTTTCAACAACGAACATAGAATTTTGAATATGATTGTGATCGGATGAAAACTGCAGCTATCTGTCATACAAAATTGTGTTTTGAATGTGTATTTTTTGACTTTATTTACGTAAATATAAAGCACTTGAGCTAAAATCCAGCACACACGATTATTTTTACCAGGGAATGGAGGAACTAACGACCTCTATAGTCGGATAAAGATTAGTCCTACCTCCCATAGAAAAGTATGTTTTTGAATGTTTGTTTTCTAATTTTCTGTGCGTAAATATAAAAAATTGAGCTGGAAATTAGTACACAAAGATTATTTTTACCAACGAATTAAAAATTTCACAAACGAACTTAATCGTATGAAGATAATGTCTATCGCCCATACAAATGTATGTTTTCGAATATGCATTTTGTGACTTTATTTATGTAAATATGAATGAATTGACCTGAAAATTGGTGTATGCGATTATTTTTAACAACGAATTAAAGATTTAACAAATGAACTTAATTGAATGAAGATAACGTCTATCGCCCATACAAATGTATGTTTTCGAACATGCATTTTGTGACTTTATTTATGTAAATATGAATGAATTGACCTGAAAATTGGTGTATGAGATTATTTTTACCAAAGGATAGAAGATTTAACAAATGAACTTAATTGGATGAAGATAACGTCTATCGCCCATACAAATGTATGTTTTCGAATATGCATTTGGTGACTTTATTTATGTAAATATGAATCAATTAAGCTGAAAATTGGTGTATGAGATTATTTTTACCAACGAATTAAAGATTTCACAAATGAACTTAATCGGATGAAGATAACGTCTATCGCCCATACAAATGTATGTTTTCGAATATGCATTTGGTGACTTTATTTAAGTAAATATGAATGAATTGCGCTGAAAATTGGTGTATGAGATTATTTTTACCAACGAATTGATGACTTGACGATTTTCTTTTTTTTAGCAGCGAATGTAAGGGTTTATCAATGTTCATTATCGATTGAAAACCACTCCCATCGTCGCTGCCAAAGTACTTGTATGAATATGTTTTACTGACTTTGTTCACAATCATAACTAATCAATAAGAATGAACATTGCTAATTATGACAGCATTAATTTCAAATGTAATACATGACTGAGACAATAGTAGATATAATAAGTAAAATGAGGATTATATGCATACGAGTATATGTCTGCATAATGGGAGGAAAATTTGTATTGCATATAATAATATCAACCATGTAAAGGGTTATCCATTTTGCGGTTTCAAAAGTAAATGTAAATAAAACACATATAACATATTTTTTATCATGATATTTCTTTTTAATTATAAAGTTTAAACGTTGACATTATGTGTGAAATACCACATCATTTAAATGACCACCACGCGAATTGTTGCAAGCATTGATTTTTTTGAGGTAATTTTCGACCACTTTTTGACACATATTGGGCGGTATCTCAGCCATAACGTGACGAATGTTGGTTTTTAGGTGCTCAAGAGTTAAAGGTTTATCTGCATAAACACGGTCTTTCGCGTAGCCCCACAAAAAAAAAGTGAAGCGGTGTCAAATCGCATGATCTTGGTGTCCACTTGATATCGCCACGACGAGAAATTACGCGGCCAGAAAATTTCTCTTGCAATAAAGCCATATTCGCTCGAGTTGTGTAGCATGTGGCACCGTCTTGTTGAAACCACATATTCTCTAAGTCGTATTCTTCAATAGCAGGCAAAAAAAAGTCGGTTATAATATGACCATAACGCTCCGAATTGACGGTGACAGTCGTTCCATCGTCGTTTTCGAAGAAGTAAGGTCCAATCACACCTCCGGACCAAAGAGCGCACCAAGCAGTGACATTTTGTGGATGTAGTGGCCTCTCTTCAATTACTTGAGGATTCTCAGAACCCCAAATACGACAATTTTGTTTGTTAACATACCCACCGAGTGAGAAATGTGCTTCGTCGTTGAAGAAAATTTTGTTCGAAAAATCGCCGTCCACCGCCTGTTGTTCAAGCACCCATTCGACGTATCTACGATGTTGTGAATGGTCAGCTGGCTTCAGTTGTTGTGTGAGCTGGATTTTATATGGATGTAGGTGTAGATCCAAATGCAAAATACGCCATAATGTGCCGTAAGACAGTCCTAATTCCTGAGAACGACGAGGAATCGACACATTCGGGTCTTCGGCAACACTTTCACTTACAGCAGCGATATTTTCGGTGGTACGAGCAAAACGATGATGCACAGGCCTTACAATATCTGTAACCGATCCAGTCTCTTCATATTTCTTCACAATTTTGCCAATTGCTTGCGTAGTTGGACGATTATGTAAACCATAATCTCCTCTTAAAGCACGATATGTGGCTGTGGCAGAATCACCATTTTTGTAGTAGGTTTTTACAATTTTAATGCGTTGTGCGATAGTTAAGCGATCCATTTTCGCAAATGTCAGACTTTGAACTGAAAAAGAAAGAAATTGTTTTAAGAACTCAGTTTGACAGATGTCGAATTCTAGCCCTATACTTTTGAAACCGCGAAATGGATAACCCTTTACAATATATACCATACATACATGCGAATAATTATTATTCTTTTCGCCCTTTATTGAATATGTTTTTGTAGTGAAACTTAATTTGTTCTCTTCATCGATATTGAACCATTCCATGTTACTTTTGTTTCTGCACTTGTTCTCATTGTTTTGTAGTAGTGTGTTGCAACTGTATATGTATATGTTCAACAAAAATACATTGTATTACTTAATGACAATGATGTGAATGTTGCACGCGACAGAAGCAAAAATTGGTAGACGGTCGATCGAACACACCAGACAGATGGTCATCTAGCAAACAAGTCAGCTTACATTGATATGTGTAAAGGGTGCTTTCTAAGAGGGATCGACTACGTGAAGTTTAAAAAACAAAAAACTTTCCTTCAACAATTATCTAAATGCTACTGTATTGAGCATCGAATTTTGTTTAAAATGCGCAGCAAAAAAAATCACCCTTTATATATAAAACTTCTACTACATGCTTTAAATGTATCCTTTTGTTTTGTTCGTATTGTTTTTTGTTTTGGCAATTCTTCTACATCAACTATTATAGTGTCGGTATTTACTACACATACACATGTAGCTGATTGTTGTTATTGTTGCTGTTGTTATTAATGATGATAACGACAACGACATCATCGTTGTTGTCCTACTGCTGCTGTTGTTGTTGTTGTTGTTGTTGTTGTTATCGACAATCGTCCGAAATTACAGCCACAATTAAAGTCGTGTTTTTCGTTTGTGCTTCGATAAGTTTATTCCGTATTTCCCCCATTTGTTCATATGGTCATCTTCATTCCTTTTTTTCGATTTCTTTCTGTCTATACCATGGACAAAATCGACTGTCCATCTACAAAAGTATTGTAATGTATCTATATGAATGTGAGTACCTATAGTACATAGTATTGTTGTTGTATTGGCAACATTGAACGAATTTCAATGGTTTTGCTTTTTGAATTGCTTTTTTCCGGTGAAATGTTGTAACTTTTCTTACTAACTACTTGTTGTCCACGGTCACGATACAGTATACCCCATATACTTACCCATCTACGAGTCGATACAAATTGCTGGTAAATTGTTTTTTGTTAACTTTTGAGCAAAAGTTGATTAACGTGTCCAACGAATAAAGTTGCAATAATAATAACAATTTCCACTTGTATGTATTGTATTTGTGTGTGTATGAGTCTGATAATTTCTTGCTGTTTTTCAATATATTCTGTACAGCATAAGAAAAAGAAAAACAAAGTGAATTGAATTGTTATCGAATCTTTCGATTTTACAGATTATATCAATAACATATCATCGTCATCACAATGATTTGTGTTGTCGTATACTTTTATAAAATGTCTTAATAAACTCACACTACTCATTAGGTAATTAAATAAATAAAGATTACTTATTTTTGTAATCAATAAAATTAAAGTTTTTGCTTGCATTAGTATCAGTAATATCAAGCCTTGAGGCTTGCCTGTAACTGAGACTTCTAGGGTAATCGGCTTGCAGCCTTCTGCTCAGTGACGGAGTTAGCTCGATCACCGATTAACTTCAAAGGACAACCAGAGGGCACCCTCAATTGAAAACAAAAAGAGTACGTTACAATTAATAGTAAGCTTTTCTGAGAATGTTTTTGTTTTACGTGAAGCACAATAACAATTTGCCAATTTTTTTTTTTAAGAAAATGTGAAAAAGTCCAATAATCCGATATTTCAAAGGTTAGTCAGTTATATTAGGTACTAAATATCAATAGGATTTGTCAAAATATATACTCTACTATATATAAAGCCGCTTTTGACAGTCCAGTAAGGGATTACCTCTACGCAACAATGTCTGTGTTCGGTATTCCTGCAAAGCTCATCCGACTTTGTGGAATGACTCTGCATAACTCCCGTTGTGCAGTGAAAATTGGGAAAGACCTCTTCCCGCCGTTTAATACCGAACGGGGTTTCAGACAAGGTGATTCGTTATCGTGCGACTTCTTCAATCTTATTATGGAGAAAATAATACGAGCTGCTGATCTACGACATAATGGCAATAAAAACTGGCATGCTGTTAGCGTATGCCGATGATATTCACATAATCTACATAAACACACGAGCAGTCAGTGCAGCGTTCTCAGAGTTGGAAAGAGAGTCGCGTCGAATGGGTCTCACAGTGAACGAGGGCAAAACGAAGTACCTAGCATCAACAAACAAAGGGTCCCAGCGTCTTAGACAGCACGTCACTGTTGATAACTACTCTTTTGGATTAGTGAAGGACTTCATCTATTTTGGAACCAGCATTAACACCAGTAATGGCGTCAGCCTGAAGATATGACGAAGGATCACTCTAGCTAACAGGTGCTACTTTGGACTAAGCAAGCAATTGAGAAGATGGGACCTCTCTCGAGCAACAAAAACCACACTCTACAAGTCTCTCATTATGCCTGTCCTTAGATATGGCGCCGAAACTTGGACAATTCCAACTCAGATGAGAGAATGCTTGGAGTTTTCGAGAGAAAAGTCTTACGCAGGATCTTAGGACCTATTTGCGTTGGTGGCGAGTATCAAATAATGAACAACCATAAGCTGTAAGAGTGCATTAAGAAGAACACGCTCCGGCTAAGAAGGTGTTATATTCAGAACCCGCTGGTGGACGACGCATAAGAGGAAGACCTAACCTCCGGTGGAAACATCAAGTACTGGAGAATTTGTCAACGCTTGGAATTTCTAACTGGCGCCAGCTAGCGAAGCATGCTAGATTTGGCCTAAATCGATTTTTGGTTACAATGGCCATATAAGTAAGTAAGTAATATATATTTTTTTCAAGGTCGGCTTAAAATGGCGTCCATACAAACTATAAGTGACTCATGTGAGCGCTTACTTAAGACCAAAAATGTATTAAAGTAGTACATAGTAAGTTGCAAGCAATTGACTATAAATATAGTTAATTTCAATAAATGCAATTTCGTCATAAATTAAAAATTTTATATACAATAAAGGAACAACATTTCAAGGCTCTTGCACGCTAAACCTTACATGCTTCTGAGTACATTTATGAACTTGTGTCATAATTGAATGCTTCAAAAATGCTAGTTATGCTCAAAATGCAGCATAAAAATAGCGTTCATGCTTTAAGTACTGTACTTTGGTTTTAATATTCCCATGGTTTTTATTGTACACTTTGTTACGTATGACACACTACGTATACTGTGCGCCAACTTCCGCATGTAGTGCCAACAGAACAATAACAATTGCATTTCAACAATGGTCAGCGTATTTTACACAACATTTCCTACCAACTGCTCAACCTACAGTGTAGCTAACTGCTCGTTTAATAGACAGGTTGGACATTGTTTCAGTGCTTAACCATGAGCTGAATGAGTAGAGAAAGAGAGAGAGAGAGAGAGAGAGAGAAGTAAGTAGAGGCAAAATGCAATAATAGCAGATAGAGTGAGAGAAAGAGTAGGTCAGCAGTCATTAAAGCTGTGGGCAAATAGCAATCATTAACTTTAGCGTGTAACTGCAACAAGCACAAATCACAAGTATACGTATGTATATATATTATCCTATATACATATATGTTTATGTACAATAAGTATTATATATGTGCATATATAAAAAGGTGAAAACATTTTATGTTCGCATTACATTACACATTTTTATTTAAAGCTAACAGCTAACAGCCAACAATTGCCTCAATGCAATAGAATTGAAATGAGTCAAATAACTGCGAATGTATCCAGTAACAACAATTAAAGGATATAATTATTGCGACTAATACTATATACGATATACTAATGCTCTTGTCACAGTGGTCATACTACAATAAACCACAACGTCTCCACTTTCATTAACTTACTGCATAAAACTACTATGTCAATGACTGTAATGATGTTGAATAAAATCACAAAACAATAGTAAATAGGTGATCGAGTCGGAAGAATATGTATACGTGTACATATACGGCTGAATCGTCAACCTTCAACCAATTGGTCAACCAAATGGCATGCAACGGAAGCGTGAGTGAAAAATGATTCGTCATTGGTAACAATTGTTGCAATACATAGCTGCTTCGACTGCTATTTCCGTATCATATTGCCTATGTGAATAATATTGATTTGTATGCAAAATAACGTAAATGCATAAAATGCGTGAGTGCAACAAGAACAACAATTATAACGTACATAAAATAGTACTTAAACAATAAAAAAAAACAAAATAAAAGGAAAGAAGATTAAAATCAACAAACGAATCACAAACGAATGAGTTGGGCTTTCAGAATTTAATATATTTTAATGAAAGCTTGTGGCTGCCGTAGTTCAGTGGTTAGTGCATTGGCCTTTTGATCCGTACGGCTTAGGTTCAATACCCGGACTGTGACAACTTTAATATAGAAAAAATAGGACCCTTCTAATACTGTTCACATTTAACAAACACAACAATACTAGAAGGACTACTAGGACCTTTCTGGTCTAAGTGTGTTCTCTCCGAGGACAGCCACCATAATCTAACGTAACTTTAATGAAAGCTTATCGCAGTAATTTGAGCAGTACCATTCAGAGTTATTTTTCATTTTTAGGAATTAGGACGTGCTTATGTTTTTACAACATTTCAATTTTAAATTCAATATTTTTTTTTCTCTACTCGATTTTGGAAATATGTACGTCTAAATGGTGGAGGTGGGAAGTAGGCATGATTCGTTAAAATGTTGAGTAGAAAAAATAATAGTTCAATCCCCGGCTGATGCATAATAAATTTAATATCGAAAAGATTTTTCTTTCGAACGGTACCCACCTGTCGGCAAGCAATTGGCAATTCTTCTGACAGTAACAACTTGCCATGAAAATTCTTCTAAAAGAACTCTGTGACAAAGCTCAGAAAAAGTGATGTCACAAGGGTTCTGCCGTTCGGAACCGGCTAAAATAAGTAGGTCCCTTCTAATACTGTCCAAAATTTAACACGCACAGCAGTAATTAAAGAGAAGCTCGGCCAATGAGACCTTCGGGGCTTTAAGTTATTTATTTTTTTTTTTTTTTTTAGGAAAAAATAATGGGATTCATTCATATATTTCACTTTTCTAGAAGCAATCCCACCGCAGCTATGAGCTAGTTGGGCATTTTTTTGGGTCAATTTTGTATGGCATTTCGCATAGGTGGTCATTGATATATTTACAATATATGATGGTCTATGTTAACATCAATATTGTTGAGGACAGCTCCCAGGAGGTTCGGGTATAATGTGGAGAAGGACAAATTAAAGGGAGTCGACCTTACTTTTCACCGCTCAAGGGATGATCCCACAGCATTTTCAGCTGTCTTTAAGTTCGTTTTTTAGAGAAGAGTATTATTATTATTAACAGATCCTTATGCATTGCGACCAGACTTGATCTATTGTATAGTCTCTGGGTAACCCTTAATTTTCAGGCATTTAATAAATTTCAGCACTTTGTTGGGTTCACAATTTATATGGAAGCACTGTACTATCACCAAAATGGTTAAGTCTTTGTCTGCCAAAAGCTTTGCATTCACAGAGAATGTGGATCTAACTTCTTTAAGTGGTATCCGCGGCTGCGGTGGCCTGTAAAATAGCCACAAAGAATACGTAGGTCAGTTCTACCAAACGTGAGTATCTTTTTAGATATCCCTTTATTTGGGATTAGGAACTGGTTTGCTTGATGCTGCCCTATACTATTGAGCCAGTGTTCTGCAAATTTTAAGACAAGAATAAGTCAAGAATATTTGGAAGAAATGTTTTGGTAAAAAATATAAAGGAGTTGGTTATATATTTTAACCTCCTGGAAGCACTCCTGTAGTGATAGAAGAGAATTTATTTAATTGAAAATTTTGCCGGGTGCCCTCTGATGGCTTGATATAGCGACTAATTAAGAAAACGTTGACGGGAAAAAATTAATGGGGTTAAGACATACAATTTACCACACTAGGGCGACTCCTGACCAGCGATGAGGTTGTTTGCAGATGTTTCTATCTTTCTTTTTAACTTTGACCTCGAGTTGGCATCAGTTTTGCTGTTACAACCTTGTACATATTTAACTACATACACTCTATAAAGCATTAAAATATTCAACGTACCAACAATAAACAAACCATAGCAAATATGTGTATCATAGAAAAGTTAATTTGATGCTTCTTCTTCTCCTTATTGTCATCATACAGTAATATGATTAGATGTATACACACATATACATACTCGTGTAGTCAGTCGCTATGACGACAGAGAAAGAGGAAATAAACAAATGAATTTTCACTAAACGTAGTATCGTAGGAATTTTACACTACATAATTCTCAAATGCTTTATATATGGAGATATACTAAAGTTGTATGACTTGCTAACGTAAGGCATGGGAAAAAAAGGGTAATAAACCTTACAAATCGCTTGGTCGAGTAAGCAGTAACCTGACATACTAAGTTGCAATGATCTTGAGAAATTTTTGAAATCGGCCAGTTCGAATAGCCTGCTATCCGAATGAGTACTCTTATAGTCGAGTGGGCATTAATCGTTATACGACTATAAGTAGTTCTTGCCTTAAACGAGGCAGTCTGTCTTCGATCGCTCGCTTATAGCAACCGCCTGCGAGCCATAGGCTCTGCCCGGAGTAATTTTGACCAACCGTATATACCAGGAGCAGCCATCCGCCACCCCGTTGGTTGTTCCTATATATATTGCTAAAAGGTCTCCCTCTTCTAGGTGTGAGGCCAGGGTGTTGGATTCAGGAGACCCCTGCATTAGGCTACCCTACACAACTATCAGTCGCTTGGAGGCCTCTGCTGAGGCGGATCTGCCAGACGACTGACTCATTAGGTGCGACCAGGTGGCACTGGTCAATCCCAAAAATCCTCATTGTACCAGTAAGGTTAGGTATTCCAGTTAGGCATAAAAATAAGAAATAGAATTTGTATTGAAATTGTAAAGAAAGAAAGGAAAATAAAACAAAGTAGTAGTAGTTCCATTGATACCGAGCTGAACATTCTTCTAGTGTCGGTGAATTGATTGCCAATAGGCAATCGTATGGAATTCGGTCCTCCTCCTACAACAAGATTTTTTACGCTGCTATCTTGTTTGACCCTCGCTGACTGAGTAATACCTCAGCTGGAAACAAAAGGCACGCGTTATGATAATATGAACCACTCATATTTATGAAATCTTAAAAAATCATACTCACAATTATAATTACACATGCAATCTGCTTCTGTCACTTAGTCAACTCTACCCAAAAGTAGTTCTTGCATTCAATGTCGTATAAATTTTAATAATAAATTTATCAATATTCAATTCATGGAAAATCAAGTATTACATAATATTTTAACACTTTGTTCTAGTTTCCCCCTAGTTATGTGATGTTCTCTTGTTTCTATGGAGCACTACAATTTGTTGTTCGTTGATAAATGTTCTGGCTTTTCCTTTCGATTTATTCAATGTAATTACGTTTTGGTAAAAATGACAGCCCATTTTCAATTTGTGATCAAAATGTTTAGTGTTAAAACAAATATTTGATAATTACTACGATCGTAAAACTACAGGAATAATTTTCACAGGACTGTTTACTGTAATGTATAAATTAAATTTTATATGTCATTTGTCAAATGCAGAGTACAGAGTACAGCATTGCCAGTAGCGCAAAATTTAATATCAATTTAAATATTTAAATATTTAATTAATATTTGTGTATCAGATTTTCATGGTGGGGATTGAAACTGTGAGCAATATTTATTTAGAAATTTTTTTAAATTTAAAAATATCTAAATCTGAATAGTTATTTCATTGCTTTTTTTTCTATTGCAATTAAATATATAAACATTGCAAGGAAACTAACTCGAAAATGGAAAATTTTTTAAAAAAAATATCGTTTTAAATAACAAAAAAAAAAAATATTTCTGTCAGTATAAAGCACTTGCATCATACAAATAAGCACATTGGCGATGGCATATGAAAAGATAAAATATTTCCAACAATCTAGTGAATTTAATATTAAAAGATTACAACATTATAAAAGAAATAAAAGAATTTGAAAATGAATACAAAAAATAAGAAAATTCAATAAATATTATTTGACATATTTGTAGTTGCTGTTATTGTTATATAATACACAAAATCAACTAGAGCCCCTACTAACCACTGACGAGTGAACGAGTGACATATGAAAAATATACAACTACGATAACAGGAAAGCAACAACTATTTACAATACCAAAAGTCAAAGTATTACAACGGCGACGACGACTATGACGATGACTACAGCAGCAGCAGCATATTGATGAAAAATAAATTAAAAGTCGTGGTCGTGCTCTATCGCTTTAGCGACGGTTGCTACAAATTTGTAGCAACAGCCTTCATATGTTGAACTAAATAACGCGAGCATTTTACAGCCATACTCGTAAACACACACACACACACACAGCCACACAAACAAATATGGAAGTTTATATGAGCTACTAGAAAATATGCACCTACAAACAAATAAGCGTATGTGCATAATAAAATTAAAAAATAAAATTGAAATACAAACAAACAAAAATCAGCACAAAAACCTAAAGAAATGAAGAAAACAAAACAAAAAACAATACGTTTTCATGAATAATAAATAATAAAAATAAAAAATTAAAAATTTAAATTGAAAGAGAATAAAATCGCAACAAATATTACGCGAAAAAATCGCTATCAGCATCAGTTCCTGGTGTGACAATTTCACCAGCATTTGGTTGGAAGGGTCGAAGCCAACGGGAGCACTCTATTTTTTTTTATCATATGCATGCATGCATATTCATCTATGTTATATGTATGCATGCTCCTCATCCACTACTCGTATATGTACTTCTGTTGATGCTTACAATCATCTAATAGCTATCAACATCTGTCTCTCTCTCTCACTTTTTTTTTCTTCCATTTCACATATGTGTCGATGAATCATTGTTGTGTACTTATTAAATACTGGTACCATGATACAATTGATTCCAACTGTTGGTACATAGGAACAAATATGTTAGTTGCTCTTGCATATTTTTATTATTTCTACGTAAAGGATAGTAAACAGTAGTATGAGGCAATAATGTAGTGCTTGCATATGTTAACAATATTGATATGGCACTGCATGTGTGTATTGAATGAGAAACAAAGTAATATTATGTAGGTATAGGTAGCTATGTATGTATATAATATAGTACGTAGACATAGGTAGATGACACACGTAAAATTAATACAGTTAATAATTGTAGCATTTGCAACTGCTAACGACGGTGATTATTATTCAGGTGTAACGAGCAAAAAAAAAAAAATAGTAATAATAATAATGTATAAACTACATCGAACAACAAGCAATGTGGCACAGTTAAAGTACAATTAGATGAAAATACAATGCGCCGAACGTAATTAAAAATCCAATAAAACAAGTACGAATATTTCATTCACTTAATTATAACCGTCACTTCCAATATAGTAGATAGCTTGTGCAAAAAAAAAAAAAGAATAAGCTGACTACGGATACCTTTTGCGGGATAAACGCGTTTAATCTTAAAGCGATATTATTGAGTTTGCAAGAATATTTGTCTTTATATGGAAGATATATCAATACAAAATTTAAAAAAATGGGATGAAAATCGACAAATAACACAACTATTCAGGAGGCATTTCTAGTGTGAAGTGTATGACCCACCTCCAATAGCTTTTTCTTCCAAATATTTCTATGTAAGACCCTTTACAATATTATTCTACAAACCTCACTTCAACGACTCCAGAAATTGCTCCTAGGAGGGTAAGTTTATTACCAATTTTCATTAATTTGTTCACCCCAAATACAATATATATTCAAAATACACTTACATCCTATCTCCATTCTTTAGAAGGCTAGTCTATGAAAAATTAAACTAAAAACATGTGAAAACATCGGAAAATATCCACATAGCTGATCTAGAATCGCCTTTAAACAGATGAAATGTAAGACTGATACTCACATAAAGTTTTTCTTCCCAACATTTTCGTGGAATATGCTCACTAAATATTTCCACCCGTGATGGCGGTTCCTCTGAGTGCCGTAGCTCATTGGTTAGTGTGTTGGCCTTCTGATTGTGGGTTCAATCTTCGCTTGAAACATAACAAATTTAATATCGAAAAGATTTTTCTTTCGAACGGTAGCCACCTGTCTGCAAGCAATTGGCAATTCTTCCGGCAGTAAGAGTTTTCCATGGAAAAGCTTCTAAAAAGAACTCTGTGACAAAGCTCAAGAAGTAGGTCCCTTCTAATACTGACCAAAATTTAACACGCACAACAGTACTGGAAGAGAAGCTCGGCCAAAGAGCCTTTCGGGGATTATAAGTGCCACATATGGATCTATTTTTATAATTTTTTTATGAGGGCTCCTCTACAAAATTAATGAGATGTTGAAATTGGTTCACACCACTCTCAAGATGACGTTACAGTGTTCAAATGTATTACCGATCAGCATTCATTTTTATTTTCCAACCTTTCCTCTGAAGCGACTAATGCCCTATCTCCACTCTTTAAGTGTGGCTGCCATACAAAAT
Organism: Megamerina dolium; assembly: GCA_963854835.1. Classification (NCBI taxonomy): domain Eukaryota; kingdom Metazoa; phylum Arthropoda; class Insecta; order Diptera; family Megamerinidae; genus Megamerina; species Megamerina dolium. The sequence continues at coordinate 1,608,498 of OY978525.1, forward strand.
TTCCAGGATTCACAATTTATAATTTTTCGCAAAACTTTTACATACTAAATAATATTTCAGTTTAATTAGAAATTTTGATTGATTTTTACTTCGATATAGCTACTCAACTGTCCCCAGTTTCCGCAATATTTAGGCTATTTAAATTTTAAGCCCGATGAAAAATGATAAAAAAAATGCTCAAAATTATATTAACGCTCCTGTATACTCGATTTAGAAATACAAGTTTGATATTAAATTGATTACGACAATTATAGAAATGATGACAATAACGATGATGATGATGATGTTGATGATGATGATGATGATAATGAATGTCAGTATGATGAACATGGTCATGTAGTTATTAATGAACTTGAATTTGGGATTACTATTTTGAAATGAAATAACATCTCAACAACAAGACATCCATCCACCCATACGAATAAACAACAAGAAGAATATGGCAATAATTGGAACATAGTATCTAATCCGGAAATCGTGTTTATTGCTTATACTTGCAAGTAAATACACATTATATACTATATATAGATACAACTGCAAGTTGATTTCATTTCTATTATCGTATTGTTATGAATCTTTGAAATCTGAGGGAAATATACTGTGAACAACGAATGATGGCATTTATATATGGCGTGAGGTAGACGATTCGATAGTAGTATCGTTCTATGTTTACTATCTGTCAGTTTTGTTTCTTGTCAACTTTTCATATTTCATTTATTTATTTATTTATGTATTTATACATTTTATCTATTTACAAATTTCCAATTTCATTATATCATTCCTCACATTCCTATTTATTTCAAGTTAAATGCTTCATTTCATTTCATTTCACTTCAATTTTTGGTTTTTAACTTGGTTGTTTTTTTTTTTTTGGACAATATTAGTTTTCATTTATGCAGAATTGTACAATATAAAGCTGCATGTACGCTTATAAATAAAATATTTATATATTGCATAAATATTTGAGAGAAAAAGAAATAAACGAAAGGTATTTCATTGCATATTCATTGGTGTATCATAAATGTCAGATACCATCTGGTGTCGATTCATTACTTTTCAATTATTATTAAAGATGAACATTTTAATCTAGACTTTATAAGAGATAAATGCAATACAAAAGAATAAAAAATAATGAACGTGCAGCGAGAGATATAATACTGCTCTTTAGGATGCGACTCTTTGAGGTCATCAAAAACTGTGTGGTAATCGAAGTAATCATTGTCTCAGGTTATTCGCTAATAAAGGAAAATTCGAAACCTGAACATCAACTTCAGTTCACAACATACAGCTCTTATCCATATTGTGTTATGAACTGCATAAGAATTCTCTTAGAATGTGTTTCAACTCAAATGTGCACTGAATGAAAATTTGAAGTCAGGAATGAGATTTGCATGATTTTTTTCATTTAGACATATACAAAAATTAGTGAGAAATTATAGGGTCGTTTAAGATGTAAATTGAGTCATATAGTGTTCGAAATTTACAAAAATTGCACAAATACTGCACAAGTGACACCACTAGAGGAGTTAGATTTGAATTGCAAGGTACTCTCCCATTAAACTCCTTACAGAAACGTATGCTTTTGTTTCGTCAAATGTCTTTTAGAATGCGATGCATGAATGGAAGCATATTTCTCGATTTAGAATTACTTTTATTTTGATAAAATTTAAAAAAAAAAAATGATAAATGATTTTAAAATGTTGTGGTTATTAAAAAAGAAACAAAAAAAAATCATAATAATGATAAAGAAATAAATCTAGCAATTCAATTTTTTTTTCTTTTTCCTTCCTCCTATTGATTCTTATGTTTATCCTTATAAATGAATTCGTGAGCATGGTGTATGTGAACGAATGCGTAAAATGGCAAATAATTTCTCATCGGCTGGTTTGTGATATTGATATTGCTATAACTGCTGCTGTTGCTGCTGCTGCTATAGAATTTATTTGTTCATTTATTTTATATTTATTCTACATTTATATGAGATTTAATTTGTTGTTGTTGTTGTTGTTGGTTTTTTGTTTGTTTTTTGAATAGGCAAAAAACATAAACAACTCAAAATCATCCATTCTATCCATTCATTCAACCATCCATCGCCTCTACTCTTTTATATTTTCGTATTTTGTGAACGACATTTTGTATTCATTGTTATTTGCTTGTGTGACCTATACATACTTATGTATGTATATAAGGTATATATATATAGCATATGTACTAATGGTACATCAAAAAGGATAAACTATCACAAATATACATATATTTACTACTACTATGAGATGTATGAGAAATGAATATTGTTGTTTAAACATTTTTTTTTTTTAAATACCAAAATTTATATATTAAAATACACATATTCATATTACTATTTGCCAGAGACGCATTCTCAATCTATTTTTTTTTTTTTGTAGGGTCGTAATTGTGTGATATATACCTATTTAGTATATCTATATAGAAATATTTCAATCATTCCCCTCTTGTATACCTCACATATATTGTGTTTACTGTACCCAGCAGAAAAATCATTACAAATGAATAGAAGTAGTCTGTTATTACTCCAAAAGGAGGTGAAAACAATTACTCTCCCAATAGATGGAGTACAAAATGTATGGACTTTGGAGTATTCTGGGCTTAAAGTACTCAAAAATTAATGTTTGGTTGATTCTCTTTTCTGCAGGGTACCTATACTCATACGTACTATATAGTACACATATATTTGTAATATAATAATGTGTTTCTATTTTTTGTTATTTTGCTCTCTTTTAATATTCTTTTATATGTCAAAAAATTCAATTTTATAATTTCTCTCTATATTGTAACATATATATATCGTAGTAATAGGTATATAGTTGCAGTTTCTATGTATTTGCTTGTGAATATTTAATATGGATTCTTTATAGTCATTTACAATTTTATCAGAATAGTAATTTCCCCCCCAAAAAAAAAGACTATTATTTTTGGTTGCTAGAATATACATAAAGGTGTGATTAAATCATACAAACATGCCTTATCGGATATCGGACATTTTCAAAATATTTATCATACATCAACTTTCATTTGCATTAAAAATACAAATTAAATTGTGAGCTCAACATTTGGTAGGCCAATATAAGTAATTAGATCAGCCGATAATCTTGTCTACTCATTATTTTAAAATGTCTGTGGCCTACTAACCTTTTTCTACTTTTTGCCATATTTGTTTTAGGGATTTATTCTATCTGGAGTAGATTTGTGATAATATTTCTATTTGCTCAACACTTTTATAACTTGGCTTGGTTATCTGCTAATAAATTTTTCGTTGTTGATTTGGTCATATTCCAATCTAGGATCGTTCAAATGGTCTGGTGTGGCCGCCTAGTCTAGATGTATTTGAAATCTACTTCTTGGTCATAATATAAGGTGTAGTAAAATCCATTAGTTTTACATTAAATTGAAGGTCTTATTTAGCATAGTTAGAATGATCCGATTTAGTTCAAATAAGCACCGTTTTGTTCGATAACTTGTTGCCATTTTGAAGGTAATTTCATAATGCTACTCTCATAGAAACTCTCGTCCCTATTGGCAAACATTTGGGACAGTCGATTTTCACAAGCTTCTCTTGAGGTGAATTTTTCACCAGCAAAATCATTCGCCATAGACAGGAACAGGTAGTAATCACTTGGTGCCAGATCATTCAGACAGTCCAATTGTTGACAGTACAGGTCCGAATTAAAAGTTTTGCCATAGGGGAGCAACTTATAGTAGATGATTCCCTGCCAAACCCACCAAACACATAGCAAAACCTTCCTGACCGTCAATCCTGGCTTTGCCACGGTTTACGTGGGCTCACCGTGATTCGACTACGACCATTTTCGCTTGACGTTGTCGTAAGTAATCCATTCTTCATCACTAGTAACCATACGCTTCAGAAATGGATCGATTTTGTTGCGATCCAGCAGATGGAAATTCTGTGTGGCACCCATACATCGAGCTTCTTTTTGTATCTAGCCTTATTTAAATGGTTCCAAACGGTTTTTTGTGCAATGTTTAGCTCCTAGGCAATAGAAGCAGTACTTACATGACGGTCAGACTCGACGATTTCTATTATTTTATCGATATTTTCGACAATTAACCTTCCAGAGCGTGGTGCATCTTTGACATCCAAATTACAGGAACGGGATCGACGAAACCAAAATTGCCCGTAACTAACTGTCCATCTTTGACGCATGCTCAAACAATATTGAGTCAAGCAATCACAAAACTGCCTGAAAGTTTTATTTAGTACGAAATCCTATCTTTCTAGATAGGGTGCCGTAGCTCAGTTGTTAGTGTGTTCGCCTTCTGATCTGTAGGTCGTGGTTCAATACCCGGCTGATGCATAACAAATTTTATATCGAAAAGATTTTTCTTTCGAATGGTACCCACCTGTCGGCAAGCAATTGGCAATTCTTCCGACAGTAACAACTTGCCAAAAAAAAGCTTCTAAAAAGAACTCTGTGACAAAGCTCAGAAAAAGTGATGTCACAAGTGTTCTGCCGTTCGGAACCGGCTAAAATAAGTAGGTCCATTCTAATACTGTCCAAAATTTAAGACGCACAACAGTAATAGAAGAGAAGCACGGCCAATGAGCCCTTTGGGGCTTTAAGTGCCACATATTTATTTTTTTTTTCCTATCTTTCTAATGCCATCTATCGTAAAATAATGGATTTCTTTTTACTACACCTCATACTTCACTTGGAAACATTGATATACCATGTTTAGATATTTCATTGAAGATATTCTAACCTTAATTACCTTTTCTTTCAGTTAGCGTTAATATGAAAAGAGACGATTGTACAAATATTTTCGTTTCGGCACATGCCAGAAAATAATCACTATCAATAGAAGAACCATGAAATCTGTATTTGATTTTTATTCAATTTTATCGTCTACCTATATTAACTCTGTGGATGAAATTGTCTTGCTTCTCAATTTGCACAAATTTTTGGATGCGCCAAGAAAGTAAAACAACAAGAAAAAAGTGTTACATTTTAGTGTTGCACTTCGATGTGACTGTCTGTTTATTGTTGTTGTTGTTGCTCCTTTCAAATTGAAGCCATTTTGTATTGTTGCACAATACTGAGTAGGTACTATAAAAGTTTACTCAACATCAGCAGCAGCAGCAGCAAAATGTTTTCATTTCGCTGTTATTCTTCTTTATATTTTTCTTTCATTTGCGATTCTGTTCGTTCATTTGTTCGTCTACTTCTTTTGAAATATTCAATGTGCATAAAAAGGAGCGATGTTTGGTGATGGTGTACTGCTATAAATTTTTAATGACTTTGTCATTGTATTGTCGAAATGTTCATCTCTCTCTCTCTCTCTCTCTCTCTCTCTCTCATCTCTATGAATACATACGAGTACATATGTATATGTAATGACATGGAAGCAAAATGAGCTGATGAGGACGAGTGTACAATATAGCTTCGATAGAAAATGATGATGACGACGACGACGACGACGGCGACGTCTACAACACACATATACAAATATGCATAGCCATATAAAGCTGAATTTCTAGTATTCTGTATTATGTTTTGCTCTGTTGTGTTGTGCTGAAGTTGCACAAAAATATATTCCAGCTGAAATGTTCTCTGTTGTTGTGTTGAAAATATGCGTATTATACCTACAAGTATTTCCCATATCATAATCAGAGCCAGCAACAAGGGGCTTAGTTTATGATTGTTTATTCCACAGAAGAAAAGCGTTTTTTTTTTCAATAGGCATACTGAGTTGAACTTTCAAGAGCTCCTCCTATATTCCGGCAGTTAGTTGGTACTTGCTAATTTTTGTTCATACAAGTGTATGAACTAGCTAATGGCTAAAGCAGGACAAACGAACTCTGAACGATTGAACAATGAATAAATTTCATTATTATGAACTTGGCTTATACACAATAAGAACAACAACAATAACAGCAATAACAATAACATGAAAATGATAACTTCTTTTCTACTTTTCTACAATACAACTACATACAGATGTATATTTGACTTGTCCAAAAAATGTATGTGAACTCATAGATTCATTTTATAGGGGACCCTTCTAATAGAATACAGATAGGGAAAAATGTTGTAGAGAGAAAATTAATGGTAGTTCGTCATACTTTTAATTCATTTATTTGTCGATTTTCCAATGCTTTTAAATTAATTTTGCATAGGGGAATCCCTTTAATAAGTAGAGATATGGGCCAAGAATGTTTAGAAAAAATATTGAGGTGACAAGATTACTGTGAGTGCGTATTTTGAATTTCAATACATATTATTTACAATATATGTACATAGACAAGTCATAAATATTGGTACACAACTAAACGCAATTTGACAGTTGACATTTATGCTTCATTGCCACGTAAAAAGTTTTTGACATCAATTGTTTACAATCATGGAATGAGGCAACATCGAAAATTGTATTGTTGTAGTTGGCCTACTAAAATGCAACATGGGAAAAGGCGATATCTTTCGGACGTTGCAACCGCTTGGAATCACTTGCAATTTAATCGTACTGTTAAGTTATTTGAGGATTCTGACGCAATAAGAGACCGTCAAAGATTCGGTCGTCCGCGCACTGTGAGTAACTCCGAAAGCGATCAAAATCAGGAAGAAACGAATCGATCGAAAACCGCTGTTAAAACAGAAAATTTAGTCGCGGGAAATACAAATTTCGCAAAAATCCATTTTCATGAAGATTTGGGACTCAGCGCGTACAAGCGACACACTGGACACCTGCTCACTGCTGCATTGGAGAGAAAACAGCAATAATCGAAAACTTTACGCAGTTGGTACGCTCACAGACTAATTCTGTTTACTGACGAGAAAATCTTCATTGTAGAAGAATCGTTCAATAAACAGAACGATCGTGTGTATGATCGGTCATCCAGAGAAGCATCCCAACTCACCCAAAGAGGATCCAAAGAGGCCTCTGTTCCAGCTCACAAGGCAAAAACGACTCAACTGTGGCTAAAAAACCAACATTCCGGACTTCATATCAACGGATAATTGGCCAGCTGGTAGTCCCGACCTCAACCAGTTGGATTACAAGTTGTGGTCCGTATTAGAGGGCATGGCTTGCTCTACTCGACACCCAAATATTGAGTCGTTGAAGCGAGCCCTTGTCCGTGCAGTGGACAATTTCCCCATGCATCAAGTGTGTCTCGCGATCGATGAGTCGCCAGATCGTCTCAGGTCATGCCGCAAGACAAATGGAAGTCATTTCGAATAAGTTGTTCTAAGGTTTGTAGCCATTGAATAGCCCAATAAAAAGAAAAATAAAGTTTTGAAAAATATTAATTCGTTTTCATTTGGGGTCGATTTTTCTGCGTACCAATATTTATGACTTGACTAGGTATTTTCGTACGACCTGATCGAGTCAAATTAACTCCGAATTCGAATTCAGCGTGATCATTTCTAATAAAAAGTTCTTAAAGTCTTTCGAGAAAGACCTTAGAAAATTCTTTAAGTGAAAATCTGAAAAAAAATGTTATATATTTATTTCGCAAAAAACGTTTAGATAACGTTGCGAAATCGATTAGGGGAAAATATGATTAAATCGAAAATAGTGGACTGCTCTAATGTACATGCAGAAACATTCATATGCCCATAGAAAACAGATAACTGCAGTTAAAGAAAAATATTTCAAAAATTTATTACAAAGTTATGTTCTCGATGCGGCATAGCGGCAGTACAGAGTAGATTATATGTATCTACGTAGTAGTTCATATACAGAAATTTAGTTGAATACGAAATGAGGAACTTTTGCAAACAGAAAATGAGAGAGAGACGAAAATATTAATGCGACGTGTAAAATTTGTCGACAAAAGAATGGATATTTTTATATGAGATATGATTTTGAAAATTATGATGATACTGTATGTGTGTGAATAGAATGGAATCTTTTTAAAATTCCAATACATGACAACGTATACAAATTTCATTAGAAATTGTATAAATGGAATTTTCATAGAATTCCAATGTACGAGTATGACAACATAAGCAAATTTTCTTTAGAAATTGTATAAATGTATTTGCAACAAACACAATTTATTGATCAGAAAATATTTTTGATAATATTCTTTAATCAAATTGCTATCAATTTTCTTATGACTTTGGGTTCTTGTTTCTTTGTAGGATTATCCAACACAATTGGATTTCAGCACACCTCCATTGGCAATGGCTCATCTGCAGCCAGTTTCACAGGCCTCAATAATTAGTGGCAATGCTTTAGTAGGCAGCGGTGGTACACTACGTCGTGGTATAATGCGTGGCGTCATCGGTGTACCACCGCCCGATGTAACACATCATACCACCACCACCAATATGGGCGGCGGCGGCGGTGGCATGCAATTACTAAGCGATATACATCCGATGAATATATCTGCCACATCATCAACACAAACAACATGTAGTAGTGGAGCCAATGGTACTATGATATCGATGCCATTAATGAATTCGACACTAAAGCAGCCACAAAGTATACTTAAAGATCCAAATCGTAATAAACAACAGCAGCAGCAGCAGCAGCAACATCAACAGCAACTGCAACAGCAGCAGCAGCAGCAGCAGCAACAATTGCTAAATGCTAGCTTAGTGGGCGTGCCCACTCAACCGCCAGGTACTCTGCAAATACTAAATATACCAACATCAGTAGGACTTGGCAGTAATTTGCTGATGACCACCACTGCAGCCTTTGATCCGACGAACGCGCACAGCCTCAGCACCTTCAATACGGGGGGTGCCACAATTGCGTACACCGATGCCGATGGCCATCTCGTATAGCTATAGGCTGCCTCAGGAGAGGCGTTTCAAACAACTCAAGCAAATCAAGCTGGCAAAATCATATCCACCACAATAGTGTCAGCTACTACTGATGCTCCATCTGCTAATGTTACTGCTACCGATAGTCCCCGATACTGAGAAATAACAGCAGCAGGACTGAAGGTGGGCATTCGTAAACTCAACATTATCATCAAACAAAAACTACAGATGTATGTAGATCTCGCATATTAGCGTAGGAGTATAAGAAGTATGTATGTATCTACTTATGTGTATGTTTGTGTATGCAACACAGTACAACCCCAATAGAATATCCTTTGTGAAGGACAATATTATTACGCTGTAAAGGTATGTAAGAAGTATAGTGGTAGTAGTAGTGGCAAATTAGGCAAATGTCATTACATACACAAAAAAAAAAAAAGAAGAAAAACAAAACCAACAAAACAAAAAACAACGAACCAAAAGCTGATAATGATGATACAATTCGCATACAGACATACATACATACTTACGTATGTATAGTATGTACCATTGTACATATACATCTATTACGTCGATTACGTCTTCTCAACTACTTAGTGTTTTTGTGTGTGTGTGTGTGTGTGTGTGTGTGTACGGTACGTATGCCACAGCTATACGCAACAAATCCATACACACACACACACAACATATTTTTAATTTGAATTTGAATTAAGCGCTCGTGCATTTGCAATTATTTTATTCAAATAAGTTTACAAATTAGTTCTTTAATGTAAATATGTGTTATTATTCACCCGATGTTACGTTACGTTAAGTAGACAATTTTCATTGTAAGCAATTGTAACAACAAAACCAGCAACAAGAGAACATCATTAGGTAGATATACGTATTTACATATACATACACACATTTGTACTAGTCGTTAAACGAGACCATCCACGCCCAGCAAGCAAGGACAACAAGCAAACAAAAGACAGCCAGCAAAAAAATTTAGAAGATTAGCTGCAAGTCAACACACACACACACACACACACACACAAACACGCAAAGGCACAAACAGGCACAGACCTAAAGAAACAAATAGCTACGTTAGTGTTGACATTTGGAGACAGTGTGATTAGCTTGCGTAACGCATTTAAGAAGAAACGATGAACACAAAAAAAAAGCGCGCATGTCTATTTGACCCGTAGGAGCAGTTGAGTAGAGTACTTACTTGAAAAATGGCAAGGGAAATTTCACATTCATTAACATTTTTTAGTATGATTTCAAAAAACATCGATGTTTCCATGACAAACATATGTTACGAATAGTGAGACAAGTTCTTGGGGAGTTCAAGGACTTCTTCTTCTTCTTCTTCTTCTTATGTGGCCGGGAGTTTAAGGACTGTATTTATTAATTTGCGAGTGGCTGAAAAATGTTCGTTTACCAGCATTTTTAAAAATTTGCTATTTTCCAACAAATTTTCAGAAAATCTAAAGGATTTTGGGAGAAGATAGTTTTTCTGGGGTCTCAAATCTTAATAATCTTTATTTGTGAGAGTTTAAAACACTTAGTTTAATCAATTTGTTTTAATTTTTTGGAACACTCATGTTTGTGAGAAAATGTTAAGGAAATACAATATTTAGAGAAATTTTTCTGAGTAATATGCCTAAATGATACCGATGCAGCCACGCTTGAGGTGTTCTAGAGTAAAATTCTTCGCATAATCTTCGGTCCTGTTCGTGTCGGTGACGACTATCGTATTCGAATGAACCATGAACTATACGAGCGCCATGCTGACATTGACATAGTCCAACGCATCACTATTCAATGTCTGCGGTGGCTAGGCCATGTTGTGCGTATGGATGAAGAAGCTCTGGCGAAAAAGGTGTTTGAAACGGAAGCCGTTGGACGACAACGAAGGGGATGGTCATGCCTTCGATGGAAAAGTCGCGGAAAAACCTATATGCGCACAGTGTAACTGATTGGAGAAGGCCCGCGCACAACAGAGACGTCTGGAGAGAGCTGCTGAGATCGGCCGTAACTCGACAACGGGCTGTAATGCCCATATATGACGATGATGATGGTGCGAATTCGGCTTAAAAAATGGCAAAAACGATAAATCTCACAATTTCACAAAAAAATTGCCATACAAAACCCAAATTTTTTACACAATTTTGCACGAAAAATTTAAAAATGGATGCAAAGATACAAAATTTGCATGACAAGTATCAAAACTGGCGTGCCGGTTCTAATAAAAACTAAGAACGCAAAAATCTGCATATTCCACAATTCTGCATAAACCATCATTACCCAACATCATCTTCCTTCCTTAGATCCGGAATGTGACTACAAATGTCAATGTTTGCCTTATCAAATGCTAAAAATTTGGAAATCATGAAAAAATACTCATAGTAAGGAATTCGCTTTAAACCGCATAAACCGCAAGTCCATGGCGCCTCCATAACCTTAAGTCTGATCTGATCACTAGAAAAACATTACATCGTTACATTTTCTATTTTCTGCTTCTTAATCCTGCAATTGCCATTTAGTATACATTTATTTGCCAGATATTTTAAATTATTATTGCTTTCCTTTTTGCATGTATAGTACATACTAGGTACCTATACGTTAGTATATCCTTCTAATGAACATAACAAACACTTCTTATACCCTTCCACCTATTAAACAATAACAATCATTTCACCATCATCATCATTATCATCATCATCATCATCAATATAGTAGACTGTAGTTCCCTAGAGGCGAATTGCTGATACTACTACTACTACTGCTATTAGGTACGTAAGTACATAGCGTAGCAAACTCATGGTAACCTTCGCGCGTCGTTAAACAATTTAATGGTCACATTGTACATGAGCATATGCATAAGTACTCGTTCATACACTACACACACACACACACACGCATATACATTCTCACTCACAACATAGAACGCTTCGTTGCCAATGGCAATAAAGAGTAGTAGTAGTAGCAGCAGCAACAGCAAAAGCAGCAGTAGCAAATATCAGCAAACGCGTACGCAAGTAAATGTTGCCTGCATAAAGAAGAAAGTTACACGTTAAAGCATTTAATTTACTCTTTTTATATGGCCGTATTTTTAGTATGGGGCGATGGCAATGCCGGCCCATGTACACATGTATATGTCAGTGTGATTATGTACGTGGGTAATGTTTGTACAATTAACCGCTGCTATGCACCTGTTCAATTTTCTTTAAGCAGGGGACAAATACAATAATAATCTGAATTATAATAATAACAATTCACATAATAATAATAATAATAATAATAATAATAATAATAATAATAATTCTCTGAAAATGCATCCATACAAACAAATTTTATGCATTTTGCACATTCATACTCGTGAATATTAACTTGTTTATTTTTACTAGGTTTTTTTGTTTTTCCAACACCATCATATTTGCATATTTCACTCCAGTGAATACACAACCTTGCCGACATGTAGGTAGTAGAAAGCATTAAAGAGTTCTAACTTTATGTTGGCCGCAAATTCAATGAAAATATGGTACATATAAGGCAGGCGATATTCTAAGAGCAACGATGCATAATATTTTTAAATTTTAATTCATGCATGCATATGTACATATTTTCTTCATAATTCACATTAAATTTCTAGTACATTGTACAATACGTTGAACGTTTTTTTACCTTTGATCTTGCTTTTTCGCGATCGTGCGATTTATTTGTGCCTATCCAAAGCATTTTCTTGTGTAAAATCCTAGAAAATTACACATAGAAGGACGCGCGAAAAAAAAAAACACAAAGAAAGACGCAAAAACATATTTGACGGTGAAAAAGACACGTAAACGTAATTGACGGCGAAGAAAGACGCGTAAACATAATGGACAGCAAAGAAAGACGTGTAACCATATTATCACTTAACTGACCGATTGGTAATAATTAGTATATTTTATTGTTTATATAAACTGCATTATGGATTGGTGTGCTGATAACTATGTTTACGCGTCGTTCTTGAACGACGATTTTTTTCACGCGTCTTTTTTCGTATGCATTGACGGCGAGAAAGGCGCGTAAACGTAATTGACGGTGAAGAAAGACGCGTAAACATAATGGACGGCGAAGAAAGACGTGTAACCATATTATCACTTAATCGACCGATTGGTAATAACTAGTGTATTTTGTTTTTTATATAATTTTCGTGATGGATTGGTTGAAGGATGTTTACGCGTCTTTCTTGGCCAACGATTTGTTCATGCGTCTTTTTCGCAGTCATTTTTTGAACGCACGTCTTTCTTCGTATGCACCGACGATATAAATCTGTCTGTAGTCAGAACTGTACGGTATACAATTTTCTTATGATTTTATAAAATTGTTTGAATCTTGATTTTAATTTTTTAACGAATTTTGCAAAAATGCAAAATCTAGTTTAAAAGTAGGATCAAATTTTTAAACGGGAAATACTTTTTTGGAACAGAGAGAAAAAAAAAAAATTTTTTTGCTACCACAAAAATCCTCCGGTGTTCACATAAGGCTTGACTCATGGTTAAAATTCAACTTTCCGATCGAAGTAAAAGTACCCAGGTACTGATGCTAAACCGGTGAAATGTATGAACCACCCCCCATTAATTTTTCTTCGTCCATATTTCAAAAATCTACTCCCTAGGGGAGCTTCCATACAAAATGAACCCTGAAACAACTGAAACTCAACACGAATTGCCCAAGAGCGATAAAATGTGTGATCGATTCCAATTAAATTTGCTTCTCCAACATTTCCTACATACATATTTACTTCTTACGTTTATACCTTAGAGAGGCTTCCATACAAAATGAATCCAAAAACACTTGAAAATTGACAAATATTCCCATATCTGCCCAAAAATCGATTCTAGAGGAGTGTAATGTATAACCGGGTCTCATTAAATTTTTCTTTGAAATATAATCCTACAGCTGTTTAGGAATAGCTTCTGGAGTGATAGAATCTATGACTATGAGAATCAAACATCCTCAGTAACAGCTGTAAAGTATTGAAAAATATCACTTTTAGAGGTTTAAAAATCGCATAACATTATAAAAAGGTTTTGCGATTGTCTTACAGAAACTACCGACCATTTTTTAACGCATATAATTTTCACTATCAAATTATATAATTGTGGCGGCTATTTAGTAGAGTTTATTAGCATCACATATGAGTGTTAATAAAATTTATATAGCTACTGATAAATTACACTTTTTGGAAGAATCGCATCATACGAGTACGTTCTCCATAAACAAAATGTGCCAAACAAAAGCCATACATAAAGCTATGTAGTACAACCGTGTGCTATTAATGTTGAATTTTGGTGTGTGAGTTAGCGAGGCAGTGATGACAAATCTTTTGTCAGCAAAGTGTTACAACAACATGCATATATAAGGGTATATACTTGTACGTAGATAATCAAGAAGATTTTTTTTTTTTTGCAAGAACAATAGGCTGCTGTTTCATTAGGGTTTCAGCACAAACACACACACACACACACACACAAAACACATACTAAGCAGAGTAAAAGAAAAAAAAAACCCGAATTATACACGCGTCACTCACATGCACCGAGGCTATACTATGTACATCCATATATATATACAATATATGGAATATCAACAACAATAAACAATCATAAATAACAAAAACATCATCAAGCAACAACAACAACAATAATAATAATAATAATACGAATACGAATACGAACAACAATACACCTTCCATGTATTGTAAATATGTACGTGCGAATGTACTTTACATATGAATGTATGAAAATGTCATACCAATGCGTTGTGTCTAAATTCTGAAGCAATTAACAATGATCCCTAAGATACCGTAGCGTCGCATCATCACCGACGCCATCAACGTAACTGCCATCACTTTTATTGCTGCTTTCAATATCAAATGAAAATAACAATAGCAAGAACAACAACAACAACAACAACAACAACAACAACGATGATGATGATGATATCAATGGCAAGCAATGTACTGTCAGCAGCACCAGCAGTAGCAGCACTTAAGCAATGATGCCACCAAAACTTATATATATCGTACCTACCATAATTATATGAAGGAGGTAAATATTCCCCCAAAGCCATCAATAGCAGTAAATTCCTATTCTTCGCGTATTTTATTATAAATCTACATACACTTGTTTATGGTTATGTATATCATCATATATGTACATGTGTTGACGCACACATATACTCGTACATGTGAGTGTGTTTGTATTTTTACATGTAAAGCTTTATTTTTGCATACTAAAATGGCAGTAAATGTTATTTTAATGAAATTTTGCAATTTCTTGTGTATGAGTGTGCGTGTGATAAGTGTTTGCTGTGACACAATTGGAGAAGCATAACATACACATATATAAAATATAATATAATAATAAATTTGGGTTAAAAGTAACGGATTCTGTCCTTAGCAAATGACTCTGATGCACCATAAAAATGTGAAAAGTATTTTGACTTGGGGAAAAAATATCGACAACAATTCTTAGCAATTAACAATGCGGCACTGTGCACTGAGACAGTTGAGGAATAAGCAAGAACTATTCAGGCTTATCATGAAAAAATTTCTGTGCGAAATTTTGCCGTTGTTAGCAATACACTTATACGGCAGCGTTAATCGGGATTAATAACGCACTTAATCCGAATAAAATACTAACCTGACATACGGCAGTATTACCGATTAACTAAACAGCTGGTTGCTGTTTTATTAGGTCTGCTCACTTACATTACTATTACTATCAATTTCTGTCATCTGTCACTCTCGATATGAGAAAACTATCAGAAAGTTGTAAATTGACATTCACAATTCGTAATTGACAGCTGGATTTATTTGTTCGCCAACGCTTTTCATGTCGAAAACTGTTAACAATTGTTGAAAGTTTTTCAGAAGCGAACACACCTATTGTTTTGTAAGTTGGATCGAGAAAAATTCACAATAGAAATTTTTCAGCAGTGTTGCCATCAAATATTGCCCTAATCCTCTTTAATTTTGAGAATTAACTCGTCGAGTTAATGCAGATTAGCTGCAGTTAATGCCCGAGTTAATTCGAATTACATCATTAATCCGGATTAACGCTGCCATCTGTCAGGGCTATAAGACAGTTGAGGAATAAGCAAGAACTATTCACAACATATCATGAACAAATTTCCGTGCGAAATTTGTCTCTTGTCAGCAATACATTTTAGATTGCTGACATGTGAAAAAGTTAACGCGATAGGCCTGATTATGGAAAAAAAAAATGATATGGTCCTGAGCCGCATACCAAATGAAGTTCTGCATTTGGTTGCCACATAAATTGGCTGAAAATATCTAAATTTTTTTTGAGTAAAAACTTCGGAATTGATGACACGACGACGTTAATGGAGAGAATTTGAATGGAAAGTTCTGATACATTCACCATCCACGTCTTGATCTTGCACTCTCATAGGCTATCACTTATTTCGATCAATGCACGATTGCCTTACTGATGTGAGGATGATTTCAAAAGAGCTCTATGAAAATTAGTTAGTTCAATTTTTCAATAAAAAAAAAAACCTCAGTTTCTCAACGATGGAATAGTATTTCTAGCTTCTCAAAAATCTTTAGGTCCAAAGCTTAGAACTTATGTGATGACATATGAGCTTTGCCATTCAAATTCCGCTAACTTAAGTAGTCTTCTTCCGCTACTTTCTATATTTAAGATGCAAAAAAACAGACTTCTCAGAAGTATTAATGCCAGAAATGTATGACTATACAAAAAAAAAAGGTTTTAAAAATCGATATACCAAGCAATACTTTTTCCCCTAACATATAACACAACATATAATATGCATAACTGACTTGAATTGAGCTCTTACAGCCGTTCTTTTCTCTTAGTTATTTCTTTCCCTTACGACACCTTACTTTGTTTGCCCAGCAAATTGTTGCTGTAATTAAAAATCGAATTGTGAATTGTTTCTACAACCAAAACACTACGACTTCATTGACATACTAACTGTATACATATTTGAGGTACATATACACAGACAGTCAGATTCTTTAGCAGTAAGCAAGCAAGCAACAAAGCAAGCAAACTACCAACTAAATGAAATAATAAAAATATGCATGACTATGTAAGCAAGTCAAGACGCAAAAATTCACACATTGCAAACACTTCAAATAAGAGTTGAATGTGGCTGTAAGTGTGTGTGTGTGTGTGTTTGTATTTGAGTGTTGTGCTAAGAATCGTTTGAAAATTTCATTTGACTTCTTTATTTGAGTACACTCAGACACACGCCCACACACACACACACACACACACACACAGACAGTATGACAATTGTGATTGTTGCCAATTGTCACCACTACAAACATATACACATCTACATGTATATCCCTCTGTCATTGTGATGACTAGCATGTGCTATTGTTGTTGTTGTTGCTATCATTTCATCATTGGAACCAGCAACAACAGCAATTACTCTCGAAGAAATTGTGACGCATTTATATTCAAAAGTCAGTTAAAAATACCCATACATACATATATGGTATGTATAAGTATATGTACGATATATGCACTGAGTTAGAATATATTGTACAATATATAGAGAAGCATAAAATAAAGGAATTCAAATGAATTTCAATTAAACTAACTTTCAATTCATCATTCACATCGATGAACAATAAACTTTGAACGAGTATTTCAAACTTCTTACCACTGGACTAACACACAGCCACACACACACACACATATTCATATTAATTAAATGCACGCATATATAGGATTTTATACTTGTTAAAAGTTTCTAAATATATGTCGGTAGTCGGTATTAAATATAGTATATGAGTTTTTCGTTTTTTTCTTAGACTCTACACGTTGATAGTCTCTTATCAATATATACCTATATGGACAATAAAGTGTATGAATCGTATGCATATGGTCCATTCTGAGTATACTTTGCAAATAGACACACACACACACATTATATTAAATATTTCATTGAAATTCTAATTCTTTTTGTTCTGCTTCTTCTTATTTTTCTTATATTCTATTGAAATGTTAAAAAATAACAAGCAATCATGATGATCGTTGTGATAATAATGATGATGATGATGATGAAGATGATGATGGAAAAAGTTAAGTCACAAGAAGAAACATTAGACATGAAAACAAATTGAAGAACTTTATGTACATTTCTTCGTCAACGTCTTTACGTCCAACTCGTCCTGTATTGTGCTATTTGACCATTTTCGTATTTTTTTAGTCTTTTATTTCTTTCCCCTTTCTATTTTTTTTGTATAATATTATTCTTGCTGAAGAATGAAAATACCAGAAATAAATATTGTCATAGCAGCATTAATGCTGCTTGTGAGAAATACACATACTAACGAGTACATATTCGTACAATAATGCATGCATGTACAATATAGTACACACACACACACATACATACTCGTACATATATATGCAATCGCCATTAGAAAAGTAGTTACTATGAATCGACCAGCAAACAGCAATTCCCAATTCACAAATATGTACATACTCGTATCTGTAAGACTTTCTGTTGCCAACAAATATTGACAATTTCTGAAACTAACGATTATCAGAGCAAATGGACAGATGTGATGAGATAGATAGACACACAGACAGACAGACAGACAGACAGACAGAGAGAAAGATAGTTAGAGTGACAGAAAGAAAGTGATTTCAAGAGATTTTAAAAAGCATAGAACATTCATAATATCTCATTCACATTTAAACAAAATTTGGAGCGCTTAACTTTGATAATATGGTAGCTTAGATTGACAAATATATGTGGTTTGAATGAGATAGTACTCTCTTTCAAACATATTCACCCTTGCTGAGTTTCAGTTCTATAACTCTATATATGATCGATCGTAAAGTACAGTCGAAAGCATACTTTTGTATGGCAGGTAGGTGTGTTTCTCCACCGATTACTTTCATTTTCAAACATATTTGCACTTTAGTCAAAATAATCATATGTGCAAAGTTTCAATCCTACAGCTGTAAATGTTCGTGTGCAAAGTGCAATCTAGAATATACTTTTGTATGGGAGCTAGATGTGTATTTCATCCGATTGTGTCTTTTTTTAAAATTCATCTATTGATTAGTAAATGTAATTGCATATACTGAGTTTCAGCTTGATAACTTTAAATTTTCATGCATATAGTATGAAAATATACATTTGGAAGCATACATTTGTATGGGAGGTGTAGTTTTTATCAACTTCAGCCCATTACCGTATATGTTTACTAGTAGCATGTACACGATTACGGTGTTTCAGCTTGATAACTTTATATTTTAGCACAAAAAGTGTGAAAACTCACATTCTACAATACATTTTTGTATGGGAGGTAGGCGTCGTGACTTTTATCCGATTATGACAATTTTCTTACATATTAATTCTGCAATATAGTTCGATAGCTGAATATTTTCACTCGAAAAGTGTGACAAAAACCACCTCAACATCATATTTTTATATTGGAGCTAACCATGCTTTTTATTCGATTACGCCCATCTTCTAGTCACATGCCGATTTTGTCGATTTTGTGTTAAAATGAACTATACATACCAAAATTTTAAAGCGCGAATTTCATATTTTTGTGGGCAAAATGTGAAAACACGCTATCAATAGAAGATTTTTGTATGGAAGGTAGGCGTGGTTATTGCCCGATTGCGCCGATTCACGAGCCTATCGGTTCATTGGTAAAAAATAATCATATGTGCCAGTTTTTAGCTTGTTTGCTCTATAATTAGGGCATTTCTCGGTAGAACACTCATACAGATAATAATTTCGTTAAGGAATTCGAAGAAAAAATGTCCAAAATTATGGCAGAACATACTGTACTGCTAGTTCGGGATGATTTTCTAAAAAAAAAAAAACAACTATAAAGTACCGTGTGACTTCTGACTATTCCCAAAATTGAAAATAGTGCTCCGAGAGCATCAAAATTTGTGACACTTGTGTCAAAAATTTCACTCTTAATGTTACGTAGTCACCGTAATCAGCATATTAAGCACCATGTGGTTTCTGACTGTTCCCATCATCCGTAAGACAGCTCCGGTGGCACCTTTTCGAGGTCATGGAATACATTCATGTTAAATCCCTTATAGAAAAAGGCCTCAACTAATTTGAAATTATGAAAAGTAATTGTCATAAATACTTTGTGTCAAATGGAGATAATTTTAAAAGCAATAAAATCGTTTTAGAGGTATAAATAAATTTTTTTCCCGTAAACTAAAAATATTAACTTTACTTTTTTGACAGATTTTATTGTATTTGCTTATGTATTTTATTTAAAACGTTTATCGTTTCATATTGTGTCAACAAATGTGATTCAAGCTTTACTCATTGCTCATTGAAGCTGCAACGTAACCAACCTAGAGACAACCAACCGAGTGTAACATAGAATATACACATACTTAGAACAAGCAATAGCCTTTGCTGCATGCAGCATCTTCAATAGGTAATTACAATATTTTCCAAAGAACATAAAAGTATACAAGTAGTATAGCAGCTTAGAAGTATGTAGATAATTGTGTAGGTGTGTGTGTGTGTGTACATTTATGCTATTACTGCCATTGAGGACATTCACAAATGTTAAAATCATGAAGGATGCAATAGAAACAAGCAAAGATCAAAAGATATTTTACTTAAAATTCAAAGATGTATTTTCCTATACAAAGAAAAGTGACTACGGGTGAGAGAAAGTAATATATCTCTATATAGTCGAATGTATGTAAGTATGTAAATTAGGGTGGGTGTAATTTGTATGATGAAAAAATGTGAGAAATCTTAGAACAAAAAAAATAAAATAAACTAGAAAATTGGTTTTAGACGCCATTTGATGAGCAAATATAATTGGAAATAAAAAAAAAAAATTTTTTTGCTATAGAATTTGTGCTACAACATTTTTACACGCCCTAATGTACATCTTTCTTTATATTTGTGTATCTCTTGTTTCGCTTTCGCTTTAATTTACATGCTATTATCAGCAGTAGCTGCAATAGCAACAGCAACAGCAGCAGCAGTAGCAGCAGCTGCAATGTTTTCCTTTATCTTACTCATAATGTACACTATAAGTACAGGAGTATGTGTAATTATTATATAAAATAGCATAGATATATATATATATATATATATATATATATATATATATATATATATATATGCAAACATACACACACATACATATATAGTTAACGTAAAAGAGACATAAAAACGTAGAAAATGTGTTTGTGTGTGTATGGCATACTGTATATATATATGTGTGTTACCCAAGATCCTGCATAATGACAAACTGAAAGCAACTGCTTTACAACACTAGATGCATATACAGACACAAATGCATACATAAAATACACACTCGTATATATAAAAACACTTACACATGCACTCTCAAGTCAAGTGTAAATTTTAATATTCATTTAAATGTAATTACCACACCACCACCACGCCAGTATCTTCATCTCATCCATCCCTTTACCATCATCATCATCATCTTAGTCGTACATGACTCTGTACTCAGTGCCAAAGTGCAATGTTTGTTACACGATACGAGCAGATACGAGTATATATTCTGAGGGTAATTTTTTTTTTTTTGTTAATTTTTTGTTGCAATTACGAGGTTAGTGTTGGAATGTAGATATGCAACGTTGCTATATCACATTTCACTGACATCGCTTACAACCACCAGCAGCACCATCACAAAGACAATTGCTATTACTAGGTACAGAGCTAGCTAGAGACAATTGTCCCTGCTGCTGTTACTGCTCTGGTAGCAATTGCTATTGCCACTTGTGGATACACAACTAGATTATCGCAAATGAATTAAACTTGTGCACTACTACAATACTACATACTGCATGACGCTCTTATTATTGTTGTTATGATGTGCGTTCTCACACTCTCCTCCCTCAACTCATATACGAATCAAGACGAATCCAACAAGTTGCATATGCTGCGACAACATCGAGGATGATAAAATTCTATATTTATTAAAATAGACACCAAGCGGTAGTAGAGGGAAAAGAAAACAGCAAAAAAGTGAGGTGTACATAATAATAAAAACGAGTGAGATTTTTAAACAGTATTTAAGTGAAGTGGCACACACACACACACACTCAAACACACATACGCGCAAAAATGGCAATTGAAACTTAAATTGTATACGAATGTATGTGTGTGAGTGTTTGTTGTATACCGCGCTCATCAAATGCAGCCGCATCGACGGCATCATCGTAATGTAATCCTTTGCATTACGATGTATATTGCTGAATGCAGCAACACCATTAACAATAGTACATAGGTGGTAGTACCAGTAGTGTGGTAGCAGCTGCAGTAATTAAAAATGAAATTAAATTCCAAATTAACACACACACACACACAAACACACGCACAGACGCTCAAACTCTCAATGAGAAATATAAGTGCATGCAGTCTCACATACATGTATACTTGTAAGTATGCTAGTATGGAAGTACTCATATATACATATGATGGCAAGTACTATATTCAACTATTGAATAATTGTGATTACGATTGCGATAAATGTTAAATGAGAAGGAAAATAAGAAAATTATAATGAAATAAATGCATGAATTCAAGACGTACTTGCATATAAACATGTATGTTGAGAGTGAGACACAGACACATGTATACAGACACATGTATCCAAACACTTAAATATACATATGTATATCGTAGACTCAAAATAAAGATAAATGATAAATTATAGTTCACATTCATTGGCTGGCTATGCGACAAGAAAATGAATGAAAAAGAAGTTGCGAAAAAAAAAAAATAAAATATATGTGTATCTGCTCTTTCTACTTACATTTTCTCGAACACTTTGCACTGCCATGAAACCACCATCCAACGAATCCACTGCGTGTAAATTATTAATTGACTATGAATGGAGGCAAATCAACAAGAGCAAATGATGCACAATTGCTGTAGCATGCCAAACCAGTGTCTAAATTCACATCTGTAAAGGTAAAAAAAAAATAAAGATTTTATTTTGAAAAAAATCTCGTCATTGTAGCTAAGTAACATTCAATGGCATTTTTTCAGAAATATCTCATTCTTAATTAAGTGTTTATAAAAAGCTCTGAAGATGAAACTTGGTATATACTTGGTATATACTAAGAAATATAACAATTTAAATGAATATATGCGATTTTATTTGCTACTAAATGAGTCACATTGAGAATGGGCGTTATCAGATGAAAATCACGCCCGTCTTCCATATAAAAAGTATGCTTTCATTTGTATATTTTCACATTTTTCACTCACGAAATTATAAAGCTACAACATGAAGTTGTTACTTAGTACATATAATGCTTTTCATTAAGCAAATACAAATGGAATGACTATAAACTACTTCTAACATATGCCATCTTTTTAATCATGAATATTATCTTCAAATTTTGCACAAGAGAGAATCTTAAATGAAATGTATATATGGTATGGTTAATCACCATAATGACATTTCATATTAATCCAGCCCTGTGCAGTATTACTCTATCTTATGCTTTACTTTCTCCTATCCAAAACCAACACAGAGTAAAACAATTAATTATTGCAGTTTTAATATGATGTTGTGAGAGTAGCAGTTAAGCACGAGTAGGTACATATCAAATATATATGTATATATATATGATATAAATACAAGCTGAGTGGAAGATTGCTTTTCTTACAGCGTGTAAATATTGCCATAGTTAGATATGAATTGTGAGAATCATGAGAATCATATACATAGAAATAAAGTGGGGGAAAAACATGATATATCTATGCTTATCTACCTGTATCTATATACCTGTGCATAACTTGCTGAACGTAATACACGCAAACGTACTTGTACAATAAATCAGAGAATACTTGATGTTAATTAATAATTTAATAATAATATTGTGCTGGTGATGGTGATAGCAAAAGTAATGGTGAAATGGTTAAATAATAAAGAAAAGGCAATTTCTTCTTCTTTTCTTTTTTTTTTGTTTTTGTTTTTTTTTTTAGAATGAGTGAAAACCCTAACTGAAAACCCTTTTAATATTTTCATTCAATTTAGTTTAATATTAAAGTAAAAAAAAAAATATATATATGTACGGAGTCAATTTGATATGCAGCTATTTAAAATGGTGAATACGCCAAATTTACTTATCTATTTAATATCTACATACATACATACAAAATGTAATTAAGCTACAAGAAGAATAAGGCATCGAATAATGAGCTAAGAAACAAAAACCTATGGTAATGATAATGGCAATGGGAAACTGAAAGCTATGTGCGTATTGTGCTTTTTACTTTTTGCTTTTATATTTTTGTTTCTCTGTTTCTTTTGTTCTTTTTTTTTTGAGATAGTTGAGATATTTTTTTTTACTACTTAATAAATACTTAGGCAAAGCACAAAAACATACAAATGATTTCAATTACGTGAGAGCCATTCAATTAAAATGATTCTATATTCATGAAATATCGTTTCTTCGTCTTTAGACGACTTTTTTCGTCACGTAAAAATCAAAATCAAAAGAGAGCGTGATGTTGGAGCAAAGACATAATCCTTGTTCATCAAGTGGACCACGCGAAACCAGACCGAAGTCTGTTAGAGGATATGAGCACTACGGCTGATACCTTTGAGTGCCAACCACAAGTGTTACGGGCACTGCGACCAAACGAGATCTTTTGTACCCAAGCCCGTCTATGACACTAGAATCTCCTGTAACTTTTTAATGAAGGATAGAATTGATCTTGTCGAACTTTTGATGATTGAAGCTGGTGTTGGGGAACACAGCTGAAACTGTTTAAGGCAAAGCCTGGCCAATGCCGAACATTCTCAAAAAATGTGGATCGATGTTTCATCTTCCTCCAGACAGAGGATAGTCCCATTTTGTGGAGGTGGTATTTTAACCAGTTATCTCCTGAGAGATAGCCGGTTATTAGGTGTAAGTTTGTTCTGCTAAGACTAATTCTGCTAAAAGCTGCATCGAAGCTGATGAAGGTTTTCGCTTGGCGGAGATCTGTCCATTTTGTCCATTGTAGTAGGTATTTGTCGTGACATTACGTTGGGTGCCCCATAAGTTGTCTGAAAAATCAATGTGAAGTTTTCAATCATTTCACAAAATATGCTATTGGATTCTAGAAAATTAGACAAAAAAGTCAATTTTTTAAAGTATTTGACTCCAATATTATTCACATCGTTTACAAATGGTAGAATTTTTATAAGAGAAATTTTTTTTATGTACAAAAATCGCTGAATTAGTTTCGATTAGATAAATTTTAAATATATTTTTTTTTTTTCAAGTGCTTTCTCAGTTTATTTTTAAGCGTTCACTTGAAGTGACAGATGTCAAATATAAATAGAAATATAACAAATTATAATTGATAAATAGAAAAGCACAAAAATAGCCCAATGGAAGCATTTCGAATTTCTCGTCAAATTAATTTCAAAAAATATAAATATAACTCTTCCTTATTTATTTTTATTTTATTAATTTCAAAAAATATAAATATAACTCTTCTAAATTTGCTGCAGTAAATATTTGTTTGTTGTTACGCTGGAATGGAGCAGGTGGAATGTCTCACAAACACATATAGTAGAACATACTCGTAAATTTTTGCTGAAAAAACAAAGATCTTAAGCCTTGAATATTAACACTTATATATCTTACATATACTTGTCTACGTTATACGATATAAAAAGAACTCATAAACTCTACATAAACAAATGCATAATTAATTTTTAATATCAATTTTTTTTGTTTAAATGTTTGTTTATATTATTACTGTGTAACAGTTCATTAACGAGGGTATCACTTTCAATGTTCATCTTGAAGGAATCATCCAAAATGTATAAGTGTAAAATGCCTTTCATTTTGATAATTCATCCAAAAAATGTACACTAAATATTAACGATGAATTATGTTTGCCCTCGAACTTCGAACTCGCTTCGAACACTGTTTATCTCTGTATTATGACTTGTTTTATGTTTTTTCTTTTTCAAATGATGATATACATTTTACTGTATAATATATTGCTAATTAAATTCAACATTGTACCTATTCATAATTGTATATAAACATACGATTATATTGATGAGATCTTATAAACATTTTTATTAATACAAAACAAAAAAAAAAAAAATCCAGTTAAAAAAGAAAAAAAAAATATATATATATATAATTGTATATGATTGTAATTTAATTTAATTGAATGTACATTAACGTTGTGCTTATTTTCAATATTGTTGTTGTTGTTGTTGCTATTGGGTTACTTATTATATTACAATATTATTATTGAAAAATTTGATTTAATAACCCTCAACTAATGTAGGCGACACAACAACAACAACAACAACAACAACAACAACAACAACAATAACAATAGCATTAGCAACAGTGTGCTCTCATTTATTATGTATACACAATTTATGTCTTCCTCCCACATCATTGAATTGTATTTTGCTTCTTCTTCTTCTCCTCCTGTACGAGTATACTACGACTTAGTACGAGTACGAGTATATACCTTACATACACAATGTATGTACTAGACTTACATACATACTTCTTCTTTAATCTTGTTGTTTAATAATTGCATATACAAATAGTATCAAATCAAGTGTGTATGTGTGTGTGTGTGTATGTGCAAGAGCAAGCGATTATGCATGTTGGCTTATATTGAAAAAAATAAATAATAATAATAATATTATTGTTCACACATCCGCGCACAACACATATACACATGCATACATACTTTCATTCATGTAAATACTTATAGACATGCATCAATGTAAATTAATAATATTTGTTGAATTTGCCAAAGAGATTTTTTTGTTTTTATAAATATATACCATACACATACGAGTATGTATGTATGTAAAAATAAGATATAAAAAAATAAATTTTAAATTTATAGCATTTTATTTATTATCTACAATAGGTTGGGTCGCTCCCGATACAAAGGAAATAAGTTTTAAATGTCCATCCTTTAATTGAACATCTTGGCATGAATTTTTTGCTTGCAAAATGGTATTTTTATGATAATTATGACATTTGATGAGCGATTTTCCGACACTATATAGCATTGCAAATATATGTATCTGCAAATCGTCCAACAAATAACAAAGTTATTATAAGAAAAACATTATGACTGCTTTTCGCGGCGTCCAAAAAAGTTTTAAATGGTGCTCAGATGCTTCCAAGGTAAAATTTTAATTATGTGGTCGACATTCAAAAAAATTTTCCACTAACCCATCCTAATCTACTCATATACATATATATAGAATCATATTATTAAAATTAAAAACAATTTAATTAATTATAGATAATCATAATAATAATAATTATTATAATAGTAATAATAATAATAATAATAATAATAATAATAATCATTAAGAATTAATTTTCCAATATTTTATATATATATATATATTATTTTTTCAATTATCTCATATGCATATATGTATGTTGTACTGCAGCTTTTCGTCACTAATTATTGTAATTTTTATGTGAACGAAATTATCAAATATGACAATTTTTTATATTGTAATAAAAACACACACACAAAAAAAAAGAATATTAATAAAATACATAATTACTTATATTATTTGTTAAACAATTTAATGCATATGTACATACAAATATGTATGAATTTATATATGAGCAAATTGTCCATTATGCAGGGAGCGAGTGTGTGCAAGTATGTAAGCCTATAAGGTTAAGTTAGACTGAATTCAAAATAAAAAAAAATATAAAAACAAAAGCATAAAAAATAAAAAAAAAATTACAAAAAATTATTAATAATTAATATAAGAACATAAATTAAGTAATATCAATAAAAATATACATAATAAAATTTGTTATTTAAAATGTTTTTTAATTATTTGTATAGTAATTTTTATATTTTTTTTTGTATATACATATGTATAACATGATATTATGTAGTACATAATAAAAGGTAAACGCTTCCTTGGAAAATCAGCTAAATTTGCTTATGTTTTTATTTGTAGCATTTTATGTTTTAAGTGGGTAAACAATTTTTTTTTTTTTAATTTATCTTTTCGCAAATTAGAAATATTAAAATGTATGGAAATTTCATTTATAAATAAAATGTTTGTAAGGAATTTCTCGTCATCCCTTCTACTCATCACTGCTGGGTAATTTGGGAAAATTGATAATTCTGTATACACCACACAGAAAACGATTGAAGATATGTAATTAATCTTTGATTTCAGAAAGTAATTAGTTAAATATGAAAATTATATTTTTGAAGTTAAGCTACACCCACCTCATCCCCATCTCCATCTTTAAAATATTTGTGACAAATGCAAACGAATTTTCTATGTGAAGCGTCTATCTTTCAATTGTACATAGATATCATGATCTATACTATGTATAATTGAATATAATTGAGTAGTACAAATCAGAATTAAATGTCAATTGTTTTATCAAACTTGCTGCTCGGACATGTTCATTCATCGACCCATAACCATAATAATGACATACATTTCATGTAGTCTTGCAACATCTTTACTACTTTGACCGCCACTTGTCACATATTCATTATAATGCAGTATGTTGGTTTGCTGCTTGGTTTCTTAGTGCATTTATAATTAGTTATGTTCAGGAATTGTAATCATTATAAAGAATATACAAATTAAAAAAATTTTAATATAAAAAATAATTCACTATTTTAGTCCTTTTTGGTTTTTTGCTTAGATAAAAATATTTATTAGATGTACTATTTTTTGATTTCTGCTATCAAAACACCCATACAAAATACATTTCTGTGAAAAATGAGTGCATCTGCGTGGGATATTAAGAGAGGAAATTATAGCAACATGTATCTAGCAAGAGACTAGCAACATTTTTAAATTTACATTTTGAAATTTATCGTACATAATACATTCGCGCTATTTAAAATCTCATGAAAACTGATGGCACAAATATAAATAATATAGTAAAAGTTTTTTCATTAGAATTGTTTATGTTGGAAAAGAATAGTAATTTATCATTTGAAGAGAATTATTGTTGCTGAACAAACATAATATGGTTTACTTTGAAATAAACTCTATTTTTGAGTTTAAATATTTAGAAATACAGATTAATTATTATTTGTACGTTTTATCTCATATTATTTTTTATTTATGTACATACTAGTGTAGCATTAGAGAAATGATCGCAACTTGGACCATTGAATTCGATGCACAAATGCAAATAATTGGTTAAAATTTGTTTTTAATGACAATTCCAAAAAATTGCTCTTTAATTTCTATAAGCAGGGCAGGAAGAAATATTGTTAGAAACATGTTCAAGAATAGGGCACCGGAAAATCGGGGCGCATAAATGATCATCATTGATCTCATTATGGGTGCAGCTTTTGAGCTGCTGACCTCATGCGTGAATAAAAGCAAAATGCACAGGATTTCGATCAACTTTTCATATCGAATAAACAGACAAACAAAAAACACTCGAACCCTGTGCTCAAACTCCTCAGTCCTGTCTTGATCGGGGATTGTCTCTCTAAACGTTATATCGTCTAATATAGCTATCGAATTGATCCAAGCGGCGATCACTTTTTTGATGCAGATTACAATTACCGAAATTTCGTTTCTTGGTTTTTTAATCGGTCATATTGTATATGAACATTAGGTTGGGGCGTTTCTTAGAGAAATGAAATCATTTTCTAATGTTCAGCTTAACTTGAGATCATCTCAGCAAAATTTTAAAAAATGTTTGGATCACTCGAAATGTAGTAACTACGGATTTATAGCACTACTTTGTTGTTTATTGATTTTTCAGAAATCATATGCCATTGAAATCCTCAATGAGTCAGACCCAACTAGAGCACACCCAGTTACTCAGAGTAGTATCGACTTAATTTGAATTTGTTTTTTTTATTATAAAATTGAAGTCCTTCAACATTTTTGAAAATTTTACTCCTCAACCGCCAACATTAGAGTCCAAATGGTATGGAAATAATAATTATCGCATGATATAATATTTAACAGAATTTGCTGTGTCATGGGAAAATATTGATTTTCATATATCATTTGGACTATAATTTTTAACTGCTATAGAAATGTTGTTTATGAATTTAATAAAATACATCAAAGGCAAAAGTTTCAAAAATATTCAAGGGCTTCCTTTCTATGGTGTTCTTGGTAGATGTTTAAAACGAAACTGCAAATGTTGCTGAGATGCTCTCAATGTAAGTTTTCATTCAATTAAGTGACGGACCTAACTTAATGTTATACATAAATCAATAAAATATGTTTAGGAGATTAGTTAAATATATACATATGTGGTTAAATATTAATATTAAATTAAATTTACACAACAAGAACAAAACGAACGAATAGACAAACAAATAAATTGACACACACACACACAAAAGAGTCTGTACTGAATTTTAACAACATGTTTAAGTTAACAATATTAATATTTAATAATTTTTTGTGTTCTTTTTTCATATGTGCATAAGTGTGAGCATGAGTATGTTGAATACTCATATTGAATTATATATTAATATTAAATATATTTGATGAGTACATACATATGTATAATGAGAGTATAGTAGTAATGCGAGTACCGTAATTTGAACTAGATATATGCATAGATATTAAAAATGAACATTAATAAATATAATAAAATGATATTAGCATATATTGTAATTAAAATCTGTTTAAATTTTTTTTTTGTCGATTAGTTCAAATGATGCTGCTGATGATGATGATGATGATATGATATGATATGATGTAAATAAATGATTTGAATTTGTTACAATTAAATAGTAAAAAAAAATGCAAAAACAAACAAAAAATAGTAATATAAATTTAAATCATATTGAAATATATAAGTATACATATAAATATGTATTTAAATCAATATAAACAAAAAACTAATAAAAATAAACATGAAAAAAGTTATACATACATATACAATATTTCAGAGAAATTAATTTTACGATTTCACAAACAAAAAACTAAACAAAACAAACAAAAAAAAAAAAACAAATAAAAAGACTTTACTGAATTTAAAACATATGTACGATTACATACACATAATACTTGCTCGCCCCCAATTCTCATACACACACACAACCACAAAAAATACCCATACAAATGCAAAATCAATAATGCAAACATAGAGTTTGCTAAAAAAGAAACACTCAAACACTTTACGTACACATGCATGCATAAACAACACTCATACACTCTCGCGATATACACTCAATACGACTCAATATACAAAGTGAAAGTGAATAAAAATACGATAATAATAATAATAATAAAAACAACAGCAACAGCAACAACAAATAATAATATTATATGATATATATGTATGTATACCTAGCTACTAGTGTGAGTAATGATAATACTAAATAGTACACATTGAGCTAATGGCATGTAAAGAGTAATACATATATTATAGGTAGTATGTATATGTACGAGTACATACACATATACATATACGGAGTAGGTATATATTGTATAAAATCAATGAATTAAAATAAAAATTATTTACGATTTTTTTTTTTTAAATCTGTTAATATAAAAACAAAAATATTAAAGTTAAAAAAAAAATACCAAAAAAGAATACAACAAAATTTCAAAGTGTTTCATTTAATATGCTATTTATTTAGCAAAATAAGTAAGTGTTTAATCCATAAGTGTAACATTAAGCCCCTGACCAGATGTAAGGAGAATAAAAAGCAGACTGTTTCATTTGAATGGATTTTCAAGCTTTTATTTTTAGATTAGGGAAACCACTCGAATTTTGATCCACACCGTAATCGGATGAATTTATGTAATTCTCTACTCTTTGAATACTGCATCAAATGTTGCAGACTGCTTATACAGGGTGATTTTTTAGTAACTTTCTTTCTGGTAATACTGTTTTTAGCAGCTCAGCTGTTTTCGTGTAACATGTTACTGTCAAACATGTTCAGTTTGGTCTATAATTTAACCCTGAATCGACTTACAAACGAACAAGGCTTGCAGATTATTGAATTTTATGATCAAAATTCTTGCTCGGATAAGAAAGTGCATCGGGCACTTCTTCCATTTTATGGTCTGTTTGGGCGACCGTCTGAGCCGGCTATTCGGAATCTTGTGACTAAATTTCGCACCAAATTTACATTATTGGACATTAACCACCAACACGCATTTGTAGAGTGCGGACAGCGGAAAATATCGCAACTGTATCTGGCAGTGTTGTTGATGACTGTGAATTATCGATTCGGGGCCGTCCGAAGCAATTGGGCCTCTGTTACTCCACTACGTGGAAAATTTTGCGGAAGGATTTGGATGTAAAACCTTTTAAAATACAGCTGGTGAACAAACAAAATTGCCGTATTTGATGTGAAGAGCAGACAGAAGCATTGCAAGAACTGCCAATGCATCCCGAAAAATGCACTGTTTGGTGTGGATTATGGGCCGGTGGCATCATTGGACCGTACTTTTTCAAAGACGACGAAGGCAGGAACGTTACTATGAATGGCGAGCGCTACCGTGCAATGATTACAAACTTTTCTTTTTCCCAAAATGGAAGAGCTGCCCTTGGATGACATGTGGTTTCAACAAGACGGTGCCACATGCCACACACCACGCGAAACAATGGCCCAATTGAGAGGCGTGTTCGGTGAACAGTATATTTCGCGTTTGGGGCCGATCAATTGGCTGCCTAGATCGTGGGATTTAACGCCTTTAGACTATGTTAAGGTTCATGTCTATAGCAACAAGCCCGCAACGGTTGACGCACTGGAAGCCAATATTGAAGAATTTATTCGTGCGATACTGGCCGATATGTTGGAGAGAGTATACCAAAATTGGACCCAGCGTAAGAACCATTTGAGCCGCAGCCGCGGTAAACATTTACATGAAATCATTTTTAAACATTGAATTATATAGATCGTTCTATCGACTCAAATTAAGATTTTATATATTTCTCTAAATTTTATGTGATTTTTTTTCTTAAATCAAATACGAAGGCTCTTAAAAAATCACCCTGTATATGGATTATAATAAAGGAATTTCATCGAATTCTCACAAGATTTGTGAAATTTAACAAATCAGATCCTAGAACAACTATATGACTCAACTAGCAGCCTCATTAGATTATCATATTAAACTTCTTCTAATGTAGATCCGATTGCAAGAAAAATTAGAAAGCAAAACATGTGACACAATAGTTGCGATTCTATCGAAGATGATGAACGCCTTGTTAAGTAAGTATGCGAAAGAAGAGGCGTACCTGAAGGTTGCCATCCCAATCATAGTTCTATGCTACTCCTATAACTGAAAATCGATTATTTACTACTTAAAAAAAGAAACCATTCAATGACCCATGAGATCTGAAGTGATGCGGAATGGATCGTGGTTCTGGTTCAAGAGACTTCTTCTTCTATTGAATCTACTTTTCTGACTGAATCTCTCTACCATCATACCTCGTAATATTATTATACAATATTTATTGAACTATTTTCAATAAATTGAGAAAATTATTTGGTCACTTTACCAACGTCATCAAAAATAGCACAGGATGTGTGCTTGTGCATGGCATAACCTAACCCTAACTGAGTAATGAAATAGTCGCAGTCTTACACAAGCAACCTAATAATAAAATATTGTGCAGATGGCATCAAATCAACTCCCAGCTTCATATCCTGTCAAGCAATATACAAGTACATACCATATAAGTAAGTATATATCCCAATTCCTACCCAGACAAAACAACAAAAAAAAAAAAAATCATTCAACGAAATGTCATTTAATCTAATGTGATTGTTATTTTGCCTTCATTGGTGTGGTAATTTGTGTAAATGTTCATTTTTTGGGGCAAATATAAAATATAATGCAGAAAGGGATTTTCTTCGTATATTACTCGAATATCATTAATGGGTATTTTTATTTCTTACGCTCTATGACGGCTGAAAATCAAAAACATAAGACAATTATTATGAAACCAATGCAGACTGAATTCAAAAGGAAACCATCTAATGGATCTGAAGGTGAATGAGCAATAGATGAAATATCCAATATAAAAATATTTGAAAACAAAACGCTATTTAAAAATATATTTTTATTTCGTTGATGATAAAAAAAATTCCTTAACTTTATAATATGGCTGTGTGATTTCACGTGGCAGCACTATTAGGGTTGCCTGATGCCGACATTTACTTATAAATATTTTCTTAAAAGTGATAAGAGAAAAGAAATGGCTAGCAGCTCATGTAACTAAATTTAATATCATCATTATCATCATCATCATCATCATCATCTATAATATAATTATCATTGGTCAAAAATGTTT
Organism: Megamerina dolium; assembly: GCA_963854835.1. NCBI lineage: Eukaryota > Metazoa > Arthropoda > Insecta > Diptera > Megamerinidae > Megamerina > Megamerina dolium. Next base: position 1,642,573 of record OY978525.1, read on the forward strand.
TTACTTTTGAACTTCACATGTGAATGCACATAACACATGGGCAATCATGCTCACATGCACACAACAGCATACAACACATATACACACAAGGTGAGATTTATGCATTTAACCCTGAAATAAAACCATCCTAACCCACTTACGATAAATGAAATAAGCTTACCATATCTTCATCAAAACCAATGCTATATGTATGGGTAGTATGCTTACATCAGCATTCTTAGTAAAAAAGCAAAAAAAAAAAGAAATAGGTAAAGATGTATCGAATTGTAGGCAATTGCCAGGTGTAAGGAGTTGGAGATGATAATAATGGTATTAGTGATGGTAGTGTATATATTTAGTAATTGTATCTATGTCAGATTCATCAAATGGGATATGACATTTGAGAATTTCATTTAACAGTGACATGAGAGTTCGAGCTTCAGCTGTAGAGTTACAAATGCTTACATAGGCAGTCTATGTATTTTCAAACATTTTACTATTCAGATAAAAATACAAAAAAAAAATATAAACATTTCAATACAGACTTTGCTAGAATCGTCATAATGAGCAACACATCATTATCAGCATCATCATCATCATCATCATCACAATAACAATAAACAGATATTGGCGCGTTTCTTCACAGTGGTGCGTCAAACGATAGACAGGTGCTAGCGCAAGCACAATCGAATAATTGAGTCGCCAAGGTATTCATACATAGATTTAAGTGAAAAGTGAATAACAAACAATACGCCAATACTCATACCAAATTGTCATTATATATCGTACATATATTTCTGATTTTGAATAGCATACGCCTTTCGTGCGTGTTGTTATGTGGTCGCTACTACTAACTGTTGGCTGAGATGTGAGATGAAAGTGATTTTATTGAATTGTTTTTACTACGATTCATTTCACATGCGTTACGATGGTGTGCATGGTGTATGGCACTTTGGTATCGACGCGTCATCCTATCTGCACACGCGACACATTAGAGGTTACAGCATGAGTATGAGTATGAGCTTACGACGACTCAATTCGCCACATCTCGCTCCCCCATTCGCAGCGTCAAATTAGGTTTTATTTGATGTAATAACAAAATTTATTGGAAACAAATTGAGGAAGTTTCCTAATTTATTGCCAAACGACAATAAACCAAATCGAATGATGACGATGTTAATAATGATACTCATACTGATGATGATGATGATGATGATGTTGATGATGATATTGAGGATGATGGGTTGGTTATGTAGCAGAATCTATAAGAAACAAAAAGAACATAGAAGAAAAAAAAAGGGACAAAATTATGTGTGAGCAAAGGGCGGTAGTATTACTTCTATTATAAATATACTTCTATACAAATGTATGAACATACCTATGTAGATGTTTTGATGAAGGTGAGTTGTCCACAGAGGAAAACCTTTAAAGATTCACACAAACACACACACACACACACACAGGAATATACAGGAGTAACAAACGACATTGTGTTATTGGTCAGGCATCATTTTATTATATTTGAGTACTATTCGTATTCGTATATATATATATATATATATATATATATATATATATATATATATACATATATATATATATATATATATATACATATATATATATATATATATACATATATATATATATATATACATATATATATATATATATATATATATATACATATATATATATATATACATATATATATACATATATATATATATATATATACATATATATATATATATATATACATATATATATATATATATATATATATATATATATATATATATATATATATATATATATATATATATATGCAGGTACCTAACAGACCACAAATAGAAGAAACATTTTTGAATTAAATATTTCTGAATTAAAGTCTTTCATTTCGTTTTTACTTGATAAATTTTATTAAAAGCAACATACGGACAGTTATAACAAATACTTTGTACAAGGCCAAAGCCACAAATAAAATTAAATGGCTTGATTCGATTCACATATGTGATAATAATAAAATGGAAACAAACAAATAAAAAAAAACAGAGAAAAGAAAAAAAAAACTTTTAAATCAATTTTCAACAAAAATTCTATACAATAATGACAGCAGTTATAGGTGTAGAATATAAGTATATATATACATATATATAAGTATAAAGATATAAAACGATATCATTAGAAGTTCAATGTGAAAATGACAAAAACATTCACAAGAAAGGGAGCCTTTTCAAAAGTAAGCATAAATAGCTTCACATATTATAGATAGGTAGGTACGATACTTCCCAGTGGATTGTGATTGTATTATTGCCCATTTTTTTTTTTTCTTTTTTGTTATACTTTAAATGACACATTAAATTATTTTGGATTTATTTTGTTTGGCTTAGAAATTTGTAATTTTTCAGTTTTATAGTTTTGTTCAACAATAACCACTTTTTATTGATTTTTCTGTTCTGGACTCAAAAATATTTTCAAATGATTAAAAAAAAAATTTTTTTGGCGCAAATGTGAACTGATTATTATTTTTTTTTTGATAAACAACAAAAAATTTTATGATTAATTTCAATTTCTTGAGCACAAATTTCAAGTTTTATATTTTTACTCAAGTCATTATAAACTTTTTCCCCATGAAGAGGGCGCACGTAGGCCAGATAGAGGCCCATTGTGATATCACGCGAATATTCCTTTTACCCATTCACTCGTTGAACCAACCTGAGTTTTTAATGAACTTTAGGAGGTTGTTAATTTCAACCAGGGATATTACTGCTAGGTCATTCGGTTGATAATGATCCAGAAATTGTATGCGCATTTTGCACAAAGCAGGGCACAGGTGCACAACAGATGTGAGACGGTCTCAAGCTCCTCCTCATTTCTGCAGCTTCTGCAAAAGTCATGTGCGAGATGGCCTAGGCCCAATCTTGTAGCGTGTGAACCTTCTTTCACTAAACCACCAGTAGATTATGTACGTTAGTTCCACGAGTTTGTTAGAGAAAGCCTCTAAAATGTATTTGCTTCATCTTTTCTTAAGGCTTGTCCAATCGCAGGCAGAGAAGGTGATTTATCGTTTCATCCTCATGAATATGGATGTACAATAATTCCGACAAAACTCCCTGTAGGGGACTAAGTATCCGGTAGGCGTTAGAAATTCGAAAAATATTATTAGTTCTTCCCTTCTTTATCTTGTACCACATACTTTGAGAAGCTTGACATTCAGTGACTAAATTTCATATTCTATTCACGTTTTTGTGATCTCAATTAAGTTTTGCAATTCATTAAACGATATAAAAATGTCTATCGTATAGTGCTTTTACAATGATTTCGATTTATTTCTAGCACATTCGATTGTCTTTTTATTGCTGGGTATACCTTAATGATCATGGACTGAGCAGAACTTAATCACGGCTTTTCGCATATACGTCCACCGCCTTAACGAACCCAAAAGCACTTTTTTCTTAAAAAAAAAGTGTAAACAAAGTTCTCTCTTTCGGCCGTGCAAAATTCTGAAAAACTTCTAAAAGAGCTTTCTGAAGAAGCTTTTAAAAGAACTCAGTAAAAAACTTTTGAAAAGGCTTTTGAAAAAGCTCTGTGAAAAAGTTTCTAAAAGGTTTTCCTGAAAATGCTTTGATAGAACTCAGTAAAAAAAAAAGCTTCCGAAAGAGCCCAGTAAAAAAACTGTCATTTTTTGAAAATCTCAGTAAAAGAAACTTCTGAAAGAACTCTGAGAAAAAGCTTCTCAGAGGTTCAAAGACGGTAAATATGAATTTGCTTTGCCATTGTAGTCGTTCTTATTACAATTTTTACACATACAAAAATATTTTGAAATATTTTGTACTACACAACCATTATAAGTTACTTGGAAGTTGCTACAATTTATTTATAAAACAAGTATGTGTGGTAGCTTAAAAATAGTTATCTACTTTCGATTGATAGAATTGTTAACAAATATGATTTCCAAAAAAAAAACAATTTTTGAAGTTTTTATAAATTACTTTTTACCATTTGTAAATTGTATTTTCATTATGAGGCTTATTACGTTCGTCATATGTCCATATACCATTTATATGGCTATTTCAGTGAAAGTAATAACAACAACAATAATAAGATATTTTCGGACATCCACACCCATCTACTATTTGGGTTGGCTTTGATTTTTTTTTTTTTTTTTTTTTGCACTCAAACAACCATACCCTATACCGTTTGTAACATTTTCATTCTCTAGTGTGCTGTTTATTGTATTCTATAGAATACTCGCCCCATCGCTTTGCAAAGCCATATAGTTCTGTTGCTTCTTTTTTAATTTTTACTATACCCAATATTGTTATGGCGACGACAAAGTCGATGGCTATTACTGCTGTTTGTTTACGAAAAATTGAATTTCGTGTGAAACTTATGGAATCACATTAATTTAATAACTCCGCTGGGCTCACTTAAACCAAGATCCTTTACTCATACACACTTGTACATGTAAGTAGTACCACATGTGTCATGTAGGAAAGAAACATATTGTATTTGTAATATAAGATGGATAGAAGGTATTTAAAGATGGTTAAATGAAATTAAAAGTATATTTGAATTATGCCTGATTGATGATTACTGCTTCGTACCCTTACAACACAACAACGCAACATTTACAAATAAAAACTAAAAAGCTCTTAGATGATATTAACGCATTATGATGATTAGAGTATTGAAATGAAGTATTTTTTATTTGTAAAGATGATATGTATAACCCGTGCCAATTGTATATGCAATATCAATTAATGTTAATACTGAGCGCACTACTACTACGTACTTATATGTACTTACTCCCCATCAACACTTCAAGCAAATGATAAATTTCGGAAATTTCTTACCATGAAGTTTATTAAAAATTAATAACTTTGAAAAATGAATTGAAAGGCACGCACATTGGGATGTATTACTCATACGACACCCATCCGTCTGCATTATGCTGTATTCATATGTATATGATGTATAGATACAAGTTTATTAGGCTTGTGCAACAAATGTTTATATACAAATGATGATAATATTGAAACAAATTTGATACATGTTTAACAATGTGAAATACAACTGATGCTCTCTGGAGTTAATGCAACATTTCTAAAACATATTTGATGTTTTCTGATAATAAATCTCATCGTTCTGAAATTTGGATGCTTTCTGAAGTAAATTTTACCATTCTGAAGGATGTTTGAAAACTTCTGTTATTCAAATAATATATTATGAAGTAAAGTTGATAATTTTGTAATACATTTGATGCTCTCTGAGTAAGCTGAACTTCAACAGATGCTTTTGAAGTACATATGACAATTCTGAAATTGTATTTGGTACCTTTTGAAGTATATTTGATCATTGGGAAATTCTACACAATGCTTTTGAAGTACATTTGACAATTCTGAAATAGTATTTGGTACTTTCTGATGTATATTTGATCATTGGGAAATTCTACTGATGCATTTTGAAGGAAATTTTACAATTCTGAAATTACATTTGGTACCTTCTGAAGTATATTTGGTCATTGGGAAATTCTATTGATGCTTTTGAAGTATATTTGACAATTCTGAAATTACATTTGGTACCTTCTGAAGTATGTTTAATCATTTAGAAATTCTACTGATGGTTCCTGAAGTAAATTTCACAATTTTGAAATTACATTTGGTACCTTCTGAAATATATTTGATCATTGGGAAATTCTACTGATGATTTCTGAAGGAAATTTTACAATTCTGAAATTTCATTTGGCACCTTCTGAAGTGTATTTGATCATGGGAAATTCTACTGATGCTTTCTGAAGGAATTTTTACAATGCTGAATTACATTTCATCATCTTTTTAAATACATCTGAATGTTCCGAAATATATCCGATATCTTCAGAGGTAAATTGATGATGACTGATAATAATTTTCGTGTAAATTTGACAATTCTATATTTCATACAAAATATACAAAATAAAGATAAAATTGCCTTATAACTTTCCAAAAGAAATTATAGTACACATAAAATTTTGTTCAGTTCTAATATGCATAAATATTCAGTTGGGTGAATTTACTGCAGCGTACGAGTATTATATACGCGACGATGTACGTGTATTTCCATATTAGTGTTGTTGATTCCTGTACTATCTTACTTATGTATAAATATACACGAGCACACATTCATGCATATGTTTTTTTATTCATTCACATTATTCGAAGGGTTCATTGGTTCGTTTGTTCGCTTTTCATAGCATACGTAAATCAGTCAGTCAGTCAGTCAGTCAGTCAGTCAGTCAGTCAGTTAGTCAGACATGTCAAGTCAATATGTGTTTTGCAGCTGAGGAGTTTCTATCCCCGAAGGTATGAATATATATCTACAACGCACATGTATATAAATGTATGTACATATTTTACAAACACACGCGTGAGTCCGCACCTACACATGTACACACACATAGTCATGTGTATGTACATATGTTACTACACCTTTTGAAAATTTAATTTTCTTCACCGACAACAACAACAAGAATAGCAATAGCAAAGCACAACAATAAGAAAGTTCTTCCTTATTCTTATCCTTATTTGTTATGTAGGTACTATATACTTATATATATGCATATACATATATATACTTTTATATATATATATAAATATATATATATATATATATATATATATATAAATATATATATATATATAAATATACATATATGTATGTGTGTGTGTGTGCGGTTGTATGTGTGTATGTGTAATCACATATATTTGTACATATACATATAAATTTAGGTTGAACACTCTTTGATTCTCTTTCGACTGTTCGTTCATTCTTTATTTGAAAAATTAAAAATATTCATTTATAAAATTTTCATACGCATACATACAATATTTGTGCGCTACTACTTGTTTCAATTTTTCATTGCGTTTTGTATTGATTCACATTATCTGCAACATGCGGCAAAATGTTATATATTGTAATTGTAGTCGAACATGAAAAATCTGTTTACCAAAATCACTGACTCATACATAAGTACATATATACATACGTGCATGTTTTTTGTATGTAAATCAAAACATTGAAATCGCTTCGAAATTGCAGTGCGTGCTTAAAACGCAAACTTTTTGATTAACTTAAGTCAACGAAGAATCTTGCCACTGTGTTCTATTGTATTAGAGATGACGTCATTACTACCTGAAGCATTGATGTAGTAGGCTTGTATATATGTATATGCATACTTATTTGCTTTTCATATACTCGTACATTCATTCAATATTTTCTTTTTCTGCAAATTTTATCTTTACCTCGCATATAGCCTCGATGCCATATAGCGTTGTTGTGAACAGGAAGCACGCATCCTTACCTGTATTTATCTAAGCGCACATCACCGTCCAGATCGTATGATATTTGTTTACCTTGATACATATACAGTGGTGGTCATAAACTAAGCACTCTTACTTTAAAATCAAAAATTTAATAGAGAAACTACATCCTTATCATATCCGATCCATAATATGAGTCGAATCAAAAAAACTATATCAGAGGAGATAGAAGATATGCCGAAAAGTGTTTAATTGCACGAAAAAACTAACTGATAGTGAGATGGATATATGCCATTTAAATTGAAATTACACTTTTTTCAGTAAGTGCTTCTTAGTGGTTCCTACTAAAATTTTTATAAATATCCCGAACAGATATTTTTCATATCGAATTTCTTTTAATTTATTTAAACAATTTTTTTTTTTTTTTTGAAAAAGTTCAAAGCTGACCTCTGTCATGTTCGATATTATCATACAAATTGTTGTTGTTGTTTTTTTTTTTATTGATATGTAAAAAACAATAGAAATGATTTTGATAATATTTTAACTCAAAACAATCATTGGTGTGAAAATTTTTTTAGAAAACAATATTTTCTGAATAGATTATTCAGTGGTTGGTTGAAGTGCAATTGATCGAGATATGATAAAATTCAGCATTTTTGGATCAAAGTGATCTAAATAAAGATAAAAGTGGAGTGGGAGAAATGGTTTTATATAGTTTAAAAAAAAAAAAAGTAAATAATATGAAACCCTCCCAATAATCTCATAACTTACCAGAAATTACCTCCAGAGATGTAAACTATAAAAACTACCCTTAATAATTATTTCTCGGCAACATTGAGGGCCTATGATCCAGTGGGACTTTCAGGAAATGATGATGATGATGATGAACATTTTCTCCAAACATATTTACCACCTATCTTCACCCATTAAGGAGATTCCCATACAAAATGACCGAAAAAAATATCTGAAATCGACAAAAAATCCAATAACTAAAGAAGAATTGCCTCTACAGCAACAAAACATAGTATTGGTCACATTAATTTTTTTTTTCTGAACATTTTCCTTAAACAAACTTACTTCCTATCTTAACTCGTTAACAGTACTCTCATACAAAATTATAGAAAAACCTTTAAAAATCAACAAAAATCCATATAACTAAATAGGAATTTCCAATAAAACGATGAAACCTTTGACCGACTTCCATTAATTTCTTCTTCTCTATATTTTCTCTAAACATAACTACTTACCCTCTATACCCGACCCTTATGGAGACTCCCATGCAAAATGACCAAAAAGTGCATCTAAAAATTAATTAACCCATACCTAAATAAGAATCATCTCTAGAGCAGAGAAATGTAGAACTCATCCCCATTAATTATTCTTTCTTAACATTTTGTTATAACATACGTACCCTCTATCTTCATCCTTTAATGGCACTATAATACAAAATGGCCAACGAAAAACCTCAAAATCGAAGTTAGCTTCACAAAAATCGTCCCTAGAGTAGTGAAATGTATGATCGACCCCACTATTTTCCTTCACGATATTTCCTCTAAACATGCTTGCCTCTATATATCTACTTCTAAGAGGGCTTCCCTATAAAAGTGATATTTTTATGGAGAGCTATTCAATAATGTGAATGAAATTATTACTGTATTTTTTTGTTAACTTGGTTTGTAGAACGCTCTAAGCTCTCCACGAATAAATTCTATAGCAAGGAATTTGATATCTGCGAATGATCGAAATGATCCTATGGATTATAGAAGTAAATATGGGTCTTACTGGTAATTCAACAAATTGTGATAGTCTCAGTGATATATTGAAATATTGATTTGTAAAAATTATAACTTCAAGCAGCCAAATAAACTATGTGCTAAATATATATGACAACCACTGTACGGATACCTTTGTATTTACTCAGAAAATAAAGAGAGAGAAAATAGATGCAATACGGCAGAGAACAAAACAAATTTGGAAGAAATGAAATGAGAAACTTATTGACTCGACTATTTCGACGACTTGAGCAGTTTACACATTTCGTCGAAATGAATTTTCCATGGGAACACCACACAGTTTCAACATCATCCCTTCCTCAACCATCTACACTTTCTATATACACTTTACCGTATGGGTTGACTTGACTTCATATTATCAGAATTTATCTTTATTATTATTGTTGCTAGGTCAAAAACATAAAACAAATACAAATAAATGGAAATATTGTACTGGACATTACGACGGTTTCAATAACAACAAGCTGGCAATTCTACACTACTCTGTTTAGTTTAGATGTAATAATGACAATGAAGGTCGTTTAGCAAATATCAAATCACATGGACTATACAATAAGCGAATAATAACTACAGATGCCACTCTTTCAGGTACTTAATTAATTCTTAAGTAATATTTTAAGCTAATATTCTAAGCAGATGGCAAATGAAAACAGTTGCATATGTAGTACTTATAGTTAGCCAGGACATATTTTTGCAAAATGTTCATTAACAAACAAATTCATGCGGTTGATAAAAGTGAAAGTCGAACTTTTCTCTCTCTCTCTCTCTCTCTCTCACCATTATCATCATGTTAAGAAGCTTGTAACGAATGTAATCTAATTAGCAGCTTCACACACCTTAATCTGAATACCTGCTTGTTTCCTCTGTGGTGTGTAAAAGTGTAAGTGTAAGTGTACCATAAGCAAGTACATGCTATAAGAGTTCGGATGTTTTCGACGCAACTGATAATTTGTTAAACTTCACTTGAATAGCGGCGACAATGGCAGTGTAAGAAAAAGTTGAGCAAGTAAGTAAATATGTTCATTCATTCATTAGTCTGTCCGTTTGCCTGTCTGTCTGTCTACCGAAGTTACTGACTTGACCAAAATCGGCCTGCCTGCTTGTCTCGTGGACTGGCATGGCATGGCATCGCATGGCATGCATACGTCCCTCAACAAAGTGTTAGTCAACATGTCCCTATTAATGGAGCTGCAAGAAAAGTTTTTCACTTGATGGCGAACTGCATGTAAATATTAAAACTTTTTTGCTAGTTACTCGTCTGCGCTGATGATCATCTACGTCTGGTATTTTAGCCGAACTTTAAGACATTTTATAGCCATGGTCTTGGCACAAGTAAACGTAAACATGCTCGTACTACAGTCATACATACACATACACATACACATATATATGCTAGTATGTACAACACAATACAATTACTTGTGGCTTGCTGCTGCTGTGCTGTTAATGTCTTTTTCACGCCAAGCCGTCATGAATAATATGAATTCTGTCCATCGTTTATGCTCCCACATCTACCATTCTTTATTTGGTAGCACACACGTACGTATATGTAGGTGTATCTACGCTCCAACTTAGGTGTCGTTGTTGATTTTTTGTTGTTGTTGTTTGTTTGCTGTCGTTGGTCAAAAGCAAGTAAGTAAGTAATAAGGAAACAAAATGAAATAAAATAAAAGCTATGAAGCAAAAGTTTCATCCAATTTTGTTGTCTTTTACACACACACACACACACACACACACACATATACACATAAGAGTGTTTTGTTTATTGTTCGTCTTTTTATGGGATATATGTAAGTATTCGTATATGTACGCGTGCTAACAACTATTTGTACCTCCCCAGTACACAAATACAAATAAAAATCTTACCTGCAAAGTACAAAGTAGAAAGTTCGCGCTTTTCGTCTGCTACCATTTCATGACCATTGTCTTTAATTTGTTGCTTACTATCCATACTATACTACTGTGCATATATTTTGTTGCTTTTGTATGTGTGTATATATGTCTCAACTTGCCTTTGCCAAAGTGCCAAATGCGCCATCGAACTAATTGAAAGCCTTTCGCGGAACGCCATCAATGCAAAAGAAATGCCACTGAACACGTACATACGTACGTACGTATACCAGAGAGCAGGCAAAAGTAGCGTACTCCATAAAAAAAAATGTAAGTATCCAAAAGTACTTCAATGGGCGTAAAAGTTGCCTTAATATGCTCGTATTGCGACCACATCAACTAAAGCGGCGTCAGGGGAATCCAATATAAAGCACTGATTTGTTGCTTGCGCTTGGCTGCCTGCTGGTATGTAGTGCGAAAAAGAGACTCAAAAAGATGTTGGCTCAATGATGGTTATACTCTACAGTTAGAGTATGGGATGAAAAAGTTTGGTTTTCACGTACGTTTGGTTCGTATTACGTACCTTACTTTTGTGAGGTCGCTCAGAGAGGAGTGAAATACAAAGAGTGCAAAGACTAGTACAATTGTATGTACAATATTATAAAGTTTTGAAGTTGATATTTGTCAAAGTATGATTTGAAGATATTTTTTTAATCTTCTCTCAGCGTTTTTTTTTTTTTTGGTATTCGTATTTTGTTACTTTTTCCTGAGGAATATGTACATGCACATAGTTCAGTTAAAATAAGAAGTACAAAAAAAATATTTTAAATCGGTTGAAAATTAGATTATAGCAAATTTAACTAGCGAGTTACTCCATCTGTGCATGCAGTAAAAGCTATTGTAATATCACTTTCTATTTCTAAGCCTCATCACCGAGAGCTCTTTCAGAAGCTTTGTAATGGAAACTTCGTTTTAATTATAGCTGTTAGAGCCAATTTGATAAAAAAAAAAGAACGTCAACTTTTAAGCGAGCCCCCTTAAGAGCTAGAGATGGAGGGTAAATTTGTTTAGCAGAAATATTGAGAAGAAGCAATTAATGGAAGTCGGTCAGTCTTTCAGTTGCACTCACTAGAGGTGATTGCTGGGCAGATATGAAATATTTGTCGATTTTCATGTGTTTCTACGTGAATTTTGTAAGGCAGCCATGAAAAATATTGAAAAGGTAAAACTAATAAGGGTCGGATTCAGATTGAACCCTGCTAGAGGCAATTTGTGGGCTATTTGTCGATTTCCAGGTGTTTTTAGGTTAATTTTGTATTGGCCCAAGGAATGGAGCATGTTTTGCAGAAAGGTTATGACAAAATTTGAATACTTCTTTCGGTTTATCTTATATTTTAACCTTCTACAGCCGATATATCAGGTGTAGTAAAAAGAAATTTTTTATTATTTTTCCAATAGATGGCTTAATTAATCTGTATCTCGGGTTGTATAAGTCCGATCGGGTTACGCTAGATGGCGTTAGAAGGATAGGATTTCGTACTAAATAAACTTTCCAGCCAGTTTTGTGATTGCTTGACTCAATATGATTTGAGCACTCGTCAGAGATGGACACCAGTAAAGAGAAAATAAGCCATATTTTACAGTTTTTCTTTGATAAAGGCGAAAACGCAAGACAGACGGCTGACATAGTGTTTATGGTCCAGATACTGTAACAGGCAATCACATGCAATTTTGGTTTCGTCGATCCCGTAATTTTGATGTCAAAGATGCAAGGCCAATTATCGAAAATCGATAAAAAAAAAATGGAAATCGTCGAGTCTAACCGTCATATAAGCACTGTTTCTATTGCCCAGGAGCTAAACATTGAACAAAAACCCGTTTGGAAGCATTTAAATAAGGCTGGATACACCCATACTCGTATGACACCCATACATCGAGCTTCTGTATGGGTGCCATACGAGTTAACACAAAAAAACCCCATGGACCGAATTTCCATCGGCGAATCGCTGCTGAATCGCAACAAAATCGATCCATTCCTGAAGCGGATGGTTACTAGTGATGAAAAGTGGGCTACTTACGACAACGTCCAGCGAAAACGGTCGTGGTCGAATCGCGGTGAGCCCACGTAAACGGTGGCCAAGCCAGGATTGACGGTCAGTAAGATTTTGCTATGTGTTTGGTGGGATTGGCAGGGAATCATCTACTATGAGCTGCTTTCCTATGGCCAAACTCTTAATTTGGACCTGTACTGTCAACAATTGGACCGTCTGAAGGAAGCAATTGTCAGCTTTGGCCAATAGAAGAGGAATTGTGTTCAATCAGGATAACGCCAGGCCACACACATCGATAGTGACTCGCCAGAAGGTCCGGGAGCTTGGTTGGGAGGTTCTTATGTATCCATCTTATAGTCCGGACCTGGCACCAAGTGTTTACTACCTATTCCTGTCTATGGTGAATGATTTTGCTAGTGAAAAATTCGCCTCAAGAGAAGCTTGTGAAAATCGACTGTCCCAATTTTTTGCCAATAGGGACGAGAATTGACAACAAGTTATCAAGCAAAACGGTGCATATTTGACCTAAATCTGATCATTCTAACTTTGCTAAATAAAATCTTTAATTTAAAGCAAAAATAATGGATATATTTTTACTAGACCTTATATTATTATAAAATAATTTGAAAATCATGAAACGTTTCAGCAATCGGTACGAAACTTTCAAAAATATTTTATCATTTCTATTCAAAGCTAATATTTTTTTCTTATAGTATAGTTGAAAAAACAAAAACTTTTTTAAATAAACGCCACCTTAATATTCACGTAAGTAAAATATCCATAAATTAAGGCGATTTATATCCTCTAGATCCGGATCCAAAATTTCACTGAACCACAATCTCAATGATTTAAAGCTATAAGTTGAAAAATTGATGACTTCGAAAACGTTTATAAAAGTTATATTCTAAAAAAATTTGGTGTATATGTTAAAATCTCACATATTCATAAAGCGACAATTGGACAATATTATTACGCTTCAACTGTCATCGTCAACAAAATTGAGATCAATATTAAAATGTTCTCTTTTTTAATTATGATTTTTTCATGCAATGTGGACAATTGCGTCCACAAATATTTTCTATTAACTAACAGGTGAGTATGCCCAAAAAAAAACAACAATTATTAAAAACAAAACAAATAACATATGTAAACAAATATAAAACTTGTGTCGAGTAAATAATAATACTAATATTCACTCTATATACTATATATTGTATTTTATACAATTTCATACAATGTGGTTTGAAATAACTACACACTATACAAAAAAAAAAAAAAAAAATATGTGGCACATAACGCTCCAAAGGGCTCATTGGCCGAGCTTCTCTTCCATTACTGTTGTGCGTCTTAAATTTTGGACAATATTAGAAGGGACCTACTTATTTTAGCCGGTTCCGAACGGCAGAACACTTGTGACATCACTTTTTTTGAGCTTTGTCACAGAGTTCTTTAAGAAGCTTTTTCATGACAAGTTGTTACTGTCGGAAGAATTGCCAATTGCTTGCCGACAGGTGGGTACTGTTCGAAAGAAAAATCTTATCGATATTAAATTTATTATGCATCAGCCTGGGATTGAACCACGACCTACAGATCAGAAGGCGAACACACTAACCACTGAGCTACGACACCCACACTACACACTATACAGTATATTTACAAATTTTCCAACAAAAAAACGAAATTCAAATGAAATCGCGTAGGTAAATTTTTACTAACATTCATACATTCATTTATCCCCCAATGTATAGTCGTGGTGGCATTTGCTCTGACAATCCACAAAACTAAGTGAACGTTTGCAATGCTGCGTAGAATGATGCCCTTGGCTACTGCTGTTGGCCGCGTTGTTTACTTAGCACACATTTCAAAGTAGTTAATTGTGAAATTTCTTAAACAGACGCACATTTTAATATTCATGAATTTGCCGATGGTGCTTTCTGAGTGTTCGTTTCACTCCCAATGCCAATATGTATACATTTTCGTTTGCCATTTCAACGTACTCCTATTACCATGCTGATTGTATACGAAAGCATAGGTACATCAAATAGGTATGTGGGTAAAATAATACAAATATATGTAAATATTTATATGTATGTATGTAGGTAGATGTGGAATAAAGAAAATAACACGTTTGAAAATACACACAAAAAAAAGCAGCAACCAAGAGTCGACCGAACGACCGACCATCGGCCACCGATCATCTAACTAACCAACCAACCAATCAACCAACCAACCGTCCGACCACCCAAATAGTCAACAGAAGGACTAACCGACCATCAAAAGCAATATACAAAGAATTGAAATTACATTTAAAAATAAATATGTAGGGGAAATTGGGGAATTGGCAAAAGTGGGAGCTGTGAATTTTGTGCCATCATAATATTCTCATATATAAATGTAATTAGTTTGGTTTTCTTATAATAACGGATTTTTATAAATACTAGTGGGTCTATCACAAGAACTAATTGTGGTCCAGTCTTTCTGAGTTTTGTCATAAAAGCTAACTTAAGAATGGTTAATTGACTGCAACTCGAATTAATCGAATTAATTTGCCTTTCTGAAAACAATACTGTGAGAAATTATAGAATTATCGATTTTTACTTAATTACTTACTTATCGATTTATTTATCGAATATCGATTTATTATTTAAGTTATCAATTTTTAAGAAACGTATTTATTAAGCGAAAAGTATTCTACTAAACAACGTCCCCTATAAAGTAGTGTTGTTGGTGGTGGTGAATTAGATTTGAAGGCGAATGAATGAATGAATGAATTTTCAAACTACTTAGATACAAATTGAACTTTATGCGCAATGATGTTTTGTTGTTTTTTGGAATTAATTTGAATACAATAGACAAAGTGGCAAAATGAATATCAGGCAAGGACATACATATATACATATGTACGTTACTACAATACATATAAATGTAATAGCAATGAGCATGGATTTTTATTAAGCTCCTCTACTTTATATACATATAGTACTTATGTACATACAATAAATAGCAGCAAAAACAACAATAAAAGTTTAAATTTTAAGTATGCTAATAAGATTGTTCAAATGTATTCTTTAAATACTCATTCCAACGTCGTTTCAATCACCTTATTAGGTCAGGTAACTTTCACTATAAAATTACAGCGAATTACGTTAGGGATGGTAACAACAACAACAACAACAACAATAATAAATTAATATTTGTTTGCATAACATTTTCATTTAATCCAATTTTTTTCGTTTGTCCTTAATACCTTATAATGTAGAAATTGCAAAATCTCCCCCACACACCAAACCATAAAAAAAAAAATTGTAGTACCAATATTTCGTAGAAGCAATGAAAGAATAAAAGTTAATAATAATAACTCATTATATACACATAATGAACAAATGAATGTATAAAAGAATGAGCAAAATGAATGAATGAATAAATGCATTATTTGAAGATTTGATGAAGGACGGACCTTATTAATTATTTGCCTGCCATAGTCAAATTCAAGGTAATGCCATCATTAGTAAAAGAAAAAATAAATTATGAAAAATAAGTAAATAAATTAGTTACAGCTGACCGACAAATATAGATTAGCTAATAAAATTTCAATAAAACGTCTTCATGAATTTCCTGCATTACAATGCATGCATGATAGTTTTTTTTTCTTTAACTCCCTCATGACTGGTGAGTAAAGTTTTACCTGTCGTAATTACAGAGTAATCAAACTGAAAATTAGTATATACGACTATTTTGATCAACGAACTAAGAGGTGTTCGTAACTGAGCGAAATCGGCTGAGAATCAAGCATACCTTTGAATGTGCATTTTCACATTTTATGCGAGAAATAATTACATTATTGTATTAAAATTTGGTGTATAAATTTAGTTTTATCAAAAAATCGATATAGTAAAAAAATGGATGTAATTGGATGAAAAATAGGCATAGCTCCCATACAAAATTATGTTGTTGATTGAAGGCTTTCACAATTTGCGCACGAAAATATATGCAGCTAACAAACTAAAATTTGGTACATTAATTTGTTTTAACCACAGAATAGTATATACTAATACTAATGGGTGTAATAAATAAAAATTTCACCTACCTCCTATACAAACGTATTCCTTCGTATGTATTTTTATATACTTTGTGCTTGATAATTTAAAGCTATTATGCTGAAACTTGATATATTTGATTATAATTACTTACAAATAAATATAATCGAAAATCAGTTAAATTGGATAAAAATCACAACTACTCCCCATACAAATTCATGCTTTCGAATGTATATTTTCATACTTTTCACATGAAAATATAAAGCAATCAAGCTGAAATTTGGTACTTACAATTATATTTATAAATGTATAGACATGTATGAAAATTAACAAAATCGGTTACAATCTAAGCCTAGCTCTCATACAAATTTATGCCTATGTATGTCTGTTTGCCTACTTTTCGCATGAAAATATAAAGTTATCATGCTAAAACTTGGTGTGTACAACTATATTTACTAACGAATACACATATTAGAATATAAATGAAATTGGTAAAAAATCAAGCCTATCTTCCATATAAAAGTATGCTTTCGAGCGTAGTTTTTGAGACTTTAAAATAAATGCATCGGGCTGAAACTTTATGCATATGATTACAATCGCTAACAAAGCTATAGAAGCATAGCTTAGCCCATGCGATTATTTTTAACATTCTGCCAGTAGATTTGCTATCGAATAAAAATCACACCTAGCTTCAGTACAGTAGTATGTACTTTTCGGAAATATGTCTCTCTATCCTGTCTCCTACAAAGAACTTTCCGAGAAATATTAAACTATATATACATCGACAAAGTTATAGAAGCCATGATTTAACAAACAAACAAAAAAAAATCGCTTCCGTCATCATTAGGTTAATTCAATTGTTCCTATTCGACCTGCTATTTAATGTGATGAATATGAAATGAGCTATAATATTTAAAATCAAATAAACTCGGTAATAAGTTTACAGTATGAATGCGTCAATGCATTTATTCTATTGATGAATGAATTGAATTTGAATTATTTTTCTCATTTTCATACCTTTTTCTTTCATTTTTTGTTATTATACCTACTATTCTCTGTTCTTTTCATAATTTATTTTGTCCAATTTATACATAGAGACACATAACTCTATGTAGATGATGAACATTTCTTACTTACTTACTTAATAATAATGTCGTTATCTTCATTGTGATATGCGGCTGACCTACGTAGAGGGCACACAAATAAAACTGACAGTCATGGAATTGGAAATGTGTCCTTCATTTTTTCTTTTTTTTTTTTTTGTCATTTTGTCTATTTTCTATTTGCAACATTTCGTATTTTGTTCACAGCAGTAGTCAGTCGTAGCAGTCATTTGAAATATGTTAGTATGAATTTCTCTTCTTCTTTTTCATTTTTTTTTTTTTTTGCTGTTGCTATTTTTGTTTTTTGAAGAGACTTGAAGCGACTTATTCAAGAAGACACATAATTTATGCGTTTCGTCGTTTCTTTAACTGTGAATACACACACACACATATATACACATATAAGGTCTAGTATAGTCCACATATAAAAGCATCTTAAATAAATCCCCTACAAGAAGAAAAAACAACAGAAACCCGCTGCTACTGTTGCTACACGTCGTACTATTGCAATTCATTAACAAGGACGAAAAATGGGCAACATCAAGTGACTTACTATATACAGAGAGATAGACAGACAACAACAATAACAATCACGAATTAGAACAAATGAGTGCGAAGCAGCAAAGTAATTAAACTTAAATACACAGTCACACACACACCACACACATACACGAATACATTCTGACCCCGTGAATCACCTAGGAAACGCATAAACCCATTCAAATTTGTAGTGAAAAACAAACAAGCGACAATACCGCAACAAAAAATCAACAACAACTCAACTCAACTCAACTCAAGTTAACAATCGCTGTCGCAAATTCCGTATCGCGCTACCATCAAGCAGCTAACCGACCACAGATGGGTTCCATGGCAGCATCATTTATACCAAAGGTGTGCTATTTGTATGTTTGCATGTTATGCGAGAAGATGGTTATGAAAATTGGAATTTAACCCTCTTAATCCATTCCATCTACACACAATTCACCATCAACATTCTTGCCTATCTAGTTACTACCTTCTGCCGCCATTATCATGCCGCGTTCCAGTAATGAAAATTTACCCATAAAAAAAAAGAAAACAAAAGTTTACAAAACACATACACAAAATGAAATGTATGCGACATGAAGACAATGAAGAAGATCAGAGAATCGCACGTAGCAGAAAGATAATATTTAATTTCAACTGCTTAGTTATTTAGCTGCGGATGGGTTACTTGTGGTGCGCTTGTAATTTATGTGCATGTGTGTGTCTGTGTGTCTGTGTGTGTGTGTATGTGTGTGTGCGAAACAAATTTGTTGCCTTTGGATATGCCTGAAACCACTTTCAAGTTGAAGAATTGCTAAGACAAGGAGTTAACAGCACAGTTAGTTACTCATGTTCTTGTTATCATGATTGTTGTTGTTGTTGCTGTTACTGTTCTTTCTTCTCGTCGTTTTTCTACTCGTATTATTATTATTATTATTATGATTGTTGCTTTTACTAGAAGAATGTGTTTTTTTTTTTTTTTGGTGAAAATTTCCAAAAATACTTATATCCATACATGGGGAGTGTACTCGTTTAATAAGAACAACAACAACAATTTATATGAGTACCTACATACCGTATACAAATTAATCTGCTGTTGCTGCTGCTGCTACTGCTGCTTCTGCTCAAAGTACATAATTACTGCACGCAGCGTCTCTATAAGCCACGCAGCAATCAAAATACACACAAATCACCTACAAATATACAGTGGTGGAAATTCTTATGAGTTCAAAAATTTCTGCTTTCATAAAAACTTACTCGGGCAGTTGTATTTAAACCCTCGGCTAACGGTAATTCGCAATATATATCTAAAAACACTCAAACGAAAGGATAAATATGTATGGGAGGTACGAGTAATTTTTATTCGATTCAGCCCATTTTCAAATATATCTGGAAGTTACTAAATTAAACCATATCCAGGAAGTTTCAGCTTCATAACTTAAATTTTTTAGTGCAAAATGTGAAAATATGCATATGAAAACATACTTTTGTATAGAAGGTATTCTTGATTTTTCTCAGGTTACGGTATATTTCTGAAAACATATATATTTTTGTATGAGATGTAAGTGTAATTTTTATTCGATTTAACCCATTTTCGAATATGTCTACAAGTTAGTAAATATCAGGTCAGTCCATAAGTTCGTGCGTTATTTTTTCAATAGTTTTACAGTAGGCACTTTTTGCATACAAAAAAATGATTCGTAGGAGATAAAGGAACTATTTTTATTTTCCATGATGTATTCAACAAGTGATTTTAATCGCGGATAGAAACACGCATTGTTAAAAAATAAAATGGAATCTTCGAAAGAGTATAAGAAGCATATTTTGTATTTTTTTATAAAAGTGAAAAAATTGCAACAACTGCTGCTGCAGAAATAAACGCAACTCATGGGGAGAATACCGTGAGTGTAAGGACTGCGCAAAAGCGGTTTTCCAAATTTCGAAGTGGTTATTGTGACGTTGAAGATGCCCTGGTCGTCCTGAGGTCTTTAACTCGGACGCCTTGCTGGAACTCGTGGAAGCTGAGCCAAGTTTGACAGTCGATATGATGGCTGGAAGGTTAAATTCATCACATGGAATAGTTTACGGGCACCTGGTTTAATTAAGCAAGGTTCCAAAGCTGGGAAAATGGGTTCCGCACAAACTTTCCATCGCAAACCTTCACCAGAGAATGAATTGTGTTCTCAGCTTGAAAATGACAGTTTTTTAAACCCCATTGTTATCAGAGTCAACCCCCAGAGATGGCCTCCTGTTGGTGGGATATGGCCGGTATCATTCATTTTGATCTACTGGAACCAAACCAGACGATCACAATTGGTTATTATCGACTATCCAAAGTGATGGAAGCACTTGAAAAAAAATCATCCGTCTTTAGTTAATAGAATAGTTTGTAAATAATGCAGGAAAATATATTATTGATTAATAAATACTGAAAACTTATTTTTATACCCTGCATAATGCAATATGCATGGTATATTCATTTCGGTCAGATGTTTGTGTCCACTTGAAGGAATCTCCGGAGATATAGACATGGATATATATTCGTGATCAGCGTCGATTAAATTTTCGATTTAACGATGTCCGTCCGTCCGTCCGTCCGTCCGTCCGTCTGTCTGTCACCTGGCTGGTTCGCACGATAACTTGAGTAAATATTGAACCATTTCGATGAAATTTGGCATAAGTAATCTATGATCCAAGGGTACGGAGGGGATTGATATTGGGCATGATCGGTCAATAACCACGCCCACACCAAGCATTCAAAGCGACCAATCTCGAAATTTTCAAAATCTTTAACTTGCTATAACTCACATAATATACCACTTGGGACAACAATATTTGGCACATAGACTTATATTATACTACTATATAACATCGCCAAAAGTGGTTGAGCCACGCCTACTTTTTAGCGTAGCTCTCATACAAAGTGTCTGTACTTCTTTTAAATTGAAACAGCTGTAACTTCTACAATCTTCCGTCCAGAATAACCATAATTGACACTGAGATTAACATGCTAGTTGGAAATAATATGGCAGAAAATCAGTGTGCCACGCCCACTCCTTTTTGGGTCTCCCATACAAAGTTGCGGAAATTAAAAAAAATGTTACCGGTTATAACTTGCAAACTATTCAGCGTAGGATAACGAGATTTAAGGTGTGGATTAGTATTGTAAAAGCAACTAGGCTCACAGAAAATGGGCTCACCACGCCCACTGTTTATCGTAGCCCCCATACAAATTTTAAATCGAAACAGCTGTAACTTCGGCAATCTTCTGTCTAGAATAACCACAATTGACACATAAATTAATATCGTAGTCGGCAAAAATCTGGCAGAAAATCAGTGTGCCACGCCCAGTCCTTCATGGGTCTCCCATACAAAGTCGAGTGAATTAAACTAAAATTTTAAGCTCCATAGCTTACAAACCATTTAGCCTAGGACAACGAGACTAAAGGTATGGATTAGTATTGTACAAACAACTAGGCTCACAGAAAATGGGCTCACCACGCCCACTGTTTATCGTAGCCCCCATACAAATTTTAAATTGAAACAGCTGTAACTTCGGCAATCTACTGTCTAGAATAACCATAATTGACACTTAAATTAATATCGTAGTCGGCAAAAATCTGGCAGAAAATCAGTGTGACACGCCCACTCTTTCATGAGTCTCCCATACAAAGTCAAGGGAATTAAACTAAAACTTTTAAGCGCCATAACTTATAAACCATTTAGCGTAAAAGAACGAGATTTTGGGTATGTATTAGTATTGTAGGAGCAACTAGACTCACAGGAAATGGACGCGCCACGCCCACTGTTGATAGTAGCCGCCATACAAAATGACCGAATTTCTTTTAAATTGAAATAGCTGTAACTTCTGTACGCTTCTGTCTAGAACAATCATAATTAACATAATTAATTAATAATCTGCCGAAAAATCAGCGTACCACGCCCACTTCTTATTGGGGCTCCCATACAAAGTTGAGGAAATTAAACAAAAATGTTAACCACCATAACTTAGAAACTATTCAACGTAGGACACCAAATTTAAGGTGTGGATTAACATTGAAAAATTAATTGGATTTACTAGAAAGTGGTAAGCCACCCCCACTTTTTATATAGCTCCCATACTAAGCCTCGGAATTATCTTAAAATCCTTTTACTTCGTCAAAGTCAACCATATTTCGGGTGTAAATTAGTAGTATATGCAAAAATTGTTTCTCGAAAAGTGGAAATAAAAGAAAAGTTGGATATTCGAGTAAACTTTTTATATACAAATCTACATATGCAGGGTATAGTTTGGTCAGCCCCAGCCGACTGTAAGGAGATTTTTTATTTATTTTAAAACCACCTAAGAAAAACGCACGAACTTATGACCTGATATAATCATATAAAGCGAATTTCAGCTGGATGAATTTATACTTTCTCACGCAAAGTGTGAAATTGTTCTCTCAAAAACCTATGTTTGTATGGAAGGTAGGCCTAATTTTCATTTGATTTTACCTATTCTTAAACTCCATTGTTTATTGATGAAAATATTGCTTTGTACCCATTTTCAGCATGAGCATTCTATAATTACGGCAGTTACTGTACAAAAGAGACAGATTAAGAGGCACATTGACTTAGCTAAGCCACTAATCAGACCGTGCTTCTAATCAATGATATAATAACAAATATTTTTCCATGATGTCAGAGTGTTACAAACTGAGTATTGTAGCCTTGAACACTTTCGAATGTACGCTATAATGAGTGTGACCTTATGGAAATTTCCACTACTGTACGCACACTATGACACATGTGTACAAGGAATTAGAGCTCTTTAAAATATCACACACTTTAATAATAACAAAAGTAGCGTTGACAGCGACGTTAACGCCATTAAGCAACCACAAGACAACTCACCTCAAGAATACAAGTAAATGTCACTTCGTCGCCTTGAACACATATATATATAATGTGTAAGTACTCAGAGTAAGAGTGTGAGCATGCGAATAAATATTTCAACATACAAGTAGATAGATAGACATTAAAATATGATGCCACTGCCGCCACCATAACGTCCCTCATGCATCAATGATGGCAGCGGAAACGGCAATGACAATGAAAATGATAACGACAACGACTGGGACAACGGCAACGGAACCACAAAGTAATTATTATCATACTGTCATGGGATGGGATCCTCTAAGAGTGGCATCTTTAGAGTGGAGCTCCACCACGATCACAGCAGCAACAACAACAACAAGCAGAACGCAAACAGTATTACAAAGAAAGCGGAAAAACACAATAAAAAGGATACCAAAAAGGAAATGCGAAGCACGCGTATGTGTAGGAATAAATAAAAATAAAGTAAAGAAATAATAATAATCCACAAATTAAAGTGTATATACCCGAAGACAGACAAGGTCGGTGGCAGATGAATGGCACGTGAAAAGGAAATATTATGCACAAACAATTGCTGCAACTCTCAGGATACGGAAGCATAATCTTAGTATTGTTTGACGAATTATACAGATGTAAGTATGTACGTATACCATAGGTAAAGTGAATACTTCACTGTCTTAAGCCAAGCAGACAATCACATGTCTCATACTCACATACACTCTCTTCCTTCATATCAGACATAGGTATTTATGACGATTTTCGCAAAATGATACCCTTATGAATGATAGTAATTAATCTTCATAGGTATTATTCACAAATTAAGAAGAAATTTTTGTAAAAGCAATTTTATCTGAGAAATTTGTGTGTTCAATACCAATACCGAGATACCACCAAATACTGATATTGCTGCTACGAAACCGGCCACAATCTCTTTTGAGTGGAGGTAATACTTTATGAAGTCTTTATGAAAAGCAATTATCGTAATTCTTAACTTGTAAGCTTTTTTCGTTAAATGAATGCGAGTAAAACAAAGTTTTTGAACAAT
The DNA here is from genome assembly GCA_963854835.1 of Megamerina dolium. Classification (NCBI taxonomy): domain Eukaryota; kingdom Metazoa; phylum Arthropoda; class Insecta; order Diptera; family Megamerinidae; genus Megamerina; species Megamerina dolium. The sequence continues at coordinate 1,667,112 of OY978525.1, forward strand.
TGAAATCATCCTTATGTAAGTCTGTACATAAACATACAACGCTAATAATAATTAAAACAACAGCTAAAAATGGTAGCCATCAACAATCTCACAGACAATTGCTGTTGTGGTGGCGGCAGTTAAAAAGCCAAAACCAAAACCAGCAAATGAATTATTTTAAGCGCAGTTGGTTTTATTGTTGTTTTCGTGCTGCAAATCACAAATAACCGCCAATTCAAGGAATGGTAATGAATTGCCATCATGCAGCAAAAGCAAATGGTTAGTTAATTCAGTTGCTTAGAGAACATCTACAAGATTCTGGCAAATTTCAAGTTATTTTGAAGGCACAAGATGCAACCGACCCAAGCAGCGAACCAACCAACCAACCAACTGGCTAAATGCACAAACAGCCAAAATAATAAAAATGACTTGTGCTACATACAAGGAAGCCATTACAAATCTCAATTCATTTACCACAAATACTTGCTGTTACTACTACTTCTACTGCTGCTGCTGCTGCTGCTGCTGCTGCTGGTGCTGTCGCTTCAAGCATATTTATGTGAATTTCAAAAGTTTTGAATCTTCTTCTTTTGTAATTTTTACTTTTTAAAAAATCAAAAAGCAACGAGTAAACGTAGCTAGACGCATATCTTAAGAATTGCTTACAGAGTGTTTCATTATAACGACAAGATGATAGAATGTGCTATGTGCTGATGAAGATTATATTGTCTTGCGAAAAAGATAATATTGTCCAACAGACTAGATGAAAGTTGAAGCATTCAATATATGTATCCAATCCCCAATAATTATTTATTCTCAACATTTTTGGTGTACATACTTATCTCCTATCTGCACCTCTTAGAGGGGCTCCCCTTGAAAAATTGATATTTTTATAAAATTGCTGTCACAGAGTGTCAAAGAAGGGTAATATGTACAGTCTGTTCACTAAATAACGATCACCAATAAAAAGAAAATAAATAATTTTTTTTGTTTTCTTAAAAATTTTATCGAACGTATATTTGGAATACAAATTGAAATAATCACCATTACTATTTAAAATAGCCTGACATCTTCGCTCACAACTCCTCCTCAGTGCAATTTTTAACTGCTTTGTTGTTGTCAAATTTTTTTCGGCAATATTTTGCTTCATTAGAGCCCAAACTTTTTCGATTGGGTTTGCATCGGGGGACTGGGGATGGCCAATCCATTGTTTCGATATGTTTTTTTTTTCCACTCAGTACATAGGTGACTTCGATGCTTTGGATCCCTATCCCCCTGCAGAACTCAGACGCGATTATTTTTTCCATACAGCTTCCGTGCTGATGGTAAAGTTTTAACATATTTGATGTGTTCAAGTTTTCAGTAAAGCATGTCAAAACTTCATAAACATGGACCTTTGTAGGGTGCTTAACCGTCCACTGGACAATTTTAACAACTTTTTCTGACCAAACACTTTTTTCACTCCCTTGTTTAACCAAAAACAAGATTCATCCGTGAAAATTATTTTCGTCCAGTAACGATTAGTATTTTTCTTTGCCCAGTGCAAGCGTTTTTTTTTTCTATTTGTTTTTGTGACAATAGAGGTTTGTTCCGTCCACTATTGTAAAATATGTTTTTTTCTTTATGTGATTTTAGTATTGTATTTAGTGATATATATATTCCATGATTGGGAAGGTTTTTTTTGTGCTCATCTTAAGCTAATTGAAGGATATTTAAAAAAAATATTGGCAACTGCCCTATTCTTCCGCAGCGAAGTCTTCCATTTTGGACGTCTGCCTGGCTCATCGTCAACATTTCCAGTCAACTCACAGCGGTTAGACCATCTTGTAACAAAAGTACGTGTCGCACCAATAAACTTGGCGGACAGCTCTGCGGTCCATTGTGGCCCCTGAAGTTGCTTTGTCAAGCAGTACGCTTCAAACCGTCTTTTATATATAGCGCTCATTGTAAAAACAATACTTTCACAAAACTTGTATAAAATTGAAGCCTCAAACTTCACAGCAGTTAAACAAAATCAGCTGATGCCATGTGTCATCATTACACAGGGTGTAACAGATGATCGTTTTTTAGTGAACAGACTGTATTAATGCTTACCATTCAACGTTTTTGCTAAACTTACTTCCCCTCTATCTCAAACTCTTACGAGGGTTCCCGTGCAAAATGAACTTATAACCTTCTGAAAATCGACAAATATCCTCATAATTGCACAGGAATTGCCCCTGGAGCAGTGAAATGTATTACCAACCTCCATTAAGTTTTCTTCTTCAATATTTCCCCTAGATACTTTAATCTTATCTCCTTTCCTTGAAGGGGCTGTCTACCAAAACGGCATTTTTCTAAATTTCAATCTCAAAATGACCGTAGAGAGGTAAAATGTATGCCCGTCCCTTATTCATTTTTACTAATCAACATTTCTTCTGATCATACTTATCCCCTATCTTCAACCCTTATGGGGGCCGTCCTACAAAATGCAAATAAAAACTCAAAATAAGAAAATAAAATATCATCAAAATTGCTTAGGAATCGCACGATATCACTGAAACCTCATTAATATTTCTGTCCCAAAATTTCTCCCAAACATACTTGCTCTATATTTCCACCTCTTTGGGGGCAATCTATTGGAACACCGTGTATTCACATGCATGTCCATGCATTTCTCTGTAAGTACGTACACATCTTCGCTTACGCACATCGCATCGCATACAATTCATGTCCTTAAAGCTTCCTTCCTTATTTGCCTTCTCTTGCCGTAAGCCAACCAGCTACTGGTATTATTTGATAAATATGTACATATGTGTGTGTGTGTGTGTTATATGCAGATAGTATGTATATTGTAATTTGTATTCTTTCAATGTTTGTTATTGTTTTTGCTACTGCTGATAGTGATGCTGCATGTATGATATGTACATACAACTATAAAATACACACACACAGACACACGTATAGAATATTAACTGAATTTGTGCATTCATTGTTGATTCATAAATTTATTGAGAACGTTTTATTTTAATTTTCTACTTTATCATTATGGCAGTCATTCTTTTAAATTTCAGTTTCTGCCATTCAGTTTTAACTTTTTCCTCTTTTGCTTTTTTGCTTCTTCATTTCATTAATTTTATTCCATGCTCTTATTATTATGATCATTATTTGTTTTTGTTGTTCAGCGGCAAGGGGATGGGCAGTTGTATGTGTGTGTGTGTGTGTGTGTGGCATGATATATATACTCTCACATGGCAGTATATTGTACGTACATACTATGTGTAGTTGCAATTGTGCGATTGTACACAGCATGAACATTTTTATGTAGTAAGTATTCATTTCACTTCAAACTTTATAAAGATAAGGAAGGCTTTTGTTTAGAATTATTTTCTCTGTGAATGAGTGTGTATATGTATGTATATGTAGGCGTGTGTAGTTTTGAAATAGAAAATTGTGAAATGCAACAAATTTATACATAAATAATTTAAAATACTGCGACTCCGGGGGGAATGGAAATTTAAATTTTATGAGTCAAAATATTAAAAAGTTTAATATTAGTTTAGATGTATGTCTTTTAACAAGGTGAAAGAGGTTAAAGTACCATTTTTGAAACATGATTATATTCATATAAAGCCTGACAGTATTTAGAAAATAAAATAATAACAAATTTAGTGAATAATTTTTTTAAAATCTAGAAAATTTATAGGTACTTTTTGATGGATGCACTTTTATTATATTTTTTGAGCGTTAGGAAAGCAGATTCAGCTAGTGCTTATTTAACTACAATTTCAATTGTATTTAAAGATAATAAGTAAATAAAGCAAATAAAGAACATAAAGATTATAAATAAATAAAGAGGTAATCGGTTACTACTATCCTCCGAGGAACGAGTGGTATGATCACGAGTGTCGCGACGCTACCGCAGAGAAAGGCGCATCCTACAGAAAAACCCTGTGTGCAAGCGCAACGCGAGCTGTTAAGGAGCGGTACAGAGAGAAAAGAAATGCGGAGAGACGTCTTTTCAGGCGAAAGAAGAGAGAACAAAAAAGACGCGAGCGTGAGGAGGTAGAGATGTGGTTTGACAGGAATGAGACTAGAGAATTCTTCGAGAAGATCAAGCGCCTGAGTGGAGGTTTAAATCCCGCAGCATCTTCCCGCCGTGACTGAAATAGGAATCTGGTTACGGATGTTCAGAGCATACTGACTCTATGGGTGGAACACTACTCCAAGTTACTAAATGGCGATGCTACGAACAGTTCCGGCAGTAGAGAAGATTGCCCGAACACCCCAATTACGGATGATGGTGTTGACGTTTCACCACCCGATCATGACGAGGTTAAAACAGCCATTACGAGGCTGAAGAACAACAAAGCAGCAGATGCAGACGGTCCGCGTGTCGAGTTGTTTAAGACCGGCGGCGATGAGCAGCTCACCTGCATGCATCAGCTCATAAGCAGAATATGGTCCGACGAAAGCATGCCCGATGATTGGAGTCTCAGTGTTCTCTGCCTCATACATAAGAAAAGACAGTCCACAATTTGCGTCAACTACTGTGGCATAAGTTTCCTGAGCATCGCATACAAGGTCTTATCGTGCGTATTGTGTGAAAGATTGAAGCCTATGCTCAGCAACCTGATTGGACCTTATCAGTGTGGCTTCAGACCGAATAAATCCACCATTGATCAAATTTTCACACTACGCTAAATCCTGGAAAAAACCCAAGCAAAACAGATCGACAAACATCACCTATTCGTCGATTATAAATTCGCTTTCGACAATCCGATAAGGGGTAACCTCTACACAACTATGCCTGAATTTGGTATACTTGCAATACTCATTCGACTTTGCAGAATGGCACTGCTTAACTGCTTGCTGTGCAGTGAAAATTGGGAAGGACCTCTCCGCACCGTTTAGTACCAAACGGGGTTTCAGACAAGGTGATTCGTTATCGTGTGACTTCATCAGCCTTATTATGGAGAAAATTATACGAGCTACAGATTTACGACATAATGGCATCATCTTCAACAAAAGTGTCATGCTGCTGGCATATGCCGACGATATTGGCATAATCGGTATAAACTCGCGAGCAGTCAGTGCAGCATTCTATAAATTGGAACGATAGTCACCTCGAATGGGTCTTACGGTGAACGAGGGCAAGATGAAGTACTTAGTGTCTACAAACAAAGAGTCCCGACGTCTTGGACAACACGTCACTGTTGACAACTACGCTTTTGAAGTAGTAAGGGACTTTGTCTACCTTGGAATCAGCATCACCAACTGTAATGACGTCAGCCGGGAGATCATGCGTAGGATAACTCTTGCTAACAGGTGTTACTTTGGGCTGAGTAAGCAATTGAGAAGTCGAACCCTTACTCGAGAAACGAAAACCACACTCTACAAGTCTCTCATCATGTCTGTCCTTACATATCGCGCCGAAGCTTGAACAATTTCCACCTCAGATGAGAGAATGCTCGGTGTTTTCGAGAGAAAAGTCTTACACAAGATCTTTGGACCTATTTGCGTTGGTGGGGAGTATCGAATAAGGTACAACTATGAGCTGTATGAGCTGTACGCTGACATAGGCATAGTCATAGTGGCTAGGTCATGTCGAGCGAAGGGAAGAAGACGCTCTAGCGAAGAGGGTATTTAATTCGGCACCCGCTGGGGGACGCAGAAGAAGAGGAAGACCAAACCTCCGTTGGAAGAACCAAGTGTTGGGTAACCTGGCGGCGCTTGGAATCTCCAATTGGCGCCAGCAAGAGAAGAACAGAGAAGACTGGCGCCGCAATATATGTTCGGCCTAAATTGATCATCGGTTGTTATGACCACATAAGAAGAAGAAGAAATAAATAAATAAAATTTGAAAAGGATAATAACATCCGAAACATAATACTTTAAAGAAACTTACACATTACAGAATACAGGTTTAGGTTATTTGAACATTTCAACTCCAAAATACGACACTTTAAATGATATCTTTTACTTACAACGAAATAGTGTTTATTATTGTTATTTTTTTTTTTTTCTTTTCTATTTATTTTCTAAATTTAACCGATGTCTACATACTTGTTATTTTCCTGCATAATTATATTTTCGCAGACAAGTGAATGAGCTTTCTAGATGATACCTTCATAATACTATTGACACATACTTAAGGATTCACATACACATAGGTACATGCGTGTAGAGTTAATGTTGAACGAGTACATTGACATGTGACTATTTTAGAGAAATATTTACATACATGAGTATGTATATCCAAATTTACATATACTCACATACATATACACATATATACAACCATCACACATTTGTGTAAAATCTTCATTGTGTATAAAGGTTGTCATTAGTGGTACGATGGATCTTAAAATACCCATGGTACCAATACGAGTACTACTTTCGACAACATACAGCAGCGCGCATGTTTTTGATGAAATTCAAGGTCTTTACAATAAAATTACTCCATAAAGATTTAGACTGTCCACGTTCAAAGGTGCTGAATTCAAATTCCATTTTGACTTTTTATTAATTGCTTTTCATATACTACGTATGCATATACATATTGTTTAGAAAGTGAGTGATAGGAAGTACTAAGACATGCTTTTTCCCACTGAGCATATACCAAATCAATAGCTAAATCGCAAACATTCAACTATGACAATGGCATGAGCAATTGCTATGGCAATACGAATATACATAATAATTCTGTTGCTGTGTCTACTATTGCCACAAAGGATTTAAACTCAATTAATGCAAGCACATTCGCGCTCTACTCATCTCCTACTCTCTCTGTCTCTCTACAATACACTCACTAACTCATTCTATTCCTTTTTCTCACATAATCACATCCATATGCCATATTTCTTCAAATTTTGTATTATATGTATATTGTGTCAATAATTTTTCCCCATTTCTTTTTCCTCTACTTTCTACCCGTCTATTTTGTTTATTTTCCACCAATTCATTCAACACAATGAACGCGTACATATTCTTACTTGTTGTTTTCGTGTTTGCCATTTTATTTTGAGGAATTATTCAAATTAGTTTAATGTACGGCGAATATTTAGTGGCTGATTTGGAAAGTGTCTAGTGCATGTGCGTGTGTGTGTGTGTGTACGTCATAGCACTTTAGTATTCAAGTCACAACATGCTGCCGCTGCCGATCATATTAAATTATTCTAAAGGTGGCAATGCTTGTCATACATCAGTATCACCACTTCCAACACCACCACCATCATTCCGACCATAATTTACTTGTGAAAGCATCAATCGCAAGGCCATGGCTACTGGCTGTTTGTGTTTAAAAATATAATGCAAAAAGAAAAGAAAAAAACGAATGAAAAAAAAAAACAACAACAAAAAACGCGCATTCAAACAAATAACAAACGACACCCCAGTGAGCGAACGCAAAATTTTGTTCAACTACTTACTTAAAATATTCGCGTGTACGTATGTATGTACATTAAGGTGGATCGCTTAGCATAAAAAAAATTAAAATTTCAAAATTTCACCCTTAGTTTGAATAATGATGTTGGTAGGTTCTCGGAGCAAAAAAAAAAATATTTATTTTCCTAACCCTTTTAGGACTGCTAAAATTGTTTTTGTTTTTTATAATAACTCTCAGTTGTTAATTGTTAGATTTTCAAAAATAATAGCTTTTTAAAAGGTATTAGGTATAGCTATAATTCCCTATATTTAGCTGTTCCTCTGATTCTAACCCCCTAAACACAATTTTTTTTTCATCATAAACTTAAAAACCATTTATAAATCATACAACTTTTCCTTTTTAAAGTGTGAAGCTAGCTCTAAAACTAATCTATCTATCCGTAGCAGTTTCTATAGCAGGCTCTGATGTTTTTACGGAGCCTGAAATATTGGCTTAGTAACATATTGTTGGTGAGAAATATCCAGTGGACTTAATTCGTCCTTTACAATGATATACACATTAAGTTTAATTTTACTAACTATATTAGGTATTACCAAAATCCAATCCAATGCCAATGAGCATTACGGGATTTTAGGAGAAGACTTCATTTTAGAAAAACTGATCCCTACTGATTTCTTGTGATATGAAAAATGTTGATAAAATTGGTGAAACTGAAAATGATATTTTAGGAGCATGTTCAATTTCAATATGAAATATAGGTCAATTATAGCCCTCTCTAATATCTTTTCAAGAAACTATCATTTCTAAAAATCTGTCAATTTACGACTGAGCTATGATAAAGAAAAGCCATTTTCCAGCGGTTATAAAAGGGTTAAGAAAAAAAAAATTATTTGGTATCCCGTTAGCCTTTTTGATTTTATCTCACAAACTAGGGCTGAAATTATGGAAATTTTTTTTTCTGCTCCACCCTAATGTATATATGTGTGTATATAGTATTCTTATGTAGATGTCTATATAAAAATATTTTTCAGAGTATACTTGTATATACAGGAATTTACTTGCATACATTATAAATAAAATGTTCTGACAATATTTTGTAAACTTAAGTAAAGCCAAAAAGTTCATTGTGTTTGTTAAAAATCATATTCAGCTACAAACGACATAGGTGCGCATATGTAAATAATTGTAATTAGAAAATTTACAATTATTTTGTGAATTTTAAGTACTCTAATTAAATTTTATTCAAAATAAAATCGATGGCATTCATCCCTTGACTGACCACACTTGCATGTTCCGTTATAAGTAAAAAAAAATAAATATGTGACACTTAAAGCCCCGAAGGGCTCATTGGCCGAGCTTCTCTTCCATTATTGGTGTGCGTGTTAAATTTTGGACAGTATTAGAGGGACCTACTTACTTTAGCCGGTTCCGAACGGCAGAACTCTGCGACATCACTTTTTCTGAGCTTTGTCACAGAGTTCTTTTAGAAACTTTTGTTCAGCTGGTCAGCTTTTTATTACATTTCCTTACTCCAAACACCTGAAAAAATGAGCACAGTTGAACGATTTATTCAGCTTTTCTGATTGTTCAAAGTTAGATGTCTTCGTTGTACGTAGTTGTATTTGCCGATTTCAGGCATTTTTAAATGCATTTTGTCCCCTTAAGGAATGGTGATAATACCCTATGTGATAATCCCCTATGGATTTTTAAATCCATTTTGTATGGGCGTTCCCTTAAGTGATGGTGATAATCCCCTAGTATGTTTAGGGTAAAGGTTAAAGAGAAACAATTAATCAGAGGCGTTCATACATGTTATTCTTCCATTGACGTTTCTAAGTATTTGAATTTTCATAATTTTTTTTTTTTTTTTAGGTTAGGAATGAAATGCGACCAAACCGAGAAATGCCAACCAACGAAATTATATTCAGCGACTCGAAAAATGTGTATAATTGCTTGTTGTCTGTTGGACATTTTTTCATATGGCTGTGTAATTAATATTCTCGCAGAAGTTGGAAATAATTCAATCCTTTTTTACTTTTCTATACGAAATCACACAAAATTGCAATATTAACGATAAAATTGTGTATTTTGGCATCAACGGGTTAAAGCTAAAGCAATTTATTCGAAAATAACAAACCATCGACCGACATTCATTTCGAATTATTCGAATTATCGATGAATTTATCAGAGGCATCTATTTGAAACGTCCCACAATAGGGCTTACTTGAGATCTTTCAGTAACTGTGTCTCTAAAGTAAGTTAAAAGGTGCCTAACCTTAAATTCAAAGTAAAATGAAAAACTAAAAGAGGCATAGTTGCATTACCACCAACCCAGTGAAGTAATAATACAGCACAGCAATTAATAAAGTAATAATTTGTATGTAGCTTATGTATAAAAATAAATTCAAAGATCATCATTACATACTTACCTGCCCAAAATATTTATATTTATCAAAAAATAGATGCAGTTGAATATTTCTGTAATATTTGAACACAGACAATACGATATGTACTATATATTCACACCCACAACTAACTCTCAGTGCCAAGTATTTGTGTGTGGGTGTGTTGTCGAGGAGTAAAGTCAACACTCTCGTAATTGTATTTACATGAAAGTGCAATAATCAGCCAACAGCTGAGAGAACAGCCATCCATACATATGAGTATCTTATTGAATGTACGTAAGCAAAAATAATAAGAGAGCAAGCAAACATTCAATTGTATTTTGGCTGGCACATACACACACAGGAAATGATGCGGCGACTTAACGACTCGTAGGCGATTTATAGGAGAGCCGTATGTGGAACAAATGGCCACACAAACACACGCATACAATTCACGATTGCTATAACACATACGAGTTGGGTATGTATACCTACAGAGCACAACGCAGCACCGCATAATAGCGTAGCAGAAAATTTCATTCGTCGACTAGTGTCGTTCTTTAGTCTAAAGAGAAATTTCGACACGAAAAGTAAGTTGTTGCCTGCCCGTGGGCTACAAAAAACAAACGGGTGGTGCACATAGTACATACTTAGTATATATCGCAGTGAAAAAAGCTATTACCATTCTCGTTGTACTATATATGGTATATACCTACATATATTCGATCTATCTGTATCTATACTATGTGCATTCTACGTACGTATGTACATATATTATATTTGCTTCGAGTGAAAACGTGACTGTTTTAGCCTGCAAAAAGGACACAATTCCATATGCTGGCTCTGAGTGCCACGTGGTTTTGTGTTGGCATTGTTGTTTGCATTTTCTTTGCTTTCTGCGCTTCAAATGTATATTCGTACGCGTTTTCTGGAACAGGATTTCGTAATTTCCTGTGGGAAATACCAAACACACAACACAACAACAACAATAATAGGAAAAATTTCATTAGAAAATTTGAAAATTTTTGATGAAAATTCTTTCCAATCATACCACTGCCCAGGCAATCACAAGTGTTATTTTTGGTTTGCGGCATATAATTTTCGATTGTTCGGTTGTTCGGCTGCATTCGGTAGCTAAAATTAAACATACGAAATGTGCTCGACGCCAACCAGCCAACAATATTTGTATTGAATTTGAAGAAAATTATCACAAAGCAACATTGTACCCCATTTATACACGCGAGTACATGTGAAGAAGAAGAAGAAAAGTGAATTTTTAGCAGCACAGGAGCGTTGTGCGGTGTTAGTGGGGCCGATACAAATAAAATTGTGAAAAAAAATTTAAAAGCGATGGGGCTACTGTGAAAAATTGGACCCTGGATTACTGATTTTTCACAGATGCCCCTTTTCATGCGCGCTATTTAATAATAAAAAAAAATGAAATTATGGCCCAATAATAAATATAAATCCGCATTTAATATCCTTGAGTCTAAACGAATTGCAATTGAAAACAAATATGAAAATCAAGTGTGTGTGTGTGTGTGTGTGTGTTTTTAAATTTATTACTATTGTGTCGCTATCATATCAATATCGTGTAAGCTCCCATACATATACAAAGGAGCTTTATTTGCTTCGCTCTGCCCTGCAAAATCCTTTCGGCAGTCAACTTTACTGTTTGAAAGCCATTGTATGATGTGTGATGTGAATTTCAAACAATAGTTAACAAAGAGCTCCACTACTAGACCAGTGATGTGTTATTATTAAGCTGATATACATAAATTGCATCGACCCTGTGTTTTTCTAAGATACAAAAAGCATCTATTATAAAAATATTTTTAGAAGAGAGGCACCACCATCACCACTTCTGCTATTATTGCTATTTTAATTTGATTTCATGAGTTATTTTCGTTCACAAATACATACAATTTATTTTCGTGTCATGTCAAACATAATATACTTTTGCTTAGATAAATGTAAAACTACACAGAATTTATAGTTGTTCAATTAAGAATCAATTAAAAATTGATCGAATCAGTTTTGTATCTATTATTTACCAGATAGATGAGAGGAAATATATGAAATTTATAATAATTGAGATATAATATTGAGGAATAAGCATATATTTCCGTATGATTCAGTTTTATATTAATGAGTCCAACGTCTATAATAGCATTATGAACAATCGTAAGTAGCTAAAATGTGAACAAATAGCCCTAAATTCCTAGTTTCTATTAATAAAATACAGTAAAACCTTCTAAATTTTACACATACGTATTTTGATTTGCAGTAGAGGGGTACCACATTCGCCATTCGTCAGTGATCTATATAGGTGACTCTTGTAACTTTAGAAGCAACATTTTTGTCTCTCTGTCTGTTACACTTTACTGACAGAGTTTTTTATTCCATTTTTGTTTTTACGCCTTCTGGCTAATTCTTGTTGAAAATGGGTAATCAACTCAATACCTAGGTTAGGTTAGGTTTTGTGGCTGCCCTCTCTCTCTGAGAGGACATACTTAGGACAGAAAGGCCCATTGTAATACCACCGAGCTTCTTTTCCAATACGGTTGTGCGTGTTCAATTTGGACAGCATTAGAAGGGACCTACTTATATTAGCCGATTCCGAACGGCAGAACTCTCGTGACATCACTTTAACTTCGTTTTGGTCACAGAGCTCTTTTAAGAAGCATTTTTGGCAAATTGTTAGTGCCGAAAAAATTGCCAATTCTTGCCGCCAAACTATTCAAAAGAAAAATCTTTTCGATATCAAATTTTGTTATGCTTCAGCCGGTGATTGAACCCACGACCTACAGATCAGAAGGCCAACGCATTAACCACTGAGCTAGGGCACACACCTAATTGTTATCGAATAGATGTGTTATTAGTCAAGAATTCGATAGCATCCGGAAAAAGGCTCCTGAAACAATAAAAATTAATAAAACTGTGGCACTAATAAGCCCCAAAGGGGTATTTGGCCGAACTTCTCTCCCAGCCCTGTTATGTGTGTTAAATTTTGGACAGAATTAGAAGGAATCTACTTATTTTAGCCGGGTCCGAACGGCAGAACACTTGAGACATCACTTTTTCTAAACTTTGTCACAGACTTCGTTTAGAAACTTTTCCATCTTAAATTATTTACAAAACGTTGTAGATTTATGAAGAGTAAAATCAAAAACTATTCACTATATTGAAGTCGAACATAAACGACATTCACTGTGCTAGAGAAAACTGCAAATAAATGTGAACCATCGTTGACATTGAATTTGTTCGTATTCCCAAAAAAATGTGTTACTAATGAATCTCATAAATATAAATTTTCCCAATAAATCGTAGTGAAACATGTTAACATGACACCCGTCAGAATAGTGGCAAAATTCCACCAGCTTTGGCTGATGTCCCCGAAAATTTCAACAAAAATAATAATAAAACAATTGAAATTGAATTAAAATAGTATTGTGTTGTACAAATGTCGTACGATGACCAAGAAAATACGAAAATTTACTACACATCATCAGGGACAATAATGGTGACATAAAAGTAATACAATAACAATACCAACAAATATATGTATGTACTGTTTATATGTACATAGAATACAACAATGTCAACATACATATGTATGTAACATAAAAATTATTGAGGCAAAATGCCAGATAACTTTTTATTCTTTGGCTTCTTACTTTTGTTAGAGCTTAGTAGTTGATAATTGACTTGAAAATCATCGTGTGGCAATAAACAAGTTTTTCTCTCTCTTATTCTTATTTCACTCTCTTATTCATTTAATGCACTTTTTATTCTCTCACTCTCTTACAATGCTGTCGTCTCTGTGTGTGTGTGTGTGAATTTCTCTGTAGCTGCATTCCCAATTTTTAGATGGCAAAAATTAATTGAGCAAATTGTTCATTAATTTTTTTCAGTAAACTTTTTTTTTTTTTTAATTTTTTATTTGAGACTATTTTGAGACAAAAAGTTAATCCAAGCAGACTTTGATTGATTTCAACATTTGACTTTAAGCACACCAGAAAATTAAATCTGAGTAATTCTGGTAGTGATTACATGTCAAGTCAATTTTTCTCCAAGTTTTGTAACATACATAGCTCATTGTTGTTGTTGTTGAAATGGCTGCTTTCTTCTGAAAGACATAATTAGTGACTAGCACCGTTTTATTACCACGTATACCCGTTGAGTGTTTGTTAAGTGTTGTATTTTAATATATTGGAACAGTTAAAACTAGACATAGTTGTTAGGTTCCTATCTCTTAAAGTGCTACACCCACTTTGTGAGATCCATGAATAACAATATTCTTTTAATCTCTATTTTTTGAGATTTCAGCAATATTTTGAAGAAATGATTTGCCGAAGGAACTTATTATGGCTCTCGCCCTAACCAGGACATTCGCATATGTAGTGAAAAAGGTTTTCTGACTCATTCTCATCCTGGCAGCTGTGACAGCATGACTTGAAGGGAAGATTCTGACTTTCTGTATGTTTTCCTACTTTTCAATGGCCCGCCAGAACTGCAGTAATGCGTGTGATGTTTGGCCGAGAACAATTTAGTAGTTGATACGTCGTTTGAATGTTATACCCTGGCCATGTCTGTCTTGACACGGTGCAAGTTGTCAACCGCTTCCACCTCTGTTCCACAATGGAACAGTTATGAGAAGCTATGACACTTTTTATTTTGCTGAACGGCATTGAGACTGTTTCCGCCAGTGAAACGTCCAATGCAGAACCTGCCCTAGTCAATTCGTCTGCCCTTTCGTTGGCTTGGAGCCATTGACTAATTTCTGCGAGTTGTTAGCTCATTACAAACATAATTTTTTGCAGAGCATTTCAACACTTCAAGAATTGAATTGGAAATTATTCAACTTCATTTGTTTATCTTTGATTCGCTTAACTTTAGAGCAGACCTGAATTAATTTCTAAATTAATATTATCATCATCTAGATTATTACAATAGATATCATAATGAATTAAATATTCACAAAATATAATTCATGCAAATTTTTACCAATCAATATGGGTAATGAAACTTAAAATCGATAGATAAAATTGCAATTCTCTTAAGAATGCCAATAACAATTATGTATATACATACAATAGATTGACGATAGCAGCAATGATGAGAAACTAATTATAAAGGTTTCTTTGCTCTTTTAACATGCATGTTTGTATTTAAACGATTAGAATAATTATATAGGCACATTATTATTATCAGAATGTATACTACAGATAAATGCACAATTAATCGGTTCCCCTAGGAAGAAGAAATATGTAGATATGTATAAGATAATACTTGTATCATATATGTACAATACATTAAGCTGTGCAAAATTATATGAGATTTTCAGAACAAAAAATTTTTTTTATTCGCTTAATACTTTTCTTAAAGCTCGAAATAGGTATTACAAAAAAAAAAAATAATCCTATAGCTTTACAAGTTCATGCTCAAGATCTACAAACATATATTTAAAAACATGCTTTGTATGAGAGATATGAGTAGTTTTCATCCAATTCTGCATAATCTTAAATGAATTAAATTATTAGCAAATAAAATGATCTATATAAAGTTACTGCTCCATAGGCTTGTATTTTCGTGTACAAAGTCTAAAAATATAGATACGAAAACATACTTTTGTATGGAAGATAGTCATCGTTTTGATCCAATTGGGCCCATTCTTAAATATGTCCATTCTCAAGCAAATTTAATTTGATGTACCATGTTTCAGCTTGATATCTTCATACTTTCACGTGCAAAGTGGGAAAATAAGTATTTGCGGAAGCATAAATTTGTATGTGAGATTGGTGTGGTTTTTATCCTAAACAACCTATATATTTAAATATATCTATTAGTTGGTAAATATAGTTGTGATCACCGAGTTTCAGGTTGAAAAACACAGTCAAAAACATATTTTTGTATGGAAAGTAGACGTGAATCTTATGCTCACTAACTCAGTAGCTTAGCATGCCAAATTTAGTTCCAAGACGAGTCCCGGCGTCTTGCACAACACGTCACTGTTGACAATTACACTTTCGAGGTGGTGAAGGACTTCGTCTATCTTGGAACCAGCATCAACAACTGTAATGATGTCAGCCTGGAGATCATGCGTATGATAACTCTTGCTAACAGGTGTTACTTTGGGCTGAGTAAGCAATTGAGTAGTCGAGCTCTCTCTCGAAAATCGAAAATCACACTCTACAAGTCCATCATTATTCCTGTCCTAATATCCAATTGGCGCCAGTAAGCGAATAATAGAGAAGACTGGCGCCGCAATATATATTCGGCGTATATCGATCATCGATTGCTATGGCCACATAAGAAGAAGAAGAAGAAGAATATCAATATTTTCGAGCATAAAATGCTATAAGACTTATTTTTCAGCATTCTTTTGTATAGGAGGTAGGTGTGATTTTCATCCGAGTACCTCCATTATCGAACTCAGTAATTTCTTGGATATAGTAAATTGTTGTTCCAATTTTCAGCTCGATAGCTCTATAGTTACGGGAATTATAGTAGGTCCGACCGATAGACATGGTTAAATCTGAGTTTTCCAAATATGTCACCTCGCATTAGATGTGAACATAAGCACGAACTCAATATATATAACACTCTCTTCGTGACTCATGATTCCATTATGAATTTTTATGGACTGTACCAAACAGTCTTAAAAATTATTTTGTAGTCTCCAATCTGAAGTTTTTTTGTGCAAAATTTTTATTGAATACAAGTATCTCATACATTTTTGCACACATCTAATGTAACATATGTACATATGTATAAACGCACCAACAAATGTGCAACAAATCAGCTTGCCATCGATTTGGGGCTAACCTAAGTTTAAATGTACATAATTAAGATATATTTTATCGTGATGTATAGATACATATATGTATATGGGTATTTGCGTATGTGTCTTGTTGAATAAGTGTGGTGCAATAACAATTTAATAGACTCTTACAGGTGTTCAACTCATACATATTAGTGATAGTAGCACGTTCAACTATATTGTAGGAATGTATTGTACTACAGTACAGATCTTAGTATGCGACGACAATAGCATTAAACAATAAAATTACAACAATGATGATAATAACAATGATAATAATTACAATAACAACAACAACAACAACAACAACAACAATAGCAATAACAATAGAAGGACGTAGCCAATTTGCACGTACCATAGTACAAATATATATGCACGATACAAGTATATTTGTATGTGCATATATCTTTACGTGTGTGTGTGTGTGTGTGTGGGCAGGGACGATGGCATTGACTAAAGTGCCTATTTTATTGTATTGTATAGATAATGATAAATTGTTGCGATTCATTTGTTCATAACATTACAAACAAACACATGCCTGCACATATATTCATTCGTTCCATCATTAATCGGCGTGTGAACAATAACAGATGATAGATGATAAATACCTACCATACAGGAATAAGACAAATGGTGATAGAATCGAATGGAATGGAATGGGATAGACCATTACATGAAAGATGTGGTGGGCGGAGAAAATGCTATGCTATGCTATGTTAATTGCAACTGTTGTCGTCACTATTGCTGCTATCGCTGTCGACATTATTCAAATTTATAATTGACGCATTCACTACAAGCCATATCTTGCTCGTTCAGCATTATCTGGCAACAACACCACCACAGCTATGCATACACTCACATCACTTTATTTGAATATGATTTTGAATTTGAATAATTAACGTCGCCAACTCAATAGAAACCCTAATTATAAAGTACTACACTAAGTATTTCCTTCTGTTGCCACTCTTGCTGCCGTTGCCAATCACAAAGCGAATGTTTGTTTACGTTACGTGCGTGTTCAATTATTTCAATTACGCATTATAGAATGAAATTACTTTTAGCGTATGGCTTTACATAAATATTGTATGTAACACACATACGTAAACAATACGTTTACATTGAATAAAACATATTATTCTCTGGTTCTACTCATCGCAATATTCTTAAATATACAAGTATGTACGAGTATGTATCCACATACAAATATGTTCATATTTAGATATTCTTAATGTTGTTGACACCAAATACATACATACCCGGTATATTTTAATGCCAATAAACTCTTACTATTTTTTGCTTATCAGATGAACGTCGTGCTATTATAAATCAACCTGTTAGAGCTGCTAAACATGCGACAAATTTAAATATGATGAGTGTATTCGTGTGTATGCACCTACGTATATAACTATTTCTCGTATTTACATATACATACGCTTCGTAAGGGTTCTACTTTACATACAAATTATTAAAAAGAGGAAATGGTAGGGTAATTTTTGAATAGTTACTTGCACGAAATACCACAAAAAGGAAGTGGGTAAATATCTAAGTTTATATGTATGTACATATGAGTAATGGTAAAATGTATACATTAAATATTTATACAAGGATTTCCCTAAAAAAAAAATCCCATCATACTCATATTTAGAGTGTCAATAGGTCGATGTGTACATCGTATGCAAAATTTAATTAGGTTATGACAAGTATGACAAATTTAATTGAAAATTAAAGATGCTTCCCTCACTAGATAAGCTACACCATTAAAGCCATGAAAAAGTAGCCCATAATTCTTTTGTTTATTTGTAAAAATAATACTAGTTTACAGACAAAAACTGTGCTGAGGCAATTCTCTTAAATACAGATTTAAGCCTCTTAAGTTTAAAAATTCTATTAGTAATTGTCTAAGGCAGGGTTTTCGGATTATAGAATTAGAAAAAAAAAATTCTTAATTTTGTTTCGAACATTTGCTTACTATTTCGGTCGTATGTCGAGCAAGCAATTGTGGATTGATCGAAGCAACATTATTAATCCTTTCATTTGTTGACGTACAATGGGCCATAATATTTGAAGAATTTCATTTTTCTACGCTATAATGGTCATTGAAAATCAACTAAAAAATCGGGGGAAAATATCAATCCTAAAAATATATATTTGAATATATTAGAGCTTATTCTTTTACAAAGAAGACAAGATCTCGACAAACAAAATAAATATATTATGTGAAGGTATCTAAAATTTACCCTGCAAAATTTACCCCGCAAAAAATGCGACTGGTCTGGAATGTATCCGGGATCAGTCGCAAAGGAATATGCGACTAATCGCACTTTTGATTTCTTTATATGGAGTGAACTGTTTCCTTTTATTCGAGCATGTCCTATGGAGAGACCAATTGTACCCTTTTATACCCGAACGGGTATAATTGTAGATTAGTACGGTTAGAAATTTTCATTCAATGCATTATAATTCTTAATTATATTTTCTTTTCAAGTATTTGACAATTTACCCATTTTTGCTCTTCGAAAAAAAAAATTTATTTTCATTAATTGTATTGTAATTCTCATGTAAAAAAAAAAATTATTTTTTATTTTTTATTTAATTTGAAAAAAATTATTTTTTATTTTTTTTTTTTACCCGAACGGGTATAATTGTAGATTAGTACGGTTAGAAATTTTCATTCAATGCATTATAATTCTAATTATATTTTCTTTTCAAGTATTTGACAATTTACCCATTTTTGCTCTTCGAAAAAAAAAAATTTATTTTCATTAATTGTATTGTAATTCTCATGTAAAAAAAAAAAATTATTTTTTATTTTTTTTTTACGGGTACAGAGTGTACAGATCAAACAATTTATTTTCATTTATTGCATTATAATTTCCTATTCATATATTTCAAATTTAAATGTACAAATAAAATTTACGTATTTTCTCTTCTCGGTTTTATCGTATGTTCTATCACCGTCGCTGTACCAGATACGTTAACCAGCAACATCTTATTGTTGACTTAAGGGGTTACACCACTGTAGAGCACAAAAAAAAGGCATATTTCGGGAATTTTCGTAGGCCAAACAAAAGGGGATATTCAAATTCTGTAAAAAGTATTTTTTAATGTCAATCTTGTAGTCCAAAAATGCAATTAAGTTGCGCGAATCAAAAACAAAATGGCGACTGTGCAGCATTTCCCCGCTGATGCATTTTTTTCACCGCGATGCACTGCCGGAAACCTAGCGTCCGCAATTTTCGATCTGGAACAAAAATCCAAATATTTTTTGATTCCATATTACAATAGCAAGAGACGTACGTAGGGGTTTTTGGATTAATTGATTTTTCGTAAAATGGCGACCCTTTGAAGAAAAAGTTCGAAATTTCACCAAAAAAAATCGTCAAAAAATTGTTTATAAATAAAAAAAATATGCACAATTTCAAAAAACCCCTACGCACGTCGCTGAAAAAAACGATTTCAAATGTATTGTAAAAATGTTCAAATCAATCGGTTAAGATTTGTTCGAGTTATGTTTCCGGCCAGCTCAAAAAACGTGGTTTCGAGAAAAACGCGTTTAAAGTTTAAAGGTGCTCGGAGAATACCTCAGACGTCTTGCGGCAAAACTCGAAATTCAGACACTTAGACATTTTTCCGCCCGCCTTCCATCCATTTTGAGATTATTAATGACTATTTAAGATAAAAAAATTGTTTCCATTTTTTGAAAATTCTACAGTGGTGTAATCCCTTAAAAGCGAATTACTTGGATATGTAGAAAATCTCTAAATATAATTTTTTTTTTTTTGATCTCGAAGAGATTATTCCGGAACTACTCTCTTTAGAGATTAGTCGCGCAATTTTTTGCAGGGTAAATATTCTCCCTCCTTTAATCGAATCGAAATCAAGTAGAAATTGTGTTTTTAGGTATACTAAGAATCCAGTGGCTGCCGTAGCTCAATGGTTAGTGTGTTGGCCTTCTGATCTGTCGTGTATTCAATCCCCGGCTGAAGCATAACAAATTTAATATCAAAAAGATTTTTCTTTCGAACGGTACCCATCTATCGACAACCAATTGGCAATTCTTGCGGCAGTAACAATTTGCCATGGAAAAGCTTCTAAAAGAACTCTGTGACAAAGCTCAGAAAAAGTGATGTCTCAACGGTTCTGCGGTAGTAGGTGCCTTCTAATACTGTCCACAATTTAACATGCATAATAGTAATGGTAGATAAACTCGGCCAATGAGCTCTTCGGGGCTTATAAGTGCGACGTAAAAAAAAGGATACTATATTGCGCTATTGTTTGATTTGGATAAGCGATGGTCCCCTATTCTGTGAACTTTCGAAAATATTCGTGAGCCAAATAATGCTAAATGTCGTAAATGGTACCAAATTGATACCAAAATTTACAAAAATTGGACCAAAATCGGTAAATATACTCAAATATCACCCCTGAGGGAATATAATGTATGAGCGACCCCAATTCGTTTTTTCTTTGGTAAGTGTGGAGTATAGTAAGTGGTGCCAAATTAAAATTAAAGTGGAGAAAATAGAAAGAAAATTGGTAATTAGCCGCACTTTGTCTCCGAATTTTTTCTCGTCAGCATTTTTTGAGACCATAGTTACCCCACTTCATATTTTTTCATATATTTCTTTTTAGACCAGCACTCCATTCCAAGGGTGCTTCTAGAGGTTAAAATATATGGCCGTTTCTATACAATTTTGCCATCCAACATGTTTCTCTTCCTACCTCGACTCATTAGATGCTTCACTACAAAATAAAATTGAGAATACGTACAAATCGCAAAATAATCAAAAAGCTTCCCAGAATTTGCTCCTAGAGGGATCCCTACTAATATTTTCTCCTTAACATTTATTCTGAACATATTTACCCCTATATCTTCAGCCCTTAGATGGGCTGCAAAATTGAAATGTTCATAAAATTTCCTTGCACCGCTTCAAGTGTACCGCTGGAGGAATAAAGTGTATGACCAGCCAACATACCACTCATTCCACTTTTCTCCTTAGAGTGGCCTCCCTACGCAATGAACTTAAAAACATATGAAAATCGACAATTAACCCCATAGATGTCCAGAAATCACTTCTAGAGGAATGAAATATAAGATCGACTTTCGTTAATTATTCTGTCTCGTCATTTCCTACGAATGTACATACTTCTATTCTATCTATATTTACATATTGACATACATATTTAGTAAATAATTCTTTTTAAATAAACCAAAATCCAGATATTATCAGCGAAAAACTAAAAATCAACACTCATCTTCCAATGGGCCTCCGTCTATAAAATGCTAGTATTAAATAAAAGTATATTTAGTCAGCACTCAAATGGTTATTTGGCAAAAAACAAAGATACGAATTCAAGAAAAATCAACTATTTTCGTGATGTAACATAACGTCATTCAATTAACAACATAACAACAACGACAAGATAAATCCACACATGATATATACTGGGTACTTCCATGTACATAAATACAAAACTAAATGCAACTACTTACACAAATACACACATATTTACCCATACATTTACATACATATTTTTACAAAATGTACTGAGAAGAGTATCATTCAAGTCAAATCCAGAAAGTGCTTTAAGCCAATTTCGTAACAAAAATACATAACAACCAAGCCAAAGAAACAAAAAACAACACACAATTCACTTACACTCACACACACACACACACACACACATGCCATAGTATACATTCCTATATATATGTAGAAATGAAAACATATACGTATGGATATGTAAACATTCGCATAAACTTCCTAACCCAGTTTCTATACATACAACGCGCTATATTTGCATGACGAGTGCGTGTATGAAAATGTATATATGTGTTTGTGTGTTTACATTCGTGCGATATGTGAAAAGATTTTTTGCATTTTCAAAACAAATACGAAATGCTTGTACACTCGCACACATACACACAGACATATATTTACCTCTGCATGTACCATACAAATACATAGTATACAATATGAATACATTTGTATGCTACATATTGTAAGGATACTCACATATGCGCGCCTTTCATGATCGTATCCTTGTAGTTGTTTGAACAATATTTGTGTTGTTAACTCAAGTGTTGAGTGGTTATTGCTTGTGAAACACAACAAGCACAGAAACAACAAGAACAACAATGTGGCAGCAACCAAAATGCGAATTATAAGTGCAAATCAACAACAATAATGCCAAATCCTTTTGTAATATGCAATACAAACATGAACAAATGGCAACAACAACAACAACAACAACAAGAGCAACAACAACAATTGAATTACAGTAACACTACTGACCACATACATATATACATACACATCACATATATGTAGGTATATAATAAGAGTGAGACAGAGAGAGAAAGCAACTCCAACTATACGATATTAGCGATAAATCACACATGCATATGAACCTACATTCATGCTTAATGTACATTAGACTGGCAAAAAAAGTAAAAAATTAACAAAGTATACGGATACTAGAATTCTAGAGATGATTTACGATTTTTATTTTTCGGCAAGAACTTTCCATTTCAGACGACCACTAAGAATTTTACTTTAGAAGAGATTAGCCAAACATATTAACCCTTGCTATGCTCAATCAAGTGCACTTTTTAATCAAATTTAAAATGGAGAAGCGTAAAATTTAGTTGAGAAGCACATTTTTCATATAAATTGATGAATGGCGGCAAGGACTTTTCATTTTAGATGATCCCAAATGAAACTGTGTGTGAATTAGTATTTTTTAGTGCTCAAAAATCATCTATTTTTAAGAAGAAACTATGACATTTCCCCATTTTTCTGGCAATTTATCGATTCCATCCCAAAATAAATACGCCGGCGATCCAATTTTTGATTCCAGTGGCTGAAGTGTAGCGTATTCCATTAAGAACATTCTGCATGGACCAGAACAAGTGGTAATCTGAAGACGCCAGGTCTGGACTATAAGGCGGGTTGGGGTAAAATTTCCCATCCGCTATTAGCAAGATAGTTTTTGACCGGAATAGTAATGTGTGACCGTGCGTTGTGATGGTGAAAAATTACCGACTCGTGTCTGCTCTCATAATCTGGCCATTTCTCGATCATTGCCATCTTCACTTTTTGCACTTTTTTAAGCCTACAGTTTGATTGGCATTTTTTCTCAGAAATATTCATAGAAGTGCATTTTGCAACAACCTACATTTTTTTTTTTTTTTGTACAAAATTTGACACGCTCTAACGAACAGCTCTGATTATATTATATTTGTCGATTGGACAATAAGAAATCTACCATTTTAACAAATTTTAAGACCAAAGACACATTTTTTCCATAAATCTGAAATACTCTCAAAGCAGCTTCCTTAATTTTCCATAGGCACACTCTAATGTCCATGCATACATGCATTACATACAAACATACATGATGAGTAGGAGTAGAATTATAGTATATAGAGAATAGTTACAATAGTCAGCAACAAAGCAAGAACAATGGGTCACATGGTTTGTTTCCTCTGCTGTCACAACAGTGAATAATGTGTAAGGAAGTAACAGCAGCAGTAGTCAATGTGTTAAATAAACAAGCGAAAGAAGAAAAAATACCATTGATATTGGAACATACTAATGAGATGCACACAATCAATTCGTAAACAAAGTGGGCATGGTTGTAGCTTAAATTTGAAAATTATCATTAAAGAATGGATCAAAGAAATTTCGGAATTTTAATATAACAATGACCGTATACATTGTATCGGTGTGAGGGTGCCATAGCTCAGTGGTTAGTGTGTTCGCCTTCTGATCTGTAGGTCGTGGTTCACTCCCCGGCTGATGCATAACAAATTTAATATCGATAAGATTTTTCTTTCGAATGGTACCCTCCTGTCGGCAAGCAATTGGCAATTCTTCCGACAGTAACAACTTGCCATGAAAAAGCTTCTAAAATAACTCTGTGACAAAGCTCAGAAAAAGTGATGTCACAAGTGTTCTGCCGTTCGGAACCGGCTAAAATAAGTAGGTCCCTTCTAATACTGTCTAAAATTTAAGACGCACAACAGTAATGGAAGAGAAGCTCGGCCAATGAGCCCTTTGGGGCTTTAAGTGCCACATATTTATTTTTTTATTTGTATACATTGTATAATAATACCTATTTGTTGCTAAGGAACGTTCTTACTTTTTTTTTTAAGAAAAATTACAAGATAAATGCAAAATATAAGATGGTCCTGGGTTGTTTCTTTTAAGGCGAGTGGTGCGTAAGACGGATTTTAACATTCAAGCATTTTTATATACTTGCGGTCATCATGGGTCACTTGATATAGCTAGTATGCATTGGGTAGAAGCAGGGCTTCGCTCACGAGGTATTTATGCAAATTATAGCGGCGAGTAGGAGAAGAGTGAATATTGCATCTTCAGCATACCTTTCCGACCCTGCGCCACAAATGAGATAGCTGCCCTCTATGTGATAGCTATGATGACGAGGAGTAGAAGGTGCCAAGGTTTAAGAAGAAGATTTAATATCATTGCACAATACTATATAGCGTCCCTTACTAGATGCAAAAACATAATATAGATATACGTTGATATGATATGTAGATCTGAGTAAGTTCACTAAAAGAGTCGATGAAAAAAATTTGATAATTCGATGAATAATTTATTGGATGTTAAACTCATATGGAATACTTCATCCTGTGTGTGTACACTAACACTACCACAACTAGCATGCAACACACTACTCCACATGCCAGTACAAGTTCCTCATATTGGACGAGAAAAAAGACCAAAATGTTTGCGTAATTAACTGAGACACATGCAAATCATTCGTGTTACCACATGCGAGAGTCGGTATCCACTGCCTCTGCCTCGCACATATAATCCATATGTATCGTATGTAGCATCCATATTTATCTCACTCGAAGTGATGATGATGTTGGCAGTGGTTTGCGGTTTTAATAGTCATGGTTGGTAGTACCCGTGTTCATGCCCATGGTAGTGGTTTTACTGTACTATGTAAATACATACCATATTTACTCGAATATATGTACATGTTTACATCCATGTTTGCGTTGCACTGCACTGCATATACATGATCCGCTCGAAAGCATCTCTGCAGTCCACATAAACTTTAAAACAATAATGTGTGTGTCCACACAAACTCACTGAACGCACTCCTACATATGACGACGACGAATAACTGACAGCTGCAGCAACAGCAGCAGACAGAAGAAAAGAAATAGAGGAAAATGAAGAAACATCGAAATTCGCGGTCAGCGGTGAATGTGTATAAATGTACATAGTACGTATGTATGGTAAACTTGCGTGCTGCATGCTGGGTATTATTGCACGCGCTTAAAAGAAAATATTGCAAAAGTTGAACATGCAAATATTGGACTGCCATTTTCAGCAGGCGTCTCTTTATGCACCTTCCTCACATTTTATTCATTTTCAGTATATTCCAACATTTATGGCTTAAAAACATATGGAAATAATTAATGGTGGTATTGTGATATGCAGCAATTTCCTATTTTGTGAAGTTTACCAAAAAAATGAATTAGCCAAAAAATAGGTTGGTGGATGAGAGCGCCAATTCCAGGTAAAAGATAAAAAAAAAACAGCAGCATATTTGTTAAATGATACATTAGCTGCCCAGGAGTACACTCCAGAGGGGTAAAAGGTATCACTACTCCTATTCATATTTAAAAGGTCGACTTTATAGTCCCCCTCATATTAATTCGAAACGTCCTCATCCCCTATCTCCGTTCTTAAGCGAGTCTCTTACACAACATTGACATTTTTATAAAATTTATTCCAACCTCACGTTAAATTTTTATTCCCAAAATTTTCCCTAAACATACTCATCTCCCATCTCCGTTATTACGCGGGTCTCTCACACAAAATTGACATTTTTGTAAAATTCACTCCAACCGTTCGGTCAAATTTTGTTCCCAACATTTTACTTAAACATACTAATACCATATACTCAACCATTAAGGGAGTACCAATAAAAAATATTCCCTTAGCCGGCAAGTTGGCAAAAATGTGTAGGAGTTCTTCTGTCTGATATTCTGTATAGTACATTTTAAATTTCACTTGTATACAAGGATTGAAGATTTCAAGGTTATATTCATCAACCCACTTATACTACTATGGTCGAAGTTCTTAAGCCATTCAAACCCGCGCACATAACGAAAATATTTGATTTTATAATATTGCTGGAAAAGAACTCAATGATTTTACTCACCTACAATATATAATAGTATAACTACCCACTATACAATTCACACAAAATTGACCATATAATCAACCCTTAAGGGAGTACCCCTACAAAATATGCCCATAGCTGCCCAGGAATTCCACCCAGCACAGTGAGATGTATCTAAGACTCCCATTACGTATTCAGTCCAAATATTTTTATCCCCTATCCCCATCATTCAAGGAGTATGGTGTACCGAATGAACGCGAAAACACATAAGAATCAATTAATAATCCCATAGCTGCCCAGAAATCGCCTTTAGAGGGATCAGATATAAGGCCGACCTTCTTTAGTTTTACCTCCTCGACGTTATATTTGTACAACATTACTCTCTGTCTCCAACACTTGGATGTCATATAAAATGTACGACATAACACCTGAAAATCAATAAACACCCACACAGCTGTCCAGGAATCGAACTTACACAAATTAAATGTAAGGCCGGCCTCCATGAAATTTTTCTCCATAACATTTCTTCTAAATACATATACCCAGTCCGTATCTCTACCCCATAAGGGACACAATGCACATATTTTCAACACAAACATGACACGATCAACTCTGTAACACCTTTTCAGAAAAATGCAATATTACATTTTCTGTCGGCAAGTTGGCAAAAATGTGTAGGACTTCTTCTGTCCGATATTCTTTATAGTACATTTTTAAATTTCACTTGTACGCAAGGCTCGAAGGTTTCAAGGTTATATCCATCAACCCACCTATACTACTATGGTCGAAGTTCTTAAGCCATTCAAACCCACGCACATAACAAAAATATATGATATTATGATATTGGTGCTAAAGAACTCAATGATTTTACTCACCGACAATATAGTATAACTACCCACTATAAAATTCAGCGGCGATTCTTTCTTCTTTCTTCTATTTATTGTGAGATTTGGAAGCAAACTCAAAACCTGACAACAAAATATAAGTAAAAATTTTCTTTGTGCATACAAAGAAGACAAAAAAAAAAAGTGAATATTTAGCGCTCATATAAATCTGCAAATTAACACAATACAAAAATGTTTTCAACAAACCATTTGTTGGCTCACATCCAAAGCAAGAAGAAACACACCCACATTAAATGAAAAAATATTTGCAAAAATAAAATATAGTGCCCTCTTCATATGTATGCATGTATATCCGCATGAACAGCATTGTGATGATAATGAGCAGAACAAACCATATTCATAATAACATCAAAGAGCGAGAGAATACATATTCAAAAACAGTATCAGCAGCAGTGGAGTAAATACTCACCGAATGAGTAAATACTCTTGAATACATAGATGTATGTTTGTATAAATACAATATATAAATTAGGAATTGCAGTGCATTGCAATCAGCTGACTCATATACATAAAATAATATCATCATACTGATGGTGTAAAACAGCATAACAGAGAATGCGAATTAAAGGAGCAAAACAAAAAACATTAAATTATCTCCCACCTGCATTAGAGAATAGTAACAAAAATGAAATAAATAAATTATTGCGCAGGTCATAATAAAAGAGCTTTCTCCTGTTTTTGTTTATTTTAATTGTGAGTTGCTCTCATGGCAGAAGACGACATCATTAAATACTCGTACCTAGCATTGCAATGGCTTTCAAATTGTAACACGAAATGTGCGAAATGAGTGTGCATCTCTCAGTGAAAAATACGAAATGTGTTGCTCTTCTTCGTTGTATCAATCGTGTGTGTGTTTATTTATTTATTTTTTTTTTTTCAATTTTGACAACTTAACTGCACGAGTATATTATTTTAAACGAGTGTACATAAATACCCGCATATATAATTTATAAGTGAAATATTTTCGCGAGAATTATTTTATTGAATCGCACGTGCCTACATTAAATTCTCATTAACAAATGTAGCACATGTTTGGCACTATGTGCTGCGTGTGAATATATGTGTGCTCTTCTTTACATGTGGCAAATTAATCGTATTTTAATTTTCTCTTTGTGTTTTGCATCTCTATTATAGGATAACAGTAGCAACCATCTTGTAATCCGACAAAGTGCCAAAAATTAAAAGAAGAAAAGCAAAAAAAAAAAAAAATAATAAAATCGATCAAAACGACTAAACGTCAACAAACTGACTGCGTTCAACGCGTGCAGTTTGTTGCTGTACTTTTGTTGAACATTTCTCTTTTTGTTTTTTTTTTTTTCATGTGAATTATTTTATATTTTTATTTTTATAATTTTTTGGTCGGTTTTTTTGAATAAAATTCATATTTCAACGTCAGCGGAGAGATTTATAATATACAAGAATAAAACTGACGGCGTTTTAAGCAAGTGGAAAAATTACAGTGTTTTGTGTTACATGTAAGCGCCGTCGGAGTCATTACACAAAACACTAAAAATGGCTGAAGCGGAAGGAGGCTCGGAGCAAGATGATGTTTCATTCTTGAGAACGGTAAGTCTAAAATGCATATATGTTGTAGAGATTATTATAAGTGAGATAAATGACAAAGTTACTTTTAGTCAGATTTGAGCTGCAATGTTTATGCGCACAGAAAACCAGTGTCCTCAAACTAGGGCGTTGGACGCATGTTAATTTTTTTTTTTTTTTTGTATATTTTCAATTTTTTCTCGACAATAATTTAATTTATTTTATAAGCAGGTTTTCTTGTTTTCAAAAATTTAGCTCCACTATTAAAATTTTAACAAATAATTGAACTTTCAATAGAAAACCTTCTAATGTATTGTGGCAATTGTCAACAGGGATGGATTGGTCACAATTTAAAAAAATGTGACTATTTAAATAAGTTTTCATTTTCATGAATAAGTGCTGAAATCGAGTAATATCAACCAATCCATTTATTTTTCAGTGATTTACAGGGACGGAATTAAAAAAGGTTAGGCCCAGGTAAAAAAAAAAATAAGGATTTTTTATTGATGAATGAGCGTTAAAATCGAATAATACCAATCAATTAACTTATATTTAATGATTTTTTGAAAAGTTTATGATTTTATATCGAATGATTTTGCAGTCGGAAGTTTAATAAATATGTTTGCAGTCGATTCTTCTTCTTTTTATATTACTTTTTTGCTTTCGAAAAATTTGCATTTATAAATTTATAACTAATTTCTTTTCATTTATGTATTTATAGTAAAATATTAGGAATCATAGAGAAGAATAACAACAAAGTGAACAAATGTATATTATGTTCCAAATATTTGAACAAATTCGGGTACTTTCAAACGTTAAATTGCAAATTTTGAATTTTCAAAATCATTTTTTATGAGCTGAGCTCTTTTGATTGAAAGTGTATTCATGAGTATATGAAAAATAGATAGAAAGTTCTATTGATGAGACTGCCCCATTATTACATTACTTCTGCTTCTGCTTTTGTTGGTCGTGGTTCAAACCCCGGCTAAAGCATAACAAATTTTATATCGAAAAGATTTTTCTTTCGAGCAGTACCCACCTGACGGCAAGCAATTGGCAATTCTTCCGACAGTAACAATTTGCCATGCAAAAGTTTCTAAAAGAAGTCTGTGACAAAGATAAAAAAATTGATGTCGCAAGAGTTCTGCAGTTCGGCACCGTCTAAAATAAGTAGGTCCCTTCTAATACTGGACCAAAGAGCGCTTCAGTGTTTTAAGTGCCACCTATTTTTTTTTTTTCCTAATGATCTATGGCATACAGTATTCAAATACGTTTTTTTTAGTTCCGCTTTGATTTCATCATTCGTTTTTTGAAACTTATTCTTTTCATGCTTTTATAAATTTACAAAAATATCTTTCTGAACAAGAACGACTCTAATGACTGACAACTAAACGCTAGTCATTTGAAAAATGACATTTACGAATAATTGATTTTTTTTTCATAATATTCGCAATTTCGTATAGATGATTCGAGATAGGCGAATCCCAAGGCGGCATATAAATAGCATATAAATAGGTTCAGCCTAATCTAATTTCGTTAATTAAAAAATGAATTATTGATCAACAATTAGAGTCATAATTATGGTGAATTGAGAACTAGACATTAACTCACACAAACACAGCTACACATATCTGTTAGAGCGCATCATTCAATTTGTTTTCGAAATATTCGTTAAAGAACACCACATTGTCGACCTTTAATTCGTTGTCTCTTCCAAAGAACACAATAACAACAACAACAACGATAATAATAATAATATTAACAACAATAGCAATAACAACAACAACAATAACTTGACAATGAAATAAAATTATACATAAAAGTTCGATTGTCATTATATTAAACGTTAAGCATGCATACAATTAGAGATACAAATTATATCATTTGTAGGCATACTAATACACGTACAATATATGTATGTATTAGATACAAATACAAATGTCAAACGTAAGCAATAAAAAGTAAAAACATGAGGCTCACGCATTCGTATATGTAAATGAAGGATAAAAATTGATGACCCAAGCATCGCAAGCAAGAATATGAAGAAGATGAGGACAACAATAATACATAGTACAAACCAAACGCCAATAACTATATAAGCGACAATAGCGTTAAGCCTCAACATAACATATAATAATACCATATACATACAACTAACTATGTATATACGACTCATACACCCACTCAAACAAAGATAATTATCTACTTTTCAAGAGGGATAACAGCAATAAAAGCAACAGCAAAAACACATAAGAAAACAATCAACCTTTAAAAATTCCAAACATGCCAAAGTGCTTAAGCTTTTTCCAATTACAAAGCCAATAACAACAACAACAACAACAACTACAACCACAACACTAGCGGCACTGAAAATTATCATCAGCATAAAAATGAGCATACAGAAACACAAAAATATATTGTAGCTGGGCTTCACAGGGATGCTCAAATACAACGATATGTATCTCTGTGTCTGCGTTAGAGGTCACGCTTCAATTGCCGCATTATGTATACGCGTATACAGATATTTATGTAAAGTGTTTCGGAGTTTGCCTTCATCTCTCATCTCTCGGCAATTCCTATCGGCAATCGAACAACCAATAACCAATGAATGAATCAACAATAAGTTTAATGTTTTTCACTCGTGACACCTGCGTGCGTCAGAAACATGTCCTTAAGATGTTGCTTCAAATCGTATGGTACGTACGTACGTACGTATATATACTAAATCGAGCGTTTATTAGTAACGACTACAACCAATTGAGAATGTCGCTTAACAGCTGCTCTACCAATTTTATTGATATTCAGTTGTTGCTGTTGCTGTTTTTTGCTTTTCTTCAGCCCAAGAGGCGAGTACATACCGAATTGAATTTTAAGTATAAGATTACTTTTTTGTTCCACCACCCACCATCTCACTTCTACCAATTACATGCATATGTTCATACCTTCTATAGTCAATTTTTACTATGGAATATATGCACGATGTTTATGTAAATTCATATTGCATATATATGAACTCAATGCTAGAATAGGACAACCCATATCGATTGCTTCTTTAGTTCGATTGTTTTGACGCGAAGCTTTTGTAAGATATTCTTTTGCATCTATGTTCTCCTTTTCGCAGAATTCTTCCATAATATTTTAATTATGAATCATGATTTAATGTAATGTAATTGAAATCTATATTTAGTTTGATAGAAAAGTTGCTTACAAACAGGAATTAACTGTAAAAAAATTGACAAAAAATTTTGCAGTGTGGCCGCACGGGCGCACGTAGGCCAGATACAGGCCCATTGTGATACCACGCGGATACTCCTTTTACTCATTCACTCGTTGAACTAAACTGAGTTTTTAACGAATTTTAGGAGGTTGTTAACCTCAACCTGGGATATTTCTGCTAGGTCATTCATTTGATAATGACCCAGAAATTGTTTGCGCGTCCTGCACAAAGCAGGGCAGGTGCACAGCAGATGTGAGACGGTATCAAGATCCTCCTCATCTCTGCAGCTTCTGCAAAATTTCGTGTGGGAGATGGCCTAGGCCTAATCTTGCAGCGTGTTAACCTATGAGGCAGTGGCCACTGACCACTCCCACTATATCGAAATGTCTATTCAGTAAGCTTACGAGTGTGTTTCCCACTGACTTTAGGCCACAGCAATTTCGCCGTCCTACAGATGGGTGTGTCCGTCCATCTTTTTTGAAAGGCGTTGAGAGTTATTACCGCCAATTTATGCTTACATGTGGTAATCGAAATCCCTAAACCTATGTTAGCTTCGGTTAAGGCCTGCTTTGTGCCCTTCCTTACTAGTTCATCTGCTTTGCAGTTTCCTCGTATACCTCTATGCCCAGGCATCCAGCACAGAAGGATGTTATGCTGCTCTGCAATCTCATCGAGAGATCTGCTGCAGTCAAGGATGGTCTAGATTTTACAGCCTAGCTGCAGGATAGCTCTGCACTGCTTGACCCAGTTTGAGTGCAGTATTAATAGCGTTTACTTCTGCCTGAAACACACTACAGTGTTCAGGCAGGCGGAATGAGATATTAAAGCTAAGATCCTCCCAGTATAACCCCCCTCCCACCCTTCCATCCAGTTTTGAACCGTCTGTAAAGATGAGAGTAGAGAGTGGCGGAGGTCCTCTTGTTTCCCAGGCGTACATGTCGGGGAAAGAAATTTGGAATTTCCGTTCAAATGCGTAAATGGGGTTGACATAGTCATGAGATGTTTCGATATTGTACTAACCCAGAATACTAACATGCCCAAAGGGCTTTGGGCCCAGGGTCGTACTGCCGAGTTTGCCGCCATTTGTTTCCCGAATAAATCGAGTGGCCTAATATAAGTGAGATCTGAAGTAATATAAACAGGACAATAAACAAATAAACAAAAAATAAAATAAAATAAATATGTCGCACTTAAAACCCCGAAGGTCTCACGAATTTTGTAGGAGAGTCCTTCTAAGGATTTAAAATAGGGGGTAATTACATTAGCGAGAATTATTAGTGTAGAAGAATTAGTAGGGGTCGATTGGTTATACATTTTGACACTATAGGACGGATTCCTGAATATTGATAAGCTTATTGGTCGATATACTGGTGATTTAAAGTTAATTTTGTAGAGATGTTGCTCTAGAGAGCAGAGATAAGAAGTAAAACTGTCTGGATAAAATATTGGGCATCAAAATCGAATAGGAGTGGGTCACATATTTTGCGCCTCTAACCGCATCAGATGAGATGTGGTAGCGAATTGCATATAAAACGTAAATTTTATAGAGCAGCTCCCGTTAGTAGTGTAGATGTTCAATGTTATAGATTTTACTCCTCTGCGGCGATTCTGAGTATTTCCACAAACGAATTACCTTTTATAATTGTTTGAGGTTAGAAAAGATATTTGACCTGACCTGAGTCAAGCCAACGAGATCTTTAAGTTTTTTTTTCCGTTTAACTATATCATTTCGGATTGTCTGATATATTTCTTTTACAAGAGATTAACGATATGCTCTTACACTATATTTAATATAGTGCAGCGACTGTTCTAAATGTATTACACTACTCTTAATTGGTCATTTCCCATTCTGATATAAACTTTGTATTTCCTTCGGTTGTTGTCTTCCATGAAATAATGACCAACTTTCTCGTTAGATAAAAAATAAATATGTGGCAGATAAAGCCCCAAAGGGCTCATTGGCCGAGCTTCTCTTCCATTACTGTTGTGCGTCTTAAATTTTGGACAATATTAGTTAGATTTCATTTCTTTAATCCGTTAATGTATTATATTTTATTATAAGTGGAAGATAAGTCAATAGTATTGTTCTTACTTCGACGACTGGAATGCCTATCAGATAAAATAACACTTTGGATGATATTATATATACGAACGAGTGTATAAGAAAGCGTAAATGCGAACGTATGACACAATTTATTAATAAATTTCGAATCAAAATTGTTCATACTTACTTATAAATATGACAATATGTATAAATTTTTGATTTTAATGCTTTTTGAAGACAATTTGTTCTGTTTTTCCATTTATATTTGTATGAAAATATGAAATTTTAATGTATCAATCAATACACATGGTGATAGTCCATTCGATAAAATATGCACACACATATACGTATGCCCATATGCAACAGAAGAAATGCAATCAATTTTAAAAGCGCCAATGGGAATTTAAAAAAAAGCCTATATTCGCGTATATGAATATGTATGTATATTTTTTTAAATATTCATGAAAATATGGATATAATATGTGTGTACATGAATGTAGGTGTGTATATTTTTCTTCTTACATACATATATGTGAGACATTGACAAATAAAGTCATGTATTTAGTCATAAAAATAAGAATAACAATAACAACAACAACATCAAGAGCAACAGCAACAACAATGTAAATATTAAGTTGACGCCTACAAGGATTTGAATATTTGCATGCATATTTGTATGCTTATTTGGAACTTATGGGATGTTTGAAAAATATCTACCTAACAAACAACAACAACAACAACAACAACGAAAAGAATAGCACAACAACAATTTAGAGGAGTACCTTTCCGTTCTCTTGTATGAATGCATGCATGTGAGCAGAGGATTATACCAAAAAAAGGAAAAGAAAAAAAACAGATTGTTCCCAAAAAAATGTGTAGAAATTGTGCGCCTAAGGTTAATTTAATGCTTTTGAATAACAAAAAATGAAAAAAATAACATACTTATCCTCCAACGAGTGCTCATAAATGTATTTGGGTACTTTATGCGCGTAAAATATAAACAAACTACATACTTACTCACTCACTCATTCACTTACTCACTCAGTTACTCACTCAAACACACCAAGGACATACAAATATAAAAATTTTTATCGCAAAACGAATTTTCCAGTCGACAAAACACACAGCGACCGAGTAAGCGAATGAGCGAATTAAGTGGCTATATAACGACTACTAGGTAGGTACATATGACTATGGATGGCGGTGTGACAAGGCAACAAAAATTGTTGCGAAGCTGTTTTACACAACACACTCACACACACACACAAATCCATGCATACCTATACACTTACAAATCCATGTGTATTTTGATGTACTCGTTCTAGTAGAAAATATTATAGCAACATATGCATGTAGGGATCCCATTCATACTATATATATATATATATATATATATATATATATATATATATATATGTACATACGAGCAATTCCATTCTCAATACACCAACAACAACAACAACAGCCTTTGGCATAAATAAAGCCACTACACTATACTTTGATGTTTTATTAACGCAATTACCTCTTCATTCGCGCAAAATACAAAATATGAAAAACAAGGGCGGCGGAGAAAAAGCACAAAACTACTACCTACATTAACACTATGGCAAAATTAACACAAATAAATCAAAGACACAAAAAAAAAAAATTTATTATAAATGAAGATGGAAAAAATACAAAATGCAAAATATTTCTTTAAAATAATTCACATGAACAGCAATGACTCATTTACTCGTCTAACGTAGTTAAATTTATTCATCTGATGGTACATATTTTTAATAAACACCATTTGAGCATAGAACACTTGATGCTCTTTTAGAACCCATAACATTATTTACCACAATACCCATCAATAATAGCAGAAATGTCCACAAAATAAAATAAATTTTACCTATATAAGAGTTAAGGGCGAATACCGAAGAATATACAACCACAAACTATACAACATTTGTGGCCGATTCGTATTTATTCATAGAATATAATCCACATAAACTAAATAGAATTTTGAATACCTTGAATCAGTCAAAATGAACAGAAAAAAATTCCAGACCTGAAGGACCTGATCTGATGCCAGTTAGTATGATACAGCAAAGGTCACACAGCCAAACGAAAATGCAGCCGTATGCAACAGTCGACACAGACATTTCTATATATACTTCGACTCATTGAATTCAAGTACGAAATACATTTGACTTCGTCAGATCTCTTTTCAGCCCCAACTTAAAAAAAATTTATGAAATTTGAAGTATAAATACCCCGAATCACCCTTAGAGGGTTAAAGCGTATAACAGACTCTCATTTGTTTTGTCTTTTTAACATTTCTTCTGAACATACATATATATATATACGAATCAGACCACTTATCTGGGTCCCTTTTCGTCCCTCAAATCGTGTGTTAATTATTTGTTTGGTTGCCTAATTCTTGTACTTCCTTCCTCATAATAACATCACGCATTATTTCAAGCATGTCCTTGTGAGGTATGTTCCACATTTCGAGTTCACCAATAAATTGGCGACCCAGTGTGGACATCCTCCTGCTTGCCAATGCAGGACACTGGCACACTATGTGCGCCGCTGTCTCTGCCTCTTCCATGCATAATCTGCAACTGTCAGCATCCTCCTCTTCAACAAGACCCATCTTGATGAGGTGGTACCTGAAATTGCCATGCCCAGTTATTAATGCAGTCAACCAGCTTAGAGTTAACCATCCTAGACTGAGAGCTCTCCCCGATTCACTGCCCTTTGATAGCCTCAACGAAGCCTTTACTTGTCTACAAGTGTATAAGTTCTCCCATCTCGTGAGATGGAGTTTCTTTATCGACTTTTCGACCTTTGCCTTCACCGTCCCGTTGCTGAGAGCAACTACTGGTTCCGGTGCATAAAACTCAGCTCCAGATCCTTGTCTAGCCAAGGCATATGCAGCTTCATTTTGCTCTATACCAATGTGTCCCTTTACCTACATAAGAGTAATCTCAGTTAAGTTTCTCCTTGGATGGTTGCCCTACAGAATGATGCTAAAGACACATGAAAATCGACAAATTTCCCTATATTTACCCAGGGATAGCTCCTATAGTCATGAAATATATGATTGACCTCATTAATTCTTTGGTTCCAAGATATCCCTCAAATATATTTATCTCTATCTCCTCCAATTAACAAGGGTTCTCTACAAAAAGCATATTCTTTGAATCCAATACAAATTTAAGTATTTTAATATCAAAAATTTAAGTACTAAAACTTTTTTTTAAAGTATTTCTATCTATTTGAAATAGTGGCCTCA
This sequence comes from Megamerina dolium, assembly GCA_963854835.1. Lineage (NCBI taxonomy): Eukaryota > Metazoa > Arthropoda > Insecta > Diptera > Megamerinidae > Megamerina > Megamerina dolium. Next base: position 1,704,822 of record OY978525.1, read on the forward strand.
ATGCCTTTAAAGATTATCAACTTGCACTTGCTGATAATATTTGTTCTAAGTGCTACCACAACCACTCTGTTAATAATTGATTTACTTTGTAGGAAATGGAAATATCCTCGATAATTTTTGTGCCTTTTTTTTACTACATTTTTACTATTTCTCTCTCTCTCTCTCTCTCTTTTATCTTTTATATGTAATATTCTTCATAAGTATTTTTGCTGTGCAACATTGCAGTTATGTTCCTTTTTTTACCGCTGCACTTCAGTATGAGAATGTATTCATTTGGGTCAAATGTTTATCACTAAGGTGGTATACAAAATATATATATGTTCTTAGTAGGAAGTTTAAAGTTTACCGGAAATGAATGTACCACTTCTACTACGTCTACTACTAAGTGTATATATGTAGCTCCCATAGAATATTTCTATTTTGATCTTCTTAATAGTGTTGCTATATTTTCTTTAAAATTGAGATCCATGGTTAATGTGTCCTGCATTTTAGTGATCAATTATCTGATGAGAAGATGGCGTACCTGCCATCCATCGAACCGTGCTTGTATTCAAGTGGTTACTTGGAGATGGAAGTCCTATTTCTTCGATTATTTAATGCTATGATATAAATTAAGAATAAAAGCGATTTTAGTCTTCTACTTTAGTTAGTTTGTAGACCAATATCAATAATATATTATCTTCTCATTATATGAGCTCGTAAATCCGATTTAATATATGATTTCAGTAAGAATACTAACAGTAAAGATTTTCAATATATTTTATAAACGCCTCGAGTTGTTCATGGATATTTATTAATAATATTAATAAATTTCAATATCAACTACATTCATACATTTGCATCATTAAGTATTTTCATAAACTTTGCAATTGTTTGCATACTTATGTTTGGAGCTCTTAAATTATACACACACACATACAAACTACATAGATACCTTTAAAGTAACTACTCATCATACACACACGGTGTGTTGCAAAAGTTTCCAGATTGATGCTTAGTACGTTTGCACAGAATGCCAATATTTATTGGTATATAAATGAATTTTAAAGCACATGAACATCTTAATATAAAGTTAATATGCAATATGTACTAGTATAATTATAGCTCCAATTCTATTCAACACTTTGCTGTATTGTTTTCGGATATTATTGGTCACTCAAAGCGAAAAAAGATTTACTATGTTCAGTTCGAGAAACTTTTGAAACACACTGTTCGTCGCACATACATTGCACACTCCATTAAGCATTGAAATTAATGAATGAGTATATGCAATGAAGCACACGTACGTGTATGTGTTTATGTATGAAGTGAAAGAATCAAGAGTAGTAATTGACTTCAGATGCAAAGTACATATCATGCCTACGTATAGTATAAGTACAATTTATGTTAATTATAAATTACTCATACGTCCCATATTCACTACTAAATTGAATGAAAATGGCAAGTATGTAGGTATGTACAAAGGTATCTACATATGGTATATATAAAAGCAGAATCAATTAAATATTAAATATGTATGAATTTACGCATCATATTGATAATAATGTACATAAATATATCGAGTATCGAGAGCTCAAATATCACTTCTTGAAGATTACACAATTAAATGGGCAGAAATTAAATATCAATATCCGTTTGTACATTGAATATGCAACAGAATGATTTATATGCGTTACAGATAATGTGTGAAAAATCATTTTGCCGCAACAAATATTTTATTGCCTCATTAAAAAGGTTCACAAACACATGTATACAATTTATAGTATTTATTGAAAAAAAAATCTCTGTAAAAAAATTTTCAAAGAATGTGCATATGAATATCAATGGATGTATGTAGGCATCTACATATTATAAAGTACATTTATGTGCGCAGACAAAAATAAAAAAGTCTACAATTATCAGTCTGATATTGTAATGTATCATTTCAGTCATTAAAAACATACAAAGAAAAAAAATAATAATAATAAACAAATTTATTAACACGCTATTAAATGCAAAATTTTTATTCATGCAAATCAAAAATATGATATTCTGCTTTTCACTTTACTAAGTAAGTGGCGTCGAGTACACATAATCTGTCTATAGAGCGATAAAGAGAGAGAGAAATAGGTAAATGAAACACTAAAGAATTTTTACAATTTATATACAATACATAAAAAAATAATACACATACGATATGCACTAGTAGTAAAATATTCAAAAACAACAAAAATACGAGCGCGATCCCAGAACTTCCCGACCTCGTAGCTCTATAATGCATTTTTGTTTTTATACACTTTTGTTTTTAAATACATAAATATAAATAAATGAAAAAGGATTTTCATATGCATAAGCCCAGCAGCGGTGGAAGATGAAATTATTGCCAAATAAATAAATAAACAATATGATGGCAGTCAGGCAAGCAGGCAAGCAGGCCTGCATGCATACAAGCAGACAGGCGAAACAACCGTATCAAATGAATTTTTATTTATTATTATCCAAATCGCAATGGCATATCATATCCACAAAACGTTAGTATGCCACATATATTTATTTTATATGGGCATCTGTTCACATACTAACTTGTACGAATGTGTGGCATATATTATATATAGTCAAAGCATAAGCACACATACACACACACACATATATACGCACTCCCACATGTAGCAATAAATACGTTAAATATGTATACGACTATTAATGATATACATATACACTTACACATCCATACGTACACTTGCATATAGCAATTCGCACATAAATATACCCTTAGGGAAAAATAGAAATGATTGAACTTCCAATGTAAGCTCAAAATTTTTTGCTAAACCAACTCCTTCTATGAAATGAAAAATGTTGAAATGTTGAATGGCGTATTCTTTCACATTTGCAAAAATTATATTATATGTTAGACATGTAAATGTGGGTATCGTAGTTCAGTGGTTAGTGCGTTGGCATTCTGATTTGTAGGTCGTTGGTCCAATAACCGACTAAAATACAACCTTAATATCGTAAAGATTTTGTCGGCAAGCAATTGGCAATTCTTCCGGCAGTAACACAATATTTAACAGAGCTCTGTGACAAATCTCAGTGTCGTCACGAGAGTTCTGTTATTCGGAACCAGCTAATATAGGTAGGCCCGATCTAATACTGTTTAAAATTTATCACGAACGACAGTACTGGAAAAGAAGCTCGGCGAAAGAGGCCTTCGGGGCTTAAAAGTGTCACATATAATTTTTTTTTATTTTTAAGCACATATATAGATATAGTTTGCCATTATTATATATGCCTGATAGAATAGCATTTTCTATCGCCCTAATTTGCACAAATCAATCATATTTAAACTGTTGTGTAGGACAATAATCAAAGTTATTCCTTTGATTTGTACAATGGGGCATCCTTTTAGCAGAATTAAAATCAGATCCTCGAAAAATGTGTTCTTTCGAACAAGTCTAATGTAGATGTAATAAAAAATAATTAGAAATTATTAATTATGAAAAAATTGTTTTATTTGATCTATTTGATAATTCTAAACAAATAGTCATAAAACATTATTTTCGCAATTTTATGAGTAATTGTGTGCAACTTATTCCATTGGGGAAAAAGTGTCGGACCGAAGAAATTGTTGTTTTAAATGGTTTTATGTTTTTATTAGTTGTGTGCAGCTTATTATTGGGGAAATTTTGTTTTCAAATGCACGATACTTTTTCCCCAACACTATATTTTCTCTAAATACAAATTATTATAGTAATATTACTATGGCGAAGAAAAATTGATATTTAAGCTAAGAAAAATTAAAAAAAAACATTTTTTTTTTTCATCGCCCAATATTTTTTCTCCACTCTAAGAGTTCAGTTGTTGTTTTTTGTCACATGATATATTTTCTCTAAATTAATTGCATAGAAAACAAAAATTAAAATTTTTTTTAAGAACTATTTACTTAGTAAACGTAAATTTTTCTCAAGGTCATATTTATATTTCAAGATGACATATTCTCTCACACTAACACGCACATTTATGCAACACGAAAAAATATAAACAATGGCATAACTCAAGAGTAAGTTTTGATGAGGTACTTTGAACTTCTAAATCAGCCAATATAAAACACTAAAGCAACAGCATCAGCACTTGAGTGAGTTTTTATACGTTTTTTGTTGTTTTGCTCTTATTTTTTCCCCCCCCTTTGTTTTATTGGCTATCACACTTGGACGAAAATTTCGTGAATACATGCATGCATAACATACGTACGTATGCTGTTGTTTCTGCTCTTACTACTATTGCCTCATACAAAGGATATAACAAAAATAACAACAACATGAAGAACAAATGAAATCATCTAAAATCAATTACATCCACTCGATAAAATATTATGGGATTTTTCATTACTACTTCGCATAGAAAGAACAAAAAGCAAACATACAATTGGGGTTGCGTATACGTTCAAGTAGTGGCTTTTTTTCGCTTTTGGTAGAGACAAACACAAATATGACGGCATTATTAAAAAGGCCTTTAGTCGTAACAATATGATGACGCATTTAATGCAATCAAGAGCAGCACTAGAACAACAACAACTTATTATAGACAACTTAACCTCACTAAAAAGCCAATTATTTATGGTTTATATGAAATTCAAATAGAATAAAGACTGATTAAATGCAGCTCTAATCAGTACTTTTCAAATACATCTCTGTCCAGATGTCGAAAGCAACAGCAGAGTGAAAATAAATAATAGCTTCTGTAGAAATCAAAGTTTGTGCTTTCAAGCTAATAAATACATATGTACCAACGTATATGATAAGTGTGTTGGTCCGGCTAAAGGATGCTGTTGTTATGACCCTATACATTGTAAAAAGATCTGATTGTTTGCTTATGCATGTGTATGGATGATGTGTGTAATGCTGACGGTGAAAACGACCCTGGGGCAGTCCCACACACACACACATACACAGGCCACAAGGACGCAAATTCAATAAAGCAAAGCAATCAGCGAATAAAGGGGACAACAAACAAGATAGAGAGCCAACATACGAATAATCCATAGCAAAGTGTGTTTGAGCCAGCTGTCGATTATCTTCAGAAGAGAAAAGAAGTGGGACTAATAATAAATACCAAGGTGGATAAGATTTAGTATCATTCACAGTGCGTATATATGAGAAGGTATTGTATCTCTATTCATTGTCTTTTCTAACTTGGTGTAGATTGTGCCTGTGTGTGTGTGTCATCATTTGTACGTGTCATATGTATGCTGCCAATATGTAGGTTTAGTACTATGTATTGAAACGATGGCAACATCAAGGGACTCTTTTGTTTAGCTGTTTATTCGTTTCCTCCTTTTTTTGTATTGTATTTTTTTTTATTCGTTTTTGATTTTTACATTCCAACTCACACTACTGCAACTCACTACACACAACTACGTAAATATGCTCTAACGACTCAAATAAAATGCCGATTGTTGGTGAAATGTGACAATAAAAATATCCAACTTTGGGAATTTCACTTACACCATTCTACCCATTCCACATCATATTAGAGGCAACATTTTAATGCCCTTCTCGTGCACTCTGCATTTGGGACATTTAAAAAATTTATTTGATTTTTAACTGTTCACATTTCTTGTATACGATACCCTTATGTGTAGCATCTTGTTCATCTGCTGTTATCTAAGCATATGTTTGTGTGTGTGTGTGTGTATGTGTATGAGCACATGTGAGTATTTGAGGTTGCCTATATTGTGCTGTGACGCGTAAATACCCTTTCGACATTATTGAATGAATAAATAAATAAATAGCTGACGAAATTAAAAACAGTCTATTTTAATAACAGCATCGAGAAGTAAATCAAGTGCATTATTTATATTTGACATTATACGTATGTGTATAATATTATATTGCAGCATATTAGATAAATTGATAGCGGTTGATAGCATTTGGCCTTGCATGTTGATGTAGGTATTTTCTACACTATTCGAAAGAACTAAAGAAGTTAACATAACCAGGAAACTTCATTAATATTGGCGATCAGTATGAGACCACCAAGGGAAGGGGTCTGCTGATCAACGAATGACTTAATAGGGAAATTGATAGACTTATATACCTTTGCTATTAACTATCCATAAAGAGGTCATACTTCGGATTTGTCTTTGTAATTATTTTACTAGAGGAATCTATTAGTATTATGCGATACTTTTGTATGAAAAGAGTAAGCGGTTTGCATCAGATCTCTTCAATTTTTGAACTTCTACATTCATTCACGAATATAATTGTATTTACTAAGTTTTAGCTCCATATTTTGTATTTTCATGTGCAAATTCTGAAATCATACCTTTGTAAAAAATATATGTAATCAGTATGAGTATGAGTTTCACCTTGACATCTTTATTGGTTCGTTCACAAGATGTGAGATCATATATGTGAAAGCATATCCTTATATGAAACGTAAATATGGTTTTCATTCTAGTAAATATAATCAAATGTCCTGAGTTTCTCATAGGTAGCTTGATTTTTATGTGACCAAAGTATGAAAAAATGCACACGGAAGTATATTTTTGTATCGGAGGTAGGCGTGTCTTTTATCTGATAACGTCGATTCTTAAACATGTCAATTCATTAGGAAATAAAATGGTACATATCAAGTTTCAACTCACTAACTCAATATTTTCATGCGAAAAATGTCAAAATATACATTCTAAAGCATACTTTTGTATGGGAGGTAAATTTAATTTTCATCCTATTTCATCCATTTTTAAGCTATTTGATTTGTTAATGATTGAAATTTAATGTACCAAGTTTCAGCTAGATAGCTTAGTGTTTTCATGCGTAAAATCTAAAAACATACATTCAGTAGCATATTTTTGTATGGGAGATAGGCGAATTATTAATCACATGAACATCAGTTTTGCATATGTTCATTCTTTGGTCAAAGTAGCTTTACGCAGTGAGTTTTAGTTTGTTATCTTTACATTTATTTGCAGATATTATGAAAATATATGTATTTATGTTTCAAAAGTAGGCTTTTGTATGACAGCTAATCACGATTTTCATCCGATTTTACGAATTTATCGATTCGTTGGCAAAAATAATCTCTTTTATCACCTTTTACATTAATTTCCAGCTATATTGCTTAATAATTACTTACATATAGACATATACACATGACTAAATCGTGTGAGATGGTGTTTCTAATCAACAACATATATATTTTCCTATAGATGACACCACTATTTTTAGGTATTATAAATTAATAATACAATCCCAATATATCCTTGACTTTTTGACTGCAGGGTATAATTACAATTGAATGGAATTAAGTGCAGAGCTAGAAATCGTACGTATGTCATTTATAATTGCCAAATTATAGCTAAATCACCACCACAAGGTGATCACTATCAGTCATTTGTCAATGTTATTATCTACCACAATATGGTCGGTGTTAGTGTTGTCTTTTCGAAGCCATCTTTTTTTTTTTTTTACATTGAACTCTACTATGCAATATGAAATACATACGTCATACATACATCGTAGTTATGTAGTATTCAATAGTATTATAACCAATTAATTTTTGATATCATAATCATTATAAATCAGCCGCATACTCAATCACTGTAGTAAAGGTAGAATTACGTATAATACTTATAACATCAACTTAATTACATTCTCCCTCACCATATATATGATTTTTATTCTTTGCTATCATTTTCAGATAATTATGTAATTATCTATGGATATATTTGTATATATATATATATATATATATATATATATATATATATATATATATATATATATATATACATATATATATATATATATATATATATATATATATATATATATATATATATATATATTTATACATACGTCCATTTGCTGAGGTCAAAATTAGATGACGCTTGCTATCAAGGAAGCAAAATATGTTCACCTATATACAATGTATATCCTCACGTCAACTCTCGCCAATCGGCGACAACAACATACTCATACTTTGCAAACAAATCATATTCATTCGATTGAATATTGTGGCCATGATCATCATCATTGAACGCAATCAGCCGTAAATCAATGTTTCCACACAAGTAAACATTGAGCATACGAGAAACGTTTGCAATATCAAAAGTATGGGGGGGTGTCTACCCCATATACATATACAATACGATATATAAAAGAATAGAGAAAATTTTCATATGAATATTTGTGCGTATCAATGAGAATATTTGAATGAACCTATACATATTTACCTTATACATGCATATGTATGTATATAAAATATATGTACAATATATGTTTTTTAACACTCACAATTATTATGGTGATTTTTGTGCATTTATTTTTTATTTTTATTATTATTATATTTTGATTTTTTTTTTTTTTTTTTTTTGTTATCTGACAATTGGTTTGGATAGAAGCCATTTGTGTGAGAAAATAAAGTTATGAACATATTCAATACATAATTTATTTATTATAAAAGGCCAATATATGTGTGTGAGTATCTCTGTGTATGTGTGTGTGTGTATTTATCAAGTTCTCTGAATTTTAGTGAAATCGCATTTAAATTTTACATGCGAATGAAGCTAAATTCTTGAATAAAAAAATGAATTTTCCTTTTTTTTTTTTTGTGTTTTGTGTTGCAAACAAAATGAAAGCAGCCATCATCACAACGAGCATATACTCATGAATATCTTGTGGCCTGTGTATGTTATTATATGAGTATGTATATAAGTTTGAACGAATAATATTCTACCAACTCACACACAATCGCCAATCGCAGCTACAGCTGCCGCACCAACAACAACAACATCGACAACAACAATATGGATGGCAATTATTTGCAATTAAATTGCTTTAAAATTGAATAAAATTGTTTTTAAACGCACTCATGCATTTTCAAATGAATACACCCGTACATAAGTACCTACAGCATTACATATACATGCCATAAACGCTCTTTCAAACCTGCACATTTATTTTTATTTTTTTTTTATGTATGTATGTTTAAGTAAATATTTGTAGAAATATTTTTCATATGTGTAGCTATGTCCATATATGCATTTAATCAAAATATATAATCTATATGCAAGTACATATGTGTACCTGCATATATAAATACATATATGTGCACATTTTAAAATGAAATATTTTCCAGCTGAAAGTTTATCACAATATTATTTGAACTTCATATATATTTCATGACAAATTAGAAATATGTTATATTCGTTAGTGTTCACAAAATTATTTTTCTTACAAAATTAAATTAGTGAATTCAAGAGCAAGTATTCAAATTCAAAATTCCAATTATTGTATCAGGTCATATGAGTTTTACTAAAAATGTTACAAGTCTAAGAAGCTGGGGGAATATTGGGAGACATTTTTTAAGGACTAAAACTAGTTTAAAATTAACTTAAAAATAGTTAATAAGGCACCAATTAATATGTGGTCATTTGTAATTTCATTTTTTATCAATTCACCCTATCACTTATACTTCCCATGACAATATTACCATACATTTTATGACAATTTAATAGAAGAAATATAGAGCACTTGTAATAATTGCATGTTAACCCCATTCAATAAAATCACTATCATCATTAGAACACAAAGGAAAACCATATTCAATTGTAAATGGAACTTTTTATTATGGAACCAAAAGCAATAATCCTCTACCTACCTAGTGGTCATAAAGTAATCGAAGAAATACGTGGATAAAAGGAAATGTGAATACATAAATTATGCTATATTTATTGCAACGAGACAAAGGTGTAATCTAATTGTTTAGATATAGTTGACATGAAAGTGATACAAGCAATAATTCGCTTCGCTATCCTTTCGCTACTATGCAGTGTAAGTAGTCTCAATGCATGCAAACAATTGGAATATAGATCGACAATGGTAGGTACGAAGGCGGTCCCAGAACTACCCGACCTTACGGAGAAACCACAACTAAATTGGGAAAATTTTTCTTTATTTCTCAACATAATCTCTTTGGGGGGTGGGTGGGGTAGCTCAGTGGTTAGTGTGTTCGCCTTCTGATCTGTAGGTCGTGGTTCAATCCCCGGCTGATGCATAACAAATTTAATATCGATAAGATTTTTCTTTCGAACGGTACCCACCTGTCAGCAAGCAATTGGCAATTCTTCCGACAGTAACAACTTGCCATGAAAAAGCTTCTTAAAGAACTCTGTGACAAAGCTCAGAAAAAGTGATGTCACAAGTGTTCTGCCGTTCGGAACCGGCTAAAATATGTAGGTCCCTTCTAATATTGTCCAAAATTTAAGACGCACAACAGTAATGGAAGAGAAGCTCGGCCAATGAGCCCTTCGGGGCTTTATGTGCCACATATTTATTTTTTATTTATTTTTTTTTTAATCTCTTTTTAGCTCTATACACTTTTCCCAGCGCTATTCTATAGCCTCGATACTCTATAGTATGAACTGTCTATCTCATTAATATAGCCATCTGGCGAATAAGGTGCATGCTGAAGCAATTCGAGCTTTAACTCATTGATTTTGGCCATCGCGATAGCGGATGTGTAAACTGGTGCATTGCGTTGATGAAACAACACTTTCGTTTTCGACAAATGCGGCCTTTTTTCTTTAATTTCAACACTTAAACGCTGCAACAAATTAGCATAATACTCGCCGTTGATTGTTTTTCCTTTTTGAAGATAATCAATAAAAATTATCCCACGTGCATTCCAAAAAATGGACGCCATAACCTTGCCTGCAGATGGAACTGTCTTCGCCTTCTTTGGACACGATTCTTCCCTTTCAGTCCACTGTTTTGACTGCTCCTTTGTCTCAGGTGTGAAGTGGTGGACCCATGTCTCACCCATGGTTATGAATCAACGCAAAAACTCGGCCTTATTACTGTGAAACATCTTCACGACGTTATTTTTGTTCTATTGTGAGCAAACGTAGCACCCATGTTGCACACAGCTTTTTCATCTCCAAATTTTCTGTCAATATACGATGTATAGCACTTTTTGAAATGCCTGTAATTTCACCTAGCTCACGCACCTTCAACCGGTGATCACCCAATACCATTTTGTGGATTTTCTTAACCGTTTCTGGCGTGGCCACCTCAATTGGTCGACCACTACGGTGTTCGTCTTGACAGCTCGTACTACCTCGTTTAAACTCTGCCACCCAATATTTTATGGTCGTAAATGAAGCAACAAACTCCCCCAGAGTAGAATCTAGTTCGGCTTTAATATTCGTTGGACTGACGTTGGACTTTTGACAGAATTAGTCTTAGTAGAACAAACCTACGCCTAATAACCAGCTATCTCTCAGGATATAACTGCTTAAAATACCACCTTCACAAAATGGCGTATGTCCGGCCCTGGCCAGACTACGCCTCAAACACTTTCAGCTGAGTTTCCCAACACCAGCTTCAATCATCAAAAGTTCGGCAAAATCAATTCTATCCTTCATTAAAAAGGTAAAGGAGATTCTAGTGTCGTAACAGTCACAGTGCCCGTAACACTTGTGGTTGGCCCCCAGAGGTATCAGCTATGGGGCTCATATCCTCTAACAGACCTTGGTCTGGTTTCGCGTGGTCCACTTGATGAACAAGGATTATGTCCTTGTTCCAACGTCACGCTCTCTTTTGATTGATTGATATGTCGGGTCGGGTAGTTCTGGGACCGCCCCCGTATTTTTATGAATATACATAAACATATGGGCTAATTTTTTTAAATGGTATAAGTGAATTTTTTGATAACATTTTTTAACTAAAACTATGAAAATAATTACTTAAAGTACCAATTTCAAAAATAACAACTTTTAAATCAAAATATACGAATAATGAAATAATTATAATTTTATTCAAAACTTCAGATACGAACTAATTTGGTTGACTACCAGTACCAAATGGTATTAACAATATTGAAACAACAAACTTTTCACCATATCGAAGCAGACCATCTCAAATAATTGAGAATACAGCAATTTATTATTGGATATTGAGAGTTTTCATCCTTTGAGCATTACTTGTTCTCAGGTCACACAATGTGTTAATTAGTATTGTAATGCATTTCCTTTATCAAGAAATGGTCTCAATTGGGACAGGGTAGCTTCTAAATTTGTTCAAATATACATAGTTTCTTCTGCTTTTTGGAACATATGTATATATACCACTATCATCAATAGTATTGCTAAAACGGAAATGAAGTTCGTAATCAAAACCGACACAATATTCATCAACTGCCTAAGGACATTTAGTGTTTATTGCTTTCATATATGAACAGAATACATTTGTACGTACGTAGTTATTTCTAGTCATATACGATACTACATATGGTAGCAAATTTTCAATAGCGCTTCAATATGAATATTGCAACACTTTCAAGGCGTAGCAAAAGCAAAAAAAAAAAAATAATAATAAAAAGATTCACTACATACACGTATAATAACAAACGACAATTGACAATTGGCATATTCCTTTCTACATGCATAAACATATATGTGTAATGTATTGTGCTCCTCATATCTATGCATATACATGCATACATACATACATAGATAGCTTCTAACAACGTTGACAACATTGCAATCAGTCGAACAATTGTATTAGAACGAGTAGAGACTTGTATGTATTTACGTATGTACATTTGTCACGAAACGTCAGAAGGAAGTACATTCTTTAATGCTGGCAACATATTGGCTGCACTCAAATAACCTTACATTGTAATTTTTATATATGTATATATTTACATAAGGCTACAAGCATACATGCATACGTATATATGTACATAACTTGTGCATTGAAATTGATGCACTCATGTACAATTGTCATATTATGCACGTCATGTAATTTTGCAACTTCTACATAAATAAATTATGAATTGCCAATGTTACATGGCATCAATTTAGATAGTCTCTTTATATTCATATACAAGCACTATGCATATGCAGTACAAATAAATATACATACTCTTTTAAATGATAAGATCAACATGATAATAACACACATTTTTCAACTTCAATAAGCCAACGTCACTATCCAAATTAAAGGATGGCCATTTCTATGGTCTCTTAATTAAAATCGACATAGTGACAAGTGTATACACAAGAATGGGTGTAGCACACATTGGCATCATCTTTGTCAAAATTGTGAATTGTTCACCAAAATCTCCAATCTGAATAAAGTTCTTTTGAAATTACAACATGAGTATATGGTGAATTGTTCAACAGAATTTCCATTCTAAATGATATTTTTTGAAAATACACTTTCAATATATTCTTGCACCCTTTCAACCAATACTTCATAGTCTCTATTGTTTAACTTCTAGCTCAGTGGTTAATTTTCTTATTATGGATGTGGATGTGTGAAGTCATTTAATGAAATTCCCCAATATTTTAGTAATAATATTTTAGCAAATCATACAAATAAATTTTTGTAGTTCAATTTTCGTCTAGGAGTTTATATATAAGATCGAAAAATATTAATTTTTCATTCTCAACATTTTGTCCAAACATACTTACAACATGCAAAAATTTACAGGTCTTGCCCAACAGATAAGTGAAGTATATCTATTCGTATTTGAGGTCGTATGAATTCAAATCCGTGGTAGTTTTATTCGTAAATTCACAAAAATGATGAAATTTCAAGCATTTATAAAAATGTCCAAAATCTAGGGCTTCTAAGGAGTTAAAATATAAGGCTGATCCATTCATTTTTCACACTCATCATTTTTTACGAACATTTTTACCCCCTATTATTTACTTTATAGAGAAGCTACCCTCCAAAATTGTAAAATTATCCAAAATTATAAAATTTGCTTTGAGTGCTCCAAATGTGCTCAGAGAGGACTAAAATGTATGACATGCCCCTTATTCATTTTTAATAAAAATTACTTTTACTGAATATATTTATACTCTATATACAACCCTCTGAGAGACTCCCTTATAAAATTAACTTAATAGCAGCTCAAAATTAACATATAACCCCATAAATGCCCAGATATCTCTTCTAGAATAGTAAAGTGTATGACTATAATGACGTCAGCCTGGAGATCATGCATAGGATAACTTTTGCTAACAAGTGTTACTTTGGGCTGTGTAAGCGATTCAGTAGTCGAGCACTCTCTCGAAGATCGAAAATCACATTCTAGAAGTCCCTCATTATTCCTGTCCTAACATATGGCGCGGAGGCGTGGACAATTTCCACCACAGATGAGAGAAGGCTTGAACTTTTCGAGGGAAAAGTTCTGCGCAGGATCTTGGTACCTATTTGCGTTGATAGCGAGTACAGGATGGGGTACAACAAATCAAAATCCAGCGGCTGCACTGGCTGGGTCATGTCGAGGGGTCATGTTGGGTAACCTGGCGGCACTTGGAATATCCAATTGGCGCCAGCAAGCGAAGAACAAAGAAGACAGGTGCCGCATTTTATGTTCAGCCTAAATCGATCATCGATTGTTATGGGTACATAAGAAGAAGAAGATGACTGTTTCGCAATAATTCTTCTACCTGCACATTTCTTCAAAAATATTTCCTTAAGTTCTTATACATAAAATTTCAGCCATTGGTTGTTACAGTAAAAACATGAGAAATTTTGTTGAATAAAAGGCTTGTCTTAATTTGTTTGATTTTGGAAAATTTTGATAACACATAACACAAAAAACATGTGAAGCATTGCATAATTAAAATGTTTTCGAATACACAGTGCGACAATTATGCATTAAGACTGCCTCTAGAAAACACAATTAAAACACGATATTTTCTAATTTTTCGGTATATTCATTCGAAATATTCTCCTCCTGATTCAATACACTTGTTACATCGATATAATAGTGATTCAAACGAGTGTTCTAGCTCATTTTTCGGAATTGCCTCCAGTGCCCTCGTCGAAGGCTGTTGTATGGTCTGAATGTCATCAAAAAAGCATCCTTTCAACTTCAATTTCAGTTTTGGGAACAAAAAGAAGTCGCACGGTGCCAAATCAGGTGAATATGGCGGATGATTCTACACACAGACCTGATTCCGAACCAAAAATTGACGAACAATGAGTGCTGTGTGTTAAATTTCATGTTAAATTTCATGTTAAACTTTCAACATCAAACGAACAAGTGTTTTGCAAAATGATTGTCAATAAACATTAAATGTCAACCAAATGCCATGAAATTTTGACAGTTAGTAGAGGAAGGTTGAAGCTTCAAGCTTCACACATAGATGGCGCGCTTGGTTGCTGAGATATGGTTCGAGTCTTAATACATAGTTGTCGCACTGTGTATCATATTTAACTTTGATAAACCATCCAAAAGAATATTTCAACCTGCGGACGCAGCTTTTAAGCCTGTAGCGGACATTACAAAGCTTTTGTATGATATTTGGAATGTAAACAAATTTGTGCGTATTATTTCAGATCATTTGTGAAACGACCTTTTAGAAATTCGTTCGTGTTTATTATCGAATGAGTTCGACGATTGTCTCACTCATTGGAACTGAAGCTTAGAAAGTCATGTTACTTAAAAGCAGAATATCTTAACCACGTTTCAGTTTACAGCTTTAATTTTTAGACCATTTTTCAGAGTAATCATATAAAAACTCTTTCCTTTTTACTAACAATGACTTTAAATTTAAGAGTAAAATACAAATTCTCTTTCACGAATCGAAGGAGAATCAGATCAATGAAATCAAAAATCATTTAATACATCCTTTGAAAAGGTTATTAATTCGATTTTAGCACAGACCATTACCCTTACCATTAGTAGCAGTAGTGTGTGCATGCTTCGGTGCTATCATTGGTGTTGCATGTTGGTTTGTTGCAGCTCCTTATCGATATGCAACATAAATACATATCAAAATTGATTCTCATTATTTGTGGTAAAATTGTATATGTCCATATATATAATACTACTACTATTATTGCCATACATAAAAGTATAAACATCTTAAATATAACTATAACTTCATGGACTCTCAATCCCAAATAGCAATTTCATGCATGTAAGTATCTGTACATTCATATGCATATTACAATGAATATTAATGTAAATCAAAACTACCTTGTAAGTATTATACTAATACATATGAAGTAAATAGTTACTAGGTAGTATGTATAGTATTGTTTCAATTGGTATTTTCTATTATAACAATTGTATATACGTATTTGTCTAGTACAAATAGAGTATGTATTGTAGTTTTGCCAACCAAAGTAAAGTTTCACTTTTCCCCCATCACCCACTAAGATGGTCATCATTGGCAATGGTCTACTAAATACTACCTACAAAATGCAAAGTCATCATAGATATTTCTATGTATGTGATTACATTCATATCGAAATGTACGAGCAGTAAGATTAAGGCTGTCAATTTGAAACCTATTTATGAAGTTGGCTCCAACATAGATGGAAATGAAGTAAACATCCTCCATATAGATGCATTTATGATCGAGTGAACTCTCATACATTAATCCAATGGGAAAATTGCTAAGGTAGGAGGTAGTCAAATTTCCCCATGAAATATTCTTACCGCTTCAATGAATTTTAATATTCTGATGTCATAGCATGTTCATGAATACCATGATCATAGGGCCGATGATTTAAGAGGCAACATTTATATAGGAAAGGAAATTTCTAAATTTCTTTATTTGCTATTCGATTGCCATGTTACTCGTAAATATGACACTTTTACTTTCATTTATTTCTTGTATTTCAATCTTAACACCTTAGCTCTTCATTTACGAAAGTTGTCTTTTATCAAACAAATTCTTACACTATCCAATTTCACATTGGGGACATATCAAGAACTGAAGTTATGTAAATCGTACAATTCACAATGTCTTACGCTATATCGTTAATTTAGCTCAAACGATCATTAGATGTACATCATCAATATCTACATCAACCTCAACCACAATCAATATCGATCTATTGTACAATATATAAATTTTTTAAGTCATTCATGAATGAGTGGACGATGTAAACTACTCACACCCATCATCATCACCATTAAATTGGTTAGAGTTTTGTTGCTCCAATAATATATTCGATTAAATTTGCATATTTTATATATTTCATTTGGTTCTTCTTTGTGTATGTGTACATTAGAGTAGTCCTTATAAAAAAATGGTATTCTTTTCTAAAGTAGAAAGTTTCATGCCGATTTATGAAATTTTCGAATGGGAAGCCTCTAGAGAGTCCAAATATACAACCGACCCCTATTAATTTTTCACCCTAAACATTTCTGCCGAACTTATTAACCTTCTAACTCTACTCCTTACTGGGCCTTCCCTATAAAACACACATTTACATAAAATCTGCTCCCAGCTCTTACATGGAGCACCTAGAGAAGTCAAATAAGTGACCGACCTCCATTTATTTTTTCATCTTAATATTTTCTCTAAACATAATTTATCTCTATCTCTATCTGTTAAGGTGGCACCCATACAAAATGAACTTAAAAAACATCTGAAAATCGACAAATAATTTCATAGCTGTTTAGGGATCACCTCTAGGATAATAAAATGCATAACGAACTCCTATTATTTTCACCTCTTGAATATTTTTCTCAAGCTTACTTATCCCCTATATCTACCCGATAAGGAAGCTGCCACACACAATTCATCGCAAAATATGTACCTGAAAAATACCAAACATACACATAGTCGAGCAGGAATTGCCTCTACGAGGGTGAAATGTATATTCAAACCCCCATTAACGTTTCCTCCGCAGCATTTCTTCCGAATAAATCTATTCTCTATCTCTATCCCTTAAAAAATGCTAATACTTATGAAATGTTGCCCCTGCGCTCAAAGAGTACTCTTATAAGAGTGAAATAATAGATATGCATAATAATCATATTTCCCCAAACCTAGTGCATATCCTAGGTTAGGTTAGGTTGTGTGGCTGCCCTCTCTCTGAGAGGACACATTTAGGCCAGAAATGCCCATTGTGATACCACAGAGCTTCTCTTCCAATACTGTTATGCGTGTTAAATTTGAACAGCATTAAAAGGGACCTACATATATTAGCCGGTTCCGAACGGCAGAAACCTTGTGACATTACTTTAACTTAGTTTTGTCACAGAGCTCTTTTAAAAAGCAATTTTTGCAAATTGTTGCTGCCGGAAAAATGGCCAATTCTTTTCGATATTAAATTTTGTTATGCTTCAGTCGGGGATTGAACCCACGACCTACATATCAGAAGGCCAACGCTCTAACCACTGAGCTACGGCATCCACGTGCATATCCTATATCTCCATCCCTAAGAAAGCATCCACATAATGTCAAAGATACAAAATGAATGGAAGTTGCTAAATATTAATAGCAATAAAAATATCAATTTTATGAGATTTCATCATTTTACCTTGCAGCGAGTTGCGAAGTAGTCAAGGAACTTTTTTCCAAATTTTCATTATTTTTGTAAATCTTAATTTTTTGCAAGCATTGAACTAATAGAAAAATGATTTTGTGAAAAAAAAATTTTTTTTTGAACACATCTAATGTGTATGTATCAATACAGAAACACACTCTTAGGTATTATGAAAGCCATGTGGGAGAATTTTATTTGCAAATATCAAATATTTTAATTAAAATTGCTTACGAACCACTTTACTTGAATGTACGAATATTAATTTCGATATTATGTTTCCATTTGCCATCATCTCATATCTTGGGCAACTACATAACTATAGACCATTTATAGGAAAATTTAACAAGTGAATCTTATACATAATAAATGTCACAATAAATTATATCAATTTTCTATGTGAATAATCGGCGGTAATTGTAGATAAAATTTCGTTACAAATCGCATACATAATCGATACCAATTTCAATAAATACCAGATGTGAACGCAATTAATTATATATATTACATTATTTTTATATACTACGATTACTTACTACCTTACTAACTACTTGCAATATTTTTTATTTATATTGTATCTCAATGCAAATTGATGTATTACAAAACAATAAATAATATATTTATATGAACTCAACACACTGTCAGTACTTTGGATGTCTTTGCAAACGACGCATTAAACAATACTTTGTCGCTACTTAATCGATAGGTATGCGTTTCATTGTAAATGAAGTGACATAAGTCATAAAATGTCCACCTACAGATACTCGTTGTAATTCTTTCCATTCGAGTTTCGTTATGTACTAGGTACTCGAATGAAACTCGAATCTGCCAATTATTTTATTCGATCCTATTGAAATACGGTGGTCGTATTTCAGTACTCTGTAGTGTAATTTATAACCCAAGAGACACACACACACACAAACACAAACGTATGCAATATTCACTCGAGGGAATAGATACAAAAAGTCAGAGAAAGGAGAGAGAGAGAGAGAGAGAGAGAGATGGAGCAAGAGCGAGAAAGAGAAAGAGGTCAACAAGCGACATTGTGTCCAACGGCACCAGCAACAACATCAATTGCCGTTCGCAGATGCCTAAACGAATTGGATTAGTTGGCTAGTAATACGGGGGATGACTTTAAAATGCTTCGACATTCGTCTGTCGTTTATGCCAACGGGCACATTATGAATTATGGCTTATAATAAATCCAATTTGCAGTGAAAAATTTATTATCCGACACAACGCTACGGGCATATATATAGGTACATATATATTTATACTAATATCTACGATACACAGTGGTAGCTTTTTCTACAAAATAAGGTTAAAAAAAATTACAATCAGGATATAGCAAAAATATATAAAATATATGCATATTCGAGAACAAATTTGATATCGAAAACATTTTTCTTTCGAACGGTACCCACGTGTCGGCAAGCAATTGGCAATTCTGATGTCACAAGGGTTCTGCCGTCTAAAATACGTACGTCCCTTCTAATACTGTCCAAAATTTAACACGCACAACAGTTATGGAATAGAAGCTCGGCCAATGAGCCCTTCGGGGCTTTAAGTGCCACATATTTATTTTTATTTATTTATATTCAAGAACCTATAGGGGGCAAGAAATTATTTTTAAAACCATTCCAACATATCCATTGATATTTTCACAGAAATTTTCTCTAACAACACGGCAACTCTTCATATAAGCGATTATTTTTAAACATTATAAAACAATGACATAACGAAAACGAGCAATCGTATTTATGTACTTACTCATAGATATGCTCAACCGACCATCTACTCGAATATCTCCACATACAATTGATATTCTTGTGTTGCCATTGTTATTGCCTTATTAACCACCTGTTTGGTTATTGATGGTGATGGTGGTCAAGAGTTAGTATCAATGTCTAATAATCTCATTGATGTCCTTGATAATAACGATAATTATGATGATGATGATGATGATGATGATGATGATGATGATGATAATTGTAATGACGATGATAGTGAATGTTCTAATGGTATTGTAATTAAAATAATATGCATATACTCGTATGTATTTGTGTGGTAATGGACACTCTTTATGCATATTTAGATGCATTCGTGTATGAATTTTTGAACTGAAAATTAAGCCCAATAGTAGCAGATTTAATAATGAGTTGAATTTTCACCCGTAAAATCGACTGACATATGAGTAATTCCACTTTACAATTGCGATGACTAAAAAGTAGAGAAATATATTAAATTGTATTCGATAAAATGAACATGAATATACCGGCAAACTCACATGATGACATACTAGTGCATACGATACAATGAAGTTATTTTATACTTTATTGATTCAACCATGTTAATGGCCATATTTGCAATCGCTGTTGCTATTGCTGTTGCTGTTACTGCTGCTGCTGCTGCTATTTGTGGCTACATCATCCAATTTCAGTTGCCAGCAATCACGGTGACCACAAACAGTGGCGACACAGCAAATGCAGCTAGGTAGCAATGCAACCGATATAGTCAGACCAAAACGACCAGCTAGCAATTATGTAAATGAATATGTTAACGTTATGTACATGCATACATATATACACATAAATATCGTGTACTCGTATACATAGCAGCAAAATGCATTGCGCTATTCCATTGATGCGAGCCGCATCATAACCAATCCAAACGCAAATGCAGAAACGTTTAATCAATGTCCGTCCACTGCAAACATGTACCATGTATTAATGCATATATCACCGTCATCACTCAGACTGATGATTGATATTGATAAATCTTGATTTTACATACAATACTTACATACATATATTACTCTACATCTGTCATTAATACTAATACTCATCTCTTTACAGGAAGACATGGTCTGCCTTTCGTGTACAGCAACTGGTGAACGTGTTTGTCTTGCTGCTGAAGGATTTGGTAATCGTCATTGCTTTCTGGAGAATATTGCCGATAAGAATGTACCACCCGATTTGTCACAGTGTGTCTTTGTGATCGAACAAGCTTTGTCAGTGCGAGCTCTACAAGAATTGGTTACGGCATCTGGTTCAGAGACTGTAAGTACACATTTATTGATTTTAAAGCATTAACGGTATATGGTTCTCATGCATTGTCTACGTCACCTAAGACATTTCGATTTGCATGTTCCTCGAACAATATTCGAAATATCCATAAACCTATTATTACCTTTTCAACATTTTTCAATATTATTAAATAATAAATATGAGCATTATATTGATTTTATATACATGTGTATGTGTATGTGCTTACATTTTTAATGGCGAAAATCCTCTTATTGACAAAAGAAAACATACAAACTTGTACGAGTATTCCATATGAATTTTATATCTTCAATTACATTATCCAATTTCTGTTTGTTTTATTTGCTTTTTGTGCAATATTTGTGCTCGCTTACATATTCAAATGCTTTAGATCTGTTCGAAAATATATGTGAAATTTTAAGAATATCACTTCTTATGTTTTGAAAGTTTTACAGCAAGCTCTTTTGAGAGCTCTTTGAAAATAAAAAAATTGCCTAAATTGCGGCGCAGCAATTATTAATAAAAATTTTATCCCAGAAAGGCACGAACAATTTTTTTTTTTAATTTTATTTAATCTATCTCCCATGTAAGTGAATTTTTTTTAATCCACAAAGGCGTTGGAAGAGTCTTTCCAAATTTATGGTATGTACAGAGAGCTTTACAAAAATGCAATAATAAAATAAATTACACTGTGACATAGTATTTGTGGAGGCAGAATGATTCCACCTCAATACAAGACCTATACCCATATAATAAAACCTCCAAAACTTGCAATTTGCAATTTTTTGCATGACTGCTTTTAGAATAAGTGGGAAAAAGCGGTTAAAACTTATATCGGAGTGAAATATGTTGTTAGGGTACATAAAATTTTTATGGGAGATAATTTTGTAGAATATTTTTTTATTTTATTTTAACCGGTTAGCACTCTCGCAAAGAGGTCGTTTTGACCGGTTTTTTGGAAAGTATGAATAAAATGGCATTTTGGGCGGTAGATAGAGGGTTAAAGTTTCTAGAAAATTATTCGCTGGAATATTTTACTAAGGGTATTCTTAGAAAAAAGTTTTATACAAGGAACGTAAAAGTCTCCATGAAATATGCTACTTTCTTTATAATTTACTTATACGTTCCTTGTATAAAGATTTTGTCTTAGAATACCCCTAGTGAAATTTTCAAGTGAAAAATTTTCTAGAATATTTTAACCCTCTAGCGACCTACTAAATGCCATTTTTTCAGATTTTCCAAAAAAGGGGTCAAAACCACCCTTTTGTGAGAGAACTAACGAGTTAAAATATTCTACAAAATTATTCCATATAAAATTTTACTATATCTACCCAAAAAACATATTTCGCTCCAATATGAATTTTAACCCATTTTTCCCACTTATTCTAAAAGCAGTGAGGCAAAAAATTGCAAATTTAATATTGCTATAAGTAAAAATTTGGCCTGAGAATGCAAAAATTGTTGGAGATTTTACTATATGGGTCTAGCTCTTTCGTCCTGAGGTGGAATTATTCCGTCTGCAGACAATGACCCTCAATTTATGTCACAGTGTTTTTCATGCCTTTCTGGAAAAAACTTCAATTTACTACGAATTTATAGAAATTCATATCATAAAAATTTCAAGAGATCTAAATGCAAATGCATTTTTGAATTACTATATACTATATACATTATGAACATTTCATCAGATCTAATGTACATACATTTTTGAATCAATATCTTTTGGATACATTATGAAACATCATATTATGATTATTTCAACAGATCAAATAATCTACATACATTTTGTGAATCAATGTTTTTGATGCAACAAGTATATCAATTATCACATCCTGTAATATTCTGTGGTAGACTTATGTAACTAATTGAAATTCATTAAATTAAATTTAATATCGAAGCAGCATATAGTACATACCGTACTAACCGTATATAACCGTAATAATCATTTATATCTTTCTTTCTCTCTCTCTCTTTCTCTTTCACTCTCTCGCTGTCTTTGTCTTGTGTCCCTGTGTATATGTGTGTGTGCGTGTGTGTGTCTCTTTGCCGTCAATGAAACCAAAACAAAACTAAATTTGAAAAACACACATACATACATATACCTATCTATGTATTTCCAATAACCTTTGTTTGAAATACATACTATATGTGTTTGTCATACCAAAAGGACACCAAGTTTGTAAGTATACAGAAAGGTTTCTAGAATCGCACTTATTTTTATAGTATAAAGGATGGTTTTATTTTTGAGTACCTGTCGTCTTTAAAATTACACGAAATTAAGACATTATGCAACACTGTTTTTTTGGGTGATTGGCATCGAATTGATACTCTAAGATTCTAAATCAGTATAGAAGCTTCATTCGATGATCTCATGATAATCCTAAAAATTTTTTTATTAATTGAGAAAATTGTCATATAAAGAAATCCATTAAACTGAAGGTTTTATTTAGCATAGTTAGAATGATCCGATTTAGGTGAAATATGCACCGTTTTGTGCGATAACTTGTTGCCATTTTGAAGGTAATTTCATAATGCCACTCTCATAGAAACCCTCGAACCTATTAGTAAAAAACTGGAACAGTCGATTTTCTCCAGCTTCTCTTGAGGCGAATTTTTCACCAGCAAAATCATTCGCCATAGACAGGAACAGGTAGTAATTACTTGGTGCCAAGTCCGGACTATAAGGTGGATGCATAAACACATCCCAACCAAGTTCCCGGAGCTTCTGGCGAGTCACTATCGATGTGTGGGGCCTGGCGTTGTCCTGATGGAACACAATTCCTCTCCTATTGGCCAAAGCTGGCCGCTTCTGGGCAATTGCTTCCTTCAGACGGTCCAAATTGTTGACAGTACAGGTCCGAATTAAGAGCTTGGCCGTAGGGGAGCAGCTCATAGTAGATGATTCCCTGCCAATCCCACCAAACACATAGCAAAACCTTCCAGACCGTCAATCGTGGCTTTGCCACCGCTTGCGCCGGCTCACCCCGATTCGACCACGACCGTTTTCGCTTGACGTTGTCCTAAGTGACCCACTTTTCATCACCAGTAACCATCCGCTTCAGAAATGATTCGATTTTGTTGCGATGCATCATCGATTCCCAGATGGAAATTCGGCCCATGAGGTTTTTTTGCGTTAACTCCTGTGGCACCCATACATCGAGGTTCTTTTTGTATCCAGTCTTATTTAGATGGTTCCAAACGGTTTTTTGTGCAATGTTTAGCTACTGGGTCAGACTCGATGATTTCCATCATTTTATTGATATTTTCGACAATTGGCCTTCCAGAGTGTGGTGCATCTTTGACATCAAAATTACCGGATCGGAATCGACGAAACCAATTTTGGATTTCTTTTTACTACATCTTATATTATGGCACACTTTTAATGTATAAAAATATTTTAGCCCTTTATATTGAGTTGGCAACTAAGAAATTGCCGAAATAATTGCCAATGTTTTCATATACAAATTATCCCAAACTACCATCTTCAAATATAAATATGTGCAATTTGCTTCTTAAGTAAGAGAAATGTGACAGCTAACCAATGTCAAATAGGCATCAAAAATATGTGTGTAGACAGAAACATGCACGTGTGAAATCGACACTTACTTAGTTGTCAACCCAATAGCACCTTTTTGTAGACCATTTTGGTCCCCTACTTTATTAATTTGATTAATAGTTCAATTCAATATATGTTTGAATGGTATTATGTATTGAGAACATCAGCTAGAAGGCAGATATCATCAATAGATATAGTTGAATCCATTTCCAGTTGAAAAACAAAAATGTGTCCAAATGTGACGTAAAATGAAATTCAAAAATGAAAAATAATAATTTATTTCTAGTGAATGTGGAACGTTCAACAAAAATCCACAGACAATTGATTTAAAATAATAAATCTTATGACTTCAACCACTGAGCCTAATATATATTACGAAACTATTAAGGCTCAATGCATATTACCTTTAAAATATATTTGCAATAGTGAGTAATTTTACAGATCGGCAATGGACTTGAAGAAAAAAAACACAACCTTTATATTTTAATACCATATGTATTCGCGCTGCTGCTTTTTGCTAACTTTCTCAATATCACAAGTATCTGTAGTATCTATATCTTACGTATTTGCGTCTTTGCTGTGTAATTCTTACAACTTTCTGTATATTCGCAATTAAGCTTAATCTCTTTTGTTATCAAATATTTTCAGTACTTACATACGTATATGTAGTCTAACATAACCAATTAATACCCACAAAGTATTCTTGTACACATAACACTGTCTTATGTAGGATTTATTACCTCGTCATGTTCCTTCCCTTCACGTAGTAATGCATTTGTTGTTGTATTTAAATAATATCATATTTCTGACACTGCAACTATCAATAATATATATTTTTGTAATTACTTTTGTTAAATGTTTCACATTAATGCAGGGTAAAGGTACAGGCTCCGGACACAGAACTCTACTTTATGGCAATGCAATTTTACTACGTCATCACAATAGCGATATGGTAGGTCAATTTTCGAAATTTAACTGTATGTACTATTTATATGTATGATAATATTATATGTGTACTTTTCCATTACAACAACTTAGTACTTGGCTTGTCTTTCGACATCGTCGTCAAATGATAAATTATCTTTCGATGTTGGTCTGCAAGAGCATAGTCAAGGTGAGGCCTGTTGGTGGACTGTACATCCGGCAAGCAAACAACGTTCTGAAGGTGAAAAAGTTCGTGTCGGTGATGATTTAATTTTGGTATCGGTTGCAACGGAACGTTATCTGGTATGTATATAAGCATAAAAATCCCGTGAACTCAAGTGAGGTCCCACTTTCATACATTTTCCAGCACACAACCAAGGAAAATGAACAATCAATTGTAAATGCAAGCTTTCATGTTACACACTGGTCGGTGCAACCATATGGAACGGGTATTTCACGCATGAAATATGTTGGCTATGTATTTGGTGGTGATGTATTGCGTTTCTTTCACGGCGGCGATGAATGTCTCACAATTCCTAGTACATGGGGACGCGAACCGGGACAAAAGTACGTATAACCACAGAGATCTTAATTATATCCCTAGTCTGGAACTGAATACGTAAAAATATATTTAACTGTTCTCAATATTTAACCTTTGCAGCATTGTTATCTACGAAGGCGGTTCTGTAATGTCACAAGCGAGATCCTTATGGCGTCTGGAATTGGCACGAACCAAATGGACTGGCGGTTTTATCAATTGGTACCATCCAATGCGTATACGACATATTACAACGGGTCGCTATTTGGGCGTCAACGATAATAACGAATTGATTTTGGTAATATTTAAAAAAGGGTGGCTATAATTTAGAAAATTCCTTTTTCTTTCTAAAAAAATTTAAAATTTTGTCTTGGTTTATGAAATTCTAAAACTTGAAAAACTGGTTTATATCAATTCTCTTATAAAAACAAAAAAAATAAATATGTGGCACTTAAAGCCCCAAAGGGCTCATTGGCCGAGCTTCTCTTCCATTACTGTTGTGCGTCTTAAATTTTGGACAGTATTAGAATGGACCTACTTATTTTAGCCGGTTCCGAACGGCAGAACACTTGTGACATCACTTTTTCTGAGTTTTGTCACAGAGTTCTTTAAGAAGCTTTTTCATGGCAAGTTGTTACTGTCGGAAGAATTGCCAATTGCTTGCCGACAGGTGGGTACCGTTCGAAAGAAAAATCTTATCGATATTAAATTTGTTATGCATCAGCCGGGGATTGAACCACGACCTACAGATCAGAAGGCGAACACACTAACCACTGAGCTACGGCACCCACGAACCTTATTCTTCAACGAAAATATCTCGCCTCTAGAGGGATGAAATCTAAGGCTGGAAGCTCACTAAACTTTCTTACCCTCCAAAATACTGACCCCCTATCTCCATCTCTTCAGGGGGAGAAGAGAAAATCAAAATTTCTATAAAACACGCTGCTATCACTACAAGGGTTTCCCTAGAGAGCTAAAGTATATTACCAACCCCATTCATTTTTGCATTAGAACATTTTACCCAAACGTACTAACCCACAATATCCGCCCATTAAAGGGGCGACCATACAAAATTAGCTTAAAATCATCTGAGAATCGACAAATAACTCCATATCTGCCCAAGAATTGCCTCTAGAAGGTTGAATGCTACTCTGATCAGCACTATTTTTATCTCGCAAATATTTGTCTTCCCCCTTGAGTGGGATGACATACAAAATTGGGGTTGAGTAAAAAGAGAAATTATGAACATCCACTTTTTTTAACTTTAAGACTCGTGAGCGAGCTCTAAAATTTGAACAATCAGAACGATTAACCACATTGTAGGACAGTGTACTTTAAATATCGTATAATTATAAAAATTCTCCACATTTTTGCACCTTCTAGGTTAAAAAAGAAGAAGCTTCAATCGCCTCAACGACTTTCTGCTTGCGGCAGGAAAAGGACGACGAGAAAAAGGTGCTGGAAGATAAAGATTTGGAAGTTATTGGATCGCCCATTATTAAATATGGCGATACCACCGTAATTGTACAACATTGCGAATCATGCCTGTGGCTGAGTTATAAAATCTATGAAACAAAGAAAAAGGGTGTCGGCAAAGTTGAGGAGAAACAAGCCATTCTACATGAAGAAGGTAAAATGGATGATTGTCTGGACTTTTCACGCTCGCAAGAGGAAGAATCCAAGACAGCACGTGTTATACGCAAATGCAGTAGCCTTTTTACGCAATTCATTAAGTAAGTTCGGACATTTTTGCACTAAAGACTTTTGACTCACATAACGTATTTTTCAGTGCTCTGGAAACATTGCAATCGAATCGTCGTCATTCGATATTCTTTCAACAAGTTAATCTCAACGAAATGGTTATGTGTCTTGAGGATTTAATTAATTATTTCTCACAACCAGAAGATGATATGGGTAAGTAGTGCGATTGTTCGCAACCAAAAAGCGCATTTAATTCATTTTTCTTTGTAATATTTCATCGCACAGAACATGAGGAGAAGCAGAATCGTTTTCGTGCCTTGCGCAATCGTCAGGATCTTTTCCAAGAGGAGGGCGTATTGAATTTGATATTAGAAGCCATCGATAAAATTAACGTCATAACATCGCAAGGCTTTCTTGCCAGCTTTCTGGCTGGTGATGAGACTGGTCAAAGTTGGGATTTAATTTCCACCTATCTTTATCAGTTATTGGCTGCCATTATTAAGGGCAATCACACTAATTGCGCACAATTTGCCAATAGCAATCGTCTAAATTGGTTATTTTCACGTTTGGGCTCACAAGCTTCCAGCGAAGGTTCCGGTATGTTGGATGTACTGCATTGTGTTCTCATAGATTCGCCTGAGGCTTTGAATATGATGCGCGATGAGCACATCAAAGTGATTATATCATTGCTCGAGAAGCATGGTCGTGACCCAAAAGTATTGGATGTGCTTTGCTCACTTTGTGTTGGTAATGGTGTGGCCGTGCGTTCGTCACAGAATAATATTTGTGACTTTTTATTACCCGGCAAGAATTTGCTGCTGCAAACACAATTGGTCGACCATGTTGCAAGGTTTGTTTCATATACAGAACAATTTTAATTTATAAAAGTTCAAAATTGTTCACATTACTCGTACATAGCATTCGACCCAATATATTTGTTGGTCGCGTTGAAGGTTCGGCCGTCTATCAAAAGTGGTATTTTGAAGTTACAATGGATCATATTGAACAAACTACACATATGATGCCTCATTTACGTATTGGTTGGGCCAACACATCTGGGTGAGTGATTCAAATAAATCGCTCGTGAGTATATATTGATGATTATTCTTTTCGACAGCTATGTTCCATATCCTGGCGGTGGTAAGAAATGGGGAGGAAATGGTGTTGGTGATGATATCTATTCGTTTGGCTTCGATGGTGCCTATCTGTGGACGGGCGGACGCAGAACATTAGTTATGGACAATCCACCTAATGAGCCTTTCATTAAGAAGGGCGATGTAATCGGTGTGGCTTTTGATCTATCCGCACCGATCATTAATTTTACATTTAATGGGATGAAAGTACGTGGTAGTTTTCGTGATTTTAATTTGGATGGCATGTTTTTCCCCGTTATGAGTTGCTCATCTAAACTGAGGTGAGTGAGTGAGTAGCCCGTGAGTGACCCGGGAGTAATTTTTGCTCACGATCATGATGATGGTTTTGAAATAACCATACTGAGAAAATAATCTCTGATTTCTAACCTCTAATCACTTCTTACCGATTCACATTACAGTTGCCGCTTCTTATTCGGTGGTGATCATGGTCGCTTAAAATATGCACCACCCATGGGTTTCTCGCCCTTAGTGCAATGTTTAATGCCTCATCAAATACTTAGTCTCGATCCTTGTTTCTATTTTGGTAATTTAAATAAGAATGTATTGGCTGGCCCCTGGTTGATCGAGGACGATACTGCATTCGTACCAAGTCCAGTTGATACGTCAGGTGTTTCCTTGCCATCGTCCGTCGATCAGATCAAGGAAAAACTTGCCGAAAACATTCATGAAATGTGGGCTTTGAATAAAATCGAAGCTGGATGGTCTTGGGGTGAACATCGAGATGATTATCATCGAATACATCCATGTCTCACACAATTCGAAAAATTGCCACCGGCCGAAAAGCGCTACGATAGTCAATTGGCTGTGCAAACTTTAAAGTAAGTGCACGCACATTTAAATATTGTAGATGCATAATGTATAAGCTGTTGTTTTGTAGAACTATCATCTCTCTGGGCTATTACATAACAATGGATAAGCCACCGGCTCGCATACGTCCAATTCGTTTACCGAATGAAATTTTCATGCAAGCCAATGGCTATAAACCGGCGCCATTGGACTTGAGCGCTGTCACATTGTCACCGAAATTGGAAGAACTCGTTGATCAATTGGCGGAAAACACACACAATCTATGGGCGCGAGAACGCATTCAACAGGGTTGGACCTATGGTCTGAATGAGGACTCTGAAAATCATCGCAGTCCACATTTGGTGCCCTATTCCAAAGTCGATGAAGCAATTAAAAAGGCTAATCGAGACACCGCCTCCGAAACTGTTCGCACTCTGTTAATCTATGGATATATCCTGGATCCACCAACAGGTGAAGGAACTGAAGCACTTCTCGCCGAAGCCTTGAGGCTGAAATTTTCTGCATTTCGCACATATCGCGTTGAGCGAAATTATGCAGTTACATCGGGTAAATGGTATTTTGAATTTGAGGTGCTCACATCGGGACCCATGAGAGTTGGCTGGGCTCGAGCAGATTGTCATCCGGGCGCAATGTTGGGTAGTGAGGATACCAGCTGGGCTTTTGACGGTCATAATGTAAGTACACCTTTTAGCTTTGCGCTCTATTTCTTTTTCTAGTCCATAGGTATTCAAAGGAAGCGTTTAAGAAATGTTTTTGTTCAAGTAATCTTCTTTGAATTAGCCCCGTCTTAATTTTGAATCAATCATTGACATATAATCGCATATAGGTGACAAAAATTCATGGAGGTTCCATCGAACACTTTGGTATACGCTATGAGGCTGGCGATGTTATCGGTTGTTTTATTGACGTTGTGGAGAAAGCCATCAGTAAGGATTATATGCGATCTGCTGCATTGAGTTTTGAGCGTTTTCTGCAGTTTACTTAATCTTATTATTACTTATTATTATAATAGTTAAATTTTTTTTCTCACCACTATACACCTTTGTTATTCATAACAATGTGAATTTTCGTTAAAGCTTTTTTCTCTCATTTTCTCTCTTTCTATCTCTCTCTCTCTCTCTCTATTAATTAATCACAATACCATTTTGATTTTTATTATGTGTGATACAAATACGAGTAGAAGAAAGAGAAAGAACCATTGCGTGGGTTAGGCAGCATATGATTTTGCATTTTGGGTGACTGCCACTTTACGTTGTACATAGTTGTAGTAGTTGTACATATTGATAAATTAATTGCAGTCGCATAAACAATATTCCTAATCAAATCAAATTATTATATTTTTTTATATTACCTGTATATGTGTGTGTGTGTGTGTGCGTTGGCGTGTGTATATATGTGATATAGGAAGAGAAAGTTTCTGGTGGCGCCAGTGAATCGTTTGGTAAACAATGCGGACCAGGAGATATTGTGGGTGTATTCTTAGATCTCGCCGATCACACCATCAGTAAGGACTGTCTTCGCTCATTAGTTACCCTATCCGAGAATGTATTTTGTGCTTTTGATATTTACTAAATATTTAATTTATACACACACGTACATCCTTCCCACAAAAAATGACAAATCAAGTTCAAATCCATATCTTTCTGACTGAATGTCAGTCAGTCATGTTTATTTCAATTCCATATTGTTAATAGCTTAGGTGCACAACCAGCAATTTCCCCAGCGAACGCATCATGATGTTGTAATGAACTGACGCTTATTGTTGAAATGAATGATTTGGCATTCCTTAGAGATCTAAGTAATTAATTACGGCGGTAATAGCAATAGCAGTAATGACGCTCATGATATTGATGTTATTGATAATTATTATTATGATGATGATTATGATGATTACGATGATTCTACCCTTCACGCAGGCTTTTCATGCATATTTTGCAGAGTATTTTATTTAATTAATTTCTATCTGCCACAGCGCTTAGAATCCGTCTAAAGCTTTTTTGAGCTTTTCCCTCTTTCCCTCCTTCAGTTAGTACGCTTTGATTTATGATAAAATATATACAATTTTGCGCATATAATAGATTCACTTACTTGCTTGTACATTAAATCTGTCCAAACTTTTAGAACATTTATGTGCTGAGAGGAGCTTTTTACAAAAAAATGGTTATTTTAATCTAATCTGCCACTCGCTGCATTATAAAATTATTAATTCTTAATAAAAATAAAATATTACAAAAAAAAAAGCTCTCAGTGCTTAAATACATACGTTCTGGAAACCTCATACATTTGTTTGGACAGGTGTAAAGTATCCGATTTTAAATAACCCTCTGCAGAAACACAAGGGAACGAAAATTGGCATAACAATTGATTAAGATCCTGATTTAACGGATTGCTTACAATTATATTATCTACACTAAAACCTGTTGACTCATTTCATTTTTAAACAAGTTTAAATAAAAAACCAACATAAACTTGCTTAAAATTGATCGTATACAAAGGAGTAACAACTAATCATTGCATTTAGCATGGAAATATAACGATTTCTTAATTTATTTTCGCTTCAATCACTGCTTTCGAATAGAGCAGCATGTTGTATTTGAATAATGCTTACAAGTTCTTACA
The DNA here is from genome assembly GCA_963854835.1 of Megamerina dolium. NCBI lineage: Eukaryota > Metazoa > Arthropoda > Insecta > Diptera > Megamerinidae > Megamerina > Megamerina dolium. The sequence goes on from OY978525.1 coordinate 1,737,449, forward strand.
AGTATTAACATTTCCATTATTGCATCCATGCTACTCCTCGTTATTTTCTCTCGACCGCATTACTTTGACTGCAAAACAACTGCAATTCGTATGTGTTTCATAGGTTTTTCACTTAACGGTGAACTGTTAATGGACGCTCTTGGTGGGGAAACCACATTTGCTGATGTGACTGCAGAAGGCGTCGGATTTGTACCGGCCTGCACTTTGGGTGTGGGTCAGAAGGCGCGTGTGATTTATGGTCAGGATGTTGATTCGCTGAAATTTTTTACAACTTGTGGTCTGCAAGAGGGCTATGAACCATTTTGTGTGTAAGTTTCAATTATTCTTTCAGGATTGTCGTAGAATTTGATAAGGAATCCGACATAAATCGGATCGTTTTCTACGACAATCTTTGGTTGCAATTAGTAATTTAATAATCACAACGCTTCCTCCCACCAGAAATATGCGCCGCCCCGTTACACATTGGTACACAAAAGATCAGCCCATTTTTGAGAATACCGAAGAAATACCTGATTGTCGCATCGATGTGACACGTATTCCTGGCGGTGCTGATACGCCACCACATCTGAAAATTTCGCACAACACTTTCGAGACGATGGAAAAGGCGAATTGGGAATTCTTACGACTCTCGCTGCCTGTCACTTGTATGAGCGAGTTTATAAGCGAAGCCGAGAAAGCACGCCGTTGGGAGGAGATTAAAATTCGACAATATCGTCTAATGCGTGATGCACAAGATTTGCAAACACAGCAGCAACAACAACAAGTCGCTCAGATGCAAGATCAAATGTTTAAGGGAGGCTTCACGATGAGCGACATGAAAGGTTTGAATCGTAATTACGAAGATACGGCCGAAGCGGACGAGAATATGATGCGCGGTCCTCCTCGACCACCGCGCCGCAACTCTCTCACTCGCAATATTACATTCGAATCGGATATGACCTCGGCGGAAGATATACACCGATCCACATCCGCTTTCGATATGAATGGCTTTAATGGCATCGATGAAGTTGTCGACGAGAAGAAAAAACGCGGACGCAGTCCATTCAAATTTTTCTCAAAGAAATCACGCGATCAAAGCAAAGATAAGATGACCGGTCGCGCTCAAGAAGTTTCTATGGAACGTCGAAACACAGTGGCTCATGGGCGTAATGTTGTCAATCAACAGATGACTACCAAAACGCCCACATTACGTTTGAATAATGTAAGTTTGCGAAAACCTGTTTAATTATTTATGTTAATTATGTAAAGAAATTGTATGTCTAATTTAATTACAGACTGAAATGCCACCGTCACCAGTGTCACAAGGTCCGAAACCACTAAGCACCACAACCCTTGGTCAACCTCCTGTTGAATCATCGGGCAATGAAATGTTCGATGCCGAATGCCTGAAATTAATAAATGAATACTTTTACGGTATTCGCATATTTCCTGGTCAGGATCCAACCCATGTTTATGTGGGATGGGTGACCACACAGTATCATTTACATAGCAAAGAATTCAACAAATCTAAAGTCCGTCGTGCTGCGGTCGTAATTGAGGACTACTATGAAATGCCCATTGATCGCATTGATCGCCAGAGTTGTTATGTCATAAGGGCCGATGAACTCTTCAATGAGGTGACACAAGACGCCTCGGGCAAAGGTGCCTCCCAAGGCATGTTCATTGGCTGTTTTGTCGACACATCGACCGGTATTATTCGTTTCACGTGTGAGGGAAAGGAAACGACACATCGTTGGGTGATGGAACCAGACACCAAACTATTTCCGGCAATTTTCGTCGAAGCCACCAGTAAGGAAATCTTACAAATCGAACTAGGTCGTACGCCGACTACACTCCCACTGTCTGCCGCCGTCTTACCGACCAGCGATAAACATATAAATCCCCAATCACCACCACGTCTTAAGGTGCAATGCTTGAGCCCACATCAGTGGGCCCGTGTACCGAATACAGCTCTTCAGGTACATGCACTTAAGCTGTCCGACATCCGAGGTTGGTCAATGCTCTGTGAGGACCCGGTTTCAATGTTGGCCCTACACATTCCCGAGGAAGATCGTTGCATTGACATATTGGAGCTCATCGAAATGGACAAGTTGCTGTCCTTCCATGCTCATACGCTAACATTGTACGCAGCCCTATGCTATCAATCAAATTACAGAGCGGCACACGCACTCTGCCAGCATGTTGATCAAAAGCAATTACTTTATGCCATCCGTTCGGAATACATGAGTGGTCCGTTGCGTCAGGGATTTTATGATCTTTTGATTGCGCTGCATTTGGAATCGCACGCCACAACGATGGAGGTATGTAAGAACGAGTACATCACCCCCTTGGGTATGGAACTGAAAGAACTGTATGCCGATGATGAAATGAAGCACTCATTGCGTTCGCTAGTTACCGAATCAGTAAGGCCGCAGTTGCGTATGACCGAAATCACGTAAGTAATATGAGTCCGTTTGTATCCTGATTATATCCTGGCTTTTCGATTACACTCGCATCGAACATGTTTGAGAGTTATTACTGTGTTTGTTGTTGTTGTTGTACCCAGGACATAATTACACAATATATATTTATCTACTTTATTTCTATCTCTATTGCACATAACTTTCAACCGACAAAACGAAATCTTTTCTTATTCTCTTCATATACCCTCTGAACGTTGTTTGCTGTTGTACCTACTCTCTATATGTATCTGTGTATGTGTGTGTATGTATTCTGCACGACTTGTTATTAACCTCATACGTACATGCAACCCAATTTGAAAACAACAACAACAACCACTACTACTATCATCATCACCACCACCACTACCACCAACACCACTGCCACTGCACTATCGCCAACACCACCATAAATACTTTCAATAGACCACCTATGAATTTCCAAACATCTAGTATGCCAAGTGTTTCCAGTGAACCGATTCCTGACATCGACCAACTGTACTCTCCAAAATTCCCCTTAGAAGTAGTGAGAGAATTTGTGATGGAAGCTCTACAGGAAGCTGTCATAGTCAATCAAGTTCACAATAGGGATCCAATTGGTTGGACAAATGAAAATCTCTTTTTGTAAGTAGTCACGTCCTTGGCCTGCACCCTTGCATATAGCCTAGAAAGTAATGTCTGTCTATTGTCTAGACCGCTTATAAAGCTTACGGATCGCTTGCTATTAGTCGGTGTAGTTACTGATGAAGATGTGCAAAAATTATTAGTAATGATTGATCCTGAAACTTGGGATCCAACATTTGAGAAAGGTAAATAACTTTGATGAACGCGCGGGCAAAACATGATGAGCGATATTGGTTGTCATTAAAAAAAATTATTAAAAAATCATAATTCGCGCTTATCGCGTTTCGAAAACGTATCGTACATGAAAGAATTTAATGTGACTATACTCAAATTTCTACTTCTATACAGATGGAAAAGATGAACATCGAAAAGGTTTGCTCACTATGAAAATGGCCGAGGGTGCCAAGCTTCAAATGTGCTATTTGTTGCATCATTTATACGATATACAGTTGCGACATCGTGTAGAAAGCATAATTTCCTTCTCACATGATTTTGTCGGCGATTTACAGTCCGATCAGCTCCGTCGTTACATTGAAATCAAACAGTCGGATCTTCCAAGCGCTGTTGCAGCTAAAAAGACTAAGGAATTCCGTTGCCCTCCAAGAGAACAAATGAATCAGATTTTATGCTTCAAGAATCTGGAGCCAGAAGATCAAGAAAGTTGTACGTGCGGTCTTGAACTACGTGGACGCCTGTATGATTTTCATGATAGCCTCATGAAAAAAGTTTCATTGAGTGCATTGCAGGAGCCCGATGAGCCAGATGGCAATGCGATCGAAGATGTTAAGTCCGGTCCGATTACAAAAATCTATAATTTTATTAACACCGTCAAAGAGTTGGAAGAGGGGCCCAAAGAGATTGAGGAACCCGAGAAGAAAACTCCCGAAGAGGTGTTCCGCAAGGTGCTCATAAAAACGATTGTCAGTTGGGCGGAGGAATCACAAATTGAAAATGCAAAATTAGTCCGTGAAATGTTCAGTTTATTGGTGCGCCAATATGATACTGTTGGCGAGCTGGCTCGAGCCTTAGAGAAAACCTATGTCATTAATAATAAGGCAAGAGATGATGTGGCTGAAATGTGGGTTGGTTTGAGCCAAATCAGAGCATTGCTTCCGGTGCAAATGAGCCAAGAGGAGGAAGAGCTTATGCGGAAGCGACTTTGGAAATTAGTAAACAATGCTACATTCTTCCAACATCCAGATCTTATACGCATATTGCGTATACATGAAAATGTAATGGCCGTCATGATGAATACGCTGGGCCGACGGGCGCAAGCTCAAAGTGACGCACCCGCCCAAACTGAAGGAGGAGAAGGCGCTCCACCAAAAGAGAAGGACACCTCTCACGAAATGGTTGTTGGTTGCTGTCGTTTTCTATGCTATTTCTGCCGAACTGGCCGCCAGAATCAGAAGGCCATGTTTGATCATTTCGATTTTTTGCTAGACAATGCCAACATCTTATTGGCTCGTCCGAGCCTGCGTGGTTCTACACCCTTGGATGTGGCATATTCAAGTTTGATGGAGAACACAGAATTAGCTCTGGCACTTAGAGAACATTATTTGGAAAAGATTGCCGTCTATCTATCGCGCTGTGGATTGCAAAGCAATTCTGAGCTAGTGGAAAAGGGTTACCCAGACTTGGGCTGGGATCCGGTTGAAGGAGAACGTTATTTGGATTTTCTACGCTATTGTGTGTGGGTAAATGGTGAGAGCGTGGAGGAGAACGCTAACCTTGTCATTCGTCTTCTTATCCGTCGTCCAGAATGTTTAGGGCCGGCTCTAAGAGGAGAAGGAGAAGGTCTATTCCGTGCAATTTGTGAGGCCAATCGCATGTCTGAACGTATATCGGATCGCTGTAAAATGCAAGATGAAGCCGAGGGCACAATTGCTGGCCTCAACTTTACACATCCCCTGCCGGGTGGCGACGAAGACGAAGATTACATTGACACTGGTGCGGCTATCTTGAATTTCTATTGCACACTGGTTGATCTTCTCGGTAGATGTGCACCAGATGCTTCCGTTATCGAACAAGGAAAGAATGAATCACTGAGAGCTAGAGCTATTTTGAGATCTCTTGTGCCACTCGAGGACTTGCAAGGTGTCCTCAGTTTAAAATTCACACTCACACAAACCGCTCCGGGAGAAGAAAAGCCCAAATCTGATATGCCTTCGGGTTTATTGCCGAATAATAAACAGAGTATTGTACTGTTCTTGGAGCGTGTCTATGGCATCGAAACACAAGATCTCTTTTATCGTTTGCTCGAAGACGCCTTTCTGCCCGATTTACGAACAGCTACCATACTCGACAAGAGTGATGGCTCCGAGAGTGACATGGCCCTTTCGATGAATCGTTATATCGGAAACTCCATTTTACCGCTTCTGATAAAACACTCCAAATTCTATAACGAGGCTGAAAATTATGCCAGTTTATTGGATGCGACATTGCACACGGTCTATAGACTATCTAAGAATCGTATGCTAACAAAGGGTCAGAGAGAAGCTGTATCAGATTTTTTAGTGGCACTGACGTCTCAGATGCAACCTGCGATGTTATTGAAACTTTTACGCAAGTTGACTGTCGATGTCTCTAAATTGTCCGAATATACCACGGTGGCTTTGAGGGTAAGTATCAATGCTATGTATTGAGTCCGTTTACAATATCAGCTAAACCTATATTTCCAGCTCCTAACTCTGCATTTCGATCGCTGCGCTAAATATTACGGTTCAACTCAAGGCCAAGGCTCATATGGAGCATCGTCAGACGAAGAGAAACGTCTTACAATGCTCTTGTTCTCTAACATTTTTGATTCGCTAAGCAACATGGACTATGATCCGGAACTGTTTGGAAAAGCTCTACCATGCTTAATTGCGATCGGTTGCGCTTTGCCACCAGACTACAGTTTGTCGAAAAACACCGACGAAGATTATTATGGTCGTCAGTCGGGGGCACCAGATCAACCCCAGTACGATCCGAATCCAATAGATACGATAAATGTTCATCTCGATAACGATCTCAACTCGTTGGTGCAAAAATTCAGTGAGCATTATCATGATGCGTGGGCAAGTCGTCGTTTAGAGAGTGGCTGGAACTATGGAGAAATTCGTTCCGACAACGATCGCAAGCATCCACGTTTAAAACCGTACAATATGTTAAGCGAATATGTATGTATTGTAAAGGACTCGATGAAGTTCCAATGTATAGTGCTTTAGATGCTATAGAAAATCTAAAATTTAAATTTTTTGAGACTATTTTTTAATCCATATAAATTCTATTCGCCCCATAAAGGAACGTGAGCGATACAGAGACCCTGTGCGGGAATGTTTAAAGGCCCTCTTGGCAATCGGTTGGACAATTGAACACTCAGAGATGGATGTCCCACAAAATCACCGTGGTTCTACACGCCGTCAATCCAAACCACAAATTGTATGTATCCCTTCAAACCAAAAACCTCCCCAAAAATTGGAAATTCCTAAAATCAAACTAACTGACCTCTTAAAAATCTTTTCACAATTCTTACACATCGGAAAAACACTCCACCAAATCCTTAAAATTTATTGTCACACCGTCCAATGCAAAAATATTGGCCCAAAATTCTCATAACAGAATGATTTCCAGAATGAGGGTAGTCCTTTCAACTATAATCCACATCCGGTGGATATGACAAATCTTACGCTCAGCAGAGAGATGCAAAATATGGCAGAGCGTTTGGCTGAGAATTCTCATGACATTTGGGCCAAGAAGAAGAAGGAAGAACTTAATACTTGTGGTGGCATAATACATTCACAATTGGTACCGTACGACTTGCTCACCGATAAGGAGAAACGAAAAGATCGTGAGCGCTCGCAAGAGTTTTTGAAATATCTCCAATATCAAGGCTATAAATTGCACAAGTATAAAATACCACTTAGCGTAATGTGTTTAATGTTAACTAAAATATTCCTCCATTTTCATTTCAGGCCATCGAAGGGTGGTACCGTTGAAGAAGGTGGTGCCACACAACCAGCAGTCGAATTACGTTTCTCATATTCTTTGCTGGAGAAACTAATCCAATACCTTGACCGTGCAACTATCAATATGAAATTGCTGAAACCATCATTGACTTTCAGCAGGCGTTCGTCCTTTAAGACTGCCTCACGCGATATTAAATTCTTTTCAAAGGTTGTTCTGCCGCTCATGGAGAAGTATTTCTCAACACATCGAAACTATTTCATCGCTGTCGCAACGGCCACAAATAATATTGGCGCTGCATCGCTGAAGGAGAAGGAAATGGTTGCTTCCATATTCTGTAAGCTGGCATCACTGCTACGCAATCGTCTGAGCGCATTTGGCCCGGACGTCCGAATTACAGTACGCTGTCTACAAGTGCTTGTCAAGGGTATCGATGCTAAGACATTAGTTAAGAACTGTCCCGAATTTATTCGCACATCAATGTTGACATTCTTTAATCAGACTGCAGACGATTTGGGCAACACCATATTGAATTTACAAGATGGCAAATACAGTCACCTTAGAGGCACTCATTTGAAGACGTCAACATCATTGGCCTATGTCAATACCGTTTTGCTACCAGTGCTAACAGCAATGTTTGACCATCTGGCGGCTTGTGACTATGGCAGCGACCTGTTGTTGGATGAAATTCAGGTGGCTTCATATAAAATATTAGCGGCTCTCTATCACCTAGGCACAGATGGAACACTGACGCATGATCGTAAATACCTAAAGACGGAGATTGAACGACATCGTCCGGCTTTGGGATTCTGTTTGGGCGCCTACAGTTCTTGCTTCCCAGTAGCATACTTGGAGCCGCATCTCAATAAACACAATCAATTTTCGCTGCTCAATCGTATTGCCGATCATTCACTCGAAGCCCAAGATATTATGGTGAAGATGGAGAGCTGTATGCCAAATTTGGAGACAATTCTAACTGAAGTCGATCAGTTTGTCGAATCCGACAAGACTTACCATGATGCTCCACATATAATCGATGTGATCTTGCCACTGCTCTGCTCATATTTGCCTTTCTGGTGGTCCCAAGGCCCCGACAATGTGAGTCCAACAAGTGGTAATCATGTTACCATGGTCACTGCGGATCACATGAATGCACTGCTGCGGAATGTTTTGAAAATGATTAAAAAGAATATCGGCAATGACAATGCTCCATGGATGACAAGAATCGCCGCATATACGCAGCAAATTATAATCAATACCTCGGAAGAGCTTCTCACGGATCCATTCTTGCCGTTGGCTGAACGTGTTAAGAAACGCACCGAAATCATGTTCCACAAGGAGGAGAGCATGCGCGGGTTCATCAAGTCGGCGACCGATGACACATCACAAGTCGAGACTCAGTTGCAAGATGATTGGCAGCTTCTGGTACGCGACATATACGCATTCTATCCACTATTAATTAAATATGTTGACTTGCAACGTAATCACTGGCTGAAGGACAACATTTCCGAGGCAGAGGATCTATACAATCACGTAGCGGAAATATTTAACATCTGGTCAAAGAGCCAATACTTCCTCAAGGAAGAACAAAACTTTATATCTGCCAATGAAATTGATAATATGGCGCTGATTATGCCGACGGCTACGCGGCGTTCGGCCATTACTGACGGTGCGCCGATGACGGGTGGCAAGGTGAAGAAGAAGAAGAAAAATCGCGATAAGAAACGCGACAAAGACAAGGAGATACAAGCTAGTCTAATGGTTGCTTGTCTGAAACGCTTACTGCCCGTAGGTTTAAATCTGTTTGCGGGACGAGAGCAAGAACTTGTACAGCACTGCAAAGATCGTTACCTGAAGAAGATGCCCGAATACGATGTGATCGAATTTGCGCGCAATCAGTTGACGCTACCCGACAAGCTGGATCCTTCGGACGAGATGTCATGGCAGCATTATCTCTATTCAAAATTGGGTAAAACCGAGGAGGTCATGGAAGAGCAGGCCCTCGAAAAGTCTAGCAATCAAAATGAGAAGAAGGATAAGACGACCGAGACTGTTGACCGTATCGTCGCAATGGCTAAAGTACTTTTTGGACTGCATATGGTAAGCATTTTGTATTCAATATTTCTCTCTCTCTCTCTCTCTCTCTGTCTTCTTCTGAGAACCTCACTATCTCTATAATTTTTAAGATTAAAATTCTTTTCAATCTGATATCTCCTTGATTAATATCGATTGATTTTATAACTTTATATACTCGTACATTCTTCTTCGACTAAGTTGCTTTACCTTTTGATTTTTTTCTTACATATAATTTTTCTATTATTTACACTGTTTCACATACACAATTTTTTGTTTTTTGTTTTTCTTTCGTTATACCAATCTTCACCCCACAATTACAGATTGACCATCCACAACAGCAGAGTAAAAACGTCTACAGGAGTGTCGTATCCATTCAAAGAAAGCGTGCTGTAATCGCATGTTTCCGACAAACATCTCTACATTCTTTGCCCAGGTTTTTCGAACGAACTTTAATTAATAAGTTTCGCAAACAAACAAGCACACTAACAGCTCCCAATCAATTACAATGTTTAGTTCTGCATACCTATGGACTCGAATCCTTCTTGGTTCTTTCTTCTAATTTCGTTTTGCTTTATTTCAATTAGTTTGTTATGCTTTACTTTCGAAAATTTATGTAAAAAATTAACATTTTCACTACTAATCATGTACATATGCTGTGCAATGCTCTCAGTGCTTTCCGGCTGATTACCATATTGTGTCCTTGATTCCTATAGGCATATCGTCCTAAGCCATCATCCAAGCGTTGGAATTCAAAAATTACATTGGCCCGGCGTCAGGCGGTTATATCAAGCTTGCGTGCCAAGCATATCTATCGTATGAGCAGGTGGGGTGCAATATTCTATCTGCTCCAGACGCAGGGATTATTTGTTACACAATACACATTGTATATATGTAGTAAAGTAGATTCAGATTTTCGTTTGTACTAACCGAATTAAACGCATGTCTTCAAGTTAGTAAGACCGTATGAACCCATACCAATAAACGTATTGTCTTTTGTGCTCTCTCCCAGACATCGTGCGTGTAATATTTTTGCACGCTCCTATTACGAACAATGGCTGCAAGAGGAAAATGTCGGACAAGAGATTATGATTGAAGATCTAACTCAGACGTTTGAGGAATCGGAAAAATCAAAGAAGGACGAAGTAGAGGCCGAAGGCAAACCAGATCCGTTGACACAGCTGGTGACAACATTCTGTCGGGGTGCAATGACTGAACGCAGTGGCGCTTTACAGGAGGACCCTCTCTATATGTCCTACGCGCAGATTGCTGCCAAGTCCTGTGGTGAGGAAGAAGAGGAGGGTGGTGACGAAGAAGGCGGTGGTGAAGGTGGTGAGGAAGGCGAGGGTACAAGCATTCATGTAAGTTCTTCCTTTTTCTCTTAGTTTTTCCTTTTGTACATACTAACAATCCTCCTATTAAACACGCTAACTAAGAATTCTATGATTAAACTAATGGTAAATTCTCATATTAGAAAAGTGTAAAATTGTGCAAAAACTTCTAAGCCAAATTGTTGCTTTACATTTGCAGGAGCAAGAAATGGAGAAGCAAAAGTTACTTTTCCATCAAGCTCGGCTCTCGAACCGGGGCGTAGCCGAAATGGTACTTCTTCATATATCAGCATCCAAGGGTATACCCTCTGAAATGGTTATAACCACACTTACTCTGGGAATAGCAATCTTGCGTGGAGGTAATATTGACATTCAATTGGGCATGTTGAATCATCTGAAGGAGAAGAAGGACGTAGGCTTCTTCACCTCAATTGCCGGCCTAATGAACTCATGCAGTGTATTAGATTTAGACGCCTTTGAGCGAAACACCAAAGCAGAAGGTAATTTTCATATTTTTGCCACTAAAGAACACAAACCTTCTCCACCCAAATCCTCATGTTTTGTTTATCAGAAAATATTATGTAGCAACTCCCTTTATAATTCCCATTTTTTGTTTTTATTTAAATACATATTTTAATTTGTATTTTCCACTCAAAAAAAAAAAAAAAAACCTCGCACGTTTACCCACTACCTTTTGTACCTGTTTTGTGTGCACTGTCCCGTCCTCGTTGCCCGTATTATCTATCCATATGTGTCCGCATGTACCCGTCGTCCTCCTACACAATTCTATACTTTGCAACAAAGAGTACATTCCAAGTGCGGGTGCAGGTCTTGGTGTTGGATCGGAAGGTGCGGCTGGTGAAAAGAATATGCACGATGCCGAGTTTACGTGTGCCCTGTTCCGGTTCATACAACTGACTTGTGAAGGACACAATTTAGGTAAGATTATGTTGCAAACAAATCTACTTAATAGCTGACTTTTTTCCTTCGATATACGCAGATTGGCAAAATTATTTGCGAACACAAGCGGGCAATACCACCACTGTGAATGTTGTCATCTGTACAGTCGATTATCTATTGCGTCTACAAGAATCCATCATGGATTTCTATTGGCACTATTCCAGCAAGGAAATTATCGATCCTGCAGGCAAGGCGAACTTCTTTAAGGCCATCGGAGTGGCCAGTCAAGTTTTCAACACCCTCACTGAAGTCATTCAAGGGCCATGCACACTGAATCAACAGGCATTGGCACACTCCAGATTGTGGGATGCCGTTGGTGGTTTCCTATTTTTATTCTCGCACATGCAAGAAAAGCTCTCGAAACATTCAAGCCAAGTGGATTTGTTAAAGGAATTATTAAATTTACAAAAAGACATGATCACCATGATGCTGTCCATGTTGGAAGGCAATGTTGTTAACGGTAAGTCTGATATACTATTTTTGTGCTTCCGGTATTAAAACATCGATATTACAGGCACAATTGGTAAACAGATGGTTGACACACTGGTTGAATCAGCTGGCAATGTTGAATTGATATTGAAATACTTCGATATGTTCCTCAAATTGAAAGACCTAATCGATTCACAGAGTTTCCAAGAAGTCGATATAAAGAGTGAAGGTTGGGTTACACCCAAAGATTTTAGAGATAAAATGGAACAGTCCAAAAACTACACCGTGTAAGTTATATAACTGAAGTACATAATATTTTATTACATTACTCACACCAGTATATTTTAGGGAAGAAATGGATTTCCTTTTGGCATGTTGCGAAAGAAATCACGAAGGTAAAATCGATTATGGTGCTTTTGTTGATCAGTTCCATGAGCCATCAAAAGAAATCGGTTTCAATTTAGCTGTCTTGCTGACAAACCTGAGTGAGCACATGCCAAATGAACCGCGTTTGGCACGATTCTTAGAAACTGCCGGCTCTGTGCTGAACTATTTTGAGCCCTTCTTGGGACGTATAGAAATTTTGGGCAGTTCGAAGCGTATTGAACGTGTCTACTTTGAAATTAAGGATTCGAATATCGAACAATGGGAGAAACCTCAAATCAAGGAATCAAAACGAGCTTTCTTCTATTCGATTGTAACAGAAGGCGGTGATAAGGAGAAACTCGAGGCTTTTGTAAACTTCTGCGAGGATGCTATTTTTGAAATGACTCACGCCTCCGGGTTGATGGCCACAGACGATAGCGGCAGCAGTGTGAAACGAGACACAGCTTATAGTTCCTACATCTCTGAAGAAGAGGAGGAACGGGCGGCACGCGATCCCATTCGTCGTACGATGCAAGCTGTCAAAGACGGTCTCAAATTTGGCGTTTATATGTTCAGTCCGTCGAATATCAAACATCAAATTGGTGTGATGCAGACGAAATCAGTGCCCGAACTTATAATTGGCTTCTTTAAAATTATCTTCTACATGTTTTACTACACCGGCTATGCACATTTTTGTGTAGTTCGTTACATTTTCGGTATACTAATGAATCTTATGCGTGGCCCAGCGCCAGAGGAGGTAGAACCGCCGCCCATAGAAGAGGATTCGTTTGGACGGCCGTTACCGCCACTACCGCCTTTAGAAGAACCACCTGGTACTGTTCAAGCTTTCGGTCTAGACATCAGTAAAGAAGATAGTGGTCAATACAAGATCAAAGTAACAGAAATGGGTGGCAGCGGCAGCAGCTCAATGGATGAAACCGGCGAATCTAGTCCAGAAGATGGTGCTGTTGCTGGTGAACTGATGCTCGAGGGAGAGCCACAACCGGAACCAATTTCAATAGTAGATCTTTTGGGCGGCGATGCGGCAAAGAAAGCAGCCCAAGAGCGACAAGAAGCACAGAAAGCGCAAGAAGCTGCTATGGCCTCAATTGAGGCAGAGGCAAAGAAATCCTCAGCATCCACACAGGAGACTCCGGCCGTGCATCAAATTGACTTTTCACAATATACACATCGTGCTGTCAGTTTTTTGGCACGAAACTTTTACAATCTCAAATACGTGGCGCTTGTTCTGGCTTTTAGTATAAACTTTATGCTGCTCTTCTACAAAGTTACCTCATTTCCTGGGGAAGAAGAGTCCTCTGGCGATGATGATTTAATGTTAAGCTCTGGTTCTGGTGCTGGAATGAATGGTGGTTCTGGTTTAGGCGGTGGCTCCGGTGCTGGTTCGGGTGATGGCGAGGCTGAAGAAGACGATATACCGGAACTGGTGCATGTCGATGAGGATTTCTTTTACATGGAGCACGTCATACGAATGGCAGCTCTACTACACAGTCTAGTCTCGTTGGCTATGTTGATTGCCTATTACCATCTCAAAGTGCCATTGGCTATATTTAAGCGAGAAAAAGAGATTGCTCGTCGTTTGGAATTCGATGGTCTTTTTATAGCGGAACAACCAGAGGATGATGATTTCAAGTCGCATTGGGATAAATTGGTCATATCAGCAAAGTCCTTCCCCGTGAATTATTGGGATAAGTTTGTCAAGAAAAAGGTACGACAAAAGTATAGTGAAACCTATGACTTTGACTCAATCTCCAATTTGCTCGGCATGGAGAAGAGCGCATTTGTGGCACAAGAGAGCGAAGAGAGTGGATTGATCAAATACATTATGAATATCGATTGGCGCTATCAGATATGGAAGGCGGGCGTAACATTTACAGACAATGCTTTCTTGTATTCGCTATGGTACTTCTCCTTTTCGGTCATGGGAAACTTTAATAACTTTTTCTTTGCCGCTCACTTGCTCGATGTTGCTGTTGGCTTTAAGACACTGCGCACCATTCTGCAGTCTGTCACACACAATGGGAAGCAATTGGTCCTGACTGTCATGCTGTTGACCATCATTGTGTACATCTACACGGTAATTGCCTTTAACTTTTTCCGCAAGTTCTACATTCAAGAGGAGGACGAGGAAGTCGATAGGAAATGCCATGACATGTTGACCTGTTTTGTGTTCCATCTGTACAAAGGAGTGCGTGCGGGTGGTGGTATTGGTGATGAAATTGGCGACCCAGATGGTGATGACTACGAAGTGTATCGTATTATTTTCGACATTACGTTCTTCTTCTTTGTCATTGTCATCCTGTTGGCCATCATTCAGGGTTTGATTATTGATGCTTTCGGTGAACTGCGTGATCAACTCGAATCCGTTAAAGAGAACATGGAATCGAATTGTTTCATTTGTGGCATGGGCAAGGACTTTTTCGATATAGTTCCGCACGGTTTTGACACGCACGTACAAAAAGAGCATAATTTGGCCAATTACATGTTCTTCCTGATGCATTTGATTAATAAACCGGATACCGAATACACTGGTCAGGAGACATACGTCTGGAATATGTATCAACAGCGTAGTTGGGACTTCTTCCCAGTAGGTGACTGCTTCCGCAAGCAATATGAAGATGAACTATCTGGTGGTGGTGGAGGTGGTTAAATGATGTAACACGGCAAGATGTTTGCATTTCTTTCTTAACTCTGATGGACCATTTCTACTAATGCCGCCGTATTTTATGCCGATTTTACAATATTACATCTATTTTAATAACAATAATTATAATAACAAGAACACATTTATACTACTTTTTCTACAATCAAATTGCAACAATCAATCTACATAACGTACATACATACATATTTACAAAAATACATATTTAATAGTGAAATTTGGTATTTTTTGCGTAGACAATTTTAAAGATACTCGTTTATATAAATACAATTATATATTTGAATATTTTTTAAAATAGTGAATACATATATATTTACTATAATTAGAGAAGGGTCTTAGTAATAGAATGAAGTCGACTTAAAAAATTGTATCAACTTTTTGTCGCAATTCTAAATGGGTATGCAAAAGATGGAGAAAAAATTTCAAATTTATTTATTCTATTGCCAATGTCCAGATTGTCTCATCCATTTGACCTGAATTATACTTATCTAATCGTTATTGTATTCGTATTAACTTGTATAAATTTTCAATAAATTATTAATTACTATTAAAAACGAATGCAAGTATCGCTAAACACAAGAAATCAAGTAAGTATTTTGTGACATAATAGCTCAACTAGCAATTGTCATGACATAAATACAACTTTTTGCATATCGGGTATGGCCGACTTTAGATAGTGTGTACTGACTATAATCTGATTATAGTTTGCCATGGCATGGATTTCAGAAATGAACATCGGAAACTAATATTACTGGATTGGCAACTATATAATTGCCGATTTCACACAAATATTTTTGATGCATTTTATCAAAGTTATGATTTTTTCTTTCTAACATTGGTTGACTGTCACATTGCACATATTTTTGTTTGAAGGTAGTAGTTTGAGGTCAATTTGTGTATGCAAACATCGTTCTTGTTTGGCAACTAAATGTAGAAATTAGTGATTTATTTGATTATGTCTTGTAAAAAATTACGCACTGGCAACCTTAAAAATACGACCAAAGCACAGTGATTCTCAAAATGTGTATCGATATATGTTGAGATTAAATATCGTATTACGTTCTTTGGTTTGACATTTCATTTGTTGTTGAAAAAATGGCCAATACGGGTGTGCTGCCGTTTGTTCGTGGTATTGATTTAACAAAAAATGATTTTAGAGTGAGTAAAATTATAATAAATTATTAAATAAAATATAGTGATAATAATTTCATTGAAAATAATGTGAAAATAATATTTAGTACATGAGAGAAGTACATGATAAATGCGACTGAAAGTATTCTTTTTACATCTAGTTCAGGGCTGTGAAATGTCAAAAGCGATTTGTCATCAGTTTTACTGATAATTGCCCCAGCGGTGAGCTAATTTGATCATTTGTTTACAAACAATGATTATAGCTCATCTCTACCCGGTTGTAGTGACGTGTATTCATATACTTTCATATAAAATTGGATTTGACTAATTGCCTTTGTATTTTTCCATATTCCAGAATGATAAATTCCCAAGTGCGATGCGTCTTATGACGCGATTGCAATGGCTGAACCTTGATAAGACTCAATTGCGTGAAATTCCCGAAGAATTGGGAAATCTGATGAAGTTGGAACATCTGTCGCTAAAGAGCAATCAACTGGAGAAACTATTCGGTGAGCTTACAGAATTGACATGTCTACGCTCACTGAATCTGCGGCGTAATAACATCAAAAGCAGTGGTATTCCACCGGAGCTATTTCGTTTGGAGGAACTGACGACACTCGATTTGTCGCACAACAAACTCAAGGAAGTGCCGGAGGGATTGGAGCGTGCCAAAAGTTTACTCGTACTCAATTTGAGTCACAATCAAATCGAAGCAATTCCCACAGCACTGTTTATTCATTTGACCGATTTGCTATTCCTTGATTTGTCGCACAATCGTCTGGAGACACTGCCGCCACAAACGCGACGTCTTGCAAATTTACAAACGTTAATTTTAGCAAATAATCCATTGGAATTGTTTCAATTGCGTCAATTGCCATCGTTGCAAAATCTGGAGGTGTTGAATATGCGAAATACACAACGCACTTTATTGAATTTTCCAACAACGCTTGACAGTTTGAACAATCTAGCCGAACTGGATCTATCGCAGAATGATCTACCCAAAGTTCCCGACTGTGTATACAACTTGCCAAATTTGCGACGCCTAAACCTCAGCGATAATGCCGTTGTGGAGCTAAGCTCGAACGTTGAATTGTGGCAACGTCTCGAGGTACTCAATCTTTCACGTAATCAGCTAACAGCTTTGCCAGCAGCATTATGCAAGCTGACGCAATTGCGTCGTCTGTTTCTCAACGATAATCGCCTGGATTTTGAGGGCATACCATCTGGCATAGGAAAATTGTGCTCACTTGAAGTGTTCTCAGCGTCGAACAATCTATTAGAGTTGATACCTGAGGGCTTATGCCGTTGTGGTGCTTTGAAAAAATTAAACTTGAGTTCAAATCGACTTATCACTCTGCCCGATGCCATACACCTTCTAGATACACTCGATCAATTGGATCTGCGCAATAATCCAGAGCTCATAATGCCTCCCAAACCTACCGAGGCAGCAAAGGGTTCCGGTGTTGAATTCTATAACATCGATTTTTCACTGCAAACCCAACTGCGGCTTGCCGGTGCAGCTGTACCTCCATCGGTGCCAGCTACGTCAACACCTAAAGATTCGACGGCACGCAAAATACGTCTGAGGCGTGGTCCACGCACTGATTCTGAACAGGATTCTGCCAAAATACTCAAGGGTATGAAAGATGTGGCGAAAGATAAGGACGATGCTGCCAATCAGTCATGGGGCGGCGAGTCCGATGATGGTCGACCAGAATCATTGAAACCTAAGCGTTGGGATGAATCGCTGGAGAAGCCGCAATTGGATTATTCAAAATTCTTCGAAAAGGAAGATGGACAATTGGCCGGTTTGACTATTTGGGAAATTGAGAATTTTCTGCCGAATAAAATCGAAGAAGTGGCACATGGCAAATTCTATGAGGGTGATTGCTACATCGTGCTCAAGACCAGCTACGATGATCTGGGCCAAATTATTTGGGAAATATATTTCTGGATTGGCAGTTCGGCCACTTTGGACAAGCGCGCCTGTGCTGCAATACATGCTGTCAATTTGCGAAATTTCTTGGGTGCACGTTGTCGCACCATACGTGAGGAACAGAGTAAGTGCACGCACATTTTTATTTATTATTCCTCCTTTTAATCATACTAACTCCCTCATACAGATGACGAATCTGAAGAATTTTTGGCGCTCTTCGATACTGATATCACTTATATTGAGGGTGGACGTACAGCTACTGGTTTCTACACGGTGGAGGATATGATGTACACGATACGCCTGTATCGGGTACATGCAGCCGGCTCATCGATACACCTGGAACCAGTGGCAGCTCATTTCGACTCGCTCGATCCACGCTATGCATTCATGTTGGATTGTGGCATTAAAATGTACATCTGGCTTGGTCGTTGTTCGAAAAATACGCTCAATTCAAAGGCTCGCCTAATGGCGGAGAAGATCAATAAAACCGAACGCAAGAATAAATGTGAGATTATTGTGGAAATGCAAGGTATGTATGCAATTATTCCAGCATTTGCGAGCGAATATATTACGAATATCTTTATAGGCGAAGAGAGTGAGGAATTTTGGAAGAATGTCGGTATGTTGGATCCCGCAGATGCTAAAACGAAAAAAATACCACAACATGTGACTGATGATTTTACGCCAGCGACGCCACGTTTGTACCAGGTGCAATTGGGTATGGGCTACCTAGAGTTACCCCAAGTTGAGATACCCGAACAAAAACTAGTCCATACTCTGTTGAATAGTAAGAATGTCTACTTGCTGGACTGTTTTACGGATTTATTTGTTTGGTTCGGTAAGAAGTCGACACGATTAGTGCGCGCTGCTGCCATAAAATTGTCACGTGAACTTTTCAACATGATCATAAGGCCGGGATATGCATTGGTGACGCGAGTGCAAGAAGGTACCGAGTCGCAAATATTCAAATCGAAATTCACCGGCTGGGATGAAGTAATGGCTGTGGATTTCACACGTACCGCTAATTCGGTGGCAAAAACAGGTGCCGACCTAACGAAATGGGCGCGCCAACAAGAGACACGTGCCGATTTGGCAGCACTCTTTATGCCACGTCAGAATCCCATGCCTCTCAGTGAGGCTGAACAGTTGGAAGAAGATTGGAATTACGATTTGGAAGCAATGGAAGCTTTCGTTTTGGAGGGCAAAAAATTCGTACGTTTACCCGAGGAGGAATTGGGCCACTTCTATACCGGAGAATGTTATGTATTTTTATGTCGGTATTGTATACCGATCGATGATGATGACGGTACTGAACTGGATGAAAGTAAATTGCCACCAGAGGAGGAAATACAGTGTGTCGTCTATTTCTGGCAGGGACGCAACGCAGGCAATATGGGATGGCTGACGTTCACGTTTACATTGCAAAAGAAATTTAAAGCAATGTTTGGCGAAGAGCTCGAAGTTGTACGCATACACCAACAGCAAGAGAATCTCAAATTTATGGCACATTTCAAACGTAAATTCATCATACATACTGGCAAACGTAAGGATAAATCGAAAACGCCTGATGGCAAGGCCGCTGTAGAGTTCTTTCATTTGCGTTCAAATGGAGGTGCACTCTGTACACGTCTCATACAGATACAACCGGATGCCATTTTCTTGAATTCAGCCTTTTGGTATTAATGCTTATGCTTATGCTTATGCTCTACTTAAAATTGTGTTCCTTTACAGTTACATTTTGTATGTGCCATTTGAAACGCAGGATGAAACACAATCGGGCATCGTTTATGTATGGCTAGGTTCAACAGCTTGTCCCGAGGAAGCTAAGCTTGCGCAAGAAGTTGCCGAGGAAATGTTCAATAACCCTTGGGTTAGCCTACAGGTAGTCTAAATTATATTTTCACAATTATACATTTCAATTTAATTTTTCTTTTGCCTCAAAATATTACAGATACTCAATGAGGGTGAGGAGCCCGAAAATTTCTTCTGGGTTGCGCTGGGCGGTCGCAAGCCGTACGAGACAAATGCCGATTATATGAATTATACACGATTATTCCGTTGTTCGAACGAAAAGGGTTATTTCACAGTGGCCGAAAAATGTTCCGATTTTTGTCAAGATGATTTAGCCGACGATGATATTATGATATTGGATAATGGCGAACAAGTCTTTTTATGGCTTGGTTCACGTTGCAGTGAGGTGGAAATCAAATTGGCCTACAAGTCTGCACAAGTAAATTTGGAATTTCCAAATTCATTTCTATATGATTACTAACTAGTATTATTTCTCATATTAGGTTTATATACAACATATGCGTATTAAACAGCCCGAACGAGCACGAAAACTCTACTTGACTTTGAAGAATAAAGAGTCGAAACGTTTTACAAAATGTTTCCATGGCTGGAGTGCACACAAGACACCACCTGAATAAGAAGACACATTATTGCTTGTATACTTAATATGTATTATTTTTGTATTTCATCTAACTATACTACGCACGTCAAGTACTCTATTTATTGTAATATTGTACAAGTACTTGGTAATTTTATTACTAATTGTATACACCAAATGTATATTGCTTGCACATTTTATATACGACATTTTATACCTATATATAGTATATATGTAATAACTAATTTTCTTGGAAAAGAAATATAACAAATTTTATATAACCCCAGCTCAATGGAATAGTTATTTCAATAGTTAAGTACCAGTTTTTCAGTTTCAGTGCGATTTTGAATTTGTGTGTGAATTCCATTTGGCTTAATTTGAATATGCATTTTGATAGCTGAACCGAATTTAAATTAAGGGAAAATCTTGATTTTGAGTTTAAACTAAGGTTAAACCAAAAACTGAACTAACTTGCCTGCAGGTTTAACGCTGCTTCTGTTATTGCGGCTGATGAGACTCCAAATTGTCTATGTTTCACTATTAATACTCTTACTTTTACGATAAGATGAAAAATACGCACCTTTTTGATATTATTTGCCATAATATAAACACTTTCATTAAATTTATTTAATTTTAAAGATAACTGAATAATCGCGCACTGCACTGAAATTTATTTTTACATTCACAATAGCACAAAAATAAAGAAACGAACTAGAACAACGAGTAGATATCAGGATTTATGAAGAGAGAAAGAGAGAGCGAAAAGAATACTAGTAGACGCGATGAATTGAAATTTACTGAGTTGCCATCACACTTAAATGCAATAAAGTAAATGTTAATATACATTTTCAGATGTGACGTTTACATTTCAAAATCACGTCGTTATAGAATAGATGCTATTTTCATAAAATTTGTGTGCCATAATATGTAATATTGAGGCCAATACATTTGATCAATATGAATTTTAAGACTTTTTTCGACTTATTCTAAAAACACTCAAGCAAAAACTTCAAATATATTATAGCCAAAAAAAAATTTGGCCTGAGAATGTAAAAAGATTTGGATGTCTAGTTTTTTCATCCCGAATTGGAATCATTCCGCCTCCAATAACCCTGAAATTGTGTCACAGTGTTATTGATTTCACATTTACCAAATTTATAATTGCCCGAGGCGGAGAAATATGTAAAAGCGTTTATAAAAATTGTGCAGCATTTGTGTTCCGAACGAAATGTGTGATAAAAGGGAAATAATAGCAATTACATTTTATAATATACTGGCTCACAAGCAAATATTAATAGAATACATTTTTTTTTTTTGCTTCCATAGTATACAACTGGTATGAGTATACAACTATATTTGAATGATTAAATATAAAATTGAATAAAATGATGTTGTTTATTTTGAAAATGGGTTATTATTATTGTTGTTGTTGTTGGTAGAGAATACATCAATGATCTATGTATTTCACATTTAGATGTTAGTAAAACGCAATTACATTTATTTCGATTCATAAATAAAGACTTCTGTTGGCTATACATTATTATATATTGATAAATATCTACATACATTCATCCTGATCGTGTATAAGGCGAATATTGAAAAATGTCAATAAATTGTATTGCTACAATAACATGCTATGAACATCATAATCAGCATCACAGAAACTAATAACAAAAAAAAATCACAGTTTCAAAATTTGTAAACCTTCACATACCTACGCACTTATAATACATAACTATTAATGTTTGATTTACAAAAGGAGAGTGTAAAGTAGACGTCTTATGCAATTGGTACAAGGGTAATAACAATAGCAATAATAAAAAATAAACAAATCACGTCCCACTAAATGACGGCATCTTTTCACTGTGTTTGTTATCGTAAATTGTACAATTGAAAGTAATACAGAATGAATACAACAAAAATAGCTGCAAAATATCAGTAATCGAGACGTTTTTTCAGCCGAAAAATTTCAGCATTATCAATACTGCTAGCATTATCCATATTCAAATTGCGCAACGATGGCAATTCTGTAAGCCGTTCCTCGATATCGGTGTATATACGACGGCAACGATATACAGATAATGTCTGCGAAGAGAAATGCAATGAGCTTTTTTCAACATAAAACACACGCACTACACTAACCTGTAGTCTTTTACAATTCACCAGAATCGCATCCAGACTATGATCCGTGAGCTGTGTACAGCCACTTATGTGTAACTCACGCAAACGCTGTAGTCTTGAGGTGGTAATTTGAATGGTCTTATCATTGATATTGTAGCAATCTGAAAGATCCAATTGTTCAATGGACGGACAATTAAGAACCATAATTTCCATGCCAATGTATGAGATTTGCTGACAATTCGACAGGGATAAACGTTTGAGCTCAAGCAATTTGAGGCCATATTTCAATGAGACATCAGTTATTTTATTGCATCCCTTCAGATTGAGGATGCGTAAACCGCGCAACTCCTGAATGTTGTGACCCTCGATGTCAGACTCAGATATCATATTGAGTTCATAGGCGGCAATCATGGCCTTCTTACGATTGGCATCACGAACAATCTCCTCCTCCGCTTTGCTACGCAATGATATTTTCATTGAGTGCATTGTATCACTGAGATTCTCGCGTTCCAACAACGAAGACGACGTTGGCGGAGGATGAAAATTTTCCATGCTTGGCTTTGGTACGTCTACGTTTGAAATACGGATGCCCGTGAGTGCTGTGTCGGTCACCTGAAATTATAGAAATGTCAGATATTTGACAATGTGACTATAAAGAGGAGTATAACAACAAACCCGAAAACAATCTTCCAATTCGAGTTCGCGTAGCCAACGTAAATGTTGTATGATGCATTGCACTGAATCATCTGTAACCGCATTAACGCAGTGGCTGACATTAAGTACACGCAGATTGGGCAAATTGCGTGCCACACACTTGATACATTCATCACACACCTTCAAGTAGGACATTTGTAGTTCCTTCATTGTCGTATTTAGCGTTCGTGCAATACCAAGCGTTATGCCATCCGAACTGATACCGTCGCAATGTGAAATATTCAGATGACGCAAATGTTTGAGAGTGCCAAGCAAGGCAACGCCATTGTTGGTGAGGTTGTTGCAGCCGGAGAAGTTGACTTCCTCCAAGAGAGGTGTGGCGGTGACCACAGCTTCCATGCAATCATCGTTTACGCATGCTGTACCCGATAAATCGAGAACTAGCAATTGTGGTTGCGTCTGCAGGAACGTTTTTACGGATATCGTATTTAACTGACCACAACTAGCCAAACGTAACCTCAGCAACCGCAATCCATTGCCATCGCTTTCATCTTTGCCCTCACCTATTTGGCTGAGGGACACTAGGGCCGGTGCACCAACTAAGGTATGGCTCAAATTCAGCTCTCGTATGTGCTCCCTATGCAATGTCAATACGTGCATAATCAATTTGAACGTGAGTATAGATTCACTAGGATGCATTGCTTGATTTTCATCCGGATAGAAGCGCCGCTGCAGCGCACTGTGATAGGCGATGTGACAACCAGACATATCCAGTGTATCAATGCATTTCATTGGGGAGGTGAGTCGTAGGAAAATAGCATCGGACAAATACTGATTGTGACGTAGTGATAAATGCCTAACATTGGCCAAAGGTGACGTTGGACTTGATATGTCATCCATATTGCCATCTAGAAATGAACCAGACATGAAGAAGTGCGAACAACGCGTCACATTAAGCACACGTAACAGTGGTAGTTGTTGTAGAATCGAATAGAATTGTCTATCGCCCAAATCGACATTATCAAATGTAACTACAGTGGCTGCTTGTGCAATGTGTGCCATAAACTGCTGCATCTGTGTAAAGGTAGCTTCTTCAAAGTAGAAATTTCGAAACGGACGGCTACATGAGATAAATGTCAGCGCTGGCGACAGAAGATCTGCAATTGTGACCTTAGTGAAATGCAACACTGTTTTATTAATAAATTCCGGATCGTGCAGAGCTTCATACCATCGCCTACAGGTAGCACCTGCGGCTTGCAGGTCCCCATGATTGAGAAAACGAAATATATGTAATATAATCTGTAATGTAGAATAACAAAAGATTAAATACTTCACATTCTATTGTTTCACTTTAACGTTGTGATTGATGTATGACATTCTAATCCCATTGTGAGTCACAGTGTGCTGACTATCACGAGTATTCACATACCTCCATGGGTAAATCACTATAACCGGATAACCAGCCAGTACACTCTGATTCTGCGGTAGCCACCATCATGTGTTCGAAATGTTACTTTAATTCAGCTGCACGAAATTTTGCTTCTTGCCTAATTATTTTCCTCGTGATTTACTTCCGTCTCTCACTCTGTTCACAACATTTACCAACAACCTTATTTCACGCCACACAATCCGACACTGTCAATATTTTCAACTTGCAATCAGCTGGTTGTCTAGGCCCATGTAAAATATTTATAAAAAAAAAAAAAATGTTTACGATATCAAAACAAAAAGCGATAAATTGTCATAATGACAGCAAAATGAGAATGTCGATTTCTCAGTGATGTATTTTTTTACTGGAATCGATAGAAAATGACTTCAGCAACTTTATACGAATACCTTCGATTCACAATGCGAGTTGTGGAACTGGATTCACTCATATTTTATTTGTTAAAACTAAATACTTGGTAAATTTACTACATTCCACAGTTTAATGTATTTCTAGCGCTTTCTTATTGCAATTTCTATAATAAACCGATTTTTCATTCGGTTTATTTTGCGAGAATACTTTTTTCTAAAGCTCCACAGCAGCCGTAAAAAAAGTTGATGCTATGGGTTTGCACCTCTTAGCTTACGCATCCTAAGCGGCTGTCAAAAAAGTAGAGTCAGTGTATTTGTACGGGGCAAGTTACACAGCGCAAAGCGTAAGCATCCTATACGTCGTACAAAGAGGTCAGTTGATTTTGATAGCCAAGGGTGTTAAATTATATTTTATTTTCCATGCAATCGATAAAAATGTTTGTTTCGTAAATTAATTTACTTCTATTTTTGTGTTCAAAACATTTTTAACAAAGAAAAGATTAAAACGTTCCCATGCAACTTGAAATGGAGAAAAGTGTAAAATGCGTAGAAGGTGTAAAACGCGTAGAACGCGGAACATTCAAATTTCGTTTGGCTTTTATCTTTTTGTTTGCTGAAATACCAATTTTCGTTTTTGTTTTTTTCGGTTATTCCTACGATATTGTTTTGCAGAAAAGTTTAGAGAATAATACTGCAATCGATCACATTTTAGCACAGACGCGTAAAAATCCAATTTATATTCGAATTGTCCTTTTTTTTTGTTTGGTTAAATCTCAGTTTTCAGTCAAAAAATCGTCAAGCTGTATTAGAAGCTTGAATATAATAACTGAAATATTTGTCTTTCATACTTCTACTTGTATGAATCTATGATACACTTTGGAAATATATTGGTAAAGTGATCAGAATAAGTTTTTTTTATGTTGCACTTATAGGCCCAACTGGCCCAGGTTCTGTTTTAGTACTCTTGTGCGTGCTAAATTTAAGACAGTTTTAGAAGGGATCTACTTTTATTAGCCGGTTCCGAACGCACGCCACTTTGTCTGACCTTTATCACAGAGCTTTTTTAGAAGATTTTTCATGGCAAATTGTTACTGCCGGAAGAATTTTCAATTGCACGCTCACAAGTGGGTACGTTTCGAAAGAAAAATCTTTTCAATATTGAAATTCTGCTTCTGCCGGGGATTGAACCCACGATCTAGAGATCAGAAGGACAACACACTACCTACTGAGCTGGGGCACGCAGCAGAAAATATAAAATAGAATGTAGAATTTTTCAAATTCATTGATTACACAAAAATGTACAGATTATTAAAATTAATTAATATAAATTTATTAAAGGCCCATAGTTGTAGTGAAAGTTAAGGGGGTCCACCTGTGTGAGCGCGGTATTTCGAACGCTTTTTCGGGAATTTTCGTTAGGAGAACTAATTCGAAAATAAGAATAAGTTTTACGTTATTTTGAAGGTTTGTGCTTATATTTCAATAGTAACTTTTTCCAATAGTGTAATCCGAAGGCTTGTACTCATTAAGGGCGTTCAAAGTGACCCCTTCAAAATGAAATACCGAAATTGTGGGCAAGATTCCGCTCGAACCAGTTATCTAAAACGCAAAAAGTAAAAAAAAATCTTATTTCTGTTTATATCGTTGCGGTACTGACGTAGGATTTTGACGAAATTTTAAAAATTGAAGAAATGGCAGTTGTTTTTATAAAAATTATTCGTTTTCATGCTTTTTTTCGATATAAAAACTGCTGTAAAATTGAAAAAAAAAAAAATTCGAAAAACCGCTACGTAGGTACCTTCAGTTATCTGTATTAATGAGTCTGTTAAAATTTCAAGTCAATCGGTTAAGTAGATTTTTTTTAATCCTACCCATAAAATTCAAAAATATGGTTTCGAGAAAAACGCTTTCAAAGTTTGGAAACACAACAAAACTTTGTATTATAGACTCACATTTAATCTGCAATACCAGGACCATAAACTTCCCCTTCCTCATCCTGTAGAAGCTCTCGTTAAAGATGCAAAAAATGTAAAAAAAAATCGATTTTTCGAAAATTTTACACAGATCGATCATCTTTAATTTAGTATCGAATTATTTGATTTATAAAAATCTGTCATAAAGACTATTATAAATTTAAGATAATTTTAGTTTTTATTATTAGTTATAGTATAGACCTAAATTTTTTGAAATGCTATTAAGCATTTTAATAGGTCTTTAAAAATGTAATTTTCTAGTAAAAATACGGAGAATTATGGAGGTTCTAATATAAATGAATACTTAAAAGCACACCAAAAAAACTATTTAACATAAAATTGAAATAGTTTTTAAATGGAAAAAATGCACCATAATGATGAAATGTGGTAGAAATACACCCAAGTGGCATCTCTTTTTTTGTCTTTTCACATATACTTTAATATGATTTTTGAAAATTAAAAACTCCGCTAAATTGACAGTATTTAGTGTTTTGAGTGCATTATTGAAATTAGAGAAAAATGCTTTAGATGTTTGTGTTTTAGTAAAACTTTTCAAAATTTACTTCACGTGCTTATAGTATTATAATTAAAATATAGCATATTCTGCAACAACAATAACAGAAGGTAAATATTTTGTTACGATTTATTACTATAATACAATCCGCAATATAATTAAATGGGAGTTGAGCTGATTTTGATAGAACTCTACACGGATATTCCTTACAGATCTGAAAGTGATAAAGACTGCAATCAATTTTGCGACTTCTCTTTTTTACATCAAGTTGGAAATCTTCTACTTGGGCTACTTATTTATGAAGTGATTCTTTATTGACGTGTCAATGGCCTTGCAGATAAATACTAACCACACATTACACATATCATAATCAATTAATTAAAGCAACTAAAAACAACTTTATACAATTCTTAAGAAATCCCAGAATGTGGACCTCATGCCAAGCACATTCAAACATAGCTACACAAAGACAGTGTAGGCAAATTCTAAAGTAAAATACATATGTACCTTCAGGCATATACTTATATGTAAGTACGTAGATAATTGCATAAACGTATAGAGTAGCTACTGGTATAGCACATAACAATAATGTTTCCTATTACATGTATAGGTACATATAAACATAGCTTTGATGTAGTTAAGAAAATAAACCGAAAACAAACACACAAAAAAAAAGAAACATGCAGCACAAGACAACTTTGTTTAATGAAATGTTCAAAAGGCAACTTGTTTCATGCATACATACGAGTATTTGTATTGTACATACATATATTCATTTAGAAAAACAACCCAAAAATAATTTTTATTGCAATTCTGCGTATGCGACATCCAACGAAACTATGAAATTTTGGCTTAAAACATCAATTCAAGCAACATTGTCATAACTATAGGTAGATTGTTGGTGTAATTGTAACATCCATTTGTTGAATTGACCTTATGGAGCGGACGTGCCTGGCCTCAGAGTGTGACAAACTAGTTGCTGGTTGACTAGTTGGCTGGTTGGTTGATTGGTGTATGTTTCTTATATTATATTCCAACTGTTGCCCGCGTTATTACTGTTACAGTTCAAGCATGTGGAGGTTGAAGTGGTGCGCGACTTTTATGAACTTGTCACAAGAACAACAACCATACGCACAATAATTCGGTAAAGGTGTAAGGATTTTTCTTTATGAATTTCTCTGTATATGCGTACGAATGGTTTTATTACGAGTTATATTTTCATGTGTGTATGTGACATATGCAATGGCATTTTGACAATAACCATAATAACCGCTATACTATATAGTCTTTGATGATATTAAGAACAACAACATCAGAAACAACATATGTAGTATATAAAAAAATTGGGAGTCATAAAAACCTAGCTACACGTATTGGATGCTCATGAGCGAATAGTGTGTGTGTGTGTACCTACGCACAAATAAATATATATAGTTTAATTTCGAATTTGTCATTGTTGTTGTGACACATAAATGCGTTGTTGTAATTTTCCTAAATTGCTGCACGCGCTACTGTTTCTGTGGCTGATGTTGTTATTGCTGTAATTGCGCGCCTTCACAATGATGGCATCCAAATGTGACATTTGTGTGCGTACCTACAAAAATTACGAGCAACTACTACACCAACAACAACAACAACAACAACGACAACAAGAACAACCATAAGAGTAACTATAAAAATACGATAGAGAAGAAATAATATCGCGGTTTTCCATCGTACCTGTGCACATACCGTAAAATCCGTACTGGCATCCTGCACGTGCCCATTCGTATTCATAACCTTTTTGTGCGATTTTTGGTGTGTTCATACATATTTTGAATATGCGAACAGTGGTATCTACGAGGCAATTGCTTTATGAATATTCAATGTGTAGCTTCTTTTTATATTTTGCCTCTAATTTAATTTATTCCATTGCAAAATTTCATCATAAAGTAGCGCATATCGACTGCTGCATTCGGCAAGAGCTACATACTATGTTTGAAGTGTAAAAATTTAATCAACACTGAAGAAATCATAATGCAAATACATAAGAAAACCAAAAAAAAAAAAAAATTCAATGTAACTACAATGTTTATGTTGGCATAATAATGCAAACATTTTTTAAGTGCACTCTATGGCCAATTGCTAAAAAAAACATCTACCAGTAGGTCAAGCCAAACACCTTACATGCTGTATGTGTACCTATACGTGTTAGGAAGCTTTTGGGACTTATATGTGAACTGCATCTTATTAAGAGGACTTTTGTGGTGTTAATTGAAAATTATCACTTGTAAATAGAAAAATGAACTGCTTAGATGGACAAGCTATGGAAATGAGAACAAAAAGTATGGTATTTATGATGGCATCTCAACTATTCATACTTACGTATGTATGTTGAAGACAAAAGTGAAAGTTTAAATGGTCTCGTCGACTCAGGGCCACTGGTGATCAACCACATCAACTGCAATTGTTCTTCTATTCACATCATGTATGCCAATTGTAGCGAGCAAAATCAAAAGACACAATTTTTTCATATATTCCGAGTATACCTTATACTCGTAAGTAGTACCACCACAATATTAGCATTTCATTTCGATTTGAACACCAATTCACTTAGGAGTCCAGATTGAATGAAGAAACAAAAATGAATGAAAATTGAATCATAATTGAATTTATTTAATTTTTCATTTTTCATTTTTTTTTTTTGTTAAAAAAGTGAACAAAATATGCACTTGGTGCGATACATTTAATATTACCAGACAAATTATGTAGAAAATCGGTGACTAGAAGGTGCATGTGCATGTGCATAGGGCTATGTTGATTTTTATTCTATATTTTTTTTTTTTTTTTTTTTTTTGACTAAGTAATCACACTAAGACAAGTCATCGAAACTTGATTTTCTCTTCAATCTCGTACGAGGGCGAGCGAATAATAAATATTTTTCAATGAAAACAGCTCTATTGTTTTTCAAGATATTCACCATGATGATCAATGCACTTTTGCATTCGTTCAAATCATTTGTCAATGCAGTTAATCCATTCCTGTGAAGACACTTCTTAAACATGGTTTTTGAATGCTTCAACTGTTTCTTTGGCGCTTGTAAATCGTTGACCACGCAGTTTACCTTTGATATTCGGAAACAAGAAGAAGTCATTGGGTGCCACATCAGGACTGTACGGAAGATGAGTCAACAATTCGATATTTTCACAGCTCAAAAATTCACCTGTTTGACGAGATGTGTGAGAGCTCGCATTGTCATGATGGAGAATGATTGGTCTTTGACGGTTGGTTTTGCGAATTTCTCTGAAGACTTCCGGCAAACAAATGGTCGTGTACCGCTCAGAATTGACCGTCCTACGTTGCTCAAGCACGAACAGTGGCCACATGACCCATTCGGCCGAAGAAACGGGCGACCATTCGCTTCGATGTGCTGCAGGCCCGAACAACTTTTGTTGAATTTGACTCATCTTGGAACACCCACAAGGTCGATTGCTGTTTTGTTTCCGGTTCATACGCATATATCCATGATTCGTCAACTATCATGATTTAATACACGTCTCTTGAAGCATCACGGTCGAAATTTTTAATCATTTTCTTACACCAATCGACGCGAGCATTTTTTTGAGCTATTGATAAATTATGGGGTATCGAACGACTGCACATTTTTTTTTGTACAACTAACTGTTCATGCAAAATCTAATGTATTAAAGTGGAACTAATGTGCAAGGGTGCCGCTATCTCACGATATATCACATGATGGTCTTGCATTATCAATTCACGCACTGCATCGATGTTTTGTGGCACAACGACCGACATTGGACGACCTTCATGGAATTCGCCGGCGACCGAACTACGACCACGTGGTTTTTGATGGTGCTTTATCGCCATACAAAGAACTGAGTTCATTGACACATTCTTGTTGAGATAATCCACGTCGAAAATTGTGAAAAATTATCCAACGAAAACCTTCTCTTGAAATTTCGATTTTTTTTTGCCAAATTGATTTTCTTAACTCACTGTAAACGAAACAAATAGCACTTGTACATTAAAATGTTGTAAGCACGTTTCTGCTAAAAAATGTCAAACTTTATTATAGTGTTGCCAGATTATAGCTATTGACATTAGTGTCACCAGATCCCGAAATATAAATAGTAGCCCTCGTATGATTCAGTATTTAATAATAAAAAAAATCTCCTTACAGTCGGCTGGGGCCGACCAAACTATACCCTGCATATGTAGATTTATATATAAAAAGTTTACTCGAATATCCAACTTTTCTTTTATTTCCACTTTTCGAGAAACAATTTTTGCATATACTACTAATTTACACCCGAAATATGGTTGACTTTGACGAAGTAAAAGGATTTTAAGATAATTCCGAGGCTTAGTATGGGAGCTATATAAAAAGTGGGCGTGGCTTACCACTTTCTAGTAAATCCAATTAATTTTTCAATGTTAATCCACACCTTAAATTTGGTGTCCTACGTTGAATAGTTTCTAAGTTATGGTGGTTAACATTTTTGTTTAATTTCCTCAACTTTGTATGGGAGCCCCAATAAGAAGTGGGCGTGGTACGCTGATTTTTCGCCAGATTATTTCCGACTACGATATTAATTTAAGTGTCAATTATGGTTATTGTAGACATAAGATTGCCTAAGTTACAGCTGTTTCAATTTAAAATTTGTATGGGGGCTACGATAAACACTGGGCGTGGTGCGCCCATTTTCTGTGAGCCTAGTTGCTCGTACAATACTAATCCATACCCTAAGTCTCGTTGTCCTAGGCTAAATGGTTTGTAAGCTATGGAGCTTAAAATTTTAGTTTAATTCACTCGACTTTGTATGGGAGACCCATGAAGGAGTGGGCGTGGCACACTGATTTTCTGCCAGATTTTTGCCGACTACGATATTAATTTAAGTGTCAATTATGGTTATTCTAGACAGAAGATTGCCGAAGTTACAGCTGTTTCAATTTAAAATTTGTATGGGGGCTACGATAAACAGTGGGCGTGGTGCGCCCATTTTCTGTGAGCCTAGTTGTTCGTACAATACTAATCCATACCCTAAGTCTCGTTGTCCTAGGCTAAATGGTTTGTAAGCTATGGAGCTTAAAATTTTAGTTCAATTCACTCGACTTTGTATGGGAGACCCATGAAGGAGTGGGCGTGGCACACTGATTTTCTGCCAGATTTTTGCCGACTACGATATTAATCTAAGTGTCAATTATGGTTATTCTGGACAAAAGATTGTAGAAGTTACAGCTGTTTCAATTTAAAAGAAGTACAGACACTTTGTATGAGAGCTACACTAAAAAGTAGGCGTGGCTCACCCACTTTTGGCGAGGTTATATAGTAGTATAATGTAAGTCTATGTGCCAAATATTGTTATCCCAAGTGGTATATTATGTGAGTTATAGCAAGTTAAAGATTTTGAAAATTTCGAGGTTAGTCGCTTTGAATGCTTGGTGTGGGCGTGGTTATTGACCGATCATGCCCAATATCAATCCCCTCCGTACCCTTGGATCATAGATTACTTATGCCAAATTTCATCGAAATAGCTCAATATTTACTCAAGTTATCGTGCGAACCAGCCAGGTGACAGACAGACGGACGGACGGACGGACGGACGGACATCGTTAAATCGAAAATTTAATCGACGCTGATCACGAATATATATCCATGTCTATATCTCCGGAGATTCCTTCAAGTGGACACAAACATCTGACCGAAATGAATATACCATGCATATTGCATTATGCAGGGTATAAAAATATATAAAATGAAATAGCTGCATATTTGTATAAGCACAGATAGCACTGCAAGCAAATCCATTCTCACCATGGTACAATGTACTACAATATAGATTAAATGTATTTATGTACACATAATATACACGTTTATATGTAAACGTACATACTATCGCACCATACTCATGGGGCACTCAAGTACTTAGTCTAAGGACTCTCAGCTTCCAAATCGATCGCCTTAAATGATATGAAATTCGATCTTTTATAGTGATATGCTTATTGTTGATGTTGGAATCTTAGGAAATGCTCAGTACCAAGGTACTTGAAATTGGCAGCTTTTGTTGCGTATGCATTAGTCCTTTATATATATATATACCTTTGACACAACATTCGAATATATGTATGTACATTCTGTATTACATAAATCATTCTTCGCCTTAAAGTATTCCTTCATCTGATTCGCATTGAGGAAGTTTATTGTACAATTGAGCAAATTGTGTTGTGAATTGTGTTAAATTGTGTGTTTGTTTGGATTGAATTATTCATTATCTTATCAAATGCAAAAACATCAAGAATAAAACAACAATAAAAAATAGCGACAGAGCTCCCATAGTGAAATATAATACTTTTGCTGTGAAGAATGAAGGAATAATATAGAAATTATATTATTCGATTGTTGGATGATCTTCTCTAAGGACACCGTCTTAATTTCTTTTGTGCAAAATACATACATATATATACATATATAAATAAGGATCAAAATTATTATTATTATTATTATTATTATTATTATTGTTGTTGATGTGATGTTGTTGCTTTAATTTATAATTCTGTTGTTAGCAACTTTTTAAATGATTCAATTGTTCGTAGGCATAAAAACAAACCGCCTTTCGTGTACCTATACATTTAATTTTGGTGTTTATTATGGGCGTAATTTAACATGTGCTGCTACTCTGCTGTTGTTGTCGTCGCAATTGCTTGATATCTAATAATATGTATATGCTGTTCTCTTTTATAGAACACTATCCAAGAAGCATATCAATTTACATGCATTTCCTTTGAATTGATTTGGTGAAAAAAATAAATAAATAAACCTTTATTATTTCTATTATTATATACTCGTACCTATGTATATCTCTTTCATAGATACAACAAACAAGTAATCTATTAGAATAGAGTAATCTTCTGTTATTATATTATGACGTCTTTTTTTTTTAAATCTTCACAAAATATTCACATCTTTTATGCTTTCTTTTTTGCATCTATTTTCGCCTTCCGTCCACCCAATTTACTCTTCAAGTCAAATTCAACCAATCTATTGCTTTTTTACTCTTTATGTATTTCTTATATGAATCCATATTTATGTAGGCTCATATATGTGTGTATATATATTTAGTACACACC
Organism: Megamerina dolium; assembly: GCA_963854835.1. Taxonomy (NCBI): domain Eukaryota; kingdom Metazoa; phylum Arthropoda; class Insecta; order Diptera; family Megamerinidae; genus Megamerina; species Megamerina dolium. The sequence goes on from OY978525.1 coordinate 1,771,944, forward strand.
CATTTTACTATCGTCAGTAAAACATAGATACATATAGATATACATAACAGCCCTAATATTAGTCTTCTTAAGAACAAGAATAAAAAACTCATTACTTTTTAAAATAAATTTATTTATTTACCTACTCAATTGTGAAACCTAAATTGTATACAGGTTCATAGGTAAATATAGCTCCACGTAGAGAAGGTTCATATTAATGTCTGTCATTGTATATAATTTACTCCGAAAATTATTTATTATGTGTAAATCCTTAGTTTCTCGACTTTTGCATTGTGTCAATCTCTACCAATAATCATGTGTAAATTGTAAAGTGAAATTCTGATTTGGGTCAATTTCACGTAGGTACGATATATCAAAAGAAAACCTATATGGTATCAGATACTCACTTGTGGTATTCTTTATTTATTATTTCTCTTTTTTTTTTTTTTTTGTTGCTTCTGTCAAAAGTGACAATATATGTAATTTATGTCAAGTTCAACTGTCACACTAATAAGCAACCATACGACCAGATGAATATTTTCCAATCATATCATCCCATATCAGTAAATAAGTACATTCAAAATAATAAAAATAGATAATATTTTTTGACATCATTTAGCTTACCTGACATTTGAGCCAATTTTGATGGAGAACATGATGGTACATAATTACACGAAGATGTGATATTTATTTGGAATCGCTAAATTTGATTTCGGTTTTTGTTTGACTCAGTCATGTGGTATTTCATCCCTGAGCTAAAAAAACCGCCCACACTTTGAGCAACAAAATACGTTAATTCCTTCTTCTCAACTTTTTTCCGAACATTTTTAGCCTTTATTTTTTTATATCGAAAATATTTTTCTTTCGAATGGTACCCACCTGTAGGCAAGTAATTGACAATTTTTCCGGCAAAAATTTCACTTCCAACGACCTTAGAGTGTCTTTAAAGTGGTATAGGTAAATATGACCGACCACTTTTACTAGTCAAACATTTTTCTGAATTCCCTACCTTAATCCCTTATGGGGGCTCCCATAAAAATATTCACATGAACATGCCCGAAAGCGATAAAATTCCGCAAATTACCCAATAATCACACTTATATCGATCTAATTTATCACCGAACGCGATTAATTTGTCGTCTTTCTATCCATATGACACATATGACACAGGCAAGTGACCACACAGACCAAGTACTCAATTTCACCAAGAGATACAATGTCATTTTCCCATCAAGTTGGGAGTGGAATGCGAGCCCCACATGATTACACGATGATTCGCAAAAATTGTACACAGATGGATCTAAAACGCTTTAGGGTGTAGCAGCGGGAATAGTGGGACCAAGAACGCAGAAATCAATAAAACTAAGTATGGATACCACAATTCTCCATGCGGAGCTCTATGCTATAATGGAAACAGTGGAAATCTTATCCAAAAAAGGACTCCAAAGAGTCAAAATTAAAATACTCTCAGACAGTCAATCAGTCCTCAAAGCTCTTAAAAGCTACACATTCACATCAAAAGTCCTAACAGAGTGCAACAATGCACTCAACAAACTAGCCACCCACAATCAGGTATCTCTGACCTGGGTGCCAGGACATGAAGGACACAAAGGTAATGAAAAGGTGGACCTTTATGCCAAAAAAGGGGCTGAAGGGTCATTTATCGGTCCAACTCCCTTCTTTGGCTTCAATAAAAACAACATAAAACAGGATACCAAATGTCAAAAGCCAATTATTAGCTGACAATGCGATTGCAATCTAAGGGCCGCTTTCTAATGGAAGCAATAAAGTTGCTTTTAGCAACTGGGCGAATAAATTGTTCTTCACATTGAAGCGCGTTTTAAGTATTTTCGTTTTTTCATTTCGCCTGTAAAGATAAATTTACTATTCCAAAATTATAGCAAGGTCAAATTAAAAATCTGCTACATAGACTATAAAATTTCAATGTTGGCAATGCCATGCAAGCAAAAAGAAAACAAAACAATTTGAATAACAGCTCTTCAATTTATGTAAACAAATCAAAAATTTCAGTTGGCAATGCTTAATTTAAAGCTGGATAGGAATTTTTAAAGAGTACATTGGGTGAGAAACAATGTACTGCTTCGAAAAATTAGTGCGGGGATGAGAAAAGGAAAATGCGTTTGTCGAGACGATAAAGCGGTCAGTAATTTAAGAAAAACGGTCCTAAGTGAGCTATAGAACATTTAGATTTTGAATTTGCAAGAAAATAGAAAAGCGCACAGGCTTATCTCAGGAAAAAGCTAGTAGGCAAGAAGTCATTAAACAGTTTTGAATTTCACTAAACTCGGTAAAATTCAAAATGCGATCTATAAAGCAAATTCCACAAATACTGGAAAGAAATCGGATTTTACAGACTTGGAAAAATATTTTTCTCATCGACCATTATCGGACTTATAGACAGGCGCATTTATATGTAGCATATGATAGTCTAGAAGAGTTTCTGTGGGCTAAAGGACATATTTTGTCAAAGGAATGATCCATGTTGAACCTGTTTCTAGCACTTAGGTGATGCTTAACCTAAGTGCTAGACTTAACTTAATTGCTGCAAATGAATAGCATTTGTAGAGCTCCGTCATATTATTCAAAACATATTGCCTGAAACATTAAAGCATATTTCTTAAATCCCACATCCAAACCATCTAATAGTAATGGGTGCCGTCAATTACCGCATAATTTATTTTATACACATTAAGTGTGATAAATTATATCAGTTCATAATATTCGTGAACTCTATGATGGTCTAAGAATGGTCACATATCAAATATATGCATCATATGTAATTTGTCTTACATTGCAAATGGAAGAGAAAACTTAGCTTTCGGACTGACTGAGTATGCATAAATTGAGTGAAGACATATCCTGGCGCTTCTAGCACTAAATGAATACAAATGACGGCATTAATGTTTATCATCAATGATAATAATGATGACGTAATATAAATAATAGCGAGATGAGTGAGTATCTTGTGATGCTGTGGGAAAATGCATGTACTCGTACGAGTAAAGTAACTTAACCTCGTTTCCGAAGAACTACCGACAATTTGCAAAATAATGGTTAATGGTGTGTGCACTTAATCCGGACTGAAGAACCCTTAGCGCAAAAATCACACAAAGAAAATGAGAGAAAACACTAGCAGCCAGTTACTTGAAATTCCACCATCAACGGTAATAATTTTAAAAACAACAATGCCAAAGGAATACTTCGCACGCGTTATTAAACTCACACGAATACGAGTACACAGCTAAACACACACACACACACACACACTTACATCAATCTTATGGACAAGAAGTTTCAAATATTTTCACATCACACCATAGAGGCTAAGAATGCACTCCCACTGTCATTTTTCACATGCATATCCAGGAAGAATAGCGGAAACATACTCAACGTCATATACTCGTATACATACTCATGCCCAGTATTATACGGTTTCCTGCTTCCGTAGAAAGGTTACAAAGATATGTGTGTGGAAGACACGCAAGGGTAACAATGTTATAGCGGATGATGCCCTTTCATTATATGATTATCCTGTTGTTGGTCGATTTGTATGAGTGTGTGTGCGTGTGTGTGCGTGTGTATGTATTTTTGCAAGCATTCATGTGTATGTGTACAGTTGTGGCATAATAATTGGGAACGCATGCAAAACAATCCATAAAATTTCAAGTTTCATTTATTCCATCCTATTTTTAAAAGCAAATATATAATTCTATCTAAAATCTGGCAAAGTCTGGATGAATTTGGATAAGAAACCATAAAGTATATTGTCTCTTATCTTATACTAAAATCTTTCGAAGAATATATTTTTGAAATGTATCTGCTCATTTTGTCACTATTTAAGGGGAATTACCGGAATTACCATTTTAACTCACCATGAAGCTTCATAGAGAATGAATACATATGCTTGTAGAATAATGTAGCTAATAGAATTTAGCTAAACACTTAACGATGTTCAAACTGGGTATTGTAAATTAATCCGGTGTTACCTTGGCACCGCCGTTAACACCGAAAATGATGTCCGCCTGGAGATAAAGCGAAGACTCACTTTTGCTAATAGGTGTTACTACGGGCTCCCTAAGCAAATGACGAGTAGATCTATCTCTTGCCTACAAAATTGACATTCTACAAGACGCTCATCAAACCCGTGCTGCTCTATGGCGCAGAAACATTGGTTGTGTCGCAGACTGATGCAGCCACGCTTGGGGTGTTCGAATGAAAAATTCTTCGCAAACTCTTCGGTCCTGTTCGCGCCGGTGACGACTATCGTATTCGAATGAACCACGAACTGTACGAGCGCTACGCTATTCAACGTCTGCGGTGGCTAGGCCATGTTGTGCGTATGGATCAAGAAGCTCCGGCGAAAAAGGTGTTTGAAACGGAAGCTGCTGGACGACGACGGAGATGAAGGCCATGCCTCCGATGGAGGGACCAGATCGTGGAAAACCTATCTGCGCTTGATGTAACTGATTGAAGAAGGCGCGCACAAAGTAGGAACGCCTGGAAGGAGCTGCTGCCGTCGGCCGTAACTCTATAACGGGTTGTAATAGCCATATAAAGTAGACTAAAATATAAAAAACCATTAACTAATTATAAAAAATTCTCAACTTATTGTAACGTCTATTGCAAAATATCTATGAATATAATAAAGAAAAAAATTGAGACCTCAGAGATCGGCGTACCAATTACATATCTTGTAAAATTTTTCGTAAAATGTTAATTTCTAAATTGTTAGAAAATCGAATAATCTAAAACTAAACATGAAAGCACTGGTTTTAATACTAGCTACTTCTTAAGATGAAACCAAAAATTGGAAATACGAAAAATTGTGTATTTATGAAAAATTTATTTTGATTTTTTGAAAGCGCTTTGTAATAAAGTCGAAATTGCATAAAAAATTCATTTAATTTTGTATTTTAGAGCACTCAGAACATGGAAGTTCATGCGTTTTCCAAAACATTGGAATTGAGAGGGGTAATTAAAAATTATTAAAAATTATTTTCCTGATTTTGGAGCAAAATTAAAAATTATAAAAAAAATGCAGCTTTCTTATTTTTAACTGTAATTCTGAAAACAAAAATAAGAAATATTATTAAATTTATATTTTTACAGCACTCAATAGGCTGTGACATATTATTAAAAAATGGTTTTCCATATATATATATTTTTTTTTTTTTTTTGAAAAATTTTTCAGAACACTTAAAAATTTTATAAATAATAAAATATTAAATAATTTTATACAAAATCCAAAAAGAAAAAAATATATATTTCGACTGAAAGTCTAATTTATTCGGCATCACTGTAAAATTCATATATGAATAGCAACATATTATGTGGGTATTATGTGCTTTTGCCATTATTACTGTTATTGCTATTGTTATTAGCGTTATATGTTATACATAGTATGTAGTTGCTCATTTATATTATCTTGTTGGTGGGAACATGACTTTAGCAAAAAAAAAAAAAATAAACATAAACAATAACAACAACAAGTTCATAAAATCAACTCAAGAAAGATTTCCTTTGGAATATGGAATATGTGTGAGATACATTCGAGTACCTAAATATATGCATGCAAGTATATTTATATTATTCGTATATTTGCACTTACATTGCTGCTGTCTTTACATATATCATTTGAAGAACATAAAAAAATACTTTCGAGAGCAAAGTATTTTCTTACTTTGAGATGCACATACTCATACACATATTTATTTATTGTTATTTTTATTTTTTTTTTTTTTTGTTCATTTTTTGTCAATTTGTGGCAATGAGGGTAATTCGCACTGATTGATGAGCATGCGAATCAACGGAAATGTGCAAAACGGCTTAACAGTGATTCTATGTCTTACCTTGCGCATCTATTTGTTGGTGATGTCATAAATTATGACAGCTAACAGCGGTACCTATATTAAGAGTTGGAATTCATTTGCAATATTTTGTTGATATGTAAATTTCAATTTGATATATTTTATTTTATTTTATTTTTTTTCCAAATTAAAATAATCTTAGCCGTCAATATTTATCAAGCAAGAATGATTGATTAAAAATATTCTCAATCTTAATCATAGATTTTGACACGAAATGTGATATATAAATTAGTAATTTTGTTGTTGTTGTTGTTGTAATGGAAAGTGTAAACTTATAAAATTGTTTTAAACTAATACCGGAAATAGAGATAACTTTATCTTCCTCCTCATTCGCTAGTAATAAAGAGAGACAGAGGGGATAGTGGTACAATTAATTTCTGACACTGACTTTAATTAAAACATCCCTGTCGCCACATGTCAAATTGTAAATAGTGTAATAATATCAATATAATAAATGCATGTACATATGGACATAAATACAAGCCAATTATCAAAATGTACGAATGTAGACAAATTCATGCCCGTACATTTACATATGAAATGAGTAAATGAGTATTAAGTTGTAAACCATATCGATGTAACATGTACTATTAGTATACCATATTACAACACGTCTTAGCAATAGCAGTAACACCATCAACAGTATCACCGTCATCACTACTGACTGCTCCATTACTCTAGCAGGCGTCAACACTAATTTAATTACAAGACATAGCGATATGTCGAAATTATGAGAATCAACATTATATTCGATTACGACAATATTTGAGACATTTGAACAACGCTTTAATCGCTGTCATGAATTCCAACTAATATAATCACAATGAATCACATGATAATACATAGTTGTATGTATTATGAATACAAACAGATGCGATACAGTTTTTTTTTTTTAATTGTTATAAATGTTGTATTTGTACTTATACTGAAAGAAGTCACTAAAAGCAAGCGACTATTTCCTGTATTAAATTTTAAAATAATACTCTTAAGTATGTGCACGTATTTGTGCGTTTGCTTGAAGGAGTTGCCTTCTTAATGGCGGCATTGGCATGAAAATGTTTTTAATTTGATGTGTGATGTATAGTGACATTGGTAAGATATGAAGCTTCAAGTTATTAGTTCAATAAATTCAAGTAGATAATGATGAGTATTTGGATGAGTATGGGTCTCATAAAATCTATAATTTTGTAATGGAAATTTTCAGACTGAGTCTTTGAGAATGATATGTTAATATTTCAATAGAATTTCTTGCCTTTCTTGCTGCAAAACCTTAAAAACATCACACCCGAATTCGAAATCACCAATTATAAAATTCTCGAACGCATTATAATCAAACATCAATTGAAATCCATGAAGAAAAACGACGAATTCCTTCTAAAACTCACTGTAGAACTTGTGAAAACTAGGATGAGAAACAAACACTCATCTACTTTCCAAGTAATTGCCCGGTTCTGGCACTGAGATGGAACAAGTTCACTGGATCAGCCAATGCAAACATATAAATATTCAACCAATCAACCAAGTGAAGGTTAGGTTTGAGACCAGAGACCAGAGGTCCATAGCGATAAAAGATCAGTCTCCTAGTTCAGCGGTAATGAGCATCACTTAGGATGCGCGTGTAATTTGCAAACCTTAGAAGGGACTCAAGTCCAATCTCAAGAATATTTCCCAATCCCTCAAAACTGGTAGCCCCCAGATTTTTCAATCGAGTTCTCGAGAGAGCCGGACAAAAACACATCAGATGCTCCAGGGTTTCTTTTGTATCCGTCTCATTACATTTCCAGCAAGTAATCTAGGCAGTGACCTGTTAATACACCAACTAATGTTATGCAGTTCTTTCTATCGCACGATAAAACAGATTCGGTGTACTTTTCATCGAATGCATACCTACACATGAGTCTAGCGACTCTACAAATAGTCAGATTGTGCCAGCTCTCCCTCGCTATTCTTCTCCTTTCGTCATCCAGTTGTTTGTGTATCATTTGTATCGCTTATTTGATCCTCTGCAAGTCTTACACCGATTTTAGCAATGTCATCAACCATCTCATTTGCATGTATGCTCTTGTGACCAGGAACCCAATAAACATACAGCCTACGATTGCAGGTTAGTCTGTGTAATGCTCCTTTGCACGGTTACACATTTTTGGATGAATAATAGCATGATTTAATTGCCTTAATAGCTGTTTGGCTGTCCACAAAGAAATTTACTGCGCAGTTGTTAGTAGCGTTGACACAAGCAAGCTCTGCCGCTTTCTTGACGGCAAAACCTCCGCCTGGAACACGCTGCAGTAGTTCTGCACGCAGTATACGTCAGCACCAACTCCCTCCTTCATTTTGGAACCGCCAGTAACAGTTAACCTTTTCAATAACAGTTTTTAATCCTTTTCCAAAGTTCGCCATTGGAATCTGAGTCTGAGATAACCGATGCATTCGAATTAATGGAGCTGTGTGCGATGGGTCTTTAAATAAGTTGTCTAGTGACACGTAGCCTTTTAGCGGTTGTACACAGACGATATTCTACTGATACTTCGGGTTAACTCTATCAATAGTTCCACAACCGGCTACACGTTCTATACTACGTTCTAAGCGAAAATTTCACTCAATCCTTGAAGTCTCCAGTTAAAATCATTCTGTTGGGTGCCGTGGCTAAGTGGTTAGTCCGTTGGCCTTCTGATCTGTAGGTCGTGGGTTCAATCCCCACGACCTACAGATCGAAAAGATTTTTTCTTTCGAACGGTGCTCACATGTCGGCAAGCAATTGCTAATTCTTCGCGCAGTAACAATTTGCCATGAAAAAGCTTTCTAAAAGAACTCTGTGACTAAGCTCAGAAAAAGTGATGGAAAATCAAGTAGGTCCCTTCTAATACTGTCCAATAGTGGAAGACACGCTCGGCCAAAGAGCCCTTCGGGGCTTGTAAGTGCCACATATTTATTTTTTATTTTTTGTTGGGCATAATCATTGGAATAAGTGCATAGAACTGAAGGTATACAATTTTGTGACATACTTTTAAATCCTTTTAAGAATCATAAAATAATTAAAATTGTCCAAATCAAATCGATAGGGAATAATAACGATGACGTTGATAATTCATTCGCAAGAATTTTGTTTGCTTGCACCAGCAAAATACAAACGATCAAATGAGTTCTACATATTTTTCAAATTGTTATAATTATATGATGCAGACGGCTTTAACTGCTTTCAGTCAGTCGACCACAATTAAATTAAAGCTATGTACTATTACATCGTAGTAAAATATCAGAATACGAACATAAAGAAAGAGAGACCTGTCTACCTCACTCTCCCTCTCTCTCGCTTTTTACATACACCCAATCAATCAAGCAATCAATCATTACATCAATACAATCTCCTCATAAATGTTAATGCTAAAATCAAAGCGTCAGAGTTTGATCAAACTGATCAATAACTGATCTCAGGCGTTAAGCTATGTCAACATGAGAATTCACACTTGTTGCCATACGATCATACAACAAATGTGGTACGTAGTATTCAATAATACATAATAGCAACAACAGCATTAAGCTACGTGAATAACATTGACAGCAACAGTAAACATTTTTGAGATGCTAGCGCGTTGCTACTCGTATTGATAAAATCGAGATCACCGATCACAATTACATAGCTATCATCGACGACGATTCGCAGGAGGTTTTTCTACACATTGGTGCTACATACATACATGGAGCACATTTAGTAGCATTTTCTAGGAATGAACAAGCGACAAATACTTTAACTATGTACATATAACTATCATATGAATGGACACCACACACACCGATCACATTATGATCGTTGGTCTTAAGCACTGTTAACGATATGTGGATTTTGTGATATCCAACGAGACTTTGTGACTCGATTCGAGTAGCAGAATTTTTGCCAATGTACTCTTTGGCACTTATGGCATGCCGTTAATTAACTTCTGCCGGTCTAAGCCAAACAATCATTTGATCATTTTGGTTTTTTTTTCATCCGGTTCAAATTGATGATCGAATGATTCGACACACACACATACATACTCGTATTTACTATATTTGTTTGGTAGTCAATGCAATTTGTGATCATCGCCGACAGGTGTTTTTCTTTTATCAACTGATTGAAATTCGAAATATCGTCTAAACGTTTTCCTAGAACGGGGTGCATTAAAGACCAACTGAATATGAGTTGCTCCCTGAGATGAAATTGATCTTGTAACATGTACATTTTTTGTAGTGTTGTTAAGCCAAATTTCTAGGAATCGATTGACTTTCATATCTGCCAACTTAGCTGCATATGGGAGTAGTAAATATAATTATAACTACGATTTTGTATGTCAGTAAGAGGCTTTAAATAGGTGTGATTAAATCAGCTATAAATAATATTTATTTCGTAATATGAGGTGTTAATGAATGGTGGGGAATTAAGGGACTCCTGCGGCTAGCTCCTGGTCAGACCCTGAGGTCGAGCCCCGTAGATTTTACTTCCGCATTTTCACTGATTGCTCCAGGACTGAAGAAGGTTCTGGTTTTGGAGGCTTTGTGGAAACACACGGAACTCAACTATATTTTGCTCTTGGTATGTATGAATCTGTCTTTCAGGCAGAGGTGTATGCAAGACAGAAGAAGGAGGCAATACACTTTGCCCAGCCTGTGAAGATGAAGATGAGACGACGGATCACTTTTTATGTGTCTGCCCTGTTTTCGCTCGAATCAGGTTTGAGGTCTTTGGCACTGACGTGCAGAGAGCCGAAACTCTTGGGTCTTTAGCATCACAGGATCTACTCCGATTATTTCGGAGAACGGGTAGATTTAAAACACAATAAAATGGAACTTCAAGCGCAGTACAATGTACCAATAAATTATTATTGTCTTAACAAAAAAAAAAAATCAAAAAAAGGGATTCATCCTTTGCAGTGAATTCTGTATCCTTCTGTATAAAAAAAAATTATCAAAAAATATAAATATAGATTATGAAAGTAGAACAAACGGCTGAGTTAGTTTTTTTTTTACTGTCGAAGTTGTATTACAGCATTAACACCAGTAGTGACGTCAAGATATTTGGAAGGGTTACTATTGCTATTTTGGGCTAAGTCAGCAATTGAGAAGTCGAGCCCTTTCTCGAGAAATGAAAACCACACTCTACAAGTCTCTCATCACGCCTGTCTTTATATATGGCGCCGAACCAATTTCCACCTCAGATGAGAGAATGCTTGGTGGTGATCGAAGCCCAACTAAAAACTTCTGAGAATCTAAGGGGTCAGCACTCTGGTTGCAACGCAACTCCATATCGAGTATCGCCACGCCTTTGACGTAGAATACTCTACTCGCATGTTCTTTGGGTTACCACGACCACCACGAAAACTTCCCCGAAGGGTCGTTCCCAACGATCAGGTTGAAGGGGTTCCAACCTGATCACCCGTGGTACCAAATTTAAAGTCTTTTGGTAAGACATCGTAGCACCATTCGGCTCCGGACTGGTGGCTGGGAGCTCCGGCTAAGAAGTTGTTATATTCAGAACCCGCTGATGGACGACGCAGAAGAAGCAGACCTAACCTAACTTGTTAGCCCTTAGAATTCCTAACTGCCGCCAAATAGAGGAGGAAAGATTTGGCTGGCGAAGCATGCTAGATCGATTTTCGGTTGTAATGGCCACATAAGTAAGTAAATAGTAGTTGTATAACAATGCTAATTACAATGCTCAGCGATACTTAATGGATGATAGTAATTTATTAAATTCTTGAAACAATGTTATTTAGTTATTGTGTGATTACATATGGGAATTTGCTGAGTTATGGACGTGACATTCGCACGCATTTAATATGGTATAATCCAAAGACAAATGAAAGGATGTGATTCAGATTTTCAGTGTTTAATAGAAATAATAAATAATAATTTTATAGAAATACATAATTAGGGAAAAATGGGAATGGTCGAATGATTGATATTAAAATATTAGCCAATATAAAATGATACGGACGTGACAAAATGTGGAAGTGACAGCCATCATCTAGCGGGTACCAGAATGGGATTTTCCGGCGGTTTTCACAATGAAGACCTGTACGCATACAATGTAGCATTGAAGCCGAATAGCCTACTTGATGATTATACTTACCTCATTATTTCAAGACGTATTCCGCCAGTCTTTCTAAGTTCAAACAAATTTTACCAATACGTGATCCTATTAGCAGATGGTCGATCTTTCTCTTTGTTCACGCGGTTCATCACTGAGCTCAAAACATTTATATTGAAAATGATTTTCATTTTCTAGCTCGATAAGCTTTTGAATTGAAATAATTTTTGGAATTAAAATTAACTAGTATATGTAATTTCTACATATTTATATATTATATATACTTCTATATATAATTTCACATACAAATATATGTATATTAGTGCGGATCAAATGGTATATAGGGTAAAAATTCGATTTTTTATAGCTCTAGCGAATTTGATGGGTAATATGGAGTAACTTTGTCATAGAAACCCTAGTTCGAGAGCTGATTTCGAGCCGCCGTAATTTTCTCTACATATAAATATTGAGAAGGTAATAAACGGCTGAATCGAATTTCTACAACAATTTGTGTGAAATCGTTACAGGTCCCTAACTTATATTTTACGGTAAACATTTTAGGTCATTTGAAATTTAAGATTGCCATATGAAAAATAAAATTTTCCACAGAATAATATTTTTTTTTTTTTTATAATGGAACACCAATTTTACAAGAGCCTAAAATTTACGAGTATTCTCATAATAGTATTACTTGAAAAAAGAGCAATAATATTTGTAAAATGTGCATAGAATGTTCGAAAGCAAGCAGCAAAAATATTGACCACAAAATACCGATTTTTAATATTGCCAAGTTCAAAATCGATTTTTGAGATATGCTTTCTTCGGCAAAGTAGCTCAAAATGGTCAACTGACTGAATGCCTAAAGTCCAGCCGATCACTTGACTTTAACTCTAATCCATAGAATATTGTTAGAGGGTGTAAAATGTCATCAAAAGAGTAGGACCACCCTAATGTACCATATGTATTTGTTCATTTAAATAAAATGATATTATGCATACAAAAATTCAATTTGATTTTCAACAAACCGTTTTTTTTTGTTTTTTTTGGTTTTTGGTGCGGGGAATCATTTTTCTTTTCATCGTTTTATCGCCTTATACGGATTCGCCCATTAGATCGCGTCAAACTGAAATACATTTATTGCGATGCGCACCTTTTTTATTGCCAATACGTGCTTGACTGGCCACTGACAATAAAATCAAAAAAAAAAAAACAAAAAAAATTTCGCCATAAAAAATAAAAATTCGACAAATATGACGCGATCTCATTCTACGGTCGATCTTCATTCTTCATTTCAAGGAAACAACACACATTAAAATGTATTCCCTGACAGAACGCGCGTGTTTGCTTATCTATTAATCTAAAGTTGGGAGCTAGCTAGTATTTTGTTTGTAGTTAGCAACAGTTATTGCTGATGATTCTATATATATCATACAATTATGTCCGTCTGTTGTACCTTCATAGTAGCACACATAGTATAAAATACTTTTATCGATAAAGACTTGAAATTTTCCTAGTAAAATAATTAAATAACATGATTTTCTATTATTTATTTAATAATTTATTTCAACTCTTCAGTGAAATGTGTTATATATAATATATTGTTAGTACAATGGTGCTTAAAAATATTGTTTTCTAATTATATCATAATTTCGCTATGAAAGTAATTGATCTGCAAGGGAAACATTAAAACCATACGACTACTTTAACAATAATTTAGGTTTAAATTGAACCAAAAAAACTGATTACATATACGAAAATATGTAAATATTTACATACAAATTAGACAGCAACAAAAATGTTCGACATTGGGGGCTTATCACAAGAATACTGGAATGTTGATTATAATGGTTTACTAAATACTTAAACGATATATATAGATATTGTATTAAAATCATTATTATTATATTATTATACTTAATACTTTTTGAAATTGTGTATGTTTATGTTTCAATAGCGGCTACACTACGTCGCAGCTCCGGATGTTCCAACGGGTCTCGTGTCGTCTCATCATAATCGGGCTGTATGCTGTGATGGTTCGCTTCGGGCATCTTCTCCACTTCGATATCAATGTATTCATCATCTTCTCCAACATTTGATTTGCTATCAACAACATCGAGAACCTCTTTCTTCACTTCCGAGAGCACAAGATCGCGCTTCTTTACATCTTTCACCTCAGCTCGTACACTTGGGCGATCCTCTTTTGGCGTTGTGTTCACATCGGATTGCATTTCTGTATTGGAATTATTTATTTCATGATCCAGCAGATGATGATCCAATTCGGCACGAAAATAAAATTTTTCAGAACATAAATTGCAGTCATAAGGTCTCGCATTTAGACCATGTTCACTCATATGATTCAATAGACCACTGGGTGCTGTGAACACAGCTGAACAAATATAACAAATGAATCCACGATCCTCGCACCCAGCAAATGTATGTTCGACCAGATGCTCCTGCAGTTTGTTTGCATGCGGCAATATCATTTTGCAGAGATTGCAACGATTCTCTACATAATGTCGCAAGTCGATAGAGCGCATTTCGTAGGTCTCGCGATTTTTAAATTTATTACTGAGACCATGTTTCCTACAGCATCGTTCGCACACCTTAGCCTCGCCTATCGCATTTGGTATGGGCTCCAGACACAGGGCACAGACAACCTCTTGTACGTTTGTAGATTTAGTATGGAATCTAAAGTGGCAAAAAACAAGAATGAAAAAGCAGAAAAGAAAAAGGTAAGGGTATAATACGGGTAGAATTATATTTAGAAGAGTTAAAAGTCTAAAGGGCATAAGTGTCAAAAAGTCACCATACAAAAGATTAACAGTTGGGCCAGCTCTATCATCATTATTTCAAACACTGCATAGCCGTCGGAAGCTTTCATTTGTATTTTTCATGATTTAAACTGATTTAAAATTCTTTTTTGACACTTGAAGCTCTTTTTTCTGTTTTGACCAACAAACAAACATTTGCCGTAAACTTACTTTGCATGCAATCCGATTTCGAAATCGGAATGCAGTGATTGACGACAGCAAATACATTGAACGGGCATTTGTCCCTCGGTATTATGTTCGGAGAGGTGTGTTTTGAAGGCATGAACATCATTCAAAGGTTGCGCACAATGAGAACACTTTCCGGATTGACCCACCTTGGAATGTTGCAGCTTATGCTCGGCCAAAATGGCCGGTGATGGAAAGACTTCATCACAGATGAGACACTTATGCTTGCCGGTCGAATTATGGCAGGTCTTCATATGATGTTCCAGCTCGGAACGTGATTTAAAGTTACCCGAACAGTAGGCGCACTGAAGACTTACACCCGTCTTCATGTTATGCACAATTTTGCGATGTGAATTAACCTCGGACTCGGTACGGAAATCATTACGTTCACAAATATCACATCTGAGGCCAGTCATCGAGGCGGCACCATCGTTCGGCATACGACGTACTGGTATATCAGCTTGTTGTTGCGCTTGTGGTGGTGGCGGCGCCGAGCTATTGGAACCCAAGAAATAATTTCCCACAACTGTTTTATCCTGTTGATGTTTCGCATACAAGTCCATAAGTGTACGATTTGTATCGAAGTAACGTTGACTGAGTCCGTACATGAGAGCTGGATGCTTCATGGCGCTGGTATCAACTTGTAATGGACTGTAGAACTTGCCGGGCGGAAAGAGACCCTTATTTAGGTGTGCAGCAAATGCGACATTGTAGTCGAGAATATTGTTGTTATTATTTTGCGAAGCCAGCGGGACCATTGGCGCCTTTCCAAAGAACGAATTCACATAAAGAGCATTCGCCATCGGGCTGATGGCATTATTTGAGACGAGAGGCGCATGCTCCTCAAATGATTCTTTTCCACCACACGGTGAGTTCGGTTCATTTCCACCATGTTGGCTTTGCATGTGACGATCAAGCAGGAATTCTACATGAAATGTCTCCGGACATGACGGACAACGAAACTGTCGCGCATGAGCTGCCAAATGGAAATGCATCTCAAGGTCTGAGGCGCAAACAGCACGGCAAAACATGCATTGAAGAGAATTTGAAGCATTCTGGTTGCCCCCATTCACAGCTTGATGGCGTGTCTTCACGTGGTGATTAAAGTCCGACTCTGCGCGGAAGATTTCCATACAAGCGGAACATCTGTAGAGCTTCGTCTCGGCTGAGTGCGAGCAAGCGAAATGAACCTGTATTGCGACTTTCGACTCGAATAGCTCGGAGCATAGTGAACACTTGTATATCGGAATGACATGTTGATCGAGCAAATGCTTTTGCAATTCTTCCGGCTTGACATAGGTCTTATTGCAATTGCCGGCACAATTGTATTCAGAGTTGGTGATGAGAAAGTGCGATATCACATGCTGCTCGAATTCGGATTGCTCACGTACCGACATTCCACAATGGTGACATATCAAATTCAGACCCTGAGTGATATGCGATTTTAGATGATTGCGAAAACTCTCAAAATCCGGTAGTCCAGCATTGCATTGATTGCAAAAGAAGACTCCGGGTTTCTCATTTGCGGCTGTTGTTGGGGGTGATGGTTGCGGCGTCTCCGGTGATTGCGATCGTCGTTTGTTTTGCGATAAATCGGTGGGTTGTTCTTCCTTCGTTGCGCCGGCATCCATTTTCGTCGCTGGACTTTGTGTGCTTGGCTCAACCTTTATGGAATTATCCTCGTGGGTGCCATTACAATTTTGTGATTGCGCAGAGACTAAACGCGGACTGAAGGTGCCAGAGGCAGCCATGCGATTGAAATGTTCAAAATATGAATTGGGACTGGTCAAACGATCGATATGTGCGGTGCGCATATGCTGGAACATTGTTGGTATATTCGGAAATTTCATGGTGCAATACTCACAGGCGAGTTGAAAACCATTCGCATCACTTGTATTTGTAGTCGGAGCATCCGGTGCGCTAGCTGCCAGTTCCTTCTCGTGCATTGATTGTAAATGCGAATTCAGCTGATCCAAGGCGGTAAAGTCTGACTTTGCGCAGAAGCTACACGTGAAAAAACTGTTGGCCACTGTACGCAAACGCTTCGGATATTCCATACGACTGGGACTACTATCCGAGGCTATGCTGCTGGCCATGGCATAGCGACGCTTATGCAGGCTACCATTACTCGATGCTGAGCCAGTGGAACGCGGACTATAGTTTAAAGCTTGATGAGGATTGCCGCCGGCTGCCAGGAGGGCAGCTTGCTTCTTGTGATTCTGCATGTGTGATGTAAGAGCAGCAGCCGTATTATAGCCTCTATTGCATATGGTGCATTGGAAGGGTTTTTGATTATCGTGAGTTTTCATATGAATCTTCAAATGATCACTGCAGGAGAAAGGGAGAGAGTGGAAACGATCAATAATGATTGGAATGGCATAACATGCAATCATAGGTACCTTCTCGAAAAGGCGGCCTCACAATGCGGACATTTATACCGACGATCGCCAGTGTGCAGTTTGGTGTGACGATCTCGAGAACGTTTGTGCTTAAAGAGTCGAGCACAATAATCGCATTTAAATGGTAGATGTTCGGCGTGACTCTGTAATGTTCCAAAAAAAAATTAGAGTTTAATATTGAAAGTGAGTAGCTTTCACTACCAATATTAATTATTTTAACAACAAAGTGCGTCAATCTATGAATCAGTCGCTGATATACATAATATTGTCATGTTTGCTTTTCGCTTGGTATTCTAAAGCAAATCGCAACATCATCATCATCATCATCGTTATCGTCAACTATTATGACATTTCATCTACTTAAAATTCTTAGAATAAGTGTACAAATGTTAAATGTTACTGTGTGATGATCCTTAGCTAAGCTATGAAACCGACCAACACACGACCAGCATATAAATCTACTTCTGTGGCAGTTGATATCTGTTTGTTTTATGCCGACCGTAGGTGGCGTTCTTGGGGGCTGCAACGCATTCTGCGCACACAAAATTTAATGCGAAATGTTTTGTTTTTGTGTTGTTTTGGCATGAACTTGAGCATTTTATGTGCGTTGCGGTGATTTTACTTTGAACTTTAGCGCACATGGAGCACCGAGCGAGCACCAGCACCAGTTTGAGTCTACAAATCAGGCTATTTGTATGCAGATTGGTAACAACACTTATTGCACAATATCAGACAAGTTATCGTGTTGATTATTGTTTTTTAAACTGCTCAGCAAATCATTGTACAAAGAACGTGAAGCGATCACAGCAACCGAACCTGAACCGAAGCGAAGCGACGACGACGACGACATCAAAAGTTGTCAGCGCGTAAAACAACATATCGCAATGATGTGATTTTATCTTGTTTCTTCTGCTTCTGCTGCTGTTACTTTTTTTGCTATTGCTTATTCTTAAACGTTGACTTCTAGCAAGTGTGACAAAAGTAGCTTACTGCTATCATTACTACTTATGCATACAATTAGTAGGTGATGTAAATAAAATTGTAAAGAATTTACGCCACTTTTCATAATGCATGCAGTGTAATCACCCATGGACACCAGAACATTGAATAAAATCTTGCTTTATAGATAGGGGAAACTGGGAGGGCTTGAACCAGCATGAAATTCAATAATTGACGAAAATTTGTATTTGACTCATCTTCAGTCGATGCTTTAATTTAATTTTTGTAACTATGAACTATTGGAATGAAAACCCTAAGCTCTTAGCGTATACATATAATATCATTTTTTATGCAATTTACATTCAGTATGGGTAGTATGGCGGTAAATGGTGCCCTACTTGAGATCAAAGCTTCAAAAAAATTGAAGGAAAATCAACAAAAAACCTCAGAACTGCTCATCACAGCGGCTGTCATTCCCTGAGCGTTCATAATGAAATATATGACTGACCTTCAAACATTTTTTTCTACAAAATTTTTTTGGAACATACTTGCTCCCTATCTTTTCTTCTTAGGATAGTTTCGCTGCAAAATTTACATTTTCAATGAATTTACTTTCACCGGTGTCAGAGCATCTCTGAAGGGGTATGATGTATGACCGACTCCCAGTTATTTTTCTACAAAAACATTTCCCTTAAACATACTTACTTCCTATATATAACTATTATGGGGTCTCCTCTACAAAATAAACCCACCAATATGCGAAAATATCTAAACCTCTAAATATATGTACTTCCTACCTTGAGGGGGGTTCCTTTTCAAAATGTATATTTCTATTAAGCCTGCTCCCACTCTTGCCAGGGTATGTTATGTTATGTTATTGTGGCTGCCCTCTCTCTCTGAGACGACACACTTAGGCCAGAAAGGTCCATTGTAATACCACCGAGTTTCTCTTCCAATACTGTTGTGCGTGTTAAATTTGGACAGCATTAGAAGGGACCTACTTATATTAGCCGATATCCGAACGGCAGAATCCTCGCGACATCATTTTAACTTTAGTCTTTTCGATATTAAATTTTTTTAATTTTTTTATGCTTCAGCCAGGGATTGAACCCTCCAGGGTAACTCTAGAGCGATATAAAGTAGGACCAAGCCCCATTCATTTTCCTACGCCAACAGCACTTCCTCCTCTAAACATATTCACTCCCTATCTCCAACCCTTATAAGACTCCCATACAAAATGAACTTAAAATATATAAAAATCTAGAAATACCCGTCTCTGTTACGTAACGGAAAACAAAAAAATATCACCTATGAACATTCGAAGAGCAAGACGTGCAAAAGAATACAAACATTCATCAAAAGTTGCTGACACAAAGCTACAGATAGTGTATGTATGGAATTTTTAAAATTATTGTATTTTATCGTCCGTCTTTGCTCACAATTCTCACAACTGTCCGACGCGGTCTGCCTTATTAAAGTTGTGAAAATATTTTAACACAACATTTTAATTGCTCAAGATTGTCAAGATAGCATTTTATTGAATACACAAGTTTGCACAAATTTGAATGAATGCCAAGCGTACTTGTAACTCAGTCAAATCAATGCGGAAGCAAAAAAGATGGACACATGTACATGCTACTTAATGCCACCACCCCGCCCAGCTATAAAATAACTTGTTTTGCAACATAGAAACACCCTTCCCACATTATTTGCACACGAGTAATTCACCCTTCTCGTTCATGTGTGCATCATGCTTACCTGCTCGTGTTTCTTTAAGTAACCAAGTCGCGGAAATGATTTCTCACAGAACTGACACTGATAGGATCCGTCGGCGCTGACTGCCTTAATGCCATCGCCTGTCATCTTATCAAACTTGACTTCAGTGCCATTCTTATCGATTTTACGTAATTTCGTTGGAATTTTCACCGCATGCTCGATATGATGACGATGGGGATGGTGTCGACCCTGTTGACGTTTTATTAAATTATTAGCGCCACCGCCATCGGATGCCTCACACTTTTTATCACCCGTTGCGACATCCTTGTTGCCATCATAATCATCTGCACCATTATCGCCGCTACCGTTTAGTCTTATGTCATCTCGACGTAGACGATGTGTCTGAGTCGTAGCATCGCCGTCATCATCGTGCTGATGCAAACTATGCAAACTTTGCAGATGCAGTTGATGTGCAGCCACCGACTGTAAATGTTGCTGTTGATTATGATGATGCAGATGTTGATGATGATGATGATGCTGAAGTTGCTGATGCAAGGAATTTGGTGTGATGGTACCATCCGATATGGAAGGTGAATAGCTTGATGAAGTGTGCGTTGAATACATGTCTATAAAAATGAGAGAGAGAGAGAGAGAGAGAGAGAAAAAAGTGGCAACAAATTAATTAACACTGGGGTCAAATACATACTGTTGCATGTATCATTCAAAATAGATCGTCTTTAATTAGAGTATCATAACGCAAATGATTGCGTAGGTGTCCGCATCCTTATTAATTAACACCACACCACACCAACAATTATCAACAGCAATCAACAGTAGCAATGACAGGAAATGATTTCTCAGTTTACCACAAAAAAAAAAAAACTACAACAAATTATTATAATTTTAGTGGGGTAATCATATCAGAAACAAAAAAAAAAAACTATAAAACAAAGACGTAAGTGCGTCTAATTTAATTAAGCCGCTGGGACATCATCCCAGCACTCAGACAGACTACATAGTCTAATTGGTATGTCTAAATTGTGTGCTCATGTGTATGCGTGTGTGTGTGTGTAACTAATCATCAAAACTAACCGCCTAATCTGTCCTTTTTAATCACAAGATGAAAATTTATCATCTTTCTTCTTTGCATCTGCATGCAAACTAATTGTGACTAATACATACGGCTATGTGCAATGAGAACGTCTTTTTGTTTTTCTTAATTGTTTATGGCGACGCGACACTATATATACAACAACGTATATAATATATACATAATGTAGTCGATATGTTTTATTGTACGCCCGTCTGTTATTAAATGATTTCATTTTGCCTCACAAGTACATAAATTTGACTCACTGTCTTCGATTGTTCTAATGAAACTGTAAATAAACTAAGGGGAAACCATAATTAAAAGCGTGATTCTGTGGGAATCAACATTAATACGAGCATATATATGTATGTAGTATGGGTTTGGCGTGACTATATCACAAACAATTTGCACATCTTCTGACCAATGAGCAAATAAGAATTAGGAGAATTAAATTCAAATAGACATGCAAGCCAGCTTTTATACACTGAACATTTTTAATAATATCGAATTTTAGATATCTTAAACTATCCCTATCTGTCATCTTAGCTCACTGCTCAACTCCCATTGTATAGTGAAAATTGGGAACAACTTCTCAAAATTTTCACCTTTCGACAAGAATTGGCAATTTTTCCGGCTGTAACAATTTGCCAAAAATGCTTCTTAAAAAGAGTCACAGAGCTCTTAGCTATGTTAAAGTTATGTCACAAGGGTTCTGGCGTTCGGTACCGGCTAATATAAATTTAACACGCACGACAGTATTGGAAGAGAAGCTCGGTGGTATCACAATGGGCCTTTCTGGCCTAAGTGTATCCTCTCAGAGGGAGGGCAACCACATAACCTAACCTAACCTAACCTAATCTATCAACAATTTCAGGTCAGATATGAACAAAAAATCACGCTCTAGAAGTCTCTGATCATATCTAGAATGCCGTTATCGATTTAGTTAAGCGCAATGAATTTTAGGGGCACAGTGCAGCTATATCAAATCAATGGAAGTACAAACTCCAGATAATAGGGTTTGATAATCGGAACCCATAGGACAGTGAAGAGGAAGAACCACCTCTGATGGAAGGACCAAGTACTGGAAAAACTCTTAGAGCTTAGAATTTCAAACTACCACTGAAGAACGAAAAACAAAGACGATTTTTACATATTTGTTTCGGTCAAAATTCATCAAAATCGTCTATGATAGCCAGTGAAGTATATTAACTGTGAAGCAGTTGAGAAGTTCGAAATGATCATGATTGAAAACTAATAAGGATAAATCAACACTTAATACCTACGTTGGTGCTAAAAATTATTAATATAATTTTTTTTTTTTGTGAATAATAACCTTTGGTTTGGGAGTTTGAAATATAATCTACTTGATTTTAGATTGTGCTCTAAGGAGTAATCAACTTTGGAACTACATAAAATCTTCAACGATACGTAGGTTGCCTTTTATATTTTGTTAAAAAGTATGATGTAGAACGTTTTTGTCAAATCTGACCTTTCCATTGGAAAGGTTCGTTTATGCGATTTTTTTGGCATAAACGAACTATACAAAGCGCTATTTGTGTTGTTTACAGCGACTTGAAAAACTCATCTTGGTAAAAAAAATGGATTTAACTCGTGAACATTTTTGAGCTATGATTTTTTACGATTTTCAAAGTGAATTATCTCAACAACAGACCAAGCTTGGCCGCCGTTCGTTTCAGGATGAATTTCGTGAAGGTTGTCCAAAATCGGTCGTTGTGCCAGGCATCCTTGGGCATACCACCGCCCAGTGCACTCGATAATGCATCAACACTTAGCTGTTAGAAAGATTTGTTCTCGTTGGATTCTGCATATTTAACAATCGCTCAAAAAAAGGCTCTTATCGATTGGTGCAAAGAAATGATGAAAAAATTCCATCGCGGTGCTTCGAAAGACGGTTATAAGATCGTGACAGGTGACAAATCATGGATATATGCGTATGAGCCCTAAACAAAACAGCAATCGACCATGTGGGTCTTCCAAGACGAGCCGCACCCAACAAAAACCATATTGTGGAGGTGTCTCAGTCGAAGTGGCAAAAGTATTTCGACAATTGGTTTGAGCGCATGCTTGAGTGGACAAACCTTCATGGAGAATACTTTGAAAAACAATAGAACCATTTTTGATGATAATCAAATACATTTCATACTTTAAAAAAATATATAAAAGGCAACCTCGCGCACTGCTAAAGCAGAAGCTAAAATCATGGTCTATCAAATTATACCAAAACGGCAAAGGGTTGATTGATTGATTTCCCCTTAACAAAATTGAGCTTTTCCTCTGCACTCCAAGGAAAAAATGATGTTCATGTTTTTACGTCTATATTTACATATACTTCACATTCATATTATTCCCTTATAGGATTCTGAAAGAGATCAGTAAGCAAACAGGACATTTTCATTCTAGAAATAATTTTTTGACGTATGTGGTATGTATTCGTTTATAATCACATTATATTTGAAGAAAAATAAAGATGCAATTTTATAATGAAGAAAAAAAAACTTGAAACAAGATTTTTATAACAATATTTATTTATTTGACAGACCTTTCGATAGTAAAAATTTGACATGCAAGAAAGAAAAGAAAGAGTTTTGTGATAAAGCTCGGTAATCGGTTAACATAAGTTGTTTTTTTTTTCAATAATGCTCAAATTAAGTATGCTATGACTTTTGGAAGTATCTGATAGGTCTTGCTGATACATCTCTTTTAAGAAACGTTGGCATTTTATGATACTTTAATCAATTTTGTGTCCATACAACACTAAAAAAGTTTGCATAAAGAGTATACGATGTCGCATATGTTTGCTCTTTGACATAACCTACGTTAACCTGCGACAGATAGGTAGAGGCAATTTGGAGTTGAATTAAGTAATTCACACCCTTAGCCTAGGATAATTGTGAATCCATATGTAAAACATTTCAGGAGTCACCTAATAATCGTGAAGTATTATTTTTATATCCTAGAATCTAGAGAGTTAAAGAATATATATTATTGATTAGCATTATGTTCTGAGTAAATTTAGATACGTTTATCTGTCTTCTGTGATAATAACTGCCTTAATTATAGAGCGACCAAGCTTAAAGTTGGCACATGAAATTATTTTCATCAGCGAAAAGTTGAGTTCGCAAATGGGCATAATCGAATACAAATTATGTTGTGGACCATGGTTTTTTAGACTTTACGAGTTATTATATGGAACTAATGTTATAAAACTTGGCATATAAAGTAAGTCTGACCATAGAATGGAGATATTAAAAAATTGATCCAATCGGATAAAAATAACGCCTACCACTCATACAAAAATATATTATGGAATGTATATTTTCACACTAAACACGAAAATTTCAAGCTATCGCAAGAAAACTAGGTATTACGAAAAACTATCTACCCATTTACATAGTATGATTTATTTCTGAAGGGATTGTTAGCTGTCAAAATCCAACGGCAATTTTGATTTTACTCTCTTCTCCACGAAATAATCGATAAAAACAGAGTTGCATATAGGAAAATTGAACAAAGTTATCGGAATTTGCACAAAATCCTAGATTATGGCGGTAGTAATTTCATATGGGAAATCTGCTTGTTTGAAATTAGATTTGAATGAAGATGATGTGTAAACATACAATTAGTCTGATCGCAGAATGTTTGTATATTAGAAAATTGACGCAATTAAATGAAATCCACTTCTCTACCTTCCATATAAAAATGCGTTGTTGAATGTGATTTTTTCACACTTTAAATACTAAAATATGAAGTTATCAAGATGAAATTCAATACATACGAATGTATTTATTAACTAATATAAATAGTCGACAATGGACTGGTTCGAATAACGGTTAGGTTAGGTTATGTGGCTGTCCTCTCTCTCTCTGAAAGGACACACTTAGGCCAGAAAGGCCCATTGTGATACCACAGACCGAAAAAGGGTTCTGCCTTTGGGAACCTACTTATATTAACCAGTCCCTAACTGCAGAACCCTTATGACCTAACTTTAACTTAGTTTTTGTCACAGAGCTCTTTTAAGAAGCATTTCTTGGCACATTATTACTGCCGGAAAAATTGCCAATTCTAGCCGGCAGGTGGGTACCGTTCGAAAGAAAAATCATTTCGATAAAATATTTGTTATACTTCATTCTAGGATTGAACCCAAGACCTACACAGATCAGAAGGCCAACGCACTAACCGCTAAGCTATGGCACCCGTTTTCGAATAAAAGCCACACCTACTTTCCATACAAAATTGTGTTGTTAAATGTGTTTTTTTCACACTTTGGACATGAAAATATAAAGTTATCAAGCTGAAATTGTCTACATAAGATTATATTTACTAATATTTAGACATATTCGTAAATAGGTTAAATCATATCAAAAATACGTATACTTTCTATACAATACTTTGGTTGTTGAATGTATGTTTTCACACTTTAGACACAAGAATTTAGAGTTATGAAGCTGAAACTTGGTATATACGATTATATTGAGTAAAAAAATTTATATATATAAAAAAATGGATTGAATCGGTTAAAAATCGCGCCTACATGATATAAAATCGTATGCATCCACGTGCACATTTTCACATTTCGTGCTTGAAAATAGAAGGCTAGAGAACTGATATTCGGCGCATATGATTATTTTTATGAATCTTGCCTGCCTTCAGTGCAAAATGCCATTGCTATGGTATTATCTAATTGAAGTTTCCCACATTGTTCAATATTATAAAATTAATTCGACCCAATTGGTGTTGATTATAATATGTATGCATGGTATAATTACCGTTGTTAACAAGTTCCTTTGTTGCTTGAATTTTCTCAATTAAATTCTCAAGTCTTGAGCTGGGTCCACGATATAACATTTTCAAAGCCATGACCATGATATGTACTCGTAATACATTAATCAATATGTTTTTTTAAAATTGTTTTTTTTTTTTTTGCGATTTTTTTTTTTTTATAAAAACTAATTTGATTTTCTCTTTTTTTTTTTAATTCACTAGTAATTTAGGTTAAATATTTATATTTATTATAGACACATTTGCATGTATATTATGTTTGTGTATCATTTATAATTTTTTTTTTTTTAATTTTGTTCTAATTAAACTAAAACACGTATGTAATCATTTATTCATTCATTAAAACCAAAGGATCAATCACATCACAGTTAATATATGTATGCATGTGTGCGTTTATATATTTATGTATACAAAATAACAATAACAACAACAATAAGAATAATAATAATAATAATAATATTCATCACTAAACACACTTTGTTGGATATTGTCATGGCCAACGAGACGACAACTGACGTCCAAATAAAGCGAGCACCAAAAAGTAACTAAATTGTCGGTGGCCACAGTAGCCAAACGTAACGCGCAACGAACCGAACAACATCGATTCGATGTGGCTGGCGCAGGAACACAATTACACTCTCGTCAACGAGGCGAAATGGGACGCCATACATTGTGCAAACTGCTAATGATACGATCAGCTGCAAACCAACAACAACACCAACAACGACAAATGAAAATTGTGATGACAGACCCTATCAGCAACCACAGTAGCCGCGGCAGCAACTGCGGCAACGGAGCCAGCGACTAGTATATACTCATATGCACATACATATGTACAATATGTAAATAAAACCAGCTTTGAATGTGCTATGGCAAAGAGGCAGAGCAGCTGACTTATTCACACAACGAAGAAACGAGCACAAAAACGAATCAAGTGAATGAAGAATAAATAATGAAAAAAAAGAAAAAAGAACGCGGCACTCAAAACAAGTATTCGAACGGATATAGCTTATATGTAGAATAGCGTGCAAATAACGAATGGTATAGCTTATAGACTCGTATATACGGGTACACGCACAGACACCACCAGACGTGTGTTGCCTACAAGATAAGTTTAACGACTGACTCTACCATATCTGCCTGCCACACACACTGGTGCAATGGGATAGAGTCGCATAAGAGCGCCATGCTGTGCGACAGGCAATACTGCACAGTGCCTTGGGTCGCTCCAATACAAGTCGAACTGTTAACAAATGAGATATCGAAGAAATACCATCACATTTCCACTGAACAGGACCGGTCGATACCCACATACACACACACACACCCATGCACACATAGACATTACTTATTGGTTACTTTGCGAGCAACAGCAATAGCAAGGGTGGTAGTGGTTAAGGTGGTGTTAATGATGCCGACGGTTTGGTGGCATCGTTGTTTTCATCGTTTTAGTCGACATCGTCGTCTGTGTGCGAATGCGAGCACAAAAAATCTACTGCCACCTGCTGATACAATTGCGAGTGGACTCGCATATGTGATAGAGCGAGATAATGTGCGTTATTGAAAAAGGCGGAGCATGGGCGATTAATGGAACATGAATGACTGTGTAAAATGTTACGATATTATCTATATGGTATTATTTTATTGTCAATTGTGGCGCCACCAACACCATTTGCTAGGCGCTTCTTCGATGATGATAGTGCTAAATGTATTATTATTGTATTAATGGATGAATATTGCCATCATCAATTACGTTGTAGATTTCAAATTTGGATTATCCGTAAATGCGTCGTACAATCAGAAAGATCAAGCGATGAAAATGAACGCCATGTGATATGAGAAATGTAGAAAAAATATTTGAATAAATGTAATTCTGTTGGTGGGTGCTGTAGCTCAGTGGTTAGTGCGTTGGCATTCTAATCTGTAGGTCGTGGGATCAATCCCCGGCTGAAGCATAACAAAATTTAATATCGAAAAGATTTTTCTTTCGAACGATACCCACCTACTGGCAAGAAATGGCAATTTTTCCGGCAGTAACATTTTGTCAAAAATGCTTCTTAAAAGAGCTCTGTGACAAAACTAAGTTAAAGTCATGTCACAAGGGTTCTGCCTATTTCTGTTGTCTGAAGCAACTAAAAAAAAAAATAAATATGTGGCACTTAAAGCCACACAAAGATCAGAAGGCGAACACACTAACCACTGAGCTACGGCACCCACTGTCTGAAGCAACTGTCAAACTTAAAATAATAAAAAAAGGGCTCTTTGGACAATCTTTTCTTCCATTACTGTTGTGCGGTTAAATTTTGGACAGTATTAGAAGGGACCTCCTTAGTTTAGCTGTCTCCGAATGGCAGAACTCTTACGACATCACTTTTTCTGAGCTTTGTCATAGACTTCTTTTGGAAGCTCTTCCATGGCAAATTGTTACTGCCGGAAGAATTTCCAATTTCTTGTCGACAGGTGGGTACTGTTCGAAAGAAGAATCTTTTCGATAATAAATTTTTTTATGATTCAGCCCGGGATTGAACTTATGACCAACTTATTATAGGGCCAACACACTGAACATTGAGCTGCGGCAACCACAAGACCGTCAAACTTACAAGGCTTTAATCAAGAATATATAACTGTATTCGTAGAAGGCCTCTAGTGTCACTTAGCGCTACTATTTAGAAACTTCCAAAAATTTCGTGAGAATTAAAAGAAAAAAATATATATGTGCACTTATAAGTCCCGAAGGGCTCTTTGGCTGAGCTTCTCCTCGATTACTGTTGGGCGTGTTAAATTTTGGACAGCATTGGAAGGGATCTACTTATTTTAGCCGGTTCCGAACCGCAGAACTCGTGCGACATCACTTTTTCTGAGCTTTGACACAAAGTTCTTATAGAGACTTTTCTACGGGAAATTGGTACTGCCGGAAGAATTGCCAATTGCCTCCCGATAGATGGGTACCGTTCGAAAGAAAAATCTTTTCGATATTAAATTTGTTATTATTTAACCGGTAATTGAATGCACGGCCTACAGATCACTGAGCTACGCCATCTAAACGTGAGAATTACAACAACAAACGGGGTATGAAGAACAAGAGCCTCTATCCACCAAAAGTTGAGTTGCCAACTCTCTGAATCTATACAATGTAAAGTACAGTATTTAATACTGAAATATCGGTGTAGGAAAAAGAAAAGCCAATCGCGGCAAATTTTAGTTTCGTCGATTGCGTTCCGGTAATTTTGATGTCAACGATTGCACAAGAAACCCATTTGGAACCACTTAAATAAGGCTGGGTAGAAAAATATACTCGATGTATGGGTGCCGCACGAATTAACACAAGAAACGTAATGGTCCGATAATCGATACAAAAATTGACCCATTTCTGAAGCGAATGGTGACTGGTGATGAGAAGTGGGTCATTTACGACAACGTCGTTGTGAAAACAACCGTGGTCGTGGTCGCGGTGAGCCGGCATACATGGTGGTCAAAGCAGGACAGGCGGTCAGGAAGATTTTGCTGTATGTTTGGTTGGGATTGGTGGAATTGACAGGAAATTATCTACTATTAGCTGCTCTCCTACTGCCAGACTCTTAATTTGGACCAGTACTTTCAACAATTGGACCGTCTGTAAGAAGCAATAGCCCAGAAGTTGCCAGTAGGGGAGGAATTATGTTCCATCAGGACAACGCCAGGCCACACACATCGATAGTGACTCGCCAGAAGCTCCGGGAGTTTGGTTGGGACGTTGCATCCACCTTATAGTCCGGATCTGGCACCAAGTGATTACTACCTGTTCCGGTTAATGGCGAATGATTTTGCTGGTGAAAAATTCGCCTCAAGAGAAACTTGTGAAAAAATGGGACAGTATTTTTTTGCCAATAGGGAAGAGGGTTTCTATGAGAGTGACATTATGAAATTACCTTCAAATTCGCAAGAAGTTATCGAACAAAACAGTACACATTTGGACCGTCTGTAGGAATCAATAGCCCAGAAGTGGCCAGTAGATAAGAAATTGTGTTCCACCAGGACAGCGCCAGCACACGAACACACACATTGATAGTGACTCGCCAGAAGCTCCGCAAGCTTGTTTTGGAGGTTCTTATGCATATATCTCATAGTCCGGATGTGGCACCAAGTGATTACAACCTGTTCCGGTTTATGGCGAATGATTTTGCTGGTGAAAAATTCATCTCAAGAGAAACTTGTGAAAAAATGGGACAGTATTTTTTTGCAAATAGGGAAGAGGGTTTCTATGAGAGTGACATTATGAAATTACCTTCAAATTCGCAAGAAGTTATCGAACAAAACGGTACACATTTGACCTAAATCGGATCATTCTAACTATGCTAAATAAACCTTCAATTTAATGCAAAAATAATGGATTTATTTTTACTAGACCTTATATTAGCTGCTCTCCCACGGCCAGACTCTTAATTTGGACCTGCACTTAAGCTTAAAGCTTACGAAAATCTACCCAGTTTTTTTTTTTTGCCAATAAGGACAAGGGTTTCTATGGGGAAGGCATAATGTAATTTTCTAAAAAATGGCAAAAAGATATCAAACAAAATGATACATATTTGACCAAAGTCAGATCATTCTAATTTTACTAAATAAAGACGTCAATTTTATGAAAAAATAATGGATTTCTTTCTTTTTATTTAATATAATATTTATAATTTTCTTGAGCTAACATATTATTTTTTATTTCTTTAATCATGATAATAAATGTTGACTTGCAATTGTTTCTTATTGATTTATCGGTTACTCGGTTATTTTTTTGAATATATAGAATTGATAGAATTCCATTAAAATGTAAAGAGTTTGTTTTCAGATGTTGTTGTTTTTTCGTCCATTTTGTATGGGAGCCCTTTTAAGGAGTGGAGAAATGTTCGCTACATAATAAAGCTGAATTGGGATTATTTTTGATTTCTGTAGTTGCACCCAAACATAAATTTTGTGGAGGAGCCACTGTAAATATTATAGTAGAGATAGGGTGGAGAAGTCGGCCTTACATTTTATCTCCCTAGAGGCGATCTTTCAGTAGCTATCGGACTGTTTGCCAATTTTCATGTAAACTTCAACAAAATACATATATCAAATATCAAAAACTGAGTCTCTAATCGCTCTCCTAAACTACATCAGCAAATGGCATCTCTGGCACCATTATACAATTGGCGTTTTAAGTGCATTTTGTAGCTAACCGTCACCAAAATTTGATGGAGAAAAAATGCAAATATTGATATTTGAACAGACACACAATTAAAATGCCAACATGCATATGTGTCGTAAATATGCAACACAAATTGTATTCAAATGTAAATGCGAATATACGCTGAAAAAAGGCCATATCTACATACATGCTTCTGTCAATTTCAATTTACCGATTTCAAACATACAAATCTGAAACCGCATAACAAACGGCAAAATTGACATTAATATTTTGCGTAACAAACGAATGATATGTATAAAATGCATATCGCATTGTATTGCATTGTCTACTTATACACTTTTTCATATATGTGAACAGTATGTGAACAGCATTTCACACTCACACTCACTTGCTGCTCAAAGGTGTACAGACAGCATCCAAAAGCACTCGGGTCCAGCTAATAAATGTCGACACTACAACGACAATCATATACGAATCATATTGGCAACAATTACACGTTAAAGCCATTACCTTTGTTAAAATATGAAAAATACGCAAAAAAAAAAGAGGTAAAGAGCATCTCGCTGACCATTAAAACCAAAACAGTTTAGCTATTTATAATGGATGCGCCATGTAAATCAGGTAGACTCTCTCAGTGTTTTTTTTTTTGTGTATCCTCTGCTCTCTATTGACTGTCAGCAAAAATTTCGACCAACTTTTATTATATACATATATATACACAGTGTCGTTGATGCCATTGAAACTACAACAAATTTACATACGTACGAGTACCGACTATCCATCCGCCTAACAGATTCATGAATTATGCATTCAACTTAAGTGACATGAAAGATGTGCGCCACACAAAGAATTTAAGTAAAAAATATATATATATTCACACGTATATGTGTGTGTGTGTGTTTTTAGAAGGGAAAAATCTAAATTTCAATTGCACCCCATTCAGCTTCAACTCCATCCCCCAATTAAATATGCTGAATGAAAAATTAATTAAGAGTCGCCGTTGTTTAATATTTAAGTAGCACATAATTAAACAATTTTCAAATGAAATTTTTTAAAACTACAACAACTACAACAACAACAAATGTACTAACTATGCACACACTATAATATAGTATATAGTTTCTAGGTACCTACCATGTAATTATATATGTAGATACTCATAAGCAGTTGCGTTCGTACAGCAATCGTCTTGCTATGAAACACTATCAACAATGTAGGTACTAGGGTACATATTCCATTGCTTACTCTGATTGGCTCGTATATACAATTATCTGTATATAGTGTTTATGTATTGCTTTCATTGTGGGCGGAGTCGCGCATGCGTCAACTCTATGCTTATATTTATGTGTATGCCCGGCACCACTACCACTGCCATTAGCACAACACATAACATAGTCAGTCGTTCGTAGTACATACGTTTACTTATGCACAGTTAGTGCGATAACATAGTACTGTTATACAGAATATAACACGAATGTATGGTGCAATGACGCCTGTATGATATGAAAGTATACGATACGTATGTATGCTATCATATTCGAATAAGTCATTTAGTATATCATACATGTTCATAGCACTCACTGAAATGCGAATAACAAGAAAGTAGTTTGTTGTTTTCATCTTTTGTTTCCGCAGAAATTTACCAACATTTATACGACAAGTATGTACATATTACGTACGTTTAGCTAGGTACCTACATATGTAAGTACCAGTATATACCAAAAATTATATATAAACTAATTGATGCCATTTTGTGAAAGTGATACAAATTGTATCATTTCGTAATTAAGACTTTCAAATTCGGTTTATTTTTTTATACTACAAAAAAAAAAAAAAAAAAAAAATAAGACAAGAAAGGAAAGAAACACATTGCTTAATGATATCTATTTGATTTCTAAGACAAAGTCTAAAAATAATATTATTGTTCGTTACTTAGTAGGCGAATATTTGAGCTGTACATAAACTAATCTGATTAACCCCCATCTGGATAGATTATCAAATTGTCACATAGAGAACGAATTACAAATTATTTCAATTTTTGTTGCTTTTTTTTATTGAAATTTCATTTTTAAAACCAAAAATTGAGTATTATAAATTTAAAAGACAACAAAAAAAAAATAAAATAAAATAAAGATGAAAATATAATTATTTGCCATAATTAAGGCATGTGTAAAACATGTGTTTTAGGAACATTTTAAGTGTCTGTTGGCCAACAACTTTATTGCAAGATAAACGACACAAGCTAACGGTAATTTAACGTACACAAATAATGCACAAATAATATTGAATATGTTGATTTTTTGAATTTTTATAATGCTTTTAAAGCACGGTTCTAATTCGGCCCGTTTGTTCTCAATGTGACTATAAATTGAAGAAAATCGTATTTAAAGAAATTTTTTGATAAAACTTAAATATTCAAGTACCAAATCATATAAAAATACTTGTTTTAGGTAGTCCTGAAATTTGAAAGTAATCAATTAACTCTAAGTTCTGAAAAAAAAAAAACGACTTAAAAGAGAAATGGGTCTGACTGGACCCATTGATTAAGATGAGGGTTAAGTTTGTTCAACAAAAATTCATGTTGTTTAAATATGTATATGAATTAAAAAAATAATATACAAAATTGGTCACTTGGTGGAAATCTGGCTAAATTTACTACAAAAAAAAAAAAATGAATGAATGAATGAATGCATTAATAAAAAATAAAAAACACAAAAATTGTCATTCTTTCATGAAAATTTCCAGCAAAATTAACATTTCAAACAATACACTTAATCAAATTGGCTACTGAAGGGTTTAGTTAATTCTAATTTATATTAAAACTGGGTTGTACCTTTAAGAAAATTCGCCCATAGATATAGCCAAAGCTAAGATCATCTTAAAATTAAAAATTCCTCGTAGATATGTATTCGTCAAAGCTAAGGTCATAATAAATTTAATATATTTGTAATTTGATATATAAAAACCCTGTGTGCAAGTGCTACGCTGTATAGGAAGAAGGCGAGTGCGGAGAGACGTTTTTTCAGCCACAAGAAGAACACGAGTATAGTGAGAAAGAGATGAATAAAAACAAAAATGAGACTCGAAAATTCTTCGAGAAGATCAAGCTCATGAGCGGTGATTTAAATGTAGGAGCCTTTTCCTGTCGTGACAAAAATGGAAATATGGTTACAGATGTACAAAGTGTACTGAGCTTGTTGAGGGAACACTTCCCCACTTTATTGAATGGCGACGCTTCGAACAATTACGCCAGTGAAGATTTTCCGAACTCCGCAATCATGAATGATGGTGTAGATGTTCCATTACCCAAACATGACCAGGTCAGAGACGCAATTTCTAGGCTGAAAAACAATAAAGTTGCAGGTGCTGATTTCCTGCCTGCCGAATTGTGTAATACTGGAGGCGATGAGCTGCTCAGCAGTATGCACCAGCTCAAAAGCAGAATATAGTCGGATGAAAGCACGCAGAATTATTGGAAGCTCAGTGTTCTCTGTCCCGTGCATGGGAAAAGAGACCCCACACTTTGCGTCAATTAGCATCGCAACAAGGTCCTATCGAGCGTACTGTATGAATGATTGAAGCCTATGCTTAACGACCTAATTGGACCTTATCAGGGTGGATTTAGATTTGGTAAATTTACCATCGACTAGATTTTCAAACTGCGCCAAATCCTGGTGAACACCCAAGAGATCGACACACACAGTCTATTTTTTTTTATTATAAAACC
Source organism: Megamerina dolium (assembly GCA_963854835.1). NCBI lineage: Eukaryota > Metazoa > Arthropoda > Insecta > Diptera > Megamerinidae > Megamerina > Megamerina dolium. The sequence goes on from OY978525.1 coordinate 1,806,700, forward strand.
ACTTTCGACAAAAGTCGAACACTCTCGAGAAACGAAAACCACACTCTACAAGTCTCTCATCATGCCTGTCTTTACCATACATATGGCACCAAAACTTGGACAATATCCATTTCTGATGAGAGAATGCTCGATGTTTCCGAGAGAAGAGTCCTACGCAAAATCTTCAGACCTATTTGCGTTGGTGGCGAGTATCGAATAAGGTACAATTATGAGCCATATTAGCTGTATGTCAACATCGACATTGTAGAGCGCTTCAACAGCTGAGCTGGCTAGGTCATATCGAGCGAATGGAAGAACACCCTCCAGCTGAGAAGGTGCTATATTCGAAATTCGCTGGTGGAAGACGCAGAAGAGGTAGACGTAATCTCCGGCGCACAGACCTATTACTGGAGAATTTGACTGCGTTTGGAATTTCTAACTTGCGCCAGCTAGTGAAGAACGGAGATAGCTAACGAAATACGCTAAAATCCGGCCAAATTGGATCATCGGTTGTAATGGCTACATAATAAGTAAGGAAGTAAGTAATTTGACAGGATTTTCCATATAAATAAACATCTGAGCCATGTTGCTTAGGCATTCATGCTATAATGAGGTTTTCAGTGATAAGAGAATTTTATGTACGTAATTGTAAAAGTGTTAATTGTGAATTACTACAGAAGTAAATTAAATATAAATGCTAAATATACTCTTACCTTCACTACAGCTTTACAGCAGACAGGTTTCAGGCAAATTGAACAGAAAATATCTCACGAAATAGGGTAATATAATTTGCTTCTTCAATTTACTCTATAATTTCAAGGTATCATTGCCAAAAATCATAGGTTTTAAAAATGATGTTTGACTCTCTCGAGACAAACTAAGAAAAAATATGTATAAAATATATGTCAGTCTGTGATATGGTGACTAAGTCTTCTGGGAGTGTTCATAGCTATTAGTGAAACTTTGTTCCGACAGCAGATTTCATTTCATTTAATGGTACATAAAAAAAAAAAAAATAAATATGTGGCACTTAAAGCCCCAAAGGGCTCATTGGCCGAGCTTCTCTTCCATTACTGTTGTGCGTCTTAAATTTGGACAGTATTAGAAGGGACCTACTTATTTTAGCCGGTTCCGAACGGCAGAACACTTGTGACATCACTTTTTCTGAGCTTTGTCACAGAGTTCTTTAAGAAGCTTTTTCATGGCAAGTTGTTAATGTCGGAAGAATTGCCAATTGCTTGCCGACAGGTGGATACCATTCGAAAGAAAAATCTTATCGATATTAAAATTTGTTATGCATCAGCCGGGGATTCAACCACGACCTACAGATCAGAAGGCGAACACACTAACCACTGAGCTACGGTACCCACTGGCACATATCCACACCAAAAACCATACTGTTTGAACTAATTCTTATACACGTAATTGGTTGTTTTCACCGAGTCAAAAAATTGAGTATTAAATCGTATTTTTGAGTTGATATTTTTTGCTCAGAATTAAAAATGATTTTCATGTTCTATTATTATTTATGGTGCTAAAAAATTAAAACTATTTTCATTTCGAATTTTTACTTTGAAAAGAAAAAAAAAAAAACCATTCCAAGTCCAATTGTCTGATGCTGGCTGCGAAGTACACTCATTTGCTGTATGAAATTTACGTTCATAATTATCTTCAAACTTTCGGAAATGTTAATCAGCATATAAATAATTTATTTTTGCCCATGAATTGTACGATTTTTTTTAGATTTAACTTGTATAAATATATATACTCTTTAAATCGAAGGTGTGAAGTTTGTCGATATCAGTTCAACGTTAACATCTACTTTACTGTACATGAATAAGTAAAACAAAAGTAATCAACTTAATTGATGTGATAAATTTTTTAACACAATTTAAAGTAAGGCATTTCAAAAATCTTAACAACAACAATAGCACAACTTCATTACTTCATTTCGATTGTTAAATTTTGGGGAGGGGTTAACAACAGAGAATCGCAAAACACTTTATGAAATCGAAAAATCAAGTCGTTGGTCTATATAATATAATAGTACAATTGCTATTGTATTTTCCTACACCCAAATAAACGATTTTTCTCCCACCGTTTACCCACACTCTGATGCCACTTAAATCGCTAATTGTGATATGCGGGATGAGTGAGTTCATTTTAAGTTCATTGCTGAATTAATGTTGAGGAAATCACTGATCAAAATAAAACACACAAAATAACAACAAATCAAAATGTCACAAAAGTTACATGTCAAATACGAATATCTGGCAGTATTATTATCAAATAAACTAACCTTTATTTCAGTGGCAAATATTGAAAAAGTGGCAAAGTTCAGTAAAGCTAAAAGGTAATAAAATTCAATCAAAAGCAAAGAGAAAAAGAAAACAAATTAACAACAAAAAATAATGAACAATTGAAAAACAATCTCATTCAAGTCGGGAGATGCTAATTACATTTGAATGACACTTTGTGTGACAACAAGGATAATGTGACTAACAAAAAATGGACCATTTTCACTCTGTTCGTCTATCTCGATAGCTCTCTGCCTCTATTTCGCTTCTTCGTGTATGTTAAAGCGGCTGAACAAACGGCAGAATGAGAAGAGAAGGCAAACATTAACAAAAATCATACGCGAAGCTAGCTAGCTTCACTACAAAAGGGGTAAATGCTTGAATGCAACTACTGTGGTCACCCTGTCTTTGCCGTTTTTAATTATTAATGTGTAAAGTGATTATGCCAGTGGTTGTGGGTTTGATTTAGCTTCTGTACACAGTAGTATGCCGAGATTACATACTCGTATATGTCAAAATCTTGCTGACAATGGTGATGGAAATGACTTACTTATGTACAAGCTCATACGAATACATTCACACTCATATGTTGTACCTATATATACTCGTATGTGTTTAAATTGTGAGAAGTGGTGACAAAAGCATTGTCAACTAGTATATGTATATGAAGTATGTGCGCATACATTAATGTTACAAAAAGGACCATTGAGTGACCGATGACGACGACGGTTCTCATGCATAATAGATACTTTATAAAATCATCCTTTTTACACGACACCCACACATAATATATGGGCTCTGAAGACGGACGACATACTGTGATATGTCGCTTTTGTTATCATCTGTTATGCAATGCGCTGTCAGCAATCACTTCAGCGCAATATATTGTACAATGTGTATGTGAGCATGTACTATATGCTTATATGATAATCAGCCTCATATACAAGGTCACCAATTTTGAAGCAAAGACATATTTAAGTATCTGCATATCCTTGTCAATGTCAGTCAGTCAACGAATCAGTCAGTTTTTTCTTTTTACTCATACTCTTGCTCATACTCTCTTCATCTCCTCCATCTAAATGCACTCCCAAATAAAAGTCATTTAAAAGTGTATCCTTATTTTGCTTGAAATACAAGAGAATTTCAAATGAAGCATCCTCAATTGATGAGATGAGAGTTTTAAAATTGTAAAATTTCAAGAGTTAGAAATATAATGCACACTCATATGTGCCCAGTAGGAATCTTAATACTTACATTAGAAAATATTGGGTATGTGAATTAGTAACCGGCCTTTTACGTTAGACGGCGCCACAAGTAAGAGCAATGTCGTACATCATTGTCCGTCATTGTCAACAAGTTTTCAATTTGGTTGTGCGTATTTTGAGAATTGGTGAAAAAACAGCATTTGCGGTAAGTTTTGTTAAGTTACTTTTTTGCAAAGAAAAGTGTGGCTGAAAGTCATCGTTTGCTTGTGGAATTAAATAAAATAAATATGTGGCACTTAAAGCCCCAAAGGGCTCATTGGCCGAGCTTCTCTTCATTAACTGTTGTGCGTCTTAAGTTTGAACAGTGTTAGAAGGGACCTACTTATTTTAGCCGGTTCCAAACGGCAGAACACTTGTGACATCACTTTTTCTGAGCTTTGTCACAACAGCGTTCTTTTAGAAGCTTTTTCATGGCAAGTTGTTACTATCGGAAGAATTGCCAATTGCTTGCCGACAGGTGGGTACCATTCGAAAGAAAAATCTTATCGATATTAAATTTGTTATGCATCAGCCTGGGATTGAACCACGACCTACAGATCAGAAGGCGAACACACTAACCACTGAGCTACGGTACCCACTTGTGCTTGTGGAATTGTATGGCGATAATTCTTCATCCAATACAGTGTAAGGAGTGGTTTGTGCGCTTCAAAAACGGCGATTACGAAATCAAAGACAAAGAACGCTCTGGACAGCGGAAAAAGTTTGAAGACGAGGATTTGGAGACATTTCTCGACCAAGATCTTTACGGGAGAGCTGTACCGACAGCAATTGATGCGGTTGAAGAGAGCAATGATCGAGAAACGGCCGGCATATGCGATCAGACACGAGGCGATAATTTTTCACCATGACAACGCACGGCCACACATTGCTATTCCGGTCAAAAACTATGTTGCTAATAGCGGATGGGAAGTTTTACACCAGCCACCTTATAGCTCAGACCTGGTTCCTTCAAATTCCCACTTCTTCCGGTCCATATAGAACGTTCTTAATAAATACGCTTCACTTCAGTCACCGGAATCAAAAATTTACTCTATTCGCTTTTAGCCGACAAGCCGGCGAAATTCTTTTGGGATGGAATCCCTAAATTGCCAGAAAGATGGGGAAATGTCATAGTTTCTGATAGACAATACTTTGAATGACATGTTTTTTACAGAATTAAAAAAAAAAAAAGTTTTTTGAGCACTAAAAAAGGCCGGTTACTAATTCACACATCCAATATTCCCGAACCCAGTGCTTTTACTGTGGCTATGTTATATGTAAAACTTAATAAAAATATACTAATACAAATTATGCAAACACCTTACGTGTGCATTACAAAGTAAGACACATTTTGATATAAAAATTTCAAATCAAATATTTTATTTTCTATTTTTTGTCTTTTTAATGACTTATAGTTTTCTCTCATAAATGGTGATCAGAAGTATTTAATAGATGCTTTACTAATAAGCAATTTGTGGCATAATTAAGATTCCAACACCAAAAGCTGAAGAAAAATGTGAAATATATCTTTCAAGTTCCTTACGTATTTTCCAATTGGGAAGGTATGAATGTATTTGTTAGAAATTGTTTCATTCCATTCGATGTCCATCACTTTGACAGATTTTAATTTTTAAATAATATATTCTTCTATTTTTACAATTGGTCAATTTCCCAAAAATAAAAAAGGCTTGTACATAGATTTATCGCCTTTACTGGTGCCGCATGCAATTCATTACTCAGCGCACTTAATTAGCTGCAATTTAAAAAAGGGAAAATGACAATAAATTAAAGGTTAACTTTAAGAGCTCAATTTTATATAGATAACAATTATCCTTTTCAATTATCTTCTGGAAATAACATATAAAAATATAAAAACATAAGGAAAGGACACTGTCTTGCATTCAAAGACAATTAATTGATTGTTGATTGAATAACTCAAAGTGACAGATAATTAATGATGATTGCGCACTAGGAGAGCACCTTAGACTGAACTACATATTTAGAAATTGATTAAGTACTTTCAGATTAATATTGAAGATTGTATAGAAAATGAGAAAGATGATGAGTGAGAGGGTAAAATATGAAAAAAAATTTACTTTTGAATAAGGAAGAATCATTTTTTTGGTTATTAACATATAGATGTATGTATTAGACTAGCAAACTATTTGCTTCGTTAGCGCACAAATCAAGTATAAAACTACTTAAGAAATGGCAGCTGCCATGTAAATGATCATTGAACTTTGTGTGGTTATTCGTGTAGAAATCATTGAGCCAAGCACACGCTAATATCTCTGAGTTCATTTGCAAAATTGTCATTTTGTGGTTTTCAAATAGTTTCATATTCATATTCCTTCTCGATTGTATTTGTTACCCAATACTTTATATCCATACTTCCTTATCACTTTTATTTTATTCAAAACTTCAATCATATTTGTGGTTGAGTTGTGGCTTGCTGCAGATAATAATTTAAATGTTTTTGAATCCTCCCTCATTTGAATAGGTATAAGCAGTTGCATGAGCTAAATACAGGGTGTCTCCTTTGGTGGTCATTGACATCTATAATTGAGTATTCAGAAAATCTTGCGAACATCTGAAAACCCCTGCATTAGACGATTCAGAATTATTTTGGCATTAATTACTTCAAATTTTTCCTTGAAATTAAAATTATACTTGATTTATATTCTGTTGCTTAAATTAAAATAGGAATTGTAATTACATCACAATAACTATTCAGTTTAGACCTTTTGGACCCACCTATAAATCAGTATAATAGTTATATGTATATCATGGGTACCGTAACTCGATAGTAAGTGTGTTGGCTTTCTGATCTGTAGGTCATGTGTTCAATCCCCTGCTGAAGCATAACAAATTTAATATCGAAAAGATTTTTCTTTCGAACAGTACCCACCTGTCGGCAAGCAATTGGCAATTCTTTCGGCAGTAACAATTTTCCATGAAAAAGCTTCCGAAAAAAGTCTGTGACAAAGCTCAGAAAAAGTGATTCTGCCGTTCGGAATCGGCTAAAATAAGTAGGTCCCTTCTAATACTTTCCAAAATTTAACACGCACTACAGTAATGGAAGAGAAGCTCGGCCAAAGAGACCTTCGGGGCTTTAAGTGCCTCATATTTAATTTTTTTTAGGTTAAAGTAGGAATTGCTTAAACTAAAACATAAAAAACGTATTTCTGTTTGAGAAGTCAAGATAGGAAAATATTTATTAAATTTAGACCTTTTGGACCCATCCATAAATCCATAGAATACTTATATATCATAATTTGAAGTACCTTATACTTTTATATATTATACATGTATAGTACTACTATGTATCTATTAACGATGCCAATCCCGGTGCTTCGATGTTGTACTGAAAATATCAGCATTTACCGTATATAATAAAAAAAATTAAATAATTAGACTTAAAAATTCCATAATTATGTTCATAAATTTTTAATACCCGAACACAAAATAACACATTTTTTTTTTAAATGTAAGGATTTTGCGATATTCGACCCTAAAGACATAAAAAAATTTTTTTTTTTTTTGGAATTGACCGAAATTGACACTAGATTGCATTCAAAACATTTTTATTTGTATTTTTTACTTATTTAGATCAGAATATCCCAAAATTTTGACGCGAGGGAGTAATTCTGCGTAAAACAATGAATAGCAAATGATTACTTTGGTTCGTAAATCTGAAAACTTCAGGCATGTGCAATTCTACGCTTATACAATTCATCTTATTAGCTTGTTTAAGTTTGATAAGTGCATAAAAAATATTTGGTTGATCAGAAAAATTACAAATTAATTCAAAATGCAATTTATTTTTGAACAACTGCAATTTTCTAGCATCTGACGATATACAACTCTTCAAAAATTTTGAAATTTTTTTTAACATAGAATGATTTCACATAATTAAACCTTTTTCGAAATTGTATTCAACACAAATTTTTTCAATGTTTTTATTAAGTCAATTTCATATTAACTAATGCAATTTTGTTAACAATATTATTTTAGTATAGATAACTCTTTCATTAATCGATTGTGCCTGATTCTGATGGTCCTTTGATTGCTATTTTATAATTTTTATGAAAATATATTGTATAACAAGAAAAATTTTGGTAAAATAAAGATTCATTTCCAGAATTTAAATGTTCAATCTTTCAATATTTTTTAAAAGTATTTCAAACATTTCATTTGTGCCTTCTGATGCTCCTTTGATTGCTATTTTACCATTTTTATGAAAATATATTGTATAACAAGAAAAATCTTATATTTTGAAAAATAAAGTTTCATTTTCCGTTTCCAGAATTGAAATTTTCAATGTTTTATAATTTTTTTAAAAGTATTTCATTTTTTTATTTTTTGAATAAATTCCTGGTTCACGAAATTGCTTTTGATAATTCCGAAAATTCCGGGATCCACAAGTGGCCCAAAAATTGGCCTTCCTAGAACCTATATAAAAATTTTTATATAGAAAATCATATGTTGCAGTAGATTTTAATGCAAATGTTGGTCATATGGTGTTTGATAGATATGATTTAATTTCAACACCAAATTGCTCATTGTATCAATACGTTCGTAAGGGGATCAATGAGCAATTGTTCAACATTGTCTCATGGGTTAAGTATTCGTATGTAGGAATGTGTGTGTGATTGATTGATTGGTGTCAACGAAAATTTCACTAATAAGATGAGTCAGCATCATCCCTTACGTTGATCCTTTCAGCAGATAAGATGTCTCCTATTTTGGCAGTGAATGATTACTAAATGAATGATGCAATATAAGTACCTGTATTTAATTTGGCATCCTATTGAGTATTCTTTCATTTTTCATTGATAAATAGAAAATTACACATACATAGTTGCATATGTACTCTTGAATACTAGTCAAAAGTACATAATTTTTAATCATTTGCACGTCTGGTCATCAAGATGTGACACAATGTGACTCTTTTAGACAAAAAACCCTATAATTACCAGTAGATGTTGTTAGATGCGTGAAATTGTAGTCTACAAAAAAAAACATGTTGATATATTTAATTGAATTAAAAAGCGCACCGTCTGATTGTTACCACTTTTTCTTCTGATCACATTACTCGTATTTACAGTCTCAGAGATAAATGTCTTTCAAAGGGATTTCGCTTAAGAAGCAATAACAACAACAACAACCACAAAATATTAAATGTAGGTAAAATTGTCAGTAGTTTTTTGTGCACGCGTGCTTCTCTGTATGTGTGTGTGAATATGTGTAAGTACGAGAAATTGAAAAAAACGCAAATAATTTAAGAAATAAAATAATCATAAAAAAATTAGCCCCAATTTGTCGTCGACAACGATGGTTAATAATCAATGCGAATAAGGCACGTACCTATGTACAACGAGTATGAACTAAAGCACACACACACACACACATATATATATAAAATCATTATCACATAAAGTCGAGCAATTCGAACGATCAAAAAGCGACCAACAGCAAAGATATTCGACCAAAACAGTAGCGGTAGCGGTCATAAAAGAAACAACGGTACTTATTACGAGTAGTCAGTCACTCGCCACACACAATCAAATACACGTGTGCACGTTCTCTTACAATAGAGAGCGCGTGCCACACAATAAAATTACAGTGGGCAGGCAGCAAAGTGATAGCCCTTTGATTATGCGACTTGTAATGCAATGAGACCGTAATATTGCCATAAGTGACAGGGGAAGATGGACTGAATCGACGTAAATGTTTAAAACGACTAATCTTCCATTGTTGTTGTTGTTGCAACATTATCCCGTTATTCGGCAAAAAGTAGTTTCTTTTACTATCCATTAGCCTAATATTGACCACCAGCGCTGATAATAGTTGCATCACTTGAATTATGTATAAGTGTGGGTGGGAATTTGCGGGGAAATAGTAGGATTAAGTGTGTCTATCTGGATGGTAGACTAAATTTGTTATCGTTGCCGGTATCATTTATGAGCGATTTATTTATGATTACCATCTTCTTGCTCATTGAGCTGAATGAACATCGTCACTTGGGTTCTTGTGCGAGAACATAAAACATACAAGCGTTCATATTCGTAAATATTTACATTATGCTTAACTAGAATCCAGCTCCTTTGTGTATTTACTATATTTATGGTTGTAGTATAGTAGTTATTCCCTCATATGAGATGCGTTTTATTATTAAATAATTCATTGGTTAAGTCAAATCAGGTGCCCGAAGTACTTTGGCCCGAGGAAAATACATGGATTCGATTAACACGCAACATTTATGACCGTTATCCTGAAAATTTTTATTAGCCCACGGATCTCAATGATATTGCCCGACGAAAGCAATCGACTCTCATATCTGATGCTGGGTCGTAACCGCAAATGTTCCCCTATTTACATATGTAGTCCTCGTATATTCTTCAAATGTATGCTTTTCTCCTTCTTGACTATGTTGAATTATTCACAATGGAGACACATATAGGAATTTGCCCCTTTATAATTACCCACTAGGAAATGCTACTTTGAAAAATAACATTTTTCGGGGGTCAACTTTCTAAAGCGGTGACTTCATCTATAGTGAATGATATATGATCATGGGACTAAATATGCAGGCTCTAGGGATTAGCAATTGTAAAATCAGTAAGTATAGATGAAAACAAATAGCTGAAGCACAAGTATTCACTAGCATGTGCCATTTGTAAGATCCAAAAGCAGAGGTGACAGTTAACGATTTCAACGATAACGGTCACAATTGTAGAGCGATAGTGCTAAAAATTGGTGCATAAGACTATTTTTACAAATGAACAAATAAGTTCGTGAATTGGTAAAATCGGATGAAAACCACACTTGCCTTCCATAAAAAAATATTAGTGTAATCACAGAATCGAAATATTATAAAAAGTGGTAATTGGATAAAAATTACACCTACCACCCATACAAAAGTATGTCATTGAATGTATGCTTTCGCACTTTGCTCAAGAAAATATAAAGATATAGAGATGAAACTTGGTGCATATGATTATATTTACTAATAAATAGACATAGCTAAAAAATGAGCTCAATTGGATAAAAACTACACATACCTCCCATACAAATTTATACTTCCATATGTATCTTTTCATAAATTCTGCGCGAAAATATTAAGTTATCAAGCTGAAACTCAGTATATACTAATATTTTTGCCAATAAATGGATGCATCTAAAAATGCGAGAAATCGACATAAAATTACGCCTACCTCTGATACGAAAATATGTTGCTGAATGTATATTTTCACTTTTTTACTCGCGAAAATATAAAGCTATTGAAATGAAACTCGGTAAATAAAGTTATTCTGATTAAACACTAGATCTAATGCAAAATTACCAAATTCATATAAATATTACATCTAGCTTCCATACAAAAGTATATTTTTGAATGTATGTTTTTCATTTTTCGCATGAAAATATAAAGTTATCAATCTCAAATTTGGTTCATTTCATTAGATTTACTAATCAATAGATATATCTAAAAATGAACTGAATCGGATAAAAACTACACCTACTTCCCATACAAATATATGCTTCCGTATGGTATTTTTTCACATTTTGCACACGAAAATGTAATGTTATCAAGCTGAAATTTGTTCCATACGATTATAATTACTAATTATTAAACATATTCGCAAATGAACAGAATCGAATAGAAAGTAATCCTACCGCTCTCATACAAATGTATGTTCTCAACTTTTCCACTGGGTATGTATGAGAATGTATCCATGTGAGTGTATACAATGTTATTATTTTTGTTACAATTCATATTGCTGTCGTGCTGACACAATAGTGGTGTGAGTGTAAAAATTGTATACCCACATATTTATGTTACGTATGCATAATGGGTGTTTGGGTGTTTGGTGGGACATCATTTGAATGTGTTTCATCGAAAAAGATTCCTATTCGAATGTAAAAAAACAAAAACAAGGAGATGAAGATGTAAAATATAAAATAAAATAAAATAACAACAGCATGTTGATACACGCACTTACGCATACATGCATACATACGGGTAACAAACTGGCACACTCACACACACACGCCAACATTGAATGGCTGTTCCCATGGGGCTCACATGGAATTGTTCCTTGGAGTCACATAATGCTGCTTCAAAAGTGCCCCAAATGAATCGAAAAAAAAACAGACAACATCCAATTGGAATTTGCTACTGTTGCTGTTAGCCGATACACAATTTTCGCATCAATGTTACCATTTATTATCGTACAGTGTGTTTGTTGTGTAGAGAGCGCGGTCGTTTTGGACGCTGTTTCATCGATGATGCTGTTGTGGGTGTTGTGTGGCAGCACACAAGTATGTAAACATGTGACTACATGTGTGTGTGTGTGGGTGTATGTGTATATTCATTCATATGAGCGAGCGGATTAAATTACACAATGGAATGTCTTGCTCCAAAGGGATGTATGAATGGATGGTTATATGGATGGATGCTTGGATGAGGACAGTAACAATACAACCATGTTGTTGTTTATTGTTGTTGTATGTTGAATATGCCGTAAATGTGAATTTGGGGACACATTGACAAAGTACCTACACATACTCGTATACACATGTACGAGAGTAGATCTCATTTGAGAATGCCAAAAAATATGTAGAAAATTATATATATAAAATTTAAGAAACCTAAAAAGAATAGAATATTTATTTTTTACAATTTAATATAGCATTGCATATATTTACATACACAAATCCACCTACTTCTTCTACAATGGCGAATTGTTCAATGCTCAATGCTCATAAATCATTGTACAGTCATATTCAGAACTAACCGTAATATCTACTCACTCGTGAGCCAAGTCATAACTTTTTAGTATTTTTCCATTCAACTTCTTTTGCGATATTTATTTTTTCGCCTTTTGTTTATTCGAATATCACCGCTACCAATCACATTTGCCACCACAGTAATGCACAGCCACAGCAACAATAACCGCCTTTTCCACTGAACTCATCACATTCAGCACAAACTATGTACATATATATCTCCTGAGATCTGAGTGTGTGTGTGTGTGTGTTGGCTAGTAGCTGGGCTCTCTAAAGACGGCAAAAGTTTTTCGTCGCTGCTTTTTTATTCTTTTGTTTTTGTATTGCACTTCTACAAGCCCAGCCACCAAATAGTGTTTGTTGCTGTCATTCGTTCTTCTTGCAACAGATTTTCATCCGTTTGAAAATGTTTTGTTTTACTCATCCGTTGTTTTTGCAGTGAGAACTGCCCAGTGCATGTGTCCTGCTTGCAACTTTGTTGACAGCAGCGATTACAGCTTCATATGTTCATGTTGTGTTTAGTTGGTTGTGGTTGTATGTCGCTAAGCTTTCTTCTCTTGTTGTTTACTACAGTGTATTCATATACAAGACCACAAGTTGGTTTCTTGTGATTATTGTAGACTTCCGTTCCTTTTTTTTTTCTACCTTCATCCTCTAAATTCCTTTACCACTGGTTGTTTTGTGTATGTAGTAGTGTCCCAGTGGTAAGTTGAAAAACTATGCAATTCCATTTTTTTTCCACTTCTACGTACAATTTGAATGTTGGCTTGGCACAAACTAAACGAAAGGAACAAGGTATGGCGAGTGTCAAGTAATTTACACCTGAGATTGGTTTTGCATTTTGCAAAAATTTTCTCAGAAACATTCGCACAACGATACTCGTACGTATACGCTCAAATACACTTGGACACCTTTTGTCTAACTAAAAATATTATTTATGAGAATTTACGCCTTTCACACAAGCAACTGTGCTCTGTTGCTTGTGTTCGGCAATTTGGGAGTTGACATGCTGACAAAAACATTGAAAAAGTACACAAGTTTTTCCATCATCAAGTACTTCGTGTTAGATAAATCGCATTAACGTGTGAGACCATCACAATTACAGTACACTATATATTTACATTTCATTACTTTCCATTTACAATCGCGTTAAAGATGAACGTAAGATATGTAGTGACCCAAATACTAAGGAAGTTCTGTGTTAATACGTGACATCAGCCAGGAGTAATACTTATATTTATTAATTGAGCATGAATAATGTCGATTTACATACAATTATTGTCTAACGCTGGAATGCCCAAGAATAAAATGTTTAAACCCAAGCCAAGAATAAGCCGCTTTTGACTTGGAATGCTTACATAACATCATTTATTTATGTTATGAGGGACACGAGGGAAACGAAATGGCCGACTCCCATGCAAAGGAAGGCGTAAGCACTCCTTTCATTTGATCAGAGCCTTTCTGCGGGGTTACAAACAGTTTCACAAACAACTTGATATGTGAAAGGGAGAAACGGGATCTAGTCGACTACTGGAGTGCCCAAACGGGCATGCGGCAGTCGAAGGGACTTATTGATCCCGCACATGTTAAGGTGGATGCTATCCTTAACCTCAGCAGAAATGACATAAAACTCTACACAGAGCTGCTCACTGGGCACTGTAGACTCAAGTACCAAAGGAAGAAAATAGGTGTGGTAGAAAACGATACCTGTCGACTCTGTCATTAGGAGCAGCAGGAAACATCGAAACATATTCTATGCAATTGCCCAGCGGTGGCAAGACGTAGGCTTGGTTACCTAGGTAACGGAATCTTGACTCCAAACCACATAGATAAAATAAAGCCCACAGCAATTATAAGATCTATAAATAGTCTAGAATTGTTTTAGAAAGGCAATATGCGCACAAAAGATTTTTTTAGGTCGCAGTGCATTGAATAGCCTGAATAATAATAATAAAATTTATTTATTTATTCAGTCATTCATTAGGTAGGTATTTATTTACGCTCAATTAGAATTGCATTAAAGAGGAATGAGTTTGTCATTAAAGTGTTTTTGGTCCATTTTGTATGGAAGCTCATCAAGCGGTTGAAAATAGGAATTTACTATCTTCAGGAAAAGTGTTGCAGTGCAAAAACCAATGAGAGTCGATAACAGATCCTTGAGCTCGTCAAGCGGTTGAAAATAGGAATTTACTATCTTCAGGAAAAGTATTGAAAACCAAAAAGCAATGGGGTTCGGTAAAAGATTTGATTCTTGTAGAGGCATCCAGGAGCTGTGGGAGTCAATTGTATAAAAAACACAAATATTATAGAGAAACCCTCTTGTAGGGTCATACAAAAGCTAAGTATGTTTTGCTAGAATGTTGAGGTGGATAAATAAATGGGGGTCGGCTTTATATTTCTCCTCTCTACAGGTTATGTTTTCGCAGTTTGGCTGATATATTGGCTGTTTTTGTAGGAACGGCTCCATAAGGGATTAAGTTAGGAGTGCGAATGTTCGTGATAAATGTTAGTGTGAAACAACGAATGGGTGTTGGTGATATGCTCTATCCATCCAAGTGTACTCTGGAAACGGTGGAGGGTTAATATAAATTGCAGTTTTGTAATAGAGCCCCTCTAAAAAGTGTAAATAGGGGATAAGTATATTAACATGGGTCAGTCACACATTTATAGTAGTCGTTTTTCTTCTCATTTATTTGAACTTTGACTTCGAGTCGGCTCCGTTTTTATCCTAATCTTACCTCTATAATTTATGACGCACGCATTTTTACGGGCCCTCAAAAGTGGCATAGCCAGGGAGTCAGCTCAGGTTAGGAGGATAAACCCCCTTTACCGATGGACTTGTTAAAAATGAATAATAATAATAAATAGATACTTAAAAATCATTCATAATTTTTTTTTTATACATCTTTCCATATTCATTGCAAAAATCCCAACCTACGCCACTGGGCCTCACAATCGTTGTATAAAATTTTACATTGTCACTCAATGTGCCATAGCTTCGTCGTTAGTGCGTTGGTCTTTTTAGTCGTAGATCGTAGGCTCAATGTCTGGCTGAGGCAACTTTAATATACAAAATATTTCTCTTGCGAACGGTGCCCACTTCTCAGCAAACGCTTAGCAATTCGTTTGGCGATAACAATTTTCTATGGAAAAGCTTCTCAAAAAGCACTAAACCGGCTAAAATAAGTAGATCCCTTCTAATACTGTCCAAAATTTAACACTCACAACAGTACTGGAAGAGAAGATCGGCCAAAAAGCCCTTCGGTGCTTATAAGTGCAACATATTTATTTTGTTTTTTTTTTTAGATTTTCGTAAATTGTTGAAAAGCATAAATTAATGGCATTCAGAGATCTTAAAGTACAGCAAAAAACATTCTATGAAGGATCCATTTGAATAGACAATTAAGTAAACGTATTCATATTAGAGTTTATCAATCAACATATGTCAATAAGAGCTGACCTGACCTGATTAGAGAACAAATGAATAAATAAATCTGAGTTTTGTGATCGTATCTTGCAATTCTTTGTTTATTGTTATTGTGCCGCATAAAACAAATGATATAGTATCTAGTAAAATAAAAGTAATTAAAAAAGAACAAAACAACAATAAGAGTAAGAATCATGTTGAACCTATTTCATTTAAATTAGTGTCAAACAGCATAAGAAGAAAATAAAAAAACAACGATGAAATTACAAATTAACACCGCACGTTAAGAGACAATAAGTATGGTAAAAAAAAGAAAAGAAAAAGAAATATCATTTAAAGAAGTCATAAAGATCATCATCATAAACAATTTCAATTTCCTAAAAATGAAATGTTGAAATCTGTAACATCGCCATACCACCAGTCGTCCACCATACACAAACACATGCACGGAAAGCGACTGAAGTGGCGACACCGCAGCATGTTGATGGAAAGCAGGTTACTTACGATCAAGTTTGTTGTTTGTTTTTTTTTTTTTTAGCTTTATTGTAGTGTTTGACTGCCTGAATTACGGTAAAATGACATTTTTAGTAACAAAAATGAAAACAATTAAAATAACGTGCAGAACCTACTTAAGCGCGTTACTGATCAGTTAAAGAGTGTTTGTACATATGTAGTGTGCCATAGTAGGTACATACGAAACGCAAAAAATCAAAGACAAAGCAACTAAAGACAATCACAGGAGGAGAAGGAGAAGAAGGAGAAATAATTTACTTTTTACAAGAAATCCGATAAAATCTCGCAAATGTTTTTCAGTTGCACTTACTTACGGATATCAAACGTACATACATACAAGCACATACACCACAATTGGGCAGGAAGAAGCAAAAACCAGCATATAGAAGAGGCATTATTATCTTTTTGGTTTTTTTGTTTTCGGTCACAAAACATGTCAATGTTCTTATAATGTATCATAGTCGTACAACAAATATAAACAAAAGTTGCGAAAAGTGCCACACATGCCACACAAATTATTGTGCCACTATGTCTTCCAACGACCAGTACAATTATTTATTACATATCCCATCCGGCATATTCGTATGTGAACATATCTCCTTATGAGTTGTGGTGGTGGTGATGGTGGTGTCATTGTCATTTATTCAAATCAAAAGAAGACAAATACGTAATTAATTGCCACAAAGACAATTTGTTACTTCTTACTTGGCATCCTGGCATCTCAACTACTTACATCTACATTGTATAATCTTGCAAAGAGCTCTTGCTAGTGTGATTTCCTTAAGTTTTTGCATGTACTAAGCAACTAAGGTCACTTGCATTGGTATGTAGATAGTAGTTGTATGTATGTTTAAATACTCTTAAGCTTCATGTACTTCGTAGTAGTAGTCCAAGTACATATATATTTCCATTGTAAAATTCATTAATAAATCAAAAAGGACATATTTACATGTGTAAGTTGTACCTACTTACATACACACACACACACACACACACACACACACACACACACACATGTATGAGCATGTGTGAATGGCAACAAAACAAAAGTTTCAATTAAAATGCTTAAACTAATACTATGGATATGCAGATTTATATGTAAAAACACAATTATTTGATGTAAGAATTCATTATTCACAAACAGATAGGTATTACGAGTATATGGGCTTACACTTATATATTACTTATATGAGTGCTTAAGAGTTCAAATATTCGCTAAGGAAACTCATTTGACTATACATACATACGAGGGCGGTCCCAGAACTACCCGACCTAACAAAGAAAACGCAACAAATTTGGGAAAATTTTTCTTTTTTCTCAACATAATCTCCTTTTAGCTCTGTACACTTTTCCCAGCGATATTCTATAGCTTCGATACCCTGTTTATAGTATGAACTGTCTAGCTCATTAAAATAGCCATCTAGCTGCACACTCCACCTCTTCATTGTTTGCAAATCTTCTATCACCAAGCAATTTTTTCAAATTTGGAAATAGAAAATAATCCCAAGGAGCTAAATCTGGAGAAGAAGGTGCGCGCTGAAGCAAAAGCGAGCTTTAACTAATTGATTTTGGCCATCGCAATAGCGGATGTGTGAACTGGTGTTTTTGTTCTATTGTGAGCAAATGCTGCACCCATCTTGCACACAGCTTTTGCATATCCAAAATTTTCGGTCAATATACGATATATAGCACTTTTTGAAATGCCTGTAATTTCACCTAGCTCACGCACCTTTTGCCGGCGATTATCCAATACCATTTTGTGGATTTTCTTAACCGTTTCTGGCGTGGCCACCTCAATTGGTTGACCACTACGGTGTTCTTCTTGGCAACTCGTATGAACTCTTTTAAACTCTGGCATCCAATATTTTATGGTCGTAAACGAAGGAGCAGACTCCCCCAGAGTAGAATCTAGTTCGGCTTTAATATTCGTTGGACTGAGACCTTTCAAATGAAAGTATTGAATTATATAACGGTTACCAATATTTTCCATGTTTACAAATTCACTGAAGTCGTTAATTTCCGTGGGTCCAAAAAAAAAAAATACTAAACAACGTGGCCCCTTGCCCCCTGATATATCAGGTCGGGTAGTTCTGGGACCGCCCTCGTAGGTACTATACTAATTCTACAAATGTAATGCTCACATCCTTTTGCTATTCGAGTGAAATATTAGATTAGAATGCAATAAATTCCGGCAAATGGTGAGAATTTTAATTTCAAAGAATGTTGTTATAAGTTTACCAGGTGTAGAAATATGAAATTATCGGTAACACAGATATGGCTTAAAGATTAGTATGATTTGTTTTTAAAGTTAAAAATGGAAATTTTTGTACCAAAAAATCATCATTTATGGGTAGTTTTATTGCATTACTTTTTTTTTTAAGAAAAATGCAGCTGAAGCGCATCGAATGCTTATCAAAACTTATGGTGGCCATGCTCTTTCAGAAGCAACATGCAGAAATTGGTTTCAACGATTCAAAAGTAATGAACGTGGAAGACCACCGAAAAAGTTTGAAGACACCGAATCGCAAGCATTGTTGACACTTTAAATCAACAACAAATAGCAGAAATGTTAAATGTTATACAAAAAACAATTTCCAGCCATTTAAAAGATATGCGAAAGGTCCAAAATTGAATGAGCAACAGATGGAAAACCGAAAAAACACTTGTGAAATTTTGCTTCAAAGACAAGAAAGAAAAAGTTTTTGGCATCGAATTGTGACTGGTGATGAAAAGTGAATTTATTTTGAGAATTCTAAACGCCAAAAATCATGGGTTACGCCAGGCCAACCATCAACATCGACCGAAAGACAGGATCGCTTTGGAAAGAAAACGATGCTGTGTATTTGGTGGGATCAGAAAGGTATTGTGTACCATGAGCTCCTGAAACCTGGTGAAACTGTTAATACTGATCGCTACCGACAACAAATGATCAATTAATATGTATGGCGAGATTGGTGCAGCGCATATTATTCGCCACGACAATGCACTGTCTCATTCCTCCGCCAATGCAGCACTCAAATTTGTTGCCTTGACCTCATTCCTCATAGCCACATTCACCTCATTCTCCAGATATATGCAATAATGACTCGATTTGAATACATTGAAAAGAGCATTGCTGAAACCAACGCCTATTTGGAGAAGTACGACAAATCACAATATTCGGAAGGCTTGAACAAATTGAAGCATAATTGAATGAAGTGTTCTCTCGAGTTAAAAAGAGATTGCGTTGAAAAACAAATTCTATGTTTCATTCAGAATGGCTCTGTTTAATAAAAGGAATAGAAAAGCCCATCCTAGCGAAAGAGATTTTATATTGGTTGTACAACTTTAAAAGTTCATTATTTTTGCTGGAAATATGCATTTATTTCAATAATAAAAATAATTAATATATTATTCAAAATATTTCCCATCGGAAACTATAACATTTCTCAATATTATTGGCAATTTATGAATTCCGTCCCAAAAGAACTGCTCATTTTTTGAGGGAAAAAAATGAATCAAGCCAATTTCGGATACTCTGTACTGAAGTGAAGGGTATTCCAATAAGGGCATTCTGCATCGATCAAAACAAATGGTAGTCAGACGGGGCAAGATCTGGGGCGGGTGAGGTAAAACTCTATTTCCACTATTTTCCAAATAGTTTTTGACGGATTGAGCAGCATCTGGCAGAGCGTTGTCATGATGGAAAATTATGGACTCATGTCTGGTCGCATATTACGGGCGTTTTTTGGCCAATGCTCGCTTCAAACGAATCAATTGTGTTCGATAGAGGTTCCCTGTAATCGTTACATCTAGTTCGAGAAGCGTATAATAAAACATGCCCTTCTCGTCCCACCAAATGCAGAGCATTACCTTGGAGCCATGGCTATTTGGCTTTGCTGTTGCTTTTGCTGGTTGGCCGGGCTTCACATATGATTTTTGCGTATCGGATTATCATAATACATTCATTTTTCATCACCAGGCGTTCAAGCAGCATTTTTGATCTTCAAAATTGCCGCTCAGAGTGTCTCGGCTTCAATTCGTAGTGCTTTTGATCGTTTGGAAATGGCTTGTTGTGTTACTCCCAATGATTCCGTAAGTTCTTCTTGTATTTGACACGAAACATGATTGAGTAATGTTTCCAATTCTTCGTCTTCAAATTTTTTTTGACTGACCTGGGTGTTCTGTGCCTTTCACGTTAAAATTACCACTTCTGATATACTCTAACCTCTGGAGCATATTCAGGATAAGCTTTCGTGAGTAATTGATGAGCTTCTGTTGTCTTTTTTTTTTTTAAATTAAAGAACAAAAGCAAACTACGTATGTAGATATTTTGCGCGTAATAAGAGAATTGTTTATATCAACTTTTGTTCAGTTTGACAGATCGAACCCAAAGGAATTTTTGACGCTCTTTAAGATTCAATAGCTTTAAATGAGAAAAAAATCAGTGCATATATTAGTAATACCAGGGTGATTTTTTAGCAACTTTCTTTTTGGCAACACTGTTTTTGGCACCTTAGCTGTTTTCGTGTAACATGTTACTGTCAAACATGTTCAGTTTGGTCTATAATTTAACCATGAATCGACTTACAAACGAACAACGCTCGGTTCATTCTTTCATTCATTTCATGGTCAGTTTGGGCGACCTTCTGAGGCGGCTATTCGGAATCTTATTGGACAGGAAAATATCATTGCTGTATCCGCCAGTGTTGTTGATTATCCACTACTACTCCAGATAGATAGATATGTGGCACTTAAAGCCCCAAAGGGCTCATTGGCCGAGCTTCTCTTCCACTACTGTTGTGCGTCTTAAATTTTGGACAGTATTAGAATGGACCTACTTATTTTAGCCGGTTCCGAACGGCAGAACCCTTGCGACATCACTTTTTCTGAGCTTTGTCACAGAGTTCTTTTTAGAAGCTTTTTCATGGCAAGTTGTTACTGTCGGAAGAATTGCCAATTGCTTGCCGACAGGTGGGTACCGTTCGAAAGAAAAATCTTTTCGATATTAAATTTGTTATGCATCAGTCACTACTACTCCACTACGTGGAAAATTTTACGGATGGATTTGGGTGTAAAACCTTTTAAAATACAGCTGGTGCAAGAATTGAAGCCACACGACCTACCACAATGGCTAACTTTTAGTGAATGGGCGCTGGCAAAGTTGGATGAAGATCCACTTTTTTATCGGAAAATTGTGTTCAGCGACGAAGGTCATTTCTGGTTGAATGGATACGTGAACAATCAAAATTGCCATATTTGGTGTGAAGAGCAGCTAGAAGCATTGCAAGAACTGCCAACGCATCTCGAAGAATGCACTGTTTGGTGTGGATTATGGGCCGGTGGCATCATTGGACCGTACTTTTTCAAAGACGACAAAGACAGGAACGTTACTGTGAATGGTGAGCGCTACCGTGCGATGATTACAAACTTTTTTTGCCCAAAATGGAAGAGCTGGATTTGGCTGACATGGGGTTTCAACAAGACGGTGCCACATGCCACATAGCACGAGAAACAATGGCCCAATTCAGAGGCGAGTTCGGTGAACAGTTTATTTCACGTTTGGGGCCGGTCAATTGGCCGCCTATGTCGTGCGATTTCACACCTTTAGACTATTTTTTGTGGAGCTATGTTAAAGCTCATGTCTATAGTGACAAGCCAGTAACGATCGACGCACTGGAAGCCAATATTGAAGAATTTATTCGTGAGATACCGGCCGATATGTTAGAGAGAGAGAGTGTGCCAAAATTAGACCCAGCGTATGAACCATTTGAGGCGCAGCCGCGGTCAATATTTACATTATATCAGTTTTAAACATTTAATTATATAGAAACATCGTACATTCGATGGATGAACTAAATACCGCAAAACCGTTTCGCCTCGGGGTTTCTAACTACCCTCTGTCGAGCTCAAATCAGAGCCAACTGGCGAAATACTCTATACGCGGATAAAGTTATAGTAAAATTATATGCGCCAATTAAATAAATAATAATTGTTACGATTTATACAAAAGAAATATACACGAAAATTAAGACGCATTACCGATTTAAATAGAAATAAAATTATTTTGTAAACAATTGTCTCTCATCCAAATCCGATTTACTGAACCGTCATTTTAATTAAGTGCTTCCATTCGAAAGTACGTAGTATTCATGATTAAAGCTACTACCACAGTACGTGAAACATACACGTAACACAAAATTTCACTTCTAGAATGAAATGCTCATCAACTTCATTTTGTTTAACCACACAAAAAGTTTTAAGGAAAACCACAACCTCCACCCAATGTCACATTTTTCCATACATACTCGTACCTATACATGTCTAGCATGAGAATTATGTGTGTACAGAAGAAAGAGACGAGTACATAAGGTGCCGTCCATTGTAGCGTGGACATAAAAATACTCAAATGTGATGAAATAGGGAGAAAAGTTGCAAAAACCAACAACAAATTCAGAATCACAATGTCACAAAGAAAAAAGAAAAAAGAAAATGTAGAAATGTAGCATTAAAATTGGCACAAGCAATAGAAGAAAAAAAATTGAAGACATATATATATGTATGTATCATACGTAGGTATGGATGTATGTATGTATGTATATAAATGTTCTGTTCTCCTTGTTTGGTCTGGTTTCGAAACTTCGTACTGATGTTGATTGCTGTTTTGGGTTTTTAAAACGTAGTTAGATACTCTGCTGCCTGTTTGGCTGACTGGCTAGCTGACTGCTAGGTTGGTTGGATGGCTGGCTGGCTGCCGAAACGACTCCCTTGGCTCAGGTGTAGAGCACCCAAGAGTGTCGTGGCCAGCTTGTATATAACACCCTATACAGCAATTTCAATGGTTATGCGCTTATTGCTTCTGGATGCAAAGACACAATGATACATACAAACACACACACATATACATATACATTTACTCAGCATTCGCAAATAAACAAACATACTCGTATATAATAACTACAGACTTTTGTACATTAACATTCACACACACACACACACACAACACGATATCGACTACAATGCTTGATGATGATGTTGACGACAATATCGTTCTTGTTTCTCTCATATAGTAAACATATGTATGTATAAGTAGTGCAAATTGACGACTGTAGGTGCTATCATGCAATGGCTGCAACTGAAATGTAAATAATGTGAAGGTGTATATGCATGTCTTTTATATATACAGGGTTAGGCGATTGAAGTGTTACCTATTCAAGCGATCATATATTTTTTGTGTGAAATTATTTTTTATTGATTCAAATTACAAAAATTGTGAAAATATTCATAACTTCATAATCCATTCACTCAAAAGATCGATGTGGCCACCTTTGTGCCTAGAGTATGGCCTTCAAACGGTGAAAAAATGAGTTGTATGCTTCAAGAATGTGATCTTCCGGTATTTTGATCCATTACCGAACAATGGCTTTCTTCAGCGCATCCATAGTGGCGGCATATTTTTTAGTGCTCACCTTGCTCTACAAAATGGCACAGATGGAATATTTCATCGGATTTGCATCTGGCGAATTCGAAAGCCATTGTGTGGACGAAATGAAGTGTAGAATATGATTTTTTTAACCATTCTTGGTTCAAACGAGCTTTATGGGACGGTGCCGAGTCTTGTTGGAACGTCCATGGTCTACGACCGAAACGTTTGCGTGCCCATGGCTTTAAAGCAACTTCCAAAACATTTTCCCCGATAATAAGTTCCATTGACTTTGACACCAGGCTCGATGAAAACGATTGGAGAGCGTCCATCAGCGATCACAGCTGCCCATGGATATGGAAATTTATTCGGGTGGCCAATCTTAATCTTAAATTTTCGTTCAATAGGGAAATTTTTCCCATCAGAGAACACAATGTTTGCAAATTCGCTACGTTCGTGCAAGCGTAACAACTCATTTGCTCTTTCGAGGCTAACTTTTTGTTGCTTTCGTGTAAGATCGTGTGCCTTTTGGAACTTGCAAGGTTTTACCTTGAGCTTGATTATGAGTCGGATGATTCGTTGGGTTGGGATATTTTCAGTTCTTTGGCCATTTCATTACACTACGAATACACTATTTCTTTCAAGTCGAGCCTTCACTTTTCGAACCATTTCAGGTGATGTTGCCGTTTTTTTTCGTCCACCACCATTGTAACGATTAGTATTAGAAGGGACCTACTTATTTTAGCCGGTTCCGAACGGCAGAACCCTTGCGACATCACTTTTTCTGAGCTTTGTCACAGAGTTCTTTTAGAAGCTTTTTCATGGCAAGTTGTTACTGTCGGAAGAATTGCCAATTCCTTGCTGACAGGTGGGTACCGTTCGAAAGAAAAATCTTTTCGATATTAAATTTGTTATGCATCAGCCGGGGATTGAACCACGACCTACAGATCAGAAGGCCAACACACTAACCACTGAGCTACGGCAGCCTTGTGGTAGTTTGTAAATAATTTAAACAGCTGTTATTGGTATGAATTTCACGTAGTTGTCAAAATCGGTTTGACAGATATACCTGTACGCAATTGGTAACACTTCAATCGCCTAACCCTGTACTTGTATATATTATACATATGCGTGTGTGAGGATATGTACTTGTAATAGTACAATAATATTATTTTAGGCTGTCGTTCATACTTAATGTATGTCAATATCTTACGAGATGTCCATATTACATATATTACTTTGAATTTATGTGAATATAGCTTGCTAATATATCATACCTTACTTTCTGAGAGATCATAATTAAAAAAGGAACTTAATCATTATGTTCAAATCAAAATTTTTACGATTAACGATATTACGTATTTTATTTTTTCGATTTAATTAAAATTCTTATGCTTATTAAAAAAAAAATTGAAAAGCTTAACGTCGAGAATACCTTTGATACTCTGAATTATGAGAAATAAAGATACATTCTGCCGATAAATCATGCTTTTGTGCTGCAGATAGACGTGGTTTTCATCCAATAACGCTCCTTTTTTAAATATACTGTTTAATTTATAAAAATAATCGTGTAACGAGTTTATGTCATATAGTTATATAACTTTTCATCATACTTTTATATGAGAGGTGGGCGTGATTTTCATACGATTACGCCCATTTGGAAATTCATCTATTTCTTAACAAATTTAAATGCATAAAGTAAGTTTCAGCTTGATAACTTTTTATTTTTCTGTGCGCAAAATGTAAAATCATGCTTTTGAAAGCATACTTTTGTATGGGAGGTAGGCGTAATTTTCATCCGATAAAAGTAATTTTTAAAATTTCTTATGCATTGTTAAATTTGCCCGTATGCACCAATTTTCAACGTGATAACTATATATTTTCATATGAAAAGTGTGAAATCATGCATAAGTTTGTATGGGAGCTACACGTACTATTTTTTCGATTCAATTTATTTTTAAATAAATTCTTTCTCTGTTAAAAATAACCTTATATCTCAAATTTTAGTTATATAGCTTTATATTTATGCGCATAAAATATAAACATATTTTTTGCAACTCCAAAACATAGATTTGTATGGGAGGTAGGTGTAGTTTTCATTCAATTTCGTTCATATTGACAATTTGCCATTCGTTGTTAAAAATAATTATATATACAAATTTTCAGTGAAATTTCTGCATAATTATTGCAGTTATTGTGCGAAGAAATAGGCAGATATAGCGATGGGCATAGCTTAATTAATTCAGATCGTAATTATAATTTAAAAAAATATTTTTTTTTTTACATATCTAACCCTCTCTATATTGGTATTACAATATATCACAATATATTTTTAACTCTTTCGAGTGTCGACTACAACAAATTTTAAAGTTTTTGCTTTTTTCGCAGGAAAACTCTTGTGGAAAAATATATTGAAAGAATATTTAAAATATAAATTTAATTTTTTTTTCTCATTATTTATAGATAATTTTAACATAACTCCTCTTCTTCGTAACGTTGACCCCTTTAATTGCTCCCCTTACATTCACTTACCTGAATAGTAACTGTCCAAGCTTTGCATATCATCATCATCGTACTCATCATCAAGGTCATCATCGTCTCGGACATCATCAACATCATCATCATTATCCTCATCATCATGATCATCATCGTTGTTGTTGTTGTGTTCATTGCCATTATTGCTATCATACACAATTAGTGGTTCTAATTCAATTTTTGGCGTAAGTTCGACAAATTGTTTTATTACATCATTATCATTATCGTTATCACCATTAGCATTATTGTTCATGGTTGACGTTGTGGATGTTTTCATTGTTGCTGTTGGTGTTGGTAATAATTTGCCATTAAATTCTATACCATTTTTATGGACTTTTTGCAAATCGTTTTGTCCCGTAGCATCTGTAAATAAATTAAAAACAAAAAATATTCATATTTTCATAGTCACACCGACAAAACCGAAGGATAAATAAGGACACCAGTTTACGCTCAGTTTGTCCTATACAAGTATGTAATAAAGATATTTTGAATAATTTGAATTTCATTAGAAAATGCATGAATTCTTGCAAGATGATCCTCTAGAGAAAACGTGACAGATAGTGAGTAAGAGAAGGATGCATATGCATATGTGTGCGTTTGGATATGTAAGGGTATGTATATGTGATGATATTAACGTATACTGTAGATTTCAAAAACAAATTAAGAGCCATAAGAAATCGTTGTGGGAATGCAGCAAGAAGATCCCATTCGCAAATGCAAAGGCAAGTCAATGGTAAGATGAAGAAAATCAATATGTTTATCCGCACACCGATAGTGCTGCTCCCCAACTTGCATAGTACACACTACTCGTATGTTTGTATGAATATTATGCTTTGCTATTTCTACAAATAACGTTCTTGTGTATGCTACAAAATGTCCCAGGTGTAAGGAATTTTGATTAGTCAAATCCCACGTGTCCCATAATTCCCCCAAAGAAGTAAAAATATTGTTGATACATATGTATTATATGAGGCAAGAGAAGAATACAACAAGATATTGATGACGAAGATGAGAATTAGGATAGTAGCGTCGTATAAGTGAATGCACTAGCACACAACTAAGAGGTGCACACAGCAAGCTAAGAAGCTAAGATTTCCATATGAAATTGTAAACAAAGAAGTATAAAATTGAAAGAGAGAATCAATTACACTTTAAGAGAGAGAGAGAGAGAGAGTACAAATGACAGTTGATGCGCATGATTTTATTTGAATATAGACGCATGTCATTCAGATGGAGAATCAAAGAGAGTGTGAGAATGGGAGAAAATATGGTACTTTATTCGATACAATAATTCTTGTAGTAGAGAGAATCAGCTGTTGGGGCTTAAATGCACGATTTGCACTTTTATGACAACTGAATGAATGAAGCACGTGATGATGGTGTTGCATTTTATTTTTGTGTGCGCTTATTTCGACTCTGTCACATCATTCACATGCACTAAACAACAATGTAATCTGAAAAAAAAAAATCACCTCATCACCTTCTTCCCTCATTGTGGCCACTACGATACAATATTACTATATTTAGTTGGTGTTATTATTATTCATTTTTTTTTTTTTTTCTTTATGAAAATGCATAATAAACATCGATTCCAGTTTAATGAGGAGAGTAACCGCAGCCCATAATCAACCTCTCTAGAAATTTTAATACACATTTATCTGACATGTAGCTGTATTAACATCAGTAAATCTCCCTTGAGATAATTTTCCATCAATACAAAGTCATCATCATCATCATCATCATCATCATCATCATCATCATCATTCGTATATTGTATGTATAACCGTTATGTCCAAAAATGTATAAAGTTGCACAAGGATAAAGTTCAAAATTGGCATATAAATATATTTTCATCAACAAATGAAAATTACTTCAAAATGGACACAATCGGATGAAATTCACGTTTATCTTCCATTACTTACTTACTTATGTGGCCATAACAACCGAATATCGATTTAGGCCGAAAATAACATGCTTCGCCAGCCATCTCTGTTCTTCGCTAGCTGGCGCCAGTTAGAAATTCCAAGCGCCGTCAGGTTCTCCAGTACTTGGTCTTTCCACCTGAGGTTTGGTCTTCCTCTTTTGCGTCGTCCTCCAGCGGGTTCCGAATATAACACCTTCTTAGCTGGAGCGTGTTCTTCCATTCGCTCGACATGACCTAGCCAGCGCAGCCGCTGGATTTTGATGCGCTTTACTATGTCAATATCGGCATACAGCTCGTACAGCTCATGGTTGTACCTTATTCGGTACTCGCCACCAACGCAAATAGGTCCAAAGATCTTGCGTAGGACTTTTCTCTCGAAAACTCCAAGTATTCGCTCATCCGAGGTGGAAATTGTCCAGGCTTCAGCGCCATATGTTAGGACAGGCATGATGAGAGACTTGTAGAGTGTAGTTTTCGTTCTTCGAGAGAGGGCTCAATTGCTCAGAGTAACACCTGTTTATCTTCCATAGAAAAGTATATTTTAAAATGTATATTTTCACACTTTACGCACGAAAATTTTAAATTAACAAAAGTTAACTCGGTATTCCCTTGATTAAAATTAATATTTAATAGATGAGAGTGAGAATAAATGCAATTGGATAAAATCCACTCCTACCTTCCATACAAAATTATGTTTTGCAATGTATATTTTCACACTTTACGCACGAAAATATAAAATTAAAAAGAGTTAACTCGGTATTCCATTGATTAAATTTACTACTTAATAGATGAGAGTGAGAATAAATGCAATTCGATCAAATCTACGCCTACCTTCCATACAAAATTATGTTTTGCAATGTATATTTTCACACTTTACGCACGAAAATATAAAATTACCAACAGTTAACACGGTATTCCCTTCATTAAATTTAATATTTAATAGATGAGAGTGAGAATAAATGCAATTAGATAAAATCCACGCCTACCTCCCATACAAAAGTATGTTTTGAAACGTTTATTTTCGCACTTTACGCGAAACTCGTTACATTTGATTATATTTACGAATGAATTGACATACTTAAGAATAGGCATAATCGGCATAATCGTATACCTCCCATACAAAAAAGTGAGTTTTCAAAAGTATATTTTCGAAAATATAAAGTTATCAAGCTCAAACTTAGCGCATGTGATTAAATTTACTAATGAAGGAACGTGTACATAAATTAGCGTTATTGAACCACACCTACCTCCAGAACAAAAGTATGTTTTTCGAAAGTCTGTCTATCTTGCATAGTATAGTGTTTAAGTTAGGTTAGGTTATGCAGCTGGTTTTAATCCTGTTCCCTCTATTAAGCGGAACCATTGGGATTTCCTAATGAAGAGAGCAATGCCCCTGACATCCATGGGCGCTAGCTCAGTGGTATCCAGTTTGATGAGATGAATAGATCTCAGGCAACGTAGTGCTCGAAATCGCCAATTCATCTGCCTCACAGTTTCCTGGAATATCCCTATGCCCCGATACCCGTACAATGTGTACATTGTAGTGCTCCGCTAGCTCGTTAAGAGCTGATCGGTATTTAAGGGCAAGTGCCGATTTGGCGAGAGATTTGACTTTCGGTGTAGATATAAAAATCTTTGATAGATATTGTATTACAGCGAAGCCACATTGCCGCCTCCTTTATAACCATAATCTCAGCTTGAAAAACACTGCTAAAGTCGGGTAATCGGAACTTAAGCTTAACGCGTAAGGGATCAGAAAAGACACCAACAGGGTTTTAAAGCTTCAATATTGACGAAGATAAACTTTTCAAATGATATTCGGAAATTTCGAACAGACCTAATTTCTACATACACCATCTAACCGTAGACAAATTGTGCTGTGCAAATGAATGTTGTATGGTGTGAGGCACATAGTCGTAAAATGCCAAAAATGTTAACAAGCGCACACAAACGTCCGCCTCTCTCTGCCTTTACGTAAGTAGCAGCTTAATTTGTTACGCGGCGACCATCAATGACGCGAATTCCGGCATTCACATGGATCATATCAATAGAAAAGAATATTCAAATTTCATCTGACTCTATAACACACACACACACACACACACACACACACACACACACACTATAATATGCCAAAGCAAATAATGAAGTTACTACAATATGGCTGAAAATAAAAGCTAAATCAAAAAGAGCTTAAGAACATAATCATGGCTTAGCATGTACTCCTATACACTTGTGTAGTTTATTTTTGGTGGTAGTATCGAATCGATGCTAATATCTCGAAATATGCATCTGTGCTGGCGTTCCACATCTGTCAACAACGTGCGTACATCTTTGACTCATCAACATGAACAGCAGCACATCGCATCACAAATGCCACTACCAACACCAACCAACCAACAGCAGCAACATCATCATCATAATCAACAACAACGTCGCTATTATCATAAGCACCATATTTGCCGCGCCACAAGTTCATTCATTTGTTACCTTATCTTGTGCTTTTGATGCTGCCATTGCCACTGTTGCAGTGGTTGCTTCATTTTATAGTCGAAAATCGCGTTCAATGTTGTTCATATTTTGCACATGTGCGTGTTTAACTGCAGAGAGCTTCACTACATACAGTAATGATGATGATGATGATGATGATGATGATGATGATGATGACGATGACGACGACGACGACGACGACTCATATAATTCTCGTTGCGTCAACATGGGAATTCCTCATCGAATACGAATTTGAATACCGAAACGAATGTGAATGTGAAAATATTTTTGTGTGTGAAATTCACGTGCTCGCCATTGACATAAAACACACATACACACATACACACACCGCACAACAACATCAACGCCACCATCATCATTGTTTTCGTTTGTTTTATATGCCATATTGGCCACCCTCCATTCCAAAAAGATAAAAAAAAAAACAACAACCGAGTTTGCATCAGAAGCGCATCACGAGGCTACACGCGCGCGGACGATGCAAACATCAATACTGGTGTATGATGATTATTCAACGAGATCCTATTGGGAGTACTACTAACGTACCATATTGTGCGCGTATGGTATGTTTTGTGTGTTACGTTACGTTTCGATTCTGTTTTTTTTTTACATCTTATTTTTGAATAAAGACTTTCTGTGTGTGTGTGTGTGTAAAGTCATAATGTATTCGTCGTATAGTGCGATGGATGTGCGTGACGCTTTGGCAAATTTGTTGGGTCACCGTTGATTGGGTTTATTCACTTAATACCATTCGCATTCATCAAAATCTACCTTACCATTGTCTCGCCCCCTTCACGTATATATGTGAATGTGTTGTTGTAGTTGTTCTGGTTCGCCATCATCCATCATCCGCGTCACTTTATGACTTTTAGTTGATAGCATGAGCCAAATGCAAGCTAATTTTTAACGAGCGACCTACTCGATGATTTTCATCCACCATATCAGAGGTGATTGGCTGGATAGGTATGTGTATGTGTGTGTGTGTGTGTGTTCGTACGAGTATGAATGGCCAAAAGTTGAAAAGAAACATGTTGCAGATTAACGAGCCAAATGCATATGTATATAGTATATACTTGTGTATACTAGGCTGGATGAAAAATGTCGGCATACGAAACTGATATTCTATATGTATTGTACAATAAAGAAACTACAGCTATCGTACATATATTAAACGCAATCATGTCTTATATGAAGAAATACGATCTGTCAAATAGGTTTATTCAGACAATTGATTTTGTATGGGAGGTAGGCGTGTTTTTAATCCAATTCCGCCCATTCTCAAACGTATATAATCATTAGTAAATATTAGCATTAATATGTATCAAGCATCTCCTTGATATCCTTATGTTTTGTGGACAAAATGTGAAAACATACGTGCGGAGACATAATTTTGTAAGGGAGGTGGGCGTGGTTGTCATCCGATTACGGCCATTCTCAGGAAACTATATTCATTAGTAAATATAATCATGTTTGTTAAGTTTCAACTTGATGGCAGTATGTTTTCGTGCAAAAAGTGTTAAAATATACATACAGAAACATACTTTTGTATGAGAGGTGGGCGTGGTTGTCATCCGATTCCGCCCATTCTCAAAATTCTATATTCATTAGCAAAAATAATCATATTTGTTAAGTTTCAACTTGATGGCACTATGTTTTCGTGTAAAAAGTATTAAAATATACACACGGAAACATACTTTTGTATGGGAGGTGGGCGTGGTTGACATCCGATTTTGGCCATCCTCAGGCTTCTATTGTCATTAGTAAAAAAAATAATATATAGCAAGTATTAACTGGATGGTGTTATATTTTCGTGCGTAAAGTGTGAAAAACATATACGGAGACATAATTTTGTATGGGAGGTAGACGTGATTATCAAACGATTTCGGCCATTCTCAAGCTTCTATTGTCATTAGTAAAAAAAATAATATATACCAAATACTAGCTTGATGTTGTTATATTTTCGTGCATAAAATGTGAAAAACATATACGGAGACATAATTTTGTATGGCAGGTAGACGTGATTATCAAACAATTTCGGCCATTCTCAACTTTCTATTGTCATTAGTAAAAAAATAATAAATAGCAAGTATAAGCTTGATGGTGTTATAT
Organism: Megamerina dolium; assembly: GCA_963854835.1. Lineage (NCBI taxonomy): Eukaryota > Metazoa > Arthropoda > Insecta > Diptera > Megamerinidae > Megamerina > Megamerina dolium. The sequence goes on from OY978525.1 coordinate 1,839,428, forward strand.
TTTCGTGCATAAAGTGTGAAAAACATATACGGAGACATAATTTTGTATGGGAGGTAGGCGAAGATTTCATCCCATTACGCCCATTCTTAAATGTACCTATTCGTTAATGAATATAATCATATGTATCAAGTTTCAGCTTGATATCTTTACATTTGCGTGTACTAAGCGAGATGTATGGGTGGGTAGACTTGATTTTCATCCGATTACACCGACTTGCGAATAGGGTTCTCCTCTGGTAAAACGAATCGCATAGTCTGATAGCTCTGTGTTAATATGCAGTGAAATATATGTTATAAAATGAAATAATTCTCGGAGCAATAAACACACTTTCTACTCATTTGTGTTCCATGAACTTTTCAAACAGCCCATATATATGTGAATCTACATACTCGTATATCGATGAGCTGAGGCGTCATAGTCGACTATTATTAGCATTTTATACTTGCAGCATATGGAAGTGCTTTGTAGCACATTTGCATACGAGTATGAATATATGACGCTGAACTCATCACGTGGATGAGTCGTTAATAAAGACAATTTGGATATATGTGAGCGTGTATTCATAATTAGAGCAGTTCCTTCAGTGCATTAAAATGGCATTTCACCTGCTTATTATTGTGGCTGCATATTGGCACTCAAACATACAGAAACACACACACACACACACACACATACTCATGCACACAAAGGGAATTCTATATCAAACGAATTATCGTACATGTTTTGTTTCTTATTATTTATGGATCTTACGAGTATTTTTGTTGTTATGAACTTTAATACATTACTCACATACAATGTTATTATTATTGTGCTACTTACTTACTTTACACTGCATACACTACGTATAAAGAATGTTTGACCATCCCAAAGGTGTTCGCAGACACTTTAGCCTTTCTCATTGTTTTACCATTAAATGCGCACACAAACACAACTTAATTCTTAATTCTCTTACATTTTTATCTCTCTCTTTCTTTCTTTTTTTGCATTTCATATGGCGGCAATGCTCTCCTCTAAGCTTTTATATTTACAAATGTACGATTATATTATAGACTGACTCACATTGGTTTATCCTTTGGGAATACCCGCAGTCTGTGTGTGTGTGTGTCTGTGTGGCTATGTGTATATTTGCCAGTGTTTTTGTATGCCACTCTTAATTCGATTCGTTTCCTTGGTTACCATCATCTCAAGGGATTTGAGCACAAAAATGCTTTTACACCGAAAATATTGCAAACGATGGTGAGGAAGCGAGCAAGAGAATGAGAAAAAGGCAGAGAAGGCACAGATATAATAGTTTAAAATACAAGTTTTATTATTTGTGCATTATATCCCAATTTCATATGGTTCATGTTGAATCTTTTTTTGAAAAATTGCATAAAAATCATAATTTGCAAAAATTTTTGCAAAACTGATATTATCCACAACGGATTAAGTTGAATGTATTAATGAAAAAATTTTACAAACAGCTTTATTTTGGCAATATTGAAACTTAAATATCCTAAACAATGACAAGCAGACACACAAACTTCCGAAAAACTATACGTTTGTATGAGAGGTAGGCGTGATTTTCGTTCGATTACGCCCATTTCCAAATATACTAATTCTCTTGTAGAACTGACCTTAACTCTCGAGTTTCAGTGTACACAAAGTGAAAACATGCAAACGACAACATACTTTCATATGGGAGATAAGCACGATTTTCAGACGACTACGCCCATTCTTGAACTTATTAGTCCTTTTATTAGTAAATATAATTATGTGAACCAAATTTCAGCTTGATAGCTTTATGTTTTCGTGCACAAAGTGTGAATATAAACAAACTTTTGTATATGAAGTAGGCGTGGATTTTATCCAATTACGCCCATTCTCAAACTAGTTAATAAATGAAGCAAATACAATCATATGCATAAAATTTCAGCTGCATAGGCCTATATTTTCTGGTGCATATTGTGAGAATATAAATATGGAAGCGGACTTTTGTATGGAAGGTAGGCGTGGTTTTTATCCGATTTCATTCATATCCAAATTTTGATCTAATAGCTTTTTATGCACAAAGTATAAATAGATTTTTCGTGTTTAAAGCGTAACTTAGTATCTCCAAATCTTCAATCTTGAATCAGTCCCGCTCAATTTTAAGTTTGGGTCAACCAAAAAGGACCTATGTCATAATTGAAATATCGCAATAACCTGGCTGAGCATTACCCCCGCCCCCCATTATTTCAATGTACATAGTATGAGCAATTTTCGCAATATATATATAATTTTTGATACAATGTTATATCGACGACTTTTATTTACTTACTTACTTGCTTCAATAACATGGAAAATATTCAACATTTTATGACCCCGACAATATGAACGATGACTTTTTACTGTGTAATATAACATTTGCTCTTTAGGGAATTACATTTTACATCAAGGTACTAAGTACATACGCTGCTGTACAATTTATTAGAATTCATAATCATACACATTGACACACACACACATAGTCATACGATAATTTTTTGTCCTTTCCATTATTATTCGTACGTTGAGTCAAGTCAACTAACAATTTTCTAATACTAAATTAAAACAATGCTACTATGAGATTAAACACATACATAAGTACATACATGTATGATATATACTTATTTATATATTGCATATATATATATATATATATATATCGTATTTACACTATAACCCATTCTTTAGTAACGCTCACCTGACATGTAGAAATATGATAACTCACTTTTGTTGCACATTTGCCAATACTCATGGGAATAATAATGGTAAAATGAGCAACTTCTATGCTATGCAACATGTCTCAAGATGTTCCCTTATGTAATACGCACGGCAACCAACCAATAAACTCATACCAGCACATTAGCGCACACACTCACACACACACACACATACTCTCTCGTTCGCATACACATACACAAGTGAATAAAATGAGTCAGGAATTATGTTAGATTCGTATACATTCGAGTATATATGTATAGTGTTGGTGAAAAAGTATAGGACCATTTTTAATGAAAAGAAAACATTTTTTTCTAGCCACCTATTTAAAGAGATTTTTATTAACCCAAATAGGTGCAGTTTAATTCGACTACCTAATAACATATTTTTGGACGGAATCGTTATTCTATATTTCCAGAACTTCTGGAGATTTTGATTTAAAGAACAAATGACGTAATTTGTACAGACTCTCAGAAATAAGGGTTTGACTAACCTTTACGTCAGACTATGACCTTGTCACTTTATGTGCAGCATTTACAGAATCGCAGCATTTATGAGTCACCCAAATGTTAAGATTCTTTTAGTGTTCAGATCATTTCAAACGGTTCAAAATCTTTCCAGACTTAGCCAATCAAACTGTCCTCAAATTAATTGAATTTTTTCAGTATTTTTTCAGTATTTTTAAAAACTTTTTGTTAATTAGGCGACCAGAGTGAGGTTAATTTTTGACAGAAAAATTTCTTTTTTAAAAGCGACTTAAATTGTGGTTTTTTTTTAAGCGATTGTTGACTAAAGAAATTAGTATTATTATTAGGCCTGCACCACTTTTTTGCTCTTATCGCAAGACAGACGCTAAAATGTCGCTTATTTTTTAAGCTTGTTCATTCATTTTTCCGATTTAACGAATAATATTGACTACACTTTTGATTAATATATTTAGTAAAAAAAAAAAAAAGCTGATTTGTGTCAACTGTCAAAAGTGTAGCATTGCCAGGTGTAACTAATAGCTTTGCCGTTTTTAGAGAGGATAGAAAACATTTGCTGAGAAAATGACCAATACATTTTCCTCATAATACCTGGAGAATGATGATAATATGTAGATTAGGGTGGGTCAAATTTTTAAAAAGTGTTAGTTTGAATAATTTCAAGCATTTTTTCTCATTTCAAAAAAGTAGTTCCACATTTGGACCCATCTACTCTTAAAAGAACAAAATTTTTGGAACGAGTATAAAAAATGATCTGCGGAAAAGAAGAAAAAAATGTATGTCTTATTTTTCTGAAGATATTCAGGGTTGTCGTAGAATATGATTGCTATCGAAATCGGATTTGAATTCGACTTCAATTTCCTTGATAAAATATAAATCTGATCATGTCGATTTCATGTTCGAATTGATTAATAAAGCTGATTTGAACTTAAAACCGACATAATCAGGTTCACCTTTTATCAATGAAATTGAGGCCGAATTCAAATGCAATTTCGATAGCAATCGTATTCTACGACAACTCTGATTATATGTATATTATTTATAAGTCTCGATGGGCCCTATTTGGCTGAGCTGCTATTCCAGTACACCAGTACAGTTGTGGGTGTGTTAAATTAAGGATGGTATTAGAAAGGATCTACTTATATTAGCCGGTTCCGAATAGCAGAACCTTTGTGGTATCACTTTTTCTGAGTTTTGTCACAGAGCTCTTTTAGAAGCAATATCATAGTAAATTGTTACTGCCGGAAAAATTGCCAATTGCTTGCTAACGGGTGGGTACAGTTCTAATGAAAAATCTTTTCGCTATTAAAGTTGCGTTTCAGCCGGTGATTGAACCCATGATCTACTGATTAGAAGGCCAATATACTAACCACTGATCGAAATATGTATCTACGCAGAAATCGCTCCCGAATGGTGAAATGTATGGCTGGACCCCAATAAAATTTCGTCCCCAATAGTTCATATCCACCCTCTATAATCAAAATACCAGGGATCGCCCCTAGAATGGTGAAATGTATAAAATGTATGCTAATTTTTCCACACCAATATTTCCTTCAAACATCTTTATCCCCTATATTCACCCCTTCAGGGAGCGTCCATACAAAATGAACGTAGAAACACCTTAAAATCGATCAATATCACTATAGCTACCCAGGAATACCTTAAAAAATTCCATATTTCTATAATGGCTATGAAAACTAAAAGAGGATGGATGCAAATCTGAAACATCTTCCTACATTCCTTATCAAAAACTGCTTGAAATAATCCAAGTATCGTGTTTTTTCACTTAGTCTGGTTGTAAAAATTTGGCTCTACATAATTTGACCCACCTTAATATACATACATATATGAATAGGTACTCGTATGTATTTGGTGGCAATATATAATTTTTATTCGCACCAAGGTTGCTCCCCAAGGACACCAAACATAAACATTCACACGACGTATCCTATCATACATATGTATAGTTATATTTGTACCTAAGCTTTGTAATATAAAACTTTATACACAAAAATATTATATATATATAAGCTCATATTAATATCACACACAAACATTGGGATAAATACATATTTGATTTCATATTTTCATATAATCGAAAATATGTAGGTACAGAAAGTATTTTAAGCCAAATAGGAGAGCATATAAAATGAAAACAAAAATATTGCTTTATAATAATATTTATGAGTTTAAAGTTTTCTCTGTTTGCTTGCATATGCGATTTGTTCCACTGTTCCATCTAAGGCTCAGCAGCAGCAGCAACAGCAGTAAGAATAGCAGCTACGACGAATCTCTCCATGGCTGGTTTGGTTTTGCAGCAGTAATAGAGTAGCGAAGAATAGAACGACAATTTTGGGATCCCCAAACTTATCACACACACACACACACATGCATTGGCTCATTTCCCATTAGAACATTATATGGCACTCTAGAGACTGACAGACTGAGAGAGAATGCAAGAGTGTGGCAATATCGTAAGAATATGATGAATAAGAAGAGCAAAAAGATGTTTATATTCAAGCAAAGGATGTCATGAAGAAAGTACATATATTTTCTTATGAATATCATAAGAGCAACTACTCATGTATGGACATTAGGATGGCTCTGAAAAATAAAATTGCTGCGATTTTCAAGTTTCAAATATCGAAATATTTGAAAATCAATTATAATATAATTGTCAAAGGGAAAAGTTTATCAAATTGTTGCTTATACTTCGAAATCTCCTTTCAATACCTCAGAACAACTTGAATATTTTTCAAACAAGCCAGAATCAGCCTAATGGGCATACATTTAAGACATCTTGCTGACATAGTTACAATTTTAAACAGCCTTTTAATTGTAATGCAAGAAATTTTGCAATTTTAATTTCTTGATTTTCAACTTTACCCTTTCCGCACGTACATTTTAAGAATGACACCCATTCAGAGCGTGTACACGAAAAGAGCAGATAGACGAGGAAGAGCAAAGAAATTTCATTATGCAGTCAATGTAATTTTTTTCAAGTCATAACAATCTTAATCGAGATGAGAATAAGAGAGAAAGAGAGAAATTATATAAACTCGAATGCTTGGGAGAGTAAGTCAACCCCTATCGTCAGCACTGAGGGTATTTATTATAAAGGCCGCTCTAGCAGTTGTTGTTGTTGTTGCTGTTAATGCTGTTTTGGTGTTTCTGTTATTGTTATTATTGTCGATGTTGTTGTTGTTGTGTTTTGTTATTATTACTCGTTGCCAATGATAATGATGATGATGATGATGATGATGATGATGATATTGTTCTCACTTGGATCATATGGATTTCCCACGTGTATTGAATACATGAAAATGCCACAAAGAGAGAACGACAGTGCTAGGGCGGCAGTGGAGTGGCTAACCCACTTAATGTTTTTAGCTTGAAAGCATGCATGACCAAAGTGAAGCATATATGTATGTAAACACACACATACATGCTTACACATATTGAACAGTGCTCCTGTGTGTCATATGTATTGAACATATGCACGTATATACGTAAAATCATATATGGATTGTTGTTATATTATTACTACCATTGCTGTTGTATTCGAACATTTGGCCAATACAGTTTCATGGTTTTTTTTTTGTTTTTACACCCATGTGCCATAATCATTGACGCACAGGAATATTTTCATTACAATGTACCACTACATGCGATGATCATATAGATGACGATGATGATGATGATGATGATGTGGTTATTGTTGGCCAACACAGTGAAATATTTCAAATATTTCGTTGCATGTGGCAAGAAGATGCTTACTAACGCAATATGAAAGCATGAACCATAATAATCGTAAGTAAATACAATGTTCATCAACTGATATGATTGCGTAATATCGAACTAAAGTGGCGAATGGGCAATTAGATTAGATGTATGAAGCAACCAGGTGGCAATATACCATTGAAGTCATGTACCCTTCCACGATTAGGGTTAACATATGAAAATTCGGCAACATTTATAAAAAAATTGTGGCGAATTGTCAAGCTTCATTTCTTTGGTAATCAGCTCAAGTAGCGGACGTCTAGACCTTTAAATAAAAATATCATGATTTCTGTGTAAATATTTCTACAAATCTAGCCTCTAAGTAAATGACTTGTCTGACAATTTTCCTCTCTTCTGCGTGTAAAATTATAGAGGACCAGAATGATTGAATGGTTTTCACTTTGGCACATTTTAAGGATATTTTCATAGGGCAACTGTCCCGTTGTGTCTAAGCGATGTCGCCAATGAAATCCTTGGTGAACTCATCTCTTTTCAATTATATATTAAATGTCCTTCAATAAGCACCAAGTTTTGATTGCCATCTTTAAAGATTATTCCTGGGAAATTATGTTTTTTATTGTTCTCGATTTTTAGGTGTTTTTATATTCATTTGGCCTCCTAAGAAATAACAGATGGAGCAAGAATGTTTGGCAGTAAAAATGAATGAGAATGAGTCACCCGTGGAACGAATTTTAGAAAAATAAGTAAGTTTGGATGTTGGGGCAGCAAAATTAATGGGGGTCGCTCATATATTTCACTTCTCTAGAGTTAATTCCTGGGCAATTATGGGACTATTTGTCGATGTGCCATGTGGAGTTGTCTGTCTCCCATCGGACGCGTGCCCAGGAAGCAGATAGGGGAATGCTCGGCAAATGCAGGGTAAGTGGGAAATAAAATACCACTCGCAATCTGCTTGGAGATGCTGATAGCAACCCTGTCATCCAAGATAGGATAGGCAGGCTAGCAACCTACCTATCCGAAATACATCGTGCCAACGAATCGTTAACTAAACAGCCTCGGATAAATTTGATGCCCTATGCAGTTATGCCCAGGAAGCAGATAGGGGAATGCTCGGCAAATGCAGGGTTAGTGGGAAATAAAATACCACTCGCAAGCTGCTTGGAGATGCTGATAGAAACCCTGTCAACCAAGATAGGATAGCCGGGCTAGCAACCTACCTATCCGAAATACATCGTGCCAACGAATCGTTAACTAAACAGCCTCGGATAAATTTGATGCCCTATGCAGTTATGCCAAATAGCAGTTAAAGGAACACATATATATTGTCGATGTTCAAAAGCTTTTCAGAGCATTTTGTAGGGAAATCTAACTAAGACGATAGAGAGTAAGTATGTTCAGAAATAGTGTTTGATAGTATATGGTAAATATATGCCGTAGCTCAGTGGTTAGTGCTTTGGCCTTCTGATCTGTGGGTCGTGGGTTCAATCACCGGCTGAAGCATAAATTTAATATCGAAAAGACTTTTCTTTCGAAGGGTACCCACCTGTAGGTGGGTGCAACCAATTGGCAATTCTTCCGGCTATAACAATTTGCCATGGAAAAGCTTTTAAAAGAAATTCAGAAAAAGTGATGTCGCAAGAGTTCTGCCGTCCGGAACGGGCTAAAATAAGTAGGCCCCTTCTAATAATGTCCAACATTTAACAAGCACAAGAGTTCTGGAAGAAATGCTCGGCGAAAGAGCACTTCGGGGCTTATAAGTGACACATATTCATTAAACTTCTTTTTTTAGTAAAAAGAAATGGGGATGGGTCATACATTTTACCAGTTTAAATTCACCCTGGAAACGATGGAAGTTGATTTTGTTGGTGACTCTGTCATATATTTAACGTCAAGTCGATTCTGTGGCATTTATGGAATTATTTGTCAATATTCAGATGATTTTAAGTTTATTTTGTATGGGAGCCTCTCTAAGGAGTGAAGAATGGGATTAAAAATATTCAAGAAAAATGTAGAGAAGGACAAATTAATGAACTTTTTAACTATCTTTCAATCTTTTTTTAGGTTAGGACCCCAAACAACCTGGGGTTCGAATTCAATGGGCAATAACTTTATATTTTGCGTATGACTGTGTAATAGATTGTCGCATGTTGTATTGTATCTCCCAACTGGGCACAAAAGACATACATATATGTGAATTTATGTACGTCTGAGAGTACATTATACGTAGTAAATAATCGGCAATATACAAGTTACATTTTGGGAGCAAAATGGAACTAAACTCTTTTAATCATTGCACACTCTACAAGTATGTACTACAAATTTTGAATCAAATGAGACATGAGAAGACATTAGTACATGTACTTAAACCAGTTAGCTTAAGAGAAAATTTCTACTATACGACTATATCTATACATATGTATGTATATATGTGGGTAAAGACATGAAACTATCTATGTATATAATGTTCACATGGTGGCTGACGTTGCCATATTCAGCTTCAGTCCATCTTAGTCCATGTAGAAGTATATATTTGTTTTATGCAAAGACAACAAACAAGGAACAAGAACAACAACAAGAACGATGACGACGACAACTATAATGAGAAGAACATTTTGGTATTTTGGTATTTATGATACAGTCGAGAGTTATTAGCTCCTCAACAGACAGATAGATCGAGAGACAGAGACAGAGAGGTACATATATTCACACACACACGCACACACACACACACATAGATATATAAAATACACATGGGATTTGCTGTTATGCTACACGAGTATTCACAACTAAGCCAAAGCAATAAAGTATGCAAATTGAAGTTACCGCTTACCATCACAACCACTGTCACCACCACCGCCACCACCAACATCATCTCCACCAATATCACCACAACCATCAGCAGCATCATCATTGTCCGTTATCGTTACCATAATTCGTGTTTGTTGTTGTTGTTGCTGTTGTTGTTGTTTTTGCTGTTTGGCATGTTGCACAACATGCAAGTGATTGTGGTTATTCAAGTGCTCTTGCTTTCCTTTTGGACTATGCACAAGTGATTCATATTGCTTCGATGACTGTTGTTCTAGTGGGTCGTCTATTTCAATACCGACTTCTTGCTGTGCTTCTTGTCCTTCTTCTTGTTGTTGTTGTTGTTGTTGTGGTGGCATATGACATTCATTTTCATCATCATGACTGCTGGCAACATCACTAAACAATTCCTTCTTGGGTTCGAGCAATTGTTGTTCAATTGTTGCCGTTTCTTCTGCATCCTCTTCATCATCGGCTTCTTCTATTAATTCTTCTTCACAATTTTCACCGGACTGTTCACCAACTGTAAAGATAGAATATGCAATGATAATATAGATTAAATATAGTAAAAATGCATTAACATTTTCATTGTTCCGATCGATTTGTACTTAAAATATAAAAATCTTAACCCATTGTTGAGCAGGAGTACTCAAAAGTACCAATATTGGGTTTCAATATTTTTTTCTGCGCTAGGTAAACTCTCGAGAGTACCGAGGCGACCAAGTACGAGAATTTGATACAAATTTGTGAGTTATAACTCCTGAACAAATCATATTCTAATAGTAAAAGTGTCCAAATTTATTTTAGCTTTTTTGTCGACGAGTCCCAGGAGCCCACGTACCGCCTCAGCTGACAGAGGGGCACATCCGTTCTATTCTGAACTTCACAATTTTACAAATCACATATGGAGTACGTTAACATAGCACTAAAGTGCTATACAGAATTAACAAAATGAAAAATCTAATAAAAATCAAGACAGAATTCAACAATTCTTTTTTTCTACTTATGTGGCCATAACAACCGATGATCGATTTAAGCCGAACATATAATGCTGAGCCAGTCTTCTCTGTTCTTCGATTGCTAGCGCCAATTGGATACTCCAAGCGCCGCCAGGTTACCCAGCACTTGGTCTTTTCAACGGAGGTTTGGTCTTCCTCTTCTTCTGCGTCCACCAGCGGGTGCCGAATTAAATACCCTCTTCGCTGAAGCGTCTTCTTCCATTAGCTCGATATGACCCAGCCAGCGTAGCGTAGAACTCATACAGCTCATCGTTGTACCTTATTAGATACTCGCCATCAACGCAAATAGATCCGAAGATCCTTCGCAGAACTTTTCTCTCGAAAACTGCAAGCATCCTCTCATCCACGGTGGAAATTCTAGTGGCTTCAACGCCATATGTTAGGACAGGAATAAGGAGGGTCTTGTAGAATGAGATTTTCGATCTTCAAGATAGGGCTCGACTATTGATTACTCGGCCCAAAGTAACTCCTGTTAGCAAGAGTTATCATACGCATAACAATTAAAACGAAATATTAAAAATGTATTTTTTTTATTCAGAAGAAAAGGACGATTTTTTAGTAAAAAAAAAAATAATTTTCGATAATCACAACTATGTCCAAAATTATCCGATTTCATTTTTGGATCATCTAACAATAATATACTGGTTAATTTTTGAATTTCAATAGTGGACCTTAGGACCAGTAATATGACTAGCACTATGACTAGCTTTAATTTTTTGTCAATAAGGAGGGTCTCGTGTAATCCTTTTGTATTCGTAGCATGGCCAGTTACCCTATAAAATAAATTTCAATAATTATTGCCTGGTTTTTAATACAACACCATTATATTATTTTGAAGGTGCGCGTATCTATTGGTCATTTTGTATATATTTACAGAGTTATCTAAAATCGATGAAAACATTCCTTTGAAATTTTATTAAAGAAATCCAAGCGTCCCCAATATGCATGCAAACACTAACCCCTCGGTCATGCCGACCAGCATATCCTATCATTGTCATATCCACCCAGTATGAGTACGACTATGAGTATGAGAGTCGTACTCATACTTGTACTTGTAGCATGTCAGAAATATTTAGCGTAAATTAGTTTTTCTCTTTGTCCAATAGTCAGCGATAGTCGGTCGTACGGTCGGACGGTAGGTCGTCGCTGTTTTATGCAGATTATACTTAAGCACTCCCAAGAGGCCCATAGAGGTATAAATTCTATTTACACGTTTGTATTTATTTTTAACCGATACCATATTGCATGCCTGGCTTCCATACCCCCTCCTATCATCACATCACTAGTACCACTTCGACGTAGTAGTAGTAGAAGTAGTAGTATGAAGGTAGATGGAATTGAAAATCATACTAGGGCACCATTACTAACCAACCAACCAACCAACCAACCAGCAAACCAAGAATTTAATGAATTGATGAATTGCAAGCAGTTGGTACAGGACTAAACAAAAGCACACAACATTGGCAACATCTGCACCAGCCATCACCATACAATTCTTAGTCCAGCGGTGACTTTTTGAAGAAATACTCGTTCTCATATGTAAACATAATATCATATACACATACATAAGTTGAAAGTAAAATAAGTACTTTGGCGTATGAGCAACATATGTAATTGCACAATTAAATTGAATTTTTCATAAATTTTAACCAACCAACCAAGCAAACAACACACCAACAAGATAACACCAGCAATGATAAAAGCAATGGATTGCAATGGATGCTCATAATGTGTGCGCGTTCAAAAGAAACACAACACTTGTGTTGGTACTGGCAGAAGGACATGGAAACACTCACACATACACATTCACATACAGAGACACCTTTCGAATTGCACCTCAAGGAATCGCCGGGGCACCAGTAAAAAGAACATTTCGTTTTTAGACAAAAAGCAAAATTGAGTTTGGCATAAAATAACAATTGGAATGAAATAAAACAGGAATTAATATTGTCGCTATATGATAATAAAATATACAAAATGAGTAGGAAGAGCAAACGAAAAATCTTTCTAATATGTGAACAATATGAACAATACAATAAGGTTAAGCCAAACAAATGGGGAAATGTGTTCGGACGCTTCATTAGAGAGCGATTTCAGAAGATTTTTCATGTTAAATTTTTATTGCTAGAAGAATTGTTAATTAATTGCTGACAGCCACACACCTTTCTAAGAAAAGAAGAAATTATATTGAGTTGGAAGTGCTGGAAGTTGAAGCGATCTTATATAAAACAATTTTCATCCTTCAATGAAGTTTTGCGTGCAAAATTGGCGTGATCCTGTAAAAATCACACCAACGTCCTATGTAAAAGTTGAAAAAGTATGGTTGAATATACGTTTTCGCACCTTAAGCGTGAAAAAATAGAGATATCAAACTAAAAATCATTACACACAATTTATATTTAATATCAAATATACATATTTAAAAATGGGCTAAATCGGCTAAAAAGCACGCCTACCTCCCATACAAAAATATATTTTCGAATGTCATTTTTCACACTTTTCGCGCGCATATACTATGTTATCGAGCTAAAACTTGGTATCAACTTTTCTCTCGAAAACTCCAAGCATCCTCTCATCCGTGGTGGAAATCGTCCATGCTTCTGCGCCATATGACTTATAGAGTGTGATTTTCGATCTTCGAGAGAGTGCTCGACTACTAAATTGCTTACTCAGCCCAAAGTAACACCTGTTTGCAAAAGTGATCCTTCGCAATATCTCCAAGCTGACGTCATTACTGCTGTTAATGATGGTTGCAAGATAGACAAAGTCCCCTACTACTTCAAAAGCGTAGTTCTCAACAGTGACGTGCTGTCCAAAATGCCGGGACTCTTTGTTTGTTGACACAAGATACTTCGTCTTGCCCTCGTTCACCGGCAAACCCATTCGACGCGATTCTCTTTTCAACTCTGAGAATGCTGCACAGACTGCTCGCGTGTTCATGCCGATTATGTCAATATCGTCGGCATTCGCCAACAGCATAACACTTTTGTTGAAGATACGTAGTGCCATTATGTCGTAGATCAGCAGCTTGTATTATTTTCTCCATAATAATATTGAAGAAGTCGAACGATAACGAATCACCTGAATTGTCTGAAACCCCGTTCGGTATTAAACGGAGCGGAGACGACCTTCCCAATTTTCAGTGCACAACGGGAGTTATGCAGTGTCATTCTACAAAGTCGAACGAGCTATGCAGGAATACCGAACTCAGATATTGTTGCGTAGAGGTAATCCATTACCGGACTGTTGAAAACGGCTTTATAATCAACAAATAGGTAGTGTTTGTCGATCTGTTTTTCTTGGGTCTTCTCCAGGATTTGGCGCAGTGTGAAAATCTGGTCGATAGTAAATTTACCAGTTCTGAAGCCACACTGATAAGGTCCAATCAGATTGTTGACCATGGGCTTCAATCTTTACTGTAGCCAAAAAGAAAGTTGCTAAAAAATCACCCGTGCTTCTTGTACAAAAAAAGTATGCTTTCGAAATTAAGCTTTCTAATGCTTTTTTATATGTCAGTCGGTGATAAATGTCAAATGAGCAGAGTTTTGACACAAATATGCGGGTGTTCATTGTGATAGATATTCTTTTATTCTTCGAAGGATGTCAATATATGAATATGCCGATTCTTGTCATCGATGAGGCAATTGAATACGATTTTTCTCATTTTGAAAGCCATACCGTAATGGGTCTTTTGTACTTTGAAGAATGTCATCGCTGCTCTTAAAGTCGATGAGGCAAATGAATAAAATGTAATGGATCTTTTGTACTTTGGAGATTGTCAATATATGAATATCGTGATTCTTAGAGTCGATGAGGCAAATGAATACGAGTTTTCTCATTTTTTAAGCCATACCATGATGGATCTTTTGTACTTTGGAGAATGTCAATATATGAATATGGCGATTTGTTAGAGTCGATGATGCAAATGAACGCGATATAGTATAGTACATATATGTACATATATGCTTACAAACATAAAGGTATAACTATATATTTTTTATATATGTAGGCACATTCATGCGAGTATACGAATGAAACCCTTGGGAATGCCGCAAACATCATAAAAAAGGACACAACAATAATAACAAATACCATCACACATATTTAAGCGTAGCAAAATTGATGGTGGTGGCGATGATGGTGGCATTGATCAATGGCAATAGCTGGCAAGAGGGTACATGCATATGAGTATGAAAATACGTAACAAGAGATGTTGACTACTACTCGTACATACTACAGTAGCACATTTTAAAATAAATGAAACGAGCAGTTATGGTCGTTAAAAATGTCGGAGCAGTAGGAGGCATATATGTGTGTGTGTATGTGGGTATGTACATATAAGTACAATTATGTGTATATGACTAAGAAGAAAAATACATTTGTATGTATGTACAATATATAACATATATATATATATATATATATATAACATATGTATGCATGTAGTACACGTATATGTTATTATAAGCGCCCATATGTATGCAAGCGATTTTCATTTTTGTTTAAAGCCCCCCAGAGTGCATTTCGCACTCAGTCACTCATGTATGTATGAGAGCATGTGTGTGTGTGTGTGGTGTACTATGTATATATGTATACTAAGTATATGTTCACACTCGCGTATGACTCTCGATGGTGCTCGTATGAGTTGTTGTTTTTTTTTTTTTGTTTTTGTTGTATTCTTGTTTTGTTCTTTTTTTTTTTATATATATATTTCATACATATGACTTGGATTGGATGCTGCCGCTGATTCTAGCAATTGGTAGTACCAACTAACCGAACGACCGACCGCTCAGTGGCTCAATGTTTAAGCGGTTTTTGGTGGCCAACATAACACACATAAATGAAAAGGTGCAGGCGTATGCTGTATGTGCGCGAGCTGAGTAATAAAAGAAAGATAGAAAAAAAAAGAGTGGCATGTGTGTGTGTGTGTGTGTGTGTGTGTGGAAGCAAGCGATACATTATTTTTGCACATTCACTCATTCTCATTCAGCGGCTGGATGTTGTTGATGCTTGTCGATTGCTTCTGTTATTATTGTTGTTGTTGTTGTTGGCTGCTGTCGGTTTCTCCCAAATGGCTACTAAGCGTTCTAAACAAACGCAACTTTATAATGGCCTCGAAGATTGCGATTTGTATGCGAGAATGTGTGTGTGTGTGTGTGTGTGTGTGTGTGTGTGTGTGTCTGTGTATAAGAATGAGTATGTGAATATGTGTACGAGTTCATACAGCGTATGAGTATGGCTCTGCCATTCAAATTCGAATGGTAGTGGCAAACAAACACACACACACACACACACACACTCACACTGAAATATAAAAGTATCAAAAAATAATGAAATAATAACCTCGAAGGTGCTGTTAAAAAGAACAACAACAACATTAGCAACAGCCACAGCAGCAATAACAGCATCAATGGCTATAATGGTTACAACTATAATTACCAAACACAACAAACAAGTTCAACTCACACAATAGCCACACAAAGAAGAAACACCTACCAACTCGTTATTGGTATTTTGTATACAAGTGTGTGTTTCTGTGTGTGTGTGTGTGTGTGTGTATGTATGTGTGTTACTTTCTTGTTGTTTCTTCTCTTCTCTCCCCTTCAATCAGCCCCACAATCCATGAATTGAGAACTCAAAATCAATACAATATCAATTCGTAGGCATCTCTGCCAACTGACAAATTCCATATTCCACATGAATTCCATGGGGATATTCGAAAAATCAAATTCATAGTTTCGACTCGCACTTGTGACAGCAAATATAGAGACATTAGAGTATCAATATTCTATACAGACATACATATACATACAATGTATCAATCTGTATGTGTACATTTGTATTTGTATATATGTACATATTATGTTTTAGCTTTAGTTTTGGCTTACCTGCCAGCCGGTTTATTTTTTTGGGTGGGACAGACATGGAAAATGCTTTTTACTGAATACCCAAAGGCATTCAAAAGCTCTCTCACACACACACACACACACGCTCAATGATAAAAGGCATATGTTGGAAGAAAATAGCAACAACAACAACAACAATATACGCAGACACAGATATTTATATGTATTTATAGTTAACCGATGATGCACCGTGTTTCCCTGTTGGTTAAATATTGTTTAAAAACATGCCAGACAGATTGAAATGGAAAACAAATAGCAGTTTAATGTCCTCAGAACATAAGTACGTTTGGTTTACACACAGATCAAAGACAGACGAAGCTACAGGCGCCGGGCCAACTGTTTTCCGAGCATAAATACAAGCCATAGAACTTTGTGCACGTCACCTACATGACAAAGGGCTCAAAGTAGCACGCTTTCATATTTACTCAGACAGTCAAGCTGCCATCAAATCTCACTCCTCATGGGAGTTCTCTTCCAAACTAGTCACCGAATGCTTCCATATCCTACAAAAACTTTCTATGCAAAGTAAGGTCATATTATATTGAGTGCCGGGGCACAAGGGTAATTGAGGGCAATGAAGTGGCTAACAAACTAGCGAGAGCTGGCTCGTCTTCTTCACTGACAGGCCCAGAACCTTTCTGCGGTAAAAGCTGGACAACGGCCAAAGCTATGATAGAAAAACATTACTACGACAAATACAAAATACAATGGACAAATTTGACAGGTCTCTAAGCCAAGCGAAAACCCTCATCAGCTTTGATACAGCTTTTGACGGAATTAACCTCTATCTCTCAGGACATAACTGGTTAAAGTAACACCTCCAAAAAATGGGATTATCCTCTGACACGGAGTGTAGACGCTGTCTGGAGGAGGATAAAACATCGATCCACATCTTTATCGAATGCCCAGCCTTGGCCAGGCTTTGCCTCAAACACTTTCAACTGAGTGTCCCTACAGCAGCTTCAATCATCAAAAGTTCGCCAAGATCGATTCTATCTTTCATTAAAAAGGTAGAGGAGATTCTAGTGTCACAGACGGGCTTGGGTACAAAAGACCTCCTAAAAGACACCAGCTCCAATCATCAAAAGCTCGATAAGATCAATTCTATCTTTCATTAAAAAGGTAGAAGAGATTCTAGTAGGGTACAGAAGACCTCGTATGGTCGCAGTGCCCGTAACACTTGTGTTTGGTGCTCAGAGGTATCAGCCGTATAGCTCATATCCTCTAACAGTTTTCAGTCTGGTTTCGCATGGCTCACTTGATGATGAAGCCGTTGACACGGTTGACAATTTATTATTTACGGTGGGTAAATAAAAAATAAAGATATGAAACTCTCAATTACATTTCATTCATTAAATCGGAATTGAGAAATACTATAATTTCGCTGCTGTTTGAACAGTTCATTAACACAGCCTTCAAAATTAAAATTTCCACAAATTTAGGCGTAATCCAATTTAGAGTAATCCAAGTAGAGTAGAGTGGCAATTCAAATGAAATCTAATTTTAATCAAATACAATTGATCGAATGAAATTTAAACAGAACCATTTTTAATATTTTTAGTCACCGCATATATGATCGGAGTGACACTGTGCAAAGACTCTCAACATAAGTATAGCACATACAGTGATGTGTTTATATGAGGACGATACCAATATAAATAACAACACACACAAACATAGAGACTGTATATTCGCACAACATCCATTTGAACGCGAATGATAGAGCGAATAAACAACGAACGAACGTATGAACGAACCAACAAACTTAACTGAAGTGAACTAATCCTCAAGGGAACTCCCATGGGATTGGCTATTCCCATGAGAAATAACCAACGATGGGTTTTCTATGTTGTATATATACATACTATATAGATTTAAAAGTATATAAAAGTACATTCGAGTATATGTACATACGTATATATGCTATTGCTGTTTCTGTACTGTTTCAGTTGTGCATCGGCAAAAAGGAAAACTTTTTTTGTTGTTGCTATCGATGTGCGCTCTCATCTCATTGGGGAAATGTAGGTACCTCTGTATATGCCGCGGCCGTTGTCGCTGAAGTACTCAAGAGAATGGGTGAAGAAGATGAAGTAAAGATGGTATAATGTCTATTGGGAAACTATATAAGTATACCGGGTGATATCAATTTAATTGACATTCAAAAGCTCTAAGGAAAAAAATATACCAAAGCAGATTGTCGAGTATTCTCTCATTTATTTATTTCGCATGCCAATTGCTTGCTGTCAATAAAACGAAATATTAAAATGTATTCAAGGTAGCTAATATATAATAAACAACAACAACAACAATACCAAATGTAGTGTAAGTTGGGGAATAGTGGACTATAGGATAATTGGGAAATATATAATTTTCCGCCAACTGGATATTATTATTCGGACTTCAACGTGAAGATACTAGCAGTCGTCAACAAAAGCTAGGGAAGGTGTTTGCTCATCTTTTGAAAGGTACTCACCAAAATTTCAGCTATTTTGAACGAGTAGTTTTTGTTTGGCAATCGTTTAAGTGGGTCGGTTTTTATGAAAATGAAAAAAAATGGAGTGTCGAGCAGTCATTAAATATTTGTTTTTCGCAAGACTATACGGCTATGGAGTAAGTAAGTAAAGTAAGTAATACGGCAATGGAATTCAGAGGCAAATTAGGTGCTGTACGAGGACTCTGCACCATCATTTATTATAATGAAATTTTGGGCAGGTGAATTTAAACGTAGCCAAATCAGTTTAGACGCTGATGAACATTCAGGACGTCCCAAAAACTGAGTACTACTGAGAATAATATGGCTCAAGTTCATCAAATTTTGTTAGATAACCGCCAGAGGCTCTGAACATATCCTACAAAAAACTGTTTGCCATTTATTTAATTGAGGTTTAGGCATGAGAAAGCTGCACACGGCTCTTTGGTTGCCACGTTTGCTCACGTTAGACCAAAAACGAGTTCGAATGAACATTTTCAAGCTATTTAGCAACAATAAAACAGAGTGTATAGTGTTTGTGTAGTATTGCAATGAGACTATGTAGGAAATTGAAAATAAATTTGAAGAAAAAAATGCCTTGTGACTTTGTTGGAACACAAATCTTTCACTTTTACACTGACAAACTGTTGAATTGCAGCAGATCCCAATTCTGTTGAATTAAAATTTGAAATTTTGTCAAAAATAGCTGTGTTCCGACCTCCAGAAGTTTCTAAAACGAAGTGAAAACGAAGATGTGGCAACAAAATGATATGGAAGCGCTAGTCGAAGTCGTAGATGGAGTCACCACTTCAACCAACCGAGCTTTCTTTCAATGCAAAATAGCAAGGCGGTTCCTGTCAATACTGTTTACTGTTTACTCTTTAAACTACACTACAATCCTAGAACATAGGTCAAAGCTCTTCGAATCCGAAGGGCCAAGTTTCATTTTTTGTCTCTGGCCTGTAGTTTTCTTTTCTTCAAAAATTATTTTTCAGCATGATAAGCTTCTCGTTAAAGATTTTGTTTATATATAAATTGTTCATTCTTAAGCGACTTGTCGAAAATATTTTTTTTTTTTCGATAAATTGATCAAAACTAACTGATATTTTCAGCCGTTTAGTATTCCCCACAATTTAAGACAGTCAAAAGTTATTTTTCAGCATGATATTTTCACAAAGTTCCAATTTGAAGGCAATTTGCAAGGAAAAATAAAAACCTTAGAACCTATTACACTATTACCACAACTTCCTCTACATACATTAGTCGGTGTCGGTGTCGATGGGATGAAATTCTGTGTTTTATACATTGTGAATGAAACGGCAGAAAAGTGGCACAATTCGAAATTGGATTAAAAATTTATAACTTTTGCTGCGACATCGCTGGTTGCTGCCACTTATTCGCTTGCTACATGCCTTTAACTCCCTACCTTAGTACGAATACAAACCAAACGTCGATAGATACGCTTCTGAGATATAAAGTTGATTGCAGTGGGAGCTAACTGATGGTACTGATGGCGTGTAAAGTATATTATGTGAGTCGGTGATGAATGTGGTTACTTTGTTTCGCTTGACACGATGCGATATTATTGAATGTGGGCGAAGGAATGTGAGTGAATGTCAGCGTTGTCATTTGGGTGGCGTTGTTTTGCACCCTGGAGACATATGACTGACTACCCTTTCACTCCAACTGCCACACTCTTATGTGGGTTTTGTACAGGCAACATTTGCATATGACATTTGTCATTTGTTGCTGTAAGTAAATGAATACTAGACACCCTGTATATGACTAATTAATATTATGAATACACAGAGATACATAGAATGCCACTCAAATCAATCACAATTGATAAGCAAATATGCATATGAACGAGTACCTACCTATTATTTGTTATTAAGTTTTGCATAAAAGTTTTTGTTATAATTACAATTATGGCAATAAATATTATATACTCTTATACTCGCATATAAAATACGAAATCAACTTACGTTTGAGAAAGGCGCGAGGTTTTGCTTGTTTGCGACGCGACATTGTGACTTGACTTGACCGCCGAGGTGAGGCCTCCAACGAGTAGTTCGTTTTATTGTTGTTGTTGTTGTTGTTGTTATTGTATTTGTTGTTATTATTGCACTTGTGGTCTATATTAACAGTTTTTGTTGTTGTTGTTTGAGTATAAACTCCACCACTACCACGATATCGGCGTCTTTGATGATGACAGCGCGACACTTTTCCTAACACAACAACAAATATCAATAATAATACAATATTATGCTAGAAAATATGACAACACTTTTCACAATCACTCTTGTAGTAATAAATGTCAAAAACGGCGACAATTGACAAGCGACTTCGATATACACATCAATTTGACATTGTTATTGTTGTTTTGCGTAGACAATAATGAAGAAGAAAAAAAAAAAACAATACACGCACGTTACCACATTTGCCTGCCAACAACAACACTTCCGTTGCACAAATAAACGAGTCCTTATCGGCGTGATTGCATTAACGGAATGTTGAAGTGGCAGGAAGTTCAAGAAACGCAAAGTCAAAATGACAAATAACAGAGCGAATTTGAAGATTTAAGAGCGTCATTCAAAATACAAAAAGAGAGATAGAGAGAGAGAGAGAGAGAGAGAGCCAGTGCGAGAGAAAATCCCTTCAATTCAAGAGTGTGTTTTACAACAAATACATCGCTACTCGTGTGAGAGCGCCGCAATAGAGCAAACAAAGGACAGACTGAGAGCGACTGAGAGAGAAGGACAAGGGTGCACGCACCCATTCCGCAATTCAAGTCGACAATAACAACAACCACCGGTACACCACAGCATTCATAGAGAAACGTGCGAACGAATGAATGGCGTCGGAATGAGGCAATATACAATATAATTTGGCACTAGGCACATTCCCAGGAGGGTTGGCTTTCGATTGTTTTTGTTTTTCTTTTTTGTTTTTTGTTGTCTGAATTTTTCGATCGTATCCTAGGTCAATACAATATGAATAATCGTTGTTGTCGTCGTCATTGTCGTTGCCGTCATTACAATAATGAAGGTTGCCACTTATTCTCATAGGACGAATGAAGCAACCCCTTGTCGGGTGACAAGCACCAATCGTAAGCGCACAGGGTGCTGCATATGTGTGTGTGAGTGTGTGCATTGTAATAGGATGCAGTAGGCCTGCTGTGTTCCCGCACTGTAGGGCGCTCTATAATTTTGCAATTATAAACATATTTTCAAAGTAGTTCGTAATTGTCCTTTGACGAGATTGACGACTTACGTACAATAGGCATAAAAACGTACACACAAACATATGTACATTCTTGTCAGTGCTGAAGCAAGAAAATCACCACAGTTAATATACAAACTTTCGCACGTGTGTATGGGGGGTCCATGGCACGCACTGTGCTGAATCTCTTGACTATTTAACTCGCTTACCATTTGATGATGATGATTTCTACCGATGCGGTAATTGTGTGCAAGTTATTCCCAGCAGCGGGTAGTGTGCGGGGCATGTACATACGTACCACCTCACACTCGCTGTTGTTGGTATCAAATACGTCACGAAAAATGGAAAGATAAGAAGAAAAACAAAACGTGAGAATTTTTTATTCATACAAAACTCATAATTACTAATATCTAGAAGAAAATAAATAAAAAATAGTAGTATATAAAATAAATGTGTCCAATTTAAAAAAGTTTTTAGGCACAAAACTTTTCATCTATTTCTAATAGAGTTGAAAGAGATTAGTTTCCACATAAAAAATAAATACAACAGCTTTAGTTGACATCACCAAGGCATAAAATGTTGCAAACTGGCAACTTTCAACGCAAAATGATCAATTTTGTTGCCCATATATGCATTTTCCCTTCCTTCTATATCAACATATTCGGTTGAGGCTGTTATTCCAGAAAACATAAAAAAATCCACAAATTGATTATGAACGATCGCAAATTGAAGGTGCACGAGCTAGTTGGCATTGTAAAGATATCAGATGATTGTATTTTTTAGCATTTTACACGAACATTTGGGTATGTGAAAGCTCTGTGCAAAGTGGTTGCCGCATGAGCTCACATTCGACCAAAAACAACATCGTATCGATGCTTCAACAGAGTGTTTGGCGCTGTAAACCGTAATAAAACCGAATTCTATCGTCGATATGTGGGAATGGGTGAAACATGGCTTCACCATTACACACCACTATCCAATAGACAGTCAGCTGAGTGGACAGCAGTCGACGAATCGAATCTAAAGCAAACAAAGATGCAACAGTTGGCCGGTAAGGTGATGGCGTCTGTATTTTGGGATGCGAACGGAATAATATTCATCGACTATATCCAAAAAGGAACCACCATCAACACCATCGACTATTATTGTGAACTTTTGGACCGATTGAAAGATGAAATCGCAAAGAAACGGTCACATTTGCAAAAGAAAAAAAGTGTTGTTTCACCAAGTCAATGCACCGTGTCACAAATCGATGAAAACGATGGCAAAATTGAATGAATTGCGCTTCGAATTGCTTTCTCATCCACTGTATTTTCCAGATTCAGCGACTTTTTACTGTTTTCAGATTTAAAGAGAATACTTTCTGTAAAGAAATTTAAGTCCGATGATGCAGTAATCGCTGAAACTGAGGCCTACTTATCGTACTATAAAAGTGGTATCGAAATGTTGGAAAATCGCCAAGTTGGAAAGTTGTTCGCCCTCGAAGGCAACTATGTTGAATAATAAAATCGAGTTTTGTCAAAATTTTATTTTTTTATTTTATTTACTCTTCCTACGGATTTATTGAATGGCCTCTTATTTACCTCCATTTCTAACGTTTAGAAAGGCTCCCCTACTGAATTGATGGCTGCTCACAGAGCAAACTCATCTTCTAATGGCTAATAACATAGAATCATACCTACAGAAAACTTTCTCTTACCTAAATCTGTGATTTGGCGCATTTTTTGGACATATTCGTAATCACTAATATCTTCCGTACTTTCATTTTACAGTTGTCCAGCAAGTTTTGGAGGAACTTCAGCGACTTGAGGTGGTTCAGCCATATTTAAATTCCAATAAAAAAAATGTGGCACTTATGCGTGTTGAATTTTGGACAGTATTAGAAGGGAACTACTTAGTTTAGCCGGTTCCGAACGGCAGAACTCTTGCGACATCACTTTTTCTGAGCTTTGTCACAGAGTTATTTTAGAAGCTTTTCCATGGCAAATTGTTACTGCAGGAAGAATTGCCAATTTCTTGCCTACAGATGTGTACCGTTCGAAAGAAAAATCTTTTCGATATCTTTTCGACAGATCAGAAAGCCAAACGACTGAGCTACGGCACCCATATTTAAATACAGCTGAACTAAATTTTTCGTCGGTAAATGATGATGCAGAATCCCCATATACCGCGACCATCTCGTCTTTGATGAGTGTAGAAAAAAAAAACAAATATTTAATGTCAGCTCGATGTTCAAGTTTTTCGTATTTCCACTGAATTCTTCATAGTACACTAACCTTTACTAACCACTCAAATTTTGTTCTCGATTTGTAATTTTGAATTCGATTTTATAATTTCATGTAGTATTTACATATAATATACCTAATTTTAATAGTTCATTCATGAGTTTTTATGATGGCCTTGTATACTTAGACAAACATCTACCCCATTTAGAGGTGCATTTACTTTTCCATTTTTTTGCATGGAATTTATTTTTTTTAATTACCACACCTCATTGAGAGGGAGCAGCAATAGAATCCTTATGTACAGGAAATGTATTATTCTTACACTTTGATTTGTTTCTTGAGGATTTTCGCCTTTGTTGCCAATCATTATGGTAGTGATTATATGTTCATATGTAGATTAAAGAAATAAGATTACTTGAAGTATGTTTTTCCTCTTTAGGTCGTTTAAGTAGTTATAAAATCATTCTTCATCATTTTTGAAATTAGCTATTATTTACGAATACAATTCATTCGTAACACACAAGTCAAGACGCAATTGTTCTGGCACAGTGTATCCGGAACTAAGTGACCTTGCCGATAATCAGAGATTCTAAAAGCTTGGCCGAGTGCAAGTAATATGGGTAGTATCTGTAGTGGAAAAAATTGGAGTTAGCTTAGATTAAAGTTCAAAATTACAAAAATTATTTCAAAAATAAATATAATACTAATAAAAATCTAATTCAGGGCCTGTTGTAAAAGTTTTTTTGGCCCACTTTCATAAAACATTCTGTCAAATAAGTACCCGGAATTTCTAATTTTTAATTTTCCCTCAGAATATTTCAAAAAAAATTTTTTCCCAGGTTGGCACAACTGTCAGCCACTATTCTGTGAATTTTTATTGCGATTTTTACTATGGATAAAAATATCGAACAAAGAGTTTGTGTGAAATTTTGTGTTTCAAACGAAATTTCTTGTGCCAAAACGTTGGAAATATTGAAAAAAAAACATTTGGTGATTCAACCATGTCGAAAACTCAAGTTTACGATTGGTATAAATCGTTCAAAGAGGGGCGAGAAGAAATCGCAACGCACACAAAAGGTTGACTTGTTCCTAATGACGCCGTAACCAAACTAAATGACACATAGCAATAAAAATTCACAGAATAGTGGCTGACAGTTGTGCCAACCTGGGAAAAAATATTCTCAGAGGGAAAATTAAAAAATGAGAATTTCCGATTTCCGGGTACTTATTTGACAGAATGTATGTAAAGATATGATGAAATAATTATTCTAATATTAATCAACAAAGTTGAAATAATAATGCTTGTCAGGCATCGTCTTGGTAAAGTTTTAATTTTCTCACAATTTTTTTACGAAATTCTATTAGAAAAATAGCAATAGATTTCAAAAAATCCAAAAATTTTACATAAAAGATAAATTAAGACGATTTTTTATTTTCCTGCTCCTTCTTGTTGAGTTTGAGAAATCCAATAATTTAAATTCTTTCAAAGTTGAAGATTACATCTATAGCATTATTTGGCTGCATTTACAAAAATCCTAACTATACGACCGTATGTCGTAAAATAGGCCATAAATCTAATCGCCGTATAACGAATAAATTATTTTGGCATTCGAAATTTATGTAGTCCACTACACTATCACCACGGATTTTGGGCCGTATAACGAAACATAGTATGAGTTATATGTGGGTAGTCTTACAAAAGTCGATTAATATTTTTACTATAGTTTGATCTGGCTCATATTATCTGAACCCGTTAAGTTTTCTAGAATCTTTGATTTCCTGTGAAGTCTTTGTCTTTCTTCAAAACACCGACCTCCTTGTATATGTATTTATATATGTTCTGCCTTCAAAATGTAAAGTATTGCCGCATGGCCACTCCAAATGATGCTAACATTCGAATAGCCAAGACACAAACCATATATACTACGCATGTTCCACAATAGAGATACTATGTGGGTCGTAGAACGTAAATTTTAAATGGTCTTGCCAGATAGAAGAATTTTCTCCTATTATTGGATATTATTTTCCGGTTTAAAGGTGTTAATATTTTACGGTAATACTGTAGATACACAATTGAGCATTTCTGGAAAATGTCGGAGAATGATTTATATGCTTTACATTAAAAAAAAAAAATTACGTTGAAAGCTGATATTCCCGTGTGTTTTTAATTTTTGTTTATCATTTGGCAAAAAAGTTCTAAGCTTCAAAGCAGATATAAACACGATATTCTAGCTGCAAATAACTCAATTATTAAGCCATAAGCAATGTATGAATTTTGTGAAACAAAAATTTCTATAGAAATTGAAATGTCATATTTGCCATTCGTAAGAAATCCAAAAAAATTAAAACTTTTTGACAATTTAAAACATTTTATTACGGAAGTCGAAAAATCCCTCTAAACGGCACAAATTTTCACATATGACATTAAAGGAATACATGGATTTAGAAGTTTCCTTGTCCACAAATGAACATTTTTTGTCAAAGTATACATATTTGATTTGAATGAACATTAAAAAAATTAAATTATTCAATTATATTTAAAAAAAAAAGTATATTCATCATAAACAAAACATTCCATAAAGTATAATTTATTTTTATGAACTCAAAAGCTCCTAATTCCGACGAGTAGAGTGTGGGATTGATATTAACAAAAAAACAAAAAAAAAAAACTAAGAAATAAATTACAAATTGGAATATTGAAAGAAATGCAAATCCATGGCAATCCTTCCAAGAGTAACAATTTGCCATGGAAACGCTTCTAAAAGAACTCTATGACAAAGCCCAGTAAAAGTGATGTCGCAAGATTTCTGCCGTTCGAAACCGACTAAAATAAGTAGGTCCCTTCTAATACTGTCCAAAATTAAACACGCACTTTTGTTGAGTGTCTGAAAATTCCAGTAAATATAATCGAACAACATCTCTATCCACATCGAGTGACAGTAATCTGATTGTTCGAATAATGAAATCTACAAAGATTATATGCATACATATGGAAGCCAGTAAACAACTTCATTCATGAAATCTTTTGTTTACTACAAAATACTCGCAATCGCTAATATCAGTTCAGTCAA
Source organism: Megamerina dolium (assembly GCA_963854835.1). Lineage (NCBI taxonomy): Eukaryota > Metazoa > Arthropoda > Insecta > Diptera > Megamerinidae > Megamerina > Megamerina dolium. The sequence goes on from OY978525.1 coordinate 1,867,093, forward strand.
CTTGGTCATCATCATTATCACGATCATCGGATTAACAATGGCCATATACATACATCTATAAACAAGACATATTGGCATAGGGGTATGTGTACACAAGGCTCATGCAATACGTATGCAGACTCATACAATTTCGTCTCACTTTCTTTTAATTTTATTCCTCTATATTTCGCGTTTCTTCATCTGCTTCGGCATATATACGAGTATAACATCAACATTGACGAAATTATACATTTTAAGCTAACAAAAGAGTAGTTCGAAATTATATTCGTTTCTTCACATTAGCAGCAGCCAGAATGAAACAATAAAGAGTGGATAAAAGGAGCACACGCTGCCAAAGTAGTAGATGAAAGAAGGAATACAACCACATGTTCGATTATTATTATTTTTTATTTAAACTTTTTTTTTCTATATTAATTCTCTTGATGTTCATCACGCACCATCTGTCGGTTTGATATTACTGCGTTCCTTACTACTTTAGTTGTTCCACCTATAGGCTATCTATACTCGACTGTTTGAAAAGTTTTTATTATTTTTTATAATATTTTTAGGAAATACCAAAGAAGACAAATGCAAAGAAGACAATTTAAATAGAAATCTCGATAAGTTCGCAAACATTTCTATTCAAAATTTTATTTATCTTATGAAATTACAGAACAAATTCGAAAAGTATCCGGAATTGCAGTAATACGATAAGATCTTCAGGCAACGTAATGAAGTATAGGGTGATTTTTTAGCAACTTTCCTTTTGGCAACACTGTTTTTGGCAGCTCAGCTCTTTTCGTGTAACATGTTACTGTCAAACATGTTCAGTTTGGTCTTTAATTTAAAGATGAATCGACTTATAAACGAACAAGGCTTGCAAATTATTGAATTAAGTGCATCGTGCACTTCTTCCATTTTATGGTCAGCTCATTTGTGGTTGAATGGTTACGTGAACAATCAAAATTGCCGTATTTGGTGTGAAGGGCAGCCAGAAGCATTGCAAGAACTGCCAATGCATCCCGAAAAATGCACTGTTTGGTGTGGATTATGGGCCGGTGGCATCATTGGACCGTACTTTGAAAGAGGGATGAAGTAGTAGTACTTGACCGCTCTCAAGAGGATATCAAGCGAACCTAAACAAATACTAATTGGACTGCGGCTATGATTATGTATTTGCTTAATTTGCCTAATACAGAAACTAAATGGAGGATTTTAAATTCTCAAAAATTAAAATATAATTGAACCTGGTTTACTGCATACCATTTACAATGCGATTTGTAAATTTTTTCTCTCAGCTATTCCTGAAACTTTTCGCACAACACTCCAAATACTCAATTGTATTAAGATTTCTGCTATGAACTAACAAATATTGTCGCTCAATGCGCAGTTTGTACAGTGTACTTTACTTAGTTAAAGGACCATAAAGGTACAATATACATATGCTTCCAATGAACAATGCAGCAAAAGCAACAACAATATTAACAATAACAATAAGGAAAGCAAACAAAATAATGAAAAAGGGCGCAGAAGAAGAAGAAGAAGTAGGTAAAACAAACAAAACAGGCATTGAATCTGCAAAGAAGCAGAAAACGAAAACAACAACAACAACAAACCAAAGGTACTACTATGAGACCATAATATACCTAGGTATGTAGTAGGCAATACAAATTCATTTGCAATTGAACCTTTTACCGTAAAGGACGTGTTTGGCTTGTCTTATATTCGGCATTTGTACGAAAGGTACATAGTACTTGAACGCGGAACGTATCTCTATCTACCTATTAATATTAACTACAACAATAAAAAAAGGGAACTCTCGTTGTATGGAATATTTTGGTACACATAAGAGATAGACCGAAGTGACCGAGAGCGAGTGTATTATTAAAATTTACAGTACATATTAAACTGTCGTATATGAAATTGTTTGTGTATCCTTGTGCAGTGTTGTAAATGTGGATTTTGTTTTTTTTATTTTTTGGAAAGAGAAATAAAAAATTTATTTATAATTTTTAAAGTGATCGAAAATCATAGATATTTTTGAAAAAAGATTAAGCAGTTAATTGTACCAAATAGAAAACACCGATAAGAACGTGGCTACAGAGATGTCAGATAAACCATCAGAATATTTGAAAAGAACCTGCCTTATATGTGGATGCCATACAAATCAAACAATTAACATCTATGAGCCGCGCAGTGGACCCAACATAGTTGAGCTAATACAAGCAAAATTTAAATTTCAAGTAAGTACCTGCCTAGATATAATAGGTTATTGATTGATCAGAAATATTGAATTCCACTCCTTGTACTATAAAATGTTTGGCGTCAGCAAAAAAAAAAAAAACAGGAAAAAACAAGGAAAAATCAATAAAGAGCCATGCCAAAATGTACTTGTATTTTGTACGTAGTTATGACGTGTGACTCATACAAGGCTTGCAAGGCGCATGTGAAGGCATATTTTCAACTCGAAAGAGGGTGTGTGGCTCTTTGTAGTAGTGATAGTGGGGTTGATTGACATTTTGCACACCAAATACAAGCACAGCAGCATCCCTTTGTTTGAGGCTACATACATCTATACATATGTTAATATGTGATGTTCGGAGGCAAGGGCGATTAAATTCATTAGATTAAAAAAAGAAATAGAAAGAATAAAAAAGTGGCAAAATTTATTTTTTGTAGACGATACTTGCATTATACTTTCAATTCAAAAGTAAGTAACTAATATAAAAAGGGAACCACTTCCAAAATTTCTAAAACCGCCGATGTAGGCAGTATACCTGAAATTATGATAATGATTTCAATTGAAAGTTCAAAGATTCTTTCTAATCTCAAAAACATCGCTTTTCGAATATTTTTGCAGGTCTTATATGGATATAAATAAAACTGAGTATGATTGCGAAAATCTCACCACGGATTCGGATTTAGCGAGCCTAAATTCATATATAATATACCTGGGTCCTTCGGACAGACTACTTTTTTTGTTGGGGTCGTGTAAAGTAGAAAATTAGTGTATCGTGGAGGTATCTTTTATAAATGTTGAAGTCTACCCTGTATCAATACTGCAATACTGATTAACCGGTTACTTTACGAAATTCGTTTTCGAAAATGTATTTAATAATGTATTTTTTTTTTTTTTTGGAGAAATGTTTTTACCCTATAATGGGGATTTTTTAAAAATAAATATTTTATTTCTTACTTATATATATGTATATAGGGGAAATAGTGTAATAATGGAACATGGGAATTTCGTGACATGACAAGTTTTGCCGTCTTGGCATAATTCGACGTACACGTATAATAATACGTAATTACGAACCCTAAAAGTTGAAAACAACGTATTGTTTCATATTATTTGCTTATTATTTGACCAGAAAACCTGCCTATAGAGAGCTGAAATGTATGGGTCGTCCACAATTAATTTTCTCTCCTTAACATTTCTTCGTAACATATTTACGTCCTATTTCCATTTACTGAAAAAATTTCCTAAATAGATGAGGTGTATGACAGACAGCTATTAATTTTCTTTCCTTAGCATTTTATCCAAACATATTTTTCTCCAATTTTCGTGCTTTCAGAAGGCTCCCTCAAAATATTGCTGTTTTTTTTTATAAAACCTGCAATTTCGCTCTCTGGAATCGCCGTTAGTGATTTCAAATGTATGACCAATCCCTACTAATTTCCCTCTTTAACATTTTTATGGAAGATACTTTTTACATATCCCTAGCCTAGCCTCCGAGGGTAACCCTTAAGATGGCGTTCAATTAAAATGAGCTTTAAAACTCCTGAAAATCGACAAATAACTGCATAGCTGTTGTGGAATCGCTTTTAGAAGTATACAATTTAACTACGATTCCCCCAAGAGACTCTCGTACCTACTATTTCCCAACTTCACCTAAATATTTAGAAATAAAAAAATTTTTGTTATAGCATATTTATGACATCTTGTATATGAGATATATTGATAGTGTCAGTTTATTTCTCAGGCTTGCTATGCTACTTACATGTGACACTTGTATATACATGTACCGGATATACTTAAAGATGGTAGTGTTTTATGAATTTCATTAATCTACATGGTCACATACCTTTCTTACACACTACTATTACCACATATTGGTACCGATATCATAGCAGATGTCATATGAACGCTTGTAATTTGACACCATCAACACTACTACTACTACTGATGGTGCTGTCAATGCGTTGCATTGGGTATCGAACAGAATGTATACCATAGGTACCATTAAATTGATCAATTGGCTGCAGCAGCGTATGGGAGTGTAGGTAAAAGCACAACTAGAAGAATTGAAATGATAAATTCAAAAAAATGACAAAAAAAAAAAAACTATGGAAATAAAACCAGAACAAGATTGCCGATTTTTGTGTTGATTTCATTTAATTATGCAGGTCTGCATAATTTAGAATAGCTTCATAAAGTAAAGGAAACAGCAATGAATTTGTCTCGTTTAAAAATTGTGTGTGTGTGTATGTGTGTGTCTGTTCATTTATGTTGGCAGTTGTCATGCAAAGTGCATGCGCATGTGGTTACGCACATATGTATGTATGTGTTGTTGTATGTACCAACATGTGGTAGCAGCAATAGCAGTTAGCAGCTGGTGCTGCTGTATCTGTTGTTGCATCCATAATCATTTTGTGATGCTGTTCAAGTTGCTCCAATTTCTGCGGGTTGATTGTTGTAAACCATGTTTTATTATTGTTGTACAATATTTTTTTTTTTTTTGTGAACTGTTTCTCTCAGTCGCACTTAATTTTTGTTATTACCTACATCCAGCGATAACAGCAAACAAAACAACAACACTGGTGACTCCAATAAAAACGACAGCTGTATTTTGAGTTTCACGTTTGTTGCTGTCCGTTGCCGTTGCTCCTGTCGTCGTTCAATCGAATTAGGTTGGTTATTAAATGCGTATGTGTGCGGGTCTGTGCGTAGTATTGCACCTGGCTGGTGGTGATCAGTTTGCATTGTTACTACGTCGTTTATTTTTTTATTTGGGATCCTCATAAAAGTACACAAATACAAATCCACACACACTAATACAATAGTAAATATCTAATCGTTGAAATCCTTAAATTTTGTTTACACGGCACGCGTGCGCGTTCACCTCAAATGTGATAAAGGTACTCATTTGCACACGCAAGCATACAAATTTCTAATATGTATGACTTCAGCTGCTTTTACCTCTTTCGCTGTGCAACACACAAATAACTACCTTTACTGTTTGTTGAACGCACGCGTATGCACGATCATATGCAACTGTAACATTTTATTTGTATATTATGTATTTTTCTTACCTCATTATATGAATATATGTATGAAGAGGTGTGTATGCGGCGTATATTGATTTAACCAGTCTGCCCCGTGCATGCCCAACAGGAAAATGACCGTATGGAAAGACATTCTTTCTCACGAACGTTAAATCTATGCAAAAGAATTACTTAAATTTTGATACTTTTATCAATTTCTTTACTTACAGTTAATGCATAAATTCTTCATTGATTTTTTTGCCACCAATTTTTCATATTTCATTCTTGATATTGACATTCACTTCCGACTTATAAAATGATACATATGCTTTTCATTAAAAACCAATGCTTCACCACACTTTTCCACTGGGTTCGCAGTTTTGTTGCATACATTGTATGTACATATTTCTATATGCTTTGTTCTGTTGATCGTTCACTTTTTGGCAGCTGCTGTTATCAGCATACTCTGTGCGTACCACTCACTACTGCCTCTACGACTATATAGTACCCACAAATATACAGACGTCTGTGTGTTGGCGCAAATTTTATTACAGCTCGCACACCCTCCGCTCGCATTCATTCATTCATTCATTTGTGGCATACGGCAGGTGGTTGCTTGATATTTTTATTGATACTTTCTGACGTTCTTGTTGTTATAATTTATATGTACGAACCATACCATATGTATGTATCTACATATATTTGGTTAATTTCATTGAAATTTGTAATTATCTGACCTGCATTTGCACCTTTTCAATTCAATATCCAATATGAACGATAGATATGTGCTCATATCGAGTGTTGCAAGTTTGTGGTTATACACAATTAATTTGTAGGGCGTAACGGAATCTAAGCACTCTAATCACCTTCCTTTAATTCGTTAGGGTTGCATTGTAAATTGTAGCATACGGATGTAACAAAAAGGTCTACTCCATTTTTTTTTAAGATGCAACCTAATTTTGACCATGAATATTAATTCATATTTTCCATTTTTCTCCATTGCAGCCATTGAACGAGGATAAATATCTTTGCTTTAGTTGCAACAATTGGCTAATCAACTGGCACTCTCTGCAGGCATTGAATAGTAATGATGCGGAGAGTCCGTCCGGTACCTTTCGCTCCCACTTGAGCAGCAGTAGCAGCAATATATCACAAGAAAAAGGTGGCGCCGGTTCACAACATTCATGTAGTCGCTCAATATTTCCACGTCCCATTGCACGTGTGCGTCCACAACAATTGACCAAAGTACAAATACCAACAGCATCAATTACTACGTTGACGTCACAAGAACAAGGCAAAGAAAATACAGGATGTAACAAACGCACGAGTGGATATTACAAATGTTCGCGTCGCTACAATAAGCGTACGTTACGTAGAACAATACGAAATTGTATTCTTTGTGGGCGCCTTGTGATTTTACGCAGGAATACTACACGCAGTCGTACCACAGTTTTGACGAACAGAAAAACAAAATCTACAAAATGTCGTAAATGTTGTGAAATAATCAAATGTGTAAAATATTACTTACACAAACAGAAGCAGCAGCTTCGCACTGTAACACAATCGAAGCTAGTCAATTCGAACAACTCCAATAGTTCCAAACTCTATTCTCAAATAAATTCACTCAATCAACCACAATATCAACAACAACATTTGGGACGACCACTAGTCGATGGCAAGGTAGTTTCAATGCTGCGTCGTCTCGGTACGACTCTATCACGTGAAAGCATATCGAACAGTTCAACAACATTATCACCACCATCAACATTCAATAATAATGCGCCAGCACAAACAACAACAACGGCAGAAACACTTCCGCCACCAATAATGAGTCCCACCAAAGACAAACCACGTTGGACACGCCAGCTGGAAGACGATGAAATTCTACTCAATTTCAATACCGCAATATCGGAAGTGCTTCCGATAATTGACGCGGCGAAGGAGTTGACAGCACAGAGTGTAGACATAACAAAACAGGTTGTTGCTGCCAGCAGGAAAAGGCTAACGTATCAAATATCATCCTCAAATGACGATGTTATCGAGGTGATCGATAGTGATGTGAACGAACAAGATGATAAAGAGAATGAAAGCATATTCACAAGATATGTTAATGTTATGAGTAACGACTGCATTGTACAGGATATTTATAATGTAATACCGGCAGGACTTAGCATTTCACTGATCTCGAAATAAGTGAAAGAAAACTAGAAAAATGCATATAGATAAAATATAATACATCCAAAACAACAACACTATCATTTCATAGATTTACGAATAGGTATACATGTATTCGCAACAATCACGTGCACTCACCACCTCATCAACGTATTAGTCAATTTATAATTATTAAAAAAATTCAAAAAAACTCATTTTATTTTGTGTATGTTCGGGATACGGAATGAAATGTAATGGACAAAAATAAGTGCAGTAGCAATTTCACAATTGTTTCTTCAAAAAACATTCCTAACTTCGAATAATATTGTATAACCAGCAATAGCAGTGAAACACCATCACTACTTCCGATAGCTTAGTGATTTGAAAATGTTCTTAATGAAAGTTCATGGTGGATAATTTTTGGCATCGGCTATAATGATTAGGAGTTGGAATTATATGGAAGGCAAAATTGCACAAAATATGCAAAATATATGAATAAATGTCGGTAGATTTGCACGTCTTGTGATGCCCTGATTCTAAAAAAATTAGTTTTCAAGATTTTCTGTTTAAATTTTTTATATTTATGCCCATTTTTTCTTTAAACGATCGATTAATTGTCATTTCTCAAAAATTTTCAACCACACGATGCACAGCTTATGCTAAAAATATCAATTTGCATATAATTCCAAACCCTTGTAATAATATTCGTCTTGGATTTCATTTCGTAACCCATTCCCAATATGTATAAGATGCTCTCTAATCTTTATTGTAATTATACAAAAAGAAGAAACTAGTTAAATTTCATATTGTAAAATATTGCTTTTAATTCGTTAGTATGTACCTCATTTACAAATGTACCATTGTAGTTTAAATAAAGCTCATTGTTTTTATGTATGTATATTATTTATTATTAATTATTACAATTTTTGTAAATATACTTGTCTATGAAAATATGTTTTTAAATAATTTATACTTAATTGCATTTACAATTACCTTTTTTGTATGCCATATTATTTTCTTAATTAAGAATTTATTTAAAGTATTCGCCTACATTTAAATTTATATCGAATGTAATGTTTCATATCTTAGTACGATACGATTTAAGTATTGGCAAAATATGCCGCCAAATTAAAATTCTCAAGACTATCCTAATTTCCAACAAGAACAATTATAATAAAGTCAAAATTATATAAATATAGCATACATGCGCAATTTAATTTATAAATATGGTTTCGCAATAATTTAAGGTATTTCCATTAATCGAATTGACTTAAATCGGATATATAAATTGCTAAATCAACTAGACGAATTGAATATAGTCGGCGATCAACAATTATTATGAAGGTTTCTTTTCTTAAGGAATTATGTTGAGTTGATTGAGCCAGCACTAGAACATACTTATCCATATCCATGTTTTACAAACATCTCAAGAATGGACGGGTCTGTGTCCTGTAAGCACTCAACCAAGGTCCATTCATTTCATCAGAATACGGAAATTCTTTCTACGGGAACAAAACAAAGCAGTTTCGTATTCTTGCTACCACAACAACAAACATAACATATGACTGCATGAATGTCAACGATTACGCATTTCTTATCACAAAATCATGTCTCCTGTGCTGTTAGAAAACGTTTTAATTAGTTTGGCATTCTCGAAACATCTCATCACGAATAGTCGATGGCTTTGTATTAGTATGCTCTTCCAATGCATCAGCAATAAAACCCAACCTGATAGAAAACAATCAAAATGAAAAAGCAAACATTCTGTTATTTGTTAAGCGTTCATCTATATTTACTAGTAAATAATAGAAATTGTCAGTGCTTTTTAAAATCAACATACGTAAGTAGATCAGGATAGTTTATATATTTTTTGTAGACGTCTTGAAATCTGCATTGTTTGCAAACAAATTAAGCAATCACAAGGTAAGTTTTAAAAAAATAAAAAGCAAATTATTTGAGATAAAATATTATGATTGAAATTAAAACATTTTGTTCACCCTGTTGCCAAGAAAAATGTTTTAAAATGTCACCATCGCATTGCCAACTATTAATTTGTTTTGGGAATTTTCAGTTTTTGCCAATCACTGAATATGTTTATACAGACAAATTGTGAAAAGTACTGCTTTTTGCAACCCTAAAATGTAGAATGATCAGTACTGCTAATTATAGAAAAAAGAAACGAATATTAAGTTAAATAAATCGCTCTTCAAAAAAGATGTAATAAATACTCTATTAAGCCAATCGATTATTTAACATAATTTAAATATTTACGAAATATTTGGAAAAATTATGAAAATTACATGCTTGTAGATTAACCGAATAGCAACCCTGTCTTAATTCAAATGGTGCTTTTTTCACATCGGCCGTTCAGTCAGTTGAAGTATTATCGTGAGGAGTCTCGTGTATTTGGTTTGACGGAGATTTATCGTGTGTTCGTACAAACAGTTTGATTTTTTCTTAACAAAGAAAAATTGAAATCGGGGAAAAAAAGTAGAAACTAATTGTAAGAAAACATACTATGTCCTTATAGTAATATTAATAAATGTGTTTATTCTATTTCCGCCTCATATTTTGTTGTAAAAAGTAGAATTCATATAAACAAGAGGTGCCAAAGAATAGAATCTATGAAAAAAATGACATTGAAGTGAACAAAAAAAAAAAGCAAGAAGTTGAATATTACAGTGGTGTTCTTTGCTCTGCTGTGGTGGTGCCTGAAGAGCGAATTTGAATTGGAAGGAACTGAATTTCATTATTCTACGATTTTTGCATGCAAGACGATGCCTAAAAAATGAACAGACAATTGTTTGTGAAAAATTAAAAACAATCAACTTGTATCTATCTAATTGACAGCTAGTAAATTAACGCTTCATCAAATTTAATTGATACATTTTGCCGATGAGAAAAAGGAATAAACAATACAAATTAATAAAATAAATTATACCACCACCATATTATAATCGTCAGCAATAATGTTGTTTGCTTCAAAATACAAGGAAGTTGCTCAAAATCGAGTGCACCATCATATATTTTAGTTTCAATAATTTTATTTCTTTTTTGTTTGCTTCAGCAAGAAGCAATCGCGTCAATCGATAAACGTGCGAGTCGAGCAACGATGAAGTCAACGTCGACGACTATTTCAAATTGAATTTCGTTGTTTATCTCGCATTTTTTTGTGCTTACCTACCTCCATTTGAGGAGGTTGCTTATCGCATACTATTATTATTTATTATTATATACTTGAAACATTTTACTCGTATATACTTGCATACATATATGCAGATATAATTTTGTAAATATACGAGTATTTTTTTTCTTCTTTCCAATTTTCATATTACGTACTGTTCATTAAGATATTGATAAGTTGAACAGCAAACAACAAAGATACGAATAATAAGCTTTAATCATTTACAATTTAAATTGCAATTTTATCGGCGTGCATTACAGGAAAAAAATACACATCTAAATAACAAGGAGAGAAGAATATAACTGCGTTATATCATGAGTTTTGAGTTAAACAAAACAGTTAGAGTAACAACACGATAAATGAAACACAGGAAAACAGGTCTCAAAGCAGTGTTGAAAGAAGTCACAAAGTAGTTTCCAGAATTTTCAAACAGCATAACATTGTAACAAAGCACAAGCGAACAAAACAAAGAACCAGGGTGAGTAGCTAAGGAGTAACATATTTTTTGTGTCAAATATAAGCCATATTACCTGCCAATTAGTTCGTGATTACTGTAGAACTGTAGAATGACGTTGAAAGTGCCTGCATAAGTATGAATTGATTGTATTTATATGCCAAGTCACCGAAATTACATTTATTTTAGTATATTGTACATAAAAAAAAATATATATTATGTGATGTCCATTGTCGATTATTGCTATTGTAATTGTAGCTATATGCTATATGTAGTGCCCTACCTCAGACCATTTTGTTCACTACATTCATAGTACGTCTCATGGAAATTTGTTGTGTCAATGTACGTTTAATCGCTATTTAAATTTATATATTTAACCAGCCAATCCATCAACAGATGTATTCAATGTTTGTATTGCTATTTTTTTTTTTTTTTTTTTTTTTTTGAAATTCACGTTTTAGCGTTGGTCATATTTAAGGACCATAATCACAACAAGCATTTTAAACAACAATTTAAAGTTATATTTTTGCAATTTAAATATGTATAGAGCGTAGAAAGGTGAAAAGGGGATGGCTAATGAATGCATGATTGTATTTCCTTCTCTGTCTTGCAAGGGGCCGAGGTTGTATCCTTGCCAACTGACATTTATGCACTTAAGTCATACAGAATTGGATATGATAGAACTCTGATTATTATAAAGAGAGGAAAAGAGTAGGCCGCTGTCACGTTCGGTATTAATTGCCAACCAACTAAATTATTAGAAAAAATCCTTAAAGACATTGCTGATCTCACAAAAGACTCCAAATTCCGGCCACAGAACAATTTGTAAAAACGTGTGTGCTTTATTTCAGTACTGTTATGTCTATTTAATACGTATCGAAATTGATTCATTTTAGTTGAAGTTTTAATTTTATTGCTGTTTACGTTTAGCCAGCTTCATATGGGGTTGTTGCACTTGAAAATGTTGATTTTCCCAATATAAAGCAAAATTTTTTTCAATTAAAATTGCTATTTAAAACGCTTCCCAGTTCATGCATAACAGTAAATATCTATGTGTATATACATATGTAAAAGTGTAAAAATGAAAAAGAGCAAATTAATAAGCAATTTTCTAGATGAAATTATTTGAATTTTACTATACATATTGGTGCTTACAATATACATGTTTATAGTATATGTTCCTATACATTGTTGTGATTAGTTCATTAGCCTTTGATGCAGGAGGTGTTTGGCTTGTACGAATTTTTTTGAGATAAGAAAACTTATCTTCCTGTAGGCAAGTTATTGTGTGATGCTGCCGAAAGAGCAAGTTTATCATGAGAAAGCTTTTGAAAGAGATTTGTGACAATAATTACATATGTTGGAAATTTCCTCCCTACAGTATCGGCTAATAAAAGTAGGTCATTCTAAGATTTTTTTTTGAAAGTGGTTTAATTTTATTTCGAAAATTAAATATATTTTTAGTAATTTTATACTAGTTTTAAAAACAATATTGTAATCATTCTATAAATATAATATTGCATTGCATAAGTTGTGTGGTTGTCTATAAAATTTTCTAATATTCAAGACAAATCATTAAAATATTCCAAACCTAGTAGTGTCAACTGCTTAATTTATTCACAATCATAATCCACATATGTACGAGTATGTACATATATTCAACAATTTGGGTGAACAACATTGGCGGCATTAAACTATAATAATAGCACAATAAAGTAAGTGGAAATAATTTGCGCCAATTTCATAATTGTTATAATTTTCACAATTGTTCAAGGTAATTTATTTTCTCCCCACTCAGTCAGTAAAAGAGTGAGCGAGTCTGCATGTATGTTAAATCGCGTCACTCGGGGTCAGTGTACTATTTCACAATGGGGTGATGACTCTTGACAATAATAAAGTAAAAATTGTGTCATTACAATACAGATATAAGATTTATCATCATAGTCTTTTAACCCTAAATTATATTTATTTTTATTATATTCTTTTTTTTTTTTTTAGCGGGAAACAATTATTAATTGCCTACAGTATGTAGATTAATTAAATGAACTCTTGACAACTTGTCAAGCAAATATTTATTTAAGCACACAAAGACAATAAAATACAACTGCTACTCTGGTGAATGAAGAGTTTTGCTCCACTTGCTTCTCTTTGTTGATGAATCCCTGTCGGCAAACGAAGTGGTTCTAGATTGGTGAATTATACTGATTTTGTTGAAAATACTGTGAGATGGGAGAAAAAAGGCTTTGCTTGGAAGTTAATTTCAGTCTGTTCAAGTGTAAATTATTTTTCAATTTCAATTTCATTTTGGAATATCGAAAAATATGTATTTTTAATCAAATGGGACTCCATACACAACTTTAAATTAATTTTCTTCATAAACAAGCATAGTCCTCATACAAAAATTTCATTTATTTCTTAAGAAATTTTCAAAATTTTGTTGAATTGTAATCCACATAAAATATAGAAGTGCTTCGCTTTGTAAATGTACAAAGTTTTCATACAAAATTTTATTTTTTTTTAACAAATTTGTGTGAAAGACCCCATTATTTCTTAATACATCAAATTGAAACTTCTTGAATATGTTCGACAAATTTCTGTGGAAGGTTCCATTATTTTGCTATGTGTCATTCTGAAACTTGGAACAAATAAATTTTTTTATGAAAATATTTGTTGTTGTTGTTGTAACAGTAAGAATGCGGAAATGCATTGTTTTGTTCCCGTACAAAGCATTTCCATATTCTGCTTAGTTGAATGGACCTTGGTCGACCACGTGGTCGAGTGCTTCCTGGACGTAGGTTCGTCCATTCTTGGGACGCCATCAAAATTGCATTTCATACATAATTGAAATTCATTATGTTAATAAGTAAGCATAGTGCCCATATAAAAGTTCAGTTCTTCAACAAATTGTCAAATTTGTCAATATTTTTCCATGTATCATTCTGAAGTTTTGAAGAAATTACTTTTTCATCAAAATAATACCCCACACAAAATTACAATTAGTTCTGTTAATAAATAAAAATAGTCGCCATACAAAAGTTTTTATCATATCGACAAATTTGTGTGGAAGATACCATTATTTTTAATGCATCAACTTGAAACTTTGTGAATCTTATTTGTTAATCAAAATAGCACTCCACACAAAATTTAAATTAATTCCGTTAATAAACAAATATGGTCGCCATACAAAATTTTCATTTGCCCTTTAACAAATCGACAAATTTGTGTGAAAGAATTTTGTTTTTTTGAGTTTTGTGGTTTTTCTTTATAACCTTTTTAATAATTTGTTATTTTTTTTATTTGAAGAATTATTTTTCATCATTTGTTGCTTTTTAAATGAATAGTCAATACCAGAGCTTCAGCCGTTTCGAGTGTTAGCCTCAATAGCATCAGTTGTTAGCGTGATTGGGATGTTATTAATTTGCAATCTTTAACAACAATTTAATTACTTTATTCCCTTTATCTTTTCACCTTTTTTGAGTAGACATGTAAAAAACTTCCCCCAGGCGATAGTAATAGAACACATTACATGAAATTGGACTAAACTTATTTATGACGCATTGTGTGGCGCGTTAATCGAAAAAAAAAATTTGTTTTATATATCTTTTTATTGTATTTTTATTTATAATTAATTTTTTTCTACATCGTAACTAACTACATTTGTACCTATATACTTGTATCTACCTACAGTATATGCATCGCATCGTATTATTAGTTGTTGAATAGGTTCGTGGTATCTCATCTCATGATGAGATCTCCCTCTGCTATTAACTATTAAGTAATGTTGTTTGAATTTTTTTTTTGTGTAAACGACAACACGCGCACATATATCGATGTATGGTATATCTGTATCTAGATGGCATGTGTGTGTGTGTGTTGGTGAATTAATGGAGCTGTTTAAAGGTGGGGATAAAGTAGAGACTCTTATAATTCATTTAATTTCTTTTCATTTTATCTTTTGCTTTTTTTTTTGTAGTAACTGCTGCTTTTCTGCTTTTTAATAATTTGTTTAGCTATTTTTTGCAAGCTTGAGTCAGAGCCAACAACAACATTAAAATTAATTGTTTGCACAATATAACAGAACAACAACAACAAAACAACAACACCACTATTGTTCTGATCGTCGATATTAACAAATTATCAACTCTGCAAAGCAGACGAATCATTAAATCTCACTACTACAACTACTAATACTACTACAATCACTAACGAAGCACCTCGATCGTTTCGTAAAAACCAATTGGCTCCGTATGAATTTATATAATTATAAATATCGCTGTTGTTTTTGCCATATCCCGCTGCATTTGCTACATTTTTACAACTCTACCGCTTACTCATGGCGATTGTCGGTAGTTAACCCTCGAGAATTTACTTGAATACCAGTAACATATGCTATGTCTAGTATTGTAGGTACTTGGTAATGCTCTAACTACAATAGCATACCAATACTAGGTGTGCTCTCATTTGATTTTCTCTTGATGATGATGATGATGATGATGAGACTAATTATGCTTATGATGATATTGAATTTTTAATTCGTTTTTGTATATGTATTTGCATATTCGAACATTCAAAGTATCGTTTTTGTACGTGCCATTATTTATTGTTGTTTTTGTTGTTGATTATATACTTTTGTTTGCATGAGTACCTATTTAAATGTTGCTGTTTTTTTTGTACGATATTGCATGTGATTATGCACATATGTATAAGTTAGACGTTCATTAAAAATATAATTATGTATAAAAATAATGAATATGTTGATCTTAAGCTGCCAAATGCTACTTGACGACTGGAAAATTTCATATATTTATTTAGTAGCTAGCCAACCTCAGATTAGTAAGGGAGATTATTCATTAATTTTTAATTTGATTAATACATAATCACTATTACAAAATCACTTTAGTAATACAATATGCATTAAGGTGGGTTAAATTTTATGATTTGGACTACCTTGCTTAGTGAAAAATATAAAATTTAGAGTTTTTCGAGTATTTTACAGGGGAATTGTCCCAAAGAAGGGGAGATAAGTGGAGATCGTTCATATATTTCACCACTCGAAAGATTCCTGGGCAGCTTGTGTCGGTTTTTAGTTATTTTTAAGGGGGAGACCCCTTAAGGGTTGGAGATAGGTTAGGTTAGGTTATGTGGCTGCCCTCTCTCTGAGAGGACACACTTAGGCCAGAAAGACCCATTGTGATACCACTGAGCGTCTCTTCCAAAACTGTTGTGTGTGCTAAATTTAGAAACCATTGGAAGGGACCTACTTATATTACCCGATTCCGAACGGCGGAACTCTTGTGACATCACTTTAACTTAGTTCTGTCACAGATCTCTTTTAAAAAGCATTTTTGGCAAATTGTTACTGCCGGAAAAATTGCCAATTCTTGACGGCAGGTGGGTACCGTTCGAAAGAAAAAATTTTTTCGATATTCAGTTTTGTTATGTTTCAGCCGGGGATTGAACCCACGACCTACAGATCAGTAGGCCAACGCACTAACCACTGAGCTACGGCACCCACGGTGGAGATAGGTGATGATGATATTTTGAGGGCGCAACATTGCATGGGCTTGGTCATACAATTAACCACCCCTACCGTTCGGTGCCTTCAAATAATCCAGTAGATGCTTAGTAGTCGCCCCTAGAGTGGTGCAATGTATTACAGACCCCCGTTAATATTGCTTCCGCAACATTTTCTGTGAACATACCTCAAATATCCACCGCGTAAAGGGACTCCATACAAAATGAAGGTAAAAGGAACAGAAAATTGATACCAACTGCCCAGAAATTTTTCCTAGTGTAGTGAAATGTATAAATAACCTCCATACATTTTTCCTCCACGTTTTGGTGCCAAATTTGGGCTTCAAGGTGGACGCATTAAATCTTGTCAACTAAACTTTTGGAGTTTCTGCCGAGTCACTATAGGTGTCGTCCTGTTGGAACACAAAGCCTTTTGCTATTGGACAATTCTGGCCACACCAAGGTCCGTGTGTAGTGTTTTCCCTTATAAAAGCAGGTTGCTAGAATTGGCGCTGCATGAGAATAAGTGTTCAACAGTATGAGGATTAGTGGCGCAGTTCGGAAAAAATGTCTGGAGACCACCCTGATCTGAACCTTCCTAATCGACACTTCTGGTTTGGTCACTATTTAAGTATATCTGCACCGCACAATATTTCTCAGTCACCATTCACTTAAGAAATGTCTCAATTTCGTGCCACTTGGCCAAGGCTTCGGAGATAGAGATTCAATTCAAGGTTCGTTTCGCCGAAACGAAAATTGCATTTAATTGGATTTGGCAGCACTGGGATCATAAATGCTATTCATAATTTCAGCGGTCTATTTGCATTTTCGCTTTTTTTTAAAACGAAATTGTAAAATGATCCTAATTTCTTCTATATTAACTTTCATCTTTTACCTGACAACTACCATCCAACCCAACCTATACCCACTTCTATACCCTTTACTACACAACAACACATCATATGCTCATTGAATTGATGGTGGCAAATAGATGTGAGCTTTTGTGAAATAAAACAGCGTGTACGGTACGTGTAGGTACCTGGGTGTCGACACCCTCTTTAAAGGTTAAAAGCACAACAAATGCTCAATTTTGATTTGTTTGATTTATTGTTTTATTAGTTACATATACAGGTATCGTATATGTAGGAATGGTATGTAGTTATATGTGAGCATGATAAATTATCTATTAACTATAAGCTAAAGGGGAAAGCTATTAAATGAAATACATATATATTTGTGGTATGCATGTAATACGAAAAAAAAAGAAAAAATTAAAAATAAAAATAAATTAAAATTGATCTTACTTGTCAGTGGTAACCACAAATGTTGCAAAGCTTTATGTAAGTCTTGTAAAAATTATGAAACAAGTTTTGCAGACAATTAAGATTATTTACAAATTCTAAATGATATACTATAACGAACGAAGTATATTGCCAATATATCAATATACATTTTTTTTTTACTTATACAAGGGTTGCCTTTTATATTTTTTTTAAGTATGAAAATGCGTTTGATTAACATAAAAAATGGTGAAGGAAGCAATCGCCCAGAAGCTGCCAGCTTTGGCCAATTGGAGAGGAATTGTCTTCCATCAAGACAACACCAGGTCATACACATTGATAGTGACTCGCCAGAAGCTTGTTTGGGAGGTTCTTCTGATTACTACCTGTTTCTGTCTATGGCGAATGATTTTGCTGGTGAAAAATTCACCTCAAGAGAAGTGAAAATCGACTGTCCCAGTTTTTTGCCAATAGGAACGAGGGTCTCTGAGAGTGGCATTATGAAATTACTTTAAAAACGGCAACACGTTATCGAACAAAACGGTGGATATTTGACCTAAATCGGATCATTCTAACTATGCTAAATAAAACCTTCAATTTAATGCAAAAATAATGGATTTCTTTTTACTATACCTTATAATATAGCCACAAACTACAAATAATAATTTTTTTGTAACATTTTGAGCAAAATATGATTGCTGAATGTAATAAAAGCTTATTGATTGCATTCATATATCACTTTATTTTATTTGTAAACATAGAAAAATATAAAATAGTCATATATTTTTGATATTTAAAAAAAAAAGTGGTGTAAAAAAAAATTATTTTATATTTCATATTTTTTAATTATGAGATAAATGAAGCCATAAATATAACAAATCGCAAACAAATAATATTATCTCCCAAAACATAATATAGAGATACCATAATGATGAATATATTTTTTCGGTCACTTACCTTATACCAACCTTAAACCTGCCTACCTACCTATAGTACATGAATATTGAACACAAATTTATTTAACCATAACAAAAAATTGTGAAATATGTTGTACTGTACATCTTTGAATAATATCGTAACTATATATTTAATTTAAGTATAGGTTACAGGTTTCACCTGTACTTTTTATTATTATTATCATTATTATCATTATTACTATTATTACTGAATATTTTTTAAATATTTATTTTAACTGCACCATAACATTTTTCATAAGCATGTTTGACTTTCACATATAACTATCGTATACTCATATTTATGTAGGTCTTTAGTTATAGGTATAGATGTGTGTGTGTGTGTGTGTGTATATTGCATGTCTGTAATTAAATTCAAACTCGCATAGAATTTATGTATGGGCCATTTCAATGGTGATAGCCATTTTTCTATAATACATTTCAACTTTTGTAGTATCGCATAGCCCCGGACCTCGTAAATAAATGAAAGAAAACTGCAGCAGCACTTTGTTTTTTTTTTTTTTTTTTTTATTGCATTCCATTCATTGAATTGATTCGACATTACAAACAAAAGAAAGCACACACACACACACACACACGTAAAAGGGCTATGGACAAAGGCCACTGACACACTTCCATCGATCAAATCGAACTTAGTGCTATTGGCAGCTGCTGCAGTTGGTTAACACGAAAGACAGAGACTCTCGTACAGTGAAAGAAAGTGGCCAAAATAAGTACGACGACGCGTTGATCACTTTTCAAAGATGTAATAAATAAATGAAAAGCAACAACAACAACAACAACAGCAATGCAATATCAATAATATAATAACTATGAGCTCAACGAAAATGTTTAAACAATAAATACTCACGGACTCACACTATTTAACGAACGAAAACGCAAACGCAGTCTCACTCTGCTATATCCCTATGGTAGTGGCTGGCTGTTTGAAGCTTTGTTATTGATGCTGTCTTATAAAATGTTTATTTACATTTCTTTCATTTTATGTTGAAGTTGAACGAAAAAAAAAAATACAACACACAACTGCAGCTGTGTGACCCACTCTTAAGAGTCACACGAAATCTACACATACAAAGAGACATACACACTGCATAATCACAATGGGACAGGCATGCGATCGGACAGATCAACTAACATACTACCTACTATATACAAAAAAAAAAAAAAGAAAAGAAAAATACAAAGACTAATAAAGCTGCCGCTGTGACCATTGGCCATAGCCGAAAAACAATATTATTGAGAGAACACGATGAATTAATGGGTGCACGCAGCGCAAATAATTGTGTGCAATTCTAAACAAGATTCGGATCATAAAGTTTGCCTTACAATCTATGTAAATTAAGGTGTCTCATAATCCACATTCCCCGGCTGAAGCATATCAAATTTAATATCGAAAAGATTTTTTTCTTTCGAACGGTATCCACCTGTCGGCAAGCAATTGACAATTCTTCAGGCAGTAACAATTTGCCATGAAAAAGCTTCTAAAAGAACTCTGTGACAAAGCTCAGAAAAAGTGATGTTACAAAGGCTCTGCCGTTGGGAGGCGGCTAAAATAAGTAGGACCCTTCCATTACTGTCCAAAATTTAACACGAACAACAGAGACGAGAAGAGAGGTTCGCCCAAAGAGCCCTTCGGTGCTTTAAGTGCCACATATTTATTATTTATTTACATCAATCTTTCTTTATTCTATTCGATTCGATTTGAAAGAAAGCAATTCGCAAGTAAAGAATTTTTAAAAATTCTCTAAAAGTAATGTTTTCTATGAAAACCACATTTAAACATAAAGAAATACAATACTCGGTGATTTGAATTTTGAGAAAATTTATTTTCTATTTTTATGGAATGCGGACAGAATTCGTATGTGCCTATTTTCAGAATTTCAGAACCTGTTTGAATTTCGAATCAGTGCAAAACTAAATTTTTTTTTTTTTTCATGCAAATTCCGCTTATTTAGATGTTTTATTCCATATTTTCAGAATTTATTTGAATTTCTCATGAGCACAATCCTTTGTCGTACAGTGTAGTAGTTTGTATCATAAAATAGAAAAATATGAACTACTATGTTCTTTAAAAAAAAAAAAAAATTACAAAAATCTGCCAACAGACCCAAAAATAGATTTTTCGAAGTTTTTCTACGACTTACAGGTATTACACTTGTATATGTGTTTATTTGGGAGTTTATTTCAAAAAGAATGGCTTTTGGTGGATTTCATAAAATAAATCAAATAGAATTAGAAATATTTTTTTTTTTTTGGTGAGGCATCTTAATGTAGTTATATTTATTCACCCTACCGTTTTATTATACCTTACATATTTAACTGTTCGTTTTCTAACCTGCCGCACTTGCCGAACTTTAAAAGAGTTTTCTTTGAATTTAAACAATTTTCAATTTCACCTCCGGTCAATTCACATGCCAACGCCTCCTGCTGCTGCCGCCGCCTTTAAAGAGCTCAATAGAGATATACACATGTAGATAAATTTACATGTACACTATAGCCTAAAACTATTTGACTACCTAAAAGAAAGGTACAGATGGAAATTAATGATTAAATATTTTTCTAAAAAAAAAAAAAAAACATTTTGATGAGAAAAATATGAAAATGTTAAAAATGACATTGATGGTATACGTATTACTGTTGAGCATAACAAAATGTTATTGATTGTATGCTTAAAATTGGTAATTATTTTTAATTATTATATACCATTAAAAAATAGATAAATTAATATATCGAAATATTTCAATAAAATTAATTTTGCTGATATTAGAAAATCTTTGTTGTCGTTTGTCAATTTTTTTTAGTCAATTTTTCTTATGTGGCCATAACAACCGATATCGATTTAGGCCAAACATATAATGCGGCACCAGTCTTTTCTGTTTTTCGCTTGCTGGCGCCAATTGTATATTCCAAGCTCCGCCAGGTTACCCAACACTTGGTCCTTCCAACGGAGGTTTGGTCTTCCTCTTCTTCTGCGTCCTCCAGCGAGTGCCGAATTAAATACCCTCTTCGCTGGAGCGTCTTCTTCCATTCGCTCGACATGATCCAGCCAGCACAGCCGCTGGATTTTGATACGCTTGACTATATCAATGTCAACGTACAGCTCATACAGCTCATCGTTGTACCTCATTCGGCACTCGCCATCAACGCAAATAGGTCCGAAGATGCTGCGCAGAACTTTTCTCTCGAAAACTCCAAGCACCCTCTCATCCATGGAGGAAATTCTCCAGGCTTCTGCGCCATATGTTAGGACAGGAATAATGAGGGACTTGTAGAATAGTTATTGCATTTTTTTCTGGAGGACTTCAGAAGAGCCAGAAATTGACAGCGCCCTTTATCCGGCATGTTGAGGGCGCTTGAATGATTTGCCTTCTGCGTTGGTTCTGCGTTGAGCACTTCAAGCATTGGTTAGGGAATAAAATATATTTTGTGGTATTCGATGGGGTCGCCAAAATCACCCGAGCAGGGCGCTCAAATCACTCCGCCCAGCCTTGGCAAATGATGCCAAGTATATGTACTTATAAATTCGAAATATTAAAAGTATTCATTCAATGCCATTGAACCCAATTTTCTCACACGTTTCATGTTCAATTTGGTGTAACCAATTTACTCGAATATTTCGAAAATTTTATTTGATTTTTATGCAAGAAATATCGCATAAGTGAAATGTTTTACGAATTGTGTAATTCGAAAAACTATCGGAACTAAAGCAGCGCTATGTAATATTATCGCTGTAATATTAATAATGATAAAATTTGAATATTTTCACACTTTATGTCGGACTTTCTCTTATGATCCATGTGAATTTCGGTAAAATATTTTTAGGTGGGTAAATATTTTCAAGTGATAGTGTAAAATTTGTAAATACACACACGGAAAGCTATACATTTAATCGTACAAAGCACGCAAGCCAGATGTAAACAATTTAATGTAAGCCATGCTCGTTTATGTATTTTTGGTTTTTTACTTTTTCTTTTGTTTTGTTTTTGCTATCTTGACTAAATTTTTAATAACTACTCGTAATTGCCAAAACAAGTATTTATCAGTTACAGCTTGCGCAGCTGCAATGAATAACCAGCGCACATGTGTAATGTAATGTAACTAATGATCATTTTGATCAATTTTGTTTAGTTGTTTACGAGGTACGATCATATTTGCATATGCCTTTAAGATTGTGTTAACATATTTATATTCTTATTGATTGGCAATTTAATATGTATTTTTTTATGAAACTATCGTAACTATCGATCGAGCCTTCTATGTATTTTAAAATAGCTTACATATTTATCCAATGTATTGGTGACTCATGAAATTTACCACATATTGCTTCGTAAATTATGTGAAATTTTAATTTGTTTGTAAACACGTGCAAAATTTAAGTAGCCATATAGTCATATTCAAAATAAAGTCAACTTTTATGATCGTATCGACTTTTTTGACAAATTTTCTATGCAGAAATCGTCCAAACATTAGACTTTATTTCGACTATAACTACCATTTGTATAATTTCCACTACATTTTATTTGACGATATATTGGAGGTGAGCACTTATAAGCGCCGAAGAACCCTTTGGGTGTGCTTCTAATCCAGTAATGTTAAATTTTTGGACAGTATTAGAAGGGACCTAATTAGTTTAGCCGGTTCCGGACGGCAGAACTCTTGTGACACCACTTTTTCGGAGCTTTGTCACAGAGTTCTTTTCGAAGCTTTTTCATGGCAAATTGTTACTCCCGGAAGAATTGCCATTTGCTTGCCGACAGATGGGCACCGTTCCAAAGAAAACTCTTTTCGATATTAAATTTATGCTTCAACTGGGGTTTGAACTAGAGTGCTGCAGGAATGTATTCGTTTGAATCTTCAAAACACTCGATTGATATTAGAAAAGAATCACTCATTCATTCTCTCTAAGCAAATACAAATTAGAATGAATAAAATAGAATGGAATGGAGTGTATGTTTTGTTTTCATAGAATGAGTAGAATCTCAACATTTGCAAATGAACGTAAAGCATTTGAGAGTACTCTATATATTCGCTTTGCTTTTCTATTTTACATTACAATGCATATAAGTAAAAAATACAGTAGATAAGACAACGTGACGCGGCAAGACGCAGTAATACAAATCATCAGAGCCTGTCATGAAAAGCAACAACAATTACAACGTACAACATACTCGTAGTACTCTCAAATATTCGTTTATTTGAAAAGACAATGATTTGATTGCAATGCATATAAGTAAAAAATACAGTAGATAAGACAACGTGACGCGGCAAGATGCAGTAATACAAATCATCAGTGCCTGTCATGAAAAGCAACAATAATTATAACGTACAACATACTCGTAGTACTCTCAAACTCTCGTAGTACTCTCAAATATTCGTTTATTTGAAGAGAGAAAACGAATGTATGGAATATTTCTTGTAGAAGATATGACGAGTGGAGTATTCAATTTGGCTAATATTTTATTCTCACTCATTCTCATTCTATTTAGATATGCTTTGCAAATATTGTACATATTTTGAGAGTAAAGGGAATCATTCGAAAATCAAATATAGATCAGAAAACCAACGTACTAACAACTGAATTATGGAGCTAAAACTTGGTAGATAGGTATATATATACTTAAAAATCGTACTATTTGAAAATGCGCGTAATAGGATTAAAACCACGCTTATCTCCCATACAAAAGTATGCTTCCGTATGTTTATTTTTTACAATTTCATCACGAAAATATAAAGCTATCAAGCTAAAACTTGGCATAGATGATTATATTTACTAATGAATGTATAAGTTTGAAAATGGGCATAATCGGATGAAAACCACGCCTACCTCCCATACAAAAGTATGTTTTCACATTTAAGCTTTTAGAATTTGAGCACAGCAGTAATATAAATATAGTGAAGTGATACTTGGTGCATTTGATTCTATTTACTATTGAATATATAAGTTCGAGAATGGGCGTAGTTGATTGGAAGCCACGCCCACCTCCCATACTTTTTTAAATAAAGAAGTAAATTTAAAAAAAAATTGTTTTTATTTCTCAGCAAAAAATGTAAAATAATTCAATTATCAATGCTGAAATTATGATACGGCTGCGATGTGCCATGATTTAGATTGAAAACGAAAATGCGGAAGGAAAATCCAATATCACTTAACTGTCGTAAGATGTGACGAAATGAATTTGATGTGATTCCGTGTAGCAGTCAGTCATTCAATCAACAATCAATCGATGACTATAGTTTAGAATTTTATCTGCTTATGTGTTTGTGCGTGTGCGTGCATGTGTGCTTTGTTGTTGTTGCTGTTGTTGTTGCGAGTTAATCACACCTAGCGCAGTCAACATATTAAACAGGTTTTTTTTTTCTAGCTTACTATTATTGTTAGTAGATATTTTTTATTGTATGTATTTCTCCTCCAACACTTTCCATATTCTACGATTATTACTTTTGCTATTTCACACAGTCAAGCAATCGTAATACTTATGCATACAGATATACATACATTTGTGTGTGTGTGTGTGTGTGTACCTACATTCATATGAACAAGATCATTATATCGTAGATACATACATCTCAAGTTGTTATAGTCATTGAGTCATTTCGAGTATTCCGGCTTATACAATCGTGCAGAAGAAGCAACAGTAGAGAAGATTAAACTGCAAAATTGCTTATATCTAGTATTTCATGCTTTATTACATAGCAATAAATATACACACAAACACACACACAGATATATAATAAAATGTATATACTTGTACATAAATGTTCAAGGTAATATAAATATATACCCCCACCATATATACAGACCATCATCTATAAAATGTTGCTAGCTTTGAGATCAGCCCAGTTACTACTGATACAATATATATATATATAGTCGATTGACAACTCACACTTGTTATGGTATCATATATTGTATCGCTTCAATAGATCAAATAGAAAGAAAATGATGATTTGATTTCTTTGTGACGGCGCTTAACTAGGTGATGCGATTAAACTGCTATGAAAAAATAATTGAATTGAAATCATACATTAATTATGGATAGACATTGAGACGAATGATGGTAGAAAATGTAACAATTAAATCCATATAATCAATATTTATGAGCATAATAATTACTCTTAAATTGATCTACGAAGAAATAGCAAAATCTCGTCCCACTTACATATATAACATAGATTTATTTGATTGCTTTTTGAGCTTGCGTATTGTATGTAGATACGATTAG
This sequence comes from Megamerina dolium, assembly GCA_963854835.1. Taxonomy (NCBI): domain Eukaryota; kingdom Metazoa; phylum Arthropoda; class Insecta; order Diptera; family Megamerinidae; genus Megamerina; species Megamerina dolium. Next base: position 1,893,120 of record OY978525.1, read on the forward strand.
TGATTAACGTTGATCTAAAAGCATACATACATACATACTCAGTTTAAAAAAAAAATAAAAAACATACTCAGTTTGCCTTATTTAAATTGTTATGATGATGTGACGACCTCAATAGAAATAATAATTATTTGTTTTCCAATACTCGTATCCTATTCGAATTTGTGTAAAACTATTTTGTTATTTATTAACATTGAATTTATCCACCCCGGTAGCTAATCGATGAATGTAAATCAGTAAATATGAAAGTCAGTCACGTTTTTCTTTTTGTTTTTGTTTTCTTTCTTTGATTTGTTGGTATTCATTTTAATTGGAAATATTTATATGTGCATTAAGCTGCCTTATCCTCTACACAAAAATTCAACGCAACATAAAATTTGGATAATTTTATGTGAGCTAATCCGTCTTGAAAATCCAACTGACTCGAATAACTTTGAAAATTTAAGATAGCTACCTGGAATCGACTTTAGAGCATTCTCTTCTCTTCAACATTTCCTCTTACTTACCTGCTATCTCCACTCCTAAAGGGTTCCCATAGATAATGATCAAAAATTGCTGTTTTTCGCTGAGTCAACTAGCAGCTGCATAATATTTAAGCTACCCTAATGTTCATAATATGCATTTGTAGGGTGTTTCAGTTAGAATTTTTGTCAATTTTTGTCGTTGTGCGAAAGTCTAGTCTAGTCTAAGTCTAATGAACACTGCAGCTATTTTTTGTCAAAAAGTGAAATTTCACAGAAAATCGTCTACACTAAAATTTCATTTTCGTATGTCAAATCAAGTACGTCACATTTTTATTTTTATTTTTTTTTTTTTGATTTGTTGGTATTATTTTTAAATTGGGAATATTTAAGTGCGCATTAAGCTGTCTTATCCTTTATACAAAAATCCAGTGCAACATAATTTTGGTTTATTTCATGACGTCCGTCAAACTATTTCATTTCAAGAGATAGGCAATTGTGTTCTAAACCGTTTTGAAAGTCAAACGGGCTGGAATAACTGAAAATTTATAATACCTACCTGGAATCCATCCTAGAGCGATTGACCACCATTCAGTTTTCTTTCTCAACATTTCTTCCAAACATACTTACCCCCTCCTTTCCATCCCTTAAGTGGCTCCCCTACATAATTGATGATTTTGTAAAAAACTGAAAAAGTACCACGTCTGAATCAGAAATTTCTTTATGCATTTTTGGGAAAGAAATACTTGATAATTGTAAAATTTTGTTGTTTTACGCTACCCACTCTAATGTATATAACATAAATATGTAGGGTGCTTCAGTTAAAAATTTGTGTGCATTTTTGTGCATTTTATAAATGTGAAAAAGTGTTTACCTTTATGCTTGTAGACATTTTTGTCAAAAACTGCAATTTCGCAGAAAAGCGTCTGTACTAAAATTTGATTTTCATACGTCAAATCAAGTATACATTACCAGTTACTGGCAAAAAGAACCAATTTGATTTTCTAAAATAAAAATAAGAGTAGCTAGCGTTGATTTCTAGTTTGCTTACTGCATCATTATAGAGCTTATACTGTATCCATAAATCTTGAAGGCGCGCTCACAGCACGTACGTATATTAACTCTTTTGTTTTTCATACATACTCGTACATACTGACAGTCTGTCATACAAATACTTACGATACTCATATATTATATGAAATATCTAAGTAAAAATCTGAACGTTGGAACGTGACAAACATTCTAGACTTTTCTCTCTTTCGTAATCGCAAACAGCATCAGTTGAAACAGCTTTCAAAGTAATTTGTTTAAATGTATCAGCAGTAGTAGTGGCACGTTTATCACAATAAATATGTATATGGTAGTAAGTAAGTAGTACGATATGTAGCTACCAACTACCATGCATAGATTTTTCGCCATAAAGCTCGAGGCTGCAATTACGCTGACTATGTTATCGCTATTGTTTATGCTGGTGCGAATGCATCTCAGTTGGTTTTGTTGATTATTTCACTTGGTTTTGCGCCTATATGCCATAAACACTTTCATGAAATCATCAACTTTATGGCGACTTATAGTCTACAACAAATTTATGCATGATAAAAAAATATTCCGATATGTTGCTGAATTTAGGCTTAATGTCTGCTGATATATGTAGGTGCATACTTGTATATATGTATATTTATTTGTACATAAAAGCAAGTCTGCGTATACTCGTATCGTAGCTACTGCTACGATACATTTGACACCATTTAAGCTATGTAGTTGACTACTTTTACACTTTTGCCATAGATGATCTTTAGAGCAGACATGATGACGTTTGTCATTGTTGATCACCTGAGACAGTGCCAATTTCTAAGATGACAAATCTCAATTTTATTGTTGAAGAGTTGTCCTTGTTGTTAACGTCTGTTTAATAGATACTTTGATACGCTTTGATAATTTCACTGTCGACAACGAGTGTAAAGTTTCATGCTATTGTCAAGTTTATTCATTTACTACTATTTCATTGCAGCTTCTATCGTATTTATTTACCAACAACAACAAATTGTCAAAGAATATGACAACTGCAAGTAGTTATATTGGCTGCTGCTCCTATTGCTGCTGGATTATTGTTACCCGTTGTGCTGTTTAATTTAAATCGTGATTTATATTTCTTTGAGCTCACCCAGTAGGTATTTATTATAGTGAAATGTATGCAAAAAGTGTCTATTAGATCATTTTCGTAGAATCAATATTGTTGCTAAAGTGACTCCTGCTTCCAAAGTCTTATCGAGAAAAGTTTTTATGTATTTTGAATAGCAGAGATAATTTAAAATTGAGAACAAGAAATGAAATTACCAGCTTCAAACTAAGTATAATAATGTAGATTTGATAGATGGGCGAAATTGAACATTTGCTTCTATAATCTCCATGTGACAAAATGCACTTCCACAGAGTGCTTGCCTCGATATGGTTTCTGGAATGCTTCCGCATAATTATTCGATACTATCGTTACGATCTGATTTTCATATAACTTCCTAGTAAGAGGCTGTATAAATGATCAGTGAAGAGATTTCATCAAAACTTCCATAAGTTTTCCGAGCATGACTATTGAAGTATTGAAGGGGATCTACATGGATGTCAAAATCGTAAATAATTTTTCATAAAATAATCAATTTTCGAATGAAGGCTCCATACATTTAATTAAACTGTATAGACTACACCATTACACAACAGAGCATACGATGGTCAATATCCAGGTTTCCGAATTGAGACGGATTAAGGAAACATTTCAATTTTCATATTTGAATCTCCAACCACGAATGAAAATGAATCTTAAAATAATTTATTTTTGAGTCACTTGTCGAAGCTAAAAAAAAAAACTTTGATGCGAAGAATCATTAATAAAAAAATTACAAATAATTATGTGGCACTTAAAGCCCCGAAGGGCTCTTTGGCCGAGCTTCTCTTCCATTACTGTTGTGCATCTTAAATTTTGGACAGTATTAGAAGGACCTACTTATTTCAGCCGGTTCCGAACGGCAGAACCCTTGTGACATCACTTTTTCTGAGCTTTGTCACAGAGTTCTTTCAGAAGCTTTTTCATGGCAAATTGTTACTGCCGGAAGAATTGCCAATTGCTTGCCGACAAGTGGGTACCGTTCGAAAGAAAAATCTTTTCGACATTGAATTTGTTATATTTCAGCCGGGGATTGAACCCACGACCTACAGGTCAGAAGGCCAACACACTAAACATTGAGCTTCGGTACCCAAGAAGAATCATTACTGAATCAAAATTGCTTCCAAGAGGCCTGTACGAAACAAAAACGCGTATAGGGAAATTGATTCTGTTGGGGTTTCGTCCATAAGCCACTTTTGAAAGTAAAATAACTTTGAAACGAAGAGTCATCTCTCAGACGAAATTGTTTTCAAGAGACTATCACATATTCCAAAATGGACTGAATTGGATGAAAACCACGCCTACCTTCCATACAAATTTGTGTGTTTTCAAGTAGTTATCAAACAGAAATAATAAGATTACAATTGCTAATACAGGGACCTGTTTTAGAATGGGCGAAATCGGCCTAAATTCAAGACCCTCCTCTCCCCAACAAAAATATGTTTTCTTTTTGTGTGTTTATATTGCTCAAATATTGCCCGCTGGGTGTGCTATATACAATACTTAGTTAGCTTGCGATCATCATTTCTTTTTGCTTTCATTCACTTGTTGTAATCGCTGTATGATTTTCTTCAACGCTGTTGTTCGCTATATTTGTTGTTATTGTCCCTGTTTTCAGATAATTTTTCTTGTCGTTGTTTGTTGTGATTTTAAATTGAAATTCAGTAGTTGTTGCTCTCGTGACATCTTGCACCTCACATCATGAGATGAAATGATGTATTTTTGTTGTATCGTATGTTGTATGGTGCAGATTTTCACTCTTCTTATAGATTGGTCAGTCAAAGTTGCTTGTTTTTGTTGGTGTGTGTGTGTGTGTGTGTGTGTGGACTTGTAAATAATGAATCGTAGACAAAAATGTTTGTTGTGGAAAATAACTTTATCACAGATGTACGATCACAACGACTCTTAACAGTAGTAGTAGTAGTAGCCGTAGTAAGTAGCTGTTGCAGCTGCTACTTACTACTTTAGCAATAGGTAATGATGATTACCGCTGTGTTTGTTTAGCAATTTAATCAACAAGTCAAAAACGAAAATGAGAAAAGTGTTTAATTTAAATGCTCAACGATTTCACAAATTGTAACAACTAACATAGCAGCTGGACGACGGTTGTTGATGAAGGGCGGGTGGCAAACTAGCACACGATCAGCCAGCAGCAGCAGCAGCAGACAGAGATAGAGTTAACAAACCGGTAATTACAATAGCTGCTGATTGAGTGATCATTCGAAAAAAAAGAAGATCGTGTAATTAGATGTCTTTATTGAAATTGTAATCATAATCTACGGCGGCTGCACCGTGGTGGTGATGGTTCAAATTCGTGTGCCAAGTTATTCGAAATGGCTAAAATTTATTTACCACTTGCCACCATAGCAGTTTTTAGGTACTGAATTTGTTCTGCTGACTGAATGACCATATTTGCGGCGACCCTTGTGTGTATTGTACCCACGTACATACAAAGTATGAGTAGAGAGATAACTCCGTGGGTAAAAGTTGTTCTAATATCTACTTGGTTAAAAGCTTTCTTTTTTTTTTTTTTTTTTTTTTTTTTGGTGGCCGTAATGTGTACGTGCTCATGTTTGGAAGAGTCAGAGTTAGCTAGCTGACTTTTTTTTTTTGCAAAGATGATTCAATTGTCATTTTTCATTGTCTAGTTGTTATTGTTGTTGTTGTTGTTGTTCTCTTAACACATTGTTCGATTTGTTGTTATTTATTTTTGTATAGTATCTTATTGATATTCTTTAAATTTATTGAATCTGTTTTTGTTTGTTTGTTTTCTACTCATATCTTGAATTTTGGTGAAAAGAGAGGTACACACCATTATGGTGTATGATGGCATGATGACGGCGATGGTTGGCATTAATATATGTACTACGTACCTACTGTGAGTATACACACAGTCGTCTTGAGTATGTGTTTGCTGCTGGCACTTTAGTACTACTTGTGCAGGCGAATTTCTTAAATCACCCACGCTTTCATCGCAAACCATCATATTTGTGCTATAAGCACGCTGATTGGAATTGTACATATTTAGATGTCTCTGTTAGTCTTTGCCCCACTCTGCTATTCTTTGCCTTGGAAGTAGGAAAAATTTCAACGAACAAATTTTATATTGTATTTTTGGTTTTTGTATGAATTTTATATCGTCCTAATGCTTATTATGGCATTGATTATACCGTACCATACACGAATGTAATCATTTCCTAGTGAATGGGCTTCGCTGCACTGCAATCACCACTATTTTGATTCATATTCTTATTTACAAAAAAATTTTAATTATACAACCACAAGAATAGAACCAATACAATTTGCTTTAAATAAACATAATTCTCCCGTGAGAGCATCGCGTTGCTGTGATTGTTCTCTTTGCTCTTTGGTATAGGGGATTGTGTAGTAGTTTGGTAATTAGCTTCAGTTTGGGATTTCTTTTCTACTAAATTTTTTGATAATATTCACATTTGCCGAGTTCTAATTTTTGACCCAAAAGAGATAATAAAAACAACCAATAATTTTTAGCTCAAGAAAGCATGAGTCTAAAATTATTTTTATCCCAAAATCCCACGGGCCAGAGCAGTAACGTTCTATAGAATTTGGGACGCTGAGTCCAAATCCACTGTCGAATTTCGGTCAAATCCCTCTGAGTTTCCTTTCACATCTAAACCTCCTGCAGAAATAGTCAAACAACGAAAAATTTTGAGGTTAGAAATAAACTTGAGAGGGAATGGCCGAAAACCGACCACGGATTCGGTTTTTGCAATTCGACTTTCTTTTTTATTAAAGAGATAACCAATAATTTTTAGCATATTTTCCCAAGAAAGCATGAGTCTAAAATTACTTTTGTCCCCAAATCTTCCAACAAATGAGTATTTTTGTTAGAACAATTTTTTTTTAAATTCATATTTCACAAATAAATAAAATTGTGATATCCCACTAACCAAAGTAGTACCGTTCTATAGATTTTGGGACGCTGAGTCCAAATCCGCTGTCGAATATCCGCCATCACCCTCTATGTACTTTTTCACCTCAAAAACTCCTGTAAAAATAAACTTCTGTCACACGAAATCCATAGAATGTGACTATTTTGGGCCCTCAAATATGCTACTTTTAATTTTTTGGTGAGCTGCGCAATTGAAAACAAAATTTTTTTGAAGAGCAAATATTTGTCTAAATAAGAGGGGTCAAAATTGTTTTAGACCTATGGCTTTTTGGCAGCTTGCTTTTCTCTTTTTTTTTTGCATTTGATAAAATTATTTTGAAAAACCAATGGATGGGTATTTTTTAAATTCTGTTATTTTGGAAGAATTTTTTTCTAATTTTTCTGGTTTGGTCTACCTTAAGAACCTTAAGAAAGTAATGTGAAATTTTTAATAATTTCCGAAATTTTGTATATGATCAAGAAAAATCAGTCGGAAAATGTATATGGTTTTTCTGAAATCCCGGAGAGCGGTCCAATTTTGCCTCATCGCGCTATGAGAAAAATATTTTTTTTTTTCGAAACAAATTTTCATTGAATTTGTTGGAATAATACGAAATTGCGCCAACATAATCCACACTACCCTATGTTTCAAACGCGATGTTTGAGTGCTCTCTCTCTTTTTCGAACGTGGGACTCTAAAAATAAATCCATTGGTTGAAAAAAATGTATTCACAAAAAGTGCTAAATTTAACCAAGTAAAATCGAAATGGTGATTAAAAACAAAAAATGAACCAAAAACAGAAACAACAACAACAACAACAATTTGAGATAGGTGTTTATAAATAAGAACAAATTCATATTTATATAATGCCGGCAAAACGCCACCATCACACTTTCTTCGTGCCTGTAAGAATGAGAATTTATTTTGGCACAAAGTGCTACACCAGAGCATACTCAATGACGAGGGCAGCCATTTCATTTCATATTGTTTTATTTTATTTTTTGAAATTTTCTAATAAACATGCATTTTACGTTGTTACTCGTATTTGAAGAGGAACAAGAAAGCAAAGTGTATGTACCTACACAAATTGAACAAGTGGGGATCGATCAGGTGATGTGGGATTGTGGTGGTGGAAATTTTGTATGTACAATATTTATGATTCAGTCGGTCAGTCGGTGTTTTGATGTGCAAATAAACAATTGTTAGTAGACATAAAAAAGATTAAAAAACCATTAATTCTATAACGCTGAATGATTTTTTCAACAGCAGCCAGCCGCAGCAGTTTGCAGCAATGTGTGCTAAAATTATGCAAACAATTACGTTGGTGTCAATTTTGTCAATTGTTCCGGGGTTGGGGGGAAAGGAGTAAACAAATCATATAATCTCATATTTATTACACATTTCATATGTCCATCATTTAATGATGGCAATAAAATTGATATTACTATGAACTCAGTCATAAAATTATCAGTGTCTTGCGTACTCACATATATGCTTAATACATTTTCATTACGCAAAATCCATGTTTAATAATTTTTGGTGACCGCATGTCTAGAGAAAAAAACATAAAGTTGTCTGTGGTGATATTGCATGATCAAGTCATACACTACTACATGCAAATGTTATTAGTGAGAGTTATGGTAATACGATTATGTGTAGTGGCTGCTTACACGAGTAGAACTGTGACCAAGAAGCAATAACCGCTCAAGTAACATATAAGTATTAGATGAAACATTTTACAGGTGAGCTTTTTTTGCAACTTTTCAATGAAATGGAAATTTTTTAAATTAACTTCAACCAGTTGGATGGTTTCTAAAATATTGAAGCTTTCGATAGTTTGGGTAATGAAATCAAATAATTCAGCGGTGTTAAATCAAACAATTTTCGAGTCCAATTGCCGTTTAAATCAAATTGCAACATATCGTCAGAAAGTTGAAGCGAAACTTGAGCTTTAGTGAGTGAGTGGGTGCCGTAGCTCAGTGGTTAGTGCGCTGGCCTTCTGATCGGTAGGTCGTGGGTTCAATCCCCGGCTGAAGCATAACAAAATTTGATATCGAAAAGATTTTTCTTTCGAACGGTACCCACCTGCCGGCAAGAATTGGCAGTTTTTCCTGCAGTAACAATTTGCCCAAAATGCCTCTTAGAAGAGCTCTGTGACAAAACTAAGTTAAAGTGATGTCACAAGGGCTCTGCCGTTCGGAACCGGCTAATATAAGTAGGTCCCTTCCAATGCCTAAGTGTGTCCTCTCAAAGAGAGGGCAGCCACATAACCTAACAAAACCTAACCTAAGCTCTAGTGCAGGCACAATGTCTTTCTCAAGACCCTATTAGCCAGATATTGCATGGAAATATCGTAGAGGGCATATTTTACACGGTTGCCGCAGAAAGGCTCCCAGGGTAACAGCCAAATTTCAGCTCTTAATCATATGTTAATCATCGAAATGTTGTAGGTAAGTTTTCGAACAACCTTCAAATTATTTTAGGATAGTACAATTCTCATTTTGAGTCTCGAAATCAGGAATTAATTCGTTGGTTTTTCATGGTCGAGGAATTAAATATTGATGTAATTCAATTTCGACATAAATTTTAAGAGGAAGAAGAGAATATTAATATTATGATATCACTTTCTGAGAGAGAATTGAGAAAGAAGAGAATAGACTGCAGTGGTATGGCCACGCAATGAGACGGGATGAAAGCCGTGCGCTAAAACTTCCCATCGCAATATAGTTTTTGACCGGAAGAGCAATGTGTGGTCGTGCGTTATGTTGAAAAATGGCCGATTCGTGTCTCGTCGCATATTCCGGCCGTTTCTCGATCATTGCTCTCTTCAATCGCATCATTTGTTGTCGGTACAGCTCTCCCGTAATGGTTCGATTAGATCTAGGTCTAGGTCGAGTAATGAATGTCTCCAAATCCTCGTCTTCAAACTTTTTCAACTGTCCAGAGCGTTCTTTGTCTCTGATATCAAAATCAATGTTTTTGAAGCGCACAAACCATTGCTTACCCTGTGTATTGGATAGAGAATTGTCGTCCTACAATTCCACAAGCAAACGATGACTTTCAGCCGCACTTATCTTTGCAAAAAATAAACTTTCCGCAAATGCTGGCTTTTTCGCCAATTCTCAAAATTTTCCATCATGAAAAAATATGCGCACAATCAAATTGAAAACTGATTTTGACACTTGCTGTCAAAATGACATTTATTGCATTTAAAATGACATTTCGGACGACATCGCGCTTACGCGTGGCGCCCTGCAACGTAAAACGCCGGTTACTAATTCACACACCCAATATAAAAATACTTTCATGTTATTTTGGCAGTTATTTCGATTATGTATGCAATATAATTGTATTTAAAAAAATATACGTAATAGAAATGATAAGTCATAAAGTCAACAATGAGTGTCTGGTCTATCAAGTTTTATTTTACTGGTTTTTAATTAATGCAATTCGAGATATTTGAAGTTTTCCGATTATTGTCGATTTCTTTTCCTTTTCTTTCTTTGTAACTTATTACTGAGGTCGCTTTGGCGACGATTAATTAATAAAATATAATTAACTTTATAAGTACCTATATAAACAATCACGAAACGAGTCATTTAACTCCATCGATTACTTCAATTTTGAGATTTATATCAAAGCTACATAAACTTGTACATATTTAGTAGGTAATACGTACAAGTATCTACATTGCTTAAGCGTCGACTAATCATCTTTGTGATATTTGAAGTAAACACAAATGCAAAAATACAAAAAAAAAATCGTATTGTAATAATGAAAACACAAAAAGAAAAAAAAACAAATTATTTAACGCTCTAAAAATTAACTACAATTTTTAATGAATCATCATACGAGTAACCTGCCAGCCGATATTGACGTTGCTACTATGAAAACATTTCCCGTTAATTTTTTGTGTTTTGTATTTTTCCCCCTCATTTTATGTGTAACACCCCTTCTACATATATCATATATGAGTATATGCAAGTACAACAAGCATCAAAACAATAATAAATTCTATTTTTATACAAAAACAAAAAACCTGTACATTTCCTGATAATATATTACGATAAAGTTAGTGTGCTACCTGTTAGTGATGATGACGATGATGATGATGATGACGATGACGATGATGAAATATTCCAAATTTTTATTATTCAAATGCATACAATCTTTTCATTTGAGCTGAGTTGATTTTTAAGATGCGCAATATCAATATATCTAAACTGAGATTTTGCTTAAAGTAGAAAGTAATAATGAAACATTGACATTTTTAGTTTATAGTGTTGCCAGTAGTACTCAGAATAAACGAAAGTAAAACGAAGCATTTAAAAATCTCGCGCAGCGAAGAAAGAAGGCGACTTGTAAACTTTGCAGTCGGCCCGTATCTGTTTGAAGGAGTATCTTGTTTCAAATATCTGGGATTCCTGATAAATAATGATAACAGCCGTAATTATAAATACAATACAGGAAAGAATTGTGGCTGCAAATAAGGCATACTTCGCCCATATAAAACTATTTAAATCTAAGCCACTCTCGAAGGAACTCGAGATTACGGCTGTATCCAACAGTAATTCGGCCAGTACTATCGTATGGCTGCGAAAACTGGACCTTGAGATCTAAAGACGAAAGAAGCCTAAAGGTTTGCGTGAGAAAAGTGCTCTGTAAAATATTCGGCTCTTACCGAATACGGTATAATGACGAATTGCTGGAATTGTGCAAAGGAGAAGATGTCGTAAAATTGGTTAAATCGCAAAGGTTACGATGCCTTGGACATATTAGGAGGATGGAAGATAGACGCCCCCAAAAATCCGTTCCCCAATACAACACTCTAACACCAAAAGCCAGAGGACGCCCGAGGCTGACTTGGCTTCAACAAGTTTTAACGGGCCTGAAAAATCTACAAATTACGCACTGGAGGACAGCTGCCGAAAACCGCATCAAATGGAGGAGGTTTGTGGACAAAGCTAAAGCTCACAACGAGCTGTAATGGCTACCTGATGATGATGATGATGATGATGAGTGTTGCCAGGTTGGTTCTAGGGGCTGCTGGTTCTGAAAAGAAAAGGACAATGTGAATTTTGTGCATGAATTTTCTTGTTCTTTTTTAATAGAACACAAAAAAAAAAAACAATGTCTTTAAATCCTAAAGATATTGTTGCAATAAGTCTTTGTGATACGATTTTGAGTGTATAAGTACTGCAATTCCAAGAGCTACCACATTTTTTTTTTTGTCAAATTTTACAATTCACATTAAAGCATTGAAAATATTTTTCCAAAATCAAATCACGTCAAAATTCCATGTATTCATAATATTAAAAATGATATGCATGAAAAATGTTTGAAAAAGAAGGTCGTACACATAAATATTTACCAAAAGCAAAAATAAAACAATAACAACAATAGTTCATGTACATGATCTTGTTGATATTTTTAAAGAGAGAAAAATTATGAACGTTAAACACTCGGAACAGCATATGCAATAAAGTTGTAAATTTGACGTGGTGATATCATATTGTGGCATTTCCACCATTTTTTTCAGTTTGAGTTTTCATCAAATTAATCAAAGCTCGAACAACATGTGGAATAAAGTTGTCAATTCGAAAATTTTAAAATTTTATACATATTCTAATTGAAAAATGGGGGAAAATATTTTTTTTATTGAATTAATATTTAATTGGTTTCTTATCAAATAATAAATTTTATTTACTCTACTTGTTTTTTTCTAAGTTCTAATTTATTATCGATATTCAATCGATTATTTTGTAACACTTGGATGATTTTCTCTCTCTCTCTCTCTCTCTCTCTCTCTCTCTCTCTATCTCTATGGGTGTTTCGTTAGAAAGGGCGTTATGAAATTATGAACATTATTTCAAGTCTAGCTATAGAAATTAGAGCTGTGCGATTAATCGTTTGTTCAGGAATTTTAATTAATCAATTATTCGATTAAACAAAAGTGAAATTATTCGATTAATCAGAATTTTGATTAAAAAAAATATTTTTCATTTTTGTTTTTGATATTTTCTTTGGGTAAAAAAATTTTTATAAAAATTGTCTAAATATAACAAATATTTTGAATATTTTATTATTTTATTCTGATTAATAATTCTGAATAATCGAATAATTTCAATTTTTGAACACTCAAAATCATGATTATTCGAATAATTTCTTACTTGATTGATAAAAATGTTGATTAATCGGATATTGAAAAAGATTAATTCACAGCGATTAATCACACAGTCCTAATAGAAATATTATTTTTAAGACTCAAAACACGGTCACTGGTTAGTACTGATACCAGTATGTTATTGAAATACCCTGGTTTTGTAAGTCCAAGTACGCCATATTTTAATAAAATTTGAAATTAAAAATAGATTTAAAGTCGTTACAATAGAAATATAATTTTTTTTTTAATTTTTTCTGTTTTAACAAGAATTTTTTGCAATAGTTTCTTTAAAATGGACATGTTTTACTTCAACATTTTTAAAGTACATGAAATTTTTAATAAAATAGCTATTCATTGCAAATATTCAGAGTTATAAGTAGGGCTGTGCGATTAATCGTTTAGTCAATCATCAGTAAGTTGATTAATCAAATAAGAAATTATGCATGTAATTATGATTTTGAATAACTAAAAAATGGAAATTATGCGATTAATCAGAATTTTGATTGTTGAATCATTTGTCAGAGAGGGCCTTACAGTGTTTGTGCTTTTACGACTACTTTTAAGCTGGAAACATTTTCAGCTGTTCCTTTCGATAGAGCGGACATTAAATTTTTGGTTTCCACGTTTTTGTTTTTAATTTATATAATTTATATTAATTTTTTTGTAAGAAACCATGTTTCAATCAATCAAGTTTAGTTTCTTCGATTTTGCCAACAATTTTGTAGTTCATCTAATTCAAATGGTTACTAAAATGAAAGTAACCCCTTCGAATTAACTCAAAATTTTTGACTGAAGGATGGGTATTTAAGAAAACAAACAATTGTTGAAATAGAGACGCTAGATTCAATTTTCGCGTAGGTATTTTATTGATTCAATCTGCAAGTTATCGAGAAACCAGCATAAAAATTATAGTTTCTTGGAGGTCAGTTAGATTTGTTTTCACATATAAGGATAATAAGGACAAATTTAATCTTAATGTTTAAAGCTATTTTTAAAAATGGAGCTTCTTCTATCAGCTGTGCTCAATACATAAGTAATTTTTAAATTTACAATTCCAAAAATAGGGATTAATAGACGAAAGGTAGAGAAGGACAGTGATCACTTTTTTCGATAACTTTTCAATGGAAATTTTTAACTAAATTTGGTAATTTACGTCTTCATTAAAGTAGAAGAGCTTTTAAAAAAAAAAAGTTTATTTTGGATATTGGGAATTTTCATCGCATAAGTCTGGCAACATTCATTAAAATAGAATCGCAGCGCAAGCAATAGTTTTCAGTGCCATAACATTAGTAGGTTTTTGTTGTTGTTGTATTTACCATAAATGTTCTTATACTTAAACATATGTTTGTTTGTTTTTTTTTCCTTTTTGCAACAAATTATACTAGAGAAGGTGAAACGAATTTAATATTGTATTTTACTGTTCTCTTCTACGAATATGCATATGTAACACATACTTACAAATAAGCATGTGTGCATGAGTGTATCTCATGATGATTGTGTTTGCGCTCTTTGCATTGTTGTTGTTGTTGTTATTGTAGGCCATATTGGTTGATGGTATTGAGTGCGCATCATACATTTGGTCGAGGGCAAGAATAAAGATTTTTAGCGTAGTGGAGCATTTGATTTTCATAATTTCAGTTTTGTTTGTACATTGATCGAAGGCGTTTGTGTGTGTCGTCGTTGTCGTCGTCGTCGTGGTATTGTGCTGTGTAGTTTTGTTGTACTCAGTGCTGTGCTGTTCTGTGTGCTGTGCCCATCATCATCATCATCATCATCATCGTCAGCAGCATTTTTAAGTGTCGGCATGTGCTTGTGTTTTGCTGCTGCTATTCGAAACAAGAACTACAACAATAACAACAGTAACAACCAGTTTTTTTGATTGAATTTACTGAACAACCATATCATCATCATCATCATTATCGTATACAATGTTTTATTCTTCGATGCCGTCAAAGCAGTAATACCAACTCGTGAAATAGTGAAATGTTTGTAAATTATGCATTATTATTGTGTTTATGCTTGTATGTAAAATAGGTACTAGATACCTTGGATGGCTGGCTAGCTGGTTGACTGACCGTCTGCTGCTCACTGTCATAATGGCGAGCAACTGCACGATTTTCTTTAGCCATGAGGCATATTTAATGCACACCAACCAGCATTGTCTTACATACGACTAGTGAATTTGGGGAATTTTTTTTATTTCATTTGATCTGCTACTAATCACGATTCTTATCAGTGTCGTGTGTGTGTGTGTGTGTGAGTGTAAGTGTGCTTGAATTGTGTTAATTACAACAACGCATACGACAAATGTACTAAATATTGTTATTTTTGCCACCATTGCCATGTGAACTTACTACCAATAAAGTACATACTCATACCATACGATTTATCTACATTCGTTTGTTGTTGTACTTCTTGATAGTTGTTTGCTATTGTAATGTAATTGTGTTATTTTCAATTAAAGTTTGTTGTGCTCATTCGATTGTGTTATTCCGTGATGGAACTAGGTTAAATATGTACTACCATTTTATATTATCAAGTCGTTATTTATTTGTAATGGCATTGTACTTACAGCCGGCTTCAATAGAAATTGGCAAATGAGACGGGGGTTTAATGTGAAGTATGTACATATAAATTAAATAAAAGCATGAGTAAAAGTGGAAAGTTGCTACTGTTTTGTGCGTTAATTACAGAAGAAAATAAACTGTGCATAAAAAAAAAACCTTATTAAATTCAACGATAAATCAATGAGAGAACGAAATACTACTCACACTCACTCGTTTGTAATGAATTCGTTTATGCTGATGGTTTGTGTCCGTGCTAAATATTCTGTCATAATACCCCACATGTGTTGATGACTACATATTCTACTCTATTTCTATTTACTCCATTGTTGCTTTGTGTTTTTTGTTTTTTGTTTTTTTTTTTGCTAATAGATAATCCTTTTATATATCCATATAATTAATTGACCTCACTCTCCATTCTATATAAATGAAATTTTAATACGAAAACAGAACCCAATTGATGGTTGAATATTTCTCAGATGATGATGATGATGATGTAATTTGTGGTCATGCGAGAATTTATATTATTTTACTTCAAGTTTCTTAAGCAACAAAAAATCAATTTAACAAATAAAAATACGAATAATGAATGCATCAGCTGCATTGGATTATAGCAACTGTAGCAAATCTTAAATTATGTGATTTTTGCTAAACTTCACATACACACTTCTGGATATATTTGACACCATAAATGGATAGGAATATTTATGTTAAGAACTCATTGAGGCTCACGTGTCAATTTTGTGGTATTGGAATTAAAAAAATCCCTTGCATTTTTAATTCCTTGTAATGGAGTTGAAGAGTGTAAGTGTATGAGGTGATTTTTTTTACAGGTATAGAACTTTTTTCTCAAATAAAACACAAACATTTGTTATTTTTTTAGGACTTTAATCAGGAAATAATTGTTTTAACACATTAAGTGTCATCTCACATGTTTTCGTACGACACTTAATGCTTGCTATGGCGACACGTCGCACGTTTTCGTACGAGAAGTAGTGCTTGCTACGGTGCCATGTCGTACGAAAACGTGCGACAGGGGTTGCTTCACATTAGACCTTGTCGTACATGAAAATTACACCAAATGCAATTTTTTATACCATTTCAGGCCATGTCGTACAAAAAACTAAGTCATATAAAAACAGTTATGAAATTCAAAATAAGCAGCAAAAGAGATTGAGAATAGCTCTGAAATCAATATATACTAATTTTACGTACATATTTAACAAATAATTTCTTGGTCCTCTTGTGACGGTTTTTGTTAAAACCGCTCCGCGCTCAATGCGCTAATGTAAATTTTTTTATGAATAAATGTCCTCAGGACTAATATCATGTTACTAAATTATATTTTATATAAACTGCTCAGGTGGACAATTATGCCGACCATGAGTGAAATAATGTGAGCGACGAAATCTGCGAAATTGATATTTTCAGAAATCAATTTCCACGATATGTAAATGTTGTTTGAATATAATCTATTGAATAAAAATGTCAAAGAGATGTGTTTACTTGAACTTGAACTTTAAAAAAGACACACGTTGAATGTCCAACATAACACTGCTATGCAAGACAATTTTCAAGAATATATGGCATGTGTTTGCTTAAGCAGCTGACGACAGATATTCGTATCGAAAGTTCTATACCTGTAGAAAAAACACACTTAGAATGCCAAACACAACACTGCTGTGCAGGGCAATTTTCAAGAGTATACTGAAGAGAAATGTCAAAGTCATGTGTTTACTTGAGCACTTGATTTGACAGATATTGTTATCGAAAGTTCTATACCTCTAAAAAGGAGACACACTAAATGTCAAACACAAATCTGCTACGTTTTGGCAAAACATTATTTTATATAATTATTATTTTATGATTAATTAAATGTGGGGCTGTGTGTTGAAAAATTTTGAGAAATCAAAATATTCGATTAATCAAATATAAAATTATTCGAATAATCATGATTTTGAATATTCAAAAATTGAAATGATTAGATTATTCAGAATATTGATCAATCAGAATCAAATAATTCGAATAAAATATTCAAATTATTTTTAATATTTTTTCCAATACAAAGCAGACAGGTAGCTACAAATATGAAAATGCGTTTTAAATGTTTATTCCCAAAGAAAAATAAAAATGAAAAATATTTTGAAATTCTCAAATTTAATCGATATATTAATCGACTATTTGGTTTAATCAAAATTTTTGAATAATGGATTAATCGCACAGCCCTAATTAAATGCAGAAATCGTCAATATCTTTAAAAATTTGCATTTAATTATTTTCTAATTTATATTTTTATTGCTTAAATTCGATATGTTAATCGACTATTTTGTTTAATCATCCTAATCATCCTAATTAAATGCAGAAATCGTTATTATATATGAAAAATTTGAATTTAATAATTATTTTCTAATTTATACTTTATTGCTTTAGTTTTTTTTTTAACAATTTTTCTCAGAAAAAAATGAAAATATACATCATTTTTAATTCTAAAATCGATATATTAATTGACTATTATGTTTAATCCAAATTTTTGAATAAACAATTAATCGCAAAGCCCTAATTAAATGTAGAAATCGTAAATATCTCTGAAAAATTTTAATTCAATTAATATTTTCTAATTTATATTTTATTGCTTGAGCTCTTTTTATTAATTTTTCTCCGAAAAAAATTAAAATATACATCATTTTTAATTTCAAAACAGCTTTGTAGGACATTTGGAACATGCTGATGATCAAAATCTTTAAAAAAATCATTATATTCTTGATCTCTTGTTAAATATTTATTTTTGCAATTTGCCTTGGCTAGCGTGTAGGTATACAGACTTGGGTACATTTTGATGCATCACCAAGAGATCATTTTTTTTCCAAAATGTTATATAAGGAAATATGTACAATATGTATGTGTATGTGTTTGTAGTACATGCAAAACATAAATTGATTTGTTTTTTTGTTTTTTTCTTTATTATTCTTTTTGCAAGATTTGAAAAGAAAAGATTTTGTCCGTGTTTTTGTTTTCGTTTTCGGTTTTAGTGTTTTATTTTTTTAGTAGAGAATTTTTTTTTTTTTTTCATTGCTCCGAACAGTTGTTGTCATTCCCTGCTTTTTCGCCCACTTGGCTTATTCAAATTATTTATCATTTTTTTTTTTGTTTTTTCATTTTTCTTGTTAAATTATATTCTCTTGATGGTAGCTATATATTTGTACAACAATAAAAATGATCACAACTCAATCATCATTATTATCATCATCATGATCATCAGTGCCATCGTCATCACAATAATCATCTGTGTACTACGCGCCTGTCACCTTCTTAACAATCAACAAATGTATTATTAAAGTAGCCACTTTTCATGCGATCACGTACACTCGAAAGAAATTGATTGTTGTACAGAGATTTGTATTGCGCTTTTTTGTTGCTGCTATGCAATAAATAGTTCTTTGTTTTGTTTATGGAAATCATGATTAATGATGCTACACAATTGATATTTGTGCTTTATTTTGAAAATGTCAAACAATTTGGTTTTTTATATTTGAATTGGATTGATGTGGTGATATACATACAATATTAGTATTATCTACTAATTATGCATTATTATTAGTATTATGAATATTGTTACTAGATGCTATAATTTGCATAATTTGAGAGATTTCTTTTGAATTCTTTGATCAAATGCTATTTTTCTCTCAGTGTTGTGTCTTTGTTGTCGTCATCATCATCATTATCATCATTTGTATGATGATTACTATAATAATCATCTTCCAATACCACCACCATCATCACCGTCAACAAGTACACCCACCTCAGAGCCGAATATGTCAACAGGTATCCGAGATTGTGTTGCTACAAGTTTGTATTTTTAAATGATTTTCTCAGTTTTTATTCATTTAAATATACCTACGACAATAATATATACAACAGCACATGTATTATCGTAGATACTAGCATATATAGTACATTCGTTCATACATATAGCTGCTATCAAATTAAATAAAGTGAAATAAATAATTAGAAAGAATCGGAAAGAAAATACACTTTGTGTATATATGCACATAACAGCGGTGAGATAATCATACATACAAACATATAATCAAACCAGCAAGCGAACAAACTGAGGGCTCATTTAGTTATAAAATCCATTCATACCCACATTTGTTTTAAATTAGCATATACAAAAAAAAAAAAAAAATAGGAAAAGCATAGGGTAATTCAGTAATCCCCATATATTATATTTATAAAATAAAACAGAAAAATATTGTTTGAAAATAAACGGGGAAAATTTAATTTCCATAATATTGAAGCTTAGATATGCACTACATCATTATGACAAATAGGTAGAGATAATTTGGGGGAAAAAACCGACTTTTGTACTGCAGGTATTTGTGGTTTTGTTAAAAAATACTCATATGCGTCGAGTTTCGAGTGCAAAGCTTTCGAAAACATAGGAGGTAGGCGTGGTTTTCATCTGACTTCGCTCCATCTCAATGTCGTCGATTCATTTATTAGCAAATCTAATCATATGTAGCGAGTTTTTGCTCCATAATACTTTATTTTCAAGCATAAAATGTCAAATTATGTATTTAAAATCATTCTTTGGTTCGGAAGGTAGACATAGTTTTAATTCAATTGCGTTCCTTCTCAATCGGATGCATTAATTATTCAATATAATCATATGTACTGAATTTCAGCTTAAAATCTTCATGTTTTCCTACATAAAATGTAAATAAATATAATTTAAAGCATACTTTTGTAGGGCAGATAGGTGTAGTTTTAAACCAAATGGCGCCAATTCTCGAATAAGTGCATCAATTAGTCAATAAAATTCGATATAGTGAGTTTCAGCCTCTTTACTTAATGTTTTTATGAGCAAAATGTAAAAAATATGCATTTGAAAATATGTTTTTGTATGGGAGGTAGGCGTGGTTTTCACCCGATTACGCCCATTTTTAATTATAGCACTTTGGTGGCAATACTAATATGACATACCAAGTTTTGGCACGAAAACTTTATATTACTGCGCACAAAATTCGTAAAAACCACATTTTGCAACATACTTTTGTATGGGAGTTAGGTATGGTTTTCATCCGATTACCCCCATTTTCGAGCTCATCTGTTAGTTGGTGAAATTAGTATTATGCATCAATTTTCAGCTCGATTGCTCTATAATTATGGCAGTTATCGTACCAACAGATAGATTAATTCGCTTTATTTATGGTAGGATGATTTTTTCATATGCTTTGAAAACTTTTTCTGTTATTCTGTTATAAAATTATTTCTTCGACATTCATTTACTATATGCAAATATCTAGATATCCATTGAATCACCCTATTTTTGAAATAAAACACATGGTCATATGTAGCGCCATACTTGCCTTGGGAGTTTTAAGTTTGCTTAACATATTTGTACAAGATATTTATTTTGGCAACACTATGCGAAGTAACATAAAACTAAATTTTTAGAGGTGATTTCTATATCTCTTTTTAAATACCATAGCTTCTAGCCCTTTGAGAATTGCTAATACACAAACTCTACTCGTATAATTACAATTAAGCGAAACACATGAAAACCTTTAAGCATTTAATATAGTCGTTTCTATTTTTCACCCTCTGTTGCCTAACAAACGATAACATGCAAAAAAAAAAAAAACAAAATGGAAATTGTGTCAAGGGAATCTTGTAAAATTACTATAACAATAATTCTTAATAGAAAAAACACATACATACATACAATCTGAATGGGTTAATATTGTTATCTGTAGCTTTTATAGCATGTCGCAAAGGCAATAACAACAACAACAACTATATACATATATATTCGTATCTACACTCGTATATAAAAATAAATAAGCAAAATCAACCCACCACATAAAATAATTGGCAATTGACTAAGTGGAAGTAAATTGACATGTGCTTATTATAATAATTTTTTTTTTCTACAAATATACTAGATATAGCGCTGTGTATAGCAGCATATAATTTTGTGTTAGGTGTATGAATATTCTTCTCATCGAATATTACATCAGCTGATGCCGTGCTACAATGACAAATTACTACATAAATATATGAAAGTTCCCAATTAGTAGTAACAACAGCAACAACAACAACAACAACAATCAAAACAATAGCATTGCTTTTAATGATGACGGCCAGTACCACCAACATCACGACCAGCAACAAAAGCATAATTTACAAATGTTAGATATGCGCGTGGTACTTGCTCGCATTCGAATTTGTACATACGTTTTCACGCAGTCAATCAATTATCTACAATCGTCGCTAGTTGACTTGATCACATTTCTACTTATTGGTATTCCATGTACACGTACCTCACTCATTTTGGCTCTCAATTGATGTACACAGTGATCTCCCTCACTGTTCTCTCTCTCTCTCTCACTCTCTCTCTCTGTTTTAGCTAATATTGGGTGATTTAAAAGCCTATGACCGGCATTGAACTTAAATTGTCAAATGTTCTGATGAGTCAAATTACAATTTTAGATGAAAATATTATGGACAATTAGTTATTGTTTATGTCCACTATAATAAGAAGGGTTAGGATTGAATATTTATCTTCAAATTTTTTGTGAAATATTTTTATGAAAAATAATTTTTTGAATTATTTTTGATTTTGGGAAAAATTAAAGATTTATTTATACTCTAAAGGCACAATTTACGAAAAAACATTTTCGTAGTGAAAAATTGACGAATATTTATTTATCGAAACTACACCCAATAATTTTGTCAGTCAGTTATCGGCATATTTCGAACAAATTATGAAATTGTAAAATGAAAACTGATTCCAAGTATTGTTTTCCCAAAGAAATCATGGGTTTAAAATCAAAAATGTTCAAATTAAAAAAAAATTGTTTATATTATTTTACTTATTTGCCAAAATTGATCCTAAACCCATGAATTCTTGGGCAAATATACCTAACTCGTCAGTCATAAATATTGGTACACAACTATACGCATTCATTACGAATGCAATATTGTGTGCTTCCATTTCATCTTGACTGCGATTTGACAACTGACATTTATGCTTCATTGCCACGTAAAAAGTTTTTGGCATCAATTGTTTACAATCATGGAATGGGGCGACATCGAAAATCGTATTGTTATAGTTGGCCTACTTAAATGCAACATAGGAAAAGGCGATATCTTTCGGACGTTGCGACCGCTTGGTATCACTCGCAATTTTTAGTATCGTGCTGTGAAGTAGTTTGTGGATGCTGGTGGAGTACGGGACCGTCAAAGATCCGGTCGTACGCGCATTTTGAGAACTCCGAAATCGATCAAAGCCATGAAGAAACGAATCGATCGAAAACGGAAAGTCTTTTCGCGGGAAATGCAAAAATGGGTATGAATGGGTATGATTACAAAAATGGGTATGAATTTTTTCCCAAAAATTCATACCCATGAAGATTTGGGACTCAGTGCGTACAAGAGACACACTGGCCAACTGCTCACGGCCGCATTGGAGGGAAAACGCAAGCGAAAATCGAAAGCGTTATGCAGCCGGTACGCTCACAGAAAAATTCGGTTTACTGACGAGAAAAAAGAACAAAGAATTCAATAAACACGATCGTGTGTATGCTGGGTCATCCAGAGAAACATCCCAACTCATCCCGAGGATCCAAAGAGGCCTCTGCTCCAGCTCACAAGGCAAAAACGACTCAATTGTGGCTAAAAAACAACATTCCGGAATTCATATCAACGGATGATTAGCCAGCTGGTAGTCCAGACCTCAACCCGTTGGATTACAATTTGTGGTCCCTATTAAATGGCATGGCTTGCTCTACTCGACACCCAAATATTGAGTCATTGAAGCGAGCCCTTGTCCATGCAGTGGACAATTTCCCCATGCATGAAGTGGGTCTCGCGATCGATGAGTGGCCAGATCGTCTCAAGTCGTGCTGGAAGACAAATGGAAGTCATTTCGAATAAGTTCTAAGATTTGTAACTATTGAATAACCCAAAAAAAAGAAAAAAAAAGTTTTAAAAATAATAATTTGTTTGCATTTGGCATCGATTTTTCTGTGTACCAATATTTATGACTTGACTGGGTAGAATCATCGATAGTGTCTTTTTTTGCTAAACGATTTATAACAGAAATTTTGAACTCCCCTAATATGTGCAATATTATATATTTTATAATATTTATAATTAATTATTTTCTTATCTTTTTTTTATTTACAGTCAATTTAATATATTAAAATACTTTATCAAACAAAGAATTAGAAGAAGAAGAAGAGAAAATCTCAAGACAAGCCAGATCACACGATCACAAGCACACAATACTTCCGTGAACATACAAACATAAATCAAACTTCACACTTTCACTCAGAATAACTATATAAATCATATACCTTTCTCAAAACAATTTTCATCCCAGACGTCACACAGTTATAATTCCTGCACAATGGTAGATTACTATAAAGTTCTCGAAGTTCCACGCGCAGCGACGGAAATTGAAATTAAAAAGGCGTAAGTTAAACAAGTAATTTGAAAAAAAAAAAATTCCCTCTTACTAATGTTATTTTTCTTGCTACATTTACAGTTACAGAAAATTAGCTTTGAAATGGCATCCCGATAAGAATCCCGAAAATTTGGATGAAGCCAATAAACGTTTCAGAGAACTTTCTGAAGCGTATGAAGTTTTATCAGACGGTGAGTACTTAATGAAAATGAAGAAAACATCTTGATTGCCGAAAATATTAAGCTAAAACTATTCGTATTAAGATGGGTCAAATTTTGGTTCATCGAAAAACATGCAAAATTTGTGTCAAAGAAGTTCCTAATTTGGAGATTTTACTTTGGAGAGTTACTATAAAAGTATAACTTTTTTTGGGGAGCCCCTCCCTATAATATTGAGGAGGAAAAATTAATAGGGGTTGGTCGTATATTTTAGTCCTCTTGAGGCAATTCTGATATGTAGGTTCAATTCCCCGCTGAAGCACAACTTTAATATCGAAAAGATTTTTATTTCGAACGATACCCTTCGGACATCTGCTAAAAACAGCTCTGTGACAAAGCTCTGAAAAAGTGATATCCCAAGAGTTCTGCCTTCTCTTCTAATATTGTCCAAAATTTATCACACACAACAGTACTAGAAGAGAAGCTCGACCAAAGGGCCTTCGGGGCTTATAAGTGCGACATATTTATTTTTTATGGGTGATTCCTGGGCAGCCATGAGGTTATATGTCGATTAAAAAAATTGTTTCGGGTGTTTTGTATGGGAACATGCTTAAGGGGCGGAGACGGATCATTACGATGTTCAAAGGAAATCTTGGGGAATCTAGGAGGTATTTGCCGATTTTTGAAGCAACTGAAGACATAAAGGGCTAGGTAGTGCCCTTCTCAGCATTTTCTTTGAACATACTTACTTCCTATCTCCGTTCCTTACGCGGTCTCCCATACAAAGTGAACGCTTAAAAATCTACAAATCACCCAACTGCCCAGGAATCGCTTGAAATTTATTATTTTCCAGGGCCCCTTAAAAGAGCCTACACACAAAATTACCGAAAAAACATGTAAAATCAAAAAGTAATCCTAGTAATTGTTTCTACGGTGCTGAAATGTATGAACAACTTCCATTAATTTTGCCTACTTAACATTTTCTTTATACATGCTAACGCCCTCTTTCCACATTTTAAGAGAGTTGACCTACAAAGTTAAGTTTTAATTTAAACTATAAAAGTTGGAGGCTCCAAATTAAAAAATTTTTTAATACTAAATTCATATTTTGATATTTTTCGCCGACCGAATTGGCCCACTTTAATATGCATAAAGAAGAAGTAAAGGAGGATAACGTCGTTATTTGCTTTGTAAAATATAAGCGCTTGCAACGTGATAATATAATGTTTGAAATTCGATCTCTGATCCTACATCTATATGTACCCCCCTGTATGTATACAATATATAGATCGCAAGCGTAGACATTACGATACTCGTTCTACGTTGCACAAAAGCAATTACAGCTCATCCAGCTCGACTAGCAGTGCAAATGGATACCATCATGGATACAATGGTTATAGCGGTTACAATGGTTATAATGGATATCATCGTTACCGCACCAACAGCGGTAGTGCTAGCGATTATGGCGACTATTACCCGAGTAGCTATGGCTATGGCTCACCGAAGCGTGGTAACCGCTATCAGACGTTCACCTTCCGCAATCTCTTCGAAGCTACACCATTCCATCGACTTTTTGGTAAAAAAAAAAAAAAAACAAAACAAGAAAAAACATAAAACCTTTTGCTGCTACTGCTACTGCTGCTTCCTACTGTTGGTTACGCACGCTACATGCAGAAAAATACGCATACGCACACAAACACACACAAGCATGTGTGATGGTGTTTTTGATTAACTAATAAAAACAATTGATTTGATTGTGGTGTTCATTTCAGTTACATATATTGTCTGCCATATTCTCTATTACCAATTATTAATTTTGTTGAATGCTTTCGCGTTGTTAATTGATCGTTTTTGTTGTTTTTTTTTTTTTTTTTTGTTAAGAGTTGTAAGTATGTTTTGCTGCATAGCGCAAAATAGTTCATTTCTCATGAATGATGATGGCAGTGTGAACTGCAATTAAATCTACTAACACGTCGCCTATATACAGAGTTTGTTGCGTTCGATTGTGCGTTCGATCTCGAAAAATGTATACAACATACATGAATGACATTCATATACTAGTTAATCCCTTAATGCTCATTATACAAATCATACGATTAAGCTCATTAAATATTTCACGTGATTTAATTTGAATGTAATTGCTTTAATTGTAGAGAAAAAACGTCGTGTGTACGATCAGTATGGTAAAGAAGGACTGATGAATGATCGAGGTCATCATCGTTCCTCACGGCATCATCATGCACACGATTTTGACGAGTTTGATATAATGGGTGGCTTCCCATTTGTATTCCGGCCACCGGAGGAAGTTTTCCGTGAATTCTTCGGTGGAAATTCACCATTTGCAGATCTCTTCAAGGGTGAGTATTGCATGAAAATGATGTCAATGTTATAAATGTTGTCATTATTTCGATTATTTTGTAGACGTTCATGGCTATTCGCAACCAAGCAGACGTTCCACTAGCAGCAGTCGTCATTCATCGCATGCGAATACAAAATTAGCATCACCATTTGCTGCGCCCATGCTCAATTATTCAATGATGGACTTTTTAATGCCTGCCAATGCTGGTTTCACCTCATTTTCCACATTCGGCAGTAGTGGTCGCAGTGGATCGGGCCCAAATGGAGCTGTTAAGCGCACCTCAACATCGACAACATTCGTCCATGGCAAAAAATTGATGACAAAACGGTACGTCTGTGTGTGTGCACAGCACATAACATGGCTTAATAATAATTTATGCTTTTTTTTTCTTTACACAGAGTCTATGAAAATGGCAAAGAAACTGTCTTTTCATATGAAAATGATGTCCTTAAATCAAAGACTGTGAACGGAGTTGCGCAAAAACTCTCTTCAATTACAAATTAAGCAAAGTTTTAACACAAATACACACAACACACACACACACACACACAAATATATATACATCTAAATTCAAACATTGCACTACGCTTTTCGTATTTTCTTTTTTACTTGCGTCACCTTTTTTTTTTTTTTTTCTTTTTGGGTTATTATTATTTTCTTTCTATCATTTTTAAATAACTATTCATTAATTGTAATGTTCTCTAGAGTAAATCATGAAATGTAGTATGTCTGTCTTATATACAATATGAACGCCAAATTGCAAATGCAAAGAGAAAAGGGACTAATAAATCATCCCGTAAACAAAATAAATAGATTTGCGCGACTAAACATTGATTCAGCGCGAGTAAACTTTGTTTATATACATTACATACAAACATATGCATACATACATTTATAGTACTCGTTTAACTGTATCATCAATTAATTATTAATTTTATATTGATTATACATGATTATTATTTTGTCAACATATAAATGTAATAATCAATTAATAATAATAATATTCATAACAATAATAATAATGATGATAAACAAATAATAAATAGTAACAAGATGTATTTTGAGCTTCAACACTGCATCACCTTTACCATTTAACGCGTGAGTGTGTCTCTGGAGAAGCAGCTACGAGTGGCATTGGAGTTTGCAAGATGAAATTTGCTGAAGTGTACAAATTGCGTCTACAACAACATGAATGAAATGATGTTCACATTATTGCATACATACTTATGAGGAGGTCTAACAAAAATGCACTTAATTTTTGTGCGTATGAATGTCGCCACAAATCGTCTGGTTTTTTGTACGACCACTCGTATGCATATATATTTGCATATATTTAATAATCAATCATATACATAAATATGTTTTTGCTTTCTTCTATTTGATTTTGCGTATGTATGAATAATTGTAATGAGTCAAAATTAATATCAACAACAATAGAATAATATTAATATCAAATGACATTAAGAAAGAATATACATATGTACGATATATGAAATTGATCAACTTTGTTAAGATCTAATGAAATGAATTCGAATGAATGAATACAAAGGAAAATGTTTAAATGAAACTAGAAACAAACATAAAGAAAAAATATCAACAATATACCATAGCTGCTTCTTTGTGTTTACTTTTATTTTTTTTTTTGTAATTTCTTCTTTTTGTATTTGATCTAAGTTTAGTCTATTATGCATTAGAGATGTACCTATTAATTAATGAATTAATTAATTAATTTTAATATACATACATATAAATATACATACATTTTTTGTCTTTATTTTAATTTTAATTTTTTTTTTCTATTTGCATAAATGTTAGAAATTTATAAACAAAACAAATCAACAACAACAACAAAAATATTGAAATTTGTAACTTATAGTCGTTAGCTATTAAGAAATGCTCTCATAAAAAAAAAAAAACAAAACAAAACAAAAACTAATATGTGTAGGAATTGTACTACCTATTTTGACAACTGAAGCGTTCATTTATTAAACAAAAAAAATTTTTTTTTTCTTTTTAAAGAATTACAATTACATCTAAATGGTATATAATAATACAAATAAATGATTAAATTCAATAAGGAAAATTACTTCGGTAATATCGAAACTTGTATATCCTACACTATAAAAGAGAAATTGTAACTTGTATTAATTAATTGTCGTACGTGGGAGGCATAATTTTGTATGGAAGGTAAGATTGATTTTTATACGATTATGGCATTGGCAGTTTTACGTCTGAAAACAAGCAATAAACTGGCATGGTATAAAATAGTGTGAAGAAGACGCAAATGGAAGGAAGGATTCAATAATGATTTCTGTGAGAAAAATGACATTGAATGTTTTCTCTGATGGTTTGGTGATGAATAGCAGGGCGAGTGTTGGAATCTGCTCTAAACAGTTGAGGCTAGCATGCGCTCTAACTGCCGAAATATGTAAAACGCGACGTGATGAATCACTTTGTTTTTCCTGCAATTTGTTTTTGTTCTATCCAAAATACAAAAACCAAGCGCACGCAATGAAAAGTGATTAGTCGCGTCGCGTTTTACATAATTCGGCTGTAAATTTTGGGAAGATGCTTGTCTGTTTACTGTGTATATGCATCAAACTATCTACTAGATGATGAGGCGCAAGGAAATATATTTAGGTTACCACTTGATAATCAGACGGTGATCAGAAGCGTGCAACAGTCAACGATAAATTCTAAACTGACTGTTCAGAAACTGAACATTTGTATTTTTTTAGGCTAGAGCTGTGGTTGCTCTCAATAACTACGATTTACTTGACGTGCAAAATTTATTTTTATTGTAGGAGAACATCCTGATATATGTAGGTTATGCATGGAATAGGAAGAGACAGCGACATACACAGTCAGTCGGATTCCGAATAAGAGTTCCCCGGGAATTTTTTCACTTTTCCCTGTCCTCCTATTCTGAATATAAACTCCCCGGAGGTTTTTCCCTTATCCCTTTCCTCCAATTTTCGATAAACTTTGAAATTGGGAAATTTTACCCCGGGAAAAAAGTAGGCATTACGAATTTAAATAAAAGTGAAAATGTGATGACGTGTATTGAAAATTATTCCGCCAAAAATCTGCAAGGGAGTTGGATGTAAGTAATTCATTTTTTCGTTGAAAATTGAATAAATGTTGTTATTTATTATTATTACAAATATGATTATGATATTATTCTTACTTTCAGGTCAAAAACAACAAATAAATTTGAAATACTACTGAAAACGATGCATCGTTTCTACAAAGGAAACAGGGAGGAGCTGAACAGATTTTGGCTTATTTACCCTACAATATTTTTCGAACTTTGAAAATCAATAATTAAAATAATAAATAAAATATAAAAGTAACTTCTTATACTTACAAATTTTCCGGCAGTTTAAGCGGATTTGCCGCGTCGCGTAGCTGCCTCCTTGCGACCCTCTGTTCTTGAAGGGAAAGTTCGAAATTCTCTTTCCCTTTTTATTCAGTTCCCCCGACTGTTTAGCATAGGAGGAATTTATTCTCGGGAAAGATCAATTCCCCGGGAAAATTCGGAATCGGAAATTGGATTTTTGTTTTAGGCGATAATGTTAATATTTGTGGATTATGCATGGAAAGAGCACAAGGGTGTCCCTGTATTCTGAATTGGTAAAGAGTAGGGTGGTCACATTGGATCACAAAGAAATTGAAAGAATTGAAATAAAATGGGGAATTGGGGAGGAATTATGCTAGCGACCCCATAGCATAGCATACGAAATGTAGGACGAAAAGGCACCCGTATAGACGGTCTGTGACGCTTAATCCCCAACGCAAGAATGACATTCAAAATCACATAACGTTTCACATTTTTATTCTATTGTGGTCGTACAAATACAACCATAATTGAAGAAAATTCCTTATTAGTTATCCCTAATGCCACGTGTAAGCTTAACATCGGCGTTATCACTTCTTTAAAAGAAGAACCGAGTCGCGTATTTGTACGACAACGAAATGCTGTGCTCTGCACTCAGTAAGAGGCGGACGCGGAAGCTGACTGACTAAAAGAAATACATTTCGACTTATGTGAGGGTGATCAAGGTCCACTACCTCATATGTTCTCACGGCACAAGGTTGGATCTAAGTTATCTCGTACGTAAAGTTGGCAGAAGTTGCAGAGCAAAGAAGGAATAATTTATTAGGAAAGGGTTGACCCAAAAGTTAAAGCACTGCGATATAAAATATCTTTTGGGATAAAATATGGCTCACTTTCATTTGAATTACCTTACCTAACCATACGCCTATAATGTATATAACAAAAACAAAAAAAATAAAATATTGCTGATCTCGGATGATAGTTAATAATTGCATAGTAGTACGTGTCGTATGAACAGTGAATACGTGGAAGAGAAATTCCAGATCAATATGCGCTCAATTCCATCATTCACACATGAGAGAGCAAATAAAATGTTTATTTTTGGTTCTGTGCGAAATACAAAAAGTTTGAACAAGAAGCAAATTGCACTTCTACATGATCCAAATGAAGAATCCTACGATTTCATAAAGGAACTATAACAGAATAACTACTATAGCAGAATTTGATCGATTTAGGTAAGTATATGGGTTAATTTATTATTGATTAATTTATCTCTTGTTTTTAAAAGACATACAACATTGTTTTGATGACAGCAAATTTGTTTATTTATTGAATTTATTGTAATTCTTAATTTTGTAATGAATATGCTTATGTAAGTATATGTCATTCTTGAGGATAACACTTGAATTGAACTCGCATAAATCTCAATTTCAATGCTTATTTCGTCGATCATCACGCTGGAATTGCGTGATGATTACAAATTCTTTGACACACATTTAATTTTTTGTTTGTTTCTTTATATATATTGCAAATTGCATTAGGTCTTCTTTTAGGAGCAAACATTCTTATTGTAATTTCAACATACATAATTTCATTTCATACTAGGAATGCTTCTTGTTGATTAGTCATTATTATTAATTAAAATATGATGATCATCTCAGATAGAATAGAACAGAAGAGTAAAAAAAAAAATAAGAAAAAGTTAACATAAGGAGGAAGCTCATTAACATGTATGCTTCGCTCATTGCATTAAACATTCCTGTATTGTTGAGATATTTGTTTTCATGTCTCATCATTAATATCAAATTCATGCTGATAAATTAGCAATCGCCATTCAACTGCTTTAGAAGCTGTAAAATTGCCATCGTTGCCATCATTCTATGCCTAGTATTCGTATTCGCACATCCGCTACATATTTTCGATTAAATTAATTATAGTTTTACGTGTGAAATTAATATACACATAAAATATCGTCATTTTAAAAAAATAATCACAAATTATTTCTATAAATACAATGTGTCTACATACACACAATCATTGTGTACCAGCAGCGCTAACTTAAATTAATTTACACAATACATAACTACTATGTATATTTGTTGTTTTTTAATTTACAAAATAAAGCTTACTTTGAAAATTCATTTAAACTAAAAATCTATGAGTAAATGCTCCTAATGATGATGCGTAAAAATGAAAGGAAAATTAAGTAAATATAAATAAATAAATGAAAATAATAACACTAACTGTAGCCAATTTATGCTAAAGGTAACGCGATGATCAACATTAGCAGCAGAAGCAGTAGTGGCTTGGCAAAATAACATGTCGTTGCGCTATTACACAAAGTGACGGCGACGGCGGCGACGATGGCGTAGTGACGCTTTGATGGCATTGTTGCTGCGGCAACAGATGGCAGGCCCGACATAGTGACCACAACGATTGAAGCAGCAACGACTGCACAGCATCAGCATGTGGCGGCATTGCGAGCAGCGCCCATTGTCACCTGAAATGTGTTCCACCGGCTGCTTGTGCCTTTGCATGTTTGCCACCTGCGTTCTCTACACCGGAGGCCGGAGCTGATGCTGTTCCTGCAGCACCAGTAGAATTGTTTGATTGGTGGTGACTAGATACATGATGATTGCGCTCTCTATCCCGATTATGATGATGATGATGCTGATGCCGACGCCCACCGCGATAGTGCCGTCTGTTGTGCTGATGCTGATAGTTATTGTTTGTCGGATCATTGACGACTCGCTGTTGTGGCTGAGCAACAGTTGAAAAATTGGTGCTACTACTTGAAGATTTTGAGCTGCACGATACCTACGGAGGGAAAAAAGCAAATTTAAATTTTGAAATCCAACACCAAAGAAATGCATACCATTTGTTCAGTGCTCTCATATGTATCACAAGCACTATTTCGACCGGCTGCCGCATTTTCATCGCCGCTTGCTACGTTACAGCTGCCGCTCTCTTCGCTTGCTGCCACGGCAGCAGTAGTACCATTATTTTTTTTCCTTTGCGTCCGCCTACGGATTTCTGCCTCAGTCTCAATCGAGATAACCGTGCCACTTTCTGCTTCCACATCGATTATGGCACCACGACTCTTCTGTTGCAGGAACAAACTTGACATACGTTGTTGCAACTCGCGCAATTCCCGCGTTAGCTTAAAATCGGGAGCATTTTGTAATTCTTCTGGAGGCATTGCACACTTCAGGCTATCAGATTCATCCTTGATCGGTTCACGACAAACAGGACAACCCGCCTGAAAGGTGTCGGCAGTCTTCTGTAGCCAAGCTGGCAATTTATCATATTCCTCTTGATAATTGCGACGTAGTGCATTCAGATGACGCCCCAAACAGTAACTGTGCAAATAGTGAAAACATTCGGTACGTGTAAATTCGTCGCCATCACTAAAACCGTAGAGACAAATGACACATTGTCCACTTGGCAAATTGCTGCCGGTTAAATGTTCGCGCACTACTTCAATTAAATCGAACACTATCGGAAATCCCACAGATTCTTGTATTTTGGCAAGACAAGCCGATTTAATAGCCTCCAGACGAGAATCGTCTAGACCACGTGGTCGTAACAATTTAAAATCTGGACTAACATCTGGGTAACCGGGTGGTGGCAGCACTTGTAATGTAACACAAATTGATTGCTGTTCCGATTCATCGAACACCGTAGTCTCAATAGCCTCGGGTACTCCACTGTACGAATTGGAAAAATATTGGTGGCAGTTCTTCTAATCTAAATATTTGCATCCAACACTTACGTTTGCGAGTTTTTCGTAATTTGCACATCATCCATAAGAATAGCCTCAAGGGATTCAACCTCATCCTGTAATCTATTGGAATTGCAGTGAACCAAAAAAAGAAAAAAAAGAAAACGAACAGAATGTAAATATTTCAGTACATTTTTGACAATTTTGTATTCACTTACGCATCCATATCTTTGATTTGTATATTATACAATATATCTATTAATTTAGTATTTTCTTTATGCAGATTGAACTTTTCAACTTTTTAAAAAATTCTTGATACTAAAAATCGATTTTATACCACTTCCTTTTCTGTTCCTTTCAGGAAAACTCAATCCAACTCAACTTTTCACCCTTACCAGATATTTGTGTTTGACAGTTCCAATAAAAAAGACACAATACAACAACAACACTGCAGTAATTGCAATGTCGTTATACACACAGCCACACACGCCTCATCATATCTATTCTTGTTGTTATTTTCGTTTATTTCACAGATTGAGAGAGCAGATGAAAATGTTCTCTTGGTGAACAACAATATTTAGGGTTACCAGAGTCTTCTTATCATAATTAAATTTTGTATTATAATTAGATTATTATACTGCCAAATAAATTTTGTTTTAACTTACTCCATAGGCAAAAAGCCAATCCTTAGTACGAGATTTATTTGGCCAATTCAGATGAATATGAAGCAATTAATTATAATTTTTGGTCAGAATTGTACTTAGGTGAAATAATCTTACACACAAATAAACTGTAATATTTTTTATAAAAAAGTTTAGGCAATCAGCGTATTTGTGGCACAAAATCCAATTAGCTGACTGGAATTTTTGTCGCGTGCTAGACTATTACTATATCACGGCTTCATACAAAAAGCCATTAAATTTTTAAAATATTACATTTAAAATTTGCGTTTATTTTATTCCTCTGTATCAATGAAGTTCCGCAAATTAAATTTTTTTCTCTTTAGAAACACGCAGGTAAAATTTTAATTATAACGTACGTACTTGCGCGCATCAGAAATTCAGACAGATTTTGAAAACTGAGAAAATATATAGAAATATGTTTCTGGGGGATTCCATTCAGAACATACTACACGACAAAGTTTTGTGCACATGAGAAATTCAAACATATTTTGAAAATTTGCAAACAGACGAGTCTGACAATTTGCTATAGTTCGTCAGGATATGAAGAAAATATATTTCTTTTCCATCGAATTTTCATTAAAATGAATTCGATCTGATTTTATTGATTTTTTATTACTTTTGAAAATCAAAAGTAAATTATCCATGACAAGTAATTCTTCTCTGATAAAACTATTTATTAATTTTGCGAAAACAATAACGAAGTTTTTTCAAGAAGTCAAATAAAATATAGAAGAAAAAGAAATTAATATGGGAAAAGAATGATCATAGTCTAACTAACTAATTCAACATAGTCTAACGTTTCTTTAATAGATTGTCTGACAATTTTCGCTAAGGATATACTCCTATTTTACTATTTTTGGATGTTTTATTTTCCCAGAAAACTTTAATCGTCAAAACATCTCATCATTTTAGAATTAAAATTTTTTTTAGATATACTTAAAATATATTTAGAAAAGTTATCTCATTATATTTAACTATACGTTAGCACAAGCATTAAGCTCAGTTATATGCTGCTTTTGGAAAATGTTGAATGTAAAATTGAAATAGAAATAATAGATAAATATAAACAGTAAAATATGACTGTATTAATTTGGATATTTTTTTGTTTGGAAGTTTCATCAATATTTAAATTCACTACGAGTTGGCAACACTGACATGTGTTTGTCTGATGTATTTTTCTCTCTTGTCAAATGTATCAAGTCTTTCTGTTAAGTTGAAGACACAATTCTGATATAATGACAAACAACCCTGCCTTTATAAAGAAATTAGCGCCTGGAAACGACTTTAATTCAAGTGAAATATTTGATTCTTTTTTTTAAATTGATTTGATCAAAATTACTTATGAAAACACTTATAAATATAGAACCAATTGTATTTTTTACGGATGATTTGATTTGCATTCGTTTAGTCGAGTACTATAATGCTATGCAAGCAAAATATGATATTAGAAGTATGAGCATCTCCTTGAACACACAGGTAATACTTTCTATATAAAAATATTATCTTTTCACTATTTTTATTTAGATAAATGGAGTAAGTTAATTATAAAAAATACATGAAATATTTAAATTTTCGATTTTGAATATTTTTATATGATTTAGGTTATGTTAATTGTATGTACTTGTACACCCAATATAGAAGTCCTCAAGGCGTATGCAGTATTAACTTGTACAAGTACACATTTAGCATTTCATATTGCAATACGTCTTTTCTTTTTTTTAGAAACATCTTCTATGTGATTAAATTTAAATAACAGCAAAGAGAATGCCATCGAGCATAGAAGAGCACAAGCGAATGAAATGAATTTCAACCCCCTTGAACATGACGACGACGTGCGGCAGCGCTAATATCAGAGTAAGACACGTGCTTTGATACAATGGGAACTTTTTTTTTTTCTTAATTGTGATCTACATACACATGTACCTATGCATGTATGAGTATACCAGAGAGCAATGAAAGGGTAGTTGAATTTGCATTGCTATTAAGCTAAGCCAGGTGTTTGTAGTGATTTTCGAAATGTTGTTGTTGTTGTTGTTGTAGTGTATTTGTATTTGACATTGGTAAAATTCCATTAGCACGTTTGAATGAATCCGAAAAAACGAAGTAAAAAAAGTAATAATAATACAAAAATGAAATAAAAAGTTATAAAAAGACCCTTCCGTGACATTAGCTGATTTTTGCAGATTCCACCACCATCATGCATCATTGCTAAGTGCGCGGTCGCATGAACTTATACACATTCATACATACATATATGTACCATACATATGAATATATTTTATATTGAGTAGCGCGAGGCATACGAATATGCTTCTTTCCAATACACAAAACAATACGAAAAAGTTTCAACTGCTACATACCTATTTACTCCTGGCAAGCGTTTTATATTTTCCAACAATTCGGTTCGCTTCAGTTTACAACGGAAAGTTCTAATCGTCGGTCGTGTTGTGTGATCGTTACAACATACACACATTACAGTGCAAAAAGAAATGAGAAAATAAAAAAAAAAAAACAAAAAATCGTTGAAAAATCCGTCAACTCTGGAAAAAAAAGTTTGTGAGTGAGAAGACAAAAAAAAAATTAAACCAAAAAGTAAAAATATGGCATTGCAGTCAGTTGGGGGAAGATAATGTGTACAAATAAGAAATTTTGAAATGAAAATAGCAGTATGATTTTTTCATTTTCTAATCTAAAGGACTATGTACCTACCTCTATTATGTGCCCTTAACAAATACACACAAATATCGTATACTGTTCTTTGCAGTGAATTTTATACTATATGCGAATTATCTTATTGGAAAACCCCAAACTTGACATAATATAAATTGAAATTTGGCATTTGGAATATCCAATCTATTAAATATATCAAATGAAAATATATGAAAATTTAGAAATTGTTAATTAAATTCATATTTTATAAGAACATATATGAGGTGGAGAGAGAAGAATTTGTGCAAAGTACCGATTTTAATGAAAATATGACAAAATTGTGCCAACGTCATTAATAATTAATAACAATTATTCGAATTCGATATTGCAATTGAAATAAAATATGCAGCAAATGAGTCAAAACGCAAATATTTTTTTGTTTATTGCGTTTCATACTTACATACATATATACCTTATACCTATATACATATATATTTTCGGTTTTTCTTTTTGTTGTTTTTTTTTTGTTGTATGCATACACTCATTTATAGAAATATGCATATTTGCAAAACGAAATATTTCAAGTGCTTGCAATATACATAGGTAGTTAAGTATATTATCGCGATAAATGCGGAAATTTGTTTGTAAAGCAGTTTTCATACAATCTTTATTTGTGGACCTGTGCAAAAATTGTACGCAGTGAGGCTGGCAATGGCACTGACATATTTATACATACACATACACACACATACGCACACGATATATGGTGCTGTTTTAGTTGAATATATTTTGTAATGCAATTCTTTTTTTTCCACTTTTTTTTTTTTTTTGGTATATTTAATTCATCTTGCAGGGGTGGAAAAATCAATATTTTTGTTTTTGATTTTACAATACATTTCAAAGCATCGCACATACATATAAATATTTCTATATATGTAAATATATAGACGCGATTAAAAGATCAGCCAAAGCAAGTTTAAATATAACAAGAAATAGCAATAAATTCCGAATTTTCCGATAATGCAATACACATAATGACATGTATGAGCAACTACTACCCGTACCTATGCATATATATTTTCTATCTCATTTTCTCACTCTCTCTATCTGTCTCTTTCTTTCTCTTTTGCACCACTTTGCGCATTGCAAATTATTAATTACTCGGTTTCTTGATTTTTTTGTTTTGCTTTGTTTTTTTTTTTTTTTTTGCTTTTTAAAATATTTTATTGTTTGTATTTTGTTTATTTTTCATTTATTTTGCTTTATATAGTCGTTTTTGCCCTCTTAAATATTTCATTAGACGCCATCAATTTAGTTGTATGATGTTGTTATTGGTTTTGTTGTTGTTGTTGTTGTTTTTGAAACATTAAATACTTTTCAATATTTTTCTACTTAAGCAATTGAGATTTGTTTATATAATAGCAATTGGAGAGAAGTAGAAGAAGAAGAAGAAGAAGAAAAGAAAAAAATAAAAGAATTTCAAAAAATTCATATGATTTTTTGAGGTTATGGCATAATACATTTTTTCATGCTGTATATGTATGTGTAAGTAATTTAATTGTTTACTTTTATTAACAAAATTTTTTCAAGTGTATTTAAATTATTGGTATTATGTACATTAAGATGGGTAAACATTTTTAATGGCTCTCATAAAATTTGAATAAATTCAAGCATAAAATATTTGTCTGATTTGGACTTGTCTACTTCTTACTAATAACAGCTACTAGCAAAATATCAATTTTGTAGAGGAGCCCGCTTAAGAAGTGAATATATGAGATAAATAAGTATCGGGGAAATATTTGGGGAAGAAAAATTAATGAATGTCGGACATGCATTTCTCTGCTATTAGAGCGATTTCTGTGAAGATACGGTCGATTTTGAAGCATTTTTTCGATAATTTTCTATGGGAGTACCCTCAAGGGTTGGAGATAGGGAATAAGTATGTTTGGAGGAAATATTGAGAAGAATAATTAATGTGGGTAAACCTTCAATTCACTACTCTAGGTATGTTTGCTATGCAAATATGATGAATTTTTAAGAGTTTTTCGGTCCGATTGTATGGGAGTCTCCTCAAGGGGTGGAAATAGGGGATAAACAAGTTTGGAGAAAATGTTGAGGAGGAAAAATTAATGAATGTCGGTCATGCATTTCACTGCTATAGGATCGATTTCAGGGAAGATGCGATCGATTTGAAGTTTTTTTTGGTCATTTTCTATGAGAGTTTCTTCAAGGGGTGCAGATAGGGGATAAGTATGTTTGGAGGAAATATTGAGAAGGAAAATTAATATGGGTTAACATACATTTTACTGTTCTAAGTACGTTTCCTATGCAAATATGATGGATTTTTAATAGTTTTTCGGTCCGTTTGTATGCGCGTCTCCTCAAGGGGTGGAGGAAAACTCAAACAGTGTCGTTAGTCACATATTCTTCTGTTTCAATATTTTGTGTTTTCAGCTGAACCAGATAGTCCACATCTTGCTCACGTGCAATTTAATCCACCTTAATATACACTATACTCGTATATATGAATACGTACATACATTCATATTCAGATGTAACAATGTGTATGGCACCCTTATTGCTTCTGTAGCAATTCGATATTACTTTTTGTGTGTTGTTTGCTTTAATTATGTTTGAAAAAAAAAAAAAAAATAGAAACTAATTAATACTGTCCAGTTGGCAACAATCGACAATAGCAATAGCAACAACAACAACAACAACAACAACAATAGTCATTAGCTACATAATTAATATTATAATAAATTAAAAAAAATTTGTTAATTTTTCACATAGTAGTTTCAATTATTCGCCAATTGAATCCACGTTATTCATTCATTCATACAAATGAATGTATATGCAAGTGCACGCATTCATATAAAAATTTTTTTTCGACTAAAAATATCAAACTATCGATTTTGACATTTATAATTGTGCTACTGTAACTGTTCTGTCATAAACTCTCTATGATTCTGTTATCTCTTTTTTTTTTTTTTTGCTTTCACTATTTTGCTCTCATGCGCTCTTTGCAGTCACTTTTGAGTGTCACTCTTTTTTCGACAGTTATTTTAGTGTTGTCACTTCAGTTCACAATATCCTTATAACACCTGCATTTGTCAAAGATTTTCAAATTTCTACATCGCAGTTAGTTATTATTCATATATATTTATGATGACATTATAAACGTCACAAATTTTAATTATTTTGTTTGTCTTGTCTTCAATCAGTAATAAAATAGATCTGCAGCGCACAAGATGAATGTAATGTGTGGGTATAAATGCAGTAGGTAGTTTTCTGCAGTAAAAATATTCAATGACAACTGTCAAAATCTATTAAATTTTCATTGTCTTTCGTTTGCGGTCCAAAAATTGTATAAGCATGCATGCAATATGTCACTCATACATCCCGAAAAACTGCAAAAATACATTTAAATTCATACTTTCATGAAGACTACAAAAATTCAATTTTCTAATTAATGATTGACGGCTAAACTGTTAATATTATCAGCATATTATATCTTGAATTTATTGCACTGTCATATAATGTATATCTGAATGTACCTCAGTAATTTGTGGCACTTTCATACACACTGCTCAAGGTAGAGCAGGCAAAAATATTTTTAATTTATTTACATATGGTACAAAAAAAAAAAAAAAAAAACTAAAGAAAACCTATACATTTACAATTTAACGATTTAACGATAATTCGTTCATGTTGATGTTATTTCTTAATTTATAGATAACTAGTCCGTCAATCAAAATTATTACATATTGTTAAAATTGGCATTTAAAGAAAATTGAACACCAAGCGACAGATTTCCACTTAAAAATATAATGACGCGTAATCATAATCAAAATTAAGTTGACTTTAAACATAGTATCAACTTTTTGACATATTTATGAAAGGGAAATTTCCCCCAAAAACAGCTGATAATGACATGTAGCCATAGTCAAAATAAAAGTCAACTTTAAAAACAGATATCGATTATTTATCGATTTATATGTTGTGGAAATGTGTCCAAAAAGTCTATAATATTGCCAGAGCCGACTTAATTGTGACTGAAGACTCGTCAATGTTATAGCTGTCACATGACATTTGAAATCACAATTGTCAATGTCGACACCTTTTTTGAAAATTTCACTTTGCTTGTTGCGAAAGTAACTGAAAATGATTTTTATGACTAGACTAGACCTTAGAGGCTCAGAAATTAAAAACTGGAAAAATATTTTGTTGGTTGACAATAATTCGTTTTCATTTTGTATGAATCACAAGGGCAAACTTAAGCTATAGGAAATTGTAATACAAAGAAATTTCGAAAAATAATGGTTAGAATATTTTTTTTTGTAACGAGGTGGATCTTCTTCCATAAATACACACTGGTTCGGCCTTAGTTCTTTGATGTAGTTTGTTTAAAGGGATTTCTCCATAGTTCCGAAAACTGAGGCGCTGTATAGTCCATGAAGCATTGATTTTGAATTGAATTTGATTAATATTCGATTTATCCAAATTCATTATATCCTATACTCCATAAATTGTAGTCTACCGACTTTGAGCTTTTATTCTAAACATCGATAATAATAAAAAGGCTGGTCAGTTCGCACGATAACTTTCGTAGTCATCGAACGTTCGACCTTGAACATTGGTAAATTAAATAAAAATTGTTATATCTGAAAATATTTCATAAATGAATGAAATCAAATGAAAATCACGCCTCTCTCCCATACTAAAGTATACATTCGTTTGTCTGTTTTTACACTTTTTACACTTTGTGCACGAAAGTAACAAAGTTATAAAGCTGAAACTTGGCACATATGATTATATTTACTAGTAAATTGACTGGTTTGAAAATGAATGGAATCGAATAAAAATTACACATACCTTCCATACAAAAGTATGCTTCCGTATGTATGTTTTCATACTTTGTGCATAGAAAAATTGCATCTATCTCGCTGAAACTTAGTGTATACAATCATATTTACTAATGAATATGAGAAGTGTAAAAATGGGCGTAATTGCATACAAATCACGCCTACCTACCATACAAAAATATGCTTCGGTATATATTTTTGCACATTTTTCGCGTGATAAAGTGAACCTATTATGCTAAAATTTGGTACATATGATCATATATATCGTAGAATATAGGGGTTTTAAAATGGGCGTAATCCAGTAAAAATCACACCCACCTCCAATACAAAAATATGATTTCGTATGTATGGATATTTTCGTACTTTGCACTTAAAATGTTTTGTTATTGCAAACATATCTATGTTACACTTCTTGTTTACATCGCAAAATTAACAACCTTGATGACAATAGTAGAATTATAAA
Source organism: Megamerina dolium (assembly GCA_963854835.1). Taxonomy (NCBI): domain Eukaryota; kingdom Metazoa; phylum Arthropoda; class Insecta; order Diptera; family Megamerinidae; genus Megamerina; species Megamerina dolium. The sequence goes on from OY978525.1 coordinate 1,935,079, forward strand.
TAAAATGCACGTGCATTGTCAGATAACATACACGTATCTACATAAATCCATAATTCTCATGTGTAAAAAAAGGTCCATCCCATAAATAGCTGTATGTATTCTGCAGTTTTGTTTTTTGTTTTCGGTAAATGATGTAGTACATATGTATATGTGTAGTAGACACCAACCAACATTTACCATTAACACAGTTCATCGTTCGTTTGCTCAGGGCTGGTTACGTAACCTGAAGATTTAGTTGTGTAATCAAACAAATGAATCCGTATACAGTGGAAAAGAATCATCACATTTTTATCATTTTTTTTTTTTTACTATTTTTATACTATTGGCACGGCAAGAGTGTAATGACAGAAAATTTGTTGCCAATACGAGTACCTCGTAATGTAATGAAAATCCATAAAGCTCATCTTCACTGTCAGAGGGCGAGAGAATATTGATTGTGATTGCGTAAATGTTTATTTATTATTATTATAAATATTGTTTTCCTTACAAATTAATTTGTAAATTGAAAAATAAATACAAACAATGAAAAAAAGCAAATCAAAGAATCAAACGCAATTGCTAATAAAATCAGTAATATCGATTGTAGATTGTATTGTACCTCATAGGTATGTAATGTATGTAGATGTAGTACATGTGCATGCATTTGATTCTATAGGTTTTTTTTTTCTAAATTGTGTGCATTGTAAAAATAAATTATTATTAAATATTGTTTAAAAATAAATTAAATATGAAGGAAAAGAACAAACAGATGAGTCAAGTGAGTACTAGAATGTGACGGCGTCAATGGCGAGGCTGTGATATTGTTCAATATCGAGAATATTATTTGTATACATATGTATTTATGCATATACTTACATCTAACAAGCATATATGTAGTTACATATTTAAATAGAAATGTATATGTGTGTATGTGTGTATGTGTAAATGGACGTAATATGTTTGGCTTGCAATCAAAAGACGTCATTCAATAATGTATACGGCGCCAAATCTGCAAAAGTACAAGTATAACATATGTACATATGTAGGTATTTTCAAAAGTATATTAATATATACATGTACGAATGGAATAATAATAGGACTATTGTCATCTTGTATATAACTCTATATCCTGCATTCTTATGTGGGTGGGTAAATTATGATAACATAGAATGAGCTATACACAAGAATGTCATTTATCTCAACAAGAATACAAAATTTACAAAATTTATTTAAAAAAAAAATATTTTGTAACAGAGTTTCATAGCAAGAGAATCATGGTTATAATCTTCCCAAAATCTTCCTAAAAAAACTATGTGTCAAATCTTAGAAAAAGGTCGTATCGAAAGTGACGTCTACAAAAGTCAGAAAACTACTGCTCATATCTTCCTAAATCTTCCTAAAAAAAACTATGTGTCAAATCTTAGAAAAAGGTCGTATCAAAAGTGACGTCTACAAAAGTCAGAAAACTACTGCTCATATCTTCCTAAATCTTCCTAAAAAAACTATGTGTCAAATCTTAGAAAAAGGTCGTATCAAAAGTGACGTCTACAAAAGTCAGAAAACTACTGCTCATTTCTTTCTAAATCTTCCTAAAAAAACTCTGTGTCAAATCTTAGAAAAAGTCGTATCAAAAGTGACGTCTACAAAAGTCAGAAATCTGCTGAAAAAACTATTGCTCATATCTTTCTAAATCTTCCTAAAAAACTGTGTGGCAAAACTTAGAAAAAATGTGGTATCAAAAGTGAAGTCTACAAAAGTCAGAAACATAAATTATTATTTTTTCCTTATATCAATGCTAAAATTTTGCATCGTGTAGTCTTGATACCATAGAAATTAACAATAAATCATAAAATTATTTGTTTTTATTATCGAAATTTATAAAGTAAATCCAATGACATTTGTTAAAGTAACTTTCAATAGAGAAATGTCAATTTACCAAACACTTTGTATTATAACACTATGGTTTGAACCCACAGAACACAAAATACTAAGGTTGCGCCCACCTTTTATTCGACTCTCAGTGAATTTGACAGAAACAGCTGTTTGCGTGACGTAATAGTAGTCCCATTATTTACAAGAATGATAAAAAGATAGAAATTTTGATAAACTAACCTCATTGTTGATAAACAACACAACAAATTTAAGTGTTCGTACGAGTATGTGATTATTTTTGTGTGCTTTGAATATTAATATATTACTTTTGGTATTCTCACTGTGGTTATAATAGTTAAAATGAATTGAAATATGTACATTCGCTTCATTTGTACAAATATGTGAAATTAAAAATTGATATGAACACAAATTTTTGGACATTGTTTACATTTTTGTTTTTTATTTGTTCGCCATTTTGTAATTTATTTTTTACAGCTGAACTACTATTACGTCACAACTAGAAAAATTCTCTCTTATGGGCGCAATCTTCTTCTTTTCTATCATTCTTGGTTTGCATCGTATTGTACTCATGACATTCACAGGATATGCCAAAGCATGTTTAGGTAGTGTCAAAATAGCAATGAAAGAGCAATGTCAAAATCTGTTCAGGCAATGTCAAAATTATTAACCGTCTGGTTGATTAAAAAATAATTCGTTTTTTTTGTTTAATTTTTTAAAAAATCGTAATAATCGAAAAGAAAGAATAAACACATGCATGTGAGATGTTTGACCCTTATACACATTCAGATGGTTAATGTGACAAAATATTAAGTGTAGTAAAAGGAAATCCACTACATTTCCAATAGATGGCTTTAGTAATCTGTATACGTCATATTTTACAGTTTTTCTTCGATAAAGGCGAAACGTATGCCAGACGGCTGAAAATGTGAATATGGTCCTGATACTGTAACAGCCAATCACGTGCAATTTTGACTTCATCGATTCCGTTCCGGTAATTTTGATGTTAAAGATGCAAGGCCAATTGTTGAAAATAACGATAAAATTAAGAGAATCATCGAGTCTGACCGACATGTAAGCACTGTTTCTATTGCCCGGGAGCTAAACGTTGCACAAAAAACCGTTTTTAACAATTTAAATAAATAAAACCTTCAATTTAATGCAAAAATAATGTATTTCCCTTTACTACACCTGATATTTTCGAATATTTCACTTTCATAGATTTCACAAAGCTGTCTTTTGATTCAATTCTGTACACTTATTTCAAAATGAGAGCATCAAAATTCCTCTCTTGGATTGTCTTACTTTGTTAATCATACTATGGGTTTGGACTACATTTTAGTATGAACATGAGATGCCTATTTAAAAATTTAACAAATTAATAACATTTCCCAAAAGAATAATAAATACTCGTACAAAAAGCGTAACTAAGTAAACGAACAGCAAAGATTTGAGATTTTGACAGTTCTGGCAAATGTTAATGATTAATGAAATCATCAATTTGAAAAATCTATTTGAACCTGTTCAGCTTAACCTCAGTGCGTTAGGTAATATTACAAAAAAAATATTTTTTACAAATTTTCTCGATTTATTTTGACAACTGCTGGTGTGATTTGTTAAATTTAAAATTAATTTTTTTTTAACTTAAAAAAAATTTTCAAAACAACAATTCTATCAGCAACAAAAATTCGATTCTTCAAAGATCTAAAAATGCACAATAATCACATAAATCACAAATTACAAAAGAAAATAAAAGTATTCTGACAAGTGATAAATGTCAAAAGGTCTCTTTCTCTCGCGACGAGTCATATGTCAGAACCATTTACATGAATACTATAACATTAGTTTCTCTTTGCGTTCTCTCGTGGTGATGTGATACTTTTTGACAGATGTAGTAAAAATTTTAATATTACTTCTACGTAGCTGCCATGAAAGTGACAACAAAAATTTTTTAGTACCATCAAGCTAAACGAGCAATATTCAGCTTACTACAACTTATAAATGATAAATTACCTTTGCAAAATGTCTATTCTCTCTATATATTTTTGCGTTTTTTTCTCTCTCTCTCTCTCTCTCTCTTTACAATGCTTCACACTGTTAACTGTGATTACTTACATACTTCTGTAAGCACAGCGTGTCGTCATCGTAATGTTGATGGTCGTTCTGTAAAAATCCATATGATGAAATTCGAAATACAATATGTACGAACGAGCACATGATGAGAGATAATTCGAAATTTCCATTATTGCGTTGTACATTTTTCTTTCATTCATACCCCATATACATAGAACAACAGTTATTTTTAAAGTGTATGCGTGTGCGTTTTGTGTGTATTTGGAAACATGTGATTTTTTTTATTTGTTTCTTTTTACCTTTGGCGTCACAAATATCCTCGTAACGTCGTCGCCTCGTCTGCAAGTAATGTCTAATAGTCTACATATATATTTGTACTTATGTATTGAATGTTTATGTACCTACAACATGTATAATTATAGTGATATACTATAAAAGCTAGTATGTATATGAATTCTATATATGTATGTATGTATGTGGTATATCTGCAAATGGTTTAACAATTCATTTTCTATTTGCTATGAACAATTTTGCATATATGTACAAGTGAATACATATGATGTATATGTATTGAAATTGGAAACGACGTCAGCAGCATGATAGAGACGAGCCTCCATGGCTACTTCCTAATTAATGTAACAACATATACATACATGCATACATACATATGCTTCTGCATATGCCATCTATATTTTTTTATCAGTTTTCTTTCTTATTCTACTGATTTCATTTTATTTTTTTCGTAATTGCACCATTACATATACCTTCAATGATGATTATATGTAGTTCCATTCATATCATTCATATCACCATCTTCAACGGATAATGCTTTAATGATAAACAAAGTAATGCGTACTTTTGACACTAGTCACAGTGAACCACTTTTGACAGCGCTCAATAGCAACACGTCTGTGTGTGGGTGTATACTTACAGGATTTCATACACGAGCACACAATTTATGGGCTCAATTTTTAGTACAAAGACTTTTTTTTTTTTTGCTATTTCTGAATGGCTACCGAGAATATGTATTGTATGTGTAGTTACTAGCATGCTTGTAAGTATGCGTGTAAATATCTATAAATTACTTTTTGGCAGGAAACACATTATAATGATAATGATGATGATGATGATGATGATGATGATGGTGATACATCCAAGGAAGGCCAAGCCTAATGTATGTAATTTTCCACAAGTGGGTATAGGTCAGTTGAGACAGTGGAGATTAAAACAGAAAATATTCAATATAATACTTGTATTATTATTGTAAACATGCAATGATGGCATCTCTCCTTGAATTTTGAATATATTTACACTTTTTTTTTTTTTTGCATTTCGTAATCATAAGAAAATTCAATTGTAACTCATACGTACAAGTATCTACTATGCTTGTACGAACACAAATAAATATAATAGTATTTCAAAAAATAATCATAATAAATTAAATATCGTAATATTGTAACAATAGATGCTCTACTTCTATGTACAAATGTTTTTTTTTTTTTTTGTTTTTTTAGCACAAAAGTTCTTATAGATTAATCTTTTTCTATATAATTTGCCTCTATAATGTATAGCAAAATAGTTTTGTACTAAAATTTTAATTCTCATTGGTTAAAAATATTCAATTTCATAAAAAACATTATAAGTTAAGATCATCTTAAAAGCTGGAATCGACTTGTTTGTCATATTTGTAATTCAAAATTCTGTCATTAAGTCGATTCTGACTAAAGAATCGACTTATTTGACATTTTTAAATTAATATGTGACGCTTATAAGCCCCGAAGGGCTCTTTGGCCTAGATTCTCTTCCATTATTGTTGTGCGTGTTCAATTTCGTACAATATTAGAAGGGACCTACTTATTTTAACCAGTTCCGAACTGCAGTACTCTTGCGACATCACTTTTTGTGAGCTTTGTCACAGAGTTCTTATAAAAGCTTTTCCATGGTAAATTGTCCATTGTAAATTGTAAAATCCAGAAGAATTGCCAATTGCTTGCCGACATGTGGGTACCGTTCGAAAAAAAAAATATTTTCGACATTAAATTTGTTATGCTTCAGCCGGGGGTTGATCCCACGACCTACAGATCATGAGGCCAATACACTAAACACTGAGCTATGGCACTTTTTTGACATACTTCCCATAAAAAATATCTGCAAAGAAGACGATCCTTTAACTTTAACATAAATTGATCTCAATTTTGACCAAAAACTAAGAGCCAACGTTTCGTGTCGATTGGGGGAATTTTAGAACTAACGTATGAATCCTAAAATTGAAAGGAGTGAGTTTTCATAAATTTTTTTATTACTTAACTTTCAACATCATATCTCGCCCGTAAAGAGGTAAAATGCAAAGCCGGTATCGACTAGTTTTTGGTCTGCAACATTTTCCTCAATATTCTTACCCGCTGCGGGTTTCTTCCCTAAAAATTAAGGTTTAATTAAGTAGACGTCCATATTAAGGTAAATTTATAATCAAGTCTCAATAATCTGTTTTCACCTAACATTTTTACCCATAATCTCTATTTCTTAGGTGTGCTTCTCTGCAAAAAATTTGAAATTTTTTTATAAAATACACCCCAACACCCCCAGATTGTCACTAAAGATCAAAATGTATGATTGATCTCCATTTATTTCTTGATTATAATACTTCCTTCAAATATATTTGTGCTCTATCTCCATACCTTAAAGAGGCTCCCATACAAAATGAACGTAAAAACAAGTTAAAATTGACAAATCACTCCATAGCTGCACAGGATTCGCCTCTAAGAAGATGAAATGTACCTTCTGCCTTAATAGATTTACTTCCTTAATAGTTTTCCAAAATATAGTTGCCCTCTGTTTTCACCGTTTCAATTGTTTCAAGGAAATCGCTTCTTCTTCTTCTTCTTATGTGGCCATAACAACCGATGATCAATTTGGGCCCAATATATAATGCGGCGCCAGTCTTCTCTGTTCTTCGCTTGCTGGCGCCAATTGGATATTCCAAGCATCGTCAGGTTACCCAACACTTGGACCTTCCAACGGAGGTTTGGTTTTCCTCTTCATCTGCATCCTCAAGCAGGTGCCGAATTAAATAGGGCGATAATGTTCGACTACTCAATTGTTACTCAGCCCAAAGTAACACCTGTTAGCAAGAGTTATCCTACGCATGATCTCCAGGCTGACGTCATTACAGTTGTTGATGCTGGTTCCAAGATAGACAAAGTCCTTCACCACTTCGAAAGTGTAATTGTCGTCAGTGATGTGTTGTCCAAGACGCTGGGACTCTTTGTTTGAGAGACTAGGTACCTCGTCTTGCCCTCATTCACCGTAAGTCCCATTCGACGTGATTCTCGTTCCAATTCAGAGAATGCTGCACTGACTGCTCGCGAATTGATGCCGATTATGTCAATATCGTCGGCATACGCCAGCAGTATGACACTTTTGTTGAAGATAGTGCCATTTTGTCGTAAATCTGCAGCTCGTATAATTTTCTCAATAATAAGGAGAATAAATCGCTTCTAATAGAAATAAATTTAAGGCTAACTCCAATTGGTTTTACGTTTTCAACATTTTCCCCAAATTTACTTAAGGTCTATCTCCACTGCTGAACGAGGCTGCCATACGAAATGAATGTAAAAACTATTGAAAATCGACAAATAATCACATTTTGTCCAGAAATCGTCTATAGAGGATTAAAATATAAGACGGACCTCTAATAACTTGTTTTCCAAAATTTCCAAAAATCTCCATTAAACATATTTAAAATCTATTTCTACTCTTAAGAGGGGATCCCCTACACAATATGAGTATGGAAAATATTTTGTATTAAGGGAGTATGGAAAATATTTTGTATTTTTTCAACGAATATCTTTAATGCTACCCTTCTCCATTAATTATTTTGTTCCATTAAAAATCGCATTCTATTTCGAAATCAAACACGAATATCTAAATATAGTACGCATATCTTCCCACCTACATACAAATGTTGGTAAAAGTGAAAATGAAAGTGATTTTAATTTTGTAAAAAGGTTAATAATCAATTTAATCAATTCACCTGTAGCGTATTCTCCAAAAAAAAAGGAAACTATTAAATAAATAAACCATAGTGAGTGCTTCTTAACGTATATACAATACAATATATGTAATAAAAACGAAAAAAAAGCCACAAATAATATACGAATAATAAGATATCATAAGTGATAATATTATTAATAACAAAAAACAAGAAAACAATAAAACATTAATTGTTGATGGCTGCTACCAAAATAATAGATGCGCCACGAAATGGCCACGAAATGGCGCCATTAAATACTCGAGCCCGTGGTGATGGAACACATGGTGTTACAATTGTTTTAACCGCACCACAACGTAATTCCATAAGTTCGGCAGAAGTACAGGGTGAACCCGAACGAGCAGCATGGTCTGGCAAAATGCAATTCTTTCTCAGTATTATCGGTTACTCAGTGGGTTTGGGTAATATTTGGCGATTTCCGTATTTATGTCAACAGAATGGTGGTGGTGAGTATACAACAAAACAAAAAAAAAAACAAATTTAATATTTCTATATGTATGAGTTGAATTCCATTAATATCCTAAATGTATGTTATTATGTGGAAATTATCGGTAATGACTTGCTAATGGATTACACGTGCCCTGCAAAAGTAATTAAACATATATATAAATCATATGAAATTTCACTTGCATTGTAGCAATGCTCAATTATGTGCATTACATTGATAAATAAATAAAAAATAAACAATAAATCAATAGACAAAAATTCAGTGGGATATTATCGGTATAATTAATTCATTAATTATATTGCAAAAGAGTCCATATATATATGTATATAAACATACATATATATACATAAGTATAATATATATATATATATATATATATATATATATATATATATATATATATATATATATATATATATATATATATATAAAATTTTCCTAAATTCCTTTGTGTGCGCTGCACAGTATGATTAGTTCTTTGTATACACATATGTCGATACATCGATAAGCCGGTATACATGTGTATAAACATTTTTGCAACAATATTGATACAATTATTGTATAATACCCCATACCATATTCATAAGTACACACATACATAGGAGTATCTTATATTATAGATGATCAAATTAATTTCGTGCCAATAAAAACTTAATTATAGAATAGAAAATATAATAATGATAATATTGAAAGGGCATGCGAAGTAATTTAATGCAGATAATTTGCTAAATAAGCAATATTGAAACCATAATCATTATGAATACTTATATCAGTTTGATACCCAATATATTGTAATATGATTCAGCTTAGTTATCGTTGGTAAGTTCAAGTGCATACACACTTACTACTGATATGAGTACGTGCTATAGACTGTTGTTAAAGAAAATTATTATTATTCATAATATTATCCGTTCGTATATACATATATATACTATTTATACAATAAGATATGTGAAAATTACTGAAAAATGGAAAGAATTTGAAAATAATAAAAATTATATATTTAGAGAATTTTTTGTACGACTTTTAGCTTAGTGTTTGATTTTTATGTATTTAGTGATAATTTAACTGGCAGATTATGAAAAAACCAAATTAAAAAAAGTTTTCCAAAAAATTTCTAACAACATTTCTTAAAGCATATGTCGACTTTGTAAATGCAAGTTGCAATGCATAGAGTTTCTAAACGCGTACGTTAATTTTCTGCAGCGCCTAATGTTCATAATTGGTTGGCAACGCAGTTTGATGCATATGAAGTGTCAAAATGCACATCAAATGCAAAGCAGAGTTGTATTTAAAATCTGCTATGCAGTTTTTCGAATTATACATTGCAACTAGCGTTTAGAAAGTCGGCCATACTTTGCAACACCAATCAATTTTGAATCAATTTTGTTTACATAGTGTTGTACATCAGCCATTTGATTTTAGGTATTGCAAATTTTGCAAGACCATATGCACCGGATCGTGGTGAATTTCACTTATTTCACTTAGTTGAAGCAATTGCATTTGATTATGCATTATTCGTAATTTTTCATCCTCTCTGTTAATGAATGTTAATTTTATTTTTACGATAAGATAATTAGATCAGCAGTGGTGTTCTTTTTTTTTTTTTAGATTTTATACAGTTTTTGTATAAAATTTTGCAGACACATGGAAAGAAGGGTACATATAGCAAAAAAAAAAAAAAAAAAAAGAAGAAAAACAAACAATAACAGTAGTGACGCCTGCAGCCAAATCAAATCCCTCGACATTGTTTAATTAGTTACGATTATTACAAGGTTTCTATAGATCTACATGTACATAGGGGAAAGGGTAAGTGGGTTGGCTAAATCTGTACGATTGGATAGTTAATTACTTCAACATTTTCACATTGTGAACACTAAGGTAGCCGTTTTTGGAAAAAAAAAAGTCATTGTTTCCTAGCATTCATAGGCTAGAGATATGTATTCGATTTGATAGCAACTATAAAATCTGAAATTTCTCCCATATAGCTCAAATTTTAGAGCTCACTTATGAGCCTTATTGCCTAGACAAACGGCAGCGTTAATCCAGATTAACGGCGCCCTTAATCCGAATAAAATACTAACCTGACAGACGGCAGTATTGCGGATTAAGTAAACAGCTAATTGCTGTTTTCTTACGTTTGCTCACTTACATTACTATCACTATCAATTCCTGTCATCTGTCACTCTCCATATGAGAAAATCTACAAGAAGTACGTAAATTAACATTCACCGTTCGTAATTGACAGCTGGATTTATTTGTTCGCCAACGCTTTTCAGGTTGAAGACTGTTGACAATTGTTGAAAGTTTTTTATTAGCGAACACACCTATTGTTTTGTAAGTTGGATCGAGAAAAATTCACAGTAGAAAATTTTCAGCAGTGTTGCCATTGCAAATTGCCCTAATCCTCTTTTATTTTGAGAATTAACTCGTAGAGCTAATGCGGATTAGCTGCAGTTAATGTCCGAGTTAATTCAAATTAATTCGTTAATCCGTATTAACGGTACCGTCTGTCAGGACTATTAGAGTTAGAAAAAGTGGGGTTTCATCAATTACATATTAATTCAATAAAATTTTTGTAAAACATACCTACTCCCTATAGCCAACTATTGGGGGTCTCCATTATAAAAATCAATATTTCTTCGGAACATATTCATCTCCTATCTTAAGTCGTGGAAGGGGTCTCCCGAACAAAAACAACATTGTTATTTTTTCTGTTATTCTGCAAAAACTATGTTTATAATTATCATTGTAGTTATTTATTTTTTGTAAAGTAAATTCTGATGCCTTTGAAAATTGAGTGTCCCAATCCCAATCTATCGATATTTTCCCTATGCCTTTGGCATGCGGACGGCTCGGCTCGCCTATTGTTTATTCGTAACATGTGTCTGTGTGCAATTTTTATTATGACGTAAAATTCTATGTTTATTTTTACAATTGTTGTATGATACATACAATATGTAGTATATTGTATGAAAATTACACTTGTATACACATTCAATTATTTACACATATTCATACTGTACTGGCCATAATGCGATACCTACCAACATATTTTGATTTGACATATCCAATTTTCAATGGAGAACACTGATTGACTAATTGATTATTATTTGACAAGCATATATCCTGTACTGCAGCTATTATAAATTCAATCCAATTAGTTGTATTCAAAGTTAATTTTATGCTAAGAAGATTGTAATGCTAATTACGAAATAAGATTTTCATTTCACTGTACATGGATACCTAATTGTTATAAATTTAATTACGATTCCCTGTTCTTCTTTTGCTTTGTTTTTTTTTTTTGCAGGTGCGTTTTTGATACCTTTCATGGTCATGCTGATACTGGAAGGTATACCGCTATTTCTGATTGAGTTGGGTATAGGTCAACGCATGCGCCTCGGTGCTCTTGGCGTATGGAATACTATACATCCGTGGTTGGGTGGCATTGGCATTTCATCGTGTATAGTCACATTATTTGTAGCATTGTACTATAATGTTATAATCACTTGGGTATTTTTCTATTTATTCAACAGTTTTCGGGTAAGTTCATTAACATAAGCTGCTCTCTATCTCGGTGAGAAAATCTTGACAATGGTATGGGAAGTGGTGGTAAGATGACTTTGTTATGCAAGATTCCTATCAGTTTGATGAATTTTTGTATCACTTTGTCATAAGAATTTCATGCGTTTAGCGTTAAAGGAAATGTTTATATTCCATTGCTTACCTTTTCCCTTCCCAGGTAATGCAGAAAGTGGTTGTTCAAAAGTTTTTCAATTGATTGGCAATTGGCCCATTTTCTCACTGGGATATCTAAAGAAAAATTTCCAAAATAATTGATTTAATATTCCAGTATCCATTACCATGGGCCTCATGTCCCACTAATGGTACGGTGGAGGTGGAGGAATGTGCCCGCTCATCGGAGACAGCATATTTCTGGTATCGTACAACACTGGATGCTGCTCCCTCAATGGATGAGCCCGGTGGCCTCAAATGGTGGATTGTCTTATGCCTGATGCTGTCCTGGACCATTGTGTTCTTCATTGTCATGAAGGGCATACAAAGTTCCGGCAAAGTAGTTTATTTTACATCGCTCTTCCCCTATATTGTTTTGACAATATTCTTCATACGTGGCATAACATTGCGCGGTGCTGGTGCTGGCCTCATGCATATGTATACGCCGAAAGTGGAAAAATTGGCCGATCCAACAGTGTGGCTTGATGCTGCCACACAAGTATTTTATTCGTTCGGTCTGGCGTTCGGCTCTCTGATTGCTTTCGGCAGTTATAATCCGCCCAAGAATAATTGCGTCCGAGATGTGCTGTTGGTGTCGGTTTGTAATGCGGTTACAGCGATCTATGCGAGTGTTGTCATCTTTGCTATACTCGGTTTTAAGGCTACATTAAATGTAGACCGTTGCATAGAAGTGTGAGTATGATGAAATGTGATACGTTATCAAAAAAATATACACAGAAAATTATACATTTTCATTTCATTTGCAGCAATAAGGACATTCTTGTAAAGCATAGTCTATTGCAATTTAAAAATGCCACCATCGAAGAATATGAAGCTGTCATTGCAACTATTAATGCCACAGAATCAACTAGACTTGAATTGGAGGAGTGCAGTCTGTCGAAGCAATTAGATAATGTGAGTAATGAAGGCCAAGACTTTGTGGAGTCCTTGGTGACAAGTATATATTTGTCTTTAATTTTTGTTGTTGTGAAGGTCATTCAAAACGCATTTTAATGTATTTCATCTTTTCCCTTTTGTCTTACTTACTTCAAGGCTGCTGAAGGTACAGGACTTGCATTCATTGTCATCACGCAGGCAATTGTTGAACTGCCGGGTGCACCATTTTGGGCTGTGCTCTTCTTTACAATGCTGCTTTCGCTGGGCTTGGGCTCACAGATTGGCATACTGGAAGGCATGCTGTGCACTCTGTTCGACATTGACATCATCAAAAGGGTTAAGAAACAACATGTGACTGGTGTGGTGTGCCTATTCTGCTTTATGGTTGGTTTCATCTTCTGCACAGGTGCCGGCGAATATTGGCTCAAAATGTTCGACTCCTTTGCTGGTACAATTGGGCTGGTTGTGGTCGCTTTGATGGAAATGATATCAGTTGTTTATATTTATGGACATGAAAGGTGGGCATAGTTGAATAGTATTCATGGGATGCTGGGATGGTTTTTCAAAAGTTTTGGGGGTTATTTTTATTTTTATTTTTGGGGAACCTAGGGTGCAGGTGCCCAAAATTTCAACTTTTCTTATACTATTTTACGGTTTTTGTTTTTTTCTAGATTCACTGAGGACATTTATCAAATGACCGGCTATCGACCTGGCCTCTATTGGCAATTAACATGGCGCTATATAGGTCCAGTAATTATGGTAGCCATTTTAGCATCGTCAATTGTATTTATGATTATTAAGAATCCAACATATGGCTCATGGAATGCACAACTGGTATGTGATTGTAGTTGTTTATGTGCATTAGATCTGCCCAAAAAAATTGAATTGGAAATATTTTTAATTTGCATATTGCTTCGTTAATAGGGTGCCATTCAACAATCCAATTATCCATCTTGGGTAATGGGCATTGCTTTGGCTATGATATTGGCTGGTGTCTTACCAATGCCGATTGTATTTTTAATGCGTAGCTTCCAATGCTTGAAAGTCGATTTGGATATACATCAAGGCTCTATAAGACGCAATGAAACAACAGCCTCCACCAAAGAGATGATTGATAATGATGATGATGATGTAAGTACATATAAATATATGATGGTCATTTTGATCAATATGTACCGGCAGTATTTATGTAGATTTGAATAGAATGGTTTTTAAACAATTTTTGAGTCACAATTTTCTAGGTTAGGTTGATTAAGTGTTTTTTCAAATTTCAAGTTTTCAATTTACATAATTATATAGTTTTGAAAATTTTTGATTAGGATTTTCTTTATATATATGTACCTACAATCATTTATATGTATATGTATTAGTACCAACCATATTCATTATATTGATTGTCTTCATCATCTAATAAATGTATATTGTATATTTTGTATGTAATTAATTGTAAATGCTAACAACAACAACTATAATCACATTTACACTTTGACACTTTATTGTTTTTTTTTTTCCAAAATGCTTTCGATATGATCATCTAAAAAAATAAATTAAAAAAAAAAAAATAAAATCAAAACTCATACGTAAATATTAGGTCACGAGTCCGGATATGCCACCACAAAATTCATTAGCGGCGACACGCTTTACCATCGGAGATTTTGAAGTAAGTTCAAAGGTAGATATGCTTGTTTGCAATTCAGCACCACTACACATTACTCAATATTTACACAAACCAAAAGGCATTATCTAATACGTCTTTATAGTTATGCAATGTCAAAACAAAGGGATGAATGCATTTTTTGGTTGGGAAAAAATACAAAAAATTCAAATTTGAATTTTAATCGTTAAAAAATCACGACGGAAACTTGCGTAAAATGGGTACTCTTGGAAATCTATTACATTTTTTTGTCAAATATAATATAAAAACAAAGGCATATCAAAAAATTCCAAGAAATTTTACTTATTTTAATCAAAAAGTCTACATTTTTTGGCAGCTCTCCTTTAACTGTCAAATGAAATTTGCATTTTCATTGAAATTTGAGAAAAAATCAAAAGTCAACCTTGCAATTATGGTGTTGATATCACTTGCACTCTATTACATTCTCTGTCAAAAACAAAAAATAGAACAAAGTCAACATTAAATTATTTTCCTTTTTAGAAAACTACTTTTTTTTCAATTTTTCATAATCAAAATTTATATTTTTGCAAATTAAAGTCAATTATTTTTACCTACATTTTCTTCTTCAAACAAAATAGTAGAAATTTGACATACGAAAATACAACATTGCCATCATTAAATTATTTCCCTCTCTAATAAAAGAATTTGATTTGCCAACAATTAAAAATTATTGGCAAATCAGACAAATTTAAACGTTTCAATTTGAATGGCAACACTCTTTGCTTCAAACAAAATAACATTAGTTTGACGTTTGAAATTATAATATTCTCATGTAGACACCTTCTCCTCAAATTTCGATTATTATTGCCGAAATCAAGCGAAAAATGCATTCGCATAGACATAATATAAAGAAGTATTGCAATGTCCTCATTGTTTCATATTCTAAATCTAATTTCTTGTGTCATTTTTGCCTTTCTCTCTCTTTCTCTCTTTGATTTTTAATTGATATTTGCTATTCTGGTTTTTTGTTGGTTTTTTTTTTTCATCATGTCCATATTTGTTTAGAATTAAACAGTCTAATCAAAAATATTAATGCAAGAAGCCGCACATATATTATCAGAAGGACTCGAAAGACAATGTCTTTTAATTGAATTACATTTAAATGAATGAGTGAATGAACTAAAATAAAAAAAAAAATAAAATGATAAAAAATGGAAATTATGAAAAATCAACATAACGCGGTTACCTCCACTGTATGAGTATATATAATATACATGAGTAAATTGTAAAAGAAAACAAAAAAATATGAATTCGAACACAAAACCAACAACAAATTTCATCATTTAATTGATTTCAAATTAGAGTAGAAGAAAATAAACAATCACAGGAAAACATCAATTAGTGAAAAATCGAATATCAATGGTCGCTTGATTATAATACATACATTATATACAAAAAAATAAATATATCATCCATTTAGACCATTTTAATGCACCAAAACAATAACACAATTTCAGTTTACACACACACACACACATCACACACTCACATCCACTCACACACGCAGGGTATGAAAAGTGCTAACTAATCTAACTAATCAACTAACCGACTAGCTAACTAATCTAAACACTATGAAAGCAATTATACATTATTCGTGACGTATACGCGACGTAAACGTAACGCAATTACGCCTTCTGTTTATATGTATGTACGTATTAATACCGATTGAATGAAATATTGCTAAAAATATTTACTAGCGGTTACAATTTATAGTCGTATATGTTGTATCTAAAAATATATCTACTATTTAATTGTATAGAAATACATAATTGTCGTGCTCGGTATTCAAATAAGATTTTAAGTGAAATAATACGTAGAAGAATTATAGCAATAAGAACAATGATACCATCTACTATCATTGCCATAATGAACTATCATCATCATAATGAACTTACAGTACATACAAAAATATCAAATATCGGATGCAGTGTCTATGAGTAAGAAGAAAAACAAAAACAAAAAAAACAAAAAATAAAAAAGAATAATAATAATCCCAATGGAAGCTCAATAATATTAACAAAATAAATCAATAAATTTTTTAATTCGATCTTTTTTTTGTATTTTTGGTATTTCTGTTGAAAAAAAATTTAAAATTCTTTTGGAAAATTCATTTCGTTCATAAAAATAAAAAAAAATTTATTCAAATTCGTTCTATCTAATAAGTAATTAACTAATTAACACTATATAATAATCATAATAAAAAAAAAACAAATACTATTTACATAAAAAATGCATCTGATTAAAAAATCGTCACTTCCTTGCGATTCATTTCATACTAATGCATTGGATAATAATGCAAAAATAAATATATCAATTATTTTGCATATACATATAACATATATCGTACAATTAAAAAGGTTTTCATATGAATTTAATCGAAAAACAAAAGGTAATTTCTGCTTTTATACAATTCATTATTGTGTGTTATACGTGTACCATGCAATGTAAGGTGGGTCAAATTAGCAATTTTTCTAAAGAAAAGCAATATAAATACGAAATTGCACTTTTTAGTTTTCAGAGCTCTCATAAAAATATAAAACTGAATTTTCTTTTTACTTCTTTAAGGAGCAAATTGCTTGAAATGTTACAATTTTGTTTTTTCGCCAACCCAAAATTTGATCCACCTTAATATAAAAGTATTTCTATTAGAGACTCTTTTTTGTTAAATGTTTGTCAGTAACATAAAGCCTCATTTATGTACATAGATGACCGAAAATTTCCACAAAATTGTAACAATAAATATTTATGGTCTTCTTAAGTAAACCATGGGCTTAATTAAGAGGACAAAACAAAAAAAAAAAAAGGTCGCTAATGGAAAACCCTCCACATATCGTTTGCTTAGTTCAGAAAGGTCCTAATTAACATTTTATTTATAGAAATATTTTTACTTACCATAAATATCAAATTATCTATATTAACAATTAATATATTTCAAATGTTTAACAAGTTCTTAGTTAGGGCTTTTCGAACCTAAGATAACGATATATACATATATATGCTTACTTCTTCATATTTATTGTTACATATATGTTGGTAGTTGTAGTGTTAAAATAAAATAATAATTAAATTTATTTTTATTTAAAAAATCTTTTTTAACCCATTTATCTATTATCTATGAATGTATTGCTTTGAATGCATATATTTCCATACATTTCTATATTGTTGTATATTTCATTTTTGAATCATTTAAAATTATACAATTTTAATATTTATAATTTTCAAATATATTACAAAAACTTCTTCGAAATGTTTATAAACAAATTGGTTGATAGTGCAGAACAATTAATAACAATTAATGTTAATCTCTAGCAGACAAGACTCAGAACCTTTTGGATAAATTTCGGTGGTATGGTTAGATGCTTGATTTTGTAAGAAAGCTCTTTTCGACGTTGTACAAACATAAAGAGATTAATTTCATTCTACAGCGTTGTGCTATTGATTGACTGCTATTGACTGAGTGTTAAAATAAGAAATTCTTCAAAAATCACTAGTTGGAAAACCCTGTATTTGTGTGCAGTTTATTATGAATGTGTTGTATTTTTCAATTATTACATTTATTTATTTATTTTTTTTGTACTAAAAAAATAGAAGAAATTATAAAATTTCTTCAAATCATTCATATGCAAATTTTTTCTTTGACGGCAAGTACTCAATATTAAGAAAATTATAGAAGAGGCACAATGATGTTGAAAATTTGGGTGGGATTGTTATATGGGATTAAATGTCACAGTGATATCAGCCAAAATAATGTTGTAGAATAATGTAGTATCAAGCATTTAAAATTATGTTGCCTATTTTTAGGGTTCATCTTTTTTCTACTAGATATTTTTACTG
This sequence comes from Megamerina dolium, assembly GCA_963854835.1. Lineage (NCBI taxonomy): Eukaryota > Metazoa > Arthropoda > Insecta > Diptera > Megamerinidae > Megamerina > Megamerina dolium. The sequence goes on from OY978525.1 coordinate 1,953,661, forward strand.
AATTTTTTTTAATATTATAACATAGGTCCCTCAAAAGTTAGATATTTAGTAATTTAGAAATATAATTTATTCTTTTTCTTATTGCATGCATATAAACAATTTATTTATAAACATGCATGCATATACACATATGTATATATGCATGCATGTTTTGCAATATTATATTACAATGTATGTACTATATCAAATTCTAAACACTTTGTATATACATTTTGCAGGATGATGATGATGGAGATGATTTTAGTGGTCCAGCATTGGGTGGACATGTTAAAACACGCAGCGATTATTCCGATTATGATGATGAGGATGAAGATGATAAGCCGGTTACAATGCGTACGAATAGAACGAATGCGCGAACAATTGGCAATAGTTTAAATGTGCCAACAAGCAAGAAACCATTTAAAATGGAGGTTTTTGATTTGTAGGAATCTACTTGTAATAAATACTAATTAAATACATGCATGCATACGAATGTCTGAAATTAATGAATTAATTTAATTACTTATATATATATAGAGATATGTTTAAGTTACAAAAAAAAGAAAAATATTAATATTGAAAAAGTATTTGAGTATTAAGTGCTAACGTTATGAATTAAAAAATTTGAAATTAAAAAAAAAACAGAATTTGTAAACATTTAACTGATTAAATATAAAATACTTCAGCATAAAGGCAAAACCGCTAAAATGAAAAACAGGATTTTAATACAAAAACAAAAATGTTACTATATTTATAACGGAGACATTTTTAATTATTGTGTATGTATTTATAATTCTTAATTATATACTATGTATTTGTATAATGTATAATGAATGATATTAGTGACACACACATAAAAGCTGCAGCAGCAACAACTTGTGTATATGTACTATATTAAAATTGTTCCCAAATGTCTCTCAAGGCCACACTAACTTCCTAATATGTGCTATCTACATTATTATAATGTATAGTATGAGTATTTTTTTCGTTTTTAATTTATTTTCAATATATGTAATTGTGATTTTTGTTTTCTTTTTTTGTATTTCTGAACTCATTTGCTATATAGTGAATACATATATAATATACTAGTATGTATTTAGTAGTCTTAAACGCTTTTTTTTTTATCAAATAATATATTTTATATTTTTTTTATTTACATGGTAGATTATTAATAAACTACATTTCCCAAAGAGTTCAACTCTGTAATTTCTTAAAGTATTCAAGTATATTTGCTTTTTGTAAATGTATTTAATTTTTTTGTTTGATTTTTTTTTTTTAATATTTTTGCCACCCCGCCAACCACCATATATAGCCGTTAATGTTACTAACATGAAAATAATCAACTATATAATTAATTAGTACATATGTATATATATTAAAAAAAATATATATATACAATACATACATATATAATACCCCAACGTACACTAGTTTTACACATATAAGATTATACTACTATATATACGGAAAATGAACACAAAAGAAAATATAAAAAATAGGAAAAAAAAAATCGTAAGAGAACACAATACAAAACAAAGTGTGATATTACTTAATATCCTCTAAATATACATAAATATTTGCATAGAAGCGTAATCAAATAATACATATATATATATCTATATTAATTGAAAGAGAATAAATGTATAAATTTAATTCAATTTAATTAAAAACATAAATCAATTCAATATGAACGCACTCGAAATGAAAAAAATAGCAACAATTCACCTTTAGAATTACATTGTCGGTACCTACATAATAAAAAAGAAGCATTAAATATGAAAACGAAACGAAAAATAATACTCTATGACAAAAACTAATTGAGATCAGAGCAAGCTAAGAAAGCACTGTGGTTATTAGCCTTTTGTCTCTTAATATCAATCTTTACCATGCAGTCCAAAATTTTTTAAAGTAATTATGTGAAATTTTGAGGATTCTGGAATGAAACCCCGAAACGAATTATAGCAGATTCATGTTTTTAGTATTATTTTCTTTAAATTTTCAAAAACAATATACGATTCTGATATTCAGTAACCTATAGCCAATTTTACAATATTTTTCAAGAATACATCATACCTCTGACGATGCTCCAAATGGGCACAAAAGGCAATATCTAGAGAGTGGGGGTAAAAAGGACCCATACGGGAGATAGGTAATGGGTTACCTATATATTCAATGAACGATTGTAGTGTAGACTCTTGAATTTGAGAACATTCTCAGTTGCGAAAATATCTTGTACTTGTATCTTCTGATACTCAGCAGTATTTACATAGATAAATTTCCAAATTGACACCTTTCTTATATTCAGTAAGATTCAATAATAAAATTTTACGAGCAATAAACTGTGATGATGCTCTAAATGGGTTCAAAAGGCAAATTCTGGAAAAAAAACGACAAAACAATAATCCATAAAAGAGGTAGATACGGGGTTAATATATTGAGCCATTTAAAAAGTATGTGCAGTTATGTATATAAAATAAATAAAAATTTTTGTTTAAAAATTTACCAAAAAACGGCGGATACTTTTTCTATTACTCAACATTTCAAAATTATTGTATATTCTATAAACAATTTGACTACAAGTTGCTGAATATTGTATATAAACATTCTCAGATGTATGTAAACATTCGCAGAAAAGCCACAATAACTTACATTGAGAACTTGTTGAGAAACGGGGCAAATTTTAGGACGAAGAGAAACAATTGGCCTTGGAGTCCAATATAAACTGATAGTACTAAACTCGGTGCACATTCGATAATCAATAAATATTGCTACTCTGATATCGATCACTTTTTGTTGTGTTTCTCATAGCATAATATATTCAATAGTCGTCGATTCCTATTATTTTAATCTACAATATATTACATTATTTGGAATTTTACAAATTTTATATAAATTATATAAAAATCATAAATTCCATAGAATTCATATTGCATAGCCAAAGGTAATGATTTTTTTTTTATCGCATAACTGTTAATTGATTTATTGACATCCCTGTTGTTTGTTTTACAGCCCTATCACACGTTCCATGCGAAACACGAAATTTAACTGATTGATTATTGTTATAAGAATTTTTAATAAAAATTCTTTGTTTTGTTAGAAAAGTCATATTAAAGAGGGATATTCATTTTTAATTGATTTCTGATCAACTCGAAAAGAGAAAGTTATGCAAAAGGGAATGGAAAATTATTTTTGATCAATTGTTATCATTTAACAAAAATGCAAACTCCCTTCAATCATCTTCCAAATAATTGCTATAATTGTAATTATTCGATATTTGGAAATATTGGAATGTCATCGCGCTTAGCAAATTTTCCATACAACTTTTTTGCTACAATATGATGTAAAAAAACATATTAACCAAAGAATAGGAGAAAAATATGCATTAAATAATTTTCCAAATAATTTCTATAATCATAATCGTATTCGTTATTCGGACAAAAAATAATTTTTTTAAAATTAGTAACTATTCGGTATTGGAAATTTCAACAAAATCTATGATGTCAAATCAAAAATTATTTTGTATTAAATAGAAAAAAGAGAGAAAATTAAGCAAAAAAGTAAGAGGAAATTTTTTTTTGTTCGATTTTTACCAAAGCAAAAAGCCCAAACACTTTCAATCACCTTGCGATGACCCTAACTATTCGATATTTGCCAGCCGTTTATAAATTAATAATTTGCGTAAACAAATACAGATACGAAAAGTGGAAAATTAAACAAAGAAAAAATGCATTTTTGTTCGACTATAAACATAGCAAAAATGTCAGCTCACTTCAATCATCTGCCAAATAATACTTACGATAGCGAATATTCGATATTCGCCACTCGTTCGAAAAGTAATCGTTTCTTTCGAAAATATCATTGTTCGGCACGTGTGATAAGGGAGGTAATTTCTTGTATTTCTTAATATATTTTACTTTGGTCATATATTTATATTACACTATAATGCATAGAATTGCCGTGTTTGCGAAATTATAATAATTATACATAATCTTTATAGTAATAATATGAATGCAATAAATTGCGCTAAATTAAAAAAAAAAACCATGAAGGGAAAAACAAAAAAAAAAAAATGTTAATATTACAAATAAACATAAAGTATTTCGTATTGTAAACACTGCTGTGAATAGTTTTTAGTGGTTGTAACAGTTTTTAAATGAAATGAATACTTACTACAATTTGAATATTTTCGGGGTAAAAAAAAAACTGAAAACAAACTGAAATTTTATGTTTTATATGCGAGAATTTATTATTTTTTTCGAAATTCTAGTTTTGTTCACTCTATTTTTTTTTTGTTCAATTATTAATTTATACGAAGTTATTAGACTCAAAAACTGAAACTGGTACTCAAATTTCGAACATTCGATAAAGACAATAACGAATTGTAAACGAAGATTTATTATGTATATATGTATTTTGATACACACTCTGTATTGATCATATGTATGTATGTATGTATGTACATATGCGTTTGTTTGCGTGTGTGCGTGTGTGTTTGTGATTTACTCTTAATTTACAATAAACATTATAAAGCAAGAAAAAATAGATTAATATTATTTGGAACATCATTATTTTATATTCATCCAAAATGCAAAAAAAAAATCAATTTCTAATGCCATAGAGTATAGTACAGTAATCCTTCGAATTTTGGAGATTTGAGTTGAAAAAAATCAATAAATATCATTTCAAATATCTATAATTTTCTTTTAATGCATTTTTATGTAATTTCTTGCAATTCGTATTGCATATCGAAGGATGACTGTACCAAAAAATTAAAAAAAAAAAAAAAATTGATGTACCTTAATATCTTCTATAGCAAGAAAAAATTAAAAAAAAATTTTATGAATATATTAAGAAATAGATTAAATAGAAAAACTATATACGATAGTACTTATGTTGGGTACACAAAATAGAAATTTATTATCTACGTGAAAACAAACAAAATTCGACAAATGATACCAAACTGTTGAACATACTAGCACATACCCGTATGTAGCCTGCGTATGTATGTATGTAAGTTTTATGCAAAGTGTAAGCTTAGCTTACACTTAATCAAACTACACAAATAGTACATTTTTAATAAAAAAAAAATAAAAGAAAGAATAGTTATTACAAACGTATACCTACGTACAATATGTTTATCTACTGTTGTGGTCAAAATTTATTGATTTCAAGTCAATATTCTATTATGTTTTGTTTAAGATTCATTTCAATCCATTTGTCATATACATACATATGTATATACGATGTACCTACCTATATTCGTTGAAAATTGAATTAATTTATACCTACAATACAATAATTATAAAGAAATATAATTTCCAATAATTTACACTTTATTACTCAGCATTATAGTTACTATATTACAATATTATTAAGTATATACTACATGATACATTTGATTCTATACAATTTTTTTTTTTAATTTAATTTTTTTTTATTATGACGATTACATTTACAATTATTATCATTGAAAAACAACAACAACAACAATTAATTATATTTAAATAATAACAGTAATAATAAAAGTATTTCGTTAAGTTGAATTGAATGCATTCAATTATTTTACTACTCTTTCATGGTAAGTAGTTGGACGAGTAAAGCTTCTCGTTGATGTTTCTAACTTTGATATAATAGAGATTATACTCAAAAAGAGACTCAATTTCAACGAAATTTATTTGTAGCGGCATTTCACTTACACTCGTTCAAAAAATCAATAAAAATAGAGTCGCATTTGAAAGTAAGTATTAAAATACAATAAATCGTCAATATAGTGTCAACTTGAACACTAGAAAAATTATCACTTAATGGGTGATGTCTTTTCAAAGCTTATTTTTAAAAATCCATTGTTTATCATACTTTTTTCCTTTTTCTCTTTCACACAGATGGTGACCTTTTTTTTCTCCTTTTTTACTCCTAATTGGAGTATAGGGTTTCTCATCGCTCACGATTCTGGGCTGTTGTTCTAGCTCCATCCCATGTGATGTTGACATCAGCTAGTTCCCGCAGTGTTGACTTTCTCCAAGTGTTTTTTGGCCGTCCGCGGCATCTGGTCCCTTGAGCGTTCCATTCAAGCGACATATTCTCGTGATGCTTTCTGGCTGCTTTCTTAGCATTTGGCCAATCCAGCGGCACTTTCGACGAAATCAATCGCACAGCCGCCAATCATTATATGGCTTGTATGTGGAGTGATTGTTTCTCATGGCTTTGGTCTTAGGTGACCTATTTATATTAAATTTACTTCAATTTTCAGATTGAAATATTTTCTATCGTACACAAAAAGAATATATTGAAATCGAATAAAATTTCATATAATTCATATAATTTATACATACTCATACAGCGTAGACCATTTAGTGTTTTTTTTTTTTCATATATTATTTTTCAGTGACACCTCTTTCCCACTGGAAATCTTGAGGGAAAGTAAGTATCATATGTATTTCCGCAGAACGAAATTAATCGCTTTACGCTTGAACAACGTTGGGGAAATGATGCAAACTAGTCGTGGATGTCGTAGCTCAGTGGTTAGATCTGTAGGTCGTGGGTTCAATCCCCGGCTGAAGCATAACAAAATTTAATATCGAAAAACATTTTCTTTCGAAGCAATTTTCGGCAAGTAATTCAATTTTTCCAATTGTAGCAATTTGCCAAAAATGCTTCTTAAAAGAGCTCTGTGACAAAGCTAAGTTAAAGGGATGTCACAAGGATTCTGCCGTTCGGAAGCAGGTCCATTCTAATGCTGTCCAAATTTAATACGCACAACAGTATTGGAAGAGAAGATCGGTGGTATCATAATGGGCTTTTCTGGCCTAAGTGTGTCCTTTCAGAGAAAGGGCAGCAATAATAACATAATCGAAGCTATTCCCAAAGTCGAATGTTGCGTAGCCCAAACAGTGCGTCTCTTTAGAAGAAGTTACTTTCATCTTTTCTGAAAAAGCGCATTTTTATTCCGGCGGATATGTTAACAAGCTAAACTTCTGCATCTGGTGATCCGGATCTTCGATAAGTTAATGCATCCTCATAGAGTGACAGTTTGGTGCGGTGGCATCATTGGCCCATTTTTGTTTGAAAATGCTGCCGGAAATAACATTTCGGTCAGCAGTGTGTGCTACAGAGACATCATGAACGATTTTTTTGTGGCCGGAAAATGAAGATATGGACTTCGATGGCGCGCCATGTCACTCAGCTCATGCCACAATCGATCTTTTACGTGCTAAGTTTAGTAATCGTGTTATAAGCCATCTCAACGATGTCGAATTTACGATTTGACGGCTTTGGACTTTTTTTTTTGTCCATTGACGATTCAGACCCTTGAGATGAATATTGAACAAGTCATTCGTGAGATGATGGGAATGTTTTTTTTTTTTATTAAAACGAATATCTCATGCTTGTTAAATTGTCTAAATTCCAGAAGAAATGTCTATGGAGTGTGTGAATTAGTAACCAGCCTTTATTAGTGTTCAAAAATAATTTACTTTTAAGAATTCTGTACAAAAAACTTGTCATTCAAAGTATTGTCTATAAGAAACTATGACATTTCCCCATCTTTCTGGCAATCATTTATGGATTCCATCCAAAAAGAACTTCGCCGGCTTGGTGGCTAAAAATAAATCGACCCAATTTTTGATTCTGGTGACTGAAATGAAGTGCATTTCATTAAGAGCGCTTTGCACGGACCGGAAAAAGTGGTAATCTTAAGACGCCAGGTCTGAGCTGTAAGGACGGTGCGGTAAAACTTTCCATACGCTATTAGCAAGATAGTTTTTGACCGGAATAGCAATGTGTGGCCGCGCGTTGTCATGGTGAAAAATTACCAACTGGTCTCTAGTCGCATATTCCGGCCGTTTCTCGATCATTGCTCTCGGAAATCACATCAATTGTTATCGGTACAGCTCTCCCGTAATGGTTCGACCAGGTCTTGGTTGAGTAATGTCTTCAAATTTTCGTCTTTTTCGGCTGTCCAGAGCGTTCTTTGTCTTTGATTTCAAAATCACCGTTTTTGAAGTGCACAAACCACTCCTTACACGGTGTATTGGATAGAGGATTGTCGCCATATAATACCACAAGCAAACGATCAAATTTTTCCATCGCGAAAAAAACCACATCCACAACCAAATGGAAAAATTGAAATTGACTGATTTTGACAGCAATTGAATAGACATTTAAAATGACATTTCGGACATCGCAGTTATGCGTGGCGCCATGTAATGTAAAAGGCCGCTTACTAATTCACACACCCAATATATGACTATAAATAATCTGGCAACTACTAGTGGCTATGCTTTTTAGTGATATCTGATAGATGTCATCAATATAGGTAATAACGGTTGTTAGCATTCAGTGTTTTTAATGGTGCGTCCCCAATTATTTAGCAGCTGTTATTAGAACTGAATGATTACGTGCTTACGTACACATAAATATTCAGTAATTAAATCCCAATGCAATATGTAGTACCTGAATCAAAAACCTATTATACTCACATATGTAAAAGACTGAGAGAGAGAGGCAGTACCTAATCGAGAGTAAACCGCAAAGGTTCACATCAAAATAATGAAAGCAAAAGCATCAATAGCAAATATATAAATGTACAATATACGAGTATAACTCTAGCTAGCTCATCATCAAGAGAGATATTTTAGAGTATCAGCATAAATAATATTGTGTGCCAACTCAACGATTTCGTTTATCTTATCAAACGCGTCACATACTAGTCTAGCATTTGAATACCACATACGTATATATGTACGAATGTGTATAATCTGCAATACATTTTACATATGTATGTATTTTCGACGCAAAATCGAAAACAAAAGCTGAGATGAAGAACGACTATAATACGGACGTACGTAATGATACGAGTATACGAGTAGCTATGTATGCGTTCGAGCGGATCGTTTATTCAGTAGTAATTGTTATTCGAACGCTTCAAGTTCATATATACCAAAAATCTGTACACATTTCACAAAAGTGCATTTCAATATTTGCATTGCAGATTGTTTGAAAAAGAAAAAGCGAGAAATATTGAGAAAAGTAGAACAACAACAACAACGACACCAACGGTATCAACGTCCTAAGGAATAAATTGGATTGTGATCATCGACATACTTAGGCGAAAAGTTCAACAACAAGCAATAAACAATGCTTATCAAAGGCATTCAATTGCTCAGTAATGGGTATGTAATACGTGCATAGATACATAAGTATGTTCCTACCGTCTAAGGCACATGTTGATAATGTTGATATGCATGCATATCAACATAAATATTCAAAGAAATTGCACCGAAGTTTCTAATCATTGTCAATAAGGGGAATAATCCCATATCAATCGAAGTCATAGAACTAATACTTAGTGATTATTTATTTATCGAATATTTATTTATGGAAAACATAAGATATAATAATTTTATCGGAAGAATATGTTTCTATATCAATTCACATTCAAATGTTTATAAATACAATGGTTCACGTGATATTATGGATTTTGATTTAAAAAATTCAAATTTTTGAAAAAACTGAATGAAGAGAAAGTGAAAGATTATGCTAAAATTGGTATAATTCAATTTTTTTTTTTATATAATGATTTTGTAATCCAATCCAATGCTAAAAGAACTCTATGACAGACTTCAGAGTTATGCCATTTGTAGCCGGTAAATATAAATATTATGGTTCAATAAATCAGTGAAAAATGAAACAAGGAGTTAATTTTTTCAACAAAATTCGACTTTATTTTTCAATATAGTCTCCTTTAGCTCGATACACTTCATACAACGATATTTCAAATTTTCTATCCCTTTCAAAATTTATGATTTCTTAAGACCTGCAAAATAGGCGTCCGTAGAAGCTTCAATGTCTTCATTATACTCAAATGGCTGTCCAGCCAGTAATATTTTTAGGTTTGGAAACAGATAAAAGTCACATGAAGCCAGATCAGGAGGATAAGGAGGGTGATCAAGCAGTTCGAACCTCAATTCCTCGATTTTAGTCATGAAAACTGAGCACTTGTGAACCCGTGGACGTTTAACAGCAATTTATGCCTTCAATTTTTCCAATAATGAGGAATAATATTCTCCATAAATGTATTTTCCTTTTTCAAGGTAGTCGATAAGAATTATACCTTGAGAATCCCAGAAAACAGAGGCCTACGCCTTCACAGCCGATTGTTGTGTCTTCGGACGTTTTGGTGTAGTTCCACCGGCAGCAATCCATTGTTTTTATTGTTGTTTGCCCTCAGGAGTGTAGTGATGAATACAGGTTTCATCAAAAGTAATGAAATGATGCTTAAATTCAGTTGGATTGCGTTTAAACATCTTCAAACACTGTTTTGAAATGCACACACGTTCACTTATTGGGTTTGATTGTGAGCTCATGCGGCATCCATTTTTTTTTTCATTTGTAAATTATTTTGCAAAATTGAAACTGTCGTACCAATTGACAATCTTTAATTGACAATCTTTTTCAGTGGTAACCTCAATTGGTCTTCCAGAATGTTCAGCATCACTAGTGCTCGTACGACCATAACGAAATTCAATAAACCATTTTTAGTAGTTCCAATTGCTGAAGAACAGTCTGGATAATATTTATGAAGCTTTGATTTAGTTTCTGTTATAGTTATTCCATGCAAAAAATAATGTTTTATCAATACACGAAGTTCACTTTTTTCCATTTTTTAAAAAAACATAAGACTTTCGATGCTATTTATGACAAAAAAATATTTCTACTGCTTTGATTAACATATAATTCTGAGAGTAGTTATTTGAAGATCGGTAAAATCAGAAAAAATATGGATTACGAGCTAGTGGAGACGGTTGGTATATTTTTAATTGATTTATTGAACCACCGGTAGCTATCATTGAACTTTGACCAAATTTAAGCAGCATATTGAAGCTATTACTACTTAATATGTAGGTATATAATTATCGTACATACAAAGTGTTCATCTTAGAGCGATTTAGTTAATGCTTGCTTTCGGCTAGATTGAAAATAATATTATATTACTATGTACATATAATATTTTGGTGAATATAACTACATACTTATAATGTTCAATTTTATAATAATATCAACGATCCAATATGGACACTTCAAATTTGAGAGAAATTGAAAGACATATAGTGATAAATATTTATAGACGTTGAAACCCAGTGAGAAATTGCTTAAAATTACAGTTCAAAAGATGCTTGGTGGATTGGTGAATTTTTACTTCACAGAAAATACATACACTAACCGGTTCATTTCTAGCTCTCATGGACTAAAAAAATTCAAATTATTAAAAAAACAAAAAACCAAAAAAAAAAAAAAACCACAAAATAGAAAGTTTCGCTCATTAGGATGATTGTTATTTAAAAGAGTATTTTTTCTTAGCTCTCATAGGCTCAAAATATTCAATTAAAAAAAAAACAAAAAAAAAAAATAAATTACAAAATAGAAAGGCATACTAATATTAATTTTTCCTTCACAACATTTCCACCGAATATACTTACACCCTACTTACTGCATCCGTTTTATAGGCTCCCATATAAAATTCAGGGTTATTGTTTTTTTTTATAAAAATCACTTCCACTATTCTCAGTAGCTGCTCCAATAGGAGTATGCTTCATGACGCCAACATTTGTGAGAGAAAAATTTAATGTGATCGTATGGAAAATTCTATAAATTTTCATTCGAAAACATATTTTTGTATGAAGGGTATTTGTGGTTTTTAATCGATTCCATCTACTTTTGATTTTTTTTTTGATTTACTAATAAATATAATCGTCTATATTAAGTTTCAGCTTCACAACCTCATATTTCCATGCTCAAAGTGTGAAAACATGAATTTTAAAACATACTTTTGTATGGGAGGTACGTGTGATCTTCATCCGATACCATCCATACTTAAGCTCGTATTTTCATTAGTAAATATAATAATATATATCAAGTTTCAGCTTTTCAGCTTTATAATATTATATTTTCATGCGCAAAGTGTGAAAATATACTGATGGATACATACTGTTATATGGGGGGGTAGGTATAATTTTCATTTGATAGTATCCATTCTTGAATTGATCTAAAAATTAGTAAATATGTAAAACATTTTAAATTGATAGCTTATTATTTTCATGTGGAAAATGTGAAAATGTGAAAATAAGCATTTGGATGCTTACTTTTATATGGGAGGTATGAGTGCTCTTCATCCAATCCTCTCCATTTTCAAATTTGTCTATTAATTTATAGATTTAATTATGTGTTCGAAATTTCAGTTCAATATCTTTACATTTTCGCTAGAAAAGTGTAAAAATATGCATTTGATAATATATATTTCTATGGAGGGTGATCGAAGTTTTCATATGATATCATCCATTCTCAAATTTATCAATTAGCCAGTAATTATAATCATATATACTGAGTTTCAACAAGATAACATTATATTTTCATGTTTAAATTGTGCAAACATACTTACAAAAGCATACTTTTGTATGGGAGATATTCGTTTTGCTTCTAACGACTTCATAATTTTTAATTTAAGTATTTATAATAGCCTTTTACTTATCAATAGTCAAACGTTTCCATCCATAAATGAGTTTTTTTTTGGTTTTCAAATAATTCTTTAGTTGATGTCGCCAATGGAATACTCACTTTTCGCACTGGGTACATTTAATTAAATAATGTTAATGAATTCAATGAATTAATTGTATTATCTTTCTTTGGGGCATATATTATCAGTTGGTCATTTATTTGTATGTATGTATGTACGTTTTCTTTATAAGTATATAAGATGATGCTGAATACTCTTAATGCTTTCTCCGCTCTCTATTTAGCAACGACAAAAATCGCCCTCAGCAAAGCTAAGTAAATTAATTTCGTTTTTTTTTGTTTTGTGAAGGTTATTGAATTATATATTCTCTATTTTGGTCCAATAACTTTTGCCATCTTCCAAGCAGTAACATGATTCTCCACTCTTAAGACTTCTGAACCTTCCTGGTAAAAAAAAATAAAACTGATCCAAGTAATTTTTGGAATTCCCATTTGAGGGTATTAGCACCTAAGAAATTTTGCTAAGATCGAAAAATGTACTTATCCGAAGAAGACAAATTCTAAGAATTTAAACTACAAATAAGAAATAACACCCTTGAAATCCCACGAAATAGAGAACATCACGTTTTTGTAATGAAAATCGGATTTCGAAGTGCTTTGAGCCGCTTTATCTTTTATATTTCATGATCACTTGTATTTAATATTATTGTAGAGAAGTCTTTTCTTATCTCTAACGATAATTTGCTGGAAATTTCAATTAATTTCTTTCATTTTCATTATAATTTAATATCAACCTTGAGGGTGAAGTGGTCTTTAATAAAATTCAATCTCAAAATTCCGAACAACTCGATAGTTTTTCTCTTAAAAATGAAAATAATTTTAATTTCTAATAAAATTATTAAATATAATGCTTTAAAAATGAAAATTGTTTGTCATATGAGAATTTTTCAATTAATTTTGTGAATAACACAACAACAGAATTAAGTATGAAGTATGAAGTCCGACGGACCAAATTAGTCATATTTGAATTCGTCAAATTAAATGCATGTAAAAATGTATGTAATATTTTTTTTAATATCCTATAAATTATATATTATGCACATATATAATTTATAGGATATTTATTTCCTATATTTCCCCTCAAATCAAATCGAATAATTTAACTCAACTTCACCATATTGATCGCACATCACTAAGTAATTTCTCTCCATAGGTTCGGTATTTCAAATTTCTCTATTTCTCTTTTCATTTTTACATATGAGTACTGGATTTTTGTTTACAAACAAATTTGTTGTTGTTGTTGTTGTTATTGTTGTCAGATGTATAGTACATATGTATATATTCCTACAGCAAGTGAGTCAACGAAAGTGAAAATATCAAAAATAAATGATATTCTTCTCAATTCTTAACGAAAAAAATGTTGCCTATTTTTATGCGCAATAAAAAATATTTTTTTTCTTTCTCGAGAATAAATGAATTAAAATGTTGAAATTTTTTGATGCGGCTTTTTTTAATAATAAAAATTGTAAGTAGATAGTAGAATCATTCTGATAATGCCCATATGAGTAGATTCATTGCCCCCAAAAATATGCTAAAACTTTTGTATTGCTGATTTATGCAAATAAAATATAACAATTTTGTATTGATTATTTATATTTATTATTGTTATTAAATTTGCTAGTTGTTGTTGTTGCTGTTGTTGTTGTATTTATTATCACTGCTGTTGTTGTTGCTTTTTGTGTTGCATTGATTATTGAAAATATGTGATGTGTTAGATTCGTTTTTCTTTGGAATCTACTACTACTAGCTGTTACTGATGATCTTTTGCCGTTGTTATCGTCGCTTGAAGGTTGGCAACAGCTGTGTGGTAGTAATACATAAGCATATAAATTCAACATGAACATATGAATATGTATCAAAAACAGATGTAAGCATATGTATATGCAATCATACGCCTATGAAAATAATCCAAAAAAAAAATTTGGTCGCATAGCAACAGTGATTGGCACTGGTGCTGCTGCTGCTGTTTTATATACCGGTTTTGATAGCTGTACTACTTGTTTTCATATGAAGGTGTGCTGTTGTTAATATTGCAGACATGCTGATGTTGTTGATGTGTGTGTGTGTGTGTGTGTGTGTGTTGGCGTGACGAGTATATTTGTTTTGATTATTACTTGCGTAACCAGTTCATTTCAATATTTTTTATAGATACAGATGATATTTGGAAATAATTATGGGTACATTTTAATTGAGAATTTTGGAAATAATAATAATAATAATAATAATAATGAGAGAATTTTATAGCGCCATATAAAATTCGCGATCATTGATCAATTTTAGCTATTCATTTGTGATGGCAACAAGTACTCTAATGTAATTTATTTTTAAATATTGTTACCTTGTTCTTCTACGAGTGGTATTTCTAACTAATACGTGTCTATAAGGCATTCGACATCACATAGTAAGCTGAGTATCAACATTTCTTTCTATCGCTTTCTCTCACAATTTCTTATACACTTCCCATATTATTTGGTAACTCTGACATGTGTTTTTTATCACTGTTCCACTCTTTTGTTAGCCTTTTAACATTAACTTATCTTGTTTACGTACAAATTCATATCAGTATGTACGAATATGAATATGTATAATTTGTGTTATTATTTTTTTCACATCATGCTGATGATGTATAGTATCTATGAGCACAATACTACGTGTATGATAACCTCAAAAAAAAAAAAAAAGAGGCGAGCCCCCCAAAATAGCAAAACAGCAGTAGCAACAGCAGATACATTAGCAATAATACTAAACAAAAATATAAACTAATACATAACAATAACAATAATAGCAAGAAATAATAATATATTCATATACATTTACCCTCTTATGCATATGTATATAATTAATAGCTGTTTTGCTTGTTCTATTTATATATTCCTTGTTCATTTTTTCTTTCAGAAATTAAAAAAATTATATTTTCGATATTTTTTGGTATCAGTCAAATAATAAACAAGTTAATAATATTTTTAAATTAAAATTAGAAAAGGTTAAAATAAAACTCTTAAAACTATTCAAAATGAACTTATATCACTTTCAAACAACAAAAATCTCAAAAATTGATATTTTTATTTATGCAATTCAAGCGTCTTATTATTATTATTTATTAACATGATCAATAAACACAGTGTTGTTTTCTTTTAATTCAATTTATTTATATGTTTACCTCGATTTGAGATCATCATAATATTATGAAAAATGTATAAATTTCAATCCAACTTAATTTTTGTCTAGACAATTTGACAAACCCAATTGAATACAATGAATAATGAAGTAATATAATCTATTATCATGCTGGCGATATGAAGTTTTAAAGATATAATTTATATATACTTATCTTACATAGGGGATTATTGAGTGGATTGGGGTGGCACAAGAATTGGAACAATTTGATATTTTTCCCAAGTAATTTTACCTCAAGAAAAAATACAAACAACGTAGAAAAATATTGAAAGTAAAGCGTTTTAGAGTCTTAATTCCATAATTTCAAAGTAATTTTTATAATCTACACTCAAAGCGTCAAGGCTATATATTGAGTTTATGCTTCACTCATAATGAAAAATGTCAGATATGAAAAAAATGTAAATATTATAGATCAGAATCACGCGCAGAGTTGATTTTGCCGATTTAGATATTTTTCTCTCTGCTTGTTTACTCGATAACTGCCGTAATTATAAAGCAAAAGAGTTGAAAATTGCTGCATAAAATTATTTTCACCAACCAACCGATAAATTAAAAAATGGGCATTATCAGATGGAAACCACACCCCCCTCCTATACAACAACTTGTTTTCAAATGACTATTTTCATACTCTCCGCATGAAAATATGACATTATCAAGGTGAAACTTGATATATACATATGGTTGCATTTATTTTGTAATAAAAATATTGAAAAATTTGTTGAATCGGATAGAAATCACATCTACCTCCAATACAAAAATATGCTCTTAAAAGTGTCTTCTCACATTTTGAGAATGAAAATACAACGATCTTAAACCACATCAAAATTGATGAAAATCTCGTCTACCTCTCATACATACAAAAGTATGTCTCCAAATGTATATTTTCACATATTTCGCACGAAAATATCAATTTCTAGGTTATCGAATGAAAACCACGTCTACCTGACATACAAAAGATTAATTCGTTATTTATATTTTCACGTTTTATGAGCAAAATTATACAGTATACAGCTATCAAATGTAAATTTGATACGTAAAATTATCAATTTCCCTTCTTCTTACTCCTGAGAGTCCCATTCGAACACACACGACAATTTCCTAAATAAAGCCATAATTTATATGAACTGAATTGGCAATAAAATAAAATGAAATTTCATCTTTTGAGGGCACTACCAAAAATTTAAATTAGTTTCATAAAAGATGTCAACAACAAATTTGACTCAAATTTGACTCATGTTATTTTCCTCAGCAAATCGTCTGATCTTCTAATCAAAGTAACAATAACAATTATATTAATAATAATAACAACAATCTTGATCATAATAATGCAATAATACAATAATAATAATAGCAAATGTAATATTAATCGCAATAATAAGAATTTTATTTCGTATAATTAAATTGATCGAAATACTAAGGGAAAGCTCCAAAGCGGATATGTTTTGCAAAAAAATTTTTATATGAATCTCCAAAAAATACGAAAAAAATTCCTTATAAAATTTTCTTTTAAGTGTTCAAACATAAAAATTCACTATTCTAATATGTTTATAATGGGTGGCTCATTCTTTCAGTGAGTGTACCTCAAAGAAATTCATATAAACAAATAAATCTAAATACATAAATTAGCATACAAAATATATACGATATAAATAAATACATAATATATAAAAATAACGCAAATTTTCATAAAAAAAAATATATATAAATAAACGTGAAGTAATTGGATTAAAGTCATCTATTTGTTCTAATGCAATATTTAATATATTTTTTGAATTTAAAGTATATTTTATGAATGAACTTTTTTGTATTAAAAAGCTAAATTATTGCTTTTATATTTTTTGATTTATATACAAATATGCTTAAACATAAGCAATTACAATTACTATCGTCATAACCTTATAATATGGAAATATTTATATAGGAAGTCTAGGAGCCAAGAAAATAAATCAATTTCAATTTTTGTTAAGAATCTATTATCTATTAATATTTATTATGGAAACAAATTTATTTACACGTATTTATGCAAATCGCTTTTTGATTATAAAATATATGTACAATAAATATAATTTTTAGAAATATTTTGTGGAAATTTAGAAGCAAATAATTACGCAGCCTTACAAAACAAAAGATATTGGGCAGACAAGATAAACATCTCTATACGTTGGTGTAATTGGACCAAATACTGAGGATGTGGAAAAATTATTCAAGTAGATAGAATCGCCATGGGTGCCGTGCCGTAGCTCAGGGGTTAGTGTGTTGGCCTTCTGATCTGTAGGTCGTGGTTCAATCCCCGGCTGGAGCATAAGAAATTTAATAACGAAAAGATTTTTCTTTCGAACGGTACCCACCTGTCGACAAGTAATTGACAATTCTTCCGGCAGTAACAATTTGCCATGGAAAAGCTTCTGAAAGGGACTCTGTGACAAATCTCAGAAAAAGCGATGTCGCTAAAATAAGTAGATCCTTTCTAATACTGTTCAAAATTTAACACGCACACCAGTAATGGAGGAGAGGCTCGGCCAAAGAGCCCTTCGGAGCATTAAGTGCCACATATTTATTTTTATTTTGTTTTTTAGACAGAATCGTCTTTAAGGGGATAAAATATATGCAAATTCCCATTCAATTTGTCTCTAAAAAAATATTTTTGCTAAATATAATTAAATTTTATCACGGCTCCAGAATGGGGCCTTCCTATCAAATTTACTTTTTTAACCAATTTCGCTGTAATCGCTTCCAGCGTGCCACTAGTGAGGTAAAATATATAATCAACTCCCAATAATAACCTAATATGAAATGGGATAGCCACATCCGTTATATATGGTAGCTCCTATACAAGGTTAGGTTAGGTTATGTGGCTGCCCTCTCTCTGAGAGGACACACTTAAGCCAGAAAGGCTCATTGTGATACCATCGACATCACTATAACTTAGTTTTGTCAAAGAGCTCTTTTTAAGAAGCATTTTTGACAAGTTGTTACTGTCGGAAAAATTGCCCATTCTTGACGGCAGGTGGATATCGTTCGAAAGAAAAATCTTTTCGATATCAAATTTTGTTATGCTTCAGCCGGGGATTGAACCCACGACTTACAGATGAGAAGGCCAACGCACTAACACACTCCTACACAAAGTCACTCTAAATTTTTGAAAACTTAAACAGCCATTTCAGCGAAGGGCAACTCTATGGGACGAGTGAGTTAATATTGCACAAGAAAATAATTTCATAAGAAAAAAAAGAGAACTATGTCCACTATTTAATATAGCTCTCATATAAAAGTGAAGCATTAAAAAAAATTATTCACGTTTTTTTTTTATATCTTCCACACTCACTCACTCTTCGTGTGCTTTCGGTATATAGAAGTCATTGCAGACCGAGTGTAGGGTAATTTATATCATCATTATTAGCAAATTTTGTTCATGTTCTTCTATGAAAAATTATCAATTATTTACCACCACATTTAATCACATCATGATGATACCGTAAAGTAATTTTTTATTTTGTTAATGTGCTATTTTTGTGTATTTTTTTTTTTTATTCATAGAAGTTATCAGATATTCTAACTATACAGAACAATTGTTGATTTTATATTTTGATTTTTTCGACTCTACCGGAAATTGTAAGCTTTGTACCCCAAAATTCAATGCAGATAAGAATTGAACTGAAGTTTGTCTCCACCATAAATATTAAGGGGCTCGCACTTATGTACTTCAAAGAGCATAGCTTTAATAAAAATTGAATACAAATTGAATGAGAAGAACTATATAATTATTTATTTTATGCTTAATGATGGATTACATTGAAATCAATAAATTGTGTTATTGTATATGTGTAAGATGCTTACTATTTGGTTTTTTTTTTCTTAATAAAATGCTTTATGTGAATTATTATTATTATTATTATTGTTCTAATGAAATATGAACATACATACATTTCTATTCAATTATATTAATATGAAAACATTAATTAGCTTCATACACATACACCCACACACAACTCAATCGTACCCTCAACTCAGACAACAATGATACGGAATATTCCTCTCTTATCAACTATGTGTATACTATAAAGCTACTATGGAAGTACTATAGAACAGTACAGAAACAACGAACAAAATGTACTTTGATACACGACATTATTTATGTGATTTTGTTTGGATTATTTTTTTGTTTTGCTTTTCAAATAAAACCTATTTTTTTTTTTTGTTTTATTTCTTACAATTATTAAATGAAGATTATTGAAAATTTTCTACGTCTTGTCTAGAGTTCGTAAATATGTATATTGTATTTATAAGGGAAGTAATATAAACTACATATATAAACAGCTGAATACATAGTATATGTGCGTATTTAGAAACATACATGTGTATGTATACATTGTATATATACATTTTTGTTTAGTATTGTATATACATACATTGTCGATCAATTGCTGATTCTATATGTTTAAGATCAATGAAAAATCAATAATTTAGTGTGTTTTTTAACATAAAATTTTTCTCATCCTTGTGCATATTTAATCACTGTTTTTTTTTCATCTGCTCTCAGTTTTAAACCACTTTTTACTTGTTTTACAGTATCAAGGTTTAAGAAACATGCCAATGACCTGCAAGCAATAATAATACTTGGTGGATACTGTGCATTTAGTGATGCGTCTTTTATACGACAGCTGCTTTAAAGAAATAAATATGTCTGGTATACTATATATTGTATTACTTAGTATGTTGGCATATGCTGGTACTACATATTATAGTTCCAAAAAAAAAAAATCAAAACTGAGTTCAATGTTATGTTCAGAATGTTCAATCACATTTGTTAAAATCTCAATTTTAATATATTTTATTAGATTAAAATATTAAAATGAAAAAAACAAAAAAAAACTCTTTTGGGGACATTTTTATTAATTTAGAAATATAAAAAATATAAAAAAATATAAAATATTAAAATTTTATGCGTAGCGATAGCATTTATTTTAAAAAAAAAGTAGGTTAAATTAAGGTTACCCATATATATAATAAATGTATATTGAAATTGAAACGAAAAATAGCACACTGCTTCATGTTATGGTTGAAAAAATATGATATGAAATGACAGCAGCGACAAGCTGTACATTTCAACGTATTGACAGATAATCTGAGAATGCACCCTAATATTTATATTGATCACTTTCACAATGTATAGATGTTTTCCGGTTAAAAATATGACTACACAATATATAGGACATATGTACGAAAGTATTAAGGCGTCAAATTAGAGAGTTAATATTTTCAGAAGACGTGTTAGAATACAAAAATTAATGCAAGTTGTTAATTTATTTCAATCTGCTATAGGAATTCAAGGAGCGAATTTAATAGAATTATCAATTTTGTATGGTAGCCCCTTAATGAGTAGAGATAGTGGGTAAGTATGTATGGAGGTCAGTCATACATTTCACCTCTGTAGAAGCCACTACTGGACATCTATGTGGTAATTTTATGATTTTTCTCCCATTTGTTTAAACTTTGATTAGCAGTCTGTGCCAATTTAGCGCATATCCCACTCCAAGCACTCATTTTCCACAGAATCTCACATAACCATATCTACAATTATTATTACCCATAAGAATAATCAGCTTGCTGGTAGTCCTTTAAAATTCCTGATCAAGCCTCTCTAACAGTTTCTAAGAAAAGTTTTTCAGATCTAGCGGAATTGGTCATTTTGAAGTCAGAGAGAAAATGAATCAGTTCCAAAAATTTCCAAATATCGTTTAGAGCACTAAAACTTTCACCAGATTAAAATAAAGGTAATTTCTATTTTTTGTACTTCAAGAATCAAAACTAAATTTTAGTAAACAAATGCTACACACTTATATAATTTGTTTACTCAATTAGTGTATATAGTAAATGCGCTGAAAATGCTTAGTCATTATTAAAAATGAACACACGCGTCTCGATCATCTATTTCGTATAATAATAAAATTTAAAAAATAGAATAACGAAAAAAAAATCATCGAGACTTTGTGTCGTCTTTTGGCCGTTTTAAGAAAATAGTATAAAAAAATGAATTTTCCACCAAATCAGCTTGTATATTTTTGTTTCAATAAAATTATTAATATATTCTGCAAGAAATTTTCATCACGCAGCAACAGCATGTCTTTATGCGTAATCGTTTACTTATACTACGAATACTATGTAGTATATATAGTATATTTTCAGAAAATCTTTAAATTAAGAAATTATTTTCTTTTTTGCAAAAACAAAAATGGAATATAATCGTGGGATATTCCTTGAATTTTCTTACTCTTTGTTTGTTTTTGTCTCATCAATTTGTATTTGACAATGTTTATCTGTTGACATTTAAATGAATAAAGTTTGAATAAATTCAATTCAAATTGCACAACAACAAACAAATATCATCTGTTATTTTGCTAGGTGTCTATATAGGCTAAGTCCACATACGGATGATTGTGTCTCAATTAGATTGTATACATATAGTATGTATATAGAAAATGTATCAGAAACATTCCATATACATTGTTGCTTCGTTTCGCGTTTGTTTTGTTCTTTGCATTTGCATAGTACATATACGATATAGGAAAGTTTGTGTGTAAACTGATTATTATAAAGCTGCAAAAGTCATTGCTTTGGAGGGCAAGATTATTTTTTTCCCCTAACTTTCCTTCACTTTCACTATTTGACCATATTTATCATTGAATGTTGGTATTTTCCATAGACATACATGTCTATTGTGTCTGGCTTAATTTTCATATATATTAAGGAATCCCTTAATATATATGTAAATACCTTATCCATATAATTGTAGATACAAGTGATGGCATTTACAAAAATATAAATATCAAAATGAGTGCAGTGCACTCACTTTATAATATATGTACGTATTTTGTGGCCGCTAGCCAAATGTGAGTGAAAGTATTGCAATGCAATGTTGCCACATAAAAGGTATACAAGAAAAAAATCTACCAAAGTTTTTGGAGGATTTTTTTTTCTCTCTTAAATGCACTTATTTTTAAGCAAAGTCAATTAAGGTGCAGAAAAAATTCTTAAAGTGACATTATGGCATATTAGTAACTTGTTCAAATTGTAATTTCGTTATGTCTAAAAGCATGTTAATACTGAACAAATTTCATTTTATACATCTTTTTTTCATTTTCATATTTATTTTTACGAGTTGTTTCATTTTTCATTAAATTATCAGAAGCAATAGTTGTGTTTCATTCGACAACTCGTTATCTTTGTGCCAATAACACGACATAGAAGCTTATTTTCCTAGACAGAGTTGATTCGATTTTTCATTTTATTTATATAAATTTCAAATAGGACAAATTCTGATTATTTAACTGACTGAAAATGCTTTAAAAATAATGAAAAGACTTTATTGTGAACTTTTTTCTATTTCTTTCCTTTTTAATTGTAACATTTTTGGGGTATTAATATAAATATGTATATATCGCTAATAACCCTGTACAGTATGAAAAATGAAAATAATTGGCAACACAGAACTTGGCGAGCACCACTTTGTTCTTGTTTTGTCATTGCTGCTACTTAAGAATGTATGAATCATGAATAAATCACCGATATTATTTTCTTTCAAAATTTAAAAAAATATATTTTTTGTACAATTTACACTCATTTTTAAGAAGTACCTAACAGAAAGTGATGCCAGCGAATGAACTATCATAAGCAAATACCCAGTTTGTTCCTGTAGATTTAAGAGTACAAAATTCAGAGTCATCAATTGGTTTGGGGGTTGTCACGCAGAAAACATACTCTACAGATCGCGACACGAAAATAGAGATATATTTGAATATAATAGAATACGAAGAGATTTTCACGACTGATGATATTTTTGACATCATCCCACCCTTTGAATGGAATCGTTCTCATATAATCTTTATTTCACAACAAGACTACTGAAATTAGTTCAAAATTTCTCTCTATTTGGGGCACGCTCTTTAAAATGTTTGACGAAAATAATGTCGACCTTGAACATAAACTATTTTTTTTTTTACAACTTGCCCGACTTAAAAATATTAGCGGCATATTCTGAAATTTCTCTATGGCAAAATTTGTCAAAAAAATACATAAATATGTATATATTGTATAACATTATATATTGCCTATGACCACTCATCTTTCTAATCAACTTCATTTCAATTTGCTTAATGTAGTGGTCAACTTATGATGTGGCAACATCAAATATTTCCTAATATTAATATCGCTACGCAAGTTTAAGTTAGCAACATTATCATTTAGGTGTGGAAAGATAGAATTAATATACGAAAAAATTATATTCAGAATGTATCTCTAGATTGGATCAGCTGATACGATGTAATAAAATAAGATACTTGTTTTGACTAAATTCCTATATTCCTATATGAAATGATGAAATATTATTGCATCATAACTAGATTCATTTTTGTATAGAAACATGATTACAAGTCATGTCTACTTGTATACATTTGTTCTCTCTCTCTCGTTCAATATCGTCATGTTTATATATATTGTTGCATGAGTACTTTACGTGCAAAGCATGCTCACTGCATATTTAAATATTCTAGATAGGTATTTGGTTTTTATTTTATTTTTCGTCTTCATCACAGAAATCATAAAAATTGACTTCGACGATCCCCCGATGGCATGTATTATTCAAGTGATATTGTTGTTATCATTTATGTAGCTCTTGCTGTTTAATGTATTATTTTTTTATTGACAACTCTCTCATTTTTGTTTTTTGCTTTGACTTGTATCCGAGGTAAGACAACAATTAAAGCAACAGCTGATGTTGAAAGAGTTTGTCATTTATTTGTCCTCGACATATATGAAGAATGTCATATGTACAGTTTCGGTATATTCATTTTGGGTGTTCGATTTTGTTTTGACTTGTGCTTGTAGGTGTGTGTATATTTGCAAGTTTATTGCAATAACTTTTATAAGCATGTGCCATAGTTATGTTATATTACCAAAATGTAGAACAAAATTTAATTCGAAAATGACACGAATGGTATGCATATTTCATGAAGCAGTTTTCTTGCCGCTCTCCTTACGATTCTTTACATTTTCCCAGTGGTTGATATACCAATTTTAAAAATTGCATTTATAGCGAGAATGTGAGGCGAAGACGTATGCAATGCTGAATAAGTATTGCATATTCATCTTCATCAATGCTCCACGCCCCCATTATAATCTCACATTAATAGAAAATAACACCAGCAATTAATCAATAATCCATTTCTCAATTTTCTTCCTCATTTTATAGCTGCAAATATGTTCTACAACGTACGAATACTTATAATTCGCGTATTGCATTCCGTGGCCTCTCTGTAAATTATGGTGATCCCGCACAATTGACTCCCGCCGTTAAGGCGTACGTAGAAGACTGTGTCCGCCTCTGTGAGCCGGACAAAATTCACATCTGTGATGGTTCCACACGAGAAAGCCAGCTGCTGCAACAGCTAATGGTGCAGCAGGGCACTATAGTACCGCTCTTAAAGTATGATAATTGCTGGTTGGCGCGCACCAATCCGGCCGATGTGGCCCGTGTTGAATCGAAAACGTTCATCTGCACCGAACGTAAAGAGCAAGCGGTGCCTGTAACAAAAGATGCAACCCCCGGAGCATTGGGTAATTGGATAGCGCCCGCAGATATGCAAAATGCTGTCGCGGAACGTTTCCCCAAATGCATGAAGGGACGCACCATGTATGTGATACCATTTTCTATGGGACCAGTTGGTTCACCACTTTCCAAGATTGGCATTGAGATTACAGACTCTCCATACGTTGTGGAATCCATGAAAATAATGACACGTGCCGGGGTGAAAATACTCGATGAATTGCGTCATGGTGGTGATCAGTTTGTAAAGTGTTTACATTCGGTGGGCACTCCAAAGAGTGGCAAAATTGATATGTCCTATTGGCCGTGCGATCCGGAACGAACCATTATTCTGCATAAGCCCGATAACAATGAAATCGTCTCTTATGGCTCAGGTTATGGTGGCAACTCACTGCTGGGCAAAAAATGTTTCGCCTTACGCATTGGCAGTACGATTGCCAAACGTGAAGGTTGGCTTGCAGAGCACATGCTGATTTTGGGCATTACAAATAGTCAAGGCGAAAAGATTTACATAGCAGCTGCATTCCCATCGGCTTGTGGCAAAACCAATTTGGCAATGATGACACCAACTCTACCCGGCTATAAGGTGGAATGCGTTGGCGATGATATTGCTTGGATGAAATTCGATAGTAATGGCGATTTGCGTGCGATCAATCCAGAAAATGGTTTCTTTGGTGTTGCGCCTGGTACCTCAAACTCAACAAATCCCATAGCTATGCAAACAATATTCCGCAATACGATATTTACAAATGTTGCATTGACTTCCGATGGTGGTGTCTACTGGGAAGGTATGGAAAAATCGAATTTAGAAAAAGTCACCGTTACCGATTGGCTGGGAAAAGCATGGTCCACGGAATCTGGCAAGCCAGCAGCTCATCCAAATTCACGTTTCTGCACGCCGGCCAAGCAATGCCCCATTATTGATGCCGCTTGGGAAAATTCCGCGGGGGTGCCCATTAGTGCCATACTTTTTGGCGGTCGTCGTCCCACAGGTGTGCCACTCATCTATGAAGCACGCAGTTGGGCTCACGGTGTATTGGTGGGGGCTGGGATGCGCAGCGAATCTACTGCCGCTGCCGAACACAAGGGTAAGATGATAATGCATGATCCCTTTGCTATGCGTCCATTTTTCGGCTACAATTTCGGTGATTACTTGCACCATTGGTTGAGTATGGAGAAACGGGGTAAAGTGCCGAAAATCTTCCATGTCAATTGGTTCCGTAAGAGTGGTGATGGTCAATTTTTATGGCCCGGTTTTGGCGATAATTCACGTGTTCTCGATTGGATATTCCGACGTGTGAAGGGTGAAGCATGTTTTAAGGATTCACCGATTGGCTATCTTCCAAGCGAGGGATCACTAAATACAAATGGACTGAAGGAAGCCGTAGATCTGAAGCAATTATTTGACTTGCCTAAAGACTTCTGGCAGCAAGAGGTGGTACAAATAGAAAATTACTTGCGAACACAAGTCGGCCAATATACACCCGGCGAAGTGTTGAAAGAATTAGAGGATTTAAAAGCGAGAATTGATCAAATGTAAAATATCAATGTATGACAATATCTAAATGCATATAGTTATTATTACTATTATTATAATTTTTTTATCAAATACATATTATAACATAAATTAATACAAATTATCTCGAATATATTATTTCAAATCATTTATCAGATTTCTGCGACTAAATGAAAAAATACTAATTATGGGTTTTATTTTAAAATTTATTGAAGGCAATCGAATGCTATCGACATTTATAAATATTTTGGATTTTCTACTTTTATGACCAACTCCATAGTGAAGTGCTGATAAGGCTGCTGCATGTTTCTAAGGGAGTGTTTCAATTTTTCGCCATATGTGCGAGTACATTGGAACGACTCATGATTTATGAAACTTGGTTTATTTTATTATGACATTACTTTGAAAAATCTTGTTTCTAAATCATGTTTAAACCAGAAAATTGTTGTTGCTGTATTGAATTCAACGTCATTTGTCTGTAGAAAAATTTATCTGATCATTTACGGTCCAAATTTCAGAATTTCAGAATCACAAAATATTCACAATTAGTCTGTTGATGTTTGCATGGAAATGTTTCTGGCGTACATTTGTGACGCGCAATTCCTAATTAAATTAAGCCAAATTATGCTATTCAAATTGGTTGATTTGGTGAAACGAGTAAAACAGGACTTTGTTGTGTCGTTACAAATAGCATTAAGTCAAAGTGTTTCGAAATGAATAGCAACATTTTCGAATTTATATTTAATATGGTTGTTTGTGTATTTGTGTGTTTGATCAAACAATAGTATAACAGTATTTCTACTAACAAAATGAAACTGGTTTTCACATTTACGTAATATTATTAATAATTTATATTCTGCTTGTATTTTATTTGTATGATTTTAACTTGGACTTTTTTTTTATCAGAAAATTAAATACATGCTTATAAATTCTTCTTCATCATAATGTTTATATTCATGAATTCTAAAGAAAAATCAGAGAAAAATTAAATAAATAAAATAAAAATGATGCAAAGAAAATTTTCATTTTTCGTTTTTATTTTTTTTTTATAAATTTCAAACATCCATATACTACTTAAATTAATTTGATGATTTTTTAAAAATATTCATATGACATTTCTAAGTCTATACTAAGTATGACTATAATATATTGATCAGATATATTGTGAAAAATTGAAAGAATATTCTTTTCTGCTTTACGAGTATATTCTATACAATTTGATTGAATTTTTTTTTTCTTGCTGAATAAATTTTCTATTATGTATATTTAAAATCATATGATTGAAAATTTACATTATGGAATATATTGTGTACCATATACAAGTCCAATATATAAGAATGGGGGACATTTTAAAGTGACATTGGTATCTAAGACAAATGATTTTGCTCTTTGGGATGCTACGCATCGTTGTCTATGTGAATGAATCAATTTATATTTTGTATATACTCATATATATGTTTTGGCAAACTGACAAAGAAATCAACATTTTATTAGTAATATGAATTGTAAACGAGTGAATGAGGAAGAGTGAATCTTGTGATTTTTCTTTATATTCTAGATACGTACGTATACATACATGGACATTAGAGTGACTCATATTTAGTTCTTATAGGCTAAAAAAATCGATTTGATAAAAAACATTAACATTTTGTATGGAAACCACCTTAAGGGGTGTAGGCAGAGGGTAGGTTAGGTTAGATTATGTGGCTGCCCTCTCTCTGAGAGGACACATTTAGGCCAGAAAAGCCCATTGTGATACCTTCCAATACTGTGACATCAGTTTAACTTAGTCTTGTCACACAGCTCTTTTAAGAAGTATTATTGGCAAATTATTACTGCCGGAAAAATTGTCAATTCTTGCCGGCAGGTTGGTACCGTTCGATAGAAAAATCTTTTCGATATCAAATTATGTTATGCTTCAGCCGTGGATTGAAGCCACAACCTATAGATCAGAAGGCCAATGCACTAACCACTAAGATACGGCACCCACAGAGGGAGGGTAAGTATATCAGAGAAAATGTTGGGCTAATAAAATGAATGAGGGCTGATAATATAATATATTTTACCACTTTAGCGACATTTTGAAAGCGATGGAAGTTAATTTTATGAAAATCAAATTCAACTTTGTAAAGGAGCCGCTTCAAGGCCAGTGTGTTTGACTGAAAATATTAGGTGTTAGTCTGACACTTGATACCACTAGAGGCGATTCGTGGGCAATTATATAGTTCTTTGTCGATTTTTAGATGTATTTGAATGCATTTTGTATGGCAGCGTTATTAAGGAGTGAATATGGAGGGCAAATACTTACTTACTTACTTATGTGGCCGATTTATGATTTAGACCGAATCGAGCATGCTTCGCTAGCCAGCTCTTTCCTTCGCTAATTGGCGCCAGTTAGAAATTCCAAGTGCTGACTAGTTTTCCAGTACTTGATCTTTCCACCGGAGGTTAGGTCTTCCTCTTCTGCGTCGTTCACCAGCGGGTTACGAATATAATACCTTCTTAGCCGGAGAGTGTTCTTCCATTGGCTTGACATGATCTAACCAGCGCAGACGCTGAATTTTAATGCACTTCATTATGTCGGTATCAGCATACAGTTCATACAGCTCATGGTTGTACCTTTTTCGATAGTCGCCACCAACGTAAATAGGTCCAAGGATCTTGTGTAAGATGGAGGGCAAGTATGTTTGGAAAAAATATTAAAGAGACAAAATTAACGACAGCTCCAAAGATCTTGTGTAAGATGGAGGGCAAGTATGTTTGGAAAAAATATTAAAGAGACAAAATTAACGACAGCTGGGGATAGACTTCAATCTTCTGAGGGCGATTACTGAGAGTTGGAAGAGCAAATTTTATTAAAAAAAAAAACTTTTTTGTAAGACAGCCCCTTTCAGAATTGAAGATTGAGGGTAAGTATGTTCGAAGAAAATGTTGCGGACTAACTATTAAAAGGGGTTGGCCATATATTTAAATCTTTTAGAAGTGATTCCTGGAACGTTATGTGCTTACTTGTCGAATTTTAAATGTTTTTGTGTTCATTTTGTATAGTGGTTCCTTACAGAGTATCGATAGAGGATAAGTAGGTATGTTGTAAAATTTAATGGGAGTCGGCCTTAACTTTTATCACTCTAGCGCCCATATCTTGATATATGTATATTGATAGAATAATAAGAAAAATGATGAAAAATCACTTTTTCCTACTTTTTGGAGTTGTTTTTTTTTCTTTTTATAAATTCGAATTGATTTTTCATTTAAAAACTAGAATTCGAGCTCAAAAATATATGGGAGATACATTGGGCAAACGCCTTAATGTATATATGTGGTTGGTACACACCCTCTGGCAAATTAATTAGCATGGCATATGTATATTTTTGTTATTAGTATGAAGTTTAGATTTATGAAAAAAATAAAATAATTTTTCAATTTTTTTGAACTTATTCACTAAGCGATGAAATATTTTTTTTTCTTTTCTTCTTCATCTTGAAATGTCAACGCATAATACAAACACATTTTCAAAGAAATTGTGATGAAGAGAAAAAAAAATTTGAAAATTTATTTTAGAAATTAGCACTAAATCGCAAGAAAATAAAAAGTAAAAATATTTCAAAAATTTATTTATTTTCAATAATTTCTTTTGTGTTGTCCCAATTTGTGAAGTAAATTTATGCTGCAGAATATGGTCTGTATTTCTTTTAGATTTAACACAATTGAAAAATGGTATTCTGTAAATATTTACAAAGGCTTATTTGAAGCAATTGTCGGTATTATCATTTAGTAAAAAACATATGTACGTAAAAAAAAAACATGTCTGAATGCCTGTACTTCCCTATTATTTTAGGTTTATCGATATTACGATATAGCTACGAATTTATGTATAGCTGAAGACTTCTGTACACATACACACACACATAAGCATTCAGGTACAAAGTACAATGTAAAGACCATTGCGTTCACACATATGTTTATTTCGATGGAAGAAGCAGGTAAGCAAGCGAGCAAGAAGAACTAGTTTTTTTTTCGCGCTAAAGATTTTCGTCAGTTTCCCGTCTTTTCTATGCGATTGTTGCATTGCCATTGTTATTGTTTTGATTTTTCTTTACCAATACTCATTCAAGAGAGAGAGAGAGAGAGAGACACACACGTATAGTGTGAACGTATTTCACATATGTTGAAAATGAAAATCAATGGAAAATCCATAAGAGAGAGTAAATAAAACAAAAAAATATATGATCATATGGTTTTACTTATGCACACTCACACGCAGCCACACATACACAATAGAGTGTTGAGCAAGCAAGAAGCAGCATTACATTTATCGCCATAAATAATAAAAGAAAAATACAAAAACAATAACAACACCAAAACAATAACATAACAAAGAATTCTCTGGGCGTCGTTGTCGACGACATCAGCGAGAATAATAACAATAATACACAGGCATATGCATTCACACACACACACACACACACACTTAATAAATATATATGGACAATAATAATGCCAGTCAGCCAGCAGCGATAAGAACAGGCAGAAAAACGAGGTTGTTCATGGCGTATCTAATAAAAATACAAAAGTACATAAAAATAAGAAATACAAAAAGCAAAAACAATTACATGTATGCGAGTGTAAAAACAAGTTTCTTAAAAAAAAAAAACAATTTCATCAAATTTGTAAGAAAATTTTTTGGCTGTTGCTATACGATGACGATAAAAAACTACAATCAAATAATAAAAAATGTGCCGCATAATGCCACATCGACGAGCCTCCACGCGTTAACCAATCAGCGCATGAAGTTTGACCCTCTCAGAAGCAATTATGACGGTCGTCAATGTTCACACACACACTCACATGCAGGTAAGCAATTCCATACACACACATACACATACATTGGCATACATAAATAGAAAAGTGTGTGTGTGTGTGTAAGAGACTATCGATCGAACAAACGAACGAACGAGTTCTATCCGCTTGATAGCCAGGTCGTTTCGTTTGCCTGCCATCTGCGCGTTTACCTATCGCTCAAATGAGAGCATATATAAACAAGATCAGCACATGAACAAGGCATCAGTTACTAGTCGCCTTAGTAAATGGAAAGATCAAGTGAATATTTCAGTGGTCTGAGAATAAAATTAATTTTTGATAAAAAACTTTGGAAGAACATAGAAAGGAAATCACAAATACAAACAAGAAAAACTAGTGTATAAAAAAAAAAAAAAATAAATAAAATAATAATTAAATTATTTTTGTGATATTTTCAATTGTGATCAATTGTGACTGAACATTTTTCATTAAGAAATAATAACAAAAAAAAAAAAAAAAGAACTCTTTCATTTTATAAAAGCAAACAAAAATTATATCAAAATGCCTGAAATTATAGAACAATCAAAAGAAACGTAAGTATTTACTATACTCCTATATATACAAATGAATATGTAAATAATAAGAAATGTGAAATCGATCAATTATTTACTTAAAATTTTTTGTTTTTATTTTGACTAATTTACAGTGCCATCCCTTTGAATTTTACGTCGCAAAATAAGAACAAGCAGAACAGAGATTTTGGCCTGTATGCTCATATTCGTGGCACTAATGTATCGTACGGTGACGACACGGCATTGACGCCCAGTGTACGCGCCTTTGTTGAGGAAACAGTGGCCTTGTGTCAGCCCGATCATGTACACATCTGTGATGGGTCGGACAAGGAGAACAAAATGTTGGTGAAACTCATGCTCGACGCGGGTACAATTGTGCCTCTGCCAAAGTATGAAAATTGCTGGTTGGCTCGTACCAATCCGGCTGATGTTGCCCGCGTCGAATCGAAAACGTTCATTTGCACTGATAGTCGTGAGGATACGATTCCAACACCGAAAGAAGGTGTCAAAGGCACTCTGGGCAATTGGATGACACCCGCCGACATGGATAAGGCTATTCAAGAGCGTTTTCCTGGCTGCATGAAGGGACGCATCATGTACGTGGTGCCCTTCAGCATGGGCCCAGTGGGTTCACCACTCTCAAAGATCGGTGTCGAGCTCACCGATTCGCCATATGTTGTCGCCTCAATGCGCATTATGACCAGAATGGGTGCAGCCGTCTTGGACGAACTACGCAAGTGTGATGAATTCGTAAGGGCTCTACATTCCGTCGGTACCCCAGCAAATGGGGTCGTTGAACGTACATCGTGGCCCTGCGATCCGGAGCGCACCATCATTTTGCACAAGCCCGACTCAAATCTGATTGTCTCCTATGGCTCCGGTTATGGTGGCAACTCGTTGTTGGGCAAGAAATGTTTTGCTCTGCGTATTGGCAGCACCATCGCTAAGAGAGAGGGCTGGCTCGCCGAGCATATGCTCATTTTGGGTGTCACCGATCCCAAAGGTGTGAAGCGATACATTACAGCTGCCTTCCCATCGGCTTGCGGCAAGACCAATTTGGCTATGCTGAATCCATCTTTGCCCGGCTACAAAGTGGAGTGTGTGGGTGATGATATTGCCTGGATGAAATTCGATAGCAATGGCGATTTGCGTGCCATCAATCCGGAGAACGGGTTCTTCGGTGTAGCGCCTGGCACTTCGGTGGAGACCAATCCAATTGCGATGAACACGATTTTCAAAAATACCATCTTCACCAATGTGGCCTACACCTCGGATGGTGGTGTTTACTGGGAAGGCATGGAAAGCAGTTTGGCTGAAGGTGTGCAAATCACCGATTGGTTGGGTAAGCCATGGACCAAGGAATGCGGCACTCCGGCTGCCCATCCAAATTCACGTTTCTGCACACCGGCTGCACAGTGTCCCATCATTGATGCTGCCTGGGAGGACCCCGTCGGAGTGCCCATAAGTGCCATACTCTTCGGCGGTCGCCGTCCTGCTGGTGTACCACTCATCTATGAGGGTCGCACTTGGGCTCATGGTGTTTTCATTGGTGCTGCTATGCGCAGCGAATCCACCGCAGCTGCTGAACACACCGGTAAGGTGATCATGCACGATCCCTTCGCTATGCGTCCATTCTTCGGCTACAACTTTGGCCACTACGTTAAGCATTGGTTGAGCATGGAGCAACGTGGTAAATTTCCAAAGATATTCCATGTCAATTGGTTCCGCAAGAATGCCAATGGCAAATTCATGTGGCCTGGATATGGTGATAACTCACGTGTCATTGATTGGATTCTACGACGTGTCAACGGTGAGCAATGCTTTGAAGATACAGCCGTTGGATATATACCAGCTAAGGGCCAGTTAAATTTAAATGGTATGCGTGAGCAAATCGATGTAGATGAGCTGTTTTCGTTGCCCAAAGACTTTTGGACTCAGGAAGTCAAAGATATTCGAACCTATTTCGAGTCACAGGTCGGCGCTGATTTGCCAGCTGAAATCTACGCTGAATTAGATACTCTGGAGAAACGTGTAGCAGCTATGTAAGCAGTTAACGCAACAAAATGAGACCTTTTATAATTAATTATCTCTTATAAAACTGTAAATAAGTATATTTAGAATTGTTTAAGTATTTAGTTGTAGGCGACATGCAAAATACCATGTTTAGAATTAAGAAGAAGATGAAAGAAGAAGAAGAAAATACTATAAAAATAAAAATAATAAAAATATACTATAGAAAATTTTAAATCATAACTGTTTTCATTCCAATGCATATTTTCTAATCCAGCGGCAGCAGCAACAAGAGCTTTACCATGGAAATTATTGTATATCTCTCGCTCTCTCGCTCTCTTGCTCTCTCTATGTCTCTTGTGAACAGTTTTGCCATATTTACAGTTTTAACTGTAAATTACAGTTTTTTAGACAAGCTCACAGTTTTTTAAAAATACGTCGTAGTACAAATTACAGTTTTTTATTTCAAATTTAAAAAGAGAAATAAAAAACATTTATATTTTTTTAATTTTAATAAAAGTATATTATATATTTGTCTACAGGGAACAGCACTGTAGATAAATAAATAAATGAAATCTCACGGGGACCCTGTGATTAAATTGCAACCATGCTTCGATATGGCAATTTGTTTGTCATTTGTGTATTGCTATTGTTTTCTGAGTGAAGAAGAAGAAGTTTTCTGTACGTTGGTGGTTGGTTTGATCTTTTTTCCGTTAAAAATGGACAAGTTTTGAACAAAAAGTGGTAAGAAATTTAAGAGTAAATGGAATTCGAATTTTTATGTCAAATTTTATAATTTAGGTAGTAGAAAACGACAAGGGAGTACTGAAAACGAAGCAAACCCGGTACATTCTCCGCAACTCACCATTCAAAATGAATTGTTTTGTGTTATGTTTTTTTAATAAAATTATAAAAAGAAACGTTATTTTACAAAAATCTCGTTTTTGAAGGTTACAGTTTTTTGGTTCAAAATACAGTTTTTTTTTGTCAGTTTCACAGTTTTTTGAAAAAAAAAATCTGGCAACATTGCTTGTGAAAGCCATACAAGTACTCGGTGGTGGTAGTGTATTAAAAGGTGATGTTCCTTGAACAGTTGTTTTGCCATTTCTAATACTAAGAGAGCAAAAAAAAAAGTAATGCGCATCAGTAGACCATGCAGAGAGTCACAACTCGTTTGAGTCTGAAAGTTGGAGTGAAATGACGTGTTAATTATTACAAAATTAAATAGTCTCCAAAATGAGCCCACTATGTAATGAAGTTATTCAAAAAGAGAGAGAGAGAGAGAGAAATTTAAATTGAGCATAATGTAATGAGGTAATGTTTTGTTTTAAAAATTTCGTGACCAAAAGATGCTCACATATTTTTTTTATAATGTCGTAGTTGCTGTCGTAGCACTACCACCTTTTTAGTTGCAGCATATACATACTTTGATTTAGTGGCAAGCTTTTTTACTCCAAAAGCAGCGATCTACCCTTATTTTATGCCTTCAAATATATGAAGAAATTCGCAAATAATTGCAGTTCAATTTTAGCACCGTTGCTGGCACTACACGCAAAGTGAAATATTAATCGTGGCGGTCGACCCTTGAATTGAAGTTCATCAGTGAGTGTGTCGTCTCCCAGTAATTGTGGTAGCATCAATAGCAATTGTAGTACGTTGGTCGTGGTGGTTTGATTGTTGCTGTGTGTATGTGTGTGTTTGTAGTGAGTGATTTAATACAAAAAAAAAAAAAAAGGCAAAAAATATTAAACCAGAAATTGTGTTGAACTCAGCAGAGCAAAAGATGAAAATTATTATGTGTTTAAATGTACGTCAAATACAGGAGGATGACGACGATGTTGACGATAAAAACGTATTGCAATAAGAGTCGAAGCAACAGTGTTTCAACAATTAAAAGTTCATCATCATCATCATCAACATCATCACCATCAATAGCATCAGCATCAGCATCTCTTTGGATAATGGTAAATGAAACAATTAAGGAAACTCATCAGATACACACACACACACACATATACACACATACATGGTCATAAAATATATACTGATACCGTGTAATGGGCATTAAACCCATTCGAAAAGGATTACATTGTATGAATGTATGTTGCAACACTTGTTGCTTTACAAAGATTCATTATGGTATGTGCAATTTACGTGTCTACTTCAGAATCCCCTTGGTATGCTTAGTAAGAGTACAAGTATTTTATAGCAGTGGGAGGGAGGCTCATTAAAAACGACATTGTAGACAAACGACAAGCAGACAATGGCACACAGCCAGCAACTAGCATAAATTTACATAAGCATTTCTTTGTGAAGCACTAGCAACGGTGGCAGCAACAAAGCAGTTACATACACACACACACACACGCATACGCATACGAAATCAATATACAGAATTTTTCATTGTTGTATTTATTTGAATAGTTGAACTGTTATTGTAAGTAGGTACTTGAAGAGACGAGTACACCCATACAATCACATGTACATATGTATGTATGTACTATTTGTTTGCTTGATGATGGGTAGTTCGTTATAGCAAGTTTGCATTCAAATGACCCTCATAGTGAAATTGCATGTTATTGGATAGACGGTTGATTATTTTTCCTTTATCTATGTCTCTCTCTCTCTCTCTCTCTCTGTCTCTCTCATCACAATAATGATGGAAGGATGCAAAAGAAAAAAATCATAAGTTTTGTTGCTGCTGTCAACTAGTCAACAGGTACACGCACTTAACTCATATATAATGCAGCAGAATGTACGACGTCGTGTAGCTAATACGCAAACCCAAGATGGCGGGGTGAATTTAATGTATATGCTGATGAAGTGGAGAAATGTGAATAATAAATGAAAATGAAGACATTTAGGTAGGAGGTGAGGTGATGTTCGAAGTTCTGAAAATTAGCTATTGCTTTAAGACACACACACACACACACACACACGCAATGGCGCACAAACATACACATCCGAGTATAAGTAGTGGCTGTTAGATTTTGATTTTTTTTGTTGGCCACTGCTCTCGCATAATTCTCTGCAAATCTTCATACATTTATGGCGACAGCAATATATAATATGCTTATGCCCGAGGGCATTTTTCTTATTTCGTTCGTTGGCTTATATTAAAAAAACATAAAAGCATAAAGTATTTTTGTTTACCTTCGTCGTTTTCCACGAAAAACGGTAACCTTTTGCTTCGGCTGGGTAATATTGTTGTAGGTACGACACATTTGCTTCGTTCCGCTTGTTGTACAGGAGAAATATGATATATAGAGTTGGATGTGAGAAAAAAAAATATACAATAAGGTGAAATATAAAGGAAGAAAAATATAAAAAATTATCTAAAATATAATTTGCACTTTTTTGTTCTGTTTTCTTCTTCTTCTTCTTCTTCTTCATTTGTGTCCTATGATTATCTTTATTTTATTTACGTCCCACACATTTCATAGCGTTAGAAGAACAAATAAGAATACTTAAAAGAACTCACAACAAAATAACAATCATTCAACAGCAACAACAATAACAACAACAACAACAATTAAAAGTCATCATCACCATAATCTCCGGTTTGGCACGCAATTCACTCGTAAGCTCCCGATTTCCTGTGAAAATGGAAAATCAACATCAACATCAACATCAATATCAACATCAGCATCAGCACAGTTGGGATGAGACATACACTGCAACGGCAATCAATAATACTACACAACAACAGAAACAGCAAACGCATTCGCAAACTATGATAAAAGCACCCACAAGAGCAGCCTCATCACCATTGCCGTATAAATGTCCACAATCACCGAGGTATGTTCATAAAAAAAAAAAAATTAATTAATGTGTGGCACTTATAAGCCCCGAAGGACTCTTTGTCTATTGGACAGTATTAGAAAAGCCCTACTTAATCTATTAATACAAGCTTGCCTACAGGTGGGCACCGTTCGAAAGAAAAATCATTTCTATATTACATTTATGCTTCAGCCGTGGATTGAATCCACGACCTACAGATCAGAAGGTCAACGCATTAACCACTGAGCTACGACACCCTGAGGTGCGTTCATAGCCACACATATACAGAGGGTGCTTTTTTAATGATATAAGTAAACAAAAAGAAAAAAAAATGGAACGCTTAATTTCTGTGATATCAGAGACTAGAGCCCCTAATATATGGTGGATGCACAGACGTACTTTCGGAAAAAAAAACATATTTTTGTGCTGCAGATAGACGTGATTTTCATCTTACAACGTTGATAAAAATAATCGCATATGCCAAACTTCAGCTCTATAGTTTTATTTGTTTGGCTCAAAATCTACAAATATTCATTTGAAAACATAAATTTGTATTAGACGTAGAAGTGATTTTTTTCAGATTCCATGAAATTTTGCAACACATTCAATTATCTGCATATATAATCAAATGCACCAAATTTCAGCTTTATAACTTTATATTTTCCTACGCAAAGTATGGAAAAATTACATTCGGAAGCATAAGTTTGTATGGGAGCTAGGATAAATTTTCATCCGATTTAGCCCATTTTCAAATATGTCTATTAGTTTAAAAATATAGTCTCATGTATTAAATTTCAGCATGATAACTTTACATTTTCGTGCACAATGTATGATACCACTCAAACGAAAGCATACGTTTGTATGGGAGCTAGGATAAATTTTCATCCGATTTAGCCCATTTTCAAATATGTCTATTAATTAACAAATATAGTCTAATGTATTAAATTTCAGCGTGATAACTCGACATTTTTGCGAGCAATGTATAAAATCAGTCAAACGAAAACATACGTTTGTATGGGAGGTAGAAGAAATTTGTATCCGATTTAGCCCATTTTCAAATATGTCTATTAGTTAGCAAATATGGTCGCGCGTATTAAATTTCAGCGTGATAACTTTACATTTTCGTGCGCAATGTATGAAACCACTCAAACGAAAGCATACGTTTGTATGGGAGCTAGGAGGAGTTTTTATCCGATTTAGCACATTTTTAAATATGTCTATTATTTAACAAATATAGTCCTATGTATTAAATTTCAGCGTGATAATTTTACATCTTCGTACGCAATGTATGAGATCAGTCAAACGAAAGCATAACTTTGCATGGAAGGTAGGCGTGATTTTAATACGATTAAATCCATTTTTGAGTATGTCTATTAATTAATAAATATAATCGTATGCACCGAATTTTAACCTCGAAAACTTTATATTTCACATACACAATGTATGAACAGCATATTTTTATATGGTGGGTCAGTGTGGCTTTCATTTTTTATCGACTCTTATATTCATTGGGGAAAATAATCTTATGTAAAGTCTACAGCATGCTGAACGATTGTCTTTTTGAATGATTACCCAGAAAGTACAGTATACTTTTGATGATATGGCATATCGAACAACAACAAAAGTCGCTTGATTGAATGATTTAGTCAACCTTAATTATTCACAGAAAGAAAGACCCTCTCTAAAAGAGCGCCCTTTAAACGCATACCATAGTTCATACAATTGACTTGTTGAGCGCATAATTACCCTTTTTATACCCTGCATAATGCAATATGCATGGTATATTCATTTCGGTCAGATGTTTGTGTCCACTTGAAGGAATCTCCGGAGATATAGACATGGATATATATTCGTGATCAGCGTCGATTAAATTTTCGATTTAACGATGTCCGTCCGTCCGTCCGTCCGTCCGTCCGTCTGTCTGTCACCTGGCTGGTTCGCACGATAACTTGAGTAAATATTGAGCTATTTCGATGAAATTTGGCATAAGTAATCTATGATCCAAGGGTACGGAGGGGATTGATATTGGGCATGATCGGTCAATAACCACGCCCACACCAAGCATTCAAAGCGACTAACCTCGAAATTTTCAAAATCTTTAACTTGCTATAACTCACATAATATACGACTTGGGACAACAATATTTGGCACATAGACTTACATTATACTACTATATAACCTCGCCAAAAGTGGGTGAGCCACGCCTACTTTCTAGCGTAGCTCCCATACAAAGTGTCTGTACTTCTTTTAAATTGAAACAGCTGTAACTTCTACAATATTCTGTCTAGAATAACCATAATTGACACTTAGATTAACATGGTAGTCGGAAATAATATGGCAGAAAATCAATGTGCCACGCCCACTCCTTTTTGGGTCTGCCATACAAAGTTGCGGAAATTAAAAAAATGTTACCGGTTATAACTTGCAAACTATTCAGCGTAGAATAACGAGATTTAAGGTGTGGATTAGTATTGTACAAGCAACTAGGCTCACAGAAAATGGGCGCATCACGCCCACTGTTTATCGTAGCCCCCATACAAATTTTAAATTGAAACAGCTGTAACTTCGGCAATCTTCTGTCTAGAATAACCATAATTGACACTTAAATTAATATCGTAGTCGGCAAAAATCTGGCAGAAAATCATTGTGCCACGTCCACTCTTTCATGAGTCTCCCATACAAAGTCAAGGGAATTAAACTAAAACTTTTAAGCTCCATAACTTACAAACCATTTAGCGTAGGACAACGAGATTGAAGGTGTGGATTAGTATTGTACAAGCAACTAGGCTCACAGAAAATGGGCGCATCACGCCCACTGTTTATCGTAGCCCCCATACAAATTTTAAATTGAAACAGCTGTAACTTCGGCAATCTTCTGTCTAGAATAACCATAATTGACACTTAAATTAATATCGTAGTCGGCAAAAATCTGGCAGAAAATCATTGTGCCACGTCCACTCTTTCATGAGTCTCCCATACAAAGTCAAGGGAATTAAACTAAAACTTTTAAGCTCCATAACTTACAAACCATTTAGCGTAGGACAACGAGATTGAAGGTGTGGATTAGTGTTGTACAAGCAACTAGGCTCACAGAAAATGGGCGCACCACGCCCAGTGTTTATCGTAGCCCCCATACAAATTTTAAATTGAAACAGCTGTAACTTCGGCAATCTTCTGTCTAGAATAACCATAATTGACACTTAAATTAATATCGTAGTCAGCAAAAATCTGGCAGAAAATCAGTGTGCCACGCCTACTCCTTCATGGGTCTCCCATACAAAGTCAAGGGAATTAAACTAAAACTGTTAAGCGCCATAACTTATAAACCATTTAGCGTAAAAGAACGAGATTTTAGGTATGGATTAGTATTGTAGGAGCAACTAGACTCACAGGAAATGGACGCGCCACGCCCACTGTTGATAGTAGCCGCCATACAAAATGACCGAATTTCTTTTAAATTGAAATAGCTGTAACTTCTGTATCCTTCTGTCTAGAACAATCATAATTAACACTTAGGTTAATATGGTAGTCGGAAATAATCTGGCGAAAAATCAGCGTACCACGCCCACTTCTTATTGGGGCTCCCATACAAAGTTGAGGAAATTAAACAAAAATGTTAACCACCATAACTTAGAAACTATTCAACGTAGGACACCAAATTTAAGGTGTGGATTAACGTTGAAAAATTAATTGGATTTACTAGAAAGTGGTAAGCTACGCCCACTTTTATATAGCTCCCATACTAAGCCTCGGAATTATCTTAAAATCCTTTTACTTCGTCAAAGTCAACCATATTTCGGGTGTAAATTAGTAGTATATGCAAAAATTGTTTTTCTAAAAGTGGAAATAAAAGAAAAAGATGGATATTCGAGTAAACTTTTTATATACAAATCTACATATGCAGGGTATAGTTTGGTCGGCCCCAGCCGACTGTAAGGAGATTTTTTTATTTAACTACATACATACATGCATATGTATATGCATATTATGTATGTATGCAAAGAGCAGATGTGATACTCGTGCATCATCGTTTTCTCGTTTGTTGTTTTTCTTGTTAAAAGCTTTCATATGCAACCGATTGGCAACTTGTACGATTCATCATCTCCACCGCCACCACCACCGCGTAGTCCTTCGACACGTAGCAATTACAGCACACACAGTAATTTTACTGGTGGTGGTGGTGGTGGTGGTGTTCGCTATGATAATCCACCACGTAGTCCAAAAATTACGACAACATCATATGCGAACGACAGTTGTGATGACGCGTCATCCACACCCTCCTACTATCAGACGCCAACGTCGGGTTCACATTCCCCCAAGGGTATGTCTTCTAGGGAGAATTCATTGGATTCACCGTCATGTGCAACATTTCTCAGTGGTCGTACACTGGCTTCGCCACGTCGCAGTCCCAAATCACCGCGAACGTTTAACTTTGACGCAATCAGCCCCCATATGGATGCGACGAATAAGAAATTCGAATATTATGAACCAATTTCACCGGAAGACGACCTTGCTTGTGGCTCTGCTGGTAGTGCAACATATTTTGAACCAATGCTTTCGCCCAAAATCTTTGAACCACGCCGTCAGAATTCAAAAAAACTTGTACGTTCAATGCCGGTGGAGAAAATGCCACGGATTTTTAGTGGCACTGAAATTACGACAACTGTGAAGCACACAGAGTGGGAACTGTTACCAACTGTATCTAATTTGGATGAGCATTGCCTCAGCAGTGAAGCGTACTATATGAAACGGGATTCGTGTGTCACAGAGAGTACGCAACTGTCTGTCGAATCGAATGAGACTGCATGTAGCACTGTGGCGACCACAACAACTTCATACAATTATTCTGAACATTCGAAGCATGCACCGTCAGAGCAGAGCTATTCGACCACGCCGTTATTGGAGAAAGAACATGCGGAAATGAAAAAACGTCGACATGCCATCAACATTACATCCAATCCGGGATATCAGGTAATCAGTGATGAAAATGATATGCTATGCTGTCTTGAAATATATTTATAAAATGCAAATATTATACTTAGGTTTTGCATAGTTCACATTCGACATTAGATCGCACATGCTCGGACAGTGTTGTTTCAATGCGATATCGCAAGTCGACAAGTGATTTGACCAAAGATTCCGACAACAATTTGAACAAACAAAAAGATTTGGGCGACTCGTCGGGTGGCAATTGCCATAAACCACGTCGTCGTGGCAGCTCTAAAGGTGGTCTCGCCTATTTGGCCAGCCGTCGCAGCTCACGCGATTCAATGAAGAGCGCCTGTTCGAATACGTCCATATTTTCGAATGATGACATTGGACCATTAACTTTTCAATCATCAAATCGT
This sequence comes from Megamerina dolium, assembly GCA_963854835.1. NCBI lineage: Eukaryota > Metazoa > Arthropoda > Insecta > Diptera > Megamerinidae > Megamerina > Megamerina dolium. Next base: position 1,997,014 of record OY978525.1, read on the forward strand.
GGTCAACAAAGACGTACATCAAATTTTCTCGAATTACCTGGTGTGTAATCGATTTTCATAAAAAACAAAAAACAAAAATCAAAATTAAAATTTTATTACAGTACCTGATCACGTACGACCTCGTGTATGTTCCTTACCGGATCGGCCATATAATCCACGTTTCAGCGACGACTTGTATCGGCTGCGTCACTTTTCGATTAGCAAAGGCAATGTTGTCAACTGTGGCGATTCCATAATATCGCGCCGTTCGCGCAGTAATACTAGCGTTAATTCAACAAATAGCAGGTGAGTCCCAGAAGTGACGAATTAGCGTTGCAAAGCAAGCAATTGGAACTGTATCAGAGTAACGTTTAGCGCAAAGCAAAATCATATACTGAAAATTTAAGCAGATCTAATGTATTTCCATGTACAAAAGCTATGTTCGATAAAAAACTCTTCATTTATTTCTAGAGCTAGTGAGCGCTCACCGTTCGATGGCTCTTGTTGTGGTGGCGGTTATGCAAATGTCGATTCTTTGCCAGTGTCACCAGATGACACCGATAATCCGGAACCATCGTCACCACGAAGATATCGTATTGTCATGATGGGTGATTCCGGTGTGGGCAAAACTGCTCTGGTCGCTCAATTTACGTCATCCGATTACATAAATACATACGATGCAAGCTTGGGTAAGTTAATCGTATATCGTACCAATGGGTTATGTACGTATGTATGTACATTGACCACACACACTTCCAACCTAAGACATCGAAATTTTTGTAACGATATGAGGTCACTGCCAGAAAATATCACACAAAACATGCAAATAATAGCGTCTTATTTGCATAGCGAACGCAAAGTGGCAATATATTTGACAATTATTTCGCATTAGATTTAGGTTACACTTTGGTGGTTTTTAGTTAATGATTATAATTTGAGTTTTAGATGATGAATTTGGTGAAAAGACGGTTTGCATATTATTGGACGGTGAAGAATCTGAATTGGTATTCATTGACCATCCAAGTGTTGAAATGAGCGTAAGTTCATCATAATGAATATCAAACAAATTTGCCTTTGCTAAATTCAATGATTTTTATTTTTGTTTTTAGGTTGAGAACTCTTTATCCACATATGAGCCACACTGTTGTGTGGTAGTTTTCTCCGTGATGGATAACTCATCGTTTCGCGTTGCTGAAGAAATTATTAATTATTTGTGGCGTGAGAACTATACTAAAGATAAGGCGGTCATTCTGGTGGGCAATAAGGTTGATTTGGCACGTGCAAGAGTTATTACAACGCAAGGTAAGTGTGTAATCGGTGCTATTAAATCGCTCATGTATGCTACTACCTAATAACTACTAGCAATGTGTACCATATTATTGTTGTTGTTATTATAAGTATAATTATTTTGTGTGTATTTTCCCATTTTTTCTTTTAGATGGGAAAACTTTGGCTGCATCACGCGATGTCAAATTTATTGAGACGTCCGGCGGTATGGAACATAATGTAGATGAACTACTTGTTGGTATATTGAAACAGGTACCAAATTAGAGATTATATTTGAATATACTTTGTTGATAAGTTGGAATTTAGTTTCATGTCTCTTCATAATTTATTTTACTATACACAAAATATCTTTGAATTTTTTTTTTCTGTCTTTTTTTTTTTTTTGTGTTTTTGATTTGCAGGTACGTCTAAAGGAACGCCGTGAAAAGAAAGCTACCTCATCGAAAATGAAAACTTCCCGTACACACATATCTCTGCATATGGCAAAGGAAATTTTACAAAAAATTTGCCTTAGCGATATTTCAAAAACGAAGAGCTGTGAAAATTTGCATGTACTCTAAATGCTACACAGAGGCTAAATTTAATCATTCCGTAATACATACAAACTCGTATAGTACAAACAGTATGTAACATAGATACTCTTACCAACATTCCGTACATAATTTACAGACAGACAGCTGGAATGCCTTGAATTTGTAGCTATTTCATCTTTCAATATATGTTTTTTTTTTTTTGGAATGCTGCAGGTACGTATTGTATTTTCATATGTACATGTACATTAGATCTGTTCTGATATTTACAATATTGCATTTTTTTTATAATTTGAAATATTTTTCTAAAAGTTGGATGCAAGAAAGACTTTAATCTCATTTTTGGCTGTTGTTATTGGAGTTTGTTTGGGGAAAAATATGAATAACAAAGTCACACAAAATATAAACATTTTTATATGATTTTTTTTTTTTGGGTAGTTTGTTTGATTCGAATAATTTACATTTCGTCCCTAATTTCAAAAAATTGTGAAAATTCAAAATTCTCCAAAAATACACAGAACCTATTATAAATGGGTTACATGTAGGACATTCTCACCCACAGTTTTTCTCATCGGCAATTGTTCTGAACATCTTGAAGCCCATTGGAGAAATTGGCGTCATACATTTGATCCACTTATACGAGGGTTGCCTTTTATAGTACATTTTCGTCAAATCTAACATTTCCATTAGAAAGTTTGACATTTTTTAGCATAAATGTACTTAGAACCTTTTGATCTACAAGCGCTATTTGTATGGTTTACAATGATTTGAAAAACGCATCTCGATCAAAAAATGGATTTAACTCGAGAACATTTTAGAACTATGATTTTTTACGATTTTCGAAGTGAATTACCTCAACAACAATGCTTCGATTGCTTTCATGCGGCATTTGCCGATGAAGCACCAAATCTTCACACAATTAATTAATAACTAGTTTAACGAATTCAAGCGTGGTCGCCGTTCGTTCCAGGATGAATTTCGTGAAGGTTGTCCAAAATCGGACATTGCGCCAGAAATCATTGATGCTGTGCGTGAACTGATAATGAAAGATTGTCATGTGACATATCGTGAGATAGAGGCACCCTTGGGCATTAGTTCCACCGCAGTGCATTCGATATTGCATGAACACTTAGCTGTAAGAAAGATTTGTGGTACTTCGAAAGACGTGTGAGTCCGATACAAAACATCAATCGACCGTTTGGGTCTTCCAAGACGAGCCATACCCCAAAAAAACCCATATTTTGGAAGTGTCTCTGTCGGAGCGGCAAAAGTGCTTCGACAATTGGTTTGAGCGCATGCTCAAGTATGAAAACCTTCATGGAGAATACTTTGAAAAACAATAAAATAATTTTTGATGAGAAACAAATAGAAAATAAAATAAATATGTGGCACTTAAAGCCCCAAAGGGCTCATTGGCTGAGCTTCTCTTCCATTACTGTTGTGCGTCTTAAATTTGGACAGTATTAGAAGGGACCTACCTATTTTAGCCGGTTCCGAACTGCAGAACACTTGTGACATCACTTTTTCTGAGCTTTGTCACAGAGTTCTTTAAGAAGCTTTTCCATGGCAAGTTGTTACTGTCGGAAGAATTGCCAATTGCTTGCCGACAGGTGGGTACCATTCGAAAGAAAAATCTTATCGATATTAAATTTGTTATGCATCAGCCGGGGATTGAACCACGACCTACAGATCAGAAGGCGAACACACTAACCACCAGAAACAAATGCATTTTCATAATTTTTAAAGAAAACTTAATCTATCTTCTAAACGTACTTACTTTCTATCATTACTCCTTTGGAAAGAGTTCTCTAATCTTAATATCTAATAATCTAATAATAATCTAATCTAATCTAAGGTTAATCTTTAAATCGACTGAAAATCGATAAATAATCACATAAATGCTCAGAAATCTCCCATAGGGTGATGTAATGTATAATCATTCATTCTCACTTCTCTCAGGTTGCTTCATGAGGGGTGAAATCTATGACCGATCTTTATTAACTTTATTAATTGTTAGTCTTTTGGGAGGGCTTCCCTGTAAAATTAACTTTAAAAACACATGAAAATCGACGAATAACCTCACAAATGCTCAGAAATCGCTCATAGAGTGACTTGATGTATAACTATTCGTTCTCACTTCTCTCAGGTTTCTTCATGAGGGGTGAAATCTATGACCGATCTTTATTAACTTTATTAATTTTTAGTCTTTTGGGAGGGCTTACCTGTGAAATTTACTTTAAAAACTCATGAAAATCGACGAATAACCTCACAAATGCTCAGAAATCGCATCTAGAGTAGTAAGATGTGTAAGCGATCGCCACTAATTTTCTGTTATCAATATTTTTTTTGAACACACTTACTCCCTATCCTTAGTTCTCAGATGCTTTCCAACAAAATTACGTTAAAAGCACATGAAAATCAAAATATTACCACTTAATTGCTTAGAAATTAGCCTTGCAGCGGTGAAATATTGTTACAAAAACACATTAATTTTCTCTGTTTAACATTTTTTTTCTTCTGAAAATAGAGGCTTTCCCACAAAATTGACGTTGTTATGTATTTCACTTCTACAGGATAATCACAAAGAATTTTATGTAACAGATCTAATGTGGTATATATGTAAGAATTTGAATTTGTAATTGATATTTAAGCAAGTCAATCAAAAATAATATAAATACATAGGTATAAAAGTGTAGGTGAATACTTTGATGAATCTCAAGCAAATCGAATCAAGGGCGATAAATATATGTATGCACATATGTACAGTTTAGGCAGAAAAACAAAAATGTAGTAGAGTAGAGGGTGTTATTTAATAAATAAATACATATATTTAGATATAGAAAAAAAAAACAACAAAAAATATGCAAAAGAAGAAATAGAAACAAATACAAGCGCATAGAGACCAAAGAACGTTAATGAAATTACTGTACATATCTGCAAGTATATTCATATACAAATAAATAATATAATGAATTGCTAGATGATTAGCAAAGTTATGCAGGCATTCGTAAATTACATATACACAATTATATTGTGAATATTTCGGGTCAGACTTTTGAAAGAAACATATTATTCAAAGGCATTTTTCAATATACGATATGGTACATACAATATAAATACCTAAATGTGTACCTATACTAATCGTATTTAGAAGATACTTGTATATGTACACAGAAGTATTTATTTACATAAAAGTTAACAGAATTTAAATTGAACCCATTCTCCTATACACACACACTCATCTATAAACCAGTATGTAACCATAGTACCACTAACTAGGGGAATCAATACTAATTTGTGATTATATTATCGGGCTTTGGTGAAAGGTTCAAAAGTTGACTGGTTTGCATTAATATTTTGCTCTTGGTCAAATAAATCATCATAAAAAGTCAACTTTCAAAAATTATTGTTTTTCGCATAATTTATTGTAGTTTCTGATAAATTTAAATCAAAATACCACATCGATCAAAAGGTTCCCGCTCCCATTGTTCCAATTTAAATTCTGTTTTTTTTTTGTTAAGTTGGTACATCTGTTGTTGATGTTCCCTTTAAATCTTAGCGTTATAGCTTGACATTTGCAAAAGTTACGTAGCCAAAAGTACATCTATCTCTGGGTGTGTTAGCGATTTTTTTCAATTTTCAATCAATTTCATGCAAAAAAGAGACAGTGTTGACGTCGCAAAAGACATGATTTACGAGGCTCAATCTGATCCCACATTTATCAAAAGGATCATTACTGGAGACGAGACGTGGGTTTATGAGTACGACGGAAAGATACCAGAATTGTGTGCAGAAAACTCGTGGATTTTGCACCATGATAACGCACCGTCGCACAGTGCCATTATTATTCGTCCAACATCCAACAGCTACCGAATTCACCTAATTTGGCTCCCTGTGACTTCTTTCTGTTCAATCGAGTTAAAAAACCATTACGGGGGACGCGTTTCAGCAGCCGAGAGGAAGTAATAGAAAAATCGCAGGAAGCATTCAAATTGGAAAGATGGGAGCACCACACGGTGGTTATTCCGGGAACTTTTTGATCAAGGTGGTATAAGGTCTAGTAAAAGGAAATAATTTTTGTATTAAATTGAAGGTTTTATTTAGCATGATCCGATTTAGATCCGAATATGCACCGTTTTGTTCGATGACTTGTTGCCTTTTTGAAGATAATTTCATAATGTCACTCTCTTAGAAACCCTCGTCCCTATTGGCAAAAAACTGGGACAGTCGAGTTTCAGAAAGCTTCTCTTTTTCACCAGCAAAATCATTCGCCATAGACAGGAACAGGTAGTAATCACTTGGTGCCAGGTCCAGACTATAAGATGGATGCATGAAAACCTCCCAACCAAGCTCCCGGAGCTTCTGGCGAGTCACTATCGATGTGTGTGGCTTGACGTTGTCCTGTTGGAACACAATTCCTCTCCTATTGGCCAAAGCTGGCCGCTTCTGAGCGATTGCTTCCTTCAGACGGTCAAATTGTTGACAGTACAAGTCCGAATTAAGATTTTGGCCGTAGGGGAGTAGCTCATAGTAGATGATACCCTGCCAATCCTACCAAACACATAGCAAAACCTTCCTGACCGTAAATCCTGGCTTGACCACCGTTTGCTCCGGTTCACCGCGATTCGATCATCACGACCGTTTTCGCTTGACGTTGTCGTAAGTGACCCACTTTTCATCACCAGCAACCATCCGCTTCAGAAATGGATCGATTTTGTTGCGATTCGCAAATGGATGTGCGATCGATGAGGTGCGTTAACTCGTGTGGCACCCATACATCGAGCGTCTTTTTGTATCCAGACTTATTTAAATGCTTCCAAACGGTTTTTTGTGCAATGTTTAGCTCCTGGGCAATAGAAACAGTGCTTACATGATGGTCAGACTCGACGATTTCCATTATTTTATCGATATTTTTGACAATTGGCCTTCCAGAGCGTGGTGCATCTTTGACATCAAAATTATCGGAACGGAATCGACGAAACCAAAATTGCACGTTATTGACTGTTACAGTATCAGGACCATAAACATTATTCACATTTTCAACCGTCTGGCTTGCGTTTTCGCCTTTATCGAAGAAGAACTGTAAAATATGGCATATTTTCTTTTTACTGGTGTCCATCTTTGACGCGTGCTCAAACTGAAAAGTTTATTTAGTACGAAATTCTATATTTCTAACGCCATCTAGTGGAAGCAGATCGCACTTACTACACCTAATATATAAAATTTTACACGTTTGTATGAAAATTGATAAAAAATTTCACCAAATTGCTAAAAAAAAATCTCATAATCATAACTTATAGAGATAACTTGCATTTTGGACAGTTTTTTTTTATTAAAGTTAGCCTACGAAACTCAGAGAGAGGGCAGCCACATAACCTAACCTAACCTAGCCTACGAAAAATATTTGCAAAGAAACTAAAATCTATATATTGCTACATTTTGTTATGTTTCAAAAAGATTGCATCAATAAATGTGCTTCGGTATTGAATGCCCTAGCATTAGTTGTGCAATGAATGGCTTCTATGAAGTGAGATATTTGAAATTAATGTGTTCGCATGTGTTTTGAGACTACGACGACTGTTTACTGACTGATAACCCCAAAAATACTGCTGCTGCTCTAAGTTATAATCCATCAATATAACGTACATATATTACAAATATCTGATATATACATATGCTCATATGTACGAGTACTATGTGTGGATGCCCAAATATCATAGGCAAATGTGCTGCCTATGATGTTTATGAAATGACTTATGTATGCATGTGTACGAATATCAAAGTTTGTTTGATAATGTTCACATAAATTATCCTGCAGCAAATTAATAAGTCTATCAAATACTAGCGCTTAATTGTAGTAAGTAGTAGTAGGCTACCGAATGGAGAAGCTGTATTGAGGCTTATGCCTTGTCATGTCATGTCTTCACTTTATGCTCGTCATTGTTAAAGAAGACAAACTGTTGCAAGTTGGTACATAAGCAATATGTATATTGCTTATATTTATAGTCAAGTAATAAATACCAGTCACCAAAGACATTTTCTTTGTCTCACTCTCAAATTTCAAAATGCTTTAACATTAAAATGCAATTCAACGCAATTATTCACATTTTGCAAATCGCTTTAAAGTTAGACACTTCTCATATTGCTATTTATTAGTAAATACAATATTAAATTTCGATCCCATTTTCCTATTGAAAGGATTTTAGTTTCTTATATTACGAGGTCGATCCCAGAACTACCCGACCTAACAGATAAAACACAACAAATGTGTGGAAATTTTTTCTTTATTTTTCAATATAATCTCCATTTAGCTCTATACACTTTTCTCAGCGATATTCTATAGCTTCGATACCCTGTTTATAGTATGAACTGTTTAGCTCATTGAAAAAGCCATCTACCGCAGACTCCAGCTCTTCTTTGTTTGCAAATCTTCTACCACTAAGCCATTTTTTCAAATTTAGACATAGAAAATAATCCGAGGGAGCTAAATCTGGTGAATAAGGTGCGAGCTGAAGCAAAAGCGAGCTTTAACTCATTGATTTGGGGCATTGTCTTGATGAAACAACACTTTCTTTTTCGCTAAATGCGGCCTTTTTGCATTAATTTCATCACTTAAATGCTGCAACAAATTAGCATAATACACGCCATTGATTTTTTTTTCCTTTTTGCATCCCAAAAAACAGACGCCATAACCTTGCCTGCAGATGGAACTGTCTTCGCCTTCTTTGGACACGTTTCGCCCCTTTCAGTCCATTGTTTTGACTGCTCCTTTGTCTCACGTGTGAAGTGGTGGACCCATGTCTCATCCATAGTTACGAATCGACGTAAAAACTCGTCTTTATTACTGTGAAACATCGCCAAACACTCTATAGAAACATCTTCACGTCGTTGTTTTTGTTCTATTGTGAGCAAACCCGGCACCCATCTTGCACACAGCTTTTGCATCTCCAAATTTTCGGTCACTATACGATATATAGCACTTTTTGAAATGCCTGTACTTTCACCTAGCTCACGCACCTTCAGCCGGCGATCATCCAATAGCATTTTGTGGATTTTATTAACCGTTTCTGGCGTGGCCACGTTCGTTTTAGTAGCTCGTTTAAACTCTGCCATCCAATATTTTATAGTCGTAAACGAAGGAGCAGACTCCCCCCGAGTAGAATCTAGTTTGGCTTTAATATTCGTTGGACTGAGACCTTTCAAATGAAAGTATTGAATTACATAACGGGGTGGCCAATTTTTTCCATGTTTACAAATTCACTGAGGCCGTTAACTTTCGATGGCTCAAAAAAAAAAAAAAATACTTAAGAACGTGGCGCCTTGAAACTTAAAACATATGTTTTATAAGGTTGCCACTTTTCGCCAAAGTAATTTTTTCAAATTACTGCCGCCATCTATATGTCAGGTCGGGTAGTTCCGGGACCGCGTTCGTGTGATTAGGCTGATCAGTTAAATCAAATAATTTCTTCGCTTATTTTGTATAAAACGGACATTTCTTTCATATGGCTCTCTTCGGTATCAGTTGGTAGGTTTGCGTTTCCCTAATTTGGACCGTCTATTGCATTGCCTCTCTATATAGAAATTGGAACCCTCATAATTTTTATCTTGTAGTGTATTATTATAAAAATTCGTGATACATTCGATTACGGTTCTAGAAAATTATTTTAGATTTTCTAGGGTCTTCAGTGGATCTTCGCTATTAATGCAAAATATCAGGTAGTAGATATCTATAACATGTTAACCTTGAAAATAATAGCATGATTCGTTTAAATTTCGAACATTATTAACCTTCCAGCTACAATAGAGTATAATTATGTATACATCTTTAAGTAGCTACCTGGATAAGACAGATAATTCAAAATAAATGTTACAAAATACAGCTTACCTTGAAGATTATGTATTAATAAGTTTTACACATACATAACGTATATTTGTATGTACGTATATATGTATATGAAAGAAACAACTAAAGTGTCTCTCATCTTTATCTTATTTAGAATACTATCGTATGAAATTCCATGGAAACAGAAATAATTTCTTGTACGGCAAACGGATTATTGATTCAAGTACAATGTCACTACTAATATTTAGTAATTAAGCCTTCTAACAAGCATATTGAAGATTTTATGTAGTTTCATGTGCATCTTCTGTTTTATGTTGAGGTAGTCTTGTAGGTAATATTACCATTTCTGAGATTAATATTTATTAAAAAATTATATAAAAATTTAACAAACACCGGAATGACTGTTCAATGTTGACTGTAATTTACAAAAAAGTAAGAAAAAAAAAAAAATAATTCAGAAATGAATTTAATCAATTTGATAATATAAAAAAAATAATATACAAAATTTGTGTAATAATCAAAACAAACAAAAATAGAAGACCTATAATTGAAGAATCCATGACATATGTATGAGCATAGTGCAAATGGTAATTTGAGTGGTGCAAACCAACGGTGTATTGCATCAATGTCGAAACTTGTCTGCATTAATATCGAATTTTTTATATGGAAAAAATTTCGTTGCTAAAATGTGCCATAACATTCGACATCGACATTATTGCAGTATTTTTTTGCAATTATAACGAAAAATCGACTTAGTTATCTCTGTAGATAAGTATTCAATCATTTTGGCACCAAAATCACTACAAACAACAACATTTTGAATTTATTTCAACAATTTATGAAATAATGTCAAAAAAGTATTCGTCGAAACTATTGCGACATTACTGAAGAAACGATCACATTTTTATAATATTTCAAAAAGTTTGCAATAACGCCGAAATCCCAAAATTTTTGTTCAAGAACTTCGGAAAGTAAGAAAAACAAATTTTCGATATTATTGCACATTAAATTTCATATTTTCACCATTAAATATTCGGCATAATATTTCGAAATATTTGACAATAACGTCAAAAATCTAATTTCTTCCATTAAAAAAAAAAAAATATTATTTAAATTTTTAACAAAAATATTGCCAAAAAAATTTGAAAAAAAAAAATTCGACATTATTTCAAACATTTTTCGATCTACATTCATGTCGTTGAAATCCAAAGACGATTCTTGAATACAATGTGTCATTCATATTTTGACATTTGCACAGCCGAATTGAACTGTCGTGACTGATAGAATTATTAAATCAAAAAATTTTATATTAGCAAATGTCACCTCATCAAATGTCAGCTCACCCAATGTCACAATAGCAAATTTTAAAATATGTCGGTAGAAGACAAATAATAAAAAATGTTGAATTATGCTCTTTTTTTTCAATCCCTTCACTATTTACTTACTTACTTATGTGGCCATAACAACCGAATATCGATTTAGGCCGAAAATAACATGCTTCGCCATCCCTTCACTAGCAGACGTCAAAATGAGTTGGTGAACTTAGGCTAATAAAACTAAAGTATTTGGTTTTAATATTCTTCCATAAAACTTTACGAAGATTTCAAACTTTTTTATATAATATTTTCAATCATTAAAATTAAATTAAAATTCAGTGAAATTGTATGTTTATATTCCTGTTACGAGTACTTCTACTAATTAATTACGATTAAAAACTAGTTACTATAGTAACCAGTACATCCTAGGTGACATTAAAGATTATTCTTTCTTCTTTCAATTTTATATTAGCAAATGTCACCTCATCCAAAAATAATAAAAAATGTTGAATCATGCAATTTTTTCAATCCTATTTTCCCTTCACAAGCAGACGTCAAAATGACTTGGGGAACTTAGGCTAATAAAACTAAGGTATTTGTTTTTAATATTTTTCCATAAAACTTGACGAAGATTTCAAACTTTTTATAATATAATATTTTCAATCATTAAAATTATAATATAATTCAGTGAAACTATATGTTTATATTCCTGCTGCGAGTACTTCTACTAATTAATTACGATTAAAGACTAGTCACTATAGTAACCAGTACCTCCCAGGTGACAACAAAAGATTATTCTTTCTTCATAATTGACTAATGAATGTACTCAATTTTTAGTTTCTATATAGCCTATGTAATATTATAATTTTTTTTTTTTTTTGGAAATAATGTTTGCATCAAGTAAATACCATTTGCCATAGTTCGTAAATACTCTTAAATAAATAAATAAAGAATAAATAAATGCTATTATGAAAATACATAAATTAGGGTCATATGTCATAACATGTCTTCAAGAGATTATTTATGAGGCATTAGGCCATTTGCGATGCGAATACATAAAACAAAAGAGAATAAATGAACAAATAAGCAAATATAGCATAATAGAAGAGAGGAAGAAAAATAATCACCAACATTTGACATAAAGTTCATAATAACATCAGTGTAATGACTCTCTATTAGGCATATTAGCATACTAAGCATTGCATGCTATTCATGTTGTGTAATGTAGTCATACATACTAACACATACTAACACATACACAGAAATATATATTTATATTTGTAAGATTTCAATTGATACGCTTATATTGTTAATTAGAAGAGAATATATCAAGTCATGTTAATTAAAAGATAGATACTTATACAAAAAAAATATATATATATATAAAATATATTATTGGAAACTCTATTTTCTTACTCTTATATACATACTTACATATACCAAGTCATACATACTATATATTGGAAGAAAAACAAAGAAAAATCATACAAAATAAAATAAAATACATAAACAACAGAACAAAAGTAACAATAAATAACCGATTTTCTAATTATGATTCCTTTTCTTATATACATATTTATATATATATATATAGTATACTCTCTATACTCTGAATGTATTTATGTATTTCATATTGATCGATAAATTCAATAAATATTAATTCTATATAACAAGAACAAACAATTTATGTTAAAATAGATCACTTTGCCTCAATATCTCATTACAAATGCAATTAATTACAACAACAATTTTTCACTTTTCTTGTGTGCTATTCTATTCAATTTAATTTAATTTAAAATAATAATATGAATATTATAACATTTCATATTACAGCATATATAACAAAAGTATTATACATATATATTTCAGCTCAATAATATGAAATTAATTGTAATGAAAATTTTAATGCCAAATTACTGATGTAATTCACACAAAGCAAAACTAAAAAAAAGAAAACACTATAAAGATTGCACATAATAATTAATAAAAAATACTAAAAAGTATTTACTTACTATTTTTATGTTTGTTTGTTTGTAATTGAAAAAGTAATTGTTTGAAACAAAAAAAAAAAAATGAAATAATTACTATTAAATTACGATATACATATTATTGCCAAAGCCATTAGGGCATTGTTTATGATAATTGAGAAAGTTGAGTTTGGCTGTTGATATCGTTGATTCTATTATAGAGTAAATATTAGCAAAAGGTGCTTCTGAGTATATAAAATTGAGGTTTCAATATTATGTTATGCCCAAAATTTTACAAAAAATATGGCAAAAATTTGAACGGAAAAAATGCGAAAAATATCTATTATCTGTATCTAAAGTAAAAGAAAACAAGAGATGTTAGCCTTTTGGAAAACGCTTACTACAAAACTAAATATATTTAAATATATATGAAATTTAAATTAGTCTTAATACTTGTATACTTGTATAGATTTATATATACTCGTATCCAGATTTTTCCAATCATTATGAGAAGATTGTTGATTCAGCTTTTATATGGGTAATTATTTTGTGATGGATTTTAATGGTGGCCATTAACTTGGAAGAAAATAATCAGAAGAAAATAGTAAAAATGGTAAAAAAAAAATTACAAAAGAACAGCATGAATTTAAAAAATAAAATATACAAAAATATTGTGACTTCAAAATATTGACACAAAAATTGCTGGAAAATTTTCTCTCAATGAACAAGAGTGAAAAATTTAATTTTACGAGCATATAACTTCATATTGTCTTTCTAAGAGTATCTAAGATTGTTTCATAATAAACTCTTTCAAATATGAACAACACATAGTTCAAGAAACTGGCTATTTTCGTAGAACAGGCCGTCGTCGTCGTCGTTCAAAATTTGTCTTGAAAATATCTCCAGTCGATCCCCAATTATTGTTACAGCTTTAATCGGTTACGGCAAAATCTGAACCAACTTTAATCAATTTTTAGGAAAAAATTCTTTTTTGAAAATAGATTCAATACGTTTGCAATTTAAACTAGAATTGACATTTAAATAAGAAAATATGTAGCATATCTCTAGGATCATATTTGTGATCTATATTTGATATAAGTACAGTCAAATCTCGAAATTCGTTTCAATTTCGTTTGAGAAATGGCATAATAAATAGAACATAAATTTTGAAATTACTTGAGTTTAATGACTTACAAAGGTAATTTTCTCTTTTTACTAACGAATTCTCGGTTCAATAGAAATGCATTCATGTATTGAACTTGTTTGATAAAACCCTTAAGTATCACCGCTTTTCGAATCTGTCTGCGAATTTTATATAATTTTTTCGTCGATAGATTCCAAAAAGGGAAAAGAAGTTAATAGTTTATACATACTTTCTAATTAACTGAGATCATTTATTGAAAAAAAAAAAAAAAATTTTAATCAAAGAAATTTTTCATAAAAAAGACGTTTTAGCTAGTAGATGGTTTTCTACTAAATTGAAATATTTTGGTGGTCTTCAAAAAATTCACTGAACATTGTATTTTCCTGCTAAAATCAGCACATTGTTTTTTTTTGTAAAGGGATAAGACAGCTGATTCCTTTTCAAGGAGGAATTTTCGTATCAAAATATTGTTTTTAATCAAACAAATTCATAAACAATTTACATAAATCGTAATTATAGAGACTTCGATTCAGAACAACAATCTAGAATCTTGAATCTAGAACTAGAATCATATTCCTTGAAGGCAGATGTCCCCATATAATGATATACTTTTTTTTCACAACTTAGAAAATTACTAATTAATATGAAAAATTCTAAAGATTATTACATATATTTATTGTAGTAGAAATCACAAAGATTTATATTTTAGTGCAATATATCTACATATATCAATACCATACCGCGACACCAAAAATGTATCAAAAAAATGTTGATTCAGTATGTGTCTGAAAACGTAAAACAATAACAACTAATTCTTATTTATTCACAAAAAATAATTTAAAATTTGCTAAATCAGAAAACATCCATAAAATATTGAAATAATACTGTAGCGTACTTATATGCTAAATAATATGAATGCCTAAAAGTATGCTTTACTTTTATTCGAAATTTCTCCTAAAATGTGAAATTTTACTCTTGTTTCATAGATAGAAATTTTATGATTTTTGGCAATATTTCCCAGCGATATTTGAAAGTAAATCGGTCCACCATGTACTGAGTTTAAATTGATAATGTCGAAATAATGAATTTTCTCATTAAATTGGAACAATTTGCATATTAATGGTACTATTTATACAAACTATCCTTCTAAGTGTTAATTTCTTCAATTGCTTAAGTATTTGTATTTCAAGTATCACAGCTAATAATAATAATAATAATAATAATAATATCAATAGTAATAATAATAATAATAATAATAAAACAAATAATAAATCTATTTTTTAGCGTATGGGCAATGAAATGAATAAATGTATTCACGTATGCATACATATTTCTGTTAAAAAGTAGAAAAAAAAACAACGTATTTGTAGACAATCACCGAAAAGAGAAATGATATCATAGCATAAAATCATGAATAATTAAATATAAAACGGCTTACGCAGGTTTAGACGTTTAGAAAGAACTCTTATAGGAAGAGTAAAAAACAAAAAAAAAAACAAAATGAATAAATAAATAATATAAAATATTCAGTCTAACCTATATATTGGAAAAAATTGTTGCACTCATTTTTACACATCACTTTACACATATACGCACATACGAACGTACGTGTGTTGCGAGTACTTACATACAATACATATTTAAGTAAGTGTGATACACAGTGTATACGTGATATTTTAATGTTTGATTTTATTATTGCGTATATGTAGTGTTCTACGGTATATAAGTATTGTACATACATATATGCCTCCATATGTATGTATATTTATATACAAGTACATACAAGTATATGTATGTAAGTATGTATATACATATATGTATTTAACTGCATGTGAACAGGAATATATTTAAACATACCCACCGAATGTTCAATTCAGTTATATGTACATACATATTGTACTGTTTTTATGAACAAACATATATACACACACACACACATATGTATGTGTTTAGAGATTTCATTTCATATACACACACACATATATTCATAGAAACATATATAGTACATACAGTCATGTATGTAAAAAAAAAAAAATACGTATACACACACACATATTAAGAGTTACTAAGAAAGCAACATAAAGATAAATATTAGGCAAATATCATGAGTATTGTAGAGAACAATGTTGAAAAACAAGAAAATTTCAATCAAAATATTGTTTATATTTCAATAAAAATCTATGTACAACAACTACAACAATATATGAATATATGTAATAAAACAAAATAAAAAAGTCAAGCTAAAACTTGTATTATTGTGAAGAAGACGAAATTATGTTTTTTTGTCCTTATTTGAGAGTGCAAAGTAAGTAAGTATGATGCAAAATATTAATAATGAAAGGTCGGTCCTCTTCAAACTAGATAACATAATTATTGGAAACTATACAAAAAGAGTTGGGATTAATAACAACGAAGGTATTTTTTCATTCGATTGCATCGAATATGAAACTTGTCCATAAATAAGTCAATATTATATTATTTATGGGTAGTTCCAGCCTGATATTTTTACATTATCGTGCGTGCAAAGTGTGAAAATATTCGTATGAACACAACCTATTGTATGAAAGGTAGATGTGATTTTCTTTCGATTGTGTTCCATTCTCATTCGTAGGTAATTTTAATCATACACACCGAATTTTACGGTGATTTCGTTTGCGGGGGTCATCAATAAAGGGAGTGGTCCGTTTCCGAAGCATTTTTATACTATTCACTGGGGGAATTTTTTATGTGGCGGGTCCCAAACCCAACGCACAACCTCTAATCGACTCACTTACCACGGTCTTCGCCATTCACTTCAGCCACCTGACAGCGGGTGCCAGGAGGACGTTGCCCGGTGGTCGCCACGCGGAAGACCCCCATTAATAATGAAGGTGCCATGACATAGTAAACAGAGCAAGCTACTACCTGACTACCCATCATTAACAAATAAAGGTGTCATCATATAGCGTCCAGAGCTGAGTTGACTTGCGATGAGTTCAACAAGGATTGCGCTAGCCCCACCCGTTTGAGGCAGTTACACACATTACCTTTCGAAAGCACCACCAGACCATCAATTTTACGGTGATAACATTCAATTTTTTTTGTGCCCAAAATCAAAAATATTCCTTTAAATGTATACATTTGTATGGAAGGTACTTGTGATTTTTATCCGATTAAGTCAATTTTTACACTCATTGTGTTCATTGGTGAAATTATGTTTATGCACACATTTTCAGCTCGATAGCTCTAAAATTACAGGAATTATCGTGGGAAAAAAACATTAATTAAAACGGAAATATTTATTAAAATACCCACAATTGCTACTTCGTGGAATGAAATGCATCATCAATCTGCATACATTTCTTTCCTCTCATCATTTTTTTTACCCTCTTCACCGATTCTTGGGTTCCCACTGCTGCCAGAGCTTAATTAAAGATGTAAAATATATGACTGAGCTCTACTAATTTTTAACACTCATTTCTTCAGAGCATACTTGTACTTTATCTTTAGTATTTATGGAGGTTTCCCTACAAAATTAACTTTAAATCATCTGAAATCCTACAAAAATCGTATTACTGTGTAAGAATTAATTCAGAGTGGTTAAATGTGTGGCTGACTCTCTTTAATTCAACTTTAATTCCAATATTTCACCAAAATATAATTATCCTCTTAAGGGGTTCCCCCAAAAATATGATGTTTTTTCAATTGTATACCTTCACCACGGTATTATAATGTTCAATTAAATATTATGAATATTAAGAGTATGATGACAGTTTACAGAACCAATTATATTTTGGAGGAATTTATGAAGTTTTAAGAACTTAAAATATAAACACCTTTGGTTTGAAGAACACATTAATCATCGATTACATTAGCAGAAACAAATTGAGATATCCTTCTTAGCCATACAACATTTACATGTCATTTAATTCAATTTAATGCCATTGCAAAATGTATTTTATGTATGAAGTTTATGCTTAAATTCTCCACTGAAATGTACATCGAATGAATTTAATGCTCGACAATAAATTAGAACATGCTCAAATATTCACTAACATACCAAACTTAAATAACGATTTATGGCTTTAAATAATTATAAGAATGAAACGTACATAATGTCTGACAACAATGGGTTAGAAAGAGAGAGAGAGAGAGAGAGAGGGAGAGACAAAAAAAGGGACAAGAAGAAAATTATCCTTATCATTAGAATTATATGTATATAAATACATACATTTTGTACATAAAATAACAAAAAATGGATACATACAATCTTATACATAACGACAATATAATACGATATACCGTGAAAGGTACAAAAGGCAATAGTACACAATACAAGAAATAAAAGGAAACACATTATGTGTAAGCAACAAGAGAAAATCATGTGCAAAGATACGAATAGGATATATACAGTGGCTCACAGCTTATTTCGTACAGTGTATATATTTTTATGTAAATGGCTGTAACATCGAAACTAAAAAACTTATCGATAAGTTTTGAATGTAGATGTCTGTGTATGTGTTTAGTAAACCTAATAAGAAAACGGGGAACCCCAAAAATTGTTCTTTTTGTCATGCAAGAGAGAAAAACTATTGATCAGCTGATTTTCAGCTCACATCTTATTTCGTACACAAACTTCAATGTAAGTAAGTTTCATTCTGCCGCGCAGTTACAAAGTTTTTTTGAATTGTATGAGTTTTTGGACCTTTTTAACTATTATAACAATTTTTATTATTATTATTTTAAATAGTTAAAGTGCTGTAAATTAAACATTTAGCGTTATGGGTCGTCGTACAACGATGGAACAGCGTAAACTGGTAATTAACCATTTTAGGAAAGGTCAGAGTGTGCGAAAAATTGCTGAAATGACAAATTTAAGTGCCTCAACTGTCCAATACATCATTCAACGCTTCGTTCGCGAAAATCGGTTGGAGAACAAGGGCAGAGAAGCACCTAATAAGATTTTCAACGCATCAGACGAGCGTTATATTGTACGAAAAATTAAGAAAAATCCAAAGTTATCCGCTCCGAAGTTGGCTGCAGAGGTTCAGCGTGAAATAGGAAAATCATCCAGTGCTGAAACTGTCCGACGTGTGCTGCGCAATCATGACTTGAACGGTCGAGTAGCCCGAAAGAAACCATTCATTTCAAAAATGAATATACAACACCGACTTGACTTCGCCAAAGAGCATATTATTAAGACTCCTGCGTTCTGGAATACCGTTATTTTCGCGGATGAGTCTAAGTTTAATATTTTTGGCTCGGACGGAATGTCATATGTTTGGCGTAAAGCGAATACCGAGCTAAACAAGGAGAACCTTAAGCCCACAGTGAAGCATGGTGGCGGTAGCGTGATGGTTTGGGCCTGTATGTCAGCAGCCGGAGTAGGTGAATTGGTTTTTATTGAGGAAACAATGGACAAAATGAAGTACCTCGAGATTCTGAAAAACAATTTACTTCAAAGTGCAGACAAACTGGGTTTGCGGGAAGAATTTCGGTACTACCAAGATAATGACCCAAAACATAAATCTGGGATTGTGCAATCTTGGCTTATTTGGAACTGCCCACACTTGATGTCTCCACCACCACAGTCACCTGACATGAATGTGATTGAAAATCTTTGGTCTATTTTGGACAATAAAATAAGAACACACAAGATTTCTAATAAGCAAGACCTAAAGAAGGTACTGATGGAAGAATGGAAAAAAATCACACCAGACATCACTCAAAAATTGGTGGATTCAATGCCAAATAGACTCCAGGCTGTCATTAACGCTAAGGGATGTCATACTAAATATTAAAATCAACTTACTTTGTTTTTAGTTTGAACTTAAAGAGACTGTACGAAATAAGCTGTGACATGAATTTTCCTATTTTTTTCTTATTTTATTTTTTTATAGTGTCAAACACTAAAATTTTGAAAAAGTAAATTTTGGAAAATAAAAAACAAACCTTCCTTTCAAAAATGGCATTTATATTTTGTTCAAATTTTTGCTATATTAGGAATTACGACTGCAGCAATTTTTAAACTGTCACTGTACGAAATAAGCTGGGAGCCACTGTATATATATACATACATATATATTTTCTCTAAGCTACTGGCGGATGTAGGAAAAATAGAAGAAAAAATGAGGTTGGTTGATTGCTTATAAATGAAAGTGAGTGGCAGTTAGAATATGTACATAGATATATGTATATATACATATGTATGTATGTATGGTATATCCATGTACGAGTATGTTGGCGGAGCAACGGAAATAAAGAATGAAAACAACGAACAAATGAAGAAACAAGCAAACGGTTTTGTTTATTTTATCCTGTAGGACTGCTCAGAGAGCATGCACAAAATAAGCTGCCGCAGCATGAAAGGCAACATCGCGTCAGACTTGGTTGTTGAATTTTCATTCGAATGTGTGTAAGTTGTAATAGAAACATAATAGCCATATACATGCATAAAATATGCGCACATAGTACATAGTACTTGCAAAATATTAACATAACCTGTAGTGAAAAGTAGGAAATCAGTTTACTTTTATAATCATAATTGAGTTATTTGCATGAATAATGCACCCAATGTAGATTGAACAATGGCGTGTATTTTGTTATTGCCCTTGTGCTTGAGAATGTCAGACGCATGCACTATGTACAGTATTGTCCAAAAGAAACCCAATAGCTTTGAATTTTTTATAATTTCATAGTTCCTAATTTAAAAAAATTTTACACATTCTTTCATAAAAATATAATTAGTTCTACAACAATTCCTACTAACATCCAAGTTTCAAGGTTTGTGCAAAAATTTAGAAAATTCAACAAATTTTCATCAAAATTTTTATCTTTTTAATCATATTTTTTTTTTTTAGAAAAATTTCGAGTATGCAGTTTTGTAGCCATTTGAATTTCAGTATAACAAAGTCCAAGTTTAAAGAAGCTGTGACTTAACGTTGATTTTTGGCAATTTTTTCACATAATGTAGGCTTGATTTCGTTTTTTTATGGAAGGAAGAAAATGAGCAGGATCGTCAATAAAAATATTTGTTAAAAATCAATGGGAAGATGTAGCTATTTCCAACACTGCATTTTATTACTCTAAAATATAAAACTGAATACTTGAAATTTTTCTAAAAAATCTGATTTGAAGTTGAAATTTTTTATGAAGATTTGTTGATTTTTCGAAATTTTTACAAAATCTCTGAAACTCGGATGATAGTAAGTTTTGTTGTAGAACTAACTACATTTTTATAAAAGTGTAAAATATTTTAAAATTAGAAACAAAGAAATTATAACAACAACAAAGTTGTTGGGATTATTTTGCACAGTACTGTATGTATTTGACATTGCTGTCAAACATAAAATGAAATGTAAACAATATTTGAATAAAATAATTAAATCAGCTGTTCGCCTGTTACTACCTGTTCAATTAACTTTGAACCAATCAAATAAGGAAAGTTCACTTATTCACTTATTATTATACTATCGGAAGACGCACCATGTTTTGCCCAATTGCAGCTGATTACGGCAAAATAAAGGCAATGATTGATGCAATCCATCGCATAGGAACTTGTGAGATCGTTAAGAGATTAAATTTATTGAATTCGACCATTCGACCAAATAAGTGAAACACCTTGGTTTAATTTCAAAACTCGAGATATCGGTTCCACATGTTCTGACTGAATGAAATTTACTCTGTTGCAATTGATGTCTGTGAGTTGCTTCCCAAAAAGTCAAGAAAAACCATTAAGAATAAAAGATGAATCGGATCAAAACTTAACTCTGTTTGGTGGGATTTCAAGTGAACAGTTTTGTTTTGTTGGGTTTCTACGATTGATTCTGAAGTGCAGTGTCATCAACTGGATGACTTGAGTGTAGTATTTGAACAAGAAAGGCCTGAATTGATGAAGATAAAAGGTATATATCACAAAGTTACAAATTTGTTAATTCAGTTTGCTTGTAGGTGATGCTACATAGTCGCATAGTGTCTAGATCTAGATCGCTTGGCAATTAAATACAAAATTTGACATCTGGGTAAATAGCCTATACACAGGCACACGCGCAAACCTGTACAGATAATGCTTATTGACGATAGGATGACAGTGGGACAAAATAATAGTAATATATGTATGTATGTCGCTAGGTATATGAGTATGTATATGGTATGTATGTACCTACCAAATGAAAACCGCCATTATTTTAAATGCTCTTCGCAATTTTCTACAACCTAACGACCTCCTTACTGTTACGAGTAGATGAATGCTATGATATTGTGAGGTAAGTGTGGGAAATTGGGTGGTGGTGTGTTGCTTATATATATATATATCTGTTTGTATTTGTATACATCAATGTAAATATGAATGCATACGTGCCTGAACGATACACACTTGTTGAACATTTTCACTGTCTTATTGTGCTAGTCTAAGTATCATATATTGACTTGCGATGGTCTGATGACGATTGCGATAAGTCGTTAAAATATATTCTTGTCATCGTTAAACTACGTTATTTTTATAGCAAATTACATATCTACATACATTTATATGTATTTATGTATACGTATGTATACATATGTATTTCAATTCAGGTGAAAAGTCATCAAGTCGTATCAAACGTATAAAACCAACCACAACAACAATAGTAATTATAATAACAATTTCATATATACAGTAAATAGTTCTAATTTAAAATTTAATTCATAAAGTTAAGAGCGGTTTATATTTAAATATATACATTAAGATGACATAACGTTCATACAAAAAAATATAATTTGTTGCTATATTTATCAGTGAAACATGCAGTTTGGTTTACTTCACAACGCCCACCAAAATATTTCGGTTCAAAAGAAACCATTCGTCAATTATAATGATATAAAAATTTAAATTGCGATGAAAAAACTTCGATTTCAATATTTTTTCCCCACAAACGCTTTTAGGCAATAGACAAATTTGAACTAGTAAGTCCTCCATTATAATTTTATAGAAAATCTAAAGGAAGACTCAAAAAATTAGAGGTTTATTTTATGAATCGCTTTAAATTTTTTATGTGGTGAATGGCATAAAATAAACCAAATTACATATTTTACTGGCAAAAATGACAATTTTTTAATGAGTCATCTTAATATATGTATATAAATGTATATTTTCGTAAACTCGATTAAAATGTCGGTTGCCTTAACTACTTGCATCATCATCATCATCAGCAGAAACTGTCTCACATCCGCAATCTAATATCTCAATGTTCCTTCTGATGTTTCATTATATGTACGATGTAGAGAAAGAAAAAGAGAGTGAACAGAAAGAGAAATATAATAAACTTATATTTTGTATTAAAATAATAGCAACTTAATTTTCTTAGTTACTCGCACAAATTGTAATGCAGCATTTTTACTTAGTTGTCCATTTAAATAACCACATTTTAGAAAAAGGCTCTACAACAATACTTTTAAAATATTTTCTTATGGAATCGATGTCATTAGAATTCTGAAATTTAATATTGGTCATGATTAGGCTGAAATTTTCGTACGAAATCACTCATTCTACTTTCAATTTTATACAAAATTCACATTCGAATTGGTAACGCTTTTGAAGAAACTCAGAGGTATGTAGATTAGCTTACTCAATGTACCTCAGAGCATCCAGTGTCAATTACATAGCCACCACAAAAATAAAACCAGGCTGTCCGACAGAACAGAGCAGTCACATTCAACGGATTTTTGATCGGATTATCAAAACATTACCACGACAAATACCAAATACAATGGACAAATTTGACAGGTCTCCGCCAAGCGAAACCCCTCATTAGCTTTTATACAACTCTTGACAGAATTAGTCTTAGCAGAAAGAATCTACGTCTAGTAACCGGCTATTTCTCAGGACATAACTGGTTGAAGTACCACCACCACCACCACCACAAAATGGGATTATCCTCTGACACGGAGTGTAGACTCTGTCTGGAGGAGGATGAAACATTGATCCACATCTCTTGCGAATGCCCAGCCTTGGCCAGGATTCGCCCCAAACACTTTCAGCTGAGTTTCCCAATACCAGCTTCAATCATCAAAAGTTCGACAAGATCAATTCTATCTTTCATTAAAAAGGTCGAGGAGATTCTAGTGTCGTAGACGGGCTTGGGTACAGAAAACCTCGTATGGTCACAGTGCCTGTAACACTTGTCGTTGACCCTCAGAGGTATCAGCCGTAGGGCGTATATCCTCTTACAGACTTCAGTCTGGTTTCGCGTGGTCCACTTGATGAACAAGGAGTTTATCTTTGCTCCAATGTCACGCTTTCTTTTGATTGATTAATAACACAATTTCTTTTTAAAAAAATTGTGTTTTTGAAATTAGAAAGAAACCTTAGGGCGATGGCCGAACTTCGACAATACATTCGGATTTAACATCGGACATTATATTACAAATTTTTGAGAAATTATGTTATTTATTAAGTGTTCTTAAATTTCATAAATTGTATTTCTCTTTTTGAAGATAAATTTTAGAAAATTGCATTTCATCTCCTACAAAAATGACAAATTTTTTACTGCGTCCTTTTCGAGAATAAAAAATTACATTACCTATATTAATCTCCATTTAAACGCCAAGTTTTTTTGATTAAGGGAAACATACTACTTACTTACTTATGTGGCCATTACAACCGTATATCGATTTAGGCCGAATCTAATCGTCGCCAGCCAGCTCTTTCCTTCCCTAGTTGAAGCCAGTCAGAAATTCCAAGCACTGACAAATTCTCCCATACTTGATCTTTCCTCCGGAGGTTAGGTCTTCCTATTCTGCGTCGTCTACTAGGGGGTTCCGAATATAGCACCGTCTTAGCCCGAGCGTGTTCTTCCATCCACTCGACATAACCTAGCGAACGCAGCCCTTGAATTTTAATGCACTTTACTATGTCGGTGTCGGCATACAGCTCTTACGGCTCGTGGTTGTTCCTTATTCGATACTCGCCACCAACGCAAATAGGTCCAAAGATCTTGCGTAGGACTTTTCTCTCGAAGACTCCGAACATTCTCTCATTTAAGGTGGAAATTGTCCAAGCTTCGGGAAATATACCTACCTTTTATTTGAATATTTTGATTATTTACTTAATCAATTAATTAAGAGGTTGTAAAAAAAAAAAGCAAGATGTCACAAAATTTCCAAAAACCTTTTTGTAAAAATTTATTTATAGTAAAGTATCCTGTAAACCTCAAAATCGTTGCATACAAAATGTATTTTTCTTAACAAATTCCTAACAATAAACATTTTATTGGTTTTTATAATATAATTGTGGTAGAATCCGAACACTATCGTAATGAGATTTGAGGCGTTCACTGCACAGTTGGATTTACACCACTTTCTAAATATCTGAAATTGGAGTTTTAAAGCAAAGCTGTGATTCTTGGTTGATGATATTTCAAAAAGTGGGAAAATCCAACTGTGAAGTGAGCGGCTTATTTAAATTGCAAAGTATTTGGTTTGCTTCGAAACTTCAATCTAAGACTTAAAAATAGTTGGAGTTGAACAAACTGTGCAGTGAACGACTCATTGGTCGCCGTAATCTAATTCACACTTTATCAACGATAATTTCTGCTTGAAACGGCTAAAATTTGATTTCGGCAGCTGTCGGATTCTATGACAAAAATGTGGAATATCTCGGTAGATTTACCAACAATACACAGAAGACATGTGAATGGATTTTTTTTGAAAAAATATACACGTTATTATTGTACCGTTGTTTGATCCAATTTACCACGCAGAATCGTTCGTATAGTTTCCTCTTTATGGGTAAGTTTCTTTTGCATTTTATCGATTTCTTGTAGGTGTCTCGCATGCAGACCACGTATCTGCGATTCCTTATGCTTAACGATCATCTCGAGCCGTTTGAGCGCATCCCAGGTGCTTTGTATATTTGCTTGGCCGTCTTCCATTTTCTGTGCCCACTGAAGTGCAATGCGTAGGCGGGCTTTCAAACGATCACGTGATTGTTTCACATTCTCTGCGGAACGTTGCAGTGAGGTCGTACGTTGGCGTAGTTCTTCAGCAGTTTCACGCTCTTGTTCAAGTTCTCTCTTCAGCGCATGATTTTCGCTTCTTAATTGCTCCGTCTTGGCAATGTGTGTCGAATGTCGTTCATTCAAATCAACTATGGTACGCTCCAAGGCTTGTTTCTCATTGGTGTGCTGGTGTTTCAATTGTTCGAGCATTGCTTTGCAATCTTGCAGTGAATGCACAATGGCGTCCTGAGTTTGTGAACATGTGGCACTTTTAAGTGAAGCCAACTCCGATTTGCAACGTGTGTATGCCGATCGTAGATGCTCCATATCGAGTAGCAGCGATTGTGTTTTCTGCTCATAACAATGCATCACTTCCACTAGCTTCTCTTTCGCTAAATCCGATTTGCGTGTCTGAGCTTCAGCCTTCTGGCGACAAACATCGAGTTGTGCCTGAAGACGAGTACGCTCTTCACGCCATGTGCCATGTTCTCGTTTCAGCGCATCGTTCTGTTGCAGCAGACGATTATTCTCCTCCAATACTGATTTGAGTTGCCCCGTGAAGTGATCGAACTCCTGACGATATTGTTGTATCAGATCTTCTTTGTCGCGAATCATTTCGTCATACGATAGAAGTAACGGTGCAAGTGTGTTCGCGTGCAAAGACGAGTCCACATCGTTCCAATTAGAAATGTGTGACGGCGTCGTGACCACTTGCTGTTCACTGTTCGTATGAGTCGTTCCGTCTCGATTCCGATCATGGCGCAGTCGGTCTTGATAACTCTCGATTTGTACATTTAAACGGTACACAAGTGTCTTCATCATTTCTATATCCGTCTCGAGTCCTTTACTGTGACTTAGTGTTTTTGCCAGCTGCTTGGAGAGACGCCGACATTGGCTGCAATCCGCCACATCTTTACGTAGTTGCGCAATACATTCGTCAAGCGTTCGCACATCCTCACGCAGCTTGCGATTTTCTTCCGAAAATTGATTATTGAATTTGTACAGCGTCGCTATGCGTTCAAGCAATTTTTCCATTTGTTCATCTTTCGAGTGGAGCTACAATAGAACAGAAAAGTTAAACACCACACACACACTCACACACATACATTGTAGTACCAACCAATTCGTTTAGATATTTTTGTGCTTTGGTATTCTTGGTTGCTTCACCGCCACCGCCCTTGGCATGTTCTTGGATATGACATTCGGCACTTCGAGCTCTTCGATTGAAACTACCCGTTATTGTACGCAGTGTCTTCTCCGGTTGTCGCCTCTTGTGTGGCTTACTTTGTG
Source organism: Megamerina dolium (assembly GCA_963854835.1). Taxonomy (NCBI): domain Eukaryota; kingdom Metazoa; phylum Arthropoda; class Insecta; order Diptera; family Megamerinidae; genus Megamerina; species Megamerina dolium. The sequence continues at coordinate 2,024,324 of OY978525.1, forward strand.
TATCGACTGGACGTTGTTGTGAATCGGATTGATCCAAATCGGTGATCATCACACTTTTCCCTCGTCGATTGGCAGTTGTCATATTTGTCACACAACAATCAAATTGATAGTAATTTTCTATGTAAAATGTTGTTTGAGTAAATAGTAAACAGAATGCATTTGACATACATACGTTACCAAGGTAATGGTAACCACTTTTTGGGGGTTGCAATATTTACATGCAGCAGCGATGTGCCAGTGTTGTACAATATTATTGATTCTAATGGAAAAACTATACCTTTTGTGAGACGATTGAACGTAATAATCGAGTAAAACCGTTTTGTTCGCAATTTTTAGTCATTTTATTTAGATTTGTTAACAAAATATGAATTCATATTTTCATAATTATGTCCTCATGTTTCCAATTAAAAAAAATATATAATAATAAGAATAAAAAATCAAATTAAAAACCGTACAAAAACGAAACACAAATTATTGTATAATATAATCATTATAATTATAATTAAAAAAAAGTGTTTTTCTTTTCTTTGTCGGACATTTTGTGTAAATTGTAGTAGTAGTAGTCGTAGTAGTATGTATGTGGTAATAGTAGCGATGACTTGTTTCGTTTTTTTTTTTTGTTTCTTTTAGGATAAACGCACTTTAAGCTATTATTTCAGCCCATTTTTATTCAAGCTCGACGAAGCACCATTCATTCTACTGCTCTAATTTGGTTGAAAATTCAAATTTAGTTTCATAAATACGCTCATTTTCTCGAGTACACCCGGATAGACAGTTTGCATGAGATGTTGATAGGCCGCATCGTCCATTTGGAGACGTAACGCATTCAGCTGCCATTCAATGTACTCTGGCAATACTATCTTGTGTATGGGATCCTTTATCGAGAGATGACGACATCGATCATAGTGATAGGTTTTATAATCGAAATCATCCATGCTGCAATAACTGCTCGTTTCTACATCACGCTCATCTAAGAACACTAAAGAATCAAAGTACTTAATCGGTTTGTCTCTGTTTGCCTCATCGCCGCCACCGCCACCGCCGCCATCGCCATCGTTGTCTCCCTCCTCGTGCATTACCTCGACCAAAGTTTCGCTAATGTTTTGCATAATGCCAGGAAAACGTTCCAATAGCAATTGATTATTCGTAAATATCGACCCGAATGCCAAACAGAACAGTTTACGCTTCTCCACCTCCGTGACTAGTGGCATTTTGGTAATCCAAACATCCAGAATTGTTTCCAGGGCATTCGGCAATTGTAGTTCTTGCAGTATTGCAGTGAATACATTTTGATCGATGAGCAATACGCGTGCCACCATCATAAGATACATGCTCATCAGCATGGGAAACTCCTTATTCAAGTACACCTGCTTGAAAATGTATGGCAATGCAGGTCGTATCAAATCCAAACCATAATTGGCGTCTGTTTTGAGAATGGTCTCGATTACTTTGAGCATAAGAACAACGCCATCGGGTCGAGTGTCGGGAAATAGACGAATGCAAAAGTCTACAAACAGACGTCCATAGAGGTCCAGATAGGCGTGTGCATCCAATAGAATATACGCTTGTATGAGCACGAGAACAGTTCGTAAATTTTCCGACGACATCTCGATGATCGGAAGCAAGTGTTTGCATAAATTCATTAACTCAGGAGTCATTGTTGTTGAATTCTCCACAACAGCCAACCAAAGAGCTAGTCCTTCTTCAATGAGGTAGATGTGTGAAGGTTCCTGTCAAATAGCAGAATTACACATTGTATGACAAATCCGTAAGCCAAATATTTACTCACCTGCAAATCAGTGCTCAAATTGATTACGCTATACAGGAATGGTTTCATTGTATCTGGAATATCACGTATCGCCTTGACAAGTTGCTGCAAAGTACAGATAATGGAACAGCGCAACATATTGTAATCAGTGCTCTCCTTCCACAACAGCGGAAGGTAGGCAATGAGATGATCCGCTTGTGGCTCTATATGGTCACTCATCTTATCCACGACGAGTGACATGATGGTTAGAACATTCATTTTTGTGTCACACTCCTTGGCCTCCTGTAGAAGTGAGAAGAGTGATTCAAATGCCTTCTCCAAATATGGTAAGAAGGGCAATGCAGTAAATTCGAATTCGCAAACGAGTGTCGATAGAGTCCGTGATGCGGCCAAACGTATGGACATATCTTCAGTGGGGCGCAATAGATGCAGGCAACTTTCATAGGCAAGTGGACGAAGTTCACCAGATAATTTGACGCCGGCCCATTCACCCACCAACCAAATTATGCGACGTCGCAATATGCGAAAGTTATCCGTATCAATGCGCAGCTCTGCAATCAGTTGGCTGTTGAACCACGAATCGAAATTAAAATCGTAAAAGTGAAACGAAGCTAGACCAGCCGCATTATAGATGGCATCCTTTAGTAGGATGTCTTTCAGTTCAGACGCAGGCGATAGTTCTATTTGTTGGGCTTTACGTATGTATTTGGCAACCTCTGTGGTCATTTGGGTTTGGTATTGGCTAAAGCAAGTGAGATAGAGTGTCTCCACACACGGACGCAATGCATATTTCCAACTTTCGCCGCCATCGTCTTGAGCAAAACCCTCGGGATCCTCCATCCAGAGGTCGAGCTCAATTTGCGTCAGTAGAAAATAATGGGTAATAATTTTCTCACAAATATAGCAGAGACGTTCGTTTGTGAAAAAATCGGCCAGCGAAATGGCGGTGCCCGCCTCTGATTCATCAGCAGATGTCGCCAGTGGCGTATAGACACCGCACATCATTATGCCTTTCATCAAATTGATGCAGTGTATGGCGAAGTTGCGAAAATTTATAACATTATCGGTGAAGACTAGACGCGCGCCCTCGTGGAAGACGTGATTAAAGCTAAATTCAAGTGCAGCCGGTACAAAACGTGCAAATGATGACGAATGCATTTCCTGGAATTCATTGAGCGTTTTCATTTGTTTTAAAATAAATTTCTCCATTAGTGCGATGAGTTGCTCTTCGGCGCCAAGATGCTGCAACTCATAGCGACACTCTAAGCATTGTTTCAAACGCGTGAACAGTTGCTCCAAGAAATGCATACACATTTCGGACTTGTGCGGTTTCGCAAAACCGAATATGGTTAACTTACGCAAAATGCGCAGTGACAAGAGGGCACGTTCTAGTGTATAGACAGCCGCCGCTGGTGCGGTTTTCAATTGCAGAAAATAGTGATTAGTCAATGCATCCCACAGATTTTTCATGTATTCGAAAATGTTGCCAGCAAATTCTTCAAATACTCGCTTCTCGGCCATCATACGACGTGACGCCAACGCCTTAACGACATGATGCAGTACGAGTAATACACGCTGTTGTTCGCCACTATTACTATTGTCGTCTTCTCGTGCCGCAGATGTTTGTAAACGCTTCAACAGTTCTGGTATCAATTCTGGCCACTCACGTGGACAATCAAAGCGTGCAATACGTGCCATCAGCACGGCTATTTGTAGCGCCACTTGAGGCACTGGCTCCGATGCAAAATTGATTAATAGCAGCTGACGTATTTGTTGTTTCTCTTCTGCGGCCAACTCTTGGCGTGAGCCACGACGCCAGTACTTGTTAATGCCATTTTTCAAATAAACAGCTGCCATCCAACGCACATTTATGTCAAGCGATTGCGTTTGCTGTGCACCATTACCCATACAAAGACGTGCCAATGTCGGAAAGAAACCCGCTTGTACTTCCCATTCGACCAGTTGGGCTTCTGCTTTGTGTACAACTTCATGATTGGGATCTGTGGCGGCTCGCAACGCCTGGCACACCATTACTTCTGGCGAGGCTGGTTCCATTTGCATTTTTCTATTGTAATTGATGATGAAGGAAACACTCACGAATTATTCTTTTGCTAATCGCCATCATTGCTGATAACTTACTGATTTGTTTTGTCATTAACAGTTTGTATGCGTTGTGAAATGTGACCTGTACAATTTTCTATCCTCTCACACAATTGATTTTTCAATAAATTTAAATTTCCCAAATAAAACTCGAGCAATTGAAGTCATGCCCGAAAAAGTAGTTTGTCGTTTAATGACAATCGGTCGGCCTTCTAGTCGGTCCTGTAATAGAATTGTCAAATATTCTTAACAGTGATGCCATATTATTGGGGGTTTCTGATTCAAATTGCCAAGAGACCATAAATGCGAGGTCACGCAATACGAGGGTGTTGTAACACTCATGTAGCTTTTAAAAAATAAAAACAAATATATAAAGAAAGAAGGAGATTTTGGCACTCCTACTCATTTTGACATAATTCCATTCACTCATGTTCATATGGTAACCTGCTGTTTATGTGATGTTTATGTCTTTCCGTTTTTGTCTTGTGTTTTTAGCGTTTCTAGTGTATTTTGTATCACATATATTGATATTGGCACGCTCGAATTTATCACCAAATGTCACATCAACAATTGTCGAAATGTTTGATTCTGGTAAAAAAAAATTACATATTATTCCTTTTCTGTTTATGTAGATGGCAACGTGAATTGGTGCATTGGTGCATTGGTGCATTGTTGGTGAACAAGCTCATAAGAACACGTTTTTCCCATTATAATCGGAAGTTAAGCGAAAGAAACGAATTTCTTTACCTGACATTGAAAGAAAACAACGCACTTCAGCTGCTAGGGTTGCAGTTTTTAAATTTTACATCACTGGCAAAAATATTCAAACAGCTGTTTTTAAAATATGTCTAAAAAGCCAACATAGCAGCGCTTCTTAACTTTTCGTCGGTTTATGGTGATTTACAATAATTTACATTAGTGGATCGTATGCATTAAAAATTCTCACCATTATTTTTTGTAAACATACAAATACAGTGCCACGGAAAACATAAATATAAGCAGTTCGACGCACCAAATAATCGGAATTGGTATTTAGATAAAAGATTAATACGTGTCCAGTTGACAAATAGATAAGCCGTAATAATTATTTCATTGGTGAAAAAGGCAAAGTATTTATAGTGTTTGCCAAAAATGTTAAAAGCGATTATTTTAATTGGAGGACCTCAAAAAGGTAATGAGCTAAGCTATTGGGTACTTTTCATTTAATAGCAATATGATTATATGCGCAGGTACTCGTTTTCGCCCATTGTCTTTGGATACACCAAAACCATTGTTTCCAGTTGCCGGTCGTCCTATAATACAACACCATATTGAAGCATGTGTTCAATTGTCGGAATTGAAGGAGATTCTAATTATTGGCTATTATCCACAGTCACAGATGGAACATTTTGTGACTGATATGCAAAATCTCTATAGCATCAATATTAGGTGTGTTCAAAAATTATGATGAATGATTATTATTTTTTGGTTTATTCGTTAATTCTAATTTATAGATATTTACAAGAGTTTACATCATTGGGCACCGCCGGTGGCATGTATCATTTTCGCGATCAGATTAGAACGGGCAATCCGCGTGCGTTTTTTATCTTGAACGGTGATGTTTGTGCAGATTTCCCTCTGCAAGACCTCTACAAATTTCACAGTGAACGTGCCAGTACTGCCCTCGTCACCATATTGAGTACCGAAGCAACAAAACAGCAAGCAGTTCATTATGGTTGTTTGGTGTTTGATCGTGAAACTGGTGCCGTGTCGCATTACGTGGAGAAACCAAGTTCATATGTGTCGACTTTTATCAATTGTGGTGTCTACATTTGTTCCATGGACATATTTGCTCAACTATCGGAGGTATTCCATTCAAAGGAGCAAGAATTTATTAGTGCCAGCTATGCAGGTAATGGTCATGGCAAAGATCAAGGACATATACGATGGGAACAAGAGGTTCTAACACCATTGGCCGGTACAAATAAATTGTACGCAATGCCAGTTCCAAACTGGTGGTCACAGCTAAAGACTGCAGGCTCGGCAATATATGCTAATCGTCATTATTTGGGTATGTATCGTATGCATTTTTCCTTGCGAATGTAAATATACATTTGTTCATATTTCTATTTTAGCATTATATAAAAAAACTCATCCAGAGCGTTTGGTAAATGCTGGCATTAAACATGGCGAGGAAGATGGAAATTTAATTTGTACAATTATACCTGACGTATATATACATCCTAGTGCTACTGTGCATCATACTGCTGTGGTGGATTAAATATGATTTCAATTGACGAGGAAATATCTATATTTAACATTGTTGTTTTTTGCTTTCTTTTTGAAATTCCAGTTGGGTCCCAATGTTTCTATTGGTGCTGGTGTCACTATTGGGCCAGGAGTACGCATACGTGAATCAATTATATTGGAAAATGCAATCATAAAAGATCATACATTGGTGTTGCATTCTATTGGTAAATAAATAATCTGTTTTTAATCTGAACTTGTAAGGTGTTGTAATATCGATAATACAATATAAGCATTTTCTAATTAGTTGGTCGAGGTTCCATCATTGGAGAGTGGGCTCGTGTAGAAGGTACACCAAGTGATCCAGATCCCAATAAACCGTTTGCCAAAATGGAGAATCCACCATTGTTCAATAATGATGGCAAACTAAATCCATCAATTACTATATTAGGTGAGTGTATCTATACTTGGATTTAAAATGTGTTAATTTTTCTTTTACTTTTGTCTAAAGGATGTTTTGTACAAGTGCCATCTGAGAAGATACTCTTGAACAGTATTGTTTTGCCGCATAAGGAGTTAAGTCGTAATTTCAAAAACGAAATCATATTGTAATTGATGCGAGTGCCTGCATCGAGTATAGTTAAATATTTTTACATATTTATATATTTACATGTGTAAATGTAATGTTTTTTTTTTTGTTGTTGTATATTTTCTCATATATAATATATTAAAGTCGATCGATTCACATACTACACACGCAAATGTTTCGAGTGATCGCGCGAGAAAAATAGAAAACAAACAGAAAGACGAAATGCACAGTTCCATGTTTGTCCAAGTGTCAAAACCTAACGTAGTCACATATATTATCCCTTTGCATTGCAACATCAATCAACAACAAGAATCATAATAGCAAGTATACAAAACTCATATGAAATCACTCAACATTGGCGATTGTAGTGCAATCCCACAGAAAGAGTTTTAAGCCTCAAAATGTGTATTTAATATGTACGTATCATCTGTTCTTTCTCTTTCGCATTGCTCTTTGATTTGTGTTCTCTTTCTATCTCTCACTCTCTCTCACATTTTCTGTCTGCAGTTACTGTGCTTGTATGCGAACAGGTAGTTCTTACATGTGTTATGATAGAAAATTCTGCTCATTAGTTGTTGATCGCAGAAGTTTGAGCTGTGCTGTGTTGGTATTGTCACTTTTGGCAGTGGTAAATCGAAGCTGACTGCTTTAACAACAAGCTTTGAGCAGTCATGGTGCATTTTGTATTTGTGGAATTTAAATAGGAGTTGACCAAAAAGAAAAACAAACAACAAAAGTGTATTCCGTAAAAGGAAGAACATTATTTAGTGAAAAATTGAATGATCAATAATACGCATTCGATAAAACACGTTTTTCTTGAAAAATGCGACGTCAATTGTTGTGGTAATTGCGTGAAATGCACTAGAGCAAATCGAAAAGGAAAAATCTCTTATAAAACTCAATTCAAGTTGGAACAGGTAAGTGTTGTATGCATGTATGTATGTGTTAATGTATGGATGCGTGTGTGTGTGTGTGTGTGTAGGCAGTCTTATGGCCGAAAGAATGAAAAAGTAAAACAATAAAATATGATTATAACTACTTGATGCGGTGTTACAAGTGTGTTGCGGTAGTGGCGGCAGCGGCAGCGGTGGTGGTGGTGGTTGCGTTGATGGTGCCAGCAGTAGCGAGCTGTTTCCACTTTTCGCTTCCACTTTTTATTATTTTATCTGGTTCAGCGCGCTCAGCTCAGCACAGTCCAAATGATCGCATCTATATGCATACATGTTCCACTGTACTCGTGTATGTTTGTATGAATTTTTTAACTACACTCACTCACACTTGTTGATGTTTTGCCTATTATGCTTACTTGTTGCTTCATTGTATGTATGTGTTATTGGAACAGGTAAATTGCAAATATATACTAGCATACATTCATATAGTCATATATTCGTATATAAGATATATGGGAGATATGCATATGTGTTAGTCAGAAGATGTGTGAGTGTGTCGGTGTTTTTTTTTTTTTGTACTGAATATTGAGCGCAACTTGTTGATATAGCAACTCATAGGTATGTAGGCAGGTACGATTTTATGATTTTAGTAGAAAAGATGGTATCTTCATTTGTTATGAGTTCGTTTCAAAATAAACTAAGGTCGCCAATCATACCGTGGCTCATAACCGCGACCATGGTATTCGTCATATTTTGTAGAAAAATGTAGTACATAAATGTAGGAATAGTTAAAAATATTTTGAAAAAATATCTAATAATTAAAATTATTTTTATTTCGGTTTCAAAACATGTTTCACACAATTTTTATGTTATGATAATTATATGATCAACATATTTGTGAAGCCTTTTAACCCTCTGTGAGCTCTTAAAATGAGTTACAACAGTAAAAATACCTGAAAAGGGAACACAAGTTTCATAAATGTAGGTATGTAGATTTCAAAAATATGTTCTACATAAGATTTGACAATAAGCATCACTTACTCAACACCTCAATATTGTGTCACATTATAGAATTTTATCTTATCCAACAAGCACACATTGAGCACGATGACTTTTTCTCACTCTAAATTTGCCGCATAGTGTTATTAATGATGATATTGGGTACACTAAATAGTGTGAACGTGAGGATTTGTCAATATTTTACTAAAAGCAGATAGGTACATACATACATCGTGAAAATTATAAAAGCATGCATTCTTTACGGTATATCATCCCTAACTGGTAGCCACTAGAAAACAGCTACAACAAAAACAACCACGATAATAACAAGAATATAAAGAATTATAATTACAAATAATACTAACAATGAAAATAATAACCAATTTAACGTATTACAACGGTGCGTGTTGGAATCTTGTTCTCTCTCATTGTAATGCATACTCTGCCAGCTACACTGAGAGCGATCGTTTTACTCTCTCTCTCTCTCTCTCTCTTTCTTTTTATTCCTCTCTCAGGTGTATTTTGGTAATGACGACATTGCTCGCACGATGAGTTGCACAAAATATGTAATAACAACGACAAATCAATGGTGAAGTTAACTAAATATTAGGTTGGGGGGAAAAAAAGTAAGGGACTCAAAAAAATTACAGTTCAAACAAAAGTTTTTGTTCTTAAGAGTGGTCTAAAAATTTTCCGACTCTACAAAAGTACAAGCTTTTTGTTCTTTAAATTTGTTTTAATTTTTCAACTTAGTTCTCTTTTTAAGTCTACACGCTGCTCCCAGCGATGATTCACGCATTCATTTAACCCATCCAAATAATACTCGACGTCTTACCCTACAAAATAATTGTTTACGAAGGGGGTGACCTCACAATAAAAATCTGCTGGAGCTAGATTTGTTGAGCAAAAACCAAAAAATGTCTGCGTTCAGATTGTCAAATAATGATGTGCAGTATGGTGCTGTATGGAATTGTTCTTCGCTTTCCAATTCGCCGTCCACCATTTAGGGCCTTTTTAAAATTTACTACACAACCTACTGACTACAGTAGGTCCTGTTCATTCGAACAGGCTTTTGGTCAAACGAGAGCAAAGGCGGCACCCAATATGCCGCGGTTAGTTCTCTAATTCCTAAATTTTGCCTTCAATATGTGACAAACACGTTCTTTGTACATATTCATTGCCTGTGCTATCGTTATCAAACGATAACTCGATGATTGTTTTGCATCATTTGATGCATTTAATTATTGCTATCATCAGTGGCTGCAGTACAGGTACAGGCATGTATAAAAATTAAAAAATTAATATAAATATGTGGCACTGAAAGCCCCGAAGGGCTCTTTGGCCAAGCTTCTCTTTCATTACTGTAGTGCGTGTTAAATTTTGGACAGTATTAGAAGGGACCTACTTATTTTAGCCGGTTACGAATGGCAGAACCCTTGTGACATAACTTTTTCTAAACTTTGTCACAGAGTTCTTTTAGAAGCTTTTCCAATGCAAATTGTTACTGCCGGAAGAATTGCCAATTGCTTGCCGACAGGATAGGTACCGTTCGAAAGAAAAATCTTTTCGATATCAAATTTGTTATGTTTCAGCCGGGGATTGATCCACGACCTACGGTACCCAACACGGTACGGTAGAGGCAGGTGCGGTAACAATTAAATTTAGCTGCTAAGACTTTCACGACGGTAATGATGGTGTAGATTATTGAACAACAATTGCGCACCCAAAATGGTTGAACTTTTGCTGTGATGTGATGTGAGAGTGAGCAAAGTGACACCAATAGAGTGGCGCGCACTAAAACACTCAGACTATGAAGCCCATTGCATTTAAAGCTCAGAGATGTGGGAGATATTCGTAGTAGGATGGGAAAAGAAAGAAAGACTAAGAACTTTTGCTGAGTATCTTTCTAAAATTGTGTAAACAAATTCCCCAATGTGGAATGTTATGTGAAAGTGACAAGTTATTCCGCCCGCCAGCCATTTCATGGAGATTTTAATGCAACATTTTCGCAATTGTCACATTTGCAAGTCGAATTACTAACAAATAGTAATTAATTTTTTCAGCTCTCACCTGGCAGCATTGCCAATTGGAATTGACAGTTTAACTGTTTATAGTTGGAGCCCGTTTCTTTTTCCCCACCGCAATATACTCTCATCTGAGTATTGAAATGGTGGTATTTAGTCAGTCGTTCATGAAAATAATATGCACATAACTATGATGAAGAAGAAGAGAGCGAGATCGAGAGTTAATATTGAAGAGATGAGCATACTATGATATTATGATATGTGTATAGGTATTTAGTTGGCTCTCTGGCTGGCAATATCAACATACGTACCTATACATATGCATACGTACAACCAAAAGCCACGACACCTGAATGAAACGTTGAAAATGAAGCGAGTGGATGACAGAATATTCAAACAACAACAACAACAATAGTAGCTGCTGCTACTACTACAACGGACGATTGAAGTAAAAACGCGATTTCATACATACGATATGACATGATGTTTGATGCGTATGAGTGAGCTGAGGTGAAACAAAAAAAAAAAACAGCTACAACAATGCCAATAATATGAACGTACCTACTAAAATGTACCGACGAGTATATATACACATATATTTACGTACATATAGTATTAAGTGTATACACGTATGTGGTGAAGTGCCTACAACGACGTTGATTTTTAAACTTTTTTTGTAATGACAATGTCAGTTGCTGTTTTACCATCGACCAGAGAGTAACTTTACGGATCATAGGGAAAACGTTGTCATCATTTTTTTTTAGATCAAGTATTATTTGGATTCTGTTTTTTTGATTTTCTTTTTCTTTTCGTTTTTTTCGTTGTTTTATTACATATTTTCTAACCAAACTTGGTTGTTGTTGCTGTGCATGTGTGGCAAAAAGAAAAACACTGAAAAACAAAAAAACGATTTGCATTGGCTTGGCTTAAAACTTTTGACCAGTGTTGTAGATTCGTGGAAAAATAATTAAAAACGTATTCAATTCAAGAATTCTAGTTTTTACACTAATACCAAGTACCTAACTGCTAGAGTAATAATGTGCTGAAAAAAAAATATATATATATATACTACTTATATTGTATGTACTTTGAAGAAGAAGAAGAAGAAGAATAATAATAAAAAAGACTATAACAGCAACAACTGTAGCGCAATAAAAAGAAAGTGTGTACAATAGTAAAACCAGAAAATCAAATAACAAGCTGAAGAGTGTAGATAAAAAGAAAAAAAAAATTAAAAAAATATGTATAATGTGATGTCTCGTTGATCATAATCATATATTTAATTGCGATTGTGTAAAATTAATAACTGTATAATAAAAACAAAAAAAAAACAAAAGAAGAGAAAAACCAACTGAAGAAAAAGAATAAAATAAAATATTAAATACTCGTAAATAAAGAATAACGAAAGACCAACACAAAAGAATGATGAAAATATATTGAATTAAGTCGATCGAACTTACTTGTAACGGACAGCCTACAAAAAGAGAGACAGAGTGACAGAGAGCGAGAGAGAACAATCAACAAGTGGCGCGTTTAGTTTATGTTTGTTCCTTCGACTCCTTTTTCTTGGACGATTAATTGCTTTTGCATATCACTGCCCTCTCCTATCTGCTGTTCATTTTTCTATTGCTTCCGTAGAAGTTTACAATTGATGATTACAAACAAATTGTCGTATAGTTACATTGAAAAAGAATACGAATAGTAGTAATAGTGACTGAAAATAAAGGCCATAGTAGAAGAGTAGCTGTTTTTGAATAAAAGAGATTCAATATCAATAATACCAACAGTGACTAAATATAAGATACCTACATAGAGACGAAGATGAAGATATCGCAACAAAAAAATAAATAAGAGAGAAAGAGGCATTTAAAGCTGAGCTTGTTTGTGGAAGGTGAAAACCGTTTACAGTTAAAACTAGTAGCAGCGCATCATAGCGCATCGTATATATCGTGTGAGAAAAAAAGGCGTTGAATTTTTTTTAATGGCTGCTTTATAATCATTTTCATTACGCTCTCTCACACTGTGCTTTGCTTATTAGTACGAAAAAGAAAAAACAATTTTTTTTTTGTGTTTTTAATTTTTCTTGTATTAAATTCCAAACTTGTTGTTCTTCTTTATTTGTAACATACCCATGCCCATATTATATTGTATATTTTGCGATTATGGTCGCATAGCGGCAGCATTACAATCATAATTTTATAACACTCATATACGTAGATGAACACTAATGCAACGAACAACAACAACAACAGTCGACTAACAATAAATATTAAATAGAAAAAACAAAAATAATAGAAAAATCAAAGACATCAGACAACAGCAGCTGCAGCAGCATCATCAACAACATCATCAGTCTTAACCATTATCAACAGCAACTTAATCAAACTACTCGTACTTATGCTCTTGTGATATACCAAGGTATGTTTACGGTATAAATGGTAATCCATTGTTGGAAAATTGATGAATGTCATTTTGCAATCAGAATGTATAGTATAGATGATGAAAATTTCCATGCTATCTAATCATAATCTTATGTAATTTTAAGGAATGCACTGAGTGACAAGCAAAAAGAGATATCGTTTTATTTTGCATATACATTTGTAGATTATATTCGTACATTTCTATGTTAAAAAATGAACTGAACCACTAAATTGGGTTAAAATATGCAACATTATTTATTTTTCTTCATCTCGATATTAGCAATTTAATTTTAGTTTACCACAACTTTCACTTTAATCTTGATATATGCAAGTATGCTAAGAGCGAAGATCAAGAAATTCACTAAAAGTCGTAGAGAGTTTTGTGCATGTTGTTAAATTTGTTCTGAAATCTGTGTTATTTAAGCGAGGCATAGTTAAATATGGACTCTGTTACTTCCATGTCATGCTAAAGGGGTCGTCCAGTAGGTTGCTAATCAAATACTCTGGTTAGTTCGTCGGCTTTTTTGTGCATGAGGTCTCGGAGTCGAACCCTGTCCGCAGGTAATTCGACAGTTATTTTTTGGAATGATAAAAAGATTTGCCATGAGAATGCTTTTGAAGAACCATTGTGACAAAGCAGCCATAGGACCAAAAAAATATTATATTACGAATTAAAATATAAATAAGCAAAATATAGCTTCACATCCTTTTCAACTCAACTTTGCAAGACTTTATTGACGGTTTCCTGTTCTATAGCAGGAATAACTGGGATTGTCTGGATTGTTCTCCTTATGTGGCGATAACAACTGACGATCGATTTAGGCCGAACACATAATACGGCGCCAGTCTTTTCTGTTCTGCGCTTGCTGGCTCCAATTGGATATTCCAATCGACGCCAAATTACCTAACACTTGATGCTTCCAACGAAGGTTTGGTCTTGCTTTTCTTCTGCGTCCTCCAGCGGGTGCCGAATTAAATACTCTCTAAGACCTGGAGCGTCTTCTTCCATTCGCTCGACATGACCTAAGCGCAGCAGCTGGAATTTGATTCGCTTGACTATATCAGCGTACAGCGCATACAGCTCTTCATTGTACCTTATTCGATATTCGCCACGAACGCAAATAAGTCCGAAGATCCTTCGCAGAACTTGTATCTTGGACGTGTTGTCCAAGACGCCGGGACTCTTTGTTTGTTGATGCTAGGTACTTTGTCTTGCCCTCGTTCACCGTAATACCCATTCGAAGTGATTCTCGTTCCAATTCAGAAAATTTTGCACTGACTGATCGTGAGTTGATACCGATTATGTCAATATCGTTGGCATACGCCAGCAGCATGGCACTTTTGTTGAAGATAGTGCCATTATGTCGTAAATCTGCAACTCGTATAATTTTCTCCATAATAAGGTTGAAGAAGTCACACGATAACGAATCACCTTGTCTGAAACCTCGTTCGGTATTAAACGGAGGGAAGAAGTCCTCCCCAATTTTCACTGCACAACGACAGTGAAAAGCAGTGTCATTCTGCAAAGTTGCAGGTATACCAAATTCAGACATAGTTGTGTAGAGGTAATCCCTTATCGGACTGTCGAAAGCGGCTTTATAATCGACGAATAGGTGATGTGTGTCGATCTGTTTTGTCTGGATCGTCAACATAATATCGAACTTTCTTGGTATTCCTAAAAAAAAAATCGGATGGAATCAAATCGAAGCTCAGTGGCGGCCAATTGGCATCGCCATGACAGCTGATATAATGATTACCGAACTTAGCGCTCAAAAAAATTATTTTCGACGAGCTTCTGGCAGTTTCTTAGAAATTTTGTCGCATTGTCATTGTATTAGACGATTCTTTACCCATATATAACTTTTGGCATTTTCAAATCATACTCAAATCATTGATTTGTTCACGGTGGACACTGAAATTAATTATTTGCTTTTTTAGTAGAATTTTCTAAAGGATAATGGTTTTCCACTCTTACCAGATACACAGCAGATCTCCATAACGAGCATTTTCCACACTGAAATCACAATATGTTGATAAAATATTCATTCGATCAGCTTTGTCTGCATTTCTGTAAGCCTCTATTGAATAATATTTTGTAAGAATACTACATTTTGCAGATATTACATCTTTAACTACTAATTACAAAGGATAAATTAGGTTAGGTTATACTGACAGACCTCCGCCAAGAGGCCACACATAGACTCTATATGGGTCCTTAGTGATACCAAAACGACTAGACCTAGTTACGAGCTGTAAAGATCTTTAAATATTTCGATTTTCATTACGAATTTTAAAAGTGCTCTTTTGCTTAAGGCCGCTACTTCAGCTGTATCGCGAAACTCCGGGGCTCCAAAGCAATTTAAGCGATTTCTAGAGAGTGTTGGACACCTGCAAAGTATCTCCTCAGCTCTTTGTATCTTATGCATCCGCCGTTCTCTATGAGACCCATCTTCTGAGCGTGGGATGCCGTGAGGCAGTGTCCAGTGATTGCGCCAACCATAGTTCTGCACTCTGTTAAGAGACAGAATCAGCTTGGAGCAGTTGTCTTTATGTAATTCAGGCATTGGTATGTTACGTGTTTGGGCATCGGGGAGATGAACACCTTCTTCGGCAATTCGATCGGCAGTCTCGTTTCCCTGTATACCCTTGTGTCCCAGTATCCAATATATCCGTAGCCTTCTGCCTTCGGATAATCGGTTAGTACACGTCAGTACATTCTCGGATGTGGTACAGTGCTGGATTATTGCTTTAATCACCGCTTGACTGTCTACGTGGGTAGACAATTACGAAGGTAGATTAAAAAGTTCTCGACCCTAAAGATAGGTTAGGAAATGTTGCTACAACGATCTGTTAAACGGCACCATATTAAATTTCAGACTGATTAATCGATTGGTTTTTATTTAGCATTGTGTAGAGCCATACGTATTCCGTGGTTACCAACAAAATTGTTGAAAAGATCGAAGTGGAAGAGGGCTCAGCCGTGTTGTTGTTGTTGTAGCAGCCGGAATACGGAAATGTTAATTGGTGCCATTGTTGGCAACGCTGTTGTTGATGTCAGTGATGCCGTTGGCATCGGTGCTGTTGTCATTTACTCCCTCATGCAGCGGCAAAGCTTGCAACATCATGTGAGGCCGTACACAGTGCCTCGACTCGCAGGTCCGTACGATTCGCAGCACATGCGAAGAGGTGTTCCACAGTGTGCGGACCAGTATCACAATGTGGGCTAATTGCCAGAACCTCGGGATCCAAGCGAGCGCGATAATGCGCCAGCATGCGGGACCAGCCAGATCTAAGCTGTGCGAGAGTGGCTCTGATCGCCCGCGGCAACTCCCGCTCCCTTGCCGAGATGGGCGGCGGACGGCCTCCCAGCACAATGTTGTGCTGAACACTGGTCACCTCCTCCACCATCTCGGTGTGGACAGATCTCAACGCCAACCTGTAGTCCGATGGGTCGTCTGTAGTGATGTCCGCCAGTTTTTCGATGTAGGACTGCACCTTCTTGCGCAGATTTCGAGGTGGCGGTTCTCGCAACATTATGTCTCTGTTCGGATGCCCAGCAACATGGCATGAAGGTGGTCTTCACTGGTCATTAGGTGGCAGTCAGTGATCACGTCTTAGCCGTGTCATTCTGAATGGTATGTCAATATTTTGCTTGATAAGTTATGTAATTGTTAGAAAGGTATTGGTCCAATGGTTGCCATGATTGCTTTTTTGGACATCTTTAAGCCAAATTCGGAGGGTCTTTCAAAAAGTCGTCATCATTTATGGAATCTCTATACAATATTTTATGTGAGAGACCAAGCGACAATCAAAATAATGGATTTTTCTCACAAAGACTGTCCCATAGGCTTGAAAAGGTCATGGCCGTTATATTTTGTGTAATATTTCGAGGGGGAAATTCAGATCAAACCAGGAGACTATCGCCATATTTTTGTGAGTCGAACAAATTATATTATTTTCGGATGGATTAAAGACATGGCAGAAACGATGAGAAAAGTGTATCGAACTAAAAGAAGATTAAGTTGCGTTTTCATTCCTGACATGTTTTTTATTGATCGAGCAAGATTTATTTCATTCATAATAAATATTTATGTATTTTTTAATTCATGTGCTTGTTTTTTGCAATGCAGGCATAGTATTCACCACGTGTTTTCGCATAGGATGCCTTTTAGGCTGAATTACTTCTCCTTTATACATCTTAGATCTAACTGACTCAGTGCGACACTTGAATATATTGCTCCAATATTCGCTTGATTAGGAGAAATTTGAAAAATTAAAAATCTGTTCTTTTGTTGTAACTAATTAAAAGATAGATTGAAAAAATCACATTTAGCTGGGAATTTAAAAACCACACCCTGTTTGCAGTATGCTTTTAAACATTAATGGTGCAATTGTAGCAACAATAATTACATGCTCTTCAATATCATGTTAATATTAATGGTACCTACAATTACTGTGTGTATTGTTGGTATGTGCTTTAGCAAAATCTACCACCAAAGCAAATCACAACCGTAAACGCAGCCAGACACTATCCATTTTAATAAATTACCCGAAAATTACAATAGCAATACAATATTCATAAAATATAAAAATCCTGTTTTACTCTTGTGAAATTGTTGTTGTTGCCGTGGTTGTTTTCATTATTATTGCTATTTTAATTTATATTTTTTATACGTTGGTATTATAGGTAGAGATATGCATATACAATATAACTTTTTTTTTTAACTTGTGTATTATAATTTTCGTATTTTTTCATTTGATCTCTTCTACGGTTGATCGCGTCATTTTTGCCGCGTTACTGTGACTAAAGTGGCAAGACATGTCGTCTGTTAATTTGTATTTAATTGCAATTGTTTCGGTTTGTCCAATTCGTTGATACGAGTACTACATAGTACAGGTGAGGTATTGAGGATATCAGAGGAGACTATCTAAGGAAGATCTCTGATGATGAGTAGCAAGCTGTAAGTGCGCTAGTAAAATTAAATTGCGTTGATCAGATGGTGAACAAATAAACTGATTTTTTTTTCCCCCAAATATTATTATTGTTTTTATTAATGGTATTATTATTATTATTTATGTCGTCATAGTACTGAGTTGTTGTTTTTCCCCCAAAAATGTTGTGAAGGTTTTTGTTTTTCCTACGAAGTATGCGTGTACTCGTGTATGCGATTATGTACGATTATGTATGTATGAACGTATGTACCTACATGTTTGTAAACAAGTCACTTTGTGTATGGAAAGTTGTAGATTTATTAAAAGAACATGATATTATTATTATTTTTATTATTATCATTATTATGATGGGGCATACATGTTTCATAGCACTCAAGCAAACATAATTATGTAGTACTCGTACATAATAAATTTGTTTCTAATTGCATGTATGGAAAATAACATGTAGGAAGTAGCTATCGCTAAAATGATCACCATCACAATTTAATTCTGAATAATACGTACGTAATCATATAATTTGCGACATTCGAGCAGATCCTTCCATATGATTTTTATGCCACAAGCCTTATCGGAGACAGACTGTTGTATATGCTAGTTATATATATATTTTTTTTCTCCCTGTTCACTCCTCCCGGTAGCATAGGGCCTTAACAAGACTCTTACATCGTACACGGTTCTGTGTTGTTATCTTTGCGCCGTCCCATATTATGTTGATATCAGCTAGCTCGCGCAATATCGATCTACTCCAAGTATTTTTTGGCCGACCACGACCTCTGCTCCCTTGCGGGTTCCAGTCTAGTGACATTCTTGTAATGCCATCTGACCTATCCATCGGCACTTTCTATTTTTGATTTGGGTTCTTCATTTGTTAGTCTCTACAGCGCGTCGTTGCTGATGGTGTTCGACCAGAATATTCTACAGATGATGCGGAGGCATCTGTTGACGAAAGTTTCTAGGTTTTGTGTGATGGTGTTTGAGATCAGCCATTTTTTTCTTCCGTACAACAATACTGACCTCACACATGAGCTGAATATTTGCAGTTTTGTGCGTTTGGAGACTCGCGAGCTCACCCACACTGCATACAATCGCCCGAATGACGCCCTTGCTTTGTTGAACCTGCAGTTGACATCTTCATTAGCTCCGCCGTCTGCCGTAATAATGCAGTCGAGGTAACAGAAGCTTTCAGCAAATTTCAACGGGCATCCGTCGACCATTATTGCGTTTTTGTGATCAACTCTCATGGTCTTTGACTTTACGATGTTGACCTCTAGTCCGACAGTACGTGCTAGCTCGACTAAGCTGTCCGTCGATAAGTTTGTGTGAGAGAAATCAGATGTCATCGGCGAAGTTCAAATCCTCCAGGTGCCTGCTAAAACTCCATACGATGCCTCTAAAAAAATAATTATGTGGCACTTAAAGCCCCGAAGGGCTCATTGCCCGAGCTTTTCTTCCATTATTGTATTAGAAGGGACCTACTTATTTTAGCCGGTACCGAACGGCATAACCATTGTCACATAACTTTTTCGGAGCTTTGTCACTGAGTTCTTTTAGAAGCTTTTTCATGGCAAGTTGTTACTGTCGGAAGAATTGACAATTGCTTGCCGACAGGTGGGTAACGTTCGAAAGAAAAATCTTTTCGATATTAAATTTGTTATGCATCAGCCGGGGATTGAACCACGACCTACAGATCGGAAGGCCAACACACTAACCACTGATGCCTCTCCTGTGTAATATAAGTTGGCTCATAACGTCGTCCAGAACGATGGCAAAGACAGGGGTGACAGAGGGCAACCTTGCCTTACGCCCGCATTGGTGGAGAATAAGTTGCTGATGTTAACGTTATGAAGCACAGCCAGTTCGGAATTTTTGTAAAGGGCTCTGATGAGGCGATTAACTTGGCGGGGATTCCTCTTCTACTTAATGCCAGCCAGATTGCGTCTCGTTTGATTGTGTCGAAAGTCTTCTTAAAGTCGACGAACTAGTTATATAATTAAGTAATAAGTAAACTAGTTATATAATTAAGTAAATAACTAAACTAGTATGTACCATCGTGTACCTATGAATGCGCATTCAGAAATTTCACTTTTGATCTAGTTAATATTACCGCCATTCATGAATGTCTACTTAATATTATTTTTACTGCAATCGGATTGCTCATACATGTAACCTTTAGTTTCAGCGGAAATTTCCGGAATTGAATATGAAATAAAATACACAAAGGAAAATGAATATGACGAAATGTAAAAACCAAAAAAAAAAAAAATAAAGTAATAATAAAAACAAAACCACGAAAACAAATTTAAGAAAATACGGTTAAATGTTAAGCTTATATACATAAATTAATATATTATACATACGAGTACATGTAATTCACATGTTTTTTTATATAGTAGATACCTACATACTATTTATAAAAACTTTTAAGTACTGCTTATTGTGTATGACATTAGAAAGAGAATTGCTTAAAGAGTGACGCGCAAGACTAGTGTCAGACTAGTATTTGACAATTGTACAGGCACAAGAAAAAATAAACACGTTTTGAACCGAGAAACGATTCCAGAAATAGGGGGCACGAACGATAAGCTCTATTTTAATACAATCAATACTTTTTTTTTATATTTAAATACATAACCTCAAATAAAAATGACGATACTTGAAACATTTTTAAAAATATCCAGAATCGCATTTAGGGTTTTGAAATATTTAAGTCGATCTCTATTTATTTCCTCGACTTCTACCTCTTCTTGTTCTTGTTTCGGCTGAACATATATTAAAATTGGAACGATTCAGAGAAGATGAGCATGGCCCTGGCTGATGCGACGTCAATATCGAAAAGAATTTTCTATCGAACAGTACCCACCTGTCGGCAAGTAATTGGCAATTTTTCCGGCAGTAACAATTTGCCAAAAATGCTGCTTAAAAGAGTTCTGTGAGTTCTTCTTGTGTAAGTTAAAGTGATGTCACAAGGGTTCTGCCGTTCGGAACCGTTCGGCTAATATAAGTAGGTCCCTTCTAATACTGTCTAAAATTTAATTTAACAAGAGTTCAGTTCAGTGGCATCAGAATGGGCTTTTCTGGCCTAAGTGTGTCATCTCAAAGAGAGGG
The DNA here is from genome assembly GCA_963854835.1 of Megamerina dolium. NCBI lineage: Eukaryota > Metazoa > Arthropoda > Insecta > Diptera > Megamerinidae > Megamerina > Megamerina dolium. Next base: position 2,045,398 of record OY978525.1, read on the forward strand.
CATCCACAATAACCTAACCTAACCCTTTCTCTTCTGGGGCTCCTCTACAAAATTGCCGTTTATTAAAAATTAAATTTGGTCCCACCATTCTCTGGTTGCCTAAATATATGCATCGCCTCATTTATTTTTGCCACTCAACATTTTCTTTGCCACACATTCTTCTTATCCTTACATCTTAGGGATGTCGCCAAAGCAAACAAGAACTTGAAAACTCTTGAAATTTGACCAGGAATCGCTGTTACAGTGCTGAAATGTTTGACTGGTCTCCATTAATTCTTCTGCGCCAAAATTTCTCCCAAGTATACTTATCCAAATCTCCATTCTTTCGCGTAGCTTCCATACAAAATGCTAATTCCATAAAAAGATCAATACAGGTATTATCAAATCCATTTTTCTTATTACTTTTTTATGACAATTTTTTTTTATATTAGTATATTTCTAAGCTCCTTGAGAAGGAATACTTTTTTAGATTTAGGTTTAGTCGAGGTTTAAGTAGTGCATCTTTTGCAACACCACCAACTCACAACTCTTGCGAGACCACCAACACGATTGTGTCGAATCCTTAGCGTCTACTTCTTTTATCTTTGTTGCGAGTTTTGGTTTAGATCTCTTTCTCATGACACTTTTTTTTATGTAAAAAGAATTCCAAGCTTCTTTATATAAAATGTCCAACTTTCTAACAAAATAGTGCTGTTGGTTTGGTCACTTCGGGATTTAAGTCGGAAACGGTATGTACAAAAGACACAACACAGTGAGCTTGAGTCCTTATTATCTCTACTTCTTGAACTAATTTGTGCTTAGTGTGAATCGGATCAGATAATTTACATCGATCACTCTTTGACCGCTAAAAGCACTTAAATGTCTTGCACTTTCTGCAGATAGTTAGACAGGCAGCAGGTGAGAGATATTTAAGTGTTTTTAGCGGTTAAAGAGTAATCAACGTGAATTAACTCATCCGATTCACACTAAGCACAAACTAGTGCAAGAAGTACCGGACAGTACAGGTGTACATGAAATGCGGGATTGATTTCTCTTCGTCCTCCGTCAAAAAGTTGGAAATGTTCAACATTTAATTCACAACTTCCATTGAGAACCTCTTGGCACTATTGATATATTTTTCTTTGGTTCATTTTAAAAACAGTCCAGACGGATTTCTAACAAAACTTTGACGTTTATTGGACGATTTGCAAACATTATATACCCTTGAACGTGCCTCAGCGAGCGCTACAATAATGCTCCAGAGATGTCATTGACCTCTGAGGTTACATACGGCTAGTGGACTTAATTTTGTTATTTATAGAATTGAAGGATTTACAAATTTTTGCCTTTGAAATGTTTGATGAAATTCATAAACAATAATTCTTTTGAATTCTCTTTCTTTTTTGAACACACTAAAAACAGCAAAAAATACAGAGTTGTACCCCTTGAAGCAACCCAACTTAATGTGCATGAAAATTTAACTGAAATGCGACCTCAATACTTAAAAAGCTCTTGTTTTTGTTGTTGTTGTTGTTGTTATAATTAAATGCGATCAGTCTTATGAATATAAATGAAAAATGTTTATAAATTAAAAAAAAAAAAAAAAAATTAAGTAATTAAATATGATATAATTTGAATTGATAATCATATCATCATATACACATAAAATGCATTACCGGTAAAATGGGAAAAATTAGTGTAAAATAAAAGATCAATTAAGCAGGAAGTATGGTTTTTTTTAGAGTAAGCAAAGCGATTAAATGCACAAGGATTATAAAGATGAGAGTAAAAGAAAAAAAAATCAAATAGAGTATATGAAATACAAATTCCACAAATACAAATTATTATTGTGTCACTCACTGTCTAACCTTGGCTTCACTTAAAGTTTAACAAGTAGGAAGCAAGCATAATTTGATGCCACATATATTTCACTTTTCTTAAATAACCTCTGGGTAACTACTCAGCATCCAAATGTAGTATGTACAGATGTGCGTACATATTTTCATATTGTTTTGTGTGATGTGTCACAGCTATATAAAGGGTGAGCCACTTACTGCTATGGTAAAAAGAATTGTTTGAATTTTTTTCACAATTTATTTTTTCTTGATTAAAGGAGAGCCTGTGATAAAGTTTATAAAATGTGATGCTCTTTTACATTTGAAGTTTTATAATTTACTATTAAAATTTAATATGCACAAAAATACTGCAAAAAGGTTGTAATTTGATATAAAGTTCCCTTTATGTGCTGTCGAAATTGAACAGGGGTATCAATACCGAAAGAGTGACCCTCGGCCATGTTTTTTCAGGGCCGTTTACATTTTAAACAAATAGTGATATCTACCAACAGATGACTCATCCGTTAAAATCTCTAGGAATAACCCATTGAAGATATTCAGTTACGCCAATCAAGGACAGTAAACCACTGTGGAATTTCATACTTTTTTTTTTAGATTAAGACCCCATTAATAATGGTTATGTATAAGGTATGGTTGTTGTTATCGTTTTATTGCTTAACCAACGACACTTATCATCAGCTGTTAAATGGTCAAATTAATATGTGTTTCTTTTATTGTGAATTTGTCAAACAAATTTTTGCATATAAATGTAAATTAATGGAAAACTCTACGTATAACAACCACAATACATCACAAAAACAGTGAAAAAACAGATGAAGAAAATGAAGGAATTGTAGATTACAACAAAATCATGTTAAATTAAAATATAGTCATAAATAAAAATGTACAAACGAATGCATATAAAGTACATGCATGTATGCGTTATATCTATGAAAAAGTATTATGTATTCATATTTACTTAAAATCAACAACAACAACAATAAAAAGTTGAAATTATAGCAAACATTATATTGTGCAAAAAAAAAAAAACAACAAAAAAAAAAAAACGAAGATGAGTTTAATTCGCATGCATGTCTTTATATACATACATATATAATTTAATCAATTAATATTCGTATGTATATGTAAGTACTACGTACAAGCATGTGCGCTACCATCAACACTGAATGTAGAGTGGCGTAATTAAAACATTTCTATAATTACCTACCTTAGTGAACTGAGTGGATTTAATAATATTTTTACCTTGTTGTTGTTGTTGTTGTTATTATTATTATTATTATTATTATTATTATTGTTGGTAATACTCGATTAACCCATATGCCATTGCGCCTGACCTTTGTACATCGAACGAGAATAACATCGACGACTATCACCGAAATCCGAATGTGACTTGGACAGTGGGCATCCGAATGGGTGTATATGCCTATAAAAATATATGCACGTATTTATGAAGATATACTAAAGATAGTACTTACATAGCACTAAGCGAAATACGATACGTGCGTACCTATTAAATTTAATAAGATTGCAAGTATTTATAACATATTTGCGTTAAGTATTGCATTGTGGTGAAAAGTATTTGTCATTTTCAGTTCAAAGTTTAAAGAAACTTTTAGGATTTTTTTTTTTTTTTTTGTGGGCACTGTTGCTCAGTGATGTCTCAGTATGCTGGTCTTCTGTGCATTAGGTTGTCGGTTCATTTCGCAGTTCATCCAAGTACACATCAGTTTGTTACGATGACAAACTTATTATTACTTTTTTTGCGTTCAAACAGATCTTCTGACAGTTTAACATTTGCCATGTAATAGCTTCGGCTAAAAACTGCGTTGATGGAGAAAACCGAACAAAATTTTTTTTTACAGGTCTCTTCTGAAGCTAGCTTAACACCTGTAGGGTCAATGTTGGCGTAACCGAATCAAAAGATCAGGATTATAGAAGAGAAACTGTTTAGCAGTCAAACTTTCGGTATTTCATCAAGTAATTCTGCAGTGTAGGTACATTGTAATAGAATACATCAGCTTTTTTGTTCAAAATTTCTGGATATTTTCATCTGAGACACACTATTTGTTAGCAGCAGAGTGTAGCAGACCTCACATTCCTGTCTTTGCCACGGTATATACACTTTCAATTTTATTTCGAACACGACATTTTATTCATTGTAGTCGATGTGTGCCTCTGTGGGTGCCGTAACTCAGTTCTCATTCTGATCTGTAGGTTGTGGGTTCGGAAAGATTTTTCTTTCGAACGGTATCCACCTGTCGGCAAGCAATTGGCAATTTTTTCGGCAGTAAGAATTTGCCATGGTCAAGCTTCTAAAAGAATCCTGTGAAAAAGCTCAGAAAAAGTGATGTGACAGGGCTCTGTCGTTTGAAAGAACCGGATAATATAAGTAGCTCCCTTCTAATACTGTCCAAAATTTAACACGCACAACATTATTGGAAGAGAATCTCGGTGGTATCGCAATGACCCTTTTTGGTTTAAATGTGTCCTCTCAGAGAGAGGGCCTAATCTAACCTAAGAATTTGCCATGGGAAAGCATCTAAAAGAATTCTGTGACAAAACTCAGAAAAAGTGATGTCACAAGGGTTTAAAACACTGTTATTGCTGATCTTAAGCACTTTTGTGATATCATGACAACTTGGGATGTAAGGGTTGAAGATGTTTCCTGCTGTACCGCTACCACTGGGGTCTATTGTACATCATCTTACATGAATTACAGGCCAATTTGGCTTGTTCTACAGTACTTCATCGAGTTGTTTGATGATATAGTCGATTTGAGCTTTGTATACTTTTGATATTTCTACGCTGTTTTTTTGTTGATAAAGTGCCTTGATCATAAATAGCAAACATTTTTTCAAGTTTCACCATGATATGCTTGTTTTTGTTTCTATGATATTTTCATACATACATAAATTGTATGTATATCCGCTTGCTCCTGACAAAGTTCATCAGTATTACATCAGCGAGCATAGTGCGTACTTAATTCTCCTTTAGTTGATATTAGGTACTTAATTTTATTTATAAAATCTACTTATGTTTTAAAGTCTTTTGAAGATAATGGTTGTTGTTAATTTGCGCATAAAATGAAATGCCTCATTAGAGTAAACAAACATAATTAAATTAATGAAATTAATTGCTTCGTCACAGGTTGAGTGTTTATGTCAATAGATTCGGTCTGTATATTTGGTCTCATGTAAAAACATTACCACACTGTACTAATATAGACATTTAGATAACTAAATAAAAATTAAGAAAGGAGAGGAGTCGAGGTTAGATAATGAATATTTTATTCGTATTTAGATACTTTTCAATGGTTTAGCACATTTTGTGATTTACCTCAATGCTAATATTGCAAAATGGCATAACCACAAGTACTATTATGGTAGAAATACAAAAAAAAACCCACATAAACACGAAGAAGAATAATAACAGAATCAGTAACATTCCATGTGCGCTACCAGCGACGTCATCTCCTGTCAAACGTGTACCTTACTTCACGTTGCGTTTAAATATTGTACTTACGTAATTTTTTTATTTTTATTTATTTATTATTTTTTTTTTTTTTTTTGTTTGTATTCAGCGTCAAACTTTGATAATATCCATCGATATGGATTGATTTAATTTTTAATTAAAATATTTTCATAAAAATATTATTCCAATCAATTAATTATTAAAAATATAGGTAGTTACTTGTGATAATTAATTATTGACAATATATAATTTATTAAGTATGATGTGCGCACGTGTAAATGTAAAATAATTAATATAGACAGCGTACAAATATTTCGTAGGATTTCCATTAGTGTTTACAAATCATGGAAATTTATTTCCAAATATCAGTCTTCTTTTAAAAGTTGTATGCAAACCGCTTTGTGAGGCTTATGGTAGGCATAATCGTCCATAAGTTATTTTATAATATCCTTGGATATTACTTTTGTTGCTAACCATAAGTTATACAGAAAAGAATACAATACAATCGGTACAAGGAATAATTTAAAAACCACTCCAGGCAATTTCCATAGCATTTCCATAGCATTTATTTCAACTTTCACTTACTTTAATTTTCCCTATTTGCTATATGGGCCTAACATATTTTAAGCAATTGATTGAAGGCGGTTCGATCACACTCACTATTTCATATAGCTCTCATACAAAGTCACTATTATGCTCAGTTCAATGATGTCGATATATTACCCTTCAATATGACTGTAACAGGGCCATAATTGGTGAGTAAGCACATATTTTAATGTCGGAAGATGCACGTAGAAAATCTACGCGTCACGCTCACTAATTCATATATCAACCGTAAAAAGTTGCTATTTTAACTCATTCAATTATGTTACTTTATTTTTCTTTGAAATATATTTACGACAGTTATATTTGGTGTATAAGTCCATATGTTCGTATTTAAACAATCGGTGAAAAATTAGACAAACTCCTACTCCTACTGCGATCGATTTAATATCCTCGTTATATTGCTCTTTCAAATGACTCTAAGATTATCATATTTGTTAGGTGAACACAACTTTTGATGATTATACTTACTTTACTTATTTATGTGGCTATTACAACCGAAAATCGATTTAGGCCGAATCTAGAAGGCTTCGCCAGCCAGCTCTTTCCCTCGCTATTTGGCACCAGTTGGCGCTGACAAGTTCTCCAGTATTTGGTCTTTCCACCGAAGGTTAGGTCCGCTTTTTCTGCGTCGTCCACCAGCGGGTTCTGCATATAACACCTTCTTAGCCGGAGCGTGTTCTTCCATTCGCTCGACATGACTTAGCCAGCCCAGCCGCTGAATTTTAATGCTGTTACAGCGTACAGCTGATACAGCTCGTACAGCTCATGGTTGTACCTTATTCGATAATCGCCACCATCGCAAATGGGTCCAAAGATCTTGCCTAGGACTTTTTCCTCGAAAACTCCGAGCATTCTCTCATCTGAGGACATCTAAGGACAGGCATGATGAGAGATTTGTAGAGTGTGGTTTTCGTTGCTCGAATGAGGGCCCGACTTCTCACTTGCTTGCTTAGCCCAAAGTAGCATCTGTTAGCAAGAGTGATCCTCCGAAATATCTCCTGGCTGATGTTATTACTGGTGCTAATGCTGATTCCAAGATAGATAAAGTGCTTCACTACTTCAAAAGCGTAGTTATCAACAGTGACGTGCTGTTCAAGACGCTGGGATTCTTTGTTTGTTGATATGAGGTACTTGGTCTTGCCGTCTCGTTCACCGTGAGACCCAATCGATGTGATTCTCTTTCCAATTCTGAGAATGCTGCACTGAATGCTCGCGTATTCATGCCGATTTTGTCAATATCATCGGTATACGTTAACAGCATGACACTTTTGCTGAATGTAATGCCATCACGTCGTAGATCTGGAGCTCACCACAATAAAATTGAAGAAGTCGCGTCATAACGAATCACCTTGTCTGAAACCCTATTCGGTATTAAATGATGCGGAGAGTTTCTTCCAAATTTTCATTGCAAAATGGGAGCTAAGGCGAATGAGCTTCGCAGGAATACCGAACTCAGACATTCTTGTGTAGAGGTAATCCCTTAACGGACTGTCGAAAGCGACATTATAATCAAGAAATATATGGTGTGTGTCTATCTGTTTTTCATGGGACATCTCCAGGATTTGGCGCAGTGTGAAAATCTGGTCGATGGTGGATTTACCAGGTCTGACGCCACATTGATAAGATCCAATCAGGTTGTTAAGCATAGGCTTCAATATTTCACACAGTAAGCTTGATAGAACCTTATATACGATGCTAAAGAGACTTATTTCACAGTAGTTGGCGCAAATTGTGGGGTCTTCTTTCTTGTGTATGGGACAGAGAACACTGAGTCCCCAATTATTGGGCATGCTTTAATCCCATCATATTCTGCTTATGAGCTGGTGCACTTAGATGAGCAGTTCATCGCCTCCGGTCTTATACAACTCGGCAGGCAGGCCATCAGCACCTGCAGCTTTGTTGTTTTTCAGCCTAGAAATGGCCTGTCTAATCTCATCATGGTCATGATTGATGATTATAAGTTTACTTAATAATCTGTGTACCACGCCCACTATTTCATATACCTGCCATACAAAATTGATACCAAAAACTTGGTCTCTGTTGCACCGAGTTACACAGCACTCATTGTTAGTCAATTTTTGGCTCGGAATCAGGTCTGTGTGTTGAATCACCCGCCGTATTCACCTGATTTGGCACCGTGCGACGTTTTTTTGTCCCCAAAACTGAAATTGAAGTTGAAAGGATACTTTTTTGATGACATTCAGATCATACAACGGGCTTCGACGAGGGCACTGGAGGCAATTCCGAAAAATGAGCTGGAACAAGCGTTTGAATCACTTTTAAATCTATGTAACAAGTGTATTGGATCAGGAGGAGAATATTTCGAATAGATATATCGAAAAATTAGCAGATATCGTGTTTTAATTGTGTTTTCTAGTGGCAGTCCTAATACATAATTGTCGCACCTTGTATGTTATAATATTCTTTTTTTAAGTGAACGTGCGACAATCATTCTGTGGACTATTTTTTATTGATGAAAAAGGGTATGACCACACCCACTATATCATACAACTGCCATACAAAGTCTATATAGTCTAAATATGACCGTGGCCAAATTTGGTTAAAACTTTGGTGTGCATGCCACGCCTATTATTTTTAATACCTCCCACACAATCTCCTTATTTTTATTAGCTGAATATATAAATCCGAAAAGAATGATCTAAATCATATTTGCAAACAAGAAAAAAAGAGTAAAAGCTCTGTATTAGTTGAAAATATGATCAATATAATATATTTATTCACAATTCATCAATAAATATTGTAAATTTTAATTTTTCTTCTTCTTCTTCTTCTTTGTTTTTGCAGGATATTTTCAACATTCACACATCATTCATATTTAACGAACAAATGACAAACATGTGGTATTAAAAGAGGCATTCCGAACAAGGAGTAACCTCAGAAAAATTTCTACAGCTTACGCAATTAATTTGCTAATAAGGATATACAAATATATATCCGTGTAGTAGATCAATTTAATAAAACAGAAAAACAAGAATTTAACATCACATATAAAATGCAGGTTCCCGAACATCTGGTGTCACTGTATGTGGCTACATGCGGTCAAAATGGACCTGGTTTGGGTTCAGATGAGAAAGAAATCATACTATTGGTGTATGTGATTTTGGAGGCATCTAGTGGGAGGGTAAGTCAAATTATTTATATTTATATTTACAAATTATTATTTCTTATCTCTAAAAGAAGAACAGAACGAACATATTAAGATCCCGCCCATATTGTGTCCACCATTTTTATTATCATATTTGCTAAGAAGAAGAAGGAAAAAAAAAACATTTGCCAACAAATTAATCGCTTAATTAATAGGAGGGGGCAACAATAATGCCATATGTATAAAACTACAGCAGCGAATACGAATAATAGTGATGCGCTGCGACGATAGTGCTGTCAAAAGCTGCACTTTCGAATACTATTGTGTTGTTATAGGGCGCGCGCACATACACAATAGATTATGTTACAGCATTGTTAAACGATCCGATTCGCCGTTTCGTCTTTGCTGTTGAAGATGAAATATATAGCATGGCCCCATATGACTGGCCGGTATATAAATACGTAAATGAGTGTGAATGTGAATGTGTGTGTGTGTGTGTGTGTGTGTGTGTGTGTGTGTGTGTGAATGCGAATAATTCATCCTATCAGTATAATTAACATTTAAACGGACTTAAATAGGTAGCGTCGGGGGTCTGCCGCTGCTGGTCATCATAATCGAAGACGCAAAGCATTTATGTTTTGTCGCATCAGCAGAAAAACGTAAACGTAGAAGCAACACCAGACGACATACATATAGATTCATATATACCAAAAGCCACACAGACTAAACTATGGAAATATTTAATTATGCAAAAATTTCAGCAAAAACTTTTTTTTTCCCCCATTTCATTTTTGTTTTTTTGTTTTTTTGTTTTTTGCTTTCTTACTTTTGGTTTATTTATTTATTTCATTGCAAATTAAAGTATTGAGAAAGAAATGAAAAGAAGAAATATAAAATAATAATTTATGCAAATTTGTAATAAAATAAAATAAAATAAAATGAAAGAAAAAAAAAAAAGTTATTAACCTGTTTAATGCAGACCTGGCGGTGGTTGGTGTTGCGTAAGCGTGATCGACTAACTAACTAATTGACCAATCGACCAATCGACCATCGACCGCTGCAGACTGTGGATATTAGCACTAAAGTAGAAGTAAAGATTGCAAAAAATATTGGCAAAATATTTAGACAAAAAACATCATCATACTTGGATAAAGTGATCATCACTGATCAGCAAGCATAATCATTTCAAATTGCTACTGCTGATAGCTAATAGCTGGATGAATGAAGAGTGAATGTGTTGCTTTTCTTTTCTTTCACCATAGACAAATGATAACAGTAACAGATAAAAAAAAAATTTGAATTTGAAAAAGAAAAATTAAATTAGCAAGCTATTAAAATTGTCTTTTGACATAATTAAAGCAACGATTGATCGCTTTGCAATCATTTCATATTTATTTAATTAATTACGTCTATATTTCTTCTATTTTATTTATTGCTTTTGAAAGGAAAACGATACAAACACTCACCGTGTATGTAAACATATTTTATGTGAATTCTGTTGTTCGGATGAGTTTTTTCTTGTTTTTTATTGTTTCTTTTCATTTTCGAACAAAGCAATAACCTTTGTACATATGTATGCATATATGCGATATATACATATATGTAAATACATATACATACATATGTATGTATAGATGTCGGCATATTACCATCGTTATCCAGTTCATTTCAGATTTGCATACAAAAATTAGTTAACATAATTTTGTTATATACATATATATAAATAGGTATGTAGCTAAGGTATACACACAATATGTATGTATATGGTGAATCCCACTTATAAATATTTCATTGTCTACGTTCATTTATTGAAATATAAATGTAGTGCCTCGTTGTCGTTTGTATTTTTGAAAGTTTCAGTTAAAATATTAAATATGTACATTAAGAAAGCAAAAAAAAAAAACTAACAAATAATACAATATATTGTATTTAAAAGAAATATGAATAAAATGAAATAAAGAACTACAGTATAGATCTTTTAATATGACAACTTTAATTGGTAGATACGCATGTATAAATTTTCAGCACAAAAATTTTAAACATGTTTTCTAACGCAAAACAAAAAAAAAAAAAAAACCAAAATGTTGTGCTTTTAAATTGATTTTTTGAATATACACAGAGATTGTTTTACAATTTTTATATTTAAAAATAGTATAATACACGTGGTTATAGGTGGAGTGCAATGTACAAACACAATATATTTATGTATGCAAAAGAAATATAGACTGAATCTCATAAAGCGTTTTTTTTTTGTTTGTTTTACTGCTTTAGCCAAACTTTCTTTCAGAGAGCGCTGCAAGCCAATTGTTTCTACTAACTGAGTACGAACGCCAGAACCCGGCCACATGCATTAATGTCCAAAAAAATGTGCAATAATGTAGAAAAACCTTTGCGCAATTTATGTAATGCTAAAATAAATAAATATGTAGCACTTAAAAATAGTTAGGCGAATCAAAATCTAACGGCATGTCGAGCGAAGAGGGTATTTCATTCGGCACACGCTGGAGGACGCAGAAGAAGGGGAAGACCAAACCTCCGTTGAAAGGACCAAGTGTTGGGTAAGCTGGCGGCTTTTGGAATATCCAATTGGCGCCAGCCAGCGAAGAACAGAGAAGACTGGCGTCGCACTATATGTTCGGCCTAAATCGATCATCGGTTGTTATGGCCACATAAAAAGAAGAAGAAGAACATGTGGCACTTATAAGCCCAGAAGGGCTCTTTAATCGAGCTTCTCTTTCAGTACTAGAAGGGAGCTTCTTATTTTAGCCGGTTGCGAACGGCAGAGCCCTTCTGACATCACTGCTCTTAAGCTTTGTCACAGAGTTCTTTTTTAGAAGCTTTTCCATGGCAAATTATTACTGCCGCAAGAATTGCCAATTGCTTGTCAATAGGTGGGTTCCGTTCGAAAGAAAAATCTCTTCAGCCGGATATTGAACCCACGACCTACAGATCAGAAGGCCAACGCACTAACCACTGAGCCACGGCACCCGCATTTGTGTATTACTGTCGGAACACAATTGCAATTGTTTATATAAAAGTGAAGTGTAATTTTTTTGGATGCGGTCGACCGTAGAACCATTGTAACATCACTTTGTCTCAGAGCTCTTACAGAAACTTTTCGATGGAATATAATGAAAGCAAGATTTCTGATTAAACTCTCACAAAAGGAGGATTAAAATAAAAAAAAAAAACCACCTCACACAAGGGTGAATCCACAATGACGTGGACTCATAAAGAAAACGTACCCTTTTTTTGTCAATATTATTTATTTTTTTACTTCTCATCAAATATTCCTTTTAATTCAATAACTTATTATTTCAAAGTTCTTGTAATATTTCGATGTTCGTAGAAAATACAATTTATTCAGCCCTTCAATAAGTGCATTTGTTCCGGTGATATAGCTTCTTTATTTGACACAAATCTTCTTCGTTGGTGTGATCTTTTAAAATTTGGAAAAATATAATGATGAAAACAGTGGATAAGCGACTAATTCGTATCCTACTTTAATAATTTTTGCCATCGTAATTAATGAGTTGTAAGATGACGAATCTTTGGTCGCTTCTACCGACTTTCACCTGTCTGGTCTGTAGTGATGAATCCATGTTTCAGCAAAACTTACTATATGTCGTAGCAATGATCTCTGCGTATGCATTTTGGATTCAATATTAGTAAAGACGGGCGTGTAAAAAGTTTTTTTTTTTTTATTCAGATCCAGATATTCCCAAGGTAATCTTTCGATGAAGGCATGGAATTTTTTTTTCTATAAAAAGTGATCCAATTCAAGAGGCATTATTCCGAGAATAGCTTGTTATTTGTGGAGAAAGGTTTTATTCTAGTTATTCTAGGCGTGAAATGAAGCTTTTGTGCATTTTAGTCTCTCTGAATATTTTTTATATATTATGGGTACGAATATACATAATAAAATATCTATTTTATTTTTATATCCATTCGTTGTTGTACATGTACATACATATTTCGGTTATAATTTGAGTTTTTTTTTTTTTGAGCATTTTGAACATTTGAGGGCACAGCAACAAGATCAATGTATCAATGACGACAACAGTATTTGTGAAAATATTTCAATATATATATTTGCTGCTATCGTGATATATTATATTATTAATTTTAATATTATATTTCTTTTGTATTTTTGCTCTGCTAAATTTTATTCGAATTTCTTTACAAAATCATACCATCGACAAGAAAAAATGAATAAATATGCCAAATATTGAAGAAATAGTGAATATTTGCGAATATTTGATTTCTTTATTTCAATGTAATCTAGTCAATTTCTATCTACATACATACATACAACCTGCATACATATGCATAATAAATGTTATCTATGCAAATTGTATTCATAGACGTACATATGTATGTATGCATGTGTAATAAATTAAACATAGAACACCGTTATAGTGATTTTTACTACCATCATTGAGACAGTGAGACATAGTTTCCTAATTAAATAATTAGTATGTATTAGTGCAAGCAAAAAAAAAAAAAAAAAAAAACAATAAAAAACAGAAAAAAACAAAAATAAAATAAAAATAATATAATTTTGGTCTGTGATTTTGGATTTGGTGATTTTAAATTGACAATTGGTTTCATATAATATGACATAAATATCAGTAACACTAAAAAACATAATATTATGGCTTGACAGTACTGGCAATAGTCACAACAATTATTATTTTTAAATACGTAATACATACAAGTCTCCTACATACTGCATAGTGTACTTCCTACTAATTGTAATGACGCTTCATTAATTTCGTTAATAATACTTAAGCATAATTTTGGATGATTCTTTTTGTTGGCTTTTGCTGTTTTTTGTTTAATAATTCATTTTGTTGTTTACGAGGTTCTTCTCTACTACATACGTTTCATTACATTTTTTTGGGTTCGTTCTTTCTTTTCTTTAAATTTATGATTTTTATGTGGCACACTTAAATCCAATACATATGAATGTGCCCCTAAATATTCTTTACTCGAATTCTTTGCGGTTTAAAATTAGCCTGATAATTATAACATTTAAACCATGGCTTTTAACAAATATTGTATCATATACATATGTACATCACGCTCGCTTAGACACACACTTACGATACGAGTTTATTATTATGTGTTTATTATTTATTGAAGGTTTCAATATTGTTTTGATATTGTATTTTCGCTGAAAATGTATTTTTCATATATGCGTAGTAAGCCTGAATTGCAAAAACAACAAAATAATGATGATGTTATCACGTGACGTTTGTTGATTGGAAATTGCTAGGTATAGATTATTGGGAAATGTTGTTGTTATTTGGTTTATTTAAAATATTTTCAAAATGTTGTATTAATTTTGACAAATTGCTTCCATGTAATTAAAGTTAGAGCCTTGAATTAATATCTACCATATTTGGTTTGTTTTGAAATGAATGCCAACCGATATTGCTTTAACATTCTCTGAATGTTTGTCATCATTTGGGGACATGCTTCCTTCTTCCTTACTTACTGAACTTTATTACTGGATTCGAGATTGAATGATTCTCTAAGAGTATTATTATTATTATTTAAGGGTTGTGTTGCACTGCGTCCATAGGTCTCTAGTGCACTCCGCCTTGGACCTAGAGTATGTCTCTAAGTTCAACATCCATAAGGAAGTTTAATATATGATAGATCCTTGCTTATTGGATTTCAACAGTTTTGCGAGTATTTTAAATTCCATGAGATTTTTCTTTCTTGTGTACATTAGTGCTGGGCACATTTGCAACACATGTTTACAGTTTTATTCTCCTTCCTGCAGTGTCGGCAGGTTTCATCCGAAAATATTTCCAGATTTGTTAGGTGATAATTCAACCTATAATGTCCTATGAGTGTTACTGTAACGATGCTTCGTGTATTCTTAGTTAGGTTAATACATTTCTCAAATCGTTTTAAATTGTAGGTCCTTAAAAGTGTCTTGGAATGGCACGAACATGTTAGGTTATCCCAGTATGATCTTCTTTCTTCTTTTTGCTTAATGAGTACGGACAACGCTCCCTTATCCAAGCCACAGAAAGGTTTTGGGCCTACAAAGGGTTTTGTCTCACCCATCCTGGCGCACTTAACTACCAACTGGTTCCTTCAAACTCCAATGTGTCCTGGAACCCAAAAGATCCCCACCTAACATCACCTCACCAGTTTTGATTTCACCTCTTTAGAATTGAGTGCTTTGATAGCTGCCTGGCTGTTTGTCAGTGTTGCAATCCTTCGATTTCGGTATTCGCGTATGATGTTGAGTGGCTTTCAGAGAATTAAAAGGTAAAAAAAAAAAAAAATAAGCAAAGGCGGGCTAAATTATTAAACTATATTTTTTTTTATCATGTGGATCTCTTAAAGCTTAAAATACATACATTTACACTCAAACTCTTCATAACTGTAATGGCGATTCCTAAAAACTATGAGGTTATTTCACAATTTTCAGGCATTTAGTTAATATTGTAGCAAGGGCCCAATAAGTAGTAAAGGTAGGGACTAGGTTAGGTTGGGTTATGTGACTGCCCTTCCTCTGAGAGGACACACTTAGGTGATACCACTGAGCTTCTTTTCCAATAGCGTTGTGCGTGCTAAATTTGGACAGCATTAGAAGGTACCTACTTATATTAGCCGGTTCCGAACCGCAGAACTCTTGTGACATCACTTTAACTTAGTTTTGTCACAGAGCTCTTTTAAGAAGCATTTTTGGCATATTGTTACTGCCGGAAAAATTGCCAATTCTTGCCGACAGGTGGGTGCCGTTCGAAAGAAAAATCTCTTCCATATCAAATTTTGTTATGCTTCAGCCGGGAATTAAACCCTCGACCTACAGATTAGAAGGCCAACGCACTAATCACTGTCCCCCAAGGGGACTAAGTATGGTAGGAAAATTTTTGAGCAACAAAAATTATTAAATACCAGTCATATATTTCTCCAATTTATGGGCGATTCTTCGTATTTTAGTAAATATGTCAACTTTTAGCATTTCTATTTAAAAGTTAGGGACGAACGGCGACCCGATAGAGTGTCTAACAAAACTCAGAATCGAATTTCGAAAAATTCAATACTTTTAGGAATGCAACATTTTTAATAAATAAATTCGTGAATTAATAGCAATTATCCTTGACCCAGAAATCCCAAATAATTGTTATTTTAGACATTTTGATACAAAAAATCTAAAAGTTCCAAATTAGTACTACGTACCAGCTAGAAACTCGATCTGTGTTGTGTGCGTTATATAATTCTGAATTCAGCTTCTGAATTCTCTGAACAGTGTTGTTTTATTTTGGATCATAAAAAAAGTTATAATTTTTTTCTTTTTATTAATTATTTCATTCCTAAGAAATGACAATTTTTTATTGTTTTTTTTTTTCTGAGTTTATTCGCATACGATATCGTAACGAAACTATTTTAGAGTTTAAGAATTTTGATTGGAAAAAAATTGTTTTTTTCGACAATAAAATCAGAAATTAAATTCAGAAAAAAAAATATATAGATTTTGCTTATCATAGCAAGCATTTATTGAGTTACGGCATTACTGGAATGCGAAGTAGTTACCCGTTTCAGGATGCAGTGTACTTTCGAATGATGTTAATTTTGCTTTCTTTGTTTGAGTTAAGTATTCATGAATTTTTCACACAGTGATAATAATATTAATTATCATAATTGTTCGAAATTATATATATAAAAAAGATGCAGTTTTCTTGTCCGAAAGATACAAAGTTATTTTTTAATGTTAATGGGCAATTTCATTAATTATTGATATTATCATTTTCGTTAAGTGATATTTTATGCATTTTGCAGCAATGCAAATGGCATAATACCATTGCTCTACACTTACGCACATGTACAGTATGTAATTAGAAGTAATATATATGAATGAATAATTTAATTTATAACTAATAACTTGAAGCTCTACATTTTCATTGCGATATTCAAATTGAGCATCAAGAACAACTGGATTTATCTGTTGTGGAAAAAGTCACAATCAATCAGTTGTTATGCTGTTGTTGTTGTGTTATAGTTTCCATTTAATCAATTTCTTAATATATGCTACATACATATGTACATAGTATATATATATATGCATAAGTTTATTTAGTTTATTTTATTTATTGTTTTTCAACATTTCATTTGTCTACACTTGCTATATTCAATATTTCTACGATACATAACATATCTATAAATGTGTGCTTTTGAAGCATTTTGCGAATTGATATGAAAATGGTTAATAATTGGCACTTAATTACAGGTGGTTATGACTTGTTGGCTCGCAATTAAGAGTAATTATCATAAATGTTAGTTATTTTGAATTTGTTTAAATGTGTTGTTGTTTATATACATTTTGTGTTTGTGTTTGTGTTTGTGTAAATGTGCATTTAAGATTGTGTGACCCGTAAAAGAAGCAGAATGTGAACTCATATATATGTGTGGTGTATGTACATATGTAGTGTAAACTCAATGACCAGTAGTCATCTAAGATCCCTGTAGAAAATTGTCGAAGCAAATAATTCGCAAGAAATTCTAAAATTCAGGTTCTATGTGAAGACTGAGGTTATGGTGATTAATTTCAGACAATATTAGAAGGACCCTCTGACTGGAAAGTAATGATTCTTTCAAAAATTTGTTTATACTATTGTAATCAGTAATGATTTTTATTTGTTTAATTATTATTTTGTATTTTATTACAAATTAAAATTAAAAAATATTTAAAAAAAAAATTTTTTTTTGTAGTCGAAAATAAAGTTTTTTTTTGGATTTATATTTAAAATGATAACCTTCATGGTTTTTGACTGCGGCTCGGTTACAAATTACTTTTGATTTGTTTTTTTTTTCGCTGGAAATGAAATTTAGTTTTTAAATTAGGTATTTTTGCTCAGAATTAAAAATTTTGTTTTTTACTTTTTGCACATATTTCGCAAGTGGGTGCCGTAGCTCAGTGGTTAGTGTGTTCGCCTTCTGATCTGTAGGTCGGTGGTTCAATCCCCGGCTGATGCATAACAAATTTAATATCGATAAGATTTTTCTTTCGAACGGTACCCACCTGTCGGCAAGCAATTGGCAATTCTTCCGACAGTAACAACTTGCCATGAAAAAGCTTCTTAAAGAACTCTGTGACAAAGCTCAGAAAAAGTGATGTCACAAGTGTTCTGCCGTTCGGAACCGGCTAAAATAAGTAGGTCCCTTCTAATATTGTCCAAAATTTAAGACGCACAACAGTAATGGAAGAGAAGCTCGGCCAATGAGCCCTTTGGGGCTTTATGTGGCCACATATTTATTTTTTTTTTTTTACATATTTCGCATCACAATCGATTTTCATCGATTTTGACCGAATTCAAGATGCTTTGTCTGTAGTCATTGTTCTTCTCACGCTGTCGTTAGAAATTCACAGGCTCTCTAGTACTTGATCATTCCACTGGTGGTTGATTTTCCTTCGTCTGTGTCCTCCATAAAAGTTGTCCGTAAAACGAGAAGCCATATAACAAAGTCATTATTTTTGACATTATTTTATTCGACATTCTCTAAAAGTTTGCCGTAAAACGAAGCTAATATTTTTTACTTTATTTGCCCTTTCGTAAAAATTAACCGTAAAATTAAAAACCGTATAACAACGATGTAATGATTTTGGTCATTCGACATTTATGCTGTACACCAGCCTATGAGCACAACAATTGTGCTGTAAACACTGAGGGCCATAAATCGAATAATTGCTATAATTAACAAAGGCCGTAGTAGCGAAACGCCTTGTAAAAAGCGGCCGTATTGAGGGGTATTTTTGTATAACATCTTCTTGGCTTGGAGGTTGTTCTTCAATTCGATCGATACGACCTACTCAATATCGCCGCTGGTATTTGGTATGCATAACTACGTCAATAAAAAATAAATAAATATGTGACACTCAAAGCCCCGAAGAGCTCTTTGGCCAAGCATCGCTTCCATAACTGTTGTGCGTGTTAAATTTTTGGACAGTAGTAGAAGGGACCCACTTACGGCAGAACTCTTGCGGCATTCCTGTTTGTCACAGAGTTCTTTAAGAAGCTTTTCCATTTTCTCAAAAAAAATATCTCAGCAGAGGTGGAAAGTGGCCTGGCTTCTGCGCCAAACATTAGAATACTTATGATAAGAGAATTGTAGAGTAAGGCTCTTGTTCTTCGACACTCGGCTTTACCTCGAAATTGCATACTTAGTCCAAAATAGGTCCAGAGATCTTGTTTAGCGCTATTTTCTTGAAAACAATACCTCAGCAGAGGTGGAAATGGCCTGGCTTCTGCCCCATACATTAGAGCATTTATGAAAAGAGAATTGTAGAGTAAGGTTCTTGTTCTTCGACTCTCGGCTTAACCTCGCAATTACATACTTAGTCCAAAATGGAAACTATTGGCAAGAGTTATCGTTTGCTTAATATCGTGATTGATGAAATTTTTGCTGTTCATGTTGATTTCTAAATAGACGAAATCTCCAGTCATTGACCTATGTTGTCCAATTCAGCTACCATCAGGTACAATCTCCAAAAAAAAAAGCCGATTTTGATTCTTCTTTCGAAAAAGTCTCATTATTTCGAAAATCGTCTATAGATACCAATGAATTTAAGATTCGATTTATTGGAAATTTTAAGTAATTTTAGAATCTGAATTCAAATCATTATCATTTTCAACAAACTGTGTGATGAATATCCTTCTGTAAAAAAAAAATATTACTTTCAAGGAGTCTATTTTTTTGCCTTTCCAGAATCTTTAAATAATGAAATTGTTATCTGGAATCAGGAAAATTACTAAATTTTTGGTTGTGAAATTGAGCCGAATTGGGTGCCAGAAATTTTCTTGACTTGTAAAGTGTAGCCAGATCCTATGGAAGTGTATTGGCAATATATGCTCTTTTACACTTTCCTTGGGGGATGTAATATGGGCGTTTGAGTGATTATAATTTGTATGTATCCGTACGTATATATGTGTATGTGAGCGAATAGGTTATTATTATTATTGAAATGTGCAGATATTTATTGAATTTGCCATGAAATTAATGAAATCCAGTTTATGATTACAATACATACATAGTGTGTGATTGTGTGTGAGTAACATTATTCGGCTGGATATGTTTCATATTAATCAATTGATCGAGGTGTTTGTACATATGTACGTATGTTACATATACATATTCATGCACTTCCAGCAGCATGCACAATCAACGCACCATTACTCTGTATCGATTAACATATTAAGGATGACGGTTGTTGTTGTTGTTGATGTTGTTTTGTTGTGCAGTATATTAATTCACCATTCACAGAAACTTGTTCTTTGTTGTATGTTATGTATTTGATTCAAATGTCATACGTTAATGAAAGTTTTCCATGTATCGCATTTGATTTGATTTGATTTGATGCATTGGAAAATATCGTGCACACATGCATATTTATAAATGTACATAGTAATTTTATTTTATGTGCTTCCGTTTTGCATGATTTCATTTCAATAGTTCAATTGGATTTTTCGATTTTTTTAATTAAAAATATTTTTTTCTTTTCTTAGCATTTTCGTAATAAATACGCAGAAAAAATTTCGTAACTTGCATGCAAGTAGCTTATATTTAGTTATATAAGTCCTTTTAAGCTATGACTATATTGCTGTAAGCATATACAAATGTTAAATTTCTTATATGTGTGAACATACAATACAGGCTATGTGTATCGTGTATGGATCGAACTGATTTTCTACGAAAATGTACTGACACTTTTTTGTTTTTGTTTTTTTTTTTTTTTGCTATTATTTTCGACTTGATCAATTCAATACATATTGTGTGTATGTGTGTAGCATGTACTCGTATATATTTTGAATAATGAGTTTGCGCAGGTTTTAACCCCAAAGCAAAATTATTGAATCGTTCGACTCCATACGATCCTCCGTAAATATGTACGTACATAAATGAACAAACGACGCGAGTGAATGTCATTATTTGTGCGCTACTGAATTTTACATTAAATGCCACTATGTTTATGAATATTTCATGAAAAGAACAACAACGGCAACAACTTGAAGAAAAAAATAAAAAATAGCAGAAAGAAAAAGTAAGTGTGAGTATGAAAAAAACAAAAAAAAAAAAAAAAACCTTTCCTCCCCAGAATTTTATGCCTTTTAAGGTATAAGTGTGCGTGTGTATAGAATACTTGTACGGAACAGAATAGATGGAAAATATTAGAAAATAAATTGTCGTTTGATTTTATTTTTTCTGTTGCATATAAATATCGGATCTAAGTTGTGTTGCGTGTGTGGCTTAATATTCATCGTGTTATTAAAATGTTTTTATTTTTAGATATATACATGTATACAACACATGCATCTATATACACAAATACAGGGTGATTTTTTAAGAGCCTTCGGATTTTATTAAAACAAAAAACACAAGAAATTTAGAGAAATGTATGAAATCGTTATTTGAGGCCATAGAACGATCTAATATAATTCAATGTCTAAAGATGATTCCGATTTCCGGTCAATATTGGCTTCCAGTGCGTCAACCGTTGCGGGCTTGTCGCTATAGACATGAGCCTTAACATAGCCCCACAAAAAATAGCCTAAAGGCGTTAAATCGCACGATCTAGGTGGCCAATTGACCGGTCCCAATCGTGAAATAAACTGTTCGCCGAACTCGCCTCTCAATTGGGCCATTGTTTCAAGTCCTGTGTGGCATGTGGCACCGTCTTATTGAAACCACATGTCAGCCAAGTCCAGCACTTCCATTTTGGGCTAAAAAAAAAGTTTGTAATCATCCCACGGTACTGCTCGTCATTCACAGTAACATTCCTGCCTTCGTCGTCTTTGAAAAAGTACGGTCCAATGATGCCACCGGCCCATAATCCACAGCAAACAGTGCATTTTTCGGGATGATTGTTTACGTATCCATTCAACCAGAAATGAGCTTCGTCGCTGAACACAATTTTCCGATAAAAAAGTGGATCTTCATCCAACATTGCCAGCGCCCATTCACCAAAAGTTAGCCATTGTGGTAGGTCGTGTGGCCTCAATTCTTACACCAGCTGTATTTTAAAAGGTTTTGAGCCCAAATGCTTCCGCAAAATTTTCCACGTAGTGGAGTAATAGATGCTGCGAACGGCACCGAATCGATAATTCACGGTCATCAACAACACTGGTGGATACAGCTGCGATATTCTTCTCTGTCCGCACACTACATATGCGTGTTGATGGTTTAATGTCCAATAATGTAAATTTGGTGCGAAATTTAGTCACAAGATTCCGAATAGCCGCCTCAGAAGGTCTCCCAAACTGACCATAAAATGGAAGAAGTGCACTATACACTTTCTTAATAGAGTATGAATTTTGATAATAAAATTCAATAATGTGCAAGCGTTGTTCGTTTGTAAGTCGATTCATGGTTAAATTATAGACCAAACTGAATATGTTTGACAGTAACACGCTACACGAAAACAGCTAAGCTGCCAAAAACAGTGTTGCCAAAGAGAAAGTTGCCAAAAAAATCACCCTGTATATGCATCTTACATCGATATGTGTATTTATGTTCATTATAATTACTATCTCGATTTTTAATTAATAATACTTTTCAATATTAGCCGTGCTTCGCTGGCCAAAATCGAATCCAAATGTTATTAATTCCTAACGTTATTGTTGTTTATATTGTTTTTATTTATTTTAATTCCAAAGAAAAGGGGGGTAAGGAGGGGGGATAATTTGAAAATTATAACTTTAAAGTTACATTTGATCAATTCATAATGCGATGTAAAGCAATTGAAGATTTACTCAAAGGTATTGGCACATAAGGCCCATAATAGAGTGTTTCCGATATTATATGGCCTTAATGAAACCAATATCAGGTGAACGTTAATAGTTAAAACAGTTAAAATCGAAGTTTTTCCCTATAAATCTCTTATAAAATTGATATTCAGCGGACGTGGCGAAGAATGTATCCATGATATATTAAAATCACACATTCAACCGTGCCAAATTTTTCGTCTAACTTAGTACTCATTTGGTTCCATAACATAATATCACATCACTATAATATAGTATTACATTTTTCTATTAGTCTTTATATTCCTTTATATTTTATGCGAACAACGATCCAGGAAATGCCGATATATATGTTATATGCCACATTCAAAGAGTCAAGTAACTTCCCCAATTATTGAGCGATTTTGCTGAAAATTTGTATGAAACATTATTTTAACAAACGATCGTATGGGTTCGTCAACGAACGAAATCGGAAAAAATTCACGCCTACCTCCCATACAAAAGTATGTCGTTGAAAGTGTGTTTTCTCATTTTGCGGTCGATAATATAATGCTATCGAACTAAAACTTGGTGTATAGCCCTAATCTGATCACAAAATGGATATATTGAAAAATATGCTTAATTGGATGAAAACAACAACTACCTCCTATACAAAAATATGTTCTTGAATGTATGTTTCACGACTTTTTGTACGAAAATCTAAAGCTATCAAGTTGAAACTCAGTATATGTGATTATATTTATCAACTAATCGACATATGTGAAAATAAGCTGCATACGATAAAAACTACACCCACCTCTCATACAAAAGTATGCTTTCAAATATACGTTTCCACTATATGCGATGGAAAATGTACAGATATCAAGCTGAAACTCGCTATATATGAATATATTTATTCAATGAAAAGCATATTCTCAAATAGACTGAATTTGATAAAAAACCACGCCCACCTCCCATATAAATTTTTGCTATTGTATGTATATTTTCACAGTTTGCAGACGACAGTATGGAGTTATTACTAGCTAAAATTATATTATATTTGCTTATGAATGGTCCAACTCGAAATAGGGTAGAATCGATTGAAAATCACACCTACATCTCATACAAAAGTATGTGCTCTGGAATAAAAATAGATTTTCTGTTTCGAAAGTATGTCTTTTTAATTGTCATAATGTAGGGTATTGCAGAAGTCAATTATTTACAATTTTTCTTCATCTATTGTACTTTTAACTAACACTATCAATCACATATATTTCTTATTACAGATTATCGGATCGAAACAATTGCTTGTACGTCCCGATGGTAGTTTTGTTAAGGATCGCACCATATCGACATCATCAGATACATCAACTGCAACTGCAACAGCATCATCACCACCATTAGCAATTACATATACAACAACAACGACAGCAGCAGCACCAGTAGCACCAGCAGCAGCAGCAACAGTCGAGGCTAACAATAATAGCTGCAATATTAGCAACAACAATAGCAATAGTAATCAAATTATTAATAATATTAATAACAGCAGCAACAACAATAACGACAACAACAACAACAATCACAACAATGTTGTAAATTCCATTAATAATAATAATAATAATAATAATAATAATACGAGTACAAGTGCAACGAATACTGTGGGCCCTTTGGCCAGTACATGCATCACAAATACAAATTCAAGCAATAATTTGTTAGTGCCCATCATTAGCGACAACAACAACAACAACAATAACAATAATATTAATATGAACAACAACAATATCAATAATGCAATCACCAATGGTCCAATCGGATCAATTGGAAACTCATCGTGTGACAACATCGAATTGCCTATTGCCGTTGCACAAGCGGCTGGAAAGCCATTGCGTGAAGCTATTGAAGAGGTGAGTAATAAATATATCATAGAAATGTATAGAAAATTATATTTAAGAAATAAGCAAAAACACACAAAAAAAAAAAAAACTATTCTCTAATCTATAAAGTTATATAGTTTGCTTGTTTTTATGTACATATGTATATTCCGTGGCCGAAAGGCCAATGAAGTGCATTGCAATAAAGTAGCCATCTCAATATAACAATATAAATAGTACATAATCATATTAGTAATGACTTGAACATTCTTTAGTTCATACATATATTATCCGAATAGTATTTTTTCGAGCTTGTCACTCATTGTTTATTGTTAATTTGATTAAATGGATGATTATAAATGTTCGATAATATTGTATATTTTTGATAATCGTCTGATATGCATACAAATAATGTACCTACATACATACATGCATACATCGTTTATCGATACGATTAGATTAGACTTATTGTCAAATATATAAATTATGTACGTGTACGCATACATACATATATTTGATAATATAATATATGTACATATTTATGTATATGCAGTCTGTAGTAGTTTCGATTATTACATTTACTTGAGTGTATAATGTATGTTATTTTAATTATTTTATTGTACTTGGTTTTCTTCTGCAACCATTAGTAGGTATTTCTGTAACGTAGCAGTACTCTTTTTTGGGGCCAAAAGGTTATCTATACATTCTGATTTGGATATCTGTCTAAAAATACACTAACATACCATACAATACATTCATATGTATGCATATATCTACAATACAATGTCTGTCCTACTTGTATACTTAATATTGGAATCAAAATGTATTGTTAGGCAGAAGGCAATTGAAGTGGGGGAATTGTTTTTTTATTTTTACAAGATTTTACATACATTGAGAACCCAAAGGTTTTTGATGTTATTGACGAGCTTAGATACCCCGGCAATGGCAGACACATTTTCGAAAAAATATAATACTTTTGTGCTGCATATATGCGTAGTTTCCATCCGATAGCTCCTATTTTAATAAAATAGTCGCAAGTTGATCAAATAAGTTCAGCCGGGAGCATACGTTTATATGAGTGGCAGGCGTGGTTTTTATTCGATTTAGTACAGATTCTTAAATATAATTGTGACAATCAGCTTTCAGTTGGATCACTTTATATTTATGTACGTGCGCACGAAAACATGGAATGTGTGGGATCCAGTCCGTTTTTGAACATATCTAGTAATTAGTGAATATACCCGAATATATCATATATCAGCTTAAGTAGGTAGGTATGTAAAATGGCTGCGACCCTAATCGCTCAAGTAGCAAACAAAATGCCGTTTTGAGCCATAAAACTCGCTAAGACCTATTCAGTGTTAAGGGATGTGTTACAACCAGCCGGAGTTGTTTATAAATTTTAGGATATGGGAGATTTCTATTTTAGATAACTGTCCCAGGTTATCAAAGAAGTGAATTTCTAAGGATGATAGTCAGTTTCTGGCTAAGGCTGGGCATTTACACAAGAAATGCTCCACCGTCTCCTTAGCATCTGTGTCGTTACAACTTTTGCAATGATCGTTATGCGGAATACCCATTTTCTCTGCATGTGTACCAATGGCTCAGTGGTCTGTGCAGACTGCTATAGGTTTGTATATCACGGCCCTAGACCTGCTCAGAAGGCTCCATTTCCTCTTTTCGTTGTAGTTTGGTCAAGTGGCTTTTGAAATTGCGCAGGTTGCTTGACCATTTTCGCTACGCTTTATTAAGGTAGTATTTTTGAATAATCCCTTTGGCTTCGGCTAGGTGAATACCCACATCAGCATCGGTAGTTAGTTCATTGTCTGCGTATGAACCCCTACGGGCTAGCTCATCAGCATTTTCGCTACCTGCAATTCCCTTGTGTCCTGGAACCCAAATATCTGCTTGTCTGTCGGAGAGAATTGTTACCTTTCCAGTTATGTTCCTCTACTGGAGCAATTCGCATGCTTGTAGAATGGATAGATGGATGTGATGGAAGTTTTACGGACGTCGTTATTTCTAGGGACTTCGATTAGATTCCTGCTCCAATTCCAGAGTCCATTTTGGAACCATCAGTGTAAACTTGAGTATCCCTACCAGCCAGGATCTCGCCTTTCTTCCACTAATTCCTACTTGGGAATAGAGCCTTAATGCCGCTCTCAAAAATTAGCTTTTGAGAGCAAAAGTCAGTCGTATTGTCCACTATATCTATAGGTACATGTCTAAGGATGCTACTGTGTCCTTGTTGAGTACTCTTCCAACGTCCAGATTCTCTGAGCCCGAGTGCAGATTGTGAAGCCGTACGTTGTATGTGCAACTCAATTGGGAGAAGGTTTAAAATAGGATCCAAGGCCGCAGTGGGGCAGGTGCGACAAGCTCCAATGGCACCAACACACACAGTGCCCTGAACTTTCCATAATTTACTGGTTTTGTAGTTCTTCCAAAGAGCTTCCCACTAAACTACAGAGCCATAGGTTAGCACCGGTCTCACCACCGCTTGATACATCCAGAGTACATATCAGCTTAATATCTTTATATATTCTTGCATCAAATGTGAAAGTGAACAAAATTCACGTTCAACAATATACTTTTGAATGGCACGTAAACGTGGCTGTCATTCAATTACGGCTATTTCAAAGTATGTCAATTCTGTGATCTAAGTAACTTTATGTTGCCCAGTTTTAGTACGATGAAATTATATTTACGTGCATAAATTGTGATCAAGTCATTTAATAACATACTTTTACTTTTACTTATTTACTAATAAATCCTTCCTATGCTAAGGCCAACTTTATATTTCAAGTTTTAGTTCAATTGCCTAATCTACTTATGCATAAAATGAGAAAAACATATTCAAAAACATATTTTTGTATGGTAAGAGGAAATGGTTTACATTCGATATTGCCCATTTTTCTTTATATCTTTTCTGTGCTCAAAATAATTTTATATAACAAGTCTTAGTGGAATAGCTCTAAATTTGCATGCATAAAGTGAGAAAAACACGCCTATGAACAATATTTTGTATGAAAAGTATGAAATTTTTTCCATTTTATATTATAACCTTTCTGTGCTTAGAATAACTTCTAATGCCGGCTCTTAGTTCAATAGCTTAACATTTTCGTACATAAAGTGAGAAAAACACATTCAGGAACATACTTTTGTATGGAAAATTGATGTGATTCTTATCAAATTACGTAAATTTTTTAATAAGATCCTTTCTATGCTCAAAATAACTTTATATACCAAGCTTTAGTTGAATAGCACGCATATTTTTTTGCGTAAACTAAGAAAACCGCATTCAAAAACGTATTTTTGTATGGTAGCTAAGAGTAGTTTTCATCAGATTTTGGCCATTTTTCTTTGTATTATTTCTGTGCTTAGAATAACTTTTCATACCAAGTTTTGATTCGATACATACAAATTTTCATGGTGAGAGATACAACCTTGACTATTGAAATGTAGGTTATAAAAAAATATTTTGTACCTCAAAAAATGTGCAAAAATTATACATTTAAGCAAAAACATTATTTTCTTCGAAGGCAGCAGTCGTTTCCGATTTTAAAGCATAGTTTTCTAAAGGATTTTTCATAGAGATCTTTCAGAAATTTTTTCCACATATATACGAGTATTTGAACTTTACAAATTAAAATTACTTACTTATGTGGCCATAACAACCGAATATCGATTTAGGCCGAAAATAACATGCTTCGCCAGCCATCTCTATTCTTTGCTAGCTGGCGCCATTTAGAAATTTCAAGCTCCGTCAGGTTCTCCAGTACTTGGTCTTTCCACCGGAGGTTAGGTCTTCCTCTTCTGCGTCGTCCTCCAGCGGGTTCGGAATATAACACCTTCTTAGCTGGAGCGTGTTCTTCCATTCGCTCGACATGTCCTAGCCAGCGCAGCCGCTGGGTTTTGATGCGCTTTACTATATCAATATCGGCATACAGCTCGTACAGCTCATGGTTGTACCTTATTCGGTACTCGCCACCAACGAAAATAGATCCAAAGATCTTGCGTAGGACTTTTCTCTCGAAAACTCCAAGCATTCGCTCATCCGAGGTGGAAAATGTCCAGGCTTCAGCACCATTTGTTAGGAGAGGCATGATGAGAGACTTGTAGAGTGTAGTTTTCGTTCTTCGAGAGAGGGCTCGACTTCTCAATTGCTTACTCAGCCCAAAGTAACACCTGTTAACAAGAGTTATCCTACGCATGATCTCCAGGCTGACGTCATTACAGTTGTTGATGCTAAGATAGACAAAGTCCCTTACTACTTCAAAAGGGTAGTTGTCAACAGTGACGTGCTGTCCAAGACGCCTGGACTCTTTGTTTGTTGACACTAGATACAAATTAAAATTACAAAAATTAAAATTACAATTTGTTTTCTTTTTTTTTCTATCTGGCAACTCGCTAGATTAAATTTTTGAAAGTATTTATTATTATATTGCAATTCAAGCTAGTTCTCCCAAACATTTTTTTAAGCTCTAAATAATGGCTCTGTTATTTTTTTTTTTCATATGAAAGTGTTTCATTCGTAGTTAATTTAAGTACCAACATTATTTATAGCCATTCAAGCTCATTTGCACTGAAATGCGGTGTTTCTGTGTTTTCTTTTGAATAGCACACTCGAAAAGCCTATTTAGACAATTTAAATGATTTAAAAGTTTTGCCACAAAATTGCAACACTAAAATGTCAATGTTTGCATGCAATTTTTCATTTTGTTCAGTACACAAGAAAAGTAGAATATATGTACGATATGTATCGTACATTAGCTAAATATACGTTATACGTTATATGTACCAACAAGTATATGTATTAGAATGAGGGGGTATAAAACACTTACTGGAAAATCAATATTTATAGGCGATAAAAACAACAATTTGAACAACAGCGTATGCGACTAATAATAATAATAATCGAAAGCGTCGTTTAAGTGGTATGCTAAGGTGAGCTTAGCTTAAAACGCAACGTTACATCAATATGACAATATCTACATAGTTATACCAGCATTTAGTATGCATGCAAGTATATTTTTATGTGCTAAGTACTATATGTATATGTATGTGTAGAATTTGTGGCAAAACGAAAACAAAAAACAAAAAATTGAAATTATAAATGTCCATTTTCTAAATTATTTACAAATAATTACATCTACAATAGTGTACTTACTTAGTAACTGCTGCGCATGCGCCATAATAATAATAATAATAATAATATTTGCTTTTGTTGTTGTTGTTTTGGTAAATGTTTTAAACTGAAAAGTGTTGCATTAAGTAATTTATATAAACATATGATGATTATATTTATTTATATGCACATGCATACATACAAATGTCACCCTTCACCTCAGCACACTGACTGAATACGCTCAACAACGCTAAAATGTACTTTGGACAAATACAATACAATATATATGAGCTTGTGATTGCGTTAGACGACGTATGTATTCGTATTTAAGTGTTGGGGGTTAATTTCATATTTGAAATTTCACAGTGGGGCGGCAAAATAGGCGATGGTCATTCTTATATTAATATTAAGCATATTTTGCATATGCTGCTTGCTTTTTATTTACGTAATTAGGTAGAATCACTTTTTTTTTTTACTATTTTTATTAACTAATCAATTCACTATGACATAGAATTAAGGATAGTTTCCCTGTGCGAAATTGAAATATATTCTTAAAGAAAATCACATGAACAGTCTTGTTTTTTTCCAATGAAGAAATAAATTGACATCACATTGAGATTAGAGATATGACCATTGCTAATGTAATCATTTTAGCGTTTCTAATATATCGATAACTTTGTTAAATGGGAGCCATTCAAAAATGTTAAAATCAACCTTTGTAACACGTTACAAGTGATAAATAAGCAACTGCTTTGATCAATCATCAATTCGAAACGAGTGCTTTCAAGATAGATTCCATCGGTATTATCTCGAAAGTTCGTGTCCTGAAAGGAGCTAATCGAGCGATTTTAGGATAGCCTTCTGCTCTGAAAACTAATACTGCCCACGTGTAGGCAGTCGTCATCCCGCTAATTATTCACATTTTCGTTAAAGATAATCTCCCTCTTCAAGGTTTGAGAAATTGAATAAGTTCCGTAGGTAACACTTTCGCAATTACTTCACGCATAGACACAAGCGGTAATTAGTCCTAGAGCCTTCTGCTCCAATAATAGGCCCCTTTAAGACCTAACAAATGGCCTCCTACCAAGGAAAGCACCAGTGATAACGAATTGGCGCTGGTTATCTCTTCTAACAAACTCCTGATATCACCGTTTCTATACTACAGGATAGTAGTATACATATTTATACAAATAGACATAGATATGATAGGCCAAATCGTGGGATATATTGTATTAGTACATCAACCGAACCGAACACTCCCAGTGTCGGTGAATTTACTTATTCTTTGGATCAGAAGTGCATAATTCGGTTCTCCTCCCACAATAAGCGTTTGTCTGTGTCTCTCTTGTTTCGACCCTGGCAGACTGAGCGTTCACCCCAGCTGGAAACAAAAGACACGTGTTACACCTTTAAAAAAAAAAAAAAAATATAAAAATTTTAACATAAGCAGTTTATATAAAATCAAAAAGAGTTTCTAAATTCTTCGACGCTATTTTATTTTTTTTTTTAATTAGCTTTCAAATTTTATTTGTTTTACCTAGGCAGTCAAATTTGCATATAATTTACACATATATCTTGAAATTATTGGTGAGTATAAATTAATTTTTCTTCTGGAGGTCTTGTTGGCGCCCCAAAGACAAGTGCAATTTCAAATCCTGTACAATTATTTCGCACAACAAACTATTATTATACTTTGTTCTCAAAGAGCCAATGATATATTAAGTTTGTGCTTCAAGTCGATTTAACCATGTCTGTCTATCTGTTCCCACGATAACTGATGTAATTATCATGCAATTTCGCTAAAAATCGGTATATTAGATTATTTTTACCAACAAACAGATGAGCTAGTGAATGGTCAAAATCGGATAAATATCTCACTTACCTCCCATACAAAAGTATATTATCGACAGTATATTTTCCAACTTTGCACACGAAAATATAAAGTTACTAAGCTGAAATTTGCTCATACACTTATTTTTATAAATGTATGGACGAGTTTAAAAATAGGCGCAATCGGATAAAAATCTCGACTGCCTCGCATACAAAAATATGTTTTCCAATGCGTATTTAAACACGTTGAGCACGAAAATATAAATTGAGCTAAAACTCGGTACATACAATTATATTTACTACTTAATCGACTAGTTTCAAATCGGACGTAATAGGATACAAATTACGTCTACCTGCCATACAAAAGCATATTTTCAAATGTATATTTTTACACTTTGCGTACGAAAATATAAAGCTATTGAGCTAAAATTCGGTACATACGATTATATTTACTAATTAATCGATTAGTTTGAAATTGGATGTAATAGGATAAAAATTACGACTACCTGTCATACAAAAGCATGATTTCAAATGTATATTTTTACACTTTGAGCACGAAAATATAAAGCTATTGAGTTAAAACTCGGTACATACAATTATATTTACTACTTAATCGACTAGTTTCAAATCGGACGTAATAGGATACAAATTACGTCTACCTGCCATACAAAAGCATATTTTCAAATGTATATTTTTACACTTTGCGTACGAAAATATAAAGCTATTGAGCTAAAATTCGGTACATACGATTATATTTACTAATTAATGGACTAGTTTGAAATTGAATGTAATAGGATAAAAATTACGAATACCTGTCATACAAAAGCATGATTTCAAATGTATATTTTTACACTTTGAGCACGAAAATATAAAGCTATTGAGTTAAAACTTGGTACATACTCTTATATTTACTAATTAATCGACTAGTTCGAAATTGGGCGTAATGGTATGAAAATTACGCCTACCTGCCATATAAAAATATATTTTCAAATGTATATTTTTACACTTTGCGTGCGAAATTATAAAGTTATCAAGCTAAAACTTCGTGCATAAGATTTTTGGTACTAATTAATAGCCTAGTTTGAGTATGAATAGAATCGGATGAAAAGCAAGCCTACCTCTCAAACAAACATATGTCGGCGAGAGTATGATGTTGCAATTTGTATGACTTTATACTTTTAAAAATTTGCTAAAACTACAGATTTTCATTAAAGTTATTCAATTAGCGTAGAAAAAAAGTGCTACTCTATTAGAATTATTAGATTCTGCTATTATACTTCTCCACTTCTAAAGATTTGAATATCAAATCCCACAAAAAGTCAAGTCCCCAAATATCGCCACCTCTCCAATATAATCACCCCGTCAACCAGATATAACACTGTATAGTTTTACAGCTGTTGTAGGCACATTGCCCACATGATCCATAGTGTCCAACGATTAAATGGCCACGTTTGACGTACAGATTCCATAAACTTCCTTTGGTAATTGGAGATGATTAGCTCGGGAATTTTTTTCTAATTTAAGATTTCAGTTAATCTAATTCTAATATTATTCTATTTCAATTTTGTAGACTTGAATCATGATTTTTTTTTTATAAAAACTATTAAAAATATTTTACTTTTAAATCGAAGTATTATTTAGGTTAGGTTAGGTTATGTGGCTAGCCTCTCTCTGAGCGAGTTTCTCTTCCAATAATGTTGCGCGTGTTAAATTTGGACAGCATTAGATGGTACCTATTTGTATTAATCGGTACCGAACGGCAGAACCCGTGTGACATCACTTTGACTTGGTTTTGTCACAGAGCCCTTTTAAGAAGCATTTTTGGCAAATTGTTATTGCCGGAAAAATTGCCAATTCTTGCCTCAGCCGGGGATTCAAACCACGGCTTACAGATCAGAAGGCCAACGTACTAACCACTGAGTTACGGCAAAATAAAATTTAAAAGTTGTTCATTTGTTGTTTGAGAAAAAGCAATTTTGGACTTTTCTGAATTGTAGCTGGAATTCTGCAAATTTCTTAGATACTCTTGCTTAATGTTTTTTTTTTTTTTTTTTTGCTATATTTTTGTGTCGGGTTATTGATAGAAAAGTACGTGAGAACTATGTGAATAGTTTTTCTTTTTAAATGATAAAATAATAAATTCACATTTTGTACTTATCTCTTTTTACTATATACATATATACAATAAAATATATTTATAAAATTCTAAATTTTAATATTTTGTCTCCACCTGTTATATGTATGGATGTACTAGTTCGATGAGTATTTGCGCTCATTGTCGTTGAACGACGCTGACGACATCAAATTGATTACCGATGGGCAACTACCATTACGTCAGTGTTTGCATAGTGAGGCTTGTGCCAAAGATATTGAATTGCCAGCATATTATAATCGTTTTTGTGATTTGCGCAAGGAATTTTTAAAATTCAAATCAGGCGATCTATCACGTGCTCTGGTGCCAGTTAAGGATATTAAGAAAATTTTACAAATACCATTGCCACCAGTACCGCAGAGTATTGCTGAAATGATCAAGGGTAAGTCAGTCGTATGTAGATGATGAATATATAAATTGTATATTGACTAATTATTGCTTCTTTGTTTAAATATGTAGAATTAAATATTCCAAATATTGAAGATGCTGATTATTATGTTAGAGAATCTCGTGATATGGTCTCAGTTATACAAACTTTGCTCAAAGGAGGTAAATTTCAAGTTTTATTTCGACTTATTGCGTATGCGTACAAATCTATTTTTTTTTTTCTCCGCATATTTCATTATAGGTCACAAGTTTTATGCAAACGAAATTATTAATTTAACATTAGAACCGGGAATTTGGTAAGTTCATCAATTGAGTAATTCTCGATATCACATTTACATTTCCAATTGAATTAAAAATTCCAAGCAATGTTGTTATGAGTTTTGAGTTTAACTCATAAAGTCGACTCAACGATTATCGTTGAGATTGTTTTCAAGTCGATCGATCAGATTGTCGTGCTCATTTAACGATGAGCTGCTTATGTTCATGCAGACAACGAACCAACCGGCTTGTCTATGTAGTATGTGGTGACAAAATCTCTACAAACAGTAAATCTGATGAAAACAATCAACAGTCACAATTTATACTTAAACATACGACAACACGGTTTCGTCAATCGCTCGATCAATTGAGATCGTTATCATCGCGCCAGCCAACTACATATTTCTTGGGAGACTAACTATAATCATCCAGTTACACATTCTAATGCAACCGAGAGTGGTGTAATACGATAGAGCAAGCATTTTTCTTCTCGATCTAGATTAAGTGAATTTTGTGAAAAAAAAAAAAAATACAAATATAGATTGCTTTTTTCGAAGGAACAGCAAATACAAATAGTACGTGTCAGCAATTAATCATACACCAGCCACTATTGATTGTAAATAACCTATGTATTATATTCAATTTGTTCAACTGCAGTAAAAGAACTCACAGAGAAATGTAACTTGGCCGCGATGTAGTTGTTTGTCACACTATTGCATTTGGCTGAAGTCAGCAGAGTTTTGATATTTCAGTTGAAACGTGATTTTTCGAAAGAATTTCGCTTTGGAAACAATCAAACCGACTCGTATGTAATTGCCACGACTTTAATGTGTGCATTCTTTTTATCCCATTTCTGCAGCTCAATTGACGACGAAATCGACGGTAATTGCATTGTACGAGCCCGTGGATTACCTTGGCAGAGTAGTGATCAGGATATAGCAAAGTTCTTTCGTGGACTCAACGTTGCCAAGTAAGTGGACAGTAATATTAAAATATGTATATATAGTTCGATAACTTTAAATTTGATGTGAGAAAAAAGCAAGAGACAAAATAACAAAATTGTTCAATAAATTCTTATTTGATAATGGACGCTGCGCTGCTTGTAGCTATTGGCGCTGGTCGCTGAGGTTGTGTACGCACTGATAAGAGGCCAAAAGGTTCAAATTGATTATACATTACTCTCACACACACACACACACACACACACACACATACAGACTAGACTAGCGCGCCCATTACAAATGAAATGCATTTTCAAAAAATATTTCCGATCATTTTGATTTTATTTCGAACATTCTTCTTACAGAGGCGGTGTTGCTTTATGCCTTTCGCCACTTGGTCGTCGTAACGGTGAAGCTTTGATTCGTTTCATCTCTCAGGAACATCGCGACATGGCGCTGAAACGTCACAAACATCATATCGGCAATCGTTACATTGAGGTGTATCGTGCCACAGGTGATGATTTTCTTGCCATCGCCGGTGGAGCTTCCAATGAGGCGCAGGCATTCTTGTCCAAGGGCGCGCAAGTTATTATTCGCATGCGTGGTCTGCCATATGATTGTACGGCAAAGCAAGTTGTAAGTTATTGCAGCCAAACACTCGATAGTGTTGATAGTATAAATATTAATATAATTTTCCATTCCATTTCCTCAGTTGGACTTCTTTACTGCCGGCGATAGTCCGTGCAATGTGCTCGATGGCGCTGAGGGTGTACTGTTTGTAAAGAAACCAGACGGGCGTGCCACTGGTGATGCCTTCGTCTTGTTTGCCAGTGAAGTTGATGCGCCCAAAGCGTTGTCACGTCATCGCGAATCAATCGGACAGCGTTACATCGAACTGTTTCGTTCGACAACCGCTGAAGTGCAGCAGGTGTTAAATCGTTCACTGGATCCGAAAACGTACGAAGCAAATCATCAGCCACCATTGATTGCACAGTTGCCAACAATGCAGCTATCACTGCTGCCACAGGTATGAATGTGTTGTGTGTAACGTCTAAGTGCGAGATATTGATTTTCCAAATATGTACGTAGCACCTCATTACATCGGGTACTACAAAGAATTGCATTCGACTACGTGGCCTACCGTACGAGGCCTTGGTTGAGCATATTTTGCATTTTCTGGATGACTTTGCAAAACATATTATCATACAGGGTGTTCATATGGTTATCAATGCTCAGGTAAGTGCTGCACATCTACGGTTCGTTATAAGAAGCTCAACGAAATTTTCAATGTTCGATAGGGCCAGCCCAGCGGAGAAGCTTTCATACAAATGGACTCTGAGGAGTCGGCACGCCTTTGTGCCCAACGCAAGCACAATCAGTTTATGGTATTCGGCAAGAAATATCGTTACATCGAGGTATTCCAATGTTCGGGCGATGACATGAATTTGGTGCTTAATGGAGGACTGCAATCACCCGTACCAGTACATCATGCACATCATCCGGGTGGCAAACAGCCGCCGCTATTATCTCCGGGTATGTTAGCACAACCGCCGCCGTCCACCGCACATGCAATTACTTCCCATTCGCATGCCCATGCTCACAACGCTCACCAATTGCAATCATCTCCATCGGTGGCAGCAGCAGTGGCTGTTCTCGCACAGCCACCACATGCATCGCATGTGGCACTGAATGTGGCCAATCCGCAATCGTCGGTCAATGCCGCTGCGAATGCAGCCGCGGCAGCTGGGCAATTGACGTCTTTCATGGCAACAGCCGTCCATACACCTTCCACACAACATCCATCTTTGACACATTCGGCTGCAGCTGCTGCTGCTGCTGCCGCTGCAGCACAAAATGCTGTTGTGGTTAGTAATCTAAGTCATCCACAATTTCAAATGCCGTCCGCTGGCGCAGCAGGTGTTGGTCCGCAGGCATCTGCAGTCGGTTATCCGTATAACTTGCCATTGCCACCGCCACCACAACAACACCAGCAGCAGCAGCAGCAGCAACAGCAACAGGCGGCCAATTCGGCTCTAATTGCCCAGCAACAGGCTCAATTTATTGCACAGCAAAATCTGCTGGCGCGCCAGCAGGCTGCTGCGGCGGCTGTTGAACAGCAACAACAGTTTTATGCTGCTGCAAATATGATCAATCCATTGCTGATGCAGCATCCTGGTGCTGCTGCAGCAACGGCAGCAAATAGCACCGCACCTCCCGGTGCTATGGCTGCTGGGCATCCACAGTTTATATTGATGCCACGGCCGTATTTTCAGCCCTTTCCCATCAGCTACATGCCTCAGGGCTATCAATTTACCCTTGGTGGAGGTGTTTCCGGCCCACCACCACCAGCAGCCGCCTGTGGCGTACCGGCGAGTGCCGGTATGCACCCATCTGCAGCAGCGGCAGCAGCAGCAGCAGCAGCCACATTATCACATTCCATGAAACGCTCATACGATAACGCCTTCCAGCAGGATGCAAATGCTGCTGCGACTGCTGCGAAAAGGGCGCTCACACGGCCACCTAGTAATTTCTATCAATTCTATAATCCGGGAGTTTAAATCCTCCATCCTCCATATCGCACTATATTTCTTTCTATAAGCTTTAAACGTTCCATTTTGTTGCAATTGTTGTTTATAAAACGTACATAATTTTATTGATCTTTGCAAATTTCCACTGCATGGCAGTTAAATTAAAGTGATACACACACACACAATATGGCATACATTGGCAATAATGGCATTTAAGTGCAGCTAAAAAATAAATATTTGTATGCGGACGGAAAGCCTTACTTAATTTTTAAATTATTTCGTCTCTATCCCTAAATATAATTGGTTTTTTCTTTTGACGTTCCTTGGCATGCTGACGCCGATGGATGGATATGATTGCAATATTTGAATTATTAGTTCTTTCACGTTAACATTTTTTTACATACATATATATACACCAATATATACATATATTTTTTATTATTATATACCTTAGTATATATGTATATACCGATATATATATAATATTTTTTATGAATATTTTAACCAGACATTTTTCACTTAATTTTATCGCTAAGTTGTTTATAATTTTAGGCTTAATATGTTTGATAGCAAAGCAACCATTTTGGTCCAAATAATTTAAATTTTTATTAAGATTACGTTTATTTTTTATGCCTAGTTTCTGTTTTTTTATCTGGGAGTACGAATGAAGAAAATTTAATTTGATTAAATAACGGATAACGGAGAGGAAATAATGAAATAACTAAATTTATGTATTCAATTTTAATTGATTAGATTGTTCACTATGAAATATGGCACTCCAAATGTGCAATATAATGATCATCAACTCCATGGAACAATTACAATATATTTGTCTCACAATTTATAATTGAATTTTTCAACTCATATGAGACTCATATGAGACTCATATGAGAGTCTATTATAAATTACAAACAATTTTATGGCATAGAGTAAAACAAATCAATATTACAAATAAAAGATGACAATAAAGAGGCTAACAATATTCATTAACTATAGCATGCATTCAGAAACGCTCTATTCCAAAGAGCAATCAATGACTTAATCTGACTTGTAAAGCAGCCCTGCTGATTCGTTGTGTCAGTCAGTGTGTCAGTGAATATTGTCAGGTGTTGGATAATTTATTAAAATTTTGTTTTTTTTTTCTGTTTCATTGCATTAAAATAGAATTTGGTTTAGATGTTCAGAGCAAAAGAAACAGAAAAAAATTTTATTCGTACTAACTAAATATAATTATAAAGTTTAAACACAAAATTGTATACATAAATATTATTTCGATATTATTTCAATATTTATTTCCTCACTCTTTTTAAATATTTTTATTAAATTTCTTATCAAACTCACAAAATGCCTTACAACATGCAAGTACTTACATTTTATGACATCTACTTGTTACTTAATTAAATAATTTATAAATTATGAATACTTTTGAATGTGTTTGACCAATCGCATTACTGATGTTAGTCGCAAATCAATTTATATTTTCTGTTCATCACTAATTTGCCAATATTGCATAACAATCCTCAAAAGGTTTTGCTCTCTTCATACAGTATGAACTAATCTGCTATTGCAGACCGTCTATCCTTTAATAATGGCACATACTTCAATCTAAAGTTCAATCAAAACCACTGCAAGAAGCAGTCTTCACTTGATTGTTTCAAAAACACAGTGCGGTCTCTTAGGTTTTAGGAGTAGTGCAAGAATTCAATTTAAATTCAACCAATTTTAGTACTTATTACCTTAATCGTTACATTGCTTGACGAAAAATAATTAACAGACTTATTAAAAAAGAAATAGTCATATTTGCCGAGTTTCGAAAACATACTTTTGTATGGGAGGTAGGTGTAATTTTTATCAGATTTTGTTCATTCTTTAAATTATATCTTCATTTGTAAATTTAATTATATTCGACGAGTTTCAACTCCATAACATTGTATTTTCGTGCATAAAATGTGTTAATATTCATACATTTGTATGGAAGGTAGGAGTAGCTTTCATATGAATACGCCTATTTTCTATATTTTTAATTCATTATTAAATATAATCACATACACTGAGTTTAAATTCTATAGCTTTATAATTTCATGTGAAAATTTCAAAAACATACATTCGAAAACATACTTTTGTATGACAGGTACACGTGATTTTCAACAGATTCCATCCATCCTCAATATTATTTATTAGATAGTAAATATAATTATATATCCCACATTTCAGCTTTGTAACTTTAAATTTGTATGTGTAAATTGTAAAAGCATACACACTGAAGCATATTTTTGTATGGGAGCTAGGAGTGGTGTTTATCCGATTGTGTAAATTTTCAATAACAATCATTTATATGCAAATATGAATGTATATACCAAGTTTTAGCTTCATAACATTGTATTTTCATGTGTTTAATAACATGGAAGCATAGACTCTTGTATGGGAGTTGCACGTGGTTTTTATCCGATTATGACCGTTTTCATAAATATTTACTCTCTGATAGAATTAAACCTATGTACCAAGTTTCAGCTTGAAATATTTATATTTTCGTGTTTAAAATGTGAAAAATAGCATATGGCAGCATAATTTTGTATGGGAGTGAGACCTTTTTTTTATCCGATTATGCCAATTTTTGGATATGTTACTTTTCTGTTAAAACAAACAATTTTAGATTAATTTTGAATTTAATATATTGATTTATCATACTTTTGTATGAGAGGTAGTAGTGGTTTTCATACAATTCCATCAATGTTCAGCAAGATTGCTTAATAATTACTCTATAAATTGAAATTAATTTATATTTTTCAGCAAAAAAAAAAAAAAAAAAAATATCAAAATTTTTGAAATAATCCAATTGTTGATAGAAAATTTAAATTGATTTTTGCGACCGACTAACAATCACATTTAATATAGATTATATTACTTATACAAAGTAATAATGGACAATAAATATGAGCTCATCTATTTTTTTTATAGAAAATAGTTAGCTTGCTTTCTTAGTTGAAAGAGCTCATTTAGATTTATATGGATGGTAGAGCAACTTTTTCAGTTTTAGCTTAAAGCAAATGGCATAGGAAATGCTTTCAATGTGGCAACACAATTTATTTAAAATTTGAATTTAATTAATTATTAAATTTGGTAGATAATAGATAGAAGCAAAAAAAAAAAAAAAAAAAATGAGGGAAAAAAATTGTCAAAAATTAATGAAAATGGTTTTGGTTGAGTTGATTAAGATGCGCCTTAAGTGTATTGCATATTGAAGAAAAAGAAAACTTGCGACTTGATCAAAATTCCAAAATTTGAAGAGAAATATCAAAAAAAAAAAAAATAATAATAATAATTCAATTGAAAACATGTTTTAAATATTATTTTGGTTATTTTTTATTTTTCTATTATTATTTTTTTGGTTATGTGTGTGGTTGTGTGTGTAAGATAATATTTAAAACATGTCTCTTTGAATTCATTTTGGCCTTGTAACAGACATTATTCATAATTGTTAAATTTATGCAATACATACATACATACATATTATACGTATATACATATCTATTTTTTTTTTGTACTTGAATATTATTATTAATAAATATGATAATTTTACATATAATTTAATCAGCTTCATTTCATCAGAAACAGAAAAATCAGCAGCAAATTATTATCTACATGTTTATTTAATCGTTTAAACTTACTTATATAAAACAAATAATAATAATAATAATAATAATAATAATAATAATAATAATAATAATAATAATAATACTATTAATAATAAAAGAAAAACAAAGTAGTGTGTCTTCCATATGTGGCACATCGTCTCCCTACCTAGAATATATTTTTATATGATTATGATATTTATATGATTATTTTCAAAAGCGACAAACAAAAACATAACAATTGATTGATGTAATAATAATAAATATATATTTATTTATTGGCTTCATTATTTTGCCTCTATCTCTCTATATATCTCTGTATATCTTTATCTCTCTCTCTCGCTCTCTCTACTGTACTTTAAGTGTGTCTTGTAATTGTCCGTCCATATGTAGGTTCTCTGGCGTTCGAAGTTGACTATATCATCTACTTAGTACTACTGCATACATATGTATTATTATTTATAATAGATTTGTAGTGGGTTTGGTAGCATTGGCAGCAGCAGCAACATTCAATTAAACTTATTTTATAGCATATGTGTGTGTGTTTTTTTTTTCTATATATACAATATTATTGATGGTGATAACAGTAAGAAGT
This sequence comes from Megamerina dolium, assembly GCA_963854835.1. Taxonomy (NCBI): domain Eukaryota; kingdom Metazoa; phylum Arthropoda; class Insecta; order Diptera; family Megamerinidae; genus Megamerina; species Megamerina dolium. The sequence goes on from OY978525.1 coordinate 2,087,480, forward strand.
CAGTCATACAATATACTCGTACATATAATTTACATATCGTACTACATTCGTATATGGGGAAAATTGTGCTAAAACGGATATAGAAAATCAATTGAAATGTGTTGCAAAATATATTGCTACTCGTATTATATATAATTTAGAAATGGTTCAAATAGTTTTCGAATATAAATTTAGTCATATATGCTCATTATTTAATCTAATATAAAATGTAACGATTAATTAACCAACAAATCAATTTTTTTTTTTGCTCCTCTTTAACTCTTTACTTACAACTTTTACATACACACACACACAGACACTTGTAATCAAATAATCAACGTTCTTGTCATAAATTTATATTTACGCTAATTACAATACTCTTATTGATTCATAGCCTTACTTAATCGTTACGCATTGGAAGCAACATTTTGTTTGTTTTTAGATGCTGGTGCATACATGCATACTCGTACATATAATTGATAAAATTTATATAATATTTTTAATATAATTACTGGGTAATTTGTTAAATTATATTTATAATTTGAATTATTTATTTTCGTTTTTTTTTTTCGTTATTGTTTTTAGCAGCACTGCAGCTTTTCTACTCAGCATATATATATATTGATACATATTTACATATTGTATTTGTTCATATCTACATAATTATTATATCATAATTAATTATTTGTTTGTTGTTCTTACAATTATCATCGTCGTGGTCCTATAAAATGTACAATTATTTTTTTGTTTTAATGGTTGGTCCAGAGTGTCAGTCAATCAGTTGCATTCTACTTCTATCTAATGGTGGTGCTTGGATAAAAATTAAAACAATAATAATAATAATAATAAAATAATAAATGCAAAAGCAATAAAAAAAAAAAAATACAAAATATTTATAAAAAAAAACAAATCAAATATACACGCAAAGCAACTTCTCTCTTATTCATGATTGGGCAATGGTGGTAAATATATTATTCTCTAAATGTTCTTAAATATTTATATATATATATCGTATAAAACAAAAAAAAAAATCATTATGCCAATGTCTAAAACAACGGTGAGTGTTTATTGTTTTTAATTTAATTTAACTACATATGTACTACTTACACTCTAAACAATAATTTTTTTTTATTAATATTTTTTCCAATTTTATTCTTATCCTTCACTAACACTGAATTAGTTTTTGTCCAAACCAATTGAGGAAAAAAGTATAAAAATATTAAAATGAAAAAAAAAAAAAAAAACAAAAATTCAATACTAATCAAAAATGGTCCTGTCTAATATTTAAATATATTTTTATTATTTTTCTATATATATTTAATTTTGCAATTAAAATAAAATACAAAACAATCCGTAAAACCTTAAAAACCTTATATAAGAATAATATGAATTATTTTAGAAAATATATATTTTTTATTCTTTATTTATTTTATTATACTTATCTATTAAATTTACATTTTTTTTATTTTGATTTAATTTTATCAAAAAAAAAAAACTAATTTTATTTTATTTCGTACAGGTGCTTCGGTCATTGGTTCACCATTTGGTCCTTTTGCGCATTTTGGCCCACCACCAACAACCATATTGGCTTCACCGCATCGTGCCCATCATCATCATCATCATCATCATCATCATCCACATGCACCGCCACATTCTCATCATCCGGCTACATTTTATCCACATCCATTAGTTTACTGGCCATATCCAAGTCCACCCGTATCGCCGACTGCATACTATGGACAATCGGCACACTCACCCACTCATGTGACCGCCAATCAAACAATGGTATTTATATAATTAATATATATTTGTGTCATTTTAGAAATTCTCTTACTCAGTTTCATTGGAAAAAATATAGAAATTCCTATAAGTACGAGGGTTACTATTTATATTTCGGGAATAGCAAATAATAACAAGCATTTTGAAATGAAAACGGCTTTATTGTTTTTCAAAATATTCACCATGATGATCAATGCACTTTTGCATTCGTTCAAACCATTTGTAATAGCAGGATTAGTCATCAATTCGATGTTTTGACTGTTCAAAATGTGTGAGAGCTCGTATAGTCATGATGGAGAATGATTCAACTTTGGCGGTTGGTTTTGCGAATTTCTCTGAAGACTTCCGGCAAACAAATGGTCGTGTATCACTCAGAATTGACTGTCCTACATGGCTCAAGTGGAACAGTGGCCATATGACCCATTCGGCCGAAGAAACAGGCGACCATTAATTCATTAATTCATGTGGCACCCAAACATCGAGCTTCTTTGTGTATTCAGCTTTCTTCAAATGATTGATAACTATTTACTGATGAATGCCTACTTCTCTAGCAATATCCACGCTGCTTATGTGCCGGTCTTGTTTAGTTTTTGCCATGATTTCATCGACTTTTTCAGTGATTTTTCATCAAAATTATCATATTGAAAACGAGTAAACCATTGCTGCTGCTGTTTTTCTAGTTACAGCATCGTCCACGTAAACTTCAGCCTGCAACGCAATCTTACCTTTTCTATAATAGAAAAGCAAAATATGACAATAATGTTCCGAGGTTTCAATCATTTTTAAACGTGAATAACTTTTCACAGAATAATGCGATTTTTATAATGTCTCTTCTAACAAAGTGAAGTTTCGAATGTCACCTTGCAATATAGCATAGCATAGATGCAATTAATATTACCAGGTTTGTGAATTAGTAACCGGTCTTTCACGTTACGTGGCGCCAAAAGTTTTCAATTTGGTTGTGCGGATAATATTTTTATCACCATGGAAAATTTTAAGATTCGGCAAAAAAAGCAGCATTTGCGGGAAGTTTTCTTAAAATAATTTTTTGCAAAGAAAAGTGCAGCTAAAAACCATCCTTTGCTTGTGGAAATGTATGGCAACAATTCTCTAAATAATTTTTGAGCACTAAAAAAGGCCGGTTATTAATTCACACACCAAATACATTTTCGAGCCCTTTACCGAACTTTTCTGAAATGGACGAACCTCGTAAATCTCTATAAAATTTGTACTATTAACATCATGTTTTAATCAAATTAAGTACATTTTAGAGTTTAAATAATCAGAGGTGAGAAATCAGATCACTACTCCCACTATTACATATAGCTCCCATACAAGACGATTACTGTGATAAGCTCAATGATGTCCACTTAACATGGATTATGAGAAATATTTCAGTGCTTCAAATTCGTTCAAAATGGACAAATATTTAATGAAAAGTAGGCGTAGAAGGATTCATGTTTTATATACTCGTACCTCTTATACAAAATAATTATTTTGACTTGCTTAATTTTTTTCAAATATGACCGTAAGACAAATAGTTTAACTAATTACGAGTACTCACATATATCCCAAAGTGCATTTAGTTAAAAAAAAAATATAGGCGTGAAATTTGGCCGAGGCCTAGACCACTTTTTGGTAAACAACGATTCCATTTTTTAGAAACTGAAGTCCTTTAGACTTTCAATTCCTCAATTTACTTATAAAACCAAACCATCTAGTCGCCTAGAACTTCGGTTAATTAAATAGATGAGAATCTCTTATAGAAAGGAATAGAAACTAATGGCATTCGATCCGCAAGACTTCAAATATTTCTACTGCAAATATTGCACTCTAACCTGAAAGCCTTAGAATACTTGATGAAGACTCAAATAAGGCTCGTTCGATAGATGAATCTCTTATAGAATGAAATGGAGTCTAATAGAATTCGGTCCCCAAAACGTAAAAGATCTGCTGCAAATATTGCGCTAAAACCGAAAACCTAAGAATAGTCGATGAAGGTTCAAATGAGACTTGTTCGATAGACGAATCTCTCATATAAAGAAATAGAATTTAATAGAATTCGGTGCCTAAAACGTCAAAGATCTAATTCAAACGATAGTAATTCAATTTTGCTCCATTACGTCACAATTTTTTTTTACAGCGGTAAAATTTGGCTTTTGCAGTCAAAAGTCGAATCATGAAAATGAAAAATTGAAAAATAATACATAAATTTTTATTTTGGATAGTTCTTGTCTTACGAGACCTATATTAAAATTTCCCATGGAATATTTTTTGGGAACATTTTAACCCTCTAGCTACTACCCGTCTGGGTAATTTTGGGTAATTTGGGTAATTTTTTCTAAAAATCCTTTCAAAGTCACGATTGGTGGTTACGTTAACGGTTCAAATCTTTGACAAAAATGTTCTACAAAAAATTTCACTAAGTGTCACTAAGGATAATTTTAAATCTTTTTCAATAATTTTAATTTATTTTTCGTTACTAAAGTCAAATGAAGCATAAATTTAATATCGAAAATATTTTCCTTTCGAACGGTACCCACCTGGCGGCAAGCAATTGGCAATTCTTCCAGCAGTACCAACTCGCCATGGAAAAGTTTCTAAACGGACACGAAAAGCTCAGAAAAAGTGATGCCACAAGGCTAAAATAAGTAGGTCCCTTCTAATACTGTCCAAAATTGAACACGCACAACAGCACTGGAAGAGAAGCTTGGGCAAAGAGACCTTCGGGCCTTAATTAATTATTTGCAAATTATTTGAAAAAAATTGTTGAACACTTTGTGAATTACCTTTTGCGAGAAACAATTTCTAATGACATACTCTCTATTCAATATCTAATAATAATAATATGGTAATAATTAAAATTGTTTACTAACAATATAATTTTTAATTAATCTTTCACTTTAGTACTCTCTTGATTTTCTACCCGCTGTAACGCCAACACCACCACCACCAGCACCCAATTATACTACGACACCACAAACACCAATGAGTCCACCAAATGTTGCCATACCACCAACAGCATCAGCTCACAGTGCAGCTGGGCTCATACTGTCGCCAACAAATAAAGCGCCAGCATTAGCATTAGTAACGCCGCCGCCGCCGCTGCCGCCATCAAAACAATATTCCAATGCATTACCAGTTGCATCACCTGTTACACCGATAGCAGGACATGCACCGCCCAATTTTCATCATAAAATTGCACCATTGCATCATATTGCGGGGAGACCAGCAACAGCGCCATCATCGCCATCAGGAGTTCAGCCACAACAACAATATCCCAACAATAATGCCTATCATTATAATTCGTTGTTGGCCATACAGTCGACCTCATCGTCATCGCCATCAACGTCATCAATGGCATCGTCACAGCACCTGGTGCTAAAAGTGAATGTGGTCTCGGCGACAGCAGTAATTCCGACGACAGCAACAACAACAACAATGACACCAGTCACACCATCATCACCACTGACCCAATGTCTTCTGACCACCGTCGATGCTGTCCAAGCAGAATGCAAGCCACTGCTGCCACCACAGAAGCACATTAATACAACAAGTAACACAACGCCAGCAGGTGCAGCCACAACATCGCTAGGTGCTGCCAATCAAAATATTGTGCCTAAACAATGCGTTGAACTATATATATCGTAGGCAAAAAGAACAAAACAAACACACACACACACATATGACGAATTTAAATATGCCTTCTTGCCAGCAGCTTAAATGGCATACACACCCACACACACGCACACACACATACAATGTATTCTGTTGTGTTGTCCTCGCAAGTCACAACCAATACAATTAATATAATCCATATAGAAATATATATGTATATCGTGGCATGGACCACGTTGATCATTTTAGGATATTACAAAAAAAGAAAAAAAAAAAATTAAAATGAATCTCGAACGTTCAATACGATAGTGTAGACGCTATTGTATTGAGCCTAACATGTATGTTATATTAAGAATTTTCTTAGTTTAACTTACCAACTTATTTATAAATATATCCATGTATGTACTAAGTGCTATGTAATTGAAGCTCGTGGCCAGTGCAATTACACAATTCAGAGTAATTCAGTGATTTGAGAGTTGTTGTAAACATTGTAAGAGAGAAACACATACTTAGTTAATTCAAACGTAGTAAATATTAATACAAATTGTTTGTATAATTATTACTATGTGTTCATATTAAAAAAAAAAATAATAATAATAAAAAAGAATCAAAGACAAAAGCAAAGCGAAAAAAATAAAAAAATTCTCCCTAGTCAATAGTAAAATTATTTATATGATAATACGTATATGCAATTTCCAAACACTCGATACAAGCATGCATGTATCTATCGCGCGTATGTAACGATAATAAAATCAATTCTACATAATACTGATGTAATGAGATCAATAACGAATTTGTAGTCAAATTAAATTTATATATGTATACAAGTGAACTTTATTGTTTTTACATTTATATCATATACTTATTACATAATATACCTGCATAATTAGTAAATCATTTTTGCATATACATACATACACTAGTAAGTATTCGTTATTCGTTAAATTATATACCTACACATAAATTACAAAAAGAAATGTTATTAAAAATTATAAAAAAAAAATTATATCAAATATATATATGAAATATGATTAAATGATTAATGATTGTTTTTATTTATGAGCCCATAAATTCAATTCCACATTCAATTAGATTTCAAAAATCAAATTTAATATCAAAATATTACTTTTTCAGCATTCAAATAAAAATTGAAAAATTATTATTAAATTACAATAATACTTTAATAATTTATTTTTTTTCTAAAAAAAAAAAGTTTTTTTATTGTTCACATAATTTGAATTTCATTTTCATTTTTTCCATTACAATTTCATAGACTTAATTCACACTTTTATTAGCAAAATTAACACATCTTCAAAACAAATTCCACTTTTACAAATCAAATTAATTCATTATCAGTTTAGTGTTTGTTTTACTTCGCCGTAGATGATAATTAAGCCCATGCTCGTTTATAAATATTTTTTTGACGTAGCTATAGGTGCATTTTAGGGAAATCAATTCAATAAAAAAACGTTGCTGTTTTGGTGAAAAACTATATTTTCGATCCATCATAAAAATATGTGAAAAACTGAAATTTTCTATCCTTTACTCAATGTTTCATAATTATTACCATTTTCTTTCGACATCAATTTGAATTTTTGCCTAAAACGTTCACAATAATATTAAAAATAAATAAAATAAAATTTTATTGAACTCATTGGAGTAACTGAAAAGGAGATTAATTTAAAAAAATCATCAAAAATCAAACTTTTCGATTTTTATTGTCTATAGGTCAATAAATGTGATCGTCACAAGCAGAAGAATGAAGAAAAGTTTGTGTATGCATGATGTATACAAATCATGATATTTAAATCAACAAATTTAGAGATTTTGTAATAATTGAAAAAAAAAAAAATTATTTAAATTGAAAAAATCTTGATTTTTTGTTCAAAATATTTGTATAATTTCAGTGAACTAACCCGTTTTAATGTGGGTGTCGTAGCTCAGTGGTTAGTGTGTCCCCCTTCTGATCTGTAGAGGTCGTGGTTCAATCCCCGGCTGATGCATAACAAATTTAATATCGATAAGATTTTTCTTTCGAATGGTACCCACCTGTCGGCAAGCAATTGGCAATTCTTCCGACAGTAACAAATTGCCATGAAAAAGCTTCTAAAAGAACTCTGTGACAAAGCTCAGAAAAAGTGATGTCACAAGTGTTCTGCCGTTCGGAACCGGTTAAAATAAGTAGGTCCCTTCTAATACTGTCCAAATTTAAGACGCACAACAGTAATGGAGGAGAAGCTCGGCCAATGAGCCCTTTGGGGCTTTAAGTGCCACATATTTATTTTTTTAACCCGTTTTAATTTTTATGTACATTTTACGTATAAATTTGTGTAATTTTTCCATTCATTTTAAAATAAATTCACTTTTTTTATTTTTATGTTGTAGTGTGTTTTAATTCTAATTTTCAGGTTTGCGCCTCTGCTCAAAAATAAAAATTCTTAAATTTTTGCACGTATATTTTTCAAATACGATATAAGATTTAATAAACTTTATCTGAGACACACGCCATCACCACACATTTTTATCCCAGCCGGATAAAATATTCGGATAAATTTTGAACAATCAATGTTATGAACAATTTGTACGGCGAATTGAATTTCATAAATATATTATATTACAATTTCTAATAAAAAATAATTAATAGTAACACATCTACAAAAAAAAAAAAATAGAATAAAAATAAATAAAATAAAAAATAATAAAACAAAAGAAAATCAGGATGTTCAATGCTCGATGAACCAGAGTGATCAAATTTCATTTTAATTTATTTCTATCGCCAATTATTACGCAGCTCCAATAAACTGGGTCATGAAAATAAGTTTGCAATTAACCTCTTCCCCAAGTTTGAAAAAGTACTTTGAGAGGATTTTAGAGTCATAAAAATTTTCGTCCTAAAAACAGCCAAAATCGAGTTTTCTTCATAACTTAATAATTTATTACTTGATTTTACAGTGTGATATATCGTTGAGAAGATAATTTTGAGTACTGTATATCTTTCTCAGATCATATTACCCTAGAATGTCTCATTAATCTACTTAGTTGAAATAACTCAATTTCTACCCCATTAAATACATTAAATCTTTATAAAATCAAACGTTTCAGTAGGCGATGTATTATTTTCTGAGGCAAAAGGATCTAAGAAGATAAAAAGTAGTAAAAATTACTTTTTTCAGCGATATATCACAGTTTGGAATCGAGTTATATATAAATAAATGAGTTATGAAGAAAACTCGATTTTGGATGTTTTTCGGACTAGTCAAGGACGAAAATTTCTACATCATACATTTTACATTTTACATCATGGATTTTGTCGATCACTTAATCTGTAGTAGCCTCAGTTGCATGATCTATGCACTTTAAATCATAAACAGATATACGACCATGCTTGAATTCATCGAAGGTTGCTATTGAAGCTGAAATGCAATCATAAATGGGTTTCAAATATTTATTTATTTCCTCATACTTCCTGTAATTCACACAGAAGAGGAAAAATTTTTTTTAACTAGTTTTAACTAGTGAAGATTCGAAGCTCATGCACAGCAGAGCAACACACACTAAGCACTTTGTTTTCCATTTGAATAGTATTTCTTTAAAAGAAAATATATATATACATACTTCCAGCATTTATTGCTTATCCGTGAAATATGGTAATAACAAAAAAAGTACAAATACTTACCAACGAAACCATTTGTCCATTATATGTATGTGTTCATTTAATTCATCTAAATGTGCTCACATATGTGACCTTTTTAATGATCATTTTATTTAATACTCATTTTTTTGTTTCGCTTAACATTAGTTGGACACAGTTGTAATATGGCGTTACAAACGGACGAAAGTCCCACCGACCAGTCAAATGTAAAACGGTCGTTGAGGACCATCATCCGGTCGCACCAAACCATTAATGTGTTATTGTTGTTGTTCTTCTTAGTTTGTTTTCTTATACTCGTGTGTGCTAGGTACACAACAAACACATGGGGCATACTCTACCTTATGATGATTACAATAATCATTACGTTGATGATACTGGCGAGTGAAGAGCAAATTGCAATTGCAATTGCATGCACCAAATGGCGGCGGCACATTTCGATGATATCACAAAGTCCAACCGAAAATAATAATTTATCAATGAACGAACCATCATACCATCATAGCGGCATGGTACAACGAAGAGGGAGATGCAAAATATATATACGATGTGCTTATATTCTCTTATCAAAAATCCATTAGCGGAGTAGCTGGAAGTAGATGGTGTCACGTTTCTGATGCAGCATAATAACGGAAAACAGTCAAAACAGAGAAGAAAAAAAAAAAGATAAATAAATAAAATAAAATAAAAATATATCGCGTAACATTTGTGTTGACAAGATTCTTTTCGTGTCATTCGTTTGATAATTTATGAGCTGAAATTGAATGAAACTTGAATAGAAAGAGAAGAAAAAGTAATGCATAATTACGTATCGTACATATTGTGTACTCATCGTACTAAGGGGAAACAACAAAACAACATTTTGTTAATTCCAACTGGACTCAAAATGATGGACATTGAAATAGAAGTGATTGTATTAAATTTTAATTTTCAATTTTTTTTTAATTTTGTTGAAATCAATTAATACCTGTCATTTTGCATCCCATATGTGTTGCAGTGATTTACTTAGTTGTTGCATTCAGTTTCAACGATTAATTGAAAAGGTCACGAATTATGATCCGTCTTTGTAGAAAGTGATCAATGAATGAAAGCCAGTATCTAGAATGAATATTGAAATTAAATTGAAAATGAATTGAAAAAGATTGCTGTGCTGAAATAGAGACTAAGGCCCTAAAGAAAATACAAGAACATGATATATTAATTCAGGAATTTTTTCTTTTGGAATAAACTATGATTTTCTTTCAATGAAACTAATTTATTGGCAAAGTTTCGTCGTGCAATATAGTTTTATCAAATCATTCCATGAAACCGCAACACAATTTAAAAAGTATCTGTGGATTACTGTTACATTTTTGAACAAAAAATTTTCTTACATTTTGGCCATTATTATCTATGATCTTTGCCATTTTTTGGGTAACTTCATAATTCCATCGGTGTAAAAGTGACCAAGTCATTTTCAGTGGCTCTACGGTTGACCATTTTTTTTTTTTTACCATTAAGAGAGTTTTGTAGGGATCGAAACAAATGGTAGCCAGACAATGCAAGGTTCGGGCTATACAGTGGACGCATCAAAACTTCTCAACCAAGCTTCGTCAATTTGCACCTAGTCATGATGGAGAACACAATTCCTTTTCCGTTGACCAATTCTGGTCGCTTTTCCGAAATTGCTTCACTCAAGCGGTCGTGCTGTGACCAGTAGAGATCAGAATTAACCGTTTCATCAGGCAGCTTGTAATACAGAATTCCCTTTCAATCTCACCAAATACTCAACATAGTTTTTAGAAGCTTCTTTATGACAAATTGTTATTGCTATAGATAGAAGACCTATAGATCAGAAGGTCAATACACTAACCACTGAGCTACGGCACACCACCATCGCCCGTAATGATTCGCTTCAAAAGTGGTTTGATTTCGTTGCATTTTAGCAGTGAAACGCTGATGGCAATTCGGTCAATCCAATTTCTTTGCATTAATTCATGTGCTATCCAAACTGTCATGTAATTGATGTTTAGTGCCTACGTTATGACCTGACAGCTTGCGTGTCGCTCTTGTTCCATCAGTTTCAAAATTTCATCGATTTTTTCAGTGACCGGTCGACTAGAGCGAGTTGCATTTTTGACATCGAAATTTCCGGAACGCAATCGAGTAAACCACTCCTGGGTCCTGCGTTATTCCTAAAAAAAAATGTACCCTGAAATGTCACCTTTCAAACACATGTTCCGTTTAACATGACGGATTAGTGTTGCCCCATATATATGGGCATCAACACCATCTGGTAACAAAAAAATCATGGAGACGTCATTATCCAATATTATCCTTCAATAGCATTTATATTATATAGTATAGTCTCTTTAGGATATTTTTATTAGTACAAACCAATAAAAGTTGTCCTCCAAAACCCTATCTATAATCGTAACTAGAAAACCATTTTTTCTCGCTCTTTCTTTCAGATTTTCACCCCATCAAATCTATTTAAAACTTGATTCAGTTTCTTCAGAATCTTATGCAATACAATTCCATGTATGAATTATTGTTCCGCTATTGGAATCGGATGAAAATATTCTGAGTTATCACACATCTGTGTTCAATTGGTTATGCGCATTGGTCTACAATAAATAATTCGTGAGGCAGGTAGTCATATACATATTTTTTTTTAGGTCTATAATAATTTTTACCCTGGCTGTGACATAAAAAAAAACTAAATCTTCCTTTCTTCCTACCTTTTCTAGTTGATATCCTATGTACCAACGTGATATATCATCGAAAAGAGCAGGAAACCTGAAAAATGTTTCTGGTTTTGAAAAATTCCAACCTAGTCATGGGCTAAAATCGACAAAATCTGTATCACACCTCTGCTATTTGAGGTCCGATCGACAATCGATAAATTATCGATATGTTATCGCAAAGGTCTGGGCCACTACAAAATTCTTTTAACAGATTTCATTGGTTAGCGATGTAAGTTTTAAGTGGAAAATTGAATTAGTAATATTTTCAAAATTTACAATTTTAAAAAATGCACTTTTCTCTAGCAAATAATTTGATTTTTAAATTTGTAAATAATAACGTAACAGTGGCCAAGGATGCGAATGGCTTTGAAGAGAAATTATGAAAATCTTCATAAAATTAGAACAAATTTATTGTTTTGAATGATTGAGATATTGTTGAAAAGGAAATTGAACGTAGAATTTAATTAAATATATTTAAGAATATTTTTTACTATAAGATGATGCTTCAATTTTGCATCAAAGTTGAAGATTAAGTAAAAAATGGAATAAAGTGAATATAGAAAAATGTGTAATTAAATAAAAAAAAAAAAAATGGTAAAAAAATTAAATAAATTATTTTTGTTAACGTCTCGTTAAAATTTTTTTAAATTCAATTTTTAACCAATTTTTAATTTTATCATTCTATGTACATATTTACTCATCCAGCACAGGAGAACTGGCATCTCACGTGGAATCTCACACGACCATTTGTCTCCTCTCGCACAAATTCTCCGATATGCAAGTGAAGGCGAAACACTTAGTCGCGTTGGCACGCACCGTCGCACTAGAGATAAACATTGCGTAGACCAAAGTCATGAGAATCAATCATTCCATATACAAGCTTCTACTACCTCGGCTGCACAATATTAATAGACGGAGGAGCTGAAGCGGATTCTAACCGCAGGTTGAGCAAAGCAATAGCAGCATTTGGCCGGCTAAAATCAGTATGGGCAAATTCTCAAATCTCCAGACGCATGAAATTGGGAATATTCTCCGCATGCATGAAATCGACGATACTGTACGGAAGCGAAACATGGCTGATCTCGAACTCTAGCATCACGCAGAGATTTCATGCTTTCGTCAACAAGTGTTTGAGGATCATATGTAGAATATTTTGGTCTAACACTATTTCCAACGAGGCACTATGACGTCTATGACGAACGAGTAGCCTATACAGAACCAGATTAGGCATAGGAAGTGGCGCTAAATTGGCCACACGCTAAGAAAGCAACCAGAAAGCATCACGAGAATGTTGCTTGAATGGAACGGCTAAAAAATACTTGGAGAACGTCAACCCTGCGGGAACTAGCTGATATCAACATCACATTAAATGGCGCAAGAACAACAGCCCAGAATTGTGTGCGATGGAAAAGCCTTGTGGAGGCCCTATACTCCCATTAGGAGTAAAAAGGAGAAAAAAAAAATGTATTTACTTAGTACCATACAGTAGTTTTAGTACGTACATAGTATATAGTAATATGTATGTAGTTAGTAGCAGCTGTTTGTTGAACCATAATGGTATTAAAAGCAATTACTTTCATATATTATTCGCATATATGTATGTGGTAAGTAGTATTCCAATTGAATTGAGTTGAATTGAGTTGAATTGTTAAAATGGATCGTTTGAAATTGCATGATTATTGCTTTGCACTTGACTTACTTGAAGCAACTTACCTTCAAAGTGCATTTTTACTACTATATTATAGTAACTACATACATACATACTACGATATGCACCTTTTCCTTTTTGTTGTTGTTGTTGTTGTATTGCATTCGCTTATGCTTCATTTAATGTGGCATGGAAAAAGCATATAAATCTTATTTGTAGTCGTAAAAGTCCTAATAGAACTCTCTCAATGAAAATGATATAAAAATTCAAGAACAACAACAACAGCAGAAACAATAAAAACCAATAAAAAGTAAAGAAAAATATAACAACAAGTGAAAAGTCCTGGACAATAGAAATATTGTATGTACAAGAAAGAAGAAAAACATCCCAACTATTACTATGATGATAGTTTTTCTTTTCTTTTCTTTCGCCTCATTTCGTTGTTCTTGTTGTTTTGTGTTTTTTTTTTTCGATTGCTACTTTATGTAATTCGTATTGTTTGTACTTAAAAGTACACATCAACACTTAGAAATACACGCACGCACACACACACACACACACACACATAAAAACTCCCATTTATAAACTGTGTGCATTCAATGTTGATTGCTATTTGGTGTTGAGGTGGAATGGATACGAATTGACTATTGTCAAAGTGTGTGTGTGTGTGTATGTGCGTGTGTGTCGTTCTTTTTATTTATTGATTTTAACCAATTGCCAATTGATTGCAATGCAAGTTTGCCCATAAAGTGAAAATTGCAATTATAGGTATACCATCGAATGGACAAGTTTTACATACCTCAGTATCTAATTCAGTGAATAGTTTTGAATGTCGAAAATAAATATTATATAGATCGTATGGAGAAAATATTCAAAAGGAAAATTTGATAATATTTCAGCATGATTTAATTTATTTCAGTATAATTTAGCAGTAGAAAAATGTTGACAACGATGTGTGGCAATGTGTTGTGTGGTATTATATGAATGAATATATCATCAATTTGGTTCAATGCATTTTTGCTGCTACTTTATCATGGAATGTCATACTCAGAGGCTGACAAATTGCAGAATAAATATGTGAAAATTAATTACAGGGACTTGACTTGACTTGAATTTGAATGTATGACAGGGTGCAATGACTTTCAGTGATTGAGACTTTAACTTCAGCCCTCAATTCAACCAACCTAACAAGAATCTTTGCAAAATACAACAATTTTGTTATTTCAAAATGAGCCTAACTATCACCAAGTAATGGCTAGTTCGTCTTATATTATAAAATTGCCAAAAAAAAAAAGGCAGTGTCACAGTATCCTTGGGTATGGACAATGGGTGTACATGCAATCCTGACATCAGCTGTGTTTGTTCAATTGATTTCTTATATTTCTAATATGCCATAGAATAATGAAGACATTGACACAGTAATGAATAATTAAATATCAGATTAATCTTGAAATGCAGAAGTCAACGTTTGTGGTATAATTTTTATAATTATTTATAATTATAATTATATTCTATAATTATAATTATATAATTTTTTTTTTTGTATTAAAATCTGGTTTTAGCTCATTAAAATTAACAAATATTTTTTCTTTTCATCATGATGGAAATATTATGCAATTTTGCAATTTTAACATAATTCAAGGTAATGGAATGAGAAAAATTTCCTCTGGTATAGTAGAAGTCAAAAATCCTGTTTCCGATCGAAGTTATGAAACTACTGTAGACGTCTTTATTTGACTTCGATCAGGTTGTAAATAAAATAAAAAATAATTCAAACAAAAAGAAATAAAAAAAAAAAAAAAATTAAAAATTAAAAACTAAAACAATGATAGTGGATCTCACAATATTTTTTGGAATCATACTTACTCTCTATCTCCATCCCTTAGAGACGCTCCCATACAAATTTAGTGTTATTCACACTCACCGCTCCGAGAGTGCCTCTAGAGGTATCAAATATAGAATTATAGTACCAATCTTACCAATACAGTACAACTTCACAAAAAAAAGAAAAATTTAAATAAATAAAAAAATAAAATTTTAATTCAAAAATTAAATATTAATAATTAAAAAATTAAAAATAAAAGAATATAAAATAATAAATAAATAAAAAAATAAAATAAAATAATTAAATAACCAAAACGATGAAAGTAGATTCCACAACATTTTTTCGAATCATATTTACCCTCTATCCTTCCTTAGAAGGGCTCTCATACAAATTTAGTGTTTTTTCACATATTCACACTCACTGCTCCTAGAATGCCTCTAGAGGTATCAAATACAGTACCAATCTTACCAATACAGTACAACCTCAAAAAAAAAAAAAAATAAATAAATAAAATAAAAAATATAAAATTTAAATAAAAATTTAAAATAAAAACAATTAAAAATTAAAAAATTTAAAAATTAGAAAATTAAAAATTAAAAATAAAAAATAAAAAATAAAAAATAAATAAATAAATAAATAAAAAAAAAAAAAAATAAACAAATAAACAAAACGATGAAAGTGGATTCCACAAAATTTTTTCGTATCATACGTATTTATCTCCATTCCTTAGAAGGGCTCCCATACAAATTTAGTGATTCTTTTCTAAAATTCACACTCATCGCACCTAGAGTGCTCATAGAGATATCAAATATGCTACCAATCATTTTGGTTTTTTAACCTCAATATTTTCCCTGAACATACTTAACCTCTATCTCCATTCCTTAAGTACATGAAAATCAACAAATTACACCCCAGTTGCTCAGAAATAGCTCCTAGTGTGGTAAAGAGTATAAAGAACTCACCGAAAATTTTCCTCCATAATATTTTTTTCGGTACATACTTATTCCAGACCTCTACCCATACAAAATTGATGGTTTGTTTTTTATAAAATGCACACTCTCGCAGCTCCTAGAGTGCTCCAAGAGAGGTGAAATATATAACAGCCACTCATTTATTTTTGCTATTTAACATTTTCTTTAATCGTTACCGCATATTTCTACTTCTTAGAGTGGTTCCCTGTAAAATTGATCTAAAGATACATGAAAATCGACAAAAAAACTTTCTAGCTGACCAGGAATCACCGTTAGTGTGGCATGATGTAGAACCGAACCCCATTAATTTTTCCTCTGCAATATTTTTTTAAAGTATACTCAACCCCTATTGCGACCTCTTGTCGAAGTTGCTCTACATTTCGTCTTTTGTACAGTTATATTGCTATCAAGTCTTCTAATAATCCTTTCAAAAGTCAGTTGAGATGTAAATATCATTATTTACAAATGTAACCAAAAGATCTAAGTGCGAATAACTATTGCTTTGTTAGCTATACAAGTGCCGCCGCTATAATTGACGATCTCTTTGATTGTGGACTTTAATATTAGCACCATATGAATATGTATGTGAAGAAACAAGTACTTGGGTCACGAATTATTTAAAGTACTCTAATGAAATTTCAATAAGCCACTTTATATTTTGTTTCAAATTCATGCTCGTTCATCTCCTTGCATTTAATTTAATCTTTTTCGTCAAAGTGAATAAAAAGAAAAACCGCACCAGAAAAACAATAGCTTTTGTGTGAGAGAGCAGAAGAAAAAAAAAAAGAAAAATTGAAGATTGTAATTTTAAAAGTGAGAAGGAAAGAGCTAGAGAGAGATAGAGTAAGAGAGCGAGAGAGTTATAATGATGCAAACCAAAAAAAAAAAAAAAAAAAAAAGAACACACAAACACAAATTAATGATTCACAAAGACAAAGGCCGCTTAACGTTATCTCACTGAGCTTTGAATGCACCATGTAAGAGAACGTGATTTTTCAGCATAAAAATTAACAATTTCATTGTACAAAAAGCGAAAAAAAAAATATGATAAAAATAAAATAAAAGCAACAATGATAAAAGGAAAATTGTCGGCAACACAAATAACATCACAATAAAAAAAACATATATATATATTTATATATAGGTGTATACTTATATATATGTGTATTAGGGTGGCTACAATTTGCTGATGAAATTTTACTCACATTTGCGACTTTCAAATCAAAATTTTGAGCATCTTTGCCGAATAAACTTGAGCTAAAAAGACGATTTGAGTCTCTGGAATTTTAATAATTCATATTTTTCTAAAAAAGAAAGAAAACCTGGTGGCCATATGTAACAATTGATTTTCGCCATTTTTTAAGAAAAAATTATTTCATAATGTATGGGAAACCTCTTAATATTCAAAAATCAACATTTTAGATTTGTTAAATGTTGGGGTTGCCATATGTAAAAATTGATTTTTGCAATTTTTCAATAAAAATTATTTTGTAATGAATGGAAAACGTCTTAATTTTCACCAATTAAAATTTTCGATTATTAAAAAATTGGGGTTGCCATATGTAAAAATTTAATTTCTGTGGAAAATCAAGTTTTCCATATGGCAACCCTAAATTTGAAATTACCCTAAATGTTGATCGTGAGAAATCATAGAGGATCCCAATACATGATCTGCATTGATTTCAGTCAAATTGCTATAGAAACTTCGATTTTCATTTCAGTTTTACCTTTTAAAGCTAAAATAATTACACAAAATAGTTTTTCAATTTTTCATGAAAAATTAGTTTGTAATGAATGGTAAAACCCTTAATTTTCGACAATCAAAATTTTACATTATTTAAAAATTAGGGTTGCCATATATAATAATTGAATTTTTAGAGAAAAATTAAGATTTTCATATGGCAACCCTAAATTTGGAATAGCCCCAAATATTGATCGTGAAAAATCATAGAGGGTCTCAATACATGATCTGCATCGATTTTACTGAAATTATTATAAAAACGCCGATTTTTAAGTTTTTAACCCTTAAACCTATAAAATGTGTATAAAATCGGCTCTCAAGTAAAGGTTTTTTGTTAGCGCAAAGTTTTTCAAAATTACCCATAACACATCGAAAGGGTGTTTAAAGTGGTCTTCAAATACTGCTAGCGATGTAAAAGATCGACTGTTTTCTCCCCCTCCATCCAATTTGACCCACCCTAAGCTGCAGTAATAATAAAAAGTGAAATCAACAATCGTATGTATGCATACTCTCACATGCATTCACAGATTTCGTGCAATTTCGCACTTTGTTCGCCAAATGACAACAACATCAACAACAACAAAAAGTAGATAGGTACGAGTATGGCGTCGCATATTCATAGTAGTGTCATGCATCAAGAGTCCTTCTAAATGTACTTCAATCTTGCTAACATCGCATTTGGCAACGAGGCGATATATTAAAAAAAAAACAACAAAAAACATGCTCAGTTGGTGTACAAGTGAAATGAAGATTTCCAGCGGCGTGCATACATGCACTCACACAAACACACACACACACACACACACACAGAAAAATACACTTAAAGGTACAATTTATTTCATTGCAAAATTTCTTATTCCTTATGTGCGTTCAAAAAACATCACCAGCAACAACAATAAAATCAAAACTTACTTATAAAATACTACAAAAAAAAAATTGTTGTTTTTATTTTTGTAAATGCAAAAGATGAAAGCTTGCTACTTCTGGCGGCTATACTCTCTCCATATATTGCACAAGTACAATTCCTTTGCACAGCTGCCAGTGTTGTAATCGTCAAAGGCAAGGCGGCGGCGGCGGCGGCATTCTGTCGAGTGTGCAAATGAGTAAAAGTTGTACGAATGAATGAATGAATAAGTGAGTGAGCAAAGTAAGTAAGAGCATAAGAGAGCTGGTAGCGTGTGCCAGTAATCAATTGCTTACAAGAAATTGTACATTTCTATACTCATACTTATATGCATGAATATTCATCCATTTGACTAGTGCAACGTAATAGAAAAAAAAAAAGAAAGAAAATTATACGAGTGTGCCTCTTTTGTAGTAATATCTTATTTGCCGATTTGTCATTTTACTGATCTCTCTCTGTATGTATAGCACATACTTGGCCGTTTGCTTGTATAACAAATTTCTAGCCTATTTGCTTCCTTGGCTTTAGTAACATTAGAGTTGATCAAATTTTTACTAGAAATCATTATTTTAACAAAATAGAATTTTAACGAAGATTCTGAACAAAAAGAAATGCCAAGAAAATGATATTTCTAAAATGTCACCTTTTGTGAGTGACGTAATAAAATTTTTAGAGTTTTAATGTTGTCTTTAAAACTCATAATGCTTTCATTTAGTCAAATCTTTTCACAAATTTTAAACCTTCTGTACACTTCGGCCCACACTAATGCAGATACATATGTAACCATGTGTAAATATTTTATTTCGTGATGACTTTTGTCCCCCCATTTCTTATTACGACTACCACTTGCAAGTCTGGCATTTATTGAATGCATTGCAGTTGTATGTACTCGTATGTATGTGACTACGTTATTACTACGTACGCTATTACTATTGCTATTGCTAACAAGATTCAAGATTTTTTATTTTCCTAAATCAGCATTATTTATTTTGAGAAAGATTGAATTTGTAAAATTTTGATAGAACATACACACACACATAAGTTACAAACAATAAATGAATGCACATAGAAATATACATAGTTTTCATATTATGATGTATGCTATTATAAGAGTTTTGCCATCTGAAAATGTTTCCTCCCAAATTCGGTCCAAAATTTACTATGCACAACAAGAATGGGAATGGGAAAATAGGCTTTACACATTTTTTGAATTTTTGCCCTTTATATGAGGGCTTCATTTAGTTTTCATAACATAAAGTTTATTCATATAAGATTTTTTGCCAAGTAAATGATCTAAATAAAGTGTATTATTATTTTGGAAATATTTAAAATACTAATAAATTTACATACAAAAAAATTTTTCTGTTTAGTAAAATTTGCTATTCCATCATGAATCGTTTAACGGCAGAACAACACTTCAAAATTGTGGAATTTTATTTGCAAAAAAATATTTCTATTCGCAAAGTTCATAGAGCAATTCGTCCATTTGATGGTTGGCATAACTTCCGATTGAACAGTAACGTTAATTAACAAAATTTCCGTATTTGGAGCGTACAAAATCCTCAAAATGTCATTGAATTACAATTACCATCCATTAAAATTGACTCTTTGGTTTGGTTTACATGCTGACAGCATCATCAGCACCGATTTCTGTCGAAATGAGGAAGGAGCTGCCGTTACGGTGAATAGCGAGCCTTATCATGTTGTTTTCACATCGATGACATTTGATTTCAACAATAATCGCATTATTGGAAAATAATTTGGTGACAATTTTCTTTCCAGAGGCGGTCTTCTTAATTGGACTACTCGTTCGTGCGATTTAACGCCTCTTGATTACTTTATATGAGGCTATGTCAAGTCATTGGCTTATGCCGACACATCAGCAACTCTTGAATTATTGGAAGCCAATATTGAAGCCACCATTGATGAAATACGGCCAGATTTATTGGAAAAAGTGCTCATAAATTGGACTGATCGAATGGAGCATGTAACTCATACCCGTAGTGGGCATATAGTTCTCAAGCTCTTAAAACAACAACCAATATTTGTATATATATTTTTTACATCGTAGAAATGTATAAAATCTAATATCAGTAAATAAATTATTTAATATTTTAGGTAAGTGTCATAGCAAGGTCTTTTTAGTGTAAAATCAACAAAAATTGAAGAGTTCATTTTAATAAAAAATTAGGAAATTTTGTGCTGATACACGTACATATGTACAGGCAATTGCCACCAGGTTCCTTGGCACCACCCTGTTTAAAGTTGCTACGAACGGTATCTGAGCTAGGTGAGGGGCTAGTCACAATCACCTCAAGAGGAGACATCGAAATAGGTGTTCTTTTGTCCCCTACTAACACCGTCTGCACCTGTCGGTTCTTTTTTTCCCCCGCTGACCTAGTCACAGGCTTTTACTTCCTAGTGACCAGCAGGGGTTTCTCTAAATATTTAAAGTCATTAAAAATGTTCTCAAAGTTGAGAAACCTTTTTATGACGGATGCTAGGTCCCTACCGATCTTCAAAATAGCAGCTCTGGTTTGCCTGAACATGGTGATCAGTACCATGTCAATAGACCTGCATTTCAGCCATGCGTTTCAGTGAAGGCCCTTTCCCTCATTGAGGTTGTCCATGACCCTGCCAGAAAGACTCGCACACTTTGAGTATGCCAGACCATCGCATAGACAGCACGAATCTGAATCTTTTTCTATATTCGATTTGTTTTTCGTTTTTTCCCTTTCTTTATTGCAATTATCTAGAACATATGCAATATATTAGTCTTATCCCGAAGATTTATAATATGATTTTTAAGCTCTTTGACGAAAATATATATTTTTTAAATTCTAAAATTGCAGGAATGAGAGAAAGAAAGTCCTGCTTACTTAATCCCAATTGATTTCAACAAAAATTCAACGAAATGATTCATATTTGTAAACGAAACTTATTGAATTACAAAAAAAAAAAATCATATACATTTTTTTGTGAAATATTTTAAAACACTCACATTTTCTTGAATAATTTTAATAATTCTTTCTTTAATATTAAAAATATATAGTGCACTAAAATGAACGTTTTATGTGATAAAATGTTATTCGATTATATTCTATGGTAAATTTCATTAAGAATGCTGAAAAGCATTCTGAAAAAAAAAAATGAAAACAAAATAGCGAAAATGATTAAGAAAAACTTTTTTAAGTACTGATTTTTTTGCAAATTCTTTTCATTTTGCACAAAAAAAAAAAAAACCAAAAATTCCACTATCTACTTGCATTTCTTTGGCAATAGTAGAGAAGTTCTTTTAAAATATATTCATTATTTTCTTCAACTTATAGGTAACGATGCTACATTTATATACATCTACATGCATGTGTAGCAATATCAAAATTTGATGCCTTTACTTATCTCAATTTTAGTTGATGTAGGTACCCTTACATATGTAGGTGGATATAAAAATATTTTGAATTCATTTCTTGAATGACATTAAGAATGAATGTAAACTCAACATTTACATGTATAAACATACTGATAAATTCTTATATACATATATACTATCTATATGTAATAGTACGTAGGTAGCGATGCTAACATGGCGTATGCTTGACTTTTAATTTTAATAAAATAAGTATACTACTAGTATAACGTATGGTATGGTAGCTGCTCCCATACATACATATTGAGTAATATAGGTAAGTGCTTTTTAAAGTAAGAAAAAAAAAAAAACGATAAATTGAAATAGAGTAAAATTTATGAAACATTTTAACTGAAAAGTTTCTTGCTACATTTCATTTACATTTCATATTCATTTATTATATGAATACGTTGTCATATAGTTGTATATATCGAGATTGCATAAATTCATATAAAATTTAAGAGAACATTTTTGGCTATATTCATTTTTATTTTGTATTCAATTACTAGTCAATTTTAATTTAACATCCTTTCAGATAGTAATTGTTTCAAAATTGACAACTGTCACTTAGTGTCATGCCACTCTATTTTAAGTTTACTCCTCTCTATTATTATTATTATACATTTTTTTTTTTTTGGCATCATTCGCTTATGTCATCATTATCATCATCATCATCATCATCATCATTCACTCATTCATGCCATCATTCATTAATACACTCGAATACCCATAAATGTTATACATAAATCAAGCAGAGCATCGTCGTCAACGTCGACATCATTGTAATACTACTACGCACGTCATACTAAACAAGTGCTCGTATTTTATACAAAAAAAAAAAAAGAAAATTGCTTAAAGAGACATTTACTATCCCGGAAGCGGAATCAAGTATGACATGACACATTATAAATGATTAGTATGACAGCAAACTCACCATCATACGTATGTACTTAGAGTAACATCATTACTGTACTGATAATTAAAATTATTAACATAGTTCTCATCATCATCATCATCATCATCATCATCATCATCGCCGTTGTCGTTGCCGTCAACACCATTACATTAATGACGTACGTTGTCATAGTAATTTTCAACACAATTCAAACCGGAGACTAGTTCATTAGATGGTTTGTCATATTGCCTATATTTTTTTGCTGTTCGCCTCTTGTATGGAAAGAGAATTCTATGAAAAGAATGACGCACAGTCATTATCATAGTACGCATAGTGGGTTACTATATGTGCATGGACACATATTACTCTAGTATGATGTTATATTTAGCATCATTGCTGGTATTCGTTAAAAGCTCTTGCATGTACTATGCGGTCTTCTAATTTATGCCCTTGGAATCTATAACACCTTCATGCATTTGAGAGCTCATTTATATAATTCTGATGATGATGGTGATAATTTTTCTGCTAGTGATAAGTGTTGTTGTGGCGATTAGAAGTAATGAGTAAATTTTCTTGATTGAAATTAGAAATATGTTAAGGAGCCAAGTGTACTTTCAATTCAATTCAACATCTGGTTGTAATATTTTTATGATCATGATGCTGATGTTGACGATGATGATGATGATGATGATGATGCTTATGGTATTGACGATCCTATAAAGTGGATGTTTTATTTTCATTTCAATAAAAATATATCATAAAGAGTTGAGTGTTATTGAAGCTGTATTGTTGAGTGTATTGGTGTACTTATATTTAGTTCAGAATTTCTGTTGGTTTCTACATGTTGAACGAATGCATAAAGATGCTTCAGTTAAATAGAAATTTAATTTTAAATACTCTAGTGGCACAATCGTTCGAACGATTGCCGTATATATTCCAGGTCTTCAAGTGAGACCAAGTTTGTTTCATTTTGAAATTAAGAAGCTCTTAAATTTCATCAATAATAAGGGCAACTAACAGTTTGGCCACTGAAAATCGTGAGCTAATTCTATTCTATGAGTTAACTTGCTACTGTGTAAATGGCTCGAAGATGCATTAAAATGCGTTGCTACCAAAGTTGGAAATTTACTTAACATTTTTGAATATAATTATGAGTACTTTTAACAAATTGTGATTACATTTATAGCAATATCTAGTAATTCAAAAATGAAGATTATACAAGCTCAGTCATATTAAGAAAAATTAGCCATAATAATTATAGTAAGTAATTATAAAGTAATTATAAAAATGTAATTATAATCACATATGAGAATTAATTTACCAGTTTTACAAGAAATTACTCACAAATACAAATTAATCAAAATTTTACGTTTAAAAGTAATTGTAACCATATTTTGGTAATTATGATTACCATAATTATAATTCTTACTATTTTGTTCGATTAACATAATTGTAATCTTAATTTTTTAATAAATTGCAATCATATTTTCGTAATTACAATTATTTTCTAAATTTGAGCAGTACTTTCTTTGAAATAAAAATATTTTTTTTTTACAACTAATGTAATTATAATGTTAATTTTTGAAGTATTGTTATTGTAATGTGCTATTTTAATTGTAATTCTCATTATTTTTTACAAATAACGGCATTGTAATCTAAATTTGAGCAGTACTTTCTTAGACATTGTACATTTTTTTACAATTAACGTAATTGTAATGTGAATTTTTGAAGTATTATTATTGTAATGTGCTATAATAACATATTTGTAATCTTAGTTCTTGCGGCAATTGCAATCATATTTTTGTAATTACGATTACTTTGAACGCAACTATTACTCTTCTCTGGAATTTTTACAGTAATTATAAGTAATAAAATAAATATAATCGCAAATGAATGTATTTGTAATCTGAATTTTCAGCGGTAATTGTATTACCATTTTCATAATTATGATTACTTTAGTTGCAGATTTTTGTTTTTACGATTAATAGAATGGTAATCATAGAAATTTGGAATTACTATTACTTTAGTAATAATTGTTATTTTTGTTTTTGTTTTGTGAGTGATTTCAGTAAATGTAATAATGATTTTTTAATATAGACTTCTTTAATTGTCTTTAATTATCACAAATAACACAATTGTAATCACATTTATTTTTAGCGATAATTGTCATCATATAATCTGGTAATCATGTAATCATATAATCATGTAGTTATACGTTTTAATTACCATTACTTTAATCGCAATGTTTACTCTTTGTACAATTACCGTAAATGTAATCTTAATTTTCCGGCTGTAATTGTAATCATCATTTTCTAATTGCTATTAAAGTAATTGCAGTCAAAGTAATAGTAATCAGAAATTGTGGTAATTGTAATTGACGTTTATTAAGATTCGCAAATAGTGTAATTGTAATCTAATTTGTCATTTGAATTTATAAAGCAATTGTACACACATTTTTGTAATTACGATTACTTGTCTAAATTCTTGCAATAATGATAATCAAATTTTTTCAAACAACGATTACTGTAATCGGAATTGCTAATTTTTGGATTAAAATCAAAATAATGAATTCCTTTAATTGTTTAGCACTACATAGTAGTCAGAAACAATGAATACTAAATATAATAGTTCACTAATATCATTACAAATTGTACGAGTATATGCAGTACCTAGGTACGAGAGTAGTTAATGAATTTTCCAAAAGAAAAAATGTTATAAAAATAAATTATAAATAAACACACAAGAAATAAGTAAAATTTAAATAATGTATTTTAGTGCATTACTATATAAAAGCATTTACCTTACATAGTTACACACATAAATACATGCTAATGCAAATATTTCATGAAATGCATTTTTTTTTGTTGCTATTATATTTTTGGCTCAATGAGGGCAATTACCATTTGGTATAGTTGTTGCTCGTACTGCTGCTGTTGCCTTTATTGTTATTATGTGTAGTTGTTATTGTATGCAAGCACGCACATAATACAACAACAATTAATACTACATACTAGCACACTAGTACATACGTACAACTCTATCAGCTCTCTCAAATGCAGCTGACATGCAATCACAACATTATAAATATTTTGATGTGTGTGTGCTTGCATTTAAAAGACTTGATTCTCCGAAAAAGTTAAACATATAGGCTGGCAGGCCACTATGTTGATAGGCTGATAGGCCCACTCTATTAACCACACTAAAGCTATGAATTTCAAATATCGTTTAAACTATATACCAGTTCGTGTATGTATGAGTATAGAACAACAGCATCAATACTGTCAGTGGCAGAAGGAGCAAATATTGTATAAAATTTCTATGCTTCTAACAACAAATAAAGCAACTATATTTGAAAATAAACAAATAATATCAAAAAAAGAAAATACAAAAATAGCACTTTACAAACATTTAACAATGAAAGCAATAACAAATCATGCAATTAAGAGTGCATACGTATAGTTTGCATGTATGTGTAGTACACACATATACATACATGCGAATAATATATATATACGAGTACGTTAAGCATGCAACTACGAGTAGGCAATCATCAATATTTTGTTTGGTGATTGTGTGGTTGTAGTTAGCAGGACAACATCATCATTTTCATCATCGTCATCATCATACATATCATTAACATTATCATCATCATCATCATCATCATCATCATCGTCATCATCACCATAATCATTATTACTACCATCACATACCATATGAATATGAATGGACAATTTAAAAATGTTCAAAATGCCAAAGTGAGTGAATGAGTGATGAGATGAGTGCTAGAGCATGGTGCTGATAGCAGCTACAAAGCTGACATGAATACATATAAAATATTTAAGGCTTTCATTTGATTGTTTTTTGTTTTTTGAAATGCATATAATAACCCTCACACGTCCACATAGCCATACACAGCACATATTCACACACACACACACACACAGACACACACACATAGACACATATAAGCGTACATCGCGTAAAACAATAAATCAAAATTTTATATAATTTAACCGTTTTATGACGCGGCACATACAAACCACCAAACTAGGTATGCATATTAAGGTGGATCAAATTAGTATGGCTGTGTCACAGTCTTACAAAAACAAAAAGCAGGTTGTCAGATAGACCTGAGTAGTCACATTTTGTGATTGAATTTCCTTCATCGCTCTTTGACTTCTTTCTAACCTCAAAAAACATAAATTTTAGGCACATTTTGTAGGTTTTTTTGAGGTAAGCAGCACATCTGAGAGCTCAGGCTGAATTACTATCATTATATTGGCTTCAACGATAAAAAAAATTTATATAAAGTGACCATTCTTGTCTCTTAAATGTTCTATTTTTTTCTAAGCCTTGTTTCTAACCTCAAAAAACAATAACTTTCGGCTATTTTTCAAGATTTTTTATGTTTTTTGAGGTTAGAAGGACATCTGAGAGCTCTGGCTGAATTACGACCACTATATTGGCTTCAACGACAAAAAAATCGATATAAAGTGACCATTTTCGTCTCTTGAATGTTCTATTATTTTTTCAAAGCCTTATTTCTAAACTCAAAAAACCAAATCCTTCGGCTATTTTTCTAGATTTTATAGATTTTTTGAGGTTAGAAGGACATCTGAGAGCGCTGTCTGAATTACGACCACTATATTGGATTCAACAACAAAAAATCGATATAAAGTGACCATTCTCGTCTTTTGAATTTTTTATTTTTTTTCTAAGCCTTCTTTCTAACCTTAAAAAAAAATCGTACAGCCATTCTTTCATATTTCTGTAGTTTCGTAGTCACATTCTATGGATTTTACGTTGCTGAATCGAAATCCATGGTTGGATTTCCATGTATTGCTGTAAGTTTTTTGAGGTTAGAAAAAGCTCTGAGGGTGATGGCGAAAATTCAACAATAAATTTGGAATTTGGGAACAAAAATCCATAGAAACTAACTACACTGCTTCCTCCCGAATAGAAATTTATCAAAATTGGGGTTTCAAAATTGATTTTCGATCCATGGTTTCTTTTTTGTATACATTAAATTAAGTCAAAACTTCAACCACCCTAATGTACATACTACGAATGTATATTCGATCTATTCACATACTATTTTTATAAGTACACACATGAATTGAAATATTTATACTACAATATATGTACGATATGTGGATTTTTTATTATACTCGTACTCGTAGTATTATTATTTGTATTTTTATTGTTTTACTTTCACACTCACCCTCATTTCAACACTTCCTGTCCAATGTCATAAAATTTTAACAAGTTGCTATAAATTTTTGGTAGCATTTAAAATACTTAATAATAATATGGTTGGTATTATTTTTATATTGTAGTACCTATATAGAATATATGTATGTATGTGTGTGTGTGTGTGTGTGTGTATATGAGTCTATGATCAAATGTAGTAGTATTATTAATATGATGACGATGACGATAATGTTGATGATGATGATCATGATATGGATTATTATGATTATAATTATTATTATTACTTGTATTATTTTCGCGTTTTGTAGTAGCCTTACTATTTATTTGTTATTGTTCTTGTTAGGTTGGTACATATTTGCAAAGGCAAAATAGTAGCTTAATTCACAAACATGCAGGAATATAGGTGCACATACATATATAATAGTTATGTATGATGATTTAGATGAGTGTACGAATATTATTTTAGACAGTCTGCCAACTAATTGTATGTTTGTATAATATTTATGAGGTAGTGTTTTTGAGGTTTATGAGATTTTATCGTTTTTGGGGGAGAAAAATTATATTTTTTTCTTGTTCCAATTGCAAAAAAAAAAAAGAATGCATTGAAACAAAAAACTTAACTGCTAAAATGTATAAGGTTATTATATTTATGTTTATTGATTTTATTACTCTTATTCCACTTGTATGCTTAGAGGACTGTGTCGGATGGTTTGAGTCATTGTTATTTTTTTTTGTGTTTTAATAGTGACATCTCTCCAATGAGTTTAATTTTAAATTGTTTAGGTACTAATAGCTAATTTTTTTATATAAATTCAAAGCAAAAAAGATGCATTTACTAATATGTAGGTATACAAATAAATTCTGTCATGTAAAGTTGGTTGCATTAAAAAACAAATTTAAATGCATTCATTTCGCTCGTCATTTTGGGTATTTGTAGATTAGTTATTGCTGTTTATATGACATAAATTTCAGCCGTTTACAAGCTGTCGTTCAGTGTGTATCAATTTTATAAGAGATGGATGTCGATAAACAACATTTACGCCATTGCATTTTATTATGTTTTCAAATGCAAAAAAAATGTACCACTGAAGCTGTGAAATTAATTAATTCGACTTAGAAAGATGATTTACAAGATTTCGGATGATTCACGTACCGATGCGTACAGCAAAATCAACTCGGGAGCTAATCTTCGCTTTAGATTGAGAAGTACTCCGGCATGCGGCGTATTCCCCAGACTTGGCTCCTTCCGACTATCACTTATTTAGATCAATGCAGTCTTATTTAGCTGACCAGCAATTCTCCAAAGTTGAAGATCTGTGGAAATGGCTCGATGACTAATTAGTCTGAAAAGCACCTACTTTGTGTCGCGAGGGGATCCATCATCTACCCGATAAATGGCAAAATACCATAGCTAGCAAATATTTCATTAATTAAGCTTTCTAGCAAGTATGATTTTAATACAGATAAAATTCAAGGTGATTCGTTATCGTGTGACTTCTTCAACCTTATTATGGAGAAAATTATACGAGCTGCAGACTTGCGTCATAATGGCACGACGATATTGACATAATCGGTATCAGCAGTATGAGCAGTCAGCGCAGCATTCTCTCAATTGGCATGAGAGTCACGTCGAATGGGTCTTACGGTGGTCGAGAGTAAGACGAAGTACCTGGTGTCTACAAACAAAGAGTCCCGGCGTCTTGGACAACACATCACTGTTAACAATTACACTTTCGAGGTGGTGCGGGACTACGTCTATCTTGGAACCAGCATCAACACACTGTAATGACATCAGCCTGGAGATCATGCAAAGGATAACTCTTGCTAACAGGTGTTACTTGGGGCTGAGTAAGCAATTGAGTAGTCGAGCCCTCTCTCGAAGATCGAAAATCACACTCTATAAGTCCCTCATTATTTCTGTCTTAACATATGGCTCAGAAGACTGGACAATTTCCACCACGGATGAGAGGATGCTTGTAGTTTTCGAGAGGAAAAGTTTTGCACAGGAACTTCGGACCTATTTGCGTTGATGGCGAGTATCGAATAAGGTAAAACGATGAGCTGTATGAGCTGTGCGCTAACATTGACATAGTCAAGCGAATCAGTGCTGGCTGGGTCATGTCGAGCGAATGGAAGAAGATGCTCCAGCGAAGAGGGTATTTAATTCGCTAGAGGACGCAGAAAAAGAGGTAGACCAAACCTCTGTTGGAAGGACCAAGTGTTGGGTAACCTGGCGGCGCTTTGAATATCCAATTGGCGCCAGCAAGCAAAGAACAGAGAAGACTGGCGCCGCATTTAAATCGATCATCGGTTGTTATGGCCTCTCAGTCAATTATGCTAATTATGCCAATTTGAAATTATGCGAAATTTCAGTTAATTTGAAGTGAGGTGATCTGAGTTCTAATTGCAAAAATTCTATCTTATTCTGCATGAAATTTCTTAGAAAATCTGCCGCGACAGACTCAAGTTAGTGACATGTTTAGAAGCATTTTTAAAAAGAATGATTTAAGGCAAAATGATGAAGTCAACATATTTTGCTAGACGTCATAAAATCAACTAAATTTCATGTTACTCTAATTAATAGGAACTTTCATTCTATACTATATAGTATATAGGAATTTTTTATGATATTTTCTCCTACTTCTTTTTTGTTTTAACAATATAAAGAAGCTTTATTAAATGCTCCACAAGCCCAAGTAAGAAGTATTTCGGCTTACTTATTGTTATTGTGTAATAAACAATTACTTAAGATACAGGTATGTGGCTACAATCATTAATACGTACAAAGGCGCACATGTGTATATATAAGTACATAAACATATGGGGTCTTTTTGTAATATGTGTACGCATTTTTATGTATATACATATGCACATATATCCTAAAATGAACACATAATACCACAGGCTAGACTAACTTATGTTACAACAATTTTACTTTCATATGCACATGAAAATATGTGTGGGATGTATGTACCAACATAATGCGTGCCATGTTCGGTTTTCTTACTTAACTTAACGTACTACCTACATACTCATATTATGCGTATATTTTCGTTTCCTTCTGTTCGCTAGCATGAATTGTTAATAAAATTACAAATTAACAAAATTAGCTTTGATGATGATTTATTATGTGCGTAAGATGTGACGTGAGTGGGTATATGGTATATACATACTATATATAGGCAACATGATGCATGTGTACGTGCTCTCTTGATACAAAGTCATAACCGAAGAAAACTAAGGGAAGTAATGTATGGATGGATACATACGTACACATGTGTATATGCAAATAATTTATGAATCATTTACACTTTATATATACATTATATGTACATAATTAATCATATTTTGTATTCAGAAACAAATTTTCTTGATGATTTGCATTTTATTTATATTTTTGTATTGCATCGTGCCATTAATAGATTCTTTGTTTTTTGAACATTTTAACGGCAACACCAATTTATATGTATAAGGATGTTGGGATGCAAAAGATGTCAAAAACTGACAACAGCAACATTAGAAATTATTCGATAAATTTATGATATGGTGTGAATGATCGAAGACTGAATGTTTGTGTAATAGATAATATCATAGACGCTATCTTGTGATGGTATGTCTTAGGCATTCTCTACAAGGAAATGTATTATTTGCAGTTTTTGCTAAAGTAGCTCTTGGAGATATCAGTGGCATTGTTCTCTACGTAATAAAATCGCAGTGATTCTGTTAGATGGAGGAAATGTAGGTCGTTAGAGTGTGCCATTGATGCTCGATATCAGAATGGGCTAAAATTTGGCATAAGTACGACTACATAGTCGAACATATACTTCACACAAATGTTTCCATAATTATATTGATGATTTGCCACCACTATCAACGCATTTGTGTGCCATATTTTTATAAATTCTGAATAGTATAGAAAATTGGAGACACTTTACTAATCGACGCGATAAATATGTATTAAAATGATTTATAAAAATTGAAAAAAAAAAAAATATTTTCATAAATGCTTCTTTTTTTTTTAATGTAATTTTTAAAGATTGAAATGAAAAATCCAAACGCCATAGAAAATATTCTGTGATAAAGAAATTTAAAAATTTTATAAATATAGAGTATATCTAATATTGTAATAAAAATTTTACTATTACTCACATCTCATGCTATTATGAAAAATGGGCAGAATGTGGAATGACAATAAATAGTGGCGATTTGAGATCAAAGTTCAAAGAAATGAAAAAAAATTACAAATAACTTCACATTTGCTTAGAATAATGCTAATAATTCTTTCGCATCAACATTTTTTCCAAACAAACTTTCACCCTATCTCTATATTGTAGAGATGCTCCTATATGAAATTTAAGTTTTTATAAATTTTCATCCCTCAAATTCTGAAGTGCCCCTAAAGCGATAAAATAAAATATACTTTTTTTTTTTTCAACATTTCTGCCTAACATATTTTGCCTTTATTTCCACCACTTAAGAGGCCTCCTTGGAAAATGATATAAAATCACCTGAAATTCTCTCATACATTCCAAGGCATCGCCTCTAGAAAAGTGAAGTATAAAGCCTACCTCTATTGATTTTTTCAACCAACATTTTCTCCTAAGTTACTTTCCCGCTATCTCCATCGTTTATGGCGGCTCCCTTGGAAAATGATCTAAAATCACCTGAAGTTCTCTCATATCTTTCAAGGCATCGCCTCTAGAAAAGTGAAGTATAAAGCCGACCTCTATTGATTTTTCCCACGAATATTTCTTCCTAAGATACTGTTCCCCTATCTCCACACTTTATGGTGGCTCCCTTGGAAAATGATCTAAAACCACCTGCAAATATCTCATCTCTGCCAAGCGATTGCCTCTAGAGAGTTGATGTGTAAAGCCGACCTCTATTGATTTTTCTTACCAATATTTCTTCCTAAGATACTTTTCCCCTATCTTCACACTTTATGGTGGCTCTCTTGGAAAATGATCTAAAATCACCTGAACTTCTCTCATATCTTCCAAGGCATACCCTCTAGAAAAGTGAAGTATAAAGCCGACCTCTATTAATTTTCCCTACCAATATTTCCTCCTAAGATACTTTTCCCCTATCTCCATCCTTTATGGCGGCTCCCTTGCAAAATGACAAAAACTCACCTGAAATTCCCTGAAATTCTATCAAAAGATCGCCTCTAGAGAGTTGACTCCCATTAATTTTTCCTATTCAACATTTCACAGCAACATGTTTAACTCATATCTTCATCCTCTCGAGAGCTTCACTACAAAATGGATATTTCTATTAAAACAGCTCATACCGATCTTTGGCTACCTCTAAAGATATCAAATATATCAACTGACCACGATTCATTTTTGCTCTCTTATATTTCTCATGCAAATACTAACTTCCTACACTGTACCCTTTAAGGGGTTCCCATACAAAATCCCTAAAAAAGTACACGATATCAAAGTCATTCCTCTAAAAATATAATTCAAATTATGTAATAATTTTATTATTATTCAAAAAGGAGAAATCAGTTGAATAAATAAACGAATCAGTAACAATTACAAATTGTGGCATAGAACAACTTTTGTCGAATTTTATGTTAGCTTAAACTGATCAAGTCCCGCCACCAACTGTGAGCACTCAAGTGCAGTTTTCGAATCCAATATCTACACTTGTTTCCGTTTATATATTTAGCTTAAATTTAAAATCATTGCACTCACTTAATCTTCATTTCCTAGTGCAATGTCAATTAGTGTACTTAGTCCATAGAGTATATGAGAGTACCATTCAATTCTAAGATAGTGTAAAAATGATAAATAATAATAATATAAACAAAAATAGCTCATTTAGTTTGCTTGTAAAATTTCTAATCCATTGTTATGAGGCAAGTATGAAAAAGATAAAAGTAAAAATTGGAAATAATACTTTATAATATTATTCGAGTTTGTTCATTATTTATATGTAATACACGAGAGAAAATGAGATTATGTATATCGTACATAAAGAGCGCATTTATTTAAATGTGAGTAGCATTAACAACAGTGTATTTACCATACAAACCCTATTTTGCATTGTAATGCGTATGAATTTCCATTACACAATACCATGCTAAATACTATCTCATCTGTATTTATGTGTCATGACAAATTTCATCTTATTTTAGTTGGATTCAACACATTTGAGAAGAAGAAGAAGAAAAGCAAGTAGAAAAATTTCATATTCCCATTTCTATGCACAGAAGAGCTCAGGAGTTATTTGAAAAGTTTAATGTTTCTTTCGTTGGTTCTTCGCTTTTTTTTTTTTATTTATTTCTTTATATTTTCTTGGCGTTGCACTTGAAAGTAGCATGTCCTTCTTATTGTTGCGCATTGTGCAAATGATGCATATACTAAAGTACCAGCAAATGCAGAATGACAATACATAAAAATGTATACACACAAACTCATGTAATTGTTGTAAGTAATTTTGCTTAGGAAATGTACAAACTCAATCGAAAGAATGAGGAATACTTGTGTATTTCTTTGGCTTTAGCTAAAAGTTACAACTCGAAGTGTGTTTGTGTGTGTTGGGAGTATAACATAACTTGGTTTTTTATTTATTTATTGTATTTGTATTTTTTTGTATTATTTTTTTACTATAATCGACTCTTTTTCCTAACAACATTGGCTGCCAGCGGTTTAAAATGCAAAAAAAAAAAAAGAAAAAATACAGTACAGAAGGCAGCAGTTAGTGGCACACATATGTATATGTGTATTGTAGTACATAACTTGATGGCAACTTGGTTAAAACAAATAGAAATTTATTGCTTGGAACTTATGACAATTTAGTATTGCAATACTGATGGTTATGGATTTAAAGAGATATGGCAGAAGAGAATGTATAGAAGAGACACAAGTCCTTTTTCTTTGTGTTTTGTTGGTGTCTTTGCAATGGAAAACTACGTGAATATAC
Source organism: Megamerina dolium (assembly GCA_963854835.1). Classification (NCBI taxonomy): domain Eukaryota; kingdom Metazoa; phylum Arthropoda; class Insecta; order Diptera; family Megamerinidae; genus Megamerina; species Megamerina dolium. Next base: position 2,122,762 of record OY978525.1, read on the forward strand.
TGTTTGAAATTTTTTATTATTTTTTTTTTGGTTTTTTATTCAAAGTGAGCCGGAAATGAAAATGTATTTGACAATTTGAATTTTTCTTCAGCTCAGTATGAAGGTACATAAATACTACTCGTACTCGTCCCTTACAAACATATATGTATGTGTGCAATACACATCATATCATTTTATTATAAAATTTTATTTCATTTCATTTTCAGTTACTATTCCTTTGTTGCCAGTTTTTTATTTTTTTTTTTGGTTTTGTTGCGTTTTTTTTTTTTTGCTTCTTCATATGTCTCTACGTTTTATACTCGTTTTGGCAACATTTCAGATTTTGTCATCAGTTCTGCTCTATATACTAACTGTACTTATGTTGAACGAAATGGGACATTATTTTTTGCATTTTTATATTTCGATGTATATATTTATTTCATTTTTTTTTTCGTTTTGCTTTCTTTATGTCGCTGTCAGCTAATTTGATTAAAATGCACTCAATTACACAAACACACAGGGGTATATAAACATGTATGTATATAAACATGTTGCTATGCATAGATAACAAACTGGGTACGCATGCACATAGAAGGATATGTAGATATTGTGTAGAGGTAATTTGAAATTAAACTAATGCGCTATTTCTAGAATTGTAGAGTATAATATTCTATTTGGTGCATATATAAAATTTATTTGAAAATTTTAAATTAATAGTTTTTTTTTTTTTTTTAGTTTTAACTAAAATTGTTAGTCATTTCTTCTTTTGAGTTCATAAAATTTAATTGGGTGAAAATATTACATTAAAGTAATGTAAAAAGGGTGTAAGTTTGATTAGAAAAATGTTGGGTAGAATAAATTAAGGAGGATTGGTTACACATTTCACCCCTATAGGTGCACTCTGGGAGCAGTGAGAACGAAATTTAGAAAAAAAACGTAAATTTTGTCCTGCATCCTCATCGAGTGGAAATAAAGGATGAGTATATTTGAGGAAAATGTTGCGAAAGAAATATTAATGCAGGCTGGTCATATATTCGACCACTCTAGGGGCGATTCTTGGACAATTGTGATTCAATTCACTTTGAGAAGTAAAAATGAATGAAGGTCAGTCATATGTTTGATACATCTAGGTGCACTCTTGGAGATAGTGGATAGATATGTTTAGAAAAAATGTTGAAAAGAATTAATTAAGGGGAGTCAGTTATATATTTAACCCCTATGGCTGCACTCTGGGAACAAACCAATGCCTAGTTGGCATAGAAATGTTCATCCAGTCTGCTGAAGAAGACTTTTGTGGAATCCAAGTATGGATAATTAAAGAAAAAATGGGTTCATTATGACTTATAATTTTTGAGACGCTTCAATTGATCCGATAAATAATTACTTCTTAAGCGAACGTGAAAAAATATACCTGATTTCAATAGTTTCAACGAATTTTCTTTAAGACTTTTTCTGTTCCATGATCATCAATGAGGGTTTAATACTGCAACACTGAAAGTAAAAAAAAAATCGAAATCAAAGTATAGAAATTAATATTTTATTACAAGCATATACTTTATAATACACATATATGTTTATATAGGTACTAGCAGATAATAATAAAAATAATAAAAGCAATTTGAGAATGATAAAGCCTCAACGGAAGCATAATACTTAAAATTGAAATATGAGTACATACTTCAATGTTACATACACATACGTACATACGCATATATTTCAACTAGATCTCATTATATTTTTATTTTGTTCCTTTATTTATTTATTTATTTATTTTTTTTGATATTGTTCCTTGCAGACAAAATAATAAAAATGAGTTTTCAATTTACAAAATATCAATTTAAAATTATTATAGATGCTCTTCTGCTGCTATATATACATATATTGTAGATACTGTTGTAGTCAGAAGAATTAAACAGAGCAAAAATAATACAAAAGAAAGAAATTGCAAAAAAAAAAAAAAAAATTGAAATGAAATGCTACTCATACGCAGAGTATGCGCTCGTTCATGTATCCACTCGAAAATGCCAAAGATTTATGAACAACCATTTTTCATATGCGGCAACCATTGAAATCGCATTTAAAATCGAATAAGAAGATGTATCTTCTATTTTTATTTCATTTCGTTGTTTTGCAACAAAATGCTCACAGAAGTGAACTTGTGGGGTATAGCAACAAGAAAAATGTAACGTAGCACATGTGCACATGGCATAGCAGCAAAAGTGGTGAGATTGGTTGGGTACATAATGTAAAATAATTGGCAGCGACTATGAATCGAATTTCGACTTTTCGAATTTTTATATATTGTATGATACATTCTCGTATGTTGGTTGGTAATGATTTTACTGATGCCTAAATATGCAGTCCTTCATGGTTAGGCTATACAAATAGCCAGTCTTATGTGTGATAACAATGTGCAATAACAAATCATGCTGTATTAGTGGCATTTTAATACTACATCGAATGAGTATCGCGAATTTAAATGACCGAGTATATATTGTATGCACTTAATGCCAGTGCCTTAATGTCAGAGTAGAGAGAGAGGCTTGTTTTGCAAGTTTCTTTTAATCATGTATGTGTGATAGTAGCCTTTTTGGTACTATGTATGTATGAATTTTACGTATAGACACAGAGATAGAGTAGACTATCATTTGTCTGTATATATTTTTCCTTTATTTTTTATATATATTTTACTCTGCTTCATTGTTTATTGTTAGAGGTAAGCAGGTCGTATTGAGTACTCGATACTAGAATCTATGCCATTCTGGCGAATAGAATTTTGCTTATGGCATCCGATGATCAGCATTAGCATAATATCCCTTACATAAGAGTATAAAGAGCTTAATAATAGATGGTTGCTTATATTTGTGTATATATATGCATATTAAGTATAGATCAGTAGGGTGAGGTTCCATATGTATTTCAGTAGAGTATTTATGCTGAACCAATACATGCTTTACATGCGTAGTCCTACATATTTACGAAATATTGTATAGATATACCAAGATAATGCAAAATTAAAATTTTTGTTTTTGTGCTTCCGTCTGCAATATCCATAGGGAGAAGGGTTAATATGAAAAAAATACAAATATTATTGATCTAGAATCCTAGATATATACGTTATTAATTAGAATCACAATATGTATGTATGTATGTATGTATATTATTGATCTACATAATGATCTGAGTTGCTTTAGCCATGTTTGCTTACCAATCTGTCAGTTTGGTAGCATGATAACCACTGTAGTTCTAAGACGATTGTGCTAAAAATTGGCATGTACTATTTTTTTCACAAAAGTATGCAAGATTTCGTAATTTATCGAAATCGGATAAAAACTTATCATACCCCTCATACAAAAATATACTTAAAAGCTTCAAAATATGTTCATAGCTTGAGCTAAAAGCTCAAAATTCAGTGAAAATGCTTAATTTTTTCATAAAATAAATATGCTCAACAATGGGTGGAATCAGATAAGAAACACACCTAGCTCCCATACAAAAGTATGCTTTCGTATGTTTTTTATTCTCACTTTTTGCACGAATATAAAGAGCTATTAAGCTCAAAATTGGTATGTGTATTTGTATTCCATAATTAATTGAATAGTTAAAAAATAGTCTTAATTGAATGAAAACTTCGACTACCTCCCATACAAATGTATGCTTTCGTATGTATATTTTCTAACTTTTTGCACGAAAATACAAAGATATTAAGCTCAAAATTGGTGTATTCGGTTATATTCTATAATTAATAATAGAGTTAAAAAATAGGCGGAATCGAAGAAAAACCTCGACTACCTCCCATACAAAAGTATGTTTCTGTAAGTAGTTTTGCACAATTTGAGCACAAAAATATAAGACTATTGTGCTAAAAATAGGTATATGTAATTATATTTGAAATCAAATGAACTAGTTTAAGAATGAACGTCATAGGATGAAAATAACATCTAGCTTCCATACAAAAGTATGCTTCTACATGTCTATTTTCATAAATATTTTGTACACGAAAATACAAAACAATAAAGCTGAAAATTAGTGAATATTAATTATTTTACCAATACATGGCGAAGTTTGAAAAAAGGCGAAATCGGAGCAAAATCATACCTAGTTCCCATACAAAAGTTTGTTTCCGCATGCATGTTCCCACAATATGTCCATGAAAATACAAAGCTATAGAGCTGAAACTTGGTGCATATCAGAAAATTTGTAAGTAAATTAAATTGTTTAAGAATAGCCGAAATCGGATGAAAACCACTCATACCTCCCATATAAAACTAAGCTTTCATAAGTATGTTTTTACACATTTTCGCAAGGAAATATAAAGTTATGAACCTGAAACTTGGTGTATATGATTATATTTGTTAATAAGAGGACGAGTTAAAAAATTGTTGCATTCGAATGAAAATTACGCCTACTTTTCATATAAAGGAATATTTTCATTAACGGCTGCCAGTCTGCCTGTTATAGTGTACGGCATATAAACTTCAATATAATCCCCCTACCAGAAGTTCTTCGTATTCCATCACAAAATTCTAATATTAGTGAATGTCAAATGACAATTAATAGTTGTGCTAGATATCATACAGCTCTGGGGAGCATTATCCCGTTTATAATCTCTATCGTCACACGAAGGTTTTAACACAAAACATCCATCAATATTTTGGAGCATATTTTAGTTGACAATGTTGCAGTAATACGACACAATATGAATGTTGGGGTTTAATAACAAATGCAAACAGATATTCAATCCTTCATTTGTATATTTGTGGTGTGAAAATTGAATACATATTTCTAAATAATGACGATTTAGTAGAAACTCTAACTTTTACTCATAATCGGTGATGGCATTAAATATAAAGCTTCTATGCTAATATTTACTTATGTCTGTATAGATATGTATATGCTTTCAGTCATATATACTCAGCTGCTAACAGTAGCAGCATTAGTTCCAATCATTCACGCCAATTTGTCTCGCATCATTTGTCACATATGGTGTATGTATTGTTGAACACATTCTTTGCAAAATCTGTACATATTCGTATAAGTAAGTGAAAAGTTTCATCATATAAATATTATTAAGTTAAACCACTTAACACCAAGAAATGCAAAACATGACAATACAGCAATATAAAACACCAACACATATATGTGTGCGTGTGTGTCTATGTGTATGTTTATATCTCAAATCATAAACACAATATCTACTGTATGATATTGAATACAGCACATACATATGTCTGTACTCATGCTCAAATATGTACAGACATACAAATATGATTATGAGTAATAGGTGGGTGTGTGTATGTGTGTACATATTTTGGGTCGTCTACATTTATAGTGCGTGTAGTTAATACAAGATTGAAATTAATGACTGACGCATTTTTATTAATAGTATATGTTATGTATGTTTGTATATTACCATACATATGGAGCGTATCCAAGCGCCACTAACCGCATATGCCTATATATGTATATGTACGTATGCTCGAAAGTAAATACATTTTATATAATGATTTTTATGATGCCAATTTCCAAAATATCGACTATAATAATCATGATGATGATGATGATGATGATGATGATGACAATGATACGTGTATGGAAAGAAAAATCATACAAAACATAATCGAAGTATATTATGCGAGAATAAGTAAGTTTGGTAAGCAGAAAAGATGTACTCTATTTGGTTATACATATGTACATATAATGACTACCACATACATATATATTTATATGATGTATACATGATGTAGGACATCATGAGTATATTGAGGGAAATTGTTATCGTTACATTTAGTCAATCAAAATGATGCGTGCACGTACAACAACCCTTTTATTATATTATATTTACCCTAACATGTTCGAGTATTTTAATAAAAGGGGTTATTTTCTTTGTGAATATGCTTGTCTATATGTATACACGTAGTTATTTGTATAGTTTATTTGAAGAAAATCATCATTTTTTATGTTGGTTATGATGGCTATTATGATTATCGTTACGATTTGTTTATATGAATTGTTTATTATTTTCTTTTTTTTTTTTCCTTTTTTTTGGTATATTTAGTTATATTGTATCATTATTATATACAATGTTTGATTGATTTCTACTGCAGAATGGAAAGTCTCATATATATTAAATCTATATACGAGGGAGGTCCCAGAACTACCTGACCTAACAAAGAATACACAACAAATTTGGGAAAATTTTTATTTATGTCTCTTCTTTTAGTTCTATGTTTTTTTTTATAAGGTTGCCACTTTTCGCCAAGTCATTTTTTTTCAAACTACTGCCGTCATGTATATGTCAGGTCGGGTAGTTCTGGCACCGCAGTCGTATTAATCAGGTGATTTTTTTAGATCATTTTGTATGACAGTCCCCTTAAGCGTTGTATATAGAGGATGAGTATGCTTGTAAAAAATGTTGAAGATGTAAAAGTAATGGAGGTCGAATTTGTATTTCACTGCCCTAAAAGCGATTTCTTGGCAGTTTTGGAACTATTTGTCGAGTTTGAGGCGTTTTTTCATAGCATAGACAAGGGTTGGATATAGAGGATGTAAAATTAATGGAGGTCGAATTTGTATTTAACTGTCCTAAAGGCCTATTTGTCAAGTTTAAGGTGTTTTTCATTAATTTGTTTTTGGGCAGCCCCATTAAATCGTTAAGGTAAAAGGCAAATATGCTCATGGAAAAATATTGAAGATGATATCGAAGTTACTTTTCACCACCCTAGAGTCAATTACTGGGCATATATGGAGTTATTTGTTGATTTTTAGGTGTTTTTAAATTCATTTTCTATGTGCGCCATCTTAAGGGATGAAGATAGGGGATAAGTATTCAAAAAAATTAATATTGCTACGATTAAATTAATAGGGGTCAGTGTTATATTTCAAAACCATAAATACGATTCATGGGTAGCTTTGAAGCTATTTGTCGATTTTCAGGCAGTTTATAGTTGATTTTGTATGAGCGCCCCCATTGTGAATCGAGATTGGGGGTATATTTGAGAGAAATATTACTACAAAAATAGAATGGGGAACGATCATACATGTTATCTCTCTAAAGGCACCTAAACATAAGTTCTATAGAGAAGACCCTCTGACGTGTAAACATAGGTAAATAGAAAATAATGAGAATAATTATGAAAAATCATTCTTTTCGGCTTAAGTTCATGTGCGAGCTATAAAATTTCATTATTTCTCACGAAACTTGCTACATTGTACTTTTTTCTTTATCAAATCGACGATTCTGGGTCTATGAGAATTAGAATTCGTATATAAAAAATTTGTCTCACATACATTCGGAGGGCATCATATAGTCTAGTAAATATTCCATGAGTTTCTACATGATGCTATTTAAAGCGTTTATTCAATTTATTATGAAATAATTAAATTTCGAAAATTTGGGAAAAATTCTGGACTAAAATTAGGATTTGTTGTTTTTTTCGTTTTGTAAGTGAAAAACATTTGTAAATTTTCAACTGAATTTTTAATCTACAAAATTATAATGTAATCTTCTATATACAAAATATTTTCATATATAAATTCAATCGTATACATGTACCTCTATTATGTTGGTCACGTATAAGCCATGTGCTCGGGTGGTAATTAAAAAGCCATATATTATTGTAAGACGAGAAAACAATGAGGAAACAAACGTGGTAAAAATTGTGATTTTAAATTGTAATTTTATGTTGCAAAAAAAAAAAAAAAAAGTGAAAATTCCAAAATAAATTATATTTTAGTGAATTTTTTATTCATTCCTTGATTCTTGATTCTTAATGTATACAGTCAGGTACAATGCTAGTGTATGTGCTTCTACATATAAGTGCGTGAATGTATGTGTGAAAGTATAAATTGCTACGGTAAACAATGCTAACAATTTTCATTGGATTTTAATTTTTATTTATGTACATTTACGCGTATTTTTGCACAAAACCAAACATTGCCACACACACAGACCATGCTAATGGTTTAATGTAGATTTTATGCTAAAATAATTCAAATGGCAACAACAACAACGATAATAATAACAAATAGGCATTATTATATTGTTGTGTTGTACAATTGTGTCACCCACGTCAGAACAAACATGCATGCCATGCCTATATGACCGTATGGATATGGACCATAATATAAGAAGGACATTACATTTATTATTTATTAAAACACATACACATAGGTAGGTATACAATATTGATGTAGTTGTGCAGCATATTACACAAAAAATAAATAACACATCGAATAAACGATGAATGAATTTTGTGTGCTGCATTTTATTTTCATTTACCGATACATGTACTCGTATGAAAACTGGTACATAGCTATGAGGTAAGCTGGATGTAATAAGCAGTATAAAAATAAGCATTGAAATATCTTTTAATTTTAATACGAAATGCATTACTTGCCATATATATATATATATATATATATATTTATATACATAAACTATATATCTGTATGTAAGCTTTATACAGTTCACCGCGTATGAATGAAGATAAACAACAACAACAACAACAACAACAACAACAACAACAACAAGATGACCGAACAATGTATTTAAAATGTGTTTATTTGCGTAATGAGATTTAAATTAATGTGATTTTCGTTATTTATGAGGCGTAAACAAAAGAGGCATGCATACCAGCAACACTCGCATATACAATAAGTAGTACATATATGTAGATTTGGGCGTACGTAGAGGTAGGTAGGTACCTCCAATACATATTTTAATATGTATGTATATTTATGTTTAATTAATGTTGCGTATACTACATGACTGCCTGCCTATAGACAGAACATATCTACCTACCAGTTATATATATTCGTACATAAATGCAAAAGCATAGTCGTATTCATGCTAGCAGTTGTATATTATCACATTTAATATTACTCATACGTCATGTTTGTCGCTTATTTGCATTTGGCATGCATGCATGCATGCATGCATACTCATATGTACTTAGTATGATGTATGCGAGAAGTAAATTTGACTATGAGAATGATAAAAAATTTAATACAATTCTCTCTATAATACCACTACCATCATAGTATAGAGCGTACAGTGCAGCTAACTGATTATGATAGAGATGTAGAATGTTGCACATTTAAAATTCTAATTGATTTCTCTCTATCGTATCAATTCATCGTGTTCATAGTTCACATGCATACGATATACTGTACTTTCTTTTGTACTGTCATATCATTTTAAATTCTTTGTATAGATAATACATGTTTTTCATATGAATACATATACACTTCGATACATATATATTCGAAAGTATAGAAAAGCCAAATTCACACAGTTGTATACAAAATAAAATTAATAATAATTATAAAGATAATATAGTTTGATGTGATAACAATTTATGTTTAATTAATTTCAGTAATATCATAGCTTAGATGCCCTACACTACGCGCAAATAGCACACTTTTGTACTGCAAGTGGGCATGGTTTTCATCAGATAATGCCATTTCGAAGAAGACGCACTTGTTGTTCAAAAAATTCATATACGCCCAGTTTCAATGCTATACCTTAATATATTCGTGCAAAAAGTCTACAAATATGCATTCCAAAATATATTTTTGTATGAGAGGTAGTTGTAGTTTTTATCCGATTGTTTCCATTCTCTAATATATTTATTTGTTTGTAAAAATAATCATATGTACCAAATTTCAGATTCATAGCTTTGAAATTATCCACTAAAAGTGCAAAAAGTTACACTCGAAAACACAATTTTGTATGGGAGCTATGCGTGCATTTGATCCGATTCTGTCAATTTTTAAACTTGTACATTTATAAGTAAAAATAATGATATACAGTGAGTTTCAGCTTGATTACTTTACATTTTCATATGGAAAGTGTGAAAATATGCATTTGAACATATTTTTGTATGAGAGGTAGTTGTAGTTTTTATCCGATTGATTCCATGCTCCAATATATTTATTCGTTTGTAAATATAATCATATGTACCAAATTTCAGCTCCATAGGTTGGAAATTTTCCATTCAAAGTGCAGAAAGATACACTCGAAAACAAACTTTTGTATGGGAGATATGCGTGCATTTGATCCGATTTTGTCGATTTTTAAACTTGTGCATTTGTAAGTAAAAATAATGATATGCAGGAAGTTTCAGCTTGATAACTTTATATTTTCATATGGAAAGTGTGAAAATATGCATTTGAACATATAATTCTGTATCGGAGGTAGCTAGTTTTGCTGATTATGCCTATGATCGCAGAGGATGATAAATTGAAATTAATTTAAAAGTCTATTTTGACAATTTTTGGCATGAAGTACCCAAATCTGTACCTTAACAAAAATGGCTGGCTTTGTCCAAAAACCTTAAAATTTTTAAGTTTTATAAAATAAGTTTAAGTAATTTTTTAGAAAATCTTTTTGCATAGAAGCATTTTCCTCTGTATGAATATTCAAAGCAAAATATAAACTATTTTGTATAGTTAATCTATCCGCATGGCACTAAACTTGCCTAACTGCAAAATGGAAAATATGCTCATTAGGGCAACAACATTTTGAATGCTTTAAATCAACAAATTATGTATAAACAACAAAAATATGTAATATCAAAAAGTTGGCAAATATTACTATTATACGAGAAATTATTTTGAGTATAACTGTATGTAGATATGTCAAAGAGAATGCATCATACATTTGCAAAAGACATGAAAATTCCCATACAAACATTGAAATTGATAATAAATTGTTGCTGTCAATATTTTTAATACACAATGTCTGTCACTGTTGTTTATTTTACTCCAACCAGATCCGAATTGGTGCAGCACAGAATGGCATGGTTAGCACGAGGTGTATTCGATTTACATATGAAATATGTATGAAATGTGTATGAATGTTTGGATTTTTGAATGGTATTTGTTTAGTTAAGGTTTAACAGCCATTACAATTGATTGATTTGATTGAAAATTTAATTCATTTTTCTTTTTGATTTAACTTTTGTGCTTCTTTTTTGTTTCATATTTATTTAATTTTTTCTAAAATCTTTACTCTTTTTACTTTTCAGTTGTTGACATATTAAGTTTGTTTGTTTTCGTTTGCTTGATGGTTTTATTTTTGTATTGGAGGACATATTCACAGTGTGTTTGTTGATTGATGATTTGATTTCTGACATGATTTGACACGAAAATGTTTTCCGAGGTTACAATATTATAGAAGCAATATTGATAGTTTACAGAAAGTCATTTAATTGAAATAAATAAGTTGCAACAAATACACCGACTACTAATTTCGCATAGACGTTTTGTATGCAAATCCTTAATCATTTCATTTTGATGATTTGCCCCCCTTTACAATTATGAGTGCGTGCTGGAACCATCAACTGCTACCAATTGTGTGGCATTAAGAACATGTCACCAACTTTATTGCTTTATGAGTGCGTTGAATGTTGGAGATAGTGTGTGAATGGTGTGACAATCAAACTAATGCTTTATTTGTAGCGTCATAACCACAACCTACATTGAATGCCATAGAACCACTTGAAGAGCAGCAACTATTGTATTGTATGAACACACACACACACACACATACACACTCACACAATATAAAGTTCAAAAGTTAAACATGTAGTTAAGCGTGGAAATAAATCAACCACGCCCATTCAAAACTTATGTCACCGCACCATTGTCATTCACCGGGAACGTAAAGAAAAATGAATTTATGAAATAGAAATTACAAAATGAAAAGTGGCATAACAAAAACAAAACAAAAAGAAAAAAAATTAGACGAAGTGGGAGAAAACTTTTAGCGACTTGGTGTCATTGATTGAGATGAGGCGTGCGCTCAAGTGCAAGTTAAGCAGCAGCAGCAGTGCCTGTAACATCACCGCCAGTGAATATGAAGAAGTTGTTGAAGTGAAAAATCTTCTCATTCATTCATTTCTACAAGGGCGCAACGGAAGCAGGCAAGAAGTTTGTAAGTGAGTGAACAAACGGAGATGCCAGCTCTTCCAAAACGTTTACAAAGCAGATAAGTCATTGTCATTGTTGTTGTTAGAATAGGAAAAAAAACTTGAGGAAACAGAAGAATAGATGAAATTGTAAAGAAAATTTTATTTGATTTTTGTTTTATTTGTTTTGTTATTGTTGTTTTGTTTCTGTTTATACTTTCGTAAGTTCTTTCTTCACTTAAATATTTATTGTATCGTGTATGTATATATGTGTGTGTGTGTGTGTGTATGTGTGAATATATCATTCTCATACTTCTTGTTGACCCCCCATGTTATAGATATGAAACGATGAAATGCTGATGTTATACTATTCAAGTGAATAATAAATCACACTGAGCAACATGATGTCATAGTGTGGCACCCCTAAAAAATCCAATGCTCAATAATCAAGCAGTCGAGAAGAACAAAACAAAAAACAAAAAAAGATGCGATCAAGTGAATCAAAAAATAAATAAACCAATAAACCTAAAAAAAGAAGACTTAAATAAATAACAAATAAACGAAATAGAATTTTTAGAAATCAATAAAGAACGACCATGACGATTAGCAGGCAATTTCCTGCAATTATTGCTAATTCTGCTTTGGCCCTTTTTTTTCCGGTTTTATTTTATTCACATACATACATATATACATACATACACATTTACGTTGACCCTCTTTTATTTATGTGTAAGAGGTCTCATAATAAAGACAATAATAAAGAGTCAAAGATGTAATATACAATGTACTACAGTAGTCGAAATTTAGATAAGCTCAAAATATATTAATATAATTTTTTTTTTTTTTTTGTTATGCAACATTTGAAGAAAAATTCAATTATTTTCATCGCAAAATGGTTTAGTTTAGTTTAGCATACAATATGTCGTTGCAGAGTCTATGTTTTCATACTTTGCGTACGAAAATAACAAGTTATTGCATTAAAATGAAGTGCAATAAAGTTATTTTAATCATAGAATGTATATATTAGAAAATAGATGCCATAGAATAAAAACTACGCCTACCTCCCATACAAAAATCTTAGTTGAATGCAGGTTTTTTTACTTTAAGCGGCCAAATGTTAAGTTATCAAGATAAAACTTGGTATGTACGATTTTATTTACCTATTACTAGACATAGTTGAAAATAGGTTGAATCGGTTTAAAATTACGCCTACCTCCCATACAAATTTATGCATTCGTATGAAAGTTTTTACACTTTTTGCATGAAGCTTTTGAGTTATCATGCTAAAACTGAGTATATACCATTTTATTTACCCATTAATAAACATATTCTAAAATGTATTGAATTGGATACAAATCACACTTAGCTCCCATATAATATTGTTAGTGGAACGTATGTTTTCACACATTACGTACGGAAATTGATATTTTATGAAGCTAAAATTTAGAATACATGATTTTATATATCTATTCATAGACATATTTGTAAATGGACTGAATCGGTTAAAAATTAAGCTTACCTTCTACACAAATTTATGCATTCGCATGAATATTTGCACAATTTGCGCACGAAATATATAGTTATCAAGTTAAAACTTGGTTTGTATAAGTTTTTTAAGGTACTAAGAGATATATTAAAAAAGTGGATCAATTAGATAAAAATCACGCCTATCTCCTATACAAAAATATTAATTGAATGTGCAAGTTCAAGAATGTTTGCACAATTTGCGTACGAAATGTAAAGTTATCAAGTTGAAATTTGGTTTGTATCATTTTTTTAATGTACTAATAGACATATTAAAAAATGGGATCATTTAGTTAAAAATCACACCTACCTCCCATACAAAAATGTTAATTGAATGCGTAAATTTCAATTTATCACGCCAAAACTCAGTATATAAGATTTTATTCACCTATTCATAGACGTGTTCGAAAATGAGCTGAATCGGTTGAAAATCATGCCTAATTGCCATACAAACTTATTGCTTCCGTATGAATATGTTTGCACTTTGTATGCGAAAATATAAAATTATCAAGCTGAAATGCGTTGCATATGATTACAGTTGCTAAGATATGGACATGTTTTGCAATAACTTGTTTCTTTTGTCGCTCATCAAATTTCCTGATATGTGAAAGTGCGCTACTTTTTCGTACAAATCAAAATTGATTTTATAACAATTTCCACCACTGTGTATACTACACTGCTTATATAAGTAAATCACTGATAATTTAGTATTTATGGATTATTGGAGTTACAGAATTATCGATACACTTTCATTTATGTGTCAATTCAAAAGAAAAATATCCTTTGATTTAATGTTAATAGAACACAATCCACAAAGCCAATTGTCGTCGTTACACAAAATTTGTTGGTTTTTTCTTGATTTATCTTGCAAGCAATTGTGTTTATTATTACTTGCTGTGATTCATTTTTATTTGATCTTTAATGAAGAGCCAACAGAGAGTTACTATTAAATTACCTGCTAAAGCTAATATGATGAAGAGAAGAAGAATTTCAAGCAAATACAAATACAAATTATTGAAAGTTTATTTATTATGCTAATGGAGCGCACTGAATTCGAATCTCAACATTTGCATTCTTATCTTCTTCTGGACGGTACATATACTTATAACATTAAGTATGAATATAATGAAGTTGATTTAAGTTCGAATTTAATGAAGCAATAATACTATTAGCTATTGTACTTGCAAGTGTAAATTGTTTAAAATGTTAAGCAAAGATGGCTTCTTGGATGATAGCTAGAGCGTTTAAAACTATGTTAAACCATAGCGCATAAAATGTAATATCCTAATGTGGCAGCCGGCGTAAAAAAAAAACCGGTACCTACTTGTGCTAAATTGTGTTTCTTTGCAATGTTGGATGATGCAAAGAAAAACGAAAATATTATAATTAAAAGACACACTCACTGAACTGCTGTAAAGTATGTAATGCATTTAGAAATTATCATCATCATCATCGCTTACTTTGGTTCACTCCCCCTGTAAACCACATACCAGTAACCAACCAACTTGGGTACCAACTAACTATGCAACTATGCAGTAGAATGTCTTCGAAAACAATTTCAGCAGCAACTTTATGCAATTATGATAATAATAAAGTATGCAAAAGAACTGCAAAACCGAACAAAGAATGAAAAAAATTGGGTATAACTAAAAAGAAAAGAAAAACTCAAAAGAATGCAATTACCAACTTGAATGAGGTGGTGCAAAGAGATAAAATTAAAACGCTAAAAACTTTTTAACACGCCCACTAACTAATCCAACACTTAGTCGAAGTGATAACTTGGTTGCAGTATATTTTAGACGGCGTGTATCACAACGCGTATCGTGTTTGCATAATGTGAAATAATTGCGCCATTTCCAATTGAAGTCATTCCGACAAAATTTATTCGTTCGAAATATTTTTACATATCATTGTGCAAATAGTCAAACCAATGACAATTTTTAAAGTGAAAAGTCAACACAAAGAGTGATTGTTAAAAAAAAAAAACAGCGAAATTTTCATCGTCACTTTATCTATTCTAATTTTCTCATATTTATGCCTAAAACTATGCTATAACTATAATTAACCAAGTTATAGAGAAAGGGAAAGATTGCAAGAGCAAGAGATAGAGGGCAAAAAAAGAAAGAAAGAAAAAAGTAAAATCTATGATTTCCAGCAAGAATTTGTTTGCAACAATTACAAGATTCCACATGAACGTTAGTCAGTTAAAGTATCATACTAATGGCTACATGCGAAGGCGCGCTTATCTTCATAGATTCTTACATGTTTATTTAATGCCATGTCTTTATTGTCTTGAATATAATATTAAGATGCAAAGATATGCACACACGATCTAGAAATAGTTTCTATTTGCTTAATATGTGCATTAGGGTGGTCCTTAAAATTAAATCATGGTAATAACATGGTCAAAGATATCACATATAAATGTTGGTCTCGATTGGAGACGGTTAAGACGGTTATGATACAGGGGTCAAAGTTTAAAATGAGGCTAAAAAATTTAAAAATCGGCAAATACCCCCGTAGCTACCGCAGGATCACCTCTAAAGAAGGCACATGTAAGACAGAGACCCATTAATTTCTCTCAACAAATATTTTCATCGAATTTATTTACCCCTTATAGGCACTTCTTAAGCGGACTCCCAAAATATCACGGAATCGCCTCTAGACTGTTGAAATGTTAAACTAAAATTCATTACTTACTCCCTACCTTTATTCCTTATGGTGGCTCACATATAAAGTGAACCTAAAGATGCTTGAAAATTGATAAATAGCCTTATAGGTACCGACAGATCTCCCCTAGATACATACAATGTAGAGCCGAACCCCATTAATTTTCTTAATCTTTATTGCTTATGGGAGCTTACATAAAAAGTGAACCTAAAAATACTTGAAAATTGACAAATAGCCCCATAGCTACCAGACGATGGCTCCTACAGACATACAATCTAGGTTCGAATCTCATTAATTTTCCGCTTTTAATATTTTAGGGGAACATGCAAACGGCTGTTTTGAATTTTTAGAAGGGCTTCCCTACAAATTTGATCTTCTAACAAAATTGGCTCACAGTGCTCGCTGATTTCCCCTACAAGAATCAAATATATATCAACCCCAACTCATTATTGTTCTACAATATTAATTTTGAAGATACTAACTCGATATCTTCATCTGTTAAAAGGGCTCCTATAAAAAATTGACCCAAAAAATAAACATCTGAGAACCAACTCAACGAATAATATACAAAATACAATTTTATATTAGATATACGGTGATTTTGATAAAATTAGGACATTTGCTCAAGTGTCCTAGAATTGGAGAACAATGACGTATTTTGGAAATCAGAAACAGCTTGGTTTTTGTAAGACAATTTAATATGCATACGTACGCCTTCAACATGTACCATATAAAGCAGTGCAAAGTTATTGCTTGCTCCATTATTTGACGCCATACCTCTCTCTCTCTCTCTATATGTACTCTATCTTCTTTTTATCTCTTTATCTCTCCGTCACACTATATCTTCCAATCTCTCCCCCCCCCACCATGTCATAGTAGGTACATATCCACACAAAGGATTTGGAACAGAAAGTTTGTGTTAATTTCCTTTGTATTATTAGCTAGTGTTTGACTTTGTATGTATGTAACTGTATGGATGTGTTTTCGTATGTATGTGGGTGTTTGTGCCTCGACAAAAGTCTACGTATGTGCAGAATATCAATGCTTATATTGCTAGTTAGTAATTCCATCTAAACGCATATGTAGTCGTGTGTATGTGTGTATTTGTATGAAGCGCTAGTTATTTTGTTCATGCAATTTTATGAATTGGAAAATAATAGAGATGTACTTAAGTATACTATGTACTTATGCAGGAATCTCTAACTATGGTTTTTTTTTTTTTTGTTTTGTTTGGAAGTTGTATTTTAGTTTAATCGAAAATAATTATGTACATACTTTCTTTAATATTCAGTTTATATTATTATATGATTTAAGAAATCTTTATAAAAATTGTGTACATATATTACTGACTCCATTCCAGAAATTTTCAGGCGCAAGAAAAGAGAACAAGAAAGACGCGAGTGTGAGGAGATAGAGATGTGTACCGACAAGAATGAGACTCGAAAATTCTTCGAAAAGATCAAGCGCTTGAGCGGCGGTTTAAATCCCGGAGCCTCTTCTTGTCGTGATGGAAATGGGAATCTGGTTACAGATGTCCAGAGTGTACTGAGCCTATGGAGGGAACACTTCTCCACGTTACAGAATGGCGATGCTACGAACAATTCCGCCAGTGGAGGAGATTGCCCGATAACCCCAATTACAGATGATGGTGTTGATGTTCCACAACCCGACTATGACGAGGTTGAAACGGCCATTTTAAGGCTGAAGAACAACAAAGCTGCAGGTGCTGATGGCCTGCCTGCCGAGTTGTTTAATACCGGAGGCGATGAGCTGCTCACCCGCATGCACCAGCTCATAAGCAGAATATGGTCGGATGAAAGCATGCCTGATGATTGGAGGCTCAGTGTTCTCTGTCCTGTACATAAAAAAGGAGACCCCACAATTTGCGCCAACTACCGTGGAATCAGTCTCCTGAGCATCGCATACAAGGTTCTATCGAGCGTACTGTGTAAAAGGTTGAAGCGTGGAATCAGTCTCCTGAGCATCGCATACAAGGTTCTATCGAGCGTACTGTGTAAAAGGTTGAAGCCTATGCTCAGCAACCTGATAAATCCACCATCGACCAGATTTTCACACTGCGCCAAATCCTGGAGAAAACCCAAGAAAAACAGGTCTACACACACCACCTATTTGTTGATTATAAAGCCGCTTTTGACAGTCCGGTAAGGGATTACCTCTACGCAACAATGTCTGAGTTCGGTATTCCTGCAAAGCTCATTCGACTTTGTAGAATGACACTGCATAACTCCCGTTGTGCAGTGAAAATTGGGAAGGACCTCTCCGCACCGTTTAATACCGAAAGGGGTTTCAGACAAGGTGATTCGTTATCGTGCGACTTCTTCAATCTTATTATGGAGAAAATAATACGAGCTGCTGATCTACGACATAATGGCACTATCTTCAACAAAAGTGTCATGCTGTTAGCGTATGCCGACGATATTGACATAATCGGCATGAACACGCGAGCAGTCAGTGCAGCATTCTCAGAGTTGGAAAGAGAGTCGCGTCGGATGGGTATTACGGTGAACGAGGGCAAGACGAAGTAGCTAGTGTCAACAAACAAAGAGTCCCGACATCTTGGACAGCACGTCACTGTTGACAACTACGCTTTTGAAGTAGTAAGGGACTTTGTCTATCTTGGAACCAGATGTAACAGCAGTAATGACGTAAGCTTGGAGACCATGCGTAGGATAACTCTTGCTAACAGGTGTTACTTTGGGCTGAGTAAACAATTGAGAAGTCGATCCCTCTCTCGAAGAATGAAAACTACACTCTACAAGTCTCTCATCATGCCTGTCCTAACATATGGCGCTAAAGTCTGGACAATTTCCACCTCGAATGAGCGATTGCTTGGGATTTTCGAGGGAAAATCCTACGCAGAATCTTTGGACCTATTTGCGTTGGTGACGAGTACCGAATAAGGTACAACCATGAGCTGTATGAGCTGTATGCCGATATTGACATAGTAAAGCGCATCAAAATCCAGCGGCCGCGCTGGCGAGGTCATGTCGAGCGAATGGAAGAACACGCTCCAGCTAAGAAGGTGTTATATTCGGAGCCCGCTGGAGGACGACGCAGAAGAGGAAGACCTAACCTCCGGTGGAAAGACTAAGTACTGGAGAACCTGACGGCGCTTGGAATTTCTAACTGGCGCCAGCTAGTGAAGAACAGAGATGGCTGGCGAAGCATGTTATTTTCGGCATAAATCGATATTCGGTTGTTATGGCCACATAAGTAAGTAAGTAATTGAATGAAAGGTAAAAGCACAGGCAAATAAAGACAAACGCATGGAGCAATATGAGAATTCTTGTTTGGTTTAGCATGCGGCTAATAGATAAAGAATCAACAAGCTGAACCAACAAGAATTGAGATAAAGCGACTTCTGTACATGATCGGACAAGTGACATATTTACATGTGCTTGCCCAGTTAGGATCACTATTGAAGCGTCTTTCTTCAGTTGCAAGAATATTGCAACAACGATCCGTTCGGGTGAATTAATACCAACGAGTACTCTTTTGAAGCAGATCCATCTACGGTGGGCGAAAATAAGCGGTCTTGCCCTAAAGTGAAGCCAGCTACGGGTGCTTCGGGTAGTCGACTGCGAGCCTTCTGCTCTGGCCTAAGTAGTTACTTTGACCACTTAAAATTCAGGAGCAACTAGTTCGAGCGCTGGTTCCTCCTATATTTCATTCCTTGTCTCCCTCTTGCTTGCGTAGGATACGAATAGGATAGTTTTATTAATTTGTAGTCTTAATTGAATAATTCCATTATAACGAATAGGGTTATTTTCACTAATTTATGGTGTATATTAAATAATTCTTCTGTACTTCAAATCATCTTTTTCTTTTGCTTCAATTGTACAACTTGATTTTGTAAACAAAATAAACGAAAATAATAATAAAAAGTAGGAATTGTACCGCGAAAGCTATATCATCCGAGCCGAACACTCAAATGTCAGTAATATTACTGTAAATTTGGTCTTCCTCCTACAATAAGAGTTTTTCGGTGACCTTTTGTTTACTGATTGTTACCCCAGCTGGAAAACAAAGGTACGCGTTACAATGCATTCAAATTATTTTGCAAAATTAATACTTAATTTCTTGAAAGCTTACTGCATTTTAAACATATTTTTATAACATATACCCTATTATATCTTCAATACGAGTATGTTCTGCATGAATGCAGAATTCATTAGTCTGGCAAAAAAAAAAAAAAAAATGAACTATTGTACTTGATTAATAAAGAAGAGCTCGAAAAAGCTACTCTTAAATTTAATATTACGAAAAAATAAGTCAATCTGCATAATAGGGATTTGATTGTATATTCATTGGGGAGGGTTGAAATTCTTTCTATAAATCTTATAAATTTCATAGTAAAAATAGAAAACTACCAATGATTATAAGAATATTTCGCAAGAAGTTCGAAAAAAGTGCTTGAACAAAAATAATGAAAATTTTGTTTGTCTAAATCTGGAGATAAAAATTTATTTTTGATCTATTGTTTCTTTTGCAAATAATGTATAACATTAGTCACTCCCTAGTTTCGCCTTATCAATTTGACCAGCCCTAACTTAGGCACTCATATATAATATGAAATGTACAAGATTTGTAGTAAATTATAGTGAATTTTAGGTTATTTTGAAGTATGTACTTTTGCATAAGGCATTTTTCATAATATCTACTACACACGTACGATGCAACAGAATGGAACATTGAAATATACAAGACGTCATATCTATACATATACGTCATTGTCTATATATAGAAAGGAAGGAAGCATCATATTGTACATACTAAGTAGAAAAGGGACTAAGCAACGAACAAAAAAAAAAACACACACACTCACAAAATTATAGGCATCTTCACTTCAATACACTTCATATATATATATATATATGTATACTTAATACATTGTTATATATGAGGAGTACATGTATGATCTGAACACATGAGCTCTGTAAAACTTTAAGTTTACTATGCACATTCCATAATCGAAAGAAATAAGAAGAAAAAATTAAATTATTTCGTCCTTACTTTCTTAGTTGTTTCTACATACACAACAATGCCAACAAAAAAGGATGAGCTCGCTTGTGGTTATGGTGGCGATGGTGGTTAGGATTGTTGTGTTAGTCTTACTAGCTTATTTGCGTTGCAATGAAGACAGTCAAGAAATCTCTAAACGTATGTGCATTCATACAACTATATGGAATAGTTCAAAAACAATAGAACAACAACAACAACAACTACTACTATTACTTTTGCGTGCCCTACACATTTCAATGTACTTCAAAATATGTACGTGTGTGTGTGTGTGTGTGTGCATATTTTACTTGCTTCATTTACACTAATTCAACAACTTTCTTTTCTTATGTTTTTTTCTTTCTTTCTTTATCCGACTACACACCATGCCATACACCATTAACACCAAATTTGAGGGAAGATATATATATATGGCTGTAAGTACACATGTATACATACAGTGTGATATAGTGTTAGTGGCAATATGTAGTTGCAGATGCAGTTCAAGTTGTAAATATTTTTGTTTTTTGCTCGCTTGAATTATTTTTTTTTGTTTGGCCTGAATTGTGGCACGCCTTACAAGTGTCGTTGTAAAATGGGCGTTAAGCATACACAAATACTTACATATGTAGATTTGTTGTATTTGTTGTTGTAAGGCAATAATCTACTTTTGTTGTATAGTTTGATGTTGCTTCTGTTGAAACTGGTATTACTTAGTTTCTTCATATGCATCACCTTCATATGAAATTCAAATTAACTCTTGAGTGAGTTGTAAGCATAAAAGTTCTTAATTAAAAATTATTGTTGACACTTTTGGTTGATATTGCTATTGTATGTGTGTGTGTGTGTGTGTGTCAAGTGTATGCTTGTTGCTTGAATGAAAGTTAGCACATCGAAATACACCGAGATACACTTTTGAAACAACCCAAAAGTCTCAATTTCAGTCAGTCACCTTCATTTAAAATGCTAAATGTTAAAAAGTTCACTCATTCGAATCTTTCTCCACCAAAAAAATACAAATCTACATATTAAATACAAGTATTTGAGTTTGCATTTAAATTAAATCGTTTCATTTACTATGTGTTTGGCATCTTTTTCTGTCTTTCGGATGCTTTTAATTGATGTTGACTATTCGTTTTTTGTTGTTGTTTTTTTTTTTGATAATTTTTGTATGCAATAAAAAGTAAGTTTGCTGTAATTTCCAGGAGGGGGAAAATATGAAAGAATTTTAAATTAGCATATATATATTCAAGTAAATGCCACCCAAAAGCAACAGCAGTAGCAGTAGCAGTCATCAGCAACAAATGTCAGCTGAATTGTGCTTTTTGAATTTCTATAAATATTTATGGATGTTATTCCTGGAGGCTATCATGTTGACATCTTCAAATAATGAAATGAAATTAATTGTATGATATGGGTATATACTATTACTTTTAATGAATAGAATAATATGTATCATATTATTCTATATTTTCCATGTCGTCTATATTTGGTTGTAGGCAGTAATAGAAATGCAGATTGGTTGAATCTTTTAATCATGATTTGAATTTGTATAGTAATAGACATTATTTGGGACACATTTTAGGTATTACTTTTGGCAATAAATTAAATGCTTGCGGCGGCATTAGATTTTCACATTTCTAGTTCATTCATGCGCAATTTTGTTGACCATTTGTAATAACCGTATATATTAAAATAATGAATTTTACAGCAAAGTGTTGTTAAATTTTCCAATGAAAATGAAAATTATAAAATATTGAAGTAACTCGTAGAATTGATAATTTCAAATCAAACACAAATGCTTTCTTTTCAGAGAAAAATCCACACACTCAATATGCTTTTTAGCTAATTTTTTGCGCACAATTAATTACAAAAAAAAAAGTTGAGAAATTTTAATTGTAATAATATTGAAGCTTAAATATTGTGCACTAAATTTCAACTTCAAAATTTTGCATTTTCATACACCAAAGTGTTAAAATATATATATGAGATATACTTTTATATGGAAGGGGGGCGTGATTTTCATCCGATTCCATTTAATCTCCAACTCTGTGAATTTGTTAGTAAATTAAATCGTATGTACCAAGTTTCAGCTTGATAACTTTATATTTTCGTATGAAAATTGTGAAAAAACATATTCGAAAGCATAAATTTGTATGGGAGATAGGCGTGGTTTTCAACCGATTCCATTTACTTTCTAACTTTGTAGATTTGTTACTAAATATAATCACATATACCAAACTTCAGCTTGATAACTTTATATATTCGAGCGAAAAATGTGGAAAAACACATTAAAAAGCATAAATTTGTATAGAAGATAAGCGTGGTTTTTATCTTATTGATTACATTTTCAAGTAAGTCTAGTAATTATTAAAAATAATAGCACGTACCGAATTTCAGTTTTATAACTTTATATCTTCATGCAAAAAGTGCGAAAATATGCACTCGGAGGCATTAGTTTGTATGGGAGATAAGTGTGGTTTTTATCTGATTCATTAGATTTTCTACTAAGTCTAGTAATTATTGTAAATAATAGCACATACTGAATTTCAGTTTTATAACTTTATATTTTCATGCAAAAAGTGCGAAAAAATGCACTCGGAAGCATTAATTTGTATGGGAGATAGGTGTGGTTTTTATCTGATCCATTAGATTTTCAACTAAGTCTAGTAATTATTGTAAATAATAACACGTACAGAGTTTCAGTTTTATAACTTTATCTTTTCATTCAAAAAGTGCCAAAATATACACTTGGAAGCATTATTTTGTATGAGAGGTAGGTATGGTTTTCATCGGATTCAGCCGATTTTTAATTATGTCAATTACTTGGTAAATTTAATTATATCTACTGAGTTTTAGCTTCATAGCTTTATATTTTCGTGTGAAAAATGTGAAAAAACACATTCGAAAGCATAAATTTGTATGGGAGATAGGCGTGATTTTTATTTGATTGATTACATTTTCAAATAAGTCTAGTAATTTTTAAAAATAATAGCACATATCAAATTTCAGTCACATAACTTTATATTTTCATGCAAAAAGTGCGAAAAAATGCACTCGGAAGCATTATTTTGTATGGGAGATAGGTGTAGCTTTCATCCGATTCAGCCCATTTTTAATTATATCAATTAGTTGGAAAATCTAAACATATCTACCGAAATATAGGTTCATTGCTTTAAATTTTCGCGTACAAAGTATGAAAAATCCATTTAAGAATATATTTTTGTATGAGAGATGGGCGTGATTTTCATTCGATTTCGCTCATTTACGAACTTGTCTAACCGTTACAGAAAATAATGTTATGTACCAATTTGCAACTCAATCACATTATAATTACGACATTTAGCGTGCATAAAGTCAGACGTACCGCTAGACGAGAAAGATATGACTTTATCGATTTAGATCGTAATTCTGATCAATAATTTATATAATTCCTTATTCGTTACCACACGCTTATGTGTGACAAGTGGAAGCACAATCACAATATACCCGCAATTTTATGAGTGTAGGTTATAATGAATATATAAAGCCTACTTTCAGAGAGCAAATTCTCCTTTATATAAAAACCATAAACCCTTTTTCTCACTACATATAGAAGCAAGTAAGGTATGAAATATATAGCTGAGAATTGGTATGGGCTCTAATGTTGTCGATATCATGCTGAAAATAAAAAATTGGGTTAGATTACACAATTAGGAGTGGCACCGCTCATATGATCCTAATGAAAAACATCCCACAAAAAAAAAGAGGAAAAAAAATTACATGACTCCTCCAAAATACTCACATACTAAAAGTCATGCATTTAAGCCTTATTATAAAATATTCAAACAAATATTCAGGATTTTTTAATTTCTTAATTTCTTTTTCACTTTAGGCTGACTTTTTCTGAGAAGTACTCATGGCACAGGTTAGCATTTGACATGGCACAGTAAGCAAAAAGCTTACAACAATCATAGCATATTTGCATTGCATGGATTGTAAAGTTTTATTGTACATTTTCATTTTTTTTGTATATTTGTACAACGTGCAAGGGCAAATGCTGGAACCATAATAATACGTATCAAAATTAATTTGAAAATAATTGTAGCGTTAAATACAAATGCAATAAAATATATATATATATATATATATATATATATATATATATATATATATATATATATATATATATATATATATATATATATATATATATACGTAAAATTTTTTTGACAAAGAAAGGGATGAATTTTTGCTTTCATTTTAATACTGATTTTATTTCATTGTTATATTCTTTTCGCTATGCATCTACCAAACAACTACCATCAGCAAGATATATCGGAGCAGATACAATTTTAATATTATATAGGTATTATATATGCTTCTATGGTTTAGTTACATATATTCGTATATTACGAATATATATTATACTTGTATGATATATTTAATTCACACGTCTATGACATGTAAAGGTGGTGCAGGCGAGCGCCCGGGCTAATGGTTGATGTTAAAGTTTATTTTGTCTAGATGTGTTAAATTGTGGATTGTGGATGTGGTATGCTTTTGTATAAGATGTATATCAGCGAGTGTACGTACATAAGTGCGAATGTGTTGACTACTGGTTTGTTTTTTAAATGCATGGGTGTGTTAAAAATTTGATTTGCATGTGTTTCGCAGCTGTTTAGTAGCGGCAGAGTTTATATTGCTTTGGGTGCGGTTTGAAATGCGAGCATACATTTTTTATGGTGTGTTGATACTACATATTTGGATAATTTAACGTAAGTATTTGCTTTTGTTATTTTGTAAGTTCGAAGAATTAAAATAGTTCATTTAATTGCAAAGGTAGTTATTTAGGAAATTATTTCACTACAAGATTAAGCACAAATAAATGCTACTCATACCATTCCAAATATCAGCAGTATGTCCAACTTCAAGCAAATATAAAAACGTCAATATGAAATTTTGAACATTAGATTATTTCAAATTTCAATAATGCGGAAGCTAATTTATTACTGATTTTATGTTGGTATATTTTATGAATATTAAAACAAATCATTATCAACATTTCGTTTATGAGAAAACCTTTCACATATAAGGTAAGAACTTGGTTGCTAATTTATTTTTTTAATTTAGATTTTTTTTTTTTTTAAATAAAATACATAAGTTTATAATCACGTAATTAAACTAGCTACTTACCATCAGCAGCACCGAATTTTGGAAATCTCTTTGCTCTGTGCGCATATACACATGTGTAGGCACAAATGTATGTATACAGTATGTGTATATACATTAATTTATTTATAACATGCAACACGAATAGTATGGCGAGAACTAAATGAAAGAAAAAAAAAAAAAAAAGAATTAAAAATCAATTAAAAACGATTAAAAGACAAAAAAAAAAGTGTTTAACTTAATTCAATATATGTAATATATGCATATATATGAGAATACTTAGGTATAACTATATTATTTTTGTCCATATATAGATATACATATGTATATGCTAAGTATAAGTTAGTAGTAATCAGTGCTGATATTGCAAAGTTTGTTTTTTTTCTCTGTTTTTTTATTTTCAATTATGCTCGAAAAATATTTTATCTAAAACTTGGATACATGCAATCAAAGGCAACTTATTTTAAATCGCCTAAACTTATACCAAGTCAATTATTATATGTATATCAGTATGTTCTATATACATATATGGCTATGTATATAAATATACATTTTAGTTAAGTTGAGGTTCACGCGAAAGATTAACATTCCATAGAATATCATACATTCATTCATGCATAACCTATTGCGCTTCACATGCAAACGTCACTCTATTCAATTCATTCAACTGACAGCTATCTCTATTCTCGAAATTATATTCCATATATATTTGTATATTTATATACATTGCATTGTTTTATAGAACAACCAACATGTATGAACTTATTGCATGCTACTTATATTTTCTTCTCATCATATCTATTAACTTTGTTGGGCATACATTTTTAGTTAGTTAGTTTTGTTCGATATTTGATTTTACAGTAGTTATGGACTGACTGCATTATGACGAAAAAGAGTTATATTTTGTTTAGATAGTATTCGTATACGATTTAAAATACAATATGATAAAAATAATGGAAAAAAGTTTCGGAAATTAAATTCCAATAATTTTGAAGGTTGGATAACCTACATCATGACAAATATATATAGGTATAAGTTCGAAAAATGCAAAAGTATTGAGAAGATAATAATATTATCTACAGATTATGTTCCCATAATATTTCGGCATATTTGGCATACTTAAGTGTACTAAAATCCAGTGGCAAAGATGGCTTAATCCTATCGAGCGAATGGATTTCATGTGGTAAACTCATACGAAATTGAAGGCTGAGTTAAATTTTGGTAAAAGAAACTAATTGCTTCCAAACCTAAATTGAGCATACCTCAACTCTTCAATTGAGTAAATATCACTGTGACACAGTATTTGTGGGACTTGTTAAAATCTTCATTAAAACTGTCGCTAAAAGAGATGCAGTTTTCTTGCGATTGAAAGAAATTTACCCGACGGAAAGTAAAAGTAAACTTTCAACGTGAAGAGCCAACAATGGAGTCACATGTGGACATCGTGTGTAACTCAGTTTCTGAGTCTCACGCACCGAACCATCATCCTCGAAAAGAGCTGCAGTTATATTTATGAATAAATTATAAAAGAATGCATAAAATGTTGCATATTTTAAGGGGACATATTTGTTTTTTTTTTATTCTGTGGATTTTTACGTTCCTTATTTAAAGATTTTGTCTGAGAATACTGTAAGTGAAATTTTCTATCGAATAATTTTCTGGAATATTTTAACCCTCTACCGACCTCGTGAATGCCATTTTATTCGAACTCTCCAAAAAAGTGGTCCAAATGACCCTTTTGTGACCAAGCTAACGGGTTAAAATGTTCTACAAAATTATTCCTCGTTAAATTTTGCTATATGTACTTAAACAACATATTTAGCTCCGCTATGAATTTGAACCCTTTTTGACCACTATATGGGTCTAGGCCTTTCATCCTGAGGTGGAATTATTCTGCCCCCCGACAATGATCCTCAAATTGTGTCGCAGTGTATGTGAATGATTTTAATTTCAAATGCTTTACGATTTCTTTAGATTTTTATTTTTTCTTCCAAATAAAGCCACAAATTTCCATTTGAATTTTAGACATATCTGAAAATGTTTGAGAAAGATGAATGTGCTATGAAAATACAACTCGTTAATAATGAAATCCTCCAGCTTTAATAGCAAAATGTACATAGTTTTTCTGTTTTGGTTGGTGACACAACAGACAACAATATCTCACCACCATCAAGCTAAAGGCATTATTTTGGTATTACTATGTGGTTGTGGTTCAAACAAAACCAATATATAAACCCATAAATAAATGAGACAAGGATTCAAATTCTTCACTTTGGTTTGATGAGCATATATATAGGTGTTTGGCTTTCGAAGTACGAAAACAAACACATACATACATGCATATGTATTTCCATAAGTCTGTGCCATGACATCGCAATGTCGTTATTGTCATTTATGTGAGAATTTTAGATTTGTTTACCAAAGGTGTTACGAGATTGTATGTTGGTCGAATAAACAACATATGCACAGACACACACACACACACACACACACACACACACACACACACACACATGGAAACATTCATATATATATATATATATGTATGCGTTAAGCATACTCGTTCATATCGTATAGCAATGCAAAGAGTAAGATGTCAGTATTGTTGACTTTCGTTGTCGCTGCCATTGACAGACGACGATGACTCTGACAATACTCGTAATAACAATGGCATCATTTGCATTTAGATAGAGATACTCATACCTAAGTGAATACAAGCAACAGGCATCATAATCAATGACACAACAACAATAAGCATATATAGAGACTATTGAAGAACTTCCGATATTTCAATAATAACAGAAAAAAAGCAAATGTTGTGAAAGCGGAAGCTATGGAATCAGTTATTGTTCAGTGACAATAATTATAAATATTATAGTTGGAATCGTGTATTTAATAATGCTGTTGAATAATAATGAGAATATTAATTGGGGAGTTGAATTATTACACAAAAAAAAAAAAATAATTAAAACAGTTTTCTAAAGATCATATTTTATGCAAAGTTACTTGTGGGATTGCTTTTCTGCATTAGATCTCAGGGTAAAGTCCAGCTTAAATCATAAAAATAGGTCAATTTAGTGACTGCGAGATTATACAATTTATGGCAACCTAGATATGCTTTATACTCATATCCCCAGCCTCAGCTCAGCATCATATGAAATGTTGCCATTAATATGTTGCTGAAATAAGTCACTAGGATATTTTGGAAACATGCTGTCAATGTTCTACAGAAATGGAAAAATTCAAAAACATTTGTTTTAAAAAAATCGACTCTTAAAGAATATCAGACATCAATGTGATGCTACTATTAAACAACAGTCAGCTCAATAGTGATGATTGTATTTCAACATTTCAGCAACACAATTCAATTCAACTCAATTACTTAGCTAGCAGACACAAGATAGGAGACGTGTGAAGCATTCACAACACAAAATTCACATCTGCATTGACACAATACCACCATCGTACACGTTAATGAGATGAGATAAAATATGTGGCATGTTTTTGTGGCATAGAGAGTTTGGTGTGAATGAAGAAGAAGATGAGCAAGAAAAAGACGATGATTTTATTGCTACTGTTAATATCATTCTCACACATGCCATGTCATGGCGTTTAAATTGACATGACGTAAAAATTTTTAGTGCAACATCCGAAGAAATATACTACCACTCGTAACAAGAGATAGTGTATTGATGCTCATATATAGATGTAATTTGTAAGTATGTACATAACATGTATTATATGCAATATGTTGCAGTTGCAGTAAGTAAACGAATAGATTGACAATACTGCAAAATAAGAAAAGGAAAAAGTTGGTGATAAAATTGCAACAGCTGCTATTGGGATGTGTGTGTGTGTGTGTGTGTGTGTAATAAAGCGTGTGACGAATGCAAATTTGTGATTTTATTTCCAACATCTTAATGTTACTGCTGATGTTACTGCTGCTGATGCTATTATTGGTTTTTGTTTTTTGTTGTCTTTTTTATGTCTATTACGAAGATTCGTTGCATTTCATATTAGTATGCATTCAAATATTTACAATCGTTACCTTCGTTGTGGATGGAAGGCATTGTAGCTGCATGTGCCGTTTGTATTTAAAGACTGAATTGAAAATATGTTAGCATTTCGTTTCATAGCCAAATAATGATGTGCATATACTAACCAAGAACAAGAAGATATCATCTTATTTTATATAAAATTATTTAAGTATATTGTTTATATATATAAAGTTGTTCTAATTCTCAAATGTATTATGGTAATGGTAATGGTAGCACGTGTTAGGCTAAGGCTTTTATGCACTGCGACCAGCCTGGTCTATTGTGGTATCCCTTTATACTTAGATATTTAGTATATTTAATATATCGAGGAATCGAACCAGATCCTTCGTGGTAAGCATTTTAAGGTCTTCATCTTCTAGTAGGTATGAACGTAGGATTTTGTGCCTCCTGTGTGGTCTAGTGCATCACAGGTTGTGATTAGGTGTTCCATGAACTCTTGTGTTGGATACTCCTATTTTGTATAAATGTTTATTGCATACAAAGTGGCCCGTTAGTGCTCCGGAGAGTAATCTATTATTCTTTTTGTTTAAGGAGAGAGCGGTGTTTGCTCTTTTGGCGTCAAAGCTCAGAAATTTTTTGTAGTGGTTGAGACCGCCAGTGTTATTCCAATATTCTCTGATTTTATGTTGGATCCATTTCTTGGTATCCCGTTTAATGTTGTTCTTATTGAAGCCAAAGAACGGGGTTGGACCCTTCAGACTCTTGCAGACTTTGGCATAAAGGTCCGCCTTTGCATTACCTTCGTGTTCTTCATGCCCTAGCACCCAGATCAGAGAGACCTGATTGTGGATGGCCAGTTTGTTGATTACATTGTTACACTCTGTGAGGATTTTTGATGTGAATGTGTAGCTTTTAAGAGCTTTGAGAACTGATTGACTGTCTGAGAGTGATTTTATTTGACGCTTTGGAGTCCTCTTTTCGGTAGGATTTCCACTGTTTCCTTTATAGCATAAAGCTCTGCATGGAAAATTTTGGTGTCCGCACTTAGTGTTATTGATTTGTGTGTTCTAGGTCCAACATGTGTATCCACATGTTGGTCAAGCGTTGCGCTCACTCGAAGTTTCCTCCCTTGATGGGAAAATGACTTTATATCTCTTGGTAAAATTGAATACTTAGTCTGTGTGGACACTTGTCTGGGTTATATGTGTAACATTTCCGACCTTGTTTAAGATCTCTAGGTGTCCAGTCAGATTACGTGGTTTGCATTGTTTCTTTCATATGAATTGAGAGTGCTTGCATTGCAGCAGCCTCTTGTATTGCTATAAATAGCGGTGATAAATTTAACAATGCTTCCATGCCAGTATTTGGGGTAGTTTTCATAGCCCCTGTGATGCTTAGGCACGCTAGCCTTTGTAATTTGCACAGTTTTCATATAGCCGTTTGGTTGGTTGATTTTTAGCCACCATACCAATGCCCCATATAGTATGATAGGTCTAACCATTTGGGTGTAAATTCAGAAGCTTATTTTGGGGCTCAGACCACAGGATTTCCCTAGAAGTTGCCTTGTGTTTCAAAGATTTTTTGTGGCTTTTGTTATTACTATCAAATGTGTAACATTTTGTTAATTACTCTCCACAATAATAACTGTTTCTTATATTTTTAGCGTCAAAATCATAGCAATGGTTTAGGAAGAATATAAATTCTAAAAATCACATACACATTTTATAATTGATTTTCATTCTTGTTGCGATTAGATCTATTCAATCTATACCTAGAGTATATGAATGCATTTTACATACACATAACTAGCTACGTGTATCTCATCATATGTGTTGTTTTATTTTCTAAATGGCTTGTGTTGTCAATTGCACATTATATTAAATAGCTAAGGTACTACTTCGTTCACTTTGTTCATCGACATCATTGTCATTTGTTTGCTTTTCGAATCCTTTTGCATGTATGATTTTACTTCATTACCAGCTTTTCATGTTGTTCAGTGTAATCCATGTGCATGGGAGTGTATACCCAATGCATGCTTTGAGTATATAAAATTTTCTTTTTTTTTTTTATTATTATTAAATGTTTTTTATAGTACTCGTACTATTACATGTACAAAAATATACATGCACATAGAAATGAATTGACACATCGACACCATTGTATGCATTAGTACCTCCCCATAATGCTTATACACATGACTTGCTCTAAAATGCTATTGTCATTGTTATATGTACTGCATCAAAATGCATGCATGGATGTGCATGTGTGTAAGGTATATGTATAGGTAACTCCTAGCTAGTTTATGGTTGTGTGATTGGCATGCATGTACAAGCATGTGGCAAGTATCGAATGTTCGAAAACATTTTGACTTTCTGTTTTATGGATTTTATTTTTGTTGTTGTTGGTTCTCTTTAATGCCTTTAATAAACTATAAAATTGAAATTGAAAAGGTGTCACTTATGCTTTATCACTTTCTGTCTCTCACTCTCTTTTTATAATCCTAAGCAACTTTTGGTTTTACTATAACAAATCATTAACATTTTCATCAGAGCCTTGAAGTTTGTTGGTAAAAACAAAAGTAGAAACATTTTAATAATTAAATTTAATTGATATATTTTCAAAAATTTTTTTATTTGTAATTATTAGATGCATTATCTGCGCCATTTATGATGCTAAAGCTAATATTATTCACACTTTACGCATGAAAATATAAAGTTATTGTAATAAAATTTGGTATATAAAGCTAATTTCATCTCAAAATAGATATAATAGAAAATTTGAATCATTTGGATAAAAATTACGCATACCTCCCATACAAATTTATGATTCCGTATGTATATTTTCATATTTTACATAAGAAAAAATACAGTTATCAAACTGAAAGTCCGTACAAGTCAATTATGTTTGATAAGGAATGAATAATATCGAAAATAGGCACAATCGAATAGAAGGAACGTCTAGCTCCCATACAAACTTATGCTTCTGGATGTACTTTTCTACATTTGGTTATACGAAAAAATAAAAATTATGAAGCGAAAACATGGTACATTCAATTATATTTACAAATAAATGCATAATATTGAAAATAGATGAAATCGATTAAAAATAAAGCCTAATTGCCATACAAATTTATACTGTCTGTCATGATTTAGAAGCACTTTACACTTTTCTTCTTCTTTTCTTTTATGATTTATGTTAATTTGTACAAAAGAAAACAAAATGAATGGCAAATTTACAAATTATCTTCCTTTGTATTCATCGTCATTAACCTAAGGTAAGAGAATTTGAGCAAAAAAACATTATTCACCGCAACATAGTACATTTCTTCACGCCGTGCATACACAGTGTATCGAGCTAAGTATATATTTTATAGTTGTTGTTGTTGTTGTTGTTATTTTCATTTAAATTCCTTCATATTTTCCTTTCTCGATATCAACATTTCATCAGCATATAACGCATTGTCATACATACGATACGGGAGCACTCATTCAATAGGTACATATTGTTGTATACATGTGTATCGCAGGAGTGTATCGAAAGTCATGTTGCGAACAAATGTTGGCAATTTCTAATTAGAATGTGTTGAAATTTTGTTGAATTTCTGTGGCGGAAAACATACGAAAATTGTAAATTGATGATGTCTTTATTGGCATTGTACGTGTATGTATGTATTGGTTGATGTATTCACATAATGGTTAGTGTGTTTAATTGTGTGGGTGTCTGTGCGAGGCAGGACGTTAGCAGAAAGTTTTCAGTTGAACTTTGAAATTGTGTGTAAAGTTTTGTATTTTTCTGAGCATAAATGTGGATATGTGTGTGTGTGTGTGTGTGTGTGTGTGTGTGTGGATTATTCCGGCTATCGCTTGAATGAATTTGAAAAGGAAATTTGGTTTTGTAATTTATGCTGTTATACATTAGATGGTTGGTTGTTACGAGTATGTACGAATTGGTTGAAACTCTACTAGTGCCACGCCATGTGCCACGCCACGCCAACTTTTCAAATCACTTTTTAAGCGCCAAGCTTTAATGTCAATTAAAATATTTTACAACTGAAGCTAACGCATCATGGATGCGGACAAGTGAAAAAAGGAATTTCACAAAGTAGAAAAATATAAAAAAAATAAAAAAATAAAAATAAAAGAAACAAAATTACGCTTTTAGCCATTTAACTTAAATTGAGTTAATTAAATTGCCGCAAGTGTTAAGCTGTTTTGTTGCCTTGTAAGTAAGTTAGTTAGTTAGTTAATGGGTTAAATGAATGAATATACCGAATAATAATACTCAAGCAATTCAAAGTTCTGATCAGATAAGTACTTACATTTTAGCACAAATTGAAAGTTGAGCTTCAGAGTTTGACAGAGTGAGAGTGAATTAAAATCAATAGAATTTAATCAATTAATTTAATCTTACATATAATCTGCTAATGATTTTCGTCTATCTAAATCTAAATGCCCAAATCCATATTGATTTAATCGTATTTTTCTATTTTTTCTTCTCTTCGATTTTTTTTTCTATTCCGTTTTGCTCGATTAGCTTGATTTCTAATTGGAAAACTTTTTCTTTCGGCTCATCAGTAAACAATTTGGCAAAAACACATTCAAAGAGTATGGTCAATTTATTGATTAGCCACAGCAGTCCACACATTTTTTATGTGTTTATATGTATGTATGTGACCTAAATTGCTCACGCGTACATTACTGTAAACACAGTGAAAGTAAATGTGAGGAAAAACAAAAAAAAAAAATAAAAATAAACGACATTAGAGGGAGAGAGATGTGTAAAAAATGAGTTCAAAAAGCAAATAAACAAAGTGTAAGGTCTTTAATATGACATAAAGCTAATGGATAGAAAATTTGTATGATATCAAATAGAGTAAGGAAATTAGAATGAGTTTTTTGTTGCCTCGCTTCAGTCACTTACGAGCAGATCAATATTTAAATATAATTATTTCTAAACAAGTTTGTGATCGTTGATTTCTTGAACTTAATTAAGTCACATTTTGTTCTTAACCTAAAAAAAAAAAAATTAAAATTATATTGAAATATACAGAATCGCCCATATAAGGGTATACAACGACCGCCCACTATTAATTTTCACTTTTTTCTTAACATACTTACCCCCAAACACTACCTCTCTATCTACTCTAAATTTAACCATCTAAATGTATGACCAACCAACCGAACCAATTCATTTTCACTGCCCAACATGTTACTTGAATTTATTAACTCTCCAGCGTTACTCTTTAGGAAGTCTCCCATACAAAATGGACTCAAAACCTCATGAAAGTTAGCAATTATAGTTTTAATTCCCTAGAAATCGCCCTTGGGAATCGAGGAGTGAAATGTATGGCCACCCTCATTAATTCTGTTGCACCAAAATTTTCCCAATATGTTATTTCCTCGAGCTCCACCTGTTAGGGGACTTTGGGCCCATTATATGGATATGAAAGCATCAGAAAATCAAAATAATTGCCCAGAAATCGCGATAAAATGTATGGACAATCACCCTTAATTCATCTTATTCAACATTTCTTCGAAACACACTTATCCTTTATATCCATTCGTTAGATGGGCTCCTCTACAAAATTGCGGGTTTTTTGCGAAATCGGAAGATTTTCATATATCTGTGATATCACTGAAAGACTATAGACCTTAACAAACTATTGGAGAAGCGCAATTGAATTCAAATAGAACAATAAAACTTTTGTTTCAACCAATAGATGATTCCAAGCTACAGCCTTTTCCCATATCGGTATATGTTGCTACACATTCGTACCTTTTTGATGTATTTAGGAACAGTTGTGACATATTGGTCGAACAATAGCGATATTTCACACCCCTACTACTATTATTTGATTTTAAGGATATCTCATGTTTATGAGACAACCTTTGAACATATTGAAAAGGTATGTGCGTAATTTATATTTAAATAAATTCCACCTAGCACTTTAAACATGTTGAATTGTTTTTATCATTTCTTTGCTACAGATGCATGTATATATTTATGCATAGAAACATATTCTCGTATGCAAAACACAAGAGGCTTAAATTTGTGGAGACTTAATGTATATGCTAGTGTATATACATTTACTTATGGACACACGCACAAATAAATAAACATATTCATGCATACATACACTCATTCATTCATTCACTCACTCACCGCACTTGACTTAGGAACGTGACACAGTAAACTGATAAATGGCCGCCAGGGAAAAATAAGCACATAAATCACACACACACAAACATATGTACAGCTATCTATACACTTAGAAATCCACAAGTACACATACAAACGCACAAACACGCATATGAATAGATTTGTATGTTGTATTGACTAACGACACCACATAGCGCCACTGTCACATAACGCGCATACTTTGTTGATATGTGATAGCGCCAACGACAACGACAACGACGATGGCGGCGGCGACATCAATGACAATGCCAAAATTCTTCATCTATGTACAAGTACATACACATACGTTGTGTGATGAACATCATTATTATCAGCGCCGCACTGATGTGACAAGGCAGTTGCGTGTTGTCACAGGCCAAAATTACTTAATTTACTGTACACATCACACACAGACACACACATAAGCGTACACGAACATATTCACAGCATTAAGTACAAGCACGAATAATGTCGAATTATATTTATGGGCGTTCTGATGAATTACTGCTTACTGCTGCTTTATGTATTTACATGTATTCATATTTGCATTGTGTTCATATTTATATCTTTATTTACAAGCAAGAAAAATATAATAATGGAATGAGAAAAGCATCACATAGTCTGACTCCCTTGAGAAATATTCATATGTATAATATCTACTAGCAAAAAAAAAAAAAAGTGAAATTTAGGTACTAACACCTAAATATTAAAGTAACTTTAATGAGATATTCGTAAGAGTATTATTGTGAAGCAATTTAGATGTGGATTTCTATATCGATTTAATGATACAAATTAATCATATATTGGTTTCATAATGATGCATTAAGAAATAATGATAATTTACATATAAACTCGTCGATTTTTGTTTAAATAAGGAACATTTTGTATGGGTACTACCCTCATTTATCAATGGAATTACTTCAAATTTTGTGTAGAACAATATTTTAATAAAAAAATTTTATTCACAAAATTTTATAAGGAACTGTTGCAAAATAATTGTACCTACCTTTCATATAAAATGTGCGAGTTTTGCTTTTTAATCAAATGGACACTATGTTTTTTCGTATGTGTGAAACAAAAATGATGCTGTAAAAAATTGAGATTCACAACATTTTAGGAAGAACCACTAAAAAAAAATGATGACATCCATATAAATTAGTCAATTTTGATTTAAAAAATGAACATTTTATATGGGTACGAGTCTCATTTATAAACGGATTGACTTTTAATTTTGTGTGGGGTACTCGTTTAGTAAACAAATAAGATTTACAAAGTTTTATAAAGATTCATTAACAAATAATGGTAGCTTCCATAGAAATATGTCATTTTTTAAGGAAGAAAACGAATATTTTCTATGGGTGGTATACTAATTTATGAATCGAATGAGTTCAAATTTCGTAGAGGGCACTATTTTGGTAGAAAAATTATAAACACAAAATTTTATGAAAATTCATTGGAAAAAAATATTAGTTGCCATACAAATTACAAGTTTTAAACAAACTTGTATTAAGTTTTGGGCAAATATTTAATTTTTATGTTGATTATGTTCATATCTACAAAGTTTTGTGAAGATTAATTAAAAAATAATAGTACCTTTCATACAAAATTGTGAATTTTTGGTTTTCAAAACAAATATTTTGTATGTGTACTATATTTATTTATGAACAGAATTTCTTCAAATTTTGTGTAGAACATTATTTTGATAGAAAATTAAGGTTCACAAAGTTTTAGAAAGATTCTTTAAAAAATTGAACAACATTTCATACAAAATTGTATACTACTATTTAAAAAATAGCAAATTTTGTATGTGAAGTGTGATTATTTATGAAAAAAATTACTTTAGATTTAATGAAGAGCACTACTTTGGTGTATAAATATAATGCCCAAAGTATTATGATGATATATTGAAGCATAATGGTATACTTCGACTGAAACAGATCAACTTCGCAGCAAAATGCTCATATTGTTAGAAAAATTGTGTAGTATAAAGTCAAGGTTTTCATAGCTATTTTTTGAGAAATATAAAAAAAAGAAATATATCAAAATTAAAGAGGGCCTTACAGGATTAAAGTATATTTCTAACAAATACATATTTTATGCAGTAAACGCAGTGGCCTTATCAAATGAATTAAAAATAGTAATATTCTAAAATTCTAAAATTTTATTCTAGTTAGATTTAAAAAAGGGATACATGTTTTTCTTATTATCTGATTTTGCTCAAAGTATAGTTCTATAGTGAATACTTATTCAGACATGTACCTGCTCTTATTGTATAAAATCGTATAAATGCTAATTTAATATATCTACATAATTACCTGAAGCGTGTTGGTATACTATTTGTTTTTGTATGTCTGCTTGTTTATTGTTTGCCATTATGCTATTGTAGCTATATGATTTTTCCCCTTTTGTGTCTGGGTCGACAACTCAACTGTCCCATTTCGAATACGAGATGATGGCAATTAATCCATTTGTGATAATATCGAAGAGAATGGGACAATCACATTTTGTATGTATGTGTTCATATGCATATATATCTGCAAAAGAAAATTAAATTTTTTTTTTTTTATATAACAATAGCATGTATAATATATAATTCGTTACTACATACAAGCAATTTTTCTGTACTCTTCCTTCTAAAAGGGCTATTATTCGACCACTGTAATCTTTCGTTTAGTGTTTTTTTTTTTTTTTGTGAAAACTTTAGTTACTAGTACAGTACAAGATGAAGTTATATAAAGTGTCACATTGAATGAAAATTGTCAACAAAATAAATTCAAAGTTGCAGATGTTTTTCTCAACTTGATGCAAAGTTTGTAAAGTTATTATTTTTTTTTTTTTTGTGTCATTATACTGAAAATTTTATTATGCGTCCTAGCAAAATCTTTATATTTAGTTTGCAATTGCAAAGAATCATTGAATAATCAGTGAATAGTTCTAAAGTTAAAAAAAAAAAAAAAAATAGAGAAAAGTGCTCATAATTAATGTAATGTCAAAATATTTTGACTACTCTTTCAAGCAATGGAATTTATAGACAAATTGTCAGAACACAAAATATGCCATCATTTATAATATTGGCCAAAGCAATTATTGAGTGGCTTCTGTTTGTAATAATAATTATAATAATAGTAATAATATGATTGTTATTATCAAAATAGGCACTTTAACGTTTTGTAGTTAATTGAAATTTTTACACTATATTATATGATGTTATTACCACTATTATTCTTATGATTATTATTATGATTTTTATTATCATTTATCGTTAAAAATAATAAAGCTCGAATAGCAAAAAATTATGCTTTATTTAGTGATAATGAGCTTTAACAATTTATTTATTATTTAACCAGCACACACACACACACACACACACACACACACACACACACACACACACACACACGTACATATATCCATCTATCCACATACGTGCAGAAAAGGAAATGAAATAGGACAAAGAAAAAAATAAATAAACATAAATTCAACAAAGTAAATATACAAATAACAAAATATACAAAATAACAATAATGAGAGTTGTAAATGTAGAACACTGAAAAATGTGACTATAGGCCACAATACCTAAGCGAATACGTGAACTGTTTCGACACGCAACTGTTTTCACAAACAAACATACACGTGAAAAATATTAGGAAAAAAAAAAAAAAACAACAAAAACTAAAGAAAAACAAAAGCTAATGAAAAAATAAAACATTAGGTGATTCTCAGGCACGCACACAACAAATTACATATACAAGTATATACATAATATTTACTTCCTTTGAATTACAATTTACCTATATTTGATACTATGTAGAAAAGGAGGTGCTGTGTTCCTTTTAAATATTATTCATATAATTTTTATATATAGCAATATATCGTTTGAGGTCATCATCACCTGCTGAGCCGTCCATGAAATATCAACAAATTGTAGGCGTGTTCAATGATTTTATTTATAACTGTCAAATTGCTTAAACACGCATGCTACGGTGATAAGTTATAGAAAAATTTGAAAAGTTCAAAATTTTGTAATACCGAAGCTTACATAGATGTATACTTTCGAAAAAATCATATTTTTGTACCAAAAGCTTACTGTAATTTTCATCTGATAGCGTTCATTTTCAAAAATACCATTTTACTTTCATTTCATTTTCAAAATGAGTGCTAATTTTCAGCTTGATAACTTTACATGTTTGTGGGGAAAATTGCGAAAATAAGCATATAAAGGCAAAATTTTGTATGGGAGGTAGGCGTGATTTTTATTCGATTTATTTCATTTTCTGAGATGACCAATTACTAATAAAAATAATAATGTGTACCAAGTTTCAGCTTGATAACGTTAAACGTTCGTGGAAAAATTGTGAAAATATATATATATAGAAGCCATATTTTGTATGGGAGGTAGGCGTGATTTTTATTTGATTTATCTCATTTTCTTAGACAACCAATCGCTGATAAAAATAATAATGTGTACCAAGTTTCAGCTTGATAACTTTACATGTTCATGGGAAAATTGTGAAAATAATCATATAGAAGCAAAATTTTGTATGGGAGGTAGTCGTGATTTTTATTCGATTTATCTCATT
This sequence comes from Megamerina dolium, assembly GCA_963854835.1. Classification (NCBI taxonomy): domain Eukaryota; kingdom Metazoa; phylum Arthropoda; class Insecta; order Diptera; family Megamerinidae; genus Megamerina; species Megamerina dolium. The sequence goes on from OY978525.1 coordinate 2,163,772, forward strand.
TTCTGAGACGATCAATCGCAGATAAAAACAATAATGTGTACTAAATTTCAGCTTGATAACTTTATATTTTCGTGCCTAAAGTGGGAAAATTTATATGTGGAAGCAAAAGCTTATAATGAAGGTCGGTGTAATTTTCTTCCAATTATGCTAATTTTTGAATATCTTATTTTTTTGTGGTATAAGTAATAAGAGAAAGAAATGTAAGAAGCAAATCTGCAAATTTTACAGAAGAAAAATTAGATATCTAAATGAAATTTTAATATAAATTTTCAAAGAAATTCAAAATAGATTCTAATAGTGGTTAATCTATAATAGCATTATTTATGTAAAATTAAATCTGACAAGCTTAAACAATATTTTTTTTTTTTTGGAAAGAAACAAGGAAATTTTAACTACGATCCTCTTTATTTTCATGCCACCATAAAACATTAAGCTGACAACTAGTGAAATAATAAGAATGGTATTACGTACACGAATAAATAAATACAAAAAAAAATATATATATATATATATATATATATATATATATATGGAGTGCATTGCTTGTGATTTTCAAAAAAAAAAAAAAAAAAAGGATCGTAAATTATGCTTGAAGAATTTAATGTTTTATTTTATTTATTTTTTCACACTTTGGTTTTATATGTGTGTGTGTATATGTAATATATAATATATTTTCTCTTTTTTCGAAAGCACCGATTTCGACTAACTATTTAACGCGACACTACCACCAACCAGCATGCGATTACACAATAAACACTTAAAATGGCACCAGAAGCGATGACATTTTTTGTTTTTTTTTTTTTGTTCGAATCGGTAGTCATACCTACATACAAGAGAAAGCGAAATTTTGAGTATTTATTACATTTGCTCTTCTTATTACTTGTATATTTACTCCTACTAGTACATACAACTACACTATTCATCTCATTGCAATGGAATATAACGAGTAGTAGCAACTCTTGCATATCTACTTACATACATATACCTTCATATTTACTCGTAGATATATGAATAGAGTCCCTTTGTACAAATTACATATACTAGTAGGAATGTATGTCGTTTGATAAGTACCTGTGTTTGATAAAATCTGTGCAATCCTTTAAAAAATAACATCAATTTGGTGGGAGAGCCCCTATAAGGGACGAAGTTAGAGGGTAAGCATGTCCAGAAAAAATATTGCATTATAAAAATTAATGAGGGTCAGTCATACATTGTACACCTGTAGGAGCACTCCTCTGGGAGCTATGAGAGTGAAATTAAAAAAAAAATTGTCACTTTTGCAGGATAACCTCTCTAAGGAGTAGAGGTAGAATTAAGAGAAATCGGTATATTTTAAAGAATCTTTTCAACTTCCACCATTTCTTAAAGTTTAGGATTGAAATGTGTGCAAAAAATCCAGATTCTTATCAATCACACTATGTGCTGCATACAAGAAGAAGACAAGCAACCTGCTCAGATCGCATTAAAGGTTACAATAAGCGTTTTAATCGCATTAACGAATGAGTGTCTCTTCTATATGTATGACTGTCTGCAAGTGCAATGCTACTCAGCTAGTGTTACTGATGCTGCTGCTGCTATTATTGCTATTTGTATGTATGTAAATGTTGATGATGATGAAGATGATGATGAAAAGATATGTATAGTGCTAGTGATCAGCGTCATTCTTGAGCTGTTATTGTTGTTGTTGTTATCCTCTACAGACAAACACATCATATATACTAACGAACGAACGAAGGTATGGATGCAATGCATTACAATAGGCCCCAATGACAGGCTGGCTATCCATTTGTATGGTGCTAAAGCACTTGAACCTCTCACTCACTATTAGATGTATGCATTTTCGTCAGCATTGTTACCGTCGTTGTTGTCGTCTCGTCTTTTCGTTCATCGTCCTGTGCCATTTATCAGCAAAAAAAAATAATAAAAATCGACAGCAGTAGCAGTAGTACCACTTAACCTAGGCAGGCAATACAAAATCCGTGGCATCATTATAATAATGATCATCATAATCATCATCGTCATCACTATACAAGTGCTACTGTTGAAACTATGTATGGATAGAAACGATTATAGTGCTTGCAATGCAATACAAGTACAAGCATGTGAATGAATGTATGTGTGTGTAAGTTGGATTTCAGGATTTGAGGGTTGCCAAAGAAAAGCAAAAAAAAAAAAAAAAGAAAAATATATTTAATATGTACATGGGTGTGTGTGTGTGTGAATAATAAAATAAATTGTTGTAGTTGTATTCATGTTGCGTACCGTTTCGGGTGTGTACCACTAAAGCTATAGCATTACCATATTTTTACATATAAGGTATACGATATACATATGGATGAGTAGATATTTGCATATACCATATATATATGCTTCAAATATAAAATCGGTAAGGATACGAGTAAAATAAAATGCCAAAAAAGCAATTAATCTACGATGATGTTGGCGACAACAGCACAACGAATGCCACAACTGATAGAGAGAAAGAAAGAGAGAGAGAGAGAGAGAGAGGGAGACTTACAGAGACGACGGTGAGGTTAAGGACTAAAATACCAACAAAAATAACAACAACAACAAGCAAGAAAGAAAGCCATAGCAGCAAAGGCGATGTCGACAATGATGTAGGAAAAAAGTGCTTATTCCTGCTTCCTGACAGCAAAACCAATAACTTATCTTGATTTTATGGCTATTTCAGCTAGAGTAGCTACTAAGTATATATATATATATATATGGATATACCATATGTACTTATATATACATGCTCATACATACGCTATGTTCGTGTGTTCGTCTATGATGTTTGTGTGCTCTTACTGGTGGAAAAGGCCACCACCATTGTTGCTGATGACGATGATGATGATGATGGTGTTGGTGGAGTAAAGTCGGCTAGATGGCTTGTTTGCATGCGTTTGACATGGAACATGGGCACAAGGCTATTGTGTCAGAAGGTTTTTATACACATGCATACACACTAGTTATATACATGTGTATATACATAGATATACTCGTATTATAAGTATGCTAGCTAAGAGCGAGAGAGAAAGAGAAAAATAGTACTTAAATGCATTGTTGTATACTTTATATTGTGTATATGTGTATGTGTATGTATTTGTTATCGATGGTGCCGTTGAAAGTTTCTATTTAAAATGAGTGTGCGTGTGTGTGTGTGAGTTTGTGTGTATGTGTATGTGTGATTGAAATTGACATGTGTCCATTTATACTATTACTATGTTACTATTCATCAGTGTTTAGTAGATCCTTTCAATTTTTTAGATTTTTGTACATTATTTGTTTTTTTTTGCCTTTGAAAACATGTTTTATTAAAATTTGTATTGAAAAAAAAAAAAATAAAAAATCCCTCAAATAGTGGGAATGAAAATGAATGAAATGAATTCAAAATAATACATATGATTTCTTTAATTTGCACAGATCTAACACATATTGAAGATTTATTTACGATAAATATTGTATTATCCTATTTCTCTTACTATGCCTACACACACACACGACGATGTTGTTGTTGTACTGGCTTACATGCCAATATTATTATTATTGTAAAATGTTAATTGAAACACAGAGTCGGGTGGTATACAGATAAAGATTTTTAGTTTGGTTACAATCATTTGCAAATCCATAGAAATTTATATAGCTACACTTAGCGATGAGAAAATTGATTAAAATGGCTAACTTACATATTGAGTATATGCTATTGAAATTGTGTACATACATATTATATTTCTCTTTGGGCATTTGATTAAATTCATGATCGTCTATAAGTGTAATTACTCATTCTCTACATACATATGTATGTATGTATGTATGTACGAGTATGTAGAAATGCAAATGGTTAAAGGCAAATTTATCATATGTATCATACAAGTACATCATGGCATCCATATGAATATTTATGGTGGCAATTGGAGATGACATTTATAAATGATCATAAATTTTTTGTCTACAAAATTCTGTATGTATAATAAAGATGTTTTTCACTTCAATGTGTAATATGTAATATATATATATCGAAGTATTTAAAGCAATAGTAAGCATGTGTAATAAAGAAAGAAGAATGATTGACTGATGTAAAAAAGAGGAGTATTTGATGCATAGACATTGATGGTATCAAACAATATTTCTGCACTGAAGTTTTGCTAAATATAGTATGTAGTATGAGAATCTGTTGCAGAGTTGATTTAGTTGCATTGAGCCATTTACTACTATTCAACATGTCTTGTAACACATCACTTAACGTTTATATTATATGAATTGTCATTTAAAATATCAATTTTCTTATGTAAAATAGAATATAATAAATTATTTCTATAGGATAGGATAATTTTTAGCATACACTGTATATCAGATGATACCAAACATATGACAATTTTCTTTTGGTGCATATTATATAATATAATTCTCGTTCAGTTCAAATCACATCACACAATACCAACATGCGACCTTTTACCAATACACAACAAAACTAAAATTATATTTTCTTGTGGTGCATATTATGTGACTACTCATTCATATAATTCTCATTTAGTTCAAATCATACCACATTCAAGAGGCGGTTTATGAGATTTTTGTGAATTTTTTTAAACATATTCGGATTGTGTGTCGCAAAATTTCAGCACTCAATATAACTCAAAATTTTAGTAATGAAACGCTAATTAAATACTACTGAAAGCAGAAAATTCTTATTATTAGGCATATGATTTCAAAAACCTTTGCTGGTGAAGATAATGACCAATTTTTTGCAGCTCTGAAACGAATATCTTTAGAGAATTAAATATTCGACTATTTTGAAAGTGCTTACAATCAAAGTTGCAATGATTTTGTGTTGTTTTGGGTAAAATATGATATCCGCGCTTTATCTTCTATTGTTTCAGTTATAAATAATTATATGTAGTTTTGATCAGAATCAGGATATGAGTCGACTTTATAAAGTCAGTCAATCGGTCAGCCTGTTTGTGTCTGTCTACTTGGACGATAACTGACGTATTATAAAGCTATTTAGCTGAAAATTGGTATATATAAGAATTTTGCCACCAAAAAACTGATCAGCCTGTGTATGAGGGGGAAATCATACGAAAATCAAGCCCATCTCCCATACAAAATTATGTTGTTGAAAGTGGTTTTTCACCTTTTGCTCGCGAAAATGTTAAGCTATCGAACTGAAATTGGGCATATAAAGTTACTTTTATCATAAAATTTATATATTTAGAAATAAGTGTAATCGAATAAAAATCACTGCTAGCTCCCATACAAAAGTATGTTTTTCACACCTACCTACCTACTACTTAAAGATGAAAATAAACGAAGTAATGAAACAATTGATCGTGTTACCAATGAAAATCATCTTCCAAATCCTCCACGTGGATGTTGGCTGGTAATGGCTGCCAAGGCAGTCAGCTAAGGATGGTTTCGGCGGCTCGGATGGAGGTTCGAGTCATCAAGCCATCCATAGGTTAGAGGTACCTATCCCCTCCCTTCCCTTATCCTAGCTTCCAACCCTCTTCCTCTTCCCCTGGGCTGGATTAAGGTGTCATACGTTCCGTGCCGAGAATCAGCCAGGCTGGGGGCCCAGTATAAAAAATAGTTCAGTCGTTAACGGAGTATACGGATATCTGGCGCTCTCCATATTAACTAGTCTTACCTACGTAACCGGAGCTATGCCTAGGCTGACATCCTCTTCTTCGACCCTCGTGGGAACAAGTGGAGAATATAAACAAAATAAATAATAAGGAGCCCGGATCTTCTTTGAAAAAGCCGGAAAGAGCAGTATGCTCCGTAATTAGGGGAACGGCTAAGCCGAGTCCAAAACACGCCTCTGCTAAAATCAGCGAAGCTCGTCGAAGCGGTAAAGCATGTAGCACAGCAGGTAAAATGCGAATCGTAAGTACTTTTGAAACTGAACAGGCAAGATATTAGAATGACAATTGGGGTTCTAACAGGACACTGCCTTCTTGGAAGACACGCGAATAGACTAGGGGCACCTTTTTACGACTACTGCAGAGGCTGCCAAGAATATAGAGGAAGAAGAAACAGTTGAGTATCTCCTGTGCGGATGCCAGGCTTTGGACAGAAGAAGGCTCACTGCAGTCGGCTTTTCTTGGTGGCGTCTCAGAGGTTGCGAAAATAAAACTAACAAAACTGGTGTAATTTATAAAATGCATAGGTTGGCTCAAAGAGGACCTAGTTGGGTAAGCGAAAAAAACTCTGGAGGTATCACAATGGGCCTTTAATAGGCCTGGGTGCGTTGACAGACATGAATAACACAACAAAACTGTGCAAATAAATATTGAAAATACAAAGTAAAATATTTTTTACTGCATATGTGAGATAACATGCGCATTACGCATGCATTTTAACAAATTCCCAATTAGTCATTTTAATTCGAAGAAAATCTTGTTGTCATTTTAATTAATTAAATAATTTTACCTATACAAATGTATGTACATAAATTCATATATCAATTAGTTAGCATCTAATATTTTCAGTTTCATTCTAGATGATTTAATTTATTAATGATATTTTCGTACGTGTCCTTTGTGCACTATAAGTATTTACAATGTCATTTATTCTTTTATTCTTCACATTTAATTAGTTAAATATTCGCATGTGTATGAATGTGCTTGTACGTGTATCTCTATTCTATGATATTTCGCTAATAAAATAATTATTAAATTGTTAACTATAAGTACTGAGTAATGAGAATTCGTTTTCCAAGTAATCCGATTAGTTGTTTCCAAGAAGAAGAAGAAGAGAAACACGTATGTATTACTTTTGAGAATACCAACAATTTGTTAAGTATTAATATTTTATACAAGTTTCTCATTCTACTAGTGTACTTGTGCCGTTGTCTCAGTGTCGTTGAAGATAGTTAAAATTATTGCTACGAGTATATTCTCGTATATCGACTATATGATCGTACTAGTACTTATCAATAAGAATATAAACAGCAATTTTGCGAAATTTTATTTAAAATTTTGTCATTGCAAAATTTTTTTTATTATTAACAACAACGCCATTATGTCGAGATTGTAGTCTGCTCATGCATAAGTACTCACATATGAAGAAAAAAAATTCAACACTTCAAAAAACATTTTGTTGGTTTAGAAGTAATAAAAATCATGCCGTCGTATTTAGTTCAATATGAATATGAGAGAGACAGCAGGAGAAGACATGAAACTTGTTTGATGCCATACAGATGTTACGCTATTGAGATTTTTATAAGCCATAGTCACCGGCAAGTTATACCCAAGCGTGTGTCATTTTAAAATTTAAGCTTAAACTCTCACAATCGCTCTCTACTTGACGACTAAAGTAGATTACTTACTTGAATTGAACAAAAGCGATGGAATGAGAGTTGAATTCATATGCCTCTCACACATATTCATACATGTATTCATATGTATATGCATGTGAATATGAATATAAGAATGAGTCAAATGAGATGAACCAACAGTCGAACGAACCAATGAATACAAATCAAATAGTCTATGACGCAATTTATAAATTTGAATATGATTTCTTTATTTTATTAGTATTTTTTTATTTTTTATTTTTGGTTTTTTTTTTGTTCTTAAAAACTTGAAAATTTTCATAAATTCTTTGTGACTGAAGTCATTTGTAGACAAAGAGACATATAAATATATATGCATTTTAAATAAATATACTGTTACTTTGCCCTCATATTTGTATACTCGATATGAAAAAGAAGAAGAAGATGAAGAACAAAAAATTCAAATGCTGTCGTATACGTAACATTTATTTCATACAAATATTCAATGAAAAAAACAAAAAATATTAAATAAATATTTAAATTGAAATTTAATTAAACTATGTTTGTGTATGTGTGTATACAGTGCATAAAATAAACTCATAGATTTCATAGAGAGAAAAAAAAAAATGTGTACTATAGAAAAACCAGTGTCTGTCTGACTGTTTAATATGGTGGTGGTGGTGGTGGTGGTGGTGGTGGTGGTGTTGAAGAAGAATGATTTTATATATATGCGATTACATGTAACAGCATGCTTTAATTGGATAACAACATTGTCACATACACACACACACACACATTAAAATCAGAGCATTAAATTATGTATATTTTGGTTTCATTTGTCACGCACATGTATAAACAATTACTAAAATAACAACAACAATGAACATTTTCATATATGTACTACAGGCTACACATCTGTAGCTGTAGTAAAAAGTAATCCATTATTTTTATTTAGCATATTTAGCATAGTTAGAATGATGCGATTTGTGTCAAATATGCACCGTTTTGTTCGATAACTTGTTGCCATTTTTAAGGTAATTTCATAATGCCACTTTCATAGAAACTCTCGTCCATATTGGCAAAAAAACGGGGACAGTCGATTTTCACAAGCTTCTCTTGAGGGGATTTTTTCACCAACAAAATCATTCGCCATAGACAGCAACAGGCAGTAATCACTTGGTGCCAGGTCCGGACTATAAGGTGGATAAATAAGAACCTCAGAACCAAGCTCCCGTAGCTTCTGGCGAGTCAGTATCGAAGTGTGTGGCCTGGCGTTGTCCTGTTGGAACACAATTCTTCTCCTATTGGCCAAAGCTGGCCGCTTCTGTGCGATTGGTTCCTTGAGACGGTCCAATTGTTGACGGTACAGGTCCGAATTAAGATTTCGGCCGTAGGGGAGCAGCTCATAGTAGATGATTCCCTGTCAATCCCACCAAACACATAGCAAAACCTTCCTGGCCGTCAATCCTGGCTTGGCCACCGTTTACGTCAGCTCTCCACGATTTAACCACGACCGTTTTAGCATGACGTTGTCGTAAATGACCCACTTTTCATCACCAGTAACCATCCGCTTCAGAAATGGATCGATTTTGTTACGATTCAGCAGCGATTCACAGATGGAAATTCGGTTCATGAGTTTTTTTTTGCGTTAACTTGTGTGACACCCATACATCGAGCTTTTTTTGTATCCAGCCTTATTTAAATGGTTCCAAATGGTTTTTTGTGCAATGTTTAGCTCCTATGGTAATAGAAACAGTGCTTACATGCCGGTCAGACTCGACGATTTCCATTATTTTATCGATATTTTCGATAATTAGCCTTCCAGAGCATGGAGCATCATTGACATCAAAATTACTGGAACGGAATTGACGAAACCAAAATTGCACGTAATTGGCTGTTACAGTATCCGGACCATAAACACTATTCACATTTTCAGTCGTCTGGCTTGCGTTTTCGCCTTTATCGAAGAAAAACTCTAAAATATGGCGTATTTTATCTTTACCGGTGACCATCATTGAGGCGTGCTCAAACAATACAGAGTCAAGCAATCACAAAACTGTCTGAAAGGATTATTTAGCACGAAATCCTATCTTTCTAACGCCATCTAGCGTAACCCGATCGCACTTATACAACGCGAGATACAGATTACTAAAGTCATCTATTGAAAAAATAATGGATTTCTTTTTACTACACCTGATATATGTATGTACTCATATCCTGTACACAAAAAAATACTAAGGACCTGTAAATTTGTATAAAGTTTTTGTATGAATTTTCAAATTTAATTTTAAATTATTTGCACAAAATGTTTTTTTACGTAATAAACGTATATAAGTTGATACTTGTAAAAATACAATATCTACCGTATATTCATACTCGTACTTTCAAGTACTTATGTATATTTTGTGTGTACACATTATAAAATGTGTGTGTAAATAAAAATTAATTTTCACACATTCACCAGCACATGTACTCGTAGTATATATGCGTACGTACAAATTCACACATACAAATTAAATCATGTTCAGCTTGATACATAAACATTATTTGTTTTTTTTTTGTTATGTACATATTGTACCTTATATCATTTGTTGTTTGTGTTCATATAATATACGGTAACAACCATAAAGGAAAAATTGACTTAATTTACACCCGCTGGTGCCACTGTCAATGTTTCACTCAAATAGCGGAAAATACTGTTAAAGCCACAATTAAGCAATCGCAGCGATAATGTCAGGAAGTTATTTAACATCAACAGGACAATATATTGTATGAGCATGTGATTTGTATATGTGTGTGTATGTGTGTATATATACAGCAGCATACATTTGAGAGTATATTGTATTATATGAGATAAAATTAAATATACGAGCTTATATAAGCAAGTGTATAGTAAATGTAATAGTCATTATTGTTGTATAATAATAATAATAATATTCATGATGAAGAAAGTTATACAATCTATTCATGTGTTGTACTTAATATTATCAAGGTTAAATTGAAGTCATGATTAGGAAGAATAAATAATATTTTAATCTATTTGAGGGAATTTGAACCTAAAATTGTTTGTATTACGATTGTGGAAAGTAGCTATATAGATTAAATGGTTTATTGTATTATTTTTTCGACAAATCCAATGGGCTGAACTATCCAAAGGGCTCTAAACGCACAACGCAGAGTCATAATTATAGAGCAATCGTGTTGAAAATTGGCACTTAAGCTTTTTTCCATGAACGAATATATAATCCTGAAAAATGGCAAAATTTAAGAAAAATTACACCTAGCTGTCATACAAAAGTATGTTTTCAATTGTAATTTTTCACATTTTGCGCATGATAGTATAAAGTTATCCAACCAAAAATTCATGACATGTGATAAAATTTACTTATTATTAGTGAAAACTGAGAATGCATGGAATCGGATTGAAATGAGGCATAGCTTCCATACAAAAGTATGCAATTAAATGCATATTTTCACATTTTGCACATGAAAATACAAAGATATCCAACTGAAATTCAGTAAATATTAAATATATCACTCATTTAATCAAAAAATTTTCAAATCAATGCAATCGGATGAAAATCATGTCCAGCTGTCATATAAAAGCATGTTTTTAAGTGGATGTTATCGCAATTTCCGCGCGAAAATCTAAAGTTATTGAGTTGAAACTCTGTAGATATGATTATATTTTAGAATTAATAGATAAAATTCAAAAATGAAGGAAATCGCATTAAAACACGCTTATCTTCCATACAAAAGTATGCTTTCGAATGCATATTTTTACGATTTGCGCAAAAAAAAAAACCTAAAGTTATCAAGTTGAACCTTTGTATATATAATTATATTAATGAAACAATAAACGTGCTCGAAAATGAACTAAATCTGATTAAAATCACACATACCTCCCATACAAATTGAAAGTTCTGTATGTATGTTTTCATCCCGTTTACACGAAAATGTCGAAAGTTATCAAGCTGAAATTTTGTATATATCATTATAATATTATATTATAAAGACTAACTTAAAAATAAATGCTATTGCGTTAAAATCACCTCAACTTCGCATCAGAAAGTATGTTTTTAAATATATGTTTATGCATTTGCGTACGATAATATGAAGATATTTACATGAAATTCGATACACGTGATTATTTTTACATTTCAATGAGTGATTTTGAAAATGAACGTAATCGGATAAAAACTACACCTACCTCCCATACAAAGGTATGTTTTTAAATATATATTTTTACACTGTCCGCACGATCATATACAGAAATATCACCATCAATTCAGCCCATACGTTAATTATTAGCAATAAGTGTACACATATTTGAAAATGGACATTATCAGAAGAAAACCACGCCTAGCTGTAGTACAAAAAACGTAATTCATATAATTTTTCACTATACAGAGAAGTTGTCCAAATTGTTTGTTTTATGCAGCAAAAATAATCAAAATCAAATATATTCAATTAATTTTCTTAAATTTTATTGTCCATACATATACAATTCATAGCATATATAATGATTTTAAATGGTTTCAGACAACCCACTACGACCACTAAGCAATTAGTCATTATGTTGAAAGAAAGAAATCAGATTCTCAAATGATCAGACAAGCAATTATTAAATGTATTTATAAAAGTCATTAGTATGAGCAGTTGACTTGGTAGAAGAAGAAGAAATAATAAATAACAAAATAAAATATCAAAACACAATGATAACAATGATACATATACAGTGCCACACATACACGTAAATATATGTAGCTATATGTCTGCGAAGGCGAATTAATGAAAAACTAAAAAAAAAAAATAAAAAATAAAAATAGAAATAGAACACAAACACACATAGACGAAAAACTACCAGAACATACCCAAAGGATATGTCATGCTGTTGTTATTATCTTTCCCTCTCATTCATTCTCTCTGGGATGTTGTTCATGAACTGCTTGAATTGTTGTGTTACAAAATATGTATGGATTTTTTTTTTTTGTTTTGTTGACCTGTAGACGCGACCTACACACATAGTGAATATAATATGTGATAATATCACATATATACAGTATATACTACCTTATATATCAGCAGAAAAATATTCGGAGAAAAATCAAAACAAATTAGATGAAAATAACAAAAGTAACTATTATGACTCCTACTGCATATTTATTACTAGAGGGTATGTGTTGTTTTCCGTTTTTTTGTTCCACAACTGTCTCAGTATCGCGTTGTCTTGGCCACCCACTCGTTGTCTATTTTCTCTTTTCAGACACACAATACATTCATTCCACTTGATTTCATATAATACGCCCCAACCAATATTTGGATTAAGTGGGAGCAGCATCACCAGCAATGTAAAGAAATTGAAAAAATGTTTTCTAGTTATATTTTGCTTCGTTTTTTTTTCTTTTTTTGTCAACATTTCAAATTATTCTGATTGGAAAAGTCATCATCTCATAGAATAGCAATAGCAAGAACAACTATCATAGTAGTAGTAGTAGTAGTTCAGTGATACATACGAGTAAAACTCTCTATGTATACATCTGTAAGACCACATATAGGGACATGGACATACTATATCATATCACATCACATCACATCATAAAAATATCACTTGACAATACCATGTGTAACTACTAGCAATGGCAACATTGAAGTATGAGAATATGAGTATGTACCTATTATGTATGTATGTATGTATGTGTTTATATGTATGTGAATGGTAATGGTTGTTGAACATTTGACACGTTGGCATCGTGTTTAATAATCCAATTTTCAATTTTCAATTCTTCTTGTTGCCACAGTCAACACACACAGTATGAACAATACGTACTTGTAGAGAAGAGAGAAAATGCGGGAAAAAAAAATTGAAATTAAAAAGCCAAAAAAAATGAATGACAAAACATTAATAACTTTATGTGCTCGTACAAACAGTGAATATCAATGACATATGCAGACATACAGGGGTTTTCAATAGAGCAATATGATTTCTGGGTAATTATGGGGTATTTTTTTTTTTTTGACGATTTTCAGATACGTCTGAGTTGATTAAAGGAATAAAAATGGACAAAAAGTACTTTCAGATTGTGTAGTAAAAATTAATGGAGGTCCATCATATAATTTATCTCTCTAGAGGCACTCTGGAGGCGATGGGAGCGATATTTATTTTGAAAAAAATCAATTTTGTATGGATCAAGTGAAAGAGAAACTTGTACAAATTCTGATAATTAATTTGAAAAATTTCGAAAAAAACAGAACTACCCGACCTAAGATATAGATGGCGGCAGTAGTTTGAAAAAAATTACTTTGGTGAAAACTTTGGCAACCTTATAAAACATATGTTTATTTTTAACGACCTCAGTGAATTTGTAAAGATGGAAAAAATTGGTCACCGTTATGTAATTCAATACTTTCATTTGAAAGGTCTCAGTCCAACGAATATTAAAGCCAAACTAGATTCTACTCTGGCGGAGTCTGCTCCTTCGTTTACGACCATAAAATATTGGATGGCAGAATGAGGTCGTACGAGCTGCCAAGACTAACACCGTAGTGGTCAACCAATTGAGGTGACCACGTCAGAAACGGTTAAGAAAATGCACAAAATGGTATTGGAGGATCGCCGGCTGAAGGTGCGTGAGGTGAGGTGAAATTACAGGCATTTCATAAAGTGCTATACATCGTATATTGTCCGAAAATTTGGAGATGAAAAAGCTGTGGGTGCCGCGTTTGCTCACAATAGAACAAAAGCAACGTCGTGAGGATGTTTCTATAAAGTGTTTGGTGAGGTTTCACAGTAATAAAGCCGAGTTTTTGCGTCGATTGGTAACCATGGATGAGACATGGGTTCACCACTTCACACCTGAGACAAAGGAGCATTCAAAACAGTGGACTGAAAGGGGAGAATCGTGTCCAAAGACGGCAAAGAGACTTACATCTGTAGGCGAGGTTATGGCGTCTGTTTTTTGGGATGCACGTGGGATAATAAATGGAAAAACAATCAACGGCAAGTATTATGCTAATTTGTTGCAGCATGATGAAGTGATGAAATTAGAGAAAAAAGGCCGCATTTGATGAAAAAGAGAGTGTTGTTTCATCAAGACAATGCACCAGTTCACACATCCGCTATTGCGATGGCCAAAATCAATGAGTTAAAGCTCGAATTGCTTCAGTATGCACTTTATTCGTCAGATTTAGTTCCTTCGGTTTATTTTCTATTTCCGAATTTGAAAAAATGGCTTGGTGGTGGTAGAAGATTTGCAAACAATGAAGAGGTGGAGTCTGCGGTAGATGGCTATTTTAATGAGCTAGACAATTTATACTATAAAGCGGGTATGGAAGCTATAGAATATCGCTATGAAAAGTGTATCGAGCTAAAAGGAGATTATGTTGAGAAATTAAGAAAACATTTCCCAAATTTGATGTGTTTTCTTTGTTATGTCGGGTAGTTCTGGGACCGCCCTCGTATACATGAAAAATAGAGAAATCTAACATAGAGCAATATCTGTTTACAAGCATAAGGACATTTGTATGTAAATTTATATATGTGTGGGCGTTAATATTTATACTAAGTACGAGTACGAATTTACGTCAGAGTTATATAGTGTTATACATATATGTAAATGATTTGATCACCACCCTACTCTACATAGTAGCAGCAATTTTTTCTTAATATCATACAATCATTTGCTCATGCTTATTTGTACATTTGTACTATTCAATGACTTTATATGGGAACGAATGGGGATACTCGCATAGATTAGAGTGGAATATTTAAGATTGTTGAATATTCCATATAATATCCTTTTGGCCAAAACAAAAGAAATTATGTAGTAACATTGACAATTACAAATGAATATGCAAAGAATAATAATAGTAACACTATCACCATATCATTATGCGAGTAGTAATAAAATTTAGAATGCGTGAATAATACGCATATAAATTTCACTGCTCACATATTCGTACAAAGAACTTTTCTATGATCTCTACCCATTTGAAGTTGGCATCTGATATTAATCATTGTATAAGCATTCATTTACATACACATGTATGCATATAATTTTATAGTTACACATGTCCTTTATCAATTTACATGTATAACATATAATAGAACAGTGATGTGTGTGTGTGTGTGTACAAACGAGTAGAAAACTTTGAATATATTAATTTACATATTTCAAGATATTTCCCACATTTCGAATTTTCGAATTTATTTTAACAAGTCTGGGTACATATGCTTAATTTGGTTTATTTCTTTTTTCTTTCTTATCTTTAAAATAATATTATACATCACCATCACTGTGATATTTTTGTTCTTATATACGAGCATACATAAGAAGATATGTTTACACTTAAAATACACTCCTACTTAGTTATGTATAAGTATTTGTATATATAATTTATTCAAACGTATGTTCTACTACTATATTATATCATCAACTTGATAAACGCAAATGTCATTAATCTTATTATCCCCTTTTCAAAATAGTTACATATGATAATATATTATGCTAACCCCTCGTTGACAGTTTTTAGCAGAGAGAAAACAAAAAAAAAATAAATAAATAAACAATCATAAGGGTCATTTTAAAACATATATTTATAAATGAGGGAGTTCAGATTAGCTATGTATACAAAAAAAAAATACAAATTATGTCAATACATATCTAGTCATATATAATCTATTGCTAATAATGGATATATATTCCATGTTTAGACTATTTAAAGAGCTATTTTGATGAAAGAAAATTCTTTTTTTTTTCACTTGTCCCAACAGAAAGGGCGACCAATCCATCTAATATTGTCCATTAAAGAGCTGCGAGAATGTATTTGATTTTCGAATGATTCTCTTTACTCTCAAAATATGTGGAATATTTGCTAAACATATCTAAATAGCATGAGAATGAGTGAGAGTAAAATATTTGGCAAATAGAATACTTTACTCATTTCTTGTATAAGAAATATTCCATACATTCGTTTTTTTTCTTTTCAAATAAACGAATATTTGAGAGTACTACGAGAGTTTGAGAGTACTACGAGAGTGTTGTACGTTATAATTGTTGTTGCTTTTCATCACAGGCACTGATGATTAGTATTACTGCATCTTGTCGCGTCATGTTGTCTTATCTACTGTATTTTTTGTGGTTATTTGCATTGTAATGTAACCTAGAAAAGCAAAACGAATGTTTAGAGTACTCTCAAATGTTTTACTTCCATTTGCAAATGTTGAGATTCTACTCATTCTATGAAAACGAAACATACACTCCATTCCATTTGATTTTCGAATGATTCTCTTTACTCTCAAAACATGTGGAATATTTGCAAAGCATATCTAAATATCATGCGAATGAGTGAGAGTAAAATATTTGCCAAATAGAATACTTTACTCATTTCTTGTACAAGAAATATTCCATACATTCGTTTTTTCTTTTCAAATAAACGAATATTTGAGAGTACTACGAGAGTTTGAGAGTACTACGAGAGTGTTGTACGTTATAATTGTTGTTGCTTTTCATCACAGGCACTGATGATTAGTATTACTGCATCTTGTCGCGTCATGTTGTCTTATCTACTGTATTTTTTGTGGTTATTTGCATTGTAATGTAACCTAGAAAAGCAAAACGAATGTTTAGAGTACTCTCAAATGTTTTACTTCCATTTGCAAATGTTGAGGTTCCACTCATTCTATGAAAACGAAACATACACTCCATTCCATTCTATTTCTATTTTATTCATTCTAATTCGTATTTGCTTAGACAGAATGACTGAGAGATTCTATTTTAATATCAATAGAGTGTTTTGAACATGCAAACGACTACATTCCTGCAGCACTCTATTATCCATTAGAATTTACTTGCGAGACATACCAGTTACCATAAATTGGAAGCATTGTAAGAACTATTTGAGTTGAGGCAAATTATGATTTGGCATATCTAATTGTCATCATTTTTAGCATTCAAATCTAAAGTGAACAAAATTAGAATTCCTATAATCTTGGTCTATGATATACACTTTTTGTCTACACATAAACTCTAAATCCCATTCGCATTCTCTATATCCTCGAAAATAATGCATAAGAAGTTTTTACAGAAAGTCAAATATTCTTGTCTCAAGAAACAATTTTTTGTAGTTATTGTTGTTGTTGTTTGGGTCTTGACATGTTTTCTTAGGTATTCCAGCAAATAAAGCCTGTTCTCCTATGATATGATAAAAAAAAAAGAAAATTCCGCTATAAACAAGATTTTCGATATATTAATATTATAGAGTTCGTTATCTTTAACAAAGAAAATGATGTATCTATGAAGCAAATCTATGAATGAATTTCGACGCTAGAGCTAGAGGTATTATGTGAAAGTACCAAGATTTAAATTTGTCTCAATTTTTAACCGAGAATCAATCATTTACCCTATAGCTGCCCATTAGTCACCTCTAGAGGGCTGAAATGTATGATTGATTCACCCATAATTTGTCTACCAAAATCATTTCATTTTAACGTAGTTAACCTCTATTCCCACCTTTATTCTGTCTCAATTTTTAACCGAGAATCAATCATTTACCCTATAGCTGCCCATTAGTCACCTCTAGAGGGCTGAAATTAACCTCTATTTTCACCGCTTGGGGGATATTCCCTACAGAATTCATATTTTTACATAAAATTGACTCTCACTATTCATAATGTTTGTTTACAGGGATTGAAATTGAAATTACAATTTTTTACCCAATACATTTATTGTGGGTTCCCAACAAAATATACAAAAAAATAAAAACAAAATATATAGACGATTACCAGAAAATCACATTCTTTTCTTACACCATTGATGTGGGTGCCGTAGCTCAGTGGTTAGTGCGTTGGTCTTCTGATCCGGAGATCGTGGGTTTAATCCCCGATCGTGACATCAGTAATATCGAAAACGATTTTTTCCTTCGAATGGTGCTCACTCTTTGTCATCAAAAGCTTCTTAAAGAACTCTGTGACAAAACTCAGAAAAAGTGATGTTACAATGGTTCTGCCATTTGGAATCGGCTGATTTAAGTAGGTCCCTTCTAATACTGTACACAAATTGAACATGCACATCAATACTGGAAGAGAAGCTTGGTGGTATCACAAAGGGCCTCACTGGCCTAAATGTGTCCTCGCATTGATCGAGTTTCTCTTTTATTTGATTCTAGAAGTAAAACTGGCAAACAGTGTCAGAGACAGTTTCGATCCTTCCTTTGTCATGATTGAAATATTCCTTTTGTACATTACTATCTAATGAAAGTAAGGAGATGTACTTGTATTATATATATATATATATATTTTGCTATAATTATGAAGCACTTTAATTAGGTTATAGTTATATGTTAGTTAGATTAAGGACAATATGAATATATCATATTTTAATGAAAGTTAATATAATGAAACACACGTTCATAGTGAGGAATTTAATTTGAGTTTCTCTACTATTTCTTGAGAGTTCAACAATCTTGCGGTGAAATCTTGATCAAACTACTAGTACAGGCGTGTATTATTTTTTCTTTTTCTGTTTTTTTAACTATACATATATGAATGGGCTCTAACACGTCTTTGTATTCTAATCAAAAGAAGAAATTGCTTCCGTTAGCATTTCTCTTTTTTTTCTCTTATAATCATACACACTAAATATATTAATATCTATACCTATACATGCATTCTTAAGTAGACTGTCTTATATTGTATGTGCATATATACTCAACCCTATTTTCAAGTTGTCGGCAATCAGCTTGTACATATGGAAGGATGTCTTAGATATAATAAAAAATATATATTGTGCTTTATAACACCTACAAATGAGTTCCTACATAAAGTCAGCAAGCTAGCTAGCTGGCTAGCTAGGCCAGTCAACCAACCAGCCAACCAAACAGCCATCTGAAGAAGCACTTGTAAAATTCCCGCATAAGCCGATCAATTAGTGCGCATCAATAGACATATGCACGTTCATGCATTGAGGTTATGTTGCCATGTGCCATGAATAATATAGCAAAAGTACTAAATATGTATGTAGTAGCAGTTATGCATGAATATATATGCATGCTCGCACATTTCAAGTATGAGTATGTACAATACATAGTATGTATGTGCATATGTATGTGTGTATGTGAAAATGCATTCATGTGGGTGTTGCCAGAGGAAGGCAAAGTACAAGAAAAGTGGCTAAAATCATAAGTGGCAACGGAAATGCAAAAACAATATAACATGAATGTGGCAAACGGAGAGACGGATTTGTGAGAAAATATTATACTATTATAGAAGGAGAATTTAAAGACATTCATTGTTGTTGTTGTTGTTGTTGTTGTTGTTGTTGTTGTTATTGTCATTATGTAGGTACATATGTGTATAGGGTATATACTCGTATATAGCTCAACAACATATTTATTACGCATTTAACTTAATCACCCGAATCGCATCATACAAATCGGCACGCACAAACGCACATACATGCATATATGACTACATGGCCATAAAATACACATACACACATATATATCCTTCAGTTGGCAGTGCACTATTTTCTGAAGCACATTTTATTATATTTGCATGTACACTTTCACACCACATACCACAGTCATATATATATTTTTGTGTGGTATGCGTGCGTCCAACTGTGCTATACATACTATGGTGTGTGTGTGTGTGTGTGTGTGTTTGTTATTACACTGAAATAAAATAGGTAATAAAGTGCCAACAAAATATGTACATATATAGATGTATATGGGTATATGCATAGATAAGGGTGCACATGTAAGAGTCTGTACATTTCTTACGAATAGTTGAAAACCAATCTTAGTTGCTAATGAAATAAAAAATATGTTCTCATACTTGCACGCATACAACTATTATATACTTTATATAGAAAAACACTTAAGTGGGCGTTGCCATCTCATAGTCGCAAGTGGCTTGAGACTATTCAAGCAGTGTATTCAGACTCAAACTTGTGCACATACCAAATGTGCTATCTGCATATAGCTATTAGATAAATGCCATTGCAGTTGAGCTGAGTTGAGGATTACCTTTGAAGAGGTTGAAACTTTTTGGCACAATTAGCGTAGAACTAAATTTATATAATTGACGTCTTGCATGCAATAATTTATTATATTATTATAGGCACATACAGACACAAATACACACATGGATAGGCAAACGCATGAATGCATTTTAGCATATTCGTATGTATGGGTCAAAAATCCATATACCAATACTAACCATTGCTTCAAGAATAGTTATTTAGCCACACTGTTGGTAGTTATAAATACTTATGTACACAAGAAATACAATAAAACTAAAGAAATTATGCTCTTTAATATAGATGTTTAAGTAGCTTACTTAGTACTTATTTATCTAATAAATTCTAAATGGTTAAGACACTATGAAAATAAATGGGCTAATTTTGCATGTTATACTGATTTGTGAGATTAAATAGTTCTATGTCATAAATGAGAAAGAATGAGAGGGCGAGTAATACAAAAACATCAATCACGAGCGAACAATAGCATAAAGGGAAGATGGATATTAGGCCAGATCATATGTTTTTGTATGAGATGTAGATGTGGTTATTATCTAATCACCTTCTTAGAGGTAGTTGCAGGATAATTATAAGGTAATTTCTTGATTTTCTTGTGTTTTTCGTTAATTTTTTATGACAGTCACCTTAAAGAATTTAAATAAGGGGTAACTGTGTGAGGAGAAAATATTGGAAAATTAAAAATAACAGGGGTCGATGTTGTATTTCACACTTATTGAGGCAATTCCTGAGCAGTTATAAGGTAATTGATCGATTTTGAGCTGTTTTTAAGTTCATTTTATGTGGTAGCCTCCTTAGGAAGTGGAAATAGCGGGTAAATATATTCGAAAAAAATATTGGTGAGGTAAAAATAATGGGGATCTTAGTTACATTACATACCCTTAGAGGTGATTCCTGAGCAGCTATGAGGTAATTGATCTATTTTGAGCTGTTTTTAAGTGCATTTTATATGGTAGCCTCCTTACGATAAAAGTAGTAGGGGTCTGAGTTACATTGAATGCCTTTAGATCTAATTCCTGAGCAGTTATGAGGAAATTTATCGTTTTTCACTGTTTTGGTGTCCATTTTGCATAGATGATGTCTTTAGAAGTGCAGTTAGGGAGTAAGTATGCTCCAAATATTGGTGTGGCAAAAAAAATGGGGGGTCTCATTTACACTTCAAGCGCGTAGATGTGATTCCTGAGCAGCTATGAGGGCATTTGTCGTTTTGCAACTGTTTGTGGAGTTCATTTTGTATAGGTACTCTCTATAGTATTGCAGCTAGGGAGTAAGTATCTCAGAAAAATATTGGTGAGGCAAAAGTAACGGGGGTCTCACTTATACACCACGCCCTTAGAGGTGATTCCTGAGCAACTATGCGGTAATTTGCTTATTTTTATGTGTTTTTCGTTAATTTTATATGGTACCCTCCTTACGCAATGGAGATAGCGGGTAAGTATATTCGAAAAAATATCAGTAAGGTAAAAATAATGGGTGTCTGAGTTATATTGAATGCTCTTAGAGGCGATTCCTGCGCAATTATGAGGGAATTTGTCGATTCTCAACTGTTTTTGGAGTTCATTTTGTGTAGGTACTCTCTTTTGAGGAGTGCAGCAGTAAGATGCTCAGAAAAATATTGTTGAAGCAAAAATAGTGAGGGTCTCACTTACACTTCACGCCCTTAGAGGTGATTCTTGAGCAATTTGTCAATTTTTATGTATTTTTCGTTAATTTTATATGACAGTTCACTTCAGCAATGGATAAAGGAGGTAATTATTGTTGGAAAAAATATTTGAGAGTTAAAAATCAGTGGAGTTGGAATTGTATTTCGTGCCCCTAGAAGTAGTTCTTGGCAGCTATGATGTCACTTGTCGATTTTCAAATGTTTTTAAGTTCATTTTGTATGGCAACCCTCCCTAAGGGTTAAAGTTTGCGGTTAAGTATGTTTGGAGAAAAGGGTCGCTCAAATATTTTATCTTCTATGGGTACCCTGGGAGTGCTGAGGATGAAATTTATGAAATCGTAAATTGTGTGGGAAAACGTCGTAGATAGGGGATGAGTATGTTTGGGAAAAATGTTGGGCAGTGACAAAATATTTGGAGGTCATCCATATATTTCTTGGCAGCTATAGCAATATTTGCTTACTTTCTGCAGTTTTTAATTTGATTTGGTCCCCATGAGACCTCATAAGGAGTGAAGTTTTCACTGAAAAAGTCTCTGCTTTAATATTCATTGGTCTAAAATTCAATTACTAAAATAAAGAAAAAAAAAATTCTTAACTCTAAATGCGTCACCTTTTCGAATTAAAGGCTTTTTTTGCCTACATAAGTAAATGCATATAAAATTCCTTGCGGTTAAATTGTCCTCCATCGTCTATATAATTTTTCTTTTTTTGTATGAATTAACCTTAAGCTAAAAATAATATACAGTAAGTATATGAATATAATTAGTATTATTATTACAAATGAGTACAAAAGCCATGGGACATACTGATGCTCATCGTATAATTATTTGACTTTTAATGCAATGCTTTAAGGCATTCGAATATTTTTTTGTATGGTATGTGTGTGTCGTAATAAATGTTAACGATTGTAATTTAAAAATTATCCGAAATTACATAGAGGTAGGCATATTTAAATATGCAACCAATTAGACCATTGAAGAAATGGAAGGCAGAGTAAACAAATCAGATTATGAAAAATTCTCAATGTCATTACAAATTCATGCATGACTTTTTACTGCACAATGTGTGTGAAAGGATAATATATAAGAGGTAAAGAAATGTGCTTAAATTTCGTCACTTAATTGATTGTTGCCACTTGTTTCTTGAATTACATTCGCACATTATGAAGATAATTGATATAAATGTCTTCATCGAAGAAATCTCCATTTGAATTTGGGTAATGTGTTGTTAATTTTCTCACTGGGTACTTTATACGTACTCATGAATTTGCATACACACACATTGATACAACATTGTTTCGCCGAGAATTAACATTCAACAATTTTCATCATAAATTAATTTAATTTGTAAACCGAGCTACACAGTTAACGTGTTCGCATTCATACTTTACACGCTTGATTGTGTGACAGACAGTGTTGTCGAGTAGAGTGAAAGTGGCAATATTCGATCGTGTACGTGCTTTAAAGTTTCACACCATCGACGATAATCGACCATTTCAAGCAATTTCTTATAATTTGATCACGTCCTCAAGAGAAGTTGATGTTGCTCTTAACAGACAATCGCTTTGTAATTACCCATGGCAAATTTCTAGTGAAGAAGTTTCACTGTACTCGTACTCGTAGTAGCATCCATCCAATGCCACAACTTCCTACATATAAGTTGCGAATTAAAATTCGCTGACTGTATGCGTATTTTATGTATATGTCCTGCGTGTAAATTACATATTTACATTATAATATACATTGTGCTGCAACTTATTATGCATATAGCCACTAACGGAAACAACAATGCGCATTTCCGCTTGATTTGCAATGCTTGCGCTACAAGTATACGAATAAATGTATGCCGCTGTACATTTGTGTGTGTATGTGTGTGCGTATTTCATTTTATTCTTTTTTACTTTGTGCTTTTTGTGTTGCATACGAGTACATATATAATCATATATGCAACACAAGCACACACAGGTATTCTTTTTAATTTCTCATTCATTCAATGCATTTATCTGCAGGTGAAATGTAATTGTAATGTTGTTGTTGTTATTGTTGTTATTATTATTGTTGTTCAACAATAATATTTATTTGTGCTACTGTTATTGTTGTTGTTGTTGTGATTGCTTGATTTATTGCAAAAAATTTTAAATTGTAATATACATAGCACTATTATGCTATACGTATTCATATATTAAGGGTGTGTCATGGGCTTTGTCCTTTTTTTGCCGTGTGAAATATGTAAATAATAAATCAGCAACTCACAAAAGGCTCAATATTTTATTGCTTCATTGCATGTATTTATTTAACATACTATACAAAAAGGTTAATATCTTATCAAAATTTTATAACACAGAATTATTAAATTCGAATAGTTGTGGATGCAGCAGTTGTTGTAGTATATACGAGTTTGTATGTATGTATGTACACCTGTAATGGTGTTAATATAAGTAGACTGTAAATATGTAAACAATACGATAGTATGAAATGTATAATTACTGAATCTGTGATTTTATTGTAAAGCAGCTTGATCGTTTGTACCAAACACAATAAATTTCTCAGTTGGCTTTGTGATATTAATGGTCAATTTCAATGCGTCTTGATTTAAGTAAGTTTCATCATATTTGCAAGATAAAATACGATATCTATTTGATATTTCTTAGTTGAATTAACGCTTTACTTTAAAGAAGCTCGATCGTAGTGATAATTCACAGAAGGATTTTGTTCTAGAGCTCTTTAAATGGTTTTAGAATACATATGTGTGGTAGATTTAGACGTGTCTGACTTTAAAAGAGCTTAGTTTTATTCAACATATACAATAGGGTTTTGTACTGATATTCCTGGTACTAATTCATGATGATTTACTTTGAAAGAATAGCCATATATTATTCACTTCTACTCAAAACTCGACTTTGTCTGTTAATTGATGAAGATTGTTATATGTGTTACATTTCAATTTCATAACTTTATATCACTAAGCACAAAATTTGAAAAAATACCTTCGAAAACATACTTTTGTATGGAAGGTAGGTGTTATTTTAATGCGATTTTACTCATTTTCGAAAGAATGTGTTTTCTATTAAAATTAACCAAATACACTGAGTTTCAATTAAATCGCTTTATATTTGTATGTACAAATACATTTCAAAGCATATTTTTGTATGGGAGCTAGGCGTTATTTTTATACGATTTTATTTATTTTCACTTATTTATGTTCTCTATTAAAATAAAACGTATAGACGGAGTTTTAGTCAAGTAGCTTTATATTTATGCGAATAAAGGCGTTCTAAAACGTACTTTTTTATAGAGTCTAGAAGTCGTTTCATCTGACTCCAACAGACAGACTGGCAGATATGGTTAAATTGAGTCTTATGGTAATTATGATTAATAACATTTATAACGGGTGTTTTTTTAGAGTGAAGCAGTTCCCGATGTGTTAAAATGGTATAGCAGTTATTAAATGTGGTAACCCTAAAGCCATTTTTTTACTCAATAATTTGCATTTGCCATTTCATCATTGGAAATATTAAAATTTCATTACGAAAATCGTGTTTATATAATCGAAACTCAAAGATCACTTTTTTATTCAGTGATGAGGCTGTATTTTTGGCTCAATGGATAGGTAAACAAGCATAATTGTCAAATTTGGAGTGAAGATAATACACAAGAAATTCCTCATCACAATTATATCCAGAAAAATTTACTGTTAAGTTCGGTTTATGGGCTGGTGGAATCATCGGTCTACACTTTTTAAAAACGCCGAATTCAACAACGTAATCGTCAATGGCGATCGCTACAGAACCATTAAAACTGACTATTTGATTACCTAATTGTGTGGATCCAGCAAGATGGTGCTATTTGCCAAATACAGTACGTAACAATTGATTTCTTGAAGGAAACATTTGGCGACAACATAATCTCCTGAAATGGACCTGTGAATTATAATGCAAGATCTTGCGATTTAATTGCTCTGGGCTTTTTTTTATGGGAATATGTGAAAGGGCTAATTTATGTTGATAAACCAGCAACTTTGTATGAATGCCAAGCCAAATTAGGTGCCAATTGCTTGAAAAAGTAATCGAAAATTGAGTTTCTTGTTTACGCCACGTTCGGCCCAGTCACTGGGAACATATGCTCGAAATCATATTCAAGCGCATAAAATTATTCTTCCAATAAAACCAATATTTAGCATAGAATTTTAAAGTGCTTCACTCTAAAAGAAAAAACACCCGGTACCCGGTACCCGGTACCCGGTACCCGGTACTAAGTGTTATAAAGGAAAGCACACATTCAATATATCCATAACTCCTCGCTTCAAGCTTATAAATATATTAAAATATTAAAATTGTCTCTACTTACGGTAGAATTGTGAAATTGTTAAACCTTTTAGCTGACACCACTCCAGCGCTGTAAATAGAAAGGCAGAGAAAAATTTGAATTTACCTTAATTAAATTTTTTTTATACATTTAACATTAATTATTTTTGTAATACAATAATAATATACACTTTAACATAATGTTTTGTGGAGAAAATTACGAAAATTTACTAGATTGAAATTTAGAAAAAATTTGCTTTTTCACACAATAAAAAATCATCGATATTTGACGATGTTAACATTGTGTAACAAATTACCCTCAACCTCTAACGCTTTGCGCAATTTAATTTCTCATTTATTTTTAGTCATCATACTATAATGTATCTATGCTTTCAAAGGCATACACATAGACACACACACACACACGTAATGATAATACTTCTGTGATTTATTTCATATTGCGTAGAATTTTAGTAATCGAGAAAACTTTTACAAATTTCCTTATGTCCATACAATTGCCTTGATATCAACATTTTTGATGCTTTGATCATTGCAATGCTGTTGTGCTGTGAAAATCTACACAATGTGTTAGAGTGACGTAATGCAACAATGTAGTAATTTATAGTATAAATGCAGAAAATACGAAAAGTCAAAATAGAATCAGAAAAAGACAATGTAGTAGTACAAATGAGAAATCCGTATAGAAATGAAAGCATTGTTGCTATGTGAACGCATTGATTTAAACGCATGCACAACACTATACATATATGATTATAGTCGTACATGTGAAGACAGCTAGAGACATACAGAATACAATACGATAAAGTTCCAAAGGACATAACCGTACTAACATAAACATACTGTCGTTACGATTATCCTTTTAACTGTTCTCACTACTGAACTCATGTAGTCTCATGTACATGCTCGTTTGTCCATTTGGTTTGGGTTTATTATTTTTTTTTTTTTTGTGTGAGAAATGAAGAAGAAAGTAAAAACTATTACAGCAATGGGCTAGAGCATATAATGATTGTTTCTCACTTCTCGCTTGTTGGCATTTTTCTCCAAACGAAACGAAAGGCAGCCGTAGCAAAATCCAAAACTAAACTTTTATCAGCTGCATTTGAATTTGATTTATTTTTTTTTTTTTGGAAAAAATCACAATTTTTTCGAGATTTAACAAATTTCTATTTTTTCACATTTTTTTTTTTTTATAAAACAAAATTTGTAAAGTTTTATTTAAATCTCTTATGTACGCCTCCATATTAAACTAGTATAGTTTTGCAACTGTTAAATTAATATTTTAAAATTTATGCAAATATTGTGGGTGCTTGGTGATGGTGCTGAATCGGAAATAAACGGGACAGTAAGCAGAAAGCACTCAAATGAATAAAACTTTAAGATCGAATTGTTGAAGCAGGAAATGAAAAGTGGCTGATGATGGGTATAACGATTACATTGACAACATTGACAACATTGACAATGTTGACTAGTTGGGGTGTATCCATATACATATGTATATACACATGTATATATACATATGTATATATTATACAAATGTAAAAGCATCAGTAGAATAGCAGGAAGGAAGGATATGAATGGAGTTGAGACTACACATAGTGTGGTACTTCTACTTTACGTATGTAGTAGTAACATTGTAGTACTAGTACCAGTTGGTAATAGAAGAAATACGAAGGCGGTCCCAAAACTACCCGACCTGACATGTAGATGGCGTCAGTAGTTTGATCTGAAAAAAATACTTTTGTGTAAAGTGGCAACCTTATAAAACATATGTTTTAAGTTTCAAGGTGCCACGTTGTTTAGTATTTGTCTTTTTGGAGCCATCGATAGTTAACGACCTCAGTGAATTTGTAAACATGGAAAAAATTGGTCACCGCTATGTAATTCAATACTTTCATTTGAAAGGCCTCAGTCCAACGAATATTAAAGCCGAACTAGATTCTACTCTGAGGGAGTCTGCTCCTTAGTTTACGACCATAAAATATTGGGTGGCAGAGTTTCAACGAGGTCGTACGAGATGCCAAGACGAACACCGTAGTGGTCAACCAATTGAGTTGGCCACACCAGAAACGGTTAAGAAAATCCAGAAAATTAGATGATCACCGGCTGAAGGTGCGTGAGCTAGGTGAAATTACAGGCATTACAAAAAGTGTTATACATCATCTGTTGACCGAAAATTTGGAGATGAAAAAGCTGTGTGCGAGATAGGTGCCGCGTATGCTCACAATAGAACAAAAACAACGTCGTGAAGATGTTTCTATAGAGGGTTTGGCGATGTTTCACAGTAAAAAAGTCGAGTTTTTGTGTCGATTCGTAACCATGGATGAGATATAATTCCACCACGTCACACCTGAGACAAAGGAGCAGTCATAAAAGTGGACTGAAAGGGGAGAATCGTGCCCCAAGAAAGCAAAGACAGTTCCATCTGCAGGCAAAGTGATGGAGTCTGTTTTTTTTTGGATGCACGTGGGATAATTTTTATTGATTATCTTCAAAAAGGAAAAACAATCAATGGCGAGTATTATGCTAATTTGTTGCAGCGTTTAAGTGATGAAATTAAAGAAAAAAGGCCGCATTCGGCGAAAAAGAAAGTGTTGTTTCATCGAGACAATGCACCAGTTCACGCATCCGTTATTTCGATGGCCAAAATCAATGAGTTAAAGCTCGAATTGCTTCAGCACGCAGCTTATTCGCCGGATTTAGCTTCTTCGGATTATATTTGCATTTGATAGATTTGCAAACAATGACGAGGTGGAGTCTGCGGTAGATGACTATTTCAATGAGCTAGGCAGTTCATACTATAAACAAGGTATTGTAGCTATAGAATATCGCTGGGAAAAGTGTATAGAGCTAAGAGGAGATTATGTTGAGAAATAAAGAAAAATGTTCCCACATTTGTTATGTTTTCTTTGTTAGGTTGAGTAGTTCTGGGACCGCCCCCGTAGTACATATATAAGAAAACTCATTTAAGCAGTTATCAAATAATTTTTTATATGTTTGGGTCTTTGGGAACATAAGGTATACATATTCGAGAAGCGAATTAATTTTTTTACATTGTATAGAGTGTTTTATTTGTGATATTAGCAAAGCTAATTCTCTACATCATTGATTAGAAAAATGAATTTTCTCAAGATGACCAATGAATTACATCGCAGTAAATATTCTAATTAAATGAAATACGTAGTAGAAGATCAGTAAATGTTCTATTCAGTTGTACTCACACACACATATACAGTTTAATTAGAACATTCTTAATGATTAAATATATTAATTATATAGAAAAAAAAAAGCACTTGTTCTGTCTCACACAAAAATATATCGACTCTCACATACTAATTCCCGTTGTTCTATAACACAAGAATTCGATAATATATACTTCGTATTGCATGTTTGCCTCTTCATTCCAATGCATGTCTAATAACAAAATAGCAATAAAATAAGGCGACAAGCAATCAGTGAATGATAGATATATCATACCAATGTACATTCTATGGCATACAATGGCGGATATGGTGCATCGATTTCTTTTTTTTTTTTTTGTGTGTATAATATTCACATACTACGATACATACGAGTATGTGCAATTAAATGAGCCTTTGAAGAAGAGTTTTCAATGTATCAATGAGTGAATGAGTGTGTGAGTATTAAGTAAGTGTATGTGGTTGAGGATGAATAAATGTGGGTAATGATGGTCAACCGACTGGCTAACAATACTAAAGTGCTTTCCAATGTAATGTACATATTTGTACATATGTATGTATGTGTGTACAATATGTAGTAGAAACATTGGTCGTCGTCACGATACGTTAGATACTTGTATGTAGGCATCAGGTTCTGTTTTTATTTGTGGCACTGTTGTTTTGTGGCCACAAACAACTCAGCCTACTAATTAGTAAGTAGTCCAGTGTTGGCCACTACTACTACTACTATGTACCACCATCACAATCGTTGTACTTTAATATTGCAAAATCTGAATGCATACTCTATTGTATAGACAATTCAAGTTACCTTCTGCTAGTATGAGACGAGTATGCAATTTTTTTTTCTTATATATTCAGTATCAGTATGCCTACATATAAGACCACATACCTACACTCACACATACCTATACATACTCGAATATCGTTAATATTTTTTTTTTTTTGTGTTTCTTTACTATTCCATTTGGTTTTTATTTTTATTACACGAATATGCTCGTAAACACACACACATACATAGTAGTAGTACATACAGTGCTGAGCTGTGTATAAGAATTCAGTGAAAACTCTACACAGTATGCACACATATACACAGATATATATATAAAAACTAAAATAAAATGAATAGAGAGAAATCGTTAACCAAAAAAAAAAAAAAAAAAAAAAGAGAAAAAGGGGTGATATGCAACAAAAAACAAACAAAAAATCAGGAAAAAATAAAGAATGGCAAACAAACATAGCCACTTCCGAACGGATGCGGAAACACAAGCGTCAGGTCGCCACGCTGTAAACGATAGAGAAGGAAATAAGTGGCGGACAACAGCTACAATGGAAATGGCGACATCAGCACCAGCAAAAGAAGTTCATGTGCTTAAGCTTAACTGGGGTAACATCGAGTGCATATAGAGTGTCATCCGCAGAGTGTAATCGAGTGAGGTATACATTTACCATATGGGTTATGGTGCATGGACACATTCACATTTAGCATATGTAGGTATATGTATATGGTTATACATACACATACACATGCATATCGAGCAGAATATATGGTCAGAATATTGGAATTTGTCATTTTCTTCTTCTTTTTTTATTACTTCCATTGTCTTTTTCATTCTTTTCCCCTTCATAATGTTTCTTATACACATTGCTTTGCAAAAAAAAAAAATTACTTTAAGTCGTTTTCTATGGTCAATGTAGTCAATGAAATAGCCAACAATATCTAATATATAGATATTGAACTACTTGCTTAATTGTCACTTTAAAATTGAGCAAGTTGAATAAAATCGAAAAGAGTTTCACTTTTAACTAATCGTATTAAAAGTTTAAATACGTAACCAGAAAGCAATTCCCAGAACATTAAAAGAACATGTATGCGAGAAATTGTGTCAACACAAAATTAATGTGCCACCATTTGATGCCTCAAGAATGGATTCTGAGGCATCTACATGGTTATTTCTGGATTTTCAGTTATTTTTTGTGCTCAATTTGTATGGCAACCAATTCAAGGTATCGAGATAGAACGGAAGTATGCTCGAAAAAATATTGGAGAGGTAAAACTAATGTGGTTTGGAGGAAAATGTAATCCTCCCATAGACTTTACTAAGTAGCTAAGAGGCTGTTTTGTCAATTTTCTAATGGTTTGTAGTTCATTTTGTATGGCAGCGCCCTGAAGGAGTTCACATAGAGAGTAAGTATGGTCGAAAGAAACACTGAGAATGTAAAAATAAAGCAAGTCCCAGTGCCGCAGCTCAGTGGTTAATGCGTTGGCCTTCTGGTTTGTAGGTCGTCCTTTTGTGACATACAAGAGTTCTGCCGTTCAGAATCGGCTAATATAAGTAGGTCCCTTCTAATGCTGTCGAAATTTAACACGCACAACAGTATTGGAAGAGAAGCTCAGTGGTATCACAATGGGCCTTTCTGGCCTAAGTATGTCTTCTCAAAGAGAGGGCAGCCACATAACCTAACCTAACCTAACCCAGTTACATTTCATTCTCCTAAAGGCGATTCCTGGGCAGCTATAGAGATTATTGTCGATTTCCATGTGTTTAAAGCTCATTTTGTATGGGAGCATTTTTAAGAGATCAAAATAGGTGTTAATATGTATCAAGAAAATCTTATTATGAAGAAATTAATAGAGGTCGGTCATATATTCGCTATGGGGGCTAAAGTGCTGGAAGCGTATTCTATAAACATTTCGATTGGAGGAGTAGATATTGCAGTAGGAAAAGTAATAGCTGTCGGTCTTACTTTTAAATCCTCTCATGGCAACACCAGGATTTAAAAGGGAGCAAATTACCTATGATGAAGAAATGAATGGATTTCGGTCATATATTTGGTCGCTATGTGGTCCAAAGTGCTGGGAGCGTATTTTATAGACATTTCAATTGAAGGATTGGATATTGCAGAAGGAAAAGTATTAGGTTTTGGTCTTACTTTTAAATCCTCTCATGGTAACACCAGGAGGGGAAAGGAAGCAAATTTTATAAGATCCTCAATTTTGTAGGGCAACCTCCTTAAGTATTGAAAATAGGGGATAAGCAAGTTTGGAAGAAATGTTGAGAAAAGAAAATGAACGAGCTTCGATCATACACTTGACTCTTCTAGAGGCAACTTCAAGGAGTGAATGGAACAAATTTTATAAAATCATCAATTTTGTATGATAGCACCGCTAAGGGGTAGAGATCGTAAGTAGATTTCAGAAAATTGTTGAGCAAAGAAAATTGATGGGAGTCGGTCATACGTTTGATCCACCCAGAGCTGAGGTTTTATGGTTAAATAATACGAAATACGTTTCAACAAGTTTCTAATACAAATTTTGGATAAGACTTTTAGTACTGCTCTACTTTAAACAGAAATTTTAAAAAATACACCAACAACAACATAGATACTCCTCAACTATTTGATGAGAGAAATGATTTTCCGTTTGAATTCCATCAGATCGACTAAAATGTAAATTTGTTTCCCTTTTTCATATGATTTGGTTCAGTTATTGCTTTTTGAAGCATTTTAAGCAATTGATCTAATGGAATTTGCTTCATCTCTACTTTCTTCTGTCTTTAAAATTTCTTGTGACACAACGTAAAAATTCGCCAAAAAATTCCACCTTCTTCAACAACATTCAAATTAGAGCACAACCAGATACCAAGTAGAGAGAGGGAGAGCAGTGTGAATATATTGTAAAATATCAACAGTTATTGCCAATATGTACAACAAAAACAACAACAACAACAACAAAAATAGAAGACGAAGAAAAGAAAGTAACGAAAATCAAATTAAAAATGAAAAACAAAATGAAAAGCAACGCCAATATATAGCCCAACAAACAAGAGTCTTATACAGAGATGAGATGCAAACAAGATGGGCATGCCAATATACCCAAAATGCCTGAGTAGCTACATAGTTACATAATTTTAGTGCCGCTGTAGGTTGGGTGGTTGTTAATGTGTTTGCATTACGTGTGCATATTTACCACAATCACTTTTATCCAGATTATTCACAAATAGGCACAAAGCACGATTTAGCGGGGGCGGTGGTTTTAATCAATTTTTTTTGCTTCTTCTTCTTCTTCTTCTTCTTCTTCTACTTTAAAGCGCCTCCGACCAAAGGCAATGCTCACAATAAAATCACTCCATTGCTGAAAGTATTCTGTGCTGTGCGACCGACTGCTTGAGGGGGGAGAGGTAGGCGACATCACAAAAAGCCTTTGGCGGTGCCGTGATTTGCCCTCAGGTAAATATTTTTTCAGTTTTCGCTTTTCTTTGTACTATTTCGCGGCATTCTTTTGGCATTATTTCGCTGTGTATTTGTAATGGTGTATACCAACATAATTTCATATTTACAAAGTCTTTTCAGCCGAAGAAGAAAAGTGAAATAAAAATATTATGCTGACAAACAACGAACGCACAGGTGAGTTGAAAAATCGAAAAGATATAAAGAAACTGCTATATATCCTTCGAAAAAAAAAAAATGTTCCTTAACTGTGCTTCTGGCTTTAGCAACAGCTAAACTAAGCAACAACTAGTGCATCATAAAATCCATCAGCGTTGTCATCAAAGGCAATGCTTTTACATTAGAGATGATTTTGTTGATTTTCTTTATTTTTTTGAATGACACCTTTTGGTTTTTACTTTATTTTTTTTTTTTGCCTCCCAAACAGCAGCAACAGTGGCAATACGAATACTATTGAAAAACGCTTAAGAAGCATTTTTATTATGCGCCTTGCCTACTTTACCTGCTTGCCTGCATATAATCGTTATATAGAATTTTTTTTTTCTTTTTCTTATTTTCTATTGTTTTCTCTCAATTTTTTTTCTATGCTTTCCGTTCCAACTGCTTTTCATGTTTTTTGCCATTTTTTTTTTGTTCTTTTTCATTTTATATTCATTCAGTACAAGGACGAAAAAAAAATAAATATGTATCAGCAACCAGTATGTCTATTATCCTGCATACCGTTCACGTCAATGAGGCGACACTATGAATACTGGGTGCGGCTTTTGTCGTGCACTTTTGAATTTTTGTTTGTTTTTAATTAATTGCTGAACTCACACAAAAATGCTT
Organism: Megamerina dolium; assembly: GCA_963854835.1. NCBI lineage: Eukaryota > Metazoa > Arthropoda > Insecta > Diptera > Megamerinidae > Megamerina > Megamerina dolium. The sequence goes on from OY978525.1 coordinate 2,198,327, forward strand.
TCGTATGTGCGGTCACTCAGAATATTATACCTTACGTATTTGCATACAAAAAGAGGCAGAAGGGTGGGGGAATTAAAATTTTTGTTCTGGGTTGCTTTACAAAAAACAACAAAAATGCTTGGAATTAGTGTCCAACTGGTATACCTGCGTGCCGAAAAACGATTTACGAGTACACTAAAGACCGTCGAGATTATAGATTAACGTCAGGATGAAACAGAAAAATACAGAAAAGCAAACAATCCAAAAGAAATACATATACAAAAAAAAAACGCGAAAATGTAACATGAAATTTGATTTTACATACTCGTATTAAAGCCATCATTATCAAAAATAAGACCATTGACATAATATATATTCTAAAAATTCAATTTGAATACATTCAATTTATGGGCTTCGAGAGTCAGAGCCATACAAAAGTATGTTTTTAAATGCATTTTTTCACACTTTTCGTACCGAAATATAAAGTAAATAAGGTGAAACTTCGCACAGAACACTCTATTTGCTAATGAATGGCTTAATTCGAAAATGGGCGTCATAGGATGAAAACCACGTCTACCTCTCATACAAAAGTATGTTTTCAAATGTATGTTTTCACATTTTTTGTAATAAAATATAAAGTAAACATGATGAAACTCAGGACACATAATTATATTGGGCAATCAATTATCTAAGTTAAAAATGGACGTAATAGAATGAAAACTACGCCTACCTCCCATACAAAAGTAGGTTTTCAAACTTATGTTTTCACACTTTTCGTATCAAAATATAAAGTAAGCAAGATGAAACCTGGCACATAAGACTATATTTGCTAATAAATGGCTCAGTTTGAAAATGAACGTAATAGGATGAAAACCACGCCTACCTCCCATACAAAAGTAGTTTTTCAATTGAATGTTTTCACATTTTTTGTAATGAAATATAGAGTAAACATGATGAAACTTAGTCTATAGAACTACATTTTGTAACAAATGATTTAGATTAGAAATGGGCGTAATAGGATAAAAACTACGCCTACCTCCCATACAAAAGTATGTATTAAAACTTATGTTTTCACACTTTTTCGTATCAAAATATAAAGTAAACAAGGTGAAACCTGGCATGTAAGACTATATTTGCTAATGAATGGCTCAGTTCGAAAATGGGCGTAATAAGATGGAAACCACGCCTACCTCTCATACAAAAGTAAGTTTTCAAATTAATGTTTTCATACTTTTCGTGTGAAAGTATTAAGTAAACATGATGAAACTCAGTGCACATGATTATATTGAGTAATTAATTGTCTAAGATAAAAATGGGCATAATAGGATGAAAACTACGCTTATCTTCCATACAAAAGTATGTTTCGGTATTTACTTTTTTGAAATTTCCGCACGAAAAGATAAAGTTATCAAGCCCAAACTTGGTACACACAATTATATTTAAAAACTAATGGAAAATTTTAAAAATAAGCAAAATAGACTGAAAATCACGCCTAGCTCCCATACAAAAATATGCTTACAAATGCAAGTTTTCACAATTTCTTTAGAACTAAGGTTCAGAACATATAATAATTTTTATCAACGTGCGAGTATTTTCAAAAATGGGCGTTATTGAACAAAAATCACACCTACTTCTTTACAAAAAAATTATTTTATAAAGCTATTTCTATCTATTTTTTATATCGCAGTTATCTAAGGTGGCGATTTTTCAATTTTCGATGAACAAATTAGCTAAAAAATTTCGATTTTCTTATTTGTAGCAAACAAATTTAATTACATGATGTAATATGTTAATATATCTAAAGTGTTTATAGTTCAATTCAATGCAATTTCTTAATATTTAATACCACATTGAATGTACTAACCTCAAAATCAAAAGTAATGCGTCGATTAGCCATTAAAAAGATTTGTGGTTTGCTTTCGAAAATATAATACACACACACACACATACACACACAAATATTTTTTTATCTTATTACAGCATTTCTGGCAGGCCGAGAAGATGTTAATCATAGTTAAGTTAAAATACCAAAAACTATTATTTTGTTGGCAACAGCATCAGCAACACAATTAACATTATGCTAGAGTATAGTATAGTCACAAGAATACTCGTAGACATGCATGAGATACGCAAAATGTACTAGCATCAAACCAACAACAACAACAGCATATGTACATAAGTATCAAGAGCGTCACAATGGTGTTGCTGTTTACTAGCTACACACACAGCTCCTATTACGATATCCGCATTAGCAGACACTGCTGCTGCTGCTGCTGCTGCTATTGCTGCTGTTGATGGCACCGCATTGAGTATCGTACTTCCCATGCGGTTCTACGCTCAATGCCTTGGCATCTGCTTATCTTCATTTAAATATTAAACGAATTTGCAAATATTATGTGTAGTAGTAGTTGGCGGCAGCAGCCGTTAGCTTTCGAGTGGGGTACTACAATATGGAGATATATTCGTATGCACGGCTCAAGGGTACATGTTACATACTACTTATACGCAGTAGCTACTCAATTTTGGAAATGAGGCCGTCGTTTGCTGTTTTTTTTTTTTTTTGCTTCTTTTTTTGGCTTTTGATGCCTTGGGGGTTCTACTAGTTTCAAATGCCGTTATTCATAGTTGTAATATATGTTCTTCTTATGTACATTTTCGCAGTACATATTCTAATTTTCTACAATTTATTCTATCTGCTCCATTTTCTTGGTTAAAACTAATTTCTAATATGTTTGCCTGCGTTTTTCATTTTTTTTTGGCATTACAAATCGTACTCGTACTTTTGCCATTGATATACACAAACATACACATATACAGTCGGATGCCGATGCAAAGTAAGAGCATTGGTAACCGAGTATAGAAACCAAATTTAACCAACGTATCTTCAGCTTATGCATGTGTACCATGACAATGTGTGCGTGTGGCTGTGTGTGTGTGGTTGTGTGTGTATAGATGTGTGGCACCACAAAGTCTTACAGTCGAGTAAGCAACGCAATTATTTATCTTTTCTCACGCCGTCGCCATCATAGCAGCAACAGCTAACACAAAGAAATTTATAACAAGAAACTTGTAAGCCATACACACACACATACACACATGCATATCTGAAAGTCAAAACGAAGCCATGAGAAGCCAAGCCAAATCACGAATATATACTTGTGCCATACATTCAAACACATACATATACATTAATACAATTCAGAAGAAAATTTATGTTACTGCGAGTCAAGTCAAGACGAGTTGAGTCGTGTTGAATTGACTCGCATCGAGTCGAGTTCAGCTGTTTATTGCCTTGCTTTGATTTTGGGTTTTTTTGGTTTCTTCATAGTGTATGCTGTTTGCTTACTTAACAGAGAGAGAGAGAGAGACAGAGAGGTGCTATGATTTGAAAATGATATTTTTCATTTTATGCTCACCAAAAATATGTGCTCAGAAGATTTATATACAAACGATTGTAGTATATCCTAAATTATTTAAAGCATACATACACACACACACACACCCGTGGATGGTGTTAGAAAATTTGATATAAATACTGGCAATTAATAAACTGGCCAATTTAATGGTGTGATAGTTATTAATTGACGTACAAACATCCCTCCACACACCCTGTATAATTTATTTATATGCAAAGTTTTAAGCGAAATCTATTTGATAAGCAATTTATATGGATTCATTTAGAATTTAATTGAATTTAAAGTCTAAAGTCTGAAGAAGCAGAAAAGCACAAATGCTTTGCTTTAAACTTCATGCAGTACATTTATTGAAGGAATTGAGCCACAATGTATCAAATGATAAGGTCTTACTATTTAAACTCAAAACAACAAAGCTCCAGGACAAGACAATATCTTGCCTGAGCTGTTAAAAGCAGATCTCGAAACCAGCGCAAGCATAATATACCCCTTAGCAGAAAAATTCTGGGCCAACGGTGACCTCCCTGATGAACTCAAGGAAGATGTGATTGTTAAAATCACCTCACCAAATGCAAGAATTAGAAGGGCACAACCTTGCTCAATATGATCAACAAAATTGTGAGACAAATCATAAACAAAAAGACTTTCCGCTGTACTGTAACCAGAACTCAGACAGGAGCAGGCAGGCTTCAGAGCAAACCGTTGATGCATCGATCACATCGATCAACAGTCGTCGAGTTATAGTTGAGCAATCAGTTGAGTGGAGGACCCCACTCTATCTCATCTTTATCGACTTTCAAAAAGCATTTGACACGATACACCACGGTGCTATTCGTAGCACTCAGGAAAGCAAAGCGATCTCATCAAAACTAATTAAACTCTACACAGATGCAGGCCATCGGATAATGCATGAACAAATTCGGGATGACAGAATTAAAGTGTTAACAGCTGTGCGACAAGGCTGTGTTCTTTCACCTCTGCTGTTCAACATGGTGTTGGAGGATGTCATCATGGAAACTACCACGATACCTGGAAGCGAACACCTGTTTGGGGACTGCAAGGAGGCCATCTGACGGACTTCGACTTCGCAGACGATATTTGCCTGCTATCACATATCTACCTTGACATGACAGCGAAAATCCAAGCAGTACAAAAAGCAGCCGCGAAAGCCGGACAGGCGTTTACTATGCCGAAAAGCAAAACTATGCATAAACACACAAAACACTCACAAATTTGCAATTGACTGCATTGAACTGGAGGAGGTACAATCTTTCTGCTACTTAAAAAAAAAGGGGTCTTTGGCCGAGCTTTTTTTCCATTACTGGTGTGCGTGTTAAATTTTGGACAGTATTAGAGGGACCTACTTATTTCACCCGGATCCGAACGGCAGAACTCTTGCGACATCACTTCTTCTGAGCTTTGCCACAGAGTTCTTTTAGAAGCTTTTCCATGGCGAATTGTTACTGCCGGAAGAATTGTTAATTGCTTGCCGACAGGTGAGTACCATTCGAAAGAAAAATCTTTTCGACATTAAATTTGTTATGCTTCAGCCGGGGATTGAACCTACGACCTACAGATCAGAAGGCCAACACACTAACCACTGAGCTACGGCACCCGACTTTCTGCTATCTGGGCAGCGTTATCTCGGTGACCAATGGTTCTAGCGGAGATATCAAAAGCCAAATAACAAAGGCAACGGTGCAATTCGGCTCGCTGCAAACATTTGGTACGCATCGCACATATCACAGCACACAAAATTGAAAATATTCAATTTAATCGTCAAACCATCTTTATTATATGGAAGCGGCGACGTGGAATGCTGCAGCAGCTGATATGAACTCAGTACAAGTCTTCGTAAACCGTTGCCTACTAAAAATTCTAAAAACATACTGACCAAATACTATATCAAACGCTGTCTTATGGGCCAGAACCCAGCAAAAGCCAGTTCAATTGGAGATCCGAAAAAGAAAATGGAGCTGGATCGGCCACGTTCTGCGTAGGAAGAGCGGCGACCTAACAAGGACTACGATTGACTCAAACCCCCAAGGAACTCGTAGACGAGGAAGAGTAACGAACACCTGGAGACGACTATTAGAGTTGGAAACCCGTGCTATATGCCCTAGCTGGAATGAAGTGAAGAGACTGGCGCAAAATAGACCCGAATGGAAGAAATTCGTTGTGGCCTAGCCAGCCTGGAACCCTAGGAATATAGATGGATGGATTTAAACGCACGCATTTGCTTAAAAAAACATTTTAAAGCAATTGCTTAAGTTAAATGACTATATGCTTGAAATTATTCCCATTAAAAAAACTACGCAATGTTCAGAAATATTAAAAAGCATTTTAAATTTATGAGAAAAATATGTATACACAAAGCAAAAAAAAAAAAAAAAAAATCAGAAAATTCTCATAACACACAAATGAATAAATAAACTTGCTACATTGCATCCGACATAAATGAGAAGCTTAACTACTTAGTTATACCTGCATGCTAATATAAACGTACTTGCATAAATGCGTACATGCATATGATGATACGTATGTATGTATAGATGTAGTTGTGCTCTATACTTGAAAGTCATATACAAATTACATGTAAAGGGGTGGTCATTCAATTGTACACTTAGCTATATATTTATTCATCCTTGTTATACACTTGTATGGGAAAGTATAAATGGCAAAATGTACGTACGTACGTACGTACGTATTTGTGCATTCGTTAATTTCATTCATTATTTAGAGGTTTTTCTACATTTTCTAAACACGCATAGTCAGGCAAATGCATACGCATACACATCATGTGAAATTGTAACAATTTCATATTCAAAAAATTGTTAGTAAGTACACTGAATATAAACCCCCATATCTACGCAAGCAAACGCATGCGCAGACGCATAAATAATCTAAGTTGTATATAGTTATGAGATAATTTGTATGAGTACTCATATGTTCTTGCCTTTAATTAGCCTAAGCTAAAAGAGAGAGTGAGAGAGAGAGAGAGTGGTGCACACCATCATGAGATTGAATAATATTTTGCATATGAATGAAGTATATAGAATATATAGGAACTATATGCGATACATACAAATATCAATTGTATACAGTTTTTGCGTTTTCATATTAGATTCACGTATGCTTTTGAATATAAACACTCGCAAAGACACCCTTACTCAACGTCGTACATAAACTTTCAATCTTATTGCATATGTAATTCTACGTATTTCATTTTCAGCAAGGAGGTAACAATATTTTTTGCGATGTTACAACATATTTTGCAATTATGCTGTTGCCAAGTAAAGCAAAAAAAAAAAAAAATTGGAAAATAAGAAGAAGAAGAAATGAATGAATACAATTTGTATTTATAAGGGTAGAAATATGCTTTTAAATTAGTTCCAAAATTTTAAAACCACAATTATTAAAGGCAATTTTCACAGTACCAAGTTAACTCATAGTTTTTAGTATCAAAATTGATAACTAACTGTATTCTATGAGTTAATTTGCTACCGTGAAAACGACCCTAAATGTATAATCTTGGATATGAGTAGATAATTTAAATAATATTTAGTATTTATGCCTCATCAGTTACTAGGAATACTGTACAGGAGCTTTAAAAAATGTTAAAATAATTTGTGAAAGTTCGACTTAAATTTAAGTACCATAGATATCATACAACTATGAAATATCGAGAGATAAACTTCCGCAAAACCATATTTTTGTATGAGAGGTAGGAGTAATTTTCATCGGAAAAAGCTGATTTTTCAACATACTCGCTTGTTAATGAAAATATTCGTATAGGCCAATATTAAAGTAGATAACTTTATTATTTTTACGTAAAATGTATGAAAATGAATATTCGAAAAAAACACTTTTGTATGACATGTAGGTGTGATTTTCATCCAGTTGCATTGATTATCAATCTCATTGATTGATTAGTAAAAATAATCATATATACCGATTTTAAGTTTGAGAACATTACATTTTTACACGAATAATGGGATAATATACATTTGAAAACATACTTTTGTATGGGAGGTAGGTGTAGTTTTCAACCAATTCTATCCTATCTTACAGAAATACAATTATTAGCTAATATAAACATAAGTACCAAATTTCAGTGGGATAACTTTATATATTCACGCAAAGTGTGTGAAAATAAATATTCGAAAGCACATTTTTGTATGGCATGTAGGTGTGATTTTCATTCAATTGCATTGATTCTTAAACTTATTCAGTAATTAGTAAAAAATAATCATATGAGATGAGTTTCAGTTTGAAAACACTACATTCTCGCAAGAAAAATGTGAAAATATACATATGAAAACATACTTTTCTATGGGAGGTACTTGTAGTTTTCAACCGATTCTACCCAATCTTACACAAATACATCAGTTAGCTCATATAATCATATGTACCAAGTTTAGTTGAATAATTTTATATTTTCATGCAAATAAATGTGAAAAGATGCATTTGAAAACATATTTTTATATGGGAGATGGTCATAATTTTTACTCGATTACGCTCATTTTCAAACTCATTATTTTATTGATGAAAATAATCATATGTACCAATTTTCATCAAAATTCCTTGATAATTACGACAGTTTTCATGGTAACAGATTGAAAGATGTATAGGCAGACATGACTAAATTGACTCAAATCGTGATTCTGATCCATAATATGTATGCTATTCCAATCCTTCAACTTTCTTTATGCTTATTACATATGGAAGCACAAACTCAACAAACTCTCAACAGACCCTTAGAGTGCAAGGTCCAAAACAAGTGTAAGTTGTATAAAAAAAAAAACACTAATAGGAAAATAAATTTGATAACTGATAAAATGCAATTTTAAGTTGCATATAATGGTCCAATAAGAAATTCGTATAAATTTATGATGCTACTTACTGAAAGTGTACGTTAACATTGCCAAAGCTGCCGTCGATGTGAATTCATATATTAAAGCTCAAGAATAGCTCATTTACAACTCGATGCAGATGCTGAAAATACGAATAAAAAAAATTAAAAGGTTAAAATTTAAATTAATATAATTGAATTGATTTCAAAAAAAATTATGTCTTCGAACTATTTCGGCGACACTTGTTTAAAGTTTTTATCACAGATGTTAGGAAGAAATGTTAAAGAAATGTTCCCTAAGTTACTCATTAGATCTATGATTATTTTCGAAATATAAATTATAATGCTAAAATATTTTTTTTTTTTTAATATATAATTTATTATTCTGCAGACTTCCATTGAAATTTATAGTGGTTGTCATTTGAAGAAAGTATTAACGAAATTGTTTTTCATGAAAAATGTCATACCAATCACATTAAGGCACCCTTCAATATACAATAAAAATAAAAGTTCACTATATCATTATCGATTGATTTTAAAGTTGGTAAGTTTGTATTTGTATTTTTTATTTCTTTTTTATTTAATATATATTTTTTTATGGCAAAAATTTACACCTATCGTAGGATGCATTCAAATACACTATATGTAGGTAGATATATTTGAGTTGTGTGTTCAATGACAATGGCATGATGTACACGTATGTATGGATATGTGGACTTGTTTTTAGTAATGGAAATTACACAAAAGGACACATGTTAGTGATATATCGTCTCCTACTTGCATATATGTACGTACAATACATATATGCATATTACGAGTGAGTAAGTGCATAAAACCAAAACACATACTGATACATATGTATATGTATATGTATGAACCAACGTAATGTGCATGTATGTATACATACGTAAAAACATGTAGGTACATTTGCAAGCATTTGCTTATAAAATTGGTAGTACATGCCAAATATATGAGTATGGGAAAACACTTATACGCCTGGATGTATGCATATACTCGAAGGTACACGTATTGTACGTTATTTTATTACGCATACTCACGCAGCGTATATTCATACACATTACTGAGTGGATGAATAAGTACAAGTACTTTCACAGCAACATGGCAATGTGATTATTTTAGTAGTGTAGCGTATATATGTAGCTAACATTACAACAATTTTTTTTTTATTGTTTGTTGCGCAAGTACTTACTTATGTTCATACAATACAAGCATATATATGTGCGTATATACAAAAAAAAAAAAATAATAATAAAAAAAATCATAGTGAATAAGCAAAACCAAACAACTTTTATGTATATTTTTATCCCTATGAATAGCAAAATAATATATTGTTGCAGTGACAGTGGTTTATGTGCATTTTAGGCATTTTATTTTTTTGTAGTCTATGAACCATATAAATGGATATAGACTGTAATCGTTAGACCCATGATAAACTACCGTCTGAGAAAACTGCATATGGCTTCAAACTATTGTACCAACAGCAACTAAGCGTGCATGTCCAACAGTATCATTTGAAGTTCTCTTGTAACTTACAACTCTTCACATTCGCATTCAGTTCCAAGCAAAGTGGGCTATCATGAGAATGACTGCTGTTAATAGCGGATCAAGCAGATGTATGGACCGCAAGAAATATGATGTTCTAATAAAACAACATCCTGAATGCCGGAATGCCGAGGGACTCCATACATATGGAATTCAGCTTTACTAAGCGATTCCAAAAAGAGATCAGTAATAAAAATAAATGAGAATGTATATCTAAAACATACGCGATAAACCAGATTATGATAACATGGTTTACGGATAGCTGCTTGACTAATGAATGGGTCGGAGCAGGAGTCATAGGGACGAGGATAAAATACTCGAAGCTTTCAGGTAAAAATACTACTGTCTTTCAAGCGGATATATACGCAATTGAGAGGTGTGCCCACTTCAACATCATGCGCCAATACCGGAATAGAAGGATTACAATTCTGACAGACAGTCAGGCTGCTATCAAGACACTGAACATTAACCAGGTGAAATCAAAACTGGTGTGGGAATGTTTTGACAAGCTAAATAAACGTGGTAATAATAACCAATTATGGATGCTTTGAGTTTCAGGACATATTGGAGTCGGAAGCTTGCCGGGAAGGCAGCAGCAACACCCTTTGTAGGCCCAGAACCGTTCTGTGGTCTGGGCAAAGGAGCTTTATCCATGCTCATTAAAAGGAGTGAAGAATCAGAATAATAATCATTCTGGGAAAACCTACCAGGGTTATCACAATCCAAGACACTTTAAGGGACCTATAACCTAAAACGACTTGAGGAATGTATCAGTTTAAACAAGAATAATATATAGGAATCATCACGGTATTATTGACATGACACTGCAGGCTGAATTATCATCTAACGAAAGTGGGAATCTTCTCGGATAGAAATCTGCCGAAATATACAGCGAGAAGAATGAAACTGCAAAACATGTGTTGGGCACGTACCCAGTACTTATGCACACAAGAAAGAAAAACTTCGAGGAATTTATAATACCGGAAAAGCTGCTGAAGTCTATTAGGGTAGGATCTATAATAAACTTCCTTATGGATGCTGGACATAGATAAATACTCTAGTCCATGATGGGGTGAACAATTGACCTTGGGTCGCAGTACAATACAAACCTCTAATAATAATAATAATAATAATAATAATAATAATAATAATAATAATAATAATAATATTAATAAGAGCCATATACTCGTAGAGTCTGCAGATATGCAAGAGTCGTAGTAAATATTAAGTATTCAAAAAGATTAACGCCTCATAGCCAAATTACTTACAAAAGCTACAAAAAATATTCTAATGGCAACACAAAAGTGAAGTACAAGGTTCGCCTTTGGAAGCACTTATATTTTTGATGAATATTAGACCCATTTTTCAAGAGTTTTTTTTTCAAAAATTAGGCAAAAATTTCAAAAAATAATGTTAAAGAATTAAATCAAAAATTCTAAGTAAAAAAAACACATAATCCACATCATCCCATTAATACGTACACACAGTACCATTAAAATGTAATATGAAACCTAACAATAAAAAGAAATTAATAATAAAAGTCAAACTTCTAAAGTTGTTGATCCTGATTCTGATTAAAACACATTAGCAAAGCAATTTAAACCACCTATTGGTATAAGACAAAGTAGCAAGTGGCGTGTAGTAAAATATAAAGCAACTGCCTACATGCATAACATTCCCAGAGTACGATTTCAACGCAAACAGACAAGTAAATAATTTAAGTAAATAAATAAAATGTTGCCACATAAATGGACGTATGCGTATGTATGAATGTATTTATGTACATTCGAGTGGATAAAAGTGTTTCCATAGAATAATTCGCAAATTGTTTTCTTTTTTTTTGCTGTTGTTTTACTTTGTCAATTGTATATCCACCCCCACACAGATTTACTCGCCCTAATGTATATATGATTTTTTTTTTATTATATTATTATTACTTTATTTCCATGTTCTGTTTTGTTTTTTGTTTGCTTTATTTACATACATACATATAATATGTCCTTTCTGTCTTTCCTTTATCAACTCCTTGTGTACAGCCTGCTACTCTTCGCTTATTTACCCCAACATATCATCACTATTATGCCTATTGTTAGTACTCATTGTTAGCTTATCTTCTTGTAGTTGTTGGTGGTGTTCTGTAGTTTTTGTTGTTGTTGTTGTTGTTTGCTTTGTTTGATATTTGTTGCGCATTTGAATACTACCCCAAAAAAATCTTTTTATGTTGCACTTATTGTTTGTTATTTCGTTTCTTTTCTTTACAAGTTGTCGTTTTTATTATTATTGTTGCTGTGCTGTGATGCCCTTTTCTCGTAAGTGTATGTGCCATTTTTGTTTTTTTGCATACATAGTAGGTACTATATGTAAATATGTAGGTAGAATAGTAGTAAGAACAACAATAATAATAACATGAACAATGTATGACGCTATGACATTGTCGTCTGGCATATGGCAGCTATATGTGTAAGTTATAGTAATGTCATTTTTGTTTGATTGTATATTCTTACTACTATTTATTTGTTTTTTTTTTTTTTTGTGTGTATACAAGTATGAGGTGTAGGTACTCATATGTACATATTTGATTGTAAGAAATGAAAACAACAACAAAAAAATTAGTTCTTCACATTGTTATAATAGTTGGCTAAATGTCTATTTGATTGTCATACGAGTACATAACAGTTATGTGGTAGGTATACTACCTATTTTACTTCACATAAAGGCCGACAAGTGTTAGTAAATATGTATTTAAATGCTTTTAGAGGAACAACTAAATTATGATAAGGACTTACAGACAATACGCAGTGACTATATATAAGAAATCTTTCAATTGTAACAGCAGCAAGTATTATAAGTAAAATTTTAGTGTTGTCTCTAATTTATTTATTCATTCTACATTGGACAGCACTACATGTACAAGCTATGGATATGCTTAAAGCAGATTAAGTGCATAAATTCATATTAGTACTCATATGATTATAAAATACTGACCAAAACTTAATGGTGAACAAGAATCTCCCCAAAAATTCTTCAAAGCCAATAGAGCTCTTCTATTTTTCCCTTTTTTTTGGCGTGCATTAGTCGACCTCTTTTTGTCCACAAAAAATAAGATACAACCCAAAAGCAAATCAGAGAAAAATTTTAAATCTAAATTTACTAAATAATTTTCCCCTGATGTCTAATATGTATCAAAATCGTTAATCGAGTCAATTTAGACATATCTGTCTTCCTGTTCGTATGGTAGCTCTCGTAATTATAAAGCAAAATCGCTCAAAATTGGTACATATAGTTATTTTTATCAATAAATTGATAACTTTTATGAATACTTGAAAGTCGATGTAAATCACATCTACCTCCCATATAAAAGTATGTTTTGTGGTGTGATATGTTCACATTTTACCCACAAATGTAGAGCTATCGAGCTGAAATTTAATATATAAACTTTGCTTTATGAATTAACCGATATATTTACAAATGAATATAATCGGGTAAAACCCTTGAGTATTTGCCATACAAAAGTATGTTTTGTGGTGTGATATGTTCACATTGTACCCACAAAAGTAGAGTTATCGAGCTGAAATTTAATATATGAACTTTGCTTTATGAATGAACACATATATTTGAAAATGAATATAATCCGATAAAACCCCTGAGTATTTGCCATACAAAAGTATGTTTTGGGTTGTGATATGTTCACATTGTGCCCACAAATGTAGAGCTATCAAGTTGAAATTTAAAATATGAACTTTGCTTTATGAATGAACAGATATATTTGAAAAAGAATATAATCGGATAAAATCCCAGAGTATTTTCCATACAAAAGTGTGAATTGGGATGTGATATGTTCACATTGTCCCCACAAATGTAGAGCTATCAAGCTGAAATTTAATAAATGAACTTTGCTTTATGAATGAACACATATATTTGAAAATGAATATAATCGGATAAAACCCCTGAGTATTTGCCATACAAAAGTATGTTTTGGGTTGTGATATGTTCACATTGTGCCCACAAATGTAGAGCTATCGAGCTGAAATTTTATACATAGACTTTGCTATATGAATGAACAGATATATTTGAAAATAAATCTATTCGGGTAAAACCCCTGAGTATTTCCTATACAAAAGTATGTTTTCGGTTGTGATATGTTCACTTTGTACCCACAAGTGCAGTGCTATCGAGCTGATACTCAGTATGTAAAGTTTATTTGATCAAAGAATATACATATTCGAAAATGATTGTGGTCGCATACAAATCACTCCTATCTCCCATACAAAAATATATCTTGATATGTGCTATTTGTGCTATTTTATGTGCTATTTGCACACTGTGCCCATAAATCTAAAGTTATCACACTAAAACTCACTGTATAAAGTTTCTTTTGTTAGCAAATAGCAATATTTGAAAATTAACGTAATCGGATCAAAATCACACATATCTCCCATACAAATGTTTGGCTTTGGGTAGTGATATTTTCACAATTTGTCTATAAAATCGAGAACATAATGGTTGTCAATAAAAGCAATACATCCAGGAAACTATCTTATCCTATGAACCATTTCCCAATTTGTATCCTCACAATGCTTCCTAGAGAATTCATGCTAAAATCATACACTCCACTTACTCTAGCAATGGCTCTTATTGCATTAGAGGGTATTAATACTAAAAAAATATTACTTCAGCATCGTCATCTGAATTGAACCTAATCTACGTACATAGTATAATTTATAGATCTTAATTATATGAAGAAGGCTTGAAATTTTTGCAACGTTAATTGCATGAGTATTTTATTAAATTCATTTAAGTTGAATGTGTATATCATTTCATATAACTAGTATAGGGATGCGCTCCAATTACAGAAAAAAGGGACTATTCATATATATACAAAGAATGAATTAAATTGCATACATGAACTCAATTATATATTGAAGTAAAAAAAAAAAAAATGTAGATTATATTCATGATATTTATCCTTTCTATGATTTGAAGTGGTTTTCTTTTTTTTTTCTTCTTTTTTTTTCATTGACATTTCTGATGAGTTTTTAACATTATTAAGTTCTACCACAAACGCATTTATTATCATAGCACTGCGTTGATAAATTTTTTTTTTTCTTGTGTGTGTGGCAAGCTCGTTTGGTTGGTCGCAATGGCGTCAATTCAAAAGAGCATCTTGTTGCTTCTTTCATATATGCACATACACTCGCTATGTGATGCTACTATGTTGCACCATAATTTTCTGCTCCACTATTCACATCATTGCCAGCCTCGTTGTGCTTTGTCATCTCCCTGTGGCACCCATACACTCTTACTAATTTATAGTTTTATATGCAATGCACCAAATCCTTAGCAGTGAAATAATATGAATTCATATGTATGTATAATCAACATTGTCGTATAAATTGTGGAAACAATAGGAGCATACCAAATGTAATGAAATGCTGACAAAAAAACAGAGGGAAAAAATGCAGCACATAGCTAAATAAAAATGAATCTACAAAAAAAAAAAAAAATTGCATTTCCCGAGCGTCTTCTCTACTAATGACTTTGACTTTATACATTGGTTGCGCTGTTTGCTCTTTGGCATTCTTCATTTGTCGTCGTCGTCATCGTTATTCGTTATTAAGGGGAAGCGGATGTGAGCATATGAAATGGAAAATAACGCAATTGTGAGCGAATGTGTATTTTCAGCGACCAACAAATGCTTTATTGCACGCATAAACACACACACACACACGCATACACAATTCAACATACTACGTAAAAATGTAATTGTCAAGCAATGACCTCATTAGAATTTATGACAATATTCCTACCGCTTTGCTTGCTACCGTGTGGATACTGCCTCTTGGCGTAACGCACACACAATTAGCACAAATGTGCGGTTGCCACACCCACCATTACATTATGTGTGGTTAATGCGAGCATTTTTTTGCAACGTTAACAACTGCCACTACGTGTCAAATGTTGCTGATGATGATGATGATTATGATGATGATGATAGCGATGGTAACGACGGCAACAATGAACGTATGTGTGTGTGTGTGTGTGTGTGCGTTAGTGTGAGTGAGTATTTGTGTATACAGGATAAGCACGTTTCTGTTGTGAATTTTAAATGCATCCTGCGGATGCAGACATTTGTCTATGATAACTGTCACATAGCATTGCAAGTCATATTCGTCACACACATACATTACATATTACAAACATACATATACGAGTATCTATATGAATTCAATGTTGAGTAGCACTCGTGAGTGGTTTTGCATTGAAGTGCGTTCGTGACACCAACCAACATCATCACAATACTTGCATATTTGTCTCCAATCTCTATTATGTATATATCATAAAGAAGAAGTAATCACTATTATGACATCATAATCATTATTATAATTATCATTATAATCATCATTATAATTATAGAAAAAAAAATAATGTTTGAAAGAAAAGCAGCGCATTGAAAAATATGAGCCATGTTGAGATGAGGTTGCATTTTGACAATGACGTTGTTTGTTGCGTGATGTTTTCATGATGGCCACCATGTATATATACATATATTAGAGAGCAACAATATTTCTAAACACTGACAATGCGATTTTATATCATAGTATATCAGGACAATGACTTTTTCTTTCTTTTTTTTTTTATTGTTTCATTATGTTTGCTTACGCACGCGTATCTGCTCAGATATTGGGTATAGCTATATAAATTGTATGCATAATTTCGATTTAGGTTACAATGATTGTACATAACTCTAAGGAATTGTAAAACATTAATGAGGCACAACGAAATGCTAAGGAATGTTAGTTGTTCGATTTATCACACTGGATAATAGATTTCTATTTAAACAATGCGAGCAATGCAAAAAGGAACTCATTCTTTTACATCATCGATTACATTTAATGAAAAATTGAAAATTATGATTAAGAAAAATATAGAAATAAAATGCTAGAATACTAATAGAAATATATTTATTCCCTCAACAAAAAATTTATGAAATATTAAAAAAATATAACATCAGTATTATCAAAGTTTACACTATGACAAATAGACATAGGAATAGTTATGTTAAAAAAAAAATCAATGTTTTGTATGAGAGATCGTCATGATTTTCATTCGATAACTCCATAAATTAAATATCGATAATAATTAATAATAATCTTATGTGCCAATTTTCAGTGTTATAACTTTAAATTTTCATGCAGAAACTATGAAATCATGCATTTGAAAATATACTCTTGTATGACAGCTAGGTTAGCTTTTCATTCGATTTTGCTCATTCTCATACCCACTACTTTAATTAGTAAATATATTTATAATTGCTGAGTTTCATTTTAATATAATCTTCATATTTTCGTGCGCTAACCCTGCAAATATACATTCAAAATAATATTTTTGTATGGGAGATATGCGTAATTTCCAATCGAGAATGAGATTCTCTCAAAGTAATCGCTTAATTAGCAAATGTATTCATATTTTTTTCATTTTTGAAAAAGTTTCTAACAAATAATTGCAAATTGTACTACAATCATCCTCTTTGTTATTGAATTGAAGATTGGAGTTGCAATGCCATTGATCAGTGGAAATTTATTGAAATTATAATTGATTTAAATTTATTAAGAGAGTAAATTTTAATCAAAATATTTGTATTATTGTATATTGAGCATATATCATAGGAAATTATAATATAATTTTTTAGTTTGATTTGTATGCTCTCAATATAAGTATTGGATATGTATGTGGCCAGTGACCAAAAAGTGTCATACCCTTAGCGTATGATGATGATATGGACATAATCGGCATGAACATGCGAGCAGTCAGTGTAGTATTCTGAGAGTTGGAAAGGAAAGTCTCGTCAAATGGGTATTACGGTGAACGAGGCAAAGACGAAGTACCTAGTGACAACAAACAAAGAGTTCCGGCAACTTGGACAGCATATCACTGCTGGTTGACTATCTTGGAATCAGCATTAACACCAATAATCTCATCTGTCTGGAGATTAGAGATAAAATATTACTCTTGCTTGCAATTGGGAAGTTGAGCGCTCTCTCGAGAAACGAAAACCACACTCTACAAGTCTTTCATCATGACTGTTCTTACATAAGGCGCCGAAGCTTGGACAATTTGTATCTCAGATGAGAGACAATGGATGGAGATTTCGAGGGGAAAGTCCAATGCAAGATCTTTGGACTGTCATGATATGTACTGGTTAAGTACTGGGTGCCGTAGCTTAGTAGTTAGTGCGTTGGCCTTCTGATCTGGGGGTCGTGGATTCAATCCCCGGCTGAAGCTTAACAAAATTCGATATCGAAAAGATTTTTCTTTCGAACCATACCCACCTGCCGGCAAGAATTGGCAATTTTTCCGGTAGTAACAATTTGTCAAAAATGCTTCTTAAAAGAGAAAGACAAAACTAAGTTAAAGTGATGTCACAAGGGTTCTGCCGTTCGGAACCGGAAGTATGGAAGAGAAGCTCGGTGGTATTACAATGGGCCTTTCTGACCTAGATGTGTCCTCTCAGAGAGAGGGCAGCCACATAACCTAACCTAACCTAAGTATTGGAGAACTTGAGACACTTGGAATTTCTAACTGGCACCAGCTAGCGAAGTAAACGGATGGTTGGCGAAGAATGCTGAATGCGGCCTAAATCGATTTTCGATTGTAATGGCCATATAAATAAGCAAGTCTATAGCCAGTGAGACGGTTAGAGCAATGCTAAGTGGAGAGTTAAGCAAACCTCTAATTGAAAAAGAGATACAAGGGATACGAGCTCTCACCAAGGAACTCTTCATATGATTTTGGTAAGGAATTACCTATTTTCCAATTGGGTATATAACATATATACACATACACATATATGTAGATGGGCAAATGTCAATCACATAAAAAAAAAACGGATATATATTTATAGTTATCCTTTTTTTCCAAACTACACGCAGTAACAATGCATATTTCCACTTTCGATGCCAACAAATATTTATATGCAGTAGTTTCTTCTATTTTTTTATTATTTATTTAATTTTTATTTTTTTTGGCAAAGCACAAAAGGACTTTATAGCAAGAACAAACAACAAAAGTTATTTTGTCTATTCTCAATGAAAAATCATATTTTTCGCGCCAAATATTGTATTTTTATGGAAAAATTTATGTGGAGCCTTCTTGTGAAGAATTGGACATATTTTTCAATTTTTTTTTCTCTTCTTCTTCTTGAGGCAAATAATACAAAAAAAAAGCGAACATGTAAAAAATTTGCGTCCTTTAGATACGAGTATTTACTATTGTTATTGCCTTTCGTGTACTAAAAAATACACAAACACATACACATACACAATACTAGAACGAAATGAAATTATTTGTACATACAATATATCTTTAGCATTCGAGTTGCTTCCTCTTTTCATATTGACTTGCCACTCACAAAGGGAGGTGTTGTCGTGTGGCAGCCAGAGAAGAGGAATAAAGCAGCAAAAAAAAAAAAAAAGCAGAAAACACGAAAAAATATGCATGTTATAATAATACGCTAGGTAAGCTAAGCGAGAGAGTAAACAAAAAAAAAAACCAAGTACCAAACAGACAAACAACAAGAAGCAAATAAAGGAATGCGCAGAGGAAATGAAGAAATAAAAAGTGAATACAGGACGCGAAATCCACCATGAGGCTACCATGGTAAGGCCGCGAAGATTTATTTATGTAGGCATGTATGTATGTGAACGCGCTTCAAGCGGAAAAAGGCGTGGCATCCTCTTTGCTACCTGCCTCAACTAGCTGACTGACTGACTGAGTGAGTGACTGGCTGACTAACAGACTAACTGTTGTGAGTCAGTCGTTACATAGCTACTGCCGCCAAGAGGTTTGTATGTATTTTCGTATATATATAATATATTTTCAAAGCAAACCAACGAAGCAAAAATATGTAGTTCACCATTTAAGCCATTTTCTTTTGGCAATGCCAGCAATGTTGCATTTCTCACTCAGCTCTAAGTACGTTCGCTGAGTAGAAAAGCAACTTGAACATTTATATATATATATAGTATAGTACGTATGTATATGTGGTATGTTACCTTGGAAACTGTATGGAGTATGATAGTGATGAAGGCTTAATGCATTCTTTCTATTGTCGTTGTAATGAAAATATATGAGGCAAGAAGAAAAAAAAAAAAAAAAAAAACTAGATGACAGCTGCTTCAAACGGGCGATTACTTTAATGTTCAAATATAAATATTTTTGCAATGAAACTTACGGATGGTGTAGAGAATATTGCATTATTGCTTGATTCTATGGAAGATATTAGAAAATCATAAATTTTAAAAGTACAAAACTGTAGACGAAAAACAAAGCCATTGAAGAGAATAAATTGTGTTGTTTGTTTAATTTTGCAAAAATTTCCAAATTAAATTGATCAACATTTTTATAATATTAAAAACATACTGCTGGTTAGATAATCTTATTAGTGGTAATCATTTATTAAAAGTGCTTTGGTGCTTATTTGGTGTAACTTCTTCAGTTTTCATTTGTCATTTTGCATTAAAAAATATTTTTTTTTAAAGTGAAAGGAAGCGATAAATTTATAAAATTATATAAAAATAAAATTATATAAAATATAAAAATTGAATCAAACTAGAACGGTCTAGTTCCGAGAATAGTTTACTTTATGACTGATGAAGAAGACACCGTGTAAAGGAACTTATATTACCTATATTAAAATTTTCCAAAGATTTTTTTTTTTTTTGTTGATATTTTAACCTTCTATCTACCATCCATGTGGGTCATTTTGAACCTTTTTTTTTTAGAAACATCCCTAACACATATAACAAAAATCAAAAATGACCCATATGGGTGGTAGATAGAAGGTTAAAATGTTGCAAAAAAAAAAAAATAATCTTCGAAAAATTTTAATATAGGTCTCTAAGGACAAGAACTATCCAAAATGAAATTTTACATATGGTTTTTCAAATCTCATGATTCTATTTTTGGCCCAAAAAAGCCAAACTTTAAAAATAAAATACTTCAAATTTTAATTCGTTTTCTACGTGTTGTTATAGGTGTAACATATTTTTTGTCTTTAGTAACCTATAGTGAAATTTTCCGTAGAATATTTTTGTGGAAGACTTTAACCCTTTAACTCCTCTCAAAAGTTGGCTTTTATGGAAGTTTTCGGAAAAAGACTAAAAATGACCCATACAGGTGGTAGTTAGAGGGTTAAAATGTTTCAAGAAAATAGTCCTTGGAAAATTTTAATATAGGTCTTCAAAGACAAGAACTATTCGAAATGTAATTTTACATATGTTTTTTCAAATTCCTTGATTCCATACTTTTGATCGAAAAAGCCAAACTTTAAACCACTGTAAAACGAAAAGTGTTACGTAGTGGACCTGAAAAGGCTTGAGGCTTTTGTTACTGAAGTCAAATACTATCGTTTGAGACTAGTTTGGCTTAACCCCTATACAATGACCCTCAAATTGTGCAAAATTGTGCCCTCAAAGCGAAATTTTAAACCACTGTAAAAAAATTATTACGTAGTGGAGCAGAAAGATGTTTGAGCTTTTGTTACTGAAGTCAAATACTATCGTTTGAGACTAGTTTGGTTCACCCCCGAGACAAGGAAACTCAAATTGTGTCATAGTGTTATGCATTTCAAAGCTAAAGGGCTGCTACCTTGGTTTTATATGGGTTTTTAAGATGTTTAAGTGCATGTTGTAGGGGATCCTTCCTAAAATGATGGAGATAGGGAGTAAGTATGTTCATGAAAAATTGTTGGATAGTAAAAATTAAAGGGAGTTAGATTTAGATTTTACCCCCCCACTGGAACTGCGGCAGTAAAGGAAGCGAAATTAATAAAATTAAAGTGTCACATTTGTAGAGCATCCCCTTTAAGGATTGATTAGAGTTAATTAGAGTAAGCATATTTTAAGGAAATGTTGGGGAAGAAAAATTTTTGGAAGCCAGTCAAACATTTCATTGCTGTAGATGCGATTTATAGGCAATTATGGAATTTTTTGTTGATTTGCAGATGCTTGTAAGCTTCATTTGTTGGGGAACTACACTAAGGAGTAAATATAGTGAGTAAATATGTTAAGGAAAATTGGTGAGTAATAAAAATTATTACGAATCAATACCATTTTATCATTCTAAGAGCACTCAGGCAACAGTCGAAGCGAAATTTATATAAACGTCATTTTTGAAGGGCAGTCCCTGTATGGGGTTTGAGATCATGAATTTTACCCCTCTACGCGTGAATGTTTTCAAATTTTATTATTTTTTTAAGCTTACGGACGATTTAATTTGAATTCAGTGAGTTCAAATAGGTATAAAAATATGCACAAGACATTTTTTTCTCTCTTATCATGATGATATTTGAAAAACAAAATTGGTTAGAAATTGTCAGCCTGATGAGTCGAAAATAGAGAGAGCTAAAAAACTTATATCTAAAAAACAAACTAATAATTTCAAATGTTCACCAACTTTACTACCTGATATGTAGTTGGAATAACTACGAGTCATACTAATTACTGTATTATATACATATTTGTGTCTATTAAATTTAATAGGTAAGCACAGAGAAATTATAATAAAAATAGTAATAGTTACATATATGTATGTAAGTCGTTAAAGAAATGCTTAAGCACACCAAATGACAAGCTCATTAACGCCACTGTTCGCTTAATGAGGGCTACAGTGCAACACGCACTCCCTATTGGCACACCCACTTTCAAATTTGTTCTTGCATATAGTAGCGCATATAGTAGCGCACACAAATTATGACCGTATTTAATTGCAACAAGCTACTACATACATATATATTGTGAATGCAACAACAGCTAATAAACGTGTTTTTAATTACACAGGCAAACAAAAAACAAAAAAATTCAGAAACAGCAACACAACAACACATAAATAAAAATAACAATTACCCGAATAGTTAAATGAACAAAAATTAAAAAGCATACATACACACACACACACACCAGAAGGGGCGTGTTTTATGTACAATACATTGGTAGTCAAGTAGAGTACAAGAGCATCCACTAAGTGATGTCATGCTATAAAGGTGGCTAGTATATTTTTTATGTACGATATAGTGGCGCTTATGGGAAATATCCATAATCCTTGATAGCATGCTTCAATATCAGCTTTACGAAAATTTTGCATTATATTCGTGACCAAATTTATATTGCATGTTGAATGCTATTTTTTTTTTGTTCTCATATAGTGAATATAGTAGTTATAAACATGTATATACAATATTTCTATACATGTATCATACTATACCAATATGTATATGAACAATGTTGATAGTGTTGATATGTTCCCGTATGCATGTTTACATACATATTTGTATAATATTATATTCCAATATTCGATATAGATGCTAAGCTGCAATTATAATACTTATTTAACCCACTTAATAATTGATTAACAATTATTAGAATGTTTCTTATTTCAGTAGTATTATAAATCAATTGCATTTATTAATCTTCGAATCAAACTTATATTTTTAAGCCTTTCCTCAACTGATTAATGCAGACCATGCTTTACCCTACCAGCTATTATTGCAAGCAAACTATAAATTTATTGACATCTATGATGTATGGTAAAGACCATTAGAAAGCACAAAATAAGCAAAATTCTAAACAAAAATTGCTATAGTTCTTAATTTTACAACAATTTAATGAAGTACGTGTCTTCAGCCCTTAAAAAAAATATTGTTCTGTATGTGGTTGTTGTTGTTGTTGTTGTAGCAGCAAGAATACGAAAATGCTTTACTTTGTTCCCATATAAAGCGTTTCCGTATTTTGCTGCGTTGATTGGACCTTGATTGACCATATGATCAAGTGCTTCCGAGACATAGACACGTTCATTCTTGGGAAGCCTGTACATATGGTTAGGGTACTATAGCAGAAAAATGTTTAAAATTTAATTTAAAGTTTTATTAAAAAATATAATTATTTTAAGCAAAATTTAGTTCCATTTTCTTTGTATATTCGTACGCATAGTGTGAAACATTCATACAGAAACACTCTTTTGTATGAGAGGTAGGAGTGATTTTAGTTTGATTACACAAAATTTTTAAATAATGTATTTTTGTGATTAAAAATAACTATATATATCAGGTTTCAATGCACTACCATGTATTTTTAGTACTTACAGTGTGAAAACATTCATATGGAAAAATATTTTTGTATGGAAAGTAGGCGTGTGTTTTATCAAATTTCTCCCATTCTCAAATATATTTTATTGTAATTAAAAATAATCAAATGTACCAAAATTCAGCTGAAAAACTTCATATTTTCATGCACAAGATGTGCAAAAACTCATACGGAAACATACTTTTATATGGCAGGTAGGCGTAGTTTTAATCCGATTACGTTCATTTTCAAGCATGTATTTTCTTGGTTAAAAATAACTATATGCACCAAGTTTCAATTTAATATCATGTATTTTCATACGCATAATGTGAAAACATTCATATGGAAAAATACTTTTGTATGAGAAGTAGGCGTGTTATATATCAGATTTCACCAATTCCCAAATTGCTTTTGTTGTAGTTAAAAATAATCATGTATACCAAATTTCAGCTTAATAACTTTATATTTTCATGCACAAAATGTGCAAAAACTCATACGGAAACATACTTTTGTGTGGCAGGTAGGCGTAGTTTTAATCTGATTACGTTCATTCTCCAACATGTATTTTCTTGGTTAAAAATAATAATATATATCAAATTTCAGGTTTTTAGCTTTACGTTTTCATCACAAAGTGTGAAAAAATACCTACGAAAAGATACTTTTGTATGGGAGATAGATATGATTTACATCTGATGGCGCGGAGAAATTGGAGAATGGAGAAATTGTGCATTGTGAAGTAATATTGTTAATATATACAATTTTTAATTAAACACTTTCAAAATTTCACAGTGATGGAATGAGTCTGCCAGAAAAATGACAAAATGTGATCAAATGTATATACTTTGCTTAATTAAAAATGGGTTTAAATATAAATTCTAAGCCCACTGATTATAAATTTTCTTTCACTCAACTTTTTGTTTAACCAGAATCGAAAAGGTATCTTTTAAAAAGTTAATTATATTATAATTATTAAGCAACATTTAGTATTAAATTAAATACATTCACTTTGAATATTCACCATATGGCAACTACAAACATATGTAAATACTCAATTAACGTGATCTAATCAACGAGTACTTAATTGCTTAAAAAGTAACAAGCAACCTTGTTGATGCTTATTATATTGAAATGATAAAATAACACACAGTACTAAGTAGGCTTTGCTTGAACAATATTATTTCTAATAATATGTAGATACATTTATTAATGTGCGTATGTAGCTATATATGTTATTTAACAACTGACATTAAAAAAAAAAAAAAACAAAATTGTGAGGGGAGTAAAAAGTGAAAAGACGTAAAAACAACAAAAAAAAAAGCAACAAAACACAAGCAGTACAGCAACCTTTAAAAAATGAAATCATAAAACACTAGGTAAATACAACCATATATGTTGGTTGGTATGAGTACTACGCATTTTTCGCCAAGTCGACTCAGAAACTTTGCAGCAGTGGCAAAAATAGATATACTTACATATTTAGTACTCGAAATAATAATAACAAAGAGAAAACTCAAATCAAATGAACTGAAACTGACAATGAGCATCGATATAAATTTTTTTTTTTTTTTTTAATTTTCAAACAAACCAAAAAGTTGCTACAACATGTGCGTATAATATGTACGCATAGACATTCGTTTATATGCATGTATTTGTACAAGTTCACATATATATTGTATTTATACACTTACATATATTTGATAGATACCCTCATATGGAGAGTGAGAGATATATGTAGTTACGAGTACATATGGGATGTAGACACTAACACACACACACACACACACACACACACACAAAATGTCGATGTATTTATTTAACACAACAGAATGCCGACCGAACGACCATTCGAAATTCATTGATATACCACCAGCAACACCACCACCACCACCACCACTACCACCACCACCACCACCGAAATAATTTCTATTTTTGGTTAAATTACGTCAACGGCTGCGAAACCAGCAACTTTTTTGCAATTTTAATTTGTTGAAATATACAAATTTTTGCAAATAATAAAAAGTACACAACAACAACAACCACAACAACAACAACACTGAACAATTCAAAACAATTCAACAAGCTTCAAAAAAGCAAAAAAGCAACAAAGTAGATGAAAAAAAAAAAAAGAAACATGCCTAAATGCGCGTCATCATGCCTACGCATACAGATACGATACGTAGCACATGCTGCGTTCTATTTACATACACATGTACATATCGATGAGATAAAACTACAAAAAAATTAACAACTCCATAGCACATAGACTCACTACACTACTTACTCGTACACAAACAGACAGATTTCTTTCAACAATGGTCATAAGCTAGATTTATTCAAATCTCAACTCATACACAATATCATATGTAACTACGCAATGAATGCATGCTTGCGTCGTATTCGGCGTAGTAGTTGTACGAGCATACTCGTATACACAACGAAATTTTATGTATATGCGCGAGTATATGTAAATAATATTTCATTGCATTTTATTAATATCACATAAATGTTATGTTGTGGTGGGTGATGTCAAATATCACAGTCAAGAAGAAGAAATATTCAATGGCTTTTAGACGATGTATGACGATTATATATGACTTCATCGCCAATGCCAATGTGTGCCAATGGCTTACGATGGCTCAAAAATATATAACATACATACACATTTAGTGTGAAATTGTAAAAGTGTCGATGAATAATACTCTTCCAAATATGCATTAGACGGTGTGAAATAGTTTGAAAGAAGCTAAAATTGAACTAAATGTATGCAAAGAATTTTCATTTTTTATCACAATTAGCAAATAATGGAATTACAGTTGAATCTGAGCAAAAATTTGAAGAAAACTTTAGTTTCGAAATATAATATTCATAATTAGGACTGTAATTTGCTGATTGGCTGTAGAATCGGTATTTATGAATCAAATGAGAAACTTAAAAGGTGAAATTTTGAAGCATTTTTAAGGATTTTTATTTTATGAATAATTTATCCAACGATATAGTAAAAAGTAATCCATTATTTTTGCATTAAATTGAAGGTTTTATTGAGCATAGTTAGAATGATCCGATTCAGGTCAAATATGCATCATGCATTTTGAAGTTAATTTCATAATGGCACTCTCATAGAAACCCTCGTCTCAATTGGCAAAAAAACTGGAACAGCAACATCATTCGCCATAGACAGGAACAGATAGTAATCACTTGATGCCACAAATGATAGAGTTATGATAAAAATTTTTTTTCTCATCGCAAGCTTTCGATTAAGTGGTGATAATTTCAAATTATGTCTGTTTTTTTTTTAAGGAATTTTATCCATTTTAATATTTTCGAAAAATCCCGAACGCATATCATAAAGTTCCAAAATGACCCATATGGGTGGTAACTAGAGGGTTAAAATGTTGCGAGAAAATAATCCTCGGAAAATTTTCATACAGGTTTCCATAACATTTTTTCTAAATGTAATTTTACATATGATTTTTCAAATTCGATGACGTAGTGGAGCAGAAAGGGATTAGGATTAGAGCTTTTTTTGCTGAAGTCAAATGCTATCGTTTGAGACTATCGTATCGGTTCACCTCCAAGACCATCACCCTCAAATTGTGGCATAGACCTTAAATAGCAATAGATGCTTAAAAATAAAGTAATAAAATCTTAATGATTTTTTTACATGTTACCTATAACTCGTAAAAGTTATTTGTCTTTGGTGAGCTTTAGTGAAATTTTTTGGAAAATAATTTTATCGAATCCTTTAACCCTTAGTCTCCTCCAAAATGTTGACTTGTAATGACTTTATCGAAAAAAGGTCCAAAATGACCCATACGAATGACAGTTAGAGGGTTAAAATGTTTCGAAAAAATAATACTTGGAAAAATTTAATATGAGTCTCCGAAGACAAGAACTATCCTAAATGTAATTTTACATATGATTTTTCAAATTCTATGATTCTACTTTTGATCGAAAAGGTCAAATTTTGAACTACTGTAAAAAAAAATTGTGTCACATTGCAGCTGAAAGGGATTCGGGTTTTTGTTAATGTAGTCAAATGCAAATCGTTTGAGATTAGTTTGGTTCATCCTCGAGGAAGTGTTGTACATTACATCGCTCTACGGTTGATTCAAGGGCAGTTATAAGAATTTTTATCGATTTTTAGGTGCTTTTAATTTAATTACGAGTGGAAATCAATAAAAATGTTGGAGATAAGGGATAAATGATTCACGGTTCAGGAAAAATGCTAAGTAGCCAAAATAAATGAGAGTGAGGCATATATTTTACTCACCTAAGAGCACTCTCTGACTGATGGGATCGAATTTTATAGAAATTTTGTTAGGGAGCACCCTAGGCAATGAAGATAGGGGTTACTGTGCTTGAGGGGAAAATATTTGGGAGAAAAATTGAAATTATATTTCAAAAACTTAGAGGCATTTTAGTTAATAGTTTTATCATTTTTTGGGCTTAAGAACGAAATGAGGATTGAGTTAAACCGGATTCGAATTCAAACCACTCAAATACGTAGAGAATGCTAATTTCGTCTAGAGGAAAAGATATTCTTGTTTATTTTATGTGCCTGTGTAAATAAATCAATTAAAATATTAAATTAAAAAATACATATTTTCATAATATCCGAAATTTTAAAAAAAATAAAAAAAATGAACAATTTAAAAATGATATCACAGGTAGTATATATCCTTTTTTGTTGCGATAACACACATTTCACGCAAATGGGAATTATAATCTTTTGTTCTGTCATCCTATAGTGTACGAATATCATAAAGTCCTTTGCCATTTACATGGCCACGCGATACGTGTTAGTCATACCTCAATCAAGCTGAGAGTAATATATATATCATTTAACATGAGGCAATAATAAAAATAATACATATTCCCAAAGTCATATTAAAACAACATAATAGATTGCATGTATGAGTACCTACCTCGTATATCGTATGATTGTATTCGTTTAACCTGTAAATCCTCCCTAGTATTTTAATGTGGCATATGTATTACATATAGTATATATCTCTTCTATATGTATAATGGCAACTTATTGCCCACAGAACAAAAAAAAAAAACAGACAAACTGACAGGCTGGCTGTTTAACGATCGACAATTACCAATCTGCCTCAGACTGATTGTCTTGAATATGCAAGTCTTCTAAAAGGATACACGGTAGTATGAGAATGGCGCATTTTACTTCAAGCTGTCGAGCTGCTGTGATAATATGTATGTATGTATGTATGTACTTATACTTGTGAAAGTGTAAGACTGTATACAGACCACTTGTGGTTGGACTTCTTATAAACTCATCACAGATATGACATATGTGTGTGTGTGTGTGTGTGTGTGTGTACAGTAAAGCGTAGACAATGGGGCGCCAATGCCAGTGCGCCACCAATACAAAAAAACAAAAAATCCAAAAAACAAAAAATTGTTCAAAGATGTTCAACAAAATAACAAACGAACGAAGAAGAAGGAGAAGAGAAAAACCATGAACAGTAGAATTACTGTAACAAGATTGATTGCGGGTTACATACTTAAGTAGCATATTGTGTGGAAAGCTGACTTTTTTGTTCTTCTTCTTCTTATTCTTGTTCTCCAATACATTTGGGACTTCATTGTCGGTTGTCGGTGTCAGAGTTCTCTTGTCGTCATCATTCATAGCAGACAATTGGAGTCAATATATTGATACTGCGTTATTTTTTTTTTTTTTTGGTTTTTTTTTCTTTTCCTCGCTCAATTTATGTCTCTATCTCTCTCTGTTACCTTTCGCTCATCCCACTTTCTGGATAATATGCATTTATTAGCGTTTTTGTTTTATTTCCTTTTCCGAATACACACCGTATTCATTTAATTCCTTTCAAAACTGCAAAAATGTGGCAACTACTTATGTAAGAATATATTAGTGCGATCTGCTATTGTGAGAGTAACGCCAAGAATATATTTATACTCAAAGGAATTGATATTTACAGATGCTTTACGGTGCATGAAGTTATGAAGCCTGAATAAGAGCAAAGGAATCAATCATTATTAATATGAATATTTATTAAATGTAAAAATTACTTAATTCAGGTGATGTACTATATTAATTAAAGGTATGAATAATGATAGTAATAACACTGCCCGACAAAATTGATTCAATTTTTAATTGCACCCTTAAGATAATTAAATAATCATATTATGAATACACACTTAGTACGAGTAACATTAAAACAACAAAAATTTTTTTATGAAAACGAATTGAAATAGAAAATTCAACCGACATGGATGAGTCTATTTTCACCCATACTTTCGGATATATAGAATTTTCTCATGTGTGCAAACTTATGTGAACGACTGTACTGGAAAGGATAATGGAAAAAGCAATAAAATCAATTGAAAATACTTTTTATCGAGTAAAATGTTAAAAATAACTACGCTATTGCTCTGATATACTTCAATTACCAATTCAGGCGCATCATCTGGAGATATATTATATAGTGCAAAGATCACCGGCGCATTTTAGGCTTGAGGGAATAACTAATTTGATCTAAAACAAGACATCGTAAAATTGTATAATTATGATATTTTTGAATAAATTCGTAGAACATCTTAGAAAAATAGCATTCAAGGGTTAAACGATTCCTTAGAATTTTATTTAATGCGACTGAAGATAAGTGGCACTACACAATTTTTATGTGCATTTGTATTTTATTTAATTTTATTTAAAAAGCAAGTACCCAAATTTTAAGGTAATAGCGTCAACCTGAGCTTTGGACGTACCAAATACGGCTCAATGACTGCTCGTACGAGGGCTTCTGTTTGTATTTCTAATATTGACATTAGCTAAAATCTGGCAACGCCATAATAAAGTCTGGCATTTTTGAGCAGAAACGTGCTCACAACGATTTGATCTACAGTTGCTATTTGATTCGTTTACAGTGAGTTAAGAAAATCAATTTTGCAAAAAAAAAAATGGAAATTTCAAGAGAAGGTTTTTGGTTGGATAATTTTTCACAATTTTCGACGTGGATTATCTCAACAAGAATGTATCGATGAATTCAGTTCTTTATATGGCGATAAAGCACCATCAAAAACAACAGTATATCGCTGGTATTGTGAATGCAATCATCGTCGTAGTTCGGTCGCTGACGAATTCCGTGAAGGTCGTCCAAAATCGGTTGTTGTTGTGCCACAAAACATCGATGCAGTGCATGAACTGATAATACAAGATCATCATGTGATATATCGTGAGATAGAGGCACTCTTGCAAAGTGGTTGTAAAAAAAATTTTCAGTCTTTGGATACCCCATTATTTATCAATAGCTCAAAAAAGGGTCCGCGTCGATTGGTGTAAGGAAATGCTTAAAAAGTTTGAGCGTGGTGCTTCAAAAGATGTGTATAAAATCGTGACAGATGACGACGCATGGATATATGCGTATGAATCAGAAACGCAACAGCAATCGACCGTGTGGGTGCTCCGATACGTTCCAAATCCAACAAAACTTGATCGAACCCGCAGCACAAAGAAGCAAATGGTCGTCTGTTTCTTCGACCGAAGGGGTCAGGTGGCCACTGTTCCGCCTGAGCAATGTAGGAGGGTCAATTCTGAGTGGTACACGACCATTTGTATGCCGCAAGTCTTCAGAGAAATTCGCCAAACCAATCGCCAAAGACGAATTATTCTGCATCATGACAATGCGAGCTCTCACACATCTCGTCATAAGACTCGTCAAATTTTTGAGCAGTCAAAACATCGAATTGATAATTCATCCTCCATACGGTAATGATTTGGCACCCAATAACTTCTTCTTGTTCCCGAATATCAAAGATAAACTGTGTGGTCAACGATTTCCGAGCGCCAAAAAAGCAGTTGAAGCGTTCAACTGCTTCTTTGGCTTTCAAAATGGAAAAACTGCTATAACAATTGGTTTCAACGCATGCAAAAGTGCATTGATCATCATGGTGAATATTTTGAAAAAACAATCAAGCCGTTTTCATTTCATTAAAAAATGTTTATTATTATTTGCTATACCCGAAATATTTTTGGGGGTACTAGTCAATAATGCCTAAGACAGAGACCTATACTAGTCGCACTATTAAAACACTGTTAAATTTTAAAAAGCGTAAAAAAATGCCAAATTCTGTGAGGAAGCTCCACCAAACTTCACCAAATCGCTGTCAGTGGACTTAAATGCTATGAGATAAAAAAAAAACCTTCCATATGAAATTAAAAGTGAAAAACATGGCGAACCACTACAGACTTCATAAATAAAAATGTACATATAAACAAGCATTTACTGTTTGTTGTACTGTTGTAATTTTTTATCACTATCTGCTTTGTGACATAGCAACTGCTTTGGCGCCAGCAATGCATTTACTTATACCTACTCATACATATATACATACATCTATTTATATATATTTACATGTCGACACCTCACAATACACCAGTGTAATTGTTGTTGTTGTTACTTATTATACAGATTACAAGAAATTGAATGAAAAAAAAAAATCAAATTAAATTAAAATACAAAAAGAAAAAAATCACAAAAAAATCTGAAAAAAATCAGAAATCTCGTTTTGTATAAATTTGTATTTATTGTAATAAAATTGATATATGTACTCGTACTATATGTATGTATGCAAATATATATTCAGTCAAAATCAAAGTCATCGTCTCGCCAAATGTGTTATCTCTGCTGCCTGCTTGATGGTGGATGTTTTCTGAATATATTGTAAATATAATTTGTATGTACAAATATACTCGTGTAGATGCACGATTAAGTATTTTTTATAATTTTCCATTATACTTTCTAATGTAATCGAATCGTTAAGAAAATTTTGTCGTTTTGTGATAGCTGGTGAATTTTTTTTTTTTTTTTAATTTAATTTATTTATTTATTTTATTTTATTTCATATTTTTTTTTTTTTTGTAAATGTTTAAATATTTATACAGTTGCAGGTGGATGTGGCAAAAAGTGATAGCGAAATAAGATCGAATAAAGTGATCAGGCTATTTATCGACTGAGATAGGGGATAAGTGTGCTCAGGAAAATAGTGGGACATTTTACGCCTCAGCAACTGTATTCCCACTTATTTGAACTTTACCCCCAAGTCGGCATTATTTATATTTTCATCGTTGTTAGTATAGAAAAGCAATAATAACTGCAAAATTATTGCAATCTATTGATTATCATATTTCTATGTTATTATTTTCCAACAGAGAACAGAGCATCTACTATTACATATATGAAATTGTTAAAAAAGAAAACAAAAAAATTGTAATAAATAAACTCCGATTGCGGAAATAATTATATTTTAAATTTATAGTCGATATTTGGTCGTCTAAATATGTTTATCATATTTGAATGCTATATAGGATTTTTTTGTTGTCGCTTTACAGCAAGTCGCCAATATATTTATTCGCCTGCAGGCGTTTTTATTTTCTTTTCGCCCATTTTCTTATACATACTACAGATTTAGACTCATATTCTTTGACTCTATTCTTTTTTTTCCACTTTTCATTTATGTTTCTATATGAAGTTCAATATAAAGTACAATATGTATGACTCTGTATAACTATGTGTGTGTATATACTATTGTATATTCAGTATATAACGTAGGTATCTTATATGAGTGAGCTTGATGCTTGTGCATTTTTTATGGGCAATAGTCTGCTTGTATTTCGTATAAGTGTTTTGTGCATATTGTATATTGCCGCCGTCTATAGTAAATTTGGTCCATATGTAAAGAGCTGTTCTTTTTTTTTCACCCATTCCCACTCCCACCAATTCGATTTTCTTCATTTTCTCATTTCATTTTTTTCGACATGTTTTTTGCTTCTCATATTTTTCATAGAATTTTTTTCCATTAAATGTTTTTATTTTGGTTTGTTTATGCTTTTAATTTTCAACTTTACATTGGAAGGACGATCAAATCCATTACGAAATTGTACCTCCCTTAAATCATATATGATAAGTACAGTATAGATTTTCCTCTACCACAATATCAAGCCACTATTATTCCATTTCTTGCATGCACGTTACATTATGATTGGATGCGATGCGAAATAAGCGAATAATGCGATAAGCAATAAAAACGCCATTGTAGTTTTTTTTTTTTTTTTTTTTAATTTTTCTAGTCTACTATCTATGGAGTATGTAGAATGAAGCGTACATTGGAAGTGCACATACGGTGAGCTTATTTTTGGAGGTTATTACAAATTTTATATCCTACACAAAATGAAGTAAGAGTATATTGAATTGGTGTTTTTTTTTTTTTTTTTGTAATACTCATAAAAAGATGTAACAGATATAGAAAAGCTACTAGAATCACGATCTGAGTCGATTTAGCAATGCCTACCTCTGTGTGCATATGATAACTGCTGTAATTGTCGAGCGATCAAACTGAAAATTTGCACAAATTATTATTTTGACCAATAATTTGACAAATCCAAAAATGGTCGTAATCAGATGAAAAACACGAGCATCTCCCATACAAAAATATATTTTCAAATATATAATTTCACACTTTAGGCATACAAATATTAACCAATTAAGCTGAAACTTAATTCATAAAGTTATCCTTATCACAAAATTGTTATATTAGAAAATGAATGTAATCGAATAAAAACTAAGCGTACCTTCCATAGGAAAGGATGTTCTTGAATATGTGTTTTTACACTTTGTGTGCGTAAGTATTGAGTTATTGTGACGAAATTTGATAAAAGCTATTATATTTACTAATTATTAGACATATGTGAAAATGAGTTAAATCGTATTAGATTTACGACTACCTCCCATACAAACTTCTATTTTCGTGTGAATATTTTTGTGCTTAGAGCAAGAAAATATCACGTTATCAAGCTGAAATTTTGTACATATTTTTCTATGGAATCGAATGTAAATCACGCCTAGCTCTCATACAAAAGCATATGCTTGTGACTGCACCTTATCCATGAACAACACAATAAATTGTTCGAAATTTGTTGAAAATATATTTTTTCTATTACAGTTAAGAAAAAACGAAATATTATGATTTTTTTTTAAGCAGACAAAATTCCAGTAGTTTTTTTTTTCAATGCTTGCAACTTCAGCCTTTACAAAAATTCTCACCATGTTATATCGAACATCTCAAAGCTTTAATATGCTCATAATTGAATTTTTTTCAAATTGCATTTGAGCATTTCTTGCTTATTGCCATAGAATTACATCTTTATATCATCGAAATTATTATTAAAAACTAAAAAAAAAAACAAAATTAATTCCAACCTTTCCAACTTTCCTCTATTAAACTAAACCATGACGAGAAAAAAAAAGACAACAATGCTTAATAATATGCCGCCAACGCCACTGCTATCGGTCTTTGTCGTTAGTTGCGGTAGTTTTTGGCAATTTTTTGATAGTTTAGCCACACTATTTTCCAGATATATCGTACATATGTGAGCATACATATAGTTATGTACTCGAATCTATGTAAAAAAATAACAAAAATGTATGGAGTGATGTTCGACACAATGTGGGTATCTAGTTATTACCCATTACGGCAAAATATTCGGTTGAAATAAGTGTGTGTGTGTTGTGTTGTGTTTTCTAATTTCTTCTTTTTTTTTGTAGTTGTTGCTATTTTTATGATTATTACTATTATTGTTATGATCATTGTTGTTGTTACTCATATTGTTACCAGCTTACTAGCAGATTAGAATACGTAAAACAAAATGCAAAGAGAGTAATGCCTACTAACATTGAGATACTTTATCCAAATATTGACTTCAATTACAAGCAAATGCGTCTATGGATGTATTTTCTAACATTTTGTTTTATGTGGGTGGGTATTTTGTGCTTGTATGTGTTTTTCATCATTTTCATACTGCTCGAAATTTAGTTTTATTTTAAAATCATCGCATTTATTGTTGTTGGTGTTGTTGATATTTTATTTATTTACTCCAAGGTGGGTTGCAAAAAAACAAAAAAAACAAAAAAAGAAACATTTTATTTTTATTCTTCCATTATTTATTTGATTTGCTTATTTTCTTTTTTTTTTTTTTTTTTTTTGCATTCATGTACACATATAATACTTTTATGCAGATGAGCTAGCTGTATATGCCGTATGTACTCTGTGTTCGTATACAAAGGCATGCAAATTGTACTCGTATGTACATACGAGTACGTACTATAAACATAAGTTCAGTTAAGTCTATCGCGAAATTTTACAGTCTTATCTTTATTACATTTGCAAAATAATGCAAAACAAAAAAAAACACCAACAAATAACAAAGTGAAAATAACGCAAATAAATTTTTCTAAAAATTCAAATTAAAGTTTGCTGTGAAAGAAGAAATTAAACTAAAAAAAAATTTTTTTTTTTTGATAAAATTGTAGCTATAAAAATAACAACAACAATGACAATTGATAAACTAAATTTCTCTAGTAATTATTTTGTTGAATTTTAATTACACGATTTACTTTACATAGCATTTAATCAGCATTTATTGTATATACACAATTTTATACTGAGAATGTTGATACAAAATGTTGCTGAAACAATCAACCATGACCAACAGAAGAACAAAGTTTTAAATCAATGAAAATTGATAATACTAAGTAACAGTGTAATTTGAGTAATAGAGTAATTTAATTTTGTTCGAAATTTGATTAAAACATCCAAATATCTACATACAGTCTATACACGTGAATGCTAGGTAGTTTAAATTCCGGATATCACACTACTTTCTTAAATGTTTAATTAAAGCTATTGTCAATTTCGAGAGTATCCAGCAAATGATATAATATCAATTAGTAAGCGTGTAATTAGTTTCTTTCCAGAGCTAATTAATTGGAATAAAATATTTCATTGGTTTTCAATTGGTTTTCTCCGGCATTGTCATTGAAATTTGTATTTTCCAGGAAATTGATATTTCCAACATATATAGCTGCACAAATATTTATTAACCAATTTCTAAGGTAATACTAATTTTTATATAAATTGTGAAAACACTTAAAAAAGAAATAAATGTAAATCACACATTCTTTGGCTTCAATATTGCATTCTGAACAAATAATCTGCTTAATCAAGTGACCGATTAATCATTTACGATTTATGATTAAATTAAAATTATGCAATTAAGCATAATTAGTAAATAAAATTAATTATTTAATCGAATAATATGTTTAATCACAATGTTGATTAAAAAACTAATCATTTAATCAAAATTTAAATAACATTGTGATTAATATAAAATTAAAATATTTGATTAATCAGAATTTTGAATTGAAATTTTTATATTATCGAATTAAGATCAGAAGAAATTATTGCACAAAAATACGAGAAGGAACACACTCGTGCAAGTACTTACCCACATATGATGGCATATAAATTATTGAGTACATTAAAATAGATAGATAAAAAATGTTTTCACTTGAATTCGGATTAAAACATAAAAACCAGCGATAATAGTTGGTTTAGCAATTTTTTTTTTTTTTTTGCTTCATCATTTCATCAATTTCTATTAGAATTTCTTAGTTCTTACTCTGTTTTTTGTAATTTTTCAGTTCAGTTCAGTTTCAGTTTTACACATTTTCACCAATTAGTACGCAGTAAAAAATAAAATTTTTTTTCAATTAATCAATAAACTATTGACATATTTTTTTCAAATATTTTTATATGTTGAAACGCTTTTGCTATATAAAAGGACATATGAAAAATGTTAAAAATAAGTTTAAAAAAAAATAAAAATTCAGAAACAACTAAGGATGTGTTGAAACAAAAAAACAAAAAAAATAACATAATTGTAAGCTATTTGTAAGTGTTGCTTTCCAATTAAAATGCAAGCGCTTGCGAAATGCTTAGAGTAATAAGTATTTTTCAAACAATACTCTTTTATAAATTGTATAATTATTTTAAAATGTTTAATAATAATTTCAAAAGCTTTCTTCTTCTTTAAACCTCGCATATTGTAAGTAAATTCTTAGCTGATGTTATCCTTAACAAATTTTACTTCAATTCTTGTGACACATTGAAAATAATATTTTAAGTATTTTAAAAATTTTACTTCATCATCATTCATATGCATTGTTGGCATAACCTTTTTTGTAGATGATTTGCCATATCATCATTATATGTGCATAATTTAATAATTTATATGGGCATTTCCCAGATTACAGATGTGACATTTGTTCATATTAAATATGAAGAAAAATGAAGAGAATGTTATGATACAAATTTATGATTGTTTTGTACGTGACAAAATATGTAAAATGATTTGTCGCATCCTTGTTTGCTTTATATTTGCCAGTATAACGAAATTAAGCATTCAACAGCTTTCAATTTTTCGCCTAAATATAA
The DNA here is from genome assembly GCA_963854835.1 of Megamerina dolium. Classification (NCBI taxonomy): domain Eukaryota; kingdom Metazoa; phylum Arthropoda; class Insecta; order Diptera; family Megamerinidae; genus Megamerina; species Megamerina dolium. The sequence continues at coordinate 2,236,564 of OY978525.1, forward strand.
TACCAACTGGTTTAGTTTTGAAAAGCAAACAAAAATGTCTATCTTCAATCCCTTCAATGGATATTCTTTTTCTTCAAATCGCTACAAAAACATTTTGTCACGTCCATATCACTGCTAGATATTGTCTGATATCTCGAAATTAAACATTCAATCGAAAGAGCTCATTTCGTTGCACAATTCATATCAAAATTTGTATTACATCTTTTCATTTGGCTTTGTTTTGCTTTTTTTTTTTTTTCATATTTTATATGAAGAAATGTCACGTCCGTAACGTGAGAAATGCCCATATGTATTTATTCATATATTTGTACATTTATTACCTTTATATATGCAACATCAGCAACAAATGCCAGTACTCACATGAGAAGTCAGCAACAGCAACAGCAACAGCAGCAGCATCAGAGCGTGTCCATTAACCGTTAACGAGATAATTTATGGCTTAATTAAGCGTAACGAAAACGCCGCATCATAAGCCATTTCATAAGTAAAACAACAACAACAACAACAAAAACACCACCAACGCCTTTTTATTGGAATTCCATCATGGTGATGGCGATGTCGATGATATTGATAGTGATGATGATGTTTTTCACGATGTTGATGTTAATGTTGATGATGCTACTGCTGATGAATTTTTGTCATCACCTTGATAGTCATCAATAAGTTCATATGTGATTATGCAGATATGCAATATATTTACAAAAAACACACACACACACACGCATATTTTGAATTTAATATGCAAAAATCATCACTTTTATTTCGTATACTGTACATCGATAGTCGCGATCTAGTCTAATCATCACCATAGTCATAGTCATGGGTACTCCATATACAAATTTTAAGGAAAGCAGAATTATAAATTATAATGATACCAGACAGACATTCGCTTGAACTCTGATGTGATAATGAAATTTTGCAATTAACTGCTAGTATAATTTGTACAAACATCATAATCAAACACTTTCTTTTCATTGTTTGCCGTATACTCGACTTCAGTAAGAGTACATTATACAGCGAGAGTAATAGAGGGAGGCAGAGTAAACATGTACACTGTTTTTGCGATAATAATTAAGATTCTCTAATTTAAATAGTCAAAGTGCAAAAACAAAAAAAAATCACTATATTGTTGTAGCCGTTTTCTTAATAATTTTTATTTGCAAAAATGTTCCTCCGACGGCTTTATATGTAACTTCAATTTAATTGCAATTGCACTTGCTTACAATTTCTAATAGGGCAACACTGTCTTTTACTGTTTATCACTTGACATTAGACTAAATGCTTGCTTCTACTTCATTTTAAAACTTTTCATTTTAATTCAGTGATTGATTGATCAATTATTGCAATTTTTTATTTTTGATATATTTTTTTTTTCCAAAGTCTATTCTTGATTAAATTGAAAATCGCACAACAGAGCAAGTGCGTTGGACTGTAATTTTTACCACGTCTGAATTATCACTGTACGCGATATGTATAAATGTAGTATTTACTGAAATGTTGAACCAAGCTCAAGCATTGTGTTAGCGAACAAAGCCAAACCGGAGCAACAGACAGACAACTTGCGAATGAATGAATTCCGCAAGCAAATCAACATCATACCGTGAGCAATGGTGTATAAAATACGGGCAAAAAAAAAAAGAAAACAGCACTCACTCACACACACACACCAATGATGATGATGGAGACGACGACGACGACGACGACGACTATGACTACGATAACGACGATGACGACGACGATAGTTACGATGACTCTGCAACAGCGACTATGAATGACGAGATTGATGAGAGCACTACATGTATACCGGTTTACGAAATAGGCTGCGAGAGAGCGAGAGAGAAAGAGAAAATGGCAACAAAACAATAAAATCAACGAGAGCACAAGCAAGAGATTGCAAAATAGAGAATGCATACATTTTGTATTGAAAAATGGGGAAACAGTCAACGTCAAGTACTCAAGTAAACGTGAGAGACGTGTACGTGCGCACAATACAAAAGGTGTGGATAATAATAATGACAATGACGACGACGACGACGTCGATGATGATGCTGATAGGGCAGCTTTATAAAAAAAAACAAAGCTTTTAAGCTGAAGTTCTTGATATAGCAATTGGCGTCTTACTCTGTCTCTCATTCTCTCTCTCTCCTTCTCGTTGTCTCTGTTTCGCTGTCATACCTGTCAAATGTATATCTACATACATACATACATGAAAATACATATGCACATGTATATGTATTGAAATAGTTATCAGTGTATTGGCCGGTGAGAGCGTAGGTCGTTTAGAGGCCGTTTGCTAAAAGCAAGCACTTTTACGGCATTTCAAAATGATGATGTCTCATCATCAGATTCACATTTTATGACCAAAAAAGTGTATGTGCAATCAAATGCGAAATACCGTTTTCAATATATATGCACACACACACACACACACTGAGCACTTCTCAATTGTACAATAATACAATTGTAAATATTGCGGAGTGCGCGACTCTCTTGTACTCTGTTAGACTGGCATTTTTGAAGCTCGATTTTTTGAATTTTTCATTTTAGACTCTCATTCAATAATTTTTGCTCTCTCTTTCTCTCTCTCGCTCTCTTGTTGACTGACTGACATTCTCAATCATGCTCTGTATCTGTATTGTATGTAACATAATTTCTATGCTTAACTTAACTGTCATACTACACACATACAGATCTTTGTATGTGTGTGTGTGTGTGTGTATGTATGTAAACTGCAAATCAAAGTCGAGGTCGTTGTACGAAGAATGAAAGAATGTCGGTACGGTACTGCTTCTGCTGTTGCAGATTCTTTCTTTTCTTGTTGTTGTTGTTGTTGTTGTTGTTGTTGTTGTTGCTGCTGCTTTATTTTCTTCTTTTGCATATGTATTTTCATACATATCGGTATATCTGTGTATGTATGTATGTAGTATTAGAAATGCTTTTTTCGTTTTTTGCTGCTGCTGCTGCTGCTGCTGCTGCTGCTTCTGTTGCTTCTCTGTGATTGCTGCTGATGATAGTGCTGTTGTGTTTTCTTCTACCTCTTCTTCTCCGACTTCAAACCTACCCAATTTCGACCGTCTTGAGAAAAATTATAGCCGGGTGTATAAAATGTTGTTAGGTATACGAATAGTTGCAGGAAGGTGGCATGCAATTTCTATTTTGTTCTACTGCTGGCAGTCTATGTATTGGGGTGTCGAAGATAGTACACTGTTATATGCTGTTAATATTACTGCTATTGCAGTGTGTAATGCAATGCAATGGAATTCTGTTAGCTTGTTCTTGTGTTGCCGGTGTTGGTTGGTTAGTTGATGTAGTATCATACCTACCGACATATTTGCCATTTCAAAATAATTTCTATCGTCGACTAGCTGGCTAACTGACTAAATGGCTAGTTCGATTCGGAATTTATTGTATTTTTTCTCTTCTATGCTTTTATGCTTCTTCTTCTTTCTCTTTGTCTTCTTTTTTTTTTCTTCTTAATTGTGAGAAGAAAAAAAAAACACCAACAAAAATTTTGCTTGATCATTGTGGCATAAATATGTATTGATGTTGTACCCATGGTGCTCATTCACTAGCTGTATGTATGTGTATATAAAGAGCTAATCTATGGGAAGATTTAAATTTTAGCAAAATGTTTTTTGTTTTTTTTTTTTCTCCGTCAATTTTTTTTTTTTTTTTGTTTATTAATTTTGTTTTTATTTTTATTCTTTCTCCTATTAATTTACCAACTTATACATATTTGAGGTATCGATATGATTTGTGCTGTTTTGAGCACACATAAGAAATTTTTAACATTCCTTTACCCACAAAATATAGCGGTAATTGTATGAATAATCAACAAGAAAAGTCTTCGTTTTCATGCGAAAACTTTTATTTCTTCAAACTTGAATTTGTTGGTCAAGAGCAGACAAAAGCAAAAAGAGACTGATATGAAGTTTGTCTTGATTTTCATGTGTAAACTTTGGCTTCTTTAAACTCGAAAGCGATGAGAAAGGGCAGTCAAAAACTAAAGGGCACTAATATAGAGTTTATCATATTTGAAAAATAATTAATTCCTTTCCTTTCTTCATTTACAAAATTATTTTCATATTTTTTAATATATTTTGCTAATAATCATTTTACATTTTATATGAAAGAATCATTTTACGCCGTGAACGATATTGCAACTAACAATGTCTTTTGGAGCAAACCTTCTATTTCATAGACTGGCTCAAGAATGTTTTAAGAAAGCAATCTTAAAGATCCAAAATAGAAATTGGGCAATTTTTGAAGTCTCCTAACCATCTCATAGAAGTTAGGGGCAATGCATCACTCTATATCACTTCCAAATGGAAGCTTTTCATATTTAGCACGGGAGTTTATTCGCACCAAACACCATATAGTGGAATATGTTCTCTAAATAGAAGTGTATTTGGTTCTATATGTAATTTATGGCAATTTTACAGAATGCCATACATTACTCCATATCACTTCCGAATGGAAGCTTTTCATAGTGAGAGTGAGAAACAGCATGCATATGGTGAAAGATTTTCTCCAAATAGAAGTGTATTTGGTTCTATCTTCAATTTACTGAAATTTCTGTGGTGCTTCAAACAAACTTTTACAGAATGCTATACATCACTCCATATCACTTCCACATGGAAGCTGTTTACATTTATCTGGTGTGTTTAGTCGTGTGAAAGAGCATGCTGTGCATCTTTAGTTTCTGAGTTTCCCTAAAATAGAATCGCGTCTACTACAATTTAAGACTTCTGAGAATTTCTTTGGTGCTTGATGCAAGACCTTGCAGAATGCTTCTTGCGGAACATAATGCGTACAATATATGACTAATATGAAATTGAGCTATTTGATTATTCTATGAGATTCAGAAACAGCCACATTACATATTTGAGAATTACAGAAAATATTATATTTTTGGATCTTGGGATGTTTGACACCTGAGAGAGGAGTATTTAACTAAAATTTCGGCTTGTCCAACTTAAGAAATACTTTTTATTGGTTTCATAAGAAAATAAACTTGTTTAAAATTTGTTCAAATATTGGAAACTCGAATAAAATTAAGACACAAAAGTTCTTCCCAGTCTAAGCGTAGTATAAAGTTTGATGGGTCAATGGACAAATTTTCAAATGTTCAATACTTAATTATCGGCTTACTTTTTAGAGCATATCAGTGCCTTTTCGGTTGTTCACGACGTGTACGTTTATAGTGAATAAGTAGAAATGATGTGAGTATCAAGATTTGTCAAAAAAGGCGCTTTTGTCATTTGACACCACAAAAACTTAAAACAACGTGGTCTCCGAGCTAAAAAGTCATCCAACCGCCGTAATTTTAATTTCGCTTTTCATAGAATTGAAGCTATTAAAGTGTTCTAGAAAATTTTTTGCTAAAAAATCTACAAAAATTTTTAAAATATTTTCCAAATTCTATGGAAATGTGAACATTTTCTCATGGCACTTTGTTTCCATAAAAATCGGGTTTTAGGCTCTCTATTTAGCTTTCATTTAAGAGGTGGATATTTCATACGTATTTCTCTTGTAAGGGTACCAACCTAGGTTGAGAGAGCAACTTGTCTAAGCAAAAATTTGTTGCAACTCCCAATAGCTTCAAACAGGGGGTCACATAGAAGATGATTCGTGTCCCGGCGAATTGCTGTTGCAACTCAGAATAAAAAAGGTCGGCACAACGCCGAGAAACGTATTTTTTTAGAAAATATTTTCCCTCTATTTTTGCTTTTACCCCTTTTTTTTTTAGAAATTCAAATTGATTCTGAAAATAGACAAAAAATAAAGAAACGACTGACACTGGGCCATGTGAATATTCCATCAAATCCAACAATTAAATGAGATATCATACAGAATATTTAAGTATTGTGATAATATCATGAAAATGAATTAATCATCAAATTAATAGTTTCTCAAATAAACCGCGTATAGTACCTACCTTATCACAGCAGAAGTCAGCTACAAATATTAAGTTTTCATTGAAAATCTCTTAGCACTAATATTGCGTAAATATTAATATATTTTTTGAACAATATTCTTTTTCTTATTGTTATCATTGTAATTGTTACTATTCAACATGAGCCATATTTTTTATATTTCTATTCAAAAATTATATATTTTTATGTTCACTTATCATCATCATCATCACTATATCACATAGAATCTTATTAAATTGCTAGCGCTTGCAAATATTTTTTTTTTTTTCATTTCTTCTTTTATATTATCGTTGTTTTCTTTTTGTCAACACATTTGTGGCACATTCTCAAAATTCATAGCATACCGAAGTTCCAGAGCTAACTAACACATATTATCACATTTACGCAAATGTCAATTGTCTGTCAATTGATGAGACACCATTGACTCGGCCGTCGATGATGACTTACAAGGTATTAGCCGATGAGGCGCTACGATCGTAACTTTCGTTCGATGAGTCGGCTACTGGACGGAATATGTGAGTTTTTTTTTTTTTTAATGAAATTTTACTGCTGCTGCTGCTACTACTACTACTGTTCTTATAAAGTGCAGTGTGTAACTGTGATGTTCAACGACCGTTGCTCGAATGAGATTAGCACTGGCGAATGTCATGCGATTAAGCTATAAACTTAATGCAACTCAGCATGCAATTCCGACATAGTTACTCTGAGTGATGTTGTATTACTGTATGAACGCATATGTATGAATGTATGCAGAAAGAACACTGACTGGATGGCTGACTGGCTAGGTAATGGGATGATATGTGTTATGGAGTTCCTCTAGGAGTTTCTAATGTCGTGATTGAATATTTATAATTTCCGTGCACCGTTCGTAGAATTTACTTTTTCTGTTTGGACTTCGAAGTCAATTTGTTCCATTCAAAAGCCTACCATGTTCAACGACCGCTCTTTTTCTACTATGCCCATATTCATATTCATACAGCATAGTATTGTATGTATACATGAGTATGGTGTCTGTGTGATAATACTGTACTAATGGTGTTAACGAAAACGAACGAACCGTTCAATGCGAAAGTTCCGTTTTAACTGAATCACTTGCATGCCAAACTACTACTTGGTGGACTTACTCAACAAGAAACTTATTTTCTAGCATCGGTCGGTCGGTCGGTCCGTCGGTCGATGGGTTGATCGGTTGCATGCATATTTATGCTGCTTACTGCAATCGACATCGCCCCGTAAATATAACGCTTGTTGTACTTCCGAGTAGCATAGGAATGCATCGTAGAATGTGGCCATTGCATGCTGATAAAATAGCAGTAGCAGCAGCAGCCGCCGCAGCAGCAGTGTGGTGTTAAAGTTGCAGTTGTTTGTTGGGGTGTGTGTGTGTGTGTGTGTGTGTGTGTGTGTGTGTGTGTGTGTGTGTGTGTGTGTGTGTTTGTCCAACTGAAGACAAGCAGACGCAGTTCGTGCAAGATGCGCGCGAAGAATGTGCCTGGAGAAATGCCGTTGCATTTTGTACAGCCGGTAGCGCCTGAAACAACAGCAGACTCTATTCGATCGGACGTTCGGTCGGTCGTTCATTAGTTCGGTTTCGATTCGATTACTAATTTTTCCGGCATCAGTATTATGGAGTAGATGGAGTTGGGTGCAGCTGCATCCATCAATTGTTGGTGGTATGTTGAAAAATGGCATGCAGCAATCATGAGTCGGCGCTTTGCATTTTGGTGTCTGCAAACTGAATGCACTCGCTGAAACTTGAGAGCGAGAGATAGCGAGTGAGAGAGAGAGAGAGAGAAAAGCAGTGAGAGGAGCAAGGAAAGAGAACAATAAATCTCAACTTTCCGGCATGCGCATATTGAAATGTACAACTTTTATAACGGTACTCATGGTATTACTCTCTTGCACATCGCATTGTTCTCAATTGATTTGCTGCTGCTGCTGCTGCTGCATTTTTGCTTCAACCACCTCTATTATTTGAATTTTATTCTTATTTCTGCAGCTCACACACACACACACACATACAAATGCAGGCAAATATTCACATTAAAAATTTTCCCATCATCAGCATCGTCGGGCACTGTCTCGCCTATCGTCTGGTTTAGTAGCATCGGCTTGTGTACAAACATATGCATTTCACAACTACTTACACTACATGTCGTGCTGGCTGCGTAGTAGCAGTATAGATTACGAATACCATACGAATGCGATACGATATTGATATGTGCAAAGGAATTCCCCGAATTGAAGCATCGTCGCTAGTTAGACTTTGGACCCGAAATTGTTGCCATCAAATGTTGTCGTTACCGCAACCATCTTTTATGTGTATTGTATTGTATTGGCTTTATTGTTGTTGTTGTTGTTGTTGTTGTTGCTGTTGTAGTTCTTGTTGTTGTTGGAGTTTGAATAAAATGCAATTCGTTCGCCTCGTTTATTCATTCGTTTCGTTTGATTGGAAAATCGTGGTGTAAATCGTTCTCATTACATTCACTCGTTTTGTTTCTGTGTGTGTGTGTGTGTGTGTGTGTGTGTGTATGATTCTCCCTCTGACCTATGATGGTCGGCTGAGGAATATTTATCCTTTGCCATTATGTTGTATAGCAACATATAACCCATTGTCAAAGGGAAACAAAACTATATTTCCCTTTTTTTCATTCCTTTGATCTTTTGGGGCCACAGGTAAAGTTTACATTTTGATTGCGAAGTTAGTCAATCGACATTAATAAAAATAAAAGCTCGGCCTAAGTTCTTTGGAGCCTTTAGCGCCAACAATAAATACATAATATCAAAGTGTTCTTTTGCTTCGTATGAAGAGATCTTCTTCTTCTTCTTAACGTACGCGTATTTTAAAAAATAAATTGAAACAAACTGCTACATTATAAAATCGAAGTGATTGCAGTCTCACAAAAATTTGTTAAGGCGACACTTTTCCTCCCTAAATATTAGTAGGAAATTTTGTGTTTATAGTCTGAGTAATATTTCTCTTCTTTTTGTCTCCAAACACTAGCTCTCTTTGCTTTCCTTGTGTGCGACACTTTTGTGTTCCTTTTAATATTTCTCTTAGTTTGATGCCATTCGTATCAGATACGCATTTTGCATTTAGTTTGATATAGTTTTGACAGTATAAATGTGAGCTAACGACCAATTTGGAAAAATTACATATTTAAAAGGTTTTTTGGATGATCTTACATCAAGCTTGATAGAAAGGAGTCCAAGCAAAACTAAACAGATCATATTTAAATTAAATAAATTTATTTTATCAGACATTTTACAACATTAATCTTACAACTTAAAAATGAAAATTTTGTGAAAACAATAAATTATTAGGACAAGCCATTGGCTCTGAAGAACTCAAAGGCGCTTTTTTTCATCACTGTTGTACGTGTTAAATTTTAAATGTATACGAAATAGAAATACTGGAAATAATCTGCCTATATTAATCAATTTCAAGAGCACAAAACTTTTGATAACACTGTGATTTATGAGGTTTTTCGTAGAAAAAAAAAATTGAATGAAATAAATTTGTATGGAAGCTAGGCATGATTTTCATCCAATTTGAACCATTTTCTGCTTCGTTCTTTACTTACCAAATATAATCGAAAATACTGAGTTTCTGCTAAAGAACTTTATATTTTCGAGCACACAACTCTTAAAACACACATAAGAAAGTATTATTTTGTATGGAAGCTGGGCGTGATTTTCATTCGATTCTTCTCATTTTGTAATTTATCAATTTATTAACAAATTTAATCATATGTACAGAGTTTTGGCTTAATAACATTATATTTTAATGCACAAAGTGCTAAAACATGCATACGAAGACTAATTTTTGTATGAGAGGTATGCCGAGTTTTTAGCTCATTGAGCCCATTTTGAAACTGGTACATTTATTAGCAAATATAATTGTATTTGCAAAGTTTCACCTTAATAACCTTATATTTTCGTGGATAAAGTTTCAAAATATACACGCGGAAGCATAATTTTGTATGGGAGGTATATGTGAACTTTATCCAATTCAACAAATTTGTATATATTGCTATTAATTCATAAATATAATCATATTTACTGACTTTCAGCTTAACAGCATTATATTTTTTTGTCCAAACTGTGAAAAGACACCTTCAATGACATACTTTTATATGGCAGGTCTGAGTGATATTCAACCAATTATGTTTATTTTCTAATATGCCGATTCTGTGATCAATAAAAATAATTAGATTAGTGATTGCAGAGAATTTTCATCGATTTGAAGCTCTGCTTATAGGTATTTTATTAAAAAAAAACAACAACAAATAAAAATTGGCATATTTAATTTACAAAATTTTTACAAATTGCAATATTGCCCCTCTTTATTGTTCCCATTAAGTCATGTGAAACATTGTGACCATTTCCATATACACAAAGATCAAAATGTGTATAAACATTTGCATATAAGGACTATATACAAATATTTATATGCAGTGCTTGTATAAACATTCTAGCATTACCATTTGAATGCTTGTCTTAACGAATGCAGCTCGTTAATTTAAATAAAGTCAACTTTAATTTCAATTAAGAAACACATTTTAACATAAATATACGAGTATATGTATATATATATGCATATGTGTATGTATGTATGTATGTATGTACTCTGCGACGACGACATTAATTCAGATGGGAGTCACATAAGTACAAATACACATATATATATTTTTAAAAACACATATTATATACATATATAGTACCTTACATTACATTCATACTCGTATATATGCCCATTTGTACGCAGATAAGTTTCACTTATAAATAACATCAGGCAGACAGGCTAACAAGCAGGCAAGTAGGCATACTAACAGTCTATATATACATATATATATGAGTGTATGTATAATTGTGTAAATTTGTGTATTTTTGCTTACTAATGCAACAACAACAACAGCAATAACAACAACAACAACAACAAAGATACATGAACGAACAAACGAACGACACTAATAAAATTGCTATGACTGAAATACATAAAAATAACTTATGGCAAGGCAAGGCAGGCATAGAAGGACACTACAACACCCTGTCTAACAATACGAGTAGGTAAGTATTGTATGTAGAAAAAAAAAAAACACAACAACAACAACAAAAACGCAGAAGCAGATGAAGAAAGGAAGTGCAAACCTTGCAGAATTGCAATGAGTAGCCTAAATATAATAAAGAGTAGCCAACTTACAATTTTAAATACAATAAGACAATAAGCACACAAACACAAACACACATCCATGCATATGGATGTATAGTTTATATATGTGAAATCTATGCAGTCATTGAGCGTACATATTATAACAATATGCACTTGAGCAGCGAAAAGTACTTCAGCATCGTATAAAGCACTTCTATATGGCGCTCTCATACACACACACACACACACGCAAATATATTTTCATGCAATTACAAAAAAGTGCAAAAAATATAACCAACTCAAGTACGCCAGTTGCCATAGGCATAGTGAATACGAACAATGAACGCGAACAGCATAGAACAATATACGAATGTGAATCCTACCTAACGAATGAACGACCGAAATATATGCACACACACACACACATCCATACATGTATCTATCTATAATAGGGTGATTTCAAAATGTAAAAGAAGGACAAAACGGATGTCTACGGAAAGCTTCAATTTAGCCGGCATTTTACAATACATCCGCTCATCCTGAAAATATAATTTGACAAACAAACAACCCAATACAAATAAACATATACACGCATGCAGAGAGCACATGGGCATGTTTAGCAGAATAATAGCGAGAGAAAGAGTGAGAGAGAGGGAGAGAGAAAGATAAAGAAAGAGATTGCGAAACCTAACAACACAAAAGTTGCAGAGTAATCAACGGTACTTGGTGGTGGATCACAGGATCTGCAGCTAACAAGGAAATCAGCGAAAGAGCGCATTATAGAGTAAGAGAATGAAAGAGAGAGAGAGAGAGAGAGGAATATTGTCAGAAAGTTCTCATTAATACTCACTCACAATACTCATCCATGTATTGTGTATTTATTGTCTCAAATTTATGCTAGCACTCTTTCTCTCGCAATACATACTTTGCCGTTTTGACAAGATGCCTTTACTCAGCTTTGTATTGTCGTAGGTCATGGCGACATATTGATGTGGTTGTTACTTCTTTGTGGCGCAGAGTCGTTGGCATAATATGTACGTATTAAATGCCATTCTCACACCTGATGGATGATGACACCTAAATATTGAGAGTAGAGATAGTAATAGCTGCACACATAAAAGGTGCCTATAGGGATCGCATACACCAGTCATGCGTCTTATGAGCTGCGGCAAGGAAGATGCATGCCACTGCTGTACACTTTTGTATAAGCTGATTTAATACTTAAAATGTAGCCAGCCACAAGACCCTAACCACAATACGATACGATTTGTGACGGTAGCCTCAACTCATGTCAGCGCTTTGGCTGGGCGAACAGTAGACAATAGTAGGAAATCCTGTAGGTATCAGCGACTAAATTGAATAGTCGTACGTGGCGCAAATGTAGCACCCCATGTACCTAACATACATAGGGGCTATCAAGTATCCAACACCAGGACGCAGCGACTGAGCTGAATTGTGCGTCAGGTCGACACTACCACCCTCAAGCAGTGTTGCGTTGCGTTTATGCTTTGAATTCGAATTATTAAAATGTTTTTATGTTATTTTCTTTTTATTTTTTTCTACATTTACTACACTCGTATGTAGTAATTTGTGTTATGTTGTAGGAGTTTTCACTTGCGTTAGCTTTTGTTGTTCACTTTCCATAGGTACTCGTACTCGTACTCGTACTCTTCGATGCATGCTTGCATGGATATTTGCTAGCGATGAAATTTATTACCACTTGGATGGAGTTCATTATTTTTACATTTCTGCTACTACTTCTTGTGCTGCTTCTTTTAATTTTTGTTTTTTGTTTTTTTTTTTTTCATTATTCGCATTGTGAAAATATGTAATTTGTTTTAGTTACTACTAATGCTGCTGCTGTTGTTGTTGTTATTATTGCATTGAAATGCTGTTTTCTGTTTTTCGAAACATAACATTGAATGCAGCAGCTGCTATTGCCACTTGAAAATAGTACTCATAAACACACACACACACATTTATACATATATATTTTATAATATACTTGGATTACGTGCCTAGGTTAGTCGGTTTGCCTAGTTTGCCTTCTTAATTTTCATATTCAGAATTTTTAATTTCAATATTATATTTATTTAATTAGACGTCACACTTAAGTAAGGCTACAGGAATTACTACCTTATACCTATTTCAAGGATGTTGATAATTGGCTTGAGCATATGAATATATAGTTAGTTAGTTTATACCATAATAATACCATACAGGTATATATGCACATATTTATTATACATTCATACCGATATAAGTGCCTCATTTCGGTTAGTTTGAGCCACAAGCAATTGCTACTATATATTCTTTCTTTTTTCCGTGAAATTTGTCCTCTTTGAGATTTTTAAATTATTTCATTAAGAATTATCTTCAGAAAAAATATTAAGTAGTAAAAAAAAATACTAAATGGTCGACCCTTTTAAATGATTTCAATAAGAATTATCTTCAGAAAAAATTTTAAGTAGTGAAAAAAAAAAACACTAAATGGTCGACCCTGTATAACGGTTTTCATCATTATCAAAATCGGTCAAATAGACATAGAGGGCATTTGCCTAGGAATTAGTGTCATATTCATAGAGCATGTTTCGATTCTTGGAAGACAATATGATGGGTTTAGGTATTGTCGACTTATACAAGGTAGATAGGTCCAATTGATTGAGCCGAAAGATCCACTAGCTTTAAAAGACTCTGTAGTATTACACTCCGTTTGTAAGATACTACAGTGGTTTGGAAATCTAAACGAGTGATTTATCCCTTTTGAATAGATCTTCGTACTCATTCACATGTAACTAGTTTAGAACTAGTTCATTACGTAAACCATATTTCATTGATAGATTAAGTTTTTTTTTCCTTACTGATCACCTGAATAGTTTCATTGAAATGTACTACCTTTGTGGGTACCGTAGCTCAGTGATTAGTGCATTGGCCTTCTGATCTGTAGGTCGTGGATTCAATCCCCGGCTGAAGCATAACAAAATTTAGGAAAAGATTTTTCTTTCGAAGGATACCCACCTGTCGGCAAAAATTGGCCATTTTTCCGGCAGTAGCAATTTGCCAGAAATGCTTCTTAAAAGAGCTCTGTGATAAAACTAAGTTAAAGTGATGTCACAAGTGTTCCACCGTTCGGAACTTGCTAATATAAGTAGGTCCTTTCTAATGCTGTTCAAATTTAATACGCAAAACAGTATTGGTGGTATCATAATGGGCCTTTCTTGCCTAAGTATTATCAGCCACAATAACATAACATAACATATACTACCCTTTCTTTCTCTTAAGCATTAGTTCCGAACCAGTTCGCTGTAACAAGTAGTGTTAGGGAATAAATATGTTCAGCAAAAATGTTTTGTCACTGATTTGAGGTATTTTTATGAATGTTTCAAGTTTCTTGAAATAAGTCCAAGGAACAACCAATTCATATTCGGCGTGCCTAAAATTTGTATAGACATGTTTATGTCGTCTGCTGTAGAAAAACATGTTTTGTGCGAATGCATATTTGTATTTTATTTATTTAATTTTTTTTTTATAATCCAAAAGAAAAAAAAATTTTATTTTTGTTTTTTGTTGAAAATTTATTAAATTCTGTAATGGATACTATTGGGTACTATTGAAGACAGCAAACACATGTGTCCTTTTGATAATGGTCATGATTTTGGTTAGGAAAATATTTAGAAAAAATCTCAAATATCAAAATATTTTCAGAGTTTTTTTCCACAAATCTTTCAAAACTTGTTCACGATCGATGAAGGAAGTCAATAAAATAAAATAAGATAAATATGTGGCACTTATAAGCCACGAAGTGTTATTTGGGTGAGCTTCTCTTCCATTACTGTTGTGCGTGTTAAATTTTGGACAGTATTGGAAGGGACCTGCTCATTTTAGCCGCTTTCGAACGGCAGAACTCTTGCGACATCACTTTTTCTGAGCTTTGTCATAGAGTTCTTTTTTAGAAGCTTTTCCATGGCAAATTTTTACTGCCGGAAGAATTGCCAACTGCTTGCCTACAGGTGGGTACCGTTCGAAAGGCAAATCTTTTCAATATTAAATTTGTTATGATTCAGACGGGGATTAAACCCACGACCTACAAGTCAGAAGTCCAACACACTAAGCTACGGCACCCACCAAGAAAGTCATTTTAAATCATTTAAAGAAAATGCTTTTCACTTTTGTTTCATCTAAAGTGTACACTAAAGATGAACGAAGCAGCAAATTTATTCGTTTCACAATTTTTATAAAAGAGTCATTCCCTTAAATGGTGATTCATTCAAAGTGAAGGCACAGATAAAAGAGTCATAAAGAGTTATTCTCCGAGCCGATAATTCGAACATAGTCAATGTGCAGTGAAACAAGAATCAATACGCGAACCTTGTGCTACCAATCGGATAAATATGGATACCTTACGTAGCTTCATTGATGACTTTTCCAAATATCAGAATAATTTTTTCCAAATTTTTGCTCTATATGCGAGTTCCTGAGGAAATCATACATTTCGATACTAATATGAATACACACATATAATATTGTTGTTATCAGAATAGTAATAATAAAAACCTCAGAGAAGAGCATACAAATAACCACGCTGTTTATACTTATATTGTAGTATATGAATGTATTATATATAACGTATAAGGGCATATTCATTTGAAGCAATTTTCATGTCTGCTCATACAATGTGGCATCTACCACTGAACCGCAGACCATTCAACATTTTTGACCAATTTTAAACAGATGTAAATTTAATTTAAATTTCAAAATTTACATTCACGCACACGCACTAAAGGCCTATGAATAAATGCAAATGTGTGTGTGTGTGTATGTATGTACGGTATATCAATATTATATGCAACAACGAAATAATGCCAAATTTCAAAATTTACACCATACACCCCATATATTATATATTGCAGTGTTTTCATTTCAGTAGTAAAATAATTTTGATTTTAAATTGTCTAAAATTCTCTGCCAAAATATTGTATTAAATATGTATGTAGAAGCGTATATATGCGTGCAGCATTTTAGGCGCTTGCCAATAAATCGTCCTGCTTTAAAATAGCCTATTTACATAAAGCTTTATTTATGAGACTGTAGGTGTGTACTCACACAAACACAAGCGCATGCAAGTGCTACGCATTTATGCAGTAACAGACCTCATTGTTTACATTTTATTTGTACTACTCAACTACTAGGGTTCATGTTAAAATTCATATCGAGCAATATCGAACAACGAACAAAAAAAAAAGTGTCATTAGGTTGTCAGCACAAATGTTGTTATTGGTGTTATGGTTGATGTCTCATTCTCAGTTGTTTGTTTTAATTTTTTTATTTTTAATTATAAATTTAGGTAAACTAAAATCGAATAATTTCTTTAGCCAAAAATTGTGAAATAGTAAAAGTCATATAGCAATAGAGTGGTATTATGTCCTAAGCAGCATACATTTTTTTCGAATAAGCAGAATATGGTCGGACGAAAGCATGCCCGATTATTTGAGCCTCAGTGTCCTCTGCCCCATACATAAGATAGGAGACTCCACAATTTGGGCCATCTACCGTGGCATCAGTCTCCTTAGCATCGCAAACAAGGTCTTATCGTGCGTATTGTGTAATAGATTGAAGCCTATGCTCAGCAACCTGATTGGACCTTATCGACCTATTCGTCGATTACAAAGCCGCTTTCGACAGCCCAATAAAGTATTATCTCTACACAACTATATCTGAATTTGGTATACCCGCAAAACTCATGCGACTCTGCCGAATGACACTGCTTAATTCTCGTTATGCAGTAAAAATTGGAAAGGACCTCTCCGCACCGTTTAATACCGAACGGGATTTCAGACAAGGTGATTCGTTATCGTGCGACTTCTTCAATCTTATTATGGAGAAAATAATACGAGCACTAATGGCACTATCTTCAACAAAAGTGTCATGCTGTTAGCGTATGCCGACGATATTGACATAATCGGCATGAACACGCGAGCAGTCAGTGCAGCATTCTCAGAGTTGGAAAGAGAGTCGCGTCGGATGGGTCTCACGGTGAACGAGGGCAAGACGAAGTATCTAGTGTCAACAAACAAAGAGTCCCGGCGTCTTGGACAGCACGTCACTGTTGACAACTACACTTTTGAAGTAGTAAGGGACTTTGTCTATCTTGGAACCAACATGAACAACTGTAATAACGTCAGCCTGGAGATCATGCGTAGGATAACTCGTGGTAACAGGTGTTACTTTGGGCTGAGTAAGCAATTGAAAAGTCGATCCCTTTCTTGAGAAATGAAAACCACACTCTACAAGTCTCTCATTATGCCTGTCCTTACATATGGCGCCGAACCTTGGCCAATTTGCATCTCAGATGAGAGAATACTCGGAGTTTTTGAAAGAAAAGTTCTACGCAAGATCTTTGGACCTATCTGTGTTGGTGGCGAGTATCGAATAAGGTACAATTATGAGCTGTATGAGCTGTATGCCGTCATCGACATAGTAAAGCGCATTAAAATTCAGTCAGGTCGAGCGAATGGAAGAATGCACTCCGGCTAAGAAGTTGTTATATTCGGAACTCGCTGGAAGACGGCGGCAGAAGAGGAAGACCTTCCCTGTGGAAGGACCAAGTGTTGGGTAACCTGGCGCCGCTTGGAATATCCAATAGGAACCAGCAAGCCAAGAACAGAGAAGACTGGCGCCGCATTATATGTTCGGCCTAAATTGATCATCGGTTGTTATGGCCACATAAGAAGAAGAAGAACAAGAAGCACAATCGTGACTTTTGGGTGGATTTTTACAGAATGTACAGAATTTATTTTTTAAAAGCTATAGGCTAAAGAAATTTTGCTCTGATCCTATAATCAATTTAATAAATTGCTTCATTATTAAATGCAAAAAAAAAACTTGCCAATGAGGAGCATACTCACCTTGGGTATAGTATGTACTTTCAGAGATACTGAGAAGGCGGTGCGGTTTGTATATTGGCTATAAGGATCAGTGAGTTTATATCATAGGTCTGATAATTGACATTTAATGCTTGTAACCCGCTCCTCTTCGTTATTGTGCTGGATGACGTCATGAACAACCTCACCCAGCACAAGAGAACTGGCATCACGTGGAATCTCGGCACGGCAATTTGAGGACTTGGACTTTGTCGATGACATTTGCCTCCTCTCGTACAAATTCTCCGATATGCAAGCGAAGGCGAACAACTTGGCCGCGGTGGCACGCACCGTCGGACTAGAAATAAACATTACAAAGACCAAAGCCATGAGAATCAATCACTCAACATACAAGTCATATAATGATTGACGGCTGATTTCGTCGAAAGCTTCTACTACCTCGGTTGCACAATATCAACAGACGGTGGAGCTGAAGCGGATGCTAACTGTATGGTTGAGCAAAGCAATAGCAGCATTTGGCCGGCTAAACTCAGTATGAGCAAATTACCAAATCTCCAGACGCATGAAATTGCGAATATTCTCCACATGCGTGAAATCGACGCTACTGTACGGAAACGAAACATGGCTGATCTCGAACTGCATCACGCAGAGACTTCAAGCTTTCGTCAACAAGTGTTTGAGGCTCATATGTAGAATATTCTGGCCTAACACTGTGCCAACGAGGCACTATGGCGTCTAGCGAACGAGGAGCCTATACTAAACCAGATTAAGTGTAGGAAGTGGCGCTGCATTGCCCACACACTACGAAAGCAACCAGAAAGCATCACGAGAATGTCGCTTGAACGGAACCCGTAAGGGAGCAGAAGTCGCGGACGGCCAAAAACACTTGGAGAAGGTCAACCCTGTGGGAAGTAGCTGACGTCAACATCACATAGGATGGCGCTAGAACAAGAGCCCAGAATCGTGTGCGATAGAGAAGCCTTGTGGAGGCCTTATGCTACAATTAGGAGTATAAAGGAGAAAAAAGACTTCGAATCTGATATCTGAGGAGTGATAACTTACATCTGATATCTGCGGACTAATACCTTACATCTAATATATGATGACTGATACTTGTTACCTATTAGCTGATATATATTAGATATTAGATAAATGATGGATATCTAATGGCTGATACTTATTCTACATTGCTGACACCGTATATCTGGTATATAATTTCTTATAAATGATATCTGATATTCGATATCTAATACCTGATATTCTAGAAGTGGTACCTGAAATCTAATGAATCTAATAACTGCTGACTGATACCTGATATCAGATCTAAAATAAGTGACAGCTCGTATGTAATACCTGATATATATTGCCTGACCCTGGCCCAATGCTTTACGGAAGATAGGTTTGGATAGGCTGCCCTGGCGACTATAATAAATTTGATTGCTTCATATACCAATATATATTAAAGTATGTAAATATACATACCTAAATTTATGTATTGTTTTTAACACACACAAAATACACTCAGCTAGAGAATTGAAAATTGAAAATCGTCTAAATTGAGATTTGCATGGCATGTCAATAGGTTGTATACTCATATGTATATTGACATATACAATACATACTATAGATGCATGCATATTCAATGTGAAATACAAAAGGATTAAACGATGATCGAACGATTTACGTGTGCAAATTTATAATAAGCACATGGACGCACACATATATGTTGGTATGCATACTCATGTGAGGGTATGTGTGAGCGAATTAAGCTAATTGAACACAGAGTTGCATAACGACACACAAACACACACACACACACATATACACACTAAGTACAGACGCTTATAGACACGCTAACGCAGTTACTTTTAAACAAACATTGTCATTGGGGACACATACGGACATACATGCGACAAAAGAGATGCATTTGCATGTGCATGTATATGCGGGTTAATCAACGAAAAATTCAGCGAATCGAATGAAAGTGTATGGCAATGAACGGATAAACACTTACTGATGTTGTTGTTGTTGTTGTGGCATTGTTGCTGTTATGGTGATATAAAATTATTTTGGATGAAATCTGGCCAATAACCAATGACCGGCAACAGCAGCAACAACAACAACAACAACAACAACAACAACAACAACAATGACTATATAATCAAATTGAATTGATGATTAGCCAAGGTATTTTGTGGATAAATTTGGGAATATGAAATGAGTGCACTCTAATAAAAATTTATGAAAATACTCATCAGTATTACCTGCTTACGAAGTGTTTGTGTAATGTAGCAAAAATTTACAATTGGTAATTAAATTAAATTGTGTGCCAGTATGAGCGCGTGTGCGTGTGGATGTGTGCATGTGTTTTGGCTCATTTGAAGCTTAACGAAGAGTTAAATAACAACAACAACAAGTAACGCGACTTGGATAACATTAGCACAAAAAAAAAACAACAGCAAAAATATCAGCAACGGCAGCAATCATAAAAATAATAAAATGAAGCTTGGATATTCTTCAATGTATTGAATGTCTACTAAACAAAAATAATTTTAACATTTAAAATACAAAAATATAAAATAAAATAAAATTTAAAAAAATTTAAAGTACATCAATTTCACAAAGATCGTGGGAGATAGTTATATATAAAAGAAATGTTGGGATAGAAGAATAAATGAGGATCGATCATACATTTCACAGCTCTGAAGGCGATTACTAGGCAATTATGAGATGATTTTTCGATTTTCTGATGTTTTTTGGAGTTCAATTTGTAGAAAAGCCACCTTAGGAAGAAAGTACATTCAGAAAAAATGATGAAGAGTAAAAATGAATGATGGTTGGTCATATATTTCATACCACTAGACGCACTCTGGAAGTGTTGGGAGTGAAATAAATATTAAAAAACAGCCAATTTTGTACGAAAATCAACCCAGAATGAGTATAGAAATGTTTATCTTATCGGCTGGACCAAAACTTTTTATTTCTGCGGCTATCTAATCATTCATAATATTTATTCTTCTTATTTGTCCTATTGGGGGCCTTTTTCCTTGTTGGGGTCGGCTCTCCTTGTACGACATTTCCAGGTCGTGCGATTCTATGTCGTCTCCTCATTTAAGCAAATCGGATTTTATTAAGTTGCACCAAGTTCGAAGTGGTCTTCCTGGGCCTCTTTTACTCTCTTCCATTGCCAATGTTCTCCTCAATACGTGTTCTTCCGGTCTCCTCATTACATGACCATACCAGCGGAGGCGATTTTCTTGCAGCTTATCCGTGATAGGCGCCACCTTGCTGCTTCCACGGACGTACCTATTCTGGACTTCATCGAGTAGGGTAACATCACAGGCCCAACGTAGCATACGCATTTCCGTCATATGTAGTTTTTGTTGTAGGTTCTGCGGTATCGGCCAGCACTCAAAGGAATAAAGCATTGCTGGTCTGACAATAGATTTGTAAATGTTGCCTTTTATGTGTTGTGGCATCCTCTTGTCGCAAAGAACGCCTGATGTGGATCACCAGCTCTGCCACCTTCATAATTAATAATTCATAATCATAATTACATAATCATAATTACATAATCTTTATTAAAAATAAAATTTCTATTTTTATAAGAAAAATTTTTCTTTTCTTGTGCAAAAAATCAAGTACAGAAAAATATTTCATTTTATAAAAAAATGAATATTTTATTGAAAAGAGAAAATAATTATTAAATTTTACTTATTTTCATACTGCTACGATAATAATGATTATAACACTCTGGATAGAAACAAAGAAAATAAAAATAAAAAATAAAACGATAAGTACTGCTGTTGTTATTCATAACTTTGCTACCAAAAAGGTACAATTTTGTTGAAAATTGTTGAAATTTTTTTTTCCCGTTGGTAATGTGAAATTCTCAAACAACAAGTATCACGCGCTTATGATGTTGCTACTTACTTCTATAGCAACATATCGTTGTGGCTGTTGCTTTAACTATGTTTACCATAGCAGTTGTTGTTGTTGTTAGTCTCATTGTTGTTGTCTGTGGTGTTGATGGTATTCAAAGGTGTGTGGGTGTGTGTGTCGGTGTGTGTGTTTTGCAAGTGAAATACGGAAACACTTAATCATCTTAACCCGATGTTTTCATGGTACATATACTCTATCTACATCGTCCGTAAGCATATTCATGCAGCCACACACATACAAAATCTCATCAACACTCACACACATATATGTTCATACATAGATACATAGACAACCACAAAGATATGTGAATTAATACCCCTAGAACTTAACTCATCCACCTACACACACACACACACACACATATGATAACCGCATCACAAAAGTAGACACCATGATTTCAGATATTCACATATATGAATATGCTAAAATGTTTAGTGAATTGTACACCTAGGTAAATATGTATGAACATTAGTGCCGCAAAAACCGCATTTAACGCGTTTAGTGGCCTCTGATGCTATTCTGCTATTTTGTTGTTGGTACTTTTCATATTAATGCAGAACAGGATCAACATAATATGAGGAAGTGCAGAAAGGCGAAGATAAAGAAAGCAACAGTAAAGTTAAGTAGTACTGGATAGTATGATAGTATAGAGAAACAACAAAAACAAAAATAATAACAACATCAACAGGAGTGTTATTGTTGTTGTTATTTGACTATTAACAGTGAAATTAGTCAGTGGTTATAAGAGTGCTATTAATGATACGACTACATAGATGATAATAACGATAGCGTCAAATGTGTTTTGTTGATTGTTTTCTATGTATTGTTGCCACAGACAACTCATTCAACGAAGAAATTAAATGAAAGCTTCAAAAAATATATTATAGTTCTTTGAAATGAACTATCAGTGAAAACAGCAATATCATTGCTGTTGCATGCATATGCATACATATATGAATCTGTATTAGACCTTTCTATAAATGCAGGGAATTTTTGTGTAAATAAGTGAAAGTTGTCTGAAAGCTTTTTGGAAGTGATAAAGAGGATTTGCAAAATCAATTTCTTCAATATTGACTTCCAGTGCGTCAACCGTTGCGAGCTTGTCGCTATAGACATGAGACTTAACATAGCCCCACAATTGACCGGCCCCAAACGTGAAATAAACTGTTCACCGAACTCGCCTCTCAATTGGGCAATCGTTTCGCGTGCTGTGTGGCATGTGGCACCGTCTTGCAGTGGTTCTGGCTGATCTTCACACCAAATACGCCAATTTTAATTGTTCACGTATCCATTCAACTAGAAATGAGCTTCGTCGCTGAACACAATTTTCCGATAAAAAAAGTGGATCTTCATCCAACTTTGCCAGCGCCCATTCATCAAAAGTTAGCCGTTGTGGTAGATCATGTGGCTTCAATTCTTGCACCAGCTGTATTTTAAATGGTTTTACACGCGAACTCTTCCGCAAAATTGTTCACGTAGTGGAGTAACCGAGGTCCAATTGCTGTGAACGGCGCCGAATCGATAATTCACGGTCATCAACAACACTGGCGAATACATCTGCGATATTTTCCTCTGTCCGCACTCCACGTATGCGTGTTGGTGGTTTAATGTCCAATAATGTGAATTTGTTCCGAAATTTAGTCACAGAATTCAGTATAGCCGCCTCAGAAGGTCGCCCAAACTAACCATAAAATTGAAGAAGCTTTTGTGCCGGAAATTGAGCTCAATTTTCATCCGAAAGTCTTCATTTTCAAATATAATCTCACATTGGCAATAATAATCGTATATGCCAAATTTCAGTCTTATAGCTTTATATGTTTCTTCGGAAAGTGCAATCCAAAATATAGTTTTGTATGGGAAGTAGACATAATCTTCATCCGATTTTGCCCAATTTTCGACCATTCTCTTAAATTGCAAAAAAACTTATATGTACCAAATTTCATCTTGATAATGTGATATTTTGGTGCAAAAAATGTGAAAATATACATACGAAAGCATAAATTTGTATGGGAAGTGGGCGTGAATTTTAACCGATTCAGCCCTTTTTTCAAATTTATTTATTAATTGATAAATATAATCGGTTGTACCAATGGCGTAGCCAGGCGAAGGGATCAGGTGTCTAGATCCTCCCTTGGCCGATGGAATTGTTAAAAAAGAAAAATAAAAATCATTTAATAAAAATTATTTCTCATACATCTTTTTCATATAATCCCACCACCTTGGCAAAATCTTGGCTACGCCATTGGGTTGTACTAAGTTTCAGGTAAACAACTGAATTCCTCGTGCATAAAGTTTGAATAAATAGATTGGAAGACAGACTTTCGCTATATCTATTTGTTGATAAAAATAATCGTTTGTGACCTTGACTCATGTAGTGATTATGATAAATAATATGTATATTTATACATTACTATACCAGATGCCTATTTTATGGGTCTTACCAACGGAAACACATACTTATTGCACTTTTGATTCTGGATGGTGGATATAAATACTTTTAAAAATTTTCCAAATTATTGTTTTTCTGGACTCACTGAAATTTTTCCCACAAAAAAAAGTTATTCGAAAAACCGATTTAATCGTTTTTCTCTGGAAATGTTATCATTTTCGTTGCGAGCTTTTGGAAAACTTAACAGACAGCATGAAAAATATTTATTCTATTGTAAAATTTTCAACCATATCTAATATACATATACATATGCAACAAAGTACTTATATACAGGACAATATGGAATCACAAGTAGCATCAATCTGCATACACACACACACACACACACACACACACACATATGCAAATCAGCATCAACGCTTGTCATTGAAGTCATCGTATCTTGTTATTAAAGCCACTTAAGCATGCATAAGTTTGCACTGAGATTTGCATCTACAAGTGTTGACGCGGTGTTACAATGCCATACAAATACAAATACAAACACACAGGCACCTTCACATATATAAATATGAGCGCGCAAAATCTTACATTCTGCAGTGACAGCAGTTAGATGGGTAAGCACATATGTATGAAAACGTTGTTGTTGTTACTGTTGTTGTTGTTGCAAGCTCACCTACACAGGAATAATATGCATATGCAGCTAACTTGTCAACAACAATGCGTTGTAAAAAAAATTCAAAAAATTCTCAACCAAAACAAAATAACAACAACAACAAAAAACTAGAGAGAATAAGGCGAAAAATATATGTTTTTCTAGGTGTATTTGCTTTGTTGTTGTAGTTTTTGCTGTTGTCATAGCCGTGCTATCAAGTACAGGTGACGAAATCTAAGTAGAGCAATGCCTGAGTATTTATAATCTAGCATGGACGTGTGCTGCTTGTTTGTTATTGTTATTGTTGTTGTTGTTTTTGTTAATTTTATTATTTTTTTTTTCATATTATCTTTCCTTATGTGTACAAACACTCATACACTTACACACACAAAGAAACTGATGCCATTAGCAGACCACCACACTGTCATCATTAATAATAAGCGGCTCTCTTGGGCATGTATGTATGATGTGTTCACAGATACAGGGTGTATTAATTAATTAAATAATGATATGAATAAGTCTATAATATAATATTTTGCTATAGCAAATCAAATATTATAAATTTCATTTGATATAAGTAAACATATTTTAGTCAGACTTGAACGACTTAAAGATATCCAAGACTCGAAGAGACTTCTCTATGAGAAACTTGTATAAAATTTTGTAAATTTTGCATGAAATATAAAATATAATTTTTTCAACAAATTTTTAATCCTTTCTTACACTACCAACAATTTCCAACTACAATTCCTAAACTATTTTCTCTAGTAACTATACTATTTCAATATTTATGAAATATATTCATGTAAGCATGAGTAAAGTATCAAAATGTACTCTCAATTCATTCGTTATAATATGAAGTATAAAAATTTCGATTTAAACTCACGTAGCTATAGTATATTTTTACGTTTCGTATGTGATGTCATTTGGGAACGACAAGTAAGCGGCATTTAAAATTTTTTATTATTATTTTTTTTTTTTTCGTTTGTTTTACAATGCAGATATAAGTATGTTTGTAATGATAGTCTTGGTAAATGTACTTTATATAATGTTAATACACAAAAATTATATACTTCAAAAAGCTTAGATGTTATATGTTTCATTTCTTATTTTATTGTTGTACAACACTTTTTAACCTTTATGTGTTTGCTTCAAGTTATCGGGTACTTTTCTACACAACACGCAATACTTTCGATTGTAATAACTCAAATGAAGAGGTTACAGGTATCGACCAGTCTATATAATATTAATCAGAAACACCAGCCGAGTTGATTTAGCCATGTCTTAGTGGCATAACACCGATAACTTCATAATTATAGATCGATTGTGCCGAAAATGTCTACATATATTTATTTTTACTAATGGAACGGACAAATTTATGAATGTGCGGCATATTTAAATGAAAAATCAAGATTAGCTCCCATATATATTTATGTTTTAGAACCTAAATATATTTATAAAACTATAGAATTAAAATTTAGTCGCACAGACAATAAATATATTCAAGAATTATCATAATCGCTTGGAAATCACACCCAATCTCCCATACAAAATTGTGTTTTCGTGTGTTTGTTTTCATTATTTACGCTCGAACATACAACTCTATAGAGCTGAAACTTGCTGCATAGTATTATATTTTCTACTAAATGTACCGCATTAAGAATGAGCCTAATCGAATGAAAATTATGACTACCTCTCATATAAAAGTATGTCTGCAAATGTATTTTTTCATATTTTTAACACGAAAATATAAAATTATTAAGCTAAAACTTAGTATACACAATTATATTCACATATAAATATATAAATTAAAAAATGAACGGAATCGGATTAGAACCACGCCCACCTCCCATACAAAAGTATGCTGCGGTTAGTATGTTTTCACGTTATCAGCATGAAACTTCAGAGACATGTAGCTGAAACTTGATATACATACACATTATGACATTTGCTATTGAAAGTATAACTGATAAAATGTTGCTATACATCAGCATTCATTGATCTAACATATGTATATGCGATGTTTTTGAAATATTGCAATAATAAATTCTATTCTAAGTATAATCAATACTAAACAATTTTAAACATTTCAATTTTTTTTTTCTCAGTTATTTTGTTAGAAATTATATAAGTTACTCCCGATTACCATCTGCATACAATTCACATAAGGGTTAAAGGCATTTTCTCTGCTCATCTATTTTTTTTTTTTTTTTTATCGTGTCTCACTGAATATTGCTCTTACTTCTAGGACATGAAACGACCATTGCACTGTTGATACATTTCACTGATGTGCTGCTATATTGCTGCTGATACATACGAGATGTTTATACATATTGTATATGAAACATGAATCGTGTGACTGTGGTGTGTCTTAGCTGTTGGGTCATGTTTCTTAGTTAGTTATGATGAGTTGACATGATGCGACGATGACGACGATAACGACGACGACAACGACGACAACGACAACGACAACGATGCCACGACGACAACAATTTTGAAACATAAAATGATGAATTATAATGCAACTTATTTTCATCATCACACAAAGACAAACCATCGAAATGTGTGCGTATCTGTGGCGAGCACATAAAGGTGTTGGAAAAACGTGCATAGAACATAACGTATGACACAAACAAGAGTAGAATCGCAAGGAAAAACTGCATAAAGCTAACATATATAAGCATATGCATTCGCCATATAAGACAAGGCTTGATTTAACATACGTCTACAATATAATATGAGTTGAAATATGAAAAATGGTTAAATAAGTGAGGAAAAAAAAGAAAAAAAGAAAAATAAATAAATAAAAGGGTACCTGCAAGTACTCACACATTTATACTACGTTGTTGGATGAATATGCTAATATTTGACACACAATACAAACGCATAATTTAAAATAAGCGCTGGCATCATCATCATCATGGCATTAACAAACAACCAGTAAGCAGACACTCATACCTTAGTATCTAGTACCTAACTGCCTGTATTATAAATATTTATAAAGTTACCTTATTACATTCACTTGAGGTGCGAGTATATAGAAATGTGTAATTACTTATGTTGATGAAAGTGGTTGCTTACCTTGTTGCTAATCAACACAAACACCTGAACAATTTAATAATTTTTCCTTTTTTCATTCATAATCCAGTGAAAATATTGATGCGAATATTTAAAAATTTGAAATAAATTGCGGAAATTGCCCTCTACTTTCGTTGAAATATTATTCATATGAGCATAAAGGAAACTATTTCCGTTCAACTTTAAAAATAATACGCAATATTACCATGTCGATGCTACAAGAGAGAAAGAGAGAACAAAAAAAAAAAAAAAAACAAGGTCGAATGAGTACTTCATGATGCGTCAGTGTGCGTCAGTGTGCGTCAATGTACATCAGTGCTATTGAAGTATTCTGAAATAGCTCTATATGCACCTATATTTATAAGAGATCATATATATACGATATATGAATCTGTGGCCGAGGCGACATCATATTTGGACGCCGCAAGGACATTTTACACGTTACATAGGAACTCATGCACCAGTTACGTGCCGAGTTTGATTGTTTGTAGTGTATCCTATATACAAATGTGAGTGAGTATACCATATAGTGTGAATACTCATATTAGCACAAGTAATCTATATAAGGAGATACGTGATTTCAGACATTACACATGTTATGTTATAAAATTATTGCCTGAGAGTCTGGTTAGTTTGGTAGCTTAGTTGGCACTAAATTAAGTGGAACATTCTACAATCATCATCAGCATTTGTGTAAGACAATCTGTTTAATGCAATGTATGTGATAATTGCAAAAGAGCTGGCGGTTTAGAAATAATTAAAATTTACAAACACCTCAGTAAGATGCAGTCAAGTGCAGTCTAGTCTACTATTCGTACCTACATAGTGTATATATAACTAACGATGTCACTTTGAGCAATAGCAAGTGCGAAATTAATTCTATTTTGTGTTTTTCTTACACTTAAATTTTTCACTACACAATTAAATCATTCTTAAATTTAAATATTTGCCAATGTATATGTAATATACTATATGCTTCAAGTGCTTGTCTGTCTACACAAGCACAGCACAAGAATAATTTATATTCTCTTTATTTGTATGTTATTTCTTACTGGGGAAACAAATATGTTTTAATTGAATTTTATAATTCTTTTCTCAAATGACTTTACACACCCAATGTCTTTTGTATGCTTTTGGTATAGAAATACATATATGTATATGTATAGTATATATTCTAAATTCAACCACTATGAACAAGTATATATGTCAAATCCCAAAATACTTGTATGTACGCATACCTAGAAACTGAAATGTTTTTCTTTCTTTAGAAAATTTGTGTTTAAAAACAAATTGATTTATTAATTGCATTAAATGACAACTTGTCCATTGCAACAATGGAGTTGTTTGCATACATTAAAAATGCATACATACATATGTGCATACATATGTGCATATATAGGGTGCTTCAATCGATTTTTTGTGGCTTTTTTGTTTTACAAAATGAACTCAAAAACAACTGATAACACAGAAATATATATTTTACATAGCCACCTTTAAGTCACAGTATATGAATATGAAGAATTTGAAGAGCGAGCAGTAGGGCCAACTGTGAAGTCACATGTGAACATCATATGTGATTCAGATTCTGATGATAGTGATAATTGCGATACTGATATCCCAAGCGCCGAACTATCACCCTCGAAAAGATCTAGAATTATATTTATGAACAAATTATAAAAGAATGCATACAAAAAGTTGCATATTTCTAGGGGACATATTTGTATTTTATTTTTTATGGTCTTTCATTTTGTTCGTATAAAAAATTTGTCCAAAAATATCCCTAGTGAAATTTTCTGACAAATTTCCTAAAACATCTTAACCCTCTAGCGACTTTCGAAATGCCATTTTATTGAGACTTCTCAAAATAGGGGTCAAATAGACCCTTTCGCCAGAGAGCTAATGGGTTAAAATATTCTACAAAACTGTTCCTTGTGAAATTTTAGTCTGCGTGTCTAAACAACATATTTCGCTTTGATATGAATTTTAACCCTTTTTGCGCACTTATTGTAAAAACAGTCAGTCAAAAAATTGCAAAATTAATTGTCTGAGAATGCAAAATGTTTTGAAAGTTTTGTTTTATTGGTCCAGATTTTTCATTGTGAGTAGGTATGATTCAATCATTTTGCTTCTAAACATTTTTTCTGAACTTAACTACTAGCTACCTTTACTCCCAAGAGATGGCTCCTTCAAAGCGACAAATCACATTATACTTTCTCATACTTTAACCCTTAGAGGTATAAAAAGTATAAGCGAACGTCATTAATTTTTTTTCTTTCAAAATTTATCCCCATATTTACACCCTATCTTTATCAGACCTACAAAATTGCTAATATATATTTTAATTTAATTCCCACTGCGCCCAGAGTGGGCCTATCTCCATTTCTTAGAGGAGCTCTCCTACAAAATTAATATTTCATTCCAATTTGATGGCATTGTTGTTGTTGTTGTTGTTGTAGCAGCAAGAATACAGAAATGCTTTGTTTTGTTGCCGTACAAAGCATTTCTGTATTCTGATGAGTTGAATGGACCATGGTCGACCACGTGTTCGAGCGCTTCCGGGACGTAGACCCGTCCATTCTTGAGAAGCATTCGAATTTGATAAAGGCTTATTGTTGAATTCAAAGGAATAACAATAATTTATCAATTTTCTTGATTTACAACAAATTTCGAAGATATTTTGAAGAAAATATTATTTGAAAATAATTTTCAATATGATCACAACTTTATGGGATGGAACATCTGAGGCACATCGGTTGAGATGCTACGGTTTCCACTACTAATACTGTTCAGATGTGGATTTATGTATATGAAAATTTTAGTAGTGACTTTAAAATATTTCAAAGAAAAGGCACTTGTGCTTTTTAAAAGAAAAAACATCATCTCAAAACTCCATATTATTGAATTTGCAAATTTTAAAGGTATCAACCACTTCGTAGCGTTGAAATTTTCTAACATAAATTAAAAAAGTTGATTATTAATTATAACACCCTGTATATATAGGCGCATCTACACGAATATGTACAATATATGTATTTGTATATATATTGTAGGTATATATGTATAAATTCAATTTGTCTATCTCATACTACATTTAGTAGTTTGACTCTTCATATAAATGCTGCACTTCTCAGTAAAATAATCTAAGTAAACTATTCCTTCGGTGATAATACTTTAAGTAAAAGAAGATGAAGAAATAATGAAAGAAATTAGAAGAAACATTACAACAAATTGTTATACAATTTGTGAAAAGGAATTTTTGTATGCCTTTTACAGCTACATAACATATGTGTGACCTAAACGACAACACCCAAAGGAATTGAACGGTTAGCAAATTATTTATTTCGTACCTACAATTGAATGTGCGTAAGTACGTATAAGCTTGCTTTGAATAAAATACTATAGTATAAGTATATATATATATTATATATCCATGGGCCTTTACACATATAATATTGTATATAAATATATGAATCAAAAGTGTAAATTCTATTTATTTGTTTTGTTGTGCACTGAAGCCTCTACCACCAGTAAGAAGGACTATCATTTGATAGAAATTTTAAATTCTAAATACAAATAAAATATCTATATACTATATACATATTTACTTGTATTTGTTTTAATTTTTCTATGTAGTACCAACAACATGCAACATGATTCATTCATCGTTCATTCCTTCAAATATTTTATATATGATTTCTCAATTTGGTTTTTCTTCATTTTGCTATTATTATTAATATTGTCAGCGTTGGTCGTAGACCTTTTAGAATGAAGGATTTTAATGATTGTAGTCAAGCCTGTAGGTAATATTTCTGCAAGGAAAATTTTTTTAAAGAATATATTATTGTTTACCGGACTCCAATTTTAGTAGAACAGAGAAAATAATAAAAATTCAATATGCAGTTTTAAAGCCATAGTATTAGAGACTCATATGCCATTATCAGTTTTCGAGGATCAATTTACATTAGCTGATTTTCAAAAGTCAGAACTCTGATTTCTGTAGCTTTTTAAGTGGCATTTTTACAGTCGAAAGAATTTCTAATTAGGAAACATAAATATTGTACTACAAGGGTGGTCCCAGAACTACCCGACCTGACATATAGATGGCGCCAGTAGTTTGAAAAAAAATTACTTTGGTGAAAAGTGGCAACCTTATAAAACATTTAAGTTTTAAGTTTCAAGGCGCCACGTTGTTTAGTATTTTTTTTTTTTTGAACCATCGAAAGTCAGTGAATTTGTAAAATGGAAAAAATTGGTCACCATTATGTAATTCAATACTTTCATTTGAAAGGTCTCAGTCCAACGAATATTAAAGCCGAACTAGATTCTACTCTACTGAGGAGTCTGCTCCTTCGTTTACGACCATAAAATATTGGGTGGCAAAGTTTAAACGAGGTCGTACGAGCTGCTAAGACGAACACCGTAGTGGTCAACCAATTGAGGTGACCACACCAGAAACGGTTAAGAAAATCCACAAAATGGTATTGGATGATCGCCGGCTGAAGGTGCGTGAGCTAGGTGAAATTACAGAGGCATTTCAAAAAGTGCTATGCATCGTATATTGACCGAAAATTTGGAGATGAAAAAGCTGTGTCCATCGTGCTGCGTTTTCTCACAATAGAACAAAAACCATCGTCGTGAAGATGTTTCTATAGATTGTTTGGCGATGTTTCACAGTAATAAAGCCAAGTTTTTGCGTCGATTCGTAACCGTGGATGAAGCATTAGTCCACGACGTCACACCTGAGACAAAGGCGAAGACAGTTCCATCTGCAGGCAAGGTTATGGCGTCCGTTTTTTTGGGATGCACGTGGGATAATTTTTATTGATTATCTTCAAAAAGGAAAAACATTCAATGGCGAGTATTATACTAATTTGTTGCAGCGTTTAAGTGATGAAATTAAAGAAAAAAGGTCGCATTCGGCGACAAAGAAAGTGTTTTTTCATCAAGACAATGCACCAATTCACACATCCGCTATTGCGATGGCCAAAATCAATGAATTAAAGCTCGAATTGCTTCAGCACGCACCTTATTCGCCAGATTTAGCTCCTTCGGATTATTTTCTATTTCCAAATTCAAAAAAAAAAAGCCTTGGTGGAAGAAGATTTGCAAACAATGAAGAAGTGGAGTCTGCAGTATATGGCTATTTTACCGAGCTAGACAGCTCATACTATAAACAGGGTATCGAAGCTATAGAATACCACTTTGAAAAGTGCATAGAGCTAATGTTGAGAAATAAAGAAAAATGTTCCCAAATTTTTTGTGTTTTCTTTGTTAGGTTGTGTAGTTCTGGGACTGCCCTCGTATTTTGCTAGGAATTCAAAGTCGAAATGAAGGAATATTCAGTACAACTTAAATGAGGTTTTATTTATTTTTTTTTTTTTTTGACTAAATTTCGTCCTAAAATTCGTCCTTTAAACTTCCACCATGTCCCTTTATTTTCAACCCCATTTAGCTAAAGCGTCACTGCCTATCCTTCAGTTAAATATTAAAAGCAAAATTTTATATAGCAATAGCAGTCATCACTACTGCTATTGCTTGCTTACATTATACCATATACACTCATACCACTTTGTGCTAGTGTGATGTTACTACATAGTACTGTGAATTCTAAAGGGATAATAAATTGAAGTGTCTGTCTTCGTTACATGTTTTATGGTCCTCTTCACTAAACTGAGACATGAATTATTTTCATTTTAATTCATAAATGGAATATTTTTTTGTTGTTTGATATTTATTTTTTCTTTTTGTTGTTGTTGTTTGTTTCATACTCGTGTCGATGAGCCGTTTGTTTATGTGAGAATATTTCAAAATAGCAACTCTGACTATAATGTTGCCTTTTATCTGTCTATATATTTGTATTTCTATCAATTCATACTGCCAAAAAATAATAATAATAATAATAATAATAATAGCAATAATAGCAATAATCAGAATAATAATAATAATAATAATAATAATGACGATGATGATTGTAATGATGAGCTGCCATAGCATATGCACCTCACAGAATAGTCACAGCACAGCTTTTCGTGCTTCATTGTTTTTGAGGCTCTTTTTCTAATCAACATTTTTGTTGTTGCTGTTTCCATTTGCAATCTTGTCTTAGCTTCCGTTTGCTTTGGTTTGATGTGTAAACAAAGTGCTCTTTAATATTGACAAAATATTTTCGTGAAACTTTAAATGAAAAAGAGCGACAAAAAGGCAAACAACATCATCATCAATAAATTTCAACATCTGTTTTTAAATATGAATGTGCATGGCATGGCATATAAATTGCTCATACCTACTCTTTACTATATGGAATGTAAGAAAGTAATTGTAAATGCAAATATTCGTTCATACTAAATTCGCTCGGAATATTACAAATCAATCCAAGCAATCCAGCTCGATTGAGCGATTTCAATTCACCAACTCTGGCCACATCCAAATTGAATCCAAAAAGAAAATAGAAATAATAACAACACAAAAAGAAACACAACTCGACAATTTTGTTGCTCATCTCAGCATTATATTGAATACTAGGAATACTCCATAAATGTCCTCCTTCAATTTCCACATTCAACAACATTACACCGGGGGGCGGTCGGAGGTAGACAGACTTGATTTAAGCTTCTTTGATATTTCCGTTCGATTTCGCAAACAATTTTTAAGAATTTAACTATTCACATGTGACAAAATTGACATGTTGATTTCATTCTACATCCTCTCCACTTGTGAACTCACAATTTACTCAGAGCTCGAGCTCGCCTCACCTTAGCACATTCATTCCGCGTTTGCTTTTAGAATCTCTTCATCCGTATCTTAGATGAATGACATGAAGTGAATAGTATGTAGTACATACATTGGTTGGTCGACATTAGTGAACATCTATCCTGTTTTAGAGATTGTCCAGTTGTTGTAATGCTTGTCCTCGTACTTCATATTCAACTGTGTTTGTTTGGTAAAAAATTTATTGAATAACAAATGTAATTCAATGCAAGTAAATTTTGTGTCGTTGCCATGAAATTTGTTATCGATGGATTTTGTGCTTCATGTTTTATTTTATTATTTGCTTCTTCGACATTTTGTGTCATTTGTACTTTACAATTTACATTACATTCATTACATTAAAAAATGGTTTACTTTAAATTTCGTTTACTTGAAATTAACTCAATTGCTTTTGCTTAAACTAAGTGATATTGTCGGTAATTATTGAAAAATTATTTCAGAGAATATCATAAAGTACAGAGTGAAATTTAAGAAATTCCTGCAGAAGGATGTATTCAGGCGTTTTTATGTTCACTTTGTATGGAAGCCTCTTGACTGGGTGATTGCGAAGAAATGTTTGAAAGTGAAAATGAATGAGGGCCGGAGATATATTTGGTACCAGTTGCAACACCCAGGCAACGGTATAAGACAATTTTATTAAAGCATAAATTTTATGGGGCAGATCCATCCACCATGAGTGGATATAGAGGTTAAGTACGTTCAAGTAAAATATTGAGAAGCAACAATTAATGGGGAAATGTCTTTCCTCGAGGCAGCTATCTCGATATTTCGTAGTTCTTCAGACTTTTTCATTAATTTTATAGAAGAGCTTCTATAATCATTGAAAAATTGACCGGCAAAGGAGTAGCATGGATGTTGCTAGGGAACTAGGGATTCATCACCAAACAATTATCAACCATTTGAAGTAAGCTGGATACACAAAGAAGCTCGACGTTTGGGTGCCGAAGGAATTAACAGTGATAAATTTAATGGACCGAATTTCCACTGCTAAAACGGAACAAAAGCGAACCATTTCTGAAGTGAATGATTACAGGCGATGAAAAGGGCGATCACATGCGACAATAATGTGCGTAAAAGATCATAGATGAAGTGAGAGGAAGCTTCGCAAACGGTGTCAAAGCCAGGATTTACACCAAAAAAGGTAATGATATGTATCTGGTGGGAGTGGAAAGGAATTGTTCATTATAAGCTTCTACAACCCGGTCCAATGATTGATTCTGATCTCTAACTTATTTATTTGGACATTACAACCGAAAATCGATTTAGGTTGAATCTAACATGCTTCGCCAGCCAGCTCTTTTCAAGATCTGACAAGTTCTCCAGTACTTGGTCTTTCCACCGGGGGGTAAGGTCTGCCTCTTCTGCGTCGTCCACCAGCGAGTTCTGAATAAAACACCTTCTTACTCGGAGCATATTCTTTCATTCGCTCGACATGACCTAGCCAGCGCAGCCGCCGAATTTAAACGGGATTTACTATGTCGCAGTCGGCATACAGCTCATACTCGCCACCAACTCAAATAGGTCCAAATATCTTGCGTAGGACTTTTCTCTCGAAAACTTCAAACATTCTCTCATCTGATCTCTACTGTCAACAAATATCGAGATTAAAGCAAACGATTCAATTAAAACAGCCAGAATTGAGCAACAGAAAAGGTGTTGTATTCCATCATGACAATGCCAGACCATTCACATCTTTGATGACCCGCCAGAAATTAAGACAGCTTGGCGGGGAATTTTAAATGCATTCACCATATAGCCCGGATATTGCACCTTCAGATTAACATTTAATTCGATCTCTGCAGAGCTCTTTTAGGGGTGTAAATGTAAATTCCGTAAAGGACTGCAAAATGCACTTGGATCAGCTTTTCGCTCAGAAAACCCAGAAGTTCTACACAGACGATGATATTGGCTTCACATCAAAAGTGGCAAAATATTATCGATTAAAACGGCACATATTGGGTTTAATAAAGCTCATTTCAAATATAAGAAAAAAAAGATGTTTCATTTTTGATCAAATTTTGTAAACGGACTTTTTCGAACACCACAAATATATAGACTTTGGCTCCTAATTTGATGGATTACTGAAATTGATGTAATATTCAATGTTAAAATGCCAACTTTTACATGTTGTAGAAATCTAGTAGCTTTTGTATTGTTTAAACTCATTCTAAAATGTTGACTATAGTTTGACTATAGTAAATTACAAAGACAAAAGAACGCTATCCAAAAAGAAGTAACATAAGTAGTATGTCCCACAAACCGAATTCCATTTAACACTTAACTTATTCATGTGACTCTAAAATAGAACAGTTAGTGTATGAATTATGCAACCACTAAATAACCAAAAAAAAAAAAAAAAACAGAGACCAGACACACAGACTAGTTAACTGATTAAATTGAATGGTTGTTGTTCAGTTCGGCCGTTTCATCAGTCAGTTGGTCAGACGAATAGGTTAGTTGGTTTGTCATTTGATCAACACAACTAACTAACTAACCAAGTATGTGTGTGTGTGAGTGTATGTAACTAACATAATAAACACTGTTGAGTTGTTAATTGGTCAACTTACTTACCTACGAACATTTATACTATGTATAAATGTTGCAAAACTGACGAACCGGCACTACATATAGCATAACGCAAGTATTGTAATCTGTAGTTGGTTGTAGCTGGAGGGCCGGTTTATAGGTAGGCGAATGACCTTTTGCGGCAACGGATACTTTGATGTACGTAATATGTACATACATATACATAGATGAATGAGCTCATATGTATGCGTACGAATATTGAAAAGTTCATATGTATATATATGTGAGTGTGTGTGTGTGTCGTTGGTAATATTTGAATCAAATCTAGTTAATGAGTAGTTGCGCCAGTTTTGAATTGAGTTATTGTTTTTATTGCTGTTACGCCTAATGCTCATGCGCAACAGTGTGCTGCTTCATAGAGTAAAAACGCCAAAAAAAAAAAAACCAAACAGAACGAATAAGAAAGAACAGCAACAAACCAACTAGTATTAGCATCTTTCTTCATCTATGTATTTCTATTCAAGTTTCAAATGCGAATAACTTGTGATACGAAAATAAAGAACAATGCAGAGTATGAAGAGCTAAACATGAAATGAAGAAATGTTCATCTTGTAACAGCATTTTTAGTTTTTTTGCGGTAATTGCAGCATAAAACCAAGCAACTTTTTTCTGTACAGTTTTTTTTTTTTTTCTCCATCTCCAGCTTCTTTGGCTGCTCATTGTCGTCTTTGATTTTTCTACGAACACATACATACATATACTGACTCCTCTTCTGGTTTGTCTTCTTTTACAGTCTTCATCATCATCCTCATCATCATCTTATATTTCTCAGCGTCGTCTATGGCAATTTCTTATAACTACGAGTACATACGACGACCGCTGCCTCCACTATTTGTCTAAATGTTTTCTTAGTTTTCTTTCAATATGCATACCTACTTTATCGTGTAGTATAGTGTTAGTTATTGTGGCTGACTGTAGTGTTATTATGTATTTCAGTTTGTTGGAATGTGGAGAAAGTAGGCCGCATTGAAATTCTCAGACACCTTGCGCTGCTTGTGCAATGCGCGCAACGCGCACTTGGAAACGGTTCAGCAATACACAACAGTATCATACTGTAGTAGAACAACAAGCCACAACAACAACAACAACAACAACAACCAAATACGAATGAATATATACAGTAACAGCCTCGAAGAACTGAATGCAATGTCGCGTGTATGCTGCAAGCACGAATGCATGGATGCATGCATCATGTTTTTCAATTGCATCTATTGGTACCGAGTATAAGTTTATGTCTCATATCTATTCTCTTACTCTCTCGTTCTGTGTGTTTCTTCATTACTAGCTTGCGTGTATTTGCGGTATGTTGAATGTTGTTGCTGTTTTTTTTTTTTTTTTTGCTGTAAACAAAGCATTGTTTGCTATGCCGTTCGTTGTTAGTTCCGTTTGAAGTAAACGGATCTTTTAGCAATTCAACAGTCAGTTAGGTAGCATCATGTTAATGATAATAATGAGCATAATGATGATGATGATAATGATGATGCTATTAATTGAACCAAAAATGTCAGCTGAGCATTACTGTGATCAAGAAACATGAGGACCCGCCATACCGTCCCAATGTTTTCATTTTTTTTTTTTCTTCCAATATATTCTATGAATACAATTGACTAGTTATTGTTTACCTTGTATTTATAGCAAACATTTGTATTAGTTTGTATCGGTTTTCGTTTTTTTTTTTTTTTTCATTTTAATTTTCCGATAGATACTTGACAAGGTTACACTAATTGCCAATGCACTTGGCAACAATGTATTCGAACAAGTTTTTCTTTGACAAAGTTGTACAAGAAATGCGAAGTAAAAAATAATAATCAGCGATTGTATGTAGTTAGAGTAGCACAACGAAATACTAAAAGAAGTTTAACAAGCAGTCAATTCAGTTTGTTTTGACACAGTTTAAATATTCAATATATTGTATATTATGTTGGTATTCCTCATAAATATGTAAGTATGCGTGTAGTAATGGAGTTAGCAATGGCGGAATAATAATAATAACAAAAATAAATTATAATTAAACTTTAATTAAATCAAGAATATAAATATTCATTTAAAATTGTCTATATAATTGCAGAAATATTGTACTGCTCGGCATTCTAGAATTCAAAAATAAATATCTGATACTTATAAGATCCGAAGGGCTTTATGATCGATCCTTTCTTCCACTACTTTCTTTGTAAGGGACTTACTTATTTTAGCCGGTTCCGAACGGCAAAACCCTCGTGACATCACTTTTACTGAGCTCTATCACAGGGTTCTTTTAGAAGCTTTTCTATGGCAAATTATTACTGTCGGAAGAATGGCCAATTGCTTGTCGAGACAGGTGGAAAGAAAGAAAAATCTTTTCGATATGAAATTTATGCTTCAGCTGGCATTTTACTACACTTAATTGAATTGATTAAATTTTGAATGTACTTATATTTGTATATCGCGAAGTCTTATTATACCGGCAAGTTGTTTTTGGACGATTTTTTAGGTGCTTACCTAAAGAATAGAGATAGGTGGTAAATATATTTGGAGAAAATGTTACGAAGCAAAATTTAATGGGAGTCAGTCATATATTCTACCCCTCTGAAAGCACTTGGGAAGTGTTGAAACAATATTTTATAAAAACACATAAATTTTGTAAGGAAACCGCCCAAGGAGTGGAGATAAGGTTTAAGTATATTTTGGAGAAATATAGTAAAGGAAAAGTTATCACAATTTTGTCATATGATAAATTTACACCCTTCAAATGTGAGATTTTATGTCCAGATAATAAGGAAAACTATGAACAACATGAACTTGGTAAGGGCACCCCTTCAAGAAGTGAAGATAGAGATTAAGTAAGCTTCAGAAAAATGTAGATGATTGAAAATTATTATAGTTTGGCACCTCTGCACGCAAGTTTTGATCGTCAAGTAATAAGTAAAATGATAAAGAATAGCATTATTTCGAACTTTAGGGCAAGAGTGAGCCAGATCTAATATATCTTCAATCGTAACGTATCTGGTCTATTTTATAGTATTTTATCAAAACAAATATTTGAGAGAATATTTCATGAGAACTAGGAAGACTTTGTATATATTGGTCATCTTTTCAATGTCACCCCCTCAATCGATAATACCTATATATTTAGGTCCCGATTGGAGAGGGTTAAGAAGTATCGCACAGGGGTCAAAGTTTAGATTCCTCTGTGGAGGTTCAACAAATATTAGTTAATTATTTTTTTAATCTAATATCCAAAAGTTATAGGAAAATATAGTCGAAAATATCACATATAAATGTTGATCCTCATTGGAGACGGTTAAGGCGTGTTGCACAGGGGTTAAAGTTCAGATTTTTTAATCG
This sequence comes from Megamerina dolium, assembly GCA_963854835.1. NCBI lineage: Eukaryota > Metazoa > Arthropoda > Insecta > Diptera > Megamerinidae > Megamerina > Megamerina dolium. The sequence goes on from OY978525.1 coordinate 2,277,269, forward strand.
TCTCCAATCGGCACCATAATTTATATGTGATATCTGCGACTATAGTAATTTTTTTTTTTGAGGCTTTATAGGATAATCTGAATTTTGACCCCTGTGCGACACGACTTCACCGTCTCCAATCGGGACCAAAATTTATATGTAGTATATTTGACTATAGTAGTATCGATTTTGTGTATAAAATAAAAAAAAAATCTTTTTATTAAAATTTTTTTTTAAGGCTTCATAGGATAATCTGAATTTTGACCCCTGTGCGACACGACTTCACCGTCTCCAATCGGGACCAAAATTTATATGTAGTATATTTGACTATAGTAGTATCGATTTTGGGTATAAAATAAAAAAAAAAATTTTATTAAAATTTTTTTGGGTCTCCATAGAGGAAGCTAAACTTTCACCCTTTTGCGACACACCTTAACCATCTCCAATCGGGACCACAATTTATATGTGATATCTTTGACCGTGGTGTTACCAATTGAGGGGGTGAGGTTTAGGAAATCTTATGTAAAATTTATATTCCTACATGTAAGGATCACTCTAATGCACCTACAATTATTCGAGGGGGTCATGTGATTGCGAAAAATTTTCTAGCGAAAAAAATCAAAATTAGCTATGATTAGCTAAGTTTATTTGCTCCAGAAACTATATACGTAAAATCAAATTTGCCAATTTTGGAGTGTGAGTGAATTTTACAAAAAAAAAAACCTAAAAAGAGTGTGTATAGTATGGGGGTATAATGAATGGAAATAAGGGGTATATATATAGTGATAAAAATTGCATAAGAAAAATTAATTGGGGTTTATGTGAAATTTATCCTTTTTAGAAGTGATCCCTTCAGCAACTATGGGGCTATTACGGGTTTTAACTGGTTTTGTGGGTGAGCCTATAAAAGGAGTAGAGACAGGGAGTAATTATATTTGAAAGAAAGGTTGCGATCAAAAAATAAATTAGGGAAGCCTGAGAGCTTTAAAAACGAATTTAGTTTTATAAAATGTCACTATTATAGGGGAGCCCCCCAAAACGCGAAGATACGAAGTAAGTATGTTTCGGTAAAATATTCAGAAGGGAAAATTGAAGTAATTGAAGAAATAAATGCCGGTTTTTCCTCTGAAGGGTGAACCTCTATAGGTTGAACCTCTCTAGGTTCACTCTCAGAGCGGCAGGAGCGAATTGAATACAGCAGCGCTCATAGTGAGTAGAAATGGAGAAGATCTACACTCAAGCAAAATGTTGCGATGAAAAAATTATTGATGCTCGATCAGTCATATATTTTGCCTCTCTAACGATAACTTCTGATAATATGTGGAAATATTTATTGAATTGTTTGAACTTTGATCACTACTTTTCACCATTCCAATATACAAATTAGAAGCAAAAGAATATTGTAAAATATATGAGAGGGAATAATAGATTATTTTTGGAATATTACGCAATATCAGTGCGAAGTTGTGAAAGGAAAGAAGAAGAAAAATCATGAAATTTTCATGAATTAGGAGGCAAAAAAAAAATTTAATTATACAAATACATGCTTGCATGCACGTATACATGTAAATTATGATAAAAGAAATTTCAAATACCTACATACTTGCTTGCATATGTATGAATTTATTTATAACTGATTTTTTATAGTTAAAATAGTGAAATGTATGATACGATAGCATGTAGTATGTATATATTAAAGTCAGATACGAATCTTAGTATCTAAAAATAGCGCAAATATAATTTTAAACAAAAAATAATAAAAATCAAAGTAAAATAAGTAAAAAAAAAAAAATTATCTACACGTGCGATTACTAAATGCCATATACGATACCTTATACCTACAGTACATGATTGTATGAAAAACGACTTTTACCACAAATATAGTACAATTAATGGCAACAACAAAATACAAAAAATACAAAAATTAAAAAAAAAAATAACTATAAAGTACGACGAAGCATTACGTACGGTTTTGAATAAAATTTCAAATAATTTGGTCAACTCGAGAGGGCATTGAAACTTCATTGAGTGAAAGATTGCGAAAGGGGCCGCAAAAGCAGTCAGTCGGTCGTTATCTATTTATTTATAAATTTTTGTTTTTTTTTTTTTTCTTCTTCATTATTACGCGTGTCAGAAAGAAAGTATGAAAGTGTAGATGAGAGGAGTTGGAGGTGGCGGCGACGACGACGACGATTTGAACTACAAGGAAAGAGGCATAAGCAAAAAAAGAAAAAAAAAAAAACAAATAATAATAAAAATAAAGAAACACATAAATCGTGTATGCGCAACATAATGCAATGTTAAATTTTTTGGCGCATGTAAACCATTTAATCATGTGGCGCAGCATGAGTAAAAAGGGGGCGAAGAAGCAAAGAGCAAAACACGCGTGCATTTTATATGCGTTAACAGATATTTAATATACATAAACACAACTATGTATGTACATGCGTAAGCGTCGTAATAAATTCAGCCAGTTATCTCACAATGTATTCACAATGCGTCCAAATAAATCCACGCAATCCATTCGCTTTGTATTTATGTGGGCCAAACATATGTATTTCTACATATGAGGAATGCATCCTACGCCATTGCGATTCTGTTGATAAAGAGACAACATTATCGGAGGGAGAGGGGAAAATAATACAACTTACAGAGAGAGAGAGAGAGAGAGAGAGAGAGAATTCACAGGCACAGCTGTTACAGTAGCTACACTTGTATATGGCGCAGCATTCTAAATTGATCATCAAGTGATCTTTCGCATCAGATGGCCTTATTTGATTTTACTTGCTTACCTTTTTCTCTCGGTTTTCTTCTTATTTACATTTTACGTCTGTGATTTTCATTTAAATATATATAAATCTATATATGGTTTCACATATGTTTAGCTGGAATTTGAAACAATGCCTACATACTTTGCGAACCGGAAGTTCATTTACCTCTGATACTATAGAAATTGCTTTATTCAACATTTCGCTACAACAATCAAGATACTTATTTAGTGTGTACGCATCAAGGTGATTTGATGAGAAAATTCTCCAAATATAAAGCTTGTTTTTTTTTTTTTCATATGCCAAAAATAGTGATAATGCAAGAAATATAGTGGCAGAGATTATATCAGAGAGAGAGAGAGAGAGAGAGAGAACAAAATAGAGAAAATAATAAATACAAAATATTGACAGCTCTCTGTCTCTCTCTCTCTCTTTTCACACTAATTTATAAGCACAAATTTGCTCTCTCATTCAAGCTCTCAAACCTGTTTCGCAACTTTCCATCTCCCTCTTCTTCGGTCTCTCTCTTATATGATCACTATTCCCCGATCACTTTATTATAATGAGCTTTCACATTGTCGCGCATAGCATTCATCGTCGATTACTTTGCAGCGAACTTGACACACTGACGTAGATTTTTGCGTTGATTTATCATCATCATCGTCAATTTGTTTTCACACATATTCGTTTGTTCGACTTTTGATCATTTTGAAATATTTTCAGTTTACTATTTCGATGATTTGAGATCCTCCAAAGAGAGTAAATGTATATTGATTACTTTTCTCTCGCTCTCTGGCGATCTCTTTTTGATTTGTTCATTCACTCTCTTCTCAATGATATTTTACAACTGTAAATAGCTGCTGTCTAACAACAATAAAATAAATTCCATGTATGGCTGCTTATTGTATGTACACTATTTGCTTGTTTGATATGTTGTTAAGACTGATTTATCTTTAGAGTAGGTACACACTACATACATACTTATGGTAGTATATTTATAAGCAATAGACGAAGACGGCGTCGATGATCGTAATGATTGTCGTGAGTGAAAAATAAGTAGATAAATAGATAGTTAGATATACATACATACATACGTATGTATATTGAAGAAAAACTAAAAACGGCAATACAAGAATAGTTTAACTGCACTTGACTGTAAAATACAGTTAAAGTATTTGGATCGCCGTTAAAGACAATGCTTTAAAAATAGCAACAACGCGAGATATAACTTGCTTTTAGAAAGAATTAATAATAGAAACAAAAAAAGAAAAAAATTAAATAAATAAAAAAATTGAAATATAGATGTAAATAACAACAAAAATATTAATAACAATAATAGTACTACTGGTAGCATGCCTAAGCAGTATTGAAGCAATAGTGTTTGCTGCATTATAAGATGACATATAAGTGTGACATGGGATTATACATATATACATAGTTAATAATAACTCTACATACTCATACACTGTGCAACAACAGACTGGTGCTGTGGGGGGAAATATTTTTGCACTGCACTGCATCTAGCTTAAAACTTAATCAATTTGTTCCATGACGGCTCGAAATGTTTGTCTTTCTCCGAAATGAATTCTTATAGAACATTGAGGAGGTGGATGTATTGTAGTATAGTGTTAAAATTTCGCACTGATGACTGCAACTGCAACAGTCTAGTTGTTAATGTTTCATCTCATAGAAAAAAATCAAAATCAAATCAGAAAATATTTCAAAAAACCAATAAAGCTATTGCATGTTATTGTTAAGGAGAAGAAAATTATCAAAACGATTTATATATTCCCTGTAAAATCTTTTATAATTTTTTTTTTTATAATTTATGTACACTAATAGAGTCAATCACACCGTATTCGGCGTGAGCTCTGCGTGGATACAACGATGAATCAAAGGCTCTATGGTTATAATCCACAAGAGGTTTTGTGAATGACTCTAGCAGTAGACTGGCAAATATTCCCCTTAGGAAGTGATATCTTGAGCCAGTTCTCTTTCTCTCTCTCTCTCTCTCTGTACCTCTCTCCCTCTCTCTGTCTCTCTATCCGGTATTCTTAGATTTGTTAAGAGTACTAAGAAGTTTGATGTAGAGTTATATTCTCTATTCTATCTCCTCTCTCTCTCTCTCTTGTTCTTCTATTTTCTTTTCCGTTTTGGGATAAAATGGTTATTTAATTGAGTGCCCTAATTTGTATACTGCCCACCTTTCAAATTAATCAATCAAAAATATTACGTTTGCTTGTGAAAAACAAGAAAAATACAAAAATTTCTGGAATTTTCTAGGAATAATTTGGATTTTTCAAATCGAAAATCAATTAATTATTAATCCTGTAGCTCCCCACAAGTGATCTTCAGAGGGGTCAAATGTATAACTGAACACCCATAATTTTTCTTTGAAAATATTTTTTTCCGATCTTCAATATTCCTTCTAAACTTACATAATCTCTCTCAACGTTAGGGAGCTCAATGGGACGAAGATCCATCAGCAAGGTGGTATGCTTTCTCCTCTACTGTGGGCAAACAACAAACAGCCAGCAGTGAAATCGGCTTTGAGGCTAAGGGAATGTTACGAACTTTTACACTCATTCGCAGTACTACTGACTTTTGTAACACGGTGAAACTGCATTTAAATAAATTCTTCATTACAAATTCCCTTTCAATAGAAACCTGGGATATTGGTAAGATAAATTGTACCGACAGGGTCGGTACAATTTATCTTACCAATATCTTAGATCCATCTTTACAGATGGATCTAAACTAGATGTGGGTGCCGTAGCTTAGTGGTTAATGCGTTGGATTTCTAATTTGTAGGTCGTTGGTTCAATCCCCGTCTGAAGCATGATAAAATTTAATGTCGAACGGTAACCACCTGTCGGCAAGAATTGGCAATTTTTACGGCAGTAACAATTTGCCAAAAATGCTTCTTAAAAGAGCTCTGTGACAAAACTAAGTGATATCACAAGGTTTCTGCAGTTCAGAACCGGCTAATATAAGTAGGTCTAATACTGTCCAAATTTAACACGCACAACAATATTGGAAGAGAAGCTCGGTGGTACCAAAATGGGCGTTTCTGGTCGAAAGTGCGTCCTCTCAGAGAGAGGGCAGCCACATAACCTAACCCAACCTAAACTAAAGGAGCAAGTGAAGTGAAAGCTGGGTTCTAGTAACAAATGAAATTTATATTTAATCGGATAGCCAAGCATGCGGCTCTGGGATCTCTCCAATAAGTAATGCATTCATCAAGGACAGTGATTAAATGTCACGAGCTACCAAGCGAACTTTCTTAATACTTCACCATAAATCTCCAGTAGGTACCTGGACATAGAAATATCGAGGTTAATTGCAGGGCGGATGAATTGGCCAGTCAGGCAAATTTTTAATAGACAGGTACACCATCGATGTTGCTAACACACGTTGGCGACAGACGGCAATTTGTCTAACCATTAGGCTAACTTAGCCGGAACGGATCTTATGTCGGACTAAACTACTATTAAAATTAAATATATTGGATACTAGAAGGAGAATCTGAGTCCTAACAGGCCATTGCCTGACTGGTAAGCACGCTAGTAGACTACGGGTACCATATTATGATTATTATAAGAGCTATCCAGAGGAAGAAAAGAAAGAAACCATTGGATACCTGAATAGTGTGAATAGCTAGGGTGAATAGCTCTGTGGAGGAGATGGTTTAACCCGCTTGGAAATGACTCTCTTGACAGCATTACCGAAATTGCCAACACAAAAATTAAGAAACATAAAAGTGTATCATAGACACCACCATATCTTCCTAACTACCTACCTAACCTCTATTTCTACCCCTTCAAAATACACAGCAATTTTTAAAGAAGGTCATCCCAGAAAATTCCAAACATTTTCTTGTTTCTTCGAGATTTTCTATAAATGGTCCATCCATCCAACACCGATAACAAAAGCCACAATTTTTCCACACTGTGTTGTTAATCAAAATTAAGTAAACTGCCATAATTATAGAACGTTCGAGCTGAACATTTGTAAATCAGATTATTTTCACTGCCCCAACCTCCCATACAAAAGTACATATGTTGTTGAATGCCTGAGTTCACACTTTACACACGAAAGTATAAAGCGATCGAATATGAAGTATGTCTGAAATAGAACACTGCCAGGGCTCTTCAGAGCCTCCAATGACTGCTTTTCTTTTTTCATATGACGGTTTTTGTGTTCTTTCTCCTTTTCTTCGTTCTTATTCACTTCTTCTTCATCTTCTCCTTGCTCTTGTTCCTTTAACTCTTCTTAATTGAAACATTTTTCTACATAAAAAATACAGCGTAAAACCCATCGAAACCATCAAAAAAGTAATAAGAATTTTGTGGTTCACCCTTATCATTATAATGATGAAAACTAATTATATTGTGTTCAAGTTGATGTAGGTCCATAATGTAAGTGATTACATAGCAACTACTACATACAAATAAAGAGCCAACATACAGTGAGGTGTACTGGCAAAGTTCACCAAGAAGGAGAAGAGAAAAAAAAAACACAAAACTTTCAATTAGTTTATTATGAGATTTATAGACATAAGTAGATTGCCATGTATATAGATAGATATAGTTACATATGTTACCTAATGGAAACTAATGAAATCAACAAAATCTTTGAATTGCATAAAAATGAGAACATCACACACACACACACACACACACACACACATACACATATATATGTATAGAGACACACGTTGATATAGTATATATCTAAGTAGATGCACCTAAAAGAAAAATCCTTTCAACTAATTACAAACCCTAAAAAGCATCCATATGTATTTTTATTCAACAACAACAATAATAACAATAACAACAACAGCAACAACAACAACAACAAAAAGCCAACACCAATAAGCCGAATACAAAGAAAAATAGACAAACACATATTAACACACACAGTCACACGTACACATGAGAATGAAGAATGATTGTTGTTGTTGTTGTTGTTGTTAGTTTTTTTTTTGCTATGCTCATACATATGTTCGCAGTCTTGCTTTGTTGTTGTTGTTGTTGTTGTTGTTGTTATTGCTGTTGTGAATGCTTGTTTGGTTAAGTTTGCTTGCTTCGTCGGTTTGTTGCAATACTTCTTTTATTTATTCGGTGGCGCATAACGAAATTGCGCATTTAGCAAAATGCTAAAGTGCAAATACAAACTTCCGCTTCCGTTGCATCACTTCATTTTCATTTTTCGGCCAGAATATACAACTGACATACACACACACACACACACACACATGCAAACACATGCACGACACAATGTGCCACACAAAATGATGTGGTAGGAGAACATTCCAAAAAAATCAACAACAACAAATGTACGATTCTTTATATTTTTTTTCACTCTCTTTGCTATTGTTGCATATATGTAGTCCTTTATTGAAGACTCGCCCACTTTTCTATAAAAGTCATATACGAGTATGAAAACAAAAACAAACAAAAAAAAAAAGAAAGAACTACTAAAGAGAAATTGTATATTTCGTGGTAATTTTTGGACATATGCCAAAATTTGACATATGAACTGCAACTGAATAACTAAATGACTGACTCAATGACTAGATGTATGACACTGAAGGCATACTGACTACATGCTACATGCTCGTATTCAATATTATTACATCACAAACATGTGATTATGCGCACTGGCGTATTTATGAAATTATCAAGAGAGGAAAGTGGATTATAATAAAAATTTAAATCGAACAGATTAGAGAATTGAAAAGTGTAATTCGAATGCTATTGCTTACATGATTAAAAGTGGGAATGAATTACATAAATTAGATCCATATAGTAAAGCCTTGAAAACATTTTGTCCGAAATTTATCCGAAATTTACTGATGTCTAAAAGAATGCATAAAAAAAGTTGCATATTTCAAGGGGACATATTGGTTTTTTATATTCTGTGGACTTTTACGTTCATTGTATATCTATTTTGACTTCGAATACTCCTAATGAAATTTTCCGGCGAATAATTTTCTAGAATATTTTAACCCTCTTGTGACCTTTCACATGCCATTTAGTTCAGGCTTTCAAAAAAAAAGGAGTCAAAATGACCCTTTCGTGAGAGATATAGTGGGTTAATATATTCTACAAAATTATTCCCCGTCAAATTTTACGCTATATCTCTGAACTACATATTTCGCTCCGATATGAATTTTAACACATTTTTCACACTTATTCTCAAAGCAATCAGTACATATTTCATATTTCAAAGGGACATATTGGTTTTTTATTTTCTGTAGACTTTTATGTTCTTTGCATAACGATTTTGACTGAGAACACCCCTAATGAAATTTTCCGGCGAATAATTTTTTAGAACTTTTTAACCCTCTAGCGATCTTCCATATGGTATTTAAATCAGAATTTCAAAAAAAGAACGCATAAAAAAGTTGCATATTTCAAGGGGACATAAAGATTTTGACTGAGAATACTCCTAATGAAATTTTAACCCTCCAGCGACCTTTCATATGCCATTTAATTCAGACTTTCAAAAAAATGGGTCAAAACGACCCTTTCGTGAAAGAGATAGTTTGATAATTTTTCCTCGTCAAATTTTATTGTATATGTCCCAGCTACATATTTCGCTACGATATGAATTTTAACCCATATTTCCCACTTATTCTAAAAGCAGTCATTCCAAAAATTGCAAATTTAATATGACCATAAGAAACCAGAAATTTGGCCTGAGAATGCAAAAACTTTTGGAGGTTTTACTGTTTAGATTTAGATCTTTCGTCCTGAGTGTTTCATAGTATTATGAAAATAAACTAAATTTCAAAATTCTAATGAAAAAATTGAATTTTAATCACTCACCAATCCCAACCCCCAAATAGAGGTGCGCCTAAGTGTGCTTGCATGGCATGTGAACGTATGTAAAAAGTTCGAAGAAATTACATACTCTATTATTGTTGTTGTTTTTGTTGTTGTCAATTTGATGTGTGTGTGAGTGTGATGTCATTTGTTGTTATAATGATGTTGTGCATTCTTATTATCAAGTTGCAATTTTATGATCGTACCAACATCATATAGTTCACAAGCTCATACTTGTGTACATACAAGTATGAGTTTGAATGAATGAATGAGTGATTTGTATGTAACATATATTGTATAGTGGGTGTAAGAGTTGATACACTTCGAATTCATATGTTGGCTTAAATTTATAGGTACATATGTATGTGTCCATATGTATATTCAACAAAACGCAACCATAAAAAAATATGATGGCACACAGAAAAACGCAAATAAATGAAAAGCCGCAATGAATACATTATGTGTAATATAAAAACAAGCAAAAAAAAAAAAAAATCAACACTACCAACCACACACACACACACAATCAAGTAAATACTCCATAAAAAAGAGGCAGGCTGAACAAAAATTGATTCATTTTTCCTACAAACACCAACAGTTTTGTACTCACACAAGCATCTATGTATCGTACCTACTATAAGTTGTATAAAGTACAAACCAAAAAAAAACAAAAAACACAACTTACTCATTAATTTGCCAAAAGCCAAAACATAAATGCATGAGTACATTCAAATATATGCATATACACACACACAAACACACACACTTAGGTTCACATATGGCTATATTAAAAATTGCCCATAACAAAGAAGAAGATAAATAAAAAATCACAACAACAATTGAATTGCATAAATATTTTGTATATTGTTCATATAGAATGGCGCCAATTTTCTCACGTAGGACATTTAATTAACTTGATTATGCTATAGGATACATACGTACGCACATAAGGACACATACATGCATATCTCTTTATATGGTAGGTGTAAGTTATATATGTAAATATACAATATAACCAAATATATGTAGGTATTATATGTAATACAAATAAAAATATTTCAATATTATACGTACTTTTTTTTTGCCTTTCGTATCGACCTATTGTGCATTGTTGTTGCTGCTGCTCTTTGATCATTCATTATTTATGCTTGAAGCAAATAACCGAACATTAACTTAAGCACAATTACAAAGACAACAACAACGACTTTAATAACTATGACTCACAGTGATTTGGTCCCATAGAATGATGCAACAAAATTTGAAGGTTTGGGTTGAAGGTTTATGCTAAAATTTAATGTGCTAGTAAAGAATCGGATTTTTTGGTGATGTTCTTCTTCGTTTTTTACACCAAATCGGCAAAGAAACGATAGAAGTGGGTTTTAGATACAAAATTTATGGAATCTGGTACACTATTTCTGATGCCAGTGAACACTCCTATGATATGATGTTAAATTCCTAAAGCAGGATCAATGGTTTGATCCATAAATCCTGCTTAGGGGACTCACTAAAATGTTTTATAATGGCGGCTCCAAAACTTCAAATCAAACTAGTTCCGGATGGCACTTGCACAATGAGATCGCAAATTATCGATTCCGATCCACTATTTCTAATGACAGTGGACACTCCTACGATATGATGTTAAATTCTCAAAGCAGGATCAATGGTTAGATCCAGAAATCTTGTTTAGGGGACTAACTAAAATATTCTATACTGGCGGCTCCAAAACTTCGAATGGTATTAGTTCCAGGTGGCACATGGACGATGAGATCGAAAATTATTGCCTCACACGCAGCATATTAACAGTTTTTCCAGCAGAAGTGGTCGCCAAAATTACAAGTCGCCAGCTGGATTATCGAGAAAAAGTTATATGGTAAGCACATCGGTACTTGCAACGATGATCAGATGGCACTCAAGACTCTTTTTGTTGTTGTTGTAGCAGCAAGAATACAGAAATATTTTGTTTTGTTTCCGTACGAAGCACTTTCGTGTTCTGATTAGTTGAATGGACCTTGGTCGACCACGTTGTCGATTGCATCCGAGACGTAGACCCGTCCGTTTTTGGGAAGGCTCTAATCCTGCCAGTTCTTCTAAAATCATCAATTCAACAGCATTCCAAGTCACCATAAACTTCATATTATATGAAATTTGCAGAATCGTAGGAATGAATTGAGCTCCCACTAGTCGAATGAGGACTGTGCTGGTACGTGTATCTAGGATCCAGGCTCAATTTTCGACGTGAGCTCTACGTGATTCCTGTGATGAGTTAATGATCGTGTGGGTTCTATAAATAAAATTAAGATGGTTTGAACTTAAATCATGCAGACCGGCGAAAATCTTTGCGAAATAACCAAACAGAAGACTGGCAAAATTTCTCTTACAGTTGAAAAGTAACAGCCTCGGGATACAGATTGTGATTAGCATAGTGCTCAGCACAGGCGGACATTAGATCGTCCACATAGATTTGAAGCTATTCTCAAGTAGAACTTTTTTTGAGATATGAAGTTCTTTCCCAATTTTTGAATGAATTATGAATTTTTAGCGTTCCGTCTATGGGACGAATCACTGTATGATTTTTCGGTAGACGTAAAAATATATATTTTAAAATTTTATACAAGTACATATACCAAATTACTTTCACACACAAGTACCATATATGTATGTATATGTGTAGGCAATAAATGTTTATAAATTATAGGGTGATTCTTTTGACAGTACTAAATTCTCAGAAAGTGATAACATAGATTACAACAAAGTCAGAGTGTAGGTTAGGTTAAGTTTGAAGGGCGTGTGTGAACATATATTCACACTTCCACTCGGAGAGATCTATTGCCTATTGTGATTGCCCTTGATTGCCAGAGGAGGCACTCCTTCCCAGAGTAACCAGTGTTCATGTGTCATCCTTCTTCACCCATTTGGTTCTCCATATGAAGTTAAGAAGCTCTTTTAAGTGTGTGAAGAAATGAGACCCGAAATATTGAAGTCGTTTTGTCTATAGTCCTGGACAGAGACGTAGATAGTGGTTTATTGATTCTTCTTCCTCTCCATCTCGGCAGCCCCTACACAGTCCGCACGTCGGTATACGCCAACGTTGAAACATTGGCGTGATGGCAGAATGCCCAGTGAGTACCCCGGTAAGCATTCTAACTGCAGGCTTCGTTAAGGACAGAAGTACCCTCGTTCTTCTCATGTCTAGCCTAGGCCATAAGGTCCTGGACACCTCACAATCCTCTATTCTATTCTATTTCTTCTATACACCCAAACAATTCACAAAACGGAATTTGTACTGAGTCTGCTAGTTCGTTCCCTTTAATATCACTATGTCCATGAACCCAGAGACCCTGTGGTCTTTGTACTGAGGAATTTGTACTGAGTCGTCGGCCTCATTGGCGTGCATACTGGATCCCCTCCTAGTCATTTCGTCTGCTAGTTCGTTCCGTTCAATATCACTATGTCCAGGAACCCGGTGACCCTGTGGTAGAGTGTAAGATGTAAAGGTTTTGGGTTCCTTATTTTATGAATTATATTGATAAACATCAAAAGAACCAAACAAATTTAGTAGAGCATGACAGTATTACAAGAGATCTGCTAATGTATGTCTCTTTCATGCGATTGAACTCTTTTTTGTGCTTATCACAAAGGTCATTTACAATTATTTTGATAAAAAATGTTAGTCGCAGTCGCACTTAATTTATTTTTTCTCATTGCTTGAAGTAATTTTTGAAACAAATTTAACTGAAATCACACCATAAACACTCCGTACCATTAAACAACTCTGTGTAGCAACAATGTAGTACATAAATGCGTGAGCTTCTGAACATAATTACATATTTAACATTTAAAATATACAATTTTTGTTTCCTTTATAACTGAATGTAGACTATATTTTTTTAAGCTTTTTTGTTTTTGTTGCTTTTGTGATTATTATTATTACATATTATTATTCGTTAATTTGACCACAAATGAGATTTCAGTTGCAATGAACTTTAACATCATCGAAGCTGTTGTAATGACGGTTAAATCAGTAATAAATGCAACAACAATATTATATGGCGCGCGCAAAAAATGAAAATACAGAATATAGCCAAAAGGTTCATTTCTTTGCTGTCGATTGCCTTTATGCGAGTATGCCAATGCATTGTTAAAAACTGCAATGAATTTATTATAAACAAATATTACTCATAATAATCGCTATAATCAAGTAGTTATATGAAATTTATAAATTATTCTTAATTTTAAAGCCATACAATGTGAGTGTACTGAATTTTTTATGAATAAAAGGAAATTTATATATTTTTCCTCTGACTGACACTATTTCACTGAGTGGTTAGTGTGTTGGCCTTGTGATCTGTAGATCGTGGTTCAATCCCCGGCTGAAACATAACTAATGGAGGAGAAGCTCGGCCAATGAGCCCTTCGGTGATTTAAGTACCACATATTTATTTAATTTATTTTGTCATTATTTCAAAACTCGTCTATGTCTCAACGCAAATATGCTGCTAAAAGTGCATTGAAGATACAAATCTTGTTTAGACCGGAACTCTTTGACTTTGGTCATATGAGTATTTTAATAAACATACCTGATCAAAAGATTATTTGTTCATTAACAGACTTTATGATCACAAAACGACAATTTGACGACTTCGAACTTTTGACTTGAACGACTTTCGAAAACCTTGGGTCGATCCTAGAAGTATGAAATGGTTTACAAATGGGTCAAAAACAGACTCTGGAGCTGGTGCAGGAAGTTATGGACCCAACATAAAAATTTCAGAACCAATGGGCAGATGGCCTAGTGTTTTTCAGGCTGAAATTCAAGCAATTTCAATCTGCACAACGATAAATCTGAAAAGAGGCAAGAAAGGCGTACATATTGCTCTCTATTCAGATAGTCAAGCTGGGCTGGTTCAGCAGCAAACCTCATAGGCCCAGAGCTATACTGTGGTATCAACTGGGCGGAGGCTAAATCAAGAATAAATAACTCGAAACATAACCTTAGGGTATCACACTGGGAAGAAATACAACATCTTCGATATTAGGAAAATTGTAGGTTTTCCCTCAGGTCACTACTACCTGAAGTACCATCTCACCAAATTACTCTTACTCGACGACATGGAGAGCCGACACTATCTAGAAGAGGATGAAACCACAGAACTGTGTAACTGTATTGCGTTGGCAAAAACAAGAGTGAGCATATCTCATCGTGATCATTTGGGTTCGGAAGTAATAAAAAATGTCTCTGCTAGGGACATTCTCAACTTCATCCGCAAGGCGAAAAAAATACTGGAAGGGCATGAGTGTCTTTAGACTAGGAACATCTAGGCAGATAAGGATAGATAAATTGCAACTCTCCCAATGGAAAATAGCACTCATCATTATCCTAATATTAATTTTAAATATAAAATTTTGTAAATATACAATATTATACCCATGCCACCACAGAAGCATATGTATGTAAACAAGTTTATACAACAATTATGTATTAATTTTAAGTTGATTATGATTATGCGGTTTAGTGATTAGCTACAATATTGAATCAGTCATCAAGTGTATTGCCAATTTCATGTTTACTAACTGCATTCTAATATATGTAGGTACTATATACATAGATAAATATGAGTATATACATAATTTTATATATTTCCATATATACTAAAGTACATATATGCATAGTATATAAAATTTTATGACTAAAAATCCCACAAAAACCAATGCAACAAAAAACAATGATAACTTTCTATTGCCCAAAATACATATAATAAAATGTTGATTAAATATTGCATACAATAAAGAAAAGATTTAGGCATTTATTTTCAATTTGTATGACAAGTAAATATTAGTATTGCTGCGGTTGTTATTGCCATAGGAACAATTGTACATATAAGAATATTTTCTTTCCAAATGTATCATTCATTCTTCAGACTCATTGACTCATTTTCACTTCATATTCTTCTCTCAATGGATATTCAATTGCATCAGTAGAAATATTTTACTGTTATTGTATACAGACATATATGTACTACACTCACATGTATGTCATACAATGCAAAATTGTGCAAAAAGATTATCACATAATTGTTCAAAAGTTGATTAGATTTAATAACAAGAATTTCACAATTTACAAATGCATATTTGAATGCAGTATTTTGTATGTATTTATTGTAAATTTGCGGCCTCACACAATACATAACTATGAGTAATAAAATGAAATTTCTATTCGAATAATAAAGGGGGTAGCATAATTAATTATAAATATTTGAGAGGGTTTGCTGCAGTATCAATTTCAATTTGACATCAGAGCAAATGCCACAATGAATTTGTTTAGCTTTTTTTTTTTTTTTGGAATAGTTTGGATATGTAAAATTCTACATCATCGATTTAATACTCGACATACCATGCTTTCAAGAGTAAAATAATGTAATGGAACAGTTTTTAAAAGACCTTTACGACAAAGCTCTGAACAGGTGATATCTATGGATGCGTCTGACAAGACCGATTACATCATCCCGAAGCTTCAGCAGGAACTTCACTATAGTTTTTCTTTCGAGGAAGGACTGGACTAAGGGATTTTTGTTAAACAGCTTTGAAAAAGCCGACGAACTGGCAAGAAGCGGATCTGCCATGCAAGAGGCTCTTACAGAACCGGTGTTCATACGGCTGAGTGTGGCTAAAAGAGCTATCAATATAAAATATCTACAAATAGCGGATTGCCAAAATGGGGATGTCCGACAACGATTTCTGTCACAGTTGCAACCAAGTGGAAGAAAAGGAAATGGGCTTCTACTTCCTTTGTAAACACCCTGCCCTTTAGAAGCAGAGAATGAACACCCTAGGTAAACCACTTTTCTATAATATCGAGAAGTTGGCGGAAATAAGCATCAGCGACCTCCTGAGGTTTCTAAACAGTACAAACTGGATATAACCGTGCTGCCCGCACAAACAACCTAACGAACAGTTGGAAGCGAGGATATGGTAACAAAACGGTGCGTAAAATATTCGGGGAAAATATTATGATGGCAAATTAAATGGGGTTTGGTCATATATCTTATTACTCTAGGGTCAATATTTTAAAATTGCAATTTTGTAGCGTACCGTTCTAGAGGATCAAAGATATGAACTAAGTATGTTTCGGAGAATTGTCGAAAACATAAAAACAATGGTTAAATAAACGGTTATATATTCAGCTCTCTGGGTGCAACTTCAGTAAGCGAAGATAGAGACGTTTATAAAAACATCAATTCAAAAGGCGTAGAGGTTAATAAATAGGGATTGGTTACAAATGTTATCCATCTAGATTTTATATTTCAGGATTAAATTAAAATGAAAACGATTATAAACAAAATTTTACCAACAGCTGGCAGCAAACGCCCGATACTTTTTCCCCATGCCCATAAAACTATATATATTTTGACAGTGATAGCTCGATGCTTTCCCTCAATGCTATATAAATAAATTTGCTAAATTTGCCGATCAAATTTCTCCGAAGCAGTCTATGCCTTAGTTGAATGTGCAACATTTTTTTAAGATCCATCCAGTGGAGCTCCCACCGCAGAAATATTGTTTCGATATAAAAGCATGTATGTCACAAACAAAACTGAAATTGATCGGATAACAGAAAAATGTGCCACTATGAACCAATTTCAGGGACATTGTCTGGGGGCGGAATGATAACAACCCCATATAGAAAATTTGCAATTTTTTGATTGACTAACTGACCTTGAATAAATGTGAAAAAAAGGGTTAAAATTCATATAGGAGCAAAATATGTTGTTTGGGCACATAGAGTAAAATTTTACGAGGAATAATTTTGTAAAATATTTTAACCTACTAGCTCTCTCACGAAAGGGTCATTTTTACCCCTTTTTTGGAAAGCCTGAACAAAATGGCATTTTGAAGTTCGCCAGAGGGTTAAAATGTTCTAGAAAATTTATCGTAGATAAATTTTACTAGGGGTATCCTTAGACAAAATCTTTATATAAAGAACATTAAAATCCACAAAAAATACAAAACAAATATGTCCCCTAGAAAAAGTGCGAAAAAACATGTTTTTCGGGAATATTTCGAAACTGCTTCTATAGAAAAAAAAATTGGTTTTATTTTTATGTTCAGTGGGTCAAACCTAGTCTAGAAAACATACGTTTTTTATGTACTTTTTTCTGTCGTGTAGTGTTATCGAAGTATCAACATGCAATTTTAAATATATCATCAAATATCGGACAAGTACGGCACGTCTTTCTATTATCCAATCATCTTAATTATTTCGAAAATTAATTTCTTTAACTGCATAAACATTTCTTTGAGAGGGGCTGCTTTGAATCTCACAAAATCAGTTTTCCCATACAACTAAGGCACACTTTAATACACATGTACACACATACTATATACAATATCTAATGTGAGTAAATGCACAAAGCTTTGAATGCATACAAATGCACACTCACACATACACACATACACCCATATATATTGTACGAGTACCAAAATACATCTCATATTCTAAATGTTGGCAAAAAAGAAGCATTTGTCATGTTGTTATACTCGTATATGTACTTATGTATATGATGCAGTTTAAGCAAAAATTTCCAATTTTCAACTTTACTTAAATTTACATTTTATATTTGTCGTTAGTGCAGATGTTGTTGTTACGGTTGTTGAACACAACTATCTAACCATACAGTGGCATATTTGCAGCAGTCAACACTAGTCGTGTGTTTGTTCGATTGAATGAATGCACATGGTCACATACACCTACATACATTCAAATATATGATATGAATGCGTGTGTATTTCTTGTTGTTGTTGTTGTTGTGATTGCTTATGCAAGATTGTCACACATCGAGAACGATTATTTTCAACAATACACTTACGTACATAGTATTATCCTTCGGCTGCATAGTAATGTGATGGTGGGAGGAAGAATTTTTCTAAAAATTTTATTAATTTTATTAAATTGCCATTGATAGTTAAAACAAAAAATAATCGAAAATATAATATTCTCAATAGCAGATTCATTTATTTTGTTTATATACATACATATGTATATGGCAAAATGCTTTCTACTAATCAGATACTTGTTTTTAATAGTTGTTGATTTTCATAGTTGCTGTCAATACAATAAAATTGCAACCAATGCAATAATATGTTTACATTTTATTCGCATGTCATTGGCAATTTGTTTTTGCGCACACACACACATTAACAGATAGATACACATATGTACACTAAAAGTATCCTTGCTGCAAATCAGTTAAAAATTCAACCATTGGAAGTTTAAAAATCATCTTCTACTCCAATGCTGCCAGTGTAATTTCTATTTCAAGCATTTTATTGCATTGCAAAATGTCAATTTCAATATATTTGCAATTCTCATATAGAAGTGAAATGAAGCAAAATTAAAACAAAATAAAAATATGAAGAGACCTATACACACACACACACACACACACACACACCCAGACACAAATGTAGCAATAAATAAATAAGCAAGAATGGGAAAAAATAGCAAACGTTAGCATAAGTAGTATGATATTAAAGAGGCCAAATTGAAAGGAATATTATGTGCGTACATACATACATACGTACGAGTATATGTACATACATATATGTTTATGCTTGATTCGTTTGAATGCTCTAAACCGGAACCGGAACTGAAACATTTCAAGTCACCAATCCGATCCGCCTAGTTAGTAGCATTGACAGCGAATAAAATTTAAACTGAGCACACTCGATATGCGTACAATACACATGTTGTTGTTGTTGTTGTTGTTTGTAAAACATACACTCAAATTTGTACGCTCGCACAAGTATCGTACATGTAAGATAGGCAAGGTAGGCAGGTACTTACATACTTGTATGCCATTCTGTTGAACGACATATGCGATAAATCTTAAATAAACAAACATCAACAAGAGAGACGATCGTAAAAACTAATTTATTTTTAAATAATGAGCATATATGAACATACATCCTACTACCTACATGCCACTTACAAACATATATTTGCACCAACGAGTATGTATAGTAGATACCTTATTTGTACGTTCATACATTTGTCCAAGCAATTTTCGGTCACTCTATTGTCGTTTACCAAAAAATATTGCCCAAATGGATGTAGTTATGTATCTTATATGAGCTACATTGATGTTACCACTACTATGAGCTCGCTGCAATGCATTTACACTAAGCAAAATATTTGACTGAATTTTTTTAAATCTCTTCTGTATCACTGCAATCGAAAATATAAAGCTATTGAGCTGAAAGTTGGCGCAAATGGTGCATTTGATCGCAGAATAAATATATTAGAAAATGAGCGTAATCGGCTAAAAACCGCACTTACCACCCATACAAAAGTATATTTTTGAAGGTGCGTTTTCACATTTTATCGCAGAATATATAATGCTATCGAACTAAAAGTTGGCATATAAAATTCATTTAACTATGTTATGAACATTTAAGAAAATGGGCGTAATCGGATAAAAACTACAACTACTTCCCATACAAAAGTATGTTTTGGAACGAGTTTTTTCACACTTGAAAAAGGAAATTATCAAGGTATCGCACTAAAAGTTGGTACGTAAAGTTAATTAGATCACAGAATAAACATACTAGAAAATTAGTGATATCGGTTGAAAACCACACCTACCTTCCATACAAAAGTAGGCATTTGAATGAATGATTTTGCACTTTATACTTGAAAATAGAACAATATCGAACTAAAAGTTGATGTATAAAGTTAATCTGTTCACAGAATGGACATATAGGAAAATAGGCGTAATCGGATAAAAACCACACCTATCTCCCATACAAAAGTAGGCTTTTGAATGAATGATTTTGCACTTTACACTTGAAAATAGAACAATATCGAAATAAAAGTTGGTCTATAGAGTTAATTTATCCACAGAGTGGGTATATAAGAAAATTAGCATAATCGGATAAAACCCACACATACCTCCCATATAAAAGTATATTTTTGAATGTGCGTTTTCACACTTTACACTTGAAAATATAATGCTAACGAACTAAAAGTTGGCATATAAAGTTAATTTGACAATATAATGCACATTTAAGAAAATGGGCGTTATTGGATAAAAACTACGATTAGTTCCCATACAAAAGTATATTCTTGAACGAGTGTTTTCATGCTTGATACAAGAAAATATTAACATATCAAGCTGAAATTCAAACACTGCAAATATATTTACTAATTAACCAACATATTTAAAAATAGGCTGAATCGACTAAAAACCACGCCTACCTCCCATACAAAAATATGCTTTCGAATAAATGATTACAAATTTTACATTTGGGAATATAAAGTTATCGAACTGAAAGTTAGCATATAAAATTAATCTGAGCACAAAATTGATATATTAGAAAATGGGCATAATCGGATAAAAACAACACCTACCCCCCATGCAAAGGTATATTTTTGAATATGCGTTTTTACACTTTACACTAGAAAA
The DNA here is from genome assembly GCA_963854835.1 of Megamerina dolium. Lineage (NCBI taxonomy): Eukaryota > Metazoa > Arthropoda > Insecta > Diptera > Megamerinidae > Megamerina > Megamerina dolium. Next base: position 2,298,305 of record OY978525.1, read on the forward strand.
TATAACAATCTCGAACTGAAAGTGAGTGTGTAAAGTTTATTTTACCATGTAATGAACATTTACTAAAATGGGCGTAATCGGATAAAAACCACGCCTACCTCCCATACAAAAATATGCTTTTGAATGAATGATTTCACATTTTACGCTTGAAAATATAAAGTTATCGAGACGAAACTAAGAATATAAAATTATTCTTATCACAGAATGGATATATTAGAAAATGGTCGTAATCGAGTAAAAACCTCGACAATTTCTCATACAAAAATATGCTTGCTACTTTGCGTACAAACATATAAATCTACATATAAGACTGAAGACGGGCACTTAAATTCAAAAATTCCATTAAAGAAATATTGTAGAAAATGTTTTTAATAAAAACAAATAATACAAAAATACAATCCACATTGACTAGTACTATTATTATTTTTCTCAGTGTAGCTACATGCACCTTAGTTGCAACTTTTTGTGTTGTTACAAATATTAGGTGTAAAAAGCCACATACAAAATAAATTTTCAATTGCTTCATCATGAAAAAGGGTATGAAAACAGATATTATTGTACAAGTAAAATACAAAATGCTCAAGAGAATAGAAAAGACAAATGTTATATAGCTTTATTGGTAGAATATATCATACGAGCATACTCGTGTGTCTTTAGTAAGTGTGCATATAACATATATAAATGTTTTACATGTACACAAGTATTTATTGCATCGAAATTCTAGTCCTTTTTCGTCATTTTCAATTTCTTTCAAATCATATATTGCATGTATAGATTTAACCGTACAAGGATAACTTTTAAAGTGTAAAGAAGAAAAAAAAAATGCAAAAAAATAACCAACAAACAAAATCGTAAAAGACAAATGAACAAAAAAAAAAACAAAACATTATATCCGCAATCAAAGGTAATAAAAATTTCTTAAAGCATATGCTGACATAAAAGAGTTATAAAACCAACTAACAGACAGACAGCCACACACACACGAAAATCGTAACGACAAATAATGTGGTTGACAATAATAAACAAAATGCTTGTGACACATTGCACAAGGACTAAATATATTAGTTGTATACTTTACATGGGGATGTGTATGAATAATAAAAAAAAAGTATCATTGAAATGAACTAAATGTAAAATATTGATGTATATTATCTTCATTGATGATAATTGAATAGAATTTCAAATATTTTCAAATATTTGATTTTTATTCCATTCTATTATTTATCTCACAAGCAAACAAAGAAAATACTAACGCATAACAAAAGTGTCCTTCTTTTTCTATTTTTCTTGTCTTGATGTTGGCAACAAATCAAATTAGTTTTGTGTGAGACATACTCATGATATGTTTGTTGAAGTTTCCAAGGTTATAATTTCATTTCTACTCATTTGTCATAACTCAAGCATACACACATACATCTATACATAAGCTACTCTGCTATTTATCCATACAAAGTTATGTACGCATATTTTAACTACTAATTCTACAATAATTTATACAGTCAAATCATTTCAACTCCAATTCACGAATTCAAAATTCTAACAGCGTCTTTGTTGTGAATTTGTATAATTATACTGTTTGTGAGTTGTGGCTGTTGTGGCAGCAGTGCTACCTACTTACAATCATTTAACATACAAATGCAAATATTGTATGTACTTATGATTTTGTTAAGAAAATGTTGTCGTTGATTTTGTGTGTGTGTGTGTGTGTGTGTGTGTGTGCCTGAAAACAAATTTACAAATTTCATGGTATATTTTTAGGCTGTGTAGGTTAGATGTAGGTAAAAATTATTTCCAGAGGTGTGTGCTAGAATCTCGACAAACGAAGATTAGTAAAGGACAATATCTCAGACACCGAAAATCTTTGTAAGTAAAATCTTTAACAGCAAAAATTTCGTGACGGAGTATAGCACGCATATCCCTCAGAAGAGAGATGCAGTTTATTATGACATATTTTCAAGCAAAAAATGTGTTTGTAATAGAGGAAGATGTCCGACAGCGTCAATTTTTTAACTCACTCTCACGCTGGTCAAAATAATCGCATGTGTCGAAGTTTAGTTCTATATCTCTATATGATTGTGCATAGAGTACAATCGATAATATACTTTTGTATGGCAGCTAGGTGTAGTTTTTATTCAATTCTGATAATTTTCAAACTGGATCATTCACAAACAAATATAATTATATGTAGCAAGTTTCATCTTTATTGCTTTATATTTTTTATGGGCAAAGATTGAAAATTTGCCTAAGGAAGCATAAATTTGTATGGGAGGTAAGCGTATTTTTTATTCGATTCCACCCATTTTTATACTCATTCATTTTTTCGCAAATCTAATGGTGTGTACCGAATTTCAGCTTGATAACTTTATATTTTTGTGCGTAAAGTGTAAAAACTTCTATACGAAAGCATAAGTTTATATGGGAAATAGGTGTAGTTGTTATCCGGTGCTGGCCATTTTTGAATTTCTGCATTCATTTGTAATTATAGAAATGAATGCATCGAAATTCAGCTTGATAAATTTATATTTTCGTGGACAAAGTGTGAAAACTTATACACAAATGGATCAGTTTGTATGGTAGATATGTAGCCAGAGCACCTCTCTTAAGTTTCAATTTATGGGCTTCATGATTTCTGACGGAAAGTGTGAAAAAAAAACCTATTTTAGATTATAATACTGTATGGGAGGTAGTCGCGGTTTTGTACACACAGACTTATGATATTTCCAGAACCTCTAATTGCACTTTTTAGATATATTACTGATTTCAGTTGAATTCCTTATAAAAATAATTATAATATTCCCACTCAGAAATGCGATTTAAAAACGACGAAATTTTCACAACAACCAATTGGAAGCAACTGCGAAATATGGTAGGTACTTGTATATACACGTAGCATGAAATACATTTCCTTCATCCATAATAATCATACAAGTAAACGTTAGAAAACGTAGAAAAAAAAAAGAATAGTCCAATCGTATGCTATACATAATATATATGCACATGCACTATGGGCCGGGCCAAGTAAAAAACATATGTGACATATGCATATGCATATGCATATGCATGTCTTTGCAAATACGATGGTATGAATAAATGTATATGTACTTCTTATGCATATTCGTATATGCATGAGATTGTGTGTACATACAATACTAGCAGCTATGATAATTTACGATATAGAACTGTTGAACCTGCATGCGAGCACATTTCAAATGTGTTTGTATGCGTACGCCATTGTATTTTCATACCTCTATTTCAAAATTAAAAATTCTTAAAACTTTTTTTTTTCTTTTTACTCAAATTCAAACTTGCTCTAGAGTTAGTAAAGGGTATTTCTTTTCGGTCAACAAATTCAAATAGCATTCGAAAAAGATTCTCGATTGATGTTGGTAAAGAGCTTGAGATTCGCTATTTCTAGCATAAATCTAAATTTAAGACAAATAATTAGAAAAAAATTTGGATGAAATAGTTTCTGTAAATATTTTTCCTTATTTAATAATAATGATGAAATTTTCCATATATATTTTTTTTTTTATTATATACAATATAATTTATTTTCTTATTTTTAGAAAACACCCTCATAGATTCTTTTTCTATTTTATGAAGTTGTATTTTTTTCGTATTTTATGAAATACCCTCTCAGTAATTGCTATTACAATTTTTTGACTGTCTTTGTACGAGTATTTTGCAAATATGTATTTAAAATATTTTGATTATTTGCTTTTGACGCTTTTACATGTATTCACAAGAATATGTAAAATGTGCAACCTAAACTCACACACAAACTTGTATAAACTGCGAAATTCCAAATAGTGTAATAAAATGTTTGAAAGCATTTCCGCAGCAGTTGTACATACATATATGGTGCGTATATGTTCATATATTACTTATGGACATACATATATGCACATACATAATATATGTGTGTGCAGTTGAAATTTGTCATGTCAGCACAAGTTCAGTGGGTGAATGAGATTACATATGTAATTGGATATCTTTAATTAATAATTCTGTGAGTAATTTTTTTGTTGAAGGAAATAGCAATATAAATAATGTATAACAAATGCATATTCATAATGGTAGCCAATAATGATTTTCTCTTAAAAATTACAATTCAAATTTAATATGAAATAAAGATTTTTAAACTGATGAATTAGAGTGAATTAATAATTGTTGATGATTTTTTCATTGATTTGGAAGTTTAATCTAGAGTATGAATGTGATTTAATGAAAAACACGCATAGCTCCCATACAAAAGTACGATTTTAAATGTATTTTTTTACACTTTGGGAGTGAAAATATAATGTGATTGCACTCAAACTCAGTACATATAATTATATTTGCTAATTAATGGACAAGATGAAAAATAGGCGGAATCGGATGAAAAACACGTATACCTCCCATACAAAAGTACGATTTTAAATGTATTTTTTCACACTTTGCGAGTGAAAATATAAAGTTATTGCGCTCAAATTCAGTACATACAATTATATTTGCTAATGAATTGACCACATCAAAATTAGACGAAATCGCATAGAAATCACACCTACCTCCCATACAAATGTATGATTCTGTAAGTATTTTTCTCACACTTTGTGAGTGAAAATATAAAGTTATTGAGCTCAAACTCAGTACATGCTATTATATTTGCTAATAAATGGACCAGATCAAAACTAGACGAAATCGGATTAAAATCACGCCTACCTTCCATACAAAAGTATGATTCCGTAAGTATTCTTTCTCACTTTGCTAGTGAAAATATAAAGTAATGCAGCTCAAACTCAGTACATGCTATTATATTTGCTAATAAATGGACCAGATCAAAACTAGACGAAATCGGATTAAAATCACGCCTACCTCCCATACAAAGATATGATTCCGTAAGTATTTTTTTCACACTTTGCGAGTGAAAATATATAATGATTGAGCTCAAACTCGGTACATGCAATTATATTTGCTAATGAAAGGATCAGATGAAAAATGGGCAGAATCGGATGAAAAACATGCCTACTTCTCATACAAAAAGTACTTCTCGGCTGTACTTGACGCACGAAAATGTAAAGTTATAAGACTGAAACTCTGTACAAACAAATATTTTAAGAGATATATGAGTTTAAGTGAAAATTGTTGATATCCGATGAGAACCACGCCCACCTCCAGTACAAAAATGTGATTTTCGAGAGTATGTTTGTCTTTTTCTTACCACAGTCCAGAGTATTAAAGCTTCGGAACACCAAACTTATGTTTTCAAATTTTGTAAAACTAAGGCTAGAGAAGGTCATGATTATATTAGTTCATTTGTCGGTTCTGCTCCATGAACAATGAGTAGATGTGATTCCCACACTGCCAAAAAAGAACACTCTTTTTTCAAATTCTTCAAAATGTAAAGTATTAAATTTCAAAATAATGAATAATTATGAGATTTTATAAAATTAGGCCATCATAAGATCCCCATACAATTTGGGCGTATGAGCGATATATAATAAATTCATAATATTCAATTGAGTGCCTACACTTTAGTATGTAATAACAGTGAAGAACTACGCTTCACAAAACAGACACACACACACTACACACACTACACTCTCATACAATAATTACACAATTACACACACAATTAAAATGATCCCCAAGAACATGAGAAAATAATTCTCATTACTCTCGCCTAGGCTATGCGATTGCGGTCAAGCGTATGACAGGGTGTGTGTTGTTCCATTCTGTTGATGATTTTGTTTTATTTTTACATTGCTTATCTTATCTTCTCTATTATGGTATTTCGTTGTTGTTTTTTGCTTGTTATTAAGAGTGCGAATTTATTGTTATTTTAATTTAAAATTATTCGCTTCTTCGCCTTGCTTTTGTTAACTTCCACTAAATTGCTTCAATGTTGGAAATCTGTACGTACATAAATACTACATACTTGTATATACATATGTTCTCTATAAGTGAACTCATTTATATTCATTCTTCTTCCATTTTTTTTTTTTTTTTGTTATACATTTATCTATTCTATTACTTACTGTGTTCGTCCTTCTTGGATTCATTTGTACATATATTAATTTTCATCGAATTTTTACATTCATCTCTTTGTTTTTCCTTTTGCTTCTTCTTTATGTATGGCAGTATGTAGTGTCGTTGTCGGTGTTGTTGTTGTTGTTTTATCTGTGATTCTTTCTTTGTTTTTGATTGTTTTTAATTTTCTCTCTTTTACGTTTGGCCACAAAGAATATGTATGTATTATGCATGTGCAAATATATGCTTGAAGGTTTCCTGTTTTATGGGTTGAAATTGCTTAAATGAGAAACGATAAAAATTAAATGAAAAATAAAAGAAGAAAATTAGTCTCGGCTAGGAAATGGCATATAGAAATAAATAAAAATACAAATACAAATTGCAATTCGTCCTAAGAATCGAGCAAAAGACGAGCAAAGGACATGCCACACATATTAAGTTGCAGCAATGTGCTGTCATTTGTATTCATTCTAACACGCCTAAGTATAACAGCAGCTACACATGTATACATACATGTGTGCATACACTCATGATTGTACATGAGTGAATAACTATATCCCTGGTGTTGGCATATCCAAGTACATATGTACATGTACGTACATACATCGTACAGGGTAGAGTTCGAGTGGAGCGCGTGTATTGGCATTTGGCGGCTGTTTAAATAAATAATTGCATTAAACACACACGTGCCCTGCATTGTATTTTCACATCCCTATTGCAAGCATACATTATACTTTACGATATCCTTTGCCAAAGTCTTTGTGTCTATACTTATGTGCATTCTGTGCACTGTTTGCAATGACGAGCTGACTTATCCTGTGATGGTTTTCAATTTTTCCAATTTGTACATACTGATGTATTCTATTTTTATTCTGTCATTTTTTATTATTTATTTATTTTTTGTTTTTTTTGTTTTTTTTTCGTTCTTATTGAATTCAATATGAATTTAAACATTGGTTTCTTTATGTAAGATTACTAGTTCAAGGATTAAAAGTGAGTAATATGCGGCAATACCTCACATTATAAATAAATCACCAATTTCAACACTTATTTCTGTAATAATATATTTCATATATTCATTTGTTCATTTTCAAGTGCATTTAAGTTCGCTTTGTAGCGAAGCCTCCCAAAGAATTAAAGATAGGGAGTAAGTGTCAAGTCCGGAAATTTTAAAGGATAGAGGTTGAAGGAAAGTAATTTCATAAAAAATACTGAGAATACTGTGTTCGGTCATACATTTCACAGCTTTAGAGGTGATTCGAGGACAATTATGGGGATATTTGTTGATTTTAAGTTCATTTTGTAGGGGAGCTACCCTAAGGAATAAAAATAGAGGGGAACGATGTTCAAGAGAAATATTGAATGACAAAAATTAGTGGTTGTTAGTTATATATTTTACTCTTCTAAGGGTACTCTGGAAGTGATGAGAGTAAAATATATGAAAATGGCAATTCCGCAAGGAAGCCCCTTTAAAAAGTAGAGACAAGGGTTAAGGGGGTTTAGAAAAAATGTTGAGTAGAAAAAATTAACTGATTCGGTCATACATTTCACAGCTTTAGAGGCGATTCCACGGCAATTATGGGGATATTTGTTGATATTAAGTTCATTTTGTAGGGGAGCTACCCTAAGAAGTAAAAATATAGGGGAATGATGTTTAAGAGAAATATTGAATGGCAAAAATTAGTGGGGTTTGGCAATATATTAAACCCTTCTAAGGACACTCTGGAAGCGGTGAATGGAAAATATATGAAAATGGCAATTTCGCAAGGAAGTCGCTCTAAAAAGTAGAGACAAGGGTTAAGGAGGTTTAGAAAAAATGTTGAGTAGAAAAAATTAACTGACTTCGGTCATACATTTCACGGCTTTAAAGGCGATTTCAGAACAATTATCGGGATTTTTGTTGATTTTAAGTTCATTTTGTAGGGGAGCTACCCTAAGGAGTAAAAATAAAGGGAAACGATGTTCAAGAGAAATATTGAATGACAAAAATTAATGCGGTTTGGTAATATATTTTACCCTTCTAAGGATACTCTGGTGAGAGTAAAATATATGAAAATGGCAATTCCGCAAGGTAGTCCCTCTAAAATGTAGAGATAAGTGTTAAGGAGGTTCAGAAAAACTGTTGAGAAGAAAAAAGGAATGGTGCAGAGTGAGTGATATTTCACCTCTCTAAGGTCGTGGTTCAATCACCAGCTGATGCATAACAAATTTAATATCTAAAATATTTTTCTTTCGAACGATGCCCACCTATCGGCATCAAATTGGCAATTCTTCCGGCAGTAATAATTTGCCATGAAAAAGCTTCCAAAAAAGAACACTGTGACAAAGCTCAGAAAAAGTGATGTCGTAAGAGCTGCCGTTCGGAACCGGCTAAAATAAGTAGGTCCCTTCTAATACTGTCCATAATTTAGCACGCACAACAGTAATGGAAGAGAAGGTCGGCTAAAGAGCCCTTTGGGCCTTTAAGTGTCCAATTATTATTTTTATTATTTTTTTTTTTAAGGACGATTTTGGCTATTTGAATGAATATTTAACTTGCAAGAGTTTTTTGAGGTTAGGCTCGAAATACAACTCCACCCAGTCAAAACCATTCCTGATTGGAATGAGCGACTTTAAATAAGTTCAGAAATTATCCTCTGTGTACAAAAAAAAAAATGATAGGGAAGCTGAACGCCAAATAGCTCCACCGGAATAAGAGTGTCTCTAGTGTGTCCCAATTAAAAATGCACTTTTTATCCATCCATGATAAGTGAAGAGCTTCGAAATAATTTTGATTATTATTTAAACATTTTCATTCAACTCTTTTCATGCATGTAAATCCATTGTGCTCTCATTTAAATATCAATAGCTACAACAATATAATTTTTATGATTTTAATTTTAATCCAAGCAAAATGTAACAAAAAAAAAAAGAAAATATGCCATAACAATTGAAAAAAATTATAGTACAAAGTAATAAAACCAGCACCAACAAAAACACAAAATAAAAAAAAACAACAACAAATAAACAAACCAAATAACTTGTCTCATTTTCACTTTGGCCTGTGGCATCACACGCTTTGGGTCAGACTCACATTTTTTTTTGGTCTACAAGTATGCAACGTGTATGTTTGTATGCTGGAATTCTAGTACCTAAAAGTAAAGTTAAATTTTGTCCAAATATTTTGTGTATTGCAATACATCCAGAATTATTTATATATTTAGATGTATGCAGAATTGTAATAGAATGCATTCAGTTTGAATTTTTCATTCACAAAATGGAATGATTGCTTGGATGAGTGCCACATTTGGCTATGGCTATTAAGAATATATCAAAATGTATTGTATTATCGAAGATACATGTAATTATCACCGTCACATCTAGCATTGTTGAGGTGCGAAAGTAAATGCTCATTCTCTACAAAATCTATTCGTAACAATTGGATTCACATTGTAACAAAATAAAGTGTTCAATAATTTTAGATTATGAGACCAACATTTAAAAAAAATAGTTGTTACCAAGTTTCCTTCCGGAATGACTTAAATTTGCTGTTAATTGAATGCAACGTCATGCATTATAACTTGAATGCATTCTTTACAACCCTGTATATATATGTATTTGCATGTTTTTATGGTTACAATTTTTTTTTGTCATTACACAAGTATATATCTACAGTAACTGCGTTATCCTTGTTGCTCGTATACTTAACAATATCAGCTATTGTACTAACTAGATGGTGTTTTCTGAATTGCCTATATTTATTACTCTACACGTATTATTGTTGTTGCTTATCATGATGCTACTGCCACTGCTACTGTTACTGCTGTTTAAGTTGCAAATGTAAATGGCGCCAAAATGACAAAATTAACTTTTGTGCGAGAACTTTTGTTCGGTGTGTCATGAATTGCCTTGCTTGTCGCCATTCTATATTGTATGTATATAATTTTTTTATCATAGCCTTTTTCTATTTAACTGATTAATTTTTTTTGTTTTCTGTTTTTTTTTTTTTTTGTTTTTGCTTTGTTGCGGGAAGCTCTACTTTTTTGCTTCAATTTGAAGAAATCTGCTGCTGAGTCGCATCGAATGCTTGTGGAGACAGTGCGCTATCGGAAACCACTTGCAAAAACTGGTTTCATAGGTTCAAAGAAGACCATTTTGACTTGCATGACAAGAAGCGTGAAAATAGACCCAGAAAAGTTGAGGACCATGATTTGTAGGCTCTTTTGGATGAGGACGACACCCAATCGCGAAAAAATGCTTGCCGAACAGTTAGGTGTTACTCAACAAGCCATTTCCAAACGTTTACGAGCCATGGGGAATGTTCAAAAATTTGGAAATTCATGGGGTACCCATGAATTGAACGATAGGCAGATGAAGCGACGCCAAAACACATGCGAAATCTTGCTTGCTAGACAAAAAAGAAAGTCGTTCCTGCATCTTGTGGTGACTTGCGATGAAAAGTGGATATACTTTGAGAATCCTAAACGAAAAAAATCGTGGGTCGATCCCGGCCAACCAGCAACTTCTTCTCCAAGACCAAATCGCTTTGGACGCAAGACGATGCTGTGCGTTTGGTGGGATCAGCAGGGTGTCATCTACTACGAGCTGTTGAAACCTGGTGAAACTGTCAATGCTCACCGCTACTAGTGAAATTGCGGCGTGCTTTGGGTGAAAACAAAGACATGAGAAGGTGTTTTTTCTCCACGACAACGCCCCATCGCACACGTCAGAGAACTACTTGGACACACTCAATTGGGAGGAGCTATCTCATTCCGCTTATTCACCAGACCTGGCATCTTCTGACCATCACCTATTTTCGTCGATGGGTCACGCGCTCGCCGAACAGCACTTCGATTCGTATGAAGACGTCGGAAAATGGCTTGACAAGTGGTTTGCCTCGAAAAATGAGGAATTCTTTTGGCATGATATACACAAATTGCCCGAGAGATGGGAAAAATATATAGCTGGTGAGGGCAAATACTTTGAATAAATTAATTTTTGGCTTTCTTTGGCTTTTTTTTTAACGAAAAACAATGGATTTAAGCTTGTACATCTGGTAATATATATGCAGCTTTATCGATCGGAAAACTTCTCTTATGAATAAGTAGTGTCATTTGGTGAAAAACAGATACATGTCCATTGTGTTAATAAACGATTTGATTAAATGTGAATTTTCATCGAGATTTATTTGATAAATAATTGGACATCACAAACAATTCTTGCTACACAAGTAACTTCTGAATGAGCTTTGTATTGATCGATTTAACCAAGTCTATATATTGATCTGTCGATCTGTGTATATTTTCACACGACAGCTGCCGTAATTATAAAGTCATCGAGCTGCAAATTGGTGTTTGAAATAATTTTCTTCAAAGAACAGGTTCGATTAGAAATCAACAAAATTGGACGAAAGTAAGTCCTACCTCTCCTACAAAAGTATGTTTTTACACTGTATGCCCAAAAATTATTAAACTATCGATCTAAAATTTGCTATACAAAATACGTCTGATCATTAAATAAATATATTAAAATTTGGACGTATTCGAATAAAAACTACACCTGCCTTCCATACAAACTATTTGTTGTATATGTATATTTTTACAATTTTCACACAATAATATCAAGTAATCAATCTGAAACGTGGCACATATGATTATATTTACCAAATAATGGACATACTCAAAAATAAACTGAATCGGATAAAAACTACACCTACCCCCCATACAAACTTATGCTTCCGAATGTATGTTTTTACACTTTGCATCAAAAATAACAAAAAAAAAATTGAGTTATCGAGCTGAAACTCACTACATACCATTATATAGTCAAAAATGAACTAAATCATATGAAAACCACGCCTACCTCCTATACAAAAGTATCTTCTCAACTGTACATTTCGTATAAATAAATAAAGTTATAAAACTGAAACTCACCACATATGATTATTTTTTATCAACAAGCAACAAGGATTAAATCCCGACTATAAATTAGAAATCAACATCTCTTTTGGGTTCAAAACTTCAAAATCTCATTTGTATTCGCCATTGGTATATTTATATTGCGTTGATTCGAACATTTTTATTTATTTTCGAATTAAAAAAAAAAAAAATTAAAAACAATCTCATCCTCATACACTTTATTTGTGATTTTTTCTTGCAACTTGCAGTTTTGCAACTTTTAATTGTTAGCTGCTTAAAGCGACACAAACGTTTGCAAAGGCCATACAAGTACACACAGACCAACGAAATCATTGAGTTAACCACAATAGTAATAACAAAACTATAGACAAGCAAATGAAGAACAGGATAATAAGTGCGCGTTTATTTTTTTATCTTTAACAATGGTGAGCGGTGGCATTAAAGGAATAGAAAACTACAAAAGAAAAAAAAAAATTAAAATTAAATTAAATACATGAAATTTTCCTAATTAAAATTCAACTAAAGCAACAATACAACGCTGCCAGTGGTGCTACGGCTACTGCTACTATTCCGTCTAAGCTTGCACATACGCCAATATGGCATGCTGCAATTTCCGTTTGTGCTTCTATTGCTTTCCTGTGTATTTTGTATACGAGTACTTTGGTTGGTTCCTTCGTTGGTTGTACTGCTACTGCTATTTGTGTGTTTATTTGTTTGTCCGTCCTGACCGTGTCCTTTTGGCTGCTTGACTACTGCCCGCCTCGACATCCAACTCGCTATATAGCTGTTCTGTTCTGTGTATTCTAACATTCTAATGAAGTTTACCGTCAACCATTGTTTAACAAACGTGCTTTGGCCTGCGTTGAACGGCTTTTTTGCTACAATTGTCGCAGCAATCGTAAGCGCTGATGGTGGTGGTGGTAGTGGTAGTGGTGGTGATGGTTACAGTTACTGCTTTTGTCATTGTTTACTTGGTTCATCGTGATTTTGTGTTCATACAAGCTTTTAACCTTAGTGGTGTGTTGCTGCTGCTGTTGGTGTTGTCCTTTTATAAGTTCGTTCATTTTGTTTTGTTTCTTTTTGTTGAGTTCTAAACAAACAAACAATAGAGACACCACAACAACTGCTTACATACTACATACATAGTTTGAAAATTTCTATATCTTCTTGCAACGTTTTGTTCATATCCATATTGTTCCTTTTTCCAACCCATTGTCTGACAAATAACCTTGTACGTATGTAAATATCATATAAAGCAAAAATACTTCATGTAAATCATGTCTTTTATTCACACAATTATTTTGCAAGCGATTGTAAATTTAAATGCGTTGAAATTTATTTCAAATTTAATAAAATTCAATAATTATAAGAATCAGCCATCAATGTGTAGGTGAGTCTGCTTCTATACATTGTTTACGTATGATGATTACTATTATTAGAGCATTTCAAGTAGTCTTGTTATTAATTTAGCCCATATTTAATCAATTAGAAAAATCAACTAATAGATGTAGTACAATAGCAAAGCCATATAAAAAGTTATATATGTATATGGAGGTTTTCAATTGAAATTTGCATGAATAAGAAAGTTCGAGTATGCATTTGTGCTTTCTGTATTGGAAATTAAATTCAATTTATATGAAATTCAGTGAATGAAATTTAGTTGAATACAAAGAGCGACAATTATGTATTGAGAATCGAACCATATCTCAGCAACCAAGTGCGCCATCTATGTGTTTTGAAGCTTCAACCTTCCTCTACTAACTGTCAAAATTTTATGGCATTTGGTTGACATTTATTGTTTATTGACATTCATTTTACAAAACACGTGTTCGTTTTATGTTGAAATTTTAACATGGAGCAAAGAGCGGTCATTAAATTCCACGCAAAAATTGGTAAAAGTTCATCAGAAACATTCGGAATGATGCAGCAAGCGTCTGGCGATGCTTGTTTACCGAGATCAAACGTTTTTATATGGCATAAACGGTTTGTAGATGGCAGAGAGTCGCTGGAAGATGAAATAAAAGAAGGAAGGCCAATTTCAGTACGGACGCCGGAAGCTATCCAGAAAATTTGTGATTTTATTACAGAAAACCGCAATGCTTCAGTGAAAATGATGGAAGAGGCCTTAAACAGCAACATAGAAACTATCCGACTCATTCTTCACGAGGTTTTGGGCAAAACAAAGGTCTGCGCGAGATTTGTTCCACACACATTGACCGAGGATGAAGAATTAATGAGAGTTAGTCATTCTAGAGACATGTTTGCAGCTGCAGAAGATGATCTAAACTTCCTGAAAACAATTGTTACGGGTGATGAAACATGGTGTTTCCAATACGATATAGAAACCAAGAGTCAAAGTGCGGAAAAAACTCACCACAAGCCAAAAAAACACGAAAAGTTCCACAAAAATCAAAACAATGCTCATCATATTCTGCGATAGCAATGGAATTATCCACAAAGAATTTGTTCCAACTGGTCAAACAGTTACTTCCGCATGCTATCTCGAAGATTTGAAGCGTTTGATGTCCAGAATCTGTCGTGTTCGACCAGAATACCGTGATCCAAAAACTTGGTCTCTGTTGCACGATAATGCACCAGAATACCGCGATCCAAAAACTTGGTCTCTGTTGCACGATAATGCACCGAGTCACACAGCACTCATTGTTCGTCAATTTTTGGCTCGGAATCAGGTCCGTGTGTTGAATCATCCGCCGTATTCACCTGATTTGGCACCGTGCGACTTCTCTTTGTTCCCAAAACTGAAATTGAAGCTGAAAGGATACTTTTTTGATGACATTCAGATCATACAACGGGCTTCGACGAGGGCACTGGAGGCAATTCCGAAAAATCAGCTGGAACACGCGTTTGAATCACTATTAAATCGATGTAACAAGTGTATTGAATCAAGAGGAGAATATTTCGAATAAATATATCGAAAAATTAGCAGATATTGTATATGTAGGTGAACGTGAGTTAAAAATGAATTATCTAAGATTCTAAGAATAAGAACTGATGTTTCCTAGAAATAATGAGTTTAAATTGTTCGCTTGACAGTTGTACCAAATAAGTGTTGCACGTGTTATTGACAGAACTCAGTGATCGAACAGGGTTGATTTTTACAAAAATTACACGTTCACAAAGGAAAAACATTTAAAAAAATTATACAAATATCACACAGTATACATCGGTTGTTTTTTTGAAAGCTTGAGAACTTTGAACCAAAATAAAAGAAAGAAATAATATTGGAATGAATTTTTTTTAAATATAAAATCAATTTTTAAACTATGACTTCGGACATATGTTCACAACGGCTAAGAGTTACACGAATGGAGCGATCAGTCTAATGTTCGACAAGAGTTGCTAGTTTGTCGGCGTAAACCAATGACTTAAAATGCCCCATACAAAGTAGTCCTTCCTTCTCAATCCTTTACCATTGGCAGAACGTGGTGGCATAAAGCTCTCTAAAGCGCTCGAGAATCTAAGTAACGCCCTTTGGGTCGTAGATTTGATGAAATCAAATTCCCAATCCACAACTCCTCGCGGTAGAAAGTGGTAACGTTAATAAACGGCCAGCGTTGAAATGGGGTCCGAACGATCGCCGGTATAAGCGATCCAACCAGGAAACTGAGTAGGGCACTCTATTGTCCTGGGGGTTAGAAATCGCCCTTAAAGGCGGAGGAACTACTACAGGTAGCCAACGGCATTGGAATCAAGCAGACAAGGGGAATCCACTTGATTACTTATACCATGAACACGTAAAAAGTAGTCAAGAGACCTTAAGTCACACGAACGAGGAGACCAATTAATAGGACCACCTCTGGAAAGAAAATTGTCGCTAAATTGATTTTGCAATAACTCGATTGTTTCACGCGATATACGGTATGTATACCCATCTGGTTGAAACCAAATATCGTCGATGTTTAGCTGATCAATTTCTGAAAACAAAAAGTCAGTTAGTATGGCTAGATAATGCTCGCCATTCACCGTAACGGTAGCTTCTTCCACATTTCGAAAGAAATAAGGACCGATGATTGCTTATTAATGTAACCGTTCAACCAGAAATTATTCCGACCATAAAATGGACGAATTGCTCTATGAACTTTGCGAAGAGAATTATAAATAAAATTCCGCAAATTGGAAGCTTTGTTCTGGCGTTAAACGGTTCATGATGAAATTAAAAAAAAAAGTAAAAATGTTGACCTCAAAGCCCCAAACGGCTCTTTGGCTGAGCTGCTCTTCCATTACTGTAGTGCGCGTATCTATCGAAACAACAAAAGCTCGCAACAAAAGCAAACTATTTTTAAATCGAATTGTTACGTGTGATGAGCAAGGGATTCTTTATGACAATTGCAAGCGTTCATCGCAATGGTTGGATCGCTA
The DNA here is from genome assembly GCA_963854835.1 of Megamerina dolium. Classification (NCBI taxonomy): domain Eukaryota; kingdom Metazoa; phylum Arthropoda; class Insecta; order Diptera; family Megamerinidae; genus Megamerina; species Megamerina dolium. The sequence goes on from OY978525.1 coordinate 2,314,591, forward strand.
TGAAGCACCGAAACACTGCTCAAAACGAAACAACCACCAGAAGAAGCTGATGGTGACTGTTTGGTGATCTGGAGTCGGTGTAATCCACCGTAGCTTCATAAAACTGTGCGAATCGATCACGGAAAATGTCTACTGTATGCAACTGAACGAAATTATGCGAAATCTTGCGACTAAATAACCGAGATTGGTCAACCGATCAACGCCAATCGTCTTGCACGATAACGCGCGACCTCACACTGCACGAATGACTGTGGCAAAGCTACAGGAGTTGGATTTGGAAACTCTCCATCACCCATCATATGCTCCCGACCTCGAACCCATCGACTATCACTTCTTTCGGAATTTGGACAACTTCCAGGTAGGAAAAAAAATTTTACTCCGAAGAGACTCTCAAAAGCGCCATCCAGCAGTTCATCGACTCCCATGAACCAGGCTTCTACAGCAGAGGGTTAAATGAGCATAACTAATGAATTTTATTTCCCATCGAACCCTTTCATACTACACAACCCAATAGAATATCTTATATTTGATTAAATAAAGAAGGAAATTTTAATGTAAGAAATATTTGATATTTTCGATCTAAGCTCACCTCCAGTATTGCCCACTATTCAGCAACTATGTATTCTTTAAAACTTTTAGAATAAAAAATATTAATGTTATAATTATTTTTCCAAAAATCATCGTGAATGATATTCCCACTTCTAATTTACTCTCATAGAAATTTCAAATTATTTCACAATGGCTAATAAATACATGCATATGCCCTTCATAGTATATGAATATTAGTAATATGAAATATATTGTATATTAAATTATATTTCATACACTTCATAGCACACTCTAGTATAACCAATTTAGCTACTTCCTTACAATACAGCCCAGTACCTACTAGAGCTACTTTGAAAATTCATCATCGACGTTCGATGCTGGTGCTTCATAATGTACGTATAGAGGACTTCAGAGCAACCAACCAAAAAGTTACCTTAAAAGTACTTAATTAAGGCGCACGATTTATGAACTTGCAGAATTTAAATGAATTTCACATTTTCTTTGTTGCACACACATACACACTCACACACACACACACATGTATTGCATATAGTGCATATTTAGAAATTGCGTGCCAGTGCCCGTTAATATCGAGCAACAACGAATATTGGATGCACGTACGTACTTGTGCGCAGTAGAATAGGTGCATTTAAAGTATGTATTGTATAAAGAGAAATAATAGGAAGTAGGCAAGTAAAAAAAATATATATAAATTATATATGAGAAAAAACACATTAAAAAGCCAAAAAAAAAAAAGAAGCATAACAACAAAAAATACCACAAAATGAATTATGCGGCCCCAACTGAAACGAAACTGCGAAAAAAACACACACAAAACTGCGACATTCGGCCGCAAGAAAAGAAATTACAACTCTAATTGCCAAAAAAAAAAACAAAACAAAATATATGGGAAACTAACAACAAACAGCAAATTGAGGGTAAAAAAAAAAGTAGTATCGAAAGCACGGAGCCAAAAAGCCACTTCAAAGGACATTGCCACTTGAGCCGAAGGACACTTTTAATGTGGGATGAAGGGTATAGAAGAGAGAAAGTCGAGTTGCTAGTATGTTCCTATCTACTAAATAGTAAGCAATTTTTGCAACGACAATACGACGCGTAAATAGCGTAACACGACAACTCCATACGAAAAATGACACTCATTAAAATTGAATGAGCAAAACTTTATAAGTTTAACCAAACTGTCTCCCTTATAACCTTTATATATGTCTCTCTGTGTATGTATGTGTGTGTAAAGCAACAGCAGTAGCGTTGATGATAACAACAGCAAAACCAAGAAGAAACAATATAGCGATGCGGTACACTATCACCATAAACTGTATAAGCGCGTCTCTAAAAGTAACATTTATTTTAGTCACTTACACACACACACACACACACACACACACACATACACACATATACACATACATATACAAAAATAATGCCTTTTTGTTTCTAGTTTTATTGTAAACAAGAATAACAGCAATTTATGTCATGCAAACCAACCTCAAACACAGCTACCATCGCTATATGTATAATGTAATAACTCTACTTGTACCTTATTTAGATAGATTCTTTTCTTTTTAATTGCTTATTTTGTTTTCAAATAATGCAATGGATTTAAATTGATGTCTTTCGGCTGGAATTGATTCCTGTTGAAGAGAATATTCCATAAAAGTCAAAGAGTGACAGTTCTATATAATTTAGGTTATAGAAAATGTTTAAATATAATAGACGTAGAATAGAAATTGTAGATGAAACTGAAGACAAAAATCGAGATTCTACAAAAAGTTATAGCATAGGGATAATTTTTAAACAAATATTATGAAAATAACAACAAAAAGCTTGACAGCTTCGCAAGGAGCCATCCTTAGAGGACTACAATGTAAGACTAACATCCATCAATTTTTTCTTGTCAACATTTTTCCAGAACTTTCTTACTCTCTATTTCCATCTCTTAGAGCGTCTTCTATACAAAACTGAAATTTTTATTAATCATCCAGCATTATCTGTGAACATAATTATCCCCCATCTCTGCGATTTATGGGACCTCCGATAGTTAATTAACTTAAAAACACTAAAAAGAAACGGTGAGCACCCCGATAGATGTCCAGAGATTGCCTCTAGAGACGTAAAATATAAGGCCGACTGCCATCCTCAACCTTGTACTGAGCTACACTTTTGCTTTCTGAAGTATTTTAATCCCTTATCGGAGTTCGCATACAATATGAACCTAAAATCTTCTGTAAATTTGCATATGTCTTCATAGTTGCCGAGAGATTGTTTCTAGATAATGTAAGACCTACACCCATTTTTTTTTCCTCAACATTTTACAAGCATATATTAACCCCATGAGATCATGCGTAGGATAACTCTTGCTAACAGGTGTTACTTTGGGCTGAGTAAGCAATTGAGAAGTCGAGCCCACTCTCGAAGAACGAAAACTACACTCTACAAGTCTCTCATCATGCCTGTCCTAACATATGACGCTGAAGTTTGGACAATTTCCACCTCGGATGAGCGAATGCTTGGAGTTTTCGAGAGAAAAGTCCTACGCAAGACCTTTGGACCTATTTGCGTTGGTGGCGAGTACCGAATAAGGTACAACCATGAGCTGTACGAGCTGTATGCCGATATTGACATGGTAAAGTCATCAAAATCCAGCGGCTGTGCTGGCTAGGTCATGTCGAGCGAATGGAAGAACACGCTCCAGGTGTTATATTCGGAACCCGCTGGAGGACGACGCAGAAGAGGAAGACCTAACCTCCGGTGGAAAGACCAAGTACTGAAGAACCTGACGGCGGTTGGAATTTCTAACTGGCGCCAGCTAGCGAAGAACAGATATGGCTGGCGAAGCATGTTATATTCGGCCTAAATCGATATTCGGTTGTTATGGCCACATAAGTAAGTAAGTAAGTAAGTATATTAACCTCATCAACGTTACCCATTACCAGAAATCATTTCTGCCTATAATACTAGTATTCACCTAAAATATTGTCTTAGGCGCAGTATCTTGTAAGTTATGGGGGTTTTAAAATTTAGGATAATTCTGCGATTTAGTGTGGAAGCTATATTAGGTAAGAGGTGTGGTGCGTTGGTTTCTCACCAGTATGATACAAACGAGAATATTAAAATTCATGCTAAAAATGGTTGTTTTAAGCTGAAAATTGTTGAATTTATGGCGCTTTAAACATAAAACAACTTCCGACGCTTTGTATGGGAGCTATATAAAACATTTGGCGTGGCTCGCCCATTTCTTGTTAATCTAGTTATCGTTACAATACTAATTCGTAACTTAAATATGACTGTTCTACGATGAGTACTTTGTAAGTTATGGTGGTTTTAACTTGTTTTAATTTCCACAACTTTGTATGAGAGCCCCATTAAGAAGTAGGCGTGGCATGCTGATTTTATGCCAGATCATTTCGGACTATCATATTAATCTACGTGTTAATTATGATTGTTTTAGACAGACGATTACCGAAATTACAGCGGTTTAAATTTAAAGAAAGTTCAGGCACTTTATATGGGAGCTACTATAAACTGTGAGTGTGGCTCGACCATTTCTGGTAGACCTACTTTTCCTTACAATGCTAATTCACAAGTTAAATATGGCTGTTCTGCATGGAATAGTCTGTAAGTTATGGCGCTTAAAATGTTGTTCTTTTAATTTCCTGGACTTTGTATGTAAAGAAATAGGCGTAGCATGCTGATTTTATGCAATCTTATTTCCGACTATAATATTAATCTAAATATCATATATGGTTCTCTTAGACAGAAGATTGACGAAGTTTCATCGGTTTAATTTTAAAAGAAATTTAGTCTCTTTGTTTCGGAGCTACTATAAAAAGTAGGCGTGACTCGCCCATTTCTACCAAAATTATGTAGCAGTACAATATAACTCTTCGTGCCAATTATTGTTATCCTAGATGATATAGTAAGTGAGTTATAGCAAGTTAAAGATTTTGAAAATTCCGAGATTAGTCGTTTTGAATGATCGGTGTGGGCGGGGCGGTTTACTGATCATGTCCATTATCAATCTGCTCTATACCCATGGATCATAAGTTAAAAATAATAAATAAATATGTGGCACTTAAAGCCCCAGAGGGCTCATTGGCCGAGCTTCTCTTCCATTACTGTTGTGCGTCTTAAATTTGGACAGTATTAGAAGGGACCTACTTATTTTAGCCGGTTCCGAACGTTAAATCATAGGTTACTCATGCCAAATTTCGTCAAAATAGGTCAATATTTGCTCAACTTATCGAACTAGCGAGGTGATAGACAGATGGGCGGACGAACATCGTTATATACAAAATAACGATCAGCGACGCTGATCAGGAACATATATACTTTTCGATAACTCCGAAGATTCCTTCAAGTTGTTACAAATATCTGACCAAAATGAATATACCTCTGGCAGGGTATAATGAAAAGTGAAATGAATAATTGCTGGAGGCAAATGTATTCAAACAAGCTCGAGGAGTAATACAATAAATTCGTTCGGAAATGTTCTGCAGAAGGCGACAGAAACATTTCATTTTCGATTAGTACCTATGCAATCACCTAGTTTTGTTGCTTGGTTCATTTTAGAGCACATCAAGACTTCCTATGCATATACGTAGAACTTTCCTGCCAAAATTTGGAATTGAAATGGAATTAGCCTGAAAAAAAAAATATTATATTTCTTTACTCTATTGGTTGTTGAGCATGAAAGTGAGACAATCACCTTTGGCACACTGCTATTTCAAAATGCAACTTTTGAACTCTTGATTGCTCAACACTTAATACTATTTTGGACACAACAATACGAATTCGTAATTACTTCTGCATACACATTGCAATCAGCAAAGAAATCAACAAAACTAAAAACGAAATACATAATTCGAAATTATGTCAAATAATTCTCAACATGTTCTCATTTCATAAGTGCCTACCTTATACATATATGATACATGTGTAGTAGTTGTATGTAGTACGAGTATGATGTACTTAATGCCTAGATAAGTTTTCAACTCAAAACTGAAGTGTTGTTTTTAACAATTTAACTAAAAAGATGTTCTTACCAAAAAGACAAAAAAACAAAAAATTCAAGTAATAAAGGGTGTTCTTTTTTTTTATTTTTTTGTGCTACTAAATTATTATCGTGTCTTGTTTGTGTTAACTGTGTGTTTTATAATGACGCTCCTTTTTGAATTGCTTTTTGTTTTGTTGTATGTAATACAAATATTCGTATGTAGATTTAAATATGTATTTGTAATTTGTATTGTATTGTTTTACACATATTACTTATATACAATACTTACTTACATTCATATGGGTACATATGAATATTGTTGTTGTTTGTTAGAAACAATTGCCGACATTTTAAACATTTACTAGCCGTACCGAGGCTTTTTCTATGAAGAAGGCAGCAGTTAAAACAATAAAACAATTGTAAAACACAAAAAACAAAAGAATAAATAACTAACAAACGACAACATACAACAACACTCCAAAAATACTACTGGTACAACAACAACAACAACAAGAGCAACAACAAGAATAATAATAATAAATACATATAATAAAAACGAAAAGCGACACAAATTGCATAAAGAAAAATATGAAGTTATACAACAAAAACAACAACACGAAGGACAACACCAAACACTGAGGCCATACTAAAAGGTATAAGAACAACAAATACAATGTAAGATTGTTTGAAAAATATCAGGAATATAAATTATGTGGCTTGATTTTCTTTGCTAAATTGTATTAGAAAATTGATTTTTTTAGAATTCTATAAAAACATTAATTTTGTAGTAGAACCCGCTTAAGGGATGGTAATAGGAGGTTGTTTGGTTTAGGTGCTGCTCGGTAGACAAAAAGCGAGACTCAATTAGCACATACAAAAGCGCCATTTTGCTACACCACTCCTGGAACCACTGCAGTTAGGTCTATTCGAACCATCTTGATACGTTAATAAACCTGCTAATGTCGTCTATTTTGTTTCCAGCAATTTCATTTAGGCTATTCATTACGAATTTTCCTAGAGTTCTATGTCGCCCAGATATGGGTACTCACATAGAGAGTGGAAAACCGTCTCCTTGGATCCCACTCTCTTGTTTGCAGTTTCGGCTTCTGTCGTTGTAGGGCCATCCTATTTTCTCTGGATGGTTCCCTATCGGTCAGTGACTGGTAATAGTGGAGGTGATACTGAAGTTATCTGTTCTTTTCTTTCTTACCAATTCATCGGTTTTTGGCTTATCGTATTTAGGCCAAGTTGCTTTTACTATTTTACAGGCGCCAGTTCTTGACCACCTGGTTTCTGCCTGCTTTCGAGACTGTAGATAGAGCTGTCTTTTGGTGGCGCTAATGGGGCTTCCTACAGTTACCGACTCGGATTCGCTGTTAGTTACCTCCCTTCTTGACATTTCGTCCGCTTTCTCGTAAGGTAAATATATCCGGAGCAAATGTTGGGGAAGATAAATCAATGGTGGTCAGGCATGCATTACATCGCTATCTGCAGATTTTTAGGCAATTTCAAATTCATGTTATATGAAAACCTCTTTATGGAGTAAAAATAGAAAGTAGGTATGTTCAGAAGAAATGTTGAGTAGTACAAACTAATGAGGGTTGGTCATATATTTTATCCCGCTAGGCACATTGTAAGCGCGCTGGAAGCGATATTTGTGAAAATGTCGATTTTGGAAATGTTGGAAAGGTAAAACTAGTTGGAGTCCCTTATATATTTCACCGATCTATGTAGTATCTAAAAGAACTCTGTGACAAAGCTCGGTCGTAAAGTCACCGTGATGTCACAAGAGTTCTACCGTTCGAAACCAGCTAAAATAAGTAGGTCCCTTCTAATACTTTCTATTTTGATCAATATTTCCTCTTACATAATTTTATTTTTTATGTTATAGACGACGAGATGCGAACAAACCCTAATCAAACCAACCCCGTAATCGAATTCATCGATGTCAAATACGTAAAAAAATGTTCTTACATGTAGCTGTGGTATTTGTGAATTTCGAAAAATAAACCATAACTTCTTTCTGTCATCCACTATCAGTGGCGTAGACAGGAGGGATCAGGGGATATGAACCCCCCCCCTTGCCGAAGGACTTGTTAAAAATTAAAAATAATAATATTTAGATATTTAAAAATAATTCATTACATTTTTTTTATATTATACATCTTTTACATCTTATCCCTTCCCCCCCTTGTAAAAATCCTGTCTACGCCACTGTCCATCATCATAATTAAATAAACACTCTCACAAGTCAGATGAAAGAAGTGGATTTTTGAGGTAAAAAAAAAACAGTCTAAGTGATGTCTCACTGTCCCAATTTGGCATGGAATGAATTTGTTTCTGCTAGCAATTGTGAAAAATAAAAGGCATGGGGTGCCATATTACCTTCAAAAATCTGCTTTGCTATTTTCTATGTACTGCATTCAATTAAAATAGAAATCAAAAACAAAAAAAAAAATAAAATATTTCATCTCGAAATTGCAATATTTTTGCAATATTTGTTCCCGGTAATTTTCGAACAACGCTACTAATCATCCCATGCTTTCATATATCTACCTTAGACTTCATATATGTCTGCTTGTCTGTTGGAACAACAACAATAACTTAAGTTTATTTGTTTTACGCTGCCACTTTAGCAAGTGTAAAACGTAATTTTCCAGCAAAATAGAAAGAACAAAAAAAAACAAAAAATGGAAGGAATATAGCCAAAAGAGATGGTTAGAGAGAAAATAAGCAAAAATAAAAATAAAACACAATAAAGAACAAACAAAGTAAAATATTCCCAATAAAAAGGTAACAACAAACAAGCAACAACAAGCAATAACAAATTTCCTTTTTTAGTTATGTGTTGCAGATGCAGTAAAAAAGGCGCAACAACCAACAAATACACAGAAACACACACACAGCTACACACATTCATCCACTCTTACTCACTAACAAAAAGGAAGTGGCTACACACAGCCATACATACGAACAAACACTTAGCCTACACGTATCAATGTACATATACATGTTGCACAAACACGCATATGCATACATACTTCTTCTTATATGCATACAGTGGCAATAGGATACTCTTACAAACTAACAGGATATCTGCAGTGTTAAGTGGGTCGACAGTGTCCATTGGCCATACTCACTATAAACGCATACATGCAACACACTCACGCAAGTAGCCATTCAAACAAATATGTATGCTCGGACAATTACACACACACACACACACACACACTCATACACAGACAGAGGGAATTTACTAAATGTAGAAATATGACAGAAGATAATTTTCGCCTTAAAAGAAAAAAGTTTCCACTGTTTTTTTTTTTTTGTTCATCATCATGAAGAGTGCCGAACGGAGAAGAAGAAAAAGGCAAGGGTACAAGTGTTCAAGTGTTTCTTTGTGCAATATAAGATAGAAAACAAACTAAAAATAAGCAACAAAAAAAAAAATATAGAGTGAAGTGTTGCTTATGGCAATTGTGAAAAGTTTTGTTGTATTCATATTTATAACAATAACAACAAAGTAGCCAAATTGAACATTTGTACTCATATTACATTACTTTAGTATGTAAGAAAAAACAACAAAAGCAACTAAACTTACTTTGTGATGCGTTGACACAACACTTTTGAAGATGATGATTATGTTGATAATGATGATGATGATGATTATGGCCTAAAATGAAAAGTTAAATACATTTTAGAAGTGCGACTTATTACATGTAAATGGCTGAAAGCAAATGAATTAAATAAATATGCACATATAATAATAGTAGTATGTGCGTGTGGAAGGATATGTAGAGCACAGAATACGAGAAAAATGTTGAAAATAAAAATTGTTATTCTCAAAACAACAACAACAATATAAAAAATGCATTTTTGGAAATTAATTGTTCACCTAGTGCCATTTGTCAGTGGTATTTTTAAATTTATTAAAACGCTCAAATAGAGGTCGTTAGTAGTAATAAATTGCATCGAATAATATGGCAATTATCTTCATGTTGAAGTGTCATCATTAGGCTATTGAAATCATTATGTGTCATTTTTTCAAAGCGTAAACAATATGTATTTTTCTTAGCTCCGACTATGTCAACTTTTTTGCCGACAAAAGCCCAATCGAGGCAAGTTTTGTTTTATGGTTTTCATCTGATGAAAAATGCAACGGAAAGTCATCGCATGCTGTGTGAGGCTTATGGAGAAAATGCTTCATCAATTTCAATCTGTGCATTTTGCTTTAGACAGTTCAAAAAGGGTGATTTTGAGGGATATGGAGCGATATGGATCGTAAAGACTCTGAATTGGAAGCTTTATTGGACGAAGACTCATGTCCAACTCAAAAGGACATTACATCTTTGAGAGTATCTCAACAAGCCATTTGATTGCGTCTAAAGAACATGGGTCTGATCCATAAAATGGGAAATTGGATTCCATATGAACTGAAACCAAGAGACATCGAAAGGTGATTTTGCATGTGTGTAATGCTGTTTCAATGATACAAAAGAAAGCCATTTTTTACATCGTATCATTACTGGCGATGAAAAATGGATCTATTACGATGTCTAAGCTCAAAAATTCATATGTGAGACCTGGCAAATCAGCCAAATCGACTCCAAAGCCGAATATCCATAGTTCGAAGATTAAGGAGTATATTTGGTGGGATCAAATGTATGGTGTATGGTGTATTATGTGCTGCTAAAACCGGCTGAAGCCATTAATGGAGAACGCTACCGACAACAAATCGTCAAATTGAAGCCAGCTATGAACCAAAAACTGTCCGAATGGGCAACCAAACACAAGTCATTGATTTTCCAAAAATAGCGGATGCGAAGTTTTACCCCACCTGCCGTATAACCCAGAAATTACCCCCCTCTGACTACCATTTACTTCGATCGATGCAGAATGTCTTATCCGGAATACATTTCACTTCAGTCGAAGGTCTCAAAAATTGGGTCGATACGTTCTTGGGCTCAAAAGATAATCGATTCTATTTGGGGTGGAATTTTCCTTCAAAGAAAAAGTTGTAGCTTCTGAAGGAAAATACTTTGAATAGAATATATTTTAGCAATTTTAAAAAAAAAAAATCCTGTAAAACTTACTTTTACAAACCATAGGAAAACACTATCTGACCAAATTAAACTTGCGAAAGTCGCCCCTAGATAAGTAAAATTAATGTAATTTTTCTTCTCGAAATTTTTCGGAACAGACTCCTATCACTACGAGAATCTATTATATACAGACTTACGCCGACTTCCACTCGATTTTACTCTCAAACATTACCCATCCATCTCTACCCTTTTTAGAGGAGCAGGCAAATTTTGCAATATAAAAATATACATTTTTGTAAGGAGTGGAAATGAGGTAAATATGTAGTTAATGGCAGTCAATTTTTCGTTTTATCGCTCTAGAGGTGCTTTCTGGAGAGCTCAATTTAAACATTTAAAAAATTACTTGCTTGTTTAAATAAAGAAAATAAGAAATTCACAATACTGGCGACATTATTTTGTCTTTAATTTGGAAATATATCAGGAATCGAAAATAACTGTTATGTGAAAAAATTTAAGCTACTTCCAAATACCAAAATGCTTAATTTTTTGAGATTTTTTTTTTTCCCAAATTCCTCTTGATTGTAAATTTTGACAATAAAGGTAAGAAGTGCCAGTTATTTTTTAACACATTTAACACATACAATTAAATTTAACATGTCATATTATTTTAGAACTTTTATTTTTTGAAACAGAAATAAAAGTCTTTTTATAACAGTTATTTTTTGCTGCTTTTCAAAACCGTTAGACTTGAACTTTTATTTTTCTGACCTAAAATAAAAATCCATATATGACAGAAAATTTAATTATAGTTGAAAAAAGTCGCATTAAGACTTTTATGTGTAGGCAAATATAATAAAAGTACTATATCTTATTTTATGTTTTAAAATGTTTTCTATAGAGCGTTAGGCTAGTGGAACAGTCTATGGAGAGTTCATACTTTTATGTCACAGCTTGTGGCGAAGTCATTCAGTTAATATAGTCTTTTTTTTAATTAACAAAAAAAGAATTTGTTGAAACAGAAATAAAAGTCTTTTTATAACAGTTATTTTTCTGCTTTGTAAAACCGTCATACTTGAACTTTTATTTTTCTGTCCTAAAATAAAAGTCCACATATGACAGAAAATTTAATTATCGTTGAAAAAAGTCGCATTAAGACTTTTATGTGTAGGCAAATATAATAAAAGTACTATATCTTATTTTATGTTTTAAAATGTTTTCTATAGAGCGTTAGGCTAGTGAAACAGTCTATGGAGAGTTCATACTTTTATGTCACATTTTGTGACGAATTCATTCATTTAAGATATTCGTTTTTTTTTTTAATTAACACAAAAATAACTTTTTGAAGCAGAAATAAAATTATTTTTATAACAGATATTTTTTGCTGCTCTTCAAAACAGTTATACTCAAACTTTTATTTTTTTTTTTTTTTGACCTAAAAAAATTCGCTTGTGGCGAATTTGTTCATTTAATATATTCTCTTTTTTTCAAAATTAAGAAACAAATGAGATGTGGATTTCCCTCAAATTTATCCTATCTACCATTCGAATTAAGGCATTGCAACAAAATTTTTAGTATTTTTATTGTATTAGTGTTTTCTTCATTTAATGTAAATTTTTCCATATTTATTTTAGTATTTTTTTCAAAATAATTTTTCTGCTTTTAATTATCAACAATAACTTTACACCGAGTTAATATGCTACTATTGCATTCGTACCAATAACTGAATGCCACCATTAATTAAAAATTGCGCCAACACGTTGCATGCCGTTGACAATTTTTTAGGTTTTTCTTTTTTTCAACGCCAACTGCTACTGTTTGTTCTTCTTGTTCTTGTTGTGACATTTGTTGATATGCTAAGCTTGTCTATTATAACATTTATGATGATGATGAAAATGGTGGCCATGGTGGTAGCATGGCAGTAGCAAAGGATAGTATAAGTTACTGTAGCGATTAAACCAAAATAACAAATATGACTGTCTCCTCCGTTAAAACAAATCACAACGGAATAGTTTGTGTATAGCAATATTAATAACAACAACAATAAGCAACATGATTTCTATTGTACATATATTTGTTGTTATATTTCTAATGGAAGTGGAATTAAAGCTTTCTACCCTCAGCTGAATATAGGATTAGTTTGATTTAATATTCACAACAGTAATTGAAGAATAACAGCAAATATAAACTATAGTAATTAAAAAAGCAGTTGTAAATTCACACACACACACACACACACACACACACACACACACACAAACACAACCATTATCAATAAATTTTGATTTTTATTCTATGAGCGAATGCCACAAAATGAAAAATCAATAACGAACTTTGAATTAGAAATACATAAAATGTGAAATGAAAATTTATATTGGGATGAAAATATTTTTGGAGTGCTTGAAATAGATACTGAGCGAATATAAAATGCTACAATAGTGTTTTCAATGAGCCTTAGTACGCCTTAATTTGAATATTCATAGGATTAATACTCATTGTTTGTAAAATAGTATTGAAAAGGCTAGGTCCATAGGACATATATCATTTTACTTATCTACTATATTTCTTCTAAATATCCTTTAGCATTAATATGTTCAAAAACTCATTGGAAATTAGAGTTTCCTGAAAACAACCTCATACAAAATACACTAAAAATTAAGCACTTGCTTCGAAACTTTGCATAATTCTTCTACTATTTCATATACAATATTTGTTTCCTACCATTTACTGTTATTATTGCTAAATATTTTCATCGTATGACAAAATGTGATAAAAAAAAAAGCAGCAACTGAGTGCAATCGACCATCGACCTAGTAACTGTTGCATGTTTAAAGCTAGTTTTTGTAAAATTTTATTGAACGTTGCGCATCTGTATATAAATGTCAATTGTTTTTTGGCCTTTTTGGCAAAATAAAACGCGCAAAAAACCTTACAATATTAAAAAAAAAAAAAACCAGCAAACGACCTAAAATCGAACCAAGCATAAGTGTTAGTATGAAAATGTACTATCGACTTGCATGCGTACAATACATTCAAATAAGCTATAGCGAATGCAATAATTTTTAAAATATTATAGATATATTGTATTTACCCATATTTGGCATATTTTTTACTATGAAAATATTATAATTTTATTCTTTAATGGATAAATGTTTTATTGGTTGCTTATGGTTGATTTAGGTCTATTGGAATCAGTGTACAAGTCACAGATTATGTGCAGTATTCAATAAAATCGAAATGCATAATATTTTTTGATGAGTTTTTGAAGTCGTTGAATTCGAAAATAGGGGTTGGTTGAACTCAGTTAGGTCCTAAAAAATATTGAAAATTGAAAAAATCGTTAAAATAATTAGAATCGCCCTTAAGCGGGGCGGATAAATGACCGATCAACATTGATTTCTTTCCCTATTTTTACCCCATAAAGATGATCCCCTAAAAATTGATTGATTTTCAGAAATTTCGCTTTTACCAGAGTATCTCTATATGTTAAAATTTATACCATTATCCGTTAATTTTTACCAGTATGAATTTATTTGCGAACATATTGTACTTACTCTCCATCTTGATTCCTTATAGGAGCTGTCCTATAAAATTAACTTAAAATTATCTGAAAATTCCCATAAAATTAGGGTTAGTTAGCTTCTAAAAAATATAGAAAATTGAAAGAAATGTTAAAATACCTAGAATCGCCTTCTAGCGGGGCGGATAAAAGACCGATCAACCTTGATTTCTTTCCCTACCTCTACATCATAAAGATGATCACCTACAAAACTGATGTATTCATAAATTTCGCTTTTGTCAGAGTGCCCGTGTATGTTAAAATTTATACCAATCCGCATTCTAAATTTACATTTTTTGCAAATATTATTTCTATCTATATTAATCCCTTATAGGTGCTGCCCTATAAAATTAACTTAAAATTACCTAAAAATTCCCATAATGGCCCAAAAATTACTTCTGGGGTGATAAAAATTATAGAAGACTCCCATATAATTTTTCTGGCCTAATATTTACCCCGAAATGAATTTATCTCTCATCTACACAGCATAGTGGGACTCCCATACAAAATTGATGTTTTTCATTAGTTAGAGTACACATCATAAACACAAACAAACTGTGTGGTTGAAATTTCTCACCGCCAAAGAAGAAAAATATTATATTAGAGATATGCATATTGCAAAGCACGAAAAACATAAGTAAAATAAATATTTAACCACTAAGCAGAAATAAATTATTATAATGCACTTGATTTGTCTACAGCAAACGTAGAAATCCTTACACGCAATGCATAACTGCATAATTATTGCACTCATTACGAGTAAGGGTGTGCATTAGAGTGGTTGTTATATGTAGGAAAAAATTGTTTACATAAGATTTCCTAATCCCCACCCTCTCAATCAGTAATACCACGATCAAAGATATCACATGTAAATTTTAGTCCCGATTTGATATAGCTAAGTGGTGCCGCAGAGGCGTCAAAGTTTAAATTGCTCTATGGAGACTTAAAAAATTTTAATAAATTTTTTTTTTATCTAATACCCAAAATCGAAACAACTATAGTCGAAGATATCACATTAAATTTTCGTCCTGATTGAAAACGGTTAGCGTGGGTCGAACAGGGATCAAAACTCAGATTATCCTAAAGAAGACTCAAAAAATTTAAGTTACTTTTTTTTCATCTAATATCCAAAATCAATACTGCTATAGTCGAAGATATCGTATATAAATTTTTGGTCCCGATTGGAGATGATTAAGGAAACGGAATTTTGACCCCTGTGCGACACGCCGTAACGATCTCCAATCAGAACCAAAATTTATATGTGATATCTTGGACTATAATAGTATCGCTTTTGGTTTGAATATGCAAAAAAAAAATTTTATTAAAAATTTTTTGAGTCTCCATAGAGCAATGCAAACTTTGACCCCTGTGCGACACCCCTTAACCATCTACAATTGGGACCAAAAATTCATATGTGATATCTTTGACCATAGTATTACCAATTGAGGGGGTGACACTGAAAAAAATCGTTAATTCGATTTTAAGGACCACCCTAGCGTGCATATATGTGCGTAGAAGCATATGTCATACACGTGCCACTCATAACAAAAAGAAATGTCATGTAATTTAACACTTTATTGTACAGAAATATTTGCAAGGAATCCAATAGAAATATGTGTGTGCTGAGAAGTCAATTAAATTATTAACACTCACCACATCGTATGACATCATATGTGACATTAGCAATTTAACATACAACAACAACAACAACAACAACAACATAGACAATAACTGTCACAATAATGACAGCAAATGATTACAATAACAATGACAATGATAATGATAATGAAAATACTGATTAATGGAAAGTGCATTTGAAGTGTCGACATCTTGTCTCTATTTTGTACGAGTATACAAATAATCTCTTCTTCTACCTTACGCTATCATATGCAATACGTAGTATTATCATCATCATATCTTGTTACGATTGCATTATTATTATCGTTATTATTATTATTGTTATTATTGTTTGTATTATTATTACCATAGGGTGTCTTTATTTGTGGCATTATTATGATATTAATGTTATTGCTGTTGCATTGAATTTCATTGCAATATTCTGCAATATGTATTTTAGTATTGTTATTGTTGTTGTTTTTTGTTGTGGGGCCATATTGCATATTGCATATTGTATACAAACAAATTCATATATGTATGTATATGCATGCGTGAATCAGCATGCATATTTTATGACTATGTAAATACCAACGTAATTACTTACAGATTGTCAAGTGAATGTGTGTGTGTGTTGTGTGAGCTTCTCTGTGTGTGTGGTTTATACCTGAGGTTATTTATGTTCTTGTCATGCAATTGTATTGCGCATTAATATAAAGTTTAACCACCGTATTATTCGACATTAAAGTAAGTACTTAGTATGCATTTGTCACATTAGAAAGGCTTAAGTTCAACATGTCGTATGGATAATCCCTATTACATAGAAATTATAAGGTAACATTAAAGAGTATAAGAGAAAAAATTGCGTCAAACTTTTAAGGTGGCTACACTGCCACTAATGGCAACTATTTATAGAATTTACCACTTAATATTAGATCTAGTAAAAAGAAATCCATTATTTTTGCATTAAATTGAATGTTTTATTTAGCATAGTTAGAATGATCCGATTTATGTCAAATATGCACCGTTTTGTTCGATAGCTTCTTACCATTTTGAAGGTAATTTCATAATGCCACTCTCATAGAAACCGATTTTTACGAGTTTCTCTCAAGGCGAATTTTTCACCAGCAAAATCATTCGCCATAGGTAGGAACATGTAGTAATCACTTGGTGCCAGGTCCAGACTATAAAGTGGATGCATAACAACCTCTCAATCAAGCTCCCGGAGCTTCTCACTATCGATGTTTGTGGCCTGGTGTTGTCCTGATGGGACACAATTCCTCTCCTATTGGCGATTGCTTCCTTCAGACAGTCCAATTTTTGACAGTACAGGTCCAAATTAAAAGTTTAGCCGTAGGGGAGCAGCTCATAGTAGATGATTCTCTGTCAATCCCATCAACCACATAGCAAAACCTTCCTGACCGTCAATGCTGGATTGGCCACCATTTGCACCGACTCACCGCGATTCGACCACGACCGTTTTCGCTTGACATTATCGTAAGTGACCCACTGTTCATCACCAGTAACCATCCACTTCAGAAATGTATCGATTTTGTTGCGATTCAGCAGCGATTCACAGATGGCACCCATACATCGAGCTTCGAGCCTTTGTATCCAGCCTTATTTAAATGATTCCAAACGGTTTTTTGTGCAATGTTTAGCTCGTGGACAATAGAAACATTGCTTACATGACGGTCAGACGGTCAGACTCGACGATTTCCATTATTTTATCAATATTTTCGACAATTGACCTTGCATCTTTGAAATCAAAATTACCGGAACGGAATCAAAGAAACCAAAATTGCACATTTCAACCGTCTGGCTTACGTTTTCGCCTTTCTCGAAGAAAAACAGTAAAATATGGCGTATTTTCTCTTTACTTGTGTCCATCTGTGACGCGTGCTCAAACAATACTGAGTCAAGCAATCACAAAACTGCCTGAAAAGCTTATTTAGTACGAAATCCTATCTTTCCAACTTCATCTAACGTAACCCGATCGAACTTATACAACGTGAGATACAAATTACTAAAGCCATCTATAATTGATTTCTTTTTACTACATGAAATATTTTGTGAAAGAACCAATAAGTTCTCATATTTCGTGTAAAGAATCAAATGAGCCAATCGTGTTGGTCTTCTCTACAATAGATTGCAAATATTTTATTGCCAAATAATGGTAATAAAATAATTTAAAAGCATAAGGAAATATGTGTTGTCCATTAATAATTGAGAAACCAACCTTTCGTACTTAGTAGACCTCTACTCAAACTTGTTGAACTATGTATTTGCCTCAAACAAAAAAAAAAAAAAACAAAACTCCTCTACAAGCAGAGCAAGAGGAATACGAACACCAAAACGATAAACGTAATAAATAATGATGCCTTTTAGTTGCGATATCTTTGATTACAAGCCAATTGGACTTTTATTTAATGTTAAAAATGTTGAAAGTATTTTGGCTTTTGATCAAAATATCCATCCCTCAAAAAAAAAAAGAGAAATCAACAAAAAAAAAATCATGAAAAGAAAAGATAAAATATAAAGAAATGACAGATGAGTTAAAGAAATACGCAAACATATACAATTATATGATATGCTTATGTAACTAAATAAATATACTCGTCTATTCGTAAGTATAAATGTGAACTAAAAATAACGGTGCTCATACTAGAGAGAGAATAATAAGATGTTGAACATTTAGAAATCGTAATTGCAGTACTTTTCTTTTTCTTGCAGCCAACTCTGATATAGAACTGACAGACAATAATTTCAATGCGCTCGCCTATCAACTTTTTGTCGCAACTTTTCCTTTCCATTTATACTATACGAACGTATCCATTAGAAGGCTGTTTTTTTTTTTTTCTTAAACAAAAGCAGAAGAAGTGACCTCATACATCAGTGTTGTATACGATGTTCTGAGCTTGAAAGGATAATAATTTGTGACAACATATTCTTAATGCATAAAGTGGCTACTACTATTGCTTAGCTTAGTTAGTTTTGGTCTTTTGATTACGTGCTTTTAATATACGTACATTCTCTATGGCAATAAAATGATTGTAGTCAAAGAAAATTAATAGTTTTAAATTATTTCCACTATACGTCAAAGCGAAACGAAAGGAGTTAAATAAGTGCTGGCAAACTTTTGAGGTAAGTTTCTATTATCAAGTATTCTGTATAGTACTTAGTTATTATGTATGATTATTTGAATACAAGTACTCTGTCATTTGTTAGTTGTAATGTTCAAAATAAATTTTACATAATGTTGGAAATTATTTACTGCCAACAAATATATTATTGCTAACAATATTATTATCTATATTATTATTATTATCACAATTATATTATTCTACATCATTATATAATATTTACAACGTTTTTCTGAAGTACTTATGTGCATATGTATATAAAAATATTTAAATCTGATCATTAAAATATGCATTAGCCGCTATTGATTATATTGTATTTTCACCTCTCATTCCAATAGTACCGAAAAAAAAATTCTTTCTATAATAAATTTATGTGCATTAAATCTATTCAAGTTTAAAAATCTAATTCAGAATTGATTTGAATCGTTCAGGTTGCATTTTATCGCTAGCCTAAAAAACGACTAAAGCTTAAAAATTATATGAAAATAGCCAGAATTACGCCTAGATAAAATATCGACATTCACTAATATTTCCATTTCAACATTTTTTTTTTAACATATCTTACTTCTCTCCTATTTATACACCATTTGGAAGTGCTTCCCTACAAAATTGATGATTTTTATCTATTGCTCTCCCATCGGTAAAAAAAAGGCCCCGTATAGGGCTGCAAGCTATAACTGATCACCATTAATTTTCAATACTGATCATTTTTCCTAAACATACTTATCCTCTATCTTAACCCCTTCTTGCAGAAAATGTAATGAGTCTGGTACAAAAGAAACCCTGGAGCAACTGCTGTGTTTTTGTCCGACTCTTTCAAGAACTCTATTGAAAAATCTGGGAGCTATCAGTTTTGAGAGATTGAAAAATATTCCTGAGATTGGACTTGAGACCTTTCTAAGATTTGCAAATGACACACGCATCCTAAGTGATGCTTATTACCGCTAAACTAGGATTCTGATCTGGTATAGCTACTATGGAGCTCTGGTCTCTGCGTGGCTTTGGCCAGCCAGTATAACCTAACCTAACCTAACTTAACCTCACCCCTTCTGGGGGCTTCGCTCATAAAAACACCTGAAAATTGGCAAATAGCCCTTTAACTGCCCCAGCATCGTATCTAGAACGAAGAAATGTTTCAGCAATGCCCTGAGAGTAGTAAAATATATGACTGAACATCATTAATTTTTACTACTCAACATTTTTTGTAAACATACTTATCTCCAATTTTAATCGCTTATGAGAGCTTTCCTAGAAAATTAACATAACAACACTTAAAAAACGACTTAAAACTCTAAGAATCGCACATATGGCAGATAAATGTATGACCTACGCCCATTAATTTTTATCGCCGAAATTTTTCCTGAACAAATTGATCCCCTATTGCTACTTTTAAGATGGGCTAACCTGCAGAGCTAATGTTTTTATAAAATAGAGGGAACATCAATTTTGCACGAGAACCCCATGAAGGGATTGAGATAGAGGTCAAATATATTTGGGAAATATTTTACCGTCCAATGTGTGATTCCCGAGCAATTTTGGAGTTCTTCGTAGATTTTCTTTTTTTTTTTTTTGTATTTTGAAGTTCATTTTTATTTTCTTTCATTTTTAAGTTCATTTTGTATGAAGGCCTCCATAAAAAATGAAGATAGGGGGTAAGTAAGTTTCGAAAAAACGTTAAGTAGTAAAAATTAATGTAGGTCGGTCTTAAATGTATGACCGACCTCCAATCTCTCAGGGCACTCTGGATATGGTGGGAACGAAATTTGTGAAAAAAAAAGCAGTCAATGTTATATGGAAGCCCCTTTAAGGAGTAGAAATAGGGAGTAAATAAGTTCAAACATTGAGACACGAAAACCTAATGAGGGTCGGTCATATATAAAGAATTCCATTATTTTTCCAATAGGTGGCTTTAGTAATCTCTATCTCGTGTTGTATAAATTCGATCGGTTACACTAAATGGCGTTAGAAAGATAGGATTTCGTACTAAATAAACTTTTCAGGCAGTTTTGTGATTGCTTGACTTAGTATTGTTTGAGCACGCGTCAAAGATGGGCACCAGTAATGAGAAAATACGCCAGATTTTACAGTTTTTCTTCGATAAAGGCGCAAACTCAAACCAGACGGCTGAAAATGTGAATAGTGTTTATGGTCCTGATACTGTAACAGCCAATCATGTGCAATTTTGGTTTCGTCGATTCCGTCCCGTAATTGTGATGTCAAAGATCCACCACGCTCTGGACGGCCAATTGTCGAAAATATCGATAAAATAATGGAAATCGTCAAGTCTGACAGTCTATTGCCCAGGAGCTACACATTGCACAAAAAACCGCTTGGAACCATTTAAATAAGGCTGGATGCAAAAAGAGGCTCGATGTATGGATGCCACACAAGTTAACGCAAAAAAACCTCATGGGCCGAATTTCCATCTGCGAATCGCTGCTGAATCGCAACAAAATCGATCCATTTCTGAAGCGAATGGTTACTGCTGATGAAAAGTGGGTCACTTATGACAACGTCAAGCGAAAACGGTCGTGGTCGAATCGCGTTGAGTCGGCGCAAACGGTGGCCAAGCCAGGATTGACGGTCATGAAGGTTTTGCTATGTGTTTAGTGGGATTGGCAGGGAATCATCTACTATGAGCAGCTCCCCTACGCCAAACTCTTAATTCGAATCTGTACTGTCAACAATTGGACCGTCTGAAGGAAACAATCGCCCAGAAGCGGCCAGCTTTGGCCAATAGGAGATGAATTGTGTTCCATCCGGACAACGTCAGGCCACACACATCGATAGTGACTCGCCAAAAGCTCCGGGAGCTTGGTTGGTAGGTTCTTATGCATCCACCTTATTGTCCGGACCTGGCACCAAGTGATTACTATCTGTTCCTGTCTATGGCGAATAATTTTGCTGGTGAAAAATTCCCCCCCTCAAGAGAAGCTTGTTTTCACAGAGATTTCAGAAAAATTTCTGTTGTTCAAAAGAAATCTTATTCCAAAAAGCCAGAACATTTTTTGAACTAGTCTACTATACATAAATCTACAACATGTTTGTATATACATATGTGTGAGTGTAAAATATTGGTAAAATAGTGCGTGCAAATGATTTATTGGCTAAAAAGAGCACATTTGAAGCATCTGTGCTATACTAGCTACTGGTATATTTGCATTTATAATACGATCCATATAGGAAAACTCATGCTATGTATGCATGTAATACACTAGTACATAAATGTACATATGTACATATGTAGTATAGTGTTTTTCATACAAGCACTTGCAGTCGATTAAACTTGAATTTAACATGTTGTGGCCAAAATAACAGCTGCTGCTGTTGCTGCTGCTGCTGCAGCTACTCCTGCAACTGATATAGCTACATAATCGTGTATGTATATGTAGTTGTACATATGTGCAGCAATAACTTGCGGGCGTTTGTCTGTCCCAAAATGAATAGTAAATTATCGCAATGCAAGTACTCGTACATGTAATATAAACTATTTGTGGGGGTGGGGAAAAAAAAAAAGAAACAATATATTCAATACATATAAAATATATAATGGCATATTGGCGATAACGCTTGAGAGTGAAACATGAACATCTAGCAGTATACCAAAATATATGATGATCAAAAAAATTTCTTTTTAATATGAAATACAGATATTGAAATAAAACACTTTTGAGTGTACACTCACATCTGACAGAAAATAAAAATCTCCTTCATTCACATTAGCAACAATAAATTCAATACCCAAGTTTGTCCATTCATACAAGCATTTTATATATATATATATATGCTTTAGCAAATACCTGATTATCATCACGTTTTCCGTACGATATATAATTGAAGCATTAACCAGATGTACATCGAATTGTGGTCAAACTTATTGGTAGAATTTCGGTTTTGCTTTGATAATCCATTTCAATTTAAATCAGAATACCATTAGCATATGCTGCTATCCATACTTAAGAATTTTCTACACCACTTATTTTGCATACGTCTAAGAACATACAAAAATTCATAGACTATAATCTTCATTAACAATAATTGGCATCTGTTTAATTCATGGATGCTAAGTATTCGTACTCCCACTATTACTGCTACTCTTCATTTGTTTCATTTGTTTTGTCTAATTGTTCTTGCTGTGTTTTCCCCCCAACAATTATTACCAGCTGGACTCTGGATGTTTTATGATGGCACAACAGTAAGTAAATAAATACTAATGATTTTATTAATGTTGTTAATGGTTGATTGGTTTCCATTATTGATTAATATATAATAATGATGATGATGATGATGATGATGACAAGCATGGATAATGAGAATATAGAATATAATCAAATTATAAAAATGGTTGAAATTCAATCACTCATGCCCACTACCTGGTTTGGTAAATATGAGTACATATAATTCGTATACATAAGCAAATGATCGTCTTCACTTCAAATGATTAATGATGATGCTGCTGGATGATAATGATAATGGCTGTGATTAATTTCTTACG
Source organism: Megamerina dolium (assembly GCA_963854835.1). Lineage (NCBI taxonomy): Eukaryota > Metazoa > Arthropoda > Insecta > Diptera > Megamerinidae > Megamerina > Megamerina dolium. The sequence continues at coordinate 2,338,004 of OY978525.1, forward strand.
TGTCCTAATTATCGTTTATGCGGCCTTTCTCTTTATTATTGGCATTGATTTTATTGACAAATGGTCGCTACTTTATATTGCGTCTTGCAACAAATATTATTATACATATACTATCATACTACATAACCAATGCCAATGAATATAAAATATTTATAGAATGAATATATTGTTATTACAAATAGACTAGAAGACGCTTTAATGTCCTTCATTACATGTTCATTTATTTTTGTTAGCAAATAAGTAGCATATATTCTCAGTTGAAGTAAAAAGTTATTGCGGCACTAAATGTATGAATAAGTAAATGAAAAAGTATCAGATTTGTTGCCAATAAAAAAAAAAGTGTACTGTACACGAACTGTTCGAGCTCTACGATGACATTCACATAGTCCAACGCATCACTATTCAGCATCTGCAGTGGCGCGTATGAATGAAGAAGCTGCGACGAAAAAGGTGTTTGAAACGGAAGCCATTGGACGACGACGGGGAAGAGGAAGGTCATGTCTCCAATAGAAAGACCGGGTCGCGGAAAACCTATCTGCGCTTGCTGTAACTGATTGGAGAAGGCGCGCGCAAAATAGAGACATCTTGAGAGAGCTGCTTCGGTAATGGCCATATATGAATGAATATATACTGCTAAATCAAATTTAGCAATGAAGCATTAAGTAATTAACAAACAAAATTACGCCATTTCCAAAAAGATCAATCAGCAAAGAAAAATCAAGGAAAATTCATTGGTATAGATTTTGAGAAGACGACGATATTGAGCCATAAGACTTCTTAAATGAGAATAAATTAAAAAAAAAAATAAATAAATATGTGGCACATAAAGCCCCAAAGGGCTCATTGGCCGAGCTTCTCTTCCATCACTGTTGTGCGTCTTAAATTTTGGACAATATTAGAAGGGACCTACTTATTTTAGCCGGTTCCGAATGGCAGAACACTTGTGACATCACTTTTTCTGAGCTTTGTTACAGAGTTCTTTTTTAGAAGCTTTTCCATGGCAAATTTTTACTGCCGGAAGAATTGTCAATTGCTTGCCGACAGGTGGGTACCGTTCGAAAGAAAAATCTTATCGATATTAAATTTGTTATGCATCAGCCGGGGATTGAACCACGACCTACAGATCAGAAGACGAACACACTAACCACTGAGCTACGGCACCCACAATAAAATAATAAATAAAATATTCGTCCATAATTTTGTATTGCACTGACAAAAATTGCACAATAAGTACCTGAAGGACATGTGGTTTTAACAAGTCGGTACAATGTGCTGGATATAACACGAGTTATTCCATGAAAGGTTCTGAAAAAAGTTTCGAACAAAAGCGATATGAATATTATCTCATTTTCTTATGCTTTGGATTCCGGATAAATTCTCCCACAAATTTAGGTGTACAGTTCTGGAGCTGAGACATACACAATGGAATGAATTGGACTGTAAATGAAGCCCCAGAAGACATTTATATCATATTATATTCTATACGATATTTTCATATTATTCTTCTATTTGAAACATCCATAAGAAGAATTGACGGATATGTCATTTATTCAGGCTCTTCAATGCACTGCGACCTAAAAGATCTTTTGTGCGCATATACCCCAATTAAAACAATTCTAGACTATTGATAAATCTTATAATTGCTGTGAGCTTGATTTTACCTATGTGATTTGGAGTCAAGATTCCATTACCTAGGTAACCAAGTCTACGTCTTGCCACCGCTGGGCAATCGCATAGAATATGTTCCGATGTTTCCTGCTTCTCATGACAGAGTCGACAGGTATCATTATCTACCACACCTATTTTCTTCATGTGGTAATTGAGTCTACAGTGCCCAGTGAGCAGCTCTGTGTAGAGTTTTATGTCATTTCTGCAGAGGTTAAGAAGAGCGTCTGCCGCATGCCCGTTTGGGTTGTCAAGTAGTCGAGTAGATCCAGTTTCTCCCTTTCACATATCAAGTTGTTTATGAAACTGTTTGTAACCCCGCAGAAAGGCTCTGGTGAATGGAAAGGAGTGCTTGCGCCCCCCTTTACAAGGGAGTCAGAAATTTCGTTTCCCTCGTAGCCCTCATGTCCCGGCACCCAAATGAGGGTGATAGTATTCTTTGCTGCCAGGGTATTGAGGAGTTCAAAACATTCCCAAACCAGCCGCAATTGAAACGAGAATTTTTCCAGGAACTTTAGAGCCGCCCGGCTGTCCGAGAGGATGCATATTTTGGTACCACGTGTCCCCCTGGACCATTCGGTGTCCAGGATCTTTGTATGTCCTGTGAGATTACCATCTTTAAGGTTAGATAGAATGGGCAGCCTTAGTGCCGCACTGGAGTGATCGATATGGAATACCATATATATTATTGATTGGAGGAACGATATGAGTCGATTTCACCAGAACAGTTCATCTGTCGTACGATAAATGCTACATTTAAAAAACGATCGAGCTCAAAATTGGTACAGAAGATTATTTTCATTAACGGGTGAACTAGTTCATGACAAGACGAAATCAAATAATATTCACGCATACCTCACATACAAAAGCATATTGTTGAATGTATGTTTTCACACTTTACGCTCAAAAATATAAAGATATTGTACGAAAACTTTGTACATCAAGTTCGTGGAATCATAGAATAAATGTATTAGAAAACGGGTGCGATTGCATTAAATTTCTATCTCCCTCCCATACAAAATTATGTTGCTGAATGAATGTTATCACGACTTGACTAACTAATTGTCATATCCGAAAATGGGCAAAATCGGAACAAAGCTACATTCACCTCCCATACAAATTGATACTTCTGAATGAATGTTTTCACATTTATCGCACGAAAAAATTATGTTATCTGGCTTAAACTCGGCACATAGAGTTATATTAACTAATAAATAGACATACTCAAAACTTAATTGAATTGAAGAAAAATTAAGCCTACCTCCCATACAAATTTATTCTTCCATATATATGTTTTCATACTTAAAATAAACATATCAAGCCAAAACTCCGTTCATACGATTATATTTACTAACAAATAGATATTGTAAAAAATTGGCTTAATCGAATGAAAACAACGCCTACTTCTCATACAAATGGATGTTTTCGATGTATTTTGCATTTCTTCATGTTGTATTTCAAATTTCTGTTTAATGATGAAATTTCTTTGGAAATGCAAATAATTTGCTTCATATGTATGTATTACATATTTACAGTTATTTTTTATAGTATCAGGTGATTATTATATGACTTATACATATATATGCTATATGTACATATGTTCCGAATCATTTATGTATGTGCCTATTTATTGTAATAGATAATAATAATATTAATAAAAATGAGAGCACACACACACACATACAGTCAAAAGTAGTTGAAATGAAGCACCATATAATGTAAGTATCTACTCATGATCAGGCTCATAGTCAAAATTCACTAAAAAGGGGGCTTTGAAGTTTCAAAATTGTAGTTTATAGGGAAGTAGTTTAAAGGGAAATAGATATACATATGTAAAATGCAAATCATTTTGATTTTAATTTTGAAATGTTCGTTTTCTATTCGAAAGACTTGTACCACAAAACCTTCTTCAGATATAATTGTGACAGCAGATATCAGTACTGTGACTCACGAAAGTGACAAGATCCAAAGGTTGGATGTTTGAATGTGAATGAAATCCTTTCAATAATTTAGAACACAATTTGGAGTTTGAGAATTGAATTCCCAAACTGCTCCTCCTCGCATACGACTCTGGCAGATGTATGCACATACAAAATAAACTCAAACTACAGCAATGCGGATGTTGAGGACATTGCACTGCACTTTGACCCATATTCATATGTATGTATATTCAACATGGCACTCAAAAACAATACATAGACATACAGCAGAACGTAGTATGTGCAAGTGTGTGTGTGTGTGTGTGTGTGCAATACACTACATACATATGTACTTATATGTATATGTATTTAGTACTGTAAAATACTATAAAATGAAATGAAAAATAAAAATGATATATATATTTACTATACCTTCATATGTATATGCATCCAACAGTATATTGACGAACAAAACGAATGCACATATGAATGGAATCAACCAACTTGCCACGAATCATACATACGGTGTACGATATATTGTATCGAATGGTTTGAGTTATGATTAAAAGTGCTACCATATCACCATATCGACAATGGCAAAATGAAAACAACAAATATTATTGTCGAAAAAATGCTAACCGAAAAATATGATCTCGTCACTAAAGCGTACTACCATATGTGTATTGATATCGTTACCCCTAGCTTCTTTACAAAATTTTGTCTCTTTTCCTCTCCACTTTTCAGTAGCATTCTGCTACTAGAAATTTCGAGTTGCAATAGTAACAATATGAACACATGTATACATTTATACTACACAATGCAAGTCCCTTGCTATAACAGCAACAACAATAACAATGGGGGCAACTCTGTAAACTGCCTACTTGTATTGCCAAGCGCGTATCACGATATAACGATGTAGGCACATACCCTTATTGTTGTTGTTATTTCATTTTACACTACACTTACACACTTACTGATGTGGCTTGTTGGCTGTCTGGCTTCTTTGGTGTACGTACGTACGTACACCAGAGAGTAGATCAACGCTGTTAAAAGCTTTGCGGCTGTGGCCATAAAAAGTGCTGTCGCTATTGCTACCGCCACATGTGTTATGCCACAAACATTGCTACATCTACATATGCTTCTTGCTGACGGCTACTGCCTTTGGTCGCTGATGGTGATGGTGATGATGGTGGTGGTAGGGGTGGTGGTAATAGTAATAGTAGTGGCAGTGGCTTAATCTGCATCGTAATAGGTTTTAAGGCATATAATTCGCGATGTACTACTGAATCGTCTTGTTGCATATATATATATATATATATATATATATATATATATATATATATATATATATATGTAAACATGATTGTGCTCCTTATTCCTCAACATACACAAACACACACACACACACACATATATATATGTATTTCATATGCCATGGTGTGCCATACTGCATTGTATTGCATTTGCTTGCTCATATAAGTTGTGCCTCTATATGGCCGTGGAACTGTGAATGAATATGAGTGAATGTGAGTGAATGTGAGTGTCGCGTATGTGAATTATTTTTTGTGACAGCTATTTTCGGTGTTGCATACAAAAGAATCGCATATAAAAGTTTATTCATGTGCATACATATGCACAAGTATATGCAAACATATGCTTGACTTATTTATATGTAACAGAAAGATGCTTTAGTTTGGAGGGATTTTTTCTTTATATATATTTAATATATATTTTTGTGCTGGAGATAGACGTGATTTTCATTCAATTTCACTAAATGCTGAGCTTCAGTCTTATAGTTTGTTTTTTTCGTGCACAACTGACAGTCGGCAACATAAATTTATATGGGAGGTAGGCATGGTTTTTATCCGATTCATCTCATTTTTGAGTATGTCTATTAAGTAGTAAATATAATAAAATATACTAAATATTAGCCTAATAACATTACATTTTTGTGCACAAAGTGTGAAAATACATATTCAAGAACATACTTTTATATGGGAGGTAGGCCTAAATTTTATTCGATACTCTCCATTTTAACATATGTCTATTTACTGATAAATATAATCCTATATACCGAGTTTCAGCTTGAGATCACTATTTTATTATGCATTCAGCAACATACTTTTCTATGGGAGGTAGGCGTTATTTTTACCCAATTATGTTCAATTTTCATAATGTCTGTTTTCTTATCAGACTAGCCACACATAACAAGTTTTAACGCAATAACTATATATTTTCCAACGTAAAATGTGAAAACCTACTTACAACTACATACTTTTGTATGGGAGGTAGGCGTAATTTTTATCCGATTTCATCGATTCGTGAGCTTATTAGGTCATTGATGAAATTAATTTTCTGTGGCAATTTTCAACTCGATTGCTTTATAATTACAGAAATTACACTGAGATTGTGATTTTAATCTACGATGTTACAATACAAATCCACAGACATTCGAAAATTGTTAAAGAAGAAAATTATTTATTTAGATACAAATCGAAAATAATTGCAATAATTCTTAAAATGAGTTCAAAAAATTTCTCAACTATGCCAAACGAAGAACCTTGTCTCCTACATATGCATATAGTTATGTATTTACATATATGCATTTACTTGCATTTATTTTGAAGAGTATATATGTTGAATTTGAAAATTCGTTAGTATTATTTCTGCGCTATTTTTTCTTCTTTTTTTTTATTTTTTTATTTTTATTTTTTTTTTTTGTTAGTTGTCTTTGCTTGTTTACTCCCCTAGCATTTGAACATGCCACAGTTCAAATATAACACTATAGCCCAATATACATAGGTACATGCATGTATGAATGTAATCGTAAATATGTCGACGACGGTGCAAATTATTCAATTTTCACATTCAAATACGCAACATGTTTCACAAATATGCAATTTAGAATGACTGAAGTATGTACGAGTATGTAAATGCATACGATGATTTAATACTAGTACTATCGTACGTTATATAATATTGTATACATACTATACGTATAAATATATGTTGCATTCAACGTATACAATACTGATTATTATGTATGTACTGTATGCATAGGTGAATAGTAACTATCACGTCAACTTTACTTAAATTAACTTTCAATATGCAGGGTGACTTTTTGCAACTTTCTTTTTGGCAACACTGTTCTTGACAGCACAGCTGGTTTCGTGCAACATCTTACTGTCAAACATGTTCAGTGTGGTCTATAATTTAACCATTAATCGACTGACAAACAAACAACGCTTGCAGATTATTGAATTTTATTATCAAAATTCATGCTCGGTTAAGAAAGTGCAAAATTGTGTTCAACAACGAAACTCATTTCTGGTTGAATAGATACGTGAACAATTAAAATTACCGTGTTTGATGTAAAAAGCAGCCAGAAGCATTGCAAGAACTGCCAACGCATCGCGAAAAATGCACTGTTTGGTGTGGATTATGGTTCGGTGACATCATTGGACCTCACTTTTTCAAAGACGACGAAGGCGAGCGCTACCTTGCGATGATTACAAACTTTTTTTTTGCCCAAAATGGAAGAGCTGGACTTCGCTAGCAAGTGGTTTCAACAAGATGGTGCCACGTGCCACACAGCATGCGAAACAATGGTCCAATTGAGAGGGGAGTTCGGTGAACACTTTATTTCACATTTGGAGCCGGTCAATTGGCCGCCTAGATCGTGCCATTTAACGTCTTTAGACTATATATTATGGGGCTATCTATAGCGACAAGCCCGCAACGGTTGACGCACTCGAAGAATTTATTCGTGAGATACCGGCCGTTAAATTGGACCCAGCGTATAAACCAATTGAGGCGCAGCCACGGTCAACATTTACATGAAATCATCTTTAAACATCGCTCTATCGATTCAAATAAAGATTTCACACATTTCTCTAAGTTTTATGTGTTTTTTTTAGTTTTTAAACAAATCCGAAGGCTCTTCAAAAATCACCCTGTACATCTATAGTATATAAAATATAGGTACTAGGTATAGTACTCAAATTTATATAAGTATGCACCCAGTATATAGGCTTTTGTTGATTTATGTAGATATTTATAGTAAACGAGGTAGCGCCATGTGTTTTATTTCTTTAACCCATAGATGCTGGTTGATTTTTTTAAAAGTCCTCATTCGAAATTTTCTTGAATATACAATAGAATGTTGCCCTTTTTGGGACTTTTGTGGAATTTCTCCATCAAATGGTTATTAAAATATTTTTAAAAAATATTAATAAAGCTTTTTCAAGATATATTTTCTGTTTCTTAACAAAAAACATCGAAAAAATAGTTTAATAGCGGAATTTTGCCTTATATTAATTGCGCAATAGAAATAAGTAAATAAAATTCTTTTTCACAATATAACTTTTATACATTTTAAGTATATAATAATTAGATAGTTATATATTTTTTTATACAAAAATTGTTCTTCATATAAGAATTTGGCTAATCAACAATAAAAATACCATACCAAACAAACTATATACGAATTTTGTAGGAGAAAAACAAAACAACATTTATAACAATAATGACACACTTAAAAAAATTTCAATTTTTAAACACAATCACTATTATTATTCCAGTATGTACATACAATTTTTTTATTTTTTTTTTTTTAATTTTTATTTACATATTTCACTCATGCACTGTACGAGTAAATATGAACACATACGACGAGTACTCTGTTCTAAGAACACACACACACACACACACACAGAAGAGTACAGACTTCCCAATATGGCATGCGATTGTGATTAATTGTGTTAATCTCGTTGAACATGCATGACAAAAAACAAAAACAGCATTCCAAAAAAAAAAGCCAGCCTGAAACTATAATACAACACTACCGCCATCACCACTACGATCATCATGGATTACTTATACATACATGCATGTAGGAATTCATGCTCGCTCATGAGCTATCAAGAGCACGCAACACATTCAATATTTAGTGTATGTGTGTGTGTGTGTGTGTGTTTGAGTGTTGCTTTTGTCATCATCGTTATTCGCGTCTAGATGTCGCCACCACTGTGTGAAATATTGTTGAGAAATTGCCCGTGCAGAAGCGGAAGTGCGAAGTGTTATTATTATTTTTTATTTTTCGCCATTACTAACTGTAAGTATGAATATATTGTTAAAAATTTCATACTTTTCGCCGTTTGACTTCCACTTCCCAACTACTCATTGAAATATACAATACATACATATGTATATAAATAATGTAAATAATAGAAATGATAGAAGAATGGACTATTTTGAATATTCTTTATCATTTTTTATGACATTTTGTAATTTATCTATATTCATAAGCTCATCGTTTTGAATAAGATTTTTCATGTTCACGTTATGTTCTCATTTTTTCTTACATGTTCCAAAAATCAGCATGTGATATAGCTAGTTGATTTATGAATGTATATATCAGCTAAATATGTAAGATATTTATTTATAAAACAATTACAAATAAAATTAGCTACTTAAATTAATATTAACTGTTATAACATGTTGAATTGATTAATTGTTCTATTCTTATAGTATTGAATAGTATTAAAATCACTTGGCAATACTATTAGACTTGAGCAATCGCAAATTTCGACAACTGGCCAACTCATGAGGCGTCATAACATTGCCTTCCTTGAGTCCATAAAGTGTAGGGATGATGTAAGAATAAAAATAGTACCCACCCAAGATTAAAGTGGTAGGGAAATTGTCACAGCTCACAACTGCTCAGACAGCTGCCTCTAGTAGTATAAAAAATACTCCATTAACTTTAGTAGAGCTCCCCTACAAAATCTACATAAAACACATAAACGTCAGCTAATACCTCCATGACTATAGAAGAAAATGTATGATCTACTACTATAAATTCTTTGCAATTCTTTTACCCCTTAACCCCAACATTTCTCCCAATCTCCCCTACAAAATGGACCTGCCTATACCTGCCAACTCTGAAGAGATGAAATGTATGACCAACTTCCATTAATTCTTTTTTCGCGATATTTTACCTTAACATAATTAGCTTTTTAACGTACGAGGACGGTCCCAGAACTACCCTACTTAACAAAGAAATCACAACAAATTTGAAAAAAAAAATTTTCTTATTTTCTCAATATAATCTCCTCTTAGTTCTTTTTCCCAGCGATATTCTATAGCTTCGATACCCTGTTTATAGTATGAACTGTGTGGCTCATTAAAATAGCTATCTACCGCAGACTCCGCCTCTGCATTTTTTCAAATTTGGAAGTAGAAAATAATCCGAAGGAGCTAAATCTGACGAATAAGGTGCATACTGAAGCAATTCGAGCTTTAACTCATTGATTCTGGCCATCGCAATAGCGGATGTGTGAACTGGTGCATTGTCTTGATGAAACAACACTTTCTTTTTCGCCAAATGCGACCTTTTTTCTTTAATTTCATCACTTAAATGCTACAACAAATTATCATAATACTCGCCGTTGATTGTTTTTCCTTTTATTATCCCACGTGCATCTCAAACAACAGACGCCATCACATTGCATGCAGATGGATCTGCCTTCGCCTTCTTTGAACACGATTCTCCCTTTTCAGTCCACTGTTTTCACTGCTCCTTTGTCTCAGGTGTGAAGTTGTGGACCCATATCTCATCCATGTTTACGAATCGACGCAAAAACTCGGCTTTATTACTGTGAAACATCGCCAAACACTCTATAGAAACATCTTCACGACGTTGTTTTTGCCCTATTGTCAGCAAACGCGGCACCCATCTTGCACACAGCTTTTTCATCTGCAAATTTTCGCTCAATATACGATGTATAGCAATTTTTGAAATGCCTGTAATTTCACCTAGCTCACACACCTTCAGCCGGCGATCATCCAATACCATTTTGTATAGATTTTCTTAACCGTTACTGGCGTGGTCACCTCAATTGGTTGACCACTACGGTGTTCGTTTTGGCAGCTCGTACGACCTCGTTTAAACTCTGCCGCCTAATATTTTATGGTCGTAAACGAAGGAGCAGACTGCCCCAGAGTAGAATCTAGTTAGGCTTTAATATTCGTTGGACTGAGACCTTTCAAATGAAAGTATTGAATTACATAACGGTGACCAATTTTTTCCATGTTTACAAATTCAATGAGGTCGTCAGCTTTCGATGGCTCCAAACAAAAATTCTAAACAACGTGGCGCCTTGAAACTTAAAACATGTTTTGTTTCATTAGGTTACCACTTTTCACCAAAGTTATTTTTTCCAACTACTGCCGCCATCTATATATCAGGTCGGGTAGTCCTGGGACCGCCCTCGTATTTTCCTACCTAATGTATCTAAATCTAACTGCAAATCGACTCAAAATTCTCCCATAGCTGCCGAGAAATCGACTCTAAAGGGACGATAAAGATAAGACCGACAAGCAGCTAATCGATATCCTCAACATTTTACTGGAAGTTATCCCTTAGCTCCACATCTTAGGAGGACTGTCGTACAAAATTTCATTATTTTATAAAATTGACTTATGGCGTTAAGAGCAATAGTCGAGAAAACTAGACTTGACCGCATAAGAAATAACGATACGAGTATTAGACAGCAAACATATGTATCAGATATTTCAAAATTTATAAGATCAAGAGCGTCTGATAAAAAGGCGACAACCTGAAAGACCACCAAAAAGATGGGCGGACAGCTGGGTTTCGACTTCAACAGAAAACTATACTTAACAACAAATTGTGATTTACTTAAGGTTTTAAATATAAATGTACAGATATTTGTGTATTCCTCTACTTTAAAAAAACAACAAATTTTTTTAATTATTGTATCTAAAATTTGTGTAATGAAAAACCTATAGTAAAAATAAAAGAAGAAGAAGAAGAAGAAGAAGACTAATACCGCTTCCTGAGTGCTTCTATTATCACCCTATATATTTTTTCTTTCCAATATTTTCCTTTTAAAGATGCCAACTTCATATCTATATTTCTTGAAGGTGCTCCCATACTAAAAGCCACTTGGTCAAGCCTACCTGAAAAGGAACGTATGAAAAATATGCATTTGGAGTGGTTGGAATTTTTTGAGAAAAACGAATATATTGTCCTAATGGGTCGCACCTCACCTAATGGCAAGCAAGTGACAGTTTAAAAAATTGCCATAAGTAAGCTTCTCATAAAAGATATCTGGAAATGCTCAAGAAAATTGCTGTAGTAGGTCTATTCAAATTTTCTACCTGAAAAGTCGCGAAGAAAGGCTCGAATAAAATATTTTTACACTCTACAGAACCAACTAATTATTTATTTTTAATTATTTAATTTAAACTAACTCTGATGACGATTTGGCTTGGTCGATAAAATCTATTTAATATTATGTAAGGGAGGAAAAAATATATGTCTAAATAAATATAATTATCCCAATTTTTTTATTTACCTGCAAGGTTACTGCCTTTGGACATGAAGCTAGGACTGTTGTGATAGAGCTGCTAAAACATTTAAATCATTTCACTTGAGAGGAACATTTTTGCAATTACCATTTATTGACAAAACAACACAAAAATTGTACGAATATTTGTATAAGAAAAAAAAAATATAAAAAATATCAAATGGAATATTTAAAAAATTATCCACACAAAATATGTTTTCAGCCAAAAATACTGCAGTACGTACAAATGATAATTCCCCAATGAGGTCGAAACATGACCACGTCACATAAAATGTGAATATTGGTAGGTACTATACTAAGGATATATACTAAAGGAACTATGACCAAAAAAAAAAAACAAAAGAGTGCAAAGAATTCAATAAACACAATTAAAATGGAGAGATTCACAATTGTATTCATATACGAGAAAGAAATGAATTAAAATTTTCCAGCAGGTAGAGGAGTTAACCAAAAATTTCGTTTACCAAATAAACGTTGAAAATTAGATTAAGGATGATAAAGAGAACAATACACAAGGTAGGTGCCATAGCATTTATTGTTTTTGTATCGTCCTTGCGCGACATAATTTTTAAAACCGTTTACCACAGCGTCACACCATAACAACGTGTAATTATTTCATGAGATGTCGTATCTGCAACGTTTATACGCTGTAGTAAATGTGCAGTCGGTGGCAGCATCTTTGTCATGGCAATTTATATAGTAGGTACTCGTACATATATGCCATCAGATATAACAGAAGAGAAAAAGAAAAAAATAATATGAAAATCGCTTGTGGCTTGCTGGTTGGCTAGCATGAATGGAAAATACAATAAATGTAACAATACCTTTGGCCACAAACACTTTTAACGCACTGCTTTATTCAGGCAATTTATGTGCCGTCGTCTGTGTGTGAGTGTGTGTGTGTAGTTACATATGGCGCAGTGGAGACAGTGCGACAAAAATTCCTACTGAAGTGACCAAAGTGCACCGAAGACACACGCAGCAGCAGCAACAACAGGAGCAGCATACGCAAAATGTCAATTGTATTACATGCAACATACTATGGACTGGGTATGGTGCAGTGTGCAACCGTGTGTGTGTGTTATCCGGTCGACCGATTCATACGACATGCCACTAGTGACCAAACGAGCCGACATTCATCTTGCCCATTTAACGGCTGGCGATAACGATAACACACGTGCTGCATATTGCATATTGTATCAAGCTATCAGGTACGGGGCTATGTGAGTATACCTTTTATGTTCGTCGTGTGCTCTCTCATCTATGGCTATGCATCCAAATTGTGCATCAACTTGACTTGATGCTGAATACTCATTTTACAAGCTGCTGCTCGATGTTTTCTACTTCTTCGTCGTCTTTTGTTTATTCCTTTTGTTGTTATTGTTCGTAGATCTCTTCTGGCTCTTGTCATTTTGATATCGAAGATTTGCACGACTGCTACGATAAGCTCGATGCATTATTGTTTTGTATTGTTGCTCACCTGGCACGATGCTGTAAATTTTAGCATAATATACGATGAGCAGCACATTAGTTACACTATGCAACAAGCTCGTATGCCTGATGCTGCGATATAAAATATAACAATAACAACAACAATAATAACAACAACAACAACAATAGTAGTGCTACTGTCAGCAACACTGACAGCAGCTGTTGTGTGTGGTTTATATGCTTAATATGGATTGGATGGATAAATGGATGTATGGTTGGATGGATGGTTGGTTGTATGGATAGATAGATGGATGCTAGAATGGGAGTGTTGCAATGGAAAAGCTTCTGTTGTGGCATGCCAACATACACCAGTCGCAACAACAATGACACACACACACACACACACACAAAATATCAAAATGTATCAAATTTAATATGCAAATTCATAGAGATGAAAAGCCATAGTCGATGTGCTTGTCACGTTGCTCTTCTTCAATACATATAGGGTGTTTTTGTGCTAATCAGAGTTTGTCATATTTTAGAACAAAATGTCTTCAACTATTGTTAATTTTGATATTATTCTTCGTACCATATTAGCTTTCTACTTGCCATATTAGCTTTATACTTTTTGGTCACACAAACTAAACTTGAAAAATTTAGAGCCATAAATAATGCATATCTTCAGCGTTGCAATCACTTAATTGGGGAGAGAAAATGCTATGATTATGGCTTTATAGCTATTTTTCTGGGCTCAAGAGTCTTCTCTGGGCATTCGGTGACATATATGAGCAAGTATTATCACGATCTGAACCGATTTAACTAAGCCTGCTTGCCCGTTTGATTGTCTGCACGTCTGTTTGCAGTATAATTTCCATAATTATGGAGCGATTGAACTGAAAATTGGTAAATAAGATTAACTTCACCAATAAGCAGATTGGTCGGTGAATGTGTGAAATCAGATGAAAACCACGCATACCTGCCATATAAAAGTATGTTTCTGGATGCATGTTTCCACCCTTTAGGATTGAAAAAAGAATTCTATCAAACCAAAAACTTTGTATGAACAGTTAAGCTGACCACAGAATAGATATTTAAGAAAATTTGTCAAATTGGATAAAAATCTTGCCTATCTCCCATATAAAAACATATTCTTGAATATGAAATTTTCACCTTATGTGCGTAACTATTAAGCTATCGAACTAAAATTTGGTATGTAAAGCTAATTTAATCATAAAATAGGTATACAAAAAAAATTGACCTAATCGAATAAAAATCACGCCTATCTTCCATATAAAAGTAGGCTGTTGAATGTGAGTTTTCCATTTTACTCGCGTAGATACAAAGTTATCTAGCTGAAACTTGGTATTCATCATTATATACATTATTCCGTAAACATATTTCAAAATTAACTTAATCGGATAATATTCACGCCTAGCTCCCATACGAACTTATGGTTCCGTAGGTATGTTTTTACACTTTTCATACAAAAATACAAAGTTATCTAGCGAAACTTAATAGATGTGATATTATTTACAAACTAATAAATATATTCTAAAATAGGCTGAATCGCATGGAAACCACTCCTATCTCCCACACAAACTTATTTTTTCGCACTTTGAACACGAAAATATAAAGCTATCGAACTACTGAAACTCGATATGCATAATTATATTTACTAGTAAACGAACAAATTCAGAAATGTATTTAAACTACACTTACATATCATACAATTTGATTTTGAGAAAGTTTTATATTCGGCAATTGCATTTCTGAGAATTTGTTGGTGATATTTTCTATACTTGATGTTTATACCTTTATTCTGATACTCTAAAACAGCACCCTTTATTTATAGGTAGACATATTTACGTAGCCTAAAAACCACAATGGTTGAGATTTGCTCTTGTGGTCGCCGTCGTCGTCGTCGTCGTTGTCGTCGTCGATGATGCTGCCGACGATGTTTCCGATTTTATTGTTGTTGTTGTAATATGTTTCTATTTTTTGTTTTCTTCTTCTTCTTCTCCATCATCATCATCATCATACTCATCATACACACCGATTCCCATGAGGCTTTTTTAATTTTACTGCATCATAAATTAAATTACCTTTTTTTTCACCATTGCCTACAAACACACACATACACACACACACAGGCAAACATACTAATACACGAGTCAAAAAGGCTTGTCTTCTTGTATGCCTCATTTTATCGAAGTTGCATGCAATCCATATCCATAGTTATATATGCATATTATTTTTTTCTGAATGTGTGTGAGTGTGTGTGTGTGTGTGAGTGTAATATTTTACCTTCATATTTATTTTTTCTTGTTTTTTTTCGCTCTCATTTTGTACGTACATAAGTAAGTACATACTACCTCATATGTAGTATGTATGCTTCTTTTATGCAACCTTTGACTTGGCAAATGGCATTGCTGTATGCCAAAACAACAACCAAAAAACAAAAACACACAAAATCTTTCAAACGACCATTATAGACTAGAAATAACAACGACAACAACAATATGAAGAATCTGAAAAAAAAAAATGTGAAACACACGCCACAATGAAAAGTAGGTAGGTACGTACTGCTCCATACTGCTGTTCTGCTATGGAAATGCATTGAAGCAAAAACCAATTCCCAAAGTTGCTGCAATGTGTAAGCCATTCATTTTGACGACGACGACGATGACGATGACGATGACGATGACGATGGCAATGGCGACCACGTAAAAAGTGCCAAAATGCATTGGATACAATATGTATTCCTATTAAGTATTACGTATACGCAGTGGTGTACCGCGTACACTTGTATGTACGTGAACACGTTACCGAGTTGCTGTTACCATTCCATATGGAATGCTATTTTATAAAATCTGTTCCTATTTTTGCCATTATCCTATGTATCGTGTTTTTGTTGGGTTTATTAAAACTCTTGTTGTTTTGTTTGGCGCTCGAAACTGCTACCTATGGACATTGTAGAAACGAACGAAACAGTGCGTAACATCATCAAGGGGAGGGTAAACGAACAAAAATATTGGTAAAGGTAGCAAGTAGCAGTATCACTCGTAGATAATATCATCTTTGCACAATAAAAACAACAACAAATACCATTTTGTACATTTTGTATGTAGGAACTTGTTGTAGCACACAAGGGTACATTAAATTTGTAAACGCCATTGATTTTGCCAAATCACAACAAAAAGCCAATAAAAAATTAGCTTTGGTAATAGTAAAATTTATTTACCCTACACTATGAAAGAAATAGCATAGGTTATGCTAGTTGTTACGTGCATTGTTATTATTAGAGGGTTGTATTGCACTGCGACCCTAGGTCTATTGTGCACCCCATCATAGACTAGAGTATTTCTCTAAATCCAACAATCAAATAAGGAAGTTTAGTATAGATCCTGCCCTAAAGGACTTCAGCAGATTTTCCGGAATTATATATTCCTCGAAGTTTTTCTCTCTTGTGTGCATAAATGCTGGGCACGTTCCCCACACATGTTTTGCAGTTTCATTCTCCTCCGTGCAATATCGGCAGGTTTCATCCGAGAAGATTCCCAGTTTCGTGTCCTGTCAAACTGATTCATTCCTCAAGTCCGTATAGGTCCCTAAAAGTGTCCTGGATTGGCACAACCCTGGTTGGTTTTCCCAGTATGATTGTCTTTCTGATTCTTCACTTCTTTTAATGAGCATGGATAAAGCTCCTTTGCCCAGAAGGGTTCTGGGCCGACAAAGAGTGTTGCTGCTCCCTTCCTGGCAAGCCTATCCGCTAGCTCGTTGCCACCAACTCCAATATGTCCTGGAACCCAAAGGATCCATAATTGGTTATTTTCACCACGTTTATTCAGCTTGTCATGACATTCTCATACCAGTTTTGATTTCACCTGGTTAGAGTTCAGTGCCTTGATAGCAGCCTGACTGTCTGTCAGGATTGCAATTCTTCTATTCCGACATTGACGCATGATGTTAAAGTGGGCACACCTGTAAATCGCGTATATTTCCGCTTGAAAGATAATAGTATTATTACCTAAAGGCACCGAATATTTTATCCCCGGGCCTATCACTCCTGCTCCGGCCCCTTCATTAGTCAAGGAGCCGTTCATGGACCATGTTATCATGTTCTGAATTATCACGCATATTTCAGATATATCTTCCCATTTGTTTTTATTAGTGAGCTCTGTTTGGAATCGCTTAGTGAAGCTGAATTCCATATGCATTGAGTCCCTCGGCATATAAAGCTAGAAAACTGACATACGAAAGCATACATTTGTATGGGAAATGGACGTAATTTTCACTTGTATGTTCGTAGATAAAAAATAGTACCGTGTAGCGTAATTCAACTCACTATTTTTATATTTTCATGCTGAAATTCTGAAAATATACTTTTGTAAACGCGATTTTATATGGAAGGTAGGCATAGTTTTCACTCAATTACACCCATTCTTGAACTTGTGCTTTCGTAGATAAAAATAATAGTATGTGGCAAAATTTTAGCTACATAGCTTCTTATTCTCATGTTAAAAGTCGGAAAACATACATTTCAAACATGATTTTGTATGGCAGGTAGGAGTAGTTTTGATATAATTGTTTCAATTTTTTAACTCAATTACATACAATTACATATTCAAAGCAATTTATAAAGATTTAAACCCAAAAAAATCACCTGGTCCAGATAAAATTACCGGTAAAATGATAAAAGAGCTACCTCCGGCTTCAGTAATTCATCTGATGCACATTTTCAATGCTATCCTTCGTATTAAACACTATCCCAAATGCTGGAAAACTTCAAAAATTATTATGATAGCAAAACCAGGAAAAGACCCTACAAAAGTTGCATCGTACAGACCTATCAGCCTCCTGCCTCTACTTTCTAAAGTATTCGAAAAGCTACTTGTCATGAATATAACTCCATTTATTAATCTCAACCAACTGATTCCTCAACATCAGTTTGGATTTAGAAAACAGCACGGCACAATAGAACAAGTCCACCGCATTGTAACTCTGATAAGGAACACTTTTGAAGAAAAAAAGTATTGCTCAGCTGTCTTTCTTGATATCACTCAAGCTTTCGATAAAGTATGGCACGACGGCCTTATTTACAAACTCAAACTATTACTGCCTGCAAATGTCTCCTCATTGCTTAGTAGCTACCTCACGAAAAGACAATTTCTGGTACATCACAAGGATTACACAACAAATCCATTGGATATTCACGCTGGCGTTCCTCAAGGAAGCGTTTTGGGCCCCTTACTGTATCTCTTATACACTACAGATATGCCCAGCAATAACCATACATTTATATCGACCTTTGCAGATGATACGGCAATATTGTGCTCTCGCTCTAACCCCATAGAAGCTACTAAACTCCTGCAGACTCATATCGATTCTCTCGAAATCTGGCTAGCAAAATGGCGTATAAAAGTCAATGAATCAAAGAGCGTACATGTAACCTTCACGCTAAGGCCCACTTAAAATTAATGGCCAATCAGTTCCACAATGTTCCTCAACAAAGTACTTGGGTATTCACCTCGACAGAAGGCTGACCTGGAAAAATCACATAGAGGCAAAGAAAACTCAGATCAAGCTTAAAATTAATCAGTTATGGTGGCTGTTACACAAAAAATCAAAGTTGAATCTCGAATACAAAGTGCTATTATATAAAGCAATCCTGAAGCCAATCTGGACTTATGGTATTCAGTTTTGGGGCACCGCATCTCCCTCAAATATCGAAAAATTGCAGCGAATACAATCCAAGTGTCTGCGAATTATTGTAAACGCGCCTTGGTATATGAGGAACGTTAACATCCATCGAGATTTAAATGTACCCACAATTTCTGAGGAAGTTGCAATGTCTTGCAGAAGCTACATTCAAAAATTACACAGTCATCCGAATCCCCTTGCTAGGCAATTGTTGCTGAGCACGGGGCATCGTCGATTAAAAAGAAAAGACACACTGAATATGCTGTGAAATTGCTATACCTCGTGAGTCAACAAATTGTGATGGAACGTTGGGAATATCACATAATTTTATTTAGTTTGTAAGATTTGATTACATATTGTTAGTTTCTAAGTAATTTTAGAAAGATTCAATAAAAAAGCTTGTTAAAAAAAAAAAAAAAAAAAAAAAAAAAAAAAAAAATTACTCCTTGACAAAAGGTAAGTGTACATACCAAATTTCAACTTAGTAGCTTTATATTTTCGTGTTGAAAATGTGAGTGTTTGTATTAGAAACCTCACTTTTGTATGAGAGGTAGACTTTGCTTTCACTTGACTAAGCCCATATTTGGACTCGTCTATTTTTTACTGCATATAAATTTATGTAAACAGTTTCAGCTCGATGGCTTTGGATTTATGTGCTCAAAATCTAAAAATATTCCTTCAAAATCATGCTTTTGTATGACAAGTATATAGCAAGTATTATATATTAATATGTAATAGTTTTATGTTTACGTTTGCTAAATGAGAAAACAATGATTTCAAAATATAATATTCTAAGGAAGATAGGCGTGGGCGGACAAACAGATAGATAGACATGGGTAAGGCAACTCATATCGTGATTGTGATCAATATCATCAATGGATATTACAAACACAAGCACAAGTCATAAGATAACCCTGACTCCTTGAGTGTAGGGTATATGGAGCATAAAGGATAGGTAGTTAGTTACTCCTTCACTCTTTATTATTTTGTAAGTACATATATTTTTAGATGAATGTGTGTGTTTGAGGCACATACAGATGTTGTGCGCCTCAATGATTATGATGATCATGATCATAATGATGACTGACTATATTATACTTGTTTTGGTGCTCGTAATGATACTGTTTTGTGCATTGAACGACGACCAACACACAATAATTTATGTAATTTGTTCGCCTGACCATCCGCAATTGGCTAGCATCCATTTTGGCATGTCGCATTATGAGGTAAAAATCAACAAAATACTATACCTCACATACAAATATCTGTGCATATACACACATATGTATATTTATAGCTAAGTCGCCAGTCATCATCATCAATGCTGCTGTCATAATTAAAATTACCTCGTATATTTGTGTAGATATTCTTTTTTATGCTTTGAAAAACACTTTTGAGTTTATTACATTGCATTCGTAAGCACTTTGCGAACATTAACAAATAAAATCAATCTATAACTAACTTTACGAGAGTATACTCGTATGCATACGTAAATATTGTGCCAATTGTTTTGCAGTATTACAACAAAATATCATTTGGCTTTATTTCGATGGCACTCGTCAATACACAATCCATTTAATAGTAGCTATACTGTAGAACTTTGGTTGATTTTTTCTTTGAGGTGCAATAAATTTAAACAGAAGGCAACTAAATATTTGAATTGATAGAACTTTTTCAGAAGCTTCTTAATCAATTGTATGCCAATAGATGAGCAAAGTATAGTAGATAACAGAGATTTGTGTGCCATCAATCTCCGAACTTATTCATAAATTCGTAAGTTCAATCATATATATCAAGTTTTAGCTTAATATCTTTATAATATCGCGCGAAAAGTGTAAAAACATACATATATGGGAGAGATATGATGAAAAACATATATAGGGGTGCGAGTAGATTTAATCAGATTTAGCCTACTTTTGAAAAAATGTTTATAATAAGTGAATATAATCGTATGTGCTGAATTTCAGCTTCATAACTTTATAGTTTCATGCTCAAAGTGTAAAAAAATATGTTTGAAATTAAACTTTTGTATGGAATGTAAGCAAAAATTTCATCCAGTTACAACCATTTTCTAAAATACCAATTCTGTTGTAAGATTAACCTAACATAGCAATTTTTTAGCTCCAGAGCTTTAGTAAAAATGTGAAAATATACATTCAACAACATACTTTTGTATGGGAGGTACGCCTAGTTTTCATTCGATTTTGCTCATTCACGAACTGGTTCATACATTTGCAAAAATAATCGTATGTATAAATTTTCAGCTAGATCGGTCTATAATTATAGTAGTAATGACGACAGTAGTCATAGCTTATTTCACGCTGTGCTGTGCATGCAAGATATATCCTAACTTTATTAATTTTGTTGTTATTGTTGTTGTTTTATCACATACTTTCGCATATACTTGATAATCCTTTTAAAAGTTTCATCTGTCGGTTTTCCATATCTTTCTTTATAAAGCAAACGAACGTAAAAGAAGTAAATCAATGTTATTCAGCAGTCTCAAAACAATCATATTGTTTTGCAGTCATTTTATGTACTAGTCGTATTTATTATTACTAATTCAAAAAATTTGTCGCTTATTGTCAATAAAAGAATATACTACATACATACTCGTACCATAACTGGATCATGATTTCCCCTCTATGATACCGTCTAATTTTCATTACGATGATTCATGTTTACTCCGATTTTTATTGCAACAATTTTCGCACTTCAATAGCACACTATTATTATTGTTATATTGTAGATTTTTTTTTTTTCTTTTTCTTAATTCGAATGATTTGCCGACTATACAACTAGGCGCAGATAGTGATGATCATAATAAATTAGAAATAAAACGAAACGAAATGAATGCAAAATGACCATTTTTGTTTGCAATATCATTTGACAGCCTCCCATCATAAATTGTTGTGGCACTGGCTGTATGTACATACTATCATGTGGAAAAGTTAGCACTAGATTTATGAATGTATACACCGCACATTGCACTTTCTATGCTGTTGGAATATAGTACTGCATCATTTAAGTTTTTTTTGTTGTTGTTGTTTTGTTTTATTCTTTTTTGTTGTTCCTACCGTTGCATATCCCTTCAATGAAAACTTGTTCTACTTCATTTTCTTGTGATTCCTCATTGTTGTTTGAGAGACGGGATGGCAACTATTGTGGTAGGCTAACAAATTCGAGGATTGTTGTTGTTATTGCGTCCGTTTGTGCAATTTTACAAATGCATCAAATGTGAGAAATAATTGGCGCCGTTGATAGATGGCCGCGCTATGAATTTATCTTATGAGTTCCAGTTTTTCCATACAATTTTGTTTTAATTTTTTCATGATTGTATCATACTAGTGATTGGTAGTCTTTTTTTGGCTTCCTCACCGCCGCACTTGATATTTATTGCTATATGACGTTCACACATACACACACACACACACATGGTATACACTCTTGTACTACACAAATGCTTAGATTTTTATATTTTTGAAGGATTTGTTCGTTTTTTATTATTATTTTTCTTTTCTTGTTGATGTAGTAATTAAAATCTATTCCACTATTGCTGCGATAATACTTAACTTCTCTTTGCTATAATAACAGAGTTGTAATCTTTCTTTATTGTTGCCTCCATTGTTTTTATATGCGATAAGAATGATTTAGTTGTGGCTTTTGAAGGAGATTTTTGTTATATTAATTTTATTTGTACATTAGATCTGTTAAACTGTAAAATTTATGAAATTGCGAATATATGAAAAGCAAGAGTTTGTTTCCTAAACTATTTGCTCTATTCGTTACTAGTTAAAATTGGTGAATGGTATATGATATGCTATAAAAATATGTAAATAATTTTTATGGTTTTTGGAAACTATAATATTTAGTTGAGTCCAGTGATTTTTTCACCACTAATATTTTGTAAAATTTATTATTCTGACCGGTGTAATATTATTCAGACAATTTTTTAATTTCAGAAAACAGTTGGAAGTAATTTATGTAAGATCTAATGATCTAATGCGCATACCATAGAACTCTAGTATGGTATATGGTGATTAGAATGAATAGTGGAAAACTTTGTTAGTTTAACAAACTCATCAATCATAAACAACTGCAGCATTGTTAAAAGATTTTAGTATTTTTCTATCAGAATTACATATATGGAAAGAAGTACTTATTATTTCCATGATGAACATTTCGATGAAAGGCATCGAGACAAACGAAATTTTACCGAGATACATATTTTCATTCTTACCCATTTTTACCTTAATAAAAATCTGGGCATTTATGTATATGAACAGAATCATATGTGTAAGTACATAGAAAGATAATATGAAAGAGTAGCAAAAACTGCATTCACCAAAAGTACTACGTATGTATATACATATAGATATAGAATAAACCTTCAACACATTTTTGCATCACTGCCTCAAATAAGAACTATTATACTTGTACTCTTACTAGTGCAAGCGTGCGTTTATGTGTGTTTACAATGATGATTTATGAGATGACTTTACTGCAGCGATTTTTGCAAATAATAACTAAAACTAAAAATGTTCTTCTTTGTAGTTCACATTGTTTGCCATATCATTTGATGGTGAGTATACTTACAATATACTTACATCCATACAAACAAGCAGGCATACTGTACGAAGATTATATTCACTACTCTATTATGATTACTATTATTATTTTTATTATTATGGTTTGTGACTTTTTGTAGAATTTTTTTCCTTGCAAAAGTTTAGAACGAAATATAAATAATAATGAACAACGACAACTTGTGGATGAGATATTGGGTGAGGTGAGGTTAATGTATAAATACTTTTAGAGATATAGAGGCGTATTCGTATTCAAAATAAAGTAGACTTTAAAGATAGTACCGAATGGTTTTTTTTACAAAATTCCCATACAGAAATGTGTCAAAAGGTTGATACTATTTTTTAAAGACGACTTTAGGTTAACGATAACAACACGCCATAGTGTTTTAATATTTATAAACAGTCTAGCTAAAGGAATTATATTTTTATATATCAAAAAAAGCGACCACATATTACGAACGTTCTCATACTCCAGCGAAAAAAAATCCGGAAAATGTACAAACTAGCGCACAACAACAATTGTAACAATAAAACAGTTAATATGGTTAAAAAAAGAAGGTACAAAGCATATCAAGGATATAATTCACACGAAATAAATCTCCCTATCCCTACCATAATCACCATTTTTTTTCTCGTTTCTTCACTTTTTCTATTCAATTAATGCTTCCTTCTTTTAAATATGTAAACACAACAATGTGGTAAACGCCAAACAAAATTCAATATGCCGAAACACCCAGTACTTACTCCATAACAGTTATTATTATCAATGGAAACAATGAAAAACTACATGTTTACGTACCAACAACAACTTATAATAAATAAGTCACGAAATCTAACATGTAGATCAACACCATGTTGAATCCTATGAACACAGCCAATACATATATTTTAGTATACTACTATGTTTGTAGGTAACGTAAATAAGAAAAAAAAAATGTATTGAAGGAAATTCGTTGACTGTATGTACGGAAAATGTCTTATATACTTATCTATATAATTATGTACATGCTACTCTTATCACAGTCAGAAGAACAAATAAGGTCACATGGTAAGTGATATTCGAAAAAGAAGATCCTAGTAAGACCTAGAACATCTTATTTCGAAATGATATTTTCCTTTGTTAGGTGAATTATTGTACACACTTAGAATTTTACGAGAAATATTTTATTTTGTGGCACCGGTAAAAGTTACACCTTAATAATAAAGCTATGTATATCGTTAAAATATTGTAAAAAATATAAAATAAAAAAAAAATTTCTGGGGGTCATTGAATATACTCTAAGCTGATTTGATAAATCTAACTAATTTTCTAATATAGAAATTTCTACCACTCCTCATAATCACAACTTTTACCGTATCAAGTAATTTTATAATTTTATTTTCATCTTCATCACCATGTGGATTCGCTAATTTCTAAATATTAGATTATATTTTTTTCACCTGATCAAAAATTTCTACAATTTTGTTGTACTTGTATCTTAAAAAGCACAAACATATGCCAAAAAATATTAAAATTTGAAATTGAAAAAGTATATTTCCAGCTTTAGTTATTAATGTAGTGTGTCTTTGCTACACTATTCATTATAATCCATAAAGGTGTATGAATATGCTATATTTTCATTATAGTAGAATTACCAAATACTATAATCATCAAAATGGCCTCAAAACTCTATTTGTCCTTTTCTTTCATACTCAAAATCAAACATTATTAGACGAATATAACGAATTTTCTATCCTGTTTGTTCATTTAAATTATATATCAGCTGTGTTTTGTTTATCACAACGACAACCTCGTGCCAAAAGAAATAAAAGTAAATTGTTTACACGCTTTATAATAAATAATTTATTTCCGCCGAATAAATACTTCTTTAAGGACACACACAAAATGATTTCCGCGTGTATAACATGTAACAGTGAAACTACAAAATATAAATGCCCTAAATGCTACGAATATTAGTGAGCAGTTAATTTACAATTTTTTGTGTACATTGGTGTAATTAATATTTCGTTTTTTTTTCTTTCTCTCAATAAAAGTTGTTCTTTGAATTGCTACAAGGAACACACAAAACAAGAATGTCAAGCAGTGGAAGGAGCTGGCACTGAAAGAGCCACAACAACAGATCAGGAGCCCACAATTCATGAACCCTTCCCTACAGAGGACACAGTTGAACGTGCAAAATTGGAAAACTTGCGTCATTCGGAAGGTGTACGAAACTTACTATACAATAAACATTTGCGTAGTTTGCTGCTAGAAATAGATTCAGCACCAAATGCATGGAGAGCAATGCGTGATGCAATGCAAGAGCCACTATTTATAGAATTTGCAGATGAATGTTTAAAAGTGGTGGAACCAATGACTGAAGAAAATGATTAAATAATTGTGATGACAATATATGTTCAAGAATTAAGTACACAAAAACTTGTTTATATATATTACAATAATTCCCTTTAATACTGTGTTCCCCCATAGTTTTTTTTTTATAATTTAAGACATTTTTTATCATTTAAATAAATATGCTAAGAATTTACTAAAATCGTTCATGTATCACAAGTCGCTTCTATCTGTGGTGATGCTGTTTGAGTCACTCCAATTGATTACATATGTGAATAAATCACTCGGTATAACACACTGATCCAATTCATGTCCCAAACCAAAGAAACGTTGCCGCAACAGGTATGCAGCTGTTTTTGGTTGACGATTTCGTGTAAAGATGCCTTTCTTATTGCCACCAACACGGGTATATGCTGCAAAAAATTATCGCTTCACTTGTCAGGCACAAGCTTTAAAATTAATTTCAACTTTGACTAACTTTGTTCGGTTTTAAAATCAGCAAAATTCCAAACAAATTCTCCTATAAACCATTTTTGTTGGCGTAATATGTCGAAAGCTTTAAAATGCTTTGCCAATAGCGCCGACTGATAATCCTCAGACCAGATGTATGTAGGCAACTGATATCGATGACGATATTGTTAAGAAATTTGGTTAAAGTACTATAATATTTTACAATACATACGAAATGTAAACCCTCTAAAGTATCGGCTCCATATTCGGTCATAACTATAGGCTTATTATACTTGTCATGCCACGCAGTCGCCTCATCCACCACATTGTTTGTGATCATATCTAAATGTCCACCATTTTGATACCAACCATTATAACGATTAAAACTTATCACATCCAAATGTTGAGCCTGAGATGCTATACTATCGTATCATAGAAGTAATAACAATAATCAAAAACTTACCAATTGATCCTTTTTGATGTCAACATTAATGGCTGCTGTTATGGGACGTGTTGTATCAATCGTTCTAGTGTAATTGGCTACGATACTATAAAGATTATTTCCAATTTAGTGTAACAAAACAAAAATAATGTAAACTAAATAATTAGCGGCGTACCCAAAGTATACACCGGCTTTAGGGTGACCAGAACGTGGCTCATTCGCAATCGACCACATCACAACACTGGGATGATTGCGATCACGATGAATCAATTGTTCCAATGCAGATTTATGATTTTTTAGCAGCAGGGGAATAAAAATGCTACAAAAATGCCATATCAATAAGCTGCACAGTGCGATAAGCATTCTTGAAACTTACTCTGTATTCACACTGGGACATTCATCAATTATCATAATGCCATTCTCATCAGCAAACTGCATAGATTCCTCAGAATATGGATAGTGCGAAGTTCGATAGGCATTGGCACCAATCCATTTCAGCAGATTGAAATCACGTGTCAGCAGTGCCAAATCTAACCCTTTCCCACGAATCTATGTTGCAAGAAAAAAAATCGATTTAGATCGCTTGAATTATACCACACAATTTCAAACTCACATCTGAATCCTCATGACGTCCAAAACCACGCAGATATATGGGTGCACCATTTAACATTAAAGTTTTATTACTCCAATTTAATGTTCTAATTCCAATCTTAAGACGGTACACGTCAAGTAATGTGTCATCAACTGCATGCAAATACATTTCCATCGTATACAAAAATCCAGGCTCCGGATGCATTAGATAGGGCCACCATGGTTTTACATCGGTCACTCTTAAAGTACCATTCAGCACATTGGTGACCTTGTCATGAGCCACTATTTCATTCAGCTCATCCAGCAGTTGTATATGCATATATAAAGGTTCAACTGGGGGCTCATATATTTCATTCATAGCTACACCGTTGGCAGTGATTTCGTAATGCACCAAACCAATATTGGTCGGTACAAGGTCTGTGCGTACTCGTACATCCTGAATGTAGATCTTAGGTGTTGTATACAAGTGCACCGTACGATGAATTCCAGCATAGTTGAAGAAATCAAATGTATACGTTTGCACAATGGTCTTACCACGATCACTAAGAAAAAAAAAGGAATTTATAATTTGTAATTTGCACAGTATTTAAATGACTACAACAACAACCTTGGTTCTTCTACAACTTTACCCTGTGGTATTGTCGTATTTAATAGAGTATTATCACAGAGAACGGTCAAGCGATTCTCAGCACCAAATAGTACGTAGGATGTAATTTCCGCTTCAAATGGCAAGTGACCGATCTCATGTCTTACAACTTCATCACCATTCAGCCACTGCAATGTAAAATGATGGAATTCCATGAGCCAATTTTATTCACACAACTAATTGAGGTATTACTCACTACTATGGCGGTATAGTGCACACTGCCAAAACGCAACCAGACACGTTGATCGACCGCAGCCCATAATTGTGGCACGAAAAACTTACGATCGTACCACACAGTACCCACATGATCACGCAATTGTCGTTCTATGGTCAAATCATTATAACTAGCTGGTACTGGCATTTGTATGGTCGGTCGTACCTATCGATTAATAACAAAAGAATTAAGTATATTACAGATATTCTTCATAATTACAACTAACGCCTACAGGACTACTTGCCTTATTCAAATCATCCTTGTACCATTCATTTCGTACACCTTCCATCGGATCATTTATATCCGATTTCAAAAAATTCCAAATGCCATCAAGACTACGAACTTCACGAGACTCTGACTCACGCGGATACAGTAAGCCTACTGTGGGGCGATTCGTTCTATACACAAGATTTACATGAATTATTTGTTTCTCAAATTCAAATCTATCATGTGTGTAATGCTTACCCGATTTTCTTGAACGTATCCAATAGTTCTGCCACCGAGGACACATTCTCTAATTGCTCTCCAACATCTTCTTGAATAAATTCATTGTCACCAAAAACGCACATAACCAAACAAACAAGCATACATATTTTAAATGACATTCTTTTTATGCCAACTCAACACCTTAAATTCTTCACTCTTTACAAACGTAAATTTAATATCGGACTGTTTTAATACATATTTCTTACTTATCATATTTCATATAAAGAAACAAAAAAGCTATTAAAATAACTGCGTCGCTGCCGAATACAACGTTGTTGTCATCGCGTAAATATAAACAATAAACAGCTGACAGAATTTCTAGGGTGTTGATACAGGGCAAACTGTATTTTCCAAGATTTGAAATCTTGATATGAAACTATTTCTCGATGTTGGTACACGTTACAGGGATTTTTCACTCTTAGAAGTGGATGGAAATTGTTATTGTATGAAAATTCCCACCGATTTCTTTAAATATATGAAAAGAAGTTTTTGGGAAAAATAAAAGAAAAAATGTGAGTATCTATAAAAAAAATTTCGGAATTTTTCCTTAATTACTTTCACTTTGCTTTTTTTTTTTTGCACAAAATTTTATCAGATTATGGAATTTTTACACCACAACGAATAATTAAATATCAGCAAGAAATTTACATTATTTCCCTTTTTTCGCTTATTATTTTAAATAATAATTTTAAAATACACTGGTATGGGTTAATGGAATTCATTTGAAATAGAATTCATTAAATCTTGTGAGAATCGCCAGATATATTGAAAAGGTTTTTGCTTTACTTTAATTAGTATGTCCCCAAGCTTTTTTGTTGATGAAACTAGACTGCATCACTTCTAAGGGTAGAGACGAAGACTAACATTCCAGTAAAAATTTGATAGCGAAATTG
This sequence comes from Megamerina dolium, assembly GCA_963854835.1. Taxonomy (NCBI): domain Eukaryota; kingdom Metazoa; phylum Arthropoda; class Insecta; order Diptera; family Megamerinidae; genus Megamerina; species Megamerina dolium. The sequence goes on from OY978525.1 coordinate 2,367,752, forward strand.
AGCATCAATCGAACATTGTCAAGGGAGTAAACAACAGTAAAACATTGTCGAAAACATTGAAAAAATTGTTATAAAAAGTCTTTAGAAGATCAGTAGATATGTTCTTTTCTAAATTATAACTTTTATTTATGCTCAATGATAAAAAAAAATGTAAATATTTTTGGAAATTCAATTATTATGGTGTAAGTGCAGAACAGCACACCCTGAGTGAAAAAATAATAACTAATTGCATCGTATTATATGTAAATGGAAGAAAACCACAAAAATTTCCCATTGTCTCTCACATCAAAAATATATTCGTTTTATTTAAATGCATATTTTATAGCCTAGACAGACGGCAGCCTAATTCCGAATTACCGGCGCACTTAATCCGAATAAAATAATAACCTGACAGACGGCAGTATTGCGAATTAACTAAACGGCTGATTGCTGTTTTATTGGGTCTGCTCACTTACATTACTATCACTATCAATTGCTGTCATCTGTCACTCTCGATATGAGAAAATCTACAAGAAGTATGTGAACTGAAAACTATCAGAAACTTGTAAATTGATTTATTTGATCGCCAACGCTTTTCATGTTGAAAACTATTAACAATTGTTGAAAGTTTTTTACAAGCGAGCACACCTAATATTTTGTAAAATGATTCGAGAAAAATTCACAATAGAAAATTTTCAGCAGTGCTGCCGTCGCAAATTGCCCTAAACCTCTTTTATTTTGAGAATTAACTCATACTGTTAATGCGGATTAGCTGCAGTTAATGCCCTAGTTAATTCGAATTAACTCAATAATTCGGAATTAGGCTGCCGTCTGTCTAGGCTATTAGAAGTGGATGGAAATTGTTATTGTATGAAAATCGATTTCTTTAAATATGTGAAAATAAGTTTTTGGGGAAAAATAAAAGAAAAAATGAGAGTTTCTATAAAAAAAATTTGTTCGAATTTCAGAATTTTTCCGTAATTACTTTCTCTTTGCTTTTTTTTTTTGACCAAAATTTTATCAGATTATGGAATTTTTACACTACAACGAATAATTAAATATCAGCAAGAAATTTACATTATTTGCCTTTTTCGCTTATTATTTTAAATAATATATTTAAACTACGCTGGTAACGATTAATGGAATTCATGTGAAATAGGATTATTTAAATCTTGTGAGAATCGCCAGATATATTGAAAATGTTTTTGCTTTACTTTACTTATTGTGTTTCCCTAGAAACGAGACCTCATCACTTCACAGGGTAGAGCCGAAGACAAACATTCCAGTAAAAATTTGGTACCGAAATTGAGCATCAATCGAACACTGTCAAGAGAGTAAACAACAGGAAAACATTGACAGCAAATATTGATAATGACATATGGGCAATAGGCTAACCGTATTTTGCAAAAAATTGTTATAAAAAGTCTTTAGAAGATCAGTAGATAAGTGTTTTTTTTTTCTAAATTAGAACTTTGCTTTATGCTTAAATATTTTTGGAAATGAAATTATTATGGCATAAGTGCAGAATAGCACACCCTGAGAGAAAATATAGTAACCAATTGCATCGTATTATATGTGAATTGAAGAAAACCACAAAAATTTCCCATTGTCTTTCTCATCAAAAATATATTCGTTTTATTTAAATGCATAATTTACACAAATGCATTCATACACTGTGAATGCATGTATGACACTTTTTTCTTGATTTTTTTTTGTTTTTTACCAAAAAATTGTAAATGTTAAAATATTGTATGAAACACATATGTACGTATGTATGTATATTTAAAAAAAAAAAAGACTCCAAATACTTTAAATACAAATTATTTATAACACAAAAGAAAAGAAAACGATAAACAAGTAAATACGAGACATACACTACAATTAGTTAAGTAGTTAAGTAGAAAAATGCAAAATATATACTTGATAATGAAATCAATTTCATAATAATTATTAATTTGTGGAAGTTCTAGTAATAATTGTATATATTTTGTATACTTATATGCCTGAATGTATGAATTGTATGTAAATAAATTCAATAAGGAATTATTTACATTATCTAGATTCGATAATCACGTATAAAAAATATTATTCATTTAAGGCTAATGTGTGTGTGTGTGTGTGTTGCGATAGTAAGATTAGAAGTAGATATTGCACCTAACTAACTACTATGACAAACTACTGCTACTCAATACAAATATCTATAGCCAGTCCATGTATGCTCAAATGCTTAGTCGAATTTGGAGAATGCCACACGTTTATACTGATGTGATGTATTTGTTGTTGTTGCAGTTGTGACGACAAACAGTTTTATAAATCAAGCTGTTCACGATTACCGACTCCACGTGAAGTACTAGCGTCGGTGATGTAAGTGAATAGATCTTCGGGAAAACTACATTGATCCATTTCACGACCCAACGCAAAGTAACGCTTTCGCAGCAAATGAGCAACAGCCTTTGGTTGACGACTGCGTGTAAAGACACCTTTCTTATTGCCACCGACGCGTGTCACAGCTATATAAATGGAAGAGATCACAAATTAATTCATATGAAGTCACTAACTGATAGATACAAATTGTTGAACTCACATTGTGCTGTTTTGAAATCCGCAAAATTCCATACAAACTCACCAATAAACCAGACTTTTTTGCGCAGAGTATCAAAAGCTTGAAAATGTTTGGAAAATAGCTCTGTTTGATATTCCTCTGACCACACATATGATGGAAGCTATATAATACATAGAGAACAAATCACATCACTCCATGTGACAGAAACAATAGTAATAATTACCAAATGTAAACCTTCAATCGTATCAGCACCATATTCTGACATAATGACTGGTTTGTTGTGCTTCTTATTCCAGGCAACAGCCTCATTCACTACACGCTGTGTTATCATTTCTAATTTGCCCGAATTGCTATACCAGCCATTGTAACGATTGAAACTAATTATATCTAAATGTTTGGCCTACAATAATCATTGACACATTTGTAATGCTAATTAAGAGCTATCATTCAAATTGAAGACAAACGTTCTTCATCTACTTACAGCTTTATCATCTGATGACGATACCGCTATAGCGGCTGTTACAGGCCTGGTACCATCAAGCGATCTAGTATAGTTGGCAATAAATCTAAAGCAAGCAAACAAAAAAAGGGATTAATTTAAATCAATTCAAGCAATAAACTCATTACCACATACTGAAAATATGAATCCGCATTAAATAGACCCGTTCTTGGTTCATTGGCTATGGACCACATAACTACACTTGGATGATTTCGATCACGATGTATTAATTGTTCCATTGATGATTTATGCTTGTCCATGAGAACTTGATTGTAATTTCTGCAAGTAATTTGAATTCATAACGAAAACCAAACTACTAAATTGAGCAACACTTACTCTGTATCAACACTGGGACATTCATCAATGATCATAATACCATGCTCATCAGCAAACTGCATAGATTCTTCAGAATATGGATAATGTGAAGTGCGATAGGCATTTGCGCCAATCCATTTCAGTAGATTGAAATCACGTGTCAGCAATGCATAATCTAAACCTTTGCCACGTATCTTCAATGAAAAGAGAATAAGAACATTTGTGCCCATACTAATATAATCGAAACTCACATCGGAATCCTCGTGTCGACCAAAACCGCGGAAATACACCGGCTTTCCGTTAATCATAAACGAAGTATTATTCCAACTCAACGTTCTGATGCCCACTTTAAGACGATAAACATCCAATAATGTATCATCGGCGGAATGTAGATAAACCTCCATCTGATAGAGGTAACCAGGCTGTGAATGCATTAGATAAGGCCACCATGGATGTACTTTTTGTACTTCGAGAACACCTTTTAAATCAGCATTTGATGTTTCATTGGCGACAATGTTGTCCTCTTTGTTGCGTAACTGAACACGTAGGTAGGGGCCGTCGCCTGCTTCATTTGCCGCCGTACCATTAACTTTGACTTTGTAGTATACGAAGCCAACTGTAATGAATAAATGAATTTATATTTATTTTACAATAAACTATTACACTATTTCATATTAACACAAACCATTATTATCAGCCGATATATCGGTGGTCACTTCAATTTCTTCGATAAAAGTTTTTGGAGTGGTATATAAATGCACGGAGCGGTGAATGCCAGCATAATTGAAGAAATCAAATGTATAGGTTTGTACTATTGCAACGCCTCCATCTCTGAAAATATGAAAAACTATAGTGAATTCTGATTTAAAACATATCCCCCATTTAGTGTTTTCATAAAAAATTTGTACTACTTTTCAAAACGACGTATTAGAGCCGTCGTACATACTTGGCAACTTCAGTGATTTTTCCCTGAGGCACAGTGGTTTGTATTAGAGCATTATCACATAAAACCGTTATACGATTCTCTTCGCCATATTTCAAAAAGTTGGTGACCTCTGCCTCAAAAGGTAAATGGCCCATTTCATGTTTCACAACCATTTCGCCATTAAGCCACTATAAATATGCAAGAAAGGAAACTGATTAAATTACTCTGTTACAAAGAAATACTTATAAACATATTATAAACCGACCACAAATGCTTCATAATGTACGCTGCCAAAACGTAACCATACACGTTGATCTTGCGACCAAGAGCGTGGTACAAAAAATTTCCGATCATACCACACTGTCCCAACATGATCGCGTAACGAGTGCTCTGTTGTAATGTCATTATAGCTGGCAGGCACTGGCATTGGTATGGTCGTTTTCGTTTTACTCAAATCATCTTTGTACCATTTATCGCGCACTCCCTGTGTCGGATTGGTCTCATCCGATTTGACAAAATTCCATATGCCATCAAGCGAACGAACTTCACGCGTCTCCGATTCACGTGGATACAGCATACCGTTTGTTTGTGTCACTTCCTTATTGACAAGTATCAGCGCTATACCAAAATGTATCATATACCCAACAACACACATGGCAATAAGTGAAAACGCTGAAAATATGTAAGTGAAATATATAATAATGCAGGAAGCAGTAAGGTTACATTTCATTTATGAAGTGAACTCCGAAGAGTTGAAAAAAATGGGTAGATCATGGGTGCCATGTAATTCTTCATTGGAGAGTATATTTCGAAATTTTCGTAAGATGCAACATATGACGCCTAAACCGTTCGTTCGGAAATTGTAAATATATTGTAATATATTGATTTTTTTCGGAGCTATCAAGTGATAATTAATATCATATCTTATCAGCATAACATACATATATTAAACTACATTCGTTAATGCGGATATAGTTGAAAAAGAAAATATTTTCTTTTTACCGAAATGAGCCCATACGAAATGCTATTGAATTTGATAACCAAAATAGAAGCAATAATTATTCATTGAATATGTAATTCATTAATTTTTCACATTAAAATATTCAAAATATTTTATTCAGAATTATTATAATTTTTTATTTCTTTTTGTATTTAGTGGCTTATTGTGGAATTACGCATTTATTATAAATATAGTTGCTTTTTATATTTTTAAAAAAGTATGATCTAGTACGTTTTCGCCAAATCTGACATTTCCATTGGAAAGTTTGACATTTTTTAGTATAAACGTACTTAAAATGTTTTGATGTACAAGTGCTATTTGTGTTGTGTACAGTGACTTGAAAAATTCATCTCGGCCAAAAATGATGGATTTAACTCGTGATCATTTTCGAGCAACGATTTTCGAAGTGAATTAGCTCAACAACAGTGCTTCGATTGTCTTCATGAGGCATTTGGCGATGAATCCGTAACCCTCCAGACAATTTATAACTGGTTTAACGAATTCTAGCGTGGTCGCCATTCGCACCAGGACGAATTTCGTGAAGGTCGTCCAAAATCGATCATCGATGCTGTGCGTGAACTGATTATGAAAGATCGTCATGTGACATACCGTGAGATAGAGGCATCCTTGGGCATTATTTCCACCGCGCCGTGCATTCGATATTGCATGAACACTTACCTGTCAGCAAGATTTGTTCTCGTTAGATCCCGCATAATTTAACAACCGCTCACAAAAAAGGCTCATGTCGATTGGTGCAAAGAAATGATGAAAAAATTTGATCGCGATGCATTGAAAGACATTTATAAGATCGTGACAGGTGACAAATAATGAATATATGCGTATGAGCTCGAAAACAAACCTTTTTTTTCACGCATTTTTTATCCAGCTTATCTTTAGTGATATTCAATTTACTTAAAAAAAAAAAATAGCATAACGTAGACATTCCTAAACAATTTAGCATTTTTACAGTTTCTTTAACCATCTTTAACAATTAATAGATTAAAATATGCTAGAAAAATTTTGTAACTGCATATAGCTTCTAAAAGCCAAATTATATCCTAAATAAATTAAATTTGAACAACTGATTGAATACATTGAACTGTTTTTGTAGGCTACAGGAACATGGCGACTTAAAGAATACTTTGTGCAATCATTAAAAATAATTTATATACTTTTTGTCACCATGATGATAAAGCTTTCACTTTTCTAAAATATTTACTATTTTTCTAATCTAATCGATCTAATTTCGATTTTAATCTAATATTTACTTTATCAAAATTATAGACTATAGTATATCAAATAAAATATAACACCTTTTCAAAAAAATATGTTAACGATAAATATGTCACAATACTAAAACTGAAGAGCATTGATAATTTGTGTAATGTCCTCGAAATGATAAAATTATTTAGCTCAATAAATCCGTCATTTTGGATGGTTACTAGGTATATTCTCATTCAAAAAAATAATCTCTAATTGCATATCTTGATCATTAGATTATCAAGACATAGTTTTGCATAATTTCGACTGAGTCCCCCTTACAGTTTTTGTCTGCATATAAAATTTTAAATATTTGTATAAAAAAATTATGTTTAGTTAGTAGACTCGAATTATGGATCCACATGTGCACCTAGCCAAATATCTAAATATTTAAGGGACTACATATATATTTCTTTTAAAATTTGAAATACCAAAAACATCTAAAATACACATTTCAAGTGTTGCTTTGCCGATAAACATAATATTTTGTTTTTGAACACATAATATTCATTCAAGCACATAAAAACATGGGCACACTTCATGCATTATGACGAAAATGAATAACAGGTAATTGAAACACCTTGTCGCATACGAACAATTGGAATAGAACAAAAGAAAATGACAAATAACATATGTGGCAATGGCATTCTTTTATAATAATAAAAAGAAATCGCCGCAAAAATATGTATGTATAGGCACCACATAATAACAAATGCAAATGCAATTTTATGCATATGCATAGAATTATAATTATTTAAACAATAACATTAAATATAATACTTACAATGGTTGACGGAATGTATGAAGTACGCGCAAAACAATCAAAATAAAAAAATATGTAGGTAAGTACATTTATCATACGATATGTTATAGTACATAGTAAATTTTGTTTATAATATATTTATATTTGTACATATAAATAAAATTTACTACTATTCTTTCAGCATATCCCTTGCACATGCATTCAAAACAAATGCATATTTCTATTCATTTACAGCGCAACACCGGCGAAGATACAGACAAAGAGCGAAAGCAAGAACGTACGAAAGAGCATGGCGCTAATAAAAGCTCACAAACACACACGCACACACATAAACACGCACGTGGTGGATGACAATTAAAGCAGTGCTTTACAAACATCAGCTCGTAGCTGCAGTGACAATCAAATTGAATATTTTTGACAGATTTTTGTATAGAAAATATAGATGCGATTGTCAACAGAAAATTCGTACAAATTCGTACAAATTATCACCATTTTTTTGTCAAATGGTGTTTCTTAACACCTAAAAACTTGCAACGATAGCGAAAATGAGAGCGTAAAATGACAGTTCGCTGTGAGAGAACTTACAAGTTTTTACTGGATACATTTTTACTTGTAAGAATTTGAAAGCAAGAAAACATATGATTGAAACTCATATGACAACAACAAAATATTCTTGAAGTATGCATCAATTTAAAATTATTATTATTATTATTATTTATAATTATTAGTTATTTGAAGTCGTTTGAACCAGTATTCAGCAGAAAAAACTTATGTGTTCTTGAGACAAGTTGCTTGGAATCGCTTCCTTTTGATATTGAAATTGATATTCACAATCAGCTGTTTCCTATAACTTGTCAAATTTTTGCAAACTGCTGTTTATTTACGTTTTTTTTTTTATTATTTTTCTGTTTGAGAGCGTATTCTTTCTTACTCTCTAAGATTTCGTTGCTGGATAATTCTTACTTGGAAAGTAAACAATCAAACCTTATGTTAAATAAGTCGCTAATAAATTTAAGATTGGTCTTAATTTTGACTTGCTTTCCCAATCGAAAAGAATATGATGAGTATAACATCAATCGACTTGTGGAATAAGTTATAGTGTCAATTTGCACAAAAACTGTGGATTTCTAAAAAAAATTATTTTTTAAGAAAATTTCATAACAATACAAGAAGGCGAAGCTGCAAACAAAAAAACTGTTTATTAAAATAATATAAATCAAAATTTTGTACGAGCGAGTTTTTGCATTTTCATTTGTAGATTGCATAGCGGTTTGATAATATGTTTAGTTTACACAAAGAAGATCGTAAAAACTGATAAAATGCCTCTTTGTTGGCAATAAGAAAACTAAGAAAACGGATGTGAATAAAAGTATATGGATTTAATATTTTTCCACTACTTTGTTTGCTTTGAAGTAGCGCGTAGCACAGTTTGGCAATCACTCCACACTATATTACGTCATTCCGTCAGAAGAGAGACACAAAAGAAGAAAACAATAAAAAGAGAAACAACAATAATGCAAAAAAAAAACACATAATCAGCTGTAACAAACGTCAGCATGACGATTGAATTTGCAGATTAGTTCTCCTCTTGCTGCTCTGACATTTTTGTAATGTAAACCTTCAAATGCAATCCGCTCTATGAATTATTTATAGAAAAATTGTGTCATCCAAATTATCAGTCTATATATTCTTGTGTATGTATACGCATATTTGTAAATTTGTAAGCTTGCTCTTTTATCAAAAATTTGCTATACATATTTGTATGTAGTTATTATTGATATCGCATGATTAATTGCGTCTGTATTGCCGAAAAATGAATAAGACCAAAATAAATATTTTAATAAACAGTTAACACCACTAATCGATATCAAACAAACATGATATAAAACGTCGAATTCCCCAGCCCATAATATACGTTTAAACAGTGCAATGTCTAGGACTGCTCCTCTCAATTTCTTTTCGTTTTTTTCTTTTCACTTTCGGTCCGCACTTATAAACTATACAACGACACGGCGAAATACAAACTAATCGCATGTGTAGAAGAGTAGCGCTGTAATAGGTATGTGTCACTCTCATTGCTTTAATTGTGATAATATTAAATGAAATTGATTTTACCCTCCACCATACAAAATACCGGCAGTACTGTATTGAATTGTATTATATTGCTATTATTGTTGTTATTTCTACTAAGTACGAATATGTTGGTATTTATTAGGCGAATTAATAGCTGCTCCCAAGCAAACACCTGTTAATACTCTTAATTAGCGTAAAATGCTTTTATAGCACACATTTTAGTTCGATTGATTATTGATTACCTACAGTGGCTCACAGCTTATTTCGTACAGTGTATATATTTTTATGTACATGGCTGTAACATCGAAACTAAAAAACTTATCAATAAGTTTTGAATGTAGATGTCTATGTATGTGTTTAGTAAACCTAATAAGAAAACGGGGAACCCCAAAAATTGTTCTTTTTGTCATGCAAGAGAGAAAAACTATTGATCAGCTGATTTTCAGCTCACATCTTATTTCGTACACAAACTTCAATGTAAGTAAGTTTCATTCTGCCGCGCAGTACAAAGTTTTTTTGAATTGTATGAGTTTTTGGACCTTTTTAACTATTATAACAATTTTTATTATTATTATTTTAAATAGTTAAAGTGCTGTAAATTAAACATTTAGCGTTATGGGTCGTCGTACAACGATGGAACAGCGTAAACTGGTAATTAACCATTTTAGGAAAGGTCAGAGTGTGCGAAAAATTGCTGAAATGACAAATTTAAGTGCCTCAACTGTCCAATACATCATTCAACGCTTCGTTCGCGAAAATCGGTTGGAGAACAAGGGCAGAGAAGCACCTAATAAGATTTTCAACGCATCAGACGAGCGTTATATTGTACGAAAAATTAAGAAAAATCCAAAGTTATCCGCTCCGAAGTTGGCTGCAGAGGTTCAGCGTGAAATAGGAAAATCATCCAGTGCTGAAACTGTCCGACGTGTGCTGCGCAATCATGACTTGAACGGTCGAGTAGCCCGAAAGAAACCATTCATTTCGAAAATGAATATACAACGCCGACTTGACTTCGCCAAAGAGCATATTATTAATACTCCTGCGTTCTGGAATACCGTTATTTTCGCGGATGAGTCTAAGTTTAATATTTTTGGCTCGGACGGAATGTCATATGTTTGGCGTAAAGCGAATACCGAGCTAAACAAGGAGAACCTTAAGCCCACAGTGAAGCATGGTGGCGGTAGCGTGATGGTTTGGGCCTGTATGTCAGCAGCCGGAGTAGGTGAATTGGTTTTTATTGAGGAAACAATGGACAAAATGAAGTACCTCGAGATTCTGAAAAACAATTTACTTCAAAGTGCAGACAAACTGGGTTTGCGGGAAGAATTTCGGTACTACCAAGATAATGACCCAAAACATAAATCTGGGATTGTGCAATCTTGGCTTATTTGGAACTGCCCACACTTGATGTCTCCACCACCACAGTCACCTGACATGAATGTGATTGAAAATCTTTGGTCTATTTTGGACAATAAAATAAGAACACACAAGATTTCTAATAAGCAAGACCTAAAGAAGGTACTGATGGAAGAATGGAAAAAAATCACACCAGACATCACTCAAAAATTGGTGGATTCAATGCCAAATAGACTCCAGGCTGTCATTAACGCTAAGGGATGTCAACTAAATATTAAAATCAACTTACTTTGTTTTTAGTTTGAACTTAAAGAGACTGTACGAAATAAGCTGTGACATGAATTTTCCTATTTTTTTCTTATTTTATTTTTTTATAGTGTCAAACACTAAAATTTTGAAAAAGTAAATTTTGGAAAATAAAAAACAAACCTTCCTTTCTAAAATGGCATTTATATTTTGTTCAAATTTTTGCTATATTAGGAATTACGACTGCAGCAATTTTTAAACTGTCACTGTACGAAATAAGCTGGGAGCCACTGTATGTTTGTTATCTAGGCGAGGTATACACTAGCAAATTTGCTGGTTGGAAATATTTAAGCGAACAGCAAACAAATGTGAACCCTAATGAAAAGAAGTTGCAATTGTTCAAGCCTAAAAATATCACAAATAGTACAAGTTCAGAAATTATTAGCTCATAATCATAGCGATTAAATATGCGTATGACATATTTCCCATACAAAAATATGTTACAAAGTCGATGTTAATTTTATATAATTTTTTTGTTTAAAATAATCGATAAAATCGAAGTAATGTGCTACTTTTGGTTATTGGAGTGATATCCTTGATCTGATTTTTATTTAAATAGACGTTCTGAGAAGGCTGTTTAACAATTGTCGTGATTAATTAACATTTAGTAATGTCTTATATCTAAGGATGACTTGTCGAATTAAAAAAGGATTCATCATTTTTAAAAGTTAATTTCGAAACGTAAATTTTATTTAAAAATTATATGAATTAACAGTCTTGAGTAACGATTGACGTGAATTATCTCGAATAGGTTCAATTTCACATAAAGTGTATTTAGTAGCAATGAAATTTCGAAAATTCGGGTATTTTCAAGAAAATTACCAATTCAGAGGTCTATTGGTTAGGTGATTTCCTTTTTTGTAACGCCTAAACATACTTTCGAATGTATAATTTAAGATTTTCGCACTGAAATTCAATACATAGAATTATTTTTACCATTGAACGGTTGATATTTGATGTAATCAGATTAAAAGCACACGCATCTTCCATACAAAAGTATATTTTCAAATGGATTTTTATAAAACTATCGAACTTAAGAAGGCGATTTTGAAAATTAGTATTAGCGTATTAGTATTATAAAAATAAGAATTAAAAAATCATATTTACGAATATGAATTTCTTGACTCGGAGCACATAGAAATGCTATAATCACTTCAGAGCCCATTTTTCACTATTGATTCTTAACTTGTTGATCCAATCAGTAGATTAGGAGAGAACAGTATTTATTTATTGATTTCTAAAACAATTATACATTTTATTTTTTCATCACAGATACACATTTTTTTCATAATTGTTAATTATGTTGCGTATTATAATGTCAAAAAAAAAAATAAAATAAAAAGGACACACTTACTCTTAATAAGTCTCAATTAACAAAATTTCAATCAATATGTATAAGAATTATGCTTGTGTTGGACTAAATGAAGCCATTCACAGTGTTCACAGCTTGACAGTATCACTTTAGCTACTAATTGTATTCGCACAAATGCTGTGAAGTTTAAATGGTAATCAATGCCAACTCACAGTTGTAACTTCTCCATTTATCAGAACAACATCGTAGGTAGAGAAGTATAGAATATTTCAATTTCAATTATAATGCAAAATACAACACCTGTGGGTGCCGGTTGACCCAAATTCGGCGACAGTTATATATATACAAGTAATCGTATATGCACGTATGTATGTTAGACATAAATTAGCGTACATACATATGTATATACATAAACTCAAGTAGGATTTCCACGAAAATATAAATACGTGTTAACATACATTCATAGCTACGGTTAAGTGCATGTAGTTCAGCAGATTGTCAAGTATGTTGTATTTAACAATTCTTAACGATATCTTACCCCAGATTTCAAGTTTGCGACACTTAAGACGAATTTTCAAACGCATCCTGTACGATTTTTTTTTTTTTTATATTATAATACACTTTATAGAGAGCCCAATTACATCTTAAATATTTTTTGAGTATTGCGTACGAGCAAAAATTTACATATGTATATTCTAAAACCTGGTTCACATCACTAGCAAGAAACTACTGAATGTTGCTATTGATGAAGAATTGAAATTGTCACAGTTTCCTATTTCTGTTTGTTTTTGTTTTGTGTAAATTACAATTATTTAAATACAAATACTGCTTACTTATCCAAAATACTTACACGCAAAGAAAATTAAAATTAGAAAGAAAATCAATTAAAATCAATAAAAATCAATCGAGCTGAGCCATGCTTATTTACAATAGTTGTCATGTTAGGCAAGATAATTATCATTCGTTTTTCGAACAACAGTAATGATCCTAAACTAATTTTCGCTAAAGTTGAACAAATTATTGAAATTTTTTCTCTGCGACCCATGAGTCCAAATAGCGCTTACACACCATTTCAAGGTGTTACTGTACTTCCATGTTCCCTGTTAAACTTTTCTCTTTCTGAAGGATATTTTTCTTATATTCTCAATATTGATAGTCCCACATTTTTAGTCCAAAGAGTTTGATTACATTTTATTTTCAGTGTACTATATGCATACATAAATATGTAAGGGATGATCAGAATCGTGTAAATGTTTTGCATGTTCGACTCTTCAAATGCAAGGCCAGCTTATTTTATTCCATCTATATGCTATACGTAATTAAATACCTATTTATATGCCTACAGCAAACTATTAAGCTCGATAATTATAGGAAAATTTACCGGCTGATATATAAAATGCATGATATTTTATGTATTTACGAAGTACGTGTAATTAGTAGAGCTTCACTCTGTGATAGAATTCATAGCAAAAATATTACAAATCCGCTCAAAGTATAATCCTATAGAAATAAGACAATTTGAAGAAACTTGGAAAGGAATTGACCAAGGTAATATTTAAGAAAATAGTTTGTTCGTTAATTTTACGTACACAAATTCTAGAAACACACATTCGAATATATAACATTTTGTATGGGACTAAAAAAAAAAAAAAATAAATATGTGGCACTTAAAGCCCCAAAGGACTCATTGGCCGAGCTTCTCTTCCATTACTGTTGTGCGTCTTAAATTTGGACAGTATTAGAAGGGACCTACTTATTTTAGCCGGTTCCGAACGGCAGAACACTTGTGACATCACTTTTTCTGAGCTTTGTCACAGAGTTCTTTAAGAAGCTTTTTCATGGCAAGTTGTTACTGTCGGAAGAATTGCCAATTGCTTGCCGACAGGTGGGTACCATTTGAAAGAAAAATCTTTTCGATATTAAATTTGTTATGCATTAGCCGGGGATTGAACCCACGACCTACAGATCAGAAGGCGAACACACCAACCATTGAGCTACGGCACCCACATGGGACTATTGATTAGTTTTAAAGGATTTGCCAAAAAGGGCGTAGATTGTGTTTTTATGCATCGAATATGTCAAGTTTTGTACGGAATTTGCTGCAAGGATTACTTTTTTGTTTTTATTTGCAAAAATCTGCAGCTGAGAGCCGTTGTACGCTGCTGGTGTGCATGCTCCATCGATTTCAACTTGCGAATACTGGTGGTTCAGATGCTTCAGAAGTGGCGATTTCGACACAGAAGACAAGGAGAGGCCTTGTCAGCCAAGACAATTTTGAAAATGAAGAATTGGAAGCATTACTCGCCCAACATTGTTGTCAAACGCAAAAAGATATTTCGTTTGACAACAAAGAATCCTTGAAAGTGACTCAATCAACAATTTCCGAGTGTTTAAAAGCAACAGCAGCAGCAGCAAGGATATTGGGTGCCACAAGAACTGAAGCAACAAGAAAGGCGATGTTGCATGTCAGAAATGTTGCTCGGACGATAAAAAAAAAATCGTTTTTGCACCGGATTGTTAGTGGTGCCGAAAAATGAAGTCATTACGATAAGTCGAAGCGCAAGAAATCGTATATGAAGCACGGCCAATCACCGAAATTAACGGCAAAGCAGAATATTCATAGCGCGAACGTAATTCTCTGCATTTGTTGGGATCAGAAGGGTGTGTTGTATTATGAGCTACTGAAATCAGGACTGACGATTATAGGGGATCTGTATCAAACACAATTGATTCGTTTGAAGAGAGCATTCGCCGAAAAACGACCATCATACATCATGCCTCATGTTGCAAGACTGATTAAAAATTAATTGGTAAACAGCGACTGGGAAGTTTTACCTCACCCGACTTATAACCCATATATTGCTCCGTCTTATTACCAGTTGTTTCGATCGATGTAGAATGTCCTGACTGGAATACGCTTCACTTCAGTACAGGGTATCCGAAATTGACTTGATTCATTTTTGTCCTCAAAAAATGAGCAATGGTTTTGGGGCGGGATCCATATGCTGCCAGAAAAATATGAAAAAGTCATAGCTATCGATGGCCAATACTTTGATTATGTCTTCAAACATTTTGTTATTGATATGAAGAGATATTTTTGCAAAAATAGTGAGATACTGAGAGTATAAATTTTATTTGTTTAAGATAATTTCTAAAATCATCTATTCTTTGGTATAAGTAATACAATATATTATGCACCAGTAATTCTACAGTTTTTATTTAAATTTTTCATTAATAGCAAGTGAATAATTTTGAAGTTATATGTCAAAATATTGCAAAACTTCTGAAAACGAACTTTTGATTCTAAATCGAATTTTTGTGGGGACGCATTCTTTAATGTTTCAGTAAATCTTCAATATACAATATATATTTAGGGCTCCAAGTTAATTTCCACTGTGATGCAATGTTATTAAAAAGCGAGCGGAGTATATAAATTATTATCACTAAATGTCTAATTAGAACGCATTGGTTAATAATATGTATACTTAAATGAACAATACAATTATTGTTCAATCATTATTACTCAATAGAAATTTTGTAATTTTGGAAAAATGTATTATTTAAACTTGTTGTTATTCTAATGAATTTACAAGAAATTGACTCTTATCATTTTCACTATTCATAATTTTAAACAATATATATATGGTAATAGGTCAACTCGTTGAAACCTTTCTATTAAATATTCATATGTATGAGTGAGTAAGTATATAAGAAGCTGTGATCAGTGCTATTCTAATTAATATTAAACAATATATGTATGTAAGTAGAACAATGCAGATAATATATTATGCTGGTCTAAAGACGTTTACAACAATTAATGAACTATTGACATTTGGGAGTTTGTAATTAATTATGCTGGCTGAAAGAAGTTAATAAATTAAATAAGAAAGATGTAGTATAAGAAAATCAATTAAATTGAATATTTATGTAACAATAGAATACTGGAGATTGTTTGATATATACCAAAATAGCGCAATTTTTATAGCAAAATAGACAATAGAATATAAAATAAAAGTAAAAATCATATTATGCAAATTTGAACATATCTAATGTAATAGACATCGATATGTATGTATATGCATGTACGATACATTTTTGGTATTATCAGTGACTCCCTGTTAGCGACCTTTGACATTAGTATTATTATCAATTAAAGTTTTAACGTTTTCACATAGTACACATCAATAGACTGTCGATTATAAGCAGGGACCGATGAACAAACAAATCACTCTATTCCAATTAACATAGAATATGAAATTTAAATAATTTAATGCAAAATTGGAATTAGTAATCAATAATGTTTTCGAAGTAGTAGTGATTTTTATTTTGGTTTTTTAAATGTTTACCTATTTTTACTGATTTATTTTTCCCTCATCATACTCACAAAAACAATGCCGTGATGTTTTTAGAAATACTAGGTATCTCATTTGGAAAATAATAATTCAAAAATAATTTTCCAAATAGCCGTTTTCACTAAGCAGAAAGCAATCGCAATCACATTCATTTTAGAACTGTTCAGAAATTGTACAAGTTCACATATATCCCATATGGTCTAGTGGCTAGGATATCTGGCTTTCACCCAGAAGGCCCGGGTTCGATTCCCGGTATGGGAAAATATTTTATTTTCCCATAGATTTTATTACTGTTATTATTAATTTGTCATCTTTTTAAATTGATTATTAAATATGTGCGCTAAATACGATTTGTTTATAATGAAACGTAATTACATGTAAAAGTATTAGAAACGCCTGCATATGCTGGTATAATTCTCTGTTTACTAAATTGACACTTTCTCACTGGTGGTGCCGAATCATAATAGTTGAACTGCTGCTGCAAATACACATATTTCAATATATATTCACTCTCATTTGTAGATGTGAGTGTACGTGGTCTTTGCAGAAAATCAGCAAAACATAATTGCATAAAGGGCTTTCACACAAGCAGCCAAGCACCCAGCCAGTCAAAGCATAATGAATGAAATTTTATTTGTTTGTTTACTTTGCAGCTTTATGAGCAATTTTCTCAACGCAAGATGACATAAGACATTCATGATTCTCTATCAATATAAATTAAGTTACTTATTTTCATTTATTACCCATTTCCTCGTTTAATCCTTTAATCCTTGAGTGATTATATGAAATTAAAGTTGAATAAAATTAATTAAGAACGAAATTTGTGCGGTGTTTCCTGTGTCAAAGTTGAAACATAAGTAAGAAGGAAAACAAAAAACACTTTAACATTCCATATTCAAATGTTGAATTAATGATTAATGAACATTTTTCTTTTCTTTTGTTTTTGCCATGAAAATTCACTTTTCGCACAAATGACTTCCGTTATGTTGTAGATGAATATGATTTTTCTTCAACCAACGCCACCGCACAATACACTAAATAGTAAACCATACGCTCTCACACTCTCACACCAACTAAGCCAACTAATGGTGGTCATCTTGTATACAACCATTGCCAGACAAGTGACAGACTCAAGTAACAGTTTCTGTACTGAAATGTTGCTGCTACTGTTGTTGTTGTTACATATGCGTTGATTTATGCAGAACAATTGTTGTTGTTGTTGTTGTTGTTATTGTTATTATTATTGTTTACTTTTGTTCATCTTTATTATTGTGTTTGTACTTGCTGAAGTGTTTCGTTGTTGTTTCTCTTTTCTCAGTAGCAGTGAGTAGTCAGTCACAATCATTTGTTGAATTTTGATTTTGAATGAAATTCCTGTTGTTGTTTGCATTATTAATAATGCAATTTAGTGAAAATATTCATAAATAAATAAGTGAAAACCAATTTACATAGCAAAACAATAGGAACGAAAGCACAAATATACACAAATTCCTACAAATGATGCAATATAAAGCAAATAAAAAGGGTTGCTTTGGTGTTTTCTCTTCATGTTGTTGGCGCAAATTTACAATCGGTGTGACCAGAGTTTAAGCTGCATAATGGAGTAGTGCTGCAATTTCATCAATTTACATATAAATGCAGGTAAATAAATTTTCATAAAGCTTTTCCATAAGTTGTTCCAACTGAACATGAGGAGGTTCATTCTCTCCTTGCAAAAAATGTTTGCAAGGAGAGTTAACGCAGTCCAAGTCCTACAATATGTATATCCAATCCTAATGGAAAGTGCATATTAACAAGTTTTTAAAAATTATTTCATTCAATCATCCTCCAATCACCCACGTTATATTGAGAGCGATAAAATTGCCTGAAAGTTATTTATTTTCGAGAATCAATAACTGGAAAAATATATTTTCGGATGATAATTAGTAAAAAAGTATTATATACATTACATTGAAAGCGATAAAATTGCCTGAAAGGTATTTATTTTCGAGAATCAAAAATATATTTTCGAATGATAATTAGTAAAAAAGTATTCATGTCGCAAATCCTATTTTTGGTATCATGAGAGATTTTAAGTATAAGCAGGTAAAGTGGACAGTCAAATTTGACGATATATTGGCTTATTTCAAAGTTAAATCGATCCCATATAATTTCAATAAAATTTTGTGTGTAAGTCTCACTAAGTTTAAATCTGTGGTCAAAAGTAGGCTTAAAGTTTTGAAATTTGAAAATCCGGTAGTTCGAGTTTATTATTTTTTTTTAATTATATTATATTGACATTGGTGATTTTGAAATAATATAAAATTTTGTTTGATATCCTTTGATTTTGAAATGAAAGTGATCTTAAGGCGTATACTATATGTTGGATAGTTTATTCAAAATTTTGAAGAGCAAAGAAAAAAGAGAAAAATAAAACCAACAAAAAATAAAAAGGAAAAGTGAAAAGAAAATACCAAATACAAATAAAAAATATAATTAAAAATGTTTCTGTTACTAATCACTCTGTGGAATGGAAGTTATCAATGGTTTTATGTATTAAATCAAGTAATATTCAAAAAAGTTGAAGATTGGTTGACTATTGAAGAAATAATGATTTTCTTTTGTTCCAATAGTTTGGATGATAGAGATTGTTCAATGCTTTGTAATCGAGGAACAAACTGCTCAGTTAAAAATTAATTTTTAATTTAATTCTTTGCTACTAATTTTGACAGACTTTTCAGAAAAAATATCTGGCCACGTTATCGTAATTTAAATGCACTAATTTTTCACGATCTGTACTTCTGTACCTATTGCGGCGGTCAAAGGTAAAGGTGTTAAGTACAAATTTTCATATAAAGCTCAACAGAGCAACTTCCTTTCGAAAATTTGTAAAAAATATTAAATATAGAATTTTTCTGTAGAAAATATAAATAATAATTTTGGGTTATTATGAAAGTCTCCGGAACTCTACTAGCAAAGATCTATAAAAAATAGGAAATTATAATTACCCGTCAATGAAAATATAAATTTCCATCGATGTATTAGTATTAGGAACATTTATTACAATTATCCTTGCGTTTGACTACATAGAAAATTCTTAAAATGTCATTGCACATTGTTCACTTATTCACCATCGAATTCCGTGTAGTAAATGCCAAAGTTTCTGTGGCCTCTACCTATATAATACGAGACGATTATATGATTTTGTAGCACACAAAACAATAGTAATAATATCCACCAACCGACACATTGACGTACTTTCGATGAACTAAAATCAAAATTAAAATAAAGCCAACTATTTTTTTTTTTTTACTACGAATGAAAAAGGCGCACGCCTGTCTAAACAAATACCATTACATGTATGCATACGTACATACACGTATTTTATGTACGCTAGTATGTGTAGATAATAATATCGATAAGATATTATTAATATCGATAAGATTTTTCTTTCGAATGGTACCCACCTGTCGGCCAGCAATTGGCAATTCTTCCGACAGTAACAACTTGCCATGAAAAAGTTTCTTAAAGAACTCTGTGACAAAGTTCAGAAAAAGTGATGTCACAAGTGTTCTGCCGTTCGGAACCGGCTAAAATAAGTAGGTCCCTTCTAATACTGTCCAAATTTAAGACGCACAACAGTAATGGAAGAGAAGCTCGGCCAATGAGCCCTTTGGGGCTTTAAGTGCCACATATATATTTATTTTAGTATGTGTAGACGAGGATATACTGCAAGTGCTTGAGGAGGATAAGTAATCACTAAAATACTACTCGTACAGCCCAAAGCCCTACGATAAGTAAAAGAAAACAAAAATAATACTTGGAAATAAGTTCAACTAAACACAAATCAGACTACATACTTTATACTCAGGACGATGATAGTGGTTGTGGCAGCATTGACGGTGCCGTTGCCGCATTAAGGACAAACATTATTTCTATTATTTGCGTGTCGTTGACATGTATGTGTATGTAAAATTTGTATTGCTTCAAACTAGTATTAAAAGTTGCCAAACAACAATGGTTGGTGGCAGTGACAGCAACAGGAGTCCTAATGACTGACGTTGTCAATATGACACTAATATATCGTATGTTGATATTGAATGTGACTAAAAACGACGACGACGTCATAAAAATGGCCACATCCACTTAGGTACAAATACATGTAGTCGGTTGATTATATTAAAAAAAAAAACAGCAACTAACATATGTATATAAAAAACAGCAATTACAGGAAAGCCTCTTATACATAAATGTAAAATTTTTAAGCAATTTTTTTTCAAGTTTATTCAAGTGCAACCTGAATGAAAAGGGTGGATTGAACATGGAAATAATAAAGAGGCTACTTTAATCCAATTTTAGTAATATACACTTTTTCTGTCATTAATTCGTTCAAAAAGTGACTGTCTTTTCAATCTCCAAAATAATGCTTTACTGCCGATATTATCTGCCCACATACATACATATACCACTCGTTTCCTCGGTATTAAGAGCTTCGATTTGCAGACAAAAAATAGTCCACTAAGAATAAAGGTCTTAGTCAAAATTAGAAATGTATTAGCAAATTGCGGAAGCTCATCAATATGTCAAAGTCCTCAGTCATTTTTTCCAAATTCATTGATTTAAACTATTAAATTGTAAGTCAAACTATGAGTAAAATGTAACCACACATTTTCTGCCAGACATAATGCATTTTGCCCAGAATATGCTTCTGAAAAAACTGTGACGTTGGCTTATCTAAGTAAGGCCCTTGCAATATATTAATAAAACAAACATCCATATTTTTAAAAAGCGATCTAATTTTAATACAACCCTGTTTTAGTAGCATTCAAAATATTTGACCAGTCGTTATTTCACTGTCTTTTGTTAGAATTTTTAAATTGTCTCAGAATTTCTAATATAATTTTTATTCGGCACTTGACGGAATGTAGAAACATTTTCTCGTCTGAAGTTAAAAGTATCTCACTTTTTGGACCATATATATCACTATGCAGTACAGGCTTAAAAAGGACACACTCAGCCAATTTGAGCGAATGTTTCACTGTACATTTGCTTGCACGAGTATTCGTATATTGATACATTAAGGTGGCCACCAAATGAAAGGAAGAAAATTTTCAAGGCAAATATTAGTTATTATCTGCTAAAATAAATAGATTTGATCAAATGCTAACATATGGGAAGTATTGTCCCGATTAATGAAATTGAAGAAAGTGGTTTTCATAATTTTTCTTTAAATTTAACCTCATCTCTAGAGGGATCGAGTGTAATGCCAATGCGCATTAATATGCTGTCCTGGAACATATTTATCTTCTATTTCCACCATTCATGGGGCTGCTCTACAAAATTGATGATTTTATAGAATCTACAGTATTGTGCAAAACTTAAGCAACTGGTATAGTGTTCTCATTGATTTCAAATTTACTAAAAAATAAAAGCGCTTAGATTGAATGTTTTAATATTTATTTGTTCCTTCATTAAATACATAAAAAACAACAACAACAAAAGTTCGGTATTCTTACGAAATTAACTGTAAACAACAAAAAACAAATTATACTCATATTTCATCTGTGCAAAACTTAAGCAACTCGGAGTGCAAAGGTGTTCGATATTTCTTTGTTCAGAAAATAAAGGATCTTTTTCGGAGTTTTTTCTGCTTTGTGCATTAACATTGATCTAACTCAGTACAAAAAAGTCTTTCTTAGCGCACAGTTCTTTCAAACATATTGAAATCCAAAATGCAACGTGTCCGTTATAGTCATCTATTTAAGATGAAGGTTATATCGTTATTTAAGGAAGGAAAACCACAGAATGACATAGCAAAATCATTAAATATCAACAAATCTATGATATCAAGATCGATACGATTATTTGAAAAAACTGGTAGCGTTACAGATCGAAATTCAGGAGAAAGACCCCAAAAAATTTCTTATAGGAAGCTATTCAAATTAAAAAATTGATTAAAAAAAAATCCGTTCATGTCTTCAAAAGATATAGTAAATACTCTTAATTTAAATGTCGATTCAAGCACAGTAAGAAGGCATTTGATTAAAGTTGGTTTAAAAAGCTACAAAGCGGTAAAGAAACCAATGCTTACACCAAAACATGTAAAAAAAAGGATGTTTGGTTTAATGCCTTCAAAACAAAAACAACAACATATATTTTTTTTCCAGACTTGAATTTGCTAAGAAGTACGTGGGCTGGTCCATAAAAAAGTGGTTTGGCGTACTGTTCAGTGATTAAGTTAAAATAAATTTATTTAATTCAGACGGAATAATAAGAGTTCGACATACGAAAGGTGAAGGCCTCAATCCGCGATACTGTAAAAAGACTGTAAAGCATGGAGGAGGGAATGTCATGGTGTGGGAGTGTTTTTCGGGGAGTGGACTTGGTCCGTTGCATAGGATTGACCACAAAATGGACAGATTTATGTATAAGGACATCTTAGAAACTGCAAAGTTGCCTTTTGCGGAATGGAATATGCCACTTCGATGGGTATTTCAGCACGACAATGATCCGAAACACACATCGAAGTTTGTGACGGATTGGCTACAGTCAAATAAGATTCAAGTGCTTGATTGGCCGGCACAATCGCCCGACTTGAATCCTATTGAAAATTTGTTTTCAATTTTAAAACGAGGCTTGGGCTCAAAGCGCTTTAAAAATAAAGACGAACTATTTTTAGGCCTCAAAACTGAATGGGAAAATATAAATAAATCATATTTAACGAAATTAGTAGCTTCTATGCCCAAAAGGTGTGCTGCAGTAATTAAAAATAAGGGATACTACACAAAATATTAAAAGTTGCTTAAGTTTTGCACAGATGAAATATGAGTATAATTTGTTTTTTGTTGTTTACAGTTAATTTCGTAAGAATACCGAACTTTTGTTGTTGTTGTTTTTTATGTATTTAATGAAGGAACAAATAAATATTAAAACATTCAATCTAAGCGCTTTTATTTTTTAGTAAATTTGAAATCAATGAGAGCACTATGCCAGTTGCTTAAGTTTTGCACAATACTGTATTCTCTGAGTTCCAAAAGTCGCTCCTAGAGGAGTAAAAGGTTGGACACACCAACATTTTTCAAAAATTTACTCGCAAGCCATTTCTACTCCTCAATAGATTTCCGGACAAAATCGACTTTTGCAAAAATTTACTATTACCTCTTGCAAGATGGCCCTTGAAGGTAAAATTTATTGCCGACCCATATTAATTTTTGTACAAAAATATTTCCTCCTCCAAATATATTTACGCCATATCCCCCATCTCTGAAGGGTGCTCCCATACAAAACGGACTTGAAAACACCAGCAAATCGTTAAATATCTACACCGCTGTCTAAGAATCGCCTCTAGGAGGGTGAAATGAAACTCCGACTTACTTTTTTTTACCTTCTCAATATTTTCCTCACGCTTACTTACCACTGATCTCTATACCTTAATGAGCTGCCACTCCAAATTACCAAAAAAATTCATGGTGGTCGATTTTTAAGGCAATAAATTAAAAAATATATGAAACACCTTTTCTGAAACTTCTAAAATTACGTAAATCGGTATAAAACATTTAACATTTGTAGTTTTTCTTTTAAGTAGCAGATTTTTAGCATGAGATCTAGAAAAAAATATATTTTCCTAAAAATGGACCACTCTAATGTTAATTTGTACATAGATATATTAGCAGTTATTTTTAGATATTCTATAGAAATCCTTAATAGGTTTTCATTAGTGTTAAATATTGTTCACCTACACACACACATTTACACATTTTTTAAATACCAACAGAGTAGACAACGGTAATTACTTGTTTGTACATATGAATATTTTTTAGAAATCCTGCTTTATAACCATGATATGATATGATATGAGGTACTATTTATGTACGAAAACACGCACTTATTCGTTTATTTATTTTACTGATTGTAATGCGTATGTTTATCACGTCTAGCATATTTTACAAACACGATTAAATAGCCATGGAACTGAGGGAGTCCATAACCTTTGAACAATGAGGTGCAATTGTTGCGACAAGGAAACATGGGAATTTGTGCAGACTATGTAATACACTAATAAGCATAAATACATATGCATATCCAATAGCATGAAACTGTTGACCTATGAAATTTGATTATTCCTGAAAATCACCAAATTATTCTTTTATAGCATTAATTAAGCCACCTTCACACTATACCACAAGCCATACGACTCATGTGCGTCTATCCTCAATAATGAAGACTGAATGAAAAAGAGAATTCTCATTAATCCCTCATAAATATTATAAATCAACGGTAAATTTAATAAAATTATTACACTGTCCTCTTCTTTTATATTTATTTTATAATTTTAGCTTTTAATCCATTAAAAATCCATCTCAATGGCAAAATATTACAATAGTTGCAAAAAAAAAAAATTATATATATATATATATATATATATATATATATATATATATATATATATATATATATATATTATATATATATATATATATATATATATATATATATATATATATATATAAATCGACCGACGTATACGTGAAGACAATAAGATAATACATGCTAATTACCAGTGTAGCCTTGTACGGTAATATTTTTGAAATATAAAATGCGTATAAATATTCTAATTATATTAAGTTAACAAATGAGTAATTTTATATTTTGTACACGTACATTCAACCATATTTACCGACATTCATATAAGTCGTTTATTTTGAAAGTATGGCCAATCTATGTGCTCTTAGGAGACCTCCCCATATTTTTTAATGCGGAAATACTTCTCAATCATTTCATAAAAATATTTTTCAAAATGCTATTAAAATCGTGAAAAATTATTAATAAATATTTAATATTGAGTATTTTTTAGATAGTTTTTTGTTTGCTTCGTAATAATCAATTTCAAAATAAATTGATATAAGCGAATTTTATTGTAAATATTTCATATAAGTATTATGACATAATATGACTATCTGTTTCCGTGGTGTAGTGGTTATCACATCCGCCTAACACGCGGAAGGCCCCCGGTTCGATCCCGGGCGGAAACAGCTCAAATTTTTTTTAAAAAAATTTTGTTTAAAAAACTAATGGAAAATTCAAATAAATATCAATATAAATATTTAGATTTATATAAAAAAAATTATATTAAAAAAAATAAAAAATAATAATATGTTTCCGCCCGGGATCGAACCGGGGGCCTTCCGCGTGTTAGGCGGATGTGATAACCACTACACCACGGAAACACTCAAACATAATTCTAACGGGATTTAGCAACATAACTTTAAAATTGAGTGAAATTAAGTATTTGAGCAATTTACTACAATATTTATAGATAAACGTATAGATTTAAGTGTCTCTCTAGTCGTACTAAACTACTTCTATAAAGAGTTCAAATTTCGAATCAAAGATTATATGAACGTATGTGCTTTGTGAAAGATTTTTTGCTTCAGCAATTATATTTTTTAATTGCTGAAATGTAATTTGGAATACATCACTATAGTTCAATTTGTTTGTATTTCTAGAAAATAAAAATAAAATAATGAAAACAAAAAAAATCTCCTTACAGTCGGCTGGGGCCGACCAAACTATACCCTGCATATGTAGATTTGTATATAAAAAGTTTACTCGAATATCCAACTTTTCTTTTATTTCCACTTTTCGAGAAACAATTTTTGCATATACTACTAATTTACACCCGAAATATGGTTGACTTTGACGAAGTAAAAGGATTTTAAGATAATTCCGAGGCTTAGTATGGGAGCTATATAAAAAGTGGGCGTGGCTTACCACTTTCTAGTAAATCCAATTAATTTTTCAATGTTAATCCACACCTTAAATTTGGTGTCCTACGTTGAATAGTTTCTAAGTTATGGTGGTTAACATTTTTGTTTAATTTCCTCAACTTTGTATGGGAGCCCCAATAAGAAGTGGGCGTGGTACGCAGATTTTTCGCCAGATTATTTCCGACTACGATATTAATTTAAGTGTCAATTATGGTTATTGTAGACATAAGATTGCCTAAGTTACAGCTGTTTCAATTTAAAATTTGTATGGGGGCTACGATAAACACTGGGCGTGGTGCGCCCATTTTCTGTGAGCCTAGTTGCTCGTACAATACTAATCCACACCTTAAATCTCGTTGTCCTAGGCTAAATGGTTTGTAAGCTATGGAGCTTAAAATTTTAGTTTAATTCACTCGACTTTGTATGGGAGACCCATGAATGAGTGGGCGTGGCACACTGATTTTCTGCCAGATTTTTGCCGACTACGATATTAATTTAAGTGTCAATTATGGTTATTCTAGACAGAAGATTGCCGAAGTTACAGCTGTTTCAATTTAAAATTTGTATGGAGGCTACGATAAACACTGGGCGTGGTGCGCCCATTTTCTGTGAGCCTAGTTGCTCGTACAATACTAATCCACACCTTAAATCTCGTTATTCTACGCTGAATAGTTTGCATGTTATAACCGGTAACATTTTTTTTAATTTCCGCAACTTTGTATGGGAGACCCAAAAAGGAGTGGGCGTGGCACATTGATTTTCTGCCATATTATTTCTGACTGCCGTGTTAATCTAAGTGTCAATTATGGTTATTCTAGACAGAAGATTGTAGAAGTTACAGCTGTTTCAATTTAAAATTTGTATGGGGGCTACGATAAACACTGGGCGTGGTGCGCCCATTTTCTGTAAGCCTAGTTGCTCGTACAATACTAATCCACACCTTAAATCTCGTTATTCTACGCTGAATAGTTTGCAAGTTATAACCGGTAACATTTTTTTTAATTTCCGCAACTTTGTATGGGAGACCCAAAAAGGAGTGGGCGTGGCACATTGATTTTCTGCCATATTATTTCTGACTACCGTGTTAATCTAAGTGTCAATTATGGTTATTCTAGACAGAAGATTGTAGAAGTTACAGCAGTTTCAATTTAAAAGAAGTACAGACACTTTGTATGGGAGCTACGCTAGAAAGTAGGCGTGGCTCATCCACTTTTGGTGAGGTTATATAGTAGTATAATATAACTCTATGTGCAAAATATTGTTGTCCCAAGTAGTATATTGTGTGAGTTATAGCAAGTTAAAGTTTTTGAAAATTTCGAGGTTAGTCGCTTTGAATGCTTGGTGTGGGCGTGGTTATTGACCGATCATGCCCAATATCAATCCCCTCCGTACCCTTGGATCATAGATTACTTATGCCAAATTTCATCGAAATAGCTCAATATTTACTCAAGTTATCGTGCGAACCAGCCAGGTGACAGACAGACGGACGGACGGACGGACGGACATCGTTAAATCGAAAATTCAATCGACGCTGATCACGAATATATATCCATGTCTATATCTCCGGAGATTCCTTCAAGTGGACACAAACATCTGACCGAAATGAATATACCATGCATATTGCATTATGCAGGGTATAAAAAATTTCTTATTTCTTGACTAAAAACTAGAATAAAAAGATTCTGTGAGTTTTTGTGTCTAATATCTAAATGAGATTTCGGATATTATTAATACCTAGGAAGAAAATATAGTGATCATCAAAGACTCATATATTTAGAAACCGGTTCGAACCGTTTCAAATATTCAAAAAGGGATCCAAAAACTTTAAAATGCTTGGAGTTGCTCCCAAAGAATGCTTTGAATTAAAGGTTGGATATTTCACATTTAATTATTTTTTTGGAAGCAATCCAGTATTTTTCAAAACAGAATTTAGTGAACATTATTTTCTCATGCTTTAAAATGCTATTTGAGTTTTTCTTTAACTGAAAGTAGGGCTGTGCGATTAATCGTTTATTCAACATTTTTGATTAATCATAATATTCGATTAATCAGAATTTTGATTAATCAAAACATTTTTGATTTTTCCTTTAATTTTTATGTTTTTTTTTTGTCTATTTTGTATTGGAAAATATATTATAACTATTTTGAATATTTTATTCGAATAATTTTATTCTGATTAATGAAAATTCAGATTACCAGGTGTACAAGCTTAAATCTGCTGTTTTTCGGTAAAAAAAATTATTTTGTACCTTCCCCATGGCTCGTAAACGTATGGAAATGGCTTGTTGAGTAACACCTACTCCTGTCGTCCTCATCCAAAAGAGCCTGCAAATCATGGTCCTCAACTTTTCTGGGTCTATTTTCACGCTTTTTGTCACTCAAGTTAAAATGGCCTTCTTTGAACAGACGAAACCAGTCTCTGCAAATGGTTTCCGATAGCGCACTGTCTTCACAAGCATTCGATGCTATTCAGCAGCAGGTTTCTTCAAATTGAAGCAAAAAAGTAGAGCTTCCCGCATATGCTCTTTTTCTGGCACAAAACTAGACATGATTTTACGAGGAAAAATGTATGTTGTTGTATGAAATCACTGATGATGTTTACTAATTGATGTAAAGAGGTGTCGAACTCATAAAAAAATGATGCACTAACCCCATTTACGAGCAAACAGCGGATTTAAGCTTGTACATATGGTAATCGAATAATTTCAATTTTGATTAATCGAATAATTGATTAAACAAATTTTTATGA
Organism: Megamerina dolium; assembly: GCA_963854835.1. NCBI lineage: Eukaryota > Metazoa > Arthropoda > Insecta > Diptera > Megamerinidae > Megamerina > Megamerina dolium. Next base: position 2,396,950 of record OY978525.1, read on the forward strand.
TTAATGAAAATTTTTGAACAAATGATTAATCACACATCCCTAATTGAAAGAAAAACAATTAATTAAAGTTCTCAACATTTTAAATTCATTTCCACTAATCAAAAATTTTCATTTTTACACTGAATATAATCTACTCTATGCGATTACTCAATATACTTAGTTACTCAAAGATGAAATATATTCAGATAAATTTTGCGCTGGAAAATTATCTATTGTAAAAGCTCTTTTTGGTAAGAATATTAGCTAAAAGCTTCTAATTTCCGTTTTTATTTTAAAGCTAATTAGCAGGTATTTTTATTATTATTATTGCATTTGACCAGTTTATTTAAAAATTTCTATATTTAATTTTCCAAATAGCGAAGTACATATTAAATTTGTATCACTTTTTTTTTTCAAATACAATGTGATTTAATTTAACTCACTCATCAATTCATAGTTAAATAACTACCAGAACATCACATAACAACAATCCATTACTATTCATCGAGTAATTTAAATAATAATTATTGTATGCATTTACAATATTTTCGAACAACAAATACCCTATGTGCTATCAGCCATTCAGTCCCGTTGGCAATTTGTTGCATTTTACATCTATGGCATATGGTAAATGGTTGAAGTTGTTACCGGTTTGGTTGGACGTACAATTCAAATTGAAATGTTTCGCAGCAAATAATTTACAAAAAAATCTCCTTACAGTCGGCTGGGGCCGACCAAACTATACCCTGCATATGTAGATTTATATATAAAAAGTTTACTCGAATATCCAACTTTTCTTTTATTTCCACTTTTCGAGAAACAATTTTTGCATATACTACTAATTTACACCCGAAATATGGTTGACTTTGACGAAGTAAAAGGATTTTAAGATAATTCCGAGGCTTAGTATGGGAGCTATATAAAAAGTGGGCGTGGCTTACCGCTTTCTAGTAAATCCAATTAATTTTTCCACACCTTAAATTTGGTGTCCTACGTTGAATAGTTTCTAAGTTATGGTGGTTAACATTTTTGTTTAATTTCCTCAACTTTGTATGGGAGCCCCAATAAGAAGTGGGCGTGGTACGCTGATTTTTTGCCAGATTATTTCCGACTACCATATTAACCTAAGTGTTAATTATGATTGTTCTAGACAGAAGGATGCAGAAGTTACAGCTGTTTCAATTTAAAATTTGTATGGGGGCTACGATAAACAGTTGGCGTGGTGCGCCCATTTCTTGTGAGTTTAATTGCTTGTACAATACTAATCCATACCTTAAATCTCGTTGTCCTAGGCTAAATGGTTTGTAAGCTATGGAGCTTACAATTTTAGTTTAATTCCCTCGACTTTGTATGGGAGACCCATGAAGGAGTAGTCCTGGCACACTGATTTTCTGCCAGATTATTTCCGAATACGATATTAATTTAAGTGTCAATTATAGTTATTCTAGCCACAAGATTGCCGAAGTTACAGCTGTTTCAATTTAAAAGAAGTACATACACTTTGTATGAGAGCTACGCTAAAAAGTAGGCGTGGCTCAACCACTTTTGGCGAGGTTATATAGTAGTATAATATAAGTCTATGTGCCAAATATTGTTGTCCCAAGTGGTATATTATGTGAGTTATAGCAAGATAAAGATTTTGAAAATTTCGAGGTTAGTCGCTTTGAATGCTTGGTGTGGGCGTGGTTATTGACCGATCATGCCCAATATCAATCCCCTCTGTACCCTTGGATCATAGGTTACTTGTGCCAAATTTCATCGAAATAGCTCAATATTTACTCAAGTTATCGTGCGAACCAGCCAGGTGACAGACAGACGGACGGACGGACGGACGGACGGACGGACGGACGGACATCGTTAAATCGAAAATTTAATCGACGCTGATCACGAATATATATCTATGTCTATATCTCCGGAGATTCCTTCACGGACGGACGGACGGACGGACGGACGGACGGACGGACGGACGGACATCGTTAAATCGAAAATTTAGTCGACGCTGATCACGAATATATATCTATGTTTATATCTCCGGAGATTCCTTCAAGTGGACACAAACATCTGACCGAAATGAATATACCATGCATATTGCATTATGCAGGGTATAAAAAGCCAACATGCACATCGTGTCCGATTTTATATATATATAACAGTTATATATACAATATATCCTGTATATATGAATAGATTTGTTGAATCTGAGTATAATCACAATTGAGCTCTCACATGCATTTACCAACAAATGCCCAAACAGATTGACTGGCACTGCCTGGCGCTATTCTCATTTCCATTTTTGCCGTTATCGTTTTTGTCATTGTGTTGTTTCTGTAAATCAGGTGTGAATAATTAAAGTGATTAAATTGTGTTACAGCATATTGAGTACGTGTGTATGTGTGTGTGTGTGCTTTGTGTGTTTATGTTCATGTTGTCGCCATATTGACGTGTTAAGAATATAATTGTGGCAATGCGATGGTGTAAGGGATTCGCTTCAAGCTATTGTGGCATGCTGTCGTGCGTAGACAGTAAAAAAAACACACACACATACATGTACACATCGAACATGTACTATGTATGTAATTGTGGTTGTTTAAGAGTTGTTGTTCTTGTTTTATTTTTGTGAACCAAATGAGAATGTTCTTCATTTTATACTTATGGATTATATACATACATGCCCATGAATGGAAGGTAATTATTGAAAAATAAACTGATAATTATTTCAATAATGACTACGAAGTGAGACATGTATAATAGCTTGGATGAATTAAATCAAAAATCGACAATAACGATAATGATTATTGAAAAAAAAAAACAAATTACGAAAAAATCAACTACACCATGACAGACTTTTGTACTGAAGGGGGGAGGCGTGGTTTTCATCCGACAGCGCCCATTTTCAAATGTACTCGCGTATTAATAAAAAAAAGTAAGTTGGCAAGTTTCTCTCCCATTGAAGAGAACATACTTTTGTATGGGAATCAGGTGAAGCCTTCATCCGATTGCGCCTACATTGGAATTTCTTAATTTGTGATCGAATTTAATCATATGCACTGAATTTTAGCTTGATAATTTTATATTTTTGTGCACAATTTGTGAAGCCTAAATTTATATGGGAGTTATTCGGCTTAAATTTTAATATATCTATTACTTGATAAATATAATCGTATGTACTAAGTTTCAGCTTGATAAACTTATATTTTCACTCGCAAAATATGAAAAAGACACCCTCAGCAATATATTTTTGTATGGGAGGCATGTATAATTTTCAGCCGCTTCTGCTCATTCTCTAATAGATGTATTCTGTGATCAGACTACCACTATACACCAAGTTTTAATTCGATAACTTGAGATTTTCATTTGTAAAATGTGAAAACATGCGGTAAACAGTCCACTTTTGTATGGGAGGTAGGAATAGATTTTATCCGTTTAGGCTCATTTTCAGGTGTGTATATTAGTTGTGAAATATAATTGTGCTTTTTCGTGCGTAAAGTGTAATAACATACATTCGAAAGCATACTTTTGTATGGGAGCTATGCGAAATTTTCATCCAATTATACTAATTTTCGAATATTTATATCAATTCTGTGATAAAACTTCAATATTTTCAGTTTCAGTTCAATTGCTTTTAATTTTCGTCCGTAAAGTGTAATAACATACATTCGAAAGCATACTTTTGTATGGGAGCTATGCGAAATTTTCAGCCAATTATGCTAATTTTCGAATATTTATATCAATTCTGTGATAAAACTTCAATATTTTCAGTTTCAGTTCAATAACTTTTAATTTTCGTCCGTAAAGTGTAATAACATACATTCGAAAGCATACTTTTGTATGGGAGCTATGAGAAATTTTGAGCCGATTGTAATAATTTTTTAATATTTATATACATTATGTGATAAAACTTCACTTTAAATTGATACAATATTTAGCTCCATGCAAAAGAATTGAATTTATCGAATTTTACTTATTCGCTTCTCCAATGTAACGCCATCTAAAGTTAATTTCTTTTCAAAATTCCTTTTAAGTGAATACATTTATTATTTAAAGCTTTTTCCTTACACTTTATTAAATATGTATGCGCTTTTTTCTGTTTTTTTTTTTACTTCTATTTGAAGATTGTGTAAAAAGTTTTCTTACAAGCTGTTGTAATTAAAAATAATGTACGCTGCACTTTCAATAGCATCAACCATCTTTGTTAAGGGGACATTTTCTCAGATGGGGTTTCTTCGTGTAGATAAGAAATATTTGTAAAAACTCGTAACGATTTCTTAATTTAACTTTGCATAAGAAGTGCAACAATATAATAACATTTATCATTCAATCTAACTCTTTGATAACAACTAGGATCTGTCATTGACCTATGTCAATAAAAAGAAAAATAGAAAAACTAGCTTTGTTTCTCTCCCTTGCACTATGTCTCTTTCATATTATAGTATGTATATGCCACATTCAAATTAGCATCAATTGCAAATTTTTAACAAGCGTGAAAACAAATTTCGAACAACTCAATTTTCATCGTGTACATGATATTCTTCTTTAGCTTTTCTTTCTTTCCTATTATGTCTTTGTTTTTTTTTTTGTCTTAAACTACACTTTGCAGATTTTTTCTATAGAGTTTCTTCACTTCTAATACCAAAGGACACCTTCTACAAGTTAAATGAGCAACATTTATAAAAAGTAGGTAGAAGTAGTAATTGTAATAAAGCAACAAGAATAAAAAGGGTGAGTGGGAGTTAAGCAAGTATTTACAGAACAAAAAATAAAACAACAACAATGAAACTACTACAACAGAGTTGACATGCAATTCTGTGCACTATAACAGATGTGGGAGCAATTTTAGTATAAAAGACGAGAAGTTTCTCTAAAACAATGTCTTCTTGTTGTTGTTGTTGTTCTTTCTTTTTCATGTAACAATGGGGTGTGACCAAGTGTTTTACTTTCAACATTTTCTTGTTAATTGTTTGAACATTTTCAAAATTTTTGCTCTACTTACGATCTGCTTACTTACTCGCTTGTCTTTTGCTGGTAGTTATTGCAAGGTAGTATATGTGGAAGAAAAATGTAAATGGGTGAAAAATAGAAATAAAAAAAATAAAAAATAAAAATAAAAGAGCAACTTTATATACGAATTGAAGAGTTTATTAAATTATTATATTATATATACGGGGGCGGTCCCAGAACTACCCGACCTGATATATAGATGGCGGCAGTAGTTTGAAAAAAAATTACTTTGGTGAAAAGTGGCAACCTTATAAAACATATGTTTTAAGTTTCAAGGTTGTCACGTTGTTTAGTATTTTTGTTTTTTTTGGAACCATCGAAAGTTAACGACCTCAATGAATTTGTAAATATGGAAAAAATTTGTCACCGTTATGTAATTCAATACTTTCATTTGAAAGGTCTACCAAAGGCTTGTAATCGACGCATACTAACATACAATATGTAAGTAAGTATAAGTATGTGACGCGTATATAGAGGGTGGTGCCAGAACTACCCGACCTGACATATAGATGGAGGCAGTAGTTTGAAAAAAAATTACTTTGGTGAAAAGTGGCAACCTTATAAAACATATATTTTAAATTTCAAGTTAAGAAAGTTAACGACCTCAATGAATTTGTAAATATGGAAAAAATTGGTCACCGTTATATAATACAATTTGAATATTAAAGCCGAACTAGATTCCACTCTGGGGGAGTTTGCTCCTTCGTTGACGACCATATAATATTGGGTGGCAGAGTTTAAACGAGGTCGTACGACCTGCCAAGACGAACACCGTAGTGGTCAATCAATTGAGGTGACCACGTCAGAAACGGTTAAGAAAATCCACAGAAAGGTATTGGATGATCGCCGGCTGAAGGTGCGTGAGCTAGGTGAAATTACAGGCTTTTCAAAAAGTACTATATATCATATATTGACCGAAAATTTGGAGATGAAAAAGTTGTGTGTAAGATGGGTGCCGCGTTTGCTCACAATATAACAAAAACAACGTCGTGAAGATGTTTCTATAGAGTCTTTAGCGATGTTTCACAGTAATAAAGCCGAGTTTTTGCGTCGATTCGTAATCATGGATGAGACATGGATCCACCACTTCACTCCTGAGACAGAGGAGCAGTCAAAACAGTGGACTGAAAGGGGAGAATCGTGTCCAAAGAAGGCGAAGACAGTTCCATCTGCAGGCAATGTTATGACGTCTGTGTTTTTGGAATGCATTTGGGATAATTTTTATTGATTATCTTCAAAAAGGAAAAACAATCAACGGCGAGTATTATTATGCTAATTTGTTGCAGCGTTTAAGTGGTAAAATTAAAGAAATAAGGCCATATTTGGCAAAAACGAAAGTGTTGTGTTCATCAAGGCAATGCACCAGTTCACACATCCGCTATTGCGTTGGCCAAAATCAATGAGTTAAAGCTCGAATTGCTTCAGCACTCACCGTATTCGCAAGATTTAGCTTCTTCGGATTATTTTCTATTTCCAAATTTGAAAAAATGGCTTGATGGTAGAAGATTTGCAAACAATGAAGAGGTGGAGTCTGCGGTAGATGGCTATGTTAATGAACTAGACAGTTCATACCATAAACAGGGTAGTGTATAGAGCTAAAAGGAGATTATGTTGAAAAATAAAGAAAAATCTTCCCAAATTTGTTGTTTCCTTTGTTAGGTCGGGTAGTTCTGGGACCGCCCTTATATATATTATAGTAGATCTGTGTATGTGTATGTGATTCCTATTTTTCATATGCGAAAAACTGTTGTGATCATATTGAGCAGCTCTAATATAATTCTATTTACAAATGGCCATCCCTAAAGGATGAGTACATAAATGCAAGTAAAGCTTGCATTGTTTTTTTCCTACATAAATTCATTGCAATATTAATCATTTAATATTGCAAATGTCCATCAATTAATGTAAAATAATATTTCATATACCATACTCATACATACATTGATATTATATGTCATTTTCATTTTCATATACAATCTATCAACATTGTCTGTACATTTTCAACATTTTATTTACATTCAAACAATATATAATTAAAGGGCAAATATGCATAACAAGAGCATCTACATTAAATAAATACCATACATATGATAGAGTTATGCAAATAATAAGTGTACATATACTCCTGCATATGCAATTTATAGGAAAAAAAAAATATTATAATTTTAATTATGAAGTCGTTGTATAGTCGCTTTTTGCTGGCATTGAAATGCTTTAATTTTGGCATAAAAGTGTTATTAATGAATGCATATTTTAAATGTTTGTATTTTTTATTTAATTTTCTGAATTATTGCATATTTTTAGGCTGTTGAAAAAAATGCTTCGTTGCAATCTTAGATCTACTCCACTAAGAGCTAAAGAGAAAGAGAAAAGAATAATGACAAATGAAAAAAAAAAACAAAAAAAAAAAAAATGCCATAAAATAATAATCCTCTTTAATCAACCGCAATTAATTTATGAGATTTTTCAAAGTTTTACCAATAAGTTCGTCTGCGGTTGAGAATCTCAATAAAAGGACTACAATGTTAAATATACACATACAAACTTATATATGTATATGCACACGTACGTCTCATATATACGATTTTTTTTACGACGTATTTTAATAACAATAAAACCTATAAAAGCAGTAAAAGTTGAAATAAATAAAAAGAATTTCCTCAAGAAAATGCGCTATATGCTTTTAGGCGCCAAACAAACAAAAATTCACTATTAGTACTCTTACGCTATATATGTACGAGTATATGCGGTTCAGCCTTTTATTGTCTTGGGAATGCTATGCGTAGATGCGTGAGTGATCAAAAAGTGTATTACTTTTATGGAAATTTTTTGTATATATATTTATGTATGTACCGAGTATGTATTTATATCTTTTAATGAAATGTCACATATAGCATACAAAATATATATATTTAAATACTCTCATTGCTATTGTTAACGCATAAAATGTAAATCTCTTGGCTCGTCAGTGAGTATATTTATACAAATATAAGTCATTAATGTAGGTGGTTAGAATAATACTAGTTGCTTTAACTTAAACAACATTTAAATGTTTCATTTTACAATGTTTCAGATACAATGTGTAGTTTTTTGTAGGTAGGTAGGTTGAGTGGTTGTCTGTCGACGCACCTAGACCTATTAAAGGTTCATTGTGATAACGGGAGTTTTATCCCTTACCCAATTGGGTCCTCTTTGAGCCAACTTGTGGATTTTAGAAATAACACTAACTTTGTTAGTTATATTTTCGCAACCTCTGAGACGCCACCAAGAAAAGCCGTTCCGAATGCAGTGAGTCTCTTCTACCCATAGCCTGGCATCCGTACAGGAGATGCTCCACTGTTTCTTCTTCCTCTATCTGTCTTGGCAGCCTCTGCAGTAGTCTTAAAAAGGTGCCCCTAGTCTATTCGCGTATCTTTCAAGAAGGCAGTGTCCTGTTAGAACCCCAATTGTCATTCTAATGTCCTGCCTGTTCAGTTTCAAAAGGCCGATTTTAGTCCCGCCTGTAGTCAAAACACCATTCTTGACAATAGAGAGGGCCTCCTTTATGGCTATGACTTCAGCCTGAAATACACTGCAAAGATCTGGTAGACGGAAGACTACATTGGCGCTTAACGCTTCCGAATATACGCCTCCTCCCACTTGACCCTTCAGTTTGGAGCCGTCCGTGAAAATATTGTCTTTGTTCTTGCAGTCCATCCCAGTCGTTATCTCAGTCTTCTATCGTTGGGAATGTTATAGTGAAAGGCTTGTTAAGGAATATTGCCGACGAGTTGCAATAGTCGGTGGTGCTGGGTATGAATGGAGAATTGTCTAAGATGGATGAGTGGCTAATAGAGAAGATTCCCTAAGGCTTAAGGCCGTTTTTTGTAAGAGAAATTCAATTTTCAATACATAGAACATCATTAAGTGATATTAATGGAATCATCAGTGAATTTTTCATTCATTTTTATAATGCTCTTAATAGTTTCTTGCTTATAAATTTATATCAAATATTATAAACAATATCTAATAGTTGTTGTTGTAAAGAAAAGTATCACATCTCTTACTTTAAATCACTCAGAATAAATGTTGCATTGTTAATTTTAATTCTTATTCCCAACTGTTTGTACTAATTGCAAGTAACCCAATCTATTAGTATATAAATCATTTGTTTTCTTCCAACTGAAATACTACAAACACACACATATAATATGAGTATAAACTATTTGCATGTATTCCTGTTGATTGGACAAATCTCCAGGTAATAAATTAGGATATATTAATAAGCACACACACACACACATACACACACATTGCCTTTTTTGGGGGCATTTCTAACATGAGACATAATATTTTTCATATAAACTATGACTTAGACTATTAATTTGACTTTCATTTTCTTAGGTATATATGGAAATTTGTCCATTATTCAAAATTAATTTAAACTTTATACATTCCATTGGTAGAATTTAATATGAACTCTAACCATGTGTATGCAGCAAAGGTTAAACGTTATTCAAATGGTAATAATAATTATAACAATATAAATCTGTAAGCTCATTCATTATTATTTTCTTTGTTATACATACATAATAACACAAATATATATTTATATATTATATGTAATTATTATATGGTATAATGTTATATAAATATTATTTAATATTTTAATTATTATTTATGATCATTTCAACATTTCAAAAGCATGAATTCATACAATTATATACATAATACTACTGCTACGTCATACTTTTACTAAGTAAGTGTGTATTAAAGTATAAAACTGCATTTGATATGTATACGTATACAAGTATTTTGTTTATTTGTTATTGTTGCTATTTATTGTTGTCTCTCACACATTTTTTGTTATCATTATATTATTTTTTTTTTTCTGCCTGATACTATAAATTGAAATATAATTCATTTGCATTTGCATTTCATTATTATTAGGAACTTTATTGAATCGTTATAAATCAGTGTTCATACAATATTGTTTATTTTTTTTTTTACAAATAATTAAATACATTTTTACATATTTATTTATAGTCAATGTACAAGTACATATGTATTTATATCAATTTGTTATGAAATTATTTAATTAGTGCCAAATGATACTATAGAATCAACCAGCTAGTTAATTAACAAATCGGCCTAATTGCAATTGAATAGTGATAATTTTGCAAAAAATCAAAATTACAAAATTACAAAATTATATTCTGATGGCTGGTAGTGATTTCAAAATAGTGGTTCCCAATATTATGGCCCAAAAAAAAAAAATATACAAGTCTTCACCATTTATTTATGAGCATTAGAATTGAAGTATTATGCACTTTTTTCCAAACCTAGTATACTCTTCTACAAACTAATTTCAATATTTTATACAGCAAATTCACTTTTTTATAAACCAAATATACTTTTTTATATATCAAATAAACTTACACACCTAATTCATTGTCTTATAAACCAAATTATTAATTTTTAAGATCAAATTCAACATTTACAAATGTTTTTCTTTTTTTTGCAAACCAAATTATTCTTAAATTTAAGAATCGCTATAACTCATTGAATACATAGAGGGTGATCAAGGTAATGCACAGCTATTCGTGGTATAGATGTAATTAGAAAAAAAAAATTAAAATTAAAAAAAAAAATAATAATAATAATGATAACTAAAAAACTCTGATAAATATTTTACTAATAAAACTATTATCTTAAACGATTTGTCAAAGCCCACTAACATTGATCGTATAAATATTTTGAAACATACAATTTTAGTTTTTTAGTCTTTTAAACAAAAATATGTTAAAAATGACGTTTTAACAATTCATTTTGATTCAATACATCAAAGCATTTTTTTTTAATAAAAATTGAATAAATGGTAGATATTTTTCAACACCTAAAAGAATGCAATGCAAAGTGTCAAGAATTGGGGGAAATTGTATTTTTTTTAATTAAGAAAATTTCAAAAATTTTGAAAATTTCTAAACAAAAGATTTCTAATTTCAAAAGAAAACCCACATAATGATTGTCTTTATAAATATTTTCTAAAATTGAAGAGTCTTTGAAAATAATCAAACTAAAATATTACTAGTCTCAAAGGAAATTGGTTTTTATAATATTTCTTTGACCAAGAATTTTCAAAATTAAAATGTTTTGGAAAGTAATGAAACTAAAACTTGACTAATTTCAGGGGAGAATTACTTTTATGGTATTTTAAATAAAAAATTTTCAAAATTGAAAATAATATTACAAAATTGTGATATTTCCAAAAAATATTTTTTCAATATAGTTCATAATATAATATTCACCGAGATTTTTTGATATTAGAATTTGATACCTGAATTTCGAAACTCAACTTTAAATTTGTTTATTTTTTTTTAACCAAAACTTATACTAAAGATTTTTTTTCACCCTAAATGTATGCAGAAATTTAGAGAAATTCATTAAAGTAAAAAAAATCGAAATATATTTATTAATATCATTTTTATGCCAAAACTAAAATATTTCAATAAAAATACTTTCTTTTTTTCCAAATAATAATTGAGTTCTTATGACCTTAATATCCATTAGAAAATATACGTTTATTTTTTTGGTAAAAATTGCTTCTAAAAATTTTTTATCATCTCAAAAGTATGCAAAAATGTAAATAAAATTAATAAAAATTCGGAAAATTTGAAATATACCTTTGATAATATCACTATTATTCCAAAATTTAAAGATTTCAGTAAAAAAATTTAAGTTTTGTGAAACCCATTTTTTTTAAAATTTGCGAAGGAACTTACTCACCCTAAAAGTATAGAATTGTAAAGAAAATATTCCAAAACTAAAGCATTATAATTCCAAATTTCATGATTTTATTTTTGTATTATCAGTGTCGGTGCACCCTGTATAATTTTAATACGTGATATACTTTTTGCTCGATTTGCTAATTTCAACAAAGTTTTTATTTAACAATTTGTTTATTGTTATTATGTTGCTATTGTTTTATAATATTATTATTTTTTTTTTTTTTATAATTTTGAATAAATCTAAAAAAAAAATTGTAAATTTATATGCGCCTATATGTGTGTGCTAAGCCTATAGTAGGTAGATATTTATGTGAAAATTAAGTAAAAATTGATATAAATCAACTAAGTTGCACGATATTTGTATATTACATATGTATATACATATTTGTATATAGTATACATATGTGTTTATGCATAGATACATATATACATATGTGTATTTATGATGAAAATATGAATACACAAATTGTAATAAAATTATAAAACTTTGTTTGCTTTGAAGCAATTTATTGAATTGGTTTTCACTTTTCGTTCATTTCATATATTCTTGATAATTTTCAGTTTTCTACATTTTCTGCTAGTCACTCCATTGAGGCAATAAATAAACGATAAACCGAAATGAGTTCTCACTTTAATTTGATGATTTATTTACATATCTTACCCACTACCACTGCCAATGGCATGGCACTATTTGCTTAGCCACTTCTTCTACAGTGAGTGAAATATGTAAGTTATTGTTTTTTTTTCGTTCGTTTGTTTGTTTGTTTATTTTTTCTTTTGTGGGTGTATATACATATATATATATATATATTTATATTTTACCTCTGCCCTTCTTTATATGTATGTAATATACATATGTGCATTCATTGAGGGAACATAAAATTTCACTTACCATAATAAATTTGCTTGAAGACTGTGTAAACAAAATCATTCGCTTTCTTTCAATTTAACACATACATATTACATGTAAATTTCATATATGTACTACTACATATGTACATATATGATACAATATAACAACAAGAACTTTTGGACTTATCCATTCACTAATGTTCATATAATGCCGAAGTTATGTTTATATACTTTTATCAGTATGTATAAACATGTATCCGGATGTATGTATATATGCAAAACAATTTTATATTTTTGCACGTTCTAAATGTGCATCATTTCCGAAAATATTATACTATGCGAGTACGTTTGATTATGTGAAGATAACTATATTTTCATTCATATACTCGTATGTAGTATTTAATAAGTTTTAAGAAATTGTTTAGGCAATATTTTGCACGTATAAGCATTTGCTTATATTGATAAATGCATACTCGTATATATAAAGGGTCATATTTCGATGTTTCTGACGATTGTGTCTTGCTCAAAAGTAATTCACTTAAATTCCATGGCCAACTTAAAATCTACCCATAAAAGAATGAACTTAAAAATACCTAAAAATCGACGATGCAATCACTGAACCAAGCAATGAATGATTTCGCTATATGTTTGAATTCAATCAGACTTTTTATTTTTTAATTTTCTCTAGTATTTAGTGGACATGTGAAAAGAACTATTCCACTATATAGTATATATTGTATAAATATCAGTATTATATGCGCACAAAGTAGTTAAAATATTTGAAGATTATAGCTTAAAATGGAAAATGTCACAATGCGAACGCATAAAACAAATATCAAATCATTTAAATCAACAGCACGATTTGACAAATGTGCCAACTACAAAATATGTACCAAACATATACTGTATTATATATTGTACACACATACATTCATACATCTATGTTATAGTCAGATATATGCAACACATATAGTTGCTAGATATGTTATATATATATCTACAATGCCAAAAGAAGATGTGCAACTTGCCAAAAAAAAAAAAAAACAGAAATGTATGTACGAGTATATCAATGAATGTGGGTGCTCATATGTAGTCATATGTATGCTTACATGCATACAATTCTAAATACATAGAAAATGTCAATAGCCCAATTCGAACAGCACATGACTTACGAGCAAACAACAAGTATTATAATAGTTCACTGACATTCATAATACACTTACTTAACTTATGACCCACAAAAAAAAAAAAAAAGTCACAAATATATTGCAAATAGTATGTAGTAGTAGTAGTTTCATACTCTTAGTATGTATATACATGCTAGTTAATGGAAAATATTCTTAGAATGAGTGTAGTTGCAACATCCTAAATATAATTTATGTTATGTATATACATTCATTTATGTACATACGATCAGAAATATCATAGTCTATATCACATATAAATTTTATTATGGTAAACATCACTAGAGTCGCATATACGAGGGCTGTCCCAGAACTAACCGCCTCAACAAAGAAAACAACAAATTTGGGAATTTTTTTTTTTTTATTTCTCAACATAATCTCCTTTTAGCTGTATACATTTTTCCCAGTGATATTCTATAGCTTCGATACCCTATTTATGGTATGAAGTGTCTAGGTCGTTAAAATAACCATCTACCGCAGACTCCAACTCTTCATTGTTTTCATATATTCTATCAGCAAGCAATTTTTTCAAATTTGGAAATATAAAATAATCTGAAGGAGCTAAATCTGGCGAATAAGGTGCATGCTGAAGCAATTCGAGCTTTAACTCATTGATTTTGGCCATCGCAATAGCGGATGTGTGAACTGGTGCATTGCCTTGATGAACACAACACTTTCGTTTTTGCCAAATATGACCTTATTTCTTTAATTTTATCACTTAAACGCTGCAACAAATTAGCATAATAATACTCGCCGTTGATTGTTTTTCCTTTTTGAAGATAATCAATAAAAATTATCCCAAATGCATTCCAAAAACACAGACGCCATAACATTGCCTGCAGATGGAACTGTCTTCGCCTTCTTTGGACACGATTCTCCCCTTTCAGTCCACTGTTTTGACTGCTCCTCTGTCCCAGGAGTGAAGTGGTGGATCCATGTCTCATCCATGATTACGAATCGATGCAAAAACTCGGCTTTATTACTGTGAAACATCGCTAAAGACTCTATAGAAACCTCTTTACGACGTTGTTTTTGTTCTATTTTGAGCAAACGCGGCACCCATCTTACACACAGCGTTTTAATCTCCAAATTTTCTGTGAATATACGATGTGTAGGACTTTTTGAAATGCCTGTAATTTCACCTAGCTCACGCACCTTCAGCCGGCGATCATTCAATGCCATTTTTTGGATTTTCTTAACCGTTTCTGTTGTGGCCACCTCAATTGGTCGGCCACTACGGTGTTCGTCTTGGCAGCTCGTACGACCTTGTTTAAACTCTGCCATCCAATATTTTCTGGTCATAAACGAAGGAGCAGACTCCCGCAGAATCTAGTTCGGCTTTAATATTCGTTGGACTGAGACCTTTCGAATGAAAGTATTGTATTACATAACGGTGACCAATTTTTTCCATGTTTATAAATTCACTGAGGTCGTTAACTTTCGATGGCTCCAAAAAAAAAAAATACTAAACAACGTGGCGCCTTGAAACTTAAAACATATCTTTTGTAAGGTTTCCACTTTTCACCAAAGTAATTTTTTTTAAACTACTGCCGCCATCTATATGTCAGGTCGGGTAGTTCTGGGACCGCCCTCTTTGTACGCCCACATACTTACACTTACTTACATATTGTATGTTAGTATGTGTCGATTACAAGCCTTTGTTAGCTTTAGAATAAAGCTGTATTCGTATAACCGTTAGTGTGGTGGTATTACATATTTAACAAATACTTTTTATACTATAAATAGATACATATAGTACTATCTGGTCAATATATTGCAATATTGTTCAAGAAAGTTTTACTACTGAATAGTTTAATTGCCAAAAATTACAAATTACTCGTACATCAAATTTCATCATCAAGAATTTCATAAGATTGAAGGAAATTCTTGGCATTTTCAGAGCAAAAGGGAGGGTTTACAGTTTGATAAATAAATTGAGTGTTTTCGATAGAGCGAATATTCACATGCAAGTAGTGTAGATGATAAACAAAATTTCTCAGCAATAAAATAAAAATCTGAAATAATTTTAAAAAACAACGATTTCAAGAATAATGATTATTTAGAGCAAAGAAAAAAAAAAATAAAAAGAAAAGACATCGAAAAATAACTCTATTGTAGTCGAAAAATTCTATCAATTACAGGTGAGCCTTCTGAGTTAATCGGTACACACCAGGGAGGTGTACCACAATTTTCCACCTTCTGAAATAATTTTACAAAGAACAATTTTAAGAATAATGATTATTTAGAGCAAAAAAAAAAAAAAACATAATAAAAAAAACAACGAAAAATAACACTATTGTATTCGAATAATTCGATCAATTAGAGGCAAGTCTTCCAAGTTAATCGATACACACTAGGGGGGGGGGCTGTATCACCTTCTAGCACTTAACGCAGTATAATGATATGGGTATCAAACGAAAGAGAAAAATCGTAGCAATTCAGCAAAAATACTACTTTAACATTTTTCTGAAGAAAATAAATATTTTAATTTATCCTTGAATATCCTTGAAGAAAAAACATATATTCAAAAAAAAAAATTTTAAAAGCTATATTAAAAATTTATATTCACAAAATTTTCGAGCAAAAAAAAAAAAAAAACAATACAAATTAGAATATAATTACATATCTTTGTTTTTCTGTGGAAATTGCTTATAATGGATACATTTCCTAATTTTAACTTTACTTATAGTTATAGGTACTTGTATCATTTAGTACATATCACTGATGCTCCATATTTTCAAAGATAGTAATCAGACGCTTCAATTCCAATTTATTTTCCCCTTTTCTTTTCATTTACAATAACGTCTAAATGTTGCAATTAATGTTGCAATTGTATATGTTTAGCATCATTTGTTCTGAATGTGAAGGTAATCAATGCATGCTGAATACTGTACATCTTCATATCATACTTAATAGGGTTCAGAAATGTAGCGAAATACATATATGATATACCATATGCTGTTGTTGTTGTTTTCAATAAACTAGCTATTCACCAATGCATGATTGCTTAGATTCATACGAGTACATTCGAATGTATATCAATGCATATGGTATGTATGTGCTGTCGAAAGCTCTAAAACAGCAATGCTAGTTTTGTTTAAATACGATCTATTGATATGTCATAAATTTCCTTTATTTGATATTAAGCAGAATTAATTGTCCTAAGGTAAAATAGGGGAAAAATAAATCTTCGAGTATAAAATGGAACCATTCAGATAGGGGAAAAATACATCTTCGAGTATAAATTGAAACTAGGGACAAATTCAAAGCGAAAATTCTTCATTGAAGTGAAAAATAAGTTATAATATAACAAAAATTACATCCAAAATTTCTAAGACGACAAATTTTTGTCATAATTCACATTGAGCTCTTGAGATAAAACTCAACAAAAATTAAACGATTGCTCCGAATATATTCGCTGATATTATATATGCGCCTATGTATGTACTATAATGTAAATTCAAATATAAAATATTTGTAAATATTCAAGAAAGTAAGAGTATTCAATGAAGTTGCATACTGCATACCATATTTAAGTTGATTGCGTTGTCAATAATATCGCTAGTAATCATGTGATGTGATACGTGCGTTTTCAAATGTACAGATACTTCTCTATTTATAGTACTTGCATGTGTAAATATAGAGTAATTCACAATGTGGAATGGTAAATACAATATTTGAAATAAAAAAAAAAAATAAGAAAATGAATTGACATATTTTCAAAATCGAATCTATGAGGAAATACATACATAAATACAAAAGCAAAAACAACCGTACGATAATGTTCTTTATCAGCAAGCGTGATAAATATTTAATTTCATTTTCTTGAAATTTTATGCAAACATCAAATCTGTAGGGCAGCTCTGCTAAAAGAATGAAAAATGAAAATTTGAGGAAAATATTGAAGCAAACGAATTAATGGATTTTAGTTGCACATTTCACTGATTTAAAGACAATTCCTGAGAAATGATGTGATGATTTGTCAATTTTCAGGTGTTTTCAAGTTCATTTTGTAGGGGAGCTGCCCTAAGTTTTAAAGATAGAGAACGAAAATGTTCAGAAAAAATGTTCCACAATAAAATCTACAGGCGGTTGGTTATATATTTTACTCTTTTAGGGGCAATTTGGGAGCAATGGTACCAAAATTTATTGAGAAGTCGTCAATTTTGTAGGGCAGTTTCTCTAAGAGGTACAGTTAGACGGTAAGAGTGTTACAAAAAACACTGAAAAGTTAAAATAATGGAAGTCGGTCATAGATAATGTACCTCTAGGGGTAATCTGTGTGGGACGTAGCTCAGTGGTTAGTGCGTTGGCCTTTTAATATGTAAGTCATGGATTCAAACCTCGGCTGAAGCACAATTTTAATATCAAAAATGCTTTTCTTTCGAACGAAATCCTCATGTCGGTAAGCAATTGGCAATTCGTCCGGCAGTAACAGAAAAAGCTCCTAAAAGTTCTCTGTGACAATGCACAGAAAAGGTGATGCCACAGGGTTTTGTCATTCGGAACCGGCTAATATACGAGGGCAGTCCCAGACCTACCCAGTAGTAGTTTGAAAAAAATTACTTTGGTCAAAAGTGGCAACCTTTTAAAACATATGTTTTAGGTTTCAAGGCGCCACGTTGTTTAGTATTTTTTTTTTTTTTTTTGAGCCATCGAAAGTTAACGTCCTCAGTGAATTTGTAAACATGGAAAAAATTGGTCACCGTTATGTAATTCAATACTTTCATTAGAAAGGTCTCTGTCCAACGAATATTATAGCCGAACTAGATTCTTCTCTAGGGGAGTCTGCTCCTTACTCCTTGCGCCACGCCAGAAACTGTTAAGAAAATACATAAAATGGTATTGGATGGTGAAATTACAGGCATTTCCAAAAGTGCTATACATCGTATATTGACCGAAAATTTGGAGATGCAAGATGCGTGCTGCGTTTGCTCACAATAGAACATAAAACACCAGTTCACACATCCGCTATTGCGATGGCCAAAATCAATGAGTTAAAGCTCGAATTGCTTCATTACATACCTTATTCGCCAGTTTTAGCTCCTTCAGATTATTTTCTATTTGAAAAAATGACTTGATGGTAGAAGATTTGCAAACAATGAAGAGGTGGAGTCTGCGGTATTGCTATTGCTATTTTAATGAGCTAGACAGTTCATACTATAAACAGGGTATCGGAGCTATAGAATATCACTGGGAAAAGTGTATAGAGCTAAAAGGAGATTATGTTGAGGAATAAAGAAAAATTTTCCCAAATTTGTTGTTTTCTTTGTAAGGTCGGGTAGTTCTGGGACCGCCCTAGTACGTAGGTCTCTTCTAATACTGTGCGAACATTTAACACGCACAACAGTTCTGCAAGAAAAGCTAGACCAAAGAACCCTTCGGGGCTTATGAGTGCCATATATTCATTTATTTATTTTTTTAGATGCAATTTGAGAGTAGTGAGATTTTAATTTATTAGAAAATGACAATTTTGAAGGAGATCCTCTTATAGGGGTAGAGATGGAAAAAAAAAAATGTTTCGAAAAAATGTTGTGGTGGAAAAATTATAAACATCTAGTTATATATTTTACACCTCAGAGCATTTTGGGAGTGATGTGAGTGAAAATTAACGGAAAACATAAATTTTTGTAGGGCAATCCCTCTAAAAGATAAGAGTGGAGTATAAGTACATTAAACAAGTTTTTTTTATCGGGGAAAAACTAATGGAGATCGAATGGAGACTTTATCCCTTTAGGGTTATTCTGTGTATTTTAATAAATCTTTCAATTTTCTTCATACATTTCAATATTAGAGACAAAATATGACCTACCGAAGTCAAACTAACACCGGATTATAATTCAGCGACCACAAATAGAATAATTTATGCAATCCCATGGACATGATCGTTCATGTTTCATGGTAATTATACATGAAGAATGTGGTGAGGGCATTAAAAATGAAATATACTGATATCTGAGACATCAGGAGTAGAAAAAATACAACAACTAGGAATAATAACATCAATATTTTTTCGAAAATGAACTGAATTTGAATGAAAATATTTTCTTCAAACTGTCAATATTTTTCTTATTATTGATACATTCTATTTGCATATTTGAATATAGGTCTCCACTTGCAGTAAACGCATGGAGTCTGTAATTTGACAATATTGCATTGCAAATGCATGTATCAATTGAGCAATGAATTGGTTTTGTTGATATTTGATTCTTTTCATTTTGTTTATCAACATTTTTTTTTTGTTTTCTTATCATGTACGTATATCTTGAATCGTTTCATGATTTTCAATTCGTTAACAAAGTAAATCAATGCACTTCTATTTTCCACATCATACATACACATATTAAAGCACAATAGAAGAAATGAAGTAAGGAAGGAAGGAAGGAAGGGGAAGGTAGATAGAGAAATATCATCGAAGTTTAACTGCAAACGACAGAAAAAAGAAATTGTTCTATGGCAATGCAGCACGTCAGTTTGAACACATATGTGTGTGTGTGTGTGTGTGTTGGTGATACTAATCGAACTTGGCATTTTTTTGTTTTTATGCAACTTACCACATTTAATGGTACATGAATACAATACACATGCAGAGATATTTGTTCAGCTCACCAACGGGAGGATGCAATGAATAAACAAAAAAATAAAAAAAAAACAAAAACACAACAAAAATTCACTTTTAGAATAGGCTTGACTAAAGGCATTCGGTTGTCGTACACCACGTAACATCATTGTGTATACGTGTATCGGTTGATCCTTTTTGTTTTACATAAGAACTGCGTTGTGGATGTGTGTGTGTGCGTGTGTGTGTGCGTGAGTGAGTTGAATTTAAATGAATTTCTGTTATTGCTACCGTTTCTGTTGTTGTTGTTGTTGTGATTGGTTGTTTTCATTGTAATGCCAACCAACTGATAGTGAAGGTGCTTAGCAGCCTAACTGCTAGTAGGCTGATTTGTTTAGTTGTTGTTATTTGGTGTTGTTGTTGTTTGGTGTTGTTCTTCTTCTTTCGATTTTTAGAGGTTTTCGTTATTCACATTTGATTGGTTTCCATTGAAAATGCATAAATGACATTTTGAGAGGAAATTTCGCGTCGTATACGTTGATTGGCAATTTTTGCAAAATTTGAATTTCACGTATGTAAACACTAAGGTCCTTGATTTACTAAGCTATGCGAATAGATGCATTTGTAAAGGGCACACACACACACACACACACACACATAGATCTATGCAACATGCAACATATCTACATTGAACTGTTGGTGAAACATGAATGGACCCAAGTTACTTGGATTGCATAGAAATATAAGATCTAGTAAAAAGAAATCCATTATTTTTGCATTAAATTGAAGCTTTTATTTAGCATAGTTGGAATGATCAGATTTAGTTCAAAAATGCACCGTTTTGTTTGATAACTTGTTGCCATTTGGATGGGGTATTTTCATAATGCCACTCTCATAGAAACTCTCGTCCCTATTGGCAAAAAACTGCGACACTCGATTTTCACAAGCTTCTTTTGAGGCGCATTTTTTACCAGCAAAATTATTCGCCATGCACAGGAACAGGTAGTAATCACTTGATGCCAGGTCCGGACTATAAGATGGATGCATAAGAACCTCCCAACTAAGTTCCCGGAGCTTCTGGCGAGTCACTATCAATGTGTGTGGCCTGGCGTTGTCCTGATGGAATACAATTCCTCTCCCATTGGTCAAAGTTGACCGCTTCTGGGTGATTGCTTCCTTCAGACGGTCCAATTGTTGACAGAACAGGTCCGAATTAAGAGTTTCACCGTAGGGGAGCAGCTCATAGTAGATGATTCCCTGCCAATCCCACCAAACACATAGCAAAACCTTTCTGACCGTCAATCCTGGCTTGGCCACCGTTGGCGCCGGCTCACCGCGATTCGTCCACGATCGTTTTCGCTTGACGTTGTCGTGAGTGATCCATTTTTCATCACCAGTAATTATCCGCTTCAGAAATGGATCGATTTTGTTGCGATTCGCAGATGGAAATTCGGCCCATTGCGTTAACTCGTGTGGCACCCATATATCGAGCTTCTTTTTGCATACAGCCTTATTTAAATGGTTCCAAACGGTTTTTTGTGTAATGTTTAGCTCCTAGGCAATAGAAACAGTGCTTACATGATGGTAAGACTCAACGATTTCCATTATTTTATCGATATTTTCGACAATTGGCCTTCCAGAGCGTGGTGCATCTTTGACATCCAAATTGCCGGAACGGAATCGACGAAATTGCACGTGATTAACTGTTACAGTATCAGGACCATAAACACTATTCACATTTTCAACCGTCCGGCTTGCGTTTTCGCCTTTAACGAAGAAAAACTGTAAAATATGGCATATTTACTCTTTACTGGTGTCCATCTTTGATGCGTGCTCAAACAATACTGAGTCAAGCAATCACAAAGCTGCCTGAAAAGTTTATTTAGTACGAAATCCTATCCTTTTAACGCCATCTAGTGTAACCCGATCGCACTTATACAACGCGAGATACAGATAACTAAAGCCATCTATTGGAAAAATAATGGATTTCTTTTTACTAATATAAGCATGTGAATACAATCGTAATATATTCTTTGTTTTTCGAGCACAGAATTCTGAGACCTAATTACGATCAACTACATACGTTCACATTATATTTACTTGTTAAAGTTCAATCCAATCCACCTTGATGGACATTTGCTGGTCCAAGATTGATCCAATTGTATCAACCCAATGATAGTTGAGATGATCAATTCATCAAAATTATAAAGTAGGCCATGTAGCCAAATATAAAAATCAATGCCATATCGTATTTATAGTGCTTTTGCATATAACCAACCACACTGACGTAATGATAGCATCATTGATATTTTACATATTTTATGCTCGTACCGAATGTGAAAATGGCAGTTTTACAAACATTGTTGGTATGTTGGTTTAAATTGCATACATTCGTGATGATGATGATGGTATTGGTATATTTGTGGTTTTATCTTATCAATGCCGACCGATTGACACGTGCATCATCATGAGTTGTGCCTTTATCAGCATGATAATAACGCACTCGTGCTGCATGCTGCACTACAGTGTACGCGAATATTGATTGAAATGCGATTGAATCGAATGATTTCTACTCTAACACATACATACATTCAACCTGTACTTGTTAGCCATATATTAAATGAACAAATTGTGGTGATATTGGATGGATTTTGTTTGCCATGCATAGTTACCATTGTCCAATTTCTTTAATTTGTTGAAATGGTCAACGTGTATATTTGTTATGATGTCCCATTTGTATTGTTCACATTCATTGTCATATTCAGATGATGTTTGATGATTGTGGTGGCTTATGCTGGTATTTAAATGATGAATTTTTTCTTTATTGACAACAAAAATATCCATTGATTTAGAAAACTGTTATAAAATAATATATATATTTTGTAAATATTTATTTTTTTGTAATTTTCAAATATAACTCAAAGGCAGGATTGTCACACTGCCAAAAAGTTTTCCCCTAAAATTCGGTTCACTCTTCATACATTCATTTAATCTATTTAACGCATCACTTTTTATGATATTCTCAATTACTTTATCCTTTTATACAGCGACACATACACACACACACACACACACACGCACACACACTCGTATAGTGAACACGCACTTCCCCCCAGAGATGTATTACTATCGTAGTATTTGCCATTTGCACAACTTTTCTGTAAAGTTCATTTCGACTGGCAGTGTTAAATGTTTTGGGATTAAAAAATATTTAATTGTGTCACGTAACTTATACCAGCTATGTAGCATCATCATAACCAATCCTTCACATCAACGAAACCAAATAATAAAAAAAAAAATATCCGAAATATAAAAGCAAAAGCACAAAATGCACTTCAACACGCACACACACAGAGACATGCAGATAACCATATCGTACAAAAATTAAATTAAAATTGTTGAATCGTTGTGCGCTGTGCGCTGTGTGGTGGAAGGTTTTAACAAACTTTGAATGGCGCTCAACAGCGTTTGGGTTGGTCGATAATATATATGCATGTATGTTGGCAGAGTAGTAAAGTAGTCAACCCGACCATCTCCTGGCGGCACTCAACAATCCAAATGAGGCAGTCAAGCTGTCCGAAACAACAAATACACGCCATAGTAGTATGTATTAGTTAACCAGCCAGTAAGCCGCAACGTGCCACGCCAGTACACAAACCAGTTATGACCAAAGAGCGAACGCATTTACTTAAGTTATTCATTGTGTGAAACGCAAAATTCACATTGCATACTTTCAGGCACATTATTATTATATATATATTATTTTTTTTTGGTATAAATTAATCTGTTCTATTTTATTTTATTTTATTTTATTATATTTTACACTTATTTCGCTTTCATTTGCTGCACTATCACAGGGGGCTACTAAATGCAATTTGTTGCATTCAGCGAAGGGGAGCGTATATTAGAGGGCAGGAAAAGAAAATGAAGCTGATAATGATGTTGATGATGATGAAGAAGCAACGGAAGGTGTTCAAAGAAACATTAATCTGAGATATTTTCTATTTTAAATCTTACGATTTTTTTTTTGTTTTGTTTGAATATTGGAAACGATACTAATTATGTAAGAGAAGTTCAAATGGATGATGAAGGAAGTGTGAAATAATGCAAAGTCTATGCAATATTAAATAAACTGTAAATTAAATATTTAATTTTTCATGCCATAAGTGAAAAATATGATTGAATACTGTATTGGAATATACTCGTATGTAGGTGAGTGTTTTGTGAGCTTATGAATTTTTATTTAAATTTATTTGCACCGAATCAGTAAGAAACATTTATTTATTATTTACATATCTTTTTTTTTTTAACTCGCAAATACCAATATAAAGTATTTAAAAAAATTTTTTTATTGAAAAAACCAATTTTTAAAGGAATTTTTCATTTTTCTAAATGAATATATATACCCCATATTTACAAAAAAAAAAATTACATGCTGTGCTATAGGCGTGGTTTGAAGTCATGTTGCACAGTCGAGAGTATACTTTTGTATGAGAGGTGGGTGTAGTTTTTATCCGATTTCATCCAGTACAATGAACTGTACAATTCCTTTACGAATAAAGTAACATGTGCTGAGTTTCAGCTTGATAACTTTATATTTTCATGTGTAATGTGTAAAAATCTACATTTGGAAGCATATGTAGACATGATCTTTATCCAATTTAATTAAGTTAATTAGTTTTAAATGTTTCCGAGCACAAAGTATGAAAATTCACATCATTCAACAACATACTTTTATATGAGAGGTAGGTAGTTCATACGTTCGGTGATTAAAATAATGTAATATAGTAATTTTGAGCTCGACTGAAGGCAGATTTAAATATTTTCAAAAGCTGAAGATTCTAAAACAAATTCCACGCAGACTACCCACTCAGTTCCAATACCAATTTCGTCAAGAAGAGAAATATAACTTAAGGAAGAAATAAGTTTAATAAATATATTTCTTGGTATTTCAAAAATATTCACTTGAGCACTGCTATTAATTAGCAAAAACAACTAAATAACAATTGTGAAATTGGAATTAAAATTATTTTCAATCTAATTTAAATCATATATGTACATATATCTTCCTGAATACCTGGTGCAGCTAGTACTAAATGAGAACATATTCTCCATTCAACTATCATGCAGCGAAAAAAAATTTTTTAGCTTGTGAGAAAATTAAAAATACTGAAAATGTAAACATAAAGAAATCAGTTGAAAGCAACATTGTATCGTATATTTTCAAATGGATAAACAATTACATGAATGCCCTAAGATTGTATATGCGTATTAATACAACTATGTATACAATGTATAGGTACATTTATTTTAAACATTTTTTGTTTTTTTTTTTTATTCACTTTAATGAATCACCAATATTATCTTTATTCATATAGTATACTTGTAGTAAGTATGCAGAAGGCGTGCTACGTATGTAAGTATATTATTGGAATACAATTAAAGTCATAAGCCAAATGGAAATTTTAAACATGAGATGAAAAGTGGCAATGATATGTATCGTACATGATATAATTATTTAATAATTTCAATGGAAGTCAATGATGATCATATTGATATCTTATATGTATGCTTGCATATAATCATTGGTTTCTTTTGTCTTTGCAAATTGAGAAGCAAAAGTAATTAAAAGTTTAACCCATTTGTATTTACACATGTTTAACAAGGCTTAAAAAATGTATACATCCGTATTGGATTTCAGACAAAGAAACCATATCGAATTAAAAAATACAATATCAAATATTAAAGTCGAAGATATTAAGATTCGTTTTCTGTTTTTAATTTTTGAATATCTTTTATGGTTGATTTTTGCCAATTTTTCAAAATTCAAGTTCAAAGTTTCAAAGTTCCTTAAGGTGTCAAAATTTTTTACTTGCATTTAATGCTTTAGATCTAGTAAATCAGTAGAAATTTTAAAATGATTGGTACACAATTTCTTAACTAATTATCGTAGAATTTATTTGGCATATTTCATTTTTTAATATCTTTGTCCGTTAATTTTTGACAATTTTTCAAAAATGGTACTATGTGTAATAAGAATAAGTCAAATGATGGAAAAGGTGATCTTGTTTAAATGGCTTTTGATCTAATATAATATATCAACCTAAAATTTATATTAACGCATTTTTAAAGATAAAATATGTGAAATTTATTCAGTTTTAAAAATTTTCATATATATTTTGTCCCTCATTTTTGACAATTTTTCAAAAATGGTGCTATTTTTATCATAATAAGAATAAGTCAAATGATGAAAAAAGTGATCTTGTTCAAATTGGTTCTAAGCTGGTATAATTTATCAATCTAAAATTGATAAGTACACATTTTTAAAGACGAAAAATGTAAAATTTATTTAGTTTTGAAAATTTTTGTATAAATTTCGTACTTAATTTTGGACAATTTTTCAAAAATGGTGCTATTTGTAATAAGAATAAGTCAAGTGATGAAAAAAGTGATCTTGGGCAAATTGCTTTTAATCTGGTATAAAATATCAATCTAAAATATATATTAACGCATTTTTATAGATAAAGAATGTGAAATTTATTTAGTTTTAAAAATTTTTATATAGATTTTGTATTTAATTTTTGACAATTTTTCAGAAATGGTACATATTGCGCCTGAAATAGGACAAGCTACCAAAAAAATGCGTACTTCTTTAAACATCTACTAATCTAGCATAAGATATCAAACTAAAAGTTCTAAGTACTTGTATTAAAGACAAAAAATGTAAAATTTGCGTTTAGTTCTTGCTTTTCGAATAACTTTTTCAATCAATTTTTGGAAATTTTTCAAAATTAACCGAAAATGGAAGTTGACAATGACAATAAGTATTATCAAAACAATCAAGTTGCAAGTTTCAGTGATCAACAAAATAATTGAAGAACTTCAACAGTAATTAATTAAAACTTACGAATACCTAGAATTGTTATCAACTTCCCTACTTATATATGTCGTAAGTAAGTACGTGCTTATATTTATTGTCATCTCGTGTGCGATCAACGCACTCTTTGCCTTCGAATTTATTTCGATTTAATATTATTTTAATCGATTGAATGTAATTGTCCGTGAAACGTAAATACGTATTATTAATAATAATAATTTTTCCATATTTTATATTGTATTTTAAAATGGCATATTAAAAAAACATAAAATACATTATTGATGAAATTCCATTAACTGAAGTAATTAACATTTTAAATTAGCCAAATGAGCTCTGACTAAGAAACCTGTTTCGGTGTCGGTTGGATGACAGGTGTCTTACTCTTTAATTTATATATTATATACACTCATTTCAACTTTCTTTATACTTTGACCATTTTTCTGCAACATCAACGTCGTCTTTGTTGACGAGTGACAACAACGATGTCAGTGGGTAATTCCAAATCCCCTCATTGACTAGCATGACTAAATGAATTTTATGAATGACCGGTGTGCGTATTTAGACATTATTGTTTTCATTTGTAATCGCTGTTAGTGTGAGTGATCATACATAATTACGATTATATGATATTTTAATATTTGCCGGCATAATTTGTTGGTTTTTATAACCGCATGACATTTCATGCTCTCACTGCTGTGTATGTAGATTAGTTTCTGATAAATAAATATGAATAAATGTTGAATAGTGAATGAAATGAAATTTTAACAAAATTCTGTGAACTTTGTGAAAAACTTTACAAAAGAAAAAAAAAATTGTAAATATAGAGTTCTTAAAAAAATTTTGGGTTTTAAGCTGAGAAGCATCATTTTTAATTCAACGTAATATTCCTTATATACTATCGCTTAGTGCATTGACATTACTCAGCGTAAAAAAAAACAACAATCTACAATCGTAAGAAAGAAACAAAATGTTATTATCTACAAAAAATTTCTGACAGTTGACCTATATTTTTGGTAGCAATGAAGTCTTGTTGTTTTCATATTCAAAACATTGCTCAGATGAGATTCATATAAACACTCATTTAGATTATTGCTAATGATACCTCAGCATATCAGAAAATATACTAGAATATGAAAAAATGCATTAAAGAAGACAGTCAGTACTGATATTACATTTGAAATTTATGCAAAAAAGAAGTAAGGCAATTTTAAGGTTGCTGCGTAGGTTCAATGAACGCCTGTAGAGCATGATTTTACGTACTGATTATCAATCTTAATCGTTTTATTTTCATTGCGAATACATGTCATCATTGATTCGTGCAAATCAATCAATGAAAGTGTTAATATTTTTTTCGCTGCTACGAGAGATAGTAGTTGTTATTCCAACACATGATCTTCAATGATTGTAATGTAATCTGTTTTTTTTTTTTAAATTGTCTTATTATACAATGTCTTTGATTTTATATTTAATTCACTATTTCATGGACAATATGCTGGTTTTTTTTTTAAGAATGTAGATAGGCTTTTGTATGGGAAATTTGTATAATTTTCATGCGATTGCAATCATTCATGAGCCTATTATTATATTGATGAAAATATTTCGAACCATGGAAGCTGATTATGCTGATTATCAAAAATATCTATCCTATGTTAAAAATAATTTTATATGTTAAGTTTTAACTTGCTAGTTTTGCACGTGCTAAAATGATAAAATATAGGCTCAAAAGCATATTTTTGTATGGGAGATAGGTGTTTTTTTCGTTTATTCTCGCTCAAAAAAAAACGGATTTCTTAGTAAAACTAAATTTAGATACAAAGTTTCAGTTCGATATTTCAATATTTACGTGAAGAAAATCCAAAATATATGTTTGAAAACCTACTTTTGTATGAAAAGTAGTTGTGGTTTTCACCTGATGATGCTTTTTATTAAATTTATTGGTTTCTTTGATAAAATTATTTTCTTGTACCAAATTTTAGGTCGATAGATCTATATTTGTGTGGGCAAAGTCTGAAATATATGTTCGAAAATATACTTTTGTATGGCAGGTATGTCTAGCTTTCGTTTCAGTTCATTCATTTTTTTACTTTATTCACTTGCTGATAAAAATAATATAATTTATGGAGTTTCAACTTGCTAGCATTGCATTTACGTGCTAGAATGATAAAATATAGGTTCAAAAACACATTTTTGTATGGGAGATAGCTGTTTTTTTCATCTATTCTTGCTCATATTTTAAATTAACAGATTTCTGGGTAAAAAGAATTTTTGATACAAAGTTTTAGTTCGATATATCCATATTTACGTGAACAAAATCCAAAATATATATTCGAAAAGCTACTTTTGTATGAAAGCTAATTGTGATTTTCAGCTGATGATGCTTATTATTAAATTTATTGGTTTGTTTGATAAAACTATTCTCTCATACCAAATTTTAGCTGAATAGATCTATATTTGTGTGGGCAAAGTCTGAAATATATGTTCGAAAACATACTTTTGTATGGCAGGTATGTCTAGTTTTCGTTTCAGTTCATTTATTTCTTTACTGTATTCATTTGCTGATAAAAATAATAAAATTTATGAAGTTTCTGCTTGCTAACTTTATACTTACATGCTCAAAAACTGAAAATATACTTTCAAAAACATAATTTTATATGGGAGGTATGTATGGTTTTCAATTGATTATGTCAATTCGCATAATTTATGATTAAATGGCAAACAATAATTACAATTATCTAATTTCTATATGTATATGAGTACTTTGAAGTGTGAATGATACTTTTTTTCGATTTTTATCGTCTGAATTTTGAATATTAAATATTGAAAAATTAAAAAAAAAAATAATTTTTGATATGTTTGGTCTTTTTTAAGCACAATAATAAAAAAAATATATTACATTTACATTTGTTCTCATCGAACCTACCTGAAGTTGCAGTATTCAACAGGTATTGATCAATTATATTTTAATAGCATTATTACGAGTATTATGAATAATCATAATACATTTATTGGTGTTTTGTTTTTATTCTTTTCCCTTTGTAATTGCAATAAAGTCACGTTTTCATTGAAAATATAGAGAGTAAACAAAACTATTCAAGTTTTTTTTTTCTATTTTAACTTATATAAGATTCACTTCCCCTGTATAGATAAATGTTAATTATTTCAATTATGTCCAAAAAGTTTATTTATTACGAGTATTATTGTATGAATTTTTTGTTTTTTTTTGTTGTTTTCACAAGTATTACACTTACAGTGAATGTCAAGATCAGTGTCATTAGCAATATTGCATTGAGTGTCGTTGATGGGGTGTTGACGTTTTTCTAATCGGTTGACTTTTGCTCAACTTGACATATTTCATATTTCCGTGTACACTTGCATATTCAATTTTGTGTTCTTCTTCTTCGTCTTCTTCCCCTTTTGTGTTTGATATTAAATTTGTACATGTTTATTATGATGTTATATTTCAGACTCATGCACATTTGTGTGTGTGTGTCTGTGTGTGTAAATCTTTTGCGTAAATGGACAAGTGACTCATTTCCATTTTATATATAGTTAGTTTTGTTCGAATTTGATAAAAATCCATTTTATAAAGCAAAACACAACAAATGAGTATTTTTATATGTAATAAAATAGTAACAACAAAACAACAACAACAACAAAAGCACTACAACATGCTCTTATGTGCATATACATGATATACATATATACTCGTAGATATTACATACTCATACATACATAAATAGCAAAAGTTCGTGACATTTAATCAATGTTCGTTGTTATAGCTATGGCGACTCTATCTCAGTTTGGACGTATGCATTTGTATGCATGTATGTGTATTTGTACATTGTACATGCGTCCGTTATACAATTCGAATCGTTTCTTAAGTCAAGCGACAATGGCAAGTGCAATGCACTAATAGATAAATTGTAAAAACAGCCAGCATAATACACACAATATCACCAACAACATCACCACCATCAACATACAGTTCCTGTGAGTTTGATAAAAAAATTGGATTTAATTTTTTTAATACATTTCTTGTTATACTTAATATGATATGTGAGCCGCATGATGACAGATTTAAATTCATATGCATTGCTAATATGATCGCATATTAAAGCATAAATATATAAAATTAATTTATTTTTTGCTCCATATTACTATAAGCTTTCTAAGCATACTCGCATGAATTTTGATTTTCGCATTTATGCACAGCGTCAATTTCCTTTTAAATTTCATCCTATTTTTTAACGAAATAATTATGTGCTCTAGTGCATTTTAGTGGCGAGATACTAGATTTTAAACAAAATAATGATTATTGGGAAATTTTTTATGAATATTGGAGGGCATTTGTAAAGCATTGCCATTCAAAATTAAAATGAAAAACCAAAAAAACCAAAAATAATACCTACATTTTTGCAGAAAAAGTATTTTTTATTTCAATGTTTTTGTTGAGAAAAAAAAATTATTATTTCTCTGATTTTTATTTTTTATTTTTTTTTGCTCTGACAAAAAAAATTATTAAAATTAAATTTTTTACTTTTATTTTTTACTATCATTTTTTACTCTATTTTGCTAATAATTATTCCATATACATTCCATTTCCATATCGATTCGTAAGTGAACATCTTCACCCACAGTAATTAACGACAAAACTTTTTATCTACCAATTTAATATGTGCTTATTACTATAAGTTGTTGTTGTTTTTCTTTTGTGACTCATATAAAGTAGAATACTCGTGTTAATTAATTAATACACTATACATATATAATATATTTTATATGTATTTAAACGACACAATAGATTCTATATATGTATCGTATAAATGTATAAGCAAAGTAAATGATGATGACCTATTTGGTAAAGCAGTTGTACCATATGAAGAAGAAAGAGGCTTTACTCCCACACTATCTGGTCAACTATTTGTATTATATGTATGTATGTATATAAATTTGCAAGATTCTCTTTCTCTTGCTCATATGGCAATGCAGGCGCCAATAACACTTTAAATAGATCATTTATCTATTAGATAAAATTTCTTTATAATGATATCCATACATAAATCCTACGAACATAATATGAACGATGGCAGGTGTTTGTTATTGCCATGCACCACATGTTTATACATACATACGATATGTACGAGTATATCTTAATTGCCTATTGAATGGCAATGCACGTTTTCCTTTATTTATTGGATTTCTATTATATTGTCGCTAGTCCAAAAATGGAATTTTAACATGTTAATTTTTAATTTACAGATTTATTAGCATTAGCAATTATTTTAATATTGGATTTTGGGGAAGTAGTAGCAGATCTTATTTAGTCAAAGTGGAAACGACTAGTTTTTATACATAAAATCATAATTATGTATTAAGGTGTAGAACTATGACGTTTTTTGGTTGAAAAACTGAGCCATCATTTTTCATAGGCATAGAAAGGTGCTCTAAAAATTGCCGTGAGCTTAGCAGTATCGATATGATAAATTCTATGATTCAAGTCGCAATGGAATCTGACACATTTTCTATTGATCTATATCGATCGATTTTCTTGAATTGCCCATTTCAATCGAACTTCAAAGCCATATTACCTTCGATGTTCGATTCTTCCTACATTGTTCATTTTTATTATCTCACTGGCTGCTTTAAAATTGGCTCTATTTCCAAGGCTTTGAGTAGAGAATCGCAAATGAAAACATGTTCTAGGAAATTTTTGCAGCCCTTTAATATTTAGGCTCATATATTTTAATATTCTCTTCTTTCTAAAACGAGCTCATCATTTTTTCTGGTCAGTCTGAAGTTCTTGCTAAAATTTTGCTGTATTTTCGATTATAAATCTAAGAATGGAGTCCTGTGCAACTTGGACATGAAAGCTTATATAAAATTCAGGTTTTTTTTTTTATTAAATTGAGAGAATATCAATTTTGTATGAGACCATACCTAATGGTTGGTGATAAGCGAAAAGTGATGATAGGTGAAAGTGAAAATGCTGGGTCAAAAAAATTATCTAGGGACGATTTCTGAGCAATAATAAGTCAATTTATAAATTTTCAGATGTGTCTATGTTAATTTTGTGAAAAAGCCTCTCTAAAGAGTAAAGCGAATGAGCATGAGTGAGTTCAGGAATAATAATGAGTAATCAAAATTAATGGGGGACGGTCATGTGATTTACTACTTAAAAGGCATTATCGTAGTGGTGGGAACGAAATTTCAAAAAATACAAATTTTGTAGAGCACACTCTGTAAAGCATAGATGTAAGCGTTAAGTATTTTCCGAAAAAAATTTTGAGAAAAAAAATTAATGTGGTAGGCCGTACATTTTATTACTCTCAGTCCATTTCCTGGACTGGATTATTGATCGGTTTTCAAGTGTTTTTAAGCTAATTTTGTAGTGAGACCTATGTAAGCAGTACATGTAGAGGATAAGTAATGAGAATCGGTTATATTTCTTACTTTTCCAGAGGCATTCTGAGGAGTGAGAGGAGCTAATTTTGTAATAGCGCAAATTTTGTAAGGGAGCTCCTTTCATGGGTGGAGATAGGGCGTAAGTATATTCACAAATAACAAATTCACATATAATTGATAGGTTTACAAGTGGTTTTAGGATAATTTTGTGTGGAAACCTATGTAAGGGATACATGTAGAGGATTAGTAATGAGGATCGTTCATATTTCTTACCCTTCCAGAGGTATTCTTGAAGCGATAGGAGCTAATTTTGGGGATAGGGGGTAAATATATTTTTAAAAAATTTGGAAAAGAGAGAAAAGTAATGCAGGTCGACAAGCGATTCGAAGAATTTTAATTGATCGTAGAACTTTGTCTTATGAGGTTAGGGACCAAATGCCATTTGATCGAGTCAAATCAAATTCGGATTCGATTTCAGCCAGAACAAATATTTATAGACATGTTCGTCACAACTGTTGGATAAAACCTCTTGTACTTTTTCTTGAGACTGTGTAATTTATCGCCCAACCCAATATCTTGGTTATGCAGTACTAGTGTGAATCAATTGTCTTGAGTGTAATCGCGAAATTGAGCTTACTGCAAGATAATTCATCTTCTCTCTCTCTCTCACTTGCTCTATCTTTAGCTCTCTCTCAGAAATGCATGTTTTCTTTGCGATCATTCTCACCAGTAAGTATCATATCATAAAAAAAAAATATGCTTCCTTGCTCTCTCTCTCTCTCTCATTATCTCGTTCATATTGGTAAATGCAACGCAGTGCCATGCTCTTCTATACGTGTTGTTATTGTGTTGATTTGTTTACTTTTATATTTTGTTTTGTTTACAGTTGCAATGCGAGAATGAGAGTCAAATGATGTGCTAGTGTACATATCAGCTGTTCATAAACATCGTCTATTAAGTATTGTGAGTCTTCGTCGTTGCTGTTTGTTGTCTTCAGTCAAAAGTACATAGTAGTCGTTTTTTGTCGTACCCAATGTTGTCGTATCGACATACGTACAAATGTATATAAATATAATATGTAGTTGTTGTTATGTTTTTATTATTATTTTATTTTAATTCATTCTCTTATGTTGTTGCTGTTGCTGCTGCTATTGTGCTGTTGTTCATTTATAAACATCTTTTTCAATTGCCTCAATTGAGTGCGGCCTAACAGAACGCATTTTAGTAACAAGTTAAGCGTGCGGCGTGTAGTGTGTAGCGTTTGTGTTTCGTGTGTGTGCTGTGTGCGGCCTCTGTCTGTTGGGTTATGTTGTTTATGTGCCCCACAACGCTAGCGCGGAAAGTAATCAAATTATTTCGAAACGAACGAACAAATATATATGTGGGTTGTTTTTATTTTACAATTGCATCTCTATGCGTGTGTGTCGGTATATTTGCGAAATATAGAATTTTATGATTATTCATTATTATTATAATTGTCTATTAATATTAATTAAAATTGATAAGAAGAGGTGTATGTAAAGTCTAAAACTTGCGTTATATTTTGAGTGTAAAATCATATGATTATTACTAATTGAGTTAAAAAAATTGGCAACAAAGAAATATGTTCATGAATCAATGAGCCTAATATTGTGCGCATGTGTTGAAATTGAAAGGAAAAATTAAAAAAAATAGGAATCAGAATAAAAGTGCACAAGAAATAAACTTTCATTGATAGAAAGAAAGAAAATCCAATTAATTAATGATATTTATATGAAAGGATTTGTTGCTAAAGCGTAGAAAAGAGCATAACGGTATCCTTTCTCTTGGTGAGTGATTTTTGAAGTGAACGAGTTAGAATGATATTGTGAATGTGCTCACATGTATAATATATGAATGTGTGTAATATTTATGCAAATTGATTAAAAAATCTCAACAAGGCCATTGCTCAAGTGTCTTGTGCGAATTTCTTTTGTTGCGGCTTTTATTTTTTCTTGCGTTTTGGCATATTGTGTGCAGTCCGGCTACATCGTTGGTGCTAATTTGTGAAAATTTTCATTAAAAATATTTGTGACAAGTTGAAAAAATTATTTTATTATTTTTTACAAAATGTCTCTTAAACATATCTACATATTTTGGCTAAGGCTTAGTTATGTGCTATTTATTATTCAAATAATATTAGTGAATATTATGATACCGGCCGCAGCTTTTGCCACAGTAAAACGTCATCATCGTCAAGCACAGGATGAATCAGCTGTTTCACAGGATAATGTGGTAAGCAAATACAAAAATTATACATTCGAAAAAGGGTAATTAATATGATACTCAGTTTTTGTACCAGTATATTGTATAAATAACACATTTATGCTTAGTACATTGTCGAACACTACATAACCAAGCGTCAAGGCACGCAGTATTGAGTTTGTTGAACTGTAAATTCGACGACCACATACAGAATATGATTTCACTCCCTTTCTCTATTACTCTCAATTCGTTTTACCATTGCCATATACTCATCACCACCATCACCATCATCATCATCATCATCGTTGGTAGTTGCAGTTAACATTTGGCGCCATTATGTCCTGACTTACATACTTAGTTTCTTATACGTATCGAATATACTTACTTATTCCTATTTACTTTTTCATATTGCGTCCCACACGAGCAACATATGCAGATGTTTTTGTTTTTGGTTTGTTTTTATGTTTGTATGATTTTCATTATTATACCCTGCATAATGCAATATGCATGGTATATTCATTTCGGTCAGATGTTTGTGTCCACTTGAAGGAATCTCCGGAGATATAGACATGGATATATATTTGTGATCAGCGTCGATTAAATTTTCGATTTAACGATGTCCGTCCGTCCGTCCGTCCGTCCGTCTGTCTGTCACCTGGCTGGTTCGCACGATAACTTGAGTAAATATTGAGCTATTTCGATGAAATTTGGCATAAGTAATCTATGATCCAAGGGTACGGAGGGGATTGATATTGGGCATGATCGGTCAATAACCACGCCCACACCAAGCATTCAAAGCGACTAACCTCGCAATTTTCAAAATCTTTAACTTGCTATAACTCACACAATATACCACTTGGGACAACAATATTTTGCACATAGAGTTATATTATACTACTGTATAACCTCACCAAAAGTGGTTGAGCCACGCCTACTTTCTAGCGTAGCTCCCATTCAAAGTGTCTGTACTTCTTTTAAATTGAAACTACTGTAACTTCTACAATCTTCTGTCTAGAATAACCATAATTGACACTTAGATTAACACGGTAGTCGGAAATAATATGGCAGAAAATCAATGTGCCACGCCTACTCCTTTTTGGGTCTCCCATACAAAGTTGCGGAAATTAAATAAAATGTTACCGGTTATAACTTGCAAACTATTCAGCGTAGAATAACGAGATTTAAGGTGTGGATTAGTATTGTACGAGCAACTAGGCTCACAGAAAATGGGCGCACCACGCCCAGTGTTTATCGTAGCCCCCATACAAATTTTAAATTGAAACAGCTGTAACTTCGGCAATCTTCTGTCTAGAATAACCATAATTGACACTTAAATTAAT
Organism: Megamerina dolium; assembly: GCA_963854835.1. Classification (NCBI taxonomy): domain Eukaryota; kingdom Metazoa; phylum Arthropoda; class Insecta; order Diptera; family Megamerinidae; genus Megamerina; species Megamerina dolium. The sequence continues at coordinate 2,434,131 of OY978525.1, forward strand.
ATCGTAGTCGGCAAAAATCTGACAGAAAATCAGTGTGCCACGCCCACTCCTTCATGGGTCTCCCATACAAAGTCGAGTGAATTAAACTAAAATTTTAAGCTCCATAGCTTACAAACCATTTAGCCTAGGACAACGAGACTTAGGGTATGGATTAGTATTGTACTAGCAACTAGGCTCACAGAAAATGGGCGCACCACGCCCAGTGTTTATCGTAGCCCCCATACAAATTTTAAATTGAAACGGCTGTAACTTAGGCAATCTTATGTCTACAATAACCATAATTGACACTTAAATTAATATCGTAGTCGGAAATAATCTGGCGAAAAATCAGCGTACCACGCCCACTTCTTATTGGGGCTCCTATACAAAGTTGAGGAAATTAAACAAAAATGTTAACCACCATAACTTAGAAACTATTCAACGTAGGACACCAAATTTAAGGTGTGGATTACCATTGAAAAATTAATTGGATTTACTAGAAAGTGGTAAGCCATGCCCACTTTTTATATAGCTCCCATACTAAGCCTCGGAATTATCTTAAAATCCTTTTACTTCGTCAAAGTCAACCATATTTCGGGTGTAAATTAGTAGTATATGCAAAAATTGTTTCTCGAAAAGTAGAAATAAAAGAAAAGTTGGATATTCGAGTAAACTTTTTATATATAAATCTACATATGCAGAGTATAGTTTGGTCGGCCCCAGCCGACTGTAAGGAGATTTTTTTAAATTCATACTGGTCGTCCTTTGTATACTTTATAGCAACAGCACAGTGCTGCTCAAACTTGTTATGTTTAACATTTTGGATTAAACATTTTTTTTTTTACAAAAATTCTAAAAATTTTATAGAACATTTTTACATTCACTATTTTTACTAATTAAAAAATTACAGGAAGAGCAAAGCAGCTATGGAAGCATAACTTTTTATGACATGTAGACGAGTTTTTGATCCGATTGAGTTTATTTTTTAACATGTCTATCATCATTAAATATAACTGTACATACCAAATTTTAGCTTGATAACTTTATATTTTCGTGCCAAAGGCGTAAAAATATACATCCGTTTGTATAAGAGGTAGACGTAGTTTTCATCCGATTTAACTTATTTTCAAATAAAGCTATTAACTATTTCAAATAATAATACACACCAAATTTCATCATGATAACTTTATATTTTCGTAGAAAAAATGTGAAAATCAGCATACGGAAACATAAGTTTGTATGGAAGATAGTCGTGTTCTTCACCTGATTTCATTCATATTTTAATACATTAATTATATCATTGTAAAAACTTTACATACCAAGTTTTATTGCAATAGCTTGATCTTATCGCGCGCAAAGTGTGAATGCATTTTTTCAACGACATACTTTTATATGAGAGGCAGGCGTGGTATTAATTCGAAAGCAGCCATTTTTATTTTCAACGGCTACAAGAATAGTAAAATTATAAAATATATAATTTTATTCAAACATTGTGTGGTTTTCTCTCGATGAATATGATCAAAAAATTTCCAGAATTATAATATTTTACCGCAATATTTTCTTCTAATTTCATTGTGAATCATCAGATAAAAAAATGTTGAAAGTTAAAATACTAAAGGAAAAAAGCTATGAACTCAAATATTCGAAAGTCTGCATAATTTATCAAGTAAATTTTTATGACTCAATACCTTGCGGCTTACAGCTTGGGAAACACTATTATTCTTTCACATATATTATAGTTAAGAGTATGTCACTGTTGTTATTATGGTTACATAGTTTCTTTCGTCTGAGATTCTTTTCCTTACATACTCTCATGCACTCATTGACTAATTCACTCATTGAATTATTAACTCCTTTCTTCACTCATTTTATGAGCAGCATAAATCCATATGTATTAGAGTGTGACTCATTTGTATGGACATAAGCGAGTATAAAATATTCAAATTGTTATCCTGTTGGTTTTCTTTTCTATTCATTGAATATGAAAAAGAATTGGATTTCAGGGTGTTTTCGGCAAGAATGTGCGTTTTTAAAGGTGATTAATTATGCTCGAAATGAGAGTAGGTATCACATTACGCAAATTGACCTTTTTTGTGTGTGTATATGGTCAGCTTTTATAATCAAATTGAGTAAATATATATATCAAATATGGATATGGAGTATTTAACAACTTTTTTTATTTCTTTTCTAAATGGAATTTAATTTTCGTCAATGAATTTTTGAATTTTGTTCATTTTTCTTCTTCTCTTTCTTTTTAATATATGTATATCTATTGTGTAAAAATGATATCACAGATAGGGCGTTCCTTGAAGTCTTCATTTAAAAGGTTAACAACAAATTAAAATTTATGTTCTTAATTTATCATATTTGTCGCACAGTGTAATATAGGAAATTTTATCAAATTTGTTAAAAAATCTCAAAATTTTTCATTTTTAATAAGAATCTTTCTTCAAAATTTGAGCGTTATTCAAAAAACCTTACCTCCTTGCGGAAAACCAAGCCCAGAGTCCTTTAGTGTTTGGCTTAAATTTTACAAGATAGAGTATCGATGCAATTGAAGGAATATTTTTTATAAATTTAAGCTATTCTCAAATATCAACAAATTTTAAATAGCATGCATTGTTAATAGCTTCTCTTAATATACATATTTTATATTTATCATGCTAAAATAAATATGCTCGTAAATATCTAAATGATATTGGTACTGTACCCAATTGTGATCATATTAATCTGATTTAATCATGCCATCAGTCATTTGGAGTGCTCTTAAATTATATCAATCTAATATTAAATCTAAATCGTAAAATATACAAAGCATTATTTGAATGTATATAGCTTGTGATATGAAACGAGCGCTTATATGCCCTCTATATCATCTTGTCTTGTCCTCATTTTAATAGAGTTTTTTTTTTGCGGCGATCATAGCGATCGTGCAATGCGAGGTGCACTATTAATATTTTCTCACTGTATTTTCATAGGAGTATATAAAATGTGCATAGATATTGTGATGGGGGAAAAATAATCGGACATTTTCAAAGCACTTGTTTTTAATGCACCAACCAACTGTAGAACTATTGATTACTAGGGGATAAGTTGTAAATTTTAAGTCTTTATTATGATCATGGCATTTGGCACTTGACACTTGAGTTTTTTTGAATCCGTTGGGACACCAAGCGAAGCCTAACATTTGAGGGTTTCTGTTTCTGTAGCTAATTGAAGTTCTTCAATGAAAATTATCAAAAACAGATCAGTTAGATCAGTCAATCGCTCTTGAGCTTTCCGAAATTTTGATATCAAAATTGACTTGATCACTTAATTTGACCAGTGGCGTAGCCTTAATTGGACGAATGATCAAAAGTGCCTAGATTTAGCAACAGAGACAGTGACTTTGACTGGAAAGTTAAAATATATCCACTGTATAGTTTGAAATTATCAATTAAAAGTTCCTGAAATTCTTTACCAATGAATTCAAATGTTTCTAATAAAAAAATTGACGAAAGGTGGTCCCAGAAATTGCTCATTTTTGATTTAATAAAAACCATATTGACTCAAAGATATGTTCGTTACTTTTTCCCCAATATTTTCCATTGAAATTATTATCAGAATTTTTGTTTTCATTATGCGTACATATTTTGAGATTGACTATATATGTAAGTATAAGTATAACTGCTGCTATAACAACCATAATTTTAATTGCATTTTCATTGCATTTATTTGTATTCTACCATATCATCATCGTACAGAATGAACAAAGTCTGCCTTTGCTTTGGTTTGTTCTATGCATATTGTTATTTATACTACATATACATTATACTGCGAGTATGAGTGCGAGTATGAGTTTGTATACTTTTTCTAGTTGTCCATAAAATGCAATACAAAGAAGGAAGCAAAACAAAATTAAAATAATAATAAAAAAAAAAAAAAAAAAATATGAGCACTTAAAACAGCGAAAAACAATTGCAGTCATTGTGTGTGAGTGTAGCAGTAGCAGCAGTAGCAGAATGTGTGAGTTACTTTGATACCATCGTACTTACACACAGCCATGCTCTACATGGAGCAAGCGATTAGGGATTTAGGGTCACATGTGTTGCTACTCCTACCACCACCACCACCACCACCACCACGGCTGGTTGCCTGTTTATCAGATTTGTTTGTTTGCGCCACAGAACATATATGTACATATCTACCTACTTGTGCATATGCATGAATGCATATATGCATGTGTCCCAAAATAGCAAGAAGCAAATAAGCAACACCAAAGAAGCAAAAGAAGAGAAGAGGAAGAATTTGAAACAGAAGGCATGCAATAGAGTAAAGACAGAAGGCATACGATAAACGACAAACGGTAAACAGAGCAGATTGCGGCAAGTAAACTATATAAAATGAGGTAAATGAGCTCATAGCGCTGGTGCCCCCATGCCATTGATAGTATCATCGATGTGTAAGTATGTTTACAGTGACCAAAGTCAAAATAGTCGAAAAAGTCCAAAGGGGTAAAACTATATACACTATGTATGGACGTGTGTGGGTATATGCAGGCGCGCCCAAGCGTTCCGAATAGGCTCCCAGTGGGAAAATCAATTGAGGAATTGTGTAATGATGAATTGATAGAAGCAATCTTGTACTCATTGGTAAACAAAGAGGAGGGAATATGTCAAAAATAATGAATTTTAAGCATTTTGCGATTAAATCTCATCGCTTCATTTACCAAATATGTGAATATACATGAATTTCCTATGACATCACAATGTGATATTAAAATTCATCAATTGCATCAAAGCGATAAACATCTTTCTCTTCCCTTAGCATTGCAGACATTTTCGCCACTGGGCTCTTAAGCATATATTACCATTAGAGACATGGCATAGATGCCGAGCGGCAGCCAATATTGTGGCTACCGGTAGGTAGATAGCATTCATTTCCGTTTTGATGAATTATGCGTTCAGAATACATATTTGAGTGTCAATTTTTGTTGTTGCTGTCTTTCTTATTATTATTATTACTATTTTTTTCGGGTGATTTCTTTCTTTATTTTATTTTGATTAATTTTTCAAATAATAAATACAATATACGATGACTATTCATTCTTCACAATATGTAGGTATGGTAATATGTATGTCATGTCTTTTTTTTTGTTGGTATTTTAACACATTCTTGACTTCTTCATTTTCGTTTCTGTTGTTTTTCTTGATCACATTATTTTGAACAGTATACATATGTTGAAATGTTTTCATAATATTTTTGATTAAAAAAATCACAAATGTGTTAAATTTTATTTTCAATCTTTTGCTGTATAATTTCCTAGAAGCAATTTTATTGTATATGACTTTTACAGATGTTCTTCGCTATATTGTAACTTTTTGACAATTAGTAATCATATTATTTTTAGTTTTACTCTTGTTCTTCTTATTGTTTAGTTTGGAGATGGTGAGTTTAAAAACTGCAATCATACTCGTAGAGAAATAATATTTTGATTAGAAATAGTTTTTCATAAGACAGTCACATGAAAAAAGGAGGTTAGACTACAAAAGGTACTTAAAGACACTTGAAAATCGACAAATAATATCATAATTTTCCAATTTTTGGGCAAATATTGAATCTTTTATTGATTTTTATTGGATTTTGAATTCATTTTGTAGGGAAGCCCACCTTAGAAGTTAAGTTAGGGGATAAGTATGTTTAGTGGTAAAAATTAATAGGGGTCCATGATATATATTATCCCTCTGGCGGCACTCTGCGAACCGTGGGAGCGAAATTTATTTAAAAAACGTCAATTTTGTAGGGAAACGCGTGTAAGGGGTTGAAATAGAAGATAAATATGTTTAGAAAAAATGTCAAGGAGAATAACTAATGGGAGTCGGTCATATATTTTACCGCTTTTGGGAAGATTCCTGGAAAACCATGGAACCTTTTATCGATTTTCAGATGATTTTAATTTCTTTTTATATGGAAGCCTCTCTATAAATTAAAGATAGGGTGTAAGTATGTTAGGGAAAAATGTTTAATAGCAAAAATTAATGGGGGTTCGTGATATATTTTATCCTCTGGCGGCACATTGTGAGCCGTGGGAGCGAAATTTATTTAAAAGCCGTCAATTTTATAGGGGATTGCCTCTAAGGGGTAGAGATAAAAGGTAGATATGTTTAGAGAAACAATCAAGGTGAAAAACTAATTGAAGTGGGTCACACATTTTATCGCTTTTGGGACGATTCCTGGACACCCATAGAGCTATTTGTTGATTTTCAGGTGCTTTTTATTTAATTTTATATGGAAGCCTCGCCAAGAATTAAAGATAGGGTGTAAGTATGTTAAGGAAATATGTTTAGTAATAAAAATTTATGGGGATTTATTATATATTTGATATCTCTAGCAGCATTCTAGGAGTCATGGGAATGAAATTAATTTAAAAATAGTCAATTTTGTAGGCAAGGAGTAAAAATAATGGAAGTTGTTTATACATTTTACCCGTCTACGGGTGACTAGTATATTTTTTATTAATATTTCAACGCTGTTTTTGAGGTTAGGAACAAAATTTGGCCTGACCGAGTGAAACCATCCCTATCCTACCGAAAATTCCACTTCGGCTTTTTTAAATGTTTGCAATAGAAATCTATATTTTCATACAAAAATTCAACAGGGTGTGGAAATAATTGAATCAAGAGCATGAAGTAGACACACAATAGATAGCATCCTTAGTGAATGCTCGATGAATTCAACCAAACCAAGTGAAAGTGGAAAATATAGATATTAAATACAAATATTAAAACCAAGCTGCAAAATATTTCATGGCAAAAACAAACAAAAAAATCGTGCTGAGTTTGATCTGAATCACCTTTTGCTATACCATACAAATAATTTTATTCGGCATTGATTTTCGAACTTTTCTTTGATTTGAAAAGATCTACAAAATATTTACATATCTTCATTCTTCATAATGAATTGTAAAATAATTTCAAATTAGTCCCAAAACAATATATATTTTTCCATTAAACTCTAAAGCATCTGAAAAGTGTTCCCATATCTCAGCTCAAAATATTATTAAGGCTTTTAATTGGTTGAATAACTCTCTCAAGAGGCTTAACCATTGATGCGGGTATGACTATCGGATTATGTACATATACGAGTATGATTCATTTCAAACCATAAATACGAGTAAGTACGTACGTACAAACACAATCACCTTCTACCTGCTGTTGAATTAGAGAATTTTTATTTGATTACCATGTAAAACATGGTACATTCTTAAAATGTCCAAAAATTGATAGTTTTCCAAATTTTATGATGTAGCATGAGTTGACATTTAAACTTGTTATTATTGTAGTGGTTCTTGTTGCTATTGTTGTTGTTGTTGTGACTTTTGTTTTGTTCCTTGCTCGTTTGGTTTTATGAACAACGGAAATGAGACTTTCATGACATTTGGCATACTTAAAAGGAAGTTTTGTCTGAACGCATTACCAACAACAACAACAACAACAACAATAATAACAATAAGCATATATAAACATCATTTTTAGAGCGTATAAAATTTAAAGGTACGAGTATAATAATAAAATCATGTCGTCATGTCCACAACATATTACAACAGTTTAAAAGTTAAACAAGCCAAAATATGCCAAAGGGAATTTGGGTGACAATATTGTTTTTGTTCTTAGTGATTCGCAATATGAAAAGTGAAGCAACAGTGACTGTGTACTCGAAGAATTTCATTTATTCAATACATATATATTAGAACTGTTGAAATTTGTTAAGAGATTAATTAAATATGCAAAAATTTTATTTGAAAATCTCTAATAATTCTAGCCTAATCAATTTATCAGAGACTCTTTTTTTTTTCTTTGAAAAAAGCTTTCAATTTCTTATTGGATGGATCTAATATACATTCATATGTATTTATAAAGCAATTGCTTATGCATAGACATGTCTTGCATTGGTAGACATGAACCTCAAAAGTTTTCTAAATAATAGCGGAAGCATCTTATTTAAGATTCCAATTCAATTTGAAGTTTAATTTTTCTGTTATGCGTCGTCCCTCAAACACTTGTGGCCTCTGCCCTTTGCAAAGTCTTACTAGAACAGTAGCAACTTCAAGCTTAATGCATTGTTACTGATAAATTGAGACAATCAAAAAATGGCATACAGCACATTCAAAGCAATTTTACTTATTGTATATGAGTCTTGAAATGGTTTTAATGGCATCATATATATTATATGTATTTATATATATGCCTATAAATGAATTTAAAAAGAGGCAGGCTCAGACGACGTATACGTTTCATAAGCGATAAGTTCGATAGCAACAGTAAACATTAACAGTAGCCACATATATAAACTACTGAGTAAGCTTGTACTTGGGTACGATATGGTGGTGGGAATGAAATGAGAACCTTTTAAGCGACAACATCTCAGAAGACGAGAGTTCAATGAACCCACTCAAGCTAAAAGCGCACTTTTTTTTTTAAGATAAAATAATCCAAGCAATACAATGATGATGATGTTGGGGGAACTTGCTTGTTTTGTATAAAAAATTAATTTTTTATTTATCTCTTAATATAATTTTGTACAATTTTTTTCATTTTTTATATTTCAATTCATTCAATGAGGTGCAGAAAACTCCCATCAAGCCTTCTCAGCAGTATGTTGCTATGTTGCAATGTTTATATACACACATATGTTGCCTATACATTGTCGCTCTGTATATAAATAAATAATCATAATAAGTAGTAATTAATTAATGACATTGTTGGCATTTAAATGTGCATTAAATATGACAAATGTGAACGCATTGTCATACGCAGCAGCAATTAATGTGTGAGATGCGTAAATTTTGCATACCAACGCACATACGTTCGAGTACATGCCAACATTGTTGTCGTTGACAACCTCATCGTGTTTATATAGAGGTATGCTTATGGGTGTACGCATATATATAGAGGTTGGCATACTGCTGAATGCGCTGTTGCGAGGAAGTTTTCCCACTAATTAACTTGAGGAAGCTTAATTTGTGAAATGAATAGTGTTTTAATAATACCATTTAACAAGTAAGTAAATTGTATTCACATTATTATATTTGCCGCGATTTCGAAATGCAACAGACTATGAAGATAGTAGGTAGGTATTCATATCAGGCAAATCTGCTCATTTACTATGTAAATTAAAATTATTATTATTTTACATGCATCTATGCAATGTAAAATATTGATATGAATAAAATATGAATTATGTTTGCCTTTAAAGAGCACTGAACACTGATAAGACATTTTACTTAAGCAGTTCCAACAATTCAAATGTTCATAGAATGCACGCTACAACTTGAAATATATAACTTAAGGTTAGCTGATAACACTGATGCCACTGATAACAGTGATAATATTAATAAGACATTATTATAAGCGCCTACTAATTAATTTAAATGAATTAATGAAATACAAATGTAAAGTGATATCACTACATAATTCCACATATTAACCCTTAAATTGTATGTAGTCGCCATATAACTCTATTAGTGGCCAAAGGGCTTCAAAACCGGTTCAATGTTCAAAAGAATTGTGCTGGAAGTAGGCGTTATTTTTATCCGATAATGCCCATTTTCAATTATCGGATGTATAAATAAGTTTATGCGGATTTGACAACAGATGTTACCGTCACCGTCATTTTGAAGTGTCATCATATCTGTCATTTCGCTGAAGTGTAAACCACATAGTTTCTATATGCTCTGAAAATGTCAACTTTTGTACCGAATAATGTGTTTTTGTGGGAAGCTTTACTTCGTTACTTCTATATGAAATAAATGTTGCCGAAAGTTATCGTAGTGGAAGTTGATGGTGACCATGCTTTAGGTAAACGAACGTGTCAGAAGTGGTTTGCATGATTTAAAAGTAGCAATTTTGATTTGGAAGACGAAGATCGACCCGGAGCTCCACCAAAGTTTGAGGATGAAGAACTAGAGGCAAGGCTCGACGAAGATCCAACTCGCAAAAATACTTGGAGTCATTCAGTCAACCATTTGCCATCGTTTAATTGAAATTTGAATGATCCGAAAGGTAGGGTGCCGTATGAACTGAAGCCAAGGGATGTCAACCGATGTTTTTTCACATGTGAACAACTGCTCCAACGGCAAAAAAAAGGGGTTTTTGTATAGAATTGTCACTGGCGATGAAAAGTGGGCCCATTACGATAAATCAAATAGTCGGGCAACGTATGGATACCTCGGCCATGCCTCATCATTGACGGCCAAACCGAATAATCATGGCAAGAAGATAATGCTGTGTATTTGATGAGATCAGCTGGGTGTGGTGTATTATGAGCTATTGAAGTCGGGTCAGACGATCCCAAGAGACCTGTACCGATGACAATTGATGTATATGAGCCGAGCATTGCAAGAAAAACGGCAGAAATATGCCGATAGACATGACAATGTTATTTAGCAACATGATAATGTCCGGCCTCATGTTGCGGCGTCCTTTAAAATGTACTTGGACACACTCAAATTGGAAGTCTTACCCCACCCGCCGTATAGCCCACACAATGCTTCTTCTGATTACACTTGTTCGAATCGATGGCACACGACCTGGAACACCAGCGCTTCCATTCTTACAAAGAAACCAAAAATTGGATCGATTCATGGATTGCCTCAAAACATGTTGACTTCTTGCGACGCGAAATCCGTATGCTGCCAGAAAGATGGGAAAAAGTTGTGGATAGCGACGGACAATACTTTGAAAATTGAATGTATCATCAATTTTGCACAATAAAATTTCAATTTTCGATAATAAACCGCACGAACTTACTTATACTCCCACGAACTATAAATGCACGTTGGAAAAAAAAAATAATCGTATGTTCCGAGTTTTACATGTTCAGTCTGAACTTTACACATCAAATTTCAGTTCGATAGTTTGATATTTCAGTGCCTAAAATGCAAAAACATACATTAAAAATATACTATTGTATCAGAGGTAGGCGTGGCATTTATTTGATTTTGCCCACATACGAATTTAGCTGTTCATTGGTGCTAACATATGTCAAGTCTCAAGCCTCAAGCCTTTGAAGCCAAGCCTTGGATTCATGAATTTATGAAAATAATAAGTATGAAATGTCTTTAATATTGGTTTCATCTGAAGTGAACACTAAAGATGAATGATGAAACATTTGATGAAACAGTTTTTTTTTTTTGAATCGATGATCGATGTAAAATGTAGGAGCAGTGAAAAGTGTAAACAAAGGGTGTGATAATTTCAGTGCCATTCACTTTTTAGTGATAGTGTGCGTGAACGGTGAAACCATGGTGTAAACACAAGCAAGATTCTTTTGGATAATTTCAATGGCATTCACTTTTTAGTGATAGTGTGCGTGAGCGGTGAAACCATGATGTAAACACAAGCAAGATTGTTCCAGATGAACTCATTCAGTGTGATTCACTTTGTGGTTTGTGAGAATACGTTATTTGGCGCCATTATTCTACACTACTGAAGTGCTTATATACTTTACATTTGTTTATATTTAAATAAATAGTTGCATCTTTAATTAGTAATTCGATTCTATGCATACGATCTAATGGGAAAAATATATATATAAACGCAATGAGAGCAATGGAGACAAAATCGATTTTTTTGGTAAAATTGTGACAGCAGCATTAACTTCATTCTCACATTTAATTGCTTCAAATGTGTATAATTGGTTTGATTGATGATTCAAGTAATTGACTGAGAAGAAAGTAAAGAAAACAACAACAGCAACAACAACAACAACAACAAGAATAATTGCTTAACAGACATAAGATATGTCTACGTATACTTGTATATTATACATATAAAATAAATAAATTTTCTTAGAGTAAATTAAATGTCGCAATAAAGAATGAATGGATGGGCGATGAGAATGTGATAAATATGTAAATAAAGACTGATGGATTGCATATATGTATGTACAATATATGTGAGCATTATAGAAATGTTTATTATTGAAATTTGATAAAAAAAAAATCGTCAAAGAAAAGCGAAATTGTTTTTGATTGAAAAGTAAAATATACTATGATGCATGCAATTTCACAAATAATGTAAAAACATTGCTTACAAATCTATGGATTCTTTAGTTATTTAGCTATAGAAAAGACATTTTGCATAGAGATTTCATCTACATGATGTATTTTCGTACAATTACAACCAATACTGTCAAATAGTTGGTATTTTAAGCAGACCAAATTAAAAATGTTTATATCTTTTGGGTCAAATATGAAGTAGATTCCTTAAATTGATGTCAATGCATAAAAATTTTTATATTCATTTGTCATTTGTGTGCAATTTTTTTGAAATGACCAATTTATAGTTTTACCTTGATTTTTATTGTATTTAAATAATAACTACTTGAATCGTAGTAACCATGAGAATACGAGTACTATTATTTGCTCTCTCTACTTTAGTACTCATTACTCATTATTCTTGGAACAATAAATGCGAGAAGATGTGCAATACTTTTGGATTGTGAAGCATCATAAAAATGACGGTCGATAGGTTACAAAATCCGAATATAATTGTGATATTACGAATGCTGCCTGCATGTAGTCATATGGATACACACACATAATAACACCCACCCATACAATGATGACATTAAATCGTTGTCAATCTTCGATGTTGTTGTTGTTGTTGTTGTTGTTGGATGTAAAAATACTAAAATACTAAACTAATAATAAAATTGCGAATAAAGATCATAAAATGGCAGCAAAATTACATATACAATTGTGTACATAATTCAAGAGAACAAAGCAAAGGGTAAGCCTGAGACTGTATTGCATTGCATTGCACAGAAAACAGCGTTAATTTGTGTAATTAAAAAAATGTTTATGAGTGCAACAGCGGTTGCACCAATGAAAGCATAAACATGGCGCCATTGTGCTTTCATTTCTTTTCACTTTTTCTATATGCTTTTGTTTATTTCGCTGAGTTACTTCTGGGTTGGGTATCAGTACTCATATTGCTCGTTGTTGATGGCAGAGCCTGCTAATTTCATAGTTTTCATTTTTTATTAATAAAATTGTTCTTTTATTAATATGTAACTCTATTAGTTGTGATTGAGTGTCAAATAATTGTTGTGGGTGATGTCGTTGCGAAGGGGCTTAATTTGTCACATAGTTTCTATTGAAGTTCTACTAATCATGGTGAAACATATTTACACTGCTACGTAACGATATCTGTCCATAATTGTTAGATTAGAAATTTCTAAAATTAAACTAAATCCAAGTACAGTAGGGGAAAAATCTTTCCCAACCTATTGAATTTTCCCTTTCTAGCAAGTAATCGTAATAATCATATTTCCTACATTTCCTATAAACGCGAGCCTATTATATATTGAGTACTAGAATTTCAGAGCTGGTTTAGAATTACATTCCAATGTATGTTTATGGTTATGTTCAAACAATAGCCATACCCAAACACCCCTTTCTCCGTTCACTATAATTTAATGAATACATGGCAGTAATTCAAACTCACGTACTTTCACAATAATTTGTATTGCCTCCTGATGCAACATTTTTAATCCGAAATGTCCTTGTGCGTGCTGCTACGTGTTTGCTTAGCGAAATGTTTCATGAAGCGTGTACTGGTTAAATGCAAATTTTCCTTTACATACGTAACAAGGCGTTGTAAAACGGTGTTAGTATTATATGTATGTATATTCATTCAGCAATCAGAATGCACATTCAGAACGCATAATAATTGAAAGCGCATTTTCTATGAAGATATGCATCTACATTATGGTGAGACAAATTATATGGAGCAACATTTTGAGAGCGTGATTCAGTGAAATGTCAATGAGAAAAATATAATGGGCGTGATTACTGAGGAGATTATAGATTTTGAAGTATTTTCGTTTGCACTTTGTATGAGAGTCCCCTTAAGGGGTGGATAGGTAAGAGAGTAAGTATATTTTGCGTCAATGTTGGCTAGGAAATATTAACGGGTATCGGTTCTACAATTTACTTCTTAGCAGTTAGTTTCTAGGAAGCTATTATGTTTGCTAAATTCTATATTTAATTTAATGATGCTTTTGACCCATCTTAATGTACGCGTACATACAAAAGCATTTGGCTTGTGGGGTCATAATTCAAACAGAAAAAAAAAGAAGAAGTGGATAAAAAATTGTGAACGAAACCGTAAATAATTTAAATTAATTTAATTATATACTTGAATTATAAACACATTAAACCTAATATCGGGATTGAAATAAATTTCTTGTAAATTTTCTTTAGTATATTTAGAGTCATTGATGAAGAACCTAATGAAATTTTCTGAAGTAAAAATAAATAAATACCTTCGTAGGACTTTGTTTTAACTATACTTTCATTATTAGGGATGAGGATGAAATTCTGACAATATTGGAAAATCCTTGCCGATACAAGTGTTATCCAACTCCGCACGGTAGAAGGTTTGAAGTTCAGCACTTTATGTATTAGCTCTCATTAACCGAGAACTTATTTTTTAAAAGCAGTGGTAATTCACAAAAAGTACTTTTGATCCATTTGAGCATTTGGTTGGACGATCTTATGATCCATTGTAAATTAGAAAAGAGATTAAACAGCCGGGGAATGCCGTTTACACAAACTAAGAATATATTGTTAAAAAACAGGGCATTTTGGATGAAATTATGACATTCGGACGCTAATTTGAGTTATATATTAAAAATTTCCTTCGGACCGATGTAGTTTTCTGTGGTGAAGGATTTAAAAAATCCTAAAAAAAATGCTACAAACTAGGGTTGCGCGATTAATCGTTTGTTCAGAAATTATGATCAATGAAAATATTCGATTAATTAATTAATCGATAATAATAAATAATCAAAATATTTTCCAGTTTTATTTTGCTTTGTTTTTGAAATTTTGATCAATCAAAATATTCGATTAATTAATTAATCGATAATAATAAATAATCAAAATATTTTTCAGTTTTATTTTACTTTGTTTTTGAAATATGCTTTGGGAATAAATATTTTAAATGCATTCTCATATTCGTTTCTACCTATCTACTTTGTATTGGAAAATATTTATTATAAATATTTTGAATATTTTATCAAATTGTAATCAAAATAATAGAATAATTTCAATTTTTGAATATTCAAAATCTTGATCATTCGAATAAATTCATATTTGATTAATCAATAATTATTCGATTAATAAAAGTTTTTTGATTAATCGAAAATGAAATTATTCGATTAATTAGAATTTTGATTAATCAAAATATTTTTCTGTTTTATTTTGTTTTTTTTTTTTTGCTTTGTTTTTGAAATTTTCTTTGTGAATAAAAATTTAAAATGCATTATCATATTTGTTGCAACCTTTCAACTTCCGACTTTGTAGTGGAAAATATTTATTAAAAATATTTTGAATATTTTATCAAATTGTAATCAAAATAATCGAATAATTTCAATTTTTGAATATTCAAAATCTTGATCATTCGAATAAATTCATATTTGATTAATCAATAATTATTCGATTAATAAAAATTTTTGGATTAATCGAAAATGAAATTATTCGATTAAATAGAATTTTGATCAATCAAAATATTTTCCAGTTTTATTTTGCTTTGTTTTGAAATTTTCTTTGGGAATAAAAATTTTAAATGCATTCTCATATTCGTTTCTACCTATCTACTTTGCATTTATTATAAATATTTTGAATATTTGATCAAATTATTATCAAAATAATCGAATAATTTCAATTTTTGAATATTCAAAATCTTGATCATTCGAATAAATTCATATTTGATTAATCAATCATTATTCGATTAATAAAAATTTTAATCTAAATGCAGTTATTCGATTAATCAGAATTTTAATAAATCAAAATATTTTCCAGTTTTATTTTGCTTTGTTTTTGAAATTTTCTTTGTGAATAAAAATTTTAAATGCATTCTTATATTTGTTCCGAGCTATCTACTTTGTATTGGACAAAATTTATCATAAATATTTTGAATATTTTATCAAATTGTAATCAAAATAATCGAATAATTTCAATTTTTGAATATTCAAAATCTTGATCATTCGAATAAATTCATATTTGATTAATCAATAATTATTCGATTAATAAAAATTTTTTGATTTAATCAAAATATTTTCCAGTTTTATTTTGCTTTGTTTTTGAAATTTTCTTTGTGAATAAAAATTTAAAATGCATTCTCATATTCGTTTCTACCTATCTATTTTGTATTGGAAAAAATTTGCCATAAACATTTTGAATATTTTATCAAATTGTAATCAAAATAATCGAATAATTTCAATTTTTGAATATTCAAAATCATGATTATTTGAATAATTTCATATTTGATTAAACAAAATTTTGATTAATCGAAAAATCTATTAATCGAACATTTTGAATAATCGAAACTTTAAAACAATCGATTAATCGCACATCCCTACTAAAAACTAATATGCTTTCTACGAATCACTAAAATCAAAAAACATCAAGAACATACAAGTGGGCAGTGTATAATAATTTTGTCAAATTGTTATTCCCTTGCCCTGTCCATCCCCATTGCAGTAAAACATTAAAGAACTTGCTGTATTATCGACTAGCAATTCGACTATGTTTTATTTACTCTTGGCTATCTACATAGAAAGATCTGCCCATTCACTTGTTTGTCTTGTCACTGACTAATCGCATCTGTTTGAGGTCAATTTGAAATTGTGACGGTAGCATTTATACCAAATACATACATACATACATCAATTTGACGTTGTTTTGGGTCAAGTAATGTTTTGTAATGTCATCAGAACCAGTATAAAAGGAAAATAAAAAACAAAAAACAAAAATAAGGAAATTACAAAAACAAAACCAATAATACGAGTACAAGAAATGTAGAAGCAACAATGATGTAAATAGTTGAAATTGTATTGGTGGTGAACAATAGTAGCAGTGAACCTTACTTAGACGTAATATACATACATACATAGAGCAATTGAGTGTAAATGAATCGATGACAAAGCAAATAATGATGACAATGAATTGTTCGTATTGTAGTATTTTGACATATTCGTTATTTGCGGCCCGCTTTTTGATACTTTATTTTTTTCTCTCTCTCTCTCTCTTTTCTTATTATTTTATTTTATTTAATCCAATTTTATGAACATAAGAAGGGTTCATATATTGTATGTGAAGGGTGTTTTGTTTTGTGTTCTCAGAATATTATACATTTTTAAATGGTATAGAATTTCATTTGTAGCGAAGAGAATCCTCATGAGATGAAATAAGTAATTTAATAGCCTAGACAGACGGCAGCGTTAATCCGGATTAACGGCGCAATTAATCCGAATAAAATATTAACCTGACAAACGGCAGTATTGCGGATCAACTAAACGGCTAACTGCTGTTTTATTAGGTCTGCTCACTTACATTACTATCACTATCAATTTCTGTCATCTGTCACTCTCGATATGAGAAAATCTACAAGTAGTAGATGAACTGAAAACTATCAGAAACTTGTAAATTGACATTCATTGACATTGACAGTGTTGCCATCGAAAATTGCCCTAATTCTCTTTAATTTTGAGAACTAACTCGTGGAGCTAATGCGGATTAGCTGCAGTTAATGCACGAGTTAATTCGAATTAAATCGTTAATCCGGATTAACGCTCCCATCTGTCAGGGTTATAAGGGTATTTAGTAGGCAATATTCGTCTGTATGTCATAAGTAATAGCGAGGTGAGGTCCAAGGTGCTGAAAAAAGTTACAAAATAGTTAATCTAAAAATTTTAGATCTCATAATATTATGCAAAACACCCTTTACAAAGTGAGACTAGTGTTCATTTACATTGAATTTGCTTGAAAGGCTGTAACATTTTTCTTTATTTCGTTGATTGTGTGTGAAAATTGAAAATGCCATCAATGAGCTGAAGGCTTAGTAAAGGAATTTCATACTTTAGGCTATGCTTTATGTAGTTGTTATCATCAAGCAACAACAACAACAATACAACTATAATAATAATAATAATAATAGTAATAATAATAAAGTGAATGACACACTTAATTTACACTTGAATCTATTGGCAGAGGAAAAAACCCTTCCTTTTTTTCTCGTTGGTTGGCAATCATCAAGCTAACAAATACAGAGAGCTTGCTCTCTGGGGATTAAATAAGTATCATTGAATCAATAGATCGTATCTAACAATTGAATTGATGTATCTTACAATAAGAAAGGGATATGATTTTTTCTTTATTATTTTTTTTTTTTCTTCTTTCTGGCAACCAAAAGAGGTCATTGAGATTTATTTCTCAAATTTGTTGTATACGAGTTCAATTTGAACAAAATAATTGTGTACATAAATAGTTTATACTACATAGTTTCAACTATATTATAGGCCATAGACATGGTAACAAACGGAAGCACGCTTATGTAATTAAGTATATGAGGGGGAAAAAAATGTCTTTATATATAACTCATCGTCACGCTAATTACATGTGAAAATTTATATACTAAAAAATTTGCATAATTATAAAATTTCCAGAAAAGAGAAAAAAAAATTAAACAGAGAATAATGCAAATGTTTTAATTATAAAATTCACTTTTATTCAATGTTGATATTTCTGCGTTACTTGCATGAGTTATGTATAACCATAATCATCCATCCATCGCGGTATTCGAAAATGTACAAAAAAATGAAAACACAAAAATTTCAACAACAGTTTGAATTAATATTTTCATAAATTATGCAAAGTGATACCCCATGCATTCTCAAAATGATTTGAATTCGTTTAACACTTTGTCTGCAAAGTTCAACAGAGTATAGCCGTCGTAGTAGTAGTCATAGCTTTAACAATAATCCTAATGAGCCCTGAAGATGCGAATTGCTAATAGTGAATGGAGGCAGGCAGTTATATAGCGTTCTGCTTCTGCTGCTGCTGCTGCTACGTCCACAATCAACCATAATAGGCAGCCACTTTAACTTGAACTTCACATTGGAAAGTTAATTGAATGAGTTGTTATGTGAATGAAGCAAAAGTTTCGGTTCAGTTTGGTTGGACAGCCTCGATCTGAGTAATGCGTTTTATTGTATTGTTCTCATATTGAGCATCATTCATCCATCATAAATATCTACTTAATGCTATTACTTTGTGATTCGATTTAATTCTAAAAATAAACTTGAATTCTCACAAATTACATAGACGGATGGAAAATTAGTAGACGGTACGCCATTGTGGTGCTGTTCTGTCATTATTTCATCACTTGTGCATAGTGCAAAGCAATTACTAGTGCCTGCCTGAGTTCATAGCACTATATTGTACATATAATTGAAATGCATTTCCCTTTTGGGTGCATTCAACTGAATGAAAGGCGCATCAGAAATTGTTTGATTTTGTGTTTTATTTTATTTTTTTTTTTGCTACGCGTCATCCAACGTCCACCAAATTAGTTCCAGACTTGCTCGATCGTTAACTTATTCGCCTATTTGTTTAGCATAAATGAAATGTTTGCATTTTATAGTACCAACACATACAATCCATGTATGCATGTAGTCGCATGTAGTCAAAATCTTGCATTGTGCGTCTTCTGCACACCAGTCACGATCTTCTTACTTAGCTCCTCATTTCTAGTTGAAATGGGAAGCAAATGTAATTTCCTGTATATTTTTTTTTTTGTATATTTTATTTATTATTCGCTTGCAAATATTTCTCTTGCAGTAGTTTTTTGTACAAACATGTGTACAAATTGAGTCGTCTTCTTATTTTAGAGGGTTCATTTACTTTGAAGTTACTAAAAATATTTATATATTATATGTAGTTCATACTCGTATGCTTGTATGATGCCAGGCACGCAATATTTGCGTTCATATCCGTAAAATTGTGCCGTCTACTGCAAATGAGTGACTAAGTGCTCCTCCAGTGAATTCTATAATAATGTAGATGATTATGATTATATGCTGTGGTTTATTGTCGGTTAAGTCATAATGGAAAAAAAGAAAAGAAAAGAAAAAAAAAACAACAAAACAAAAACCAAAATAATTTTCGGCAACATTTTCGCAGCATATCATTTTAATATGCATCAGTACAGTAGAGCATTTAAGATAGTATAATACAACAATATTTAGTGGGCTAATTATCGTAATAGAGAGCAAAACGTACTATACCCACATAAATCTGCTTAGGTCTAGACTACTCTCTTAGATGGATCGGGCATGCCTTAAGAACAAACAACAAGAGAGCGCACATACTAATTATGCATTTTAAGCCGCTAGCAAATGGAACCAGTGGTCGACCACAGAAACGACTAGTTGACGGAATAGAAGAGGATGCTATAGCGAGGATTGGTGCGAGCAACTGGAGAACCCTAGCGAAAAACAAGGAAAAATGGAGGACTTTAGTAGAGAAAGCCAAAACCCACCGCGGGTTGTAGAGCTGAACGATGATGATTATGATGATGATGATGAATTATTGTAACAATTAACATATTTTATAATTTTTACTAGAATATTTTCGTTTTTGAATTTAACAAAACGAATCATATTTCAACTAAAGGCGAAACTTGAACTTGAACTCTGTGTAGGGCTCAATAGATATGCAATTTGCAATGTGTACAACATCATAGACTAGAGTAATTCTCTAAGTCCAGCATCAATAAGGAAGTTTAGTATAGATCCTGCCCTGATGGACTTCAGTAGATTTTCCGGTATTACAAATTCCCCGAAGTTTTTCTTTCTTCTAGGCGTATGTGCTGGGCACGTTCTCAACACATGTTTTGCAGTTTCATTCTCCTTCCTGCAATGTCGGCATGTTTCATCCGAGAAGATTCCCAGTTTCGTTAGGTGATAATTCAGCCTGCACTGTCCTGTCAATAATCCCATTATGATTCTTATATTATTCTTGTTTAAACTGATACATTTCTCAAGTAGTTTTAGGTTATAGTTGCCTAGAAGTGTCCTGGATTGGCATAGCTCTGGTAGGTTTTCCCAGTATGATTGTCTTTCTGATTCTTCACACCTTTTAATGAGCATGGATAAAGCTTCTTTGCCCAGACCACAGAAGGGTTCTGAGCCTGCAAAGGGTGTTGCTGCTCCCTTCCTGGCAACTGCAATATGTCCTGGAACCCAAGGGATCCATAATTAGTTATTTTCATCAAGTTTATTCAGCTTGTCAAAACCTTCCCACACCAGTTTTGATTTCATGGAGCTTAGTCATATATTTTATCTATTTATGGGCAATTCCTTGACAGCTACAAGGTCATTTAGCGATTTTCATGTATTTTTGCATTCATTTTGTTTGACAGCCCACTCAGGAGTTGAAGATAGAACGTAAGTTTGTTTGGACACAAAATATTGATCAGAAGAAATTAATAATAGGTGGACATTTCACAGCTCTAAGGGCACTCCTGCAGTGCTAAGGGCAAAGGATTTTATATATATATATATATGTGGCACTTAAAGCCCCAAAGGGCTCATTGGCCGAGCTTCTCTTCCATTACTGTTGTGCGTCTTAAATTTGGACAGTATTAGAAGGGACCTACTTATTTTAGCCGGTTCCGAACGGCAGAACACTTGTGACATCACTTTTTCTGAGCTTTGTCACAGAGTTCTTTAAGAAGCTTTTTCATGGCAAGTTGTTACTGTCGGAAGAATTGCCAATTGCTTGCCGACAGGTGGGTACCATTCGAAAGAAAAATCTTATCGATATTAAATTTGTTACGCATCAGCCGGGTATTGAACCACGACCTACAGATCAGAAGGCGAACACACTAACCACTGAGCTACGGCACCTACAAAGGATTTTATAAAATCATAATTGGCGTAGGTGCCGTAGCTCAGTGGTTAGTGTGTTCGCCTTCTGATCTGTAGGTCGTGGGTTCAATCCCCGGCTGAAGCATAAATTTAATATCGACCGATCTTTCGAACGGATCCCCCTATCGGCAAACAATTGGCAATTCTTTTGGCTGTAATAATTTGCCATGTAAATGCTTCTAAAAGAACTCTTGTGACAAAGCTCAGAAGAAGTGGTGTCATAAGGATTCTTCCATTTGGAACTGGCTGTAATAAGTAGGTCCCTTCTAATACTGGAAGAGAAACTCGGCCAAGAACCCTTCGGAGTCCTTAAGTCCACATCTGAATTTTTTTTATTTTTAAGTTCATATTAAAGTTCACCGTAGAGCTGGAGATAGAGGCTAAGTATGTATGAAGGAGGGTGAATCATAGATTTCATCTTTCACAGGGCACCTTTTTATAGGCCGGGCGTCTTCAAGAGGTAAAGATAGCAAATAATGAGGGTCAGTTATAGAAATTTACCACCCTAGGGGTAATATTTAAAAAGCTAAATTAATCTAGTCAAGAAATTTATCCGCCTTGGTAAAAGTAAACTTACCCTGTATAATAACAAATTAAATTTGCCTAAATATTTAAATAGAAAATATCCAATGACTAATATCACACAAGTACGTGTATATACTAGTGCAACGTTTTAAATCCAGACAAAGAAGTATGAAGGAGTGCACAGCTGGTGACCTATTTTTAAGGGTGGAGAGATTAATAGATAGCAGTAGATTAATTTATGTACAGTATATATATATATTCTCGCCCAATATGACTTCTACACGATGTATTAACTTTTGTCTATAAATATAAAAATATTATGGTATGCCTAATTTTGGTTTTTCTTCCTTTTACTTTGTGGCCATGCTGAGGAATGCCTCATGTGAATTTTGGATTTTCATTCGAATTTTTATGGGAATTCTTTATGGTTTATTCGATATTTTTTATGTTTTGTTTTTTTACACTTTATTGTTATTGCACCCCGCACACAAACACACACATACATACACACGCATCGAAATTGTTATCATTATGTTGTTGCTTGCCGACTGCTATTAAGCATTAAATTTAAATATGCAATAGTCAGCAGAGTAGCGTGCAACATTTAGCAATATTAAGCCAAAAAAAAAAAAAAATAAAAAATAGAAAGAACTCTATATATTTACATATAGCTGACGTCAAATAAAAAAATGTTGTTGCATAAGCACAAAAATACCAATACATCCATATGAGTGCATATGAAGAGATGTATGTATGTAGTGGATTAGTGTATTACCGGAAATAGGAAGCTAATCTGCCAACAATGAGTGTATTAATATTAAAGCTGATGGTGGTGAACATTTTCTAAAACAATAAGACAACATCTAGCAGCATTAAAAAAGCATCGGAGTGGGTGGCAGCAACACAGAGATGAATATGCCAGGCCACGATTTGCAAATTGGCAGGAAATGCCAATTTTAAAAATTTCGATTGCATCATATGAATATGTATTTGCTTGCTCTTTGTTCAGCAGTTCAGGGTGAGCGTGTGTTGTATTCGCATAATGACTCAAGTATGAAATTTAATATGATATTGATCAATACACACACACACACACATAAGCATCATGCTGAGATTCATGATCATAATTCAATGAAAATAAGGTGAGAGCAAAAAAAAAAAAAACAAAAGGATCTTTTAGGATTAACAAAATTTATGATCGTAATGATCGTATCATTCATTCAGTGATTAATCGATTTTTATCGATCTTTTTAGATATTGCATAACATATTACGTTGACCACAAAATACACAATACAGGGTGTGCTATATTTATTCATACATACTCGTACGTATTGTATTCAAAATGATCATTAATACGAATGACTTCATTTCGCCGTTTTATTGTCAGTTTTGTATAAGAATTTAAGTCATTTAAGTATTAGATTCTAATAAAGATGACAATAAAAAATTTTTAAATATTAGCTACTTCTGTTTAAATCATTTATATTTTTTAGTTAAATAATTATGTAAATTTCAAATACTTTAAATCTATTCATTTATTCATTTATTCATTATATAAATCAGAGTTGCTCAGGAAGAAATTATTCAGAGCCGCAAATTTCAATAATAACAACAACAACAACACATTTAAAATTGCTTGAAATTCGTAATGCTTATATTTTGACAAATTTTTGGAAATATTAAATTCTTAATATGTTGTCTTGTTGGTATTTCTTTTGTTACGGACGTGACATTTCTAGGCATAAAATATAAAGTAAAACAAAGAAAAATTAAAAGAATGTAATACAAATTTTGCTTATTTTATAGAACTAAAGGAATGCCCAATGTTTATTTAAAATGATGAAGATGCGATAAATTTACTCTCCATATTTTGTCACATATTGATAGATGTCGTGATATCAAGTATTCGTCAGCGGTAAATTTTTTCGCCAAAATATATTACTTATGCTGAGTTTGGTGCTATAAAATAGTAAAAATTTGTAGCACACCATTCCATTTGCCTTTGTTTTTCTTCACATTTTATATACGCTAATATCATGCCTCTGACCCAGGAAAGGTCCACAGCCAACGTTATAAAAAAGTCACTTAATGATGTATGAGCTGTAAGAAAACACTGACGAAGTCACAATATTATAGCTGCAAAATTTTTTAAAATTGTTTCAATTGGTTTATTAAGCAACATTCGAATTCAATTGTAAAGAGCCAAAAGAGCCATAAAAAAAATTCTACCAAGGCATTGCTGTTATAAATACACTTATGTCATTCAATTTTTGGGTATTCGTATTCTAATTTTGGTTTGATCATTTCGTGATATATGTATTCTATCTGCAATTTGACCTAATTTGTAGTGGCTCGTTGTTGTTGGTTGATTGGTGTTATTTATCAATGCTCTTTTCATTTAGTTTTTTTTTTTGTGTTGTTATTGTGGTGTGTCTGTATTATTTTCGTTGCTTGCTGTTATGCATTTGTTGCTGAGGATTAAATCAATTACAGTGAATATTCGATTATTTAAGTTAAATTGGAGTTAGTGTAAGAGCTAAAAGAAATTACGTAATGGATTTGATAGTATCGAATTTTTTGGTTTGGCTGTTAGTTCTGTTATTTTCCATCTTAAGGCAAGATACATTTTACGTAATTAATAGTAATGATATTGTGACATATATTTTCTAAACTTTTCAAGTCATTTTGACAGTTCTCTTAACTTGTTTCACAGTATTTGAGCAAATTCTATATTAATTTTTGCCTTTACTGTGACAACGATATGCTGAAGTGATATCACAGGAAGCGTGGTGACTCCCCACATGTTTGTATTTATTCATATATGTCGTCCATATAAACGAGAACTCACTGTAATGATGATATTTATTTGCAAGTTGATTTTTTGCCATTTTTTTTTTTTTGTCTGTTCACATTATCACCAAATTTCTTTTGTTTTGTTTTCATTGCGAATATCATTTAATTATTGAATGATTTATATGGCATAATTCTGAAGAAATTGTATAAAAATATGTATGGAGTTTATGCTATATATATATGCATAAATATAAATACATCGAAAATATGCTTGATTTATGGCTATAGAATATTTCAGTGTTGCCTTTTTATTTTTTTATTATTATTTTTGTTTTAATATAAAATTTTTTATTTACGTTAATGCATGTGCATTTGACATCATTTTTATTTGTATAGTTGTATGGGTATGATTTTTATCATTATTTAATTTTTTTTTTTCATTCAATGATGATTTTTACACATTTCCGCTCTTCAACAAAAATCTCCAAAATTTGTTGAAATGCACTTTTCGTTTATTCTATTTGAATGCATACGATGTGAATGTGCTGGGATTATACGAATTGCACTGCCATATTGTTGTCTTCATACAGGTTTTGTTTTATGCATTTTTTTTTTTGCATGCAATGCAACACGCTAACTTTATATGATAGATTTTGCAGTTTTATGAATAAATTTGAATACGTTTTATTGCGATTTCATTCGTTGCATAAAATGCATTTAAATTCTTGAAAATTATGTGACAACACATGTGAATACATACATGTGTAGGTGCCCATAAAGTGAAGGAGTTAAATAAGAAGAAGAAGAAGAAGGAGAAGCATATGCAGGTTTAAAAATTCAATAAACTTGTCTGTATGTTGTTGTTGTTGTTGTTGCCATTATTATTGTTGCAATGTGCATGCTGTGCATTTATCATTACAAAATCATCGATTAAGTCATATGGCGCCGCCGTCTTCTTAATTGCTGTACAGCAGTAAAGTGTCATAATTGCAGTTGTACGATACATGAGAGTAGGAATACATTGTGTCTGCTAAAAAATGGAATTATTGTTGCAGTAGTTACTTACGTTTTGATTAATTGCATATCATTTATTCACTTGGAATGAGAAAAATTGCTTCAAATTGTAATGATATTGTATGTAAGCAGTTGCGCATGTCTATTAATCAGGAAATACAAATATTGATCATTTCAAATTTTCGTAATTTTGAGGAAAATGTAGAACATGCTTTTAATGACATAGATCACTTTAGATCTAACAACGCAGTAGGAACGTAGGGTCATTTTTAGCTTTTTTATATGTGATAGGTATTTTTAAAAAAAATTTCGAAAATGACTCACATGGATGGTAGGTCATATAAGTCTCCAAAGACAAGATATATCCTAAATGTAATTTTACATATGTTTTTTCAAATTCCATGATTCTACTTTTGTCCCAAAAAGCCAAATTTGAAAACACTGTAAAAAAAAAAATTGTGTTGTAGTGGAGCAGAAAGGCATTAGGGGTTTTATTACTGAATTCAAATGCTATTGTTTGAGACTGTTTGGGTTCACCCTCAAGACAACGACCCTTAAATTGTGGAATGAAGCTATCACACGATGCAATAGATGTTTAAAAATAAAATACTGTGAGCGTTTACACTGACAGTAAATTCTGCCATGTATATAGATTTAATTTTAAGCAACCCTGTCTATGATGACATAATATATATGCAGCCTTAACGATCGGAAAATCTTGCTTATGTATTAGTAACGTCATTTGGTGAAAAATTATCTTTTGTTCGCTCTCGCTGTACGCTGAAATTAAAAAAAAAAAACGTACTTAAAATCTTAATTCGTTTTTTACATGTTACCTATAAGTGGTACATATTTTTTGTCTTCAATGACCCATAGTGAAAATTTCTAAGAAATATTTTTGTGAAAGACTTTAACCCTTGATCTCCTCCCATATGTTGACTTTTATGGGAGTTTTGGGACAAAGGTGAAAAATGACCCATACGGGTGGTAGTTAAGGGGTTAACGAGTTCCACGAAAATAATCCTCAGAAAATTCTAATATAGGTCTCCGAAGACAAGAACTATTCCAAATGTAATTTTACATATGATTTTTCAAATTCCATGATTCTACCTATGATTCTATTGTGACGTAGTAGAGCAAAATGTTATCGTTTGAGATTAGTTTGGTTCACCCCCGAGAATGTTTGTTACACTGTGTAACATACTAATATTATCTTCTTTCTTACAAAATCTTTGAGTTTAGATAAAATTCCAAAAATAATTTTTTAAATTTTATTTTATTTTATTAAATGAGCTGCAGTGATAGCATTATTTTTAACCGTTAACAAGAGAAATATAAATTAGAAAAAAATTATTAAATTGCAATTTTAATGCTTTTCAAACATTGCGGTGTCTATTTTATTTATCAAAGCAATAATACTAACTAAATATTATGTACGATATGAGGGCTCATATCACACACAATAAAAAGCTTTGACAATTTATAAATAACTCTGTCTTGATATTTTCATTGCAATTTTGTTCAACTTCAACGATCAACTTTAATTATTATCATCATCATTGTATTCCTTATACAAACAAGAATTTTTGTTATTTATTGCAATTGATGGAAGTAAATTGTGTTAAAATATTTGTTGTGTTTTTGCTTTTTTATTTCATTTTTATTCTGTATTCACATTGAGTGCTTGGCACATTTATGGTGGACATTGTATTGTAACTATAAGTAGTTGATGGCATATTTCTGCCTTCTTCATTCTGTTGTTTGCCACAACATAACTTTGGAGTATCAGAAATTCTTGTGCAACGCCTTTAGAGATGTCTTCTGCAATAAGTTGTCTTTCTTCTTACATTCGGCTTATTGACGTTTTGTCTTTGCAATGCCTCCTGTTGCATTGCAACTAACATATTATCAACGTTGTGCAACGTTAATTCTTCATTCGTTTTTTTTTTTTTGGTTATGTTCAAGTACAGGTTTCCATTTATGGTTTTGATTTCTTTCATTATCGTATTTCGAAATTTTATTGAATTCATACAATTGTATGAATTGTTATTGAATGTACAAGTAGCTTTAAAATGTCAACTTTTGTTATTTTTCAATTTTCGCAATATTACGCATATCAATACTATCGGTTGATTGACTCCCCGACAGTCTTTGCTTTTGTCAATATGTGGGCAGAGTATTTTGAAAGCCAAAAAAACAGTCATTTATGCTCATCTACATACAAAATTGGCTGAAAGTACAGGGTATGAATAATATTGCAAAAAAATTTACTCTATAGGTCTGCTGACTCATTATCCGCCAACATTTTTGTTATGTTTTAATTGTTCCTTTTGAAATGTTATTCTCTTTAGTAGTAGCCTTTTGTTTGTTTGCAAATTTTCGTACTTCTTAGTGAATATATAGAAGCACTAACTATCGAACCGCTAACGAAAATAATGACAGCAATTGTAACCATATTTTCTATTGTTATTGACCGCATTTCAACAATTAACAACAAATAATGCTGCTTACCACAAACCGAACGTACATGTGTACTCATTTTAGTGAGTCACCCATCTTGCAAAGTAAAACAACATAAGAGTTATTGTTGTTGAAATTATGAATTAACCCTTTTTCGGTATTTCCCTACATTTATTATAATCGTACATAACCTCTAATTAGCCATACAAAGCATATAAGCATGACAAAATATTTAGCAGCAGAATGAAAACAAAAACAAAAAAAAAAAAAAGAAGTTTAACCACTTTGTAATGAATATGAGCAATATTGTTCCAGTAATGCAAAAAAAAAAAAATTTGTAAAAACAAAAAAATTATAAAAAATTAATAGCAAGTTGTTAGTCAGGTTTATGCAGTTACCAACACGAATGACACCTTTGATATGATATCGCTAATATGATAAATATTGTAAATACATATTGCCCATCTGCCTACAATGTTTGTATACTGATATCTATATAATTTTGTAAAAATAGACTTGTTTATTCAATGATAACTAAAAATTGAGCAA
This sequence comes from Megamerina dolium, assembly GCA_963854835.1. NCBI lineage: Eukaryota > Metazoa > Arthropoda > Insecta > Diptera > Megamerinidae > Megamerina > Megamerina dolium. Next base: position 2,463,209 of record OY978525.1, read on the forward strand.
AAAATTTCAAATCACAGTTACAACGTGAGTATGTCGTCAATTTTTTTTTATTATGGAGAAAAATTTATTTCTACATAATTCCGAAAATGTTTGCTATAATATCATAACCATAATGATTTCTGTAAAATTTCATTTCGACATTACTGCAAAATTTTTTTGCAATTATATCGAAAATTTAATTATAAGGTTGTTTCGATATTATTTCGCTATTTTCGAAATATTATCAAAAACTTTTTGGACATTTTCCCAAAAAATAATTGTAATAATGTCGTCATATTTAATGACGGAAATTTTACCGAAAATTTTTTTATTATGACGAAAAATTTTTTCGACATTATTGCAAAAATGTTTGCTGTAATATCGAACATCGATATTATTTCACTATTTTCCAATTAATGTCAGCAAATTTTTGGACATAATTGCAAAAAATGTTCTACATTACTCGGAATGCCTATAGCCCTATTTCCTATGCCTATTTCTACATAATTCCGAAAATGTTTGCTATAATATCATAACCATAATGATTTCTGTAAAATTTCATTTCGACATTATTGCAAAATTTTTTTGCAATTATATCGAAAATTTAATTATAAGGTTGTTTCGATATTATTTCGCTATTTTCGAAATGTTATCAAAAACTTTTTGGACATTTTCCCAAAAAATAATTGTGATAATATCGTCATATTTAATGACGGAAATTTTACCGAAAATTTTTTTATTATGACGAAAAATTTTTTCGACATTATTGCAAAAATGTTTGCTGTAATATCGAACATCGATATTATTTCACTATTTTCCAATTAATGTCAGCAACTTTTTGGACATTATTGCAAAAAATGTTCTACATTACTCGGAATGCCTATAGCCCTAGTCTACCATATTATTTTTCTTCAATTAAAAATGCAAATAAATTGTAATAAATGTTACTTCTGAAATGTAATGCAAAAACACAATCCAATACTAGCATACCGGTAAATATTTTGCAATTTCCGTCTTAATGTATATGCAAATTTAATACTTCAATGCACTGTGAGTTTTTGCATTTAATTCAATTGGCATGGAAGAAACTTGTTTATTGATGTATATACTCGTATTCTAATAACATTTTTGAATAGGCAAACGACTTTTAGTTTCATTATTCATTCATTCATTTATTCATAGTGGTAGTATCTAGGATACGTACATACTAGTGAAAACTGGCTAATCGCAATCAAAGTGTTGTTTTGTGGTGAGATAAGAAATGCAAACTAGTTTTACACTTCATTGCTGACCATTATAACATTTATCTATGTTACTATGTACGTATTTGCGGCTTTTAGAAATATATCTACTTTTCGTATTCATAGTACTGAGTATCTGGCCGATTGTGGATACAAGTAGTTCTCTTAATTTTTTTTTGGAGGCTATTTGATTTTATAGTTTAATGCTTGTCTCTATATACGTTCAAACAGACATAGGTACGAATAATTATAGACAAATATTGTTTCCCCCCCAACACAGGTATGTACAAATAATATTCATTTTCAGAAGCTTTGAAAATTATATGTACAAATGTATAACTGAGTTGAATGAGCCAAATTTGTTATTTTGATTGGTTTATTATCGTAATGTAAGTTGCACATATAAAACTTACATACATATCAATATTGCTGACTACTATCAACTAAAATGCATAATTTTACTGCAATTCTCTTATGAATTCTCATATGAAATGGTACAAAAACAGTTGCAAATATATAATATACACTTGAAAGTTGGTAGGTAACGTTGGTACTTCAAAATCAATATATTCTCTAGGGGAAAGATTCATGTGGTTGGTAAGCGAGAATCGATTATTGGTAAAAAAAATGATCATTCAAATGGTCTATAAAATCTTGTTAAAATATTTTTTCGTACGTGCTTCAATTTTTTGATGAAGTTTTGAAGATTTAAATCAAAATTGCTAACTTCATAGTACTCTTACCTTCAAATGAGAGTTACCCAAGCATGAGACAATAAACTGATCTTCGGAGGTTTCGAAAAAAATTGGCATGTGTTTAAAAATGTGGGCAAAATAGTTACGACTCGAAGTCAACGTTGAAGCAAACGACAAATAAGAGAGATTAACTCTTAAAATATATGACGGAGCCTCATTTATTTTCAATTCTCCACATTTTTTGCAAATATACCTACCATACTTACCCCCAATCTATGCTCCTTATAGAGGCTCCCATACAAAATGAACATAAAAACACTTGAAAATCATCAAATACCACCATAGGTGAAAGCTAAGGTAGACCCGTATTAATTTTTTGACTTCTACATTTTCCCCGAACTTGCATGTTTCCTATCAACATCCTTTAGTGCCGCTTCTCTACAAAATTGAAATATTTTTTAACTCGCTCCCATCGCTTCAAGAATGGTCCTATAAAGGTCAGATTTCTGGACAGCCATCATTTAATTTGACGCCACAATATTCACTCCGAACCAACTTACCCTCTGAATCGAATTTTTTGGGGCTCCCATACAAAATGAAGCTGAAAATATTTGAAAATATCATATACCTGCATAGTTACCTAAGATTTGCCTTTAGAAAGCTAAAATGCAAGTTCTACCACCAACAATTTTTCTTGCTTAATATTTTATCGTAACATGTTTACCCCCTATCTCTAGCCTTTAAATAAACTCTCCTACAAAATTTATTTTTTTTTCCCCAATAATTTGCTGACTTCGGTTTCTGAGTGCCTCTACAGGAATCCAATGTATCACCGACCGTCCTTTTTGCTCTCGAATATTTCTTCTGAAGATACTATCACCCCATATTCGCTCTCTTAGAGAGCTTTCCATACAAAATTGATTAAAAAATAAAACATAACACTTGAAATAAATTTATAAATAATATAAAGAGTTTCCCATTAAGAACGATCGGATTTGAAATTGAAATAAAACACTTTAATTAGATGGTATATTTTATGTCATTTATGATTTATACAAAATATCATTCAAATAGCCACCATGGCTCTTTTAGCATTGGCTTATCCGGTCATTCCAATTTTTGATGACTATGTGCAGCATTTCGGGTTGTATTGTGGCTCCTATATTGGCTTCATGCTCATCAATAGTTTTGGGTCACGTCCAGTGGCGTTAAATTAGACGATCTTGGTGACCCGTTGTTGGGACGATTTCTTAAAATTACCGAGTCACCGAATTTTCCGTGCAAAAGATCCATCTTAACGCCGGCTGTATGGCAAGTTGCGCCATTTTGTTGCAATTAAATGTCATTCAACTAGATTTTATCAATTTCCGAAAACAAAAAATGGCAAATTTTGTTGAATTTAAGGAACATCAAATGTCAAAAATTAAAAAACAAACATGGCCTCCATAAAAAAAAACTACTAAGATTTGCAAACAATGAAGAGGTGAAGTCTGCGGTAGATGGCTATTTTAATGAGCTAGACAGTTCATACTATAAATAGGGTATCGCAAAAATAGAATATCGTTGGGAAAAGTGTATAGAGCTAAAAGGAGATTATGTTGAGAAATAGAGAAAAATTTGCCCAAATTTGTTGTTAGGTTGGGTAGTTCTGGGACCGCCCTCGTACAACACCTTCTTGACTGAATTACCGAGGTTGAAAGGAACATACTAATAACTAATTTTGCGGTACTGTCATAAGATTTGATTCAATTTTAAATAAAATGGTGTCTTTTCGAAAATAATACTCATTCGAAAATTGAACTACTAATTCTCCCGAGTAATATCAGAAACATTAGGAATCTCAATACAAATTGCTAGCAAAAAACATCGACTCTTCCATTCTATGAATCTTTCCCTAAAATATTTGATAAAACTTTACTAGTATGTATATATCTTCATAAAGGAAATGTAATGCAAAACAAGTCTAGTGCCATTGAATAACTCAAGGAGTCGTCATAAGTATGTACGTATAAAGAGTCATAAGCATCACACGACTATTCTCATCCACATCATCTCACTCATCATCATAAACTTTAGCATTTTACAGTGGAGTACATTGAATACGATGGCATCTCTCCATATGCTTTCTTCTTCGACTTCCAACAACAACTTACTTCATATGCATGCACCTACATTACAAGTACATACATGTACGAGTATGTGTAGGCGTTCAAAACTTTGACATTCCACCACACCACAATTATACAATGTGTAATGCAGATGAATTGAATGAACTGAACTGAATTGAACTAAACTGTACTGAACTCTGAAGGCTAAACTGAAAATGTCGATGCAAGCGAAAAACTCGTAGGTACTCGTGCTTATTTACATTAAGAAACATATACGAGTAGGTATACGTATAATTCAATAAAATAAGACGACACTTGCAAATTGATGCATTCACTGTATAAGTATGAAGTGTTTGATGATTTCGTGATATGGCACATCAGAGCACTTGATATCTTCTTGTGGCTCTCCTGGTATATATGCATGTTTCCATGAATGAATGCAATCATATGAGAAAAGTTGTTGGAAAATTCTAAAATACAAACAAACGGTTTTTTTTCCAAGCAGTCGCGTTCGCTCCATTCATTTTATAGGAATATGTCGCGTAAATCATTGATTGGCCGTCTTATCAACAATTTGACACCATAGCAACATGACGCTTGACAACACCTTTGTACTACAGATATGAGAGCCGGCTCAATGTGCTTCCTAGCGAATTGGCCTCATGTGGGTGATATTTAATTGTTTTATAAATTATCAATCAAATTGGCAACGTGGGTGTCGCTGTCATTGGCACCTTCATAGGCTGCTGGTTAATAAAATTTATTGATGCTTGAAGTTTCAACAGCCACATTGCTATTGCACTGCTGTTGTAACAACTGCAATGTTTATTATAAGTGATATTTATGAGCTTGTTTACATACTTGCACACATACATACACATTTACTGGACATGAAGTGCGTGACGACTTCATGTGCATATACTTTGAGTTATTAAGGACGACTTGCAAAAGTTTTATTTTACAAAAATTAATGTTTATTGCCATAAAGTTGGCAGCAGACCAATTCATCGAACTTTATGACTGTCCATGAGACAAGTACTATTATTTGCATTCTCAGGCTCGAAAAATTTCTATGTAAAGTATTTGCATAGAATACAAGTTCAAAAAGTAACTAAAGCTATTTTTAAATGCATCGAGTTGCAATGTTGCTTAAGAAAATTAACTGAATATTTCAAACTTTTTTTCTTTCTCGAAATAGCTTTCCTTAAAGTTTTGTTCATAAACATAGCATATTATTAAAATTATGATCTCCAGGCTGACGTCATTACAGTTGTTGATGCTGGTTCCAAGATAGACAAAGTCCCTTACTACTTCAAAAGCGTAGTTGTCGACAGTGACGTGCTGTCTAAGACGCCGGGACTCTTGGTTTGTTGACGCTAGATACTTCGTCTTGCCCCCGTTCACCGTAAGACCCATCCGACGCGACTCTCTTTCCATCTCTGAGAATGCTGCACTGACTTCACGCGTGTTCATGCCGATTATGTCAATATCATCGGCATACACTAACGTGCCATTATGTCATAGATCAGCAGCTCGTATTATTTTCTCCATAATAAGATTGAAGAAGTCGCACGATAACGAATCACCTCGGCTGAAACTCCGTTCGGTACTAAACGGTGCGGAGAGGTCCTTCCCAATTTTCACTGTACAACGGGAATTATGCTTAGAGTAAGGAGAAAGCTTAGCTACAATTAAAATTTGAAAGGGTTATGTAAGCGTGCTTACAAAATGCTTACAAAATGCTTACAAAATACTTACACAATAATTACAATCCATTGTGCATGAATAATTGTTCTTAAAATCCTAAATATATAAATATGTGACATAATGTTGGCAAATGAAAATGTTGTTTATTGTAAGCTTTTTGCAAATATTTTTTTAATCATTGAAAATATAGATTATTATAAGCAATGGTTTAGTATTGCTTTGAATTAATTAGCTTTTATTTGTTGTATAATTATTTTGGAGCATATTACAACAGTTTGTATAGTGACCCTAACCTAACTCTCCAAAAAAGATTCACTCGAAACAAAAATATATCAAATATGCCGTTCCTACTACACGAAGTTATAATACACTCGCATAACGGTACATAATAAATACAAATTTTCATTCACAAAGACAACGTGAGCTTCGATGAGTTTCTTGACTTTGGAAGTTTCTGTTAAATGCTGCTACAGAAACTACTCAAAGTAAATAATGCAGGTAGAATGGGAAAAAGGAGAAATAATATCAACACTACTTAGCATAGTCATTCCATTTGATCAGCTAATTTTTTAGTAGCGGGAGTAACGCTGTAAAGTCGATGCGGATGCATTGCTCGTAATGAAGTGAATACACTGGTAGGATACAATTTATTTTCATTCGCTTTTCGTTGCAAGTATATGGTATGTAGCTTGAGCGACATTATAATAAGAGGGATAAGTTACACTCTACTACAAAAATATACCTGCGGACGAGCAATATTATCTTAGGTCTGGTTACAAGATTTTCAATTTGAAGCCAAATATCGTCAAATTAAAATTGCAAACATTTTTAAGAGAGTCGATATGAATAAAATATGTCGCATCAAACTGGATTAAACCAATAATAATGTTTTTGAAATTATATTTATGGTGTTAAACGCATGCAATGGAAAACAGTATCTTCAGACATAATAGCTTTTACTTTGCGAACATTGCTTGTGTTTTGCAGTGGAATTTTTTTCCCTCTTAATAAGTAGTGGGCGCGTGGCTCTGATAGTTTATCGCATATCTTATCACCACCGCCGCCAATGGGGCACATCGATAAAATTGATGATCCTCAAAGGAAAAATAAAACATAACTATCTTTGAAGACATCTAACAGATAAAAAAAAAAAATAAATATGTGGCACTTAAAGTCCCAAAGGGCTCATTGGCCGAGCTTCTCTTCCATCTAACAGATAGTGTAATAAAAAATAAATTCAGTGAATTAATAAGGGGTCAGTCCTACTTTTCTTCGCTCCAGGGGTGAATTCTGGGGAGCTGTGGGATTTTTCTGTCGCTTTTAAGATGATTTTACGTTCATTTTGCAGATAAGCCCATATATCTGATTAAGATGGGGGTTACTATGTCAAATATTAACTAGGTAACTAGTTCGAATAGGAGCAGTTGGTGCAAAATTTCTTTTTTTAAATGTCAATATTGTATGGTAACCTCTTTGAGGTGCATATATATGGGCTGAATATGTTCAGAAAAAAATTTGCGAAGAAAAGGGTGATTTCTGGGCATAAATGCGGGCATTTTTACACCCATTTGATATGGGAACCTCCTTAGGATTGTGCCTGCTCACTCTCTCTCTCTCTCTGAGAGTACACACTTTGGCCAGAAAGGCCTATTGTGATACCATCGAGATTCTCTTCCAATACTGTTGTCTGTTTTCAATTTGGACAGCATAAGGAGGGACCTACTTCCATTAGGCGGTTCCGAACGGCAGAACCCTTGTGACTTCACTTTAACTTAGTTTTGTCACAGAGCTCTCTTAAAAAGCATTTTTGGCTAATTGTTACTGTCGAAAAAATTGCCAATTACTTGCCGAGAGGTGGGTACCGTTCGAAAAAAAATCTTTTCGATACCAAATCTTGTTATGCTTCAGCCGAGGATTGAACTCACGACCTGCAGATCAGAAGGGCATTGTACTAACCACTGACCTACGGTGAGTGAAGATTGGGAGAAAGTTTATTTCGAAAAAATATTAATTAGAGAAAATTCATGAGACCCGGTGATAAATTTTACCTCCGTAGGATCATTCTGGGAACGATGGGGGCAAAATTTGTTTTAAAAACCAAAAGTGCAGAGATAGCGAGTAAGTACGTTTAAAAAAAAGTTGGAAAATAAAAATAAATAGCGGTCTGTCATACATTTTACTGCTCTAAGGTTAATTTCTGGGCATGTATAAGAAATTTTCATAATTTATTTCAAAGTTAACGAAAAGATGCGACCTGGCCCATCATACCCCCGCTTTCGAATGCAGCTGCGCATGGGAAAGCGTTGCTTAAACCCTTGGCAGTGTTGGAAGAAAAGTTCGTGCAGCGCATTTTGGAACTATTAATTGCCAAATATTATATGCATGTCTTCGAAGACAGTAAGGCTTTTAATCATGGCCTTTTCCTACGTGGTTGTTGCAAGCATGAAGTGTGTGCATGAAGTTGATAACTTAGTTGCTTGCCATTTGATCATAATACAACGACGACGGCAACGAATATGTACTCCATATTACTACCAACTACACGAGGGTGAAGTTAGTATCATATGACGCTGCTTAATTTATGATGTTTGCGCCAATATGCCAGTATGGCCGTGGGATTTAGAACTGCTGTTATAGTGGTAGCAATCAACAAGTGTGTGGAAGTGTATGTATGTAACTACTAGTGCTCATATGCTACCAACTCAGCTGCTTTCTCGATTTTCAATGTGTACCAACTTACATACTTGAGGGAGTAAAGTCATTGAACGCGCGGCGCACGTCCTATTCTACTAGTGCGTGCTAATTGTAGTGGTGCTCCGTGTGTATGTATATTAAGGACTACTTACTAGCACTTTTGTGTAATTACTGGGTGTGTGTAAACTATTCAGTTGACTTTGCTTCAGTCTTTGGTTTCGTCCACCCTTATTTTTTTTTTTTTTTTTTTTTTTTTGTTTTAAAAGGATATAAATTTTGTTTTACTTTAGCTGTTGTCTATACATACTAGCAACTTTCATTCATCAATGTTTGTTTTAATTAATTAAATGCAATATTCAAGAGAGAGAGAGAGAGAGAGAAAGAGACAAAGACGTCTTCGCCCATTTAGACCTTTTTTACCTTATTGCCAAGATACTATGATAAGTCATCAACAATGGCTTGTTAAAATGTATTCCATGACTATAGCATTCGTACGTAGAGAAAGATAATTCTTATTAAATCTCAAGTCGATAAATTTTCTCGCATAAGTATTGGACTACAGCTTGCATTCTGCACCACATCGCCGTAGTCGTCGTCTCTGTTCTCTGTCTCTGCACACAATATCCTTATAGTTTCATTCCTCTTTTTGAGCTATTATTTCTTCGATGCATTTATCATTATTTGTTTGTCTCCGACGGTAGCAGATCGTTACGTTTTCATGCTTACTGTATATTCTGATAACAATGTTCTTCTGTATGTACACTATCTGACTTAAACTAGCCCATATGTCATTTGTATGGTCGTATACCATTGCCGTCATTGCTCATGTTCCATGTACGAATACATATGTATATACATTTGTATATACATGTTGCTATAGATATTTTGAAAATATTTCCCTTTACGTTTATTGTATACAGATTTTACAGATGCATCTTCCATGCGCATACACATGTACCTAAGCACCTATGGTACACATATAGATTTGTGCTCTTTTATACGAGCTCCATACGAATAGTGTAAGAATTATTGCTGTCAATAATACAATACGATTGCAATATTGTTGTACACACTATGATGAAGATAAACATATTTGTTTATAAAGATATTATTGGTCATTGTTGTTATTATGTATTTATTGTGCTTTTCTTATTCAGATACATAGCCTTTTTATGGCCAGTTCGAATACAAATATACAATACAATGAATCAATTTGAAAGCTAAAGTAATGTTTGAATCAAATTGAATGATTGAACTTGTATAGAGAAGTTGGTATACGATACCATACATAGATAAAATTAGACAATTTATACTTGAATGTTAAGATGAAAGATTCATTTATTTAATTGTATTGGCATTTTAGTTAAAGACTTAAAAAGAGGTGATCATAAGAAATGAAGCAAATTTAATCATTTTTAGATTACAGTAAATGAGCTGATACTAAATGTATAGAACTGCAAATGTGTTAAAGCCAAAAATAAGGGTATTTGAAGAGGAGTAAGTATACTAGGTCAGTCCCAGAACTACACGACCTAATAAAGAAAAAGCAATAAATTTGAGAAATTTTTTCTTTATTTCTCAACATAATCTCCTTTTAACCCTATATACTTTTCCCAGCGATTTTCTATAGCTTTGATACCCTGTTTATAGTATGAACTCTGTCTAGCTCATTAAAATAGCCATCTACCACAGACTCCACCTCTTCATTGTTTGCAAATCTCCTACCACTAAGCCATTTTTTCAAATTTGGAAATAGAAAATAGTCCGAAGGAGCTAAATCTGGCGAATCAGGTGCGTGCTGAAGCAATTCGAGCTTTAATTCATTGATTTTGGCCATCGCAATAGCGGATGTGTGAACTGGTGCATGGTCTTGATTGTGAGCAAACGCGGCCCCCAACTTGCACACAGCTTTATCATCTCCAAATTTTCGGTCAATATACGATGTATAACACTTTTTGAAATGCCTGTAATTTCACCTAGCTCACGCACCTTCAGCCGGCGATCATCCAATACCATTTTGTGGATTTTCTTAACCGTTTCTGGCGTGGCCACCTCAATTGGTTGACCACTACGACCTCATTTAAACTCCACCACCCAATATTTTATGGTCGTAAAAGAAGGAGCAGAATCCCTCAGAGTAGAATCTAGTTCAGCTTTAATATTCGTTGGACTGAGACCTTTCAAATGAAAGTATTGAATTACATAACAGTGACCAATTTTTTCCATGTTTACAAATTCACTGAGGTCGTTAACTTTCGATGGCTCAAAAAAAAAAAAAAAAAAGTAATTTATTCAAACTTCTGCCGCCATCTATATGACAGGTCGGCTAGTTCTGGGACCGCCCTCGTATTTGAAGGATATCTTGAGGCAGAAGATCTTTTGATCATACATTTCATCGCTCGAGGGGTAATTTCTTAGCAAATATGCGGCTGTACTTTGCAGGGGAGCATCCATAAGAGGTGAAAATGGGACGTAATTTCGGTAGAAAAAAATGTTTCGCATTAAAAATTAATATGTGTCTGCCATACATTTTACCTCACGAGGGCAACTCTGGGAGAGGTGGGAGTAAATTTTATTTCAAAGCACTTAATTTTTGTATAGGAGCCTCTCTAAAGGGTAAAAATAGGGAACAGCTTGGTTCGGTAAACATATTGAATAGAAAAATTAATGGGGATTTCTCATACACATTCCCTTTACGAGTGATTGCTTGACCATCATGGAGTTATTTGTTGATTTTCAGTTGTTTTTACATGCATTTTGAAGGGGAGCTCCATTATGGGACGAAAATAGGCAGTAAGCATGTTTAGCAAAAGTTTTTAGCAGTAAAAATTACAAGTTATGGGTTTTAAATTTCGTATGGGAAACCAACGGGCAGAGATTGGCGCTGAGCATGTTAAGAAAAAATATTGTATTGGGTGTGTGAACTGAAAGCCGGTATTTTTTAGTGCTCAAAAATGAATTATTTTAAAGAAGTCTGTATAAAACATATCATTCATAGTGTTGTCCATCAGAAACTATGACATTTCCCCCAAATATTTCTGGCAATTTATTGATTCCATCCGAAAATAACTTCATCGGACTGGTGGCCAAAAATGAATCAAGCCATATTTTGATTCCGGTGACTGAAGTGCAGCGTATTCCATTAAGAGTGTTCTGCATGGACCGGGACAAGTAGTAATCTGAAGGCGCCAGGTCTGGGCTAAAAGGTGGGTGGGATAGAACTTTCCATCCGCTATTGGCAAGATAGTTTTTGACCGGAATAGAATGTGTGGCCGTGCGTTGTTATGATGAAAAATTACCGACTCGTGTCTGGTAGCATACTCCGGCCGTTTTGCGATCATTGCTCTCTTCAACCGCGTCAATTGTTGTCGGTACAACTCTCGGGTAATGGTTCGTCCAGGTTCTAGCAGATCATAATGGGTCATACCCTTCTGATCTCTAGCAGATCATAATGGGTCATACCTTTCTGATCTCTAGCAGATCATAATGGGTCATACCTTTCTGATCTCACCAAATACAAAGCACTGCCTTGACGCTGTGAATATTTGCCTTTGGCGTCGATTCGGCTGGTTGGTCAGGAGGTTTGACGTACGCGTTTTTGCGCATTTTATAGAATCCAGACTAAGAATTTTTTTTTTCCATATCCTATTTTTATTTCCACATTTAAAAAATTGTCATACAATTTGTCTTGTGTGACTAAGTGCATACAGCTGTTTTTTTTTTTAATAATTACTTAGTTAGATGTATTACTTACATATTTACTTGCATACACACGATACGATAGTCTGTTATGGCAGACAAATGGAACTGTCAGTCTAATGCCAACATATTCACTTTGTCATTGACTCTCAGTCACATCAACAAATGAACAAACATCAAAATGTCACCTTTTCTCTATTACATATAAGCAACTGTCACTCTCATCAAATGCCATTGTTATGATAATACATATGATATTGTATGTACATACACATATGAATATAGCAACATCATATATATTTTCTTTTTCTTATGATGCGTTTCATTTAGTTGTTTTATTTCTTTGAATTTCAATTAAATACCCTTATTTGTCAGTGGTTGTCGTATAGTCGTGTATAGTAGGTAAATAAATAGTGATGGCGACAATTACTGTCATTTGTTAGCTCGTCAAACTATTGTTTAGAAATACATAGTTTGTTGTTTATATTTGATTTTTTTTTTTTCATTCAAAATAAATATTTTTCATTTTCTGAATATTTCATATTACATTTCAAAGAATTTAAATTAATTACATTACTTGTACTTGTATTGGATTTTGTGGTATTATATATAAATTCTACTGAAAATGGTAAGACAAGATTTTTCTCAGGCTTGACATATTGTCATGCAATCATACAGTTTGCTATGTAATTTCGCATAGTATAAAGAAAGAAGGTTAATCACGAATTCATGCTTATTTCGAATTATATTATTGATTTGAAAGTACATGCATTTTACTGTAGTCAATTAGCAATTTCTTGAATTATAAATTTAAAATATGCAATTATATTTAATTATTTTTTTTTCATCGGACTAACCTTAAAATTTCATTTATTAATTAGTTGCTTAATTTGCAACGGTATTTTAACTAAATACATACACTCTTAGTGGCCAAACCTATAAACAAATCTAGATTGTGGCTTGAACATAAATCAATGTAAAATTAAATTAGTCTTTTACATGAACTACTTACAAGAGTTCATGGCTAAATTAAAGCTCTGATTAGAAGAATTGATTGCAATATTATTAAAATAGCTTAGATTTTCAGAAAAGAATGGTAGGTTAGGTTAGAGTGGCTGCCCTCTCAAAAAGAGGGCATACTTAGGTCAGAGAACTCGACTCTACTACGTCGAACCAGCCAGAATTTTTGAGGAAATTTAGGAGGTTACTAATATCAACCACTGAAAGGGGGGGGGGGGGGGGGTAAGTCATTCAACTGGTAATATCTCAGGAATTTTTTGCATTGTGAGACGGTCTCGAGTTCCTTCTCACCTCTGCAGCTTTTGCAGTAGTCATGCACGAGATGGCTTAAGCCCATTCACGCTGTGTGAGGTCCTCTGAGGCAGTGGCCGGTAACCACTCCAACATAGTTCAAGATATATTTTCTGTTAAGGTCAGTGTCCCCAACATTTTCGCCGTCCTACAGATGGGTGAATCCCTCCATCTTTTTTGGAAGGCGTTACATATGAATACATTCAATTTGTTTTTACTTGCGGCATTGGGGATTCCAAAGTAGAGATTTTCTTCAGTTAAAGCTTATTTTGTATCCTGTCTAGCGAGCTCGTCCGGTCTGCAGTTTCCTCGTAAGCTCCTGTGTCTTAATCTCTTAATGAGCGACTTTTGCCTGAAATAGACTGCAGTGATCAAGCAGGCGAAAAGAGATACTGAGATTGAAATTATCCGAATATACACCACCGCCCACCTTTCCTTCGAACTTGGAGCCGTCCGTTAAGATGTGGTGATAATTCGGTGGAGGATCGACCCTGGAGGTGGAGGTTTTAAATTTCCTTTCAAATGTGTATATTGACTTGATATAATCAAGTGAAGTTTCACTGTTAAAGTGATTTAAAATACTTGTGTGTCCATAAGATTTCGATACCCATTGGTGCTACCCTGTAATTCTTAATGCAGAATTTGCGCCAGCTGCTTGTCGAGGAAGTAAAGTGAAAAGAATGGAAACTATTTACAAAAGTGCGTTTAAAGGTACAAAAAGACATAATTCTTTGGCAAAAATTTCCTTCAAAACTACTTAAATCGTTCTCTACAACATATCCTAATATAAAGATGGCCTAATTGAATTAGTATATTCAACTTTTTCTCACACAACATTTTTATAATACTGTACGTAGGCGTGATTTTTATTCGAATTCATAGATTAAAAAATCGTACATACCAAGCTTCTCTTCCATAGCAGTTCGTGCGCCACGTAAAGTCGAGAACATATTTTTGTATGAGCGGTAGGTGTGATTTTCATTTGATACCGTCAACTTTTTCACTACTACATTTACTAGCAAATACAATTCTATATGCCGAATTTCAGCTTGGTAACTTTATATTTTCTGGGAAATATGGTAAAACCATACTTACGAAACCATAAGTTTGTATGGAAGGTAGAAGTAGATTTTATCCAAATCAGCTAATTTTTGAATATATCTAATTATTAGTCAAAATAAATGTATACACCAAATTTCAGCGTAATATATTAATATTTTCTAATATAAAATGTGAAAACATTCACTCCGTAACATAATTTTGTATGAAAGGTAGACCTGGTTTTCATCCAATTACGCTCAATTTCTGATATATCTATTTTGTGGTTAAAATTACTTTATGTAACAAGTTTCAGCTTGGTAAGTTTTTATTTTCGCAGAAAAACGAGAGAAAAATACACATACGGAAGCAAAAATGTGTATGGGAGACAAGGGCGATTTCTATCCGATTCATATAGTTTTCGAGTATATTTATTCGTTAGTAAATATAAGCTCATATGCTGAGTTTCAGCTTAATAACTTTATATTCTCGAGCGCAAAGCTTGAAAATAGACATTAAACATCATATTTTTGTATGGGAGATAGTATTGATTATTATCCGATAATTTCAATTTTTTTTATATTTTACTTTTCTGGTAAAATCAAAACAAAATGTTAAGTTTTAGCCCGATAACTTTATATTTACGCGCGAAAAGTGTGAAAAAGCACATTCCAAAACATATTTTTCTATGGGAGGTTCGTGTGGTTTTTATTCGTTTTTGTTCATTTACGAAATTGTTTGTTGGTTGGTGAAAATAATCTAATATACCAAATTTCAGCTTGATCGCTTTAGAATTAGAGTTCTTTCCGTCGGCTCATGCATACAAATGACCAGACAGGCAGAATGAAATACAAAATAACAACAAAGACATGAATATATCGACTCTATAATTATAAATTATTATTAACATCTGTCGCCTCGCCTAATTAATAATTCTTCTGACAAGGAATGATAGCGGTAACCGGTAACGGGTAACCGACTATGAAAAGTTGTTATGTTATGATCAAGTTTCTGGTGCACTTATGTCCATTTATTTATTTTAGTTGAAATTTGTATGTTACTGAAACAAAAGCTCTCACAAACTATCGATAATTTCGTTACTATTGGAATATTGTAAATGAAATGTTATGTTTTAAAGGGTTGATAGTAGATTTAGGGTTCAAAATAAACGCCAAAAATTTATGAAATGTGAAAAATGTGAACTCATAAATATCATAAACTCAACTATCACAAATTAAAGAGCTCATTTATTAAAAAAAATAAATTACTCATTTATTACTTATAAAAAAAAATACCAAACTATTGTATCTGTGATTAAAGCGATACGTGTACGATTATGTACAAATATAAACATGTTTCCAAGAAATTGAGAATACAATAACAACAACAATAACAATGAATATAAAATTAATTAAATTTTATCCATTCACTCATTGATATAATAAATTGATATTTGTATTACTCAATACACAATCACAATCGCATTCATTTTCTAATTCTCATTTCTATGTATTACACTATTTTCATTTCGATTATAATACAGTTGTATGAGTATGTGTGTGTGTGTGTGTGAGAGTGTGGACCTTGTTACAATTAACAATATTTTGTCAGAATAAAATATCGCACAATGTACATACGTACATATATATTATTTAATCATGACTTGCTGTTGTTGTGGTATTATTATTATTATTATTATTGTTATTGTTATTATTAGTATAATAGTTGTTGTTGTTATTACTATTATATTGCTGATTATATATTTGTCACCTAATTTGATTTGATATAATATATTCTATATATATACATACATATATATACATATGTATGTATACGTAGTAGTATATACCCAAGGGGAAAATTGTATTAATGGTAAGGGAACAGGTAAGGTAAGACATCAATATGGCTTTAATACCAGAATTGGATCAGTTAATTTTATTAATGCATCATCTATTTTTCCGCTGGATATATATACAGGTATAGCCTATGAATTTTGTTCTTGGACTCACACTACTGGTTCATACGAATACATATTATCATTAAAAACACCAACACCACCAGCAGCACCACCACTATTATTATCACCGTGCTATCTTTATAAGCATATTTATTACATGAAATGCACAATCAATTTATTAAGTCATTTTACTATAGTTTTTCTGCTTCTTATTCTACAATATGACTACAATGTTGTTGTTGTTCTTACTGATTGATCTGCATTAAGGCGTGGAAATTTTATTATTTCATTTCCACATTTTATTATTATTATTATTATTTCACATTACTGTTGTATTCATGTTTACATATGTACATATATGCTGGAGTATAATGAATAGTCATCGTGTGCTGACATTTGTTGCGGTCACTCACATTACTTACTTACTTACTTATTAGCTACATAGTTGGTTTATTTGCTGACTCGAATGGCTCGAGTCACTTGAGTGAATGAATGACACACCTTTCCTTTATTCTTCTCTTCTTCTTCTTCTTCTTCTTCTTCTTCTTTTATTACTGCTTCATTCGGTGTTAAGCTAAGTGTTAGTTAAAATTGCTGTTGTTGTTGTTAGTTGTTGTATTTGCTGTTAGTTATTAAGCTGTAGTGGAATTTATGATTACCTGCCTATAATAAAGATGATTTTAAATGAGTACAATATTTCTACGAAATCTTTTTAATAAATCATTTGCCATTTTAATCATTTTATACATTTTGTTGTGGTTTTTAAATGAATGAAAAGAGGAAAAATGAATTGTGACAATTTTTTTGTAAAGGCAATTCACAAGTCAAAAAAAAGGTGAAATCTTAATGTGTTCTCATAAAGATGTTTATAGTTTTTATGAATTTTCGGGATGGGTGAGTGGCTGGGTGCATTGGCTTTTTGGTATATGAATCGTCATTTCAATTCATCGACTCAATTAATTAGCTATTTTGATCACGTCAGACATTTAGAATGAAAAAGTTCAGAAAAAAACACTTTAACTAAGCTTAATGAAATGGATGACGTCACAAAAATTTTAGCGCTATTTTAAACCTCTACATTGAACATGGAAACTTTATGTCTCTTTGAGAATAAATACCAAATATTAAGTAAATTATAACTGCAGAGATATGTTGTTGTTGTATGGTTTGGGATATTTTTTGTAGGCAATTTTGATTTATACGATGATGACTGTGTTCAGTGTAACTGAGTGTAACCTAGAATCAAGGGTACATTGAACATATGAAGATATGCTTTTGTAACACCAATATTGAGAGGTCAGATGGGAAAGCATATAGGGATACATTCTTTCTGAAACACGATCTGGGACGATTTTGCCATGTCTATGTGACTATCTGTTTGTCTTTCTTATAGCCTGTTCACACGATAACTCCCATAATCATTGAATGATTGTACTGAAAATTGGTACATAAAGTTAATTTTATCAACGAATGATTGAGCTTCAAAAATGAACAAAATCAAGCTCCAACCACATCCACCGCCTATACAAACATATGCTTCTGTATGTAAATTTTCACACTTTGCTTATGAAAATATCAAATCATGAAGTCCAAACTCAAGAAATGTGATTAATATGATAATAAAATGAATAATTGAAAAAATTATGAAAAATACATGAAAACCACACCCACCTCGCATATAAAAATATGTTGTTGTATGTGTATATGTGTATATTCGGACGAAAATAAGTGATTATCAATCTGAAATTCTTATTGAATAATTTTATTTACAAATTAAGCGATATATTTGAAAATGGGCGTAATCCGATAAAAACCACGCCTACTTTCAATACAAAATTTTGTTATTGAAGATGTGTTTAATTAACATGAAAGTTTAAAGATATCAAGCTGAAATTATATTAAATATATATATCACTATATTAGAAATCACTTCCACCCACTTCAGACACACGCACATAAATGCTTTCGAATGCATTTTTTTACACTTTGTGCATGAAAATATATAGCTATTAAACTGAAACTTAGCGTATATCATTAAATTTGCTAAAGAATCCACGATTACAAAAATGAGCGTAATCGGATAAATTTCTCACCTACTTCTCATACAAATGTATTTTCTCAATTGCAGTTTTCTAACGAAAATTTAAAGATAGAAGTGTGAATCTCGGCATATATGATTATTTTTATCAACGTAATAGTTTGTTGGTAAAATAGATACAATCAAATGAAATTCTCACATAGCTCTCATACAAAAATATGTTTTCGACTATACTTTGCGCGTGATCGTTAAAGGTGATGAGAATGGCGCTCGGCTTATTCAGTTATCAGACATTATTGGATGAAATTTATATCTACATTCAGCTTCGAATTATCCCTTTCCATTTGTCATTGTGATTTAGTATTACCGAATTAAATTTCACAAATATTTTTTTTTTATTTAATATGGCAATTTCATATACAAGTTTTTTTTTTTTAAATTAAAATATTATCATTTATTTGCTTTTATTATTCTTATTGTTTTTATTTATTGGTATTATTGTCATTTCCATGCTTACCTCCATGCTTACTTTCATTAAATATTATGAATTCGTACCGAATATTGTTTATGCATGTACACATGTCTGTTGGACATGCGTTTCCGTTTAATATAAAAGACAGGAGCAGAATTATGAAAATTATCATAAGCAATTGATGTTGTATACAAGTAGCCATGTATGTGTGTACGAATTGTATAACCTAGTTTTTATGAATATTGCCATTACAATTCTATATAGTTATTGTCATGTCATGCATGCAAGATTATTTAAAGAGAAATTCTTTTATTATTGTATATTTGCAAAAAAAAAAATGTAACAAAAACAAAAATAAATACAATATAAATTTTTTTTTTTTTTTGCAAAATTATTAATTCACAAAACATTCAATGTTATGATAATTTTCTATGTCAAAATAAAATTTATATACAAGTATTCAATGTAATGACTTGGCAATTGAGGTGTTCATCAAAATGTGTGACAACTTTTGATAGTTTTTTTTTTCAACTTATCAATGTAATCTATTTAATGATATTAAAAAATAAAATTATAAATAAAAATTAGAAAATTTTATTTATGCTTAATTTGTTGAAGTCCGTTTAAATCGTTACGGTCACAACAATCATACACTAGCACTATTACCATTATCATTTACCATTTGTCATACAACAACAACAAAAAAACCCCAATCATATTCATACACTCATACCATTACCAAACCATTTCAATCGGTATCATAATATTATCGTTTTTGTGACGCCGCACGTTCGCGCATAGTATAACAGAAGCGTTCAACCATACGTTCGCACCATAGCTACTATATAAGTACATACATATATACATACACATGTATGTATGTAGGTACTCGCTCATATGTCTCCAACATTTGCCGTCATATCGTCAATTTACACACACACACACACACAATTTATACGACACACAGAAAGAACCAGCCAATGACACCACACACACCACATAGCACCATAACAACAACAACAAGAACAAAAACAACAACAATGGCACCATCATTGATGCAAGCCAGCAGCAATATTAGTGAACATTTGCGTTTCATTATCTATGCTCAACGCGTACGCTTATTGTATAGCATTATGGAAATTTTGTAGACGAAAACATGTTAATACGAGTACATAACTCTCTCGACATACAATATATGTATAGTATGTATTTATAAAAAATAATACAATATAAAAACCAGAAAAATGAAAATATTGAATGTGAAAAGTGTCTAAAATAAATCTATGTGCATAACTAAAAAAAAAAAAAAGAGGCAACAAAAAAAAATTAATAGTTGCACATAAATTTCTCCTTTTTTGTTTCACTTTAATTTTGACATGTTTTGCTCTTTTTTTATTTATTTGAAATTTTTGTTATGTTTGCCATGATATTGGTATTAATTTATATATTTTATCATATTAAATTGAAGACAAAATCTATGGAAAATAATGTGTGACTCAGTTTGAGAAACCACTTATTTTTTGGAGAAAAAATTATTTTCTGCCACATTTAATTTTTTTATATCAATAAGCACATATATTTAAAAGTGGGCGTTATTTAACGAAAATCACGACTAGCTTCAGTATTAAATTATGTATTTGTCGTGTGTAGCTGTTGATCAGATTTTTTTTTAGAATTAGAGTTATGCCACATAGACATAAAGTTGTCGCCAATTAATTCATATTTATGAAAATATTTTTTATTTGGTTCTACTGTTAACAATACTGCTGATCGTCGGGTGACATAGCTTCAAGAATAATGCCCTTCTAACCGTGAGATCTCTGGTTCATGTATACAGTACAACTAATACAACAACATTTTTCTTCAGCAATATCAAAAAAGGTTGGTAATCAAAGTTTAATATGATTCTACTTTAGTCAATTGGTATTGGACAAATATTATCTTTAAAAAGCATTACGAGGCGGTTCCAGAACTAGCCGACCTAACAAAAAAATTTTTTCTTTATTTCTCAACATAATCTCCTTTTCGGTCTATACACTTTTCCCAGCGATATTCTATTGCTTTGATACCCTGTTTATAGTATGAACTGTCTAGCTCATTAAAATAGCCATCTACCGTAGACACCACCCCTTAATTGTTTTCAAAAATTTTCTGGCGTGGCCACCTAAATTGGTCGACCACTACGGTGTTCGTCTTGGCAGCTCGTACGACCTCATTTAAACTCTGCCACCCATTATTTTATGATCGTAAACGAAGGAGCAGACTCCCCCAGAATAGAATCTACTTTAATATTCGTTAGACTAAGACCTTTCAAATGAAAGCAATGAATTGCATAACGGCGACCAATTTTTTCCATGTTTACAAATTCAGTGAGATCGTTAACTTTCGATGGTTTCAAAAAAATACTAAACAACATGGCGCTTTGAAACTTAAAATATATGTTTTATAGGGTTTCCACTTTTTACCAAAGTAATTTTTGTGAAACTACTGCCGCCATCTATATGTCAGGTCGGGTAATTCTGGGATCGCCCTCGTATATAATGGAAATATATTGCTAAGACATATCCACAGAGATAGACAGATTTATTGAGAAAACCAAATGTTAGACGAAAATTATCCTTATCACAATGTAATGATGAAAATTATGGCAGCGGTGACTACAAGGTGGTTCAAAAAGTCAGTGAAAAATATACCAACCGTCCACTAGCTCGAAACGTATATTTTTTTTTTTCTGATTTTACCAACCTTCTGATAGGGTGCTGTTGCTCTGTTGTTAGTGTGTTGGTCTTCTGATCTATAGGTCGTGGATTCAATCCCCGGCTGAAGCATAATAAAATTTAATATCGAAAAGATTTCTCTTTCGAACGGTACCCACCTGCCGGTAAGAATTGACAATTTTTCCGGCAGTAACTATTTGCCAAAAATGCTTCTTAAAAGAGCTCTGTGACAAAACTAAGTTAACGTAATGTCACAAGGGTTCTGTCGTTCGAAACCGACTAATATAAATAGGTCCCTTCTAACGCTGTCAAAATTTAACTCACATAACAGTATTGGAAGAGAAGCTCAGTGGTATCACAATAGGCCTTTCTGGCTTAAGTGTGTCCTCTCAGAGAGAGGGCAGCCACATAACCCAACCTAACCTACAGATAACTACTGTCAAAATTTCATCTCAATCGAAACAGTTCAAATATTTCTTTTTTGTCATAAATAGCATCGAAAGTCTTATCATTTAAAACCAAAAATGTAAAAAAGTGAATTGCATGTTTTGATAAAATATTCTATGACATGCAAAACAAATGAAATAGCTTGCAGCATATTAGGTGCCGCGTGAGCTCACAAACAATCAAATAATCAATCATTTCAAAACAGTGTTTTGAGAGGTTTAAATGCAATCCAACTGAATTTAAGCATCATTTTGTTTGCTGTTGATGAACCATGAATTCATCACTACACTCCTGAGGGCAAAAAATAATCAAAATAATGTGTTGCTACCGATGGAACTGCTCGAAAATGTCCGAAGACACAACAAATGGCTGTGAAGGTGTTGGCCACTGGGATTCTTGGGATTCTCAAAATATAATTCTTACTGACTACCTTGAAAAAGGCAACGTTCATTTATGGAGAATATTATTTCTCATTATTGGATAAATTGAAGGCAGAAATCGCTGTTAAACATCCTGGTTTGGCAAAGGAAAAGCTGCTGTTTCATCAGGTCAGATCAGTGCTCAGTTCCCATGGCTAAAAATTAAGAGATTGAGGTTCGAGCTTCTTAATCATCAACCTCATTCTTCTGATCTGGCTCCACACAACTTTTATCTGTTTCCAAACCTAACAAGATGGCTGACTGGACAGAGATTTGAGTTTGGTGAAGAAGCGTTGAAGCTTCTACCGACGAGGGTCTTGATTAATCATAATTTTTAGAAAGGAATAGAAAAATTGGAAAATCGTTGAAGGAAGTGTATCGAGCTAAAGGAAGAAATAAATAGAAAAATAAAGTTGAGTTTTATTAAAAAATGAACTTCTTGTTTCATTTTTCACTGCTTTTTCTGCAGAATATATATGTTTTAAACAATTTTAATTCCATCTCATTATCCATTGCATCATTTCAACTTGGAGTGCACCCTTTAGAAATGTTATTACTCTCTTATATTTGTTTTTGCAAACACCGTTTTGTATGTCTTTGCAAACATTGAATAAAAATGCTATAGTTTTTCACTTCTTACAAATACTTGTGTTGCATAAATGTTGCGTAAAATTCATGTTGTTTTCAAATTTCTGCAACAAAAAAAAAAAAAAATTTTTATAAATAAATACAAATTAACAAGAGAAAACAAAATAAAATGCTAAATTCAAACTTTTACCTACTACTACATCATTTCAATTGGACGAACTTTTGATTCGAATTTACCTATGCAGTTCGAAGCATAGGAAGCCTTTCGTTTTTGTTTGTCTGTAAATATGTGTGCTAAACGTGACATTGATGCTGCAACACGTGACAACAACAATATTACGTATTAGTAAAGGCATCTGTCATCAGTCACCAGTAACAGTGGAGTATATTGCAACACACTAAGTATGCAGGAAATTGTAATAGAAAAGTTTTGAAAAGTGAAGCCAGCTTAGGTCGGCTAATGACTAATGTTTCTACTTGTATGCATTCGTATATGCTATACACCTATTATGCTTGCAATTACATTGTGTGTGTTTGTGAATTGTATGGCTTTTTGTGTTGTATTATTAAATCGTTTAAATTTCATCCATTACATTGAAGGATGTGACATTGTTTGCAGCATCATAGTGATCCAATTGAATTGGAAATGGATTGACTGTATTAGCAGTATTTAATATTTATAAAATTATGGAATTATTGGATGATACTATATTGCGAATATAAATTCAAGTGGTACTATAATTATATATCCACCTATCATAAGGACACAATTGTCACAATATGTAAAATAATGTTTTGTTTAATCGACTTACTATTCCCTTCCGCACAAATATGTATATAAACATACTCTAGCAATCTTAAACTGCTTCTCATAATGCAATCACACTGAAAATAATCGCTTGCAAAACAACAACAGCAACAACAACAACAACAACAACAGCAACAGCGATCAGCCATAAATGTAATTGAAAAGCACTTATACGTACTCATGTACATGTACAAGTCGACACAAGTCATTTAAGAACATAGATTATGTATGTTGTGTATCTATACAAATATCCCCGTGTATACATATGCATATACACATATTGTATATACACACATATTGAATGATAGGGACATGAGTGTAGGTAGTAGGTAGTGTTATTTTAAAACGTTTGCTAAGCGTTTTCCTTGCTAGTTTACTTCCATTCCCCAACTAAATACAAATATAGAAGGTACAAGTAATACGCATCTGTTTGAGAATCGAAGTAAATTTCATAAATTTTAAACTCACAGAGTCTACAGAAAATTTGACATGAAATTCCACTTATAGCAAATTCAATTATGCAATTCAAATTATATATGTTTACACGTATTTATACATGCACACATTTAAGTATTCGCATATGCACGCATTAATATGTAAGTTTGTATGCATTTTGTTTTGTCTGCTTTTGTTCACACACTATTGTTTTTACATATTTAAGTACTTTATATACTTGAAAATTCTCTATTTTGACAGTTGACATAAGATAATTGTCAAAAAAGTTTGTGTTTGTTTTTTTTTGTATAGAAGAAATTTTGAATTGTGTTGTGCTGAAATATGATAATAGGCGTTTTGTAGGTTAATGTATTCAGAAGAGATTGAATGAATTCAAAATGAATCGAAATGTTGGCAAATTCATTTTGTTCCAAAGTTTTTATTTGAATGAAAATTTCGACGTTATTGTAATCATTTTTGCAATATTGCTGAAAATGCAATTTTTTGTTAAATTTCGGGTTGATGTTATTATAACAATGTATATGTCGAAAATGGAAATTCATTGGATTGTAAAAGTTGGAAATTTTGCAAAAATATCGAAAATTTAAAATGTAAATGTGAAAATTGCAATTTTTTGTTAAATTTCGGGTTGAAGTTATTATAAAAATGTATATAACAATGTCAAAAATGGAAATTCATACATATGGGATATGGATCAATTGTATTGTAAAAGTTGGAAAGTTTGCAATAATGTCGAAAATGTAATTTCTGAAAATTTTCATTTTAGTATTATTGCAAATATTTTTCCAACAACATCGAAATTATAAATTAAAAAAAAATCCTTTCGAAATTGCTTCTGAAAAATACGAAATAATGTCGAAAATGGAATTTCACAGATTCTTATTTTGACATTATTGCAAATGTTTTTTAATATCAAAATTGAATTTATTCAAAAATTCTTTTCGAAATTGTTTTAGAAAAATTCACAACAATGTCGAAAATGGAATTTCATGCATTCTTATTTCGACATGTTTTTTCCATAATATCGAAATTGAAAATTTTCAAAATATCTTTTCGAAATTAGTTTTGAAAAATTCGCAAAAACGTCGAAAATGAAATTTCGTAGATTCTTATTTCGACATTATTGCATATGTTTTTTCAGTAATATCGAAATTGATAATTGTCAAAATATATTTTCGAAATTGCTTCAGAAAAATTCACAATATTGCTGAATATGGAATTTTCAATCTTTTTTCGACATTATTGCAAATTGTTTTTTCAATAAAAGACATTTCTTGAAATAGATTTTCGTAATTTCTGTAGAAAAAATCACAATAATGTCGAAAATAAAATTTTATTCATTTGTTATTCGACGTTTTTGCAAATGTTTTGTCGGTAATATCGAAATTGATCATTTTCAAAATTTGTTTTCGAAATTGCTTCAGCAAATTCATAATAATGTTGAAAGTAAAATTTTATTCATTCATAATTCGACATTATTGCAAATATTTTTCCAATAGTATCGAAACTGATAATTTTCGAAATTGATTCTGGAAAATTTGCAACAATGTCGAAAATGGAATTTGATACGTTCGTATTTCGACATCATTGCACATATTTTTTCAATAATATCGAAACTGATAATTTTCGAATTTCATATGTTCTTATTTCGATATTAATGCAAATATTTTTTCAATAATAAAAAATTATCAAAACTTATTTTCGCAATTGCTTCGGAAAAATTCTGAAATATTCTTTCAAAAATTAAAAATGTTTTTTTGAAATTGCTTCACAAAAATTCACGATAATGTAGAAAATGGAATTTCATACATTCTTATTTCGACATTATTGCAAATATTCTTTCAATAATATCGAAATATTAATATGTGGAAAATTTGGTTTCTAAAATGCAAATTCCTACATGTTTTTTTTTCGACATTTTGCAGAAATGTTTGCAATAATGTCGAAATGAACATTTTTCGGAAATCACATTTTCGACATTATTACAATATTTTGCAGATATTAATTCATGCCACTAACCGATTCGAAGGAAAAACTTGTAGGAAACAGTGTATTTATAGGAAAATATTGTATTTATATTGTTTATATTCTCGCTCAGCTCAGTGCATGAATTGATTTAGTAATTGTTCATGTAGTGATAGTATAAAATTCTTAGTATGCTACTACTACTAGCATTATTTATATATTGTAGGTACATTAAAATATAGAATAATTATTTTAATATCCACATAAAGTATATATTTACTAAATACGAGTAAACACAAAAGAACAACATGTTTCAATTTTTTTTATAAGAATAGCAACAAATTGGGATAAAATTATTTTTCACTTGTTTGCATCATTTTCTCTATCTAACTTTTGCCATCACTCCCATTGGCGGCCTCCCATTTGGCTACTTACATAATTCACAATTGTTGCTGTCGCGAAGGCGATCCATTGCTGTCGTTGTAATAACATTATTGCATCGCATAGTGTGTTTGTAATACCTTGTGACATATTCATATCCTTTTATGCCATCTCAGCAACATTTTGTGGCAATTTGTGTCGTACACAATGCAACAAATATACATTATAGTATACCACACATATATTCGTACTGTATGTATGCGCCACAAGATGTAATGTTTACCTTTAACAATCTGCAATTTGTTGATGGCATCAGTGAATTGCTATATGCATAGTTACATATGTACGATATTGCTAGCATTGCTATTTGTAGTAGCATAGTTGCTGCATGTGGTGCATTTCTTTTATTGTTGCTGTTGTTGTTACAATATTATTGTGGGTAAGTATATTGCATTACATGTAAGCTGCATGCGTACGTGTGTATGAATATGTATGTATATGAAGGTAGGTTTGTCTACTTTAAACGTGATACACTTTTAATGCATTTTATTACATTTTTATCGTATTTCTTTGCCTTTCGTACTATACTGTTTGTTGTATTGGCTGTGATACTACTACTGTTGCTGCGGTTGTTGTGTGATCATTCTTTGTAATGTTGGCAACATGTTATTTTGCATTTTGCATCATTTTGTTTTGTTTTATTTAATTTTCTGTTTTTTTTTTGTTTGTTTTTTCTTTTTCCTACATCTCACTCATATGGTCTGGCCTTCAGTAGCATTTGATTTTCACTTAACATATGTGTTTTACATATATTTACTTGGCGTGTGGTGGTTTGTTGTGCCTTAATGGCTTTATATATTTATTTGCTTACACATTTGTTAGTTTTAATATGGTTTTCATAGAGCATAGTGCAAAAGTCATCAATTAGAAAAGGTAATTCAATTTAGTGTAAGCATAATAATATTAGATATGAGAGGGAAAAAGTATCGGAATATTTTCAGTCAGTCAGCTCAGACAATTCACTTTTTTTTTTACTAAATTAATTTTCATTTTATCAAATATGTGCCGTAGTCAATTAGTCCATTATAAATTGTTAAAAACTATTGTTAGTATATACTGAGCACCCTTGATCCCAAACCAATATGCTTCACAGTGCAACGATCTATTTAAGTTCCTTGGAAAAAGTTTAAAGATTCGAAACTCTAATGTGAAAAAAATACAGATTTATGTGTCGAAATCTGAATTTACAATTTGTATATCCTCCTATAGAGGTTTCCAATTTCAGAAAATACATATACAAAGCTATAATATCAGTTATATGACACTGACTTATCAATAATTGCATTGTTTATATATCCTCAATAGAATTCCTTGACTACTCTGATTGTATTCAATAACATCATCGTAGTTGATTGCCTTATAAAATTCCATAAATTTCCTTATTAAAAAAAGTTTATATGTGTGTGTGTGTGGATCTTAAATTTCTATCCATACTACACTCCCACTTTTGGGTGTATTATTACAATAAACAAGAAAAAAAAAATAAATTCCCAATAATACATAATGATAACAATAACAAGTATACAATTACGAAATTCAACTCAAGAGAAATATTTATATACTACTGGTAGATTCATGGAAACAATTAAATAAACAAATGCAATTTAATTAATCTTATTACGTTATATTTACATTATAATGCAATTTACAATTATACAACTTTTAACATGAATTATGTTCGCACTTCATACTTTGGAAATTTTTATTCTCATTTTATCCTCATTCGCCTGCCTCACTTTTGTTGCATTGATGAATATATGCGAGAGTATGATGTATTATAAACATGATTGGCATCTGCAAAATAACAATAAGTGCAACAACAGTAGCAGTATGGATATAATAATAAAATTAAATAATTTAAAATTCATCAAATTAAAAATAATAATAAAAAAAAAACAATAAAACAATAAAATAATAAAAACAAAACATGCACGACATACATGACATAAAAATGCAATAAAAATGATTAAATGAATCATATTAATGGTAGTAGTTGTTATACTATATACCTACTATTAAACTGTTATAATTGACAAGCAAGTATATGTATGTATATAATCAATCCTTGCCATCCAACATAGCGATCGTTTACATGATACTATGTACCAACTGATGGGGTCGTATACGTAACAAATAACATTTTAATGAATTTTCGTATATATACGAGTACGAGTATCTCTTTTTTTTCAGTTTGTTCTGTTGTTTTTCTTTACCATACATGAGAGCATACATACATATGGAATATATATCGAAAACATTTTAATTATACAAGTTAATAAAGTGAAATAAGCTCAATACACTATTCATTGGGAAAATGATAAACATATCGTTTTGCCATATGTGAAAGTCTAAGTGTGTATATGTGCACATATGGCTGCCCTGCAAAAAATGCGACTAGTCCAGGATGTGTTGGTGATCAGTCGCAAAGGAATGAATATAAGACTAATTCCACTTTTGATCCCTTTATATGGAATGAACTGTTCCCTTTTGTTCGAACATATCCCATGAAGAGACTAATTGTACCATTTCATACCCGAACGGTTATAAATCTAGATTAGTCACATGGTTTGAAATTTTCATTCACTGCATTATAATTCTCATGTACATTTTCATTTAAATTATTTGACAATTTAGTCACACGGTTTGAAATTTTCATTCACTGCATAGTAATTCTCATGTACATTTTCATTTAAATTATTTGACAATTGACCTATTTTTGCTCTTCGCCGCGATTCGAATCAAAATACTCTATTTTCATTAATTACGTTATAATTCTCATGAAAAGAACCATTTTTTGTTTTCTTTAATTTGCCGTAAATCGGGTATAATACAGGTAAAACGGGTCAAATTTTCATTCATTGCATTATAATTCCCATTCATATATTTCAAATTTAAATATATTTCACAATGCAACTCGCAGCGAATTCGAATTTGGGTACCCAACACTGTGTGTTTTGTTATAGTACGCTACTCTAACCTGTTACTTATTATTGACTTAAAAGCGAATTGCTTGAAGGCGTAGAAAATCTCTAAATATTTTAATGAAGTTTGAAATTGATCCCCATTGATTTCTAAAAAGTTTAATCCCGGACTACTCTCTTTAGAGATTAGTGCCACAATTTTTTGCAGGGTGTACCAAAAAAAAAAGAGCATAACAAGTTGATATTAGTGCTACTCAAAGGTGAAGAATATAAAAAAATTTTTTTTGAAATATGTGTTTTTAATAATTTAGTATCTAAGAGCACATTGGGGAAAAAAAGTGGCGAAAAGTAATAGAAATCTATCGAATGAGAATTAATCGCAAAGTTTTTGGTATTAATTACGTTTTTTCTTTAAAAAAAACTTATAACAAATATATTATCAAAGGTGACAAAGATTTTTTAAATTGTTAAAGAAATGTTTATAATAATTTAGTACATTGTGTAAAGGTTAGGTTAGATTTAGGTGGCTTCCTTGAAGTTAATTGAAATCAATGAAATACCACCAATTTTTATCAATCATTCCGTAGAATCTAATCACCGTGCGCTACAATCGTAACTAGTTCCAAAGGTAATGTGTTTCGAAATTGTCCCCAAGTATACATATATTGTATATGTGTGTGTGTGGATCCCTACTATGTATGTATGAATGTATGCTTTACAATCGATTGATTGATTTACGCACTGTTTTTATGGCCATTATTGCGTAAATTTATAGCATGTCATGTATAAATGTATGTGCCTATATGAGAGAAATACAGAGAGAGAGAGGGTAATATTATAAAAAAAAACACCAGAGAGTACATAAATATGCTGCTGTCTCTTTTTTCCAATTACGATAGAATTATTTTGCATAAAAATCACATCTCTTAGGGAATGTCTTACCGACATCCTGTTAGTACTGCCAACGATAATTATCAAGCGATCAAGGCCTGATGACTTGATTGAAAAATAAAAAAACAAAAGAGCAAAAATTGAAATTTAATTTTTTATTATACCTTAAAATGAAATCGATATTTTTCCTATTGCATAGTATTACACTGCATTTGACAAACACCATTGCCACTTTAATATGAATCTCTCCAAATTTAAAGCATTATCACTTACTACTTACATATAGTATTAAATACATATTTGTATTGTGACACGACCGTATGGCATAATGTCACGAATTGACAATTTTAATTACTATTGTTATTGTCAATTATGTTGCTGTTGCTTGGTTGCCGCGTAGCGCTACTGCTGCTAGTAGTTATTGCTTCTTTGCGTATACACTCATATTTATGGTTTTTTTTTTTTTTTTGGTCGCTGGCTCCCTCATGTACACACACACATAGACGTACAATAGCATTTGCATTCATGTTCATACATACATTAACAATACATATGTATGTAGTATATTTATACATAGTTAACCCATTTAATTATACAAATACAATACACAATACAAGTCATCATCATGATGATGATGATGGTGATAATAATGACGGTTCATTCGCTTAAGCTACTGTATAAGTACATTGTATATATATGTACAATAATCCGTTTGTCGTTATTAAAATGTTCACATTGTGCTTTTTTTTTTGTATTTGTTTCTCTGGTTTGGGGTTATAAACCTCTATGGAAACGGTAGCAGCAGCAGCAGCAGCAGCAGCAACAACAATAATAACAATAACAACAATTACAGAACAAAATGATAAATAATAAAACTCAAGCGCAATTGAATCAAGCCACCAAGCAACCACGCTTTTGGCATATTTATAAATTAGATCTGTTCAAATCACTTATGGGATTTTCAACAATAGATTTTATTACAAAAATATGTTTAAGCGACTTTAGAAAAACTAAATTTTTTGAAAATATTTTAAAATTAGACCTGTCCCAAAAATATGTGGAATGTGCAAAAATTTATGTTTACTGAATATTTTGTTTAGCGTTTGCTAAACCAAACCAAAAAACAAAAGAAATTAAAAACTGAACTTTTGAAAATATTTCTAAGTTAGATCTATCCAAAAACATATGTTATTCTCCATATATGATTTTCTTTTAAATATTTTTTAACGAAAAAACATAATTATAAACAAATTTTTTTTTAAAATTTTTTATTAGACCTGGCTATAAATTACATGTGATTTTAAGAATTTGAATTTTTTTTCTTAAAATTTTTGAGAGAAAAAAATAGCATAAAAATATTTTTTTTAATTACTTTATTTTTGTATTACACCTGCTCAAAAAATATATGCGAGTTTAGTTTTGATTTTTTTTCTAACCACTTTTAAAAAAAATTTACAAATTAAAAAGAAATATAAATAAAATTTTATTTTTTTTTTTTTATAAATAAAAAATTCTCTCTAACCCCGATGTTTAGAAGTTTTGGAGGTTTTTCGATTTTCATCTGCTGTAAATTTACTGTAAAATATATTCACAAAGTTTCATGATTCTAAAAAAATTCAGTTTTAATTAGCTTTTTTTCAATAAATTAAATAAAATTGTACAGAAAATGTCATATATCGAAATTTCATGTACTTTTAGAACATGTGTGAAATTATCATAATTCTTTAACAAGTAATTTCGAAAAATTGTTGTTAAAACAGTGAAAAGAAATTTCTCATTTCTTTGCGATCAATTTATTATATTGTTCTCAAAATTGAAATATTTTTCCAATAAAACCAAACACGCCTCTGGAAAGATATATTTTTCTTATTTTCAAAATTAAAAAAAGTAATCGGTTAGAAAATCATCATTTATCATTGATTGTTGATCGTTTTTACTAAAAGTTAAATTCAGAAAATTTCAACAGAACTAATATACGTGCATTGCATACATACCTGCTGCCATCGTTCTGTATGTACAATATATACACACGTATATATATATATATATATTGTGTACATATGTATGTGTTGCTACTTGATGCTGGTTTGCAATCATTTAATTTTTCAACAACAATCATGAAATATGTAATTGAATACAATCATAAATAATTAAAATATAAATAAATATTCATGCACTTGCATGTATCGTAAGCATATAAGGAGCATACACTTATCCTCATCATCGTCATATCATCATTTTAAAATTAAATCAATTTAATCTCAATGACAATATCATAATCAATCTCTTATTAAAACAACAACAACAACAATATAATAAATAACAACAATAATCATGAAAATGTAATATGATACACGTTGAGCAATTCGATGTTTTTTTTTTCTTCTGATCTTTTCATTTATTATTTATGATTGAATTTACTGAAAAATTGAAAAAAAAAATTATAATCAGATGTCAAGTGTCAGTAGGTGCATATGTGTTATTATATATGAGCATGCCTGTGTGTGTGTGTGTGTGTGTGTGTGTATTTACATTTTAATAAAATAATGTAATATATTGTGTACTTCAAGGACAATTAATTATGCATAAAACAAAGAGGGTTAAATGTCATTTGATTTACATTGTGAATTTTTGTGAAATCATATAAATGTTCGACGAATGATAAATGTACTTATTTGAATTTTTGAGTTAATTGATCAATTTAGTTTTGATGATATATCAATTCCATATATATATAAATTTGCTTTGTGGAAAATTTGAATTTTGCCATTTAGATTATTCAAATCTATCACTTTCTTCAATGTCATTTCATCACTTGAATGATATTGGCTTCATTTAGATGCATAAATTTAAAGATGAGAAGTAAATTAATAGAGTAAATAATTGACAGTTATTTTAAGTGTATACATGTGAATATTTAGTTAAACAAATTGTGTGCAATAAATTGTCGATTTTATATATCATACCACAATACTTAATACAAAATACGCATACGCCCGCCAGAGCCTTTATGTACAGATTAATGAAAATGGTATTTTTGGAGTAAGAGTTTATAAAATGTGGAATATGGAATGTTATACTGACGACGAGTGCATCATTCCAGTGCTTTTACACACATACATACTTATTCATCCTACACGCATCACACATCGACATTGTGATACATATGCATGTACAATATATACACACACACACACACATACAAACATTCCTACTATGAAAATGAATGACCACATAAAATTCAACAGCTTTGACAGTTATTACAAATTGAAACTGTAAATTGCAAAATGTTCGCTTGTCCGCTCACTTACATATTGTCTATCTGTCTGTTAGAGTCTATATGTTTGGTATTGTTGTTTGGCGTCACTCAGTTAGCGCTTAACTATACGATACTTACACCGGCATTAAACGCGACGGTGTCGTTGTCATTGATGGCTGCTGAACATTGTTGCTCCTGTTGCTTCTGCTACTTTTGATGTTGCCCCAGTGACTAAAGTCTGTTTTTCTCCCACACACACACACACATATACACATACAATAGAAAAAGGCAAAAACCAAAAACAACATAACAAAAATGAAAGTACTTAAGTATGAAAAGTAAAAACAAAACAAACAAAAAATTGAATTGTTCCCTCTTTCAACTGATATTCCATTGAATCTAGTATTGCTAGTGTTAGCTTACCGGCTGATGTGTGTCACAAAAGTGTCCGATACTATGCAAATTGTTTGTTGTTGTTGCTACTTGATTTCCAGTTGATTTTTTGTACTTTTTCACTCAATTCGTATACAGGTATGCATATGCTAATGACATGTTCACAACATTCAGTAACACACTTGCCGCTGGCGTATATCGACAAATGTATATAAACTTATGGATGTAAACATGTATACATAAAAAAATGTATACATACTTGTATACATACTTGTGTATAAACGTCAGTGTATCAATGTGCGAAAAATTGAATAGTGTCTATTAAAAAAAATCACAAAACATAGAATTGACACTAAGGGAAAAATCCAAAAGATTTTGAAATATTTTAATGGATTTGCATTCATATGTATATGAATACGAATGAATGTCAGTATATTGACATACAAACATACAATGCAAGAGTGAGCAGCTTTTATAAGTCAATCGACCATTTATGATGCTGCCGCAGTCATGTACAATTGGCGCAATCCAGCTTTGTAAATTAATAATAAGCTTATAAATGGACTTTTTTTTTGCATATATTTAAACTTTACTAACATCAAACGTTGTTGTTTTACATTTGCATACGAACTACATTCGATATTAATATATGAGCTGGTTCAATTGAATGTTGCACTTTAAATTGGAGAATAATTTTTTGTGAAAGATAAAGATTTTGTGTATTTTTTTATCAATTTTCTTATATATATATATTCGTCTTAATTTTTATGATCCTAAATCAACTTTACAAAATTCTCATGAAATCATGGAAAATATCATTAGAATGGTAAAATCAGCATTGCTGATTCTGAGTACAAATTTGGGTGAGATGAAATCAAAATTGTCAATAATTTCTAAAAACCAGAAAAATATTTATTTTGAAAATAATAAAATTAAGATAACCTGCACTAAAAAAGAAGTGTATTCGTATTATGATTGCAATAAAAGTCGGTTACATAAATTCGAAACCCTACTTTTGCATAGAAGTTAAGAGTTCTATTCATTCTAGAACTTGAATTCTTGTAATTAATAGTTCTATTATAACAAAAATTGCATATATTGAGTTTCAGCACAATAGCCCGATATTTGTGTGCGCATACTCTGAAAATGTAAGTTCGAAATAATACTTTTATATGGGAGGTAGGTGTAATTTTTATTGGATTATGATCTTTTTTCAATATGTCAATTTGCCAATAAAAAGAATGTTATATCTCAAATTTCATTGCATCATTGATTTTTATTTACTGGCGAAAAGTTTAAAAATATATGTTCGAAAATATATTATTGTATGGGAGGTAGGCGTAGTTTTCATAAAAATACTATAATCCCTAATCATTTGTCTATATGCTGATAAAAAATAATTATATATATCGGGTATCAACAAAATTGTTACATAGTAACGTGCGAAAAGTATGAAAACATAGATTCGAAAACACATTTTTGTATAGTAG
The DNA here is from genome assembly GCA_963854835.1 of Megamerina dolium. Classification (NCBI taxonomy): domain Eukaryota; kingdom Metazoa; phylum Arthropoda; class Insecta; order Diptera; family Megamerinidae; genus Megamerina; species Megamerina dolium. The sequence goes on from OY978525.1 coordinate 2,498,943, forward strand.
ATTGGTGTAGTATTAATGCTAATATGATATTTCTTAAATATGGTCATCTATTAAACAAAAATTAGAATACTTGACGAATTTCAGCATAATTGCTACATATTTACTATTAAAAAATTTGATAGCATATGTTCGAAAGCACAAATTTGTATGAGAGATAGGTGTAGTTTTTAGAATAATGTCAGAATTCTTAAATACATCAATTTGTTGATAAAAAATAATCATAAATATTACATTTCAGCATGATAGCTAGATATTCACGTGCGAAAAGCATGAAAACATATATTCGAAAACATACTTTCGTATGGTAGGTTACAATAGTTTTCATGATTATATAAAAATTTGCTAAAATACCTATTACTTGACTAAAAATAATCATATCTATCGAGTTTCAACTTAATATCTACATATTTAATTGTACAAAGCTTCAAAATATATGTTCGAAAACATACTTTTGTATGGGAGGTAGGAATAGTTTTATTACAATTACGGTTATTTTCAAATTCGTGCATTATTTTACGAAAATAATTTCATATACGAAATTTTACATAAATAGCACTTTATTTACATACAGTTAGTTTGAAAAGTTTCGTTAATTCTCAAGTTATACATCAAAACAGCATCGAACTGCAATGAACTTTGAAGCCACAATTAAAACATATTAGAATTGTATTTCTTGCTATCTACTACCACCTACTACAGTACAAATAAGGAAATCTTAAATAAATTTTGTTATTTTTTCCATGGTGAGATTAAATTTTCACAGAGAATATTGCCTTCAAAGTGATCGCAATTTAAAATTACAGCTGATTGTTTAATTTAGATCAATGTTGCATTTTTTATTTTTTGTTTTTGGTTTTTGCTTAATTGAAAATTTTTGCTAACTAAAAATAATAAAACAAAATTTTAAAAAATTATGAACTAGAGCATGGAAATACCAAAAAAAATAAACCACAAATTCTTTTGTCCCCATTGCTATTTAATCACTCATTTATTAATTTTCTTTTGAATTTCAATTTTTAATCACATTCTTTTTCTTACCTCTATTCGAACTACCTTTCACGAAATGAATGAAAGCCTAAAATTATGTCACACAAATGAGACAATAACTAGGTAGCGAGCTATTTATTTATTGTGGTGGTGGTGGTGGTGGTTGGTTGTGTGCTTGCCAAAAATACTTTTAACATAAGCTGCCATTTTACTGATGCTATTGTTGTAGTGCCTTTGACGTTGTCGTTATCACAACAATGCCAAACTAAAGCAACATAAGATACAAAATCATATATATGCATATAGTCAATAAACTAACACAGCTACTGCATTTACATAGATAGAACTATGGTTGGCTATTAGTACTGCTGTTGATGCGGTTCGGTCTCCTTTCTTATGTGTCTAATAAAATACTTTTATGTATTAATATTTGCATGCTTATCGCTTAAAAGCCTGCCTCAATGTACTCACACAAATACATATGCACATATTATAAATGGCAACAGATAATATTGCATATTATTGGGCGGTTTTTGGCTTTAGTCTAGCTGACTTGAATTAGATACTCTTATATGTACTTGTGTTGTGTTGTATAGTAGATTGTTGTTGCTGCTCTTATTATTATAGATAATAATAAGCAAAACTTTTATATAAATATGCATTATCTTGGCACCATTTCTACTGGCGCTCTGTCCCTCCAGTGTGTTTCTCTTTCAGTGTACACAAAAAGTATGCCAATATATTTTTAGTTAATGTTGTATGATTTTTTTTATTTTTATTTTTATGTTTTCATTGCTAAATATATATATTCTTTTTTCTTTCTTACTATTTCCGCTTTATTAGTACAATTACCTGATGGAGTTTGATTACTTACCCAAATCCGATATAGAGACTGGTGCTTTACGTACGGAAGAGCAGTTGAAGGATGCAATCAGAAATTTGCAAGTAAGTTAACTTTTGCCATACTTAGATGTTTGGATTATTAAACGTTTAGAATTTCAATGTAATCTTTATGCATTTTTCCACCATCATAGCGCTTTGGCAACATTCCAATTACCGGCGAAATTGATACGGCCACACGTAAGCTTATTATGAAGCCGCGTTGTGGTGTTGGCGACAATAGTCAAACGAATAACTTTTCACCGGATAATCTTCAACATGGGAATCGCGTGAAACGTTATGTGCTGCAAGGACCAAAATGGGATAAGACAGATTTAACATGGAGGTAAGTCTAATGCATATGCATTTTCTATTGCTAGTGTACTATTTTTTTGTGAAAGTGCCGAAAAGTATGCTAAAAGAAAAATAATGTGTGGCCATGAATGCAAAGCTGTAATTCTGTTAACACGTTGACTGCCACACACATTTAGTTTTTATAATTTTCGGATTTGCGTCGATCAATGACGCTTTGACGAAGAATGACGCTTTTCGATTATAAATTGCACAACAAAAATTCTAAATATAAAATATAAAATATTTTAATAATTTATCAATATATATTTGTACTTTTCTAATTTAAATAATATTTAAATATAAAAACTAGAGCTAAGCGATTAATCGTTTAGTCGAAGCAGCTGTTTAATCGAATATTCGATTAATCTGAATTTTGATTAATCAATTAATTTGATTTAAATTAACTAGTCTACTTTGTATTGGAAAAAAGTATTAGAAATATTTTGAATATTTTATTTGAATAATTTTATTCTGATTAAATAAAACTTTGATTAATCGAATAATTTCAATTAATTCTTGAATATTCAAAATCAGAGTTATTCGAATAATTTCTTATTCGCATACAGAATATTTAATCTTAACTTAATTTAAACTAAATATTTATGCTAGGCTCTCCGAAAAACCTATTTTTGAGGAATTGAAAATTGGAGATTAGAAGTTGGTCTGTTGGGTCTGTTTAGCTGACCACTAAGATATGCATTCTTACAAATAAATTTAAGACCGGATCAAATAAATCACAAAGCACAAATTATTCATTCAAATTCATCAAGTCTCAAGGCAATCTCACTCAATTTAACCATTACACCTTTTGATAATATTTTCTTTGGAGTACCTTGAGTTTTTTTAACGAAATCGTTTGATCTTTTAAATTATGTTAATCGGTCATATTATATGAGTTTTGAAAACAGGAACAAGACTGACCGTGACCATAAGTGGTAAATACTGTTGCTGTTTGATGATATACAATATATTGTATTGATATTTTAAATTCAATCACAATGAGAGGGGCAGACACAGTCATAGTGCAAAATTCGCTGATTATTTTTTGAAAGATGTCGTATTTTTTACGAATGCTTTCTCTGAAATGCATTATATTATTTAATTTCAATAATATTATTTATCTGCTGAGTGAACAATTCCGAGAATATAACAAAAAGATGAAACCAGCGACAAGAACTAAATTTTTCGCCGACCTTGACGAGATTTTTTGGGTATCATTTCGTTTGGCAACCTGTAGTTCGATTAGATTTACAAACGCAACTTCTACTATCCGTAACAACATGTGCGCTGTATAAGGAGGTTGAAATTCACTCGATGTTGTATGTATGTCTTCAATCGATTTTAAATCCATCGTTTCTGTGATAAATATACGAAGAATTATTGTCATTTCCACACAATTTGTGAAAAAAAAAAAATAATTAACCCGCCCTAATGTATATCGACTTGAGAAATTCATCCAATTTACATTTAATACAAATTCATACTATCCACTTGTACTTATCTACCAAAAGAAACACGTTCATTGAATAGTTTTCTTTTAATAATATTCAATATATTTTGCACGTAGCACACCGATTAATTACAAATTGAAATTGTCGAACATTATTTGTGTATTTTCTTTTTACATCCATTCGCAATGCAAGTATAAAATTATGCCTAAAAGTATGCTGCACGTCGAAGTCAACGAATTATGTGCTTTAATATTAAGTTCAGCCTAAAAGTATGTTGGATATAAGTGCTGAGAGTCATTGATGCAGTTCAGTGAAGTGAAAAAGCATTAGAATGTACGAGTTATATGCAATAAGCAAATAAATGAACAAAAGAGTACTGTGTATTAACTAAAAAGAAGAAATTGCAATTAATTTTTCATCATTTTTCTTTTTTACTATTGCTGTTGTTGTTTTTATTTTATTGAATTTTTTTTTTTTGCACAATAAAAATGATTCTACTTCTATCTACTATAATATTGCTGCTGCTGCTACTGTCATGCTATCGTTTTTATTAATTAAACATTGTCATTTGCGCCATTTTAATTTCTGCTTCATAATTTTTAAACATGCCCTCTTACTAGTTTTCTTCTTTTTCTTCTTCTATATCATCTCTTCTTCGTCTCGTGATACACACTGCAAATGTCTTTGGGATATATGGATATACTCGCGTATAAATGCGTGTACATTTTAAGAATGGCAACAATTTTGCTGCGCGTTTTAGCTTCATGTTGTTGTTGTTAAGTAATTTGCTTACTTGCAGTGTTGCTCTTTTCTTATGCTTGTCGTTATTATTATTATTATTATTATTATTATTATTATTATTGTATGTAAGTAGTTGAGTTGTTATATTGTACATCTTCTCTCTATATCACCCTCGTTACTGTCGCGCTCTTCTATCAATTTGTATACAATTTTCAATTAATTCCAATGTCAAAGTGAGCGTGACATGTTAATTTTGATTTTTATGTACAATTTTATGAAAATTTCAAAATTTATATACCAGAGCTACGACGGCATCATCGCAGGCATTCCCATTCCCTGCTACATATTATATGAAGCTAAGCAAGGGTTGCAATTTGTTGTTTTCAACATCGTCGTCGTCGTCCTTGTTCACAGAGCCATAAGTGCGTTTTTATGCAAAATAAATTATTACGATTTTTTATCCGTCTTCAATATGCGGGTTCTGATTTAATTTAACTCTCCGTATTTTGTATTTTCCATCAATTTCTCATCGTACGCTATGTTTATTAGAGTGGGCGTATATAGTTTTTCTGCAACATTTTAAATATGTGCACTCGCCAGCCATCCAATCCATTATACTTGACTGGCACTGGGCAAGCTCATATTAAAGCTTTAGAGTTCATTAAACATTTCGCGCCAAATTGAATTTTATGTTAGCTGCCACTATGGCTATTGCTGCTGCTGTTGCTGGGGTTAGAGCGCATGGATTTTAAACTGATTGCAAGCAGATTGCGTTGGTGGATTGCTTTTCATCTTGCATATTCTGCCATGATATTCGCAGTAAATATGAATATATTTTATTTTATTTTGTAAATATAAGTATTGCAATAAAATGATGTAATTCGTGTTTGCTATCGCTTGTATTTATTGCAGCAATTTAGATTGTTTGGATATTGCATATTATTTTGTATAAATTTAAATATCTTGTAGCTGTAAATATTTACTTGATATTGCAAATTTGCTGTGCTGAATCTTAGAAGTTTGCTGAATTAGCTCGAAACCTGAATTATGCATGTCTGATCAACCGAACACACAATCTGCTAGAAAATCAAAAATTTATTCCTATAAACAATGCCCATCTGTCGGCAGACATTTGTCAATTCTTTCAATAATTAATAAAATGTGCCATGAAAAAAAGTTCTATACGATTTTTGTCTCTATACTTAGGCAAAATAATGTGACAAGAATTTAGCCGGAATCGAAATCGACTTCTCTTCCAATGCTGTCTGAATTTAGCCGGAATCGAAATCGACTTCTCTTCCAATGCTGTCTGAATTTGACCTCCACGACGGGAATGAAAGTGAAACTCAGCTAAGGGTTTTCAAAATTACAAATGTATCAATCCATTTATTTGGATGCGTTCGGCGTTTTGTTCTCCTCTCCGAAGGTTAGGCTGTTCAAATCCGACATATCCTCTGTACAACTCTATGGCATGATCTGTACAAATTTGTAACTTATCATGGCAATAACAAAAAAAAAAAAACTTCATGCCTTCATAAACTCGTGTCATAGAATTATATTTAAGTTTGTTTTGTACTCATGCTACATCAGGAGAGGCGTTTGTTAACTGAACCCAAATTTTGACAATCTGCCTAACAAAAAAAAAAGTTTTAATTTTGTTAATTTATAGAATTTTCTCACAAGGAATTAAAAATGGAAAAAAGAAACCTCCTAGTCTTTCAGTTTTTACAACCATTATAAAAGCAAAAATTTCATAGGAGATACTCCCTTCCCCTCTAAATGTTTGAAAACGGAGGCTAAGAATATTCGAAGAAGAAGATACAGAAGAAAAATTAATGGCGATCAGTCAAAATATATATTTCACTCCACTGAAATTGAACATTTTGATTTATTTTTAATTGATTTTTACATCCTTTTTATAGGACAGCCTCTCTAGGAAGTAGACTTAATTGGTAGGTTAGGTTAGGTTAGGTTATTGTGACTGCGCTCCCTCTGAGAGGACACACTTACGCCGGAAAGGCCCATTGTGATACCACTGAGCTTCTCTTCAAATAATGTTGTGCCTGTTACATTTGGATAGGATTATTAGCCGTTTCTGAACGCAAAACCCTTGTAACATCACTTTAATTTATTAGGTGTAAAGCTCATTTAAGAAGCAATTTTGGCAAATTATTACTGCCAGAAAAATTTCCAATTGCTTGCCGACAAGTGGGCACCGTTCAAAAGAAAAATCTTTTCGATATTAATTTCTTCTAATCCATCAGCCGGGGATTGAACTCACGACCTACAGATTAGAAGGCCAACGCACTAACTAACCACTGAGCTACGGCACCCACTCCAGACAATTGGTGAGTTTGATCAGAAAACAATTTACGGACCAGATATTAATAGAGGTTGGTCGATCTTGGTGGGAGTGAATTGGGCGAGAATTTACGTTCTTATAAAATTCATGCAAATTACTCCCAGGATGCTCTTAAAGAGGAAAAATGTATAATCGTCCGCCATGACTTCTATATTTCCAATATTTTTTCCTTACATACTTATGTTCTGAGTCCATTCCTAAAGGAGATCTCGTTTTTCTCGGTATTTTTTTCCACGAAAAAAAATACTCAAAATATTCTAGAAGTTATGGTTTTCAATAAACCAAGCTGGAATGTTCCCGAGTTGATTTTAGCGAGTGTTGGTTCTAAAGGAGTTACATTGACATCTCAATTATATTTTCTGATCTTCACGCAATGATTGAATTCGGAAACATTGTCAAATATGAATATCCTTTGACAAATAATATTTTAATTTTTAACTGCATAAATAATAAGCTCGAACGTCAGAGTACAAAGGAAGCACCAAAGGAAAAATATTATTGTCAATATTTTCAAATTCCATTTACATTCAAAATTTGTGTCTCTCAGTGATATGATTCCATATATATATATATATATATATTCATTAATCTTTAATATTTACTTTAAACATTTAATTAAAAGAGTGTAGGTTAAATACAATTGAACTATAAATTCTTATACATCAATAGTATCGTTGAAGATTTGCTATTTGAAATAATGAAGCTCTACTATGAAGATCTACAACTAACTATAAGAAACAATCTTACTTTCGCGCTTGATTAAATTTCAAACATGATTTCACACCAAATTTGTGCAAATTACCAATATCCTTGAGCTTTATTCATATACTATACTACATAGTATATGTGTATGTAACACTAGCAGTAACAGCTTGTTGTAATACAATAGTATCGACTAACATTTTGTGATATTAAATAATTGAAAATTATATATAAGCGTAAGCTAGTTACAGACATTTGAATGCATATGTGTATCAACCAGCATTATATAGTATAGCTCGTATGTATTTGTGTTTATTTAAGGGACACTTTTAAGTCAATTATTAGGTATGTACATCGTAGTTATTGAATTGCATGCAACAGTTTCCTTTTATATGGTATACCATTGTAAATGAAGATACTACGTACAGTCGAATGCATACCATCTTACATACATAGCCAGCATTTCAACTACACGTATGATTGTTCATTTGTATTTGTATACTTTTAGTGGTGTCCTGCTGTCGTTTGTCCTTTTTCACAAGCGCATCTGTGCGTGCATGCGTACGTGCGTGTGTGTGTGTGTGTGTGTGTTTGTATTGGCCAATGTGATTATATAGTAATTGTATTGATGTTACTGTTCTGCTTCTGCTGCTGTTGCTGCTTCAGCAATCATCTACTATCTACGAGTATTTTTCCTCCCTCAATAATGTTTACATACTTACAACAATATACATATATGAGTATATATATGTACATCGTATATGCATAATTGTTGTTATGTTGTCGCAGAATTTGCATTTAAATTACAGAGTCAAAACACACATAAACGCACAAATGTACACACACATAGATAAATACTACATACATATATTCTACATATATACATGCTCAATTTAATATACAAAACGCATACACAGTTGCATTATGCCAAATGCAATTACGTGAATTGAAATTGATATTAGCAAGAAGCATATGAACGAGCATCGAGCCAGTGAGCGAGCAAGCGAGCGAGCAAAAGAGCGACGACAATTTAATTTAAAATTGTATATGTGTGCGTAAGTATATTTATGTGTGTTGTTGTTGTTGTTTCACATAAAATGTTGTTAAATGAATTGTGTGTGTGTGTGTGAATGGAGCCTGCTTTGCAGGAAAAAAATGACTAAAGTAGGTGCACCAAAAGAGGGCATAGGCTCTCGTAATAATGCCACTTGTGAAAATATCGAATTTGCTATAATATTATCTACATTTAACTAAGAAGCATATTGTAATATTTATTTATTTAATATTAACGAGGTTGAGAACATTTCAGAATTCAATACGATATTAATTGGACATTGAGTGATCAACATAAAGTGCACTAAAAACCTAAAAAAAAAAAATTATACTTATTAGTTAGAACCTCTAATACACAATATTTTGCCCAAAATAGGTTTTCTTTATGAACAAAATATAAAAGAATTCATAAAAAAAAAGTTGCATACTCAAGAGGACATATTTTTGTTTCCTAATTTCTGTGGACTTTTATGTTCTTTGTATAAAGATTTTGGCTGAGGATACCCTAAGGGAAATTTTCCGGCGAATAATTTTCTGGAACATTTTAACCCCCTAGAAACCTCCCAAATGCCATTTTATTCAGATTTTCCTAAATGGGAGTCAATATGACCCTTTCGTGGGAGAGCTAACGGGTTAAAATATTCTACAAAATTCTTGCTCGTGAAATTTTACTGTATATATCCCAACTACATTTTTCGCTGCGATTTGAATTTTAAAATTGTAAACTTCATATGGTCATAAAAACAAGATGCAATATTTGTTTCTTATTTTCTATGGACTTTTATGTTCTTTGTATAAAAATTTTGTCTGAGAATACCCTAAGGGAAATTTTCCGGCGAATAATTTTCTGGAACATTTTAACCCCCTAGAAACCTCCCAAATGCCATTTTATTCAGATTTTCCTAAATGGGAGTCAATATGACCCTTTCGTGGGAGAGCTAACGGGTTAAAATATTCTACAAAATTCTTGCTCGTGAAATTTTACTGTATATATCCGAACTACATTTTTCGCTGCGATTTGAATTTTAAAATTGTAAACTTCATATGGTCATAAAAACAAGATGCAATATTTGTTTCTTATTTTCTATGGACTTTTATGTTCTTTGTATAAAAATTTTGTCTGAGAATACCCTAAGGGAAATTTTCCGGCGAATAATTTTCTGGAACATTTTAACCCCCTAGCAACCTCCCAAATGCCATTTTATTCAGACTTTCCTAAATGGGAGTCAATACGACCCTTTTGTGAGAGAGCTAACGGGTTAAAATATTCTAGAAAATTATTTCTCGTGCAATTTTACTATATGTACCCAAATTACATTTTTCGCTGCGATATGAATTTTAACTATTTTTTTCGACTTATTCGAAAAAAAACTGAGGCAAATAATTGTAAACTTGGCCTTGGCCTCATGCAAAAAGATTTGGAGGATTTAATATATGGGTCTAGGTCTATCATCCTAAGTTAAAATCATTTCGCCTCCATAAATACTGTGTCACTGTGTTATTTTTACACAGGAATCGATGAGTTTGTAAATGAGCAAAATCGGATGAAAACCATATGTGCCTCTTATAGAAAAGTGTGTTGTTAAAGGTATGTTTTCTCCCGAAAATATAAAGCTTTGAAACTAGAATTAGGTATATGAAGTTAGTTTTACCATAGGATTAATATATTAAAAATATGTTAAAATGGAATGAAAATTGGGACTACCTCTCATACAAGAGTAAGTTGTTTGGCGAATGTTTTAACACCTTGTGCCCAACAATGTAAAGATATCAAACTAAAATTTGATGTATAAGGATTTTCTTATCACAGTATTAATATAGCAGCAAATGAACGTAATCGAATGAAAACTGCGCCTACCTCCCATACAAAAGTGTACTTTGGAAGGTGTGCTTTCACACTTTGTGCATGAAATTTTAAAGCTATCAAATTGAAACTTAGTATATAGAATTATATTTATCAATTAATAGAAATATTTGAAAATGTGAGGAATTGTATGAACAATAAGCCTACTTCCCATATAAACCATAGCTTTCATATGCATGTTTTTGAATTTTTTTGCATGAAAATTTAAAGTTATTACGCTGAAATTTGGCGCATAACATTATATTTAGTAATAAATGAATTTGCCCAAAAATAGATAAAATCTGATGAAAACTACGCCTGCCTCTCATAGAAAAATATGTTCTTGACTGCAATTTCGGCACGAATGTATAAAACTATAGCACTGAAACTCGATATTGCCGAAGTTAAGGTTTAAATAATTTTTTTTTTCTTTTTTTTTTTGATTGTGCCAATGATCGGAACCACATCACTTTCATATTTTTCTGCTTCATAGTTCAATTTTTTATAATTTTTTTATTTAATGAAATTTGAATTAGTAACACTAAAATATGAGCTACACATTTGTATTGCCAAAAAGTGCATGAATATAGATATTCTTAAAATATGAAGAATGCATGTCCTTGACTTATTGACACAGAAATCCAAAAAAAAAAAATTATTTTATAACACTCTTCTAAGGTGTCCTTGTTAAGCGTACATTCAAAAATATTTCCAAGCAGCAATATTACAAATTTTGACAAGTAAATATTTTACAGATATATCCAAAAGTCTCAATAAATATTCTCGAAAAATGTAGAATTCTCAGAAGGCACTTCCTTCTTCCTTTCTCATAGAACTCCTTTACCAGACTATTATGTTCCTCAGCACGACAAATTGCGAAGTTTTTTGATCAGAACTCTCTCAGCTCTAATGATAAAGTTTTTATTAGATTTACTTAAAGAAAACACAATAGTTTTTCATATTAAATTTATTATTTATTTGTGCATAATTTCAAATATATCCTACACTAGTGCCTTTATAAGGCTCAGTGACAATAATAAATTTCTATCAAAAGCATTCTAAGCTCCTTAAATATACACACACACACTTGTATATCTTTATTACAACTCATTAATCATTTGGTAAAGACACCTTCTCATTTGTATTAGGTATCTGGTAACATACTACATACTACTACATACATACATACTACAACTAGTAATGTGACAAAAGATAATGCCCCCAGCAATAGTGAAGACCACATCACGATGAAGAATAAACGAACGATTTAGATGAATGGTAAAGAAGTGAACAAGAAAAATAATAACAATAGCACATAGGCGACAAACTATACACATAGTATCATACATATATCTTACACAAACCACATAGGGCAACACGCAAAATTAGAGCACAAATATGTAGAAGCACACATACACAGCCACACTCACTAATATGTACTCATATGTATGTACATATATTGTATGTACATATTTGCGCTATCAAAATGCACAACAACAAGTGTAGAAAATCTGGACAAACATTAGCAGCAACACACACAAGTTGCCTGGTCTATCTATCTATCTATCTATCCATTCATCCGCAGAAATCAGATGATGGAATGACGTTAAGGATTCCCTTTTTGCAAATAAATCCATGCTGTTGAGTGTGAGTGGCAACGCAGCATTACGATATCACACACGTGTATGAAGGATATAAGGTGTATAGCATAGAAATTGCTACATGAATTTTCGATAAATTAAATTCTGTTTTTCATCGGTTAGTATTTGCCATGGAGGACAGTCTCTGAAAGAGCTATTGTGACAAAGCTTAAAAGAAGAGTTTTCCCAACACTTTTGCACAATATGGAATTGAATTTAAAAGTGTTTTGAAATGATTTTTAAACAATTGAATAGACAATTTCTGAAATCTTGTTGTTTTTCTATCACATACCCTTTATGACATCATTTCAACTTTACACAACAGATGGGTTGGCGTGAAAAATACCAAAACGACGTGGCATTGTATAACAGCGAATGGCTAATAGAAATCATCAAAATCTCTAGCATCAAATGAGAATTGAAATATATTTACTTAGAACATACAACAATACTCATACATATGCGACATAGAATAAGAAGACAATTTCATGACCAATAATCGAGTTGTTTTTAGTTCGAAAGGAAGGAAGTCATTTGGAAGAAATAATTTATATGAAATAAATTGTGTGAGTATGTGTTAGTGCGTTTGTTAAGATATACTATAAGTATATAAGCATCATATCATTAGCAATCGTTTCGATATTGGTATATGTATAATATATATACCGGATTTAATGTGATGTGTCGCAAAATGGAGTATTAGCTATGTAAAAGTGTTCACATTAGAAAAATGTGAATTTGTTTATTCAATGGAGATTGTCGTTAATATATTTAATAGTTTATTATATTGGTTGGATGGATTTTCGATGGGTGGGGTGTTCTTTGGTAAATCGTTTTTATTAATCGCTTAATTCCAGACGACTCATTCGACCAGAGTGATTAGTTTCGTTAATAGATATGTGGTGAGATTATATAGCAAAGGGATTTTATTCTACTAGTCGATTAGAATTGAAATTATTAACTTAGAAACCAATAAACATTCTTGTTTATATGGAAGAAGAAGAAGAGTGTTTATTATCTGTGCAATTAGAACATCAATTCATAAAAATTGCATAATTGCATTTTGTTTCAAATTGTAAATTGTACTATTAAAACATGTAGAAAATAAATAAATAATTTCACATAGTACATTCTTACTATATAAAACAAATTTCCTTTAATTGGCGAATTTTGGGATTTGCTTCTGAGGGCCAATACACTATTTATTGCATTATATAGCAAAGGCCAATGAAGGGATTTTATTCTATTACTCGATTAGAATTGTAATTATTAATTTAGAAACCTATAAACATTCTTATTTATATGGAAGAAGAAGAAGAGTGTTTAGTATCTGAGGAATTAGAGAATTTCATTGAAATTGCATAATTGCATTTTGTTTTAAATTGTAAATTTTGTCATGTCGCATTGTACATTTTTTCTATATAAAGCATTGATGATAACTTGCCACAACAAAATTAAGTTCTCAAAAAATTTTCTTTAATTACCGAATTTTGGGATTTGCCTCTGAGAGCACATAAAAATAAATCCCACACAATATTTACTGCATTATGTCAGTTCGTAAACCTCAAAACAGTGACGTACAGTGTAAATGTGTCATAGAAAAATTGCATATAAATATTAAAAATGTAATTGAATTTTAACATCCATTTCTTTAGTGGAAACTAATAAAATTTGTGAAAGTGAATAATATCCGACTATAGACACTCTTACCTTCCATATAAAAAAGATGCTTTGACAAGTACTGTGTTCAAATTAGACAATCGAATTAATGTTGAGCTAAAAAAATCAAGAAACAAATTAGAAAAACTTAAATTTTCCAGTAACAAAGCTTAGATATTTTGAACTATGACAAATAGACAAATATATTTTCGCAAAAAAAAAAAAATTGCAATTATACTGGAGGTAGAAATAGTTTTCATCCAATGAAGTGGGAAACTATACTCACTTGTTAATGTTAAAATAATAATTTGTAACTAGCTTCAATTCTATAGCTACACAGCTTTAAGCGCAAATTTTGAAAAACTACATTTGAAAACATACTTTTGTATGAGAACTATGCGTGGATTACATCCGATTCTTACGATTTTTGAACTCAATAATTTCTGAGCAAATGAAATTTGAAATACAAAGTTTCAGCTCTATAACTTTGTAAAAAGTGTGCAAAAATACATAAAAATCGTAATTTTTTATGGTAAATAGACATAGTTCTTATTCAATTCAGTCTATTTTGAAATATGTCAATAAATTCCTTAATATAATCCTATGTAGCAAGTTTTAACTTGATAACTGTATTTTTATTGTACGCAAAGTATGAAAACAAACATTTCAAAACATATTTTTGTATGGGAGGTAGGTGTAGTTTTTATCAAATTACAGCTTTTTTTAAACTGACCTATATATTGATAAATATAATTGTTTGTGCGAAATTTCAAGTTGATTGCTTTATATTTTCGGCCGAAAAATGTGAAAACATCCATATTGAAGCATACATTTGTATGGGAGATAGGTGTATTTTTAATTCGATTCAGTTCATTTTAGAGTATGTTTGTTAGTTATTAAAACTAACATTGTATAGCAAATTTCAATTATATCACTTTAGATTTGTGTACACAAAGTATTCAATCATAATTACATTTCAAAATTCAGCTGAGGAGTCACATGTGGACAACATGTGTGATTCAGATTCTGCTGATAGCGATGATTGCGATATAGATGTTCCAAGCGATGAATCATAACTCTCGAAAAGAGCTAGAGTTATATTTATCAAAAAATTATAAACGAATGCAAAAAAGAGTTGCATATTTCAAGGGGATATATTTGATTTTATTTTATGTGGACTTTTACGTTTCACTAGGGATGTTCTCAGACAAAATCTTTACACAAGGATTTTGTCTGAGAAAATCCCTAGTGAAATTTTCCAGCGATTAATTTCATGGAGCATTTTAACCCTCTAGCGACGTTCTAAATGCCATTTTATTCACACTTTCCAAAAAGGGGGTCAAAATGACCCTTTCATGAGAGAGCTAATGGGTTAAAATGTTCCACAAAATTATTTCCCGTGAAATTTTACTATATTTAGCCAAACAACATATTTCGCTCTGATATGAATTTTAACTCTTTTTTCCCCATTTATTCTAAAAGCACTCTGACAAAAAATTGCAAATTTAATATAGCCATACAAAAAATTTGCCCTAAGAATGTAAAAAGTTTTGGAGTTTTTACTCTATGGATCTACGTCTTTCGTCCTGAGGTGGAATTATTCCGTCCCCAGACAATGACCCTCAAATTGTGTCACAATGTAATTGTAAAATTTTGATTTTAAGAATTTTTTTTTTTATATAGTAGTGTGTAATAATTATAGTAATTTAATATTTAACTATTGCTTAGATCTTTTTTTCAAATAATACATTTCAAACGCTAAATAATTATATATTTTAAATGCCTGATATGTATGATATTCATGCGTATCAAATCAGCCACCATTGCGACACATCTTTCAACTCATCATAATTAAAGTGAAAAGAAAATGTAACAAAATGAAACGAATTGACGCATTCCATTAAACCACATGATGCTGCTGCTGCTGTTGCTATTGCTGTTGCTGTTGCTGTTGCTGTTGCTGCTGCAGCATGTATTAAATTTAATTATTTTGTGTCGTGTACACTTAATTGCCTATTAAGAGCTACAACAACAACAACAACAACAACAACAAAAACAACAACAATAGCAACAGTACCTAATATAAATTACAAACATCGATAATAACAACAAGAGTAACAGTAAGAGTAGCAATGACAGCAGGAAATACACCACAGCATGCCAAGCTCAATCACGGCTGGTGGTACCTAATGCTCTGAGCTCTGAGTGGTTGTGTGTATTTATGTTGATGTACCTACAAACATATTTTAAATGGCCGTAATTTTATATGAAGTGGCAAAGAATCACACGCACACACACACACAAAGACACAAGGAGCAGAGTGGCCAACTAAATAGTACTTGTATGTTGAAAGAAACTCACGCATAACATATTTACAATACGGCCTTGTTTCGACGCATGTGTGTGCATGTGTGTGTGGGTGTGTGTGTGTGTGTGTGTGTTTGGAAGTGAGTCCTTGCTATATCAACACATCTCATTGACGTATTGTTGTTGTTGGTTTTCTAAATACATATTACTTTTCTACATAATTTCTGGGTTTTTTTTTTCTTATACACTTTTTTTTTTGCACAAAGCAATTTACGTCCTGCCGTCTACAAAGGAAACTGCTTTAATATATTGGCTTAATGAATATTTTCACTTAACCCTCCTAGTGACTCGGTGACTCGTTGGCTCGTTTTACTGTTGTACGACAGCTGCCGCCGCCACCGCTGCCGCCTGGCTGTGTATAATGCTGGCGGCGCACAGTGGCGCAATGTGTCAGTAGGTGTCGCCGCTAATGTCGTCTACAACTAACTATGTACGTACATATAAGAATACACGCACAAATAAAGCATAATGCTACCTTAAGAAAATGAGAAGTAATTTGAGAATAAAAAGGAAAAAGGCTAAAAATATGAAAAAAAATTTAATGCAAAGTATAACGCCAGCCTCACGCATATAATGAACAAAAGAAGAGAAAACAATGAAATCACATTTCCTGCTGAAGCGAGGAGCATGGCTTGCGACCCATTGCCTGACACTTTTATCTTTGGTATGTGTATATGTATATGGTGGCTTAACTCGCTTAGTAAATATGTACTCTTACATTGTCGAGTGTTGCCTGAGGTTATGTTCAAATATAGTTTGCATTGCCCTGTACTACCACCACCACCACCACCATCACCACATCACCTATCATCGTACATACGAGTATATAAGTATGAAACTCAAATCTCATGGTGGCGAATGCTGTTTATGTCGCCATTGAGACGCCATAATGCAATTTTAGCATCGCTTATTATAATTTCTTTTTTTTTTGTTGTGTTTTGCTACATACATTTTCTTCCATTTTCTATAACATATCGTACTTTGTTGCTGTTGCATTTATAAGTAAATTGAAGGAAAATTATGCGATAAAATAGAAATTTAGCATGTGGTAAATTATGCGTGTGTGTTTGTGTGTGTATGTATGTGAATATATATAAATTAATGTTTAAGTGTGTTCTTTCTTTTTTTTTTTTTTTATTTTTTTGAAGGCTCTAGGAAATTTAAAAATACCCCAATAGTTATAAGCTAATGAATTTAGAAGAAGTAAATTGAATCCTTTCATAATTCGAATGCATTTGATTAGAATCGATTTGATGGCAAATCTGACCATCTTATGTTTCCTTATCTCTTCTTCATTATCTTCTTTAATCGACTTGTGAGATCCAAATAATAAATTCTAGGGCACATACATCGGGCACACATTTCTAGTTCGAAATTTTAATAGCAGCATATAGTAATTCTGTGAAATATTTTGGAATTTAGGTTAGGGTGTGGGTTAGTTCCAATAATTCAAGATGCAAAAGCATAAAATGACATTGTCAAAGCATTTATTTTATTAAGTACATTCAGTTGAATGTAACTATAGAGTTTTATTTATAAATTGGCTATCCCAGGATCGATGGGCACTTAATGAAATCGTTCGAAAAACAATGATGAACTTTGGTGTATAAGAAAATCGCAGCTCAGGAATGAAAAGATCACGCAGTGGAGACTCTGTAAGGGATTGGAACTTACAACTGAAGCCAATTGGTGGAAAATGGCAACACGAATCGGTTATCTGGTGTGATGAAAACTGTATTCGTGTCCATACTCAACACCAGTGGTTCGGAAGACACTCTGCTAGTGTCTGGATATTACAACTGAAGCCAGTTGATGGAAAATGGTGACATGAATCGATTGTCTGGTTTGATGAAAAGATATTCGTCTCCATACTCTACCTCAGTGATTCGGAAAGGGATAGTAGAGATCCTATTCAATGCTATTCGAATTCAATACGCACAGAAGGGTGGTCCTTATATGGAAAGAATTTTTTTTGAGCTCTCATACGCTGAAAGTGTTCATCTAGTTGAAGAAACACTGCAAAAGAGAAAGTTTCATTACGTTTCATTAAATTTCAAAACTAACACACCAGAGGGTTCAGTTGAAAAAAAAAATGGTTTTTCATAGTTTAAGAAACATATATCGCATTTAGAGAGAGGAAATGTAAGACATACTCCCATTAATTTTTACTCTCCAACAGTGGCCCCAAACATACTTATCACCTAACTCGACTGCTTAGAGGGCATCCCGTGCAAAATTGACTCTCGTCACACCCAAACCATCCCTACGGCGATAAAATACAATATATGATCGATTCCCATTAATTTTTTTAGTTCAACATTTCCTCCTGTACATACTTACCCTCTATATTCAACCTTTGAAAAAGCTGCCATACAAAATGAAATTAAAAAAGACTGAAAATCAACAAATAACTTCTTAGATGTCCGGAAATCATCTCTAGGAGGTTAAAATATAGATTACACTCCTATCAGTTTTATCTTTTCATTGTTTTTTTTTTTCAAACACAATTTCCCTATGTTTCTACCCATTAGCCATATAAAATTAACGGAAAAACTCCCGAAAATCGACTAGTAACAACATAGCTGCTCAGATATTGCTCCCAGAGGCATCAAATATAAAGCAAGTCCCCATTAATTTTTCCTTCTTAAAATTTCTCATGAACAAATCTACCTCCTATCTCCACCGCTTAGAACGACTCCCCTACAAAATTAAAATTTTTTAACTAATTGTGTCTCAATGTTCTCAGGATGTCCCTAAGGTGTTAACATATATCACCGACCGTCAATCATTGCCTCATCCCAAAATTTCACAGCAACATACTTATCCCCTATATGCAAGCTTTAATGGGGCGCCCATACAAAATGAACTTAAATACCATTAGATGTCCAGGAATCGTCTCTCAAACGGTGAAAAATAAATCCAACAGCCTTCAGCTTTACCTTATCATGGTTTTCTTTTTGCCAAACAGAGCCTCATGCATTTTTCTTCAAGGGTCACCTTAAAAATACTTACTTAATCGTATGTGAATAATTTTGCATAAAAAACTATTTGTTATTTATTGTGTATGGAATTAAAAGAGGAAAAAAAAAAAACAAAAAAGAAGTAGGACATTCGGGAAAACGATAATAATAATAATAAAGTGTTTGCTTTTTTTTTCTTTGAATCAATATGAGAGATGGTGCGAGTATTAATGGTCATGGGAGAGGTTAAAACTTTTCTTCTTATTGACAACAAAAATTGCTTTATTTTTATTCTTTTTTTGGGTATCATTTGCAAAACAAATGCATGGACTCGCAGGAACTAATATGAATTCTATGAGATGATGTCATTAAAGTGAATTTAACCATAAAAATGGCAATTAGGTAATTACAACATGAAACCGAAAATAAAAATAAAATAAACAAAAAAGAAAATTATAAAAATATATCCAAAGGAAGGCGAAAAAATTAATGGTTTTTTGGTCAACGATTGTGACTGAACATGAGCACAATAAGCGTAATTAATTTAAGAGCTCTGGCCAGATTTAGTTTAGGCCCAGCAGCAGCATGAAGATATGATAGTCAGAAGAAAAATAAGATTAAGAAAAAAAAAAAAAAAAATGAAAGAGAATTATAATATTATATGGAAGCAGTTTTATGTTATGGACATTATTGTGCTTTGCATGTCTATATAAAATATATACTTAATTTTTTTTATTTTTTTTTTGTGATAACCATAGAATTTATTGCAATCCATAGAAACTTTATTTCACTCACAATATCTAACATAATAGTAGGTTGGAGACACGCTAGCATAATTAAATCGTTTAACTATACTTTGTCAACTTTATCTTTCATTCCAGTATTAAATAGTCTCTCATAAAATGAAAATCACTGAAAAAATTATTTTCTTCCTAAATATACTTTGGTGTTGTCAGTTAATTGACATTCGTAGGTAGCTATAAAATCGATCTCATAAATAATTTGGTCATTATGAAACTAACTATATATTCTTTATATGAATATATGTAGTCATATGAAAGTCGCCCATTTTTTTCTCTTTTTTTTTTTGTTATGCATCGTAATAATCTACATATTAGTCACATTTTGCCTAAATATGTACATTCCTACATGCTGACATTTTGTTGATTATTACTCAATAATTTTGTCACCAAAGGCGTCATAAAACGCGTCTATAAAATTCATTAAATTCACTTAAGAAAAATATATCTTCGGGGGGAGAGAGAAACAGAAAGCAACATTGAGTAAATGAGAGAGATAGAATGTGAGGATAAAATAAAACTTTTCCCTTTTAATTTCATGCGAAAAGTTCGGCTGGCTGCAAGCATACACTCACACACACACACACGCACAAATACACATACCCTTAACTATTTTACATTGCGAGTTGGCCTAAGCAGCCCATTGGCATCGCATTGTATTTGGCGATCCATCGACTGTCACACAGTAAACCAACAAACTTGCACCATGAGGTATTTATCGAAATTATGGGATCAAAATTCGAAATGATAAATAATTGATTTAATGGGTGGATACGTATGTATTATTCAAAAAACTTAATTAATTAGGGATTGGGGAAAAAGTATCGGTTACAGCTTGACTAAAGGGGGCCTGCCACTTTTTCCCCAATTTAGTATTTTAGTCTTTTAGAGAAATTTCAAAATTTTAATAAAGACTGAAGTTTGTGTAATAAAATTTTTTTAGATACCGACTAAAGCTTGACTGATACTTTTTCCCCAAACGAATATTAGTGTACATTAAGGTGGATGCAAAAAAAAGGTTCAAGATTGTACGCCTAGTTTGAAAGATTATGCACAAACGTTCTCAGGACAAAAAAAAATTTTTTTTCTTAACCCTTCTAGAACCGCCATTATGATTTTTTTATCATGTCCGATTTTTAAAAATTTGTTTTCCGACGCAGTGACAGTCGTTTCTAATAGTTAAACAATCGGACATAGAGGAAATTTAAGTGAGTTGAAGTCCCACACTACTTTAAGGCCTTCGATGCTTGCTCCCCTATAAAAAAACTGCTTTCTATGGGAAAATATTAACCTTTAATGAAAATTTAATTTCGTTAATAGTCCTTTGGCCTAAGTGTGTTGGGGCAATCAGAGCATCAGAGGAACTGAATATGATTTTTTAGAGGCTCGTTCAATTTCGGAGTCATATATGATGGAATTATAGCCGTTCTAGATAGCTTTTCAACATGCTATAATTCTTAAAAATCGGACTATCAAGAACTATGCTGTGATAAAACAATCATTTTGCCGGTTCTAAAAGGGTTGGGGAAACAAGTTATTTTCTTAGTCCAGAGAACGATTCAACATAATCTTTCAAACTAGGGATGAAATTTTGATACTTCTTCTCGTGATCCAACCTAGTGTACATGTTAGTATTTTGAAGGAAATGTATATTTTGAATGAAGACGGAAGTTAGTCTAATAAAAGTTGTTCACACATTCATTGAAAATAAACTGGCGCTTTTTCTCAAAAAATATTTTAATCTATTAGTCTTTTTAAGAAATTGTAAAAAATCCCCAAAAGTTTTAATAAATTATCATTAAATTAAAAAAATTTAAATAAAAACACTTCGTTAATCTTTTTCGCCTCAAAAAATAATATTTTCATCACAGTTAATGTGACATTAATGAATTGACAAGAATGACAGCTGAAATTTGAGACATGACGAGTAGAATGCTGCCTTAAATTGAGTAAAAAATTGAGTTTAAACTCATTTTCGAGTTACAAATTGGTTAAAACCAGCATACGAAAGAAAATGCTCGACCTCCATTTTGATGTAAATTTTTTTAATACCTAGAATTGCCAAATGACACATAGTGCAAAGTAAGAACTATGTACAAGTAGAATTTTAAAATCTTTATTTTTTTGTCGTCACAATTCGTAAGAGATGGGTACGATATTGTGTTGATGGGATTAGCGTAGGATTGCTTGAGCAAAAGGTTCATTTTTCTTTTATTTTTTTTTCTGTTAACATTTTTTTCTAGGATTATTTTTTGCATTCAGTTTATCAACACCATTTTTTTTGCTGTCTTTAGAATTTTTTTTTTCAGATTTCCTCTTTTTTTTTTAAATTTTTTTTTTAAAGTTATTTGCAAAACTTGCAATAAAGCAAGCGATAAGTAAGTAATGACAAAAACGTGATAACATATTCACCAAATGCTCATTCTTCATTAATCCATGATAATGCAATTGATTGTCGATTTACGTAAGTAGAAATATTGGCATTGTAAAATCGTATCTGTTGCAGCTGCAGCTTTATTGTCTGCCTTTGATTATTTTTATTTTTATTTTTTTTTTTTGAGTAGGTGTAAATGTATTTGTTTGTGTGAAAAGTAGCAAGTGTTTTTTCTTGAAGCAATGCCATCATTATTCGCATCTGTTAGGGACAGTGATTAGCAGCAAGTTTGCATGCTTCATTGACCCAGTCAAGTTGCTAGAAAAAGTTGTGCAGCTTGGACACAATGATGTTGTGTGTTGCTGTTGCGCTGTGTCTGTTGTTGTTGTTGTTCATGTTCATTCAAATTGTTGCCACATCGGAAATCGCCTTCTGCGTACAAACACAGCCCACTGTCATTTATGCTTCCTACGTTAACAAACTCTTTTGTTGTAAATACTCGTACATAGTATAACTACGTTTTGTCGACAATTGACAATTTCTGTTGCAACTGTTTTTACTCTCAACTGGTTGTTTGAGTGCGAATGTGTGTGTGTGTGTGTGTGTGTGTGTGTGGTCTAACGTCATCTCATCTTTCACCAACAATCAACGTGTATGTATGTCTGTGTGGGTTTTGTGATATAAAAGTACATCAACGAAATGATCGGAAGTGGCATTTTGTAAATTTTACTAAAATTGAATTGGTTTTGGGACAACAGTTAGGGTTGCTTGGTTGTTTTCGTTGGCTGTTTTGACTGGCTGGCGGATGTCATTAAGTTTAATGCACTTCCTTGTACTTATGTTCGAGCATTAGTACGAGTCATTGTCGGTTGCCAAATGGCTGTAGCAACAACGGACTGACTGTCTGAAAGTGGAACATTGTTCTTCGGTTGTTGGCGTCTCAAATGTGTCTTTAGTTGAGCACAAAAAAATAGAAAAAAAAAATGCAGGGAGGAAAATACAAAATGAAGACAATTTCTAGTCATTATCAGTGCAACAATACTACCCACACGAACGCACATAGTCATCTGTACTGCATAAGTATAAGGAATATTTGCTGCCAATGACTTTTGGGAATCATTTGAAAAGATTGCTTTGTACAAATGACAAACAATATGAATGCACATCTCAACACTAGAATACTCTCATTTGTAATGCAACAACACATTCATACCATACAGCTTGTTCGCACCACGCTACTCGTTGCCTGCGCTCCAATATCCACTGTATGTTTCAACGCGTTTTCGTTTTGTTAATTAAAAGTTTTTAATTCCAGTTAAAATTTCATCTGGGAGATTAAATTTAGTGAATAAAAGGCAATGTGCAAAATAATAAAACTACAAAGACGGACAAAATGGCATGGCGCTCATCCGAGCCACATAAAATTATTTCTCTGTGCCGGCATGCAAATAGGCCACGCGCAAAGTCAGCTGCAAGTGATGCTTTTTAACTGTTTGTCCGATTGTCTGACTTGTTATTATTTTTTTTTTTATGATCAAAGAATATACATATATAGGTTCATTCCTTTTGAAATGAATTTAAAATTTCACCAAGTAAAAAGTTTCACATAGAAAAAAAAAAACAAACAATAACAATAACTCTAACTGTCTTATTTGTCGTTCTTGTTGTGTCAAGTAGAAGAGTTGTCCCATTGTAATTATAACAAATCAGCTTGATATTGCAATTAGTTAACCCCTCAACCGCCATAACATATTTACGACTGCTGTGGTTGCAAAAAAAAAAAAAAAAAAAAATTATAGAAAATAACAAAATAGACATTTTGATGAATTTCACTTTCTCTCTCACACGCAGACACTGTTTTGCAGCAAAAAAAAGCAACTATTTTTTTTTTGTCCAGAAGTAATAATGAAAATCACCACAACAACAACGTCTGTTGGCAATGATTCCAGTGCTTTTCATTTGATGACATATGAAGGGATTTCATCCTCAACCAGCCATATTCGGAATGAGATATTTTGAAAACGGAAGTAAGATAAAAATGATATTTTATGTTGACTTTTTAATCTGTCTATGGTGACGTCTATGGGGCATACTTCTATATAATAATATATATTCATAGTAAAGTAAGACCAAAGTGTCACTCACCATAATTTTGCGATAATGAAATATTTTATTATTTTTTCCACACTCGATGCAAGCGATATTCATCACAATTATGGTCGAGAAAAGCTTTGAAGGTTTGACCAGCTTTTCAGTTAAACTTACGTAAAATTCCATCAAAATATTCAATGCAACAAATATGACTGAAATATAATGAGCAAAAGTCTCGGTTTTGTGTGGCAAATTCAAAGAGACGAAATAATTCAGCACATTCATTTTCATAATAAATGTCATCATAAATGTAGTAATGCTTAATCACTAGCAATAACTATCGAAACGACGAAGTAGTTGAGCTGAAAATTGTTACATATGATTATTTCAAAAAATGCAGGAATTCCCAAATGATGGAAATTTGTTGAAAATCATGCATACTTCCCATACAAAATTGAGCTGTTGAATAAGTTTTTCACACTTTCCGCAAGCAAATATAAAGTTATGCAGCTGAAATTTACTATGACAAGTTATTTTTATCACAAAATTGATAATCTAGAAAATGGACATAATTGGATAAAAACGACGCCTAACTTCCATATAAAAATATGTTTTGAAATGAATATTTTCGCACTTTTGGCCCGATATTATTAAGTTATCTAGCTGAAAATCGGCACATATGTTTATGTTTGCTAACTAATCAACATATTTGAAAATAGACTGAAACGGATAAAAACTACGCATACCTCCCATACAAATGTATGCTTCTGTATGTATGATTTCACACTTTGTGCCGGAATAAAATCCAGTTATTCAGGTGAAATTCAATATATATGATTATATTAGCTAAAAAAAATGACTTCTTTAAAAATAAATGGAATCGAATGAAAATTACGCCTACTTCCCATACAAAAGTTGGTTTTCGAACGTATGCTTTGACACGAAAAAATTAATTTATTGAATTGAAGCTTGCTATATATCATTATATTTACTAACAAATGAACGACTTGAACTATGGAATGAAGTGAATAAAAGCTAGGCATACCTCCCATACAAAAGTATGGTTCCAAATTAATATTTTCGTAATTTTTGTACAAAAAAAAATTAAGTTTTCAAGCTGAAACTCGATACGTATGCATATTTTGAGCAGGTAATAGCTTACTTTGAGAATGAATGAAATCGAATGAAAATCACACATACCTCCCATACAAAAGTCTATTTTCGAATGTATATTTTTGAAGTTTATACATGAATATGTAATGTCATAGTATTGATGTTTGGCATATGTGAATTTTTTGTTATCAATGAGTGTTAAATATCACTCATAGAAATGTTTAAATGAAAATTATTTTGATTTGATCAAAAGGATATTTAAACCGATGATCAATTATTCATAGAAGTCCTGTTCATTAACCATAAAGAATGACATTGCAAAAAAAAATGCTCAATTAATTTTGTGTCGCTGATATTCTCTTTGCAACTCTTAAGCATTTATTCAATATTTGCATAGTCTTAAAAGCGGAATGTAATATGAGATTTTGCATAATACTCATATACTCATACTCATATACACTTTTAAACATCATAATGTGTAGTTCAAGTAGAATAATGTAAACAATGAATGTCATTATACGTTCTTCATCATTTGTATGGATTTAAAATTAACGCCCACTATTCTTAACTATGAATTGCTATGCTATGCAATTCAAATGTTGGCCTAATTCATATATGTATATGTATATGTAACACTGGTAAAAAGAATGATAGCCATGTAGGTATATACTCGTACATACTTACGTATGTCATGCATATTATGGGGTACAACAAGTATTTTGGCGCCAGTGTGACGCCAAATAGATGATTCAAAGAATACAACAAATAAGAAAAGAAGTAAAACGAAAAAAAAAAAAAAAAACACAACAACAACAACAAATTGAAAACAACTCACAAACATACACTCCTCCATCACAAATATGTACCTCACTCTCAGTGGCAATTATACGAGTATATAGAGACATATGTGTATATACACATGTGTATATACATGCATAGATAGTATGTATGCATGTTGCCTTTTTAAATAGTAATGTCTTTCACACACATGCATACAGTATATACATAAGCATACAATGTAAACGAAATAAATTAAAGGACATCATGAATACATACATACATTGGCTGGGCCTGTTCGCAAACAGTCAAACAAGCAAACAAATAAAAGAGCGAATAGCTGGACGTCAAACGAATGGTTGTGTTATGATGCTGTTGCTGCCGTACTTGCTGCATGGCTAAACATATACACACAAACATATCATCATACTGGCTAAAGAATATTTGCTTATTCCCTGTGGAAAAATGGCAATACAGTGTAAGGCAAAAAAGCCAAAGCAAACTTCGCTATGAAAGATGTTGCTTATCCGTTTCAAAACATTTTAACATGACGATTTTGTAGGAAAGTCATGCATGACATTTTGAAATACATGGTTACCAAAAGGATAATAGTTTTAATGAAGAAAATTTTGATTTTTCTATTGGGTATGTCCGCATATGCATATGAAAAAGTGAAAAGAGTGAAAAGAAAAAAATAATAAAAAAAAAATAAAAATAAAAAATACAAGCAAATGAACGTATGTATGTACATATGTACAAATGAATGAATGTTGGTTGGGTCTATATTTGCAAAACTAAGATGAATTGGCATTTGTCAACGGACTAGCAGACGAATGAATGAGCGAACGTTGCCATCATCAATGGCGACCGCCATCAACGACGACACATAGTCATCGACATCGTCAGCGACACCATATTTTACATACATACATATGTACATGGTGATGATGAAATGTATGTAATATATGAACAAACGAGTGGCATTCCTCTTATTCATCCTTTCTGTGAGAGGGTACACCATTGTTGTTGCTGTTGTTGCTGTGAATATTGTTGCTTGTAAAATTGTGCAAATATGTAAAAATTATATTGCACGTTGTTGTCATTGTTGTTGTTGTTGTTGTTGTTGTTGTTGTTGTTGTTATTGTTGTTATTATCGTTGTATTTCGCTTTTCTGCTTTTGCTGTTTTACACTTCAGCAGCAGTTGTTGTTGTTGTTGTTGTTGTTGCTGCTGTTGGATGGTTGAGTATTTTTACTAATGGAGTGTCGCATGTCAAAATTGTTTGGTTGTTTGCCTATTCATGAAATGTTGGTATGCATGATGCTATGTGTGTGTGTGTGTGTGTATGTGTGTGTGTGTTAATATCAAGTGGGCGCTTAAAGACCACTCCACTCTCAGCAATAGTTAGTTCCAAAACAACTTGTATGCATATATTTACATATCTACTTTATTTGAATCGTGTCCTTTGACTGTATTTGCGTGTGTGTGTGTGTGTGTGTGTGTGTGTGTATGTATACAAATATGAGTAAATTTTCTTATTTATTTTCCATATGTACATATATTCACATTGAATTATGTGTGATGGAGGGGGGAGGGGGTGTTAGAGAATATAATGATATGGCACAGCTTGTGAATGCTAATGATTTGATGATCATTCAGCTTCCCTTTGCTATAATTTACAATGCCAAAAATTCGCCAATATAATGTTGTTAGTAGAAGGTTGCTATTTTGCAATAGGATTGTAGTGATTTTGTTGTTGTTGTTGTTGTTGTTGTTCTGTGCTCTTATTGTTGATGGACCAATATGAATTATGATGTAATGAAAGAGTATTAAGAAGTGGCAATAGTCTGAAATAATTTTTGGAATATTTTTGAATTCATAGTAATTTTAGTCAATTGTATATTACTGTATTCTATACTATATTTAACAAATTCAAAGGCAACAAAAAATGTTAAAATAAGTTCAAAGTATTTGTTTTTTCCATTTGAGAGATTTTTTGTGGCCAAATAGAATTTGAAAAAATTCCAATTAAAATATGAAACATTAACGAGTGACATCTACAAATTCTAAGGCATGATTATATCGACTACAATTTATTGCATGGGGTCGATTAGGCGATCCACAAGAAACGTATATCTTTAGTCAAATGGCGATGAGGTATAAATTGCTCAGGAAATTATTATTCTATGGCTTCTAGGCAACATCTGAAAAATAAGAAATAAAAGCAGTCGACAGCTGAAACAGTCCCGAAATGTTTAAAAACTGAATAAAAATTAGATAGAAATGAATAAGCCGCCGGAGAGCACCGCAAAAGGTCATTTCTAAGAATGAGGAAAAGCAAACAGATATTTAAGACATGAAGACAAAAGTAAAGCTAAAGTTAATAAAAAATAAATCCGAATAAATATGTAGATCTGATTAAAAATACAAGCACCTCCCATACAAACATATGCTTCTGTATGAACGTTTTTCCATTTTGCGGCCAAAAACGCAAAGCGAGGCAGCTAAAACTTGGCATATATAATTATATTTAGTTATAAATTGTGTAGTTTAAAAATAAATGAAATGAAGCAGATATCACACCTAACTCCCATACAAAAGTATGTTTTCTAAAGTATATTTTCGCACTTTTCATATGAAAAAGTCTTTGCTTGGGAACTGAAACTTGTTGAATATAATATCATTTGCAAATAAATTGATCATGAAATAGAATGAGTTGAATTGAATTGATACCACGCATACCTCTCATAGAAAAGTATGTTTTCGTATGGTTGTTTTCACACTTTTCGTACGAAAATACAAAGATAGAAAGCTCAAACTAGTTACATATCATTATATTTGTGAACAAATTGATATGTTCAAAAATTGTTGCAATCGGATACAATCCGACCCTAGCTCCCATACAAAAGTATGTTTCCTTATATTATATCACTTTGTACACGAAAATATAAACCTATCAAGCTGAAATTGGGTACATGCAATTATATTTATTAATGCATAAACTAGTTTAAAAATCAGCAAAATCGGATAAAAACCGCACCTACCGTCCATATAAAAATATGTTGGCTTATATATAATTTATCACTGTCCACAAGAAACTGAAAAGCTATGAAGCTATAACTTGGTACATATTATTATATTAACCAATAATGTGACATGTTAAAAAATTGACGAGATCGAATGAAAAGCACTCCTACCTTCCATATAAAAGTTTCTTTCCTTATACCTCGCTTTACCCATAAGAAAAATATAAAGATAGTATTGGGTATCTAAGTTTCAATATAAAGAATGTTGAACGTCTCATTCCTTTATGTATTATTTTTACAATTGTGGTGAATGCTATTTATGCTTATTTCCTATGTAACAAATTAAACGCTTCTCATCATATATTTACATCTGCAACAATTGATAGAATTGTGCTCAACAAAAAATGTATGCATGAATATGATTTTCTCGTATGTTGCACAATCTGAAGTTTTTTTTTAACGGTACTACTATGAAACTCAGCACATTTTCCTATACTCTACACTCTAAATGCAATGTTTTAACGCAGGAGTAACACACTTTTTATTCCTTTGAAATATCCTATACATTGAATATACGCTTGTAGTATACACAACATTGCAACATATACTTTTTTTGGGTTACTAGACATAAATGCCATACATACATAGCAGTACATAGACGCTTTAGACGATTTTTACTGTTTTACAACACTACCATCACCGCATCGCATTCACATTTATGTATACGCACACACAACCGACGAACCTCACTTGTGGGTGATAAACTCGTGTGAAGATATGGTTGGCATTTGTAGAGTAAGTAGTTGAATTCCTTGCATCGAATTCAACGAACAGTGGTGCATTTACATTTGGCAACTGGTTAAAATTATTTAAATTACTATTACATTGATCAATCCTTGGATCTTGCGGTGGAAAGGCTAACGAGAACTAAAGGCTATAGAACTAACAACATTAAAGAGACTTCATTCCTTCCTTTCTTCATAGCCTTCCTTCCACTAAAAATGTTCTAAAATTCATCATTGTAATTTGAGATGTCAAAGAAGGAAATACTATGAATTCTGAACCATTGTGCGTTGGCGTAACATTTTGTGTTTCTTTTTTTTTTTGCATGTTGCTTCACTCTAATTGTTTTTGCTTTTATATTTTGACATTTGACATTTTAAGCGGATTGTGCGCACACTTAAATATGCGTGTGTGTGTGTGTGTGTGTGTGTGTGTTTGTATGAATGTGTGCATCTGTGGAAAATTTTTTGAAAAAAGACACCAGTAATAGCAGCAGTACTCAGCCAGTGTATTATTCATAACATACTCGTGAAGCAAATATGTGCCAAAATACAAGCAACGTAAGGACTTATTTTCTACATACTCTATACATATTATACTATGGTAGAAAAAATATGATTATTTTTACCAAGATATTAGTCGAGTGTTTTTTTTTTTCTTCTCCCCTTTTTTTTTTTTGTAATATTTTCCCGAGGGTGAGAAATAAGAGCAGCATACAAGTGTAAAGAAGATATCACCAAGTCACTGACAGTTGAGCGAATCACCTCGTGCACTTATGCTTGTATGTAGTTTTACACTCTTTTTTTCTACTGTTGTTATTGTTGTTGTTGTTGTTTTTGTCGCTTTTCTAGCATATCGCATGTCACCGGATGTCCGGCTGATGTGCATGCATTATGTGCAAAAAAAAAAAAAAAAAAGAATACGATGATTACATGCACAAGTTCAAGCGTATTGAAGTGGTTTATTACATATTTTTTAACATTTTGCTATGCGACGAAAGCAGAAGAATTCTTATGATATTTCAAAAATTTAAACCACATATAGTTATAAATTGAATTTCTTAATTAAATTTGAAATTTTCGTAATTTAGTTACTGGATTTTTTCTGTATTATTCTATAAAAGACTGTAGTATTTACGATATTCGCATAACTAAGTTGAAAGGAATTGTAAAGGCATGTCGGTAAGAGACCATAGGGGTTAAGGTTTTTGTGTTGAAAGACTTGTTTTTTTTATAAATAAGCCTTAAGTCTTTTGCGAAAGCTATTTAGCAAGAGCAACCTCTTTTTTTTCAAACAAATTTGTTTCATATTAAAAAAAATAAGTCAAACTATTTACTTATACATATCGTATAATAAACTAAATGAGAATTCTACTGCATGCTACATTCGGGCTGGTTGGTTGTGTCACACAAATTGCATTAAGTGCCATTTTGACACTACAGTCCTCACAAAAAACCCCATAAAAAGATGACAGGGGATCTAACTTCACCCCTTCTTTCGAATTAATGAGTGGTAATATATTCTTTAGACTATTTTCTGAAGTTATATAAAAATAACCTCTTCTTTCAACCTCTTGAAGGTTCAAAATATTAGATTTAATAAAAAACTACAAAATATAAAATTTAATGTCCAATGATGAAATTTTAAAATTGCCTTAGGAGCTGTGATGTTGGAAAAACATTTTTTAGTTCTTCCTCTCGAACGATTATGACAAATATTGTTACCCTTTATCTCCACCCCTTATGGGGCCTAACTCAGAAAAGTAGCATTTTCTATAGAATTCACTCCCACCACTCCCGTGGTTCCCTAGAGTGATGAAAATTTTTACCGAAATTAATAAATTTTCATCATAATTTTTCTCCCCAACCTAGTTGCCAACTGTTTTTATCCCTTAAGGTGGCGCCTATTCAAAATGTTCTTAAAACCAACTTAAAAACGGTAAATAACTCCATATCTGCCCATGAATCGCCTCTAAAGTTACCAAATGTATGGCCGAATATTTATAATTTTCCTCCACAATATATTTTACCTCTATTAATTTTTTCTTCCAAACACGCATATCCCCTGCGTTCACCCCTTATAGCGACTTATAGTGATTGCCATATAAAATGAACGAAAAAAAAAAACTTTGAGGAGCCAGAATACTTCCCAAGGATGGACGGGTCTACGTCACGAAAACACTCGACCACTGGGTCGTCCAAGGTCCATTCAGGTTAAGTTAGTTTTGAAGGGCGTGTGTGAACATAGATCCACACTACCACTCGGAGGCATCTATTTCCCATTGTGACTGCCCTTGATTGATGCAGGAGGCACGCCTTCCCAGAGTAACCAGTGTTCATAAGTCATTCTTTTTGAACCATTTGGTTCTCTATATGAAGTTAAGAAGCTCGTTTAAGTCCATTTTCGCAAGTTCGTACAGTCCTGTGAAGAAAAGAGATCCCAAACATTGAAGTCGTTTTATCTGCAGGCCTGGACAGAGACATAGATAGTGGTTTATTGATTCTTCCTCTTCATCTTCATCTCGGCAACGTCTACACAAACCGCTCGCCGGTACACGCCTTCAAGTCCATTTTCGAAAGTTCGTGCAGTCCTGTGAAGAAACCTGACCCCAAACATTGAAGTCGTTTTGCCGGTAGGTCTGGACAGACACATAGATAGTGGTCTACTGATTCTTCTTCCTGTTCATCTCGGCAAGCCCTACACAGTCCGCTCGTCGGTACACGCCAACGTTGATTGAAGCATTGGCGCGATGGTGCAATGCCTAGTGAGCACCTCGGTAAGAATTCTAACTGCAGGCTTCACTAAAGACAGAAGTACCCTCGTCCTTTTCATGTCTAGCCTAAGCCATAAGGTCCTGGGCACCTCACACTCCTCTCGGCTAGTTCACAAGCTGTTCGTTTTCTTAACAACTATTTCCTCTATTCACCCAAACAGTTCGTAAGGTCCATTCAACACATCAGAATATGAAAATTAGAATGGACACAATAAGTATCCACACTAGAATTGGCTCCCGCCTCTCTCTGGGCGCTCATAAAAGAGTTCTTCGACAAAAGCACGCAATGGGTATCACGATCTTTTGAAATTAGTACCTAAGATTCTACCTCACTACAATTGAATCATTTCTATTGCAATCCTCATGCACGCTTCCTGTATTACACGCTAAAATTAGTTGAATTGCTTGAACAGATTACAATCACTATTTTGCAAGTGTCACTAACTTTCGAACACAATCAATGTGACTCGCTATACTTCAGTGGTGGAATAGAGCATCATTTCTTCTGCTACCCGCTTTGTTGGCTCACTAATAATTTCACATCAAATGAATGAATGAATGAAGGGTGTCATCATTGCATTTTTAGCTGATGTGACATTTTTTTAATGACATTAACAATGATAATGTGTTTGCATCGCTTGCTTTGTTACTTCATAAAAGCATGTGTGCGTGTGTGTTGTTGGCTTCTTACGTACTTACATGCACAAGTATTGTACTTACACCTATACATTGCAATAAGTACATTCATATGATGGTTTTACACAAAACTTGCATGTACTATGCACTGTAAAACGTTTGCTTTGTAACAATCCACTTCATTCAATTCCACTCAACTCTACTTTGCAACACCAATTCGAGTGTTACGTTCCACTTGACCACTGTGTGTATGTGTGTGTGTACGAGTGTGTGATGTAAAATGTCCTTGGCATGCGTGTGCAATGAAACCTTAGAAATCATCATAATCAGCATCATCATCATCATCATCATCATCATCATCATGATAGAGTTGTAGCCATGTAGTATACAAAACTGCTGAATTGAAATGGGATACGGCATGCGACTGCCATCGTTGTTGTTGTTGTTACACGACAGAGGAATCAGCCACTAAAGTTAGCGAAACAATAAATGACTTTCTGTGCAGGAGAAAGAAAACAAAAAAGAAAAATGCATTGCCATCATCGACGCCATCGTCCTACCTCAACCTCAATCTCAACCAACTTACACACACACACACACACATTAGAGTGTTAGAAAAGTGGGCATGCATAGTGGTCGCCTTCAGCGTCATCACCATCACCATCATCGTCTTCGTGTTTGATTGTGTGAATACTTGGAATCGTGTTATTCTGACAGAAAATAATTTTATGATGCACACGCAACATGCATTTCCATCAGTATGTGATCTGTTTGTATTGCTGAGTATGGCGAGTGGGTGTTTGGGTATTTGGTTAAATGGCTCTGCGTGTGTGTGTGTGTGTGTGTGTGTGTCTGTATAAGCATAGCAAGCGACACAGGATGTTACGCAAGGATGATAATAATGTGTGCGGATAACATGGATTTTGTATGTATAGCACACATACATAGATGTACTTGTTTTATGGTTCACTTCGTTGTATACTGGCTGTATGCTCTTCTACTCATCTTGGACTCTTTGTCTATTTCTTTTGGTTGTTTTCTTATTTTTGTATTTTTGTATTTTTTTTTTTTGTGTATTGTACATGCAAGAAAAAGAGTCGCGCTAATAAAAATCCTTTTAAATTTTTCAGATTGATATGCTACGATATGACTGACGTATACGAATGGAAAGCAAATGTGTTTAATTTTTCTCTGCTACTGCTACTCTATTGTTGTTGTTGTTGTTGATATTCTTAGCGTCATAAGAATAGAATTGGGGAAAAAGTATTGGTCAACGGAATAATTTCTGTAATAAATAAAATCAATATTTTTGAATTTACATAGATTTTGGCCTACGCTATACGGGAGAGACATACATGACTCACAGACAGGCTGCTTTTGTAGTTCAAAGTGAAGCACACAGACCGACATTATAAAAAATTTTAATTTTGTACTGGATTTCAACCCATATATGCTTAAGTTACATTCGAAAACATGTTTTTGTATGGCAGGTATACGTAGTTTTCATCCGATTTCATTCATTTTCAGGCTCATTTATTCTCCATTAATTATAATAATATGTTCGAAATTTCGGCTTTATAACATTTTATTTTCATACGAAAAGAGTAAAAATATACACTCGACAGCATATTTTTGTATGGGAGGTAAGCTTGATTTTTATCCAATTAAAGCCCATTTTGAAATATGTTTCTAATTCAATAAATATCATTGTAAAAATCAAGTTGCAATCTGATAACTCGTTATTTTCATGCGAAAAGCATTAAAATATTCATTTGAAAACATAATTTTGTATGGCAGGTGCACGTAGTTTTCATCCGATTTCATTCATTTTCAGGCTCATTTATTCTCCATTAATTATAATAATATGTTCGAAATTTCGGCTTTATAACATTTTATTTTCATACGAAAAGTATAAAAATATACACTCGACAGCATATTTTTGTATGGGAGGTAAGCTTGATTTTTATCCAATTAAAGCCCATTTTGAAATATGTTTCTAATTCAATAAATATCATTGTAAAAATCAAGTTGCAATCTGATAACTCATTATTTTCATGCGAAAAGCATTAAAATATTCATTTGAAAATTAATATTTTTGTATGGAAGATAGGCTTTATTTTGATTCGATTAGGTCAATTTTCAAGTATGCCTACTACCTAATAAATATAAATATTCATGACAAGTTTCAGCTTCATAGCTTAATATTTTCGTGTGAAAAGTGCAAAAAAATGCATTTGAAAACATACATTTTGTATGGGAGGGTAAGTGTGATTTTTATCCGATTGTGTCCATTTTCAAAAATTTCTATTTTATAGTAAATACAAATTTATATACAGAATTTCAGCTTGATTATTTTATATTTTCGTTCAAAAAGTGTAAAAACATGCATTTGAATGCATACTTTTGTATGGTAAGTTAGCGTAGTTTTTATCCGATTAAACAAATTTTCACAGTCGCTCATATATACTTTCTATTTAGCGAATTTTAACTTTATAGCTTGATATTTCAACAAATTTTGCTAACTTTTTCGCGAATTTATGGCTTTGTGTCCATTTTGTGTCAGTTGTACCGATACTTTTTCCCCAATCAAATGTGTAGTGATGCTATGAATAAACTCTTATGTATGGTATCGTGTCAAACACATATAATTTGGCATAGAGAAATGCATTTGTAACATGAAATCATTCACTTTTTTTTCTTCTTCTTTGGCTTCTGCTTTCTAAACGTAATACGTTTATATGTATGTATGTACATGCAATGTAATTTTGAACACAAAAAGGCG
Source organism: Megamerina dolium (assembly GCA_963854835.1). Lineage (NCBI taxonomy): Eukaryota > Metazoa > Arthropoda > Insecta > Diptera > Megamerinidae > Megamerina > Megamerina dolium. The sequence goes on from OY978525.1 coordinate 2,535,095, forward strand.
TCATATGAGCAACCAAATTCATCACTGACACTTGCTCATAATATATGTAGTACTTAGCTATGTATTTATAATGAAAACGTTCAACTAAATTTATAAGTACCTTGGGTACCTACCTATTGTATGTCCTTCAATTCATATACAAACACAAACAGCTATATAAATCACACATCCTGCCATATGTTAATTCAATACCTTTTATCCTTTATATTATGACTGGTTGGTTGCTTGGTTAGTTGTTTGGTTGGTTGGTTGGTTGACTTGCTGCAACATATATTTTCCAACCATCGCATCGCATTGCATCGCATCACATCGAATTAAAGCATAAAAAAAAAACAAAAATGTAAATGCTCTTGTGTCCCATTTTAATTGCATGTATCCGTTGTTGCTGTTGTCGCTATTGTTATTGTCGCATTTTTATGATCGAATACTTTTAATGCTAAAAGCTAAAGCAAAAGAAGAAATTGCTGCATATAAAACAAATTCTCTTTCCATCTCCCTTAGCTGGCAGCTCTTACCATTTCATTTTGCAATAAAGCTATTGTACACGATGAGTATTTTCCTTTGTGGGATACACCAAGTTGTTTTAATGCGGGCACTTGTACGAGTGCTTGTTACACGTAACATGATACCCACGCACGCACGCTCGCTCGCTCGCGTTCTCACACCAACACTTACATATACACACATAACAAATTCACTTGCATAAACGGAAGTGAATTGCATTTACGATGTACAAGACATATTCTTTGTGTGGGTGGGTGTGTGTATGACCGTGTGCATGTTTTCGTGTGCGAGATTGTAAATATAGTGGAGCGCATTAAAGGATTTTTCTTTTTGTATTCCCTGATATATTTAAGGTTTCTCTGTAGATGTGTGAGTTTATTGTTTTTATTGTTATTTTGTTCACGCACAGAAAAGTGAAACTCTTTAAAGAAGATGATTAGTTCTTACAGTCTTTAATTACGTCAATGTGAAAAATCACTCATTTTTATAAATGTTTAACCAAGGATGCCCATAGAGGAGTTAAATGTATGACCTGCCCTCAATAATTTTTGTTACCCAACATTTTTGGTTAACATACTGACTTCATAGGCAGGCTCCCATACCACATAAGTGAAACGTAAATGAATGTGAATGTGTAAGGCGTTTGCTGCCTTTGGTTTCCTAGCCAGTCAGTCAGGGTCAACAAGATGGCAGCGTATTTCCTTTCTTTCTTTTTTACAATTTTCAAGAATAAAGTTTTAATCTATTACTCCATACCTTAATGATATACCTAATCCTAGCTAACCTTATTTATATAATGTGGGTTTATAGGATTAACCAGTGCCATCTGGTCGCACCTAACGAATCAGTCGTCTGGTAGATCTGCCTCAGCAGAAGTCTCCGAGCGACTGATAGTTGTGTAGGGTAGCATGACACAGACGTTTACTGTATCCAGCACCCTGGCCTCACACGTGAAAGAGGGGAGCTGAGGACTCGCAGGCGACTACTTTAAGCGAGCCGTGGAATACTGACAGCCTCGCTTAAAGCAAGAACTATTTATAGCCGGCGAGAGAATTAATGCCAGCGCGATTATAAGAGCACTCGTTGGGGTAGCTAAACTACTCGAAGGGGCCGATTCAAAAATTAAGCAAGATCGTGTTAAATAGTAGGTCGGGTTACGACTTACTCGATCTAGCGTCGATTGGTTTTCATGCCTTACGTTGGCATGTTTTGCACTTTTAGTATTTATCTATGTATAAAGCATCTAGGAATTATTCAACGCTGCATTTTGCATTGAATGAAAAGTCATTTAAATGTTTCTTCTTTCAATGTCGTCATACCGATTGACTACATGAGTATGTATATGTGTGTATAGACCTTCTGATATTATTGTAGGATGACAATAAGGAGAAGAAAAATCAAAAGAATTTCGCTACGTTGAATTTTTAATGATTTATGGAGTGTTCATAGGTAGGTATGTTACAAATGCATCACATATAAACTCATAATTTCTTAGGAATCACCTCTTGAGTGGCAAAATGTATGATTAATATTTCCGACTAATATACCTCCTCCTATCTTCAGTCTTTTCGAGAGCTTTGTATGCGGTTCTTCTACAAAATACTATAATTGATTTACAAAAATATTTTCATGAAATTGTAATAGTGATTAAGTCATCCTTATATTTCAACACCTTATTGATAATTTTCGATATTTTAATGAATATTTTCACTATCATTAATTTTTTTTTTTTTGAGCTATTTTTTTCAAAATCGATTATTATTCTTATTAAATTTCTTTTTTGTTATAATTTTCAGGTAAGTTAAAGACAGAATTCAAGATATTTGTAAGTATGTATGGTTTTATATTTATAAATAGTTTTTATGTATAAAAACCTTTTCTAGCACATGAAATGTTCCAAAAATTCTTCTTAGCAAAAAGTTCAAAAAAAAAAAAAAACGCATCCATTGTCATGATATTGGGTCCTAAAGTTTCAATGTATTTTTTCACATTTCATCTATGGAAGAATATTCATATATTGAAGAATTATCCTTGAAAAAATGTAGGCCTAGAAAAAAATATTTAAAACTTTCATCGGAACATATGAAGCCGAAAATTAAGAATAAATTTGTCCAAAATTTTCATTGTAGAATAACCGCTCCAGTGACTTTCAGTACATTTTCGATTGTTTATCGTTAAGGAGAAGTGACACCCAGAGACAACTGATGCCTTGAAACACGAAATCTCAGTTGCCTTTCATGCGATTAAATCCCAAGCAATTGAAAATGTACTGAAAAATTGGGTTTATCGAATGGGTTACTGTAAGGCCAGCCGTAGCAGCCATTTTAATGATGTTGTGATTCATTCTCAAATGGAAAAGTTCAATATTTGTTATAAACTTATGACTTTGAAATTCTTAAATGGAAAATTGGCCGCCTCAGAGCTATGATTTGTCCCCATTGGACTTTTTTTTTGTGGGAAGCCGTTCAGGAGAAGTGACATCCAGCGACAACTTAGTCCTCGAAACACGAGATCTCAGTTCAAATAATTGAAAATGTACCAAAAAATTGGGTTTATCGAATGAGTTACGGTAAAGCTAGTCATGGCAGTCATTCGAATGTTGTTGTGATTCATTCTGATGTGGAAAAATTCAATATTTCTAATAAACTTATGACTTTGAAATTCTTAATTGGAAAATTTACCGCCTCAGAACTGTGATTTGACCCCATACGACCATTTTTTGGGGGAAGCCGTTCAGAAGAAGTGGCATCCAGAGACAACTGAGACCTTGAAGCATGAAATCTCAGTTGCCTTTCATGAGATTAAAGCCTAAACAATTGAAAATGTATTGAAAAATTGGGTTAATCGGATGAGTTACCGTAAAGCCAGTCATGGCAGTCATTTGAATGATGTATTTTATTATTAAATAGAAAAGTTTAATCCTTCTAATAAACTTATGACTTTGAAAAAATATGCATTCGTTTTTTTTTTTTATAACCAATTCTTATTCCAAACATTAAATGGCCCACCGTGTATCATAGCATTTGATCTATTCGTGAGATAGAGCAACAAATCGTTAATAAGGTCTAGCAAAGAATCAACTCGTGTTCCATAATTTGTTCAATAATTTACATAATTTTATAAAACATTTACCAAAAAAAATATTTACATTTAGGATAAATCTAATTTTAAAGAGCTTAAGAGCCAAATTTTATGTGAATCCAAATTAAATTGAAAACCCACACAGTAAAAATAAATTGAATTCAAATGTAAATTTACCCAAAATTGTGTTGCGTTTCATAAATTTTTATCATAAGCCTCTTTCAATTCAATTTAATGTTTCATATCAAAGCATTGAAAATGTACTCTTTTTCGAACGGGGAATTTAAACCATTAAGTTTGTTATGTATTTTTTTTTTTCTTTTTTTGTGTTTTCCATTAAATTGATTAAGTTCAACACGCCACAATAATTTAAAGTTTCTTTTTTCAGAAAACAAAAATTAACAACCGAATAATGAAGTCAAATTTGATAATTTCTCAAAATAACTTCTTGTTGTATAACCAAATACCTAATACACTAATATTTGAGAAAAGGAAAAATTATGAGAATGAATATGTATGCGTGCATGTAGTAGATGAAAATGAATAATTGTATATTTTTGTGGTAGGATAGAGTAATGCTATTTGACCCATAGAATCAAAGAGCTCTTTCTTCATATCACAAATGACCGACGACGACGACGATGACGGCGACCGAACAAGAACAACATTGAAAAATTGCTACAAATGCTAATGATGCTAATAATATGCTATGATTGCTGTTGTTGCTTTTCCTTTTTTTTCTCTCCTTCTGTTTCTATCCTTTCAATGACTGGAAAGTGCTGAAGCCCACAAGCAACCGAAAAGGAAAAACATCAAAAAATGTATATGGCGTATGCATGTACGATACTTGTATTTTTATGTGTACGATACGCGTTCTATATAACATCAGTATATGCCGTCTAAACCGCAACTTTCTTCATTCTTTTCATAAACTTCCGATCCGTTTTTGGCATAAATATGTACATACGATATATGTATGTATGTATATAGAGCATACTTAAAAACGCGTTTACTGTATACCATTCGTTTGCCACACTTTCACAATGGTTTATGATGTTGATAGGACGTTGTGGTAGATATGTTAGTGATTATTATCCCAGTAAACCATAAATTGTTGAATTCTTTATGAATTTGTTATGAATTTTGTGGGATATTAAAAAAAATTTTTTTTTTATGCCAAGACCCATACCATTATTTGGAACGAAAATTCTATGAAAGGCTTTCAATTTCAATCGAAGGAGGTTATATCAAAAATTTCGTAATTATACCCTGCACAATGTAATATTCAAGGTATATTCATTTCGGTCAGATGTTTGTAACCACTTGAAGGAATCTCCGAACTTGAGAAAATATTGAGCTATTACGACGAAATTTGGCACAAGTAACCTATGATCCAAGGGTACGGAGCGGATTGATAATTGGCATGATCGGTCAATTGCCACGCCCACACCAAGCATTCAAAGCGACTAACCTCGGAATTTTCAAAATCTTTAACTTTTTATAACTCACTTAATATATCACCTGGGACAACAATATTTGGCACATAGAGTCACATTATACTACTACATAACCTTGTCAGAAATGGTCGAGTCACGCCTACTTTTTATAGTAGCTGCCATACAAAGCGTATATACTTTATTTAAATTGAAACAGCTGTAAATTCTGCAATCTTCTGTCTAGAATAATCATAGTTAATATTTGGGTTAATTTGGTAGTCGGAAATAATCTGTCAAAAAATCAGCATGTCACGCCCACTCCTTATTAATGTTCCCATACAAAATTGCGAAAATGTAAAAAATTTAAAACCGCCCTAACTTAGGAACTATTCATCGTAGGATAACCATATTTAAGTTGTAGATTTGTATTGTGAGTATAATTAGATTAGCAAAAAGTGGACAAGCCAGGCCTATTATTTATGGTAGCTCCCATACAAAAAAAAAAGAAAATGACTAAATTTCTTTCAAATTTAAACCGCTCTAACTTTGGCAGTTTTTTGTCTAGACCAGCCATAATTGACACTTGACACGATAGATCAATATTACTGTCGGAAAAAATGTGTCATGAAAGTAGCACGCCACGCCCACTTCTTAATGGGACTACCATACAAAGTTGCGAAAATTAAAAATATTTAAACCGCTTTAACTTACGAACTATTCAGCGTAGAACAACCAAATCTAAGATATGGACTATTATTGCATAGATAATTAGTTTTACAAGAGAGAGGCAAACCACGCCTATTTTTTGTATAGCTCCCATACAAAGGCTCGGAATTATCTTAAACTTTAAAACACCCATAATTTAAAAAATAATATGCCTAAGTCAACCATATTTTAAGGGTAGATTAGTATTATAAGCAGAAATTATGCCTAAAAAAATTCGTGAGCCACTCCTATTTCTTAACGTAGCTCCTATACAAAGTAATGGAAATAAAAAAATGGATACGCGAGCTAACTACATATGCAGCGTATAATTTGGTCGGCCCCAACTGACTGTAAGGTAATTTTTTTTCTCAGACAAATCGTCAGGTGTGTATGATGACACAGAAAAACCTTTGATTTGCTGGGATGCCATTGCTATCAGTGTCCTTTTGCTGACAGAGCATATGCGTTTATATGTGTTGCATGTATGAAGGTTAAGCTTGCTGTCGGATGCATTTTGTGTGAACACATCGATATGTTCATTTTTGAATATTTACGCGTTTTTTGATTTTATGCTATGCAATGACTGATGTTGAGTGACTGATACGAATCATTTAGTGATCACATACTTATATATCACTAATTTGGTCTATTGTAAATATAAATATATAATTTAAATTTTAAAATATTCACCTCTAGACCCATAGAAATGATATCAAAGCATTGCCATTCATCATCATCGTCAAACACTCCTACATGTATATGCATTTCTCTTTTCGCTTCGTTATATAATGAGTTTAGCTTTATTTCACTTCATTCGAAATGCTTACTTCTTCCTTTTATTTTTCATATACAAGCAATTTCAGTATTTCATTTTTTTAACTCGAATGTACGCACTTATTATTTTGTGAGTAATTTTCTTAGATTTCTTTGCGTTTTATTTTTATTTTTTTTTTTTTGCTTTTCTTTCATTTTGTCTTTTTCTGTTTCCTCACCCTGTACAAATATTTTGCTTCCTTTGCATTTTCTCATTTTACTGGTTGTTCTTTGCTTTTGGTAATTTAAAACCTTGCGGTTATTTATTGTATTATACCAATCTCTCACCTACTTATGATTTTTGCGGGTTGAATATATAATTTTATAATAATAATAATAATAATAAGTAATGCGAATAAATGCGATTTATTAAGGAGATTTATTCGCAAAAAAAATATTGTATAAATATTGGGGCCTTGAATTAGTTTGGAAGGATTTTCCATAGATAATGTGACTTGTACGTTTGCTATCGGATCATATTGTAACTATATTTATTTCAAAGCGCCATTATTAGGCTTTCTTTTTCAGTATCTGCCATTTAGTAAAAGTATGAACAACCAATTTTTATTCAGCTTCAAACAGCTTTAGAGCTTTAGAGCCAACAAAACAAATATTTGCGAGTAGTTTTGCTTTTCATGTTCAATTCAAGGAAAAGTGCCACTGAAAGCCATCGATTGCTGTTGAAAACTTACAAGAAATATTGTATATTGATTAAAATGTATGAGTACTGATTTCGTCGTTTTAAAAATTGTGATTTCGATATTGAAGGCAAAGAACGTTAGGGCCAACAAAAAATGTTTGCAGATGAAGAATTGACGGCTTCATGGGACGAAGATTAAAAAAAAAAGAATTGACAACATCATTAGTGGTTGATGAATCAACCGTTTTCCAGAATTAAGAGCCATGAGAATAATAAGCCAGGAAATTGGATACCATACAAATTGAAGCCTAGAGATATTGAACGCCGATTTTTCACTTGCTTCAACGGCAAAAGAGAGAGGCTTTTCTACGTCATATCGCCACTGGTGATGAAAAATGCGAAGTGCAAAAAAATCATGGGCTATACTCGGCCAACTATCAACATCAACGTCAAAGCGGAATATTCATGGTCACAAGTATATGCCCTGTTTTTGGTGGGACCAACTTGGTGTTGTTTATTCTGAGCTCCTCAAATCAAATGAAACCATCACTGATGGCCATTATCGAATACAACTGATGCATTTGAGCAGAGCATTGAACACAAAACGGTCCCATTACCTCGAAAGACAATGTTCGTGCACATATTGCTGATGTCGTTCAAGACATACTTTGGATCGCTGAAAGGGGAAGTCCTACCGTACCATCCGCCGTATTGCCCAGACATTATTACTTCCAATTACTACTTGGTTCGATCGAAGATCGAATAAGATGAAGTCGACTTCTTCCGACGCGGAATCCATATATTTACTACTAGAAACATGAAAAAAAGTCATAGCTAACGATGGGCAATACTTTGAATAATGTAGAAATTGTTTTTGTTGCTTAAATATAGGCGTAAAAATAGAAAAAAAAAACCTCCAAATTAATAAAAGGCCCCAATATATAACTAAATAATAGGCTGAATTGTTTCATCAGAAAATTGGCAATATCGAAAGAAAATAGTAAGTTGTTTAGTGTGTGTGTTCTTGGTCACTTTGTGAGTGAAAACGTAAAGCTATTAAGCTAAAATTTTGGATATTTAGCTCTTCTGATCAGAGAATAACTCTGATGAAAATCGGATGAAAAACACACCTACCTCCCATACAAACTTATGCTTTCGTATGTATATTTTCACACTTTACGCATGGAAATATAAAGCTATCAAGCTGAAAATTGGTGAGTACAATTATATTTACTAACAATTGGAATATTTGAAAAATGGGCGTAATGCAATGAAAACCACGCCTACCTCCCATATAAATTTCTGCTTTCGTGTGTGTGTTTTCATAGTTGGGGGAAGAAAATATAAAGTTGTTAAGCTAAAAATTGGTGGTTACAATACGATTAATGACTAATGTAAAATTTCAAAAAAAAAATATACTATCTTCCATACAAATGTTTGCTAGCCTATGTATTTTTCACACTTTGCGCTTGAAAATGAAAACAAATTTTTATTATTTTTTTTTATATTCTTCTAATTTTTTGGTATTTTTTTGTATATTTTTGGTGTCGACGATATTTCGAAATACTATTTTTTGAAAGAAATCCACAAATTAAGCCACCTAAATATAAGCAAAGCGCTTTAAAATCGAATTAAACAACATAAATACAAATATATTTACTACAATAAATTTTTGTAATTGCAAAATATTCATTGTAAATATATCTAGGCTATTCAGTTGATTATTATTTTTATTTTCTGCACCCCTTTTGAAAAAATATTGTATAACAAACATTACAGATAGCAATATTCCGTCACACAATAGTATGTATAATTCAAATAACATAATGTTCATTGTTCATGGCCGAGGCAATAATAAAACTTGAAAATGCCTTTATACCCCATTTTTATCGTTTCATTCTTGCACTTGCATTTATAGTACTACGAGCATATATATGTATATGTAGGTACTTAGCAATATAATTTTGCAGAGTTGCATTTTAATGTTTTTCCTGCTGTAATTGTCATTTATATGATTTAATTGCGAAATTTTGCATGCAACAGCAAACAGTTAGTGTATATGTATGTATAGCAATGCATATATAAGGGAAGTGTGGCAATGTGACAAAAAAATGTGCAATAGTAATATGCCATAATGGAACGGGTATACACACTATAGCCCAGGATGATCCCGGAATGAATTTCTAGAGTCCAATGGCAAGAAAAATCTAAGTTAAGCTTCTTATGAATTATACTTTCTCACATACTTGTGCCATTTATGACATCGGAACAACAACAATTGTCTCGTTACAACAATATTTGTTGTAAAGAGCCAATAGAGCTCTTTTGGCTATACATTGCTGCACTCTATGCACATACATTAGTCTACTAGTACATGTATGTGGTAATTGAGGGGCGCCAGAAAAAAGTATGCTTAAATCATATTTGCACTCTCTCTCTCTCACTCTCGCACTGTCTCAGCATATTGTAAGTACCATTATAATGGTAAATATCCCAAAATTTGTTACTTACCTACCATTGTCATACCCATTGCACATAATGTGACAACTCGACTTAACATACTTATATGAGTACCAACTCTCACTAGTACCATGGTACTCATACTATGAGTGCATATGAACGCTATCTGGTATTTGGAATTTCCTTTTCCATTCCATTTGCATTCTTCATTACTCTCTCGCAAAGACACACATACACGCACGCACATATATTTCTTCCATTTCATTTATTTGTATTGGCGTGTGTGTATGTGAGTTTGTTTATGATGACGCCATATATCATGTAGTAGCAGTTGTTGTTGTTGTTTATAGTTTTTAAGCGCATAATTTATTTAATACTACCAGTATACTACTTGTAATGGTTGGAGGCGAACGAATGGGTTGCTCACTTTTTTTTTCTATCTTACGCATATATTCGTGTCCATGTGCCATACGCATTCCACTTATACCACGATGCATGTGCTTGCTGCTCTACTGTTCGTATTGAACTGCAGGACTACATAATGAAGCCAAGGATTCCAGCGAAATAATTTATCAAAATAACAATTGCGATGTTAAAAATGTCAGCATGTTTGCTTGCTCATTCCTTTGCCCAGTTGGTTAGTTGGTCGGATGGCTGGCTGGCTGGCTGGTTGGTTGGTCATACAGCGATGATGGACAAAGTAGTATGGAAGGAGATGGTTGATGATAATGATGATGATGATGATGATGATGATGGCGAAAGAGTGACGGGATCAGCAGCTATGGCACAAGTGAAATTATCTTTATTGTTGTGTCGTTGCTATTACTGGCTGGTGGTTGTTGTTGTTGTTGTTGAGCTCTCAACAAGCCGCCATTAATCATGCCGGAAATGGCAACTACAAAAATGGTACTTTATTAGAGGACTAAGTACAAGCGCATATATAGATATATATTCGAATACATGCAATATGTATATGTACTATATATTCATATGAATGTATATGGAGGAATAGTATACGAGTATGTAAAAGAGAAAGAAAATGATGATGAAGAATAGAAATAAGTGACAAAAACGAAAAAAAACTCAACTAGAAAGAGAATGAAAGTACTCTTTGCATATACTATGATGAAAACTATTTTATGGCATATTGGATGCTGTCTCCCACTTTTTATCGACCCACCTCACTTGATGATACACTTGATGTTATACATACAATATATATGTGAGTTAGTTTACAACTGTGACAATTATTATAACAGCGGGTTGTACTAATAACTTACTACTGTTTTCTATTTGTATCTACTCGAACAATATATTGTATACTTACTTACATACAAATAGTTTGTTGCATATTTTATTGCTGCTTTTCGTTTTTTTGGCACTAAATTGCTATAAATTATATTCAAAAAATATTACCAGCTATAAATATGAAAATGCAATATAGTTAAATAGCTATGCATATATAGAATATAACAACATGTTCACATCATATCGATTGCCTTAAAAAAACTTTAGAAATTTTGCTCGCAAAATGTGTAGAAAAAATACTAAAATCTAAAGAAACATAATTCGAATTCGGAGAGAGTACATTATGGGATATTTCAATGGGTACTTTCCACCTAGAAGGGCTTGAAAGTAACCATCGACATATCTGAATTATATATGAATGATCGTCACTTGCCTTAGTGCCTGTGGTGGTTACCTTTTATATTGGTCTTCGACATATCCACCTCAACTACTCTTTATCATTGAAATATTGAAATTCTCAGTGTTCTTACGCCAAATCAAAGAAATTTCTTGTTGTAGTACTGGCGGAATTAGTAACTTATTTTTGTGTAACTTTGTTTATATAAAACACCCTATCATCCTATGATATTTTAGCTGAAATGCGATAATGCATTTTAATTTCTTACCTCTCATTACCTACGAGTATGGAATAGGACTGAGTATTTTCCTTTGGAAGCTACAACTTTTTCCCATCTTTGAGGCGGCACATGAATTCCATCCCAATAGACCCGCTCATCTATTGAGGCCAAGAACATATCGACCCCATTTTTGATACCTTCGACTGAAGTGAAGCGTATTCCGGACAATATATTCTTCATAGATCGGAACAAATGGTAGCCAGGATGAACAATGTTTAATGTAAGACTTCTCATCTGCTATTTTCAAAATACATTTTAATGGGTTACGCAACATGTTGCCGAGCATTGCCATAATTGAGCCAATTTTTGATACCTTCGACTAAAGTGAAGCGTATTCCAGACAAGACATTCTGTATTGATCGAAATAAGTGGTAGTCAGAAGGGACATTGTTTAGGCTATACGGTGAGTGGTGTAAGACTTCCCATCAGCTATTTTTCAAGTACGTTTTAAACGGTTGCGCAACATGTTGCTGAACATTGCCATGATTGACCCAATTTTTGATACCTTCGACTGAAGTGAAACGTATTCCAGACAAGACATCCTGCATTGATCGAAACAAGTGGTAGTCAGAAGAAATAATGTCTATGCTATACGATGAGTGGCGTAAGACTTCCCATCTGCTATTTTCCAAGTACATTTAAACGGGTTGCGCAACCTGTTGCCGAGCATTGCCATGATTGACCCAATTTTTGATCGACCCAATTTTTGATACTTTTGAATGAAATGAAGCGTATTCGGACAATACGTTCTTCATTGATCGAAACAAATGGTAGTCAGAAAGGGCAATATCTAGGCTATACGGTCGCTGATATATGATTTGCTATTTTCTAGATACGTTTTAACGGGTTGCGCAACATGTGGCCGAGCATTGCCATGATAGAAAATTAATAACTCGTTATTTCGTCGCCAATTCCGGACCTTTTTTTGGTTCAATGTTTGCTTCAATTTGATGAGCGTTCCCAATTGATAGTTTCACCAGGTTTTAGCAGCTCATGATCCCATCAAATACTAAGCAACACCTTCGAACTATGGATATTTGGCTTTGGAGTCGTTTGGTCTAAGTTCGTTTGGTTGCACATATTTTAAACTTGTTGTAATAGATCCATTTTTCGTGGTCAATGATGATACCATGCAAAAAAGCCTTCCCTTTGCATCGCTGAAGCAACATTTCTTAGTTTCAGTTCATATGGAACGCAATTTCTTTAGAAAGTACTAATGCAATGAATTGACTTATTGAGTTACTCCGACAGATTCATCAAGCTCCTTTTGAGTTTGACATCAGTCATCGACCAATAAAGCCTCCAATTCAGAGTCTTAACGCTCTTTATCGCTTGTATCAAAATCACCACTTTGAAGTGTTTAAACCGAAATTCAGAAATTGAAATTGATAGAGCATCTTCTCCATAAGCCTCACACAGCATGCGATAACTTTTTGCTGCACTTTTCTTCAGATGTAAACGAACAAAGTCCTTACTGATGCAACATTTTTCTATTCTCGGGTTTTTGAGATAAATTTTAAAATATGAGCTCAAATTTGACACAAAATTTTTCTATTTTGCACCAAAATTATTTATTAAAAATCTCCTTACAGTCGGCTGGGGCCGACCAAATTATACCCTGCATATGTAGAGGTATATATAAAAAGTTTGCTCGTATATCCATCCTTTTCTTCCACTACTTTGTATAGGACCTACATTAAGAAGCAGGCGACCTCACCAATTTTGGAGAATCAATTTCTGCCTATAATACTAAACTACATAGGTTGCAATGGGTTGACTTAGGCGTATTAATTAGTAAGTTATGGGTGTTTTAATGTTTAAGATAAATCCGAGACTTTGTACGGAAGCTATATAAAAAGTGGGCGTGACTTATCTCTTTCTTGTATATCTAATTAATTTTTCAATATCAATCCACACCTTAAATTTGGTTGTTCTACGCTAAAAGGCTTGTGAGTTATGGAGCTTAAAAGTTTTAGTTTAATTCCCTCGACTTTGTATGGGAGACCTATGAAGGAGTGGGCGTTGCACACTCATTTTCTGCCAGATTATTTCCGACTACGATATTAATTTAAGTGTCAATTATGGTTATTCTAGAAAGAAGATTGCCGAAGTTACAGCTGTTTCAATTTAAAATTTGTATGGGGGCTACGATAAACACTGGGCGTGGTGCGCCCATTTTCTGTGAGCCTAGTTGCTCGTACAATACTAATCTACACCTTAAATCTCGTTATTCTACGCTGAATAGTTTGCAAGTTATAACCGGTAACATTTTTTTTAATTTCCGCAACTTTGTATGGGAGACCCAAAAAGGAGTGGGCGTGGCACACTGATTTTCTGCCATATTATTTCCGACTACCATGTTAATCTAAGTGTCAATTATGGTTATTCTGGACAGAAGATTGTAGAAGTTACAGCTGTTTCAATTTAAAAGAAGTACAGACACTTTGTATGAGAGCTACGCTAAAAAGTAGGCGTGGCTCAACCACTTTTGGCGAGGTTATACAGTAGTATAATGTAAGTCTATGTGCCAAATATTGTTGTCCCAAGTGGTATATTATGTGAGTTATAGCAAGTTAAAGATTTTGAAAATTTCGAGGTTAGTCGCTTTGAATGCTTGGTGTGGGCGTGGTTATTGACCGATCATGCCCAATATCAATCCCCTCCGTACCCTTGGATCATAGATTACTTATGCCAAATTTCAACGAAATAGCTCAATATTTACTCAAGTTATCGTGCGAACCAGCCAGGTGACAGACAGACGGACGGACGGACGGACGGACATCGTTAAATCGAAAATTTAATCGACGCTGATCACGAATATATATCTATGTCTATATCTCCGGAGATTCCTTCAAGTGGACACAAACATCTGACCGAAATGAATATACCATGCATATTGCATTATGCAGGGTATAAAAATGTGAGTAGAGGGAGCTAAGTGGGGCGCTATCAAATAATCGATATAACGATAGTGAGTACTAAACTATATTTCTAGACGTTTCTCAAAGTTTCAATGCAATATGAAAATCTAATCTAAGGTAGATTTGTAAGGTTGTTCCCTTTAAGATTTTGATTACGATGTTAAGGATTTATATTTCAGGATGTTTTTGGAGTATTTTTTCTTTACCTGCTCCTTCCCTCATTACGGCGTAAGGCTAAGGTTTCAATCACCAATTATCAATTTTAACCCTTTAACCCTTTATAGTTACCTCTATATATCGTAGTAATTATAGTAAGACACATTTTCGTATGTTACTATGATAACCTAATTTGCATTATGAGAAGCGCTGATATATAATTCGCTCGTACAATTATTATAATTATTTTTCATATATAGTACACAAACAGATTTTATTCGAATTTCTAAGAATCTCTATGAGTAAATAATATTCAGTAAATCATTGAAATTAATATTCGTTAATTAATTTGGCAACATAATATTATACTTTTTGTCGACTGTAACAATTATAAATATTCAATAAATTTGAAAATAATGATTTGCATTCATGATAGTGATAAATATTGTGGCGGATATCGAGCAGTCGATATTTGTTTTTAAGCACAGCAATGGTATTTTGTATATACTCGGATGTAGTATTTCAATGTAATTTTCCAATACCAGATTGTGTCTACTAGTTGAAAATTAATACTAATTAAATTTCTCACATATTTGCAATATCGAAGTAGACTATTATCGATTACTAAAAATTTTATTGGATGCCTACTATCGAATAATATAAAATTTTGTCCTTTTGCACATCATTGCTAAAGACTCCCTATTATAAGATACACGTTTACGTATATTCATTCATAAAATCCAATAATCAAGGTGGTTTACAAATGAGCTATCATATTTACCCTTATCTTTGATATTTAGTAATTGCTACGAAACACTCTGTTGCCTTTTATTTTTCAACAGCTATCTATGCCATGTTTATTCGGGCCAAAAAGGGACTTTTCATTTTGGTAATAATAATAATTCCATTAAGGCAAATTTCTCATTATTTTTCGCATATTCATTGCATTTAGTTACGACGTAGCTTCATTGAAAATATAATAATGATGATGGTGATGATGCTGATGGATGTACGAGTACATTCAAAAAATATCTTCATACTCAAAAGTAAATAGTTTCTTGTTGTTGTTTCGTTGCTCTGTCATTATACCATATTTTTTTTTATTATTTACGCAAATGTGGGTACAGAAAGGAAAGAGAAATTGCAAAAAAAAAATTCCATGAATACCAAAAATTATCCTATCAAAAAAGACAATTTGTTCTTTTGGCCTTGTGGGCGACATTGATTATGTTTGATGCTTTTCATTTGCCCATTGATAATATTATCCTCTATCTAGTAGAAATCAAAGGCAGCAACGTTAATAATAGTAGCATTGACCAACAGTTGAATTGAATTTGACGCCCTTTTTATCAATCGGTTTATTCAATTGGGATTTTCGATGGTTTTTTTGTTGCGATTTTTTCTCTTTTGCTCTTTTTCAGATTTCACTCGTGGTCGTACATTTTATTGACATCACTTTTAGTGATGAACTAATATATTTTTATTTTTTTTTGTACTCTTTTTTTTTCAATGAATAGGAAGCACTGAAATATGGCTTAAATTAAATTGAAAATATATACATTCGGGTAAAGGGTTACTTTATCTAACCTCTGAAGGGATTATTATGTGCACTTATGTGGTGTCAAGATGACCGAGAACAAACAAACAAAGAAAAAAAAAATATGTATTCTAGGCACATTTATATAGCGATGGGGAATTTATTGCCATATTTGTATATTTACAGCAATTGTACATACATACAAAAAAGAAATACAAATTTGCTTCAATGGAATTTAGAGAAAGCTGAGCGTATATTGTGTCCATGAAAGTTTTTGAAAAAAACAGGCACTATTTTCATATCAAAGAGACATATCAAAGACAAAGAGGGCATATCAAAGAACCTTTTTGTAAAATTTAAAGAACCGTAAGGTAGCTCATTTCGAAATGATCTAGCAATCTTCAGCTTTTGCCCCAAAAGAGGATTCTAAGATCTCTACAGCCTTCAATATTAGTTGTAATGCTATTGTGGGTGCCTGGGTATGATGGAAACGAAACGACGGAATACACATTACAAAGATTGAAAGTCATGCCTAAAAATTAGTTGGAAATTCAGAAAGATAGCAGCGTACATTACTCTAACAGCTCTTCCAATTGTGGACTGTCGAAAGTCATGTTGCAGAATTACTTAGAAAATTGGAGGATGCCATTTGGAACTACATATGATCATGAAGAATTTGAAGAGGGAGCAGTACGGCCAGCAGTGGAATCACATGTGGACATCATTTATAATTCAGTTTCTGATGATAGCGATGACTGCAATATGATGTCTCAAGCGTCTACCCTCAAAAAGAGCTGTAGTTATATTTATGTACAAATTATAAAAGAATGCATACAAAATGTTGCATATTTCAAGGAGACATAGATATTTGTTTTGTATTTTATGTGAACTTTCACGTTCCTTGTAGAAATATTTTGTCTGAGAATACCCCTAGTGAAATTTTCCAACGATTAATTTTGTAAAATATTTTAACCCTCTAGCGACCTCTTAAATGCCATTTTATTAAGTCTTTCCAAAAAAGGGGTCAAAACGACCATTTCGTGAGAGAGTTAATGGGTTAAAATGTTCTACAAAATTATTCCTCATAAAATTTTAATATATATACCTAAACAACATGTTACGCTCCGATATGAATTTTAACCCTTTTTTCTCATTTATCCTCAAAGTAGTTAGGCAAAAAATTGAAAATTTAATATGAACATAAAAAAAATGTTCGATTGAGAATGCAGAAAGTTTTGGAGTTTTCACTATATGGGTCTAGATTCTTCGTGCTGAGGTGGAATTATTCCGACCCCAGACAATGACCCGCAAATTGTGTAACAGTGTAAATAAGTAAATATACTTAACCATAGCTACGATTATTTGTCCCCAGGGTTGACTATAGCTGTTTGATCATTCTTGGAATTTAAGAGTAAAAAGGCTCATCCAACAGATCCTAGTCAGACGTGTACGCCAAGAAGAAAACTTCAGTCAAGTCTGTGGTAGTCTGAATTCTTCACTTTTAGTATGTGAGTTTGCCTAATAAAGAATTTCCGATGTCACACCAAACCTAGAAAAGGCGAGGTACCATTTTCAATTGCTGGCTAGTTGGTTGATTGGTTAGTTAATTCACACAGCATCACGTTCGTTTTCATTGTTGCAGCTGCTATTACATATGATTGTTATTGCTGTTATTGCACTCGAACACATTACAAAATAGTTGATATTACGTGTCGAATTTGTCAAATTGGTTGGGAGTGAGTGTGTAAGTAAATTTAAATTCACTTGCTACATAGTCATCGAATGAAAATTGTATACTCATCGTATAAATATGTATTATAATTATTGCAATTAATTTAATTTCTCTCAGATCTGTTACTAATTTGCACACCTAGCTGTTGGCATTGTCTTCTTTTAAAAACTTCCGACAGCAGTCAGTGGCTGGTTGTTGTGTCGCGTTGTGATTTTTCTCATTAGTACTTATTGATGATACTTATCAAAATACGTATACTTAAAAGTGCCCCCCACCAAATCCATTGGTGCAAAGGGGTACCAACATACACTATGCGTCAAGGAACGAACGACTCAAAATAAATCTGTTCGTTGTGTTCGTCACAGACAGTGAGTTGCTTGGCTATTAATTGCCAATCAAAACAGTAATTAAATTTTTCGCGCGCTTTATATGGAGCACAATCATAATAATATAGCCTTTTGCTACAGCGTATATCGCTATCGCCTGAGCAAAGACCACGAAGAACACCATCATCACCAACACCAGAAAAAAAAAGCAACCAATGTGTTCACGAATGGCCGGTCATACTGATAATATCTCTTGCGGCAACCTCTGTGCATGTACACACAATCATCTCATTCAATCTCGCATAGCATTGCCTTAGGGATGACATCCTTATAGTTAGCAAACGATGCTGGCACGAATGCATTTACATTTAATTTTGCACTTAATCGGAAACGGAAATTGAAATAGAAAGGGTGCTACTCGTTGCCTGTTGCCTGTTGTCTATTCGAATAGAATATGAAGTTAAGCATTCTCAAAGTGGAATATCGTAAATAAAGAACTCTAGTATGAGCAAATGTAAAAGGTTAAAATGCTTAAAATAATTATTACAATATGCGTGTGCGTATGTATTAGCAAAGAGCAAAGTATTAGCAATATAAGTGGGCGTATGTTTGTATGCATTAAGTAAATAAGCCTATTTGTAGAGTCAGCCGATACCTTTATTGGTTTAATTTTCAATCAAGGAATTAACTAAAAGAAACGAATGACTAGCTTAGAGGGTGTATAATATTTGCAGATCTGTATCACCAATTATTTTACTTAATAATGGATAAGAATAAATAGATAAATCCAACACTTTATATCTTCTGATTCATTTTAGATTTAATATAAAGATATATAAAAGGATTTTTGGTTAATATTTTCCAAAGGAAAAAAATTTGTGAAACTCTAATTTGCACCAGTTTATCCCTCTTGAGTTGATCTCTTGGGAATTATGTGGTTAATGAATGACTTTCAGTTTTTTTTAGCTTCATTTTGTATGACAGCCACACTAAAGGGTAAAGATAGAGAAATCATATGATCGCATAAAATGTTGAGGCTCCAAAATGAATGGTAGTCGGTCATATACCTTGCTCCTTGGGAGCGACGATAGGGAATATCAATCAAAACGTCATTTTTGTAGCACAGAAAAATCGACGCCAAATGAAAACGAATTAATATTTTTCAAAACTTTTTTTTTTCATTTTATTGGGTTATTCAATGGCTACAAATTTTAGAACAACTTATTGGAAATGACTACCATTTGCCTTCCAGCACGACTTGATACGATCTGGCCACTCATTGATCACGAGACGCATTTCATGCATGGGGAAATTGTCCACTGCACAGAGAAGGGCTCGCTTCAACAACTCAATATTTGGGTTTCGAGTAGAGCTAGCCATGCCCTCTAATACGGACCACAACTTGTAATTCAACGAGTTGAGGTCTGGACTACCAGCTGCCCAATCATCAGTTGATATGAAGTCCCGAATGTTGTTTTTTAGCCACAGTTGAGTCGTTTTTGGGTTATTCAATGACTACAAACCTTAAAGCAACTTATGCGAAATGACTTCCATTTGCCGTCCATCATGACTTGAGACGATCTGGCCACTCATCGATCGCTAGACACACTTCATGCATGTGGAAATTGTCCACTGTCCTCTACAACAACTCAATATTTGGGTGTCGAGTACAGAAAGCCATGCCCTCTAATACGGACTACAACTTGTAACTTGTAATCCAACGAGTTGAGATCTGGACTGCCATCTGGCCAATCATCCGTTGATATGAAGTCCGTAATGTTGGTTTTTTAGCCACAGTTGCGTAGTTTTTGCCTTGTGAGTTGGATCAGAGGCCTTTTTGGATTCTCGGGATGAGTTGGGATACTTCTCTTGATGACCGGGCATTCACACAATCGTTCTGTTTATTGAACGATTTTTCTATGGTGAATATTTTCTTGTCAGTATACAGAATTAGTCTGTGAGAGTACCGCGCTTTCGATTTTCGCTTACGTTTTCCCTCTAATGCGGCCGTGGGCAGATGTCCAGTATGTTGCAGAATCCCAAACCCTAATGGACATGGATTTTTGCGAAATTTGCATTTCTCGCGACAAGATTTTCTATTTTCATAGCGGTTTTCGGTCGATTCGTTTCTTCACGGCATTGATCGTTTTCGGAGTTCTCACAATACGCGGACGGCCGGATCTTTGACGGTCTCGTACTACACCAGTAACCTCAAACAACTTCACAGCACAAAATTGTGAGTGATTTCAAGCGGTCCCAATGTCCGAAAGATATCGATTTTCGATGTCGCCCCATTCCATGATTGTAAACAATTGATGTCAAAAACTTTTTATATGGCAATGAAGCATAAATGTCAGCTGTGAAATTGCTGTCAATATGAAATGGATGCGCCCAATATTGCATTTGTAATGAATGCGTTTAGTTGTGTACCAATATTTATGACTTGACTAGGTATGTTTATTAATGCGAGTCTATCTCGCTAAAAGTGATTCCAAGAGTGGGTGCCGTAGCTCAATGTTTAGCGCGTTGACCTTCTGATCCATAGATCGTGGGTTTAATCCCCGGCTGAGGCAACTGTAATATCGAAAAGATATTCCAGCTATCGGCAAGCAATTGGCAATGCTTCCCACCACAGAAACACTTTACCATGAAAAAATACTACGTGACAAAGCTTAGATAAAGTGATGTCACAAGGGTCCTGCCGTTCGGCGAATATAAGTAAGTCACTTCTAATACTTTTCAAATTCAGACTTAACCTAACCTAACGAAACTCATAAGAGCAAACAAAGGTATACCCTCAAACTCATAGACCCAAATTTACAACCATTTGCGTATTTATTAACCCAAGAATAAAAAATAAATAAAATACAGGAACATATTGGATAAAAGTAAATAGAAGAATAGAAAAAATGTATGCTGCTATTTAATATCCGCAATTAAAATGATCATCAATCAAAATGAAAATCAAATATGTTCAATAAATGGATCAAGAAAGAGAGAGAGAGAGAAAAGAGTGAGAGTGGGAGAGAGCGATGAAGTCAATAAAGACAGAGTATAAAATCTTTGTTAAAGTTGTTGAAGGAAAATCACATATAAACATTATAGTAAATATGTAAATATTCATGTACCAAATACACGTGACTATCAACCCTTGAACATATGTACAATCGACCATACAGGAATAATCAATGACAAAAAAAAAAGGAATTGTCAAACTGGTACTTGTGCTACAAAAATAGAATATGATAAAAACAAAAAATTATTGTTGAAATAGTATTAAATTTCAGTCGCCGGTTCAATAAGAACATCATCATGGTCATATACATGCTAGTATACATACATATGTATGTATGCACAAAAGTAAATATAATAAAAATATTAGATTTCTTCACATTATCCTAATTCAAATAATGTGGGAACGTAGCGACCTTTATTTAGTGGTTCATCAAAATATATTCCAATAATGCTAATAATGAGGTGGTCACACTCGTATGTATATTCTGTTTTTTTTTTTACACTTTCACTCAAATATATGGCTCTACCTGTATAAAGATATTAATTGTTGGATTTTTTTTTTTTTTTAGTTAAACACCTTTGTAATTAAAGCCACTATTTACTTGCATAAAACACCACACAATAGCCAATGTCAACAATGTCAAATGTTGCGTATTTAAAATATGTTTATAAATTTGTTGCTATACATATACGTATGTTTGTATACATGGGATATCATTAAGTATCATTATTTATAAACAAAGATATTGCGCTTGTGTTATATTTAACATATTTTTTTGACTCGAATAGGCGGAATTTCGTTTTAATAAAAAAAAAAAAATTAAGAAAGTTGGAATATCGCGTTATAATACCCAAAAATTGCTTCTACAAGGTTCAAATATTAGGCTGACCTGCATAAATATTTACTGAACATTTTTTTAGAGCAAATCTACTTCCTATCTTTACTCCCTAGGGAGCCTTTCTTACAAAATGTGCTTAAAATCACATGAAAATCGACAAATGTCCATATATTTGCCCAAGAATCGCACTTAGAGTGATCAAATTTATGATCGACCCCAACTAATTCTTCTGTAACAATATTTCTTCGAAATATACGAAGCCTGTAGCTCCATCCCTTAAAGCAGCTTCCATACAAAATCCAAAAAATTTATATTGAAAAACTCAAATGCATCCAAAATATATCACAATATAATTTAACGTGAACATTTTGCAACTTCCAAAGAATCCGTTGCTAAATTTGTTGCCAAGTCCACATTAATTGCATTATCCTGTATATAAAATATTGTATAAGCTGACAAAGTATATGAATCCATTTAAGCGATTAACAATGCATATATTATGCCAACATACATACTTGTTAACTTCCGAAAATACCACATACAAGAATGTGGATACCAACATACATACATATATACGAATATGAGAATTGTGTCATATTTTGAAACAAAATTTCACAATACAATACACGGCACCAGAACTCCTTTCCTCACAACGTTCAGAAACTGGCATAAACACACGTTCATTTAGCGAATTTAAAATTAATGATATTCCTTTATACGCGTATGTATAAGCGTTTTCCATTACATATTGCTGCGTTGTACATACATAGTAATAGCAGCATGAGCGCTATGAAGCCGTGCTGGTTGACGTGGGCTCATTAATAACTGCCAACGTGATGGTTTTCCAATCAAATATGTACAAGTACATATATGCTCACATACAGACCCATTCCAATGCATACGCATAGTCATAATCACGCTGATACACACCAGCTAACTATAGACTACCAACCAACTATGGTATCAAATGGTAGAATGTCTGTTTGCCTACCCGTATTCAGTAGAGGGTTAACTATGTTAACTACATAGTCAGTTAAGTTCATTGTGTGTTTGTGTGTGTGCGTTTTTTGGTATATTGGAGCGTGTATTATTATTTATTATTATTATTATTATTATTATTATTATTAGCTTAAAATTTAATATGCGTGTTAATGTTTACAATTTCAATATACTCCTTCGTATGTACGTAAACAAATTCAAGCAGAACAACAGCAACAAAAAGCTAATATGCATTTGTCGCCACATCACTACTAAGTATTGAAATTGACATAAATTTAAATTTAGAACGGAAACTGAAAATGAACGCTAACATATTTATAATATCCCTACCAGCTGATGAGCATGTGTGTCTGTGTGAATTGTTAGTGTATATAGTACAATACATATGCGGTATACCACATATTATTTGAGGTTATTATGTGATATTAAACTGTGAAACTGTTTTACTTATATACCACTTGTACGTAGCTATTATAATCGCATAACCAATTCATTGAGTAAGAAATTTGTGGCATGACGCACATTCGTATGAATGTGTTGTACACGATATATGGTACACCTACGTATAAAGATGACTGTTTCACCTTTTCCATTCGCAATGGGAGATTAATGGCATATTTTGATATGTGGTTAATCGATGTTTTTTAAAAAAGAAAACTATCAAGCAACTAGCATCTATAATTAGCGAAAATTAGAAATTTTTTAATGTGAAACATACAATGAGAAACATACTTTTATCTTATATGAGAGCTAGACGTAGCTTACATTCCCTTTACGTCCATTCTTAACCTCATAGCTCTATGCTTTTCTTCTCAAATTGTGAAAAAATGCATACGGGAGCATATTTTTGTATGGGAGGTATGCTTGATTTTTATTCGAGTTTACACATTTTCAAACTAGTCGATTTTCTAGTAAAATAAATAGTAAATGCCAAGTTTCAACTTGCTAGCATTATATTTTCGTGAGTAAAGTGTGAAAAAAGAGATTCCAAAACATACTTTTGTATGGAAGGTAGATGTGATTTTCATACGATTTCAACCATACTTTACCAGATGAATTTGTTAGCAAATATAATTATATAGGCCAAGTTTTAGCTTTAAATCTACATATTTTCATGTTAATATTATGAAAAAATGCATACGAAAGCATACTTTTATATGGAAGGTAAGTGAAGTTTTCAATCGATTTCATCCATTCTTAAACCAGTCAATTGGTTGGAAAATATAATTTCATGTATCAAATTTCAGCTTCATAGCTTTATATTTTCATGCTAAAATTGTGAAAAAATGTATACAGAAGCATACTTTTGTACGGGAGATAGATGTAGCTTTCATCGAATTTCGCCCATTCTCGTACGATATGATTTGTTAGTAAATGTAACAGTACCAATCAAGTTTCAACTTGAAAGCTTTATATTTTCATGCTTAAAAAGTGAAAATATGCATTCTAAAACAAAGTTTTGTATGGGAAGTGGGCGTGATTTTCGTCCGATTTTGCCTTTTCTTTAACTGGTACATTTGCTAATAAATCTAATCACGTATAGTAAGTTTCAAGTTTAAATCTTTGGTTTCTCGGGCGTAAAGTGTGAAATCATCCATTCTGAAGCATACTTTTGTATGAGAGATGGGCGTGATTTTTGTCTAATTTTGTCTATTTTCGAAAATATCCATTCGTTGGTGAAACTAATGTTATATACAAATTTTCAGCTTCATAACCTTATAACTGTGGCAGTTACCGTGCGAAAAAACACACAAATGACTAAATTGTTTCAAATCGTGATTTTCGCCAATATTTTCAGCTAGTCTTCTTTCAGACGAAAATATAAAACCTTCTCCGCTTCTGGTCCACCTCTTTTGACTAATTCATAATGATGTTATCGTATCTTTTTTAGTGAGTTCTTTCGCATGGAATTTTCGAAAGGTGTTTAATGAAAATTAAAAAATTTTGTTTTTCTAAAAAAAATTTTTCGAGTTAGTGGAACCGAGTTGAATACTGGATTTCTAAAGTAAATTCTTCTAATCCAAATTTATTCCTGAAATTCTTCAGTATTTCTTCTAACCCCAAAAAGAAAAGTTCTGACACTGGTTTGAGTCATGGCTAAGTAGTGTAATAATTCACGAATCATATTTTCTATATTTATACCCTGCATAATGCAATATGCATGGTATATTCATTTCGGTCAGATGTTTGTGTCCACTTGAAGGAATCTCCGGAGATATAGACATGGATATATATTCGTGATCAGCGTCGATTAAATTTTCGATTTAACGATGTCCGTCCGTCCGTCCGTCCGTCCGTCCGTCCGTCCGTCTGTCTGTCACCTGGCTGGTTCGCACGATAACTTGAGTAAATATTGAGCTATTTCGATGAAATTTGGCATAAGTAATCTATGATCCAAGAGTACGGAGGGGATTGATATTGGGCATGATCGGTCAATAACCACGCCCACACCAAGCATTCAAAGCGACTAACCTCGAAATTTTCAAAATCTTTAACTTGCTATAACTCACATAATATACGACCTGGGACAACAATATTTGGCACATAGACTTATATTATACTATTATATAACCTCGCTAAAAGTGGTTGAGCCACGCCTACTTTTTAGCGTAGCTCTCATACAAAGTGTCTGTACTTCTTTTAAATTGAAACAGCTATAACTTCTACAATCTTCTGTCCAGAATAACCATAATTGACACTGAGATTAACATGGTAGTCGAAAATAATATGGCAGAAAATCAGTGTGCCACGCCCACTGCTTTTTGGGTCTCCCATACAAAGTTGCGGAAATTAAAAAAAATGTTACCGGTTATAACTTGCAAACTATTCAGCGTAGAATAACGAGATTTAAGGTATGGATTAGTATTGTACGAGCAACTAGGCTCACAGAAAATGGGCGCACCACGCCCACTGTTTATTGTAGCCCCCATACAAATTTTAAATTGAAACAGCTGTAACTTCGGCAATCTTCTGCCTAAAATAACCATAATTGACACTTGGATTAATATCGTAGTCTGCAAAAATCTGGCAGAAAATCAGTGTGCCACGCCCACTCTTTCATGAGTCTCCCATACAAAGTCGAGTAAATTAAACTAAAATTTTAAGCTCCATAACTTACAAACCATTTGGCGTAGGACAACGAGATTTAAGGTATGGATTAGTATTGTACGAGCAACTAGGCTCACAGAAAATTTGCGCACCACGCCCACTGTTTATTGTAGCCCCCATACAAATTTTAAATTGAAACAGCTGTAACTTCGGCAATCTTCTGTCTAGAATAACCATAATTGACACTTAAATTAATATCGTAGTCGGCAAAGATCTGGCAGAAAATCAGTGTGCCACGCCCACTCCTTCATGGGTCTCCCATACAAAGTCGAGTGAATTAAACTAAAATTTTAAGCTCCATAGCTTACAAACCATTTAGCCTAGGACAACGAGACTTAGGGTATGGATTAGTATTGTACGAACAACTAGGCTCACAGAAAATGGGCGCACCACGCCCAGTGTTTATTGTAGCCCCCATACAAATTTTAAATTGAAACAGCTGTAACTTAGGCAATCTTATGTCTACAATAACCATAATTGACACTTAAATTAATATCGTAGTCGGAAATAATCTGGCGAAAAATCTGCGTACCACGCCCACTTCTTATTGGGGCTCCCATACAAAGTTGAGGAAATTAAACAAAAATGTTAACCACCATAACTTAGAAACTATTCAACGTAGGACACCAAATTTAAGGTGTGGATTAACATTGAAAAATTAATTGGATTTACTAGAAAGTGGTAAGCCACGCCCACTTTTTATATAGCTCCCATACTAAGCCTCGGAATTATCTTAAAATCCTTTTACTTCTTCAAAGTCAACCATATTTCGGGTGTAAATTAGTAGTAAATGCAAAAATTGTTTCTCGAAAAGTGGAAATAAAAGAAAAGTTGGATATTCGAGTAAACTTTTTATATATAAATCTACATATGCAGGGTATAGTTTGGTCGGCCCCAGCCGACTGTAAGGAGATTTTTTTTCGTTCACTTCACAAGTTTTAAATATTTTGTTCGATGACAAAATGAACCGCATAAAATTTGCCTTAATCGAAAATGTGGATATTTGTATATGAGTAAATAAACAAGCAGTCGATTTGATTGTGACTTTTTGTCTTCCTTCATTGTTTTTTCAATTAAATTTCAATTACTTTGATTACAACAACAAAAACTATAGCAATTTCATTGCAAGAGCATTACTTTAAAAGTTCTGCCAATACTATAGTGTGTGTGGACGAAACAAACAATAAATTGCTTACGATGCTCCATCTTCCAATGATTTAAGTACGAGTCATTAGTCAGCCAGCTGGTACTGTGCTGTATGCATATTGTACCTACTATATTGTACGATATGTACACCTTAGATTCATTCTACGTTCATCAACATATGCGAATTGAAATTACCGCAATGTACATTTTACAAGTTAGTAGAAGGCAACAAAAAAAAAAAACCCCGATTCATTAAACATTTAATTTCGTATCGGTTTTAATGGTTGAATTGAAGGAGGCGGAAACAGTGGAAGTGGAAGTGGAGGCAGAAGAAAACATTTAATTAAAAACTTTACTACTACAAAGGAAAAGAATAAAATAAAATTATATATATGCGCACAATTGCTTGAGTTCAAAACTACGAATCAAAAAGATATCGTGAGTAGTGAGTAAGCTCGAAATATGCACAAGTCAATCGATTGAGGTAAACGATCGATTGTATACATTTTATATAATTCGTAAAAATTATATGTAATTTTGATGTTGCTTTTTATAAAAAACAAAACACACACACATACACACACACACACAAATACAACAACGAACATTCAATAAAATGAAACTTAATTTGAGTGTATCGCGCGGGTGTCTATGAGTATGAGTAGGAGTACCATATGATTTGAAATTTGATATTCTACCAGCAAGCAAATAACCGCACATATGTTAGCTGCCTGCATGGTCGATTCGATGAGTGCTGGTAAAACAGTGTGTATATACATACGTACAAGCTTTCAATACTGACACTAATAAGTACAAAATACGAACATATGCATATAGACGAGCATAAGGACAGCATACCATTTTATGCGCCTTCTTTTATGCTTCGAAGGTGTTAAATTTCACAAACTTAATGGAAATTGTTCAACATCACCAACTACAACCAGCTCAAAAAACTAACAGAAGAAGTGAACAAAAAAAAAAAATATAATGAATGAAAGAAATAATGAGTGAAGCAACGAACGAACGAACGAACGAACGAACGAATGAGAACAATGAAATTAAAAGAACAATTAGCGCAACAAACTCCCCCAAGATATATATACATCCTCATGTAAACATACTTACTACCTACGGGTACAATATGAACTGCGTCCTTCATGAACACAAAATGCACACAGTTCATAAGTGGCATTATCCTGCGAGCCAGTATACGCAAGTACATAGATCGAAGTAGTTCATTCACAGCGTTGTAGAATGTGTTATTTCACTTTCTATGATTTCATCATTATCATCATCATCATCATCATCATCATTATCGTTGTCATCATAAGTCATGAATAGAGCATTACTCAGATGAATTCTAAAAGAAAAGTGGACAATTTGATTTTTTTCTAAATTACATAATATTTTGATGGCGCCCATTTTCTGTGTTCAAAATTGTGAGTTAAGCTCAGCATCAGAATGAAATATATAGGGGACCTATTACTGTCCAAATAGCAATTTAAAACGGATTTCAGTACTTTCAGTTGATTGAAAGCTCTTTGGACTAGCATACGATTACCTCAGAAATTGAAACAAACAGACTATCCATTTTGGGATGACAATGTAAAGAAGAAGTCTTATAGCCTAGACAGACGGCAGCCTAATTCCGGATTACCTGCGCACTTAATCCGAATAAAATATTAACCTGACAGACGGCAGTATTGCGGATTAACTAAACGGCTGATTGCTGTTTTATTAGGTCTGCTCACTTACATTACTATCACTATCAATTTCTGTCATCTGTCACTCTCGATATGAGAAAATCTACAAGAAGTACGTGAACTGAAAGCTATTAGAAACTTGTAAATTGACATTCACAGTTCTTAATTGACAGCTGGATTTATTTGTTCGCCAACGCTTTTCATGTTGAAAACTGTTAACAATTGTTGAAATTTTTTGTAAAATGGATCGAGAAAAATTCACAATAGACAATTTTCAGCGGTGTTGCCAGCGCAAATTGACCTAATCCTCCTTTATTTTGAGAATTAACTCATAGAGTTTATGCGGATTAGCTGCAGTTAATGCCCGAGTTAATTCGAATTAACTCGGTAATCCGGAATTAGGCTGCCGTCTGTCTAGGCTATTAACTTCCGGTGGAAAGATCAAATACTGCTGAACGTAACAGAGACTATCTGATCAGCGCCAGCGAACGAAGAACATATACGGTTGACAGAGCATTTTACTTTTGTTCAAAATCGATTTAAATCGCCTGTGCAGTCCAAATAAATAGGCTCGCTTGGGTATCACTGTTCTGTTTAGTTTTGTAAATGAATGCGATTTTATTAAGAAAACTGGTCCGGGAAACCTGGACCTGCTTATATTCGCCAACTCTGAATTCCAACTCTTATGACATTACTTTTTCTGAGTTGGAAGTTTTGTCATGAAAACTTGTTACTTCGGTTGATAACTTTTGCTTCGATCGGATGGCAGTTTATTTCTAACCACAAAAATGTATGTAAGTTAAAAAATTAATCGAAGTAGTCAGAAATTTATAGGAATCGGTCACAGGCTCATCGGTTTCAAATCAATTCCTGGGTAATTTTGCTGATTTTTGTCGATTTTTAGTTACTTTTACGTGTATTTTGTAGGAGAGCTCCCAAGAGGTGTCGAATCGCATTTTATTCCTAGCCTCAAAAATTTATGTGAGTTAAAAAATTTAGTGAAATACTCATAATGGCGATAGAAAAAATGTTGGGGAGTAGGAATTAATAGGAATCGGTCACATGCTCATCCCGATATAATTGATTCCCGGGTAATTTTGCTTATTTTGATCGATTTTTAGTTACTGTTACAGGCATTTTTTTAGAAGAACTCATAGAAGGTATCGGGTCGCAGTTTATTCCTAACCTCAAAAATGCATATGAGTTAAAAAATTAATCGAAGTAGTCAGAAATTTATAGGAATCGGTCACAGGCTCATCGGTTTCAAATCAATTCCTGGGTAATTTTGTTGATTTTTGTCGATTTTTAGTTACTTTTACGTGTATTTTGTAGGAGAGCTCCCAGAAGTTTTCAAATCGCAGTTTATTTATAACCACAAATACGTATGTGAGTTAAAGAATTTATTGAATTCCTCAGAATCGCAATAGAAAAAAATGTTGCGGAGTAGGAATTATTAGGAATCGGTCACACGCTCATCGCGATAGAATCAATTCTTGGGTAATTTTATTTACTTTTACGTGCATTTTTTAAGAGAGCTCCCAGAAGGTGTGGAGATATAAACTAAGTATTGGAGAAGTTAGAGGAGAGGAAAAACCTTTAGCGTTCGGATATCGGTTTCACTCCAAAAGGATCACACAAGATGCGAAAGGAACGAAAAAAAAAACCAATATTTTATGGAGGGCTCACTTCTGTAGGGTCGTAATATGGGGCAAGTATGTGTGGCAAAAGTATTGAGGAGAAAAAATGTTACAGTAATCGAGTAAAATTCCTGAGTAAATTTGAAGTGATTTATCGACTTCCAGGTGAGGCTCTTAAATTGATTTTGTAAAGAAGTCTTCCTAAGGAATATAAATAGGGTGTGAGCACGTTCAAGAAAATTATTGAGTAACAAGAATCAATATAGGGGGTGGATTATATTTTATTATGTGGGTTTTTTTTCAATTTTTAAATGATAGTAAGTCTGTATCAGAAAAATTATTGAACATTTTAACCCTCTAGAATCACTCTAGAATCACTCTAGAAGCGCTTTGAGCAAATTTTAAATAAAATTTTAGTGTTATTCATAGTAGTCGAAATAGTAGTAGAAAAATTAATGATGGTCAGTCATATATTTTAACCTTCTAGGGTTGTTCTCGGTATTTTAAAGATCCTTTTAGCATCAACTTTCTGATCGAATCAAACTAACTCCAGCTTCGAATTCAACTGGTCGCAAATACAGCAAGAAATGTTTATCTCGTCCGGTGAGGAAGCATTTTTTTTATCTTGTGACTCTGTAATCTGCTAAAAACTCACCATATCAACTACACAGCTTACATCCTATCCTTTATATTTAGATTCTATTGATTCTATATAAAAAATGCAAATCTATTTGATTTCTTTGGTGTCTTTAATTATTCATCACTTTGAAGAAAATTGAATTATAAATATATTATTTCACCTTCTCACATTCATAGACATATATATTTATACTCTCTTCTCCTCTCTATCCATTTGACAGTAGATATCGTGTAAAGTATACACACACACACACACACACACACACACAGTCAGTAAAGGTTGTACGAAAATGATTTTTTAATTTATACAAAACTAAAATATGAACTTTGTTTAAATCATAGAAACTTTTTGGTACAATAGCAATGTATGCAATAGAACTTCTCTTCATCAAAGTTGATAGTTTTTGTGAATTGTTGTTTTTTTTTTTTTTTGCCATATCGCTTTGCATAACCATGCCAATGGTTTGATAAGTAAGGTAAAACGGACAACTAAGTATTGATGCTTTACTTCATTCTCTACCTTATTACATACTATGCTTATTTCTACTATCGTAATAGTATTATACGTATGCCTTTTACAATACAATCAAAATATGCTTAACCTTTTCCGGTTGTGCGTGTGTGTAAATAAAATCAAAACTTAAATACAAGTTAAAAGATAATAAAAGAAGAAACAAAAAAAAAAAACAGTTTGCACACACACACACACACACACACACTGGAAGCTCTTTTAAAATCAAAATAAACAATTTACTTACGCCAACAAATGAATGAACGAATGAATGAGTGCCCATACATATACATATACGCATACATATACATAGGCAATATGCCAAAGGAGCGAAGAGAAGATGGCACAAAAGGAATTAGAAACAAACTGAATCAACCGGTGAAAATGGTAAAACAAAAAAAAAAAGAAAGGAAAACGGTGGGGCGAAAAAAAAAACGAAATAATCGGAAACCGAAAATCCTGGACGACTCGATTAAAGTGGCTGGTTGGTGGTCGGTTAGTTTGGTAACCCTTTTCTTCTTCTTTCTGTTGTTCTTGTTGTTGTTGTTATTTGGCCACACGAACAACAACAACAACAACAACAGCAACAATTGGGGGAAAAATTGAAATCACAATGTAGCTAGCAAAAGTTTATTTTTCTGTTTCCTGTCAGGAACAATCAAAATTTAGTTTTTTCCGGTATTGCTGCTGTTGTTTCTGAATTGAGGTTTTTTTTTTTGTTGTTGTTTTTATTTGCTTTTCTACTTCAATCGCATTCAAGCTTCTCATCCTACTAATCGACTGCCTGTTGTTGTTGTTGCTGGGATATTGTTGTCTTGTTTCTGAGTGAATGTCTCAAAATGAAAACTACAAAACTTGGTCCTTTCATGCTTCATACACATGCACATATGTATAACATATAAGTATGAGTACGAGTATCGTACTACTTACTTACATAGCAGAGGTACACTGTTGCTTAAATAAATTGAACTTCTTCTGAACCAGTTTTCGCTCTCTTACCTCTCTCTCTCTCTCCCACTCTCTCTGTGTTGTTTTTGGGATACGACGTGTTTCTTTTGTTTTTCCTTAATTTCCTTCTTATTCGGTTGTTGTTGTTGTTGTTGTTGTTACAAAATAAATCTACTTGATTTAACCTCATATCAGAAGTTGGTATATTTTTTTGAAGTTTTCTCCAACTTAGTAGCATTAAGTATAAACATATGTATATGTGTGTACTTAGTTGCAGTCATATGTCAAATCTTCTTTGATTTCAACCAAGTTTAGTTCAAAGTGACACCATCTACTCGTAAGAATGCATGCATGCGAGTGGAGCGAACTTCTTCGACTTACATACTTAAGTTCGAGTTGAGAAATCACTTAAAGGACTTTACGGAAATATACAAAAAAAAACCATGAAATCAAAATGTGATTATATATTTGAATGTATTTACTTAAATATGTTTTATTATAATTGCAGAGAAATTGATATTTATTTATTGTATGTAGTAGTAGTAGTAGTAGTAGTAGTAAAAACTTTCAAAGAACCTTGGCTAAGTTGTTTGTTTATATATATATTTTATTATATATTTTGAATTTGAATATCGTTGGTTTCTAAAATGAAAATAACAACAATTTTATAATAGAAGTTAAGAATATTTATGTGCAAATGTTGTGTCAAAAGAGTTGATGGGGTTCGGTAATACAGTTCATCGTCTGCAAGGGCCGATCTGAGAGATTATTTATTGATTTGCAGATGCTTTTGCATGTCCATTTTCTAGGAAAGCTTACCTAAAGAGTAAAGATATAGATTAAGTAAGTTTGGAAAAAATATTCAGTAGTAGAAATTAATAAAGGTCCCTCATATAGTTTATCCTTCTAGAGACATTCGGGATGCGGTGGGAATGAAATTTATAAAAAAAAAATCCAATTTTGTATAGCAGCCCCTATATGAGATAGAGATATGTAATGAGAATGTTTTAAAAAAAATGTTTAGGAAAAAAATTATCGCCCTGTGGGCTGATATTAGGTTGTTAATCAATTTTTTTGTGCTATGAAGATTCCATTTTGCATGGAAGCCTCTTTAAAAAGTAAAGCTATGTAGGAAGTCGCTCTGTGGAAGATGGGGTGAAATTATAAGGAAACTCCTTAATATTGTTTGGGAGCTTCTATAAGAAGTGGAGCTATAGGGTAAGAGAATGTTCAGGGAAAATTTTGCGGAGTAAAACTCAATGGGGATTAAGCAAAAATGGTAACCCCATAGGAAAGATTCTGTATATTTTAATTGAATATTTCAACTTTCATAATTTGTTCGAGGTTAAAGATGACCTGACAGAGTCAAATCAACCCCGGATGCAAATTCAGCAACCTTAAATTTGCCTAGACTATCTTGACTTCCGATCAGTGGACTTGGAATTCTATATCTATCTTTTCTTTCAACGAAATGTAGCCCAAGTTAATAAAAAACATCTGTTGGAACATTTGACTGCATTTTATTCAATTAAGATCTAATCTAATATTTTGAAAATGGTTTCAAATTTCACATCTCTGACGTCAAAAAGTCGTTCGAAGATTTCAATGACGTAGAACCGCAATGCTAACCAAAGCTATAAAGCGTTTTCTTGTTTTTTTTTTTTCATAATTTAAGAAAAATGACTGCAATATTTTAAAGTGATTGGCATGAATCACAAATGACCTTCCGTGGCCTGTGGGGTGGAAAGACAAGAGACGCGGATGCACTTCTTATGCATTTGCCCTGCTTTTTCATGAACCAAATTTAGGATTTTCGGAACTCATATGTTCAGAGACAAAGCACAGAGCCTTTTAACATTATGGGATCTTTAAAGTGTTTAATGCAAAAAATACGGAGTCTTACAGAGTAAATGGAGCCTTTTTCCAATAGTACAAGGGATTGTACTAGTGTCTGAGAAAGACTGAAGAATATAAATTCAAAGTTCGGCTTTGCTTTCTAGTAGATAGTTTTCATCCAATAATATTCTTCTGATAGAGAACAATGGGCCTTTTCAACTTTCCACTCATACTATTTATTTTCTTGGATCCTATAGGCATTGGGCGCATTCCAACTTCTCTTTGTTGTTGCTGACCTTCAAAGGTAGCGATTTACCAACGAAAGTTATTAGGAATTGTGCAAAAAGATCTAATTGATTCTTTTCGTGCTCCAATTCGTTATTCGCTTTCACAGAATTTATGGGGAAAAAACAAAACCAAAACTAAAAGGGTTTTCTCAGCAAATTCAACTACATACATATATACATACAACATCAATTAAGCAAATCGCCTCTGTTCTAATAGTTTACAAATGCGGCTGCACAATTACAAACATACAACCTCAAATGCTTGACTTTAACATTGTTTATTGCGTGTACTAACTACTACTAACTACTATTACTCGTAGAAGCGAAACAAGTAGAAGAGTCAGAAAAAAAAAAATGAGCAGAGGAAGCGACAAACAATGACGATGACTATGACGACCACTAAATTGATTCAGAAACCCCATTTTTCTTTATGAATATCTAGACTTTTTTTTTTGAAATAATTATGCGGCGAAAATCAAAAACATATAAATACGAGCGAATAAACGAATATAGAATGGAGAGCAAGAGCGACAGAGAAACACAGAGAGAGAGATAGAGAGGCTGAGTTAGACTGAAAGACCCGCACGAGAGCAAAGAATAGCAGCGAGCGCTGGTGTAAAGCTTTCCTGGTGCTACAAATCAGGCTGACTGGCTGCAGCAACGACGTTTGTTGGCATTATGTATGGTATAATGAAGCCAAAGACATTTGCGGCGCGACGCTGCGTTGACAAAATCCAATGAACAACACTGGTACCAAAAAAACAAAACAAAAAATGATGATGATATGTACTACCTACATATGCATGACCGGGATATGCATGCAAAGCTGCTTACAAATTACAAAGTGACAAAATACAACAACAACAACAACAACAACAACAACAACACTAATAACAATAATAAGTAACAATAACGGCAGGAGAATGAAAATACTTATACACACGGCATTAGTCATGCGCTCTCCTTTAGCGCACTAGGAGAAATTGAAATTCAAAGAAACTGAAGCAAGCTCTTATACGTCAGCAAAGTAATATGCATGCATATGAGAGTTGACAAGGCAGACAATGCCTTGTCGTCGACGTCGTCATCGTCAGGCATCGTCCTCGATTGAACTTTCAATAAGCTTCTGCTTATATGTAAGCGCCTCATCGTCAACCCCGGCAGTGTCAGCAACCCAACAGCATATCTACTCGTAAAAATTGAGGCATGCAGGGTCCTTCTGATGCCTGCAGCCAGCCAGCCAGCCAGCCAGCCAGCCAACTGCTACGAACAGAAACAATTCAGTTCTGCTCGAGTGCAGTCATAGTCCATCAACGAGCCGGCGGCTGACTGACAAAACTCGAGCTCCCTAAAATGGAATTTTGCGAAAAACGACAACGCACACATATGGCACGGATATGGTGCAAATGCCAAAAGTGGAATCGTTTTGTAGAGCTTTGAACCATATGTGTGTTGCTGTCGCCGCTCTACAAATGTCAGCGACGGTGACAATGATGACGACGACGACGACGACGACGACGGAACGATTGAGAAATGAAACATGCGCGCTCATATGTAACGCATTCACCGTAACAGGAGTACACACGAATGAGTTCAACGTACAAACGAAATACGAAGCTCTCGCCACACAGTAAATTGTGTTCGTTATGAAACGACAAGCGAGCCAGTCAGACGAATTTCGTCTGCATATAAACGAACATCGGAACGAATGAACCCCGAGTGACAGCAATGTGCCAGCAGATTGCAAACAAAATTTCTGGAGCAACAGCAGAACAGCATAATACCAGACATGAAAGTGTGCCCAACGGAAGCAGTCGATAGCGCTCGATGGAAAAATGTCAAATATACGATATTTTTGCGATGGGCAAAGGCTGAACACACAATGAGTCAACAACGATGAACAGAACGAACAAAATGTTAATTCGATTCAACTGCTGCTGACGTTGCCGATTCAACTGCTGCTACTGATGGTTGATGATGGTGGTGGTGCTGCTGCTGCTGCTGCTATTGCTGCTATTGTTGACTGGATACTGACTGGGGTCACCGGGCTGTTTGCTGACTGCTTGCTGTCTGCCGGCGGCCAATTTATTCATTGAAATAGTGGCGCACAGCTGTGTTGCAATTCAGTTGCTGGCAAGTGGTCGGTGTGAGTGGTTGTGAGCGCGCGTGTATGTGAATATTATTGTTGTTGTTGTTGCTGTTGTTGAAAAGTGATTGAAAACTGTGAAAATTTCAAAATGTGAAATTCTTTGAAATCGGAAAATCAAAAAAAAAAAAACTAATAATACTAATACGATGATAAAGTAGTGAATTATGAAAATTATGAATAATTTATGTATAAAAAATGTAAAAATATTGAATGAATTTTCGAAAAACAAACAAATCAAACAAAAGACACAGAAAATGTCGAAAAAACGTTTTATGAATATTTTTGAAAATTGTTTTCAATACGAAATAAATTGAATTGACAATGCTCACAAAGTGCTCACACAAGTGTATGCGGCATTTGGAAGCCGTCTAAATGCAAACACCATGAAAATGCCACAGCGAAATAGCAACAACCGAATTGAGAAGATCATTTGGAGATGGCACAAGTAGCACCAACAGCAGCAGCAGCTAAAGTGCTCATACAATGGCTTAATAAATGAATGACATATGAGTAGCTGAGTCACAAAATCACTCATCATCCT
Source organism: Megamerina dolium (assembly GCA_963854835.1). Classification (NCBI taxonomy): domain Eukaryota; kingdom Metazoa; phylum Arthropoda; class Insecta; order Diptera; family Megamerinidae; genus Megamerina; species Megamerina dolium. The sequence goes on from OY978525.1 coordinate 2,572,689, forward strand.
CATCCGCATCATCATCATCATGATTCCATCGATAAGAAAAGAAGCCAGAGCATCCCAGCGCTCGAAACAATATAATCCTCAATACTCAAACCATCAACAACCATTAGCTTGACTGAGCCTTTTGAATAAGAAGCACACACAAAGCATCATCAGACAGAAAGACAAAAGCCACTGCCAATGACAAAGTCTCAAATAATGCAGAAAATCACTGGAAAACACTAAAATGAGAATGAAAGAAAATTATGAGCCGCGCAAAATATTATGCCGAGTACCACTCGGGCCAGCTTTATGTACCGCAGACATTCCTCTGTGATTTTAAGCTTGCGGAAATGCTTGCTTTAGTGCGATGCTGTTGCTTTTGTGTGGCTGTTGTTGTTGTTGTTGTTGTTGCTTCGATTGCAGCATATCATATCATCATTCATTCAAGTAGGAGAAGAAATGCAATCCTTCAGATGTGATGCAAGGCACTTGATGATGTCGCAGGCTAACCTAAAATGTTTGAAGTAAACTTAATTGTGCATGGTTTTATGATGACTTGCTGCTGCGTGTTTGATCTCTTGAGATTTAAGCCTTAGAAAGAGGATGAAAACAATGATGTACAAACAATCACAATAATGATGATGATGATGATGATGATGATGCTCAGAATGATGCTCAGAATGATGCTTAGAATGATAACAATGTTGCCTTGATTACATTGAGAGAGATGAGCTTACCTGAGTGGCAGCTTGTCACAAAAAATATTAGAGCTTATATAAATATGAGTGCAGATTTGTGTTTTTACACATTTTTCTAAAGAGGTGAGTTGATGATAATCGTCAATATGTATTTGCTACTTTTCTATAAAATATTCCATATACTTTTTAATATCTTAATCACCTTTTTATGTATTCGACATTAGACACTTGAAATGTACTCACTCACCTTTTGCACTGCTAATTCGTATGCCATTCAGAGCATTGTGCATTTTAGTGATGTATTGAATTTTTAATTAGTGCTAAAATTATCATTGTTAACTACATGTTTGTAATCACCACAACAGCTTTATACTACACTCTACACTATCCTAAATACAAATATTGTACCCCGATAGAGTTGAGTTGAACACAAAAACACATTCCACAACCGCAACCACTACAACAAGCATTTGTAACGACTGTAGCTTGCATTTACGAATTTATACATACATACACAAAGCATTGCTGCATTTACCACTACAATGACAGCAAATACCACTTACTGCTCATTGACTATCTACTGTAGTGACACTTTTACTTTACACTGTCTAGTACTTATGTATATGATAGTAATGCAGCTGCAGCAGCAAGAATATAAGAAGAGTAGCATAGACGATAAACTAGACATTTGAAAATAAAGTTCCAAATTCCAATGTTTTTTATTTTTTTGTTTTTATCTGTAAAAAAACACACACACACAAGAACTGAAGAACATTGAGGGTGATCGCATGAAGATACACGGCAAGTGAGAGTCGTGGGTGCAGTAGTAAATAAAGAAAGAAAAAGAAACCAACATTTCATGATTGATTAATGTTGTAAAGTGAATGGAGAAAAAATAAAAAATAAAATATAGAAAAAGAATAATAAAAAACGTAAAAGAAATAAGGCTACAATGCTAAAAAATGCAGGACAATATTTGACTAATCGATATTGTGTTGACGCTGACGATGATGATGATGATGAATATGATGATGGTACACATTACGAATAATATCAGGACTATGTCCATATAAATGCGTCATATTGTTATGGCCAAATGTTTCGAAAAAGTAATCACTAAAAGATTGCTTTAAAATACAAAGGAAAAAAATGCAACAAAAATACAACCCCTATGATATAGTTATGCTAAAAAAAAATGAATATTGATTGAAGGTATTCACTCAAATGTTGAAAATGCTGATTGCCTAATATTGATGTTTTCTTCATGCAACGAGATATGAGCGAGAAAGCTTTAAATATAATTAAAAAATTTACATTTCTGTTGGAACATTAACATATTTCTACTTGAAAATTATAATAATGAGCAAAGAAACACCATTTGTACTATTCTAAAAAAAAAACTCTTGTTAAACTGACGAACTGGGTAATTGACCAGCATTTGCATAGCATATGTGTAACTATCGTCCGTTCGTCTTGATCATCACAGCTCCTCAGATATTATTTAATAGATGACCTAAATATATCCAAGTAGCAACAACTCCTCCACTCCCACAATGATTACTACCATTGGTCGCATTAGGTTAGTAAATCTCTAAAAAAAAAATTGTCCAAAATCTTGGCAAGTTTTGCAGATATCATTTGATAGATGACCTAAAATTCCTAAGAGACCACTCCCACAATTATTACTACCATTATTCCCATTAGGTTAAGAAAATCTCCTCATACAATTTCTAAGTAGATTTTGTCAAAAATTACTACAACTTGCATAAGATCCTTTAATTGTCAGATAAAAGTCTTCGATGAGCAACATTTTTTTGTAAAATAAAATTTAGGTTACTCGACATCATTATGAGAAAATATGAATTTGGTTTTGCTTAAGAAACGTAATCATATAAGAAATGATTTCTATTCGAAATTTAATGATTTCAATTTTAATTTTTTTTTTTTTTTTTTTTGATCTTAATAAAAATTTTTATTTTTTTGTAGAACAAAATTTACGTTATTCGACATCATTATGAAAAAAAAATGAATTTAATTTTGCTTAAGAAACGTAATCATATAAGAAATGACTTTTATTCGAAATTTAATGATTTCAATTTTTATTTTTTTTTTTTTTTGATCTTAATAAAAATTTATATTTTTTTGTAGAACAAAATTTAGGTTATTCTACATCATTATGAGAAAATATGAATTTGGTTTTGCTTAAGAAACGTAATCATATAAGAAATGGCTTTTATTCGAAATTTAATAATTTAAATTTTTATATTTTTGATCTTAATAAAAATGTATATTTTTTTGTAGAACAAAATTTAGGTTACTCGACATCATTATGAGAAAATATGAATTTGGTTTTGCTTAAGAAACGTAATCATATAAGAAAAGATTTTTATTCGAAATTTAATGATTTAAATTTTTATTTTTTTTTGATCTTAATAAAAATTTATATTTGATTTTTATTTTTTTACTCAACCGAAAAAATTATTGAAAAAAATGTTTTTTTCTCTGAGAAAAATAATTATTTTATGAGTTTTATAATTTTTTTTATTCAATAAATTTATTCTTGAGTAATAATGCTCCTGGGAAAAAAAAAATTATTTTTGAGTTAAAAAATTTTTTTCGATATTAAAAAAATTTTTTTTCGAAGCTAAAAAAAATTTTTTTTTGAAGTTGAAAACTCCAAATTTAAAGATCGAAAAAATAAAAATTAATTATTTATAAAAATTTTTTATTTTTAAATGTATCATTTGTGATATAAAAATTGCTATTAGTTTCAATAAAGCAGCCAAGCAGTATCATTTTGCTGTACTCAGCATGCAAAAAGTTTTGAGAAATTTTAAATTACAAGTTTAATTTTGTATTAATTATTAGAAGTCTGTCGCTTCTGGAACTGTGAAAAACTAAAAATTTTCTATAAAAAAAATTAAAATTAAGCGACAGGACTGTTCTAGAATTCTGAATTATTAAAAATAGGTATGACTTCTTTATGACTATCGTAAAAATATATTTACAGCTCGGCCAAGGTCCTTTAGAGGCAATGCATGCAGAATCATCCTTAATAGCTGTGTTACCGAAATTCAAAGCTTGGCCAAGGTCCTTTAGAACTATGAATGGAACAAATTTTAAAGACAAATTAATGACAAAGAGACAAAGTTGACTATTTGTGGGTTGATTGCATTGAATTTTGATTCTTAACGACTCAAATATCATCTTTTGTTGTTTTTTTTTTTTTTTGGCAAAGTCATAATACCAATAATTTCGAAAATAACCAATTAAAGTGTATATAAGTCTAATGCCATTCAAGTACGGCACTAGGATCATATTCATGTTTCTTGTCACCTACCAAAGCACTTTACATCCATTCCTTCCCGCCTTCAGACACATCAATTTTAACTCGACCAAATAAGTAAATAAACTTTGGCCAAAAATGCTTCAACCATGCAGTAGTAGGAGCAGCAGCAGCAGTAGCAGCAACAACAGCAACTCGAGATGATAGCAAACAAAAACAATACAAACTTCCACTTATGGTAACAACTTTAGTTACCTTTGCTGTCACTTTTCAAGTTGACAATTTTTGGTTCGTAGCATTCGACTTTTCCCTTTTGCCAAATTTCATTTTCCAAAAGCTACGTGTACGAGTATGCTTGTACTAGTAGATTCAAGTACGTACGTATGTACGTACGTACATAACTAAGTTCTAAAGTTACTGCGTGTCGTCATCAGTCGCCCGAAATCAAGTTATAACGCTTGGACTGCAAACTGCATTGACACCAACATGGAGTAGTGCAAACAAGAAAGCAATAGCAAACGTATTGTCGGTCTCATGATATTACAGACAAGTTTTTCTTTTATTTGATTTTTTTGTTTTTTTTTTTGCTGTCTTGCATTCAACCAATATCCTTCCTTCTGGAAATAAATAAATTTTACTTGATATACAGACGATTTTTTTTTTTTTGGGTTTCCTTTTTTTTATTTTTTATTTGATTATTTTTCTTTTTAATTTCACTCCAGCGATTGACAAAAAGAGTGAGACAGAGAGATAGAAAATCAATGATAAATATTAGAGGCAATAAGAACGACAAACTTAAGATATCCGCATGTCAATTTGCAAAGAGCAGCAATGAGGATGTCGTCGTCGTCGTCGTCGTCGTCGTCGTCGTCGTCGTCATTCTTAATGTGTTGTCTTCTTGTCTTTTTAACAACATTATAACATTGCGTATTATTGCTGGTAGGGAATGAACGGTGCTTCAATTCAGTTTCAGTTCAAAGTTACTGTGAAATTCAATTTAATGTTTATCACTCGTGTAGAGGCATCCATGATGCTCATTCTTTGCGTCAGCTTTGCAGTATATCCCAGTTAGCAATGTTTTGTTTTACTTACTTACATAGTTTGTTTCGACTCCAAGTGGCGAAGCGAAAAGTTAACAAGTTTACGCTTTTTCGCCCCCAACGTTTGTCGCTTTCTTTTTCTATTCTATTTATCCACGAGGGCAAAAACAACACACTTTTGGGTGAGCATAAAACTTTATAAGTGTTGCAATTTTGGCTGCGGAGTAAGAAAAAAACCAAAACAAAAAAAAAAAAAAAAACAAAAAGAAAAAGCATAACAAAATAATCTAAACAACGCAAAAGTGTTTGAATAGTTACACAGTTTCATGCGAAACGCAACTCAACCGAAAGTCGAAAAGTTACTTTCGAACAATTGGAATGGCTGAATGTGTGCTGGAAGCATTATTACGATTGCAAATTGATTGAAAATAATTTTCTTCTGCGTCAGCGAACTGATTGCAACATATGCAATGTAATTGTAATGCATAATACGAGTACCTGTCTGGCAAATTGCCGATATACTATATGTGTGTAATGGATTAACATGAAAACCACAAAATACTGTTATGCTTAGATACTGTAAAGTGTTTATTAGATCTGTGCATACCAAAAGACTTTAAATTCAGTACCAAGGGTAATCAAGTTGAAATCCCTCTAACCTGATCGTTGGGAACGGCCCTTCGGGGAGGTTGTCGTGGTGGTTGTGGTAACCTAAAGAACACGCGGGTAGAGTGTTCCACGTCAAAAGGCGTGGGGTACTCGATGTGAAGTTGCATTTCAACCAGGGTGCTGACCCCTTAGATCAGAAGAGGTTTTAGGTAGTACGTCCATTCAACGTCCCCCAATTGGTACCGTAGGAACCTGGAGGTTGGTTTCCAATTTTCCAATCCTGCGGGGCGCTTATCAACACTTCAATTTGATAGATTATGCTTTGTGCGTTGTGAGATAAGACCATACTGGCAGGTGCTCACGATAAACTCTGCTAAATAGTTGTCCAAATAATCCTAACGGCTACTGAGTAATCTAAATGAGGAATTGAACCGGTCATTAGCTGCAGTTCCCAAAAAGTAGAGATTATTAACATATTTTTGTTATATGTCTTTACAGTGCCGCATCTCAATGGTTAATGCATTGGCCTTCTGATCTAATTTTCTTTCGAATGGCACCCACATGTCGGCAAGTAATTGGCAATTTTTCTGGCAGTTACAATTTGCCATGGAAAAGCTTCTAAAAGAACTCTTTGATAAAGCTTAGAAAAAGTGATGTCATAAGTGTTCTGCCGTTCGGAAGCGGCTAATATATATAAATATGTCCCTTGTAACACTGTCCAAAAATTTAACACACACAACAGTACTGGGAGAGAAGCCCGGCCACAGAGCCCTTTGGTGCTTTTTAAGTGCCAAATTTTTTTTCTTTGCAAACATTGATTTACTTTCTCACAGAAATGTTTTATGAAATTCTTAAAGGGACAGTTGAAAAACTGAGTTTTTTCCATACTCCTCGAAACAAGAAAAAAATATGTGTTTTAGAACAAATATTTTAAATATCACCTTTAGTAGGTTGAATATAATTTTTGAAAGCTTTTAACAAAAAAGATAATATTTTCTCGCTCTCAAAACATGAAATTAAAAAATTTTAATTTTCAAAACAGAAGAAAAATATTTTAAAAAATTGTTTAGATATTGATTTTCTTTAATCTGGTTCACCACTCTTTAACAGAAAATTAGGAATAGGTTGCAAAAATAATTATGATTATTTTCGCTATTTCAAATCCCAATTTCTTTTGCAAAGAGCTTTCATAAAAGGCTCACCATTGTACAAAAAACTTGTATTTTAAAAATTTTCTCCCTAATAAGGTAGTTTTTGAAAACGAAAATTCAATGACTTTATTGACAACACATATTTTTTAGAGTTTTCAAATATGATTTTAAAAAAATTTGCTCTCTTGCTTTTGAAAGAACTTTATGAAAAGCTTTCGACTTTCAATTTTATCTTGCAACTGTAGCAGAGCGAAAGCTTTTGACGTGATTTTTTACAAATCGCACATTTTTCAGAGTTTTGAAACATGGTTTCAGACATATTTCCCAATGAGCATTAAAAAAAGTCATTCATCTTGTATTTTTTGCAGCTTTGGTTGAGGAATGACCCTTACAATTTTTTTGTTCTAAGAAATTGCATATTTTTATGAAGATTTCAAATGTACTTTTATACAAACTTACCCACGAGCTTTCCAACGAACTTTCAAAAAGACTTTCAATATGCAGCTTTAGTTGAAAAAAGACACTTAAAAAATGTTTTTCTAACAAATTGTATATTTTTACGAAGTTTTCAAATGTACTTTTATACAAACTTTCCAACAAGCTTTCCAATGAGCTTTCAAAAAGCCGTTCAGTTGCTCTAAATTTGAATATACCAAAAATTACACACATTTGTAATTTGAACATGTCGAATGTACATATATATTTTTGTTTCATGTACATTTTCATGTCTGGAAAGATGTTCGGATATGGTAAAAGTGTCTGGTTTGTCTTTTGCCCAGGTGTTGCCATAAAATATTCGTACTGTGGTACGTATGAGCGATAGTAAATGCAAAATAAAATTGCAAAAGCAACAACAACAAAGAACAAACAACAACAACAATAACAATCTATAATATCTGCAATATTGCACCTACAATACTAGCTCACTACTGTATAAAGCCATTCAGAGAGCATACATTAGACGTATTGCAAGCAAATGTTATTGTTGTGCCACCTGCGATCACAACACTGGAGGACCAAATATGAATGCATATCAATATGTCTGCGATGGTATTCTGTTCGAACGACCACTGCTGTTCTGAGATGATACTACGTTTTAATGCTGCATCGATTGGCTTTTATTGTGGTCGGGTTTTGTTTATGCTCCTGCAACGAAATGAATGAGGCCTCTCCTAATGAAAGAAATGAAAGAAATGAAATTCACATTTCATTTGCTGCATTTTCCCATTTTCTCAACGAAAGATTGTTTTTTTCACCCTTTTTTTTTTTTGGTAATTTACATTATTCTGCAATATGTAGAACTTACGTGTGCAACAACTAAGCCAGTCAACCAACTAACCAACTGTTTGCTTGTGTCTGTGTCGTTGTTGTACAGGAAATCCATCTTCATCATTTTTGCAGCATTTACGACAATACATGGCACACATACAGATACACATACATGATGCACATGTTTCATTGAAAAGTCGGCTGGCTGATGGCTTAAGGTCTCTGACGACTGATCTTCTCTACTGGAGCATTCAAGTGAAGGTGTTGTTGGTGTAGTTGTAGATGCATATGTTAGCTGCCTGCTGCATATAGTATGATAAGTGCGGCGCTTATCGTATTTCGATAGTGTGAAATGTACTTACACACACACGCTTGCCACATATTTATGCAGATGTTTTTTCCTTACATGGCTGCTTGCTGGCTTACTTGCTTGCTTGCTTGGTTGGTTGGTTGGCATTTCACTTACATAATAAAACCACCTACATGTGCATATGCATATTCAGTATCAGCCATCACTTCTAACTCGTTGACTAATGTGCATGTATTTAAATTTTGAAGTGGCGGTTCTTTCAGAATGATGGATGTGTGTGTGTTGGTGTATGTATCAGTGTGTGGTGTAAGTTATATGCAATACATATGTACTTTTGTACATATGATATTATGTGTAAAGTAACATTTTGGTTCTGTGGCTTCAGACAGAATTTTGCAAAGGTGTAAATGCAAATTTATGATGATAACCAGACAGAGAGAAGAGGAATCCCCAAAGAGAGGCAAATGAAGAATAGGATTTTGGTAAAGCCAACACCTATTTGAATAGATAAATACACACACACACACACACACACACACATTTAAGTGAGGTAATTCCAAGTTTGTGGTGTAAAATAGAAAAGGACGAAAATGTGAAGAGAAGACACCAAAGAGTAAATAATTTTAAATTATTCATAATATCAATAAAATATGAAGAATGTAGTACCAAAAGTATTGCACAACAATTTCGTAGTAGTTTAATTTAAGCAACTGACAAATTTCCACTGAATTAATCATTCGAGTATATATAGAAAATAATTAATAACAAGAAATGGCAATAAATTCAAAATTCTTAAAATATTCTTATTGAATTCAAAACAATTACCACTCCTCCTCCTCAATGTTTGCACTCAAATGCCACGCATATATTTAAATTGAATACCACCAAAATAGCGATAAATAAGAAAATATCCCAAGCAATTAATTAAATACAAACACACACACAGATAGACCCACTCACACCCATACAATAATATTGCAAATACATTATGTAGTAAAACATTTGTAATATGTAGCATAATCGAAACTCCTCTTCCAAAAAAAAAAAAACAAAAAAAAAACACCATTAACAAGCAAACAAATAAAAAATGACTAAATACCAGCAATATCATCGCTAGCGCATATTTGCCATATGGTATATGTACGATATATTTCTATGTAGCGTAGCGTAGATGGTGCAAAGGCAAAACTATAAAAAAAATAATGAAAATGAAACATGAAATCGATATGAAAGCAACAAAAAATACATAGAATAGCAAGCAATACAAATGCAATGCCACAATGCTATTGCTCAATGCACCAGCAATAGCAAGCAAGCGACGACAACGAATGAAATGCAAATGAAACAATTAAATAACAATTAAGCATCGAAATGCAGCGCAGCATTTGCACCACCAGCACCAGCAGCTAAACCAGACCACCACCATCTATCTATCAATCGTAAGCGACTATTAGAACGATAAACGATACATCAACTCATTCAACTCAGTGATGCTAACTATAACATGATACCATCGAGTATGTAAGTTTATGTTGCAGCAAGAAGATTATTTATGAGCTTCATTTGCTAAAAAAAACGAAAACAGATAATTATGAAGGGAGAAATAGAAAGAGAGGGGAAAATAGATAAACATAGAGAAAATACACCATTTAATTGATAAGCAAATATATGAATTTTCGATGTTTTAGAAACACAAACTCCAGTGATTTCAGTTGGAACTTGATTAAAGGACTCTTATTGAGTATAAAATTCCAAGTTTTTTGGGAATACTCCTAGTTCGAAAGCTTATGCAGATATGAGGTCTAAGGCCTAATGTCACATAAGGACCATCTTTTGAGGTACTGAGGTCAATCCCAACCTCATAGACTATTTTTTTTTTTCATGGGCAAATATTATAATCCGATTATTTATGATAAATTTATATTGCGGATTGGATTTTATAAGGAGGCTCTCACGCGAGATGGAACTAAAAATATCTGAAAATCGACAAGCTTCCCCATAATTGCCCAAATATTGACCATAGTGCAATGAAATGTATGACTGATGTGAATTAATTATTCTTCCCTAATATTTTTCCCAAATTTTGTGTTATCTATTATATCAATTTGATAGTAGAGTCCATCTTAGCGCTGCGGATAGAGAGGACACAATATTTAGAGAAAATGTTAGAGCCGACACATTAATGGACTTCAGTTATATATTTCATCACTTTATGGGTAATTTTTTAACTACTATATGGTTATTTGTCAATTTTCTAACGCTTTAAATCCTAAATTTTTTTAAAAATCCTCATATATTGTAACCCTCTATTGGCATCCTGCGGGCTGTGGCTCCAAATAACATACAATGATATATTAATTTTGTTGGGGAGCTCCTCTAAGCAGTGAAATATTAGGAAGGATCAAAGAATGATGGACAATCATACATTGTACCACACTACGACTGCTCCCTGGGAAGCTCTGGGGTTCTGGAACGACTTTACTTTCATTTGCTTAACTTTAACCACATTGTGGCACCCTTTAACTCTACAGCACTGCTATCATTTGTAGCTCATATATGTTTAAGGGAACCGACTGAGTCAAACTAACCTTAGATTCGAGTGTTCAGCAACACGAAATACATATGGAAATGTTTATTTCGTCTGCTAGACAAGACATTTTTACATATCCGATTGGAATAAATTACTGTTCAAATCACTTAAAATTTGTTGTTTAAAGGCTTTAATACAAATAAGATATACGTTGATAATTTTAAAAATATTCTCGTCGAAAAATGTTGATTACGAAAAAGGAGAACCTGAATTTTGATTACACAATGCATTCATCTAACCACTTAAGAGTCTCAAAAATTTAATATAAATATATTCAGGTTATGTACTTGATGTTTATTGATATACATACATTCTCAGATTTTGCAAGAAATCACCAAGGGCCAATAAGAAAAACTCATACAGATATCTATGTATGTTTATAAGCATACACATACAACTTTTAACAAAAAAGTATCTACTTGCATACTTGCATATACATACATCTTTCTTTTAAAATCTTTAATCAGAAAATTTCAAATTTTATTTTATTACTCTCCAGTAACTAACTCATTCATTTATACCTATTGTATAGTAATCATTCACTCACTCACTCGCCTCCACAATGAATAAAATAACAAAATTGAAATTTTTGGCAATTTTATGTACATATTTTCTTATTGCTTCATGTTGAACGTAGTGAATATTATTTCATTTTTGCATTGCCGCCTACTATCTATTAGCATAATATCCTTGAGGAAACATGTATGCATGCTTATATACATTTTTACCTATATACATGTGTCTATACATTTATATTCATGTAAGTAATTGTGCCCAGTGGTAAAATAGATAATAATTCAAGCTTTTGATGTTGCATTTTTGCATTACTTGGTAAGCGATGAGGTAAAAAAAATAAAGTAATTTATTTTTTTCTTTTCATATGTCAAATATACATTGAAATGATAAGCATTTTTCGTTAAAATATTTCTTTATCTTTTGTTTTACATTTTCCTACGGGGCAAACTGCAACTACGTTCACTCCTTCGTGCAAAGTAAATTGAGAAACAATAAAAATAAATTTTCCAATTACTTTTTTTTTTTTTGTTATTTCATTCATTTTATATGAATTTGTATTATTTTTCTTGCACTCTTCCCCCCCCTCTCTCTCTCTCTCTCTCTCTCACACTCTGTATATACAATTTGCAGGATGCACTATATTTTACGACCATATTTACATATTTGACAATTTATAAATTTAATACTCAATTGTCTTATTCTTGTTCGATTTAAAATATTTTCCCATTTTTTTTTGGCAATTTATTTATGTAATGTATGTGAATATTTATTGCTGTACTGTTACTTGTTATTGCTTGAGATGCCAGTGTCGAGTACATAATTTATGCAGATTATTTATTCTCTTTTTATCTCCAAAAGAATAATACACACCTCTTATTCGAGGAGAGCGAGTAACTCTTAATTAATCACAATTTGGTTTTACTACAATACATATATATGGCTTTGCGTTAACAGCAGCAGTAACAGCAGCAGCAGACAACAATGGTAGCAAAGGTGATTTCATATTTATTACTTTTCTACCATCTTACCATGTCCACCCAGTCGAAGCTCAATGTCGACTACAAACTGTTTTTGTTTGCGACATATTTTCATATTGCCTCTATGAATTTGCATTAATTTAATAGAAGTTCAAATCAAATGTACCATATCATCGCTGCCTGCAGTGACCGACTACCTATTTCCGCCCAGCGGAACCAGCTTTAAAATCGTTAGCGCCAACAGTAGAAACATAATTCATTGCCTCTCCCAAGGGTATATAAGAAGTTATGTATATGGTAGTAGGCCAGCCTATTTACACATCTATACCTGCATGTATGTACTTAGTTGTTCTTGCCAGCCAGCCCATCTACACCTTAAATTATATGTTGTACTCGTAAGTATGACTGTGTCCTATACATAGTTCACTGGAAATAACATTAATTTACCTCAGAGACAATCATGAAATTTTTATTAGCCATCAATAACAATTCGCAGCATACAAATCACTTGATTCTATTTATGTATAGCATGGCATGGCAATGTCCTTTTGAATTACGAGTACCTACGAATAATGTGTATAGAAGAAAGGCATAACGAAAATATGGTCTACATATGTACATATATATACACCTGAAATTGCCTTCTAGTTATATTGGTGTGTTTATAGTTATTATGATAATGGTGATTCTCAATTGCTGATGGTCAATTGTGGTGGCGTTCATCTGAATGTGTGTAGTACTATTGTTTTACGTAATTACAAGACATGTACATGTAGTATAATATATAATTGTAATATATGATGTTGTCAAGAAACAAAATAACTATGAATGTGAACTGGTAGCATCACCAAAAATTGAGATTTTAGATTATTGCTGAATTTAGTCATCATTTTTAGGTCGGAGAAGGGTGGTAAATATTTTTAGCGAAAAATATTCACAAGAAAATATTAATAACTTAGTTTCTGATGATCCAAGTGTCTAACCATCATCTTCGAAAACAGCTGGAGTTATATTTATTCACAAATTATAAAAGAATGCATATAACGTTGCATATTTCAAGGGGACACATTTGTTTCCTATTTTCTGTGGACTTTTACGTTCCTTGTATAAAGATTTTGTCTGAGAATACCCCTAGTGAAATTTTCCAGCGAATAATTTTCTGGAACATTTTAACCCTCTAGCGACCTCTCGAATGCCATTTTATTCAGACTTTCCGAAGAAGAGGTCAAAATGACCCTTTCGTGTGAGAGATAACGGGTTAAGATGTTTTACAAAATTATTCCCCATAAAATTCTACTATATGTGCCCAAACAACATATTTCGCTCCAATATGAATTTTAACCCTTTTTCTCACTTTTTCTAAAAGTATATTTAATATGGCCATAAAAAAAATTTGGCTTGAGAATGCAATAAGTTTCGGAGGTTTTACTATAGGGCTCCAAGCCTTTTGTCCTGAGGTGGAATAATTCCGCCCTCAGACAATGACCCTCAAATTGTGTCACACTGTAATTTATTATATTGTTGAATTACCTTCGTTTTGATAGCATTTGCAATTAAATTGTTAATTTTTTGCTCGAGCTATGTTCCCAATGCATGAACCAACGGCGGAAAAAAAAATCATAAAAAAATACAATTAATAAAATCTCGAAATATTGAATACAGGAAAACGGTTTAACTTGATTTTACGAATTTTGGCTACACAAATCTATTGGATGATTTTTTTTTTTTTTTCATTTTCGGTTAGCTAGTCTAATTGATTAGAATCATCTGGTCACATGATAACTGCCACAGTTATAAAGCAACCTAACTGAAAATCGGAATATTAATTTATTTTCACCATCGAAAGCATGAGTTTGTGAACCTACCTTATTAAACTGAAATTTATTATTTAAGATGAAGTTTTTTCAAAGGAAAAATATATTAAAAAATGGGCGTAATTGAAAAAAACCACGCCTACCTATCATTCAAAAAATATGCCTTCCATATGCTTTATTCATATAAAAATTTGTAAGAGAAATAATTTGTCATTGTGACAGTTTGACAAGTCAATTGAGTTGTTTGTTGCTCTAGTTGTTTTTACTCTTTTTATTTATATTGTTTATCTTAAAATCGCTTGAATCATTATTTTCTTCATACTCATCCTTTATACAGCTTCGTATAAATACGTTCGGTTAGTATGTTATTCTTTATTTTTTCCCTCCTCACATCCTTCAATATTGAATTTGATATTTTTGCTGCACCCTTTATACTATGTAAGAGAAATTGTTCAAGTATGTGTGTGTGTGTTTGTATGCCTGTAACATACACTCAATATTTCGATGAGATTACCACCATATTGCCATATTCGAAATATTCGAATTATTTACGTTTCGTTAAACACATCTCACTTGTATCATGTGTACGTTCACACGTACTCATGTATGTATCTATTTACTCGTATGCACATACACACATAGGCAGTAGATATGTAAATACTTACTTATGTTCATGTCAGTTGAGCAATAATAATGCTCTTATTTTTTTATTATTATTATTGTTGTTGTGCCTTTTAGTATTGTTTTTGTTATCAATAAAGTTATTTTAGAACATTTTTATTGAAAAGTTTTGCAGAAATTTCATTTCCGGTTCTTAGTTTCTTATTTATATAGCTACATAGTAGTTGCCCAGCATTGGGTTCAGTCATGTGCCTCTAATTCAGGTACTATTTATTTTAAGAGCCTAAATTGATAGATGAATTTCAATGGAGTAGTTCAGAGGTTAATAAGACTTCTTGGCATGAGATCTTCGTTACAAAATATATTTAATAAGAACAAAGAATTCGGTCTTTCAATATCGAAGTCCAAACATTAACCCTGAACCAATCATTAACCCACTCTTCTAAATACCGCATACTAAAATTGTCATCAGAAGCAATAACAGAAACAACATTGAGAATAAAAAGAAGAAAAACAACAACAACAACACCAGTAATAATATTTTCAATATTATTACCTCATTTTATCCTCGTACAAAATATAATATCGCTAGAGTAGTTAAGCATTTCAGTCCGAAGCTAAAGTCAGACCACTTCGTTGCTCTAAAACCACATATAATTCTTGAGGTTTTGAAATGAGCATGACCAACATTTCTCTTTGGTTTTTTTCAATGAAATTTAATTCAAGTCAAATGAAAATATTCTAATATTCAATGCATTCTGAAGTCAAGAGTAGTAGATATTTTTGGAAGATTTTTCACGATCTAATGCCATAACGTCATATGCCCAAAAATAATCGCCAGCAACTGGCGAAGTCCAAAAAACCCAATTCTTGATGAGTAATATGAATAGAAAGTTATTTTTAATTGAAAAATTATTTATAATGTCCATTGAGGCTGTCATATCAAACAATTCTGGATCAACAGCGGATTTAAATATAAAAGCTTGAGTTGACAAAATGAATAACTCGGTTCTAAAATAATGAATTCAAATCAACTAGCAATTTCTTTTCCAGAGATTCGTTTTTTAAAGTCCCATTTAAGCCTGAATGTATAGATTTAGCAATGGTCTTATAGACCCATAGGTAGAATTATCTAATAAATTAGCGTTAATGCCACCGAAGAATATTTTACTGAGTTTCTCTTCCAGTCTAACTGCTCGCGTTAATATTCGAGAGTATTAAAAGAAACTCATATATATTAGCCAATTTCGAGTAACACAACTTATATGCTGTCATTTTGTCTGAGCTTTATCATAAAACTTTTTCAAAAGCTTTTTTTTTCATAGAATACGTCGAAATTTGAGGAATTCCCTGCTACGAAGTTTTTGTTAATGCTCAAAAGAGCCTATAAATATACTATATTATTTAATTTTTAAGAAAAATGTTAATAAAAAAAGCACCAAAATCATCAAATTTGTAATATTTATTTACAGTTTTACCGCCCATTTGCTTTGTTACTACTTTAATGTTACCTAATCATATATAATTACATACTTTTTAAACCGAAAAATGTCTATTGTAGCTATTTTTAAACCATTTTTACCATAACTTATGCAAAAAATAACAAATAAGCAACAGTAAAAACAACAACAACAACTTTCATAGTATTCAAAAACAATAAAATAATATGATAATTTAATCTGAATATGGGAACTCACGTACATGTACGAATACACACACGCTTACACCTACATAATAATACGTTATGTACCTAAATGCTTTATATTTATTACCGAAATATGTAGAAAATATTTAGTAAAATCTACTTCTACAAATTATATCTTTCACATGATGATAGATATCCTCACATGTTGTAGAGAAACTGGTGTGAGTGAGTGATTGTGCGGTATGATATGAACCATAGACCGATGTTCATTCGGTATCCCTTAGTTGGCATATATTGTAGAAAAAAAGTGCTTAGCATCATCGTATTTGTAAATCGTTTGATTGAAAATTTTACATTTTTAAATGTTTGTTGTTGGTTGTTTGGTATGACCCGACAACAGATGCTTTTGCGACACTCTCTTACATAAACTCGTATATGTACATAAATGTAGGTGTGTCGGTATGATGTTCTTTCGCAGGAGCATACACGTACATAACAGGATATATTCACAAAATGTGGCCTACCAACAACAACAACAACAATAACAAAAAGAACAAGAAAATTCCAAAATTTATTTATAGCAAAAGAGCACAACACAGCTCAACATATTTATACACACATACCTTAGATCGTATGGGACAGCAAGTGCTCTCGTATGTGTGTGTATATTGCTTTCATTTTCTGTTGAATTGCTGTAGTTGTAGCTGTAAATGCTGCTGCTGCTGCCTAGAACAACTCACCTTTGAAATTTAAATAAATTATGGTGAAAGTAAAGTGTAGCACCAGCACTTTAGTTCTTCCATCATTCGAGGTTACCTATGTAGGCGATATGTAAGTTGTACGAGTATGTATGTATGTATGTTGATATTGGCTACACGCCACCTTAACCAATGTGCAGCATCATCACTACAACAATACTTCCGCTTTGAAGTCGTCGCGTCGTTGTAATAACGTTGTAATAAGTTTAACTATTGGCAAAGTTTTATTCTTCTAGAGCTCGTTCTCCTACCACGAGCAATGGCCAAAAAAAAAAAAAACGATTCAATCGATTTTGGGCTGCTAGAGAAAATCATCAAACGAAAGTAAAACAAACAAACAAAAAAAAAAACATTACGGGAATTGTATACACTATACTATAAAATTAATTAATTCGGTAAAGTCTCAAGAACATATGTTCGAAAACTTACTTATGTATGGGAGCTAGGCGTAGTTTTTATTTAACCAGGCTGATTTTCTAAATTGTTTTGTCATTGGTAAAAATAATATTATCTACCGAATTTCAGCGTGATATCTTTATATTTACTTGCGCCAAAGCAATAATCATATATTCGAAAGTATATTTTTATATGGCAGATGGGTGTAGTTTTTATCTCATAACATTCATTTTCGAAACAGAGTATTAGTAGATGATAGTAATCTTATCTGCAAAATTTCAGCTCAATATCTTTGCATTTGCGTGCGCAACGTCAGAAAACATATATTCGAAAATATATTTCTATATGGGAGATAGATGAAATTTTCATCGAATTGTAGCGATTTTTAAATCGGTTTATTTATTGGTAAAAACAAATTTATACGCTAACTTTTAGCTTAATACCTTCAGATTTGGATGCGTAAAATTGAAAAATATATATTCGAAAATATATTTTTGTATGAGAGATATTATTATTTATCAACAGATTAAGCATATTTACAAACACAGCTCTTGATTATTAAACTTTACCATAACATATCAAGTTTCAGCTCCATAGCTTTGATTGTACATACTCAAAACCTGTAAATATACATTCGAAAATAAAATTCTGTATGTAAGGTACAACTGATTTTTGATCGATTTCGCTCATTTTTGAGCACAACTGCTGATTGATAAAAATACGATAATGTACCAAGTTTCAGCTTCATAGCATACTTCGAAACATACTTTCGAAGATAACATTTTGTATGGGTGATATGATTGATTTTACTCCGATTAAATGCATTTACCAGCACAAGTGTTTGTTGGCAAAAATAATCTGACACACCAAGATTAAGTTTTCTAACTCGATATTTTCGTGCGCAAAACCTAAAAATCATATGTTCGAAAACCGATTTTTGTATGGAAGATATTAGTGTTTTTCCATCGAATAACATCCATTTTCAAAATCATTAAGTTATTAGTGATAAAAATCTGTTTTATCGAGTTTTAATGAGACTGCTTTATATTTTCGTGAGCAAATTTTGAAAATATAGTTTCGTATGAGAGATTTTCATTCAATTTGGCTTATTCACGAACTCATTTTCCATAACACGAGCATAAAATCAATTTAGTCCTGACTTCCTAGCAATAGAGTATATGTAAAAACAAAACCAGTTCAGCACACATATAAAAAACTGGGCGTGTCCATGACGAAATTTCCTATTAAACTTGTACAAATATATTTTGAATGTCTTATGCAACATAATGTTGCCAAGAAAATACAAAATACAAATAAAAAGCAGCCTTTGATATTACACCTCCTTCTCTTCAATCAACTATCGATCCAAACTCTCATCACATTTGGTTTCGTTGTATCTACCTTTGTTGGCAACACAAGTGGTGAACAAGTTATTTTTTTCAAGTCATCACAACAGTGTAGCTAAAGTAACAAACGAACTGTAACAGCTGGTTCATGTTCAAAGTAACAAATGAAAAACCACAATTGAATTTGTCGCATATGAACAAAATTCAGTCGCCAACAAAAGAACAAAATGAACAACAACAACAACAACAAAAGAATCGAATCTAGGCAGCCCTTTTTCATGGAACTACTCATACATATGTACATTTTATAAATATTGACATTTACTTATTGAACAGCAGAAGAATCTCACTTTGCCGTTTTGCTTTTATGTGAATATTCTTTATGAAAAAATATCAAATTACCAAAATGTGCCAACATAATGCACTTGAGGCTATGTGTGTACCCATATATACGAGTAGAGTATACTAAAGTATGTAAAATTTGAAATACAAGTAACTCTGAGTAACTCTGAGTTAGAGCTAAAACCATCTAGTTGTTGTTGTTGTTGTTTTTTAAAGACAGCAAAATTTTTTTTTTTTTTTTTTTTGGGTTCAAATGTTCTTATGTACTTATTAACTTATATGTACCTGCATATGTACATATATTCCTGTTCCTTCTATGTATTGACATAATTCTACCCCTTAATGTGATCTACTGGTTGGTTGGCCTAATGCGTTCATTTAGCAGCAATAGTAGCAGCAAGTAGTAGCAACTATATATGTACAAGCATAGGTATGAGTATATTTATGTAGGTAGACGATATCCGTTACAAGTTATTAGTTTCAACCTCAGTAAGCAGTAAGTTCATGGTGGCCTTGTACGTATTATATGTATGTATGTGGTGCGATTCCACTTGTACTACTTTTTTTTCATTTTCATTACTACATACCTCCCTGTCTACTCATTTATTTATTGTAAAACTTTTTTGTATGCTTTGTCTTTTATATCTCTTTTGTCGATTCTTGGTTTTTGTTTCGTATTCAGTTTTTTTTTTTTTTAATTTCTTCTTCTACGATTAGTACTGTTGTTGCTTTATTTTTAATGAAATACTCAAATTTCACTCCTGCTTGAACTTAATTGGCAAAATGTAGTAATAATGCGTTGCCACCACATACACATACATATTTATGTATATATTGCTATGCTCCATACATAAGCACCCGCTTTAATACAATAATTCCGCTATATATACTTATACACAGCTATGTGTATTAATTAAAAAATCCTCAACAAAAAAAAAAATAAAGAAAAAAAATTTTTATAAGTCGTAAGCGCTGTGCTATATTTTTACCACAGCAGTATATCCTATTACTTGAATCGCTGTTGTCCTTACTTTTAGTTTTCTTATTCTCTTACTTCTTGAATGCTTCAATATAATCTTATTTTATAAGAATTATTATTATTATTATTATGTACTTATTATTTCTTTTTTTTTTTTTTTTTTGTCCATGAGTGCTTTCCAATTGAGAATGGACAGTCAGCCAGCCAGCCAGCCATCCAACCATTCTTGATATATACTCGAATACTAAAATGTATTGTAATTTAATATATTCATTGTCCCGTATCAATTAATATGGAATAATATAATTTGCAATATTTCGAATAGGGTAGGCATTATTGTTATATGCATAGTTGAGCCGAGCTAAGCCACTTGTATCACATTGTCTTACTTAGCAGGCGGCATAAAAATAAAAGTTTTATTATATTTATATACCCAAGAATATTTACGATTAGTCTGTTAGTAAAGTATATTAATATTTTTGGGTAAGTAGTTTCCAATAAATATGCTACGTATACGTATGTATAAGAGGGGGAAAAATTGCATTGAATTGGATTATTTGAGTGAAATAATACAAATACATATTTATACCATTTATCAATATTAAATATCCCGAAAATTATAGTTCAGAATAAAGTAATATTAACTTTGAAATATTGTTGGCAAACAACACACACAAAGCTAGTCGAAGGTGGGCGTGATTTTTATGCGATAGCGCTTCTAATACAAATGTACTCGCAGTCAAGAGCACACTTTTATATGAGAGTAAGGCTTCGTTTTCAAGCGATTTTATTCATCTTTATATTTCTTCATACATTAGCAAATCGAATTATGTGTGCCAAGTTTCAGCTTGATAACTTTAGGTTTTCTTGCGAAAAATTTAAAAAAAAATACCTACAGAAGCATAAATTTGTATGGGAGACCTGCGTTGTTTCTATCCAATTCAGCTTTTTTTTTAATATGTTAAATAATTCGCAAATACAATCATACACACCGATTTTCAGCTTAATAACTCAAAATTTGCATGCACAAATTGGTGAAATATTCACATGCAAGCCATCGGTTTGTATGGGAGCTAGGTGTAGTTATCATCCGATTCGGCTAATTTTTACACCATCTAATTCGCGGGCAAATATAGTGACACATACTGAATTTCAGCTTGATAACTTTAAAATTGCTTGAGAAAATTGTGAAAAAATACACACGGTGGCATGATTTTGTATGTGAGGCTGGGTGGGATTTTTATGCGAATCAGCCCATTTTTTTATATATGTCTATTAATTAATAAATATAATTGTATGCACTAATTTTCATCGCAATAACTTTATATTTTTGCGTAAAAAGTATGAAAAACACACATTTAAGCGTACACTTTCTATAGAAGCTAGGCGTTGTTTTCATAGGATCACTTTCATTTTCTGATATTTTATTTCTGTAATAAAATTACGCTTATGTACCAAATTTTAGTTCGAAAGCATTATATTTTCGCTGAAAAAATGTGAAAATACACATTTAATTATATACTTTTGTATGGGAGGTAGGCATGGTTTTCATACCATAACTTTTATATTCCTATACATGATTTCTCACATAAAATTATCATCATGTGCAAAATTTTGCATTGATAGCGCTATATTTTCATGCGAAAAGTGTGAAAAAATGCATTTAACGACCTGCTTTTATATGGCAGGTAGTCTTAATTTTCATTCAATTACGCCGATGTCTTAATATATTAACTTTTGGATGAAAAAAGTATTATCTACCAAGTCTTGTTTTGATATCTTTACATTTTCATGCGAAAAGTGTGAAAAAACGCATTTAACGACATGTTTTTATATGGGAGGTAGGCTAAATTTCCATCATTTGTATCGACCTACTTTAACATATCAATTTTTAGATAAAAAAAAAATATTATGTAACAAGTCTTGATTTGATAGCTTTATATTTTCATGAGAAAAGTATGAAATCATGAATAATAATCAATCGTAATAATGTAAGAATAACATTACATTATTACGATTGACGAAAGTCTTTCAAATTAAATTCAACTTGAATTCACCTTGTCATTATAGAAACGATCAAGCCATTTTAAATAAAAATCAATCCTTATGATAAGCTAATTTCAAAATGTACTTGTATTTATGTATATGCAGAATAGCTTTATATTTTATTTTATTTATATATTTATTTATTTTTTTTATATATATATATCCTGAATTGGAATAAAGTAGTATAATAGTGCCAGCGCTATGATACAATTATTATGAGCCAAGTAGCTGCAATATAATTGTCTGGCTGACATTTATTTGAGAAGCATGCCATGTTGCTCTATTCTACAGCTTAATACTTATACATTTATATTCGTTTGTATAGTTATATATTTATGTAGTAAGTAGAACAGATATTGGAATCAAGTAACTCCTTTGGCAATACAATAGCGTGTCAGCTTGAGCCTAACCTATGTAGAAACACATACGGTACATACATACATACATACTTTCATACATACATAAGTGAGTTCGTTTGAATGTATACTTTAATATACGACTAACTCAGCTATTAAATATTTTACAACTGTCAGTTGCTACTTACCATTACCATTGCACTGCCATAGTGGCCTCTGCCGATAAACGAAAATGAAGAAAATACGAAAAACAACCTGCCAATTTTTGCTACCATACATTGTAAGGTTCCATATGTATTGTAGTAATTCTAGCAATACTCATACCCGATATGTCTATATGATGTATATAATTTCACGCTTTCAAGTGCTTTGCTACTAATACTGCTATTGTGTAAATGTTCTTTATATGTACATACAAATGTATGCATAAGTAATGGATGATGGTATACACTACGAGTATGAGCTATTGCAGCAGCACTTGTATTGGCTCTATTGCTGTTACAAATATATGTATCGTGCATACATTTATTATGCGCATAGTACAACATTTATTTCATGTACAAAACTTTATGGTATGGTGGCATGTATGATACTATACACATGTAGTATGCGTGTTGTATGTATGTATGTAGTTGACTTCAATTATGCCAACAGTGCGGCCAATGTCGATCCATCGTATTTGCCTTTGCCTTTGTGCCTGCTGACTGACTGTTCAAGTGGCGTACTTAATCCTACAATAGCTGGCGCTGAAGTTGTATTTTATTGACTTTTATTTGCCTTGTATTCATATATCTAAACATACTTATTTTCTTAAGAAATTATATAATTTCTTTCGTCTCGTCGATGGGTGATGGGTTTTTGCCAAAAAAAAAAAACAAGCATGAAGAAAATTCAACGAAAAATAAAAGAACAATGTACAAGTAGTACAAGTGAGTATAGTATTTCTTGATGGTTTATTGTCTCACTGGCATTTTTGTTACATTTGTCAATGTCAATGTCGCCCTCTCATCTTAGTTAGCGCACTTCTCTCGCTCACACATAGTACACTCACCCATCATAATATTTGAACGAGCGGAACATTATTCGATTGCCATTTTCATATTCAATTAAATCGTACTTTATGACAAGTTATTTTGACATATTGTTCTAGATACAAATAAATACTTGATATATATTGTTATAAGTAGTGCACATGGTATATGTACCATACATGTGTTTTTGTATTGTTTGTTACTAGCTGCCTGGCTGGTTGGTCTATAGTCAGTTATGGTGCTATGACTCCATCCCATGGGTAATAATTTATTAGTTTCGAATGTTACGAGTAGTTCACATGTATACATACATACATGAACAAAAATGATTGTACGGATGTATGCTTATATAGTAAAAAGCTTATTAAATTGAATGGATTTCTGCTTCAGTATCATACTACCCATATACACACATATGTAGGGTTGTACATTAGAAATGTCCAAATGTTTCGTATATAGTTTTTCTATGTGCTTGAAGGATTTGCTAAAAGCACATGGCATTAAGAAATATGTTTTTCAACCTGTTAGCTGCTAACTACAAGGATATTTTGAAATGATATTACAACTTGAAAACCTTTTTCAATATAAGATATACATTTAAATGGTGTAAATGTTCAAATTCTTCTAACTTCTTCCATTCTTAGTCTCATCTATTATATTTTCATGTGAAAAATTTTAATATAGTAATTTCGAAACATACTTTTGTACGGGAGGTAGGAGTTGTTTTCATCCCATTCGGTCCATTTTCATAATCGTCTATTATTTGTTAAAAATATTATCATATACCAAGTTTCAGCTTGATAAGTTTAAAGTTTTTATCGAAAATTGTGCAAAACACAATTTGAAGTGATAATTTTGTATGACAGGTAGGCTTGATTTTAATCTGATTCACTCCATTTTTAAATACGTTAATTAGTTGGTAAATTTAATTAGATATGCCGAATTTCAGATTGATATGTCAATATTTTCTTATGTAAAGTGTGAAAATATACATTTTGAAACATACTTTTGTATGGAGGGTAAGCTTGGATTTTCTCCAATTATGTTTATTTTCAAAATGGTATGTTATATAGCAACCAATATTACATGTCGAACGTTTCAAGTTGATAACTTTATATTTTCGTATGAAACGTGCCAAAAAAAAAATACCTTTGAAATCATACTTTTGTATGGAGGGTAAGCTTGGATTTCCTCCAATTATGTTCATTTTCAAAATAATATGTTATTTAGCAACTAATATTATATGTACAAAGTTTCAAGGTGATAACTTTATATTTTCGTATGAAACGTGCCAAAAAAATACATTTGAAATCACACTTTTGTATGGAGGGTAGGCTTTAGTTTCATTCGATTATGTTTATTTCCAAAGTAATGTGTTATTTAGCAAAAAGTATAATATATACAAAGTTTCAGTTTGATAACTTTATATTTTCTTATGAAAAGTGCGAAAAAATACATTTGAAATCATACTTTTGTATGGGAGCTGCATGTAGTTTTCATCCGATTACGCCAATTTTTAAGTTCCCATATACTTATGTAAATACAATTGCATAAGCTTCAGTTTTGAAACTATTTATTTGCATGCAAAAACTATGAAAATGTACCTACAGTTGTATGGGAGGTAGGCGTGGTTTTTATTTGATTGCGTCCATTTTTAAAAGTTTCTATTTGTTCAAAAATATAATCATGTGTACCAAGTTTCAACTTGATAGCTTTATATTTTCATGCCAAAAGTATGCAATTATGCCTTTGATAGCATATTTTTGTATGGCGGCTAGACGTTGTACTGATCTGATTCACCTATTCGCCTTTAAAATTTGTTAACTTTGGACTACTATACCCATAATGGAGATGAATTATTTAAAAATTTAACAAATACCGAAACGAGTTCTGATGCGAATGAATAAATAGTTTAAGAATATCTTTTCTTATACAAATGCAATATTTTGCTTGCAAAGAACAAAAATGTATAGCTCATTGAAAAAATCACATTCTCAAAATTCAATTCATATTTTTAACATATCTAATAAATAGTAGATACATTGAAATAATTTGATTTCTAGTAATTTTGATATTTTTGCGAATATCGACAACAAGAAAAGTGTGTGTGCTACATGTGCTACATGCTCAAGAGTGTTCATTTCATTGTCTTACATATTGTACATAGTTTTGGTGTAAGTAAAATTTCATCTCAAAATCCATAGAAGCAATCAACTCTTCCTCTAATTCTCATAGAGTGTTTTTTTTTTTAATTTAATTTCCTATGAAGGCTAAGCTTTTACAATGAATTTCCTTAGAGACTTTAAGGGGCATATACGTACGATACTATATTATAGACAAATATATGAGTTCATATTTGTATTCAACTATGATATGATTGCTATTTGGGTTGGTTGCTTGCTTTTTTGGTCTTCTTTATCGTATTGATATACGACATAGATAGTTATTCGCACAATTCTTCGATTGCCATATTGAATATGAAACTGAATTGCGTCGATGTCTCTTTATTATTAATATTAAATGTCACTTCTGTCAATCATTGAAAATTCAAATATTCAACTTCAATGCAAAATGACATTTGTGTTTCGTCTTCGAGCTTCTTCTTTTGAATTTCGAATGCAGTTGATTGCTACTGACTATTTTGCATAACCCCCCGCCATATAAAGGCGGGGGGTTCTTCTTGATGGAAATGATGGTAAATCACAACCACATGTACTCGTCTGAATGTGTATTGCAAAGAATGCATGAAAAATTTATTACTTTTCCTGGCAATGATGTCATAAAGCAACGGCAACAGCAACAGTCATATTCTCATTGTTGTTCTTCGCCTTGTGGTGGATAAGCACCACCACTGACACAATATCAAGGAAGAAGCTGTCACACATATTGGGAATAAGTGTCGACCAAATTTATATGTACATTTATATTTATATAGCACAAGTAAATCCTTATACAATATAAACCATATTATACTATGAGAATATCTACCTACCCCCCTCCCACATACAATACGTTGCAGTAAAAATGATAAATTTCAATTTGAAGAAGTAAAAAAGAATAAATGTGAAGAAATCAAAAAATGGCAACAACAGCCAGCAGCTAGAACTCGCTCACTCGGTACGTACATATCAAATCATATAAAAGTCAAATGGCGAAATGAAAATGAAAATGAAAATTGATGATTTCAGACGTCAACCATTCATATACAATACTTGTGTGTTCTACGTATTATCATATATATATGTATAAATAAACTTATTGTAAATTTGCTTCTTCGTACAGTCTTAATGCATTACAGAATATAAAATTTTATAAATTATGACGCCTTAAAGAATTCTCTAATGGTACTTAAATATTAAATGAAAATTGGAATTACGATTTTTTGTATTGAAATCAATTCGAATTGGATTAGAAATGCTAACTTATGGAATCATTAAAATATAAAAATTTCAAACATCTGAGAGCTTTTTACTTCTTTCAACCTGTTATTCGACACCGTCGTAGCTGCCGGTTTAGCACTTTCAAGAGCCGTTCAGTCCGCTACGACAGATGCTTCTACTGGGTTTGAGATGGCTAAAAGCTCAGCTTTTTAGAGGCCTCACTTTCCGCCACCCCCTCCACTACTTTCCCCACGATGGCTATCAGCACTGCTTCACATGAGACAGTGCTGTCCGCCATTGCAGGAATTTCGTTCTGAGTTCCAGAGGTGGGAATTAGTGGTGCGGCTAACAGCTTGGCCTCTGGTGAAGCCTTATTGTCCGCCGTTCCACTCGTTAACACCCCTGCAACCCGTATATTTTTGGATCTAGATCCGGTTTTGTGGTTATAACAATCAATATTCTTCTCACGAGTTGCGAAGAAGTAAATATCCGCCTGTGCAGAGGTTCGCAATACGCAGGTAAGGCTATTTATTATGAAGGGCGCCAGGTATCCGTAAGCTCACATTAGTGACTGGGCTATTTGAAAAAGGGGCCCCCAGCCAGGCTGATTTTCGGCACGGATCGCACAACACCTTAATCTAGCCCCTTACCTCCGACCATGATAAGAGTACGGTACCGAATTCTGTACTATTCAAAAGTAACACCAACTCACTCAACAGTTTAGCCTGACATCATACAGGCTAAACTGTGGCATCTATTTCCAGTCGGGCGGATTCAGTGAAGGATTATGCCGACCGTTCTTTCACCAAAGAATCGTCTTTTATTTTTGAGCGACACCCGCCACAAATATCGATCAACAACACAATTACGACGAATTTCATATTTGGAAATAAATTCTATAAGTTTTCAATCAACAGTTTCTTCAGCGAAGTGGTTCGTGTCTTGTCCGATGGACACTAAATATGTACGATTGCGATATCTAAGAAAGTAGAAGCCCACCAGTGCCTCAAGAGAGACAAATGTATCGTATGAAAGGCAATCAACTAACTCTGGAACAAAAAAAAAATAAATATTCAAACAAAATCATTTATTCTTTATTTCTGAAAGCAGTCTTGTGCTAGACATTTCAATGACTTTCCAAAAATCCAAGTTGGACTAAGTAAGCAATAGAAAAGTTAATCCCCATTTTACCGATCTGGGAACAATTATTGAACAACTATGGGATTATTTGTCCATTTTTAGTCGTTTTTATGAGAATGTTCTAGTTGAGCCCCCCGCGAAGAGGTGAAAATAGGGATCATATATGTTCATAAAAATGTTAAATAGTAAAAGTAAAGAAAGTTGGCACACACTTTATCTCTCTGTGGGCTGTCTCGAATTATTGGAATCGTAATGTTTAAAATCGTAAAATTTATATAGGAGCCCCTCTAAGGATTCGATATGAGTGGTATAGACAATATGTTTAGAAAATATATTACGGAGGAAAAATTACTAGAGGTTGGTTATACTTTTTATCGCTCTAACATCGTTTGTTAGGCAACCATGATATTATTTAGCGATTTTCGGCTATTTTTGGATGTACTTTGCGAGGAAGCCTCTATAAAGCCTCTATAAGATAGGGTGTAAAAATGTGAATAAAAAATGCTAAATTATAAAAATTAAAAGAAAACTGTAATATATTTTACCACTGCGTAATGCTTAAAAAAAGTCAATTTTATATGGGAGCTCCTCTAAGGAGTATCAATAAAGGACAAGTTTATTCAGAAAATTTGTAGAGAAAAAATTATAGCTCTTTTCGTGTGCTATCTTGGGGTTTTGGAATTTGCATTAGGAGCTAGTGTGGCAGCGACTGTGATTTTTGTGTTGCTTTCTTTAGAAATGTTGATAACTAATTCCTATGCTCAAGTGGTAAGCTATTGGACCATAGAAATTTCAATTGTAATGTAGATATTTTATTGTGATTGAAGTACTCTTAGAAGTACACAGTTCAGAGTACTTGTGTACACAGGTACACAGATGGCTCACTCACAGATGAAGGAGCCGGAGTGGGAGTATTTGGGCCGGGGGAAAGGTACTCGGAAGCTCTAGGCAAAAACATTACCATATTTCAAGTGGAAATCTACGCTATTGACAGGTGTGTATATTTTAATCTCTCACGTAACTATCGGAATAGAAGAATAGCTATCCTATCTGACAACTAGGCGGCAATCAAGGCACTTAAGTCTTATCAAATTACGTCGTATCTGGTGATGGAGTGTCTTGAGGAGCTGAACATCCTTGTTGAAAGTAATCAGGTGGGGATATTATGGGTTCCAGCTCATGCGGGAATTACAGGAAACGAAAAGGCAGATGAACTCGCTAGAAAGGGAACAGCAACCCCGTTTGTTTGGGAAAGTGCAACTTCTTCAAAATTTTAGGGAAGCAAAAGATATACAATGAAGCAATATTGGGACAATCTACCGGGGTTACTACAATCAAAGTCACTCTTAGGAACATATAACCTAAATAGATTTTAGGATTGTATGAAGCTAAACAAAAATAACTTAAGAATCATTACAGGAATTCTGATAGGACATTGTAAACTGATTTGTCACCTGACAAAACTGATAATTTACTCTAATGAAATTTAATTGTGATCATCTACTAACTGATGAAGCAATCAGACTCGGGAATATAGACGCAATACTACATTTCATAGAGGATGTTGGACTCAAAGAAATACTTTGAACCAAAATGACGGGCGGCACGATAGACCTTACAGGTTGCGGTGCTACATCCCCATTAACAATAATAATAATTCTTAAAAAAAAAAACTGAAATCAAGTGCGCTTTCTTTGAAAACAAATATATTTAAGAGAGAAGTGCTTTCAATAGAAATATATTGGAATTGAGAAATTAATAGCAGAAAATGTCGGTACCTCAATTAGTGAAAATTTTCAATTTAGATATATCCAGCATGATACCATTGAACTTTTAATGATCCGAGTATTAGGAATTAAGTTAATACTCACAAACTCACACAGTTCAATATGGCATACTTATAGCCCTCGTTTTTCGTTTATTTACCCTCATAAAGTAGACAAATTCGAACTTTATTATCCAACTAGTTAGAATCCAAAATCCAAATGATCTTATTAGCATAGTAAGGGTACTATGAAACAAGCTATATATATATATATATATATGACGATTTGAACTTTATCGTAAATGATAAACTTTGACTGCCATAAAAAAAGCTATGTACAAGTATAGTATAGAAGAAGTAAATGACAAAAACTTTCTCTTCGTATTCGTATGTATGATAGTGAATTTATAAAGCGAATCATTTACTGTTACTGCTACTGTTTCTGTTGCCTAGTGATACTGTTTGTTGATTAACTAAATCCCATATTTAAATGCTAATCCAGCGATAAAATAAGTTTTAGCCATTGTTATTGCAAAAAAAAAAAAAACAAAACCGAAAACAAAAGAAAAACCTTAAACAATTGCTATTGCCAGCCATATGATGTTTGGCCAACAATAGCTGCTGTGATGTAAACAATCATAAAATCATGAAATGTTCCACTTTACTATTACACAACAAAGCTATGAATGCTTGGCAATGATGCCGCTTTTATGTTCAACAACAGCCATTTAGAAATACATTATCAAACTTGTACTCTCATACACTCATAGATTCATAGACTCATACACTGCTAGCTACCACATAGTATGAGTAGTGTATGAGTCTCATACTCACATATAGAATAATTGTTATTGTCCGTTGGTCTTAATTTGAATATTTTATTAATGAACTCTTCTCTTCTCTTTACTTTTTCATTGCAGGTGAGTTTGACGACAAATAAACAGACAAACAATAATATGTAGAACCCCTTGTTAATAACCAATTTTCGCAAATGTCACAAACGTGAGTATGATTACCGGCATGTGTGTACCGACATGATGGTTTGGTTGTTTCGTTGTTTGGTATAAAACATTAAGTTGACAACATTTTGAGCGGGTTCAAATGCTAGCACGTTTTATATACCATACTCGTACATACAGCCGACATAAACGAATAGCAATTATAACAATGATAATAGCATGATAGTGCTTTTATTTGCCTTTTTATTGAGCAATATGGGATTAAATGAGTTGGTGGATGCATGAGCTCAAGTAATAGACACAAGTGTATCCATCAATAGAAATAACAATAGAGTGGCAAAATTTTACCATACTCGTACATATGTTTGAAAGGCTCCATATACAAATTATAGCCAATAGCTCATTGTGAATTCTTCTTCAATTTTATAAGATCATCAAATGTGTGCAGAACCTTGGTTATCTACATTCCTTTTTGCTTTTCACAACATCTAGTTAACAACTTTCGGTCAAACTTTTTTCACTACCCTTTAACTCAGTAAACTGCACCATAACTGACCCTACCTACCTACATATATACATGAGCACTCATATAAAATTCTTTTAAACCTTAAGCGATGACTATACTCATATACATGCTACGCACAATGACTTTCAATTTAACTCAGTCAACCAAGTGTCATTCATGCTTGTCATTCTCATCTTTAGTATGCACCTCTCTCTCTCTCTCTCTCTCTCTCTCTCACTCTCTCACACACTCTTTACATATCTATGCTTACTGATGTTATCCTATGATTTTTGTGCCTCACACCATGTACTCGTATATATGTACTTATATTCATACGTACGAGAATATAAATTGTCCTGCTACATGTACTCGTACATAACATAACATACATACATACGTACAGAGAGGACATTTTATGCGAGAGTTAGTTAATTTAATACGTGGTAAAAAGTTCATAACATTTGCTATGTATATGTATGTGTGTATATGCATACAAAATACTCTTTCATATAACCACATAGTTGCTGCATGAAGAAACCATATATACACATGTACGTGTATATGATAAAGGGTATTCTTTTTAGAGTATCCTTTTCATCAACGAAAACAAAACTAAAATTTCTTGGGTACAATTATGTTCATCATAGAATTGATATTTTAGAAAATAAACGAAATTGGATGAAAAGTATGCCTACCTCTCATACAAAAGTATGCCTGCGAAGGTATGTTTTCATACTTTATGCAAATAAATTTAAAGTTATCACGCTGAAATTTGGTATGTTCAGTTATATTTGGTAATAAATAAGCGAGTTTAAAAATAGGCTGAATCGGATAAAAACTATGCCCGGCTCCCATACAAATTTGTGCCTCCGTATGTATGTTTTCACATTTTGCGCATGAAATTTTAAAGTTATAACGCTAAAACTCGGTACATATAACTTCAATTATTGGAGAATAAACTCATTCAAAAATTGGTTCAATCGGATAAAAAGTACATCTACCTTCCATACAAATATATGCTTTCGTTGGTATATTTTCACACTTTGTGCATGAAATTTTACAGTTATAAAATTGAGACTCGGTATGTGTTGCTCTAATTATTCTCAGATAAGCTGATTCAAAAATGAAGTAAATCGGATAAGAACTACGTCCATCTTCCATACAAATGTATGCCTCCGTTGGTATATTTTCACACTTTTTGCATGAAATTTTAAAGTTATAAAGCTGAGACTGGGTATGCATAGCTTTAACTGTCCTCGAATGAGCTGATTAAAAAATGGACTGAATCGGATAATAACTACGCCCATCTCCTATACAAATGTATGCCTTCGTTGATATATTTTCACACTTTTTGCATGTAATTTTGGAGTTATAAAGCTGAGACTCGGTATGTATGGCTTTAATTGTTCTGGAATGAGCCGATCCAAAAATGTAGTAATTCGGATAGTAACTACGCCCATCTCCCATACAAATGTATGTCTTCGTTGATATGTTTTCACACTTTTTGCATGAAATTTTGAAGTTATAAAGCTGAGACTGGTTATGCATAGCTTTAACTGTCCTCGAATGAGCTGATTCAAAAATGAGCTGAATCGGATAATAACTACTCTTACCTCTCATACAAAGCTATGCCATTAACAGCCAATGGGACCTTGCGTTTTCCATTGCAGTCGTAGGGTTAGGTCTCTCCTATTGAGAGGCTTGCTCGCATGATGCTTTTTTTTTTTTAATAATATCAGCGAATTTCCACATCATCAGATTCGCTAAAGTTTTAAATGTTGACTCCGTATTAGCAACTACGACAATCTCAAGCAAGAGCAAGCACCCTTTAAATACAAATGCATACAAAGTCAACAAAGTCGCCTTGCCTCCAGCCATGTGTATGCTGTTTCCCGTATTTTTTTCTATATTTTATTGTTACGAAGGCAGGAAGTAGCCATTTTAGTCAGTTTCCACTTTTATGTGCACGCATTTCGACCACATAAACGAGCGAAACGAGTCAACAGATCGCCGCATTTAGAAATTTTACCTTAAAGCTAAACGACAATTTGCAGGTACATAAGAACAGTGTATTGTTGTTGTTGTTGTGGCTCCAACAACTTGTGACTGGTGGCGATTGTGCTGGCTGTGCTAGACGACGACAACAACGACGACGACGAGTAAGACTATAGTCTTGTCCTAATAAATATGTCGCGCATAAAATTCACCGTTTTTATAGTGCAAGTTAGGCGAGCTACTATTACCATTGTATTTTTAGATTGCGTGCCTTTGCCATGTAGCAACATAGTTATATTTATGACATTTTAAATGTTGCATAATTTATCAAGGCGATGCTTTTACATGAATTGTAGAAGAGAGCAGTAGAGAAGAACCCTTTTCTTTTTGTGTGAAAGTTCATATAGCAAAACAGAGCAAAATTTATATTCGTTTCAATGTTGGGTTATTGTTTGGATCTATGTGTATATCGTTTTGCTGAAAATTCATTTTTTTCATAAATATTTAATAAATTTTCCACTTTTAATTAAATCTTTCTTCGCACACAAGGCACATCCTCACAATTAATACACATACATATAATTGTGTATTCATTGAATTTTATTTTGTTGTGGTGCTCACTTTAAAAGTATTTGCTTCGTCCAATTTTAGAGGCGTTTCTCCAAGAAAGTGTTTCGGTTTTTTTTTTCGCCTCCTGGCAATTATGTTTTCATGAAAATGATGCTAGTGAGTTACGCCGGGTTAAGTCTTCAAATTTGTACATATTAAACGAAAACAAAATGCCTTCGTAGGTAACATTGTCCTGTGTGTGTATGGGTTTGTGTCCTTTTCAAGGCCATAAATCTTTGGTCAATTTATATGTTGTTTGTTTATTTTTAGATTTATACTCATACTATACACCAACACACACAATCAGCACTCACAACTCACCACTCTACTTGTGGTGTGTTTAGTTGGTCATTTAAACAAATGTCAAGCTAAATCCCATTTCGGGAAGAAGGTGGAAGGTGGAAGTGCGCATATGATATAATATGCCCGTTCTGCTTCAGTATGCACATATGTGTGAATTTCTACTTCTATTTTCTCATAATCCATTCATAGACATTTGAATGCGTTAGCTTCAAAATAGGACTTAGGCGAAAGCCTGCTCTCCTATGTAGTCATACCTACATACGAGTACGATATGTGCAACTGTCTGGTGTTGCATGTTGTCGCATGTGGTAGAATTTATTCGGTATTCTCATGATAATGAAGTGAGCATCCAGGATTCAGCGCATACGTTCAAAAGATCCCGTTGCTGTTCGTCTATTGTGTCTTTCACTCTTTCTACTTTTTTGGAAGTTTTTTTTTTTTTTGTCAACCAACCATAATACTGTCACAAGCAGCATTATGTTGCTCTTATGCTCTATGTGGTCTATCGTTATTTTGTTGCGTTACAGCACTTGCCTATGAAAGGTAAGCAGTATATAAGGTGGTTACTTACCATTCAACCAGTCAGTCAGTCAGGCAGGCAGTCAGACGTAAGGCGTTGATAATACATAAATCTTGCATAGCATTTTACTGCTCTAGCAAAATGTTGTGGGAATATTTCAGTATGGTAATTTGTTGTTGTTGTTACTTTTTTTTGTTTGCTAGTTAAATCTTTAACCCGAAAAAAATATTTATGCGTGAAAACTTTTTGAATAATCAGCTACTTTTGAGCGTCTTGTTTGTTGTTTGATAAAGGCCTGAAAATTGTATATTAAAGAGTTGATGTTATAGGAGAAAGACGTGTGGATTGGGCATGACTATCGTTTTTTTTTTTTAGCACATATTTTAAATGCTCATTTAGACATTTTCTTGCTGTCTATTTTCTGATATATAAAAATTTATTTAAAAGAAAATATTTTGGCTCATAATTTTTAGCATAAAATATTGTTGAATTATGACTTCAATGAAAGAAAAGCTATCAAAGATTGAAAGCAGAAATGCTTGAAACAAATTTTAAAAATCTGATTTTCCTAATTTTGAAACTTATTTTCATAATTCTCAACTTAAATACCCTATACTATGACAAATAGACAAACATACTGATAAAAAAAGAAATACTCTTATGCTTGAGATAGCTCCAAAGCACAGTCGAGGACATATTTTGGTATGACAGGTACGAGTAATTTTCATCCGATTCTGTTCATTTTCGAACTTGTTCATACATAAGTAAAAAAATTCATCTCTTCGTGTGTGAAAATGTGAAAATCTCAATACCAAAGCATAAGTTTGTATAAGAAGTAGGCATAGTTTTTCTTCAATTGAGCCCATTTTTGAATATGTGTTTTAGTTAGTAAATAAAATTGTTTGTGTAAAGTTTCAGCCTGATAACTTTATGTTTTAATGAGCACAATGTTAAAAAACTTATTCAAAAGTATACTTTTGTATGGGTCTTCAGCGTAATTATAATCAGATTGCTCTAATTTCTTTTAAATGTTAATTCTATGAGTAAATTAACTCTTCATAGTAAGTCCTATTTCGAAAATTTGATGTTTTCGCTGCCAAAGTGTGAAAACAACCATTCAACAACATAGTTTCGTATAGGAAGTAGGCGTAGTTTTCATTCGATTTCATTGATTTTTGAACTATTTTATAGACTTATAAATATATTGATTTTTGTCGAGTTTTAATGCGATATCTTTACATTTTCGCTCACAATATAAGAAAACATCCATTCAACAACATACTTTTGTATGGGTGGTAGGAGTAGTTTTTGTCAGAATACACTTATTTTTCTAAGAATTAATTCTGTGATTAAAATATCATTATGTAGCAAATTTTAGCTCGATATCTTTTAATTTTCTTCCACAAAGAGTGAAAACACACATTCAATAGCATACTTTTGTATGGGAGGTGGGCGTAGTTTTAATTCGATTTCATCCATTTATGTGCTATACTATTTTTTGGTTAAAATAAGCATATATATTAATTTTTAGCTGAATTGCTTTATAATTACGACAATTATTGTGTTAAAAGTCGAAAAAACATATCAATTTTGTCTTCATCTAGCTAAGAAATAACTGAAAGGTCATCACGTAAACCTCACAAATGCAAAAGCATAATATTACTCAGTTATAACATCATGAAAATTTGCATATAAAAGTTGTTACAAAAAAATAATAGATCATTCCAGCTTACAGGATATGCCAAACTATGCACCTACTCCACTATGTATGGAGAAAAGGTAAAATAATTGAAGGGATAAAAGTTTAAAGTTTAAAGTGGCAATTTTTTACTTTTTTTTTTGTATATGTAGATATATCTTACATATTTAAAATGATTGTGTAAGGGTAGTTTCAGTTTTTTCGCCTTTAAAACTCTCCGTTTTGCAATTTATAATAATTATATTGAATTTTTCGTTGCTTCTTTGTATTATGATTTCTAACTTTAAACTTCTTTAAATGTTATGAGAATCCATGATCTAAGATCATCTTCCAATAGGATGCGAGACCAAGCATTCAGATTATACTTTACGCTTCTGGGCTCTCAATACCACCCAAATAACAGTTATTCAATTTAAGAGTCAAAAAAAAATAAAGATATCATCATACGAAATATCTGATTGTAGTTGTTTGGTTTTGTTTTTCTTAGAGCCTTATTTATACCAGTGGTCATACCATGTGAGTGGTCATACCATGCTTGATTCTGTATATCCAAGTGAAAAGCTAAAAAGAGAAACATTTTAAGCATTTAAGGATTTTGTTTTCCTCCATTTCGCTTTTACATAAATTGCCGACGAAATTATTACTACGAAAGTAATCGAATCAGTGCATTTCATTTGCCAACATGTCCTTTCCTCGAGGTGTTGTCTAAATTGTGGGTGTAAAAATCTCATTAAAAATTCCCATGAGTGATAAATATTATATCGCTAACAAGGACATAGATGTAGGAGACATCGACATCGGTATTGACATGAATATTGTCATCGACTTGAAGAAATTCTTTTTTTTTTTCATATTTCACCACCATGGCAACTCAAACAATTACCATCTTCGACCATGTCCTGTCCACGGTCTATGAAATTTCATTTAAAAAGCAATTATCTTGCTTTTATTCACAATATGTATATGACGACAATGTCAGCGACTAGCTAAATACCAACATAGTATATACGAGTGTGTGTGTGTGTGTGTGTGTGTTTAGTATGTTAACTGGCGTTGTACCCCATTCTCTCATTCTCGGATGTATGACTTGACCTGATAGCATACAAAATACTTTCATACTTTTTTTTTTTTTACAAATACATTGACTTTACTGTTGTAATGGCAATGTGTGTATTCGTATGTATGTATTTTCTTCATTTACATTCATGAGTATGAGATTGGCTCTATGTTGTACTCGTACTTGCTTGCTACCTATTTGGTGTGTCCTCGATTCTATTGCCTCTTTCAAGCAACTCAAGCATTATGTATAGGATGTATTGTATGTACCTATAATATTTTCATAAGATATGTCCAAAAATAATATATTGGAATATCACTTTTTTGTTTGTGCCGAATGTTGCTTTGAAAGCTCTTTGTGTGAAGCTTTTTTGTAAAGCTTTTTTGT
Source organism: Megamerina dolium (assembly GCA_963854835.1). NCBI lineage: Eukaryota > Metazoa > Arthropoda > Insecta > Diptera > Megamerinidae > Megamerina > Megamerina dolium. Next base: position 2,610,767 of record OY978525.1, read on the forward strand.
GAAGAAGTTCAATTTGAGAGCTTTTGGTCGCCATTTTTCTCTAACAAACTACTTTCCGAGAAAACTTTTTTAAACGTAAAGCTTTTGTGAAAGCTCTTCTTAAAATAAAAGCTTTTGTGAAAGCTCTTTTAAAAAAAGCTTTTAATTTCAAGAATCTTTAGAATATCCACTAGAAAGATATGAATAACTGTTTCTCTAGGCAAAAAAAAGGTATGCAAAAAAAAGTTTAGATATCCAATAATTAGTAAAATTAGATTAACTCAGTGTTTAGCACTTTCAATTTCTGTGCATAATATCCTCTATTAATCTAGATGTCAATTGGTTCGACCCAATAGCCAATTTTTTAATTCAAAAATAACATTTTTTATTCGTCAAATTTTTCTAAAAGCTAAAAGTCAAAGCTTTTTAGAAACTCTGCGACAAAGCTCAGAAAAAGTGATGTCGCAAGAGTTTTGCCATTAGGAATCGGCTAAAATAAGTAGGTCGCTTCTAATACTGACCAAAATTTAAGAAAAGCTTGGTCAAAGAGCCGCAATGAAAAAATCTTCTAAAGAAAGCTCTGGGAAAAAGTTACCAAAAAAGTTACCAAAATAACACATATATTACCAGTAATTGTGAAATTTTTATTTTTCTTCGCAAAAAAACATTCATGCAAATTTTCAGCACATATATTTTTTGAAAATCACATACATTTTTTTCAACATATCTGATATATCTACATACATAGAACATATCTAATATACATGGCACACTACTAAATATAATGCAGTCAGCTACATATTAGACTAATTCCGCCTCCGGTTGTGCTACTATTGCTGCTGCTGCTACTGCTGCTGCTGTTGCTCCAGTCATCAGCCATGAGCCACACGTTGTTTTGTGGCTTTTATTATGGCTACTCTTGTGGCGCTGGTAGTAGTGGTAGTGGTTCTGGTGATGATGATGATAATGATGATGATGATGATGATGATGATGATGATGGTGATGATGGTGATGTTGGTGGCGTCAGTCACAACAGCAGCTATTATTGGTGTTCTCATTTATTGTTGTTGTTCTTATTGTTGTTGTTGTTGTTGTTAAATATATATGAACGTACATTATATACGTTATGGATATGCTACGGGCGATAAGAAAAATGACATTTTTATATGATGCATAAATTTTCAAGGCGCGCGCTTATTTCATAGCTGCTATATAATAGCTCGCAAATAATATTCGCCACCACTATTGTTGTTGGATTTTTTATGGTGCTGCATTTTTGCCATAATTTTGCTGAGTGGGTGATAAACATCATCATCATCATCATCATCATCATTATCATTATCAGCATATGCATGAATATATGTATATGTATACCACAGCACTATGGCATCACTGGTTTCATGTGTTAAACACATCAACGGCAGCAATAGTAGAACATGTATGCCATGCTTTTCACATTTCTCAATTTCATCATATTTTTATGCGAATATGTGTGTTTTATGATGTATGTTCATGCTGCTGCTACTGCTGCTGCTACTACTACTATTGCTTTGTCTTTTTATTATTATTCGGAGTAAAACTTATGGCAACGGATGTCCATTTGTTCGTAGCATTGTCATTGGTTTATTGTTTTTATTTTTATTTTTTTTTTTTTGAGGTTAATAGAGGATTTTGTGTGTGTATGTGTATTTAAACTTAACACACACAATAATAAAAAAACCAATGTTTACGACAAAATTACAACATTGCAGTTGTTACGCATTTCCGGTTTCGTATTTTTCGTTTGTTTGTTTGTTTTTCCTACATATTTCTCTGTTGAAACTTTTACAGAAGAAATTGTGATTATTGATTCTTCCTGTTGAATTTTTTTTTATTTTGCATATTTATGTTACGCTTCTTCCTACTGCTTCCTTCAATATTGCTGATGCTTGTCGCTTAGTCACATTGTCATCAGCATGATTCTGTCATCATAGCAATTTTTTTTTTCTTTTTTCATTTTCAGCCGGAAGCATAATCTCTTTTAATTGGAGCATCACAACATATTCATCGTACATTATGCATATGCCATGTCCTTCCATATTACGAATATATATATATAATATTTCATCACATTCTTGTACAAATATTATCATTCTCTTGTGGCACAATTCAACATAAACACACACAGGCAAATACACACAGAGAAACACAACCATAGTCCATAGTCAAAGAGACTGCCTCCTGCAATATATGGCACAATATGTTGGTCAACAGCATCAGAGTATTGCAGTAGCATGATTCGTTTGAATATATACTATATATTTTTTATTACTGAAAACTCATTAAAGATACATGTATGTATACATGTATATATACATGTATACAGTACCAGTAAAAAGATGAGATGAAATACGATGTGATGTATTGTGATTTGCATTAAAATTCAAATTGAGAAATTTCATCTTGCAAGGAGGTATATATCTTTTTTTTTTGCTTCTTCTTCTTCGCGATTATCATTTTATTCTGCATATTATTATTATTATTATGCATACATACAGCTATTAATGTGATTTATTATTATCATTATTTGGTGTGCTCTGATTTTGTTTTTTTTTTGTGCGATATTGTTCATAAAAGTTGTTGTTGTTGTTGTTGATTTTTCAAATTTTCTTATTATAATCAACACTTAAGAAGTCAAGGCTATATATTATTTATACTGCCATTTATAACGCCAGCAACGGCATAATTACAGACCAATCGAGCTGAAAATTTGAATAGAAGATTTTTATCACCAATGAAAATTGTAGTTGATGAATGAGCGAAATCTAATAAAGATTATGAGTATTTTCACAATTTGGAAGCGAAAATGTATGAATATTGAGATGAAACTAAGCATACAGGGTTAGATTGGTCACAGAATAAATATATTTGGAAATATGTGTAATCGGCAGAAAACTACAGTTAGCTGCCATACAAATATATATTGTTGAATCTCTCTTTTTCATATTTTTCGTACAAAATTATCGAATTTTTAAGCTGAAAATCAGCACAGAAAAAGATTCTGACCACAGAATGAATATATTAAAAAATAAGGGTAACCGAATGACACACACACGCCTACCCACCACACAATAGACGTTTGTTAAAAATATGTTTTCACATTTTATGCAAGAAAATAAAGAGCTACCGAGCTCAAACTTGGCGTGTGAAGTTAATTGAAATATGGAAAGGATATGTTAGAAGATGGGATGAATCGAGTGAAATCTACGCCTATCTCCCATACAAAAGTATGCTATGAAATGTATGTTTTCACACTTTATGCATGAAAATATAAAGTTATCACATTAAAAATCGATAGCTAAAGTTAATTTTGCAAGTAAATGAACGTATTAAAGAATGGGCGAAATCAGATGAAAACTACGCCTACCTCCCATACAAAAATATGTTGTTTAATGTATATTTCTGAACATTACAATAAAATCTATGAAGATATTGAACTAAAATTCAGCACATAAAGTTATTTTGATACGAAGAGTGATGAAAAATCGCTAAAAAATTATCGAAGTCAGATAAAAACTACACCTACCTCCCATACAACATTAAGCTTTCGTATGCATGTTTTCACACTTTTTTTTGGGCGAAAATATAAAGTTATAAAACTTAAACTCAACACATACAATATTATTTACTAATTAATAGAAATTTTTGAAAATAAACATAATTCGATAAAAACCACACCTACCTTCTATACAAACTTTTGTTTTCATAGGCAATTTTTAACAATTTTTTTGATGAAAATATAAACGCAATAAGCTGAAACTTGGTGTGAATGATTATATTTGCAAATGAAATGACAAGTTCGAAAATGAAGAAAATCGAATGAAAACAACACTTACCTGCCATACAACAATATGCTGTCGACTGTACTTTGCATAAGAAGACATAAAATTATAGGTACTAAAATGCGACACATACAATTAATTTGATCAATTTGCGCGTATATTTGAAAATAGGCACAATCGTATAAAAACAACGCCTCAACTGCTACATAGTTTTGCCATTCTGCCTGCACTTGCTTGACATTAATTCTACTATATTCTCAAATATGCCACTGGCATCCTTTTCCCCCCTATCTACACACTTCATAGCAGTTTTTTACTATTAAAAACTTTATCATTTGAAATCATAATTTTAACACCTTTCTCCATATAACGTTAATACTAAATCAATCAATGGCGAAACTCCACCAAATGAACTCTCTGTCATTAAAATCTGATTTAAATTTTGTGTTAATTAACCCAATACCACAGAATAACTAATAATTAACATAATGGCAATATGTCAGCTATTCTTAGTTGCTTTCTTACCCACGCATACACACACACACACACACACAGTCACACCCACACATACAGAGCATAAAATCCATATGAAATGAGTTGACATAAAATGTCAACTTTATGTCAAAAAGTTTACATGCCACTTGAAAATTAACAAACCGCAAGTTTTCTTTAACGTACGATACGAGTATGTATGTATGCATATAGCTGCGACTACAATGTATTTAGTGTAGGTGTAGATAGTGGTACTACCTACCAATGCTAGCTTACAATTTATACGTCCTCTTTTGTTGCTTGATGGTTGCATTAAAAATTTATATTATTATGGCTGGTCGTGTGATTGTGGTTGTATACAAACATCTGTACGTGTGCTGTATGTGTTTTTTGTTTTTTTTTTTTGAAATTTCTCTTTCTTATTATAAATGCACGTAGTACAATGCCTAAAAGTATGCATAAGTAACAATTATTTTAAAGTGTACTATACACTACACCTACACATAGTACATACATATATAGCTGTTGTAATTGTCCACCTTCTCTGCCTAACATCATAGGCTTAGTTATGTGCTAGCTTCTTTGAAAATCATGACATGACAGCTCGTCTGCACAACGATTTTACAACGACTCTTTGTCACCTTCTACCTTTACCTTACATACGATATATTGTACATATACTCGTACCTTGTTGATGGTTCTTTGTGCTATACAAACTCATTATTTTGTTTCATCATAATATGCTCTGAGAGCTGTTTTCCCTTCCCGTCAAACCCCTCCCTCCAGCATATCACATTTAATATCATATGCCGCTTTTGTGGAATTGCATTTAATTGTGTGCAATGTTCATGAGCCTGGAAGTAGGCTTCAGTATAAGAAACATTACCCACCAATGTTTTGTATATAGAATATGTTGCTCATTAGCAAAACTCTGATACAGAAACTACTATCAAATATGTAGTAGGTAGTTACATGTAAAAAAATGGTCTCTATGAATATGTCAGTGAAAAGAAAACATAATTTGTTCCACTGTGCTTATTGTGTGCTTCAAAGGAGGTACTTTTTACCTTTTCGAAAGCATAAAAATAAAATGAAATGAAAAGAAAATGGTTGCTTCCTTTCTATTGTGTATGCGGGTGTTGTTGTTCTTGTGTGGGTGTGTGTGTGTGTTTTTTTTTTGTCTCACAAAATAATTAACACAAAATCTTTCATATTCTATATATATTTTTTTATCACTTCATATGCTCAAATGCTCAGTGAGAAAATGGCAGCAATGGTAGGGCAAGAGGTTAGCAACATTACATAGAAAAGCGATCAAATAATAGAAAAAAATTCTAAATTTTACCTATTTAACTATTCGCTTATTAGGTAATTCATAAATGAATTCATTTTTATTTCATTTAATTATTTAATTTCATTTTTTTATTCCAAATATCACCAAAGAATTCTTCAAGCATCAGCATTTCCTACTGGGTACCATTGTCATTTTCCTTAAATGTTGATGCATGTTAGGTGCATTTTTATACATTCTTCTCTTCTTGTACTTGTACTTGTATATAATTTCACTTACTAAGACAACATATCCTCGACATACTTATTTGTACTAGGACCGGACAGTACAACAACGGAAGCAAAGGGCAAAGGAATTATGTAGAAAAAAAAAACAAATTGTTTGAAAGAAAGAGAAATTTCATGAATATATCAACTAAACAAGAACTAAACCTTAAACACATATGTGACTAAGGTAAAGAATAATGGTACAAGCGGATAAAATAAGAATTCATTTCTATGCAACGTGTAATGAGTGAAGTGCTTGTTGTAAATGAGTATGAGTACTATGAAATACCTACTCATTACTACTCATAGCAATGGCAAAATAATTGCAAATGAATGTAATCTTAATTGGTAGAGGTGTTGCGTCAGCTTTTGTACTTACATCGTACTTACACATGGCATCTACGTAGCCTATAGTTTTATTTAATCTAAAAAATTCAAATGAAAAAGTAAAATAGTCTTTGCTGCTGTTGCTGAAATTAATAGTAGAAACTATGAAATGCTTAATAAAATATTGTAATTTGAAAGTGAATAGTTCCCATTGTTAGAGAAAGGACTATTATTTGTCTAAAATATACTTACTTACTTATGTGGCCATAACAACCGAATATCGATTTAGGCCGAAAATAACATGCTTCGCCAGCCATCTCTGTTCTTCGCTAGCTGGCGCCAGTTAGAAATTCCAAGCGCCGTCAGGTTCTCCAGTACTTGGTCTTTCCACCGGAGGTTTGGTCTTCCTCTTTTGCGTCGTCCTCCAGCGGGTTCCGAATATAACACCTTCTTAGCTGGAGCGTGTTCTTCCATTCGCTCGACATGACCTAGCCAGCGCAGCCGCTGGATTTTGATGCGCTTTACTATGTCAATATCGGCATACAGCTCGTACAGCTCATGGTTGTACCTTATTCGGTACTCGCCACCAACGCAAATAGGTCCAAAGATCTTGCGTAGGACTTTTCTCTCGAAAACTCCAAGTATTCGCTCATCCGAGGTGGAAATTGTCCAGGCTTCAGCGCCATATGTTAGGACAGGCATGATGAGAGACTTGTAGAGTGTAGTTTTCGTTCTTCGAGAGAGGGCTCGACTTCTCAATTGCTTACTCAGCCCAAAGTAACACCTGTTAGCAAGAGTTATCCTACGCATGATCTCCAAGCTGACGTCATTACTGCTGTTAATGCTGGTTCCAAGATAGACAAAGTCCCTTACTACTTCAAAAGCGTAGTTGTCAACAGTGACGTGCTGTCCAAGACGCCGGGAATCTTTGTTTGTTGACACTAGATACTTCGTCTTGCCCTCGTTCACCGTGAGACCCATCCGACGCGACTCTCTTTCCAACTCCGAGAATGCTGCACTGACTGCTCGCGTGTTCATGCCGATTATGTCAATATCGTCGGCATACGCTAACAGCATGACACTTTTGTTGAAGATAGTGCCATTATGTCGTAGATCAGCAGCTCGTATTATTTTCTCCATAATAAGATTGAAGAAGTCGCACGATAACGAATCACCTTGTCTGAAACCCCGTTCGGTATTAAACGGTGCGGAGAGGTCCTTCCCAATTTTCACTGCACAACGGGAGTTATGCAGTGTCATTCTACAAAGTCGAATGAGCTTTGCAGGAATACCGAACTCAGACATTGTTGCGTAGAGGTAATCCCTTACCGGACTGTCGAAAGCGGCTTTATAATCAACAAATAGGTGGTGTGTGTCGATCTGGTTTTCTTGGGTCTTCTCCAGGATTTGGCGCAGTGTGAAAATCTGGTCGATGGTGGATTTACCAGGTCTGAAGCCACACTGAGCAACCAATCAGGTTGCTGAGCATAGGCTTCAATCTTTCACAGAGTACGCTCGATAGAACCTTGTACGCGATGCTCAGGAGACTTATTCCACGGTAGTTGGCGCAAATTGTGGGGTCTCCTTTTTTATGTACAGGACAGAGAACACTGAGCCTCCAATCATCAGGCATGCTTTCATCCGACCATATTCTGCTTATGAGCTGGTGCATGCGGGTGAGCAGCTCATCGCCTCCGGTCTTAAACAACTCGGCAGGCAGGCCATCAGCACCTGCAGCTTTGTTGTTCTTCAGCCTTAAAATGGCCGTTTCAACCTCGTCATAGTCGGGTGGTGGAACATCAACACCATCATCTGTAATTGGGGTTATCGGGCATTCTCCTCCACTGGCGGAATTGTTCGTAGCATCGCCATTCAGTAACGTGGAGAAGTGTTCCCTCCATAGGCTCACTCTGGACATCCGTAACCAGATTCCCATTTCCATCACGACAAGAAGAGGCTCCGGGATTTAAACCTCCACTCAGGCGCTTGATCTTTTCAAAGAATTTTCGAGTCTCATTCTTGTCGGTACACATCTCTATCTCCTCACACTCGCGTCTTTCCAACTCCCTCTTCTTGCGCCTGAAAAGACGTCTCTCTGCACTCCTTTTCTCTCTATACCGCTCCTTAACAGCTCGCGTTACGCCTGCACGCAGGGTTTTTCTGTAGGCGGCGTCTTTCTCTGCGGTAGCATCGCGACACTCCTGATCATACCACTCATTCCTCAGAGGCCGGTAGTAACCGATTACCTCCTCGGCAGCAGTAGTCATGGAGTGGGATATATGTGTCCACCGTGCGCATGTATCATCAAGTGGGGGAGTGTTCTGCATAAGCAGATCCGATAGTCGAGTGGAAAATGCATCTGCTGTCTCTGGTGATCGCAGCTTACTGACGTCGAGCTTTCTCTGTGTGGGACTTCTCTTGTTATTTGCGACACATAGGCGTGTGCTCACAAAATCACTACTTTTTGTTTTCTTCCATTTTGTATGGAAACCCCTTGAAGGATCAAAAATAAAGAGCTAATATGTATATTCAGAAGAAATGTGTAGATTAGGTTATATGGCTGCCTTATCTCTGAGAGGACACACTTAGGCCAGAAAGGCCCATTGTGATACCACCGAGCTTCTCTTCCAATACTACTGTGCGTGTTGAATTTGGACAACATTAGAAGGGGCCTACTTATATTAGCCGGTTCCGAACGGCAGAACCCTTGTGACATCACTTTAACTTAGTTTTATCACAGGGCTCTTTTAGGAAGCATTTTTTGGGAAATTGTTACTGATGGAAAAATTGCCAATTCTTGCCGACAGGTGGGTACCGTTCGAAAGAAAAAGCTTTTCGATATCAAATTTTGTTGTTTCAGCCGGGGATTGAACCCACGACCCCGGAAAATCAGATCAGATCAGAAATAAATGTGTAAGAATGAAAATAATTATGGATCAATGATATATTAAGTCTCGGTAAGGGTATCTAATAGCCTAGACAGACGGCAGCGTTAATCCGGATTGCCGGCGCACTTAATCCGAATAAAATATTAACCTGACAAACGGCAGTATTGCGGATTAACTAAACGGCTGATTGCTGTTTTATTAGGTCTGCTCACTTACATTACTATCACTCTCAATTTCTGTCATCTGTCACTCTCGATATGAGAAAATCTACAAGAAGTACGTGAACTGAAAACTATCAGAAACTTGTAAATTGACATTCACAGTTCGTAATTGACAGCTGGATTTATTTGTTCGGCAACGCTTTTCATGTTGAAAACTGTTAACAATTGTTGAAAGTTTTTTATAAGCGAACACACCTAATATTTTGTAAAATGGATCGATAAAAATTCACAATAGATGATTTTCAGCAGTGTTGCCATCGCAAATTGATCTAATCCTCTTTTATTTTGAGAATTAACTCATAGAGTTAATGCGGATTAATTCGAATTAACTCGGTAATCCGGAATTAGGCTGCCGTCTATCTAGGCCATAAGCAAGCGGTGTGAACCAATTTTATAGAAAAATCTCCTCAAAAGATGGTTTTAGGGGGTAAGAATATTCCAAGTTAAATATTCAGTATGAAAAACAAATGTTCGCCGGCCTTACATTTTTTTGTCCTGAAGGCGATTCTCAGTTATTAAGCTAATTACTGATTCTCTGATATTTTTATACATTTAGGAAAAATGTTGAGGTGAAAAAAATTAATTAAGGTTGGTCTTAAACCTGACCTCTCTTGGGGTACACTTACGACAGTGGAATTGAATTTAATGTCAAATTTGTAACGTAGTCCCTTATGGGACAGAGAAAGGGAGTAGGCGCTTTCCGACAAAATTTCAATGAGAAAAATCATATTGGGGGTCTGTTAAACCTTATCCCACATTGGAATTCTTGGGACAGTGGAATTGAATTCAATGTCAAATTTGTAAGGTAGTCCCTTATGCGACAGAGAAAGGAAGTGAGCGCTTTTCGACAAAATTTCAATGAGAAATATCGTATTGGGGGTTTGTTAAACCTCACCCCACTTGGGGTATCCTTGGAACAGTGGAATTGAATTTAATGTCAAATTTGTAAGGTAATCCCTTATGGGACAGAGAAAGGGAGTAAGCGCTTTTCGAAATGTTAATGATAAAAATCATATTGGGGGTCTGTTAAACCTTACTTAACTTGGGACATTCTTGGGTCAGTGGAGTGGAATTTAATGTCAAATTTTTTTAGGTAGTCTCTTATGGTACAAAGAAAAGGAGTAAGCGCTTTTCGACAAAATTTCAATGAGATAAATCGTATTGGGGGTCTGTTAAACCTTACCTCACTCGGGGTATACTAGGGGAATTGAATTTAATGTCAAATTTGTAAGGTAGTCCCTTATGCGACAGAGAAAGGAAGTAAGCGTGTTACGACAAAATTTCAATGAGAAAAATCGTACTTGTATTGGGGGTCTGTTAAATATTTCTATTTTCTATTTTTTGCAAAGAAATAAAAGTTATTTGTTAGTATTTCTTTTTCTCGCATTTAATATAGAAATTCCATTTGAATTCCAATATAACAAGAAAATATGTTTATGCATCTTATTTGAGTTTAATTTTCAATTTTATTTACTGATAGCATCTCCTTCAGCATGACAATATGTAAATCTCATTTAATATCACTTTCGTTATAAAATCTTACCCTTTTAAGTGGATATTGTTAAAGTTTACCTCTTATAAGTGGAATTAATTTCCTTCTTGTAGTTATAATTTGAAAGTTTCTGTGAAGTAATATTTAAACTTGATGTAAGAGTAAATGGAAAGTTGGCAGGAGGAGGAGGAAAGGCCGGTCTCTTTAAATTCCACTTATTCATATTTGAATACATTTGAAACAAGCAATTTGTATCGGGCACGCTATTACAAGCATAAGTATACCAATAAGCGATTACATATTTTTATATATTTAAGAGTGGTCCTAGTTCTATTGAAAAATGTATGTAGATGATTTGATTCCTATTTTCAAAGAGGTATGCAAAATCAAATGTCATTAGGCCTACTCTAATATACCTTTTTTTTTAATTTATTTGTATTATACATTAACATTCCATTGATCATTTTCAATTGTTAATTTGCCATTTAGAACATTTATGTATAATGATAAAAAATAAAATAAAATAAAATAAAAATATCAAAAAACATATAAAGACAAAATGAAATAATGAACTATTGAGAGAATACTGAATACTGACAAAATGAAATAATGAACTATTGAGAGAATACTGAATTGATTACAAAACGATAACTAATGCAATATGAGCACAACATGAGGGTATGGAAAAAAGAAAACAACAACAAAAATGAAAAAAGAACTATAAAAGGAAACTAATAGTAGAGATGCTATATTTTCATGGAAATGGAATCATTGAAGTGCTGGCTTACATACGAACGTACATACGAATAAATGACAAAGATAAAAGTTCAAATTTTCATTTGAACTCAATTAAAGCAATTTATGAGTAAATTATATATTTGTTTTTGTTTTTTTTTTTTCTTCATTTCGTTTTATTTTTTACTTTGACAATGCTACTGAACATACTTACGTCAATATGTACATATATCTCTACGCAATAATAAGTGCCAAGTATGATATGTATGCAAGTGTATATGATGACAACGATAATGGAAACGGTGATTGTAAATTACATTGATGAACTGAGAAATGATGAAAAAAAATTAATTATCTAGCTAGCATATATACATTAGGATGAGGATGTTAAATTGTCAGAGAGTAAAAAATTTTCCAATCGTATGCACTGTGATCAAATCATCGACTTGAAATATATTTGACGTCTTCAAAATAGCACACAAATAGCACGAAGAGTTAAAATTTATACTAATTTCATATTTTCCACTATTTTTTGTCCAATCATCCAAAATGTTGACCCATCCTAATAAGCAACACACACAATTGTGTATTCATATCTGTATATGATGAGATGAGCATAGACAACAACGAGATCATAATGACAAACAAGAATATGATAAAGTTAATGAACTATAAAATATAATAAAATGAAAAATGAGTCATTTCATTCAATTGAATTTGCATGTCATCATTTCTAGTTTCTAATTAATGCGCTGTTCTAATTCATATTATTATAGCATACGTCTTCAATATACGTACTCGTATGTATATGTAGTATGGATTCGTATGGAATAATGACTTCACTAAAATGTTGATTTATGCACTAAACATGGAGATTATAAATACTTTCACTTTTAAAGAAAATATATTATGACGATGCCATTGAATGGATCTAAATTAGAATTTTGTATGAATGTTATATCAAATAGTGGGCGTGATGCGCCTATTTTTCACTAATAAATTTACCACTAAAATATAAATTCGCATACTAAACAAAAAACCCGCTGAACCAAAAATAATAATGCCATTGAGTGAACCAAAACTAGAATTTTGTATGGGAGGTATGTGAAATAGTAGGCATGGTTCGTTTAAATTTTTGCTAAACTTTTAATCACTAAAATATATACCAACACACAAAATATGGCTGTTTAAGAATTATTTTTAAAATTAATATAGCGACATTTGCGAGCGCATCACAATAGTGACTTTGTATGGGAGCTATATGAAATAGTGGGCGTGGTTCATTAATTTTTCAGTAACTCTTAAACAATATAAATATAAACTTGTATACCATATATGAATGTCATATAATCATTTTTAGCTTGAGTATACCAATATAAATAAGCAAGTTATTTTAACAACTCTAAGTGGGAGCTATATAAAATAGTGGGCGTGGCACGCTAATTTTTTGGTAAATTTTAAAATACTAAAATACAGTTACACATAATAAATATCACGGTCTCATCAGTATTTTTAAGAGGAATATAATGACATTATTTAGCCGATCATACTAGTGACTTTGTATGGGAGCTATATGAAATAGTGGGCGTGGTTCATTGATTTTTCAGCATCCACTAAAAAATATAAATATAAACTTAGGCACCACATATGCATGTCATATATTCATTTTTAGCTTGAGTATACCAATATGAATGAGTAAGTTATTTTAACGACCATATATTGGAGCTATATAAAATAGGGGGCGTAGCACGCTAATTTTTTGGTTAACTTTAAAATGCTAAAATATAATCACACAGAATAAACATCACGGTCTCATCAGTATTTTTAAGGGGAATATAATGACATTATTTAGCCGATCATACTAGTGACTTTGTATGGGAGCTATATGAAATAGTGGGCGTGGCACATTCATTTTTCGCATAATTATTACACTTGAAAGTAGTTATTGATTTACCAAATATTGCTGTTATAGATGACATATAGTAAAAGTTATGGTGATGCAATTTGCATAAACAATTCTGAAGTTAGTTCATTTTGTTGCTCCTTGTAAGAATGACACTTAATTGATCATAACTATTTTAACTGGAATATGTACTTCTTTCATCACAGATACTTTGTACCAAATTTCGTCTAAATATTTTAATATTACTTCATATAAACATGCAAACCAATGACAGGTCACAGGCTGATAGACAAATTAGCGCATATATCTAAATCGACTATTCGAGCGACACTGATCCAAAATATATGTACTTTTCTATAGCTCTCATGACAATAATTATTATTTATAAAAAAAAAAAATTGAATAGAAATCACTTAAATCTTCAGAATGCATAGCATACAATATTCGAATTCAAATAAACTATTCAAATGCCATTCTACTCTATTGATGCCTTTTGCTGTCCTATACATATATTATACCACAAATATGTCATGTTTTTTATTTCATCACACATTGAAGTAGAAGAGAAAAACAACAACAATAATCAACAACAAAAGCAAACCAATAATGAAACAACTCTTATGTAGCTGCAAATGAATTGAATTCAACAACATTTGATGATCATCATTGGCATTATGATGATGAAGTTGAACTAATGAATGAGGAATGAATTTAAAAGAAAGAAAACAACAACAACAACAACAATAAATAGAAATAAGTCGAATTTAAATGAAATCAAATTGAAAGCAGATGACTTTTTAAACATATGGTTTTTTCGATTGTGGTTCTTCTATTCTGTTTGGTATCATTACTTCTGCCGCATGCTATGGCAAGGGGTGCTAAATATTGCTATTGTACTATATATATACGATTGCTTAGATTGACACTTTGCATTGTTTATTGTCAAGTGGTATATACATACGTATATTCATATGTGTTTATAGTATAGATTGCACTTAAATTATATTGGCATATTATATATGTATGACTTGAAGTGATGACAATGATAAAGAGACCATCATTCAAAGTAAAGTATGTATATGCGACGCCTCATAATATGCAATAAAATAATGATTATCGGATGGAATGTCATAGAATGGGGCATAGAATGGTTCATATAATGTGAAAAGTAGCATTATTTTTATTGATCTACCTACATGCACACATTTATATTCGCTCACTGATGATCTCATGCGTGTAATCACCATTACCGTTTTCATTGCCAGTGGCATTATCATCATAATAATTATGTATACGCTTCAAGGAAGACAGTATTCTTTTTATCATCATCTCCCGCCTATGTCCCCTTTATCTCAATCTTATACTCATTTCGTATGTGTGTCTCTCTTGCTTGCTACAAAGTTACTTTCCGCCGTCACCAAAAAAACAGCAAAAAAAAAATATGTTGTGCCACCATTTTTAACGGTTTTTAATTTTGCTATTTATTTGCAAAAAATTTGTATGCTTTTTTATAACAACCTCATTTGTGTGTGTGTGTGTGCAAGCGTTTACATGTTAATATGCTTCGTCACCCTCGTGACTACCATGACTACCACATAGTGCTGTGATGGCAAAACCACAGCCACAGGGAGAAAGACCGAAACATATACATTACAGTATTAGGGTGTAACGAATTTTAGTTCTGAAAAATTGCTATTCAAATATTGAAATATTATGCCTAGGAATAAAAATCCTTAGGGATTTTTATTTGTTGATTTTCAGATGGATTTAATATCATTTTATACCGGAGCTTCTCGAATGACTAACGATAGCGATAAAGCATCTTCACAAAAAATGTTGAATAGTAAAAATTATTGGGGTTCATCATACATTTCACAATTCTAACGGCAGTTTTAGGGCAATTATGGGGTTAATTGTCGATTTTTAGATTCACTTTGTTAGCAAGTTTCTCTAAAGAGTATAGAATGTATAGAAAAAATGTTAAGTATTTAAAATTAAAGGAGATTGGGCATACATTTGAATGCTCTGACGCCAGTTTTCAAACAATCATGTGGTTATTTGCCGACTTTGAGTTGAATTTTGTATGAAAGCCTCCCTAGAAAGTGAAGATAAGGGGTAGCTATGTTCAGCAAAAATGTTAAGTGGTAAAAACTAGTGCGAGTATGTCGTACATTATACTCCTCTAACAACACCCTGAAAGCAGTAGGAGCGTACTTTATAAAAAAAATACGTCAATTTCGTAGGCAAGCTCCAATAATAGGCAGAGATAGGAGGTTAAAATGTTAACAAAGAAAAATTAATTGTATTTGGTTCTATATTTTAATCCTGTAAGAGTATCCTGGCAGCAGTGGTAGCGTCATTTATTAAAAACTACGTCAAATTCGTTGAGGAGCACCTCTAATGCGAAGAGATGGTGGATAAGAAATACGTTGAGAAAAAAGTTGAGCGAAAAAAATTACTAGTAATGGGTCTGTCTTCATGGTGAGACCATCGTAATAGAGTCAAGCCAATCCCAAATTTGAATTCAGCACTCGCAAATAAGTATAAAAATAATTATCTCGTCTGCAGGATAGAACTATTTTTTTTAAAGTGGATGTGCAATTTGAAGAAATCAAAGCCAAAAGAACACAAGCGACAATAAAAAACGGGTATAAATATATATTAGTCGCACGGTTAGAAAATTTTCACTCAATGCATTATAATTCTCAATTACATTTTCATTTCAATTATTTGACTAAATATCTCTTATTTCAATATATTTCATACAGATGTATTAGAAAAACGTTTTTTAGTAAATCAAAAACAATTAAACTTTAAGATTTTACGCTTTTTGGACAGATGGACCCACTCTAATAGAGATTTTATTTATTTAAAAAATTTTTCGCCAAAAAGTATGATAATTTATCGATATTTTAATTTTTTTATTTAATAAAAAAAAAAAAAATTTTGAATTTCATTCGAATGCCATTTCTTTTAAATTCCTTACACCCTAACCTAAGATCAACTAACGGTATGAGTATATGTAACTTTGAAGTAGAAACAGAATAATTGCATTTTATCAAAGATGGACCCATATTGCAAGTGTAGCAAATAATAGCAGACATAAAGAGATAGAATCTTATACGACCCAACTCCTGCTTTACTTTCATGCAAGCCACCAAATATGAAAAAGAAAAAAAAAATCACCTTCTCGTTAAAAAACCGCCAAAAACATTAAATTGCGATGTATTTATGTGTGTGTGTGTGTTTTTTTTTTACCAAAGCGTAGAGCTGTAAAAAGTCATAAAATTAGAACACCAAAGAGGCGCCAACCAACAAAAAACAACAGCATGCTGGCAAGCAGCATCAACCCAGCGACAATCTTTTTGAAGAAAAAGCAAAGAAGAAAAACAACACAAGCCAAAACAAACCATAACGAATGTAACATATGAGACACCATTTAAATTTGACGCCATTAACATTACTACTTTGTTGTCGTTGTTGTTGTTGTTGGTACTATACTCATATTCATACCATCTATTACTGCTCGTACTATGTAGGTACATGCTACTACCATACTACTATTGTTGAGGTTAATGTAGCTACTTACGTTTATGTGCTTCGCTCTAACAATATTGCATATGCGACAACGATGACTCTGTTTTGTATGTAGATGTGCACCCTCCCAGCACAAGCAATGTAAATCTACTTCAGAAGGTATCTTCTTCTTAAAATATATGCATATATGTACCTAGAAGTAGGCATATATGAGTACACATTTGCATATGCTACGTTGACAAAATTGTATTCATTTAAGTTGAGATATATGTCAGTATGTACCTATACCACCAAGAAGATGAAACGTTTATGTTTTGTTTTTTTTTTTCGGAAAGGTAATAATAAAGTGGGCACATGCTAAAGTTGATATCTTCTTATTTTATTACCCACTCATAATACAAGCATGCATATCAAATACCTTTTAATGAGCCCGATAATAAAGCGAAACGTACAAATTACCTTGCCGAAAAAAAATAATACCAAATTATTACAAAGGCAAAATTCTTCCCATGTAGAATACATATATCTAATATATGAGAGAGAGAGAGAGGGTAAACATAATGGATATATTATATATATTCATATATACGCTATGGCGGCATAGGTACACAATACCAGCATATAGCGTATAGTCGATTAGAGAAAAAGTATTGAATCTCTGTTCTCAATTCAGCTTAAATGATTTTTTCATCATAACTTTATTATTTGATGGTCAATCTGCAAATATTATATATCATTGAAAATGTCTCGATAGGCACTAGATTTCCTTCTCACACATCATAGACCTGTGAGCTCAGATTCAGTTAGTCCATTCAAAAACTCAGAGTTGTACCACCTTAACTTGCAATTTTTTACTCATCAAATTAAAGTCCATCAAAATTCTTGAAACTTTTGCCTTTAAAGTGTTTTTGTAAATTCATAAATAACAATTCTACAGCACATCAAAATTTTAGTTCAAATTGCATGAAAATAAATATTATCGCATGATATAAAAAATAATATTCACTATCGCCACATGTGACTAATTTGGGTTATAATTTGAAACTGCTATAGAATGGTTGTTTATCAAACTAATGAAACACTTTAAAGGCAAAAGTTGCAAAAATTCAAAAAAGCTTTAATTTCATGAATCAATGAAAACAAATTAGAGTGATTCAGCACGTAGTTACTGAATCCATTAATCGAATTTGATCTTATACGGCAATAATATCTAAGGAGTAAATATAGTGATTGAGGAAACATTTCCAATAATATATAGAAGTTGCAAATTGGCCATGAAATGGGTAAGTTACAATGAAAAATTCGCTTTCAATATATTATTTCAATTAAGAGATGAATATTTAAAAATTTTCTCATCAATCCATCTTAATGTGGTTTAATCTTTTAATAAATTATACTAGATTTAATTATAAACAAATACATTTCAGTATTAAAAATTATATTTGTGGAACTTACTTTCGGCGCCCGATACTTTTTCCCCAACATAAAGAGGGGCGCAGAATTCAAAGAAAAAATGCAGTATGACTAACATTGTTGTACCAATGCTTTTTAAAGTGCTTGAAAAAACAAAACAATTTTTTGGACCATGACTAACTTTGACCGATACTTTTTCCCCAAAATAGTATTTTCGTGCCTTTAAAGCACAGTAAAAGTGGAAAATTATTAATCTTAACTTACTTTAGCAACACAGTAATTTTTCCCGAAAACCTTATGCTTCTACCTGTGCGTTCAATTCAAGCATACACTGTTTATGTTTTCTCAACAAAATGACAAGAGAATAGCTAGCTACACAATACAAAATATTCATTTAATGCTGTTTAACAATTATGCCATTTCGAATAAATCATCATTTGTATATGTAGTTGTTGATATTATACTACGTAGCGTAACAGTGTCTATGGCAGCCCGTAGTCTGTCGGTGTGCTGCCTAAGCGCTATAACAAATTTTAATGAATAATTAATTAATGTAATCACGAACGCACATAAACGCTCGTTTGTACATGCACTCATAAATGATAATAAAATGTGAAAATTGTTCATTGCTCTCACACTCACTGTCTACGTTGTCTTGCCTAGCTTAAAAGTAATTTAAATTGTTCGCAGCATATTACTGCGACTACAATGACCGCAGAAACAAACAAAAAATGTTCTCTGTAAAAGCAACAACACTTGCAATCGTCATCGTCAGCACAACATCACCCACACTAGGGATTTGGCAAAGAAAATCGACGCCTTTGGCCCAAAAGTTGGGAAAAAACACATAACAGCGACATTTGCACATGCCATTGCAAGCGTACTTACTGGCGTTTCATCTTTCACTCGTCGTGTCGTCATCAATGTTGCCGTTAGTGTTGCTGGCTGACTTGTATTTTGTGTTGCTGTAACGGAAATGCTCAACATGATGATGTTCTTATCTCTGGCTCAGTATGATTTCCGTTTTTGCTGCTGCTGCTGCTTTGCTGTTGCTTGGCCATGCAAACAGTGCTAGTGCTAGAATTACTAGCAATACCAACAGCAGCAGCACTGTCATTGCTACATCATCAGCATCAGTAGCAATCCCAATAGCATACGTGTCTCTTCGAATCGTGCTCTTTTGCTGGGGGATTTTAATTTAGTCGACATTTTGAAGCGGGTGTGAAAAATAACCCTTGGGCATGATACATGGCATGGCATAGCATCATCATCATCATCATCATCATCATCATCATCATCACGACTTCAAATTGCATCACCGTCATACGGAAGGCAATGTATGAAATCAAGATTTCGACTAAACTAATATACACCACAATGTGCTGTTGGCACTGCTGTTGCTAGACAAGTGTGTCTGTATGAGCTCACATTTAGCACAGCCGAACTAGACACCGAATGTTGGAATGTTGTCTGAATGAATGAATGGTAGAAAAAAAACACACACAATACAAGGTAGAAAATCCAAAACAGTAAGGCTGGTGAAACAATTAAAACTTCTTTGCACTTTAGTAAACTTTTTTTACTAGACTGAAAAGTACTCACGACAACGAGTATGAGTATGGTATGAGTATGGTCTGTGTGTCTGTGTACGAGTACGATGTACGCACAGCAATGTCAATGTTAATTTGTGCCTTGTGGCACATTCGCCAAAAACTATTTAAACTCGTGATTATTTTATCTTGTTTTCTATTACAACTATCTATTCAGTATTTTTACGCTCAAATGTTTTAAATTAAAGGATTGAATTATTTGTTATTGATTAAAATTACGAGTGAAAATAAAAAGAGAAATAGCAATTCGCTTAATCTTGATTGGTACTAATTTCTCAATCAACTAGCAAGCAGTTAATGATTGGTAATGAGTTCACATTGGACATACATACTTGAGATTTTAAGTGATTAGTCCAATAGGGTAGTTTAAGCATCAGAATGACAGTAATCAGTGCATTTAAATAAATGACATAGTTATTCAAAAAATAGCACTAAAGTGATATATTTCATGGGACTAATTCGACTAATTTTTAAAGATTTTTTGCCAAAAATATCTCTTTATTTATATTTAAAGTATTAGCCATCGTTAGCTATGATATTTTCCCATCTTTCTGGCCGCATATGGATATCGTCACAAAAGAACCCAAAAGAAGAGCCAATTTCGGATACCCTGTATTGAAATGAAGCGTTTTTCAGTAAGGGCATGCTGCATCGATCAAAACAAATGATAGTCAGAAGGGTCAATGTATGGGCTTCCCAGTCGCTGTTTTCCAAATGTGTTGCCAAACATGAGGACGATCATTGTCATGACAGAATATTGTCTATTCGTATATTCTGGTCATTTTTCGGCGATTGCTCTCTTCAAATGAATCAATTGTCTCCGGTACAGGTTCCCTGTAATCGTCTGGCCCCATTTCAATAACTCATAATAGAACAAACCCTTCTGATCTCACCAAATGCAGAGCATTTCCTTCGCACTATGAATATTTTGCTTTGCCGTTGATGACGGTGGTTGACGTCTCTAGCCTTCAGTTCATGTGACACTTAATTTCTTTGATTTTGAATGAATCTTGCGACTTTTAAACGTTCGGAAATGGTTGATTGAGTCACTTCGAAGAATTCTGTGAGATATTTTTGAGTTTGATAATTATTTTGGTCGAGTAATGCTTGCAATTTCTCATCTTTAAACTTTCCTGGCTGACCAGGTCTCTCCTTGTCTTCTGTAGTGAAATCGTCACTTCATCTGAATTATCTAAACCAGTACTCACAAGATGTAATCGATGGAGCATGCATACTATAAGCCTCCTTCAGTGTACGACGACGATTTTTGCAAATGAAAACAAAGGAGTAATCCCTTTCGCAAATTGAGTTTCGTTGGTACAAAACTCAACATATTCGATGTTCAGACTTCAACGCAGTGACTTCTGACTGAAATTTTTAAACCTCATGACAGATAAAGCAAATAAATATTATGGCGGTGTGGTTGATGCATAACAACTCAAGTTACGAATACTCCCAATGTAAGATATATATATAATAGCACAAAATTCCAGCAATATACAATTTCATGCATTAGGCATAAAACTACAACAACAACTACATGCAATTCTATAAATAGAATTAATTTTAATACTTACAACGTACCCATCTACACACTGAGTCGATAGATAGAATTAGTATATTGAGACAATTTTCACTTAGTGATGCATTGATCGTAGCATAATTCTCAACTACTTCAGTGCAAACCAAATATGAAAGCATCTGCTATGAATATGAAATAAGGAGATTGGCTTTGTAAGTGACCAACTTTGTGGAAAATGTTATATCAGAACTATATCTGTATTTTATAAAAATAATTATTTTTATATTATATATTATTAATTTACATTTACAATTTACAATGTGCTGTGCAAAATACATTGGATTAACGTCAAATAAGTGTGTTGTGATAGACCTATTTTGTCTATAATTATGTACCTAACTTGGAGTCATCAGTTGTGGAACTCTCAAATAATCTATCTGAGATTCTTGTGCTCTGAAAAATAGTAATTTTGATTATGCCACCCCCTAAGCCAGAGTGCTATCGAAGTCACGAACTTCCTACTATGTGATTGATTCAAGACATCGCATGGACTGTCTGATTCTCAACTCATGGTATGAAAACCAAAAATGATGTAGGTCAGAAAGTAAGCTCCATTTCTACCATACATCTGTTTTTGTAGTTGTTGTTGTTGTTGTTGTTGTTCCTATACAAATTCGCAATTTTCACTTGGTATTTCTGTACATCTCCCAATCTTATAAGAGATGTAGTTATGTACCTATTTTAGATAATTTTAGAATATCAACTTGACACGAAACCAAATGAAAAGTATCAAAAATAATTTAAAAAAAAACTGCATTTTATATAGCTTTCATGCTAACATACTTTGTACGCTCTTGTCAGTATTCACTTGGAGATGGAATCACAAAATAAGTAATTCATATTTATGTTGCAAGCTAAATATAGTTGTTACAATAACTCAGTTATACACTTAAATGCCATGAAAATTTACTTTTATTTAGTGTTGTTGTTTTTTCTTTTTTACCACTTTACTGCCAAAAACATACAACAGATTATGGAGATAGAGATTAAAAGGATGTAATTGAAAGAGAGAGGGAATGAGAATGAAATGAGAGATATTGTAGAGAAACGACGAACTCAATTAGCAAACACGTTTTGCCACAAGAAAAAACATATGTTGTCAAATGCAGAATGCCACTAGAGAAAAAAGAGATAGTACCAATTTTATTCGTAAAATTCACAACTGTGTTGCAACATTATACCATCGCTATTTATGTATATGCAACAAAATATACACAAATGTCGCATACAGTTTACACTTCATTTCAACTTTTAAATACTGCTGGCTGTGTTTTTTTGCCTTCATCACCATTGCCATGCTAAACTGCTTAAAATGCAGCGAATGCATACTTTTCATTCATTTATACATTCATTCAGCTCTACTCAACTCAGCTCATTGCCTACTTTCAGGTGCTGAAGTAATTAACAATTTTATTGTTTGCAGTCGTGTGTCTTAAGCGCGTGATATTTTGTTTATAAGTGAAAAATTGTATACGTGTGCAACTGTATGTGTGTGTGTGTGAGTGTGTGCGTATGAATGTTTGTATTTGTGTGCTATTTAATTTTGGTTGTATACGTATTTTATGTATGCAGTCAGTTTATGCTTTTATATAGCATGCTCTACTTCCGACATCATTGCTATGGAATCACACACACATACGCGCCATACATAATTAATGCAGCGGAAAAATGTTGCAGCATATTTTTCGGCATAACCTACACACACATCGATATACATATATATACTCTGTGTGTGTATTTATTCGATGGTGGCACAGGGAGATGACATTAAGAAGCTGTTTGATGCCGTGGTGCACAAACATTTTTAATGATGTTGAAAATTATTTCATTCAACGCAAAGGCACATGCACACAGAATGCAATGCGATATTTTTTTTTTTTGGAAATTATTTAGTATGTCGTACAGTGATTTAATCCCATGCAATAGCGAAATATAATTAAAGAGTGCACAGAGATTTCAATAAATGTTTGAATGTTAGTAAAACTTATTTCGGCGATTTAAAGCACATTTTTTATTATGAAAGCAAATATATGATAGCAAATTTTTATTAAAGTAGACAGCCCTACTATTGAAAATATATTCTTTTGTACTAGAGCTGGGCGTGGTATTCATCTGATAGTGTCTATTTTCAAATAAAATCATATATGCTGATCTGCAGTGCTTTATCTTTACATGTGCCCGTGCAAAGTATAGTCCAGAGCATTATTTTGTATGGAAGGTAGCCGTGATTATCATCCGATTTAGGTAATTTTCAAAGTCTTACATTAATTTGCAAATATAATAATGTGCACTGAGTTTCAACCCTCCACCTTTATATTTTCGTTCACAAAGTGTGAAAACAATCATACCAAAGCATATTTTTGTATGGAAGCTAGATGTGATTTTCATCCGATTCAATCTATTTTTGGATATGTCTATTAATAAGTTAATAGAGTGGTATATATCGAGTTTTAGCTTAATAACTATATATTTTCGTATGTAAAGTGTGAAAACACTACTTCACCACCATACTTTTATATGGGAGGTATGTGCGATCTTCAGGCAATTTAGATTATTTTCTAATATATTAACTTAACGGTAAAAATAGTCGTATATACTAACTTTCAGCTTGATAACTTAATATTTTTGTTTATAAAGTGTGGAAAATATTCATGCGACAACATACTTTTGTATGGGAGATACTTGTGGTTTTTATCCGATTACTCTTATTTTCTAAAATATCTATTTCTTGATCAAAATAGCCGTACTTATGAAGTTGCAGCTTGATAGCTTTCTTTTTTCGTGCAAAAATTATGAAAATATGCATTCGACATCATACTTTTGTATGAGAGATAGACGTAGTTTTCAGCCGATTGCATCCATTTTTGAACACATTGATTTGTTATTAAAAATATTGTTATGTACCAATTTTTAGTGAAATTGCTTTATGATTACGCGAATTATGGTATACAATTGAGGTACAGAAAGTCAGACGGAGAGGAGGACAAGTGTAAATAGACTCGAATTTTGATATTGACCCTTGTACTTTTTCATAGCTGTTACTTCTGCGTTTGCGTATCACAATTGCACTATATCTATGTTTCTTTTTACCTTTTTTACTTTTTAAAGCTTCCTCAAAAGAAACAATTTTTCCCAATCTTATCCATACGATGCATCACTGTGCATGCATCGTTATAAATGCCGCACTATTTGTGTTTCAGGATGTTATTTGCTAAAACATGCTGCTTCTATTTGAGCGTATAATTGTTTTCTAAAAGTTCAGAGTAGATTTAGATGAATAAGTACTAGGAAAGAATTCTAGTGTGCTTTAATAACCCAAGGATTATGAAAATTAATTCAGTGATCATCATTACGTTGCATCTATTTCTCGAACGAACACTATCTATCCAACTTCAAAATATACCACAGTCATCGTTGCTGGCTGCTACCTGCAATACACTTTATTACTGGCTATGTATCATGGCATCATGCCGCCACATATTGAAACCGCACACAATGAATGCATCGTATTTAAGTAACTACATATATAAGTATACTCATACATATACCATATATAATGGTGCTCAATCAGGAAATCTTTTGTCTTTTGTCTTTAACCGTCTGCCGTTGTTTTCATCGTTCTCATTCCAAAGGAAGTTGAGAGACAACGGAAGCAGATGGTGGAGCATAAAGAAAGTCGACAATCGCCAATAGACAATGGAAAGCCATGTACAAATTGCAAAAATTCCTTCAATAGTAGAGTGTGTCTTCTTCTTACTCTATCTCACTTGCTGTCTCTGTACAGAGACACAATGAGCAATGCAGGAACTCGTAAGGAGAACTCACATAAACCATTGGCATCAAAAGAGGAAAAGTTGAGCATAATTGTACTATGTGGTGTACTAGTAAGTATATATTGCTTGAGTTGACTATGGTGGAATGCATTCTTTGGTGGGATGTACATGGGATGCAGCATTCTTTTAGAGCATTTATTTACAATGGTCCATAAGAGCGATATACTTCTTGCAATTTAAAGCAAAACTGATAAGCTCTTGTATGTGTGCCACTTAAAAGAATGCAAGCAAAGACAAAAAAAACACAAAAAAAAGAAACTCTGAAAAACCATGCGACACACGGTGACAAAAAGTTTTTACTAAGAGCACTGGATATCTAGTCGATGGTGAATTTAGCTTTAACTACAAGTAATATTGAAGCAAAAAATTGCTGACACACCCACTACAAACAAGCAACAACAACAACAACAATGAAATGCAGCTACTTTCGAAAAAGAAGAAGAAGAGGACGTAGAAAAATACAAGAGAAGAAACAAAAATTCAAGTATGTTGCAAGAGGCAGCAGAAGTGGCAAGAAACACGCAAACGAATGAACAAAGACATGCAAAACAAAAAAAAAAATACAAAAACCATAAATAAAAGAAATCAGTGGAAACAAAAAAAAACAAAAATATTAACAAATATAATGAAAAACTAAAGCGTAAAATGTGGCTTTTGCTGAAAACGTGTTCAATTGATATTTTCCAAGAAAAATCTCTTAAACAATGAGCATAAAAAACAACACACACACACACACACACACATACACCAATAACAAAAATAAAACAAAAGCAAATCGTGCAAATCTTGAGAATGTTGCAAAATTGCTTCTTTCATATTGGTAGCTACTACATACACACACTATAGCACTAGAGAGCAAAAGATGATCACGAACGCCTAAAAATATGCAATGAATATTGCAACTGTAGATTTGCTACAAGTGCTACAAGAGTATGAGTGCTCCAACACAGTATTCTGAAGTGTGTGCTTCAACATTATATTATTGCCTGGTTCTTGCACTACAAGACATCATATGTACATATGATACAAGCAGGTCAGCAGCAAGCTTCAAGTATTGCAAGTGCATGTAATATGTACATATGCATATATAATGTGAATCATACATTCATGTACGTACCTAGTACTCATGGCAAAATATTGCTCGAGTAAAAGTAGATATCTTCATGTGGTTTTCTTCAAATCTATACCCTATACAATCTACTGTACCTGCACATTTGTAGGTGGCTAAAGTGCCTAAATTGCCTTAGGATATACCGAGTATGTGTATATGTTCGCGGAAGAATAAGAGAAAGAAAGAAAAAAAGAAAGGGGAAAAAAAACAAATACAAAACGGAAAAACTTGTTCTTCATCGCATTTTTGCTTTATGTAAATATGCTTGTATGCAATTGTGTGCAATGTGCCGCAAATAATAAAACTCAGTGTTGCACTTAAGTTGATACGATGACATGGAACGTCTGCTACACACATGTATGCATACTATTATCATTTGCATATATTGTAAACGTATGCCTCTGACTCTTTGGCCGGAAACAGTGATGACAAATGTAAATCTAACGCGCTTCATTTACATTCGTACAACTTAAGTATCTACCTAATGTGAAGCGCTTTCAAAGTTCTTACCAAATATGTATTGTGTAACAATACAAAAAAAAGGTGATATAAATATATATACTTTTATACAAGTATGATAATAATGTGGCTAGCAGAAGTAATAAATCATTTCTTTACTGAAAAGTGTTCATGCACTTGAATTTATTTGCTTACGTTCATAGAAAAGATATAAAGTTGCTTTAGCTATTATTTTCTCATTTTTGATTGACTTGCTTGCTTTAAAATCATTCTAAATTTAAAAATTCTTAAACAATTACCAAAACCAGCCTATATGTAGAGCAAATGGTACCAAATCGAGGTTAAATGAAAATAGAAGTAAAATCAGTAAACAGTTCCACAATTTCCCAGGAGACGTATTTAGGAGCGTAAAATATAAAATTGACCCTCATTAATTTTGGTCTCGCCCAAATTCATCAAAAATTACCAAAACCACTAGGTAGAGCATATGGTACCAAATCTAGGTTAAATGAAAATGAAGGAAAATCGATAAACAACTTTCCAGGAAACGTATCTAGAGGCATAAAATACAGAATTGACCCTCATTAATTTTTTTCTCTCCAAAATTTGTTCGCAACATAAATACCACCTATCCCCTCTCCTTAGAGGAGCTCCCATATCAAATTGACTTTTTTATAAAACTGTCTCCCACTGTTCTAAAGATAGAGATAAAATGATAAAATGTATAACTAACGTCTATTGATTTTTGCCATTAAATATTTTTCCCATACATACTTACTTTCTATATTCAACTCTTATTGGGGCTACCATACAAAATGAAATTTAAAACAACTAATAATCTAAAATTAGATAAAAATGTATCTTGGAATCATTTCTAGAATGATGAAATATATAACTAATTCACATTAATTTGCCTGCCTCAACATTTCTTCCTTACATTCCTATCTCATATATGCACACCTTATGGAGGCTGCCATACCAACTTATAGCCCCATAGCTGCTGAGAGATTGTCTCTAGAGAGGTACAATATAAGACAGACCCCTATTAGCTTTTTCTCGTCGACATTTTACTAGAACATTTCCACCCGCTATATCCATCCTGTGCAACAAAATTTATGTTTTTATTAAATTACCTGAGATTCAATATATCACTTAACTGAATCCATTTTTACATTCAACATTCCCTCACATATAACCGCTAATCTCTGATCTACATCTCTTAGTGGGTCTCCCAGATAAAATTAAACTTTAAAAAATGAAAAATTTAGAAATATCCCCATAGCCGTCTAGCAGTTGCTGCTAAAGCACTGGTATGTATGAGCAAGCCCCATTTAATATTCTGTTTTCAGATTTTTTCCGTACATACTCGTAGTACATATGTACTAGGGTTGTGCGATTAATCGTTTAATCGAACAATTTGATTAATTAAAATTGTTGATTAATCAATTATTCGATTTATCAAAATTTTGATTAATGAAATAAGAAATTATTTAAATAATGATTTTGAATAATCAAAAATCGGAATTATTCGATTAATCAGAATTTTGATTTATCAGAATAAATTTTTTCAAAAAAAAATATTCAAAATATTCATAATATTTTTTCCAATACAATGTAGACAGGTAACTTTCCATAGCTACGAATATGAGAATGCATTATAAATTTTTATTTCCAAATGAAAATTCAAAAACAAAGAAAAACTAATGAAAAATATTTTGATTAATCAAAATTCTGATTAATTGAAGAATTCGTATGTTGATTAGTCGAATAATTGATTAATCAGAATTTTGAGTAATCAGACTGTTAGACTAAACGATTGATTAATCGCACAACCCTAATTGATATGTACCCCTTTTGGGGGCTATCTTACAAAAGAGACTTAAGAACACTTGAAAATCGACAAATAAATCCATAACTGTTTAGAAATCGTCTCTAGAGTGGTGAAATGTATAACCGAACATCATTCTGCTTCTCATATGCTTCAGACGACCTTCCCTATAAAATTGACGTTATACTAAAATTTATTCTCAGCACTTCTAGTGTACAGCAATCAAATACTATACCCCAATATTTTATCTAAATATTTTTCAGCTAATCTACTGACCTTAGAAAATTATTCAACTTGAAGATAGGGTTAAAATTGGTGTTAAGGCTAACATTGTCAATAACAAAGGATTTATTCTCTAAAAGTATACCAATCTTGAGGAAAATATCAATAAGCGTACAATTAATCAACACATACTTTTACCATTTAATACTTTCAAATCTATTTGATTTTCATATATATTCATTTTCCCAAAAAAATTTTTTCTTTTCAGGTAAGTAGCTGAATTTATGAATTTGATTCGCTGCCTCATTACTTCAAGTATGTAGTAAGTTTTGCTATCCTTGTGAAAACAAGACTAAATATTTAATAAAAATATATTTTTATACCCTGCATAATGCAATATGCATGGTATATTCATTTCGGTCAGATGTTTGTGTCCACTTGAAGGAATCTCCGGAGATATAGACATGGATATATATTCGTGATCAGCGTCGATTAAATTTTCGATTTAACGATGTCCGTCCGTCCGTCCGTCCGTCCGTCCGTCTGTCTGTCACCTGGCTGGTTCGCACGATAACTTGAGTAAATATTGAGCTATTTCGATGAAATTTGGCATAAGTAATCTATGATCCAAGGGTACGGAGGGGATTGATATTGGGCATGATCGGTCAATAACCACGCCCACACCAAGCATTCAAAGCGACTAACCTCGAAATTTTCAAAATCTTTAACTTGCTATAACTCACATAATATACCACTTGGGACAACAATATTTTGCACATAGAGTTATATTATACTACTATATAACCTCGCCAAAAGTGGGTGAGCCACGCCTACTTTCTAGCGTAGCTCCCATACAAAGTGTCTGTACTTCTTTTAAATTGAAACTGCTGTAACTTCTACAATCTTCTGTCTAGAATAACCATAATTGACACTTAAATTAATATCATAGTCGGCAAAGATCTGGCAGAAAATCAATGTGCCACGCCCACTCCTTCATGGGTCTCCCATACAAAGTTGCGGAAATTAAAAAAAATGTTACCGGTTATAACTTGCAAACTATTCAGCGTAGAATAACGAGATTTAAGGTGTGGATTAGTATTGTACGAGCAACTAGGCTCACAGAAAATGGGCGCACCACGCCCACTGTTTATCGTAGCCCCCATACAAATTTTAAATTGAAACAGCTGTAACTTCGGCAATCTTCTGTCTAGAATAACCATAATTGACACTTAAATTAATATCATAGTCGGCAAAGATCTGGCAGAAAATCAATGTGCCACGCCCACTCCTTCATGGGTCTCCCATACAAAGTCGAGTGAA
The DNA here is from genome assembly GCA_963854835.1 of Megamerina dolium. Classification (NCBI taxonomy): domain Eukaryota; kingdom Metazoa; phylum Arthropoda; class Insecta; order Diptera; family Megamerinidae; genus Megamerina; species Megamerina dolium. The sequence continues at coordinate 2,641,097 of OY978525.1, forward strand.
TTAAACTAAAATTTTAAGCTCCATAGCTTACAAACCATTTAGCCTAGGACAACGAGACTTAGGGTATGGATTAATATTGTACGAGCAACTACGCCCACTTTTTATATAGCTCCCATACTAAGCCTCGGAATTATCTTAAAATCCTTTTACTTCGTCAAAGTCAACCATATTTCGGGTGTAAATTAGTAGTATATGCAAAAATTGTTTCTCGAAAAGTGGAAATAAAAGAAAAGTTGGATATTCGAGTAAACTTTTTATATATAAATCTACATATGCAGGGTATAGTTTGGTCGGCCCCAGCCGACTGTAAGGAGATTTTTTTTATATTATAATTTTTGTTTTTGTACTTCACCTAGAAGTATATCCTTCTTATGACACTTTCAACATAAAGCATTTACATACACAATCTCTCCCTCTCTCTCTCTCTCTCGCTTAGTAATTTTTCTAGTAATCTCAAGAATGAAAAAAGAAAATATTCATCTATTTTTACATACTTTTTATTGGCTTCTTTGTAGGATTCAAAGTTCATTTATATGGCTTAAAAAAAGATAATCTCAAAATATTACACACATTATATGTGTATGAGTATGCATGTATGTGTGTAAGTGAGATGGAGAGGGTGCCTTAGCGCAATAAGCTCTTATTTCATTTTTACACTTTTTCAAATATATACATTTTTAAATATATGCACAATTACATTTTCAATTCCACAACAAAATAAATATATTTAAAGTAACTAAAGTCTTCTTTAAAAAGGCATACTCATACCATTGAAATGTGACTCTCGTCATTGCGTTCATGTTGGAATTTTATTAAAGAAAATGGACAATATTGCCATGTTTGCATTACATTCGTACCTACGTACTTGTCCTCAGTTAATATGGTTGTAGATGTACAGTAGTCAGTGTACGTACGTTCATATATATTCAACTGAAATAGCAATCCTTGATGGTGGCAGCAACATTGAGCATCATTTCATTCCATTTGATTTCATTTTATATTTCACATTTTACATTTCAATTGTGAGTACGAAAACGCCCCACATTAATTATTAATAAAAATAATATTTAGCAGCAATATGAGCAGAAGTGGATCCAATTCGAATGAATGTTGTTGTGGATAAGATATTTACAAGTCTTCTCTGCTATCGCCATACTGGCAGTACTATATGTACTACTACCCTGTTATGAAGTTGTTAGTTATTTTAATTTCGTCATTCACATTTTTGCATCTTCCTCCCCCTCCCCCACAAGAATATTTGGTAGCAATGCTCTAACACTGCTAGGTAGGTGTGGTTGTAAGTATTGCTTATGAAGTGCCAGAGTGTTGCTGTTACATGAATATTATTCGCTCCCTTGCTTGCTTGCTTGCTGCTTACTCTTGACCGAATAAGTGAAAATTCAATTTCATTTTTAATTAGGATGTTATACAATTTTCACTTTACATACCTACCAATATTTTTCTGTTTTTTTTTTTTTTTGCCTTTTTTTCTTTCTTTTGCATTTTAATTTATTTTTATTTCATTCTTGGATTGGGTTAGCATATTTTTGAGATGGACCATTACAGTGACAAATTGAATAAAATATGCGTTTAGTCTATTTGTGTCCTATAGTTAATTATCTGAAAGTGGTAGGAAAATAAAGGTAAAGTTGTGACAGTTCGAACGTCATTCGTGATGGCAGCCATACTCATAGGTGAGGTTTATTAAATCAGTAAGACAAATTCTGCAGAAATTTGGCAGAAATAATTTTTTGCTTGAGAATGACAGAGTTGCAATCAATTAGAATTATTCAACGTACAATGAAGAATTGTTAACAATATTACTATCTGTCTGGAACAGTTCGAAAAATCCTGAGGTAGTACGGGGTGAGTGACGCCTTTTAGTTTGCAAGGAACACTTGATTGGTGGTACGCTATCAGAGCGTCCACGACAAAATAAAACTATTCGCATAAAAGAAAATAATTAAATCATTAGAATAAAAAAAAAGATTTACCTTGCTTTATGATTCTTTTCCTATGAACCACTTGAGAATTTCACAATTCCCAGGACACTGAATGAAAATATGTAATATTATTGTATGCAAATCTAAATTATTATTGCTAAAACTTTATATACCATATTAAAAAAAAAAATATACTGCAATATATAAAGATATCAGATACAAACTACATGTACGTCCCATACAAAACCATTTTTCTTATGATATGTTTTTGACAATTTTCAAACGAAAGCATAAAAATATCTGTTTGAAATTTGGTGCATACTATTATAATTATCAATGTAGAATTCAGTTTGAAAATGGACATAATTCAATGAAAAACACTCCCACCTCCCATATAAAATTATATTTTAAAGTTAATATTTTAACATTTTTGGCACAAAAAAGTAAGTTATCCGTCTGAAACTTAGTACATATTCTAATATTTACCAAACAATCGACAAATTAAAGAATAGTTGAAATTGGATGAAAATTACGACTATCTCCCATATAAAAGTGTGCTCTAAAATGTATTTTTTTGCAGTTTTTGCTTTAAAAAGTTGAAATATCACGATGAAACTTGGTATGTTTAATTATATTTACACATTAATAGACAAGTTTGAAAATGGATGAAATCGTATGAAAACCACGCCTACCTCCCATACAAAAGTAACTTTTTAAATGTATTTTTTTATACACTTTGCACCCAAAAATATAAATTTAGAGGGCTGAAACTCGCTGCAGATGATTATTTCTGTTAACAAATAGATGAGTTCGAAAATGCATGGAATCTGATAAAAATCACGCCCATCTGTCATACAAAAATATATTCTCAACTGAACTTGGAACGCACGAACATATAGAACTATAAGATTGAAGCTACTCACATAAGATTATTTTTATCAACGAGGGAACACCTTTGAATATAAACTATCTCGGATAAAAACCACGCCCATTTTCAGCATAAAAGTATAATTTTTCGACAGCATATCCGTCTATTTATCATAGATACATGATATCTAAGCGTCGATGTTAACGACATTGAGTTTTTTCAAATTTGCTCTATTTGTTTGCAATTGCAAAAAATCTACTTTCAACAATAGCACACAAAAGTGTGTCGTCAAAAGCAGCTAATTGAATTTCATTACTATAATACATACAATGCAAACACTAAACTGACACATACTCGAATATCCTTGAGCATTATTATTTAACATTGCATTCACTCGCACTCACTATTGCCAATAATACAAATCATACAAATTCCAAATAAATGCGAAATACAAATATTGCATTAAAAACTCTCCCAAAAAAAAATAGAGTAAAAACGCAAAGTTTTAATCGAAAAAATTCAATGAAAACAAAAGATAAAAAGTACAAAAAACAATGAAAATCCAAAAACGTTATATGGCTGCAAGTCGAGTTTCGACAGCAACATATAACTGATATGGTTGCCATACAATAGGAACAACAAAAACCATATGCAATACTCTACAATTCACACCTGTAAACAATAGTGGCTTTCTACAAGTCTGGACAACAATTTCCCCATATGTTAATGCGCGAGCGACGACACAGCAGCATTGATCTTTCATATGTAGCACCATAGCGCCACTAAATAAAAATGCAAACAAATGAGAGTCGCATAGAAAAATCAAAAATAAACAAACCACAAAAAAATATAGAAAAATTCAAATAAAATCCACTTTCAACATATACCAATGCAAGCAACTTTTGTATGGTCAACACTGATAGCAACATCTATTTGTTGAAATTTAGTCGTTCTTTTTCAATGTGTGTGTATTTGTGTGTTTTTTTTTTTTTTTCACTGCAAGCGAATTTATGGCATTGATATATCTATGTATATTTTTTGCATCGTACCATACTCGTATATAGAACTATGACTAGTTTCTATACTTATAGGCAACATTGTGTCGCAACAAACAATAGATATTATGACAACGATGATGATGATGATGATAATGACAACGTATACATTTGACTACAACAATGATGATGCTCGCAATCAATTTAAGTTTGATTTTTGCAACTTTGCTTTCATCAATATTTTATATAATATTATATTCTATGTACAATGGTGCAATGTCATACAACAATAAAATAAATTTAGCAGAATTTCATACTCAGAATTCAGTTAAATTTCCCATGTTACTAATTATTTCCATAACATACTAAAGTAATTGAAAAATTGCGAAAAACCCAGACCAAAGTTCTGATTGAATTATTTCCTGCAATTTATAGATGCTTTACAATATTTTCATTGCATAGTTTTATTCAAGAAATGATATATTTTAAAATTTAAAAAGAAAAATTCTGGAAAAGATGCTTCACAATATTTTCATTGCTTAGTTTTATTAAAGAAATGATATTTTCTAAAATTAAAAAAGAAAAATTCTTATAAATCTCGACAAAAATTATGTTTCTTTCTAACAAAAATGCTTGAATTTTGAAACAATGCAGAATTTGTAGCATTGCAAATTTTAAAAAAATAATTAACAACTAAATTTCTTTGTTATTTTGCAAATATGTTGCCTAAATCCTATGCTAGACTGTGATACACATATATTTTTGAGAAATTTTTTTAACATCAAACTAAAAAGTTTAAAATTTTAAATTTTTATGACAAATTTGTCGACTTTGAGCAACATTTGTTCTCATTAGAAATGACAAAATATTTTATTGCATTTAATTACCTGAAGAATTTCCTTTAAAATGACACCAAACTTGTACTAATTTATTGAATTTAAGCTACATTTAGAGCTCACAACCTAATTTCACTGTCACAACATACATACACTCGCACTTATACGTATTTATATTACATGTGAGCTGTTCTATCAATTTTATCAACTTAATGCCATATATTCTCATATGTATATAATTGCATACATATAAAATTTTGACAACAATATTGATAAGCGTACACATGAAAAATACCAATGCACAATAAGTATTCACAGTCTCTGACACTATGGGGCGTATACGTAACATGTAATTCATAAGTAAATTGTAAACGAACAAGTAACTACTATATGTGGCGTGAAGTAAAGTAACAACAACAACAAGAATAACACTAGCAGTCATTTAGGAAGTTTCTAAAGAAATGTGCATGCGTATCATTTGCTTTTGCACTACACATAGCATGCACTATTGCAACATATTCTCATGTTCGCTCTAATTTAATCAAGTACTGACTGTAAAAACACTTATATATGATTATTTGATTATTTTCAAACAAATAATGAAAGGTCTTATACGTACATGCATACACGCACATATGCTTCTACGTTTATATGCTGTGCTTCAGGTTTCACCAACTGCATTCAATTTAAATCAAAGTTTATAAATTTTTCAAGAAATCTTGCAAGATGGGATGGGCTGTTCAATGTTGAATGGTTGAAGTTGAAATAGAAATCTTATATACTACTCCATGTCGCCATGGAAGTGAGCAAAATAAGCTATATACATGTTCAAAATGCATTTCAGCAATTGCAATTGCAATTTTTGCAATATTAATGGATATGGCATTGCTTCTTACACAAATGGTTATGTTATACTTACATGCCATTTATTCGGACTTATGTTTACAGAAGAGTGTATATAGTAATATTAAATATGGTATTTACTGTTGCTTCCACTCGCATAATATCATTGTGCATATTGTGCATATCTTTTCGTAGTATAGTGATTATAAGTAATTTAACTTATATACGTCCAGGTATACTTTCCTTAGGATCCATACCTAAATGGTGATGCTATGGTGATGTTTATTGATGTAGAATGTAGTGAGAAAGAAAAAATGATGACTTGGATATATGTTTTGTGAAGCATATTTCATCATTATAATCATAATCATCATCATGATCATTATTATTACAATTTTTATTAAAATGATGATCACCACCAACATTAATGTGATTATCTTTACAACGATACTGGTCATCATTCTTACAGCCATTCTAATCTTCAACATCATCTTTGATTGACTCGTTTCACGTCTTATTGTAACTATGTAACTAATATAAAGTGTATTGTTTTGATTGTTGCTAACATAATTCCAAGTACTTTATAGTGATTGGTGACAGACGCAAATTATTGCTGACATCCTGAGATGACCCCCCCTTTACATCTTTTACATATTCATTGCATGAAAATGATTATTGCATTTCTTTTCTTTCTTCATTTTGTTTGTATTTTTCCCATTTACTATTTGCACATTTTGTCATTTTCATTTTTCTGTGTGTGTGTGTGTGTGTGTGTTAAATTTAACTTCTTGTATTATGTGCGTACACACAAATTGAGGTTATTTAAAGGTTACAACTATCAGCACTTGCTACCTCTACGGTTACAATTGCAAACCAGACAAACTTCAACACTACTACTTCACTTGCAACTCATGCAACAGTATGACAATTTCAAATTGTATTATCTTTGTTGTTGCTATTGTTGTTATTATAACAAGTTATACATATCCTTTATCCATAGATTCTTCTTCTGCTTCTTCTTCTTCTTTCATCATTTTCTTTCATTTCTTGCAGCCAGTCAAATGAACAATCTTTCCGGCTGGTTATGTCTTATACGTTGTTGTTAGTGATTGTGTTGTTATTATTATTGTTGTTTTTGTTGTTGTTGTTGTTATTATTATTATTATTAATATTATTATTTGCTTCAATTCTCATTCAGTAGTTTCTTCTGCAACTGACAGCTATAAAGGAGATGACATAAAGAAAAGAGAAACGTTGTTTCAAAGTGCATCTGTTATTGTTGTTGCTGTAGTGTGTTTATGCAATCTTAAATTGATTTAATTCGCTTGAGAGGACACAGAAATACAACAGCAACAAGAACAACAACAGCAACAATAGTTTGCTGCATGAAATTTTCAAAATTTCTATTTTCATGCAATGGATGAGGTGGTTATGTAATATAAGTAAGTACATAGATATGCAACACAATATATGAGTGGTTATTTTTGAAAGTGACATAAGTTAATTTTTTTCATAAATTGAATTAATTACATTTTAAAATTTAAACCAACATAATACCACTAAAAATATCAATGCAAATTATATATAAACTGATGCAAATCAAGGCTAAAGAAAAATGCATTATGGTGATTCAGAATAATTATGCATAAAAAAAATTGCAATTATAAAAGAAAATTAATTGCCTTCATTAATATTGAAACTTAAGTATTCTATTGTAAAGGAAAATATTAAATCATGTTGTAATTATTTACAAGTGTTTAACGTTCGAATACATACTTTTATATGGGAGCTAGGCTCTGTTTTCATTCAATTACTCCCATCATCGAACGTAATATTTTATCTAGAAGAATAATCGTATATACTGATTTTCGGTTTGATAGTATTACATTTATTTACGTGAAATATAAAAAAATTGACTGGTAAACCAACTTTTGTATGGAAGGTAGTCTTCATTTATATTTGTTTATGCTAATTATTGCTAATCAATGCTTTAGTTAAGAAAAAGAATCATATATATCAAATTTCAGCTCGATAGCTTTATAGTTATGTGCTCAAAATATGAAAATTATCATTCGAAAACATACTTTTGTATGGGAAGTAGGCGTTATTTTCATGCGATTTTTCCCATTTTCGATAATCGCTGTTTTTGAAAATAAAAAAACATAAATGCAAAGTTTCCTTTTGATATGCGTATAATTTCTTGCTAAAAATATAAATATTATGTTCAAAAACAAACTTTTATATGTGAGATATTTATGTTTTTTATTCGATGGTGCCCATTTGTAAAGAATTTTATTGGTTGGTTGAAATAATGTTATATACCAAGTTTCAGCTCAGTAGCTTTATGTTTATGTGCTCAAAATTCAAAAACATACGTTCGAAAACATATTTTTGTATGGAAAATAGGCGTTGTTTTCATGCGATTACTCCCATTTTTGATAAAATCAATTTTTGAAAATAAAGAAATATAAATGCAAAGTTTTCATTTGATAGTAGCATAATTTCTTGCTAAAAATATCAATATTATGTTCAAAAACCAACTTTTGTATGGGAGATATTTATGTGTTTTATTCGATGGTGGTCATTTATAAATGATTTCGTTAGTTGGTTCAAATAATGTTATATAACAAGTTTCAACTCAATAGCTTTATTTTCATGTGCTCAAAATTCAAAAACATACGTTCGAAAACATATTTTTGTATAGCAACTAGGTGTTATTTTTATCCTAATGTTACCATTTTTTGCTGTATAATTTTTGTGGAATAAAGAAACTCATATACAAAATTTCGAATCAATATAGCCACATTTGCTTCCTTAAAGTATGAAAAGTGCGTTTAAAACAATCGTCTATAGGGAAGATAGGTCGAATGACTCAAGTAAATGATAGAAAAGAGGTACTAAGACTTTCTGCAATGATAGAGTCTTCTTTCATTTTATTTCCCTAAATTGCCACTTGCTTACTCGACAACATACTTAATATCGAACAATGGATTTAATATAATGTTTAGTACATTTCGTCTGGAAACTACAATTTATCTACACAAAAACAGGAATGTTCATGTCCGTACATTACATGCTCGTTCGTTCACAATTAATTTTTCACACTCGGTCTAGCGCTTCTTGTGTATCCACTGTGTGGTTTATTATTTGCCCGTTGGTTCGATGTTGTCATTTGTTGTTGTTGTTGTTGTTTATAATTACATATTGCCGCAAACCGAATCCGGATAATTTCTGTTGGTTGGTTGGTTAGCTTTTCATTATCTGTGCTTGCTTTCGCTTATTTGAAATGACATTTCATCATTTCATCATCATCAGTATTACCACAATCATTATCATGCTGATGTTGATGATGGTCAATACCAATAACATCATAATAATGATGATAAGAAAATACACATACTCTTGTTTAAGTACAATGCTACGACTTCATAGAACGATGTACATACTTATTGGTGAGAACAAATATTATTTTTGTCTGTCCATTTTTTTTTTTAGTTTTTTTCTTTTCCTCAGTCATGTTGGTCTTCGAAAACAACCAAGCAGTCTCTGCCGCCATTCTTGGCAGTTCTTCAGTTGATTTTCTACTTCTCTTCTCATAACGTCGTCTTCGTATTTTATTTTTCTTATTAGTAAATGTTGCCTTATTCATTTTCTAGCAAAGAAATGTGCCAAGGCGATAGAGACAACAACTGACATTCGTTGATGGTGGTGGCATATTTTTCATATTTTCACTTCGTCTCGTTTCCTTGATGGCTAAAATTGAAGCAATTTTTTTTTGTTTTCAAAATTAATGACTTAAGTAAGCACGAATGAACGAACAAATAAACGAACATAAGAAGCAGAGCATAATAATATGCCTTCGAAACAAGTCATAATATTATACACTTCAGTTGTTATTGTAATACATATTTGTTATTATTGCTATGTATTATACTGGGCTTTAGTACTAATTATTCATTGAGTAGGATCATCGTATCAAATGCAAAGTTTTATGAAAACTTGCAACAAAAAAAAAAAAAAGAGAAATACAGAATCTCTAAAAATGTCGTTGTTGTACCTAGTTGTTATACAAGGTGATTTTTTGAGAGCCTTCGAATATGATCTAAAAAAACAAAAACCCATAAAATTTAGAGAAATGTATGAAATCTTTATTTGAGTCGATAGAACGATCTATATAATTCAATGTTTAAAGATGATTTCATGTAAATGTTGACCGCGGCTGCGCCTCAAATGGTTCATACGCTGAGTCCAATTTTGGCATACTCTCTCCAACATATCGGCCGGTATTTCACGAATAAATTCTTCAATGTTGGCTTCCAGTACGTCAATCGTTGCGGGCTTGTCGCTATAGTGTCGAAAGGCGTTAAATCGCACGATCTAGATGGTCAATTGATCGGCCCCAAACGTGAAATAAACTGTTCACCGAACTCGCCTCTCAATTGGTGCATTGTTTAGCATGCTGTTTGGCATGTGGCACCGTCTTGTTGAAACCACATGTCAGCCAAGTCCAGCACTTCCATTTTGGGCAAAACAGAAGTTTGTAATCATCGCACGGTACCGTTCGTCATTCACAGTAACATTCCTGCCTTCGTCGTCTTTGAAAAAGTACGGTCCAATGATGCCACCGGCCCATAATCCACACCAAACAGTGCATTTTTCGAGATGCATTGGCCGTTCTTGCAATGCTTCTGGCTGCTCTTCACACCAAATATGGCAATTTTGATTGATCACGTATCCATTCAATCAGAAATGAGCTTCGTCGCTGAACACAATTTTCCGATAAAAACGTCGATCCATCTTTGCCAGCGCTCATTTACCAAAATTTAGCCTTTGTGGTAGGTCGTGTGGCTACACCAGCTGTATTTTAAAAGGTCTTACACCCAAATCCTTCCACAAAATTTTCCACGTAGTGGAGTAACAGAGACCCAATTGCTGCGAGCGGAGCCGAATCGATAATTCACGGTCATCAACAACACTGGCGGATACAGTTGCGACATTTTCCTCTGTCTGCACTCTACGTATGCGAAATTTAGTCACAAGATTCCGAATAGCCGCCTCAGAAGGTCACCCAGGTTGACCATATAATGGAAGAAGTACACGTTGCACTTTCTTAACCGAGCAAGAATTTTGATAATAAAGTTTAATAATCTGCAAGCGTTGTTCGTTTGTAAGTCGATTCATTAAGACCAAACTGAACATGTTTGACAGTAACATGTTACACGAAAACAGCTGAGCTGCCAAAAACAGTGTTGCCAAAATGTAAAATTTCTAAAAAATCACCCTGTATATGATGTTAATATTAAAATGTGCTTATATTGTATAAAAATAGCATCATAAGCTTAATGTCATAAATATATGACGATATTAAGTAATTACTTTAAATTTCATTTTCATATTATGAATTCAACATTGTCCTAGAAAAAAAATACATATATATAATGCATTGTAAAGGTGTTACAATTTTACACCTAAACTAACTGAGATCTGTATGGCTTTGATATTTTAATGAAATATTCGTGAAATATTCATTTGAGATTGTGCTAGACCTAGACGTGGATATATAAAACCTACAGTCACATATGTAGGACATACATCAACAACAAGCCTTTGTTGTTGAAATTCCAACATTTTAAGCTTTTTTTTTTTGTTTTTGTTCACATTACATAAAACATACAAATATGTATGCGTTTTTTCAAATATATATGAAATGCCATATTTCAACGAGTACTACTTTTTTTGCTGTTCTGTATTCTCGTTGGTTTTTTTATGTTAATGTTTTACTGTAAAAACATAGAAAATGTTTGCATATGATGTATGCTAGAATACACACTCAGTTCAGTATATTGTTTAGTGCTGTCAGTTGTCATTTTCATGGCACTAGATATGGAAGAGTTGTTTGGTGCTTGCTGATGATGACGTCAATACTGATGGTGATAGTGATGATGGCTATAGCTACGATCTTATTGCTATTGTTGCAATATATAAATATTATAAACAATTAATAATTTTATAAATATAAACTATATTATGAAACTTTAATATTAAATTTTCCATGAAAATATAAGTGCATAATCCATATTAAAATATTGAAGGTTATGGATGTGTATATGGATCACATCAAATAGTGATGAAAATTTAATTTTAAACAATATTTAACGTGACATTTTTCATGCCAGAATTTATTACCTATTAACGTAAACAGTAATTGGCATACGCAAATGCGTTTATAAAGAATTTAATAATTTTTTAAAATTTTTTTTTAACACTTTAAACTCAGTTTTAATAGCCAATGTTGTTGTATTAAAATTATTTTATCGTTCATATAAAATTTAACGGTCAAATTAAATTTAAATTGAAACTGAATAATTTTATAATGAATTTAAAGCAAATTTAAAGTGCAAACTGAACTAAAGTATGATTAAATTGCTGCTGCTATTAATTCTCTTTCTCATAGTTAACCATACTTGTGAATGAACAAATTAATAAATAGCACATATATCAATTGAAGCATTTAATAAAGTTTCATATACAAGTGTTCTTAATATTTTTTATTAGAAAACGTAATCATTATAAACAAAATTTCAGTTTCATTATTATTTTTATTCCTTGACCGTCGACTGATATGCTTTGGCAAATATATTTGTGGAATATTTTTACATAAAATTTTCATTAATGACGCATTATGAATTAAAACAGAGCACAACATTTATCAATATATAATTTCAAACAATCAGAATGACAATCTAAGTCGACTTAGCCAGCCTGTCTAAACGGTCTTCCTGACTTTTCATGCGATAAATGCCTTATTTATAATGCAATTAAGCTAAAAGTTGGTGTATAAGATTATTTTCATGAACAAATAGCTCGACTAGAAAATAATCAAAATCGAACGACAATCACACCAACCTCTCATATAAAAATATGTTTTAAAATGTTGGTTTTCACAATTTGCTCACGAAAATATTAAGTTATCAAGCTTAAACTTCATGTGTACAATCATATTGATCAACTAATAGAAAAATGTGAGAAAAGATTAAATCGAATGAAAACCACGCCTACCTCCCATATAAAAGTATGTTTTTGAGTGTTGATTTTAACAATTTTCGAGTGAAAAGTTAAAATTATGGTGCAGAAAATTGGAGTATATTTAATTCCTAAGCCATATCTTTGAAAATGACTGAAATCACATAAAAGCCTATCTCCCATATAAAAATATCTTTTCGAATGTTCATTTTAAAAATTTGCGCTCGAAAAATTTAAGTTATGGGGCAGAAATTTAGAACGTAAGCTTATATTTACTTTATAAGCCACGTTTTCGAAAATTTCTGAAATCAGATAAAAACTGCGCCTACTTCCCATACAAAAGTATGTTTTCAAGTTCATGTTTATACATTTTGAACAAGAACATATGAAAATATAGGACTAAAATTCAACGCATATACGATTTTTTCTATCAAAGAGCGCGTATATATAAAAATGGATATCATCGAATGCTAACCTTACCGACCTCCCATTTAAAAGTGTGTTTTTCAAAGGTATACCTGTCTGTCGGCCGTAGAGTAGGGTATATAACTGTAAGGGAACATCTTTTTGACTTAACTTGCACAACATATTTTCCAACATATTATCGATGATTATCCTGCTGAAAAATTTCAAAATCAACACTTTTAGAATATTGCAGAAATTTTTTGTTTACCTTCCAGGTTATAAATTGGAATTCAGGAATTTTCAAATTTTTTCAAATACTTCAAATAAATCTTTCTCAAGTAATAGGTTCTATATTCTTTACTTTGAACGTTTTCCACCTGATGCTTATGTTTCTTCTTTTCCATATCAAAATCATGGCCTCTGAATTATCGAGCTTAAAGCTTCAGCAGTTAGACGGTTCAAATACAGACAATAGAAAATCTCGAAAATGATATTATTATGATATTTTGAAAAGAAGAACCAAATATATTAGACGAAAAATGAGCAGCAAAATACTACACATACTCACAATTCCAGCCTAATGACACTTGTAATATGTTGCGGTGATCAAAATTGAAGTAGAATGATCCTTGTGATTTCTTTAAAATTAATTCCATACATTCCATTATATATTATGTATATAGAATTAGTCACCCAAACTATTTTTTTTTCTTTTCTTTTCTTCTCTAACAGCACTTACTTTATAGTTGGTATTACATAGTTAAGACCTGTACTATTCAGTTGAAAAAGTTTGACAATCGAAGTGACAGTGAATGAGATTTAATTTAAAATATTTCAACAAACACACTTTATATGAACTTTTTTTACGTTATAAATACAAATACAAATACATATGTGTCTACAATAATAATATAAGGTATTACATGCGTACATCGTACGAAATATTTGCGATGTAAGTAAAAAAAAAAAATAAAAAAAGAGAAAATGCAAAAAATGATTGCTAACATTCACAATAGAATAATACGTTAGATATGATATATAAAGAAATCTAAAATGAAATGAAATTTTACTATGTGTAGAACACAAAACCGATCGTCAGTCATGGCAATATGGCAGTTGCATATACTTGAGCAGTACTATTGTCAACTAAAAACTCATATGAAATATTTTTGGGTTATTTCTACAAGCAATGCATTATAATACTCTACAGCAAATCACCTATCGTTAGCCATAACGAAAGAAAAAAGAAAAAGGGAATAATTCAAACTTTCTATATAAAATCACTATTGCCAAAAAGTGTATAGTACGTAGGCGATGATGAGAATGTTGAAGATGATGAAGTTGACTATATACATATGCTTAGTTGTTTACACACGCGCCCTTTTTCCTTTGCTGCAAATTCAAGTTTCAATTTTCTGCGCAAATCCTTGTCACAGAAGAGTCTTTACTCTATGAAGTATGTACAGTGTGGGAACAATATGTGTACCACCAATATCAGAAATGGCTATATATCAACTTCTTTTATACATATCATAGCTATCGTAGCTAAATATTCTTTGAGTATAGAGCAGCAGTAACTAAAGTAGCAGTAGCAGTGACAATATCATGTCCTTCGAGTTGTGCCAAAAGTTCATTCATATTGGCTCAGAGGATTTTGACATCACTACGATTACTATTGTTGTTGTTGTGCCTTACTGCTTCTACTACTTCTCTATAGTCATCAAATACTTTTTCTTCTTCATACATCGTCTTCTCAGACTATCTATGTGATTTTTTTTTTCTTTCTTGGCAATGCAAGCCAATAACGCACATCTTCGACATATATAGAGAGGTTAGAAACTGGATGTGTATGACACCCTCAAATTCACTATCGAACACTCATTGCCAAAGGATAACGACGATATGTTGCATAAAATCATATAATAGTTGCAACTGCACATACAACACAATGAAGTTCAAGAAAAAGAAGCAAAAGCAGAATCATTTTGTATGTTATTGAAATGAATATCAAAAATTGAATTTGCATGCTGGTGAAAGTGTGTGCGCTGTGATGCGGTATGGTGTGGTCACAATGAAAATTGGCAAAATTGCAATCAAATCAAATTGAAAATGTTACATGTTCGACGTAACATTTGCATATGACTACTATGATAGCCAGGCAGGCGTTACCATACTAATGCAGAGCATTCCCTTCAAAATGGATTTGTGCCAAAATTATGTTATTCAACTGCAAATTAGCTCATTTGTTGTTCAACACTTGACTCAACTGAATTGAACCCTTTGAAGAGCATCATGGACATGTACTCTCACTCACGAATACAAAATTGCTGGTATACAGATGGATGGACACACTTTTGATGACTCAATTATATTATATGCATTCTTTACATGCATTTCACATATAAGAGTATGTACATTGAGAATGGGCTATTGAGTACTCATCATTATGCGAGTACTTTTCAACTTTGAAAATAATGATGCAATCAATGTTCGCATAATTACGTACATATGCTTGCAATATATTTGCGGCTACACAATGAAAGAGTAATAAGAAATAAGAATTATGAAGTGACGATAGAAAAAAATAACACGCGAACTTCGATTAGTTTGATTCCAGTAGCGAAGTTTTCATATCCCACACTATGGTAGATAGAGAGAAATACTTTTGTACTGATGGTAGTAGTGGTATTTGTTCGATAGCGTCCATTTTCAAATATATTCGCAAGTTGATAAAAATAATAGTATGTGCGAAAGTGCAAGAGTCAAGAGTCTACATTTGTATAAAAGGTAGGCGTGCTTTCACCCAACTTCACAATTTTTGCACTTGTCTCAGTTAATTGCCAAATATGACTTGTAACGCGTGCCTTTTGTTTCCCAGCTGGGGTATTACTCAGTCAGCTAGGGTCAATCAATAGGGTAGTGTAAAAACTCTTGTTGTAAGAGGAGGACCGAATTCCACACGATTGCCTATTGGCAATCAATTCACCAGCACTAGAAGAGTGTTCGGCTCGGTATCAATGGAACTACTACTACTTTGCTTTATTTTCTTATTTCTATTTTGCTTCGTTTTTATTTTCCTTTCTTTTTTTTACGATTTTCAAGGATACAATTTCCATCTCTTATTCTATACCTTAATGGATTATCTAACCCTAGCTAACCGTACCTAATGAATCAGTCGTCTAGTAAAACTGCCTCAGCAGAAGTCTCCAAGCGACTGATAGTTGTGTAGGGTAGCCTGATACAGGAGTTTCCTGTGTTTCAGCACCCTGGCCTCACACCTAGAAGAGGGAGAGCTATTATAGCAAAGTTACTTGAACGGGCCGACTCAAAAATTCAGCAAGATCGTGTTAAACACTAGGTTGGGTTACGACTTACTCGACAAAGCGTCGATTGAATTTCATGCCTTCCATTGGCAAGTCATGCACCTTTAGTACATATCTATGTATAAAGCATTTAGGAATTATGCAACACTGCATTTTACGTTGAGTGAAAATTCATTTGATTGTTTCTTCTATCTCTGTCGTCATAACGACTGACTACACGAGTATGTGTATATGTGTACACACCTACTGGTATTATTGTATGACAACAATAAGGGGAAGAAGAAGAATCAAATGAACTTTTCTATTATACACATATATGGTATGGTTTGTATATTATTGGTACGTTCAATTTTAAATGATTTTTGGGTATTCGTAGGTAGATATGTAAAAAGGTTGACAATTGTATATTTTCGTAAGAAAAGCGTAAAAACTTATATACGGCAGCATAAGTTTGTATGGGAGCTAGGTGTGGTATTTACTCGATTCAGCCTATTTTCAAATATGTCTATAAGTTATTCAACATTGTCTTTTATATATATGAAGTTTGAACCAAATATCTTTATATTTTCATGCGACAAATGTATCCGATTACACCTATTTTCTAATATCTTCATTCAATCGTTACATTAACTTTATGTCCCATGCATTTATATTTGCATGCGTAAAAAAAGAAAATACCTTGTTAAAAGCATACTTTTGTATGGAAGGTAGGTCTAATTTTTATCCGATTTTATCCATTTTCTCACAGTTTAATTCCATGGCAGGATGAACTTTATATTCCTAGTTCTAATTCAATAGCTTTATGTTTTCGTGTTTAAAGTGTGCAAAAACTGCGTAGTTTCCGTAGTTTGGTATGCGTAGTTTTTATCCGATTTCATATGTTCTCGAATTTTCTTTTGAAAATGAAATTGTGTATTCATTTTCAAGTCGATTGCTGTATTTTGACAATAGTTATGGCGCGAACAGGGCGACAAACATTGCTAAATTGACTCAAATCATAATTGTGATATATAATATTGCCCCTACAGCGGCGAAATATTGAATTGACCCTTTTCAATATTTCCTCTCAACACACTTACCCCCTATTCCCATGCCTTAAGGGGATTACCATAAAAAATGAACCTAAACACACCTGAAAATCTACAATAGCTAGGCGGGAATTACCCAGCAAATGATGAGTAATATGACAGACCCCCCCCTTCATTTTTCATCCTCAATATTTCCCTTGAACATACTTCATCTCTATCTACACTCCTTAAAGTGTAGATAGAGATACAAAATGCACCTAAACACATCTGAAAATTTACAATAGTTGCCAAAGAATTGCCCATAGAATGGTGAGTTATAAGGCAGACCCCCATTAATTTTTCTTCCTCAACACATCCTTTAAACATATTTCTCTCATATCTCCACTTGTAAGTGGAGCTCCCATACAAAATTGCATCCTTGGGAATAAAATCTTTAAATTACCCGTGTTTTATGTTTTCCCCTAAGCCTTATAAAAATGTACCGCACCTTAACTTGCATACACCCATCATCCATATAGATAAAACATCTCTTCCACTTATTGTACTCTCTACTTCACCACATATTGTACAGGTACTTAGTATTGGGACACTAGGCGGGTATAAGTCTTTAATATAGATGTCAACTATATAATACATACGTCAAATGCATAGATACATTTTAATGAAATGCCTGATAAAATACAGATAATTTCCTGTTTTTTTTTTTTCATAACTTTTGTTTTGATTTTTTCTTTCTCCTTCCGCGATTTAACTTGCTCACAAAAATATGACTATCCAAAAGAAATGAAATTAGAAAAATAAAGAACAAGAAAACAAATTTCCTAAATCTTTCTATTTTTTTTTCCCCTTATTCTTTTATTTTTGTTTTCTTGAAATATCCGCATACTTTACTTTCACCAGCCAGTCAGTTAGTCAGTCAGCTAGCCAATTCCTGAACGCAACAAAAAAAGAACAACATTATAAGTTATCGTAACAACACTGTTTCGCTTAAAATGAAATGCAAATCACAAAACAGACACAACAAGTAGAAACAAGTCGAAGCAAAACAGAGAATAAAATCCTTCCGCAGTAGCAGCAATAGCAGCAGCAGCGATTCATGAGGAGTTCATAAAACAAACAGTGTTGAAAATGTAGCTACACATACAAAATATGAATCAATGTGACTATGATATACATGTATATATACAAATTGCTAAAAACATTTGCAACAAACAACATACAAACTCGCAAAATGTTCGAACATAAAAATGCAACCATAAAATATGAAAAATGTGGAGAATCATTGGGAGAGGAACAAGATGATGATGATGATAAAGAAAGTGTTGTTGTTGTTGCTGTTGTTGTTGTTGTTGTTACTGTTGCTGTTGTTGTTGCTGGTAAGAAACTCGTCTGCATATAACATTAACATCCATTCAACAACAAACAACAAACAAATAAAATGCAACATATTCATCCGTTACTATGTTCTTAGTAGTTGTAGGAAAGTAAAAAATATCACTCACACACACACACATAAGCACTTGCAAAATACATCTAATTTGTAGCCTCGCTGCACAGCTGCAATGTTGCCATGTTGCAAATAAACAACTATAACAACAATAAGAAGAAGAAGAAGAACAACAACAACAATGATGATGACAATGAGTAACAGCGGCAAACAAATAATGAGTTGGGGCAAAAGTATTGGCTTTTTTTTCAGACAAAATACAAAAAAAAAACAACTATTTCCAACTAAAATTTTATTTTGCTTTGAAGACATTTTGTGATTTTTGTATAACAATAACTAAGGCCAAAATCAATGCAATCCAACACCCATAAATTTAGTGTTGCACAAACTAAAATCCATAGAAATTGCTAAAAAAATGTAGCGCCCGACATTTTTATCCCAAACCGAAAAAACAAGCTGGTTTCCATTGCACGACTATTCATAGTTTGAAGTGATGAAATTTCTAAAAAAAAAAAACTTGTAATAAAAAATCAAATGAAAATGTACAAAAAAAAGCACAGAAAGAAGAAATGTGAATATTCACAATACACACAAATACACACACAAATGTATACACGCAAAACTGACACTTGCAAAACACACAAGAAATCCTCGCGGGAGAAAGAAAGTAAGGTGTGAGTTAATATACACACACACACACACACCTACATACATTCACATCTATTTTCGCAAGCAAAATACCCACAGTCGTCGCCTTATGACAGCTAAAGACAAACAATGTCATAAGCAGTTGCACGAAATGATGATGACGGCGATGGCGATGACGATGGCGATGGCAATGCTGAAGTTGTTGATGTTAGTGGCTGATGACGCTGCTGATGCCATTGCTGCTCAAGTTGTTGTACGACTGTGTGTGTGTGTATGTGTGTGTGTGTATGCATGTTCTGTTGCTGGTAATGATTTTGTTGACGCTGATGTTATACGAACACAAAAAAACAAAATCAACAAAAAACAACAAAATAATCAAGAAACGAAAACATTTGTTGCAACAACAACAACAACAACAACAACTCATATACTATAAGCATATGAAAATGGCAAACAAGCAAGAAAAGAAAGTAGCAAAATATTATCGTCGAAATATGTAGTAGAGGAAATATATGCGAAGATGATGATCATGAGTATGAAGCAAAAAAAGGAATGAAAATCAAGAAAATGAAGCGCAACCAACCACATTCATAAAATCAACACAAACAACCCACATACACACAAGTATACCACACGCACTCATACCACAAATTATTTTTGTAAAAAGTTTTACATTCTAATAAGCACAATGATGATGTTGACTATTATCATAATGCTGCTGCTCCTGCTGCTGCTGCTACTGCTACTGTTGCTTTTTCTATTGACTATTATGAGCATATTAAAAAATATCAATATCAACTGAAGGAAGGAATATTTGATACATTATAAAGTCAATGAAATTGGAACTAAAATGTTAGTGTGTGTGCAAAAATTCTAGCAGACAAAATTTAAAAGTTTGAAAAATCAGAAAAAAACAAGAAAAAATTATAAATCATACACTTGATAAATCATCTATCAATATATATCAAATTTCAAGAAGGCAAGCTTATATTTTCGTACGAATAGTGTGAAAATGCAAACGAAAGCAGAAATTTATATGGAAGGTAGGTGTGGTTTTTATCCGATTTGTACCATTTTTGATTATGTATATTAAATGGCAAATTTAATGATATTTACCGAGTTTCAGCTTGATAACTTAATATTTTCGTATGAAATCATATATACGGAAGCATACGTTTGTATGGAGGATAGGCGAAGATTTCATTCGATTACTCAAATTTTTTATTATAGCTATTTAGTGATCAAATCTGCTTTGCTAGGTGGTAAATGTTGGTTCTATAATTGTGTATATTCATAAATAACGTGTGAAAACAATATACTACCTTTGTATGGGAGGTAGGCGTAGTTTTCATCCGATTTGATTCATTTTTGATCAGATATATTACTTAATAAATATAAACATATATGCCAAGTTTTAGCTGAATAACTTTATATTTTCGTGCACAACGTGTGAAAACATACAATCGGAAGCATAAATTTGTACGGAAGATAGGCGTGTTTTTCATCCGATTGAGCTCATTTTTGACAAGGCGGAATATTTGATAAATAGAACTGCTCATAGCGATTTTCAGCTCTATATCTTTATATTTCCATGTGTATAGTATAAAACCCCACGTACGAAAGCATAATTTTGTATGGGAATTAGAAGTGGTTTTCATACATTCTACTTCACGATACATGAACACCATTAGAAAGAACAAATTTTTTGATATTTTTGAAAGAAATGCTATTCAGGTGGCTCAATCTAAGATTTTTATCGAAATAATATCCATAGAAAATCAGCTACTTTGTAGCGATTTCTAACAAATGCTCACATTTCAATAGAAATAAACAAATAAATACAAATTTATGTCTACTATATATATTTGTATTTTGTATCAGTGGAAAAATATATTCGTTGCAAGCTTAACAATAAAATAAACACTCACAACATATATTATTTATTTACCATTCAGCTTGTACGTAATTGTTACAGGTATTAACCTACATATATAAACTCATTGAAATTCAAGCAAACAAATAAAAGTGCTCAAATCATTGCTGAAAATGTCATCTATGAGTATCTTCTAAGTATTTCGTTTGCGCATTTATTCGACATTAAATGATAAAAATAAAACAATTCAATCATATCATTTTTCAAACACACACACACACACACATATCCACATATAACTTTTCTTGCCCCCCATATTCACTCAACACTCGCTTCATACGTACGAGTAATTCTAGAAGGTAGAAATACTCAGATAGCAGAATAATATGTACATATAAAGTTATGACTTACATATAATGGGGATAAAGAAAAAATATTTCCACTATATTTGCAAATTATGTATGTACATATTTCGCAAATATTTGCGAAACGCATGATAAACACACATTATACCCTCATATTCTCATATTCACTAATAATGTCTAACGACACGTGCATTTTCTTTACATGAACATTTTGTATTTACCTCGCCATTGCAGCAATCATCTTTTGTTCCCCTACCCTTACTACCAGTACTCTTTCTTTTACCTTCTCTCTCTCTCTCTCTCTCTCTCTCCATCTAACGTTCGATTAACCTTCTTAGACGCTTCGGCCCATTTCAACTGGATTTTATTGTGTGCATTGTTGTTATTGTTGTTTTGTTTCATATTTTTGACGTGCGCTCATTTATCATTCATTCTGCTCATTTCGCTCATTTAGCTCACAACAAAGTAACCCCTCCGCCCAAAAAAAAAAATTGAAAAACGAAGTATGCGGGACAAAGAGTGTTAGTCTTTGTGGAACACATTAAATGTTAACGTGAGGTTGTTACGTTATGTTGCGTACGCAATAAACCTTTACCTGTTTTGTTTTTTTTTTTTTTAAGGACTGATTGTTGCGAAAAGATGATAAGCAAAAAATTATGCGTCAAAAATATCACAGCACAACAAAATAAGAAATAAATAAATAAAATAAAAAGGTTAAAGCAAACAAAATATGCATTTAACTGAATTATAAAAATTGACTCACGTATCTAACGACTCGCACTCATCTCACCAGGTTCGTTGAAAATCTTCTTTCGCTTCTTGCTTGTTTCAACTCCATTACAAAAGTCAAAATTGTAAAAAAAAAAGCTTACCAAATTAAATAATATAAATTTATAGGTACTACAACAAATAACTCACTCTTTGTCACTCTCTCTTTCTGGTAGTCAGAGCATTATTATTGACATTCTTACTAAACGAACCAAAAAATGTAATAACAAGCGATAGAGTGGGAAAGAGCCAAAGATACACACAAAAAGAAAAAAAAATGTTTAAGTAATGATGTGCAAATGAGTTGAAGCATTTATTGGGCTATTATGAGTGAAGCATAGATAAGAAGGGGCAAACAAGAAGTGGTGTGAAATACAGCTCAAAGGTAAAATGAACGCTTCGTGACAAGTGAGTGAATAGCAGAGAGTACCATCTAATAGAGGTACGAGCGATACACTTCACATCGTTTACACATGCTACATGCTATATTTTTATGTGGCGTACAAAGGAAATTTATAATAAAAAAAAAAGCAGTAAGTACTAAAACACCAAGTTCCATAGGTTAATATAAATGTACTCTCGTACACACACACACACACACTCTTCTTCTGTTCGGTCACACTTCTTGGCATGCATGTATGTGTAAGTATTTACTAACATCGTTTCCATCGCTTCATTGTTGTAACTTGTTTGACGGCAGCCATATTTATTTTTACAAAGGATTAATGTCACATTCATTGTTATTCAGCTGATGTGGCGTACTATTGTTACACCGTTGTGATTTGCATAATTTATTTATGTATTTATTTAAATTCACAAACGATACAAAAAAAAAAACAAATCATTGAAACTTCCCTTCATCTTATTCTTATTGATATCGTTAGGCTTGCAAAATGAGATGAGTTCAAAATAACAATATTAACAGGCTTTCTTTTTTACCCTCACCGTATTTTTATAATGTAACATCATCTTTGTATAAGTTTCTTAAACAGGGTGATTTTTTTGTGGTACCCTATATTTTTTTTTCAAATAAAATAAAAAAAACGCAATAATTTTTTTTTTTTTTACTAAATTTAGGGTAGAATCTATACTAAACTTCCTTATGAATGCTGGACTTAGAGAAATACTCTAATCCATGATGAGGTGCACAATAGACCTAGGATCGCAGTGCAATACAACTCTCTAATAACAATAAATTTGGACTTTTACAATTTGTTTTATAATTTTTTGAAAATTATATCTGGTAAATGTTCACCATATGCAGCCACGCAAAGATCCACCCTTCTTTGGACGTTTTATATTATTTTTTTGGGTGTTTCCGGTTCAATTCCCACACTTTTATAAAATATGTCGACCTTAAGTCGTTCTAAAGTCTCTCATTTGCTGGAATTAAGCCTGCTTTTTAAGTATCCCCAGAAGAAAAAGTCAAACGTAGTCAAATCAGGTGAGCCAGTGGTGGCAAGTCAAAGTCACTTTCTTTCGAAAACAATCGACCAGGGAACATTACCTTCAATCAATCCATTATTTCACCAGCATTATGGCATGTTGTGTCATTCTGTTGAAACCTGTAATCATCCATTCCATTTTCATACAGTTCAGATGTCAAAAAATCTCTTATCTCGACCGTAACTGTCGCACCATAATCATCCTCAAGCAAAAATTAGGGCCATTGACTCTATCCGAGCATACATCGCACCAAGTAGTAACTTTTGGTGAATGTGAAGGCACTTCATGCACCAATTGATGATTTTCAGTGCCCCAAATAACAAACATTTTGCGTATTAACACTTCCATCATCATCATTATTATTACGGCCGACCGCAGCAGCTCTCTCCAGGCGTCTCTACTTTGTGCTCGCCTTCTCCAATCAGTTACACCAAGCGTAGTCAGGTTTTCCACGACCTAGTCCTTCCATCGTAAACATAGCCTTCCTCTTAGTCATCGTCCAGTGTCTTCCATTTCAAACACCTTTTTCGCCGGAACTTCTTCATCCATACGCACAACATGGCCTAGCCTAAGTCAATGTCAGCGTATCTCTCGTACAATTCGTGGTTCATTCGAATATGATAGTCGTCACCGACGCGAACAGGACTAAAGATTTTGCGAAGAATTTTTCTCTCGAATACCCCAAGCGTAGCTGCATCAGTCTGCGACACAAACCATACTTCTGCGCCATAGAGCCGCACGAATATGATGAGCATCTTGTAGAGTGTCAGTTTTGTCGGGCGAGAAATGGCTCTACTCGTCATTTGCTTACTGAGCCCGTTGTAACACCTATTAGCAAGAGCCTCATCTCTCATGATCACATGATTCCAAAAAATCTGAAAATAAAATTTCACAATTTCAGCTATTTCTTGTGGTAAAAATTGTACCGGATTGATATTTCTAATGCGCGCTGTCACTTGTCATTCTGACATCGGGCAATCATATTATCCGAAACAAAATCTTAGGGTACCTCAAAGAAAGTCACCCTGTGTAAAGCTCTGTATAAGTATATGTGTGTCTGTGTGCTGAAATAGACTTCCTAACAAACAAAATTATATCAAATATGACTTAGTTTTTGTATATTTTGTTTGTTTGCCATTAATTTCAATTTTACTTTAATTTTTTTTTTAAGCTTGGAATTTTCTTCGTTACTGATCCACATTGCTTATTTATTGATGCCAATGCAGACAATGGCTTTACTTTTGTTTTCTCTAATAATAATGAAATGCAGATAGAGGATTTGTTAAATTATTGTTTTCAATTTTTATCCATCTCATGATGGAGGTAAACAGTGACCATCCTATACATTTCACTTAGTTCAGTGAAGATCTATTGTGATGAAAGCCAAGCCATTTTGGTCAGCTGTTTG
The DNA here is from genome assembly GCA_963854835.1 of Megamerina dolium. Lineage (NCBI taxonomy): Eukaryota > Metazoa > Arthropoda > Insecta > Diptera > Megamerinidae > Megamerina > Megamerina dolium. The sequence goes on from OY978525.1 coordinate 2,666,316, forward strand.
CAAATACTTGAAGCAAACACATAAACGTATATGTAACTTATAAATACATGTAAAGGCAACTCACTTCGCAAAAAAATGAATAAACCACGCCCAATATTTAATACAGCTGCCATACAAAGTCACTGCTAAAATATGACCTTTTATATATAAAACCTTCATATTTCTACGCATAAAATTAAGTAGTTAATTATAATTTATAGCATTGAAAATTATATCTCAAAATACATTTATTACATGAAAAATATTTATTGTAAAATCACTGTTCGACTATAAGGCAATTTTTTAAACTCTGTTAAGCATTCGCATATCTAAGCCAATATTGAAACTTTGTAAAAAAAAAATGATAGCCAACTTTGAATGATCAATAATCATAATAATAATGTTGTACATGAGTAACAACAATCGCATTGAGTAGACATCATTTTCGTAAAGCAATAAAGTCATCATCACAACTCAACGGCCTCAATAATGACATCATGCGCAACTCTACACTAATCACACCACACCACACAGCTACTAAACAAATAAATAATCCAATAAAATCAGAAATTTCAGTCATTCAATTTAAAAAGCCAACAAACAATACCCAGAACAACAACAACTACAACAATAAGAATAATAAAAATAATTGAGTCCACCAACATAGACATATAGGGTGCTACAGAAACAAAACAAACAAACAAAATCCAGAAAAATGTAAAGAGAAAAAAGGTGAAGAATCTATATGTATGAAGAATGAATGCAGTAAAAACAATTCGAATGAAATCAAATCAAAACGAATTGAATTGAATACTCACTCACTCAGTGGTAAGAAATAAACGTAAAACAAAACAAACAAACAGACAAAAAAAAAATAATAATAATCATAAAAAATACTACCTATCGACTATATATATTATATTGTATTTGAAATGGAAAAAGTAAATAAATGAACAAGTGCTTGAACAATAATAACAACAACAACAAGCAGCAGCAGCAGCAGCAGCAGCATCAATGAACAAATAAAAATTGATAGCTAAAGGGCATTTGAGCAACAAAATATGAAATGTGAAAGTCCCATGTACTTACATATGTACGAAAAGTGTGAGAGCATAACGGAGAAGCCAAGCAGCAACCAGTCGGTATTAAATGATAATATCATGAACGACAATGACGACGATGACGCTGACTATGCGAATGATGATGGTCGCTTAATACTCGCACCGCATTGAGATGTGAGTACAAACGAACGATATAGCAAAATGTCAATATAGTGAATTCGGATGAAAATGAAATGGAAAAAAAAAACTACGTCGTTGATACGATTTGTGAAGAGTTCCATTGTACAGATAGATAGAAATGAGTTTAGAAGAGGTGGCAAAAACCACTTAAATGTCAATTGAAGACATACACACACACATACATCGATGTGGTTAGATATTAGGATGAATTCAGAGAAATATCGACATTAAATAATCGAATGGATATTAAGAATACAAGGACAATGGCATAGCATAGAGTTGGATGCAATAAAATGAATAGAAACAAAGAAGAGAATTCTATAAATGTGTATGTACGATATATTTACTGAGTATTGAATGAAGGAATAGAACTAGCAAAATTTCACAATCCAGGTACTAAAGGACATATTGACATACTGGATATAAGCCGATATATATGTATTGTACTTACAACATAGTACCTACGAGTATGTACATAAAAACTCATTGTCGTACAGAACAACAAGTTGGTAAACAACTGAAGAAACAACAAAATCAAACAAACAAATGAAATGAAAATGGAAAAACATAAAAACGCCAATGAAAATACCCAACGGAGAAGGCGGCTATAGTAAATAAAGGTATGTGGCAAGTACCACATACCGTAGATCAGCTCTATAGTATGTATATAAAAATAAATTTACTAGACATGGTGGGGGAAGTGTGTGGAACCACTGTTGTAAAAACAACGCAAAACGATGTGAGTATTAGCTAAAATAATAATAGCAACATTGTTGTTAGCAGCAACCAACACTATAAAAACACAGACACACTCACAACACCTACATTCGCTATCCACCTACTCGCCTGTCTACTCGTATGACCTGAAACAATAAACAAAAGTATTAAATGCTACGTTTACATACTCACACACACCTTCTGCTACTCCTTTAAGTAACGCCCCAAATAGCCATCGTTATAATTTATGCTATTGTGTTAGTAGTGGATAAAATATTGCTATTTGTGTGTGTGTGTCAATGTGTGTGTGTAGTGACATTGAATATGTACATACAGTATATATTGTGTTAAGTTCACGATATCGGACACTGTTAAACAATAACAAATATGATCATATTTGGAACAATTGAAGGGCGGCACAAATTGAATTGTAATGGATTAGCGAAAATGGATAATTACAAATGTCGATGGATTTATGTGTATATGTACATATGTGTGAATTGAGTTAAAACCAAAAACAACAAAAAAAAACTGAATTTAAAATATTTATGAATCGTCTGAAATATCGCAATGTAGAAGTATTTATAGCAAAAAAGTCAATGTAAATCAAATCTATGCACAAAATTGCAATTATTTATTTATTAAATAGCGACGCATTGATTTTGTTGATTTTTCTTTATCGAACTTTTATTGAAATTATATATGGTAGTGAAAAAAATGTGCTTATCCAGTCGAATGATGGAACAAAAATGTTCATAAAATATTAAATTGCCTGTTTTTTTGATTGTGATAATATAATAAATGATTTAGCTATTTGTTGAGTTTTTTCAAATCATTACCACAGGCGCAGCTAAATTTTGGTTTTTTTCATGAACGACAACGGCAGGAAATTTAGCAGGGTTTGACAAACTGATTGGTTGGTTTCTCGTGGCCAGATCGCCCTAACATGAAAAAGCAATGAAAAAAGAATTTTGAAAGCTAAAAAAAAAATCTCCCGTAGTGGGTTAAAATGTAAGACCGACCCCCATTAATTTTTACTATCCAACATTTTCTCTAAACATACTTACCCCGTACCTTTGCTTCTTCGACAGGCTCCCATATAAAATTATAATATTTTTTGACAAATGTGCTCCAATCGCTTCCAGAATGCCCCTAGAGGATTGAAATGTATGACGGACCCAACTTAATTTTTACTATCCAACATTTTCTCTAATCATACTTACCCCGTACCTTTGCTTCTTCGAAATGCTCCCATATAAAATTATAATATTTTTGGTCAAATGTGCTCCAATCGCTTCCAGAATGCCCCTAGAGGATTGAAATGTATGAGCGACTCTAACTAATTTTTACTGCGCAATAATTTTTCTGAACATACTTATGCACTATCTTGACGCCTTAGGGAAGCTACCCTACAAAATGATTAAAAGTACCTGAAAATCAAGAAATACTCTTAAATTTTTCCTGTAATTGCACCAAGAGTGGTTAAATAAATGATTTGCTTCCATTAACTCTTTTTTTTCCACAACATTTTATCTACATATACTTAACCGCTATCTGTAGCCCTGTCCTACAAAATCTTAAAATTTTGCTTCTGCCTCAAGAGATCTCCTATTCTCCTAGAGAGTTGAAATATATGACTAACTTCAATAATTTTTACTACTCAATATATCTTCTAAGCATACTCGCTCCCTAACTTTATGCCTTCGAAGGCTTCCATACAAAATGAACTCAAAAACGCCTGAAAATCGACAAATAACCCTATAATTACCCAGAAAGCCCACCGTGAGTGATTAAATGATGTGATTTGCTCCCATTTATTTTTTTTCCCCAACACAACACTTTATCTACATAAACCCCTATCTGAAGCCCTTCCCTACAAAATGATAAAATTTTGCTTCTCCCTCAAGCATTCTCCTTGAGAGTCGAAATATATGACTAATCTCAATAATTTTTAGTACTCAACATATCTTCTTAGCATACTCGTTCACTATCTTTATTCTTTCGGGGGCTCCCAACTTAAAATGATCTTAAAAACACCTAAAAATCGACAAATAACCACATAATTATCCAGGCAGCCCATCGAGAGTGATTAAATATATGATTCGATCCTCTTAATTTTTTGGTCTCACTTCAACGCTAAGTACCTACCCCCTAACTTTGCCCATTAGAATTGCTCTCCTACAGAATTGCCAAATTTTTATACATTTTTAATGTAACCGCTCCTAAAGTGACTCCAAAGTATTACAATATATGACCAATTAGCACTACTTTTTTCCACTTGTCATATTGGCTGAACTTATACACTCCCTTTCTTCACTTCTTAAAGAAGTTCCTATACAAAATTGACGTAAATGCTTCTGAAAGTTGCGATTTCACCAAGACATCGCTCCAAGAGTAATGAAATATATGACCAACCCTCCCTAATTGTCGGTCTTTTACAAAATTCATATATAAAAATTTTTTTTAAAAACATCAATTTTCTATGTTTTTCATTTTTCTCAATTTTACTTCCAACATCGTCAATAATATCTGTATTTGCTTATGCTATATACAAAACTAGCGGAGTTACAGAGAGTTTTCGTCAGCCAAAGCCTTTAGGATAATTTCAAAAATGTACACTTCACTTCATGAAAATTTGCACGCAACATAAACAATGGCTCATGATGAAGAAAATTGAATGAATCATAGAAATTTATTTTCAAGTGAAAAGTTTATACAATAATTATATTAAATCGCTCTAGCTGTCCTTTTATGTATAAACAAACTAAAACATTATGAAAACTTTTCAATGCAGCTTCAAATCACATCATTCATGCAACAGACCACATTTGCCTCTAATAAACCACAGAAAATCATGAATTTAAAATTAACTTGCCAGATTTGCGGATTTTATTCATTATATATGTACATATGTACCTGCCTATTGTATATAATGTAGTTGTTGTTATTGCTTTTTATCATTTCCAATTGAATTATTTGAATGACAGGTAATCAATTTTTGATCAAAAAATATTCAAAAGTCCAAATATGGTACACTATGTGGTTTAACTAAAAATAACCAATGAAATGTATAAAATATTCATTACAAAATCACTGACTTAATTCTAAACAACAGAAGAACCAGTCATGAGAACAACAACAACCATACTCATATAATTGTGAATAGATACCTGATTCATGAATATGTATCAGTCACATATGAATGTGCTCATTCATTGAGCAATTAATGTATATATTCTTAAATTATATTAAATCGAATAGTATATATATTATATATACATGGACCTATATGGATTGTAACTAAGTGAATAAAAAAAAAATTATAATTTTTACAACTGCCATTGCCGTCAAACCAATGATCGCATTTTAATAGCCCACCATTACAACTTTTATTATTGTTGGGCGTATTTCAGCGCACACATATATATATTGTATGATAAAAATATATATACTATTGCAATCATATAAATGACAATAGTTAAATGTCACTTTTTTTTTATAATATTTGTACAATTGCAGTAATAAAGATATATAGCACTATGACAGGAAGAGAGAGAGAGTGTGTGTGTGCGAGAGGTTAGGTAAATTGTATGCACATACTTTAACATAAATTTTGAAAAAATACTGCATACTGAATTTTACATACATATGTAAAATATGTATATAAATTTTTATAGTACTTGTTAACAATATCAAAATTGTTTTTATTGCTCACTTTTTGTTGGCTTTTTATTTGGTTTTCCAAATGTCCATACATACTTTCATATGTACGAGTATATATTTATGTTATTGACCAATATTAAAATATTTTGAGTTTATCATGAATTTGGAATTAAACATATACGATTATAAAATTTTTTGGTAAACAATTCATATTCGAAACTATTCTGTCATATTTAGATTGTGATTGAATTTGCGAAAAATCAAGTTATAATTTAGAAGGTAAATATTTTTGTAGAAAATATTGAGGCAGAAGAATTAATAAGACTCGGGCATATATTTTATCGCTCTCGCTGCATTATTTGAGCAATTATAAAGGGATATTTGCCGATTTTCAGGTGCATTCAGGTTGATTTTGTTTCGGAGCCTCCCCTATGAATGACGATAGAGAGTATGTATGTTCAGAAAAAATATTCAAGAGTAAAAATTAAGATGGATCATATATTTTACTCATCTACGGGAGCCGTGGAAGCAATATTTTTTTAAAATAATCAATTTTGTAGGGAAGTTTCTCTAAGGGGAGGAAATAAAGGATAAGTGCATTAAGAAAAAAATGTTGAAGCGAAAAACTTAAAGTGAGCTGCTTGTATATTTTACCCCACTGCGAGTACTCTGGAAGATGTTGATATCAGAAATCTGCTTTTTAAGAATAACACTATACAACAATTTCAGGGTCATTGTCTGGGGGCGGCGAAATGATTTCAACTGCGGATGAAAGACCTAGAACCATATAGTAAAACCTTCAAAAGTTTTTGCATTCTCCGGCCAAATTTTTTTTTCTAATTAAATATATCAAATATTAAATTTGCAATTTTTTACTTGACTCTTTTCAGAATAAGTGGAGAAAGAATGATTAAAATTCATATCGGAGTGAAACATTTAGTTTGGACATATAGAGTAAAATTTCACAAAGAATAATTTTGTAAAATATTTTAACCCACTAGCTCTCTCACGAAAGGGTTATTTTGACCCCCTTTTTGGAAAGTCTCAATAAAATGGCATTTTGGATGTCGCTGGAGGGTTAAAATGTTCTAGAAAATTATTCGTCAGAAAATTTTACTAGGGGTATTCTCAGACAAAATCTTTATACAAAGAACGTCAAAGTCCATAGGGGGGAAAAAACATATATGTCCCCTTGAAATATGCAACATTTTTGTGCATTCTTTTATAATTTGTTCATAAATATAATATAATTATAGCTCTTTTCGAGGGTGATGATTCGTCGCTTTTGACATCACTATCGCTGTGATCACTATCATCAGAATCTAAGTCACATATGATATTCACATGTGACTCCTCAGTTAGAATCATTTTGCCCTCCACAAATAATGCGTCACTATGTAATATTTCAAAATTGCAGCAAATTGGTATCCAAGCATTTTTATGATTTTTTTTTTTTTATAAATTTCAATTTATTCAACTAGAAAAATTCATATTGTTTAAATGATAAAATCTAGAATCGAGGCAGAGAGAAAAAAATTATAAAAACTTGACAGAAAATGCTGAACTCATTTAAAGTTTTTTTTTTTTATATTCTACTGCCCTCGATCAACAATATGTCATATAAACTAATACAATTATATCATACACATATATCTATATATGTATCTGTAATGATATATGTCACTTCGTGTGTTTAATGGCATGACCAAATCAAATGTTTCTATTTCAGATCAAAATTTGTTAGCAAAAAAAAAAAAAAAAAAAACAAAAAGTTGAAAAAAAAACACAAAACGGAAGATATTGAAAAATTAGAAAAATTAAAAACTTTTTAATGCGAATTGTACAGTAAATTATCTCTCTCTCTCTCTCTCTCTCACTCTCTCTTTGAAACTGTAACATATGGCGATTTATAACATATATCACACCAACGACAACAATAGAATACAATTTGTGCAAACTTACAACTGATATGTGACATGTTAAAGAGCAATATGTGCAATATTGTCATATTAAAATCATAGAAAACTTTTACTTTTCAACTATATGCTATACACAATAAAGTAGAAAAAGAAGAAAATTGAAAACAATAATAAAATAAATAACAAATATGACAAAAGCGCAGAGGTTGATATGAAAAAAAAAATTTTTTTATACAATATACGAGTATCAAATATAAAAATATGATATGTATTTACTTGAAAGAAGCAATGATATCACCAACTAATTGAACTAATGACCATTGTACAAAATATTAACTTCAAGTGTTGCCAATGTTTTCTTATTGTCTGCTTCAACTAAAGCAGGTCAGTCCATAAATTCGTACATTATTCATAAGTGGTTTTAAAATAAATAAAAAACAAATATTCAATATTTATTAATCAATAATATATTTTCCTACAGTATTTCCAATGTCTTCCCAACGTTTTGGGCAAATTTTTAATTCCCTGCTCAAAAAATTGTTTGTCCTTGGAGCTAAAATATGCGTCGATATCCCATTTTATAGCTTCTTTTAAGGTGTACTTCTTATTATGATACTTAAAAGGGACTGAAGTCCACGAAAAAGGTGATAATCGCAAGGTGCAACATCAAGAGAGTATGGTGGATGCGGCATTAGCTCCCATCCGACCTCGTTCAGCATGCCTAAAGTCTGTCTTGTGGTATGCGGTCTTGCGTTGTCGTGGTGAAACAAAACTTTGCGTCTATTGACTAAAGACGGTCGATTTTTTTCAAGTGCTTCATTCAATTTGGATAGTTGATGGCAATAATAATCAGCTGTGATCATCTGGTTTGGTTCCAGCAGATCCAAATAAACGATAACGGCCATATCCCACCATATCTGACCACTGGAGTTTGCGAACAGGATTATTGTAAAGGACCCATTTGTCCCCCAATATGGTTCAAAAAACTCTCATTTTCAAGCCGATGCAACAGCTGAGAACACACATTTACTATCTGCTGAAGGTTTGCGACGGAAAGTTTATGCGAAACCCATTTTCCCATCTTTGGAACCTTGCTCAATTGAACCAGGTGCCTGTCAAACTTGGCTCAGCTGCCACAAGTTCCAGCAAGGCGTCGGAGTTAAAGATCTCATAACGACCAGAGCGTGGGACATCCTCAACTCGTATCAATCACCACTTCAGAATTTGGAAAACCACTTTTGCACAGTCCTTGCGCAATGTGGTTTTCCAATTCTCCCCATGAGTTGCGTTTTTTCTTTCTGCAGCAGTAGTTGTTGCATTTTATCCACTTTTATAAAAAAATACAAATTACGCCTCTTATACTCGTTCGAAGATTTCATTTTATGTTTTTAACAATGCATACTACTATCCGCGATTAAAATCACTTGTTGAATGCACAATATATCAGAGAAAATAAAAATAGTTCCTTTATCTCCCACAAATCATTTTTTGTACGCAAAAAGCGCCCGCCTACTGTGAAACTACTGTGAGAAAATAACGCACAAACTTATGGACTGACCTGATATATTCGCATTGAAAAATTGAATCAAATGACGAATTCTCCGACAATCAAACTTTTATGCAATGCATTTCATCATCAGGTAGGCGAATGTAAAATAAAGTGTTTCTTTTGCCATTATATGCAACGATATATGAATGTTCTATGGCATCGCAATGGTAAAATTCATCACGAAAAGTTTGATTACTTCCTACTCCCCTAACTATTGCTAACATTCCTTACCCCTAACTGCATTCTATGCATATCAATCACTCACACTCACACAAAGCAATACATAACTGTATGGTCCATGCAAAAGCAACAAACAACTTAAAGTCGTTATTATTACGACCAACAATAACCATTAAGAAAGAGCAAAATGAAAAATGATATACATGTATTTATGCAAAAAAATAAAAAAACCAAAAGGAAAGGCAGAAAGGCTTCAAGTACCTAGATAAATACGAATATAGTACTCTATAGTAGGTACATATTAGTTATATAAATTGATGCTATGATGCAAAGCGATGAAACGAGAATTTTTCAAGTGTTTGAGTGAAAATATTGTATGCGAGAGAGAGAGAGAGAGAGAGAGAGAGAAAAAGAAAATCCTAAAAATAAAAAAAATAACGAATGAATACAAACAAGAAATAACAACGAGTTCAAATTTTGTTGTCGTCGTCGTTGGTTGTCGTTGTTATTGCATTATTGCTGTTGTTATTGTAACTGTGTGTGTATTACAAATATATGTGTACAAAATGTAAAACTTGTTAAAAACTTTTTAAATTAATTTTGTTATAAAACTATAACATACTCATTCCATTCTTTACTCCGTTCACCACTAGGTACTACTACTTCTTACGTATACCAATTGTAAGTGCTTCAACACTATGAGTATACTTTGTCCTTTTCACTTTTCACCTTCATATATACATATATCAAATAGGTAAAGTTATGATGAGAGAAAAATTGATATTTTGTGTGACTTATTTCTAGAGATGCCAAATCGATTTGTTTTCGAAAAATATAGTTTCAAGTATCAACTACAGTTATCTTCGTTTGACCAATAATGTTCTTTGTGATAATATGCTGAATGCCATACCTGTACTTGTGTAGTTATGTGGTTTAGTGGTCTCACTCTTGGAAAAATTGATATTTTGTGTAACTTATTTCTAGAGATGCCAAATAAATGTTTTTTCGCAAAATATAGTTTCAAGTGTCAATTTCAGTTATCTTCGTTTGACCAATTATATCCTTTGTGATAATATGCTGAATGCCATACCTGTACTTGTGTAGTTATGTGGTTTAGTGGTCTCACTTGTGATGCGAATCGAACAAATAATGCTTACTTACATACTTATGTGGCCATAATAACCGAAAATCGATTTAGGCCGAATCTGGCATGCTTCGCCAGCCAGCTGTTTCCTTCGCTAGTTGGCGCCAGTGAAAACTTACAAGCGCTGACAAATTCTCCAGTACTTGGTCTATCCACCGGAGGTTAGGTCTTCCTCTTCTGTGTCATCTAAGAGCGGGTTCAGTATATAACACCTTCTTAGCCGGACCGTGTTCTTCCATTAGCTCGACATGACCTAGCCATCACAGCCGCTGAATTTAAATGCGCTTTACTATGTCGGTGTGAGCATATAGCTCATACAGCTCATGGTTGTACCTCATTTGATACTCGCCACTAACGCAAATAGGTCCAAAAGATCTTGCATAGGACTTTTCTCTCGAAAACTCCGAACATTCTCACATCTGAGGTGGAAATTGTCCAAGTTTCGTCACCATATGTAAGGACAGACATGATGAGAGACTTGTAGAGTGTGGTTTTCGTTTCTTGAGAGAGGGCCCGACTTCGCAATTTCTTACTTAGCCCAAAGTAGCAAAGTTCGCAATATCTCCAGACTGACGTCATTATTGATGTCACTGCTAGTTCCAAGATAGATAAAGTTCTTCACTACTTCAAAAGCTTATCAGTATTCAATTCAAATCATCATGGGCGTGCATTAATTTGAAAACAGAAAGCCACCGCAAGGCGTTGATATCAGCAATTCAAAAAGAAATTCATGCCTTGCCATTACTACCCCGGCTTTTCATTCGATATGACTCAATTTGTGCTGATGCATACTCAATTTCATTTATTCTGCTAGAATTGATCACAAATAGTCCAAATTTCTGCTACTTGACAACCCTAAGGTATTATTTCTAGATTATTGCTAAATTTTGCTCTTCACTGCGCTCTCTTTCTCTCTCTTCTCTATCCTATTACTATGTAAATTTTCTAACCAAAAGTAGGTAATAAACAAACTCAATGATTACAAACTCACACTAATTTGGGTAAAACTCAAATACACTACGGTATTACTACGTTTTGGTTACATGATTCATATGTGTACACATAATGTTGCTGACTATATCTACATAGGTGTGCTTGTGCATACTTTATATTTATTCTTCTACTTTTAGGTTAATATACTACTATATATTTACTATTTATACATACTATGTATAGGAGAGTATATTAAAAAAAAAAAAAAAACAAACAACTCAAAGACTCAAAGAGCTCAGTGCGACGCTACTTAATACCCAAACTCACCTCCCATTTGCATTGTGTGTTGCTATAGTTTTCTACGTTGTTGTCACTGTCACGCCCATTATAAAGAATTTTATTACCTGAAATTAGTCTCAATACAGAAATTAAATATTTCTCGGTCCCATTGCTACCATAAACAATAAACGCACACGTACACGTAGTAACAGAATAGAATTTTTTTTTTCTATCTCTCAATCCATTAGGTATTGTAAAAAAAAAAAAAACAGAAATATTTATGACATTCTCTTATTCATATTGCCCAACATGATAGACAAGTTTTCGAATTTGCTGTTCAATTTTTTTATTTTCATCAATTCTACTACTCTTTCAATATGCATGCTCATCCGCAGCAAACATAAGCGACCCTCTTTATATCTACCTTTTAAATAATCTCTTTAATTTGACTACCCCAACAACAACAACCCCACTACTACATATCACAAATTGTGCATACATACATCTTCAACCCAACCATTTGCTTTGCGGTTGTTTTGTGTTGGTGTTATCGATATTCATATTTGTCTTTTGGTAAGCTTATTGTACACATACTCATAGAATATCGGAGGATAGATACGAAGGGTGTCGGAACAATGAATGCGCAATAATGTTAAACGTTTATTACGTTGTGGCTTAAATGTTGACAATTAACAAACTAAATGACATTTCATTATGGAACTTTTGTAATTAAATATTCAGACGAGTGCTTCCATCGAACAGAGAGAAAAAAAAAATAAATGTGAAAGAAAATGTATAAAGTAAAATGAAAAACAGCAAATGAAGCAAATGGCTTCGTCCCCAAGTGTCAAAAGCAACAACAACAACAACAACAACAGCAGCAGCAGCAACAAAAAGGGACTTTTCCATCGTTTACTTTCATTGCCTTCTGTACATGAGTATATTTTTATTTTCACATTTTCCCCATAAAGCTTCAATTGAAAGTAGCATCATGCTGCATACATGCAGCAGAAGGGCGTTCGGATTGCTTCAATGAAGAATGTAAACTAATATAACAATTATATTTATTTATTTTTTTTTTTTTTGCTTAATGTGATTGTTTAATAATGTCTCACTTTTCTTATCTTTCATTTTAGGTATGTAACACAATTCGACAAATATTATTACAAAAATAGAAAAGAAGAAATGAACTCATTTCGTATGGTAAGTGAGACAACATTTTATTGGCCAGATGTGCAATGAATTAATACCGAAAATGAGTTGCAAGATTGTCGAAGAAAATATTAACAATATTTGCATCAATATTGACATTATTGCAAAAAATTTACATTAACATCGAAAATCTAACTTCATACACTTTTTTCGACATTATTGCAAAGAAATTTATCGATGGTATAGAAAAAGTGAGGAAATGTTCGCAATAAAGTGCAATATTGATATACTTGAATTTCGACATTATTGCAAAATTTTTAGATTAATATAAAAAAGTTAACTTCATACATTTTTAACGACATTATTGGAAAGAAATTTATCGATAGCATCGAAAAAGTGAAAAAATTTTAGAAATAAAGTCCAATATTGATATAATTGAATTTCGACATTATCGCAAAATATTTACATTAACATCGAAAATCAAACTTCATACGCTATTTTCGATTTTATTACAAAGAAATTTATAGATAGTATCGAAAAAGTGAAAAAATGTTCGCAATAAAGTCCAATATTGATATAATTAAATTTCTATATTAACAAAATGTTACATTAATATCGAAAATGTAACTTCATACACTTTTCTCGACAAAAAATGAAATAATATTCGCAAAAATATCGCAATCAAGTCCACAACTGTTTGCAATAATATCTAATAATATTTGTTCTACTATGTTGGCATTATTGCAAAAATAATTTCGACTTTAATTCAGTATAAAATATGTTGATTGAATGCGATATTCTTACAAATCAAAGATTGTTAAAAAATTGGATAACAATGTACTCCTACAATCGGCACATAAATTATCATAATGAATTATATATCAAAATTTAAGGATTTGCAAACAAATTATGCGACTCCAAGTTAATGCATTGGAAATTTAAAGATCCACATACCCATAATTGTGTACTTATTCCAAGAATCCACACCTTAGCTTTGGGATACATATTATATCAAATTGAAATAATAGCTGCGTGAGCTTGAAAAAAATTATGAGATTCCAAATTGATACACTACGATTTTAAATATTTAAAGGCTCATTGGAAGCTCTTTGGAAGGAAAAAGCCTAAAAATATGCAAATATTGACTATTTTTCAGTATTCTAGTAAGTTTAGATTGTAACAGTAATAGGTATTTAGAAGTAGAGACTGCTCAACCCAGCAGTGCAACAACGAAATCTGTTGTGTGATACACTAGTAAATGTGAATAATAATCAGACTAAATTGATTTATTTTTTTTCAATTTTGTAAAAACATTAATTTAGCAGATAAGCCCTCCTATCAGGTCATCAGACCAGAAGAATTAATAGGGGTCGGTCATGTATTTTAACCCTCTAGAGATATTTCCTTTTGGATTATAGGGTTATTTGATTATTGTGAGGCGTTTTTATACGTATTTTGTAGGGGAGCGCCCATGAATAGTAAAGATAGGGGGTAAGTAGTAAAAACTAATGGATGTCGTAGCTCAGAGGCTACAAGAGACTGAAGCATAGAAAATTTAATATCGAAAATATTTTTCATTCGAACGGTACCCACCTGTCGGCAAGCAGTAACAATTTGCCATAGAAAAGCTTCTAATATAAATCTGTGACAAAGCTTAGAAGTGATGTTCGGAACCGGCTAAAATAAGTAGATCCCTTCTAATATTGTCCAAAATTTAAGACGCACAACAATAATGGAAGTTCCACATATTTATTATTTTTTTTTTAACCAATGGGAGTCGATCATATTTTTTTATAGCAAAAATTAAACAAATATGTTGAATTTATACTGGAGTCTCCCTAAGAAGTAAAGAGAGATACTAAACGAGCTCCGCAAAAATATTTAGTATTGAAAATTAATAGGTGTCAGTCATACATATTACCTTTCTTAGAGCACATTGGTAGTGGTGGGGGCAAAATTGTAGGGGAGTAGAGATGGGAGCTGCGAATGTTAATTAAAAATGTTAAAAAGAAAAAATTAATGAATGTCTGTTATACATTTTCTACCTTTAGGAGCGATTCTGGATATTTTAATGTTGTGTTTTCATCAATATTTTGTAAGGTTCGAAACGAAATCCGATTTGACCAAATCAAACCAACCTCAAAGAGGCATAGAAATTTTTGTTTCGTTTGGTCGGGAAGGCTTTTTTTTTTATTTTCTCGTTTTCAAACTTGCTTCATTTTAATTCTTCAGTGACCAACTACGATTTGCGAGTCTTATATAACGAATAACAGCATACTTTTAAGGGTTATATATATCTTTAAAGCTATGGTGAAAATTTAAGAGTCGAATTTAAAAAAAAACTGCTCATATATATCATATGGTCTACTTTCTTTATGTCTGCTTATGACTTTATATAGAAATATATATATATGATATGTTTGTTTGTACATTGAAAATATACAAAACACAACGTAATACTTATGTATCATAAATAGCCTTAACAAATATGACATATCTGTATGTAGCTACATATGTATGTTTGTAGCAGTATAATCATTTGCTGATGAAAGCCACCCATTGCGTTACTGAAAGTTATGCATGAGCGCATCAACCTTTTTCGTTATGATACTACGAATACTATTGGATACTGTATTCTACTATTCTTGCGTCATAGTTTCATAGTTGCTGCAACAACTGCTGTGTCTGTTATATACATATGTATGTACGTGCACATAAGATCTCAACTTATCACACTATAACATTTTAACAAAATACTATATATACATTTATCGTCGTACATCGTGCTGACTGCCTGTCGCATACAGACGTCAGCTTGATGATGAAAAGATGATGCAAAGAAATGTGATACCATATACATACATGAGGATATGTGTACGTAGCACATGACCGAGTATAAAAGGACACGCGACGATGTTATGTTTATTTATTTATTTACTCTTTTTTTTATTATTGTTTTTCTTTTTCATTTGGAACATACAGAACAACAGAAGACAACATTGGTCATTATGTATGCTAGTAAAGAAGTCCAAAAATGATTTCATTTCACTTCCGTAGTGAAAAGTTATTACATTAGGAAATGTGTTGATTTCAAATTTGATTTAATGAATTTAGCATGGATCAACAAGTAAGGGTTAAAGTAATATATGGACTATGTTTGTATGAAAGCTCAGAAGACTTTATGTTAAATGTAGAGTTAATTTAAAATAATCTAATCATACAATAAATATTCCTCTGATGCTATCTAAAGGGTTCCATAAGTTCTACTACAAAAAAAAGATAGTTTGGCAAAGTTCATCAATTGAAATTGATGTTGTACTACTCCGTTAATAATAAATCTGCTTATTTTTCATGCAGAAAAAACTCATCAATATTTTTCTTCGCTTCCATTTTTCATGCATTTTATCAAAATGCACTCCGTTTATTTTTTTTTCACCCAACTCTGTGGCATGCCATTTTAAATGATATTTCTTTTTTTGTACAAAGTTTTTCCATAAAATAATTTCTCAACAATGCGACACAACGACACAATTTCTACCGCAAAACTTCATACAATAGTTTCTTCATTCAAGGCAGCATTTTCATTTGAGCGATCAGGTTCTTGTTCGCTCAATCGTTCGTTCGTTCGTTCGTTAGTTCGCTTGACAAATGCTGTGTCGTAAATATTATCGATGTTGTTGTTGTTATTGTGTTGTGTTTGTTGCTATTACATAGCTGAATATTATTTCATAAAATGAGCTCCTTCTTCTTCTTCAAACACTGCGAAAATATTGACACTTCAACAATATGGCAACGTCAATGCAAGGCATGTGAGTGGTAAAAATGTATATATACAATATATCTCTAAAATACTAATGCATTAGAACAGTCTCTAAAGTCATATTTTTAAGTTCTTTAATCTATGAAGGACCTATTGTCAAAAATTTATTAGAAATAATTGCGGAAATTTGTTCTAAAGCTAAACATGTCTTTCATATTAATGAAAATAATTGCATATCATAATTCCTTGGCAAATATATTTACAAACAGCGAACTTTAACATGATAACTTTACATTTTCGTATGTCAAAAATCACATTCAAAAGCATACCTTTGTATGGGAGATAGGCGTGATTTTTATCGAATTCAGCAGATCTTTACATATGTCTATGAAATGTTAAAAAAAAAATCATATATGCCTCGTTTCGACTTGAAAAGTTTCTATTTTTGTATGAATAGTGTCAAAAATCACAATCTGAAACATAATTTTCTAGGGGAGATAGGCATGATTTTTATCCGATTTCGTCAATTTTTAGCAGACTATATTAGACATCATAAAAATTCACATTTACTAAATTTCAGTTTGATAACTTTATATTTACATATACAACATGTAAAAATACGCATTTGAAAACATACTTTTGTATGGAGGGTAGGATACCACTCATTTTCGCACTCATACATTTGTTATTAACAGCCAATTTTCAGTAAAATCGCTTTATAATTAAATGGACTGTAGGTCATATAAAGAGAGAAATTAATAAACGGCTCAGATCGTGATTTCCTCCTTATAAGTTTTACAAATACAAGCACAAATTGCTTAATTTGCAAGTATTATTTAAAATTAAATGCCCAAAAAAAAACGCACAAATTCAATTTAAATGAAATATAACATTTATTAAATAAACTTATAAGTTACTACGTACATTAGATGTGTGCATATGTATCATATAATAAATTTTAAAAACACTATTGCATAGTATATGAAACGCATCATATTAATAACATGGTGGTTGTTGCTATTGTTGTTGTTGT
This sequence comes from Megamerina dolium, assembly GCA_963854835.1. Classification (NCBI taxonomy): domain Eukaryota; kingdom Metazoa; phylum Arthropoda; class Insecta; order Diptera; family Megamerinidae; genus Megamerina; species Megamerina dolium. Next base: position 2,683,865 of record OY978525.1, read on the forward strand.
TGTTGTTCTCGAAATTCATTAGTGTTACACCAATTTATGTTGTGTTGGTGACATATTTTCCACACTTTCCTTTCAACGTCACAACAATTTATCATTGCTTACGTATATGGTATATGCATATACACCTACATACCCATACATACGTACATATGTATGTAGTCGTATAAATAAATTATGCACATGAAACTTATATGTACATATATTATACGCTATATATATGTATGTGTATATTAAAATTCCATACTGTGACATACCACACCAAAGTTTATGATACAATAAGCGAACACAGCGAACTGGCAACGAAAGCAAGCTAGCATTATTTAGTATGCATTTTATATTATATGCATACGAATATATGCATGTATGTTTAAATGAGATTTTCAAATGTATAATTTTGCAGTAAAACTTTTATTATTTCAGTTAGTTAAATCTAGCTAAGGTCTTAGCTTATTTATTGAATTTCAACAGAAAAGCTAAATTGACTTTAAAACAATTTTAAATTAATTTTAAATTTAAGAATACTAATTATGGTATTATTTTAAGGATTTAACGCAAATTTAAATTGATTATTTCTGTTGTAAAATGCATCATATGATTCAAATAATCTTTAGTTAGTCGTTTGCAGTGTTTGATTCAAACAAATCCATTCTATGCAACACTCTCATCATACTCATCAAAAGACATTTGAGGAAAAACAATGAAATCACTTCTTCTTGTGCATCTTCTTCTATGCCTTTTCCTACAGCTATTGTATATATTTCGTATGTACATATGTATGTGTTTGCCATTATCATCAATTAACACACTTGCTAGCACTCAATGTTGCCACAAAACCTTTCACTTGGTTCACATAACGACTACTAAGCACACAATTGTTGTTACCAACAATGTCGATACCAGCACTTCAAGTCTGACAAATAGACATTAATGTACCACACACACACACACACATACTAGCACATTGCACTTTTTGGTTTTTTTTTCTCATTCTCAGTGCATATCTTTACACCAATTTTGCTGGCGCTTGCTGTATACATTTTGCATTATGCGTAATATAGTAAGCAAAGAGCCAACTAAGTTTGCACAAAAAAATGTGCGAACACATGTAATGACAAATTCAAAAAAATACAAAAAAAAACCTAAATATTCAAAGACAAGTGCAAAATGTGCAACATGCCTAAACTGAATGTACGAGCATGTTCACACGCTCGTACTCATCTGTTTTTTCGGAAAATGTAACATTGCTGAAGAAGTGTAAAAGAAAAAAAATGAAGAAAAGAATAACTACAAAAGCACAACAACAACAACAACAATTGCAAGCAGCAGTTTAGGTGAATGAAGGTGGTGACTATGTTGCGCCACTGATTTTTCTGCATTTCAAATGCTGTGACAATAACAATGACAATTGCTTCTTGCATATACGAGTACTACTCGTACTAGTTATACTAGAGTCACACAGACACACACACACACACACACTCATGCATACATGATTATGCAAATATGCTTACATATAGTCGTCATACACTTCTCTCATCAAAGTGCAAATAGACATGGGAAAATTGTTGACGACGCAGTTGTTAAGGGTAACATCGCCAACGACGACGACGACGTCGACGACGTTAGTGCCTGTCACTAAATGGCGCACAAAAAAAAAAAAAAAAAAACTAAAGCCATCGAAATATTAAATTGGGGAAAAATTATTGAGCCTTCTTCATATTCATATCTAAGACTATTTTTATTCTTCATACTAAAGGAGTGAAACAAACTAAGCTAAGAGATATAGGAAAGAATTTCGGTGTGAATATTATTGATCAGTATTACGATATGAGCTAAATCATATATATTTCTCAATCTGAGAGTCTTTTTGCACTATAACTGCCATAATTATAGATCAATAGACCTAAAAATAGCTACGTTAGATAATTTTCACCAGCAAATCTATAAATGGTCGAAATCATATAAAAACAAAGCCTACCTTCCATACAAAAGAATGTTATTGATAATATATTTTCATATTTTGCGCACGAAAAAATATATCTGCCGAACTAAAACTTGGTCAACAACGTTACTATTACTCAACAATTGATATATTAGAAAATGGACAAAATCGGAGAAGAACCACGCCTACCTCCCATACAAAAATAAGTACTCTTTGCACTACCGAATATATAAAGGGCTGAATCTGATAACAAAAAAATATAACCACACCTACCTCTCATATAAACATATGCTTCCGTTTAAATGTTTTTACACTTTTCCCTAGAAAATATGCTATTACTAGGTGGTTCAATAAATCAGTGAAACAAAATTCGACTTTATTTTTACATATAGTCTCCTTTTAGCTCGATACAATTCATCCAATGATTTTCAAATTTTGTTTATACCCTTCAAAAAAAAAAAAAAATGATTTTTTGCAAAATAGGCGAAGGTAAAAGTTTCAACGTCTTCAGTAGACTGAAAACATTGCCCAGCCAGCCTTCGTTTTAGGTTTGGAAACAGATAAAACTCGCATGGAGCCAGATCAGGAGAATAAGGCGGACGATCGTACAGTTCGAACCTTATTTCCTTGATTTTAGCGATGGAAACTGTGCACTGGTGACCAGCACATTTTATTTGCCAAACCTGGACGTTCAACAGCGATTTCTGCCTTCAATTTATCCAATAATAAAGGATAATATTCGCCATTAATAGTTTTTTCATTTTTTAATGTATTCAGTAAAAATTATAACTTGATAATCCCAAAACACAGTGCCCAACACCTTCCCAGCCAATTGTTGTGTCTTCGGACGTTTTGGAAGCAGTTCCACCGGCAACAACTCATTGTTTTGATTGTTATTCTGCCCCCGGAGTATAGTGATTAATCCAAGTTACATCAGCAGTGCTGAAACGATGCTTAAATTTAGTTGGATTGTGTTTAAATTTGTTTTGAAATGAGCACACTTTCACGTTTTTGACTGATTGTGAGCTCATGCGGCATCCATCTTGTTGCAAGCGTTTTTATTTGTAAATTATTATGTAAAATTGAAACTGTCGTACCAATTGACAACCTCATAGTATGGGCAATCTCATGTTCTTTGATTTTTGAATCATCCACCATCATGTCATGGATTTTTTCGATTGTTTTTTCATGGTAATCTCAATTGGTCTTCCAGAACGTACGAGCATCACAAGTGCTCGTAAGATCAAAATGAAATTCAGAAAATCGTTTCTGAATAATTCAAATTGCTGGAAAAGGATCCGTATAATATTTATTAAGCTTTGATTTAGTTTCTGTTATTGTTTTTCTACGCAAAAAATAAGATTTTATCAAAAAACAGTGGCCCTATGTTCCAGCCTGGAACCCTAGGAATATTGATGGATGAAAACACGAAATATTTCTTTTTTTCATTTTGTAAAAAAAGATATTACTTTCGATGCTATTTATGACAAAAAAAGGACAGCAGTTATTTGAAAGTTGTTAGAATCAGAGGAAAAATATGGATTTCGAGCTAGTGAAGACGTTGGTTGGTGTATTTTTCACTGACTTATTGAACCACCGTATTTTCCATGTAAAAGTGCATTTTTGGTTGTGTCTTTTCACAATTTCACAGACTTCTGACGCATTCTTTCCTTCAAAAAATTATTTAGTTGGCACTGTGAGCTCTGAAAAAATACTGGCAATGATTCACGAGAGGCTCGAGATTTTATTACCCAACTCTATATGTACATATAGACTGAATAGTAATAGTAGCAGAGCAAGCAAACCATATGATAATGATGTTAAAATTCATGATGATGATGTCATTTCTACAATTGCCAAAAGCAGCATAGAGAAACTTTGGTGCGCTAATGCACTTTTCACAAGTGACAAAGTGTTGGGTGGTAAAGTATGGCATATACCTTCATATATTGTTTAGCGTTATGTGTGTGTGTGTGTGTGTATGTGTGTGTGTGTAGGTGTGTATGTCACTGTAGTATTATCATAAATTTTATTTCTTCCAAGTGTGTAAAATGCAAGTGCATAGATAACATGCTGTCATAATGTCTACTTGCTTTTTTAATATTTTTTTTTTATTTTTTTATTTTTTTTTTTTTTTGTCTACAAGTATCACCGCCATCTCTTCGAATTTTGTTTTTAGAGCTAATTTACCATATGATTGTTAGTTTTTGAAATAATGTTTACCTACAAGTGTTTGTCATTTCACACCATCCAACTGCTATGCTGCATACGATTCCCATTGAAAAACCAAATGCATTATTTTCATATTCTTAAATTTAATAACAATAAAAATTTGCACATATTCAAGTGTCTAGAAAGAAGCATGAGAGTGCTTGCAGTACTCTCTAATAATTTGTGAAATCATAAAATTTCATCGCATACTTCACCCTGCCTCCAAACCAACTCTTACGTAGTATCCCGATTCAGATAACGCAATTTGCTCGTGTCGCATGTAAATGTTTTATTGGAGTTTGAGTGGAGTTTTGGAGTTTAGTTCTATCGTCTGGCGTATTGCTTCAACACAGCCACTAAAACGAAGCACCACCACCACCGCCACCAATATTGCTCTTGCATGCAAACACTCTGACGTTGTTACCATATATGGTATATATATACTTGGTAGTGTCTTGTTGCCGTGACGCATAAAAGTGGCACAAACTTTTCATTAGTGAAATTAGTTAAGTGGGAGGTAAGTGCTTAGTATGAAGGGGGAGGTAGTAAAGATGATTGCCATAAAGACTTGCAATTATGTTCTCGAGCAATATGACGATAATGGTGATGACGATGATGATGATGATGATGACGACAACGATGGGTACACGACTGTTCTCTTCTATTGCACTGCAATTTTCTTGGCTGGCATAATAAACGCATAAAAACTTTTCGACTAATTACAATTAAATATTTTGAAATTAGTGTGCAAATACTCAAACACGAAACTTTGCTCGTTTCGTCGTTCGTGAAGAAAATCGCAGGAGAGTGTACATTTACATGCTTTAAATGGATCAAAATATTTGAAATAGTTTAGTTAAAGTCAAGCATGTAAAATTACTACTAAACTAATTCAATAATTTCATAGATTCATACAATTTCATCTTAAGATCTCGCTCCACAGGCGGCAAAACCTATTTATAATTCAATCGAAATTCATGCCAACACTTATTTAATTCACAAATCTGCCATTTTTAACTTACAAAATATTATCAACATAAAATTTGTTGATAGAATCCAATAAAAGTCAAATAAAATTACATAAAGTAAAACGTGTGAATGTTTAACAAATGGTCAATTTTCACCATTTACATTTAACGCAAAAGAAAAAAAAAAAAAAAACTTGAACGAGCAAACGATGACAGGGAATGAGGATTAAAATTAGTGTGTGTATCTGAACACAGTAAACGGCTGCTATGTATGTAGCCACCTTTGACCCTATTAGAACATTTCGCACGTTTCACATACAAATACGTCACGACACAACAACAATGGCATAGCCAACAGTCTTTTATATACCAAAAAAAAAAAAAAATAAAAATATTTCGCACACACATACTCATGCAAACTATGAGTAAAATGGAAGCAAAAAAAAAAAAAAGCTACAAACTGTTGTGCTGCATGCCATTTTTACACTGAATAGGGTTGCCAGCTGTCCCATATTAATTTAATTTTTATAATTTTTTGTGTAATAATATGATATGAGTAGGTATCAATGGCTAGCTATAAATCTAAGTAAATTTTTTTAAATACAAAAAATTTTTGACTGCCTCGACAATAAATACGATTTATCAAAAACCAAATTTTTGTTGAGAAACGCAATATATTTTTCTATAGCTTGAAATAGCACAAACAAATTGAAATTTTATAGAAAAATAATTTTTGTTTGTATCAAGTCTAAAAAGAGAGTTTCCCATGTTCGAAAATTTCGCTCTGTGATAACACAAAAAATGTCATTTGAATGTTTAGTAGAAAATGTTTTTAATTGCCTCAAATTTAGTATATAAGTTTTATTTCACTACTGCATCTACTAACTGATGGGGCAATCAGACTCGGGAATACTACATTTCATAGAGGATGTGGGACTCAAAGAAATACTTTGAACCAAAATGAAACAAAACAATGCTTCCGTCATATTTATATTTCAAGATTTTGCATGAAAACTTACCAAATTCAAATATTTTCATTCGTAAATGAATAATTTTAAAAATTTATTGTAATTGGATAAAAATTACTACTAACTCCCATATAAGTATATTTTCGAATATATGTTTTCATAGGTTTTGCATGCAAATATAAAGCTTTATCGCTGAAACTTGGCACATATAGTTATATTTACTAAAAAATGATCATCTTCAAAAATAATCAAAATCAGATGAAAATCACAACTAGCTCTCATACTAAAATGTGTTTACGTGACGTATGTTTTAACAATTTGCTAAAAAAAAATTACGCTCAAACTGATATATGATATATATCATGTTGATATATTTACTAATAAATGAATCTCTTCAAAAATGGACGAAATCATATGATTACCACGCCTACCATCCATACAAAAGTATACATTCATATGACATGCTCATGAATATTGAACGCTATTGGACTGAAATTCGGAACATAAAATTATTTTTATCAACATTAATTAATGTATTTGAAAGTAAGACTTTTTGGGTGAAAATTTTCGCATATATAAGTATCTGATAAATGTTTAACGATGGCAACTCTCATGCATACTTTATAAATGCCTTTACATGATGGTATGCAATTTAATGTGACCCTATGGCTAACAAACAACCAAATGAAAGTCAGCCAGACAAGATGCTTAAATGGCGACGTATAACTAACACATACATATATACTTCACACACATGGGAGTATAAAGAAGAAGAAAAAAAAACTATTTAAGATTGCTACTCACGTAGGCGATCATATTGAACTAAATATATGTATATATGTGCATATATATTATATAAATATATACATTCTTATATGCGTATGCCTTATTGAACATTTAAAATTGGCAAATTTGCTATATGGAGATAGAGAGAGAGAGAGAAAGCAAGAAAGTGCAGAAAAAAAGCAAATATTAACAACAAAAGGCATACATATGTTATGAGAATTTCTTGGTTTAATTTGCTGGTGTTGTTGTTGTTGTTTCTCTCTCATATATTTGTAAACTTGACAGGCATTGTGCAAACAAAGAAGAGCCTATTTGTCACACAGTTTTCGTGAGTGCCATCACAACAGCAAAAAAAAAGAAAAAAACTCCGGCAGAAATAGAAGTTACTAAAAGCAATGGCATGGGGTTATGTTCACTATGCTATGTACGATATGGTGGGTGTGTTGATTTTAGTCAACACACTGCCAACCAGTGATACCCCATTCCGTATGTGATGTGTCAGGCTGTGCTATGCGCATACAAAATATATATTTGTATGCAAACACATACATTAGACATTAATAATAGTAGCAAATAACAACAACAACAACAACAACATTAACAATAGCACAACATCAAAGACAAATATTGATTTTATTTAAAAACGAAATACACTCCTATGTATGCATACCTTTTTGCAGCACTGAGACATTTCAATGCATATAGAGCATATGCTCGGAGGGTCCTAAATACCTATGCACAGACTTAAATGAAGTATAGTCTTAAACTTGATAATACCATAAAGCAATCTGCAGTTATGTTCATTTGCCATTAGCATTTTCAAAACACGTACCAACAAAAATATACACAATTATTTTTGTCATAAATTTTCATATGTACACAGACACACACACACACATATATACTTAGAGTATATCATAGCAACACCAATATTAATTTTGTGGGAGTATATTTTGTAAATGAATCATTTGTACTATAAACTATAATGTTTATGTAAAACAAGAGAGAATGAGAAATTATTGAGAAACATACATGCACATATAAATAGAATTAATTGAAAAAATTACACTAATTAGTGTATATAGGCGCCATAAACCACACAGCTAAATTTGATTGAAGTCAAGAATAAAATTTTTAATTTATGTGGGTGCCTGCACAATGTAAGTGACATTTGCTAGGTTTTGGAAGACACTATTAAATTACTTTTTCAGTAGAATGGAAATAAGAACAATATAAAGGATATAATAGTCGATGTTTTAACTATAGACTCTGATAGATTTTATAGAATCTGATACATACATGTTCTACTCCAGTACATATTTCCTTAGCTCACGTATTGAACGTATGCTAATTCTAATTTATTGACTCTTTGATCGACTGGTAGCATTGTGATATCACACAGTTTGCTCTACTCATTCACATGTGCGCGAATATATAATTTATCATTCTAGAGATGTGCGTGAGTTGTGAAAAGGAATCATACGTATCAAATATTTATTGGAATGAATACGATTTGTTGCATGTCCATAAGTAACATTCAGCTCATACATACTGGTCTAATTGTACTTACTCCTATGACTCCTATACTGTATGTCCTCGTTATGTCATTATCATGCGACATCAGTGATGACACAAATATTTACGAGTATTGTCGACCGTCAAATCATAAAATTTGTGTTTATGCTTATTTGAATTTATGAACTTTGCTTGACATGCATGTTGCAAGTCATAACACATGAATGAGAATATCTAGTACTTACTCGTATTTAATGTTAAATGAAATGGAAATGTAGATTCTGAATGTATTTAATACGCTAAAATACCAGCAGCAATTTGATTCAGTTTATTCTGAATTTTTCTTTTATCACTTTTGGTATTTCAATGCATTCGATATGTTCGATATATGGTTATTTTTTATTCTTATCTTTGCTAATACATATTTTTATTATTTACTATTACCACATATAATATATGTGCGTCTATGTCTATCTGTTATCTATTTAACTGTAATGCTATTGTTGTTATACCATACAGTCAAAACATCAAGACTATATTAATTTTGTGTTTTTTTTTTATGAAACAGATATGAAGAAATATTTTTATTATTGCTCTAAAGTGATAATGATTGTATTATAGTTACTCTAAGTCGACTTAGTCATGACGTATGAAAAACATGTATATTTATCATACAAAAATGTATTTTCGAACACAATTTTTTTGAGTTTATGCACTGAAATATAATGGAGATAAGTTGAAATTGAGTATATAGAATTATTTTTACCAGAAAAATATACAAGTTACATTATAGGCATTGTCGGTTGAAAACCGCGCCTATGTCCCATACAAAAAATATATTTTCGAACATAATTTTTACAATTTTTTGTACAAAAGTGCAAAGCTAACAAGTTGAAACTGAGTATATAAATTAAATTTTATTAGAAATTGAATACATTTGAAAATGCACATTGGTCAATTAAATCCACAAGTACCTGTCATACAAAAATTCGTTTTCGAAAGTAGTTTTTCTAGTTTTATATACTTAAATGTTAAGCTAATTAGCTCAAATTTAGTACATATAATTATTTTTGCTAGATAATCAATAATTTTGAATATCAACTCTGTTGAATTAAAACCTCACCTACCTTGCATACAAAAATATGCTTTCGAAATTAATTTTTCTGATTTTATGCACTGATATATGAAGCAAAAGAGCTGAAACTTAGTGTATAACATAATTTTTATTAGAAAATGTACAAGTTTCAAAAAAAAACCTTCTCGGATTAAAACTATGTTTTCCTCCCATATAAAAATATGTTTTTGAATATCATTTTTCGAATTATATGTACTAACATATAAAGCTAAAGAGTTGAAATATAGTACTTAAGGTTATTTTTGTCAGAAAATTGGTACATTTTAATATTGGCATTATCACATGAAAATAACACCCACCTACCATATAAAAATATGTTTTCGAAAGTAATTTTTTTGACTTTATGCACGTAATTATAAAGCTAACGAAAAAAAATGAATACTTAAAATTATTTTTACTATAAAAAGTACGTCTTGGAATATAGACCTTGTAGGATGAAAGTAACACCTACCTCCCATACAAAAATATGTTTTCGAAAGTAATTGTTGCGAGTTTGTGCACGTAAATATTAAGCTAATGAATCAAAAATGAGTATGTAAGGTTATTTCCACCATAAAAAATACGACTTGGAATATAGAACTTGTCGGATGAAAGTAACTGATTGACTTTGTGCACATAAATGTAAAACTAGCGAATAAAAAATGAATACTTAAAATTATTTTCATCATAAAAAAATACGACTTGGAATATAGACTTTGTCGGTTGAAAGCTACACCCACCTCCCATACAAAATTTTGTTTTCGAAAATAATTTTTCTGATTTTGTGCACTTCAAAACAAAGCTGTTAAGCTAAAAACCACTGCGTACAATTTATTCTAACTACCAAACAAACTTATTGAAAAATGAATAGAATCGCAGGAACCATATCCTTCTCCCATACAAAAAGTACATTTTTGGAATTGATATTTTCAGACAACACACTTAAATATAAAGTTATCTAATTGAAATTCGGTACATATAATTATTTTTACCAAAACACTGATGAGTTTGTGAATGGGCGTAATCGTATGACAACCACACCTACCTCCCATACAAAATACACCGTAAAATATAATGGCAGGGTATCCATGTTTCACTATTATCAAAGCTAATTCCCCAATGGTATTTTTGGTTTTGTTGTTTTGTTGTTTTGCAAAATGTAATCAAACTTTATTGTCACGTCGTTGCAAAAGCAAAAAAAAAGGAGAAATGAATTAAATGAAAGAAGAAAGGAAATAGAAAAACATAAATGAACATTATTTGATTTTATTTCTTGTTGTTCATCTTATTCTTTCTCTCTTTCTCCTCTCAACATTTTTTTTTTATTGTTATGGCTGCATTTAAAGTCAAACCAGAAGAAACACTTAACAATAGGGGCAACAGAAAACAACACCAAGAATATAAACATAAATGTTTAAAAGGGAAATCAAAGTGATGCACCAACAACAGTAACAACAACAACAATAAGCGACGGCAATAATAATAATAGAAGGTAGCAACAACGAGAAAAATTTGAGCAGCAGCAACATCAATTTAAAATTGTTAAGTGATTTTTCGTTACTTCATTACGTTAACATAATTTCTTATGTTCGAACGATTGTGTAGCTGCAGCAGCAGCTTACATCTTCGTTCGAACGTGTACGTATGTACATACGATATACAGTCAGTCAGTCAGTCAGTTAGTCAGTCACTAAGCGGTGTACATTGAAATGAATGGAGTGGAATACTAACGATGAACATCCATAACATTCAAGTACTTAAGTATGTATATACAATATGAAGGTAGTAGGTTATACGTGTGTACTAAGTATATAAATGTAGCAAGTAAATCGTGGTAGCATAATAAAAAAAAAGCACAACAACAACAATAAAGTTACCTGTATAGAAATTGTCAATAATACAGAGGAAGATGGAAAAAAAGAAAACACAACCAAACAACCATAATGCTAAATTTCACTTTTTGACATCAAAGCATACGAGCAAAGAGTGAATTCTTTATTTGATTTTATTTTCACTCTACCATCATCGCAATCATCAACCATCATCACCTACCCTACCATCTACCATCAGTATCAACATCATCAACATCATTATCATCATCATCCATAACTGATATACTCCCATTGCACACAAACACACAATACACAAATACACCCAGTCACCCATTCAGTCATTTGTAAAAATCGCGCGACTTTATCGAACACATGCGGAAGTTGTATTTTCATGATAGTGATGTGATGGTGATGGTGGTAGTATGGTGAACGAGTGTGCCAACATCCGTTGAATAATATACATATGTATGTATATTAGTATGTAATACATATGTATATACATGTATGTACGAGTATTTTGGTGTCGTTACTTATGGTATCGCTCATTTCATTTCATTTGTGCTAAATAAAGAGCAATAATGCTTAAAAGCGCGCTAAAATGATCCATTTTAGCGGCGAAAATAAATTGAGTCTGATGGTTTTTCTTCTTGCTTAGTCAAGACACACACCCACTCTCACCCACTTTACTAATGTATATATTAACTATCAGTGCGAAACCCGATAGCCTCGAGAATATCGAAATCGTCGTAAAATCTTGCTCGAAGCGAATATTCAGTATTCATTAAAAATAATATTTTATGCGAAAATTTTAATAATAATGCCTCTATATGAGAATAAGTAGTAACAACTACAATATAAGGCAAGAGTACAGGCATTTTTAGTCTGATCGCAAAATTGGTACATATTTTAGAAAATGTGAATAATTGCATTAAAAACCACACCTAACTCCCATACAATAGTATGTTCTCACGTGTACTTTGAGCACGACAATAAAAAAGACTATAGCATTAAAGCGCGTCGCATGCAATTTTTTTTTTTTAAACCAGCGAGTAAATTTTAATATGTGCGCCCTTGGATGATAAGCCAGCGCAAGATTTTATTTTCGAAATTCTCTCTGAGGAGCTCGGTATCACCGAAATTAAGATTTCCAAATTCGTTTTCAATAAAAACAAAAAAAATTTGATTCGTTTTTTTCAAGTTTTCAAATAGGTATCTCAGGAAATGTGAATAATTGCATGAAAAACACACCTACCTCCCATACAAAAGTATGTTCTCACGTGTACTTTGAGGAAGAAAGTAAAAATTCTATAGCACTTAAGCTCGGCCCTTGTGAATACTTTTATGAACGTACGAATAAGTTTTAATATGGGCCCCATCGAATCATAATCACGCTTATTTTCAGCACAAAGCTTATTTTCGAAACTATTTCTAATGGTCTGTCATTTTGTGAGGTGTCTAATATTCGGTATTGCCGAAATTGAGATTTCCAAATTTTTTTTTAATAAAAGTTTTTAATTTGACTTGTCTCTTTTTCAAGTTTTCACTAACAAAACGAATTATTTTCAATTAAAAGAGATTTATTTAATAAGTTTTATAAAAATTTATTACGATAAAAAAAAATTATTTTTTTTATATATATTTGAGAAATTGTTTCAAAATCTTTTGAGAGCTAATACTGAAACCTGAAATAGCTTTGGAGAATCCCTACAATAAAAATTTCTCTGGTACAGTAGTAAGTTCTAAGACTAGCAGCCCTACTGCTAACTCACTAATTTATTGAACATATACGCACACACACACACACACACACCTACACAAAATACTAACGCCATTATATAAACAACAATAACAACATTAAGAAGAAAATTAAACAAGAAGTCGCGAAAGAACTCATGAGTAGAGGGAGGGAAGGAGGTAGAGAAAAATCGCAATATTATCGTACATAAATGTCGTAAATGTAAAGCATTAAAATCAATGACAGCAACAACAACAACATCAACAACAACAACACCGACGACGACAACGCACTGTACGCATAACACTAAGGAACGTCGTGAAAATGGCAGTTAATGAAAATATTTGCCATCATCACTATAGTCAATCCTCCCAACCAAGCAAACAACCAACGAACAAATCACCCTATCATACCCTACCCATTAACTGAAACTGAAACTGTAAAGTTTACTATGCCACATTACGCTGGGTCATATCTACTACATACATTTTCATGCCAACGGCAACATAACACAAGCGTTTACATGTTAACATGTTCCCATTAAGAACAGAAGTAGTACAGAAGCAGCAATACCAGCATTTGCAATGAAAAGGGCGAATTTGATGTGAAATTTGTACGAGCAAAGGAAGCAATTGCCCTTGTAGCAATTTTAAATATCAAACATTAAATGATTTATATCCGCACACTCACACATAGTGATTATGCGTGTGTGGGTTTTTGCCAAAATCAAAATTTTCATCAAAATCATCGTCGTCATCATTACAATGTTCTTATTGTAGAATATCATCATCCACTTTATCTATATACGAGTACTCGTACATAAACAACAACAATAACACCATCAACAACAACAACAATATTGCACGTGTTAATATTTCACAATTTCACAATGTCGCCGACGTCGCCGTCATTTGCTTTTTAGAAGTACATATTCATAATACGTAACGTAGTACATACCATATATATACGAGTGGTTACGTAAACCAGTGAAAATTACTATTAAATTGTTTTTCTTTTTATCATTTTTCAACATCACATAAGTATGTTTTTTTTTTTTGTTTTTGTATTATTTATTTGTTTTTGTTTCATTTTTTTCGTTTCCCTACAATTTAGTAGGCATCATATTTTTTGTCGTTGTTATTCTGCTTAAGAGGTCCCTTGTTGCAAATTTAAGATTCAAGCACATATAATTTTGTAAGCGTTTTAGAGAATATTGTATAAAAATAATATAGAAGGGCGCCTTATCTGTTGTTATGAGAATGTTTGTATTCGATCTATATTCATACATTTATGAAGTGATTATTAATTTCATACGAAATATTAAATTTATGTACAGGAGTGTCATATATGATGCTGATAAATAGGATAAGTATCTAAAGTACGTGCGAAAATATACGTGAAGTGTATAGTACTATTTAGTACGATTACGATCGATAGCTTTAATTAAATGCATTGTATTATAATCGTATGCAGCAATTTGATACTTCTTTGTACACAATGAAATGCACACACTATGAAAAAAATCACTGAATGTATAACTACTCCTCAAGTTGGCAACATTTAATTTCAATACTTGCCTCAAAATATTTCCTCCAGCAGGCGAGTTAAACATTTCATGATTGTTTTTACTTGGCCAAGTCACATTTCGTTCCTAATCCCAAAAATGTTAATTAAAGCAGAAGCATTCACTAAAATAATTAGAATCGCGCTTAGAATAGTTAAATATATGACGGATACTCATTAATTTTTCTTCTCGTCATTTCTTCTGAAGAAATTTGCCCTCTATCACTACCCCTAAGGGAGGATCCCAAAGAAAATTTACGTTTTTTTTTGAAATTTTGTTTCCATCGTTCCCCTAATGTTAATTTTTATTACTCAACACATTTTCTAAATATACTTAACCCTTATTCCTAACCCTTAGAGTGGTTCCCCTACAAAATTAACTTATGAGCGCCTGAAAATCGATCAACATCATCATAATTGCCCAGCAGTCGCTCTTAGAGGGATAAAATGTATGAACAACTCCCATACATTTTTCTTTTCAATTAATAATTACATCTTATCTCTACCCATTAAAGGGGCTCCCTTATATAATTAACGTTTCATTTTTAAATTTCGCTGCCTTCGCTTGTAAAGTTTCTCTAAAATATTAGAATATATAATCGACTCCTCATAATTTTTACTATTAAATATTACTTCAGAACACACTCATCTTCTATTTCGATCTCTTAGAGATGCTCCCCTATAAAATTTATGTTTATTTTTCTTTGAATTTCACTTACATGGCTTCGAGAGTAATCCCCAGAAGTTGCATTTATGACGAGCTCCTATTAATTTTTACCACTCAACAATTTTGCTATATGTGCTTAGCCCCTATCTCTACCCATTAGAGGGGCTCCCTTACAAAATTAACGTTTTAGTTTTAAATATCGCTGCCTTCGTTCGCAAAGTTTCTCTAAAATATTAGAATATTAGAACGACCCCTCATAATTTTTAATATTAGATATTTTTTCAGAACACACTCACCTCCTATTTCAATCTCTTAGAAATGCTCCTCTATAAAATTTATGTTTATTTTTCTTTGAATTTCACTTACATGGCTTCGAGAGTAATCCCCAGAAGTTGCATTTATGACGAGCTCCTATTAATTTTTACCACTCAACAATTTTGCTATATGTGCTTAGCCCCTATCTCTACCCATTAGAGGGGCTCCCTTACAAAATTAACGTTTTAGTTTTAAATATCGCTGCCTTCGCTCGCAGAGTTCCTCAAGAAGAGTAAAATATATGAGCGAGCCCCATTAATGTTTACCAATAAACATTTATTCTGAACGTACTCACTCCTATTTCGATCACTTAGAGGTGTATAATTAATGTTTTCTCTTTCACTTTCTCTCCCACGTAATCGAGACTGATCCTCCAAATTTTAAATTTGTGACAAACCGCCAATAATTTTTACCTGCCAACAATTTATATAAGCCCGCTTGAGGTAGTGCCCTAAAAAATCAACGATTTTTTTTAAATTTCACTTCCACGGTATCATAAATTCTTCTGGAGAAATATACTATCTGACGAACCCTCATTAATTTTGACTATTCGATATTTTTTCTGATCGTACTTACTATCTATCTTTGCTCCTTATGGAAGCTTCCCTACAAAATAGATTTCAAAGCATCTGAATAATCCAATTGTTATTCTGTTTCAATATTTCTCCCAAATATACCTAACATATACCTTCGCACCTTAAAGGAGCTCCCCTCTTCTTCTTCTTCTTCTGTGGCCATAACAACCGATAATTCTGGCAGATTTCTATCTGCCAGAAAGCACTTTCCCTCAAATCTGAAATGTCCAAAACACATCAATCTAGAAAATGATTTCACACTTGAAGAATCCTTTAATCTGTTAATGAAGAAAAATTCTGCTAATCAACACCTTTATAAAAATAGATGAAATATAAATAAATATTTATATTTACCTTGACATTATACATATAATATGATCCTTATATTTCTAAGGCTCTCAAGGCTATTTATTGTACAATACAAAGCAAAAACATCATCAGTGTCACGTAATAATGGCAGATAATTATTTACTCACTAGAAAACACGTAGGTACATGTATAATACAATTAAACAATTAATCAATAATACAAAAAGCATACAAAATATTCAGTTCAACCTTATGGCATAAGTATGTACGTACTACATAACACATTCCATTCTATGATAAAGGACTGGACCATTCATATACTCGTAATATATACAAACTCAAGATGAATACCTTGTAAGAATCCTTTGCACAATGTTGTAATACTACTATTCATCGAAACTGATGCGTTAATTATATGTATGTGTATTTATATATGAACAAAAGCACACTCTAAATATACATGCGCAATTAAATACTTACGAAAACTTACTCACACATTCACTAATAATAATTCACAATAATTATCACATAAGAAGTAAATTCAACTCATTACGACGTTGCATTAATGTAGAATGTCGATGAAATCTTTCTTCGACATTTCATAGAGCTTTGATTGCTTCTTACCATACATATAAATGTGTATATATTGTTGTTGTTGTTGATATTTTCACGCAAGCTCCATATTTAGTAGTCGAATTTCTTTTGTTCTTACGATCTCTCAAATAATTGATTGCCTTTTACTTGTGAATGTATGTAAGTGTATAAGACTTAATATAATATTACTGGAGCATATGTTAGCGGTATGTATTTAGTTGCTTATGTTAAATGGGCGTTAGTGTAGGCGTTTTCATGCTATTACCGTTGATAAGTACACTAACCACACTGTCCGTAAACTTGAAGCTACTCAACTTAATTATATCAATTTGTGCGGTTGTATACGCTATAAGTTGAGAGTGAAGTTACTTCATATAATTACTCGAATGTATGTATGCGAATATATGTATAAATCTGCAATTAAATAAGGTGATATAAAAATCACATTTTATTTAGACACTGCTACATACACACAAAGGTGTATAATATCAAGTTTTACACTTTACGCACCGTATTTATCTGATATGCATTGATATGCGTAAGGTCGCATGCACTTGACTTATGTACATGCATGTGTAACATGATAACGTACTCAGGTGCAAATATATTCATATGTATGTATGTAGATAAGTGTGAACTAGTTACTTATACATTATACAATATATATACATATTATGGTGCTGTTCATATTTCATTGCCTTTCTTTGGCTTTTTCCTGATTTAAATTGATTTAAGCGCAATTAAAGTGTTCTAAACAGATGATCAAGTAGAAGTAAAGATGTTAAAAGTGCAAAATTCTCTCTGACAATGTAGTGTAATATAAATATTTTTAAACATAGCTACATAAATATTATTAAATTTATTAGTAAATTCAATCATTCATTTATGAGTGCCCGTTCCTCAATCACAATTCAAACACAAAGTATGCACTTATTTCCATTTTACGAATTTTAATGACGTCATAGTGTCAACACAAAAATAATACATTTTAGAAATATTTGAAAATCGTAAATTCCATAACATAGCAGTTTAGATGCCTGGCACTATAACAAATAGACAGACATACTTTCGAAATATCATACTTTTCAATGGGAAAAATATGTGATTTTCTTTCAATAATTCCCATTTTCAAGCATACTTGCTTAATGATAAAAAAAAAAAACTACAAAATGTGTGAATATTCACTCCTATAGCTTTTGTTCGTGTGTAAAACGTACAAAAACACATTCGAAATCATACTTTTCTATCGGTGATGTGTGTAATTTTCAACCGATAATGTCTATTTTCAAGAATATTCTCGTATTATTAAAAACTAATAATACATGCTAAGTTTTACTCCTATAGCTTTATAGTTTCGTTTCCAAAGCCCAAAATCATACCTTCGAAAACATACTTTTATATGGGAGATAGTGCAAGTTTTCATCTGATAAGACTCATTTTTAAATATACTCATACATTATTAAAAATAATCAAATGTGCAGATTTTTACGATTATAACTTAATATTTTCGTGTGCAAATCCCGTAATCATAACTTCGAAAACATACTTTTGTATGGGAGGTAGTGGAAGTTTTCATCCGATTACGCCCATTTTTCAACATACTCATACATTATTAAAAATAATCTTATATGTGGTGTTTTATGCCTATAACTTAATATTTTCGTGTGCAAAGCCTGCAAAAACACATTCGAAAACATACTTTTGTATGGGAGGTACACGTAATTTTAGTGTGATTCTGTTCATTCTTAGTATAGTTTATAAATAGACAATTTTAATTGCATATAACAAGTTTCAGCTATACAGCTTTATTATTTTTTGTGCAAAAAATGTCAAAACATACATTCGAAAACATGCTTTTGTATGAGAGATGGGCGAAGTTTTCATTCGATTTCATTCATTCGTAATTTTCTCCATAGAATTAGTGCATAAAATCATATACACATGATATTCAGCTTGATAGCTTAATTTCTTTGTGCGTAAAGTGTGAAAACATACATTTAAAACATACTTTTATATGGAAGGTGGGTGTGAACGTTATCCAATTTCATCCATTATCAATTTTTTTTATAAGTAAGTCAATATGATTATATATTATACTGAGTTTCAGCCTTCTACCTTCATTTTGAGCGTTCAAAATGTGAAAAAACCCATAAGAAAAAATACTTTTGTATGGGAGGTTAGCGTGATTTGGATTCAATTATATCCATTTCTCTACTTGCCTATATATTAGTCAATGTGAGAGTATGTAAGCAAGTTTCAACTTGATATGAGGTGGGCATAGCATTTATCATATAAATTTTTAGCAATATTCCTCAATAATTAGCGCAATTATAGTCAGAATTGGCAAAATGATAAAATTAAGTTATCTCAGATAATAATTCCAATTAATAACGTATATTCCTCTCCATATATGTTACCTTACCAATATCCTTTTAACCCTTTGAGTGCAATATATAATGCTGCCCCAAAATAAAGTTTCATATAACTCCCTCAAAATATCACAAGACATTTGTATCAAAAAATTTGCTCAATGTCAAATGAATTTAATTTTAAATTAGCAATAGCATCTTCATCATTGCCAACATCATCATCATCATCATCATCATCATCATGATTATTATTACTACCATCAATGACAAAAAAAAAAACAACATCACAATGTATAATACATAAAAAACCGCTTACGTCAAATGGTAAACAATATCACGTAATCACATAAAATCAACCAAAAATAGTAGGTACAATAAAAGCAACATGGAAGAGACAATGGCAACAATGCATCGCTGCATAGTCATATTAACTCGAAACGCAATGCAGAGTACACGCAATTCAACCAACGTAATGCATTAAAAATACCGTTTTTTTTTTGTGTTATTATTTCGCTCTTTTAAAATATACAGCAACATACTCGTATCGCAATAACAGAATACGTATTTGTAACGACATTGCCATAGTAATAATAGAGAATTGCAACCAAAGCATTACGTTCGTTCATACCACCAGTACTTACGTATGTGTGAACGCGATGTACGCGTATTGTATTGTATTTGTTGGATGGAGTATGCGTTCAATCGCCAAAAATTCGATTAAAAATATATATTTGTATGATTGTATGTTTGGTACTTATATGTGTAAGCTACATATTCGAGTAACGATTGAAATGAAAACACGTCCAACGGAGTTAAGTATCGAGAGAGATAGAGTGAGATGAGTTACGTTACGTAGTTGGCCCCTGTCGTGTTAAACCTCATATTAATACATAAGTACAATAGCACATAGTACAATATAACGATGGACGCATAGCCAATCAATCGTTATTGTACCCCAGGGTATGTAATGCGTTGCTGATGCTGCTACTGCTGCTGCTGCTGCTGCTACTACTGCTTCTGCATCATAACATCTCGCGGCCAACTATAGTGTGTATTGACTGTGGGCTATTTTCAGGTTTAACGGTTCCATGTACATAGCTGTTGTATTGCATTTTGTCGATTGCCACAGCAATAATGCTGCCAGTGGGTCAGTCGAATTGTTTTTTTTTTTTGTACAAAATTAAAACATATTGAAAACTACCGAAAGCTCTGGGTACATACATATGCTAAAAGAGAAAATTAAATTTGAGCAAATATTGCTGAAACTGATTTTGGCGAAGAAATTTGCCCTTTACTCGCTGGGGGCAATTAAAACACCCAAAGGCAGATAGTTTCCACAGAGTGTGTGCAACCTTTCTTCCAAAGGCGAACAGCTACTATGAAGTGAAGTGAAGAGGTGGGCAGGACAAGAACCAGGGCTCTCAGTCAAACAACCATTGTACCCAAACCCAGAAACGACAAAGAAAATAGAAGAAAAGGGGCAGATAAAAAGAAGAACAGAAAGAAGCGATAGAGTAGAGAATATCTATCTCAAACTTCCTAATACTCTTAACGAATCTAAGAAGATCGGATAGAGGGAGAGGCGTGTGGCTCAAAGTAACTCCTCACAACAATCTCCATATTGTTCGTGCAAAGGCTGGACAGTGATAGAGGAAGTGCTCTGTTGTGTCCATATCCTCTAAATAAGACTGACATGTTGGATCGGTGATGACACCTATAGTGGCCAAATGATATCCACAAGTGTTGTGCCTTGTAATGACCCCAATCAGCATCCTGAGATCCTTCCTCCTTAATCGTAGGAGAAACTTGGCTCATTTGCTGTCAACTTCATTTACAAAGCCTTTGGCAGTCATGCATGTCTCCAAGGTGGACCATAGAGTCCTGTGGATCATGCCCATCGAGTCTTTGATCCATCCTTGGTTCCACGCAGAGCTCACGCCAAATATAATTTCAGGGCGTACTAACAGAGCCCTCATTGGCCAAAGCATCGGTGAACTGATTCCCTTCGTCAACGCAGTGTCTCGGAACCAAAGTAAGATGAACCCCGTTGCGCTATGCAACACTGTTCAGCTGTTCGATATTCATGTTACATTCACTAACCATCTTCGAAGTGATGGCAGGGCTGGCAATAGCTTGGAGTGCAGCCTGACTATCACTACAATTGCCAATTCGCTTCCCATGCCATCTACTCTCAATAATCCAGTAGACCTCTTTTAGAATGGCATATACTTCTGTTAGAACTACACTCGCCATACTTCCTTGGTACTTGGTATTTTAATCCAAGTACTAACCGACCCCAGTACCATAGGAGGTTTTAGAACCGTCAGTGTAGAATATGTGAGTCATTCCCCGTAGTAGAGTCTCTGGACTTAAACATTGATCTCGTTCCGGAAAAATAACCTCAAATCTACGTCCGAAGCGTATATGAGCTACACAATCGTCCACGGGCATTGCAAACAGTGAGCACTGCTGGTGGAATATCTGCCTGTGTCCCGTATAAGCACCGTCATGCCAGACTCCGTAAGTTTTGAGTCTGGACGCAGCTTTCATAGCTTCCTTCCGGATCTGAATATCCAATGAAGCAAACAAATTAAGGCATTTAGCGCGTGACCAGAGGTAGTACTCATAGCACCAGTGATGCCTAGGCATATACTTCTTTGTAGTCTGTTCAGAGAAGAAGCAGCGGATTTAACCACAGTTCTGCGCCACCAGACCACAGACGCATACGACACAATGGGCTTGATTGTGCATGGTTTTATGATGACTTTTGCCAAAAGCCCTCTTGCACTGTAGTCCTTGTGCTTTCCAATTGAAACTGTTATAAAAAAAAATTTCTGAAATTCTGATTATTAATGTCTGAATCTTGTTGATTTTCTTTAATACAACAAATTCTCTCAGTGTACGTTACATCAAGGGTTAACGATAACGATGTGTATAAAAACATGTTGTTGATTTCAAATTGTTATGGCTGACGTCGTGTTGTATTTGTACTCCACAACTATGTACCTGATTAAATCGAATGCAATTCATTATGATGGCATACATGCACACACTCACACATACACTCCCATTCAATGGACATCGGACAAAACCAAACACCAATGTACACGTAGAATCGACGGACAACATGACTGCATCCCTTACAACTCACTTACAAAATAGACGATTGGATTTGCCACAGTAATTCTTATGTGTCCATGCAGAAATGCAACTGTACGCTAAACCATAATTAAAATTGTGTCATATGTATGTATGACGGTATGCAAATGGAAATGGCCATCATCATTGTCATGATTATGTGAGTAGCAATATGTCAGCAACATTATATTTGTGTAATTAGACAAAAACGGGCTCTTCAGCACCCTACAACCAAAACACAGCATTTAATTTCTTTGCCTTTAGCTGAATGCTGATCATAAATGATGTCATTGATGACGGTTGATTCTTCTTGTTGTTAAGCCATGAAAAGTTGCATCTCGGATGCTAATGCATACGATTAGAATAATTATCGGAAATCTCAGTAAAAGGTGGAGTATTTCATTACATTTTGCTTGTGAAATTTTGGGTAAATACATTTGAACGGATAATCTCCTTCAAAGTTATGTATTGCAGTTTATGCATCCAGGGCAAAATGCTTGTTTATATCGCTCTTAGTTAACGTAACGTACTATGCATGTAATGTAAGACGCAATGTAATGATATTTATTATGCTTTTCGTATTCCTCTCGGATAAAGTTTCTGGTTCTTTTTTGGTACGAGTAAGAACCAAAATATGCACGAGTATGTCTATGTATATCCTTTTCTAACGCACAGATTGGTGAATGGACCAAAAGGAATGCAGTATTGCAGCGACGTGCAACATACACTTGGATAAATTTATGCATTGCATTCTGCATTGGATTTTAAGTGAAAATTATGTGCTAGCTTAACGAATACTGTGATGTATGTATGGGGGGATATGCTCAAGTCTAGATGTTTATGTGTTCGCTTGTGTTGAGAAAATATCAAGTTAGTCATTGCTTTGCGTTCTACGTCTACGCTATGTGCTTGTATTGTAATACAAAATATCACCAAAAGCTCCATTAGAGTCAAATAGAGTCAAATTTTGAACATTTAGGCGATTCGTATCTCAATAAATTTCAAATGGAGTCAATGACTTCGCCGTGGTCGTGGTCGTGGTGATGAAGGTGATGGTGGTAGTAGTGTGATGGCAGCCGATGTTTGAACTAAACTTATACATTACGCAATGAATGCAAAGTTATATTTTCGATGGATCATTTAACACTTGCCACACACACACACACAATGCTTACCATAAATTTTGCTTAACATTCCATAGAATACGAATATTTACGATTACTCGTTATGTATGTAATGCCTTTGGGGTGTGTAGATTTCGTACATGTATGTGTTATGTATGTGTATTAGACTGGTTTCAATTCACAAAACTTGAAAACAGAATAGGTTAGGTAAACACTGTTAGAAATTCCTTTGGAAGAAAGGTTTTTTAAAAATGCAATTTTAAAATTGCAAAAAAATTTTTAAAGAAAAATTGTTAAAAATGCAATCTAAAAGCATTTGTAATTAACAGAATAGGTTAGGGTAATTATTGTTAGGAATTGTTTTCGAAGAAAGGTCTCTTAAAAATGCAATTTTATAGTTTTAAAAACTTTTTAAAAGTACTCTTTTTACAATAAATATATTTTTAAAGAGAAATTATTGAAACAGCTTTCTAAAGAAGTCTTGATGAAGAAAAATCTTTAAAAAAAAAAGGTTTTGCAACAATTTTGAAAACTTTTAGAAGAAATCGTTCGAAGAAAGTTTTTCAAAAATGGAGTTTTAGTATGTTGAATTGAGATTAATAGTTTTCAAAATAATAATCCCATATATTATTCCGTTCAGAATATACAATTTTGTTATTCTAATTTGCAGTTCCTTACAAAAAATGTTGAATTTTAATAATTTAATTTTAAATCGTTTGCAGTAATGATTTTAATAATTTAATTTTAAATCGTTTGCAGTAATGATTTCCTTTAGCAAGTTTTAATTTTTTGTTAAAAGCTTTAACTAGCATTCCTAGGAAAGCTTTCAGAAAAATTTTCGTCAAAGCAATCTGAAAGGATGTCAATAAAACTCTCAGAAAGACCTTCGGGATACTTTCAGAATAACTATTCCTCTGAAAAGCTTTCGCCAAAACTTATAGAAAAGCTTTCGGAGAAACTATCAGAAAATCTTGTAGAAAAACCTTCAAAAATTTTAATTTCAATAAGAAATATTCTTTGAAAATTTCATATATATTTTTGGATAGTACCAATACAAAATACTTAGCAAATAGATGGAATCCATTAAAAATCCACACACACTGGCATAGATATATGTATATATATATATATTTAATACCAAAACGGAAATTATGTCATTTAATGCAATGCAAAATCGAGTCAAGTCACCGTAGTCCATCGTCTTTGGTGTCGCCAACAACAATTGTATGAAAAATAGCTTGTGGCAAAATATTTTAAATACATACAAATACAAGCTATCATCGTAAATAACGCAAAATAAATAAATAAATAAATAAATAAATAAATAAATATACTGAGAATCCAATTGCCAATAGTCTACTCTACCAATACCATCATCCCTACCAACACATCATCGCCATGACCAACACAACCCACGCCTAACAAAACAAATTAATAATAATTCAGCACAACAACAACAACAACAACAACAGCAACAACAACGACAAATTGCTGATGGCTCATCATACCACAATAAAAGAAAGAAAACCAACTTGCCTTTGGTGATATTGTGTAACTCAACAGCAAATAACTAAATTGAACGATTTTTGTGAAAACCAACAAAAAATATATTATAGGTATAATAAATATAAAAAAAAAAAAATTATAGAAATAACTACGACGATGACGACAACAACGATGAGGACAACAAAAAATGTTTTCTCATTTCCGTTAAACAATATTATTTGACTTCCGGACGCATTGCATATGCGGTGCTGCTCAGTATGATAAAGAAATAAGTCACACTGAGACAGACTGTGTGAGAGAGAGAGAAGAAGAGAGAACTATAAATGCGTGCACTCAAGTGAAACAGAGATGGCATATAATTTGTCAATTGTCACTTATGCGATGCTGGCACCAGCAGCAGCAGCAGGAGCAGGCCCGGCGGCAATAGTAACGCCTTTACCCAGCGGCGTCTATGCCATCCTTAGCGTCCTGATTTCTCTGATTTGACAAATTTCGCATAAATTGCATTAAAATTCATATATGAAGCAAATTTGTAATAAATAATGAATAACAACAAAAAAACAACAATGACTGCAGCTACATATAACTCACATCTCCAATAAAACGCACATATAAGGCATGACAACAAGGTGATGTACGAAATATGTCGACGCGTCGGTGTCACAGCATGAATGAAGCTAAAGCTATTCATATTCTAGCATATGCAGACGAAGCATAGATTTAATTTACATATATTTAATGAGCTATGTGGATTGAAGAAAGGATGCGATAGCTCGCAATGTGCATATGAGTTGTAGGCGACGCATTTCATCTCACTCAAAAATAATCTTACTCGTATACGCAGACATAGAGTAGCGCTCATAGCGTGCTTAGCACTTAAAAATGTTTGCTGATTTGTTGTTAAATGCGTTGTGTCATAGTCGTCATATAGTCCTATTGCCATCGGTATGGGGGTACACACATATCGTAAATACTCGCTTATGTTACAGACATTTATGAGAGTTTCTCAACGATGCAACGATGTCATTTTAACACTATGCGTCAAATTATTATGACATTAACTTGTTGGAAATAGAGTCAGCGTAGTAGGAGCCCTGCAGAAGGAGCATCAGCATGTGACAGAGAAAGAGAAATATGTTGGCTGCCCAGTAGAAAATGCACGGTCACATTCTGAAATGGGTGAGAGTTACACAGCTGTACGATTTATGATTTATTTGGCATTAAAAATTTCATAAAATCCTTTGAAACGATATTTAACTCCAATTTCTGTGTGTGTGTGTATGTGAAAGTTGGAAAAAAGAATTGTTAGGTTGAATCCAATTTGAAGATATTAAATTTGAAAAGAGATATTGCGAACGATCACTTGTGCTAACAGGTGCTACTTTGGGTTAAATGAGCAATTGCGAAGTCAAGCTCTCTCTCGAGTAATGAAAACCACACTATCCACAAGTCAGTCATCATGCCTGTCCTTATATATGGCGCCGATGCTTGGACAGTATCCACCTCAGCTGAGAGAATGCTCTGAGTTTTCGAGAGAAAAGCCCTACGCAAGACCTATTTTGTTGGTGGCGAGTATCGAATAAAGTACAACGATGAGCTGTATGAGCTGTAGGCTGACATCGACCTAATAAAGTGCATTAAAATACAGCGGCTGCGCTGGTTACGTCATGTCGAGCGAATAAAAGAACACGCTCCCACTAAGAAGGTGCAGAAGAGGCTGATCTAACCTCCGGTGGAAAGACCAAGTACTGAAGAACTTGTCAGCGCTTTGAATCTCTAACTGGCGCCAGCTGGCGAAGGAAAGAGTTGTCTGTCGAAGCATGCTAGTTTTGGTCTAAATCGATTATCGGTTGTAATGGCCATATATGTCACGAAATAATTCTATGTCTATCCCTTAAGAGCTCTCCCATACAAAATTAACTGACTTGTAAAACTCGCTCTCACCACAATTCGAATTTTAAAATATCAAATTTAAGGTCTCTAATCTTATGGACGAAAATGTTGAACTCAATTACGGTACAACGATATTTACTGCAAATAGTAAAGGAATGGTAGTCATATAATATCTCCGCTTGAACTATCCACTGAACCAATTGAACAGAATTATTTTGAGAAAGCAAAAATTTATGCTTCTTGCACAGCCCAATGACTAAAATGCACCAAAAGGACTTGAAGAGAAACTCTGCCAGTAATTTTTGAATCCTTTAGAATAAAGTGTATAAGTGTAGGTATATAATTATGTATCAAATCCCACTGCTATTAGCGATAACCGAGCACTGCACTACAGTGTAATGAGTTCCCTAACAAATCGCGGCATTCTGGCACTAAAACTTTCTCACCTGGTAGACTTCAGCCATATACAAATACATGTGCGCATGTAACTTGGTGTGAATATGTGTGCGTGTGTGTGTGTGTGTGTGTGTGTGTGAACTCAATTCATACACATTTAATACATTCTGACATTTAAGTTGTAAATGACATTTATAGCGTATGACTTCATTGTATATTTATGGGCCTGAGTGTGTGATGTAAATTTCAATTTGTTCGTGCATATATGTACATATGTATGTACCTAATATGTAGAAGGCAATAATAAAATAAATATCTGCTGCATATATGTCATATTATTTTCCTTTGTTACCACCTCGCGCATATTTGTAATTATTACAATTGCGAAAAATAAATCCGTACAATGATGAGGATATAGTGATGTTCAATGATTAGCTCTCTACGTTTACACAACGGATTTGTAACAAAATAAAATTGAACTTATACATTTTTTTTTAAATATCTTTGGTATAATTCTTCATAAAATTTATCAAAAATCAAATAAAAATTGATTTCTTCTCTTGTTAAAACTCATTTAGAAAAATTCAGTAATATTGACTGTTTTTGTAGCATACTTTTGGGGACAAATTCAATGGATATTGATTAATATGCAGGGACATTACAATTTTTCGTTGTTAAATTTGTAATTTCCGCTATACAAAAGCAACGATTCCAACAATTTCAAAAACATTTTGTAAAATGAGGCGCAATCGGCTGTCATGTGGGCGTAAAAATAGTCGTTACGAATATATGTGCTCTAAATTGTTACGCGTAAATACACATAAATACATACATACATATACATAGAAGCTTCTATGTGTCACAAAAACAAACAGAAGATAAACAAGAACAACAACAACAACAACAGCAACCATACCTGCCGTCTACAATGAAGCCATTTAACGCGCTTCAATTCATACACATACATGCATACGATATGTATGTTTGTTCCACGCTGTAACGAAGCATATTTCCCGGTACATTTCCTTAAACACACACTCCGACACACACACACACACTGTTACAAATGTCCTATCATTTTGTCAGACTAAACTTTACCTTGCATCATTTTGCGTTACGTGCGTCTGATGGCATGAATCACTACCTACTATTTGTTTGTTGGTTTGTTTGTATTTCTCCTTAGACGAATCGCTGTATGCATGTGCTAGAAGCACTTTGCTTATATAGCACGAATATCGTATGTACATATATGAGTATGTATTAGAACGTTAAGTGAATTCCTTGCCTCATGTCTTATGGATATTTGCGTGTGTGAGTGTCTATTACTCAATGTGTTGCTTAGATGTACGCATTATCCCCTGTTGTGTGTGTGTGTGTGTATAAATATATGACGCACTGTTGAAGTCATTGCATAACAGACAGTTAGACATACAAACAGAACACATTCGACTGGCATGAGTTGATACGCACACGTAAAATAAATATGCCAATATTTCGTAATACCGATTTTTGCTACGGCTGCTGTGTTAATAATTCAATTTTGTGTTATTTTATTGTTGTAGTGATTGTTGTTGTTGTTGTACTTTTTTTTTTATTTACTACTATTTTTGTAATTGATATTACTGTGCCATGAAGTCAGCAAGCTAACAGTCAACGTCTTATTATTAGTACATTTACTTAATGGAAAATAATTACTTTGCTTGCTGTGTTAGTCTAGGCCAAATGATGCATTTTATATATGTGTGTGTGTGTGTGTTTGTGTGAATAAGTGTCGTGATAATTATTTTTTATTTTATGCTGTAAATTATAGCAATTTTTAATAAGCGAATATTCAACATCAAACGTCTGCTTGCGAAGACAAATATAAATGTAAGCGATATAGTCGTCATAGTCGTCAATCGTCGTCAATGTAGCTAGTGTCAAATTTATTTACATCTATAGTGTAATATGAAAATGTTGCAGTAATGAATATAAAATTTAATAAAAATAAAAATATTCGTTCACCGCAATAGTAAGCATTTCACTTTGGCGTATAATTCTCATTCAGTTTATGGCACTAAACTCACTTATAGTGTCGATTGTAGTAAGTATAATTAACAAGTCACATGTTCTGTTGAAAAATATTTAACTAGTTATCAGTTTATTCACTTTTTAAATAAACTCCTAACTTCAATATTTTATTTAACTAAATTTAATTTTAATTTTGAATCTCATTGTTTGACAAAAGTAAATATTTATATAATTTAAAAGATACCAAAAATGTTCAAGCATTCCATTAATACTTTTTCCCCTTATGCCATAGCAATTTCCAATTATATGTGTGCAATACACAAATCTAATGGTACGACATGGTACCACCACAACGAAAATTCTCTTGAGGGCCAAATGTCATATTATTATACGCCAGCATATACGCAATGATATTTACATATTTATTCGAATAAATGTTGTTTAATATAAATAGATATTCGTTAGAGCGATAACGTAATTGAAAGAAATAAAGGTGAACTAAATTCAAATAACACGAATATAAGCATTATCGTTTAAATGAGCTCATACATTTGTATAAACTCACGTATAATGTACATACACACAAGAGTATAATAGAATTATGATTATTGCTATTACTTACTACACCATTTAATCGTATAAATACACATTATATCTTTCTATTAGTCATCATTTTTCTAGCATATGCAAAGCAATTGTGTATTTAGCTATTAACATGTGGCAAAGAAAAATGTTCTTTCCATACATATGCCATGTATTGTAAGATAAGAAGAAAAAATTATGATTCCATTAAATATGATTCAAAATATGACTGGTAGTTAGTTGTTTTGATTAAATTTGATTGCAAATGGTTCAAATAAGTTTCGTTGAATAGGACAGTTCGTAGAATAGTTGAGCTATATGCTTTTCTCATTTTTGTGCACATCGTCCACAGCAATAAATACATACTATATTAACTTATTTATCGCGTGCCTTTGTTTTCTAGCTGGGGTAACACTCAGCCAGTCAGGGTAGGAGGAAGAACGAATTACTGTGCGAATTACTGTCAAATTGACAGTAATATTACCGACACTCGGCTCGGATACAATTACGGTACAATTCCTACTTTTTATTATTCTTTTCGTTTATTTTGTTTATAAAATGAAGTTTTACAATTAAAGCAAAAGAAAAAAAAAAGAGGATTTTAAATACAGATGAATTATTCAATTGAAACTACAAATTAATGAAAATACCCTATTCATTATAGTGGAATTATTCAATTGAGACTAGGAATTAATAAAACTACCCTATTGTGAGACAAGGAATGAAATATAGGAGGAACCAGCGATCGAGCTGGTTGCTCCTGGATTTTAAGTGGCAGAGCAGAAGGCTCGCAGTCGACTACCCGAAGCACCCGTAGCTCGGTTCACTTTAGGGCAAGAACTCTTATTGTCGCGCACCGTAGATGGATCTGTTTCAAAAGAGCACTCGTTGGTGTTAAATCACCCATTACAACTGTAGAAAGACGCTTCAATAGTGTGATCCTAACTGGGCAAGCACATGTAAATATGTCTGTCGCTTTTCTTGATTCTTGTTGGTTCAGCATGATCTTTATCTATTAGACGCATACTAAACCAAACAAGAATTCTCATATTTGCTCCATGCGTTTGTCTTTATTTATCTCTTATCTTCATTCAATTACTTTACATTAATTGAATTAAAGAACATCACAAGCAAATATACAAACTTAATTTTACGCATCGAGACTGTGATGTGTTTTGGTAAAAGTGTTCTGTGGGTTCGTACCACCACCTGACTACGTGTAGGGGTTCGATCCCGGATCGCGACATAGATTTTTATTTTTTTTTCTATTTTATTTTATTATTATTTTTATTATTTTTTTTTCTATTATTAGATTTTAATATTATTATAATTTATAACACGAATATGCGTGTTACAATCTTAGGATAAAATGTAAAGTTTGCAATCGAAATAATTGATCAGTAATCGTCTCTAAAGAGACGAAATATACCACCAACCGTGATTTATTTTACTTCCACAACATATCCTCCAAACATACTTAGTCTCTATCTCTACTCATTAAAATGGCTTCCATGCAAAATGTTCCCAAAAATATCCAAAAATGTTTAATTTTTCCCATAACCGCCTAGGCTATTTGTGGAGTTTTCTGCTTGCTTTCTTTGGCAAAAAATACTCCAAAAATTATCCATATCGTATATTTGTCGCTGAGCCAAATTCTCATAATTTTGCTTGATACAATTTCATCCAACTTAATATACACATACGAGTATGTAACACATTTCGTACCAATTAGTCAGACGACAGCTTTTAAGATTTAATTTTGCAATTTGTTAATTAAAATACATAATAACACGGTAGTTGAAATCTCTTCAACCCCATCTTTAAAATTTAGTGAAGCATGATAAAATTGCATCATCCTTGGATGAAGTTGCTACAAATTAATTATCGCTTGAATTTTATACAATTGCAAATATCTACAAAACTTTTTGAATAGCACAAATTCACATATACTCAAACATTTATATTAACGTATTTATAAAAGGTCGAAAAATTCAAAGTATTCTTTTATTTTTGTCCTTCTTTGAAGTTTGACAAAATTCTTCATGCAACATTGTAAGAAATCATTTCATAATTAAATTATTTCTGTATATTTAATTCACATAATATACATATAACCTACATGTATTGGTAGTTATATAAAAGAGATTATTTGAAAATAAAGCAATTCGTTTCAAAAACACATTTAGTTTGAAATTAAAGTATGAAATACATAAGGACAACTGACTATGACATTTCCGTTTGTATGAATGAATGAATGAATAATTGAATGAATAAATGCAATAAAATTTGCAGAATGCACAAAATATAATACAATAACAATATTGTTTTTTGTAATTTTCTTCACTTCTACTGAACCAACCAAAGAAAAACTAAAGTAACACAACAAGCAAACCAAAAAAAAAAAAAAAAGCCCAGAAAATATTCAATGTAAAAGCAACAGGACATTTCCGCTTATTTGTTGAATGACAATTATTTACACAAATATTTTCTTACTCACTCTGATGTTCATCAAATAAACGTACAACAGTCGTTCAAGCTCTACATATTAATTTCCTGTTGTGTGGTAAAGAAAATGCTATTCTTGTTTAAGTCATTTCACATTTTCTTAACCACAAAATTTATTTGAATGCATATTTTTGGGCATTTTGATTTTTGTGAAAATATTTTATTCTATCTCTCGCATACATATATTTATACCTATATGTTAGTGTGTGTGTGTGTGTGGTTTCTGGTTTTCTGTTGTTCCATTTATAAATTTACATTCATACATATTTAAAATTCTTGATAGTTTTCTCTTATCTTAATCATCTTGTTCACATTTTATTTGTCACAAAATATTTGCATACTTTTAGGTTACAAAATATTTCCCACTTTGCATAACTTTTAACGTTTTAACATTAGCAATTTTATTCATATTTATTTGATATTAGAAAATCACTTTATTGGATTATTTATTCTTGATGAATTTACAAAATTTCTAGATTTTAATTCTACTTTCTTTTTCTATTTCTTTCATTGCAGGTAAGTTACTTGGAAATGAATTATACTGATATTCATATAACTAATTGGATTTTATGAGACTTTGAATTATGGTAATATATCGTTTTTATGGCAAACATTATCAACAAAATATTTCTTTTAAACTACATAAGCATTTCTCATCTAAAATTGGCTAATTCCTACTGACTTTAGTATATCGTAGTTTGGGTCACAAATGTGTAGAGCCAGTATTTAGGACAGAATTTTCTGATGATTGTGATTCTGATTTATATATTCTGATATGTAGAAATACTACCAAGTAAAACGAGGATTTTGAAACCACTTTTATGCAATAAAATGTGAAAAATCAATCATTTTTAGAGTGAGTACTCATCTTTGGAGAATATCTTTGTGGTGGCGAATATTATATTTCTCCAGATGTAAGATCCTTCAACCTCAATTAATGTAGTCATAGTCTATTGACCTTATGGATTTTTCTATTGGTCTATTGGTATTAATGGCCTAAGTGCCAAGGAAATTATCAGAGGATATCTTCTTCTACCTTCTTCTTTCAGCAGTAGCAATAGACTTGTCGAACCAAGACCCTATAACTAAGCTGAACTTTATATTCCCATCTCAAAGAGTCAAGAGTATATTGAGTTTGTGCTTCCGTTTATAATACGCATAAGGAGAAGTGGAAAATGATCTAAGTCGACTTAGACTTATCTTGCTGTCTGTTGTTATGTCTTTTCGTAAAATAACTGCCGTAATTATACAGCTATCAAGCTGAAAATGAATATTTAAGTTTATTTTTACTAATTATCAAATACGCTCGTGAAAGAGCACACTTGGATGAAATCCACGCCTGCCTCCCATACAATCGTGCGTTGCGCAATGTATGTTTTTATATTTTACGAGCGTAAATATGAAGCTATGGAACTCAAAATAAGTGCGAAGAGTTTTCTGGTCACAGAAATGCTACATTAAAAATTTATCAAAATCGGATAAAAACCACACCTACCTCCCATACAAAATTATGATGTTGAATATGTTATTTCTCATTTTGCGCATGAAAATGTAAGTAATGATATTGTAAGTATGTGCATATAATTATATTTACTCCCAAAGAGATATAATGTGAAATGGAATGAATCGAACAAAAAATACACACACTTTCATACAAAAGTATGTGAATTAATGAATGTTTTTTACACTTTTCATATACAAATTTAAAGTTATCAACCCGAAACTAAGTACGTACGCTTATATTTACACATTAATAGATATATTGGGAAAAAAAACCGAATCAAGTGAAATTCACACATACCTGCCATACAAATGTGTGCTTCCATATAAATGTCTATAGACTTTTCACTCAAAAATATAAAGTTATCAGACTGAAACTTGGTATATACATATTCTATTTTCTAATGAATGGACTAGCTCATAAATGGGCGCAATCGAATTAAAACCACTCCTACCTCCCATACAAATTTACATTCTCAACTGCACATTGCACACGAATATGAATAAAAATTGTGATTTTTCTAAAAAATTCCCATTGAAAATTAATCTAACCAATTTTTACATCATTTACTTCATACACAGGTGCTCAACACATTAACCATTGATGAACGCAAGCTAATTAGCTAAATTCGTTGTTCATAATATTATAAGTAATATCTTTAATATCTATTAATACGACCTCTCTTATAAGCGTGAATATGTGGTACTTGACCTTAGGGTATTCAATAGCGCCTCTTATTTAGCCTTCCCATATGTTGATTTGTAAGCTACTTACGTAGCTTGCATATTTTCTTCTTTTTTATGCTTCATTATGTCATAATCATCATCACCAACAATAATAACAACAACAACAACCACACATTTCTAGGCAGTCACTAAAAGTTAGTTCATTTTAACATACTACGGCTAATGCATTTTTACGCTGCACACTCATTTTTTATTTATTTACGTAGTTAGTTCATTTTGCTTTTTGCTTTCTAACATTTTTTATTTTAATATTTCACTTCTTTACCTTTTTTCGTTCCATTTTTTTTTTTTTTTTTTTGTTATTCTACAAATTTTCTACATCACTTCAGCAATGGAATAGGAACTAAAATGGCATAGGAAAAAAAAAATTATAAAAGAATAGTGAGTAGAAAGTCATAGGCAAGTACATGGTGAAAATGGGTAAAAATGCTCGCTTCCATTGTATTTGCATTCAAATATTTGTATTCATATTTAACAGCA
Organism: Megamerina dolium; assembly: GCA_963854835.1. Lineage (NCBI taxonomy): Eukaryota > Metazoa > Arthropoda > Insecta > Diptera > Megamerinidae > Megamerina > Megamerina dolium. The sequence continues at coordinate 2,719,208 of OY978525.1, forward strand.
GCAGCAACAGTAGCAGCTGGATAAAAGCATAAAATGATGAACAAAAGGGATATTATGCTTGCTGCTATGCTTGTTGCCAGTTAGCTGCGTCTATGTACATACCACTATGTATGCTTATGTATGAGTATGAGTATAATATAAAGTCGAAGAAAAATTGAGAACGGAATTCCATGTGAGTTAACAAGCTGCATGCATGCATATGCATTTCTATATAAGTAGGTAAAAGCAGCAACATTATGATGATGATGATGATGATGGTGCAGTGATGTGCTGCAAAACGGCAGAAGTTACTTAAGCAACACAATGACTTTGTTCATGCATTCTTTTTTGTTGGCGTTGTAATGTCACAATTTTATTATGACTTTTGCCATTATTATTCTTATTATTATTATTATCATTATTGTTGTTGTTGTAGTTGTTTTACTTGACAACTGACATGTTACCTTGATAATGTCAACGCACACCCGTACATACAATGCTGCATATAGTCTCTATTGTATCGTTCTTAAAAGCAAGCAGTCACGACAACAACATTGTGTATGCATTTCTGATTCAAAAAATATGCAAAATCATAATTTAAATTGTGCGCAAAAATGGTGTGAAAATTGAATATGCCATTTTTCGCTATTATGGCCATTCATTTCATTCATTCACCACCCATCCGCCCATACTCAAACTTTACGATTGTCGTAAAAGCAAAACAATTTCTCAAGTTATTACATTGTTTTATTTCCGATTCCTCCCTCTATTTCTCTCACTCACACTCACAATTTATTTTTACATTTCCGGTTTTCACTGCATACTTTTTGGGATATTAGCTACAGTCATCAGTGTTGTTCTTCCGACCACAAAATAAATATGCTTTCATATTTTTTGTATTTTATTTGATAACATTTTGTTGTTGTTGTGGTGGTTTGTTTTTGCTTTTCCCCAATTTTTATTTCAATTTTATTTTATTTTATTTTATTTTGTTTTTTTGAGTCCTTCCCCTAAACAACACTTTAAATTGCGACATAAATGAAAAATTATGTTAATATACTTTCAAGGCTTTCTCAAGCATGGCAAGCACTGTTGCCTATTCATTGTATTCATTTGCATCAACTTGTAAAACACTGCACGACTATGTTGTTACTCTTACTGACGACGATGATGATGATGATGGTGCACATTAGCAAATTACGCTGATTTAGAGTTTAAACTTGCTGTTGCAAATGTGAATAACTTTATTCACATTTCATTGTTTGGTTGAATGCGTGCTCTGCTCTGTGGGTGTATAACAGTGATATCCGAGAAGAAAAAATATCCAAAGTTAGCGAATATGTTTATGACTTGTAATGGTTATATACCATACCATTCATACAAATAACAAGAGAAGGGATTATATACTACTATATATTGATGGTCAAATGAATTAACAACGAATAAAGAATTAATGTCGAACATTTTTTTATTTTAATGTCGAAAAAATTGTTGTTTAGGGATATTGCAATAATGTCGAAAATATTTTTTCTTATAAATCAATTTCGACATTATTGCTACATTCAGTCATTCGACACAAACAAATTATGATAATGACGAACAATAAATTTTATCTACGAGTATATTGGTGGTTAAATGAATTAAGAACGAATAAAGAATTAATTTCGAAAATTGTTTTTAATTAAAATGTCGAAAAAATTTGTTGTGGTTGTATGAATTTTCACAAATTTTAGATACTAAATTTTAAAAACTTTGCAATAATGTCGAAAATATTTTTTCTTATAAAACAATTTCGACATTATTGCCACATTCTTTCACTGGACACAAAAAATGACGATAATGACGAACAAGAAATACACTTTTGGATAAGTATTGCGAATTTTTTTTGTAAATATGATCTAATTTTCATTTAAAAATTTATTTCCATATGAAAGAATTTTACAGATTATCGCAAAAATTTTAGCAAACGCTCACAATAATGTCGCAAAATATTTTTCTATATAAAAAATATCGATATTATTCCAAAAAAGCTTCGACATTAACTCTGTACACCCATTTAACATATACCAAATTCCTAAACTCTAAAAATAAACAGTTTCATGAATCGAATAAATATTCTTGTATAGTAAAAACTCGACATTATTGTAAAAATTGTCGATATTATTGCAATACACCGTATTGGCTTATATACTACAATATGGTATATTATAGAATTCCATAAATGTTGAAAAAAAAATGTTCTTATGACCAGGTGTGAAGTAATCTCTGCAAGAAAATTGCAACAACAACAAAATTTAGAATTCAATCACAAAGCTAACGTGAGTAAATGAGTTCAAAATGGCATTTTGAATCAAGCATAATAAATGATTTAGGATTTTCGCATCCAACAGTTTGTAGACTTCATCGCTTTCTGAAGGTCTTACATTATAAAAAAAGTGAGGGTTTTCGCACGAAACTTTCGTAAAATCTAAATTGATAAGAACGGAAAGAAATAGAGTAGTTAGGAAAGATATGTATCCACAACACAATAAAATACCCTAGACACAAACACACAACACAATAAACACCAAAGACACACATCTATAACACAATTAAATATCCTAGATACAAACCGATGACGCCATTTATCCTCTGATCCTCTGATCCAGAACCGGCCTTTCCTAACTATTAGATAGGTTACACTACCACTATCCACATTGATGACATTCGCTCTTCTGCAAGTGTATTATCCATTTTCAATTAAATCGCTGCAAGAACTTTGTATACAACCAGTAAGGGTCTGTTTTGCTTCGTACTCACTTTTTTACGTTCATATATGTAACTACCTACCTAATTACCTCCCTAAATGAATTTACTTTGATTCTAAGCACACTTTAATTATCGTTCTAACTCATCAACTGCGTGCATATGGAAATTTTATGATAATGAGTTTATAGATATGAAGAGTTATACCTATCGATTACCTAATACGAGTATGTAATATAAAACAATTAAGATGCTATAAATTCAAATCGAAAACTGTTGAAGACAATATCAAGTAATAATATTCATCCATCAATACAGGGATAGTAGCATCTATGGTGATAAGATTTGAAAGTGCCAACCGCAAAGGGATGACAGTAACCGAACAGGGATAAGTTACACTAAACATAATTAAACAACAAAACTGTTTCACTGTACATCCTTTATGCAAATTATTTTTATTTTCCTAGTTCAGTGAAACTTTCCATAGTGGTAATCATTTTAGCCCATAAGGTTTTTACATCTTTTCCTTGTAAATGCTTGTAGCAGTGTTTTAGTCTTCTGAAGAAATTTTAAAGCCATTAAATGTGCCCAAAGTATGGTAAAGCATTTATGGAAGCGTCAATGTGAGTGTGTTATTTTGGGTTTATATAAAATCAATAGGCTTTGTGGTAAATAAATTCCTGGTAAATTGTTGTTGTGGGCTTTACTTGTCGATCATTTTCGCATTGACGAACATTTGAAATTGCTTCAAATCTTTTAAACCTTTATTAATTGTATGCGCGGACATAAACACACATTCATTCATTTATACAATCTATGTCACACTACAATAAAATAGAAATGAGAGATGGGAAGAAAGGAAACAAACAGCTCCATTGCCATTATACTCGTACATTGAATACCAGAAAATTCTATTACGAATTCTATGCAAATTAATGTTAATTACAGCTTAGTACAACCATAAACACAGCAAAAAATAAGGTGAATTTCCTGCAACACATACGCGTAGCCTACAATACACATCTGGCGCTTCCCTCATTTCTACTCACTTTTACTCTCATTAGTTTGCAGTTCATTAAAAGGCCGCTTTCACTCAGTAGTCGGTCTTTCTCACTCTCTCTCTCTCTCTCTCACTCTCTCTTTCACTCCAGATTTTTTTTACACATTTTCTCTCTGGCCACAATATAAGAACAATTACGATGAAATCCTGTTGCGCATAAAAATAGACTATGTATTACATAATTATAATTCCAAATCGGTTTAGTACTAAAGCTGAGAAGTGAACAAATGTGCTCATACGTACGAGTACTACATTATTATACACAGCCACCGTATTAACTAACATACTTACTTATGCATATGATTATATGCATGTGTGTGGGTTGTTGATGGTGGATGATGCTAGTCCAACATTATTGTACAACAACCAATCCGATGGCAGTTAATACGGTTACTGTGGCATATGTACTACGTACATAGAACCACACAATGTACTGCCTGAACGATTAAAAAGTTTTATCGGTTTTTTTTTTTTGCAAAATTATTGCCGTTGTTGTTGTTGTTTTTGCTGTTAGCTACTAAATATGTATTATGAATTGATATTACTATTATTTTTAATATTACTGCTGCTATTGTTATTATTATTATACATTTCACAATGAATTAATAACATAAGTGAAAGTATTCTATTCTTGAATATTTATTTCATGAATACGTATGTACTTATAAAGAGCAGGAAATTATGATTCCACTGATGTTCCATATGATGTTCTTTCAATTTTATAAAATATCAATTTTTCAAGTGCACCCATAGGGATTGAAAATATATGGTAAATACTTTTTTCATCACGCTATGAGTGATTTCGCCAATTATGGTGTTTTTAAAATCTGTAGGGACACTTTTAGCAATTTTTCCGGCAGCAACGATTTTCGATGAAAAATCTTCTAAAAGCGCTCTGTGTCAAAGCTCAGAAAAAGTGATGTCACAAGGGTTCTGCCGTTCGGAATCGGCTAATATAAGTATAAAATTTAACATCCACAACAGTAATGAAAGAGAAGCTCGGCCAAAGGACCCATCAGGGCCACATATTTATTTACTTTTTACCACGAAGGGGCTGAGCTAAGTATGTGCAGTAAGAGTGTTGAGAAGACAAAATTAAAAGAAGCACTCTGGTAGTGATGGGAGCAGAATTTTATAAGGTGTCAATTTTGTAGGTGATTCCCACTAAGGGACATAAGAGATAAGATAGGAGCTAAACATGTTCATAAAATTTGAGAAAGGAGAACAAATTAAAGGGGGTCAATCATAAACCTTAACCCTCTAGCTGCACTCTGGGCGCGGTGGTAGCAAGATTTCAAAATTTAACATCAATTTTGTATGGGATCCTCTCTAAGGAGGATTGAATTATGGGATAACTGTGTTCGGTAAACATTAGAAGAAGATTATTTTATACTTTACAGCAAAAAAAAAAAAATCTTTAAATTGACTTGAAAAATCTATAATTTTCTTCGTCAAATTTTCTTGAGATTTTCTTAATACTGATACAATAATTTGTATTTATTTTTGCTTGTAGTAAATAATAAAATTCAAAATTCAACACCCTATTGATTTTATTCAACCTTTCTTTTTCCCACCCCCTCCCCACTCTCTAACAGGACACTATACGATAAAGCCTCCTGAAGTTACAAATCAACATCGTTGGTCATTAAAACCCGCATTTAAGAATGCAAATTTCACTAATAAATTATTGTAAAATTTTGTAATTATTCTCCGTACACATCATCCCTATCATCATCATCATCAGCATCATCATTAACATGTCTAATATTTATTTTGTTGTTGTTTATGCTCTTGGCATTGTTTGATGTCGATGTTGTTTCTAGTGTTCATTCTTGCTGCCATTGTTGTTATTACTGTTGATTGGTATACCATGTAGTTAATACCATTCTAATAGCATAAGCCAAAAATGAAGTGCGTCATTTATAATACCAATCATCCTCGTCATCATTAACTTGAATATCAACAATGGTATCATCATGATCATCATCATCATCATCATCATCATCATCATCATCATCAACGTTGTCGTCATCGTCAAAATCAGTATTTTAATCACTAAGTATTATAATCGTATTCTAAAAGCGGCTTTCATAACAACAACAACAACTACTACTACAATGCTAGCAATTACAACAATGATAATAAATAAATGTCCCCAAAATGCCAACAACAGCTTCTGATGCTAATGTCTCGTTATACATACATACTTACATATCTAGGTATCCTTGTGTGGCAGCATACTTGAATTCTTCGGTAGCATTCTATATGTGCCTGGATGAATATCGAATATGTTTATATAAATGTACATATTTATAAATATTGTGGGTGTTATGAATATATAGGTAGTTCACACATTTACCATGCATATGTACCATACCATATATACCTCTACATCATCCATTGATATGCACATAATTCAATAGAAATCAACTTAATTCAATACCGACCGATACTCTTAAGTTCGATTGACTCTCAGTTCAACTCTTTGAAATCCTTTGGTTTCTAATCAATACGAACCATAATCCATGATACAAACGATATGCATGAAAGTGACACTTGAATCATCTCGTTCATATAATGTCGTCTATTACTTAAATATCTATATGAGTGTATATTATATTATATATTTTGCCCATAGCATTATCTATGTGTATTTATATTTACATATATGCGTAAACCAGTAGCAATATTTACATGCTGATATACAATATTTTCAGAAAATCATTTAAATAATGATAATAATGATTATTACGACAACATTGATGGCTAGATGAGTATCGTTTCATTTCACAACAATGTACGAGTGTATTCAAAACAAAACAAACAGTCAGCAATACGTAAAGATATCTAGCAGTCGGAAGAAGAGAGATGAATGCTAAAGCATAATTACTGAAATGTTTGTACAATTATTGAAATATTGTATGGCCACAAAACAATTTTTGTCAACTTATGTTTATTCACGCAATTGGCATCAACGACTTCAATGAAGTGACACCTCTTCATTCTCTTTTCGTATATTGTACATATTAAATTCGTTATAAATGCAAATTAATTCTCAATAAAGTCGTAAGATTAATTAAGGTGCAATCTATTGAGACCTAATACGCTCTATCCAACTCATTTCAAGCCAGTGGACCCGCAATAGCCAATCGTGAAGGAATACAAGGGTTGAAAATGTGGCTAAAATTCAAATAATTGCATAGTGCCGAAATGATAAAAATGGTGAAATTTAGAGAAATAATCCGGTGCGATATTGCTGAAGTTGGACAGCCATTCAAAATCATGTTCTGAGTCTATTTATCCATCGGCCTCATCGGTCTATCCGCATATTTATATACGAAAATTGTCTTGATTATAAAGCGATCGAGCTGAAATTTGGTCCATAAAATTATTTTTTAACAACAAATATATGACTTTGCTAATGAACGAAATTGGATAAAAACCGTGATAGGCTCCCATATAAAAGTATGCTGTGAAGTGTGCCTTTATATACGAGCACTTTTCGAATTTAAATATATGAAGATCCTAAGCCTCAACTTAGTATGTGAAATTATTGTAATATCAGAAAATGGATATAATCTGATGAAAACCATACCTAGCTCCCATACAAAAGTATGCTGTTGAGTGTATATTTTCTCACTTTACTTGCGAAAATATTAAACGATCAAGCTGAAACTTGATATATAGAGTTTTTTTGATAACAAAATAAATGTGGTAGAAAATAGAAGTTAACGGATAAACATCACACATACTTCCCATATAAAAGTATGTTGGTGAATGGGTATTTTCATACTTTATGCACGAATATATAAAGGTATCAAGCTGAAACTTGGTGTATATGATTAAATTTACTAACTAACATACATATTTGAAAATGAACTAATTCGGATGAAAACCACATCTACCTCCCATACAAAAGTATCTTGTTGAGCGTATATTTTCTCACTTCACTTGCGAATATATGGAATTCTCAAACTGAAACTTGGTATATAGAGTTATTTTGATGACAGAATAGATATGATAGAAAATAGGAGTTACCGGATAAAAATCACACATACCTCCCATACAAAAGTATGTTTCTGAGCGTATATTTTCTCACTTTACTTGCGAAAATATACTTTTATCGAATTGAAACTTGGTATATAGAGTTATTTTGATGACAGAATAAATATGATAGAAAATAGGAGTTAACGGATAAAAACCACACATAGCTCCCATACAAAAGTATGTTTTTAAGCGTATATTTTCTCACTTTACTTGGGGAAATATCAAATTATCAAACCGAAACTTGTTATATAGAGTTATTTTGATGACAGAATAGATATGATAGAAAATAGAAGTTAACGGATAAAAACCACACATACCTCCCATACAAAAGTATGTTGTTGACTGTATATTTTCTTACTTTACTCGCGAAATTCGATATATAAAGTTATTTTGATGACAGAATAGATATGGTAAAAAATAGAAGTTATTGGATAAAAATTAAACATACCACCCATACAAAAGTATGTTGTTGTATGGGTATTTTCATACTTGATGCCCGAATATATAAAGATATCAAGCTGAAACTTGGTGCATATGATTAAATTTACTAACTAATAAACATCTTTGAAAATGGACTTATTCGGATGAAATCCACACCTACCTCCCATACAAAAGCATGCTTTCAAATGCATATTTTACTACTTTGTGCTTGAAAATACATAGCTATTTGACTGAAATTTGGTACATATAATTATATTTACTAAGTAAAAGATATACTAAAATCTGAAATGAATCCGATCAAAATCACGCCTCCCTTCCATATAAAAATATGATTTCAAATGCATATTTTACTACTTTTTACTTGAAAATATATAGCTAAGAAGATGAAACTCAAAATATGTAATTAGAGTTACAAATTAATATACATAATTGAATTTGAATTGAATCGGTAGAAAACCACGCCTACCACCCATACAATATTATGCCTCCATATGCATATTTTCACACTATCCGCACAAAAATGAAAAGTTATCAAGCTGAAACTCATTATTTACCATTATATTTACCAATAAATGGATGCGTTTGAAAATGGACAGTATCGGTTAAAACCACACCACCTACGTCCAAAAATACCGATACACCAACCACTGTGTTGCAGTACCCACACACGCACAGTCTTTCATATAACATAGTATGAAAATGTCTTTCTTTAGTTTACTTTTTGTGGTTACAAAACGTTTCATATTTAAAATCATGTAAGTAAAGTGCACACAACCGATTTCATACTTACCTATACATATTTTTCTATACATTGAGACACTTTAATATGAACATGTCTGATATATGTACATGCATGTATGGTATATCAACAGCATGAAAATGGATTCAAGTTTGCCACACTACCAACTCAGTTTACAATACAGTATAAATATCCAAGTGAGAACAACAACGATGATACATAGTAGCTGCAGCCGACAGAGGCAGCGCCGGGCAAAGAAAATTGTCATGGAAAATGATTGCAGAACCAACAAAAACAATAGCAACAACAGCAACCATACATATGAAATAACAAGCCATTGGAAAACTATTAGTACTCGTATCTACTGATCGTTGCGGTAAAGTAAATTCTAAGCAAAATATGCGTACATATATATGTGTGTGTGTATGTGTGTGTTTGTGTTTACTACTAATGCTGAGCATAGTCATGTTGCGTAGGACATTTTATTATTTTTCTCTTATTGCTGCTACGGCTGCTGTCACTAGCGTTGTCTTTATTGCGTTTGTTGCTGTTGTTGTTGTGGTTGGTTTTGGTATCATTGTTGTTACATTTATTGCATTTCATATCCCAGATAGTTGTGTATGTGTATGCAACAGCATGCGACCACAAAACATTATTGCATGTGGCTGGCTCAGCAAATGAGTGTCTGTATGTGTGTGTGTGTGTGTTTGTGTATAGTAACCATTCCTTATCTTGTTGAACGTCTGTGTATACCATATATGTGCTTGTGTGGTTGTGTAATAAAAGTTTGTACAATGTCTTTTCTTTTATTGCCACACAGAGTAGAAAAATTGTTCGTATATTACAACATAGTGGCTGAGGAAAATGCCTTGTTTTGTGGTTAGGTGAAATTTATTCTCCTTTTCTTCTTTTTTTTTTATTACTATAATTGAAAATCTTTCATCCTTGAAATTATTACACGAACACATTTTAGTGCATATACAATATTTGGATTACTAATTTAATTTTTACAATATTCTACATCGACCGTCGTACATAGATTTACGTGGAAAGAGCAATTAAAATAGCAACTTGCAATTAATTGCAATAGAAAATGTAAACTCTTATACATAAACATGTGTAATGTTAACACATATTAGTGTTGATTTTTATGACACATTCACTTTTCGCAACGTTAGCCAATTTGTAGTGCCAATAAGTCGGCCATAATAACATCTTGGCTACTTGACTATATTTGTGTAGTTGATAATAAAAATAAAATACGAGAGAGAGAGAGAGAGAGAGAGAGAAAGTTACACTTTATTTATTGCTTTGTAATGTTAACCATGCCACAAGCATTCTTATCATCTTCTATGTAAGTATGCATGTATATGAATGCAACATCAACGCACATCAAAACACACACATTCTGTGCTGTGGCAAAACAAAAAATTCCGATATGTTCGATTGTTTGTCGTTGTCATCAATATCATCATTGCCATTACATAACATACACACACACACACATAGAACTTAACTCAGCACCACTCCATACAATTTGACGTGACTTAACTTAACTCAACTCGACTCAAACAACAACGCAACCCCACTGAGCCATTGGCGAAGTAAAATCGATTAATTACTTTGGTTGGCACAACCGCATTTTGACTGACATTTATAAATTGATTGTTGCTGTTGGTGCCATTGCCTTCTAGTAAAATTGGACATTATATTGTGTGTGTTTGTGTGTGTAACACAGTCGTTTTCCATTGCAACAAATACCACTCCCATTCATGCATGTATACTCATGTATATGTGAGCGTGAATACATATATGTAACGTATGAGTTGCTCAATAATCATCATCTGTCTGCTTTTGATGATGTTGTTGTCGTCGTCGATAAAACAAAGTTGCATTTTGTTGCTATATAGGAGAAACTAGGGAGACTTGACCAATTTTTCAGTTAAATTTATGTAAAATTCAATGAAATTCGATTCGAGGCAATAAAAACCACTAAAGTTCAAAAGTCTCGCAAGCCTACTCGTGAGTTTTCGTAATTAATAAATCTTTTTTCTATGATTTTTGCTACGATTTTCATACCATTTTCTAACGGATAAAGCTAGAAGGTTAAATAGTTAGGATGAGTCATACATGTCACTACTCTAAAGATGATTGCTGCGGCTATTTATCGATTTTCAGAAGTTTTTAACGTCATTTTTGTATGGCAGTACCCTTAAGACGTACAGATAGGGAGCAAATATTGAGGAGATAAAATTAATGGGTATTTGTCATATATTTTACCCATTTTGGACCTACACTTAAGCAGCTGTGGAGCTCTTGTCGAATTTCGATTCAGTTGTTCTAACTTTGACCTGGAGTTGTCACCACATACAGCCATTTTTTGTACTGAATAATGTGCAATAGGAATATTGTGAACATTTTTATTACAATCGTAAATATAATCTTATAAAGTTGAATACAAAAATTACATCATTAATCGCAAATTTATTAATTACAGTATCTATGAGGTTAGGATTTTTCCATTTCAACCCTATAAAATTATTTAAGGGATCGATAGACGTATAAAAAAAAATAAATATGTGGCACTTAAAGCCCCAAAGGGCTCATTGGCCGAGCTCCTCTTCCATTACTGTTGTGCGTCTTAAATTTTGGACAGTATTAGAATGGACCTACTTATTTTAGCCGGTTCCGAACGGCAGAACACTTGTGACATCACTTTTTCTGAGCTTTGTCACAGCGTTCTTTTTAGAAGCTTTTTCATGGCAAGTTGTTACTGTCGGAAGAATTGCCAATTGCTTGCCGACAGGTGGGTACCGTTCGAAAGAAAAATCTTTTCGATATTAAATTTGTTATGCATCAGCCGGGTATTGAACCACGACCTACAGATCAGAAGGCGAACACACTAACCACTGAGCTACGGCACCCACGATAGACGTATAATCGTATTTAATTTTCAAATACCAATTAAATTCACGTAGAAGAAGAGGAAGGCCAAACCTCCGTTGGATGGACCTAGTGTTGGGTAACCTGACGGCGCTTGGAATATCCAATTGGCGCCAGCAAGCGAAGAACGGAGAAGACTGGCGCCGCATTATATGTTCGGCCTATTGTTTATACCCTGGTTTGGTCAAATAAATATCCCCAGTTTCCCCTAGTTTAATACAAAAATGTTATGAAAAATTTACTCAATCCACGCCTACATAAATAATGAGAATCATCCATATTAAATGTTCATCTGCTCGTATCCGTGAGTAAAGCGTATAGCAAATGTTGTTGATGTTGTTATTGTTGTGACGCTTTGCATTTGATTCATTTTTCAAAGCATACTTTTAAGGTGTGCGTATGTTAATAACACTATGTATAAATCTGAGTGAACATTTAATGACGCTTTAACCCCAGTATGCTTGCATTTCATAATTTTATAATAATTGAAAGAATAAATATACAACACTGGACATAAAATTAGAAAAATCAACAATCAAAATGAAATAATCTTTTTATTTATATTTATTTATATTTATGTCATTTTTATTTTTATTTTATTTTATTTCATTCTACTTTTTATTTTTTGCTCAATACTAAATATTTCTAAGTAGAAATATTAAAATCAATGCTCAATTGCCATAAAGTGTGTGTCATATTGCTTTTTATAATAATCTGTCTGTGCAAAATGTACAACTCTTAAGCACAATTTATTTTAATTGTTACATTTGATTATTTAATCAAATCAAATTGCCTAAATACAAAAGTATATAAGTGCAAGTAATGCTCATATACGATATGTTGCTTAGTTGTGTGCACAATGTACTCGTAATATTGAATATATGTAAAGTAATCTTGCATTTATTGCAATATATAAGTACCTTTTATTTATGCATTCTTTATCAAAAGCAATTCACTAAAGATTATACATGAAATATCAATTGAATTGATAACAAATCCGCTTAAGTCACATACTTACACTCAAATCTATATCAATATAGTGCATTAATATGTACATACTCGTATGTGTTATAATATATCATTGCCATCACTGTCAATTATTTGTGCATTTGTTGTTGTTCTTGTTGTTGTTCATATTCATATGTAAGAATGCAATTTTGTACAAATCCTATATATTTACATTCAATCGTATTTATTACTCATTCCACATCATTGAGATGCATGCAGAAATTCAATATATGAATTGTATTTATGTGAGTACCTGCTGCTCCTTCGGCAAATAGCACCTAAAAGCATTTAAAACATCAAAATGTCTTGTCAGTTTGATTCTCAAAATCGCTTATGTTACACATATATATTTAGGTACGAATTATTTCTATGTATTCGAATGTTTATTAGAGAGGGTTAAATTTTTTTCTCTCAAAACACAATTCTAGCAATTATTTTGAGTAAATGATAGAGAAATAAGTTGAAAAATCAGCACAACCTTCTGATATATTTTAGCATTGATTTCCAGTAAATATCACAAAGATACTAAGAGATATGTTTCACATATTTAAATAAAATAAGTTAAATAATCAGTATAAATATCATCCCAAGATAATTTTTTTTTTTTTTTTATCTTTAATAAATTTTTATGTACATTTTCTTGTTTGCATAAATCATTTCAACTCGATATCAACAATTTTGTTGAGCAATTTTAATACATAATTTTCTAAAGCATTCCAATAAAGCTTAATTAAATCGTACGTGACTAAAATCAAAATGTACTTTTGCTAGAATTTTAATAATTTAGTAATTTTTGTATTCTTTAAGACATTCCAAAACAAATTAACTAAATCGAGCGTTTCTAGAGTTTAAATAATTGAGGGTGTTAAAATGTATTTTTAATATAATTTTAGTAATTTTAGTATATTCAATATTTTCAAGGACCTTTTAACAGAATTTAACTAATTTGGACAGTTCAAGGGTTAAAAAAATCCAAATAATTTTTTTTATAAAATTTTAATCAATTTTTAAAAAGTTATTCCAAAGAAGGGTTAACGAAATGTTAACTAAAGATTTACCAAATGTTAAAATATACTGCTGTTATCGCTCTATGTTATTTTTTGCAAAACATTTCATCATTCTATTTAACATTGATTGACTCTGTTGCTAGCAGTGCTAGTGTTAAAGTATAATTTTGCTATTTTCAGTACTTTACACTATTTGCATCGACTTTTCTTTTTCTGTGATCCATACTCAAATTTACTGCAGAATTAATTCGCAGAGGATTTTAACATTTGAAAACATCGATTTAGTACACTTTATCGCATTTCTTTTATGAAGGGTCTAAAATGACCCCATAATATGGGGTCTACAAGATTCAAGTGCTTCACAAAAATAATCCTCATTAAATTCGACTATGAATGTACTACAACTAAATTAGGTTGGTCATTTTGGGCAATGGATTCATCGCCATTTTTATTCAAAATCTTAAAATTTTGGTAATTTTGGCTTTCTATGCAAATATAATGCGACACATTCTAATTTACATAGATTCGCTCATACCAACACATATAAAAATTACGTACATTCAATGTGTTTCGTAGATATTCCCTTACGCAACCGACAGCAGTGCCATGACAACACCTAAAAGCAAAATTCAATTAGCTTTTGCAAAAGTTGTTATGCACTAGATATTGTCATTCGCACGTATACACAGATACACACATACCCTCTCACTTAGATTTACAATCGTTTTATTTCACGTAGATGTCTGCTCATACATATACATATGCTCGCTTGAGTAGCAAAGGATGTATTTTTGCACCAGTTCCCTTCTCCTTTTATTGTAAGCTATCAATTTCATGTCCAATCAAGCAATTTTCACAAAACCAAATGAAATGACAATAGCGTTCAAGGGAGTAGATGTACGAGTATGTACTCACTCAAACGCACGAAGCGTACAATTGCAATTAGAGGCACCTAAGTCTGCTGTGTCCTGATTCTATGAATGTGTAACAATACAATACTGAATGTACACTGAAGTGACTGGTATCCCATCATACGTGCAACACATATCTCTAGAAATACACGTTTTTCATAAGATAAGCAAAAAAAATTAAAAAATTGCAATTTTTGTTGCAATTTTTTGCTCCTACCATCGAGCTGTTGTGTTGCAACTCCCTTAAGTATGCTGTAAGCATATTAGAACCCTCAACCGTCACACAGTGAACGCCATTGTGTTCCTTTGAGTGTCATCATATTGCATGAGTGCAATATATGAGTACCACTGCATATGGCGAACATATTGGCAACCTACGTAAGTGAGGCAGACAGCTTTTATACGATACATAAATCATTTTTTTTATGAAATGCTTGCTGATTTTTTGGCATCGCAACGTTCTCTCAACACTTGCTTATTTGCTACAGTTATATGCATCATTAATACAACTTTGATGGTGTCAATTAGAGAATGTGATTTGGCACATCATTTCATATTCTACGCAAGCATTTGTCAATAATTCAACTTATTATTGTCACG
This sequence comes from Megamerina dolium, assembly GCA_963854835.1. Taxonomy (NCBI): domain Eukaryota; kingdom Metazoa; phylum Arthropoda; class Insecta; order Diptera; family Megamerinidae; genus Megamerina; species Megamerina dolium. The sequence goes on from OY978525.1 coordinate 2,734,688, forward strand.
GCAGGATATCAATCAAATTATGGGCTACTGGCCAAGTCTACTGCGGTACTTCGATTGACCAACATCCATTAAGATTATTTATTCAACAGATTCTCTACACACGGACACATAAATCCAGAATGGTGGCATTCTCATTAATCTTCAGTTCTTTATATTGATATTTATTGTTTGAGTTTTGTCTTTTGGGGCTCATAAGATCCACAATTCACTATTAGCACACTTGTACTAGTGCCGTCATCTTTCTGTTTAAAATCGCTCTTGAGCATGCAACGGTGTGGCATGTTAGATGCAATATTTAGTAAGTATAATTTATATTTAGGAGTTCAATTAAAATATTTTCGTTAGTTTTACTATTTAAATATTAGCATACAATCAATAGTCTGGCTTCATTATATCATTTAATTTTTTTTTTATTATTTTTATGCTGCACACATTCATTCATCTAAACAAATAGCAATTACAACAACAATAGCAAACTTATTTTCAATTATTTTACACTTTTCTCTCCAAACTTGTTCATTTTTGTGGTCATATATTGTAGAGTATATGCACTCATTTGAACTTTTACATTTTCATGTTTTCATTTCTTGACCCTACTATTTTTCTCATTGTTGTTTTTTTTTTCTCCTATTGGCCGCAACGTGATACTTACGTACGTAAGTACTACGTACATAACACTTACCAAAGTGTTAACCAGTACATAAATACCCTGATGTGTATTTAATAGTTTCAACAACAGAATTACCCATCAACCCTCGCATCCAATCACACAAAGGTGCATACAAATGGAAGTAAATATATATGTATATAACCTGTTGCTACGATATTATGCGTATGTGTTAATTTGTTCATGTTTGTATAGTGCAAGCAGTGTGTGAGTGTATACACACACACACAAAAGCATCTCACTTGCATACACATACTTACTCAAACATTAAATATCACATTTGAATTCAAGAACTCAAGGATAAATGTATTTACTTACTTGAAGTATTGTTCATGTTCTCTCAAAGCTCTACCTCTCTAGCAGAGAAGATTATCTTCTATAGTATGCTAGTGTAAATGGATATACAAGTATATATGATATAATGTTAGTGGTATTGTAACGATTTACACTTACCTCATTAATGATGATGATGATATTATGCATGCCGTCTATTCAAAGATAAAATTTGATCGAACTTTCGGTCAAGCAAACTTGGGTTTTTCATATCGAAATACTCCTTTTTTTCTTTCAAAAAATCATGGTTATATTGGGTATATGCTTCTTCTGTAACACCTATAAGTAGATGCGATAGCAATGGTATAGTATTGATGATCAGAATCACATTTTAAGTTAATTTAGTCATGTCTATATATTTGTTGGCACGGTAACAGCATTAATTTTAAAGCAATCTAGCTGAAAATTGCTGCAAATAATTTTTTTTTTATTAATAAACAAATTGCTTTGTAAATAGGCAATATCGAAATAAATTTACGCCTACCTCCCATACAAAATTATGTTTTGAGGCTTAAACATATTTTCATACTTTAATCATATAAATATGAAGCTATCAGACTAAAACTTGGTACATAAAGTCATTCTCACCATAGAATAGATATAATTGAAAATTAGTTGAATTGGATCGAAATAACGACTACCCTTCATACAAAAATGTCATTCCAAATGCATGTTTTTATATTTTTTCATGAAAATATGATGCTATCAATTTGAAATTTGGTGCATATAATTATATTTTTTCGTGTATTTAGGGATTCGAATATGGTCGTAACCGGTTAAAAATCACGCCTATCTCCCATACAAAAATATGATTTCACATGTACTTTTTCACACTTTTTGCACACAAAAATTAACATATCACGCTAAAACTTGGTATATACAATTGCATTTAGTTACATAATAGCAAATTAATAAAATAAACGTAATCGTATAGAATTTACTCATAGCTCCCATATAAAAATCGGTTTTCAAATAAATATTTTCACATTTTTTGCATGAAGAAATCATTGTATTTATTTGAAACTCCATACATGCTATTTGATTTATTATTTAATGAACAAGTTGAAGAATGAATGAAATCGGCTGAAAATCACACGTAGCTCCCATACAAAAGTATTGATTAAAATGTATATTTTCACACTTTGCAAACGAAAATTGAAAGCTACTGAGCTAAAACTCCATATGCACAATACTATTTGCTAAATAAGAGATTAGTTTGAGTTTGGTTGAAATTGGATTAAATTCACACCTATCTTTCATACAAAAGTGTGCATTCGTAGGCATATTTCCACAATCGAAGCCCCAAAAATACATTGCTATGAAATAGTAACTTGGCACATATAACTATATATTTGCTTACGAATACAAAAATTTAAAAATAAGCTTAATCGAATGAAAACTAAGCCTACCTCCCATACAAAAGTTAGTTTCCTTGTATATATTTTCACACCTGTAGACCAAAAATACAAAGCTATGGAGCTAATATAATTATATTTATTTATAAATATATTTTCGAATAAATGTTTGTGGATTCTGAGCAATTCTAGATTAGTAACTCTCAAAGATTATTACATAATACAATCATTGTTAGTGAAGGAAGCGTACAAGTATTATGTATTTGATTGGTGACTAGTAATAATTTCGAATGCATAACAAATCCATTAAAAACAATTACATCATAGAAATCGATTTTTTTTTTCCTTTCTTTTTGTATTGCTCTTCAAAGCAACATTATTGTGCCAAGTTTGAAATGTCGAATGCTTCACATCCCTATGGTAGTAGTTATGTAGGTGTGCGTACATATGTAGTATTTATTGTTTGACAAAGGACGCCACATATGCATGACAAGAATAGGATTTAGTCCTAGATACACGCACACATGTAGCTAATGTCGACCAAATGTATGCGCACGTGTATGCTATATGACATAAACTGTCAATTATCGTGCCAGATGCTCGGCGAGCAAACAATGCTTGCTGCTTGTTATTATGCCAAATTGACATTTGTAGTCCTACGTATGTAGGTAGATAGATACGAGTACACTTGCATATAGCACCAGCACAACACCATCATTATCCTCTAGTCGAGTCGAGCCGAGTCTCTACATCAAAGTATGGCAGTGCTATGCTAGTATTTAAGTGAATGAGTGACGTTGATATTTAGTCGATATAGATATGTACAAGTATATAGCGTCTGACCGTATGATATGTTATTCATTTGTTTTCGTTTCTCATTTGCTTTGGGTACGATTTAAAATTCATGAAATTTTTACCTCACCGATAGCAATTTCGTGTATTTTGACATTTATTGTACAAAAATGTACATTGCGTGTTACGATTATGTCATGTCTCACGCTCATAGTCCATTAGTAAATGTCTTTGCCATTACCAATTGTGAGCCAAAATGAGAGTTAGTATATACATACGAGTATACGAGATATGTAAGTATATGTGTGCATATATTTTTTAATTGTATTAAATAAATTGTTAATGATTCCCTGAAATTTCTTTAAGACTGAAAAAGCTTTTTATTTGCTTTTTTTTTCTTAGCCGGAGACAATTCGATTCCGTTTATATATCTATATGAGTTGAGTATGAGTTGTTGCTATTGGAATTTCATGAAAATTATAAAAAATATAACAAATAATTGAAAAATAACTGATACGCTGCACAGTGGTAAATGTCAAACATAAATATGGAAAAATTAAAAATATTAAACCATTTTTTAATAACGAAAAAAAAAAATGTTTATTTAGCTTTATGTTAGTCAAACTTCCAAGTCAAGTTTATTATTTTATTATTTATGAAATACGAATTTGTCTGGCAGATAGTAGGGGCGAGTAGTAGTCGTTAATCTTGTTTATCTATGCATAAAAACTCGAAGTCCTTGTAAGTTATTTAGAAAAAATCAAAGCATTTTTATTATTTTCAAAACAAAAATTTTTATAGAAGCTAGGCGTGACAGTAAACGAAATTTGTCTATACTTAGAAAAATATTTTATCTAAGCATTAAAGACATTTTGTTGGCTTTTTAAAGACCGAAATAAGAATTTATATGATAGGGGGGCGTGGAAGTGGGCGAATGGTGTCTAAATTCGCAAAAATATTTTATCAATTCATAAAAAGCATTGTAAGCTATTAAAGAATACACACATCCATATGGTAGATAGGCTGAACAGTGGGTTGATTTTGTTTGTATTAAAAAAAAAAAATTTTTAATCACATGCAAATCTTCCGTACTATTTATACAATAATTTTTAAGATCTGAAATTAACATTTTGCTATTTTTGAACAAAAAATTTTTATGAAATGTGGGCATGGCTGAAACTAAAATTGATATGCACTCATAAAAACTACTTTTCGTGCACTTAAAAATTATTTGTATTAAATTTCAACATGCTATGTTCATTTATACAATATTCGAAATAAGCATTTGTATGCTAAGTGGGCGTGGCACTGTATGAATTTTATTTTTAGTCGCAAAATATTGTTGTCTATATTCAATTATTACCATTTTCAATTTTCAATTTCAATTATGATCAAAAATTTTATGAAACATATCCACTGTGCGCTACTGGAATTTTATTTTAAACACTAAAATATATTTTGCCTGCACTTAGAGAGTATTTATGCAAAATTTCAATCGACCCAGATCCAATGTTATATTTCTCGAAATGAGCATTTATATGCCAAGTGGTCGTGGCACTAGTCACAATTTCATTATTACTCACAAAAATATTTATTCTATACTTCATTAGGCATTTTTGCAAAATTATTGAAGTCCTCAATCCATTGTTTGTCATTTATAATCAAAATTTTTATGAAACACATGCCACTGTACGTTACGGAAATTTGAACGAGAGTAGGTAATTTTATCATTATTGCCATCTTTTGTTCGGTCAACAAAAGCAACAAAAGGACAATTGCTTTTAGTGTCAAATATATGGACATACACATTCATATATGTAGTATACGTACGCATATAACAACAACAACAAGAACAGCAAGCAAAAATCATCTATTGATTGCGTTTTTCCTCCCCCCCCCCCCCTCCAAAAAAAATTTTGTATTTATTGTATTATATTGTATTGTGATTGTGATACTATTGTAAGCAATTTTCAATATATATATATTTGTGTGTGTGTGTGTATGGACACACAAATATCATCATCGTTTATTTATTACAACGAATTGAACATGATTTATCGACTGAGAATTTCTTTTATTCGATTTTACGCAATTTCTAATTATATATTGTATATAAGATTTCTCTATGTAATATAAGAAGCATTTCTACATTTCCATTTCCTTTTTTTTTTTTCTTCTTATTTGTTAGTTGTCTTGATAATTGACCACCATCGAACACTAAGCAATGTATTGTATGAGTATTGTATAACCCTTTCTTTATTCGGATTTAATTTACTCAGCAAACGATTCATTTCTTTTTTTCAATTTCCTTTGCCCTATACAATATGTACTTGTATATGTATTTACTTTTAATTCAATCTACCAATAATAACAATGACACCAGCTGCAAGAGCAATAACCCATTGTAAAGTTCAGATAAAGAAAGAATGAAAGAAATTTTAACAATTTTATATAAGAGTACATTGCGCCTCAGGCATATACCATAGCATGAAACCATGAAAGAAGTTGGGGAATACCGAAAAAAAAAACATAATACTCAATAATAAACAAAGCATATATATTTCAGTTTTAATTGAATTAGAAATAAGAATATAAGAATACATAAATCAATAAACATAGTATGTAGGAGTATATGGATGGACACTCATAGGTTATTATTGCTATTAATACCATGAGTCACCAATGAGCCTTCAATAGTATAGATATTCCAAGTTAACATATGTTAAATGGAAAATTTCAAATTTGACCATAGTTAGCCCAACCTAAAGCTCTTCGATGGGTTTGTTTTTCTAGTCACCATTACCGTCACCATCATTTTCATCATCATCATCATCATCGTTGGCATTGAGGTTTCATACTCACTAAACAACACATATCACTGAAGTCTGCCTGTATATTTTATCAGCTTTTTTTTTTTCAACAGCTTAACAATATATGGCAAATAGGTTTAGATGTACTTATCTATACATACTCCCACATACATACATATGTATATACGAATACCTATAGGACAACAACAACAAAAAAACAATTCCTATTACTTTTTAGCCGCTAGTTCAGTCATCCATTTCATTGTTTGTTCAACCACAGAAGTATTTATTTTTATTTTTTCGATTAATTTTTATCGACCATTTTTTTTCCGCCTTTCATCATTCTACTACTACTACTACATCTATTTCCTCAAATGCAATCAATATGAGAATTATGAATTGTTTATTATGAAATCAATTGAAGCATAATAAAACATAAAACAAAAATAACTGGACATTATAAAGAATGGGACTATTGATACACATAAAAGACAATTGACAAAAGTATTTTAATTAAATTTACTCGTTTTTTTCTTTTACTCGTAATCGTATTGATTATTTTGCAAAGTAGTAATAGTTCTGTAAAGAGGATTTATAGGTAGCAGTATGAGTCTATAGTGTAGTGTCTTCTACAGTAAGAACTTGCGTTGATTCGAAAGTTGTCGCTAAGTTAAAAATTTCGTGGAATTTCTGCAATAGTCAGATTAATACCTTTACTTGTATAGCGAATCATATAGAGATGATGATTAGACCCTTTGTAATGAATTCCGCTCCTATCAAGAATCTCAATATCAAAAGAGAGTCAAACGCATCACCGCAACATATTGCAATGCTATTACAAACCTTCCAAAATAGAAACAAATGAAATGTTTAGAAACATATAATTGTTCTTCCAAAGTTATGGTCTCTTTTAAGGATGACGCCTTGACATAATATTTCATTAATATTGTGTATATACTGTTTGACACTTTGTAATGAAATCCGCTCCTATCAAGAATCTCAATGTCAAAAAAGACTCAAACGCATCATCATAACATATTGCAATGTTCCTATAAACCTTGAAACAAATGACATGTTTAGAAACATTTTGCAATATGTTGAGAAGCAAATGATTAATATAAACATCTTGCAATGTTGCCGTTGCTTCGTCTTAAGTAAACTGTGTAATTGCCATTCGAATTTCAATATATTTACCATACGTTTAGTTAAGTAAATATTTCAAATGCGATTTGTTACCAACATAATATGTATAGTATTTACTGTAAATACCACAATTTGCTGTCTTCCACACTTCCACACTTTCATACACTATGCATATACTTCAACAACTTAAACAACTAGTTATAACTTCATTCATTACATTGTTTTCAATTATAAATGTAAACTTTCATACAAATAAATTAAATTTTGTTCTGTTGTAGTTATAGTTAAATTGCAAGACAATTATTTACATTATGTTTGCAATATTTTATTTTTTTTTTATCACTTTTTGTTTTTATTTTGGTTTTTTTTTTTGTAATAAAATGTTCGAAAATGTTGTTTAATGAATTTTATCATATTGTATACATATAGTATTGGTGTAGATCTCTCTGTAGGTGAAAGGGTATTAGCAGTAGCACACTGATGCCATCACTATTGCTTTTGCTGATAATGATGATGATGATGATGATGACACTCGAAACTGCAAATTGCTGTTGACAACATATGACTTTATTTTGTTTTTCATCGTATTTGTATTACTATTCTTTCATTTTATCGTGCCAGCCAACATCACCAATATTTGTTTACCTGCATTCACAGATAAATTGCACTTTACATATAGATGAAGTATATATGTGTATTGTACATACTATGTGTGCATAGTGCATATTGACATATTGTCAATACTGTACATTATACTATACTCCTCTTGCTGCCAATAGACTCATCCATTTTAGTACCTACTCGTGTAGTGGCAATTTATGATGTACCACCAGTGACGTGTGTACGTGAATATTGGTCATTCACTGTCTAAAAGTGAATATACATATGTCCCCACCTATGTACTTGTATATGTAGGTGTTTAACTATATATTTATATATATATATATATTTTTATATCTGTTTTGGACATGTTGAAGTGTCATTTCAAATAAAAGTTTGTAAAACTAGCACATATTCCACTTCCCCTACATGCAAGAGGAGAGAGAGAGAGAGAGCATTTATATTCAATGGCCATTGACAATTAATAACAAGTTCATTTGGATTAAAAAAAAATATATATATATGCATACTTAGTATATACAAAATCTGTTAAAACAAATATTTCGTTATATCTGAATTTTAGGAAAAACAAAAATGATAAACAAACTAATTGAATTCTCAGCACCTCACGTGCAGCAGCTTGCCTTTCATCCTTAACAATGTTTAAACTTTGTTAATTACACCCAATCAGACTGATGAAGTATTATCTGTACAACAGATGCATTACCTTAGTTTCGAATATTGTTCCACTTAAATCGGTCCGTTTTTTTTTTCTGCTGTTTTCAAGCGTTTATTTTAATAACAATATGAATTTATATGTTATTGAAAGAATTGTCAATCGCTAGCTACTACTTTTTCCCATCTTTCTGGTAATTTTCGAATACTATTTGAGTCCTTTGCAAAAACAAAAGTGCTGCTCAGCTAGGCCATGTGCCATCGATCTGAACAAGTAGTAGTCGAAAGAGCAATATCTGTATGGAGGGTGAGTTCGAACTTACCGTTTCCATGTTTTTTTCAAATATGTTTTAACCAGTTGAGCAACATGTGGTCGAGCGTTGTCATGCTGCAAAATCACTTTGTCGTATCTCTGCTCGTATTACGCCCGTTTTTATTTCAGTGCTCGGCTCAAACGCATCGCCACCTTCAGTTGTTGAAGGTGGCGATCGTCTGTGATGGTTTTCGCTCGATTGAAGCAACTCATAACACAGCGCATAATTCATGCTTCACGAAAATGCTCTTTATTTACCGCTAATTCGGACGTTTTCGATACAATAAAAACTAATGATGTTATTTAAAATTAAATATGTTTGACAAACGTCACAGCATTCCAACAAAGCAAAAATCAGCTGTTTATGTCAACTTTTTGAAATCTTTTGAAAACGGACCGAATTAAATTGTACACCGAATAGTATTATCGAATCCACTTCCTTTCTGGTTAAAACTGAAATTTAAAACTAGTCCACCTATGATCCTGGACTACCAATGCCTTCCCTCAATTTATTCAAAACGATCACTTAATATTTATTTTTGTTTTTTGCTTTATACCATTTCTATGTGTACTACTCTCAACACTTTTCCTAAGAAAGAAAATTAATAACAACAACAACAATAATTAGCAACAAGTTTTATGTAAAAAAAAATGTAGTAGATGGGAAAGGCGTTGGTGAAACATAGCTAACATATACGAATATTGTGTTGATATGGGGCGTATTGTGACACACCACTTTGTACAGCACCATTAAATATGTTTCATTTCAATGATGGTCATTTTCTTGTCCTTTTCATTTTTTTTCTTTTCGAAACTTCTTTTCTTTTTCTTCATCATTTTCCATACTTTTTTGTTCTTGTTTGTTTTTTTTTTTTTAATTTTCTTACAAATACTTTTCATAAAGAGACTCGACGAATGTGACAAAAACTTGAAAGAGGGACAGAGATAGAGTCAGTGAGGACAGTGAGGACAGTGAGGAGATTATTGAACAATTTTGCAGCATGTTTACATTTAATTTTATCCAATTTGATTTTTTCCTCATTCCATTTTTTTTTCAAACTTTTTTTTTTTTCAACATCACTCTAAACACAACTACTTAGCCAACCAACTCTCTAAAGTTGAACGTGTGAGAAAGTATTTTGTCATATCATCTGTTATCATATCTACATACATAGTGATATGAAATCCAAGCCAAACCAAGCCAAGCTATGTCTTTATATGTTCTTAACATATTCGTTGTCAGTCGTTGTCGTTGTCGTTCCCCCTTCTTTGCTTTTAATAACTTTCACATACATATATGTATATGGGTATATGTATTTGTTATACATATATGAAGCTATCATAATATTGCCACAAGTTAATGGCTCGAAGCAGCTTAATATCTCGTCTTTTCTTTAGACACACACACACACACACACCCACACAAACATACCACACAGACAAACGCACGCGCTCACTCACTCACATCCTCATTATTATTTTCATATTCCAATTTCAAAGCATATGTCTTTTTTGCCTTTGTCGTTTTTTCCATTCCTACATACGATATGTATTCTCAATGAAAGCCATAAAAATATTATACAGACTATGCAGTTTGTGTGCTGTTTTGGCGAAACCTATAGAAGGTATATTGTATATATTCACACTCACACATGTACATATGTACATTTGTATGCCAAAAAGTATGCTACGAATTTGTTACTGCTTTACTATAATGGCGTTTTACATGCATACATACATTTTTACAATATATTTGTATATGTGTACACGAACATATACAAGTATATATGGATATTATATTGTATGTAGAATTTATTTTTTTTCCATCGAAAATTAAATTTAAATATTCCATTTTTTCCACTACTGACGTTATAAGCCTAAAAGTATGTTTTTCGTTTTTTTTTTTTTTTTTTTTTGAATGTCTACATGTGATTTATAGAGATTTTAAAAAGAAAATGTATCAATTGAACATGTTATACATTTGTTATAAGCCTAAGAATATGCTACATATTTAAGGTATTGTATAAAATTCCAACTAAATTTAATTAAATGATATTTTCTTTTCTTTTTCAGGTAAGCTTGTATAATATTCGAAGGTCTTCCTACGCAAAAAGTTATATATATATATGTATATATATATATATATATATATATATATATATATATATATATATATATATATATATATATATATATATATATATATATATATATATATATATATATATATATATATATATATATATATATATATATGTATATATATATTTACCAATAAATGTCGTAAGTAAAATGATTTTTTTCTTGGTAATTTTTATATTAAATAATCATCATAATAATCAAGCTATATTCATATAACTGATTGCCACTCAAAAATTGTCCAAATATCTTCAAGTGTTTGTTATAGTGTGTGTAGTTTTGCAAATTTTCAATATTTTCTCTATACACAGTAGAACTTATTCAATTTGCTAGTTTTATTTGTTCTTCAATTACAATTTCTCTATCGGGATATCTATGTATCGTCGTAGTAGTAATAGTAGTAGTAGTAGTGGTAGTAGTTAGTAATTGTAGTAAGCATATATATTTATGTCAATCCGTTAACGCTTACAAATGCTTCAGTTCAATGCTCAAATTCCAATATGTATGTTGAACAGACCGAACAACCAATCAACGAACTAACTAAACGACAAAACTGACCTTTCTCTATCAACTTGCAGCAGTAGTAAGTACGTACACAATAGTCGTACTAGATTTTTTTTCGATTTTATAATATTGCATGTCGTTATCCAATAGATATCGGATTTCCAATTGAATACTTCGATAATATCGTCGTTGTGTGTCGAAGATGAGAACAACGGCTATGATGAAGATGGCAATGGACATTTTATTAAACACTTGTCCTATTACACACACACACACACACACACACACACACACACAGTCAATCTTTGTGTCAGTGAGCTTCACTCGTTCGCTCTTTGACTCTTTTCTTTCTTTCACTCTCCATCTCTATCTCTCATATTCTCTATCCCTCTCTCTCTCTCTCCTACACTCGTGTAGTTCTCTATTGTGGTATATCAAATGACTCCATGTGCAGGCCAATGGCACTTTGGGGCTTTTCCTTTTCTTACCATTGCCGCCTTATATACATATACAGTATTTACAAAGAGCACTAGCTCAAACAAAGTGCTTCAAACAGTCTTTTAATTTGTTGTATTAATATTTTGCACAAAAGGCTCGAATCTTGCTCGAATTTATCTTAAATTGAAATTGTATTCGAAATGGCATTTTTATTAGAAATTTTTACAGTTGATGCACATAACTACCGAAGACTTTCGAAAAGCTTGGCGTTTATCTGCCAAAGTCTTGTCAAAGAATTGCCAAACGATGTGCATATCGTTTTGAAAGGACAAATCTTTCTAAATGAAACCAAAATGATGGCGAGTTGAGCGATTCGGAAATCGAAGCTGATTAGGATATTTTTAAAAGATCGTGCATGCTTTTGTTGTAAATACTTTATATATTTATATATGTATATGCATACTTCATATGTGACCATCAATACATATATGTGTCTGTGTGTGTGTGTGTGTGTAAGTATGGATATACTTATATATATTTGTGTTTATCCTCTAGTGGTAATTTGCCATTTGCTTTTACTGCAATTACATATTTTTGTCATTGTCGTTGTTGTTGTTGTTGTTGTTTTTATAGTTGTTGGTATTATGTTGCATTTTCTTCATCATTATTTTCTATTTCTATATGAAAATTCAAGAAAGTACTACATGAGTATTACAAAATCGTATGTGTATAGTTGATCTTATAGTACTTGATACATTTATTACAAATAATTGTCACGAAATAAAATTGCATAAAGATAATTGAATTGCAACAAAAGTCACTGAATCGAGTTTTTACTGTGGATTGTATATTGAATTGTACGAATGGATTTATAAAGAAAATCTAGAAATATTGAAAATGTCACAGAAGCCACAAAAGTGTCACTCCCAGTCTTTATATGCACATAACAGGCCATTCAATAAGTCCGTAGGAAAAGTATAAAAAAAAAACAAAATTTTGACAAAACTCGATTTTATTATTCAATATAGTTTCCTTCGAGGGCGGTACAATGAGTACAGTGATTTTCTAAAATTTTGATACCATTTTTATAGTACGATTTCTCTTTCTCGTCAAAGTAGACCTCAGTTTCAGCGATTAGTGCATCATCTGACTTAAATTTCTCTTAAGCATTCTCTTGAGATCTGAAAACGGGATAAAGTCGCTGGGGGCTAAATCTACAGAATATGGTGAGTATGGAAGCAATCCAGAGCCTCCGTTGAATAATCGATACGTTGTTGTTTTTGGTCGAATGTGAGTTCACGCGGCACCCACATTGCACAGAGCTTTCGCATACCCAAATATTCGTGTAAATTGGTAAAAACAGCTAGCTCATGCACCTTCAATTCGCGATCGTTCATAACCAATTTGTGGATTTTTTTGATGTTTTCTGGAATAACATTCTCAATTGGGCGTTTACTGTGTTCTGCATCGTTCGTGCTGGTACGACCACGTTTAAATTCAGCAATCCACTATTCTACCATTTGTCTGGATGGAGCAGAGTCTGGATAATGTTTACCAAGCCATTGTTTGGTTTCCACTGTATTCTGTTTTTTTTTTTTTTTTTCATAAAAAAGCAATGCTTTATCAAAACATAAATTTCATTTTTACCCATTTTTTTACAATAACAAAAGTTGCTTCACACAAAATGCTATAAACTCACGAACCAATTGTCAGATGTTGTCGTTTGAAGGTTAAAACTCAATAAAAATCATTTGGAAAAAATTGTAGTAACACCAGCTATGCAGGAAATAATAACATATTTAAGAAAATAAATCAATAGATAAAAGTAAGGAAATTTAATTATTGTTTTATTAATAAATATTACATCTTAATTTACAAGGTGTACATATAAACAAGTATCTCATATATAAAATACATAGAAGCAATAATTATTGGTGTCTTATAAGTTATGTCCTCCCCTAACATTGCTACAATTTCACAGCTTCTATTCTGTTGTGTGATGTTCTCAATTTACAAAACTTATTTGCACAAAGGCAAACTTTCAAAATCTCATATTCGACACATATGTTTGAGGTGTATTTTTGTAAATTACTATTATTACAACAGTCCCTTTTGTTGTTACATCATTGCTGTAGGTGTTTCGTTGCAATAAGCATGAACATTGAAGCATTTTCATTGCTTATTGTATGTCATTATTTTAATTTAAATAATCAAAATATTCTATATCTATCAATACAGCTAATACAGACTAACTAGATGTATCTCGAATATCATGATGAGTGAAATTACAATATTGTCTCAATAAGGAATTTACTTATCAGACGTGCACATTTCTTAATAATAATAATATAGGTGTATAGATATACTATAAAGCAAATTTCTCTATAGCTTGTGGCTATTCGAGATAGTAGCTACTACATACAATATGCATATTTAAATTCTTCAATTATATTTATTTGTAAAAGTAACTTTGAAAGAAGTAAAATCTCAATGTGCTTTATCTTTACCAGTAACAATAATGGACAATTGCATGACAATAAAGAAATATTGTATTTCATCATCATTATTACTATTACAACTCGACTCGACAATGCTCTTAGTAGGTATGCATTGACAACTAAACTCATTATTTGGCATTGCCAATGCCACTACAAGTGTTCACAAGGTGAAACATATGTGCATATGAGCACTCATATACTTTTACACCAAATTTTGTCCCCACATTATATTGAGGGTAAAATACAAAGTAATATGCAGCATCATTTTTTGTACAATTTAGTTTTCTATAATTTTTTTGTTTTACTGGTTTTGTAGTTTTTTTTTTTTTGTTTGCAAACAAATTGCTCACAAAATACAATTTACTCGCTGTCACACGATTTATGTGCAAATGTGTGTGTATATGTGTTGTTGTTGTTGTTGTTATTCTTGTTGCAACACAGAATTAAACTAAAAGCATATTTGTTTACTTGCACCAAGTTGTTGTTGTTGTTGTTGTTGTTGTTGTTGTGTTGTTGTTGTTGGTTGTTTTTATATGTTCATAATATTTGAGCAAATCACCGTGTTCAGTGAAACTTGTGCGAAAACATAAATAAACTAAACTAACGTAGTGTGCGTTCGCACAAACATCCTCATATACTAATGCACACACAATGACAGATAGATTTGCATATATGCATATATATATGCACACAGTCGTACATAGTGTGTACAAAATGCAAATGAGATTACGGCTAACATGCTTGACAATTTAAAACCACACTTATATAGCAACTCACAAACACAGTCACACACATACACACAAGCAAGCACATCCATACACATGTAAATTCAATAACAATGAGTTAACAGCAACAACAACAA
Organism: Megamerina dolium; assembly: GCA_963854835.1. Taxonomy (NCBI): domain Eukaryota; kingdom Metazoa; phylum Arthropoda; class Insecta; order Diptera; family Megamerinidae; genus Megamerina; species Megamerina dolium. Next base: position 2,749,817 of record OY978525.1, read on the forward strand.
CAATCGCATTGAAAAAACTAACAATTTTTTTTTTTTGTTAACAATGCACAAATACAAACATACAAAACGAATGCATCACCACCAGAACCGCATAAGAAATACAACAGCTCAGTGCACATTGCCAACTGAAGTTGTACATTGTACATACAAATGTTTTTACATATGTACATATGTACTATATGCATACGTATCGTATGAATACATGTGGGTGAAATAGTGTTAATAGTGATGAAACGTGTGTATTTTATTCACAATATACATTAGATATGTCTAAAAAAAATATATATTCAATTTTCAGAATATTATTATTTCTATATATATGTGTTTTATTTGCAAATAAATAACATACAGTTCTCATTTGAGTATCTTATTAGAATTACTATTAGTAATTCTTGCTGAAAAACATAAACTGTTACACTTCTAAAGAGGTAAAATGTGTGACTAACTCGCATAAATGTTTTCGGCTCAACATATTTCCCCGAACATACTTAGCACCTACCTATACTAAGGTCTTTACTCAATTTAGCTCCCCCCACTAGCAAATTTACCCTAGAGGGGTAAAATATTTGACCAACCCCCACTAATTTTTAGTACATGGTATTTTTTCTAAATATAATTAACCTACATCTCTGGCTCTTAATGGGACTCCCCTATGTTGTTGACGTTTTTTAATAAGTTTAGCCTTCCACCTATCCCAAAGCCGCTCTAAAGAGATAAATTGAATGACCAACCCTCATTAATATTGACTAATATTCTTACAAATATCGTTTTTATCACCCCCAGAGCAACTTTAGAGTGATAAAATATATGTACTTACCCCCTTTCCTTACTTTCTAAAGAGACTATCATACAAAATTGCGTTATTTCCACTAAATTTCGCTCCCATCGCTCCCACATAACCTTCAAATGTATGACTGACCCCTATAAACTGTTCATCATTTTTGCTAAATATTCTATACATATACATCTTTACTCCTTAAGAACGATTCCTTACAACGATGCAGACAATAAAAAAAAAAAAAAAAATTCTTTCTCTCCAATATTTGATGTTTTTTTTTTATAAAATTTGAATGAATTAAATTGAAAATTTAAAAAAAAATTAAAATTTAAACATTAAAATATCTTTAATTAACTACTCGCTTATCAGGTACTAATAGCTTACACATTTGCTTCATCTAAGTAATTATTTAATTAAATTTTCATTAAATGTTAGATACCCAAAATTTCATCAGAACGAATTTCAGAAAAGTATTTAATTGATGTGGATGCATTATATATTTATTTTTTTTTTATGATCAACCCCCGAGTCCCCCGAGACCCCTGAGAAAACATTCCCAATATTTTCTCCAAGATCCTATATTCACCCCTTCCGGTGGCGCTCCAAGAAAATTGATAATTTTTATAAAATTGAATATAAAATTGAAAGAATGGAATTGTAAAATTTAAATTAGATTTCAATTGAAACACTGAAATGTCTTTATTAATCTCTCTCTGGGACCAGTTCATTGACAAATAATAATTGTTAAACATCATTTTCATTAAATTTTCATAAAAACTACAATCGATTTTAATAATGCATTTCTTAATTTTTCTTCTAAGTAAATACTGATTATATACACACACCAATGCTCCAATACTCATACACATATACATATACACACCAATGCCTCAATACACATATTTTAGAATCACACATATCGAAATCATTCATGCAGTTGAGAACAAAATGTTGAACTGCGAACAGAAAATCAACAAAATTGTTTTAAAAAAAATCCACAAACACACACACACACACACATACATGAATATATGCAACCTGAGTTCTGCACAATTGTACCCATTAAACTTGCTTTCAACTTCAGTTCAGAAATGGCAAAAAATAAAAATAAAAAATTCCCAAAAGTGCAATATCAACTACAAGCAACGCATTGCTCTCAAGTAGAACCTTTAATCGGTGAAAGTACATATACTTTCTCACTAACATGGGTGAATGTTAGAAATTGTCATTCCTCCCTTCCTCCCACCCCCCCAATAAACACCAGCATCAGCACTTGCATAGCATTGGTAACCCTATTATCTGATTTATGTTTGGGTGAATGCGCGTTAAAATGTGCAATTCAACTTATTTGAACCCCCATGTAACAAAAAAAAAAAAATTGAACAAATGAACGAATGTACATGCGATCGGGGAAATAAACAAGTGCAATATCACACACACACACACAATCACTATTAGTTGATATTACGATAGTAATACTGCCACAAAGAAAGAAAAAAAAAATATGTTGGCAAAGAATTCAAATTGAAAATGAATACTTCGAATTGAAGTTACTCTAATACTATGAAAGGCATTTGGAATTATAACGCTTGTTCTGCTTCTACGTGTATATTTGCTCAAACGATTTTCTCTATTTAATGCAAGAGGATTAATATTATTACATATTATAGAAGAAAGAAAGAGAGAAGAATATGTATGTATGTATGAAAAGAGAGAGAGTTAAAGAAGAAAAAAATACATATATGAATATATAGTAGAAATATCGCACATATGCCACACACCCATACAAACACACACCCCAGTGCACCAATAAAGTGGTTGAGAGCCAAAATAATCACGTATACGCCGCAACGAACGCAAACTAACGACATCAACCTCAACAAATTCAGCTGGCATTGTAGTGCAGTGCAGTGCAGCAACTCAATTTTTAAATGACGTCGCTTTCAACATGCACACATACACACTACTACGCATTCGTATTACCTGAGTTACCGCAACAAAGGAACAAATAAACGATGAAACGTATATAAAAAAAGAATTTCAAAAAAATGTTTACAGTCAAAACACACACACGCACACACACACATTCTTTTACAATTTCATTGCTTGTAGCTTATTGCATTGTATTACACACTGCATTGCTATGATATGCCATGTTACACGCGCATAAATATTTCACAACATTTTTCTACTGAATTATAAACTACTAAGAGAGCTGCAATATCAACAACACGAACAACAACAACTATGCATATGTGCGCAACGAGTAATGTTTGCATATTGAATATATGTACGAGTATAAGCATGTGACTTTACTTTGTATCACAACCTCATGCTATGTATACCTATACTCATGGAGTAGTGTGTACGTACATAGGAATATGCAATATTCACTTAAACGTACATTCGTAATGCATTCATTTATATTATATAAATTTTGTTTGTGTTATCGATATTATTATATAGTCGTACATAGTAATATTATAATAACATAAAATAAATAAATAAGAACACTTTCACTTTTTTCCTTGACAAAATTGAAATGATATCTTGTTTTCTTTTCTTTGATAATCTGAATGAAAATTCTAAATTCTTAGAAAGCAAATATGAAAATATTTCAACGAAATTTGACTTGATTAATCTACATATAATATATAATCGAGAAATAGAAATGCTATTGAAAATGGAAGACATGATCGGTCAACTTCCGCGCCAACAAAGAGACAAATGAAACGATTTTTTTTTTTTTAACTCGATTGAACTCATTTAATATTCCATGTAGTATAACCATATTTAAAACTTCGATTAACATTGTAATATGCAATAATTTCTCAAGAAATATGCAATTTATTGTAGCTCCCGTACAAGGTGCCGGAATTGCTTCAATCTTTACTATACCAGAACTTAGGCAGTATTTTGTCTACGACAACTAATGACAACACACAGAAGAAATCATTTCGCAAGAAATATGTGCGCTATGCCCACTATTTAATATAGCTCCCATATAATATTGCGAAAATTTTTAAAACTTTAACCGCCCAAATTTAAGTAGCCTTTCACGTAGGGCAATTATATTTAATATTCTCAAGAAATGTGTAATCCACCAGAACTTAGACAGTTGAATGCCTAGAACAACCAATGACAACATACAGATTATTATTGCAAGAAGAAATGATTTCGCAGGAAGAAATCATTTCGCAAGAAATATGTGCGCTATGCCCACTATTTAATATAGCTCCCATATAATGTTGCGAAAATTTTTAAAACTTTAAACCGCCCAAGTTTAAGTAGCCTTTCACGTAGGGCAATTATATTTAATATTCTCAAGAAATGTGCGATAATCCACCAGAACTTAAACAGTTGAATGCCTAGAACAACCAATGACAGCATACAGATTATTATTGCAAGAAGAAATGATTTCGCAAGAAATATGTGAGCTATGCCCATTATTTAATATAGCTCCCAAACAATGCTGTGGGATTTTTTACAATTTTAAACTGTCGAAACTTAAGTACCCAGCAAGAACAGCGTGACCGTAATACCAATACACTCATACAATTTTTGATTTTCACCAACACAACCAAGCACTATCTTGAAATGACAAAAAAACCCAACCGGATTTATTCGATCCCGGCCTGTGGAAGCGAAATTTTAATTAATATATGAAGGGCATTTATTACGAATGATGATACCGATACCGCGATGATGTGTCATGTCGGCAAGCGATTAGCTATCCTTAGGACAAAAAAATTATTGTGACGCAAAGATCAAGTAAAATTTATTGCACTATGTGTACGACGTTGGCTGAAAAACAGTATTTAAAAACTAAACCGAGTATATTATTATTACAAAAAGAAATAATTTTGCAAAAAATATTACCGCCACACCAACTATTTAATATGGCTCCCATACAAAGGCCCACTACTCTATGATTCATTAAATCTTTCAAGGAGGTTTAAGCCTTCTAGTGGAGCATGTCTATTCTAGATTTTTGGCATATTTCTAGTTAATCTTCTATTAAAAGATTATATATGACTGTGATGTGGAAAATTTAGTAGATTGCCAATTGTCTATAACGATTTCAATGTACACATTCGCTAAAATTTGCATGAAGTACGAGAGCGGTCCCAGAACTACCCGGCCTAACAAAGAAAACAACAAATTTGGGAATTTGTTCCTCAACATAATCTCCTTTTAGCTCTATACACTTTTCCCAGCGATATTCTATAGCTTCGATACCCTGTTTATAGTATGAACCGTCTAGCTCATTAAAATAGCCATCTACCGCAGACTTCACCTCTTCATTGTTTGCAAATCTTCTACCACAAAGCCATTTTTTCAAATTTGGAAACAGAAAAGAATCCCAAGGAGCTAAATCTGGCGAATAAGGTGCGTGCTGAAGCAATTCGAGTTTTAACTCATTGTTTTTGGCCATCTCAATAGCGGATGTGTGAACTGGTGTTTTTGTTCTATTGTGAGCAAACGCACAATACCATTTTGTGGATGTTCTTAACCGTTTCTGGCGTGGCCACCTCAATTGGTCGACCACTACAGTGTTTGTATTGGCAGATCGTACGACCTCGTTTAAACTCTGCCACTCAATATTTGGCAGACTCCCCCAGAGTAGAATATAGTTTGGCTTTAATATTCGGTAGACTGAAACCTTTCAAATGAAAGTATTGAAATATACAACGGTGACCAATTTTTCCCATGTTTACAAATTCACTGAGGTCGTTAACTTTCGATGGCTACAAAAAAAAATACTAAACAACGTGGCGCCTTGAAACTTAGAATATATGTTTTATAATGTTGCAACTTTTCTCCAAAGTAATTTTTTTCAAACTACTACCGCCATCTATATGTCAGGTCGGGTAGTTCTGGTACCGCCCTCGTATATTTTATTCTATTTTACTCAAATTTCCAAATAAAAAATATTCAATCCACCTTAATAATACTTATGGTTGATATTTATCACTCTTTTCGCATTTCTTGTGTATAAAAACATTTAAAATGTTATTAATAAAAACACAAATTTCATAAATTTACACAACGGCTCTAAATGGTCATGCATGCATTCACAATGAATGGCACAACATAAAATTGTAGTTGTACATATAAATATATGCAGATGAAAATCAAAAAAAAAAAAAAAAAAAGATACATCAATATGTAAATACAACACTACTACATATGTACTTGTGTATACGATAAATTTTATTTATTTTATGAATTTATGTATAAATGCAAATAAACAAAAATTATTGAGAAATGACAACAGACAACGATGCGTTAATGCGTAATGTACAAATGCATAAAAACCGATACGATATTTGAGGAGACACAAAAAAAAAAATTATTTTATAAACGAAATAAAATTGATGGAAAAACATGAAGATGAGTACATATAAAGTACATGCACATAAACTCATGCTCGCATAATAAAATTAAAAAAAAAAAAACTCTCCCGAAATAATAGAGTGCATTCATATTTCAGCATCAATATAATCCGATTCAAAAATGACATGCATTAATACAACTATCATCACAAACGATATCGTGTATGTGGGGTAGAGATTGACAAAGAAAAACTACAAACTGAATTTGTCGTAATCAATTTGGGGAATCAATAACGAATAAGTGTCACTCACTACTCACTTGCAAGGTAAAATTTATTCACACTGCCATTATCGTTGAGCTACATTATAACAATACACACACACACACACACACACATCATATAATCTCTTGCTACTTAATAGTATCTCTATCAATATGTAGTTTGATCGTTCTTATTTTGCTTTTTATACTTTGAAACACAATCAAATCAATACAAATATGAATATATAAAGTCTACACTCCCTGGATATTTACATATAAACCAAAAAAAAAAAAAAAATGATTCTTTAAAAAAATACTCATACATAGATAATAGATAATCAAACGCCCACAATCATATAACAACAATCAAATCTATTGTAACTAGATAGATTGAGCGCATACTCGTACTCATTCAAGCGTAATACTTACACAATAAATCATAAATAATACACGTACACATCCATACACACACACAAGCACACACACACACAACAATCATTTCAACAACAATCGAACAACTGTCAATTCTTTTCACTCATAATAAATTTTCAACAAATGCTACATGGTAAGAGAGATATTCACACAACATCATCAAAAGCAGCAACAGCAACAATCTCAACTACATCTACAAAATAATAGAAAAAAACATAGAGAGGGAAATAAAATCAACTAGAGCTACATTATATTTATTTTTATTTATATTTTTTCTATTTTTTTTTTTTTCTGTTGGGAACGGATGGGTTAATGTGCTTACCAGAAGGTGTAAAAGATGTGAAGTAGTTCCATAACCAATTCTAATGTTACTAGTATTTAATGGAAGAACAACAGGCAACTGCACTATTTTGCAACCATGCTTTCTTTTAAACAAATCATGCATAGAAGAGCCTTGGCCAAGCGTGCCTTTATGTATTATATTGCTAACGGTTTAGTTACTTTAACCGACTTCTTATGACAACATTATTATCAGATCATACATTTGTTCGCATTTTTTTCATATTTCCATATTTTTCATTATATAATACGTGTACAAATAAATTCTGTCATGCTTTTTATGAATTTCATCTTTATTAAAAATCAACTTATTACAAGGCTTAATAATCGTAATATTCAGCACTACTATCTATGTTCCTTTGCCATTCATCGTATAGATGATGGATCCCCTCGCGATAGAAATTTTGGTGATTTTAAGGAAAAATAGTCATCGAGCAATTTTCGCACATCTTCAAATTTGGAGAATCGCTTGTTAACTAAATAAGACTACATTGATCTGAATAAGTGGTAGTCGAAAGAAGCCAAGTCTGATGAATACGCAACATAATGGAGAACTTTCCAACCCCAAAAGAAAATGAGTTCTTGGGTTAGTTTTTCTTTATGTGGACGAGCGTTGTAGTTGCCGCAGCTCAATAGTCAGTGTGTTGGCCTTTTGATCTGTAGGTCATGGGTTCAGTCCCCGGCTGAAGCATAACAAATTTAATATCGTAAAAATGTTTCTTACGAACAGTACCCACCTGTCGGCAGTAACAATTTGTCATGAAAAAGCTTCTAAAAAAACTATGTGACAAAGCTCAGAAGAAGTGATGTCACAAGGGTTCTGCCGTTCGGAACCTGCTAAAATAAGTAGGTCCCTTCCAATGTTGTCCAAAATTTAACACGCATAACAGTAATGGAAGAGAAGCTCGGCCAAAGAACCATTCGGGGCTTTAATTGCCACATATTTATTATTATTATTTTTTTTTTGTGGACAAGCGTTGTCATGTAGCAACATCACTTTTCGACTTTCTTGACCAGTAAATGGTATTTTTTTCCTCCACAGCATTACTTTATCTGAACATTTGTTGTTGATAACATTCAGCTGTGACAGTTTAATCGGTTTCCAGAAGTTCGTAGTAAATAACTGACTCCCTTCCAACTCCACCAGACGCAGAGTAATACTTTCTTTGCATGAATATTCGATTTTTCAACAGATGTTGATGACTGGCCTGGATCAACCCATAATTTTCTACGTTTTGGAATTGTCGTACCGTATCCACTTTTCATCGCACGTAATAATTTTGAGCAAGAAATTATTTCTTTTGAACCGAGATTATTCTTCGATATTTGTTTTCTTCAGTGGAACTCACTTTCCTTCCTTCTGGATCTTTCCCATTGTCCTAAAAATTTTTTTTTTGGATCACCAGTGTGTGAATCATCATCAAAGCAAAAATTATTGTCATGAAATCTTGGAAATCATCTTTGAACTGTTCTAAATTTTCACATAATTTTCACCCAAAGTCGAACAAATCAATTTCACAGCTTCAGCAGTACTTTTGAAGTGTTTTTTAATGCAACCAACTTCAAATGACAGAATTTATTTGTACTTTGTATATGTATTAAATAAAAATTTGCACAAATAATTTGCGGCTATTTTAAGAAAGGCGATTTTTTCCACAGGGCTCCGCTGTACTGATATTGTAGTACAATGAAATCATTGTTAAATTTAAAATGACAAGAAAACAGTAAGGAGCTGCCATATTTTTCACCAATTTTGTGCTTTTTTTTTTTCTTCCTTCATTCGTTGGCAGTCATACTACCCTTGTGTCAGGTATCCGTTGGTGTAAAGCAAAAACTCTGTCTCTCTCTCTCTCGATCTCGCTCTCGTTATTCATTATACATCCCAGGAGAGTTGCTACAAGAACAAATAGAACAAGAAAAGACAAGACGTCGAACGTAGTGAACAAAAGAAATGGCAATAAGACTAACAACAGACTAACAGAGCAACACAACATGAAATGAAACGATATAAGCAGAATATAAATATATACAATCAGTATACCAGTGAAGTAGCGCTTTCAATACAACACACAGCACCACATCGCACTGCACTGCATCGCGCACACACACACACACATATACCACACATCACACATTTTGCCTCAATTCAATCAAATTCCAATTTACACAAAATATTTTTCAACTGTGAAAATTTAACACGTTATGTACCATCAAACGTGCGCCGTCGGTATGACGGATGGATGGATGGATGTATGGATGGAACGAAGGAATGGTCGAATGGACGGACGTATCGGTCTTACGTAAGGGTAGAATGTAGAGGCAAAATGTATGGAATGAAACGCATGGCTGCTTGAATGGTCGGTTAGATGAACGTGCCGATGCGATGGTAGAAAATTGCAGAGCTGCAAAGGAAATGGCGGAAACGGAAAATAAGTAGAAAATCTTGCAAGTAGAGATTTATAAAAGGCAAAAATCTTGACTACACATATAGAAATATATACTTGGATTTCAAGAATGAAAAAAGTGTAAAAGAAAGAAACAACAACATATTTAGTTGTTAGGTAGGTAGCTAGGTAAGTAGGTACATAACGTACATAGTACCTACAATAACAGAATATGGTAGAATATAAATAGGGAAAAATCAAGTCAAACGAACGTCAACATTGTTAGTAGATGCGCTTATGAGCTTACGTGTTGGCTTTTATATTGTATAATACTGATGCCAATAATGATAATGACGATAATGACGATAATGATGACTATGTTAAAAGATCCTTATATTTTTCATTTATCTGTAACCCAGTTGTGCACGCATACATATGCATGTACATACACATACATCTCAACAGTTACTAAGAAATCCAAAAAAAAAAAAACTATAAACAACTTGAGATTAGTTTCAAGTACTGGACAGGTACATCAGCTATTTGCCACACGTCATTTTCTAAGAAATATTGGACATACATACAAGTTGTATTGCATTTATATTGTGATTTCTGCTGCTCGTTGCCATGAACATGAAATACTCTCTTCAGATCACAGCTAAAAGTAGTGAATTGCAAGTTTGCATTGTTATTTATTTTCAAACTTGAAATAAACGTGTTGTACTCAAGGACGTAATTGCTATGCAAGTGCAAGCTTTACAATTCGAATAATAAATTGTTAACATTACACACTACGATAACTGGGAGAGAAAGTGTCAGAAAAATTTCTCGATGCGTGCGGTTGTCATACAAAATGAATATAAAAACGCCTGAAAATCGACAAATCGACACATTTTTGCCCAGAAATCGGGTTTAAGGGCATGAAATGTAACTTCGATCCTCCTTAATTTATCCTTCCAAACATACTTATCCTTTGTCTCCAGCTCTTCAAATGGTTGTAATCACATAGCTGTCCAAAAATCAACTCTAGATGATTTAAAATATTTCTCCCGGACATATGTGCCCGCTACCTTCACATCTTGAGGATTCTACCATGTGAAATGATTTCAAAAATTGTCAAATAACTACATATCTGCCCAGAAATCGGCTCTATAGGAATCAAATGTAGAGCCATCCCCTCTCAGTTTTTTCTCCCCGACCTTTCTCCCAAAATATATACCTACTATCTTCACCTACTTCAGTGGGTTGCCATAGAAAATTGAAACAAAAATCGACAAACAACTCTTTTTCTGCCAGATAATCATCTCTTGAAGAATTAAAAGTAAGGTCGATCCACAATAATTTTTTCTCACCAACTTTTCTTCAGAGCATTTCTACACCGAATTATCCACCTTTTGAAGGGACTGTCTTACTTTTTATCTGCCCAGATATCGTCTCTAGAGAAATTAAATGCAGAGCCAACCCATATTGGTTTTATCTCCCCAAAATTTCTCCAAAAATACATATCCACTATCTTCACCTACCTCAAAGGGTTGCCATAGAAAATTGAAGCAAAAATCGACAAATAACTCCTTTTCTGCCAAAAAAAAACATCTCTTGAAGAATTAAAAGTAAGGTAGATCCACAATACTTTTTTTTCACCAACTTTTCTCCAGAGCATTTCTACCCCGGATTCTCCACCTTTTGAAGGGACTCCTTATCTGCCCAGATATCGTCTGTAGAGGAATCAAATGTATAACAGGCCCCTATTGGTTTTTTTTTCCCCAAAATTTCTCCCAAAATATATATCCGCTACCTTCACCTACTTCAGAGGAGGGTTGCCATAGAAAATTAAAGCAAAAATCAACAAAGAACTCATTTTCTGCCAAAAAAAAAACATTATCTCTAGAGTAAATAAGATCGATCCCAAATAATTTTTTCTTCCCAATTTTTCTCACGAAAATTTCACTTTTTGAAGGCACTGTCTTACTTCTTAACCGCTCAGAAATCGTCTCTAGAGGAATCAAACGTATGGCTGACCCTTAATAATTTTTCTACATAAAACTACAAATAACTACATATCTGCCTAGAAACCAGATCTAACGAAATCAAATGTAAGAACAAACAAAAAACAAACAAATAAATACGTGGCACTTAAAGCCTCGAAGGGCTCTTTGACCGAGCTTCTCTTCCATTACTGATGTGCGTGTTAAATTTTCGACAGTATTAGAAGGGACCTACTTATTTTACCCGGTTCCGAATGGCAGAACTCTTGCGACATTACTTTTTCTGATCTTTGTCACATTGTTCTCCTTAGAAGCTTTTCCATGGCAAATTGTTACTGCCGGAAGAATTGCCAATTTCTTGCCGACAGGTGAGTACAGTTCGAAAGAAAAATATTTTCGATATTCAACTTGTTATGCTTCAGCCGGGGATTGAACCCACGACCTACAGATCAGAAAGCCAACACACTAACCACTGAGCTACGGCATGTAAGAACATTCTTATTAATTTTGTCCCTCCAGTAGTTCGAGTACCCACCGAGTACCCATTACCCCCAGGGTACTCGCAAGGGTGTAAGCTCTATAAATTTTTTCACTGCAAAAAAAATTTTTTTTTCATTACTCTTGTCCTCTATCTTCACTCTATAAAATGACGAATCTCCTGTTTCGTTGCTATCACCTTTTTAAATGCACCTTGTAAAATAAATTTATATACATAAATGTAAACTTTAACTCAAATTCTTTACAATTTGTTTGAAATTTGTAAGTTTAGACATGAAAAAAGTTTTTTTCATTCTTGACATTCTCAACAAAATTTTATTACCAATGAAATTCCATTGAATTTTCAACAGAAACTGATTAACATCAATAGAAGTTCATTTAAATAAAACAGATTAAACCAATATAAATTAGTTATATTGTAATATGTTTAAAAATTAACTTTCGATTTTATTTACATAAGTATTCTCCACACTTGCTACGCACTCAATTGAAAGTTTACTTCATAAATACCAAATTATTTGCATAATTTAAAAACCCCCCATTAAGTCGGAGTACGATAAATATGTATATGTGATACATATGCCGATGCTACTGAAACAAATCAAAGATAACGGTAACAAAGCGAGATTAAAAACCCTATATCAATTCAAATTACGTATTTTGACATTTCTAATTGAATTTTTAAATTTGCATTCAATCAACTGTCAAATTTGTTGTAACTTGAATTTCAAGTTTTTTATTTTTCTCACCTTCGCTTAGGTAGATACTTGAATGTAGGCGTATAGGGGGACATAGTAGCTTTTTGCTTCCAACCGCTACCCTCAATACACTTTTTTTTTGTGTCTTCTAAATGTAAATTTCACTTTTATTCTGTTCAATTTTTTTTTTGTACATTTACTTTTTGCGTTCGGCAGTTTCATTATTTTTTTTTTTCTCTATCGACTTGCTGCCCTACTCGTATGTATATAAAATATTCAGTAGGGTTGTATTTAGGTATATATGTATTTATGAGAAAATTGCGTAACACAAAAGTCTCCTTCTCCCAAGAACTCAGCCTCTCTTTACACCTCATACATATAAAATACATTTTACTTTCACACACACACACACGACTACATTCAATGAAATGAATAAAATATGAAGAAAATTGCTTAGAATGAATATATAATAATAACAGCAAGAACAACAACAAAGGGAACAAGTATGATACATACAGCAGCTGCAGTAACAATCAGGACCGACAACTGAAAGGAATAGAAGAGCTTCAATGATGTTCTAGCGAATGCCGATGATGATGATGATGATGATGATGATGGTGATGAAGAAGAAATTAAAGTGTCACCAATGGAGATGTACAAACAAAATGATGATGATGATGATGATGATGATGATGATGATAATGAAAAAGAAGCGTATGTACGGTATATACAATGTAAAAATTATAAAATTTAATTTCATAAATCTATCGCTTATTGTATATGTCTACCTACACATATGTATTTTTGGATATTATGGCAAGTATTACACAAATATGTGAAACGCTTATCGGTGTGTAAATGTAACATTAAATTGAATCCATACATTTTGTCTTGCTTTGACTCACTCAACCTGGGTGTGATGTTTTTGATCTGGTATCCATCACAACCTCCTTGAGTGAGCGATAGCAGGGTAGAATATCGTCAAATATGCACACAGAAAATATGAAAAAAGAAGTGAAACAAACAAATAACAATAATATGAACATGAAACACAAAAAAATACACACACACACACACACACACACACATAAATAACACCATGAGTTTATTACAAGTGAAAGGACAATAATACCCGTACTACGATCGATGGCAACACCACTTACACATACTTACATGTAACTATATACGTAAAAATGATATAGGCACATATTTATTCTCATATGTGTACCTACTACTTTTAACAATATAAACGATAAATATATGCTAACAATATTAAAAGATGCAAAGTAAGACTTTTGCAACTAAACATTACGACAAAAGTTGGAGCAATTGCTGCGTTGTGGCAACCACCTCTGCTATAAAGTTTTCATATTCTTCCTATTTTTTATTTTTTATTTTTTTTTACACTTTGTTGTGAGAATTTGTTACAATTTATTATGTAAATTTACTCCTCAACGACTTTCAGTACTTTGAGCTTTATTAAATTAGCATTTTTATTTAGATTCGCCTGTCAGAGGTTAAACTTTTTTTTTGAGCAAGTACAATAGTTTATCATTTGAACCGAAAAAGAAAAATTCAAGTAAAATGAACTTATATATTTTGTAAGAATATTACTTATTATGTTATTAGATTAATTGCGATACTTTGAATAATATATATTATGCATTAGAGTGGTTCTTGTTTTTTTGGAAATTTTCTTTTTGTAAATTCGTTTTACGAGTTAGGTACTCATAAGCGTCCTGTTTGAAATATATATAAAGTTTCAGTCATACAGCTTTTTCTTCGTGCACACATTGCAGCCGTGAACACACTTTTGTATGAGAGGTGGACGTTATTTTTATCCAATTCTATCCATATTCGAACTTATCCATTCGTTGGCAAATTAAATTATATGTACCAAGTTTCAGCTTGATAACTTTGTTTTTTCTTCTGCAAAGTATAAAAATATACATACAGAGGCTGCATTTTGTATGGGAAGTAGGCGTAATTTTTATCCAATTTCACTCATTAGCGAATATGTCTATTGAACATTTAATATAATTACATGTACCAATTTTCAGCTTGATATTCTTACATTTTCGCATGAAAAGCTTGAAAACATATATCCAAAAATGTATTTTTGTATGGAAGGCAGTCGTGATTTTTATCCAATTTCCCTCATTATCGAGCATGTCTCTTAGATATTTAATATAATTGTGTGTACCAAGTTTCAGCTTGATATTTTTAAATTTTCGTATGAAAAGCTTGAAAACATACATCCAAGAATGTACTTTTGTATGGGAGGTAGTCGTGATTTTCATCCAATTCCACTCATTATTGAATATATCTATTTGAATATTTAATATAATTGTGTGTACCGAGTTTCAGCTTGATATTTTTAAATTTTCGTATGAAAAGCTTGAAAAGATACATCCAAGAATGTACTTTAGTATGGGAGGTAGTCGTGATTTTTATCCAATTTCACTCATTATCGAATATGTCTATTGAATATTTAATATAATTGTATGTACGAAGTTTCTGCTTGAAATTTCATACATTTTCGCATGAACAGCTTGAAAACATACATCCAAGAATGTACTTTTGTATGGGAGATAGTCCTGATTTTCATCCGATCACAGGAACTTATGAACTTAATGATCACAGGAGCCTTATAAGTTTTAGTTCCTTCCTTTAATATTTTTGTGTACGTAGTGTGTAAACAATACATTTAAAAATATACCATCGCATAAGAGGTAGGCTTTGTCGTCATCCATTTACGCCTATTTTCTAAAATATCAATTCTATGATCAGATACATTTTCGTGAGCACATTATCAAAACGAACTCACGAAATCATCTATTCGTTATTGAAAATAGTCACAGACACACAGACATGACCAAATCGTCTCCATATCGGAAACTCCTCCATATTGGTGTTACAAATGAGAGCATGAGCTCAATATATCCTTGAATAAGTAAATAAATAATAATCCAACGAACCTTGACCAAACATCTCTTCAGTGCGTGGTGTGCAATATATGTAGGATGAGCCAATTCCGAACAGCAGCAGCAATCTTGTAACATACACTTTTCTGAGCTTTGCGAAATTTCTTGATGACAAATTGATACTGTCTAGTAGGAAATTCATCAAACCACAAAATGTTCAACAAAAGTTTCTACAGTCTTATTACTCTCATTTAAGTCGCAATGCACGCATTCAACGTGACACTACATACGTATTTACACTTATACAAGAATTTAACCACGAACAACAAAAAAAAAATTGATTTCACCAGCTTCTTAACACAAAATACTTAAATAAATAAAACAAAAGTGAACGTGAGTAAATTAACAACATTTTGTATGGTATGATTGGGTGGGAGTTGGATAACAGTGGTGACAACAAATAGGAGAATTACATAATACACACATTCTTAAGGAATGTGTACTTGTACGTATGTCATTGGGAACGTGATGTGGTATTGGTGGTGACTGTTGATTGTTACTAAATGTTACAAACTCATGCACATACTCGTATACTTGTATATATGAACCTGAATAAACATGTGTTGAGTGAGTATGTGTACATACATCCATATACGTGTGTGTGTGTGTGTGTGTTGATAAGCCTAATAAAATTGCTAATTTTAATTTAATAACGCTTAGCGGTGAAAATCGTTTTAGTTTTAACGAGTTTCTTCATTTAAAATGCTTTCGACTCCTTCTTTGTGTCTCATTTTTGGTTTATTATTTGTAGGCACTCGTATAAGTGTGTATATGTGTATGTGAGTGTATGTGTTTAGATATGTATTTGATTAGCTTTTTGTAATGCGTCTTAAATAACAGCTACCACCATTCTAATAGCAACTAGGAATAAAATGAAATTTCAAAATTTTCATACGCATAATATTCGTAAGACTCTTCTTATGACACGTCTTATGATTCCCCCCTTAAGTTAAATATCGCTTGAGCGCGCGTATTTGTGAAAATTACATTTTGAAAATAAATACATACATATATATTGTATGTGTGTTTAATGAAACTCATTCAGTTTAACTTGCAAATTTTAATATTGTTGATATTGTTTACTTACTTACACTGGCAAATTCTCAGTTAAACATCATGATTATCATTATCGCTGTTTGCCATATCATGATGATGTCATTGTCATCATTGTGGTCGTCCCTTGTTCTTGTTCTTGTACGTATGTACAAGTATGTTGATGGTAATGATTTTGTTTATTCATATGGATTCACATTGTGATTATTTATTAATAAAAATAACCAAAAACGCAGAAGAAAGGGGGGAACAAACAAAAAATATTGCAAGATTGAAAGCAACGACTTTTTCGTTTACTATCATATATTATACATACATACATTCATATATTCAGTATATGAAAATGTGTGTGTGTGTGTGTGTGTGTGTGTAGGAGCGCATACTTTAAATCACATTCGAAATGGGTTTACAATATTCATGGGATATTTGCATATGTTCGAAAAAGTTCGGTTACAAATGTGAACAAAAATGAAACACTTTTTTCTTATATTTGAAACGAGCTTTATTAAACAAAATATATGGCGTTTTATTTGATAAGCTTTTGCCACTTTTGGGGTAAAGCCATTATTTCATCAGTGTAGAACTTGTGGGTTTTCTGAGCAAAAAACTGATCCAAGTGTGTTTTGCAAGCCTCTACGAAATTTAAATTTACACCATTAAGAAAGCTCTGCAGAGATCGTAAGAAATTATAATCTGAAGGTGCACGGTCTGGGTTATTTGGTGGATACATCAAAACTTCACAGCCAAGCTCTCTCAATTTTTGCCGGGTCTTCAAAGATGTGTGTAGTCTGGTGTTGTCATGATGGAACACAATAAGTTTTCTGTTAATCAATTTTGGCCATTTTAATTGAATTGTTTGATTCAATCTCGTTAACTGTTGGCGGTAGAGATCAGAATCAATCGTTTGAACGGGTTGTAGAAACTTATAATGAACAATTCTCTTCTAATCCCACCAGACACACGGCATTACCTTTCTGGGTGTCAAGTCTGGCTTTGCAACCGTTTACGAAGCTTCAACTCGTTACGTTTATGATCTTTTTCACACATCATTGTCGTATGTGATCAACTTTTCATCGCCCGTAATCATTCGCTTCAGAAATGATTCGATTTTGTTCCGTTTTCGAAGTAAATTGAAAATGGAAATTCGATCCATTAAATTTTTCACTCCTAATTTGGGTGCTACATCCAAACATCAAGCTTCTTTGTGTATCCAGCATTCTTCTGGTTGATAACTATTTCCTGATGAATCCCTAGCACAATAGCAACATACCTGCTGCTTCTGTGCCAATCTTGCTGAATTTTTTCCATGATTTCATCGACTTTATCAGTGATTGGTCGATCAAAGCGAGGTGCATGTTTAACATCAAAATTATCAGATCGAAAATAAGCAAACCACTTTGCTGCTTGCATCTTGCAACGCATTTTTCCCTTTTCTAAAATAGAAAAGCAAAATATGATGATAATGTTCAGAATTTTCACTTATTTCTCTTAAACTTTGATAACTTTTTTGTCTTCGAACAAAATGAAGCTTAAAATGTCATCTTTCATCTGTCATCTTTTTTCCAACAAGCTATAGTATAGCCAGATGCCTAATTAATATTACCAGAGATGTTACATTTTGCAGCCATCTGCCTACAATTTGTTACCGAACTTTTTCGAACACCCAAATATCGAACATCAAACGCTCAGTTGTCAATAAAGCGCTTTTTTTTTTCTTTTGACACTGAATAACTAATAACACAGCTGCTGTATCATTTAAATCTCCATTTGGATCATATGAGAATTGACACGTTCGTTTTTTCAATCTAGTGCTCTTTCTTCCGTGAATTCGAAAGCTCTAACTTAATTTCTTCTAAAATAAAAATATTGGTACTTTATTACACATAAATTCCCCAACCAAAGTTTAAAATTTTGGAAAATATCTATACATAAATACATCAAAAGCATTTAAAATTCATTCCACCACATACCACCATATCAAATGTAAACAAAATTTAACTAGAAACAGTTTATTCTGTCATCTTATCTATTATCATAGTTCTTATAACGTATAGTATATAAAACATTGATTTATTAAGCAAATTTTTGGTACAACTTGCCTAAAGTGTCACTGTGATACTTGTCTCCTATTTTTCCTTTTTTTTTTTTTTTTTTTTTTTGAATTACACAAACACCCTAGCACCGAGTTCATTATGTTCACACACAACAAACCAACATATTTCAAATGATGTTAATAATGAGCCACTATTCCTATTACTTTAAATATATGATTATATATATATAGTTACAGCATAAAATATGGACAAAAACACACAACGCACATACTCTCGTGTGAAAATACCCTACAAAAAAGTATACACAACGCCTCCTGAAGGTTTTGTATTCAAGCAAATATCTATCACTTTCCTCTCTCTCTCTCTCTCTCTCTCTCTCTTAAGCTCTTGCTTTCACTTTAATATCATTAGCACATAAGTATTTAGATGATGATACAAATGATGATAATCATCATGGCTAAGAATGAATTGTGTCTGTGTGTGTATATGTTTGCTTATAAGGGATATGTAGTATTTTATGGAAGATTGTTTTTCAAAAATCCCCAGATAAATCCCTCATATAAATATTAGTATATACATATATACATACGATAGTAGCATAGATTCGGTAAGTCATAGCACCACCGTCCAACTCCATATAACATACAATAGTACAATGATTTTGTAAGGCAGCAGACATGGTGTCGAACATTTGTGAACGTATGGTCATATTTGTCCTTCTGTTTTTCATTTACGAACATGAATTAATTAAATTTCTTCCATTTTTAATTTAAATAATTTAACCAATCTTGTTAATACGTGTATACGGTATATATATGCATGTATTTTTCCCCAACGTATATGTGTGCATCCATACGTTAGCAATCACACACACACACACATATACCTATACATACATATATATATAATTTTCAATTTGTTTAGTCGCATGTAAAATAATATACCTTCATACCACTATAGATGCGTAACCCCAAAAATAGTAACCGAAAATCATTCAAGCGAATTTATCCTCTTTCTCTCCCCTTCTCTCTCGCTTCTAGTGTAGCAGTGTTTTTGTGCATGAATGTATATGCATAAATTGAAAGTGGATATATTATATGTAGATTTCTATATTTTCTACTATGTATGTATTGCTTTTATATGTACAATACATATATTGTATTTGCATGTGAGAAAAGGTCCTTTCACTCAAGTGCCATTGTTGCGCAATCAAACTTTCCATTTCAAAGCTTATTTGAGGATACAAATATGGTATAAGATCTATATACAAATATAGATATATGTAGTAGGTACAATATATATATATATATATTTATTATTTTTTCTTTTGATTTACTGTTGCTTGTATTATTGAAATAATACGCTTGTAACCGATCACATAAGAAAATCCTTTAGAAACTTTCCCTACTACTACTACTACTTATACATATCAATATACAACATTACAAGCTTTTGTAGCAATATATCTAATAGAATGTTGTGGTAGTAGTTAGTCAAGATATTACTACATCCAATATGTAGTGACAGTTGTTGCTATTCTATGCATTATATTAGGGAATCCTTTATGAGGCTACTTGAAAAGGGATAAACATGTTGGCATAAGCATAAAAATTAGTGTGTGTGTGTCTTTTTTGCCTGTGTTTTCTTGCTTTTCTTTTTTCTCCATGGTGAGAGCACATTAAATGTGGGTAGGATTGGATAACTGACATGCACCATAAATCACAAGCCAAATCTTTTGAATTTGTTAGTTGACAAGCATCTTTTTCCCCACCATTTCGGGGAATAAAATTGAGTTGCCATAATTTAAGTGTTTAAATTTGCTATTACCTAATCGTATGACATATTCGTATGTATACGACATTAATGCATAGTGCTTTGCGCTTCTGTTCACCTTTCCGTCTCTGTAAATTCAATGATATTTTTAAAAGAAGAACAAAAATTCGCAATGGAACGAAATTTATAAAAGACCAAACTTCCATTGTGTAGGGCAACTTCTATAAGAGGTAGAGATAGATGATGAATAGTTTTAAAAATCAGATTTAAGAAAAACACCTCTAAGGATAATGCCCGAGCAATTATGGTATTATTTGTCGATTTTCCTGTGATTTTAAGTTCGTTTTGTAGGGAAGCCTCATTAAAGAGTAAAGATAGTGAGTGAGTATGTATAGCAAAAATATGGAGCAATAAAAATCAATATAAATTGATCATTCATTTCACCTAAATAGGGTCACTCTGGGAGCAACGGGAGCAAAAATTTAGAAAAAAAACATCAATTTTGTAGGGAAACCACATTATGGGGTAGCGATAGAAGAGAAGTATGTTTAGAAAAAATACTGAGGAAAACAAATTAATCATAGGCGGTCATACATTTTAACCCTCTAGGGGCACTCTAAAAGCGGTAAGAGTGAAATGTATGAAAATTAACGTCAAATTTGTAGGTTAGCCCCTTTTTTGGGTAGAGTTGGTGGGTAAGTATGTACTGAAGAACTGTTGAACGGTAAAAATAAAAGGTAGTCGGTCATATATTTTACCACTCTAGGAGCACTCTGGAAGCGGTAAAAGTGAAATTTATGAAAATTAACGTCAAATTTGTAGATTAGCCCCTCTTATCAGTAGAGATAATGGATAAGTATGTTCTGAAGAAATGTTGAACAGTAAAAATAAAACGTAATCGGTCATACATATTAACCCTCTAGGGGCACTCTGGGAGCAATGAAGTGAAATTTATTTAAAAAAAAACGTCAATTTTGTAAGAAAACCACTCTAAGGGGTAGAAATAGGGGGTAAGTATATTTAAAGAAATTGCTGAAAATGAAAAATTAGTGGGAGTCGGTCAAACATTTTACCCCTCTAAGAGCAATTATGGGCATTTTAATGAATACTTCATCATTTACCTGGTTTTTGAAGTTCAAAAACAAAATGCAATCTAACCGACTCAATTCGGATTCGAATTCAGCAAACCCAAATACGTGTAGATATGATGTTTATATTGTCTCCTAGACAATACGCGTATTTTCTCGTGTGACTGTGCAACTCACTCCTTCCCATTTGTCATTTCTTACCACCTACATTGGTGTGCTGGAGCTCATAAAACTAGAAAACTGTAAAACCACAAGTAATATATACCAATATTATTCCCAAATATCTAATAAATAACTGATTGCAAAATAATTAGAAGATTAGAGACAACAATTACAAAAATATCTCATCACAAATTATTTGTATTATCATGAGAGGCATTCTAAAAATATTCGCCGCACTCATACTTAAGTATTACGCTATTAATCTCATTTTTAAATCTTTTATGCAATTGTTTCGAAATTTATGCAAAATCGTGTATATAAAACGTTTTTGTCTCTGCCACAATTCCACGCACAAAAACAATGTCCTACTGTTCGTTTGAAATCAGGCAAAAACTTTTCCTCGATTGGCGCGAATTAAAAATGAATGAAACTTAAAGAATAGAAGAGAATTTTTTATTTCTTTACTCTTCTTCTATTTAGCTTCTCTTTGTTTTTTTTTTTTCCCCCATCTATCTTAACCACAATGAAAATATTTTTACATGAAATCACATCGTCATCATAGTCAGCTTGAAGAAGGCAAGCGAAAACAACAACAACAAAAAAGAAATGCTGTGTTTTTTTTTGTTTATTTTTTATTTTTATTTGGCAAACAAAGAAGGCCACAACAACAATTTGCATCATTTGTGAAGGTACTTATGATGAAAGTGAGTCGTTTTGCCGCACACTTCCGCTTACTTATTCAGCAGCGTAGCTTAGCTTAAAAAGTAGACAAACATTTGAATAAGATATGTATTGAAGAGGAAAAAAATTTTTTGTGTCCTTTTTTTTCTTTTTTGCTATTTTTGCTTTTTATTACACACAAGTTATGTACTTGTAGTAGGTAGTAAATATCTATTTTTTAACATTCTTTGAATAATTCACCTTCCCAAAAAGATATTTCAAGTGTTTTGTTTGTATGAGCTTTCTTTCAACTCGATATCCTTTCTAGCCCAAGTGTTTCAATGATTGACTAACATGCTTGTTAATATTGTTTTTGCTAAATTTGCAACATCATATTAACGATGAAAAGCTGTAAGTAATCGACGTTTGTTTACTTTATCCTCATACATGAAATATCTTTGGAATGTATGTATGTGGAAAAAGAGTTGTCGTTATTGGAATTTATTAAGCCCAATATATGCCGTTTCACATTCTTCACATTCAACCACTTTCAGCTATTTTTCTGTTACAATCATTAATTCATTGTTATAGAACTTCCGTGATTTTGGGGTGAAAAACATAGCCGGATATTTTCAGGATCCTCTTTTGAAGCTATCTTTATATCCGTAAAGCAATGTTGTCGAGAATGAAGTTGGAGGTTAGAACTCCCAACACAATGCTTTAGGGATTCCAAGCAAAATCTTTTAAAATGAATGCAAACATTCCCTCTTAGCTATGTTACAAACAACCAACTCCGTCATGTCCTAAAAGTCCCAATAATAGTTCAAGAAATGACAAGATGCCATGGCAAAGAAACTGAGAAGCATCATTACTAATACGGGGGCTGTCCCAGAACTACCCGACCTAACAAAGAAAACAACAAATTTGGAAAACATTTTTCTTTATTTCTCCTTTTAGCTCTATACGCTTTTCCCAGCAATATTCTATAGCTTCGATACCCTGTTTATAGTATGAACTCTGTCTAACTCATTAAAATAGCCATCTATCTCAGACTCCACCTCTTCATTGTTTGCAAATCTTCTACCACCACAAAGCCATTTTTTCAAATTTGAAAATAGAAAATAATCCGAACGAGCTAAATCTGGCGAATAAGATGCATGTTGCAGCAATTCGAGCTTTAACTCATTGATTTTGGCCATTGAAATAGCGGGTGTGTGAACTGGTGCATTGCGTTGATGAAACAACAATTCTTTTTCGCCAAATGCGGGCTTTTTTCTTTAATTTCATCACTTAAATGCTGCAACATATTAGCATAATACTCGCCCCTTTGATTGTTTTTTCCTTTTTGAAGATAATCCATAAAAATTATCTCACGTGCATCCACTTGCCTGCAGATCGAACTGTCTTCCCCTTCTTTGGACGCTATTCTCCCCTTTCAGTCCACTGTTTTGACTGCTCCTTTGTCTCAGGTGTGAAGTGGTGGACCCATGTCTCATCCATGGTTACAAATCGACGCAAAAACTCGACTTTATTACTGTGAAACATCTCCAAACACTCTATAGAAAAATCTTCAAGACGTTGTTTTTGTTTTATTGTGAGCAAACGCGACACGAATATTGCACACAGCTTTTTCATCTCCAAATTTTCGGTCAATATACGATGTATAGCACTTATTGAAATGCCTGTAATTTCACCTAGCTCACGCACCTTCAGCCAGCGATCGTCCAATACCATTTTCTGGATTTTTTTTAACGTTTTTGGCGTGGTCACCTCAATTGGTCGACCACTACGGTGTTGGTCTTGGCAGCTCGTACGGTTTCGTTTAAACTCTGACACCCAATATTTTATAGTCGTAAATGAAGAAGCAGACTCCACCAGAGTAGACTCTAGTTCAGCTTTGAACTGAGACCTTTCAAATGATAATATTGAATTACCAATTACAGTGACCAATTTACAAATTCACTGAAGTCGTTAACTTTCGATGGCTCCCAAAAAAAAATACTAAACAACGTGGCGCCTTGAAACTGAAAACATATGTTTTATAAGGTTGCCGCTTTTCACCAAATTCATTTTTTTAAAACTACAGCCGCCATCTATATGTTAGGTCGTGTAGTTCTGGGACCGCTCTCGTACAATCACATTCAGTCGCTTCTAACGAATCAGAAATATTTCACAACAGATTAATTTAATAGAATATTCACAATAAATAATTGTATTATTCAAATGAAATTGCTTTACTTTATCTACATAGATCAATATTTCTATTTTATTGAACAACAATTAATCACAAAATTTTTTCGCTTTTTTAATTAAAATCGCTTGTATGCGAAAAATATTTATTTTTCCCCCATATGTACTTATTTCTTCTTCTTCTCTCCAGACCATCTCTTTAGCAACATACAAATTGAATGAGTTCATTTATTTGAATCATTTGTTAACTTTTACGATCGTTCACTCTGTCACTTAGTTAGTAGGTAGGTAAATATGTCAATTTCAACTACTTACTCTTTCATCACTTTCGAGTCGAACTCAAAATGTTACATACAACATATCGTACATAATACTTATAATTTGCTTCACCTTTCAACATGGTGTGATTCGCATAAATTTGTAACATATACAAGAATACATACAAGAAAAACATCAACGCTCATCGACATTGACATATGAGACATTTCAAAGAACAATGATGATAACAAAATGAAAAAAAAATAAACACAAACAACAACAACAACAAGAAATCATCAACCAACCACACTTTA
Source organism: Megamerina dolium (assembly GCA_963854835.1). Taxonomy (NCBI): domain Eukaryota; kingdom Metazoa; phylum Arthropoda; class Insecta; order Diptera; family Megamerinidae; genus Megamerina; species Megamerina dolium. The sequence goes on from OY978525.1 coordinate 2,775,065, forward strand.
CATATAAATAAATATTTCTCAAAAGAATAAGAAGAAGAAGAAGTAAAATAAGCGTAGCAAAGTGCTACGTGCGTCTTATTTTAATTTCACAAAAACTAATCTTAGAAAAGTTAGTTATCAGAATTGAATTACAAGAAGATTAAGTTTTGCTTTTGTCATACGAAAATCTGCCACCCACCATCATCCATCAAACCATCCAAAAAACAAACCGCCCATGGCTGGTTGGTTTCGTTTCCTCGTATGTTTATGGTATATGTAGTCTTGGCATCAATGCTTGAGCATTGATTCTGGGTGCTTGCGATGTGAGACGACTTTGACTTTGTTATGCAAAAGTTTTACTTGTGTGCATTATAATGATGATGATGATAATGATGGCAATGCTGATGATGATGATGTTGTTGAATGAGTAAAACTGGAGACGAGGCCATGGCCATATTATGTTTGTAGGTGTTTTGCGCAAAGTGCAAAGTTGCACTTGCAAAGGTTATATGAAAACTATATGGTTTACGACAATATTTATTCGATTTATTACTTTTTCTTTTTCTATTAATTTTGTTTTTTTTTTGAAATTTCTCTCCATGCACTCTATACAAACATTTTTTTTAATACTTTGTTACATTGAGTACTTTGTACTACTTGTACAAATTAATTCATTGTAAATCGTAGCACCTCTTCTAGGGTGCTTTTTTAGAACATTGTAGTTTTGAATTGAAATAAAATGACACAAAAATTTTATAATTTTTTTAGTATAATTTATAGACCTTTAATATCTAGCATGACACACCAGAGAAAATATATCTTCCAACTTCGAGTAAAGGTAAGCTAATGCTCAAGTGTCAATTGTTTGTGTGTCGATTACATCAATGTTTTCTATTGTTGTGGTATTTTTGTTGTTTTCGCTCGAGTATTTAGTTTCTATTTCCTTTCAATAAGTCATCCTTTGTTTTCAGTTTTATGCAAATTAGTTACTTTTGTGGTTCAACATATCTGCTTACATAAATACGAGCTTGCACATGTAAATACCATGTAACTCGCATTGAAACTTTTCCTCTAATTTAACCAAAAAAAAAAAAGGAATGTTGGCATACTGTATGTGGTTTTTAGACGAATTTAGTGTATATATTTATTTTGGGGTTAGTCTTATTTTGTTGACAATATTATGTTAAAAAGTCCAAAATGGCCATGAGGCAAAAAAAAAATAACAGTACAGTTCAACAAGATTACAGTGGAACGTAACAGAAAGCTACAATTTTTTGTTTTGCAAAAACATAAAATACAAAGTTATAATCCTAAGCTTAAAATTTCAATGCCTCCTTGGCGTGGTGGCCGAAGGTAAATCAAACAAAGGCTAGAATGATCCTTAGTAAGGTTCATCGAATACATCGAATAGCCTGTTACGGGAGCAATGCGCTTGTGTCCCACTGCAGTCTTAGGAATTCTGACTGGACTCACTCCTCCACACCTCATGGTCAAAAGGATGGCAACCAGTGCGGCACTAAGGCTGCCTAATTAGTATCTAATCTTAAAGAAGGCAATCTCACAGGACATCTATCTAACCTTAAAGAAGACAATCTCACAGAAAATACAAAGATCCTGGACAACGTTTAGGGCTCTCCATGTCTTGTGGTCTTCGACAAGATGAATAGAAAACTAGTCTTCTCCAAACACTTTGAATTGTTTGAAGAAGACGACCGTTCGGTTTGGAGGAGCAACGTTATGGTCCCAGTTGTGCTACATTGATGTGTCTAAGATGGAAGATAGCTGTGCGGCGGCTGGAATTGTTGGACCAAAATTTCGGAAAGCAATCGCAATGAGGAAAACAGCTTCCATCTTTCAGGCGGTGGTCCATGCCATAGAAGTATGTGCGAGAGAATGCATACGTAGGAGCATCCGTGGTACCAAAATATACATCCTATCGGTCAGACAGGCGGATCTAAAGTCCCCAGCAAAATTCTGGTTTCAATCAAGGCTGGTATGGGAATGTTTTAAACTTCTTGATGCCCTGGCAGCAAAGAATCCGGTCACCCTAATGTGGGTGGCGGTACATGGGGGGCACGAGAGAAACGAAATGGCCGACTCTCTTGAAAAGGAAAGCGCAAGCACTCCTTTCATTTGGACCAGAGCCTTTCTGCGGTGTTACAAAGAGTTTCATAAACAACTTGATATGTGAAAAGGAGAAATGGGATCTACTCTACTACTGGAGAGCCCAAACGAGCATGCGGCAGTCGAAGAGACTTATTGGTCCCGCACCTGTTAGGGTGGACGCTGTTCTTAACCTCAGCAGAAATGACATAAAACTCTACACAGAGCTGCCAACTGGGCACTATAGACTCAATTACCACATGAAGAAAATAGATGTGGTAGAAAACGATACCTGTCGACTCTGTTATGAGGAGCAGGAGACATCAGAGCATATTCTATGCAATTGCCCAGCGGTGGCAAGACATAGATTTGGTTACCTACTTAGGTAATGAAATCTTGACTCCAAACCACATTGGTAAAATCAAGCCCACAGCAATTATAACATGTATAAATAGTCTAGAATTGTTTTAGTTGGGCAATAGGCGCAGTGCATTGAATAGCCAGAATAAGTAATAATAGAGAATAAAAATTTATGAGAGTTTCGCATACATTTTGTAGCTCAGCAAAGCAGTTTCTATGCAATTATGGGGTTCTTTGGAGAATTTTAGGGTAATTTTATATGGGCACCCACTTAAGTTATGAAAATAGGGGTAAACTATATTTTTAAAGAAAGTTTGGAGAAAAAGTATTAGTGGGGGCCAGTCATAAATTTTGTCACTCTACGAGCGATGCCCCCAGACAATTATGGGATTAATTGTTGATTTTTAAGCTCATTTTGTATGGATACCCCCTAAAGGGATGTAGATGGGGATTAAGTATGTTTGGAGAAAATGTTGGAACAAAATATTGAATGGAATACGTTATATAATTCATCGATTCCTTGGTAATTGTGGGGAAATTTGTCAATTTTCCATCATTTTTTAAGTTCATTTTGGTATGAAAAATGATGGGTAGCTAAAATTAATGAAGGAAGGGGTCATACGTTAAAGCCTTCTAGCGGAACTCTAGGAGCGGCAGATGCAGTATTACAAAAAAAAAATCTCAATTTTGTACGGCATCACCTCCAAAGCATAAAGATAGGGGTTAAGTATGTTTTGCTTCTAATTCCTTTTGTAGAAGAATCTGCTTAAAACGCAACATTAGAGAGTTCATAATACATATGGAAATATTAAACTGATCTGGTGAAGAAAGCCTTTTTATTTTTCCTTTTGCCAGTTTAATCGTCATTTTTAAATCATGCATTATTTCTTTCATTTCGACAATGTATGCAACAAAAAATGACAGTGCCACTTTTGTCGCTTGATACTTGCATTAGAAAGAAGCATATCGTATACTTCTTAATTAATAACCACGCCTACATGCATGCGAAAATAATCTGATAAAAAGATCAAAGACTAAAAACCAAATAATATGACAAAAAAAAAATAGAAGGTGGTGGTTTCTTTGCTATCGAAACATCAAAGCGACCATTTATTCACTCTGTCAGCTTATAAAGCAAAGAAATTAATGTTGAACTTTTTTGTTCATGAACCTTTTGGTACGTATGCTTAGGTTGTTTTTTTTTTTTTTGGCAATTTTTGTTATGCAATTTTAATTGGCCTCATCCTTTTTTAAGCCATCATTCATCGAGTGCAGAGAAGACAATTTAAAGAAGATGAAAAAAAAAAAACAACTACCAACAAGCTGCCAACTGACCGAATAGTCATACATTTTTCTCTTCCACACACACACACACACACACAGAAGTTGCAATTTCCTGTCACAAACAGTTTATCGCCATGCCACTACTGTTACAACACATACAGTCGCCGCCGTTGTCGATGCTGTGCTGTGCTGTGCTGTGTTGAGACATGGGACGACTATCAGTAAATCAAAAGAACTTAAAAACACATAAAAATAAAGGCAAACAATATGCTAAACGTACATTGAAAGAAAATGTAGGCAAATTACGAAAGAGCGCACCTATTCGAATCAAACATATCTACACTCAAATATGTACTACATACATTAGAGTGGTGCTGAAAAATGAAGATATCATGATTTTTAAATACGATGACCCAAAACAGATATAGAAACGAAAGAATATAGAAAATGTATTTAATTTTTCTTTGCATTATTGAATTTTAATTTTGAAACATGATGCAAGAAATGATGAAATATCAATCGATGTTACTCCAAACATTGCTATCCAGACCATGAGTTGTCTCAAGATATGCCACTGGAACGCCAACGGCTTAAGCCAGCACCGTTTGGAGCTAATTCAATTCCTTGAATCCAACCAGATCGACATAATGATGATATCTGAGACCCATTTCACTGACAAAAATTGCTACCAAATACCATATTACAAACTGTACACTACAAATCATCCGCATGGTAAGGCACGCGGTGGAACTGCCATATTGATAAAAAGCAGAATAAAACATCATGTTCTCGAAGATTTCAGTAGCGTCTACTTGCAAGCAACATCTATATGTCTGGAAGAATACATCTCTAAGCTAGTAATATCTGCGATATACTGTCCCCCAAGATACAGTATTACCGAACAGCAATATAAAGAATTTTTCTCAACTCTTGGTAGCAAATTCTTGGTTGCTGGCGATTTCAACGCCAAACACACTCACTGGGGCTCCCGCTTAATAACTCCAAAAGGCAGAAGACTATGTTCAATCATCACTAACCATGGCTACGATGTTATTTCAAACGGTCAACCGACATATTGGCCGACGGACAAGAGGAAAATACCCGATCTCATAGACTTTGGAGTCGCCAAAGGTTTGCAGATGGAAAATATCTCCACAGAGTGTAATTATGATCTATCATCTGACCACTCACCCACGGTAATATCTATAAAATCACCAAGCCCCCAAGGTAATTGCGTTAGAAAGAAAATAGACTGGTTAAAATTCAAGAAATATATAAATTCCCATCTTCCTCTGAGTACTGTATTAAGAAATGGACACGATGTAGACTCAGCACTCGAAAAATTCAACCAGCTGCTCTCATTAGCTCTCAGCTCAGCCACCTGCACAAAGGTATGCAAGCAATCAAACTATAGCCCATACACACCAGCCGATATTGAATTGCTAGTAAGACAGAAAAGAAGACTCCGAAGACAATGGCAAGAATTCAGATCACCGAATCTGAAAACACAGCTACAGCACTGCACTCGAAAGTTAAAGCAAGCCTTAAAAAATAAAAACAACAAAGAGTTAGAAGAGCAAATAGCGAAATTAACACCTGGTGAAGCGTCAGACTACTCTTTGTGGAAATCAGCAAAAAAATCAAATCGGCCAATTCTCACTGATTCCCCCATCCGTTTGAGTGACGGTAATTGGGCTAGAAGCAACTGTGAGAAGGGTTTGGCTTTTGCAAACCACCTAAAAAGTGTGTTTACACCCAATCCACCCTCTTCACAGTCCTCATTACCAATATTAACTTCTCAACCTTGCTCAATAACGCTCAAAATTAAAAAAAAGGACATATTCAAAGCAATTTATAAAGATTTAAACCCAAAAAAATCACCTGGTCCAGATAAAATTACCGGTAAAATGAGAAAAGAGCTACCTCCGGCTTCAGTAATTCATCTGATGCACATTTTCAATGCTATCCTTCGTATTAAACACTTTCCCAAATGCTGGAAAACTTCAAAAATTATTATGATAGCAAAACCAGGAAAAGACCCTACAAAAGTTGCATCGTACAGACCTATCAGCCTCCTGCCTCTACTTTCTAAAGTATTCGAAAAGCTACTTGTCATGAATATAACTCCATTTATTAATCTCAACCAACTGATTCCTCAACATCAGTTTGGATTTAGAAAACAGCACGGCACAATAGAACAAGTCCACCGCATTGTAACTCTGATAAGGAACACTTTTGAAGAAAAAAAGTATTGCTCAGCTGTCTTTCTTGATATCACTCAAGCTTTCGATAAAGTATGGCACGATGGCCTTATTTACAAACTCAAACTATTACTGCCTGCAAATGTCTCCTCATTGCTTAGTAGCTACCTCACGAAAAGACAATTTCTCGTACATCACAAGGATTACACAACAAATCCATTGGATATTCACGCTGGCGTTCCTCAAGGAAGCGTTTTGGGTCCCTTACTGTATCTCTTATACACTTCAGATATGCCCAACAATAACTATACATTCATATCGACCTTTGCTGATGATACGGCAATATTGTGCTCTCGCTCTAACCCCATAGAAGCTACTAAACTCCTGCAGACTCATGTCGATTCTCTCGAAATCTGGCTAGCAAAATGTACATGTAACCTTCACGCTAAGGCTAGATACATGTCCCCCACTTAAAATTAATGGCCAATCAGTTCCACAATGTTCCTCAACAAAGTACTTGGGTATTCACCTCGACAGAAGGCTGACATGGAAAAATCACATAGAGGCAAAGAAAACTCAGATCAAGCTTAAAATGAATCAGTTATGGTGGCTGTTACACAAAAGATCAAAGTTGAATCTTGAATACAAAGTGCTATTATATAAAGCAATCCTGAAACCAATCTGGACTTATGGTATTCAGTTTTGGGGCACCGCATCTCCCTCTAATATCGAAAAATTGCAGCGAATACAATCCAAGTGTCTGCGAATTATTGTAAACGCGCCTTGGTATATGAGGAACGTTAACATCCATCGAGATTTAAATGTATCCACAATTTCTGAGGAAGTTGCAATGTACTGCAGAAGCTACATTCAAAAATTACACAATCATCCGAATCCCCTTGCTAGGCAATTGTTGCTGAGCAAGGGGCATCGTCGATTAAAAAGAAAAGACACACTGAATATGCTGTAAAATTGCTACATCTCGCGACTCACCAAATTGTGATGGAACGTAGGGGATATCACATAGTTTTATTTAGTTTGTAAGATTTGAATACTTATTGTTAGTTTCTCGTATTTAAGAAAGATTCAATAAAAAAAAAAATAAGCTAACAAAAAAAAAATTTTGAAACATTATAAAATCACATTTAAATTGTCGCTATTACTCAGTAACCACAATAACGAAAAAAATTATCGAAAATCTAATTTCAGATACGAATTCAGTGCCTCAAAATGTAATCAAAAACTTAATCAATTACAATTTTCAAGTAAAATTGCAAAAATTTTCTATACATCTATATGGAAAATTAACACATATTTAGATTTTCAGGGCACTAAACGTAGTTTAAATTTGACCAAATTTTATATACTGCTTATATAGAGCAAGAGAAAACTTTTGGTATCAAAAATTCGCAAATCGAACAATTTTAATTATTTTCCACCGAAGATAAACCAGTCTAATGTACATACAGATATAAAATAAATACACCAAATCGTCATACATGAAAGAAAACATGAAATTGCACCATGATGAAGTCGACATTTACTCCTAATATGTGTATATCTTATTGCTGGTGAACGTAAACACTAGTAGCAGCGTATGAGGCACGAGCCATGCAGGCATACACAGGCACGGTTTCATAATAATTTAAATGCTATGCACACACACACACACACACACACATGACTATGTACATACTTACTTACACTTTGGTACATATATTTAATAGGTACCTACCTACAACAATAAAGACGATGGTTGCAATAATGCAAAGTAAGTAGGTACCACCCTCCTTATCTGCCTACATACGTACGTGTTTGTATATACATATTGTTGAGCTGCTGTTGAAAAACAAATAAGCAAACAAATGGCAACAATACTTGTACATGGAGTAGCTACAGTCATCAGCATCAGCGCAGTACGTAGCAAAAACTCCGAATACGTGCCTCTGCACTTTAACCAAAGGATTTCTCATAGGATATTATGCATCGCTTGCAATGGTGAATTAAATCCTTGCGACAAATGAAATGAAATGAAATGAAATGAAGTTGTCGTTGCCTGTTGGTACATTTGTATGTATCATACATATGTTGCAAGAAGGGACATTATCATCATCATCATCATCGTCATCGTAGTCATCGTCAATGTTCTTATTGTTGTTGTTGTTAATTTGTGATTGTTGCCAAGAACAAAATGAAGATGAAGCCAACCGTAGCTAAAGATTGAAAGGGGTATTGTTTGTTTGTATGTTTGTATGCATGTGTATATGGTATTAAAGCTCACGAACAGACTGTGTAAATTGAAGCTGAAACTAAATATATGTGTAATTCTAAAGATGAATAAGAATTGGGAAGCAAACAAATAATGATGCAATTGAGCACGTTCGACTGAAACGACATGCCATGTACGTACTACACATAATACTCTTAGCAATAGAGGACTCAGGTCTTAGTGTATTGTGCCATAAGGTCGTGTGGTGCCCTTCAACTTAATATGACCACACACACACTCACACACATATTTATATACATATACATGACATTACTCAAGAGTGGCACAAACAGCCAAATAAACAAGCAAGCACGTGAGCACAGGCAGGCAGGCAGGCAGGCATGTACATATGTAAACAAGGGATGGTCGCGTTGTTCACTCATACACGAAAACAATTTTGGCAGCGAACATGCGGCCAAATCTGTTTTTGATGCAGATGCGCCATGCCGCTTCTATTACGATGACGATGTTGGTGATGAGAATGCCAAATGCTTCGAAATAAGCAGGCAGACCAGCAACAGGAGTAACTCATACGCCAACACGAACGTGCATGTCCATACAGACATATGTGTTTATACATATTTCAAATGTTGCAAATACAAAGCACAAATTAACTTGTGCAACAGCATACACAAACATCATCGTCAACATGAGCTGCTTTGCTTCTTGTTGCGCTCAAGCATTCAATGCTCCACAAATATTGTCATAGCCTCGGTGTAAATAAACGTATGTATGTACAAGTATGCGTATATAATATACTTTTATATTGTGTATGTGCATATGGCTGTTGACAGAATATATTCTTGTGTTGTGTTAGAAAGCGAAGCAAGACAAATAGACTTGTTACAAATGGACAGTCAAGCATCGACGTGCACTCTCATTTATATACGATAGTATATTTATGTTGCTCACAAGTGAAGCACACTTCAAATACTGTGTGTGTGTGTGTGTGTGTGAGTTTGTTGATTTCTTCATTCATTTCGTCCACCCATCCAACCGTCCATTTGTCGATATGTTGTAATTATCATTTTGACACTTTGTGTAGCTAATTTTCCAAGGAATGCCATGAAATTTGATTCGATGTATGTACATAACATATTGTATGTGTGGGTTGAGGTCATGATGCAGTGATGTGATGATAATGTTTTGGCATTTGCCATTTCACACATTTTATCAGAGTTTCGTACGAAGGGTGTACCATTTTTCATGGCATCATACATTCGTTTGATAAAATCTTGTTATTTTATTGTGAAAAAATTTTTGGCAGTGCAGAATGAGGAACTTAGTAGTGTCGTAGTTCGTGTTTAACCTCAAGAAATGCATTACACATTCATTGAAATACCAAGAATTGCCCCCATAAGGGCAAAATATCAATAATCCATTATTTTTCCAATAGATAGCTTTAGTAATCTGTATCTCACGTTGTATAAGTGCGATCTGGTTCCGCTAGATGGCGTTAGAAAGATAGGATTTCGTACTAAATAAACTTTTTATGCAGTTTTGTAATTGCTTGACTCAGTATTTTTTGAGCATCAAAGATGGACACCGATAAAGAGAAAATACGCCATATGCATTTTACAGTTTTTCTTCGATAAAGGCGATAGCGCAAGCCAGACGGCTGAAAATGTGAATGGTGTTTATGGTCGTGTTACTGTAACAGCCAAGCACGTGCAATTTTGGTTTCGTCGATTCCATTCCGGTAATCTTGATGTCAAAGATGCACCACGCTCTGGAAGGCCAATTGTAGAAAATATAGATCAAATAATGAAAATCGTCGAGTCTGACCATCATTTAAGCACTGGTTCTATTGTCCAGGAGCTAAGCATTGCACAAAAACCCTTTTGGAACCATCTAAATAAGGCTCGATACAAAAAGAAGCTCAGAAATCGAAAAATTTGCGAATAATTTCCCTTAGAAAGACTAACCTTCATTAATTCTTCCATCAATATTTACCCGTTATCTCCATTCTCTAAAGGGCTCCCTTACAAAATTGATATTTTTATAAAATTTAAAGAACATCAATGCCCAAAATCATATTTTGTTATAAAATTAAGTACCAAATAAATACAAATCAATTTTTCGAATATTATTTCTATTCGAAATTTCTATATTCCTTATAAAAAAAAGGCACCCTGTACATATATTTTGCTGTTGTTATTGCTGGAGTTCTTTAAAATTGCTGCCAAATTACAAATTAAAACGACAAATTCATTTCGCCTTATGTATTAAGTACACTCACGGGTGCAAATTCAGGTAGGTGCATGATATTGCCAACAAATAAGCAAACAACAACAACAACAACAACGAAAATGAAGCTTTACATGGCACCGACAAACTTTATTCAGTACAGCACTTTAATTAAGGCAACCTGCATAAATACGATGGTGGAGTGAAACTTTTCACCTCATTGCATTTACACAATTTCTTTTGCATTTTACATAAACATAAACTTTTAAATTAAATGACATTTCAACATACTCATTTACTAATGTTCTTCCTCACTCTTTCTTTTCGTTTTTGTTTTCGTTGCAGTTTGGTGAATCAATCAATGCCGGATGCTGGGCAAGTGCGTGCTGTTCTAACAAAGGCATTAAGTGTATGGGAGCGTAGCTCAAAATTAACATTTCGCGAAGTGTATAGCGATCAGGCGGATATACAAGTACTGTTTGCAAGGTAAGTGCGCCATAGCATCACATGTAAAACTATAAGAAGTAAATATATTCTCATTATTTTTATGCGCAATAAAAATGCATTACTAAAATGAATCGTTGCGTTTAAAAATAAATGAAATTTAGTACAAAAAAAATAATAAAATAAAATATATAAAAATGAAAAATATATAGAAACGAATAAAATAAAACAACAACATCATATCGAAAGAACAACAAGTGCATAATATTATCAAAAAACATAAAACTCACGCAGATGAAATATAGGAAAGTAAAAGCAAAGTTAAAGTCACATTAAAAAAGGATTTTTATAATACCTACTATTTCTCGCATATACTAAAAATATACTCTCTCGCATGAGGTTGCCCATTCGACGACGATGACGATGACGACGACAACCGTTTGCACAGTCATAAAAAAGAAATATTCTACTGCGAGTATTTGTGTTACGTTCCATTACATATTATTTTTGATACAAGAGCATAATGATCCAACAGCTGGCGTTGCGTCCTTCTCATACGCCTCTCTATCTCTCTCTCTATCGCTCTCTCTTTCTGTCTCTCTACTTGAAATGTTTTTAAATATTATCGTCCATTTAATACAGACTCATACTCGCACTCACGATGACAGCCAACGATTTTATGATGGCGCCATTTTTATTTTATTTTTCATTTCCTTGACGAATGAAGTAAAAATTCACAATTCTCGATTTGTTATCGTCTTCGACAACGTTTTCATGTTAATATATATCGTATATATTGAGTACTAAACACTCATAGAATAAAAGTGTACACAATTTCCACATAGAATTACGACGCATCCTTAAGTAGGGGGCGTAAGTAAAACGCATATAAGAAAACAACAAATATCCATTTTGAAAATTTTAGTCGATAAAGGAAGTGTAAATGGATTTTGTTTTTTTTTTTTTTTTGTAAACTCATCGACTTGATTTAGCAATCTATACTACGAGTATGAAGGATATAAAAACGCAACGCATATATTATAAATAAAAAAATAAAAATAAGTGCAAATAGCAAATAGCCTGTCGGTAGTAATGATGCATTTGAGTAATGAATATTATTCATATGTACTTACTCACTTGTTTTGTATCATAAGACTATTTAAGACTGTTAGAAAAGTGTCTACACTTTAAGGTAGACAGTCATATTATAATGAAATTTGCACCACCAATCATCATCATCATCGTTTAGCTCTACAACCCGGCGTGGGTTGAGCCATAAGTAGCCATGGGTCTTATTAATGTTTTGTATATGGTCAGTTTGCGCCAGCGATACAACTTTCAAAAAAGTCCTTGTCGAAACAGAAGCTTAAGCCATTTTTATAAAATAAAATCAGACTTTTTAAAATCGAAACGATTTTTCTGTCGCTCAACTTTTAAGGATTATATTTAGGCCGTATAACGAGGTATTGATGTACTTGAAAACAACATTTTAACTGGCAATATCAATTTGATCGTGAGCTCTGACGAATATTGTTCCAGTTTCTAGCCCTGAGTACTAGTACTGTGTGAATTTATCGGACATCCCTCCAAAATGTGTTTCCCAATAGGAATGATAGGATTTTGACAGATTATGGAGGCCATATTGGTTTTAAAATTTTTGACATTTTTGAGTTCAGTAAAGTTTGCCATTTCATCATGAACCAAATTTACGTTATCACAACGTTTGGAAATCGTACAAATATATTTTTAAGATCGCTAAAGGACGTTCCATTACTGTGAATTCCCATACAACCGGCATTACGATGGATGTTTTGTACGGAAAATTTGGTAAATCGTCCATTTCAAGAAATAGCCCCAAAAACTGGCCACCAAGATCGTGTAATTTAACGTTACTCTACTATTGTTGTGGGATTCTATTAAATCACAGGTGTACGCCAACCAATACAAAATTATTGACGAGCTTGAAGATAACATACGAACAACAATAGCTACCATACAATCCGAAATGCTGCACAGAGTCATCGAAAATTGGACGGAGTGAATAAGCCAATACTAAAAGCGGCCATTTAAACGATATTTTGTTTAAATTATAAATGGCATAAAATATAACATTTAATAAAATCAAAACTTATCAAATTTAGCTAAATTTTCTATGTTTTATATAAATTTCAAATCATAGCGTTCTTAATGTGAAACCCTGCATAAGTATAGTTTCATACTTTTCATACGAAAATATTGAACTCAATCAAGTTGGAACCTGCTCTTTCCGATTATATTGATTAGAGTACGTGCAAAATAGAAAATGGGCTAAATCGGATAAAAACCAAGTCTACTTGCCATACAAAAGTATACTTCCAAAAGTATATTTTCACGCTTTTTGCATGCAAATATAAAACTATCAAGCTGAAACTCGGTTTACATAATTTTATTTTATTACATAATAATAAATGTATAGGCAAAATAAAAAATGGTCATAATCGGATGAAAATTACGACTAGCTCCCATACAAAATTATGTTTTCGAATATATATTTTTACACTTTGCTCGCGTAAATATAAAGTTATAAGCTAAAATTGGGCAAATATGTTTATATTTAATAATTAATAAACCTGTTTAAAGATGGGCTGAATCAGATTAAATTCTACCCTAGCTCTCATACAAACTTTTGCTTCTTTATGTGTATTTTTGCATTTTGCGCAAGAAAATATCAAGTTATCTAGCTAAAACTCTGTACATGTGATTTCATTAACCAGCAAATAGATGAGCTCAAAAATGGACATAATCGAATAAAAATTAGGCATACCTCTCATACAAAAGAATGTTTTCGACTCTACTTTGCGCACGAACATATAAAACTATTAAGCGGAAACTCAGCACATATGATTATTTTTATCAATTTTCGAGTATATTTGAAAATACACTTAATAGGCTGAAAACTACGCCTACTTCCAGTTCAAAATTCCGATTTTTCAAAAATACATCCATCTATTTATCATAGTGCAGACTATCCAAGGTTCGGTATTACCGAAGTGGAGCTTCAAATGGAGTGATTCCCCTTGCGTGACAAATACTGTTTCCTCAAATACATTTATTACCTTAATCATTAGTTTCCTCCCTTAGTAATATTATTCTATACTACCTTATATCGTAAAAACTCCCAAAATTCGGAGCATTCCGGAAAGATAATGAATTTGTTAGATATATAAATAAACATATTTCTTTTTTCTTACAGGCGCGATCATGGCGATGGCTACAAATTTGATGGACCTGGACAAATTTTAGCGCATGCCTTTTATCCAGGCGTTGGCCGTGGTGGGGATGCACATTTCGATGATGATGAAAATTGGTTCTTTAACAGCGATAATTCAGATGAGGGTAAGTCTATATTACTACTACGTGCCCACACATACGGACATGGATATAATAATATAAACATAATATTCATATACACAATCCTTGTCCATTAAGTGGCGTACAGTCTTTTCTAGTCATTAAATATACATAATTATTTATGAGCAAGGCTTAAATATCATTAATCAACTGACGGACTATAGCTATTCTCAGAAAAACCCATATTGTTTAATTTGGCATATACATAGTTAGATATGTGCTATACAATATTGTTCTTTTATATTTCTATATACGATTACATTAAATCGGTCCAGAAAACATATAGGATTATTATATTGGGTGTGTGAATTAGTAATCGGCCTTTTTTTAGTGCTTAAAAGTCATTTATTTTTAAGAATTCTGTAAAAAACATGTCATCCAAAGTATTGTCCATTAGAAACTACAACATTTCCCCATCTTTCTGGCAATTTATGGATTCCATCTCAAAAGAACTTCGCTGGCTTGACAGCCAAAAACAAATCGAGACAATTTCCATTCAGAGCATTCTGCATGGATCAGAACAAGATATAATATGAAGGCGCCAGGTTTGGGCTCTAAAGCAGGTGGGGTAAAATTTCCCATCCGCTATTAGCAAAATAGTTTTTGACCGTTTTTAGCTTTAAAAAAATTACCGACTCACAACTGGTCGCATATTCCGGTCGTTTCTCGATCATTGCTGTCTTCAACCTCATCGATTGTTGTCGGTACAGCTCTCCCGTACTTCGACCAAATCTTGGTCTAGTCCAAATCCTCATCTTCAAACTTTATCGGCTGTCCACAGCGTTCGTTCTCTTTGATATCAAAATCACCGTTTTTGAGGCGCACAAACCACTCCATACACTGTGTATTGAATAGAGAATTGTCGCCATACAATTCCACAAGCAAACGATGACTTTCAGTCGCACTTTTCTCTTCAAAAAAGTAACTTAACAAAACTTCCCGCAAATGCTGTTCCTTTCGACATTCTTAATCTGATCTGTGCTTAAAGAAATTTGCAAAATTTCATGTTTTCAGCGCTGAAAAAATGAAAACTTTCAGAAACTAATTACTTCTAGAATTGATAAGTACTCAAATGAAATCAGATGGCGCCACTGATTCGGAAACTATATATTACCGATTAGATTCATGTGTCAAATAAATTCATTATTTGATTTTTTTGGTTTAAATGGATAATGTAACTAGTTTGGCTAGTTTGTAACTGTGAATAATATGTAGTGTCGAATGATGTTTAGATTCTAGTTTTTGAATGGGAAAATGTCTAATCAAGTCAAATATGAGTTGGATGACGTTTATGAGGAAACTACAACTTTCACATAATCGTTCAACTCATACCAAAAAATGCAATTTCTAAATTTTGAAAAGCTCTAATGTATAAATAACGATACAAGTATCAGCTATACTACCACATATTGACAATCGAATCTAATTGTTGGATGAGCTAATGGCTGAACAACAAAAAACAAAAAAAACACAAGAAGAAAAACAGAGCAAAGAAGAATGTAATAGAGAAACCATAGATAAACCAACAAATGAGTATGTGTGAAAGTGATATATTACAACAGAACAACAACAACAACAACAACATGAAGACGAAGAATAACAACATTAAGAATAAAAATAAAAATCGAAATGAAAGAAACATGGTGAATTGTACGAGTATTTGTGTGACGGCAAATTGTATGTAAGTGTTAATGTGCTGAAATTGCGTATCAATATCACTGTTGAAATGATTTGTATGAATCTCTTACAAACCAATACATTCCATTAAACATATACTTACTAATACACACACATACACACACACCCAATCACACTTTATATGTACATCTAGTATTTCGTATATCGTCTATCGAAATGTTGAAAGTGAATAATGATTACAACATTTATTTCTACGCCACAAATGACCTGTATTAAGTATGTATTTGTAATATGGAAGCGATACAAAAGAAAAAAAATAATGAACCAACATATTGAGCTACACAAAAATTGTCAACAATTGCCATTTTGGCCTTTTTACATCAAACACATACACATATTTTCCACTTCTATCTATTATGCCATATTTGCAAACTCATTCTATGTATGATACATATGTATGTGTGTTCTACTTACAAAGTAACTCGAAGAAATTCTATTCTGTTC
Source organism: Megamerina dolium (assembly GCA_963854835.1). Taxonomy (NCBI): domain Eukaryota; kingdom Metazoa; phylum Arthropoda; class Insecta; order Diptera; family Megamerinidae; genus Megamerina; species Megamerina dolium. The sequence continues at coordinate 2,791,424 of OY978525.1, forward strand.
TTCGTCGTCGCTTCTTCTTTTTTATTGCCGGGCCTTTGTACTTATGTCTCTTCAAAACAGTATACAAAAATACAATTATGTATTGTATTTATATGTTTATGTCTCTTCTTTCTCTTCTTCTCTCAATTTGATGTTTATATTGTACATACATAGTATCTAAGCTTGTCCACAAAATCAATATTAATTAATTTGTTGTTATTGTTACTACATAGTCGTATTCTATTGCTATTTATATATATGTACATGGCTATATAAAGTATGTGTCGCCTGTAATTTATTGGTTTTTATGTATGAGTATGTATGTGTCATCTAAAAAAAAAAAAACAAGACAGGCAGAGAGAGCGAGATAGAAGCAATATGACAGACTGATGCGATATCATTATCATTACATTAACAAAAATCCCTACACTTTAGTGGTTTCTACTTTGTGGCTAAGTAGGCAAGTTTTGTCCAAAAACTTTTTATGTCCATCTCTGTCTCTCTCTCTCTCACTTTGTGTTTTTTGATTTCACACTTTACTGCATGCAGCACAACACATAAATACATACAATTATATACTAGGCATAAACTTAATGCTGCTAGTAGCTACCAGAAAGAAGTCAATACCCTTTGACTACCAGAAAATTCGAAAAACTTTACTTAATAATGTTCTTTCGTCACTGCTCTTGACTGAGTACGAGCCGCTTTGATTAGAACACTGTGATGATTTTAAGTAACTACTGCTGGTCGGACTCGGATTCGAAAATATGAAAATATCGAGCTAAAATTTATGAAATAAAACTACAATATTTTTTCCAAACAATAGAAAATTTGTAAGATCTACACAATCGTCACGTCTACTTCTTGTACAAAATAACGTTTTTGAATGAATTTTTGAATGCTTTACATTTAAAACTAAGAAGTTATAGAGCTGAAACTCGGCATATACATTTTTTTCCCCAAAAAAATGTAGGGTTTTGAAAATTAGTGCTTTCGAACGAAAATCACATCTACTTGCAATTCGAAAGTATGTTTTTGAAATAATTTTTTCATACCTTAAACACGTAAACGTGGAGTTGTCGGTCGGAAATGTTTCACATAAGTTAATTTCTTTTCACTGAATTAATGATTTTTAAAATGAACGTTTTCGGATGGAAATATCGCCTACCTGCCATACAAAAGTATGTTTTTGAACGAATTTTTTCATACTTTGCGTATGTAAATGTAAAACTATCATGCCTAAACTTGTTATACAAGTTGAGTTTTTCAAACAAATTAAATTTTTCAAAAATGAACGTTTTCGGATGAATATAACGACTACTTGTCATACAAAAGTATGTTTTCGAACATATATTTTCATACTTTATGCACGCAAATATAAAGCTGTAGAGCTAAAATTTACTAAATAAGTTGAATTTTATTAAAGAAATAAATTTTTTTTAAAATGGGCGTAATCGAATTGAAAATCGCACCTACTTTCCATGCAAAATTATGTTTTCTAACATATATTTTCATACTTTGCGCACATAAATGTAAAGTTTTAGAGCTAAAACTTTCTAAATAAGTTGATTTTTATTTAAGAATGAAATATTTTGAAAATGGGCGTAATCGAATTGAAAACCGCACCTACCTTCCATGCAAAATTATTTTTTCGAACATATATTTTCATAGTTTGCGCACGTTAATGTAAAGCTTTAAAACTAGAACTGACTACGTTAGTTGATTTTTATTAAAGAATTAAAAATTTTGAAAATGTGGGTAATCGAATTAAAAAGCGCACCAACTTTCCATGCAAATTTATGTTTTCGAACATATATTTTCATACTTTTCGCATATAAATGTAAAACTTTAGAGCTAAAACCTGATTTTTATTAAATAATTAAAAATTTTGAAAATGTGGCTAATCGGTTTAGAAACCGTATCTATGTTCCATGTAAAAGTATGTTTTCAAATATATATTTTCATACTTTGCGCACATAAATGTAAAGTTATCGAGCTCAGATCCATTGCATAATCGAATTTCTTTTCGAAGAACAAGAGATTTTAAAAATTGTCGTAATTAAATGAAATACGCGCCAACCTCCAGTACAAGTGAATATTTTCGAAAATATGTTTTCATACTTTGCACCCTTAAGCGTAAAACTATCGAGCTCAAAGTCAATACATAAATGGATTTTTATCAAAGAATGTCATATTTAATCAAATAGTTGTAATTGCTTGAAATCCATGCCAACCTCCCATACAAAAGCATGTTTCGAAGATATATTTTCGTACATTCCGCCCTTAAATATAAACCTATCGAGCTCAAACTTTGTACATAAGTTGATTTTTGTTAAATACTAAAATATTTTGAAAATGAGCAAAATCGAATGGAAATTACGCCTAGCTCCTATACGAAAAGATGTTTTCGAATGAATATTTTCCCCTCTTTTGCTTACATAAATCTAAAGGTATTGAACTGAAACTTACCATATAAGTTGATTTTCCTCATAGTGTGGTAAATTTTGAAAATGGGCGCAATTTCAAGAAACCAACTCCTATTTGCCATACAAAAACATCACTTCGAATGTTTATTTTCACATTTTCAATGCGAAAAAACACAAGATTAATAACACAAGTTCACTGCTTATGTAATGTAGGGTATCAAAGTTTCGTCGTTGTTATTGAAACTAATTCCTTAATAGTATTCATTCAACATGTACATATGTACAAATCAAATGTCATCGTTATTGGATTAATACACATAACTACTATGAATAAGTATGTGTCTTTAGTATTTAGCAATTTTTTTTTTAACGACTGACGACAGTAATTCTATGTATAGCGGCATGCTGATTTCATATGAATGCTATGATTTAAAGTCAATGCTTGTTGTATTTTGAATATCATTATACTCTGGTCTTATACTAGATACTATACTATACATAGTATTTGCCTTCTTAATCTTCTTTTACATAGTTTTCTTTTTCTTTTTGTTCAAACATAAAATTGTTCTTGTAATTTTTTGTGCTTTTTTTTTCCTTGTCTTTTATATTTTCTATCTATATTCTGCCTGCTACTGTATGTTATGCTATAATCTGCAGAAGCGCATTTACTCTTTAACAGCACAATCGTATGGATGTAGTAGTATGTAGTATGTAGCAACATGTTTATTGCGTCTTAAAGTAAATGACGACGACATTAAGTCTGCAGTCATTTTTCTTTGCAGTCTTTTCTTTGTTGCCTCATCTGAAATTACATATTCCATTTTCTATGGCGATAGTGTGGTGGCTATAAAATGTGCTACAATACTTACTAGCTATCTCACAGTACAATGTCAACGTCAATGGCAGTAGCAGTGGCAGCAGTAACAGCAGCAACAGCAACCAACAAGCTTTATTACAAACCAACCACCTAACAACAAAATCATCGGCAGCATCAGAGCATTAAGTAAGTTGGCAACTTTCATGGCGGTATCACATAAGTATTGTACGCACACATACACACACACACATTGACATGTATCTATCGTATGTGTTCAAATACTGTCATTATGATATTCTTATATGCTTCGTAGTTGCTGCAGTAACTCCTGCTGCTGCTGCTGCTGCTGGTGCTATTTGAACTGTAACTATTCATTTTGTAAGATTTACCCTTGTATGTACACACACACACACACACACACACATTTCTTTGCTTGTGCGTGTCAGCGTAAAAAGCCAATACAATCGTTAATACCACAGCGTTGAAAAGTGAGTGCCGCCACAATTTTAAAGCAGCCAGTAAAAGAGAAATTCACGCACACACACACACACAGACACACAGCCACACAGACACACAATTAAAAGAAATAATAAATGCAATCAAGTTGTTGAACAGTGCAGCGCGCACAGTAGGAACTACCACAACAACAACAACAATGACAACAGTCATGATGCCATTGATGACAATTTTATTGACATTAAAATGTTGGAAAGTGGCACAATGTGCCGTGCTGCAGCTAGTAGCGGCGGGTAGCCATGACGACGACAACAACAATGAATTTGTTGCAATTGTTGCAACAATGACGACGACAACGACGACGACGACGATTCAGCATAAAATTATGTTTTGGAATACAAGGCGGTAAGATTTAAGTGCGCACAGTGTCACCTTTCTATATAAGTTGTGACCAAAAAATGTATGTAAAAGTGATACAATTTTAATTCAATCCGAAACATGCACATTTTCTAATAAATCATGAAATATATATTTGTCAACAAGACAAAAATTTGTTATGCTTCAGCCGGGGATTGAACTCACGACCTACAGATAAGAAGGCCAACACACTAAGAATGGTAGAACTCCTGCGACATCACTTTTTCTGAGCTTTGTCATGGAGTTCTTTTAGAAGCTTTTTCATGACAATTTGCTACTGAGCTATGGCACCCACAAAAAGATAATATTTATAAATACTTCGAAGTGGGTTGTTGTATACAAGGCTTTGTGTAGTTCTTTGAACATAAATAATTCCAATGTAGTAGGTTGCTGGCTTGGCTACTTGGGATTTTTTGAGATTTACTCTCCATTCTTATTGGTCCGCAGGAGATATTTTATTTCCCTCCTACCCTTCGCCCGCACCCCAGACCTCTAAGTGAATTACAGCCAGAACGGCGGGCTTGTTTTTCTTTACACAAAAAAAAAATTTGTGTTTAAAATTTGTGTGCAGAAAAACAAGCAAAGCCTATAATAAAAGTCATTTCTTTTTTTTTTCTCATTTTCAAATTTCTCCTAGTAATGAGCTGAAAATGATTTAATATATCGGCATATCTGAATTCGCCTTAGATTTAAGATTCACCCTTAGACATTTTCAACATTTTTTAAATATTTTTTCTAAACATATTTACTCACTTTCTTTAACCCTTAGAGGTGCTCCCTGCAAAGTTTGTTTTTTTTTTTTTTTATTAATTTCATTCCCACCGCCAACAGAGAAAGGTAAAATGTATGACTGACTGCCAGTCATTTTTAGCAATAAACATTTTTCCAAACATATTTATTCCCTTACCCTTACTTTTTAGAGTAGTTTTCCTACGAAATGAACTTAAAAGCACTCAAAAAATTGACAAATAACCTCATAATTGCCCAGGCATCGCACCTAGAGCGTTAGAAAGTATGATTGACACCATTTAATTCTTCTGCCACAATATTTCCCCCAAAACATTTTTACAAAATTGATGTTCTTTCAATATATTTGTGAAAAAATTTTATTTGAAAACTTTATTTTATTTATAATTCGCTTAACTATGAAACAAAGATTTTTTTTAAATAAGTTTTCAGATTCTGCTTAATCAATATCATATTTTGTCAAGATTGAAACACTGTGCGCTTCTTGATGTTTTTTTTTTTTTTACTTTCTATTTTCTATTTTTTGTATAACAACACATAACTGCATTAGATATAATTATTTGTATTTATGTGTGTGTATTTGTTTGATTGTTTTTGCGTGTGCTTGTGATTGTGGTAATAATAAATTTCGTAAATGAATTTCATTAGAATTCACCGCTGTTATTGTAAGTTATTAGATTTACCCTGCAGCTATTGAGCATGTCTCTAATTGTGTGAATATATATATTTGCGTGTGTGTGTGTGTGTGTGTGTGTGATGCGGTTGGAACATTAGATAATTTAATTTAATTTATTTATTATTGATATTTAATATATATGTATGTTGCTAAAATATATTGGTGTACTTATAACGATATGTTGCACCACAAGTTCATATATATTTTTTGATGTTTTAAACTCTATTTTTTTTTTTTAATTTCTACAATTAATAATAATAAACTATTTTCCTCAACTACCACAAACATATGTGGCAGTATAAATGTTGATTCAAATAATGAAAATTACCCAACCTTGTAATATGGCCAATATCGCCATGCTATAACCACTCCTGGTAAAAAAAATAAGTTCACCAAATCTATTGTATATTTATGAATTGCTATACATATCTAAGCAGGGTCAAACAGCCTTTTTATTATAAATAAATACATTATACTACAATAATTATGAACAATGATATTGTTGTTGATGCCATGTACTGATTAGCATTTCGTATTAGCAATGCAATAATGGTTTAATAATGATGATAATAATAATGGCAATGGCCATAAAAAAAAATTATATAATAATAACAGTAATAAAATATGTAATAATAATCACAATATAAATAACAACTGCTTTAGAAAATTTAAACACATGGATTAACCATAAATAATAAAGGACACATTTGCATATATGAACCACATACGCACGAGGGCTGTCCCAGAACTACCCGACCTAACAAAGAAAACACAACAAATTTGGGAAAATTTTTCTTCGGCAGCTTCGATTTAGCTTCGATACCCTGTTTATAGTATGAACTGTCTAGCTCATTAAAATAGCCATCTACCGCAGACTCCACCTCTTCATTGTTTGCAAATCTTCTACCACCAAGCCATTTTTTCAAATTTGGAAATAGAAAATAATCCGATGGAGCTAAATCTGGTGATTAAGGTGCATGCTGAAGCAATTCAAGCTTTAACTCATTGATTTTGGCCATCGCAATAGCGGATGTGTGAACTGGTGCATTGTCTTGATGAAGCAACAATTAAACGCTGCAACAAATTAGCATAATAATACTCGCCGTTGTTTGCTTTTCCTTTTTGAAGCCTACAGATGGAACTGTCTTGGCCTTCTTTGGACGCGATTCTCCCCTTTCAGTCCACTGTTTTCACTGCTCCTTTGTCTCAGGTGTGAAGTGGTGGACCCATGTCTCATCCATGGTTACGAATCGACGCAAAAACTCGACTTTATTACTGTGAAACATCTCCAAACACTCTATAGAAAAATCTTCACGACGTTGTTTTTGTTCTATAGTGAGCAAACGCGGCATCCATCCAGCACACACCTTTTCATCTCCAAATATTCGGTCAATATACGATGTATAGCACTTTTTGAAATACCTGTAATTTCACCTAGCTCAAACACCTTCAGCCGGCGATCATCCAATACCATTTTGTGGATTTTCTTAATCGTTTCTGGTGTGGCCACCTCAATTGGTTGACCACTACGGTGCTGGTCTTGGCAGCTCGTACGACCTCGTTTAAACTCTGCCACCCAATATTTTATGGTCGTAAACGAAGAAGCAGACTCCTCCAGAGTAGAATCTAGTTCGGCTTTAATATTCGTTGGACTGAGACCTGTCAAGTGATAGTATTGAATTACCAATTACGATGACCAATTTTTTCCATGTTTACAAATTCACTGAGGTCGTTAACTTTCGATGGCTCAAAAAAAAAAAATACTAAACAACATGGCGCCTTGAAACTTAAAGCATATGTTTTATAAGGTTGCCACATTTCACCAAAGTATTTTTTTTTTCAAACTACTGCCACCATCTGTATGTCAGGTCGGGTAGTTCTGGGACTGAGCTCATAAGTGCATATATGTATGTCAGAATGTTTATACATTTCATATACAGTCATGGCGAAATAATTCAGAAATAAGTCTTACTCTACGACCCCTGAACTCCATAATAGGACAGAATAAGAGGTGACCACAAACTAAGAGTGCAGATTAATCCATCCAGGCACAATATTTTGAACTCTGCACAAATATTCTCATATTCATAAATAAAATCTTGATAGAAAATTTCTAAAATTCAATGAAGTCAACATGCAATTTAATATCGAAATAATTCCATTAGCCATACTCATTAAATTCACATCCACTGTAGTTCAATGATAATAGTATGTAGTATATTGGTCGGTCATTTGTATGGCATGCCAACAGTGCTTGCCCAACTAATTTTATTTTAATAATGTGGTAAACGAATATGTGGTGGTAATGAAATTACGTACTCGTACATATAACAAAGATATGCCACAATTGCATTTGTACATGAATATAATCAAACGAGTATGTAGATAGTTGTGATAATTATGATTATAACATTTTATCCACAATAATTCACAATGATTATCTTTATGATAATAACAATCATGGCATTCGCCAGCCAATTGCTGACCACTAGTACGTGTGCTATGCTGTGCTGTGCTAAATGAACAAACAGATAACAAGCTGACGATTTAGTCAGCACTTGAACTACCGCAGACCACTTTGTCATACATATATGTATGTATGTATGTATTAATCCATATGTGGGAGCGTTTGTGAATGTATATAGTATATTTAGAAATTATTACGCAATAAAGTATACATATATTTTATTTAGTTAATTTAGCAGGAAAGTATTAATGTATTGTATTAATGTTGCCTTCTCAATTTCACATTGAGAAATGAATAATATAATTTATTTATAAAAAGTCAGTCTACTAATCCAACATCTTTACTTTTGTTTTTGTTTTTATATTTTTTATTAAATATTTCCATCAAATCATCCTCAGTTCGATTTTAAATATTAGATTTTTCTCTATAATATCGATAAAATTGAAATTCCACAATATCAATGATTTTGTTTCAATTTCTAATACTCAAAAATAGATATAAGAAGATATGCAAACATATATATAAACTATATTATTGATCATAATCACCATCCAAGCCGATTTAGTCATATGTATCTGTGTTTTTGCAAGATAACTTCTATAGTTATTAAGCAATATTGCTGAAATTTTTTATATAAGATTTTTTTTACCTATAAACGAATTGGTTCATGAATGAGAAGAATCGGATAAAAATCGACCCTAGCTCACATACAAACTGTTCATGTTTTTAAACTTGGTGCTTATAAATATGAAAATATCAAACTGAAACTTAGTATGCGATGATATTTTTAATAGAGAACTTACATTTTCGAACATGAACAAAATCGGATAAAAACTACGCATACCTCCCATACAAAAATATGTTTCCGGGTGTCTGTTTTCACTCATTTAGCACAAAAAGATAAAGCTATCACGCTGAAACTTTGTATAAATGATAATAATTACTAATTAATTAACAAGCCGAAATATTGTTGTAATCAGATGAAACCTACAAATACCTCCCATACAAAAGTCTCTTTCCATATGTCGGTTTTTACATTTTTCGCATGAAAATACAAAGCTAACTTATTTGAAACTAGATATATATGATTTATATGACCAATGCATGGTTGACTTAAAAATTATGCATAATCGAATGAAAACTACACCTATCGCCCATACAAAAGTATGGGTTTAGAATGTATATTTTCACACTTTGCATACGAAATCATTAAATTATTAAGCTAAAACTCAGTATATACCGAACTTTGAAGAAGAGTTTGAGACTAAACCCCTACTTCTCTTGGTACATATAATTATATTTGCTAAAAACTGAAGACTCCAATAATACGGTCCTATTCACAAGTCATTAGGACATGCAACATTGTTCTCCTTTGGATATTTAATAGTTGCTTCAACCTCATCCTAGTCTGATAGGGAGAGGACATCATCTATATTACAACATCGCACCTGATGAGCTTAGAACACTTCACCCAACCAACCGAAAATGTTAATGCTGATAGATATTTGCATCGAACTACATACTAGTCATATGTAATTATATCCAACTATACTATGTATGAGTAATTGATAGTGAATAGATTGATTAATTTGATGCAATAATTTTCGATATTATGTATGATGTACATATTTGTAAAATTCCAAAATCCAATTACAAATGCTTAGAGCTACATAATTTAGTACAGATGTAGATAGATAATGGATAAATTGATTGAAACATCAGCCTCGCAAAATATTGAACAAAGAAAGTAAACAATAAAAAAAAGGATTACAATTTCAAAACGGTATCCACTTCAAACGAATGCAAATATATACAACCACCGGGACCACAAACTAATTTTACATCATTCAACATTTTGATAGCTAATTAGACACATTCAGCAGCACCAGCCTGTTATAGAGTTGATGTTTGTGTTGCACATTTAACGAACATGACGCGTAAATTTAGGCTGACACAATGTATTGTATTCATAGTCAAATTGTGAGTGATTGATTTTATATTTATTTTGGGTATATATCGCACATTAAACCATTCATGTTTTATGAAAAAGGATTGGTAGTTGCAAAAACATAGAATCAAGAATGAAATTAAATGAATCATAGTAATCATCAATCATTGTATTGATGAATTTCATAAATTTTGCCTTTAAAGCATAGATAAATGCAAATAGTATGCCTTCATTTTATCCCAAAGACTTCCACAAATAAATATTGGGTATCCGTATATAGTTCGGTTACAAATATGACCGAAAATGAAACCTCAATTATGTGCCGTTTTAAAGGATAACCTTTCGCCACTTTTGGCCTAAAGCCATTATTCCATCTGCGAAGAATTTCCGGGTTGTCTGAGCGAAATAATTATCCAAATGCGTTTTTAGCAGCTTCTACGGATTTTAAATTGAAAATTATTTAAATTTAAATACGAGCGTTTTGTAAAAACATTTTATAATCTGAAGTTGCAAGGTTCAAGCTATATGGTGGATGCATCAATACTTCCCTGCCAAACTCTCTCAGTTTTTGCCGGGTTTTCAAAGATGTGTGTGGTCTGGCGTTGTTATGATGGCACACAACATCTTTTCCGCTTATCAATTCTGGGCGTTTTAATTGAATTGCTTGCTTCAATCTCGTTAATTGTTGACAGTAGCGATCTGAATCAATCGTTTGACCAGGTTTTAGAAACTCATAATGTGATAATTTCCTTTCAAACCCACTTTTCTGGGTGTCAATCATGGCTTTGCCACCGTTTGCGTACCTTCGCCTCGCTTCGTCCATGATATTTTTCGCAAATTATTATCGTAGGCAATCCACTTTTCATCGCCCGTAATAATTCGCTTCAGAAATGGTTCGATTTCGTTCCGTTTTAGCAATGAATCGCAAATAGAAATGCGGTCCATTAAATTTTTCACTCCTAATTCATGTGGCACCCAAACATTGAGCTTCTTTGTGTATCCAGCTTTCTTCAAATGGTTGATAATTGTTTGGTGATGAATGCCTAGTACCCTAGCAATGTCCATGCTACTTATGGGCCGAAACTTTTGCGAATACCCAATATAAAATCACAAACACTTATCATTGAATTTTCTCTTTTATTTCTTACCTTACAGGTACAAGCTTCCTAGATGTTGCTGTACACGAATTCGGACATTCCTTAGGCTTGGGACATTCATCCGATCAGAAGGCTATCATGTATCCATGGTATCATGGCTACGAAGCGGATGGAACATTGCCCGATGATGATCGTATTGCCATACAGGAATTATATGGGGCAAAGGAGAAAACCTGGGGTCCCTTCAAACCGCAGCCACGACCCAAACCGCCGCCAACAACAACAACCACGACTACCACAACAACAACCACAATGCGTCCGCTAGTTTATTATCCAGATTCACGATATCCTGATTATCAGCCGCCATATAATCCCAGATATCCACAATATGATCCATACGATCCACGACGGCGTGATCAACATCGTCCGCATCAAGGGCATTATCCGCATCATCATAATCCGTCACATCGATATCCAGATGTACAGCGCACAACACCAACCACAACAACAACGACGACGACGACGACAACACGCTATCGACCACGCACTCTCGCACCGACATATCCGACGAGAAGTTGGCAACACCACTACAATACGCATGTCACATCGAAACCGAGAAAATTGAAACCCGACAGTTGTTTAACCACATACGATGCCATTTCGATGATACGTCGAGAGCTTTTCATATTTCGCGGACAGGTAAATTCAAACGTTATAATACTAGCGTGCTTCAAGTGTACCAATAAATATATTTTTTTATGCAGTTCCTTTGGCGCATTGGTGATCGTGGCCTATATCCTGGTTATCCGACCGAAACAAGACGTCTCTGGACATCACTGCCTGAGAATTATACCAAAATTGATGCTGTATACGAGAATCGTGATCGAAAAATTGTCTTCTTCATTGGTATGTATTGAGGACCTATCCTCAAACTTCTTTCTTTCCACTGTTTTATCATCATTACTAATTGAGTTTGTTTTCCTCATTACAGGTCGTTATTATTACATTTTTGATTCGGTAACACTTGAACGCGGCTACCCCCAACCGCTGACAACCCTGGGTCTGCCTGCCTCACTAACTCACATCGATGCTGCGTTCATTTGGGGTCACAATAATCGTACTTATCTGTTTAGTGGCACATTATATTGGCGTCTGGATGAGGATATCGGTCAAATTGAATTGGATTACCCACGTGATATGTCGATTTGGTCAGGCATTGGCTACAATATTGATGCCGCCTTCCAGTATACCAATCGCAAGACATATTTCTTCAAAGGTCTTGGCTATTGGGAATTCAATGATGATCGCATGATGGTAGCACATCCACGACCCAAATTATCAGCACGCAAATGGATGAATTGCCCACGACGTGTTAACGAAGTCGATGAGGAACAAACGTGGACAGCGCCACTGATCTCAGAACGTAATGATACCGAAGACGACGGTGCCACCGGTGATGCTGTTGGCACAATGCAACAGCGGCGGTCGTCGACGATTGTATTAGCATTTAGTGCGCTCATAGTTGTGTCCTATTGCAATAGCTATTTAATATCTAGAAGATAAATCATTTTGTTTTTTTTTTCTTTATTTTATTGTACTTTCTTCGATCATATACATATACATACATATAAGTCAGTTTTTAGTAATTTTAAGCTTGTATTCAATATGTCTATAAAATTGCGATGTTTTAATGATGATGCAGTAAATTTTTTTATACCACGAAATTGCCTAAATATTAAACATACATTTCGTGTATTTGTTTAAGTTTAAGTTTAGGTTTTACTTAGCTTCTGAAGCATTACATTAATCACATCCTTCAAGCAGTGGCCTTATTAAATATGCGTAACGCATAGAATTATCAAATAAATGTCGAAATCATTAAATCAACTGGACGGGGAAAAGATCGTGAGCCATTCTCTATGACTTCATTTACGATAATTCCCCCTTGAATATTTATTTAACTCACATCCAACAGTTTTATTGAAGTTCTATCATTGAAGTGAGCTGCCAAGAATTGCATATTTTACAAAAAAAACAAATATTTGACTCATTTTTTAATTTTATTTAAATTTTAATTTTTTTTTTGCTTTATTCTTATTTCATTCAAATAAAATAATGTGATATTATGTTAAATAAATTAATGTCAACATTTCTACATACTAATTTTTATTAGCTTAATTTTAAGTTTCATCATCAAATACATACGATACATAGTAGTAGGACATGCATATGATATTTTATATAAAATATAGCAGATTTTTTTTTTTTTTTTTTTGAAATATTCTTTTATAAATATGTACGAGTATTGTACTTGTTTAAGTAACACAAATGCATGCTTTTATGTATACATTCATATACATAATAATATTCAGTGGAAAAATGATAGCAAATGGCATGAAATGCCTATGGTGTTTGCATGCTAATTACATACATATTTTGATGAATTTTGAGCATTGAAATGTCATAGGAAATTTCTATAAAATTTCAAATATTTAATAGCAAAAAAATGTACTTCAATTTTTTTTTTTTTTTTTTTTTTATTAATTATACATATGTACATCTAAATAGTGCTTGAATTGCTTACCAATATTTGCCCACTGAATATTCCATACGTAATGGGTATGTATGTATCGTATAAAATGAAATGTATATTGTATGTATAAATGTACTGAATTTTACAAATATGAACATTTTCAAAAAAAATTGTATTCACAAAATTGCCTGCCATAAGCATTTCAGCATATGCACATGTAATATGATTTACCTACATATATTGACAATTAGCAATATGTAATGGTAATAAATAACATAATGTAAAAAAATATGTCATGACAAATTCATGTAGCTACACAAAATAAAATAAAATTTTTTTAATTAATACAACAGCAATTTTTTTTTTAATTAATCAGCATTTTAATAATTATACCGTAAGATATTCTATTTAAATAAAGTCTACATAAGTAAAAAAAAAAAAATTCACACACATTACAATATAATTTTTCTTACATAATATTTTTCGAATATTGATAGTCCAACTACATACTTTAAATAATGCTTCTTCGTGGAGAGCAGATAGAGAGATTGATTGTAGAACGGGAACCAGTCAACTTGTCACCAGTCGGCTTGTCACTGCGACCAAGATAGACCTATTGTGGCACACTTTACAAGTACTCCTTAAGTCTAGTATGCACTAGGAATTCAAAGACGAAAAAATTCTGAACTATTCTGAACTAAAAATTGGCTTTCTTGAAAGGATAATGTTATGCAATTAGTGTTTGAATGTGATTTCGAGCATATTGCTGGCTCGAACATGGCTCGAATCTGGAAACCCAAGCAATTTATGTTCTCACTGGAACTTTTACCGATGACACTGCTATTATAACGACTGAAACGAGTCCCATAGTAGTATCATTCAAGCTCCAAATCGGTCTCGATCGAATTTCTACTTGGTTAAAGAATTGGCAACTGTAAGTTAACGAGACGAAATCAACCCACATAACATTTACTACGAGGAGATATACATGTCTCCAAATCAAACCAATTGGTTGGTTGTTTGACAAAGAAGGAAGGCATAAAGGCATCGTTTTATCGAAGTACCCGATGCCGTGTATCAGGCAATCAGAAATATCAGCAAGTTATAGCACGTGTTGATATTCAATGAAAAGGAACAGAAATGTAGAATGTAAAAAAAAATGAGCACGTTGTTGTTACTCCTTATAGTAAATTTATTCCTTCTCTGCTCTCTCTGCTTTTGCTCTGTCGTCACACGAAAGAATATAAAGCCACGCATGCTAATTTTTGTTGTCGAAAACACATACATATGTAAATTTGATCGTTCAGTCACGCAACAACAATTGGCATGCGTGGCTGTCTATTCGTTTTTCTGCCGGCAGAGCAAAATCAGAGAGAGCAGAGAAGAAATAAATTTACTCTAAGGAGTAACAACAACGTGCTCATTTTTTTTTACATTCTACTTTTCTGTTCCTTTACATTGAATTTCGATAAGTCATATTACTTGCTGATATTTCTGATTGCCTGATACCAGGCATCAGAAATATCATCGTTCTCTTACAACAACAACAACAACAAGAATTTCTTGTGGATTGTGTCTACACTTCAAATCCGACAATTTTGCTTGTTCACATATCCATTGAGAGCCAAAAATGAGCCTCAGCACTGAATAAAATTAACGATCTGCAGCGATCTTTGTGTTTGGATGACAAAACCACGATTTTCGTAATAAAATTTCAATATTTGCAAGCGTAGTTGCGGTATCAATCTATCCAATTGCAAAGCTTACTGAGTGCAAATGACTTTTGGGTTACCTCGCTTGATAACTGCTATGTATATCGTTTTATCCCTTTCGGAAACTGCTTCACTCTAAAAAAAAGCACCCTTTAGTGGAGATAGAAAGTAAGTATGTTCAGAGGAAATGCTGAGAAGGAAAATTTAATTGGGGTCAGTCATACATTACACCGCTTTCCAAGAATGGACGGGTCTACGTCCCCGGAAGCACTCGACCACGTAGTCGACCAAGGTCCATTCAACACAGCATAATACGGAAATGCTTTGTACGAGAACAAAACAACGCATTTCCGTATTCTTGCTGCTACAAGAACAACAACAACAACAACATACATACATTTCATCACTCTAGGGGTGATCCCTGAGGAATGTTTTTTGGTTTTTGAAATGTTTTTACGTTCGTTTTGTATGAGAGTTCGGAGGGAATGTAGAACAGAAAAAAATTAATTGAGCTCAGGCATACATTTTTCGCTGTAGGGATGATCCCCGAGGCGATTTCCCTACAGTTTTGAAGTAATTTGTCAGATTCCATGTGTTCTAAATCATTTTATACAATGGCGAGGTCTCCGTAATAGTTTCCAATTTAAGTTTCGATTTACGATATCGCTTTCTCCCTTTAGAAAAACTGCTTTATCATCCCAAATCCCCAAATTCAAAATTCATCCATATAATCAAAACATATACTTTCAATTATAAAAAAATTATAAAAGGCATTCCCTTCTTGATCACCTAGTACTGATGGCATTCAGTGACAATACATTCCGTTTAATTATAGCATTGATACATTCAGTTGCAACTTACGTGACTTACTGGTAAATAAAGAAGAACCAAAAGCATTTCGATTGCTTCAAGATATATACCATATATATACTTGTATATATAAATATATATATTTATTTTGCAAATTGTTTATACCAAAAAAAAAATATATGTATAATAATAATAAATAAAATTCCTTCTTTAAAGTATTATTTTTTTTTTAACCACAACATATGTATTGGATTGGATTGGATTAAATATTGCTGAGCAGAGCAATACAAAAAGAAGCCAGCTAGCTTATAAGGTATTTGAATTACAATATATACTTATTTTTTGTAAGTGACAAAGAAGCATCTTCCATGAAGGATGATCAAAAGATGAAAAAGAATAAAACTGCCGACTTGACCAAAAAAATCCAAAAATATAAATGAATGTTGTGTAACTTTAGTCATTTGCTTAGCGATTGCTCTTTCTCTCTGAAACTACACTTCATTTATGGACCATTAATTAAAAATTAAAATTTCATAATAATAAATTTAATGCGATAAATACGTATAAAAACGCCACAAATGTATTAAGGACTATATTCTAATCATAGTTGTAGAGAAAGTGCTGATTTAAAAACAAAATATATATATATAATGAAAATTTGATGAAAACGAAACAATCCCCAATAGTCTTCCGCCTGTTTGTTTGTCTGCAGTCATCTCGCTTAGTGTACTTAGGGCAGTGTATACCGCACATATGGTACTTCCACATCCTCCCCGTCGACATCGTTGCAGCAGATCTCAAATACCAATGATCGTTCGTGTGGTTCAATGCGCTTCTTCGACACACGACGCACCACCTCGGTCATGGGCAATGGCAAACGTTCGGCGCATTTAGTTTTCGGCATAAAGAACGAATACAACATCGATACACCCTGCGACAGCATTGTGATCTTCAATTTCTCCCTTTGCTCAAAGTAATCCAGGAATTCTTGTAGCGACATCTCACCCTGCACCTCAAAACGATCCCATAAAGTCCACTCTTTTCCATAATATGAATTCTTTACAGCAGGCAATGGTTCGGAAAATGCAACAAATGGCAAGGCCAAATTGGCAAAACCATTCTTGAATTTTGACAAATCTTTGTGGCTATTGTTGGATGAAATTAAATTCATTATTCATTGCAATCAAATTTGAATAGCACCCTCTTACCCTGCAATCAGTTTGATCACTTCAAGTACCGCCCAACCGGATACAAGGGATGTCGTTGTTGCAATCGCAGGTATAATTTTACCAGCAATCAATTTGGACTTGTGCCGATCGGCTGGCGGAATTTTGTAATTGGCTGCACGCAGATTCGATGATGCCACAATAAAGTCCATGTGTAGATTGCTGTCGTCATCCTTTTCGAATTCCAATGGCGATATTTTAAATTGCAATTTACTGAGCGATTGCAGTTCAGTGAGAATCTTATTAACGCGATCTTGATCCACCTCGCCGTCATCAAAGTTATTGGCAGCTGCGGCAGCCGCATTTTCGTTGGTTTCGATTTTAACACCAGAGCGTGGTTTGAATTCGGGCACCTGTAAAATTTACCATCGTAATAGTCATCATTGTACAAATTATCATCAACGACATTTTTCCACTTACTTGTACTTTTTGTACCAGTTCAGCAATAACTTGTCTGTCGCGTATTTGTGGTATGCCGTAAACTTCGGCGCGCAAATTGGCGCCTGCGAAAATGTAATCCAAATGCAAAGGATCATTCACATCGAATACGAGCGGTTGAGGACAACGTTTTGGTCCAGACCAGAAGGGTTGGCCGCTCGACGTGACCTGATCGGGTGGAAAATTGTAAAGCAATTGTTTTATTTGATTGGCGTATTGCTCCTCCCAATGGAGACGTGCCCATTTGACGCAATCAGCAAAGTCTTGTGGTTTATCATCGATTAAGGCATTCTGAAATGAAATAAGTCGATGATCAAAACAATCGAAACAAAAATATTTGTATGCACACACGCACCTTAACCGATTCCAAGATTTCCAATGGTTGTATTCCAGACAATTTCAATATACGCTCAATAAAACCAGCATCTGAAATGTATTGCGATGCATTTTCGGCCGCCTGACAAAATACACCCTCGAATGTGTCGCGTGCCCATTGCAGTGTGTGTTCAATAGCATTGGGGAAATTCTTTAGCGTACAAATTGGTATACTCTTCTCTGGTGGATCCTGTGACGAGCTGTATGATTCGGTGGCAAAGGGCACAATGACCTGCACGTTGCCCATTGTGCCAAGGGTGCCCGATTCGACGAGCGGTATACGATTGAATACACATTTGCGATCCATATAAATGCGAGCATCAACATTGTCCAGAGCATTTGTAACACCATCCAATTTGCCAAAGAACTCCTCCGAAAATACCTTCTCCGTCTCAGTGCCAACACGTAGTTCATAGGCCGTAACCTTAATGTCCGGGTTCATCTTTTTGATGGCCGCAGAGGCAGTGGCTGCCTTCGGCTTCTGCACATCTTTGGGGCGGAACAAAAATTGTCGATTCAAATTCGATTTCTCGATGAGATCCATGTCGGTGATAACAATTTCACCGTTGCCAGCACCAACACCAATCATAGCAAAATTCTTCAACAGTTCACAACCAATGGCACCAGCGCCCACAATAAAATATCTACAAAGGCAAAACGAAAAGTATGAAAATTTGTGGATAAATGCAATTACACTTGTATACTAACTTGGCATCGCCCAATTTTTGTTGGAAATTTTTGCCAAAAATGGCAATTTGCGCATCATAACGCGAACCAATCGGTTGAGCATCCGCCTCCTCGACACCATTGTCGGGCAAACACTCAATGGCATCATAGTAGAGCCACTGATAGACGGGTGTAAACTTTCCACTACAAGCTTTAAGCACCTCCTGTGCCACAAGACCACCCATTGCAGCATCCAATGGACACGTATTGCCAGCACATGTCTTTGCAAAAAGTAAAGTTGTCTTCTCGTTGATTTCAGCGTTTTCCGCCTTGCATTGTTGCAAAAATTGTTGAGCATCCTCTTCATTCCATGGGCGAGGCGCACTGCCATTCTGCTCTATATATTTACACAGCACTGCGAAGGCTGTGTGCAGTGTACTTGGATGGTCGAATTTCGCAAAATCGGAGACAATGAATTCTGGTTCTTTTTCGGCCACATCCAAGGGCTTGAAGCTCATTATTCTTGGCATCTTCACCTGTGTGGCAATGCCACCCGAAATGTACTCTCCAAATTTGCTCGTGTCACCAATACTAAATGTATACGGGCCGAGAACGGTGATTTTAATCGGTGCACAACCATTCAATTCGGTCATCCCTTGGACCTCGGAAAATGTCACACAATCACCATCGTTGAGGCCGTGGCGTGTTTCATCCAAACATGTAATAACACCCTGCGAATCATGAGTGATGCTGGCAATCATTGTGGACACTGGTTGCGCTCCATCCTGATCGTACACTGTGAAATTTTCGCCAAAGTCACAGAATACCTTTGCAAAGAGACCACGCGTCTCGGCAATAATGAGCGCAATACCATTTTCATGAGCAAATTTCGCAATGCGATGTTGTTCTGCATCATCCGATGCAGTCAATACTATTACACGGAATTGTCGCAAAAAATCCTCCGTCAATTCACCAGTGTATGAAGTCGTATGCACGTAATTATTTAATTCGGCCAGTTGATCGCACGATGCAACAGCACGATTTTTTCCAATATCAGCCTGTGTCAAATAGAATTGAGACGACAAATCTCGAATCTGTGGGTACATGCGAAGAAAAGAAAATTCATTTCATTATATTGTTCAGTCACTATTCAAATTCTGAAAAAAGGGCAATGCAAACGTAAATTGATACTAATGTGCTTTCGGAGCACTCTAGTTAAAACACATTGCAATATTAATGTTGTGCCATCATAATGAAGACACCTGCCGTTATGAAAAAATAACATGTCCCAAAAATCGGCATGGAAAGTATTTGAAGTCCCATTCAATCGAATGGTTGAACATAAACTGTGACCGACATTATTAAAATCCCTTTCAATATCCATTGATCATTTAAAGGGTTAAGCAAATTAATAACTTTTTTTTGTCATTATTGAATTTTTTATTAATATTCTATCGTAAATATTTACAAACATATAGCTGAGCACACGTATGCAAACAATGGTCAAAGGTGAAAGGATAAGCATGTAGAAAGAAAACCAACAAGGTTAAAATGGGACAATTATGGAAAATTACTCATGCAAATGGCAAATATAAATAACACTATTAGAAAAGGTGGGGAAAAAAGATGTGTTTACAAGGAAAAATAAATCAATTTTCTATAAGAAAATAAAACAAAACAAATTTGCTCATCCATAGCAGCAGTCATAAGCGAAATGCTTACAACTTAACCTCAACATAGAATTATACATATCACTTAGTAACCCACCAAATGCCTTCCTCTTCCCGCCCACAAATCAAAAAATACACATCCATATATGAAACACGAAAAATAAACTCATCCAAAATAATTGACAGCAGCACCAAGAGGAAAGAACAAAATAAAAATGTAAAATTGTGTTTTTGAGGAAAAATAAAATGTCCCTCTCTGTGTTCTCATTTCTACCAGTCTATCAGTCAGAAGCAACTCTGCATTTGACTTGTTTTGGCGCATACTAATGGAGGGAAATTTCCCTCGTGTTCTCTATAACTGTCTCGCTCTAGCCTTCGCTTCAATTACTATTGTGTATCTGCTGCTGCTACTAGTGCTGCTACTGCAGCCGCTGTTTTCTTGACATGAATCATGCTTTTTTTACATATACCGTTTTTGTCAATTTCTTCAACTAATTTTCAACACATTTCATATTTCACTTTTTCCCAATATATAAAAATCAAATTATTTGGTGTTTTGACCCCCCGCCCCCTGTAAATATTTTTGTTTAATACATGCAAAAGCTACTGTAATATGTAAATTGACAGCCGACCCAAGAGGTTAGAGTTCATAACACAAAATCACCACCACCGACCATCATGGATATTCAGCAATATTATGAAAAAAAAAAATCTTCGAAATTGTTACCTAATCTGTGAAATTGTATTTTAGAGAAAATAAAACAATCACCTTAATAGCAATGTTCTTGAATTTATATATGCAAATGTCTATGTGGCTAAACACGGAACTCGACCTCAGTCGCACTCGCGCAATATACTCATAATTTCTTTATATACATAATTCTTTTGTTTGATGAAAGTTTAACGATTTCATTGTTTTGCATGAGTAATACATTTAATGAGTTGGCAACATATAAATTTGAAATTTAACTTTTGTTAAAAAAAACAAAATTACTCGTAAAACCAAAGAAATGCGTTGCTAATGTGTTATGACTAAAACATAAATTTATGTACATCTAGCAACACATAATGGAAACAATAACATACAAAATCGGCAGTTACTGCTTCTACTCTGTCATTGCAACAAAAGAAATATAGAAAATGCATAGCAAAATGCACACAACAAAAAAAAACAAAAGAGAAAGGGTAGGTAGAGCTTACAACGATTATTGATTTTTTCAATGATAGCACAACAAATCGAAAAATACACTCAGAATGGATATATGTATAATTTTCGTTGTAGCATGTAAATGTTGTATTTTTTCTTATAGCACACAAACTCGCTCGCAATAAACTTTTCCATGTACATGCAGCATTTACCCAAATATTCGAACAAATTTTCATGCCTCACTCACCGTACAGTTTGCTTTGTCATGCAACGTAATCGATTTCACACCACCCAATATGACATTCTTTGCTATCTCCAGTCCAAGTCCACCAAGTCCCGATAATAGAATATCAGAGTTTGCCATGCGACGCATAGCATCATGTCCGAGAACATACAATTGGCGCGAGTAGAGAGATTCATCAATGTCGTTGCCAGTGGCGGCAGCATTTGATGAGTTGCTGGCCATTTGTGTTGTTGTTGTTGTTCCTGCTACTGATGGTGTTTTATTATTAGTTGTATTGTTTGTGGTAGAAGTGACGGCAGCAGCAATTGCAATCGAAGAAGCGTTGGAGGAAACTGCTGTGCTTGGGGCTTTGTTGACTTTACTTGAATTTAAGAAATCAGTTTTTTCTCTGCTGCACGATGAATTCGAATTTCCGACTTGACCGCTTTCTTTCTTCACTACCGACGATGTACTAACGCCGCTCACACTTGCAGCCGACAAGAGTGAGCCACCAGTATTATCGCAACTCAACGAAACAGAACGATATGGCGATACACTCTGCATGCCCGCAACAATAGTTGTTTCGCTCTGCATGTCAACGTCGTTTGTAGATTCACCTCTGTTTTCATTATTCTGCTTGTTGCCGCCGCCGTCGCCGCCAACGCAGCAGTCATTGTTGCTTGTAGAGGAGGTTGTACTGCTGCTATCGCTGCCGCTGCTACTGCTGGTATCTGAATCAAAAACTGCTGTCGTATTAGGAATTGCAATCATTTTTCGAATTTTGACAGCTGGTGGGTCTGTGCTTGATTCTTCCGCCATTGAATAGTTGCTGGCAAATCCTTCAACTTTACGAAAATAGTAAGCTTCTTTCACTGCTTCCAATAACGAATTTCCGACTTCACCGCTTTCTTTCTCCACTGCCGACGATGTACTAACGCCGCTTTTGCTTGCTGGCGACACGAGTGAGCAGGCAGATGTGTCAACGGTACTATCACAACTTAACGTAGCAGAACTAGACGGCAATGTACTGTTCTTTGCGAACCCAATAGCTATCTCACTCTGCATGTCAACATCGTTTATGGCTTCATCTCTCCCTTCGCAACTTTGATGTGTGTTGCCGTTGTCATTACGACTGGAGCTTATATGCGTACCGGCGTCGACCGTAGACGGCCATATAGGCATCTTACGTTTTTTCGCAGCAGATGTTTCTTTGGTCGTTGATTCCGACATTGAATAGCAGTTGGATTCCCCTCAAGTCAACACCGCGAACCAATTTTAAACGTTTCCAAGGACAAAAATGCAGACAATAATGTACATTAAATCCTCCTTGTCGTATGGCACAGAATCACACACACACAAACAGTTGTAGAGATATGTCGGAAGATAAATTAGTTAACCAAATGGAAGCTTCGTTCGGGGGTGGGAAACTGTAAATATATAAAACTATCAATATATCTGTCAATTCATTAAATTTCACAATCGAACTAAATTTTGCAAAAAGCACACGTTCACTGGTTCAAACCGTACGATACACTATACGTATGTATTTATGTATATTCCAAAGAAAATGCGTTCTTCTCGATTGCCATCACACACTAAACCAACCGATTGTCGCCGCCAGCGCCGCTGCTAACGTTTCCCACACGCACTTTCGTTGTTCTCTAGCACGACTCGCGACTCTGTGAAATCATACACACGCACATACAATACAATCCCCTAGCACTTACTTTTTTTCGTTACTATTTTCCTTCTTGGTGAGCGGAATATTTCAATTCAATTTCATTTATTTCTAATTTTCAACACCTTTCTGCGCAATATTTTTTTCAGAATCTTTGCGTAATTTTAGCTGCAATATCACTAAAATAGACTATCGACAATTCGATTCTTCCACAACTATATTCAACCACAAGAAACAGAATGAATGAGAAGAATGAATGACAGCGAACTCGCGAAATTTCTTATGCTGCTGCTGACGCCGTCGTCGACAGCGTTTCGTCAAAAAATGTGCAAACTGTGAGCACAGAAAGGGATGCCAAATAACAAAAGTAAAAGTGACGGGTATCAAAATCGTTTGCACTCTTTCTTGTCAATGATTATGAGCATGGAGTTAAAAAGAGATGCCTATTGTTTTGATTTCGATAAATTTAACATTCATTGTTTGATTTCCTACATGGTGCAGAATAATACCGCCATTATTTTAAATACAATTTCAAATTTATTTATATTTTTTATTTTTTATTCAAATAAAGCAATAAGCATTTAATAAGTCAATAACTAATAAGCTATCTTAGTTGTAATGAAAATATATGTATGTACATAAGAAGGCATTTTCCTTTTTGTTTAATGCTTCCCATGGTTTCCATTCAAAATCGTCATATTTAAACTAACATGCTTTAATAAAAAATTTAATTAGTTATTTGTGAAATATACAATTTAACAAAACGATCTTACTCAGGCAAATAACCAGAATGTTCCATACGTGGGTCGCCATCTGGCATATTTGCAGTTTTGCTGCGTGTTTCTGGAATGTTATGGAACGCATTTGCTACTTGTAAAATATTTTTGGCAATACGTTTCACATCGATTTTATGCTGTACTTCATCTGAACGTTTTTCTTTGTTTTCGGAAATACGCCCCTCTAAAGCAACAGACCCAACAGACGATTGCTGCTAGGGAAAAAATAGTTTCAATTTAACGGAATAAAAAATGTACAGAAAAACGATTAAAATTGTGACAATTACAAACGTACTGCATTTATTTCAACATCTTGTGGATTGGTCCATATTTCCGTTCCCGCTGTTTCTCTGCCAGAGCTTGGAGACAAAGCGGGACGTGCTTGTATTAATGGCGAACGCACACAGACCCTTAAAACAAGTATGATTAGTTTTAAAATACAACCGTTTATTATATGCAAAATTCTCTTTCAATTCTGTATAAAATTACAATCTATTTCAATTCACTAAATGGTCAAATCAACTATGTAAGTAGTTAGGTACATAAAAAATACAATACAAATCACAAAGCTAAGAAAAATATAGCATTAAAAAAATTAAATGTAAACAATTTTGTGCGTTTCCGTTGTTTCTAATGTGATCTATCTAACCGATCAATGTTTGGAATTTTTATTTGCCTCTGGCTCATTGTTCATCATCTCGTGTCTCGATCTAGAACCAGAAGAGATAGAGAGAGAGAGAGAGAGTGAGTGAGTGAGAACAATGAGCTCAAAGGAAATGGTCTTAAACTATATGTACAGGTAGCGAAAAATAACACACAATCAACGCTCTCAATATAATACTCACTTGTTAACATCTTCTAGCTTTTTAAGCAATCGTTCGTTCTCACGGCACACTATCTCTTGATCCCTGAGTATAGTTTCGCGCACTGTAAACATATGATTGTTCTCCTGTCGCAATGCTTCATTCTCTTGCATATACAATTTCACCAGCTCAGCCAATTCACGTCCATCCAATTCAGCCAACCTTTCCAAATCAACTTTAGGCACAACCGCATTTCCATCACTGCTGGCGACACGTTCTATATGCAGATCGAGCAACTCATCACCTTGCAAGCCAGCAGCCTTAATCGATTCATGATGCAAATTAAGAGCTGCTTTGAGATGTTCATTCTCCATTTGCAGCACATTCACATCCCTCTTGAGACTGACAATTAGAGCCTCACGTGGATCCATCATTATCACCGGTTTAGTACGTATGCGTTTGGCTCGCGAAGCATAACGCAGCGTATTCAATGTCTCCGCATGATTGTATTGTGCTGGTGAAACGCAGGCAATCATTAGTGTCACTCCATTACCGGCCAAGCTATCGGCGAGTAATTTTGTCAACTGACTATCACGATAGGGTATGTGTCCGAAACGTTTTTTCGAATCACTTAGCGAGGCAATGCAGTACCCTAAATGAAAATATATACAGACGAAATGTAGTAATCGAATTTTGAAAATGAACGCCAGTCTAATTTACCTAATACCATTAGACTTTTATTGATATTATTTGCCTCTTCCAAAGTTTTACCCTCACTCAGCGTCTTCTTAGTGAGCTCACTTCCGGCAAGATCGACAAAATTGATTTTGCCATGTTTCGAGAGAAATACACCACCATCGGTTTGTTGTTCCGATATAATGTGTACGGTTAAAATTGTATGAGAGCGGGATGAATGATCGTTCATCGCATGTGAGCCAACAGCGCGATTTCGCATGCCTACGAAGAAATCATAAAGGAAAAATAAGGGGTCAATACGAAGGCATACACTTTGTCAAAGGCAGCAAACGTCTCTGGAAGCACATAGAATCTTATTTCAGACATAGCAAGAGGGCTCTACCAGTACTTTGGTTCACCGTTTGATTGGAAGCCCCGTGAAAGCAGCAGAAAAAAACGTTTAGGGTCTTATCGAATATGATAGCGCACGATTGGTTTTACAATAAATAATCACATTATTCAAAGCCATTTTGATTTTACTTATATATTTATTTTACATTGATATCAAGAAGCTAAAATTGTCGGCCTATAAAAAAATAAAATTACATTGACATTTCAACGACCTTCATTTTCGTAAAGCCAGCAAACAAACGAAATCAATAAAATGTCTTTTGAAAAAAAATAATCATTTCAATTTAAATGCAAAAATCGATTTTAATATTTAAATATGAAATGCAAAACAACGACGCCGACAAACACTGCAAAGTTCAATTAGGATAATAGCGAACTTAGTTGCATGCGAGTTGCATAGGATATTTTTTCAACTCCCATACTCTAACCCTTACGTTCTCTCGTATATATCTATGGGTGACTACGACAATAAAGCAATTTGCATTGTGTTGGCAGCAAACTAATTAAGGAAGAGTGACATTTTGAAAAAATATTTTGCCTATATCTACGTACTCACCCTCTTCCAGCACAGCCAACAAGTCGTCCAACTCCTCACAGTCAATAGTAAATAGATTTTCCACAAAGAAACCACCCGACTTTTTAGACCAACGTACTGCCAATGGTTTACGCGCTGAACCTGGATTTAATAAATCAATTACCTGCAAAGTTGTAAAATTGTCAAACAATGTTGAAATTTCATTACGAATATATGTATGGCTTTACGTCAAAGCCTTTGTGGCTTTATACAATTGTAGGTATCACAAAAATAAACAAATCATTTAAAATTCTATGCAAATAATGAATAACTATATATATCAAATATAGCGCAATAAAACGCAATATGTTTATACATACAATAGAATAAGTGAACATAGCAGTTCAGTGAGTAGAAATGTTGTTTGTATGGCCCTATCAATTTTTTATTCCTTTTTTAATCACGATAATTTAAAAAAGAATAAAATGCTTTTAAGAGCAATGCAATGCCATGTTGCCACATGAATATTACTTCAGTGAGAGTATAATTCATATCGGTAATGCTATTCCAATTCAAAAGTGATTTGTTTAAATTTTCGCTAAAACGTGTCTACACGACAGTTTCATTTTCATATGTCAACGGACAGCAGCCAACAGAAAAACATGTTAGTTTCAATTATGTTGGGTTTTCAAAATGATTTATTTTAGTAATGGAAAAATGGATCTGTTTTTTTAAGTTGGTACATCTGTTGTTGATATTCCCTCTAAATCTTAGAGTAATAGCTTGACATTTGCAAATAAAACTCCAATTAGAACAATGGGAGCGCCACACGGTGGTTATTTCGGCAACTTTTTGATCAAGGTGGTATATTGAAATTTTTTATGAAAATGTGAAATAAATAAAAGTAAAAACACGATTTCACGGCTTTATTTTATCTACAAGTGTTGACAGAAAATGTAATAGAATGCAAAATAATCCAACTTCATAATAGCAATTTTGCACGATTTTCACTGAAAATTCAATTTGAATTCAACTTTTACTTGTGTTTTTTATGTAACGATAAAATTATTTCAAACTATTTTTCACGCAAACTTTTATAAGACTAACTTTTTATTGCTACAATTTCAAATTTGTTGTTGTTTGAAATGCAAAATAAAAAAATTAACTCTAAAATGAACACGCTCGCCTATCAGATCGATATTTCATTATCAATGTGTGCTGTCAATGTTTGTCTGTTTTTTACTCTATCGTCAATGTTCGATGCTTGTCAGCAAAAAAGATTGTAGTGAATCGTTGATTCCGTTATGTTGGTCTATGTTAATTTTTCAATACCACAATAATGGCATTAGTTTGGCAGCAAATATTGACAATGAAATATCGGCATATAGCAATAGCGTCAATCTTACTAGCAATTTCTTGTAAGCACCCGACCACCCAGTTTTTTTTTGTTACAATTTAGTCTCTCGTTAATGTTTGATGCTCTATTTCACGATCAAAGTTTTGCAACCCCATATTTTTTGAAGGTTCGTTTCATCAGCAAACAAATTTGAAATGAATTCTTTGTGCCTTTCTTTTGCTCAGTGTTCATTTCTTAATTCAACAAGAATCTCATTACTTTAACAGCAAATATTGACAATGCAATATCAGCATATAGCGATCACGTAAATCTTACTAGCGCTCTCTTGTGGCCATCCAACAAATTAAATTGGAAGAAATTTTGAATAGCATGTCAAACAATTGGCAACGCTGTCATTGTCATCCTCATCAATCAAACGACAAATATGGTATCTAATGGCGAAGGACGGCTATTTCCGTTAGTTATGTGTAGGTGTGTGCGTGTTTAAACAATGTTTACACTTATTGCATTATTATTATTATTGTAATGCAGTCAACAACTACAAAAATGTCAACATTTATAAATTTTCCAAATAGTGCATATACTCGTCTGTACATCACTTGGAAAGGCGGAAAAAACGATGAAGAACTAACAATACGACACTTTTCGAATGAGCACTTTTAATAATGGTGAGAATATGGCGTGGTTTGCATTTTTTTATTTTTTTTTATTTAAATTCAATTATACAACCTTGTCATGTACAGGTTTAATTTAAATTACTCAACCCCACAATAAAACAAAATTATAATGTCCGACGGGTTGGAGTAATCACATAAATGGATTTTTGGTTGCTAATTTCAAATCCGTGGTCGGATTTTCCAAAGGTTTCAGGTTTCTTTAGAACCTCAAAAAAATACAAAAGAATCCAAAACATTTTATTTTTGTTGTTAGAAAGGTAGCTAAGTGTGGTGGGAGAAATCCGGCATTCGCAATTTCATCAATATTCGAATTCGAAAATGTACTCGGCGAGTCTATAAAATGTTGTTAATCTGGTCTGTCGGGAGGTCAGACATTTTTTTTTTTTGCAATTTTTTACTGCGACAAGCCCACAACAAAAAATGTAGGTTTTCCGACGATTTTGGTTATGAATTCGTGGTCATATTCCCGCCCCGAAGGGTTTTTGGCCGAGCTTCTCTTCCATTACTGTTGTGCGTGTTAAATTTGGAAAAGTATTAGAAGGGAACTACTTAATTTAGCTGGTTCCGAACGTTAGAACTCTCGCGACATCACTTTTTTGAGCTTTATCACAGAGTTCTTTTAGTAGCTTTTCAATGGCAAATTATTAGTGCCGGAAGAATTGCCAACTACTTCCCGACAGGTGGATACCGTTCGAAAGAAAAATTGTTTCGATATCAAATTTGTTATGCTACAGCCGGGGATTGAACCCACGACCTACAGAACAGAAGATCAATACACTAACTACTGAGCTACGTTTCTAACCTCAAAAAACTAGTAAAAATTGGCGAGATTGTGAACAAAATTCACGCTTGGAATTATTCAATCTGTAGTTATAGTTAAATTCAAAGTTCTAACGTAAATTTAGTATCGACTTCTTGACAGACATTTGTATGGGGAATTTTTTTTGTTTTGCTTACCCGTTCATTGTATATTTCCAAAAATGAAGCTTTCAATACAAAATTAAAATCTTTGCGATTTTTAATCAGATGGAAGAGGTATACAAATGACCGAAAGATTAGACCATGTCGTGCATCATCTAAATTCGGTTTACCAATAAACTGAGAATGTGCAAAAGCATTAAATTGGGATTAGAAAAAGAATTACAAAAGCAGAGTATCAGATCTCACCAAATCAGGTGGACCCGTTAATGTGTGCGTTTTCCCCGAGCCCGTTTGACCATAACAAAATGCTGTACAACTAAATCCCTCGATGCCCATTTCAATGATACGTTTAATGCCCGAATAGTCCAGAATATCATCTTGTGTTGCGCCCGGCTCAAAAACGACATTGTAAGTGAAGACATGCAAACTTTCGCGATTATGTGAACGACGATTTGCAGTGTCATTACCTTCAATCTATGTATGTACAAGAAAATGCAAATCAAAGAATTAAATGTAGTATATTTCCATATAAAATTCTAATTTCGCAATATGTAATAAAAATGTCTTACAATGATTTGTCCATTCCCGGGAAATTGTAACATCATGCTATGTCGATCGCGTTTTTCCTTTTCATTCAGCGGTCGCACACGTACAACAACATTAATATTATCCTCTGGGGTGGAGGGTTCACTGCCTGTGGATTTTGAAGCGACAATTTCCAAGGTGTCAGCACTGCCAATTCTGCAAAGAATAGAAAGAAATTAAAAAAAATGCGCCATTTCAATTTCCAATGAATATATGTATATGTAAACAATAAATCACCGCTTAAATTCTCAGTATGTCCTCATTTGGTTTTTTGACAAGTCTCTACAAGTACGTATCTATTCACCTTGAACTTGATACTTGGACTCCTTTTTGCCTAAATACCTACAACAGGCATGTGTTAGTAATCACAATAGTCGTCTTGTCCCAAAAAGGTGGATTGCAGCCAAGAAGCTCTGATTGCGTGTTTATACAAATCATTACGAACAGAAAAGGAGGCCCTTGACCGGACATACGCATAAATGAATAATTTCTTACAACTTTCATATTACTTGTAGTTTGTATTTTCCTGTGAAATTCTTATAGTGCCAAAAAAAACAAAAACACAAAACAAAACACATTCACCTCATTTATGGTCTAATTGTAAATTGAGGATATTTTTTGCCACATGCCTACATTTTGCTATATTTATGATACATTAGGGAGGTTTGCAAATATTTGGGGGGAAAAATGTAAAGTTGTCTATAGAGCTAGCGCCATCCTACAACTGGTATATAATTGCGTTTATTGTGATGAATGAAGTGATGAATTAGTTCTAGGTGCCCCAATTTTTGGTACTAACAGTTTGGAAGTACCCTGGATTAAATTTTCAGTTTCTATAACACCCTAATGTTGCGTGCGGGAGATGATTAAAAACTTCATTTTTCATAATACTTAACTTGAAATATATTGCATATAGTGTGAGTATTTCAATGGCTGAATGTCGCCATGCTTCAATTTATTTATTTCCCTCCATCTTGTTTATAATCGTAGTATTTTTGTAGGCACTCATAGTATTGCTATTTTGTTCTTGCTTGTTCTATTATACATAGTATACACGAGTGTATTTAGTTGAGGTAGAGCTGATGAGGTGATTTGCATTTGGCGTGCTAATTCATTATATTATTTTATATCAGTTTTATAGTAACTTGGTTAAAAGTATTTTCGACATTACATTTATTATCCTCCAACTACATTGCTTTTATGATTTTTTTCTTTTTTCGCTTTTACAATTTGGAATTTACTATTTTATTGTGACCCTAAAGTATGCCTAAATTGTATAAGCATGTAGTAAGTACATGAAAAAAAATGTTGGAGTATGTATTTAGATATTTTTGTTTTAATTAAATTCTATTAATGACAACACATTTTTTTCTAACTTACAACTTTAGCAATAGTACAATGCCAAATGGTTGCTTTTTGGGAAATATACTTTAGTATTGATTTATTAAATTAGAGCAACGCCTTTGTTCTAGTTCGAATTCATATTGAATAAGTTCACTTTGGTTCTCAATACTCAACCATTGGTTAACTAAAGAGTTGAATTGAGTTTGCATTGGTTAAATTTCTTTGCTGTAAATGGATCCAGTTTGGAGCTGTTTATCTCGACAACAAGAGGATTACGATAATTTTCTTGTACACTGACCCCAACCTATTTTTTACTGGAGAACATTTTTCTAGAACATTGTTTGGAGTTTTTCTCATCCGTTTAGGTTTTTAATTCAGCCTCTTTTGAGTATCTGCTTTGGAGACTATAGAGGTAATGATTTAAAAATATTCAAAAAATGTATTATTTTCTGTAGAACAATTGAAACTGCATTGTACTGGGGTTTTTGGGGTCGAGGAATCCGAATGTGAGGTTTGAAAAAAAAAAATATGTGACACTTATAAGCCCCGAAGGGCTCTTCGGTCGTACTTCTCTTCCATTACTGTTGTGCGTGTTAAATTTTGGACACTATTAGAAGGGTCCTACTTATTTTAGCCGTTTCCGAACTGCAGAACTCTTGTGGCATCACTTTTTCTGAGCTTTGTCACAGAGTTCTTTTAAAAGCTTTTACATGGCATATTGTTACTGCCAGAAAATTTGCAAATTGCTTGCCAACAGGTGGGTACCGTTCGAAAGACAAATCTTTTCGATATTAAATTTGTTATGCTTCAGCCGGGGATTAAACCCACGACCTACAGATAAGAAGGCCGACACACTAATCATTAAGCTACGGCACGGGTTATACTTTAAGAATCCTCAGCAGAGGACGCTATGGACGAAAAAGAGAAAAGGGCATTGTTTTTTAAGTAACTCTTTTCATAGGGACTAAAAGGATAAAAAAAACGCTAAACAACAAAACTACCCTTCGTCAAAAAAAACCTTACCCTGAGGAGCAATAAGGTCTTCAACACAGCACTTCCTCTTTCCAACAAGCCTATGCTGATAAGGATCAAAACAATTTTTTTTTTATTTTGCCTCACTTTGTGTAATTATGCATAGTATGATCCTGTAATTTTTGTAATTTCATCACAAAAAAGTCGCCTTCATTTTAACAGCGAAAGAAACAATTTTTGAAGCCGAATTCTCCTTTTATTTCTATTTTTGAAAGTAGGATTTAATAGTGTATCCAAATTACATCCACAGTAATTAATTGAAATCAAAATCCTGATTTATTGCGTCTATTTTCCGCTAATGGAGCATTGGAAATGTTCATTCGAACATGTTTTTCAAGCCTAAAAATAGGAGGCATAAAAAGTTTCACTCAAAAGTTTCAATGATGTCAAACGGTGGAGAAATTGTCTAATTTTAATTCGACAAAACCTTAGATTACTTTGTAGAGCAGCACCATATAATCTTCATATTGATGTCGGAAACTCTCGTACACATTACTTGTCTAAAATAATTTAGGTAGCACTACGCTTGCGCGTTGGACTTCTGTGGTTCGAAGCAAATTCCTACTCGATTATTGAGATAGTATTTTTTGAATATATATTTTCTTTTGTTTGGCTCAAACTTTGTCCAACTGTGTGTTATTAAGTAATTGGTAACTCTTCCTATAGTAAAATATGCACCATGAAAACCATGAATAAAAAAAACATTATTGTATCAAACATTGTACTACTGATAACAAGCAATTGGCAACTCTAGCAATAGTGAAACATGCACCATGAAACCATTTTTAAAAGAACTCTCTGACAAAGTTCATAAAAAGGTTATGTTTAAAAAATGTCTGTCGTTCATAAGTCTTCTCAATTATTGTTCAAACTTAAGAATCTAAATATGAATGGTGTCTGAAAAAAATTATATAGACGAATATCTTGAATTTCCTCAACTTAAGAGTCTAGTAATCGTATAATTTATCTATCCTCGCATATTAAATAATAACTTTTTCATACCTTTTATAGTACATATAGTGTGTCTGCGCGGAAAACAATATTCAAAAATCATGCGACATAATAAGTTAATTACATATAATTCAAGAACAAATAGTCACAATTATCATACCACTGTGTGGGCAGGAAGTGTACTCGAAACATTATAAATGCTGCTAAATTGTGTTTCAACGATAAAATAGTGAAAGTTAATATACCAGTAATTTTATTTTCCCAATTTCGATTCCATATTTTCTCTTTTATTTAATTACATTGTAAATATTTCAAGCATAAAGTTTGGGAATCACTCAAAAATAGGACTCCATGTTTATAGAGGTTCGCCTTTCTGCCATGTTCATATGTTCATATTAGTAAATAATTTTAGTTGATTTGTTTACATTGATTAATAATAATAATAACAAAAAAAACATGTATATGATACTACATTTTTAGGAAGGTAAATAAATTCGTGTCAATATCAAAAACATTATTAATATCTCATATTAAAAGTACTGTTTTAGGGTTGCATTGCATAGTCGAAGGCGCTCTATATCGATGAGTATGAGACTAAAAATGTGAGAGTGAGAGAGAGAGAGAGAGATAATATCGTATGTAGACGAAATGTTGTTAATGGCGAAATGTGAAAGTTCAAAAAAAATATTCAGTCATGAAATAGAATTTGTTAATCATATCTGACCGCGATGGTATTGATGTTTAATTATTAATGCGTTAAAAGATTAAAAATTTGTTTGACATTTTCTATTTGTTGTTTTTTTTTTAAGTTGAAATTATTGATTTATTTAATGAAAATAAATTATAGATTGTATATTATAGTGGCATGAGGAAAAAGTTGCAGTTGTTTCCTTTTAAAAAATTTTGTGTTTATTTTCAGATGACTTTAACGATAGCCGCTTTTGAGATCGTGCACCAAAAGTCATCTAAAAATCGGAAAATATATGAACATTTTTATCATTTTGACCAAAAGGAAGAATTACTCTCTAGACAGAAAGTTTGTATTTGAATATACAGGTTGATTTTTTAGCAACTTTCTTTTTGGAAACACTGTTTTTGGCACCTCAGCTATTTTCGTGTAACATGTTACTGTCAAACATGTTCAATTTGGTCTAAAATTTAACCATGAATCGACTTGCAAACGAACAACGCTTGCAGATTATTGAATTTTATTATCAAAATTCATGCTCGGTTCAGAAAATGCATCGTGCACTTCTTCAATTTTATGGTGAGTTTGGGCGACCTTCTAAGGAGGCTATTCGGAATCTGGTGACTAAATTTCGCACCAAATTTACATTATTGAACATTAACCCACCACACCACATTAAACACCAAACCACAGAGTGCGGATAATGGAAAATATCGAGCTGTATCCCCCCAGTGCTGTTGAAACGTGGAAAATTTTGAGGAAGTATTTGGGTGTAAAACCTTTTAAAATATAGCTGGTGTAAGTATTGAAGCCATTCCACCTACCACAACGGCTAAATTTTGGTGAATAAGGGCTGGGAAAGTTGGATGAAGATCCACTTTTTTTATCGGGAAATTGTGTTCAGCGACGAAGCTCATTTCTGGTTGAATGGATACGTGAACAATCAAAATTGCAGTGAAGAGCAGCCAGAAGCATTGCAAAAACTACCAATGCATCCCGAAAAATACACTGTTTGGTATGGATTATGAGCCAGTGGCATCATTGGACCGTACTTTTTCAAAGACAACGAAGGCAGGAACGTGGTTTCAATAAGACGGTGCCACATGCCACACAGTATGCGAAACAATGGCCCAATTGATAGGCGAGTTCGGTGAAGACGTTTATTTCACGTTTAGCGCCGGTCAATTGAGCCTAGATCATGCGATTTAACGCTTTCAGACTATTTTTTGTGGGTCTATGTAAAGGCTCATGTCTATAGCGACAAACCCAGAACGGTTGACGCACTGGAAGCCAATATTGAAGAATTCATTTGTGAGATACCGGCCGATATGTTGGAGAGAGTATATCAAAATTGAACGCAGCGTATGAACCATTTGGGGCGAGGCCAACATTTACATGAAATCATCTTTAAACATTGAATTATATAGATCATTCTATCGACTCAAATAAAGATTTCTTACATTTCTCTAAATTTTATGTGTTTTTTTTAATCAAATCCGAAGGCTCTTAAAAAATCACCCTGCATGTGGTGGAAGGCATCGAAGAAGACAGCGAAACTTTCGGAGGAAGACAAAAGTGATGTAGAACCAGTCTGCGTTTGAATATTCCGTTGGCGTCAGTCGAAACAAAAAATTAAGAACAAAGATGACGGCTAAAATTTATTGTATTTGACCATAATCGATAATAACTTGTAATGGCAAAAAATGTAGTTAAATACTATAAATGCCATAGACACATTTTGATTTGACATTACTTTCATACGCTTATAAAATTGATTGCTAAAGTGCGTGTGCATTTTTCATGTACCTGAATGTAGTTCACACACGTGTCAAGGGTCAATTGCTTATGGATCAATTGCTTATGGGTCAATTGCTTATGGGTCAATTGCTTTCCGATACATGTCCTAGTTAAAAAACTTCCATTTTATAGGTGATATTTATTGGTAATCATCCGTATGATATCTATACAGATTATTTTTAACTTACTGAACATCTATCGTGCATCCATTTGACTTAATAAGAAACATAATCCGAATACTACACATTCTGTAGTATTCGAAGTCAGTGCACCTATTATATGACTGAGGGCTAATTGTTGTAAACAATACTTACTATATGCACGTGCATATACAATACATTACATTCGTAGGTACATAGCAATACAAATATAATTCTTCGCTGACTTTATTATAATCCTAGCATAACATTGATGGTATGGCAACGAAGTTTTGAGTATAAAAACAATCATTAAATATGGACTCTTTGACCGATAGTTCAATTACCTTTTAACAATATGTACATATACCACTTAGGTACTTGTCCATTATTAATCTTAATGGCTAAGTAATGTGTTTAATTACCAACTAGTACTATTAATGTATGCATGTAATTTATTTTTAGCAAAACTTGCATTGATTTTTGTTTTTTTAATACCTTTTTCTTGTATTGAACTGAACTTGATTCATTGTAAAGCAAAAAAATAAAGTTGGTAGTCGTTAGCATTAAAACTCTGCTTACCTACGTACGATATAATGTAATCAACTTATTATTACAGTGTTTTGCTTCTTACGATTCTGTGAAGGAAATCTCAGTTTCGAAAACCAGCTCAAACCACGATTAAGTCAGTGGGAGAACAAATGTTTCTTCATCATTAACTATGATCAAGTGAATTAGATTGAATGTGAATGTGAATGCAAATGTATATACATTAGGGGTGCCAACTTTATCACTTCTAATTAGTCCCGAATGATTTTAGATATTCAAAAACATCCATAATTATTACCAAACTTTAAAAATATATATAAAAAATTGTAAATAAATCAATATTTTTAAATACAATGCATTTTTTGTAATGTGCTAATGCGAGTATACACAAATATTTTTTCCAAAGAATGTTGTTAAATTTTGTTGTCTCGAGGTTGCGGTACAAGAATTTCGCATTCATAGAAGTGGATGAGAATTATTACTATGTGAAAATTGTTATTACTTTTTGTGAAGGTTTCGTTTTTTTCAGTTAAAATCGGTTCTCATAAGAATTTGATAATTATTGTTCAATTGTTGAATGCTTATCATGGGAAAGACGTAAATTAATTAGAGCTTTTTGCGTTATGTGTAACGGCTTGGAACAGAAGAATAAGAACAAGAACAAAAACTGTTGAAAGTTGAGTAATATTATTTGGAAAATGTGTATGAAAAATTGATGGGAAAAAATGAAGAAAAACATTTTTTTCGAGTTTCCTTCGTAATTTTTCTATCCACCATGACGAGAAGAATTGTTTTCTAATAATTTTCCCCTGAACGCTCTGATAGACCAAACGCGGTAACAATACCTTGGTATGTTTTACATGAACTTTTACAAACGAATAACCTAATATCAAAATGGATGCCGTGTTTTCTAACAAGTGATCAAAAACAACAACACATTGATGATTTTTTCGTGTTTTCTAACAATTGATCAAAAACAACAACAAGTTTATGATTTTGGAGATGTTTTAACGAGCTCCAAAGAGTTTTTGCAGCAATTAGTAACTGCTGATGAAGCATACATATATCCAACAAAGAGATGGATTGAATCTAGTGAAAGCCGAACTAAAACATTAAAAACCACCTCAATCAGCTGGAAAAGTTTTGGTTACGGTTTTTTTTTTCAAACATTATATCATATAATAGTAATGGCACTATCTTCAACAAAAGTGTCATGCCGTTAGCCTATGTCGATGATATTGACATAATCGGCATGTCCACGGGAGCAGTCTGTGTAGCATCCTCAGAGTTGGAAAGAGAGTCGCGTCGAATGGGACTTACGGTGAAGGAAGGCAAGACCAAGTACCTAGTATCAACAAACAAAGAGTCCCAGCGTCTTGGACAATACGTCACTGTTGACAATTACACTTTCGACGTGGTGAAGGACTTCATCTCCCTTGGAACCAGCATCAACAACTGTAATAACGTCAGCTTGGAGATATTGCGAAGGATCACATTTGCTAACAAATGCTACTTTGGGCTAAACAAGTGATTGAGAAGTCGGGGGCCTCTCTCGAGCAACGAAAACCACACTACACAAGTCTCTCATCATGCCTGTCTTTACATATGGCGCCGAAGCTTAGACAATTTCCACCTCTGATGAGAGAATGCTCGGAGTTTTCGAGAGAAAAGTCCTACGCACTATCTTTAGACCTATATGCCTATAACAATGAGCTTTATGTACTGTATGCCGACACCGACATAGTAAAACGCATTAGAATTCAGCTATTACGCTGGCTAGGTCATGTTAATCGAATGGAAAAACACGCTTCGGCTAAGAAGGTGTTATATTCGGAACCCGCTTATGGACGACGCAGAAGAGGCAGAACTAACCTCCGGTGGAAAGACCAAGTACTGGAGAACTTGTCAACGCTTGGAATGCTAGATTTGGCCTAAATCGATTTTCGATTTTAATGGGCACATAAGTAAGTAATTTAGTAATATGGCTTAATATGTACTTTTATGTACAACTTTGTCAGGAAAACCCTAATCTTTTCCATTTTTAGCATATATTCAGATAATTGTGAGTCCAAATAATAGGTTAGGTTAGGTTATGGGGACACTCCCTCCACTGGGGACTGTCTTCCACTCTAAGAGGACACACTTAGGCCAGGAAGTCCCATTCTGATACCACCGAGCTTCTCTTCCAATACTGTTGTGCGTGTTAAATTTGGACTGCAATATAAGGGACCTACTTATATTAGCCGGTTACGAACGGCAGAACCCTTGTGACATCACTTTAACTTAGTTTTCCCACAGAGCTCTTTTAAGAAGCATTTTTGGTAAATTGTTACTTCCGGAAAAATTGCAAATTCTTGCCTGCAGGTGGGTACCGTTCGAAAGAAAAATTTGTTCGATATTAAATTTTGTTATGCTTCAGCCGGGGATTCAACCCACGACCTACAGATCAGAAGGCCAACTCACTAACCACTGAGCTACGGCACTCACTACAGAAATGTAGAAAAAAAAACGTAAAACGCAACAAATGTATTTATTTGTAAAAAATTAATATGAATTTTCTAACATAATATATTATTTATTGCACAAATAAAATGCGGGCTCCTCGGCATTGGCAGTTCCAACGTACAAGCAGCATGTATGTAAATATTAGCGATTAAAATCGGTAAAATCTCATATGCACACATTTATATAATTTCCATTAGTTGTAGTGAGTAGTTTTTCTTTTGTTTTCTAAATGCTTTTGACAATGATTTGTTTTTGTTTACAATGCGCCCTTATTTTAACAGCGTAGTGCATGCATGTATAAGGCAACACTAGTGACACCTCCGCCACCAACACCACCACCACCACCACTAAGTACAGCCGTTAATAAATCCATGTGAATAAATATGCACGAATTGAAAATTTATGCCTATGTACTCGTATATATCATACATACATAACTACATACTATAAAATACATATGTACACTTAGTTTCGTTATTGTTTATTTCGCTGAGCATTTATTTATTGTGTTGCCCACATTTTACACTGAAGTGCAAATGTACGAGTATATGAGACATTATTTAAATATTAAAACTTACATACTCGTTTGTATATGTTGCACTTACATTTAAGTACAACCGAAGGCATTAAAATGTTTAGTATAATAGCACTATAGAATAGGTTAATGTTTAAAAATAATAATTGCATTTGAGTAAATGCATTTAACTCGTAATAAAATTTATCGTCATACCTCACATATGCATGAGTAAATTTCATTCAATAATTTTCTAATGTATTAATAACAATTTATTCGAATTGACAATGAAATAAAAATAGTTAAAAGCCTGCCAAGTTGTTTTAAAGTTTTTTTTTTTTTTAAATATATAATCTAAGTTTTAGCTTTACTAGCAAATTAGAGAAACTTTGTTAAGGAAAAGTTCTATTACATAATTTTACTTCGATTGAGCTATACTATGTGTCTTATTTTATAAAAAGTAAATTATAACTGAAGAGATTTATTTTAAAACTCGAGGCAATCTATTACTTCTGTGTTGACGGGTTTGAAAGCAATTTTATTTAATTGCAACAAATTTACAAATATCGGGTAATTGAATAACTTCTTACTGGTTCCCGACAGCATTTGACAGTAGATCACACTTTAAAAACAGCGTTTCCAACTTAAAAGGTAGCTAGAGCACAATCAAGGCGCTTGATTCGTTCATCACAACATCTAACCTTATTAAATAATGCAGAGAAGGCATGGTAGCGGCTGCTATTTAACACAATATTATCTTGATCTGGGTTCTAGGACATCGGAACATATGTGGAAGAAAATACAGTAGCGCATAAGCTTACTCGAGCCGATTCTGCATTGTGGGAATCTCAGGTTGTACTCAAATTAACACCATTGAGTATGGTCAAGAGTAAAATCTCAAAAACCGAACTCAAAAGGACTAGTGAGAGATATTCGAACTGTACCCACCTGTCGGCAAGCAATTGGCAATTCTTCAGGCAGTAACAATTTGCCATGATAAAGCTTCTAAAAGAACTCTGTGACAAAGCTCAAAAAAAGTGATGTCGCAAGGGTTCTGCCGTTCGGAAACGGCTAAAATAAGTAGGTCCCTTCTAATACTGTCCAAAATTTAACAACGCACAACAGCAATGAAAGAGAAGCTCGACCAAAGAACCCTTCGGGGATTTAAGTGCCACAAATTTATTTATTTATTTTTTATAACTCAAACTGAGTGGAATCATCACTGCTTCTGGCCGCCTATTGGAGAGCCTATTGGAATTACTGATTTAACTTCTCTGCAAATATCCAACACTTTGGAGGGCGATATAAAACTCACGGGTAACA
The DNA here is from genome assembly GCA_963854835.1 of Megamerina dolium. Lineage (NCBI taxonomy): Eukaryota > Metazoa > Arthropoda > Insecta > Diptera > Megamerinidae > Megamerina > Megamerina dolium. The sequence continues at coordinate 2,832,491 of OY978525.1, forward strand.
CCAATATTCGATAGCATTAAAGAGCTGATCAGAACGTATTTGAATGACCTACTGAACTACTTCAACCGAACGAAATAAATATAAATCGTTTAGACATACAAGGGTGGGTCAATAAATTCACGAAAATTAAAAAAAAAACATTCTATTCGACATAGTCTCCGTTTTAGCTCCATACACATTGTCCTATATTTCACTAATGTTTTGCAACCTTCCAAATAATTCGACTTAGTGCAGTGCATTTCTTCGTGGTCGGAAATAGAAAATAGTCGTAATGAGCTAAACGTGGAGATTCGTGAAATTTTTTAAACTTGTTACTACGAACTTGTGTGCCGATGCATTATCCTGGTGAAAAATAACTTTTTTCTTGTCAATCGTGCCGAATCGATTACACTGTGACACAAATTGAGGGTCATTGTCTGTGGGCGAAATAATTCCACCTCAGGACGAAATAACTAGACATATATAGTACAACTTTTAAAACTTTTTGTATTCTCAGGCCGATTTTGCAATTACTATATGTACCCAAACAAAATATTTCGCTCCGATATGAATTTTAAACCTTTTTTCCCCCCTTATTTCAAAAGTCGTCAGGCAAAAAATTGCAAATTTGGCCTGAGAATGCAAAAAGTTTTGGAGGTTTTACTATATGGTTCCATAATCGCTGTCTCCGCAATATTATGCGGATATTCTGGCCCGACGTTATAAGCAGCGCTGATCTTTGGACTGCGACCAAACAAACACTTGTCCATATAGAAATGCGTCACCGTAAAAGGAAGTGGATTGGGCACACACTGCGTAAACTCCACGATGACATCACAAGAACAGCATTGAACTGGAATTCTCAAGGCAGTCGCAAGCGAGAGAGACTAGCCAATACATGGGGACAACAAGTTGAAACAGAAGCTCAAAAATCAGGCCGTTCTTAAAGATAAATTAAACTTTTAGTTTTAGATAAATTAAATTACAATTTGTTTGCTGTTACCCTGTGTTCCACGTAGGAACTTTGGGAAAATATATAGTATATTATGGGTCTAGGTCTTTCGTACTAAGGTGGAATCATTCCGCACGCACAAATACTCTGTCACACTTTATCGAACAGCTTAGCATAATATGCGCCCAAAAAAAAAAACTGGTTGGCTGATCCATCTTCGACTTCGATCCACTAAAAGAAGTTCGGCTATTTCTTGAACCTATTGAAAGTCATATTGTAGGTGATGAGTGTCGAGAATACTAGAAGATACCCTCTATATATAATTACGAATACTGTCTTAGCACACTCAGAATGCCTGAAATGTTATACAACATGCATGCTTACCTTTGTCATAGAGCGAATCGATTTTTTTGGACCAAATTTTTTTCATTCCACCCTAACATGCATTGGCTACTAGTATGAGTGTGTAAATATGTATGAATTAACATTAATATAATGACACTAGAGTGTAGTAGTTTGCTTACTAACACGCTCCGCCGCATCGATTTTATAATTAAAGAAATTTATTTAAGAGACACCACTTGATTAAATTAGAAATTGTCATCGTTGAATCGTATCATATTGTATGTGCATACGAGTATATCTACATATGAGTATATCATGAACAATGTTTTGATTAGCCTTTTCACAAGAGTAATCTAAATAACAAATGTATTTTATGTGGGTTTTCATATAAAAATAAAACAAAAACGTTCAATGTTTGAGGAAAATTTCTTTAGAATAAGACAGCAAGGGTGTTTGGGGTTGTTCAAATATACTCATACCTGTGGGTTTATGATAATTTACATATGAATATGTATTAACTACCTATATACATATACTTCTTATATGAAGTATATCGAAAAAGCTCATTAAAACCAGTGAAAGTTGAAGTATGTAGGCACTTGTTTATTTATGCACTGAAAGTAACTAAACTCTTTATTAAAAATCTCCTTACAGTCGGCTGGGGCCGACCAAACTATACCCTGCATATGTAGATTTATATATAAAAAGTTTACTCGAATATCCAACTTTTCTTTTATTTCCACTTTTCGAGAAACAATTTTTGCATATACTACTAATTTATACCCGAAATATGGTTGACTTTGACGAAATAAAAGGATTTTAAGATAATTCCGAGGCTTAGTATGGGAGCTATATAAAAAGTGGGCGTGGCTTATCACTTTCTAGTAAATCCAATTAATTTTTCAATGTTAATCCACACCTTAAATTTGGTGTCCTACGTTGAATAGTTTCTAAGTTATGGTGGTTAACATTTTTGTTTAATTTCCACAACTTTGTATGGGAGCCCCAATAAGAAGTGGGCGTGGTACGCTGATTTTTCGCCAGATTATTTCCGACTACGATATTAATTTAAGTGTCAATTATGGTTATTCTAGACAGAAGATTGCCGAAGTTACAGCTGTTTCAATTTAAAATTTGTATGGAGGCTACGATAAACACTGGGCGTGGTGCGCCCATTTTCTGTAAGCCTAGTTGCTGGTACAATACTAATCCACACCTTAAATCTCGTTATTCTACGCTGAATAGTTTGCAAGTTATAACCGGTAACATTTTTTTTAATTTCCGCAACTTTGTATGGGAGACCCAAAAAGGAGTGGGCGTGGCATATTGATTTTCTGCCATATTATTTCTGACTACCGTGTTAATCCAAGTGTCAATTATGGTTATTCTAGACAGAAGATTGTAGAAATTACAGCAGTTTCAATTTAAAAGAAGTACAGACACTTTGTATGGGAGCTACGCTAGAAAGTAGGCGTGGCTCATCCACTTTTGGTGAGGTTATATAGTAGTATAATATAACTCTATGTGCAAAATATTGTTGTCCCAAGTGGTATATTGTGTGAGTTACAGCAAGTTAAAGATTTTGAAAATTTCGAGGTTAGTCGCTTTGAATGCTTGGTGTGGGCGTGGTTATTGACCGATCATGCCCAATATCAATCCCCTCCGTACCCTTGGATCATAGATTACTTATGCCAAATTTCATCGAAATAGCTCAATATTTACTCAAGTTATCGTGCGAACCAGCCAGGTGACAGACAGACGGACGGACGGACGGACGGACGGACGGACGGACATCGTTAAATCGAAAATTTAATCGACGCTGATCACGAATATATATCCATGTCTATATCTCCGGAGATTCCTTCAAGTGGACACAAACATCTGACCGAAATGAATATACCATGCATATTGCATTATGCAGGGTATAAAAACACTGATAAAATTAGTGATTAATTAGCTGCTATTGTGACAAGTATAGATGTGTGTGTAGTTTCGTTTTGTTTTTTTTTTTTGTCACTTTGCTGATTAATGGAAAATTTGCAGAAATTGTGAAATTCATTTCAAGGATACAAGTAAATAAATCATTATAAATAGATTTTAGTTGAACTGATTGTTGATCATAATGGGATGATATTTCTTTTCTATTTACATATTTTTGAGATTAAAAAAATAAAAACACCTGAATATCTAAACTTGACAAAATATATATACAATATAGCCCATACGAATAATTGACCTTGAACAGAATATTAAGAGTAAGAATATTATTTCAGCGCCAGAAATAACACAGCCACATCAATACTAAATAAATATGATATAATGCGTGTATAAAGCGTCGAAACATTTAAAATTCAAAATGATAAATATTTTATTTCAAGATTGAAAGGTTACACTATTCGATAAGAAATAAATTAACCATTAGTGTGACCACTTTTTTAATAGATTTGAGCCTCCTAAATTCTCAAATCGCATTCAACAAATTTTTTGTTTTCGGCTTTTCGAGTTCCATTTAAATTTCGTTACTTTTTTCTTTTGAAAGTTAATTTTACTATTTGAATCACAAATTGAGCTCTGATCATAGGTAGTTAGGGTAGTTAGGGTAGTTAGGCTTTTTAAAGCCCCATTGTGATATGATTGTAAAAGCTATCAAAATGAAGACAATCCAACAAAGAACAATTCAAAATAATAAAAGTTTGCAATAAGTGCATTGGATTACGTGAAAGAGGAAAAATTGTGAAAAAAAATTTCGCTTTTTTATGGGAAAATTATTATCGAAAATTTTGTTAAAAAATAGAGGAAAATAGAAATCGTTAAAATAAAAATTTAATTATATTTTTTATGTAGAGTTCATTATTTTACAAACAAAATAAGATCCCGATGAATAAAATCTATAAATAAATACACAAGTTATGAGCAATTATGTGAAAGTATTGAAATTTGAATTTCTTTCATTTTTAACCGAAAATCAACAAATATTCTTATACCTGCTCAGAAAGCACTTCTAGAAGAGTCGAATATATGAACAACTTATATTAATTTTCACTACGCAACATTTTTTCTGAATATACCCGCTCTCTCCTACGCTTATGCGAACTTTCCTACAAAACTGACATTAACTAAAATAAAATTTGCTTCCACTAGTCCCAGAGGTGTAAATAGAAAGGAAATATGTTTAGGAAAAATGTTGGAGAGTAAAAATTAAATGAGATCGGAATATACTAAATTCCTCTGGAAGCGCCCTAGCATCACACTCAATTTTGTAGATAAAACCCCTCTAAAGGGTAGATATAACATTCCGAAAAAGTGTTGAGGAGTGGATCTGCATTGTATCTACCATTCTAGAGGCGATTCGTGGGTAGCTAAGGGGTTATTTGACGATATTCAGGTGTTGTAGGTTCTATTTGCATTGGAGACCACTTAAGAGACGAAGATAGGGTGCAAGTACTTATCCTCGGTTAGAGGTTGTGCGTTGGGTTTGGGATCCGCCACATAAAAAACCGGTCCAGTGAATAATAAATAGGGTGCAAATATGTTCAAGAAAAATGTTAGAGAACAAAAATAAATATGGATTGGTTATACATTTTTTATGGGAATACTGGGAGCGGTGGCAACAAATTTTATGAAAATTAAAATCTTTTTGGGTACCTCCACATGAGGTTCATTATTGTGTTCTAAAAAAAGTGATGAGGAGCCTACACAAAAATGGAGATCGGACCTCGCACCCTTCTAGAAGCAATTTCTAAGCAGCTATGATGATATTTGTTGATTTTCAGCTGTTTTAGCATCAATTAGTGTTGCAGCATGCTTGTGGGGTTGAGGTCCCTACCTCAATCCCTCAGGTAAGTATGTTTAGGGAAACTTTTGGGAGGCCAAAAATGAATGGAGTTTGATGATATATTTAATATCTATAGGGACAGCCTTAGAGCACTGAAACGCGATAATATAAAACATTTTAACCGATTTTCGACTTTAGAAATCCCAAAATCATTAAAAAAGTCATGTATAAAGGGGAATTTTTAAACGTTGACTAGTGCTATTAATGCTCCTACTTAGTCCAATTATCGAAAATTAAGATTTATTGATAAAGTTTAAGGAAAAAAAAAATGAAAACATATAACGGTTTTTTCTCTCATTAGAAGTTAAAATTACTCTTGAAAATTGATATTTTTGCTCAGAAAGAAAAATTGCTTTTGAGTTTTTCAATTAACTGATTTGCAATTCTTCCATTAATCTGCCTATTTCTTCCGAATGAATGAACTCTTTAAAAAAGTGATGTCACAAGAATTATGTCGTTCGTTATTTTAGATAAGTCCAGGATTGAAGATTGTTCGGAGTTTGTATTGCGAAATTTCTAAGCAATTCTTACTTCTAAGCAAAAAAAAAAAAATAGAAATTCTTTCGCCGATATAAATCGAACAAGTATAATCTGTATCTCCCCTTAAATCCAATTATTTAGTTTATGTTTTTTTCCATTTGCTTTGCTTACTCATTTTCTCTGGAACGCAGGAAAACGGGTGTATTCCTTGAACTTGAACTTGTGTTGGCTTTTTGTGGAGTACGACGCATGCCATTGGTGAGGCTACGTGATCGTGGTAAATTGGCTGTAGCCTTATTGCCAGGTGTAACCGATTTACCCGTACGGCGATTAGACGAATTTCTCAAACGGCCACGAATACCAGAAGCGCAGCCAGTTACACTTTCACTACTACTCGTACCGCCGCTACTAGTATTCAAGCGTGGTACACTCGAGGCACGTTGTACCATTTCTTCAAAATAAAACAACAACAAACAATGCTACGTATGTATGTAAATATATGTATATATCGTTATTTTATTGGTAATATTTCACATATTAACTATATATTCAATTCCACTAAATCGACCATATTTATTTTTATCTAACGCCAAACGCCATTCAATATCTCCCACAACAATATTTTCGTCATTATAATACCTATCGTTACAATATTATTATATTTCAATTTCTCTGTACTATACGTATTGTTGCTATTGTGTAAGTTGAACACTTGCGTTTGTCTTCGTAATTACGGTTGAATAATTAAAAAATAATAATAAAAAAAAATTGAGATTAACCAATTGTGATAGAAAATGGCACTTTCTAAACAAAAATATGTCCACCAACAACCGTTCACAAAACTTCAACTCAAACTGATTTCATTGTGTCCATTTGCGCTCTTTTTATTTGAAAAGAAATTATTCACTGAAATACGCTAGTACTTAGTATCCTGCATGCGATGGCAGTTAACATATTATGACGTCCTTTTTTTTTTTTTAGATTTATGGTAATTTTCGCTCAATTCAGTGGTCAACGACGGCACGCATTAACCACACCATTCATTCATTTTGTATACATTACACACACACACAGAGAAAGAAAGAGCGAAAAAAAGAGTGTAAAAGAATGACCAGCTCACTTGTTGTTTATTGTTTGTTATGCAAAGCGAAGCCATTCAGTGAACAGTGAAACCTCATCAATATGTGAACAATTTTTTATTTCCTCCTAAAAGGAATTAAATAAATTTTGATTCCAAAGATCCTCTGTGATTAAAAGAAACTCAAAATATCAAGTATACCCACAATTAAAAAAGGCGAAAAGCAATGCCATAAAAAACCCAATATAGAGCATTTTTAGAACAACCTCCGTTACTAAGTATTGAAGCACACTAGTAGTATTGTAAGAATGTCCCATTCGAAAATATTCGAAATGAGGTACAAAATCCTACCCTACAACATTCTAATAAAAATATCAATTCACGATGTATCCCTCTCTAGATCCCTTGAATTTGGGACACATCAATTTCATTCGCTTAATTTAGACATTTGAAGTGAATACAACTAGCCGACTCGCAAATTGCAATATAAATTTCGATGTGTTAACTAATTTTCAGTATTCTTATAGAGCCTGTATTATTTTTCTTAAATATTAACGATTTTGCCTTCGACAAATGCTAAGCATTAATGATTACGTAACATTTAGGATCGTTGAAGGCAGGACTAAAAATTTAAAATACCGAAATATAAGTAGAACTGCCATTTTCTTTTAATCAATTTATAAATTTATATGCGACTTTCAAGAGTCAACAATGCTTCCTTGTATTTTCTTTATATGTTTTCTTCTACATATATCATAGAATTACCATCTACATATATCATAGAATTTCTTTAACATTTATATATAAAATTATAAAATATATATGATTTATTGTTTAAAATAATTCTTAAACGCCGAATAATTAATTGAAATCAAAATACAAGAATGTTGTAGAAAATACTGGTACTCAAAAAATTCTATTGAAAATAATAAGAATAAAAGTGATATGGCATCACTAGTCAATATTACATTTCCTGCGAAACAGCTGATTTTCATAATAGTTTGAAATTTCGATTTGATTATAAGCTTTTTCAAAACGGTTGGAAAAATTTAGAGCTGAAACAGAAATATTTTTCAAGTCTGTTTGTAAATGTATAGTTTAAGTGAAATCGATTTTAGTCACACTGATATGAAGCGTAGGTAGATAAGTAGATTATGAAGTATCGAGTCGGCAGTTTTGCACTAACATTGTTCGCTGGGAAACTTCGAAATAAAAAAGCGAAACCTCATACAAAGTACGAAAGAGAGTCAAGTGAAATAAGAGAGGCATAACAAATACTACTGAGGAATATGCGTAGTATGACAATCCACATGATTTCTAATAATACTGCAGTACTCCTTTGATTAATCACTCAAAGAGTGCACGTGCTCAAAGTAAAACAACAAAAGTTCAACAACGTGTTTCGACGCTTTCACAATATTCGTTAAAAAAAAAAAATAAAGAAATAACAAAGCTAAAGAATATTGTATAAAGAACTCTGTGTATGCCCATACACATCCAATAGCTCCCGCTCCCTTAAGATTTGAATTGTTGAAAAACAAAAAAAATATTCCCAAGTACACAAAAATTGTATTTATCATTTTATATGCTATTGTATTTTATTATTAATTATTCTTTGCATAGTAGGTTTATTATATAATATAATACAAGTACATAAACTAATGCTATAGTATAATATATGTTTTTTATATATATATTTTTTTTTTATATTTATACAATATAAGGTTATTTATATTCGCAATTAAGAACAAGTAACCTAAGTTTCTAATTTACATAAAATAAAACTAAATTAAAAGAAATTAAATCTTATTCACCGTCATAAGTATAATTATAATTACTAAAATTAATTCACAAGTACTAAGTGGGAAAAATGATACATTTATGCATTACACGGTAAAGAGAAGAGGCAAGTAATGAAATAAAAAAGTTTCGTTTGCTGTTATTTAATATTTCTTCACTTGCCAACTCACAACTCTATGTCTTTCATAGATCAGTTTTCTTACCACTTCTCTTAACGTTAGTGTCGTTTTACCACTGAAAAGTGTTGTTTTTGATTGTGTGTATGTGTGTTCAGGATGTGAGTTGTAGTTGCTATCTAATAACACAATCAAAATTCAAATAATTTGCAGTTAATTTGAGATGTTATAACTTTTTAGTTAAACTTTGCTCACATTGAAGTCATTTAAAATCAAAAGGAATATTCATTTTTACATGACAAATATTAATGATGATTAGTATGTAATTAGAATTAGAATAGAGCATAATTTTGAACAACTATCTTATATGTTTCTGTAACTGTGGTGCACCAGTGTGTGAATGAAACATAAATGTCGCCCTTACAATAATTTGTAAGCGTGGCTACTATACAGCTAATTACGTTATAACTAAATACATAATTATCAATTTAATATACTAATCAACTAATTACATATTTACATAATTCAAGTATTTTATGAAATATAACATCATCAGAATTATTCGATCGATTACTTTAGTTTCGCATTAGTAAATGAAAATAAGAAGTAATCGAGTATAATCTAATTCTTAGCCAATCATCAATACAGGTAATGTTTTCATAAGCGCGGCTTAGATTATCCAGAGTGTGAACTTAATCTAACTACTTATTTATTTAGCGATTCCTATTTATGTGTGTGTGTGTGTGTGTGTGTACAATTTAAATGAATAATTTTACTGCGCGTTTGTGTGTGTTCCTTTATTGAAATTAATTAAAAACGCTTCCCAGAGTTAGAGGCGTGTATTTATAGTCAAAATTAGGTTCCAAGTTAAAAATAGTATTGTCGTTTTTGACAAATATCTCATAGAGAAATCTGTCAAAAAGCCGATACTACATTTAAGTTGGGACTTGCGATTTTGACTATGAATAAGCGCTAAAGTGTTTTTTGTTTGATTTCATTAAAGCGCAACTATTAGCATTCAATTTATTACGATCGTTTGAGAAAATTATTAATTAATAAGCGTATTTAGGACTTCAAGTATGTGTGTATGTATGTATGTATATATGTACGCAAGGGTTAACTGAACAGCGTGCGCACAATATTAGAGGAGTGACTTTTAAGCTCTCCTCCTTCTATGTCGTTACTGTCCGATACAGTTCCTCTGAATATTGTGGTCTACATTCGGCACAAAACCATTTGCCCTGTGGTGCGACCATTATACCGACACATTCAAAGTGGAACCACTCGATTAGGCAATTCTCACCGTCGCAGGCAATCATTTCGGACACCTCATCGTAGGGGCAACGACAATAACAATATACCGATTCACCGTCGCGTGCCTGACGTGCACCTGCCGGAGGTCGTATCGGATAGCGGATATTGTTTGCCTTAAAGTATTGCAGTGTAGCGAAATCGGGATTCGGTAACAGAGCTGGTGGTATCTTGTGATTGAATGCCGTTGTCTGTGGCGTCGGTGGAGGAGGCGGTGCTTTCGGCAATATATGTTCCGCTTGCAATGCGACCGGTCCTTTCGGTGGTCCTGTGGGCCGACCGGCGCTTATGTGCACCGATGTATTCCACAGCGACGAAGATGAAGTTGTTGTTGTGGCTGTGGCTGTTTGATTCACCGATACGCCTTGCGGTGTCTGATCTTCGTCAGAGCTGGAATCATTGCTACTATCATCGGAATCCTTGCTGGAGCTGGCATAAGTTCGATTGATTGGAATGTGATTAGCAGCAGCGCCAGCAACAGCTGTTGTGGCTGAGCTACCGGCAGCACTCAGACCGATTTGTGATGGTCGTATCTTTAACGTCGGTATAGGTGGTAATTTTTTATTGTCCATTTTCGGCTTTTTCGCTGAACGTCTACGTGCAGACTTCTCTGTACCCAGCATTGACGCTGCAGATCGTTTCTTCTTTGTGCTCATGCTGGAGTTCAGCATATTGCTGCTTAAGCCGGGTGTACGCGGCGACTTATTTTTATTATTTAATATACTCTTTGACGGTGTTGGCAGATCTTCTTTCCGCCATGTAAGTTGTGGTGGTGGCTGCGGTTTGAACGCACGCATACCAATCATCAGTGGTTGACCCAACGGTGTACCCATATTCTCATCATCGCTGGTATAGCCGTAGAATTTATTGGGACGCCGTGCACGTTTCGAACGTTTCAATGAACCATCTGCATCGGAGCAACTGCTTCCTTCGCTCATGCGGCTAGACAAACTGTGACCAATAGGTCGTGGTGTTAGCGGCTGTTGTTGTTCCGCAGAGGAGGTGGTGATGCTGTTGGCAGGTAGTAATGTCGTCCCGTAACCCATCCCTGCAGCTACACCGTGCTGCTCTGGCATGGCCGGTAAGATCTGCATGTAATTGGGATATTGAGGTGCTTCGGCCTGTTCAGTTTGCTCTTCCACTGGTAAACTAGCAGGTAATGAGCTGCTTTCGAAGTGTCGCATTGGCAAAGTGTGTGCCGTAGTGTAGTGTCCCTTACTGCTCGACTTGCGATCCCGTTTCTTCTTCTTCAGCTTGACCTTAGTTTCACGCGCCACCACATCGCCCGGTAGCGATGGTGTCGACGGCCGGCTATTCTCCACGATGTCGTAATTGTGCGACGGTGAAAGACGTGTCTGGGCCATGAGCTGCGCACGTTTTAATGCTAGCAATTCAGTGGCAAGCTTCTGCGGATGCTCATCGTAGAATTCTTCGTCGGTCTCAGATTCATCGGTCGCCAAATCGGATTCTTGAAACAGAGGCTCCTTGGGTGGCGATGGTGAGCGCATCGCACCCATGTCATCTACATCGTCATCCACATTAACCATTTCGGATATGCTATTAAGCTTCTTCACCGGCGAGACGCTTTCACTTTTCTTGCGCAAACGATCACGTTCGGATTTCTTTCGATGGCGTTTGCGTGACGTATTCGAAGCTGCCGAGGTATCACTATCATCAGAACTGGAACCACTACTTGAACTACTATCACTGCCGCTGGAGCTGCAGGAGCAATTTGTACCGCAGGAACAACTCGAATCCGAACTCGAACTAGAATCGCTTGAAGAACTGGACCCGTCTGAACGTTTCGCAGAGGAGCGCCTTGGAGATTTCGATGTTTTATGATGTTGTTTAACCGGCGAGCTCTGTGGCGTTTTTAGTTTGGCGGCGGACGGCAATGGTGGCGGTGTTGGTGGACGGAACATGGCGCAATAATCGTGATCTGAATAGGCAACGTGCAGAACTTTTGGTTGCGGATAATTTTCCTCTGTATAATCGGCTTCATTTATTTCTGCATCTGTTTCTGTTGGTTTGTGTTGTGCTTGCAAGAAATTCTTCCATATCTCCAAGACATTACCGCTACTGGCACCAGTATCAGCACCAGCATCTACATCTCCAGTCGAAGCGTTTTGTTGCTCTCCACCATCATTTGCATCAGTTTCACCCTCCGACATTGGTGAGAGCATAACTCGTGGCACCAACGAGTCTTCATCACCCCTTGATTTCGATTCCGTATCGGAGTCATCACTGCTATCCGACTCTGACAAGTTGGGTGCTATTAAATTTAAATCTTCCAAAGATTCTTTTGATCGTTTGCTCTTCTTTTTCTTTTGCTTCTTGCGCACCGATGTTTCAGCTGGTTTTTCTACAACATCCGGTTTCACGTCCGCTTCGTCCAACTTTGTGGGAGCTTCTGATTCAAAATTGTCTCTATCCGTCTCTGTTTTTGCTTCAGTTTTGCGTTCTTCCAAATCCGTATCCTCCTTTTTGACAGGCGATGCCGTCGATTCACTTGGTTCCAGATCGCATTTTGTTTTGCCTTCTTCATCTTCAGTTTCTTCCTTGATTTCCGTAACATTGCCGGCTTTTGGTTCCTCTGTCGGTGTCAGCAGCTCCGGCTGTTTTTCCTCCTTATCAGCGACTTCCTGCTTCTCCGCCTCCTCTTCACGCTCACCTAGCTGTTTGTCTTCCTCCACAGGCGTCGGTTGGCGATGATTCTCGGCTACGTGCTTCAGTAGCAGACGCTTGGAGATGAATTTCTCTGCACAATTTTCATCAGTGCAGGGATGGCGAAAATCGCCAGTGTGAATACGTTTGTGCACCTTCAGGTACACCGCCTTGGAGAAGCACAAGTGGCAGATATCACAACTGAAATTTGCTGGCGGCACACAGAAATGATAGACGTGACGCCAACGCTTCTGTGCACAACGCTTGCACATGATACTTTCGGTGTCGTGCTTCCAGAATAGATGTTTTGTTATGTCCGCCTTGTTGCGATACGCAATGCCGCAGCGATAGCACAAGTGGTGCAACTTGTGCTTCCACACGTGGGAAGACAGACGACTCTGCTCGCGGCAATCCTCCAAGCAGATATCACAAGTGAAATGAATCTTACGCAAATGAACCATCAGTCGAAACGGCGATGGTATATTGTCCATATCACAGAGGCAACATCTGAATTTAACATCAAATACAGACGTTTTATTCGGTGCTCCCGGGCAGATGTGACAAAGTATCTCACTGAAGCTGAAAAAATTCGCACGACACATAAAACACAGGATGGCTGTCTTGAGGTGCATTTTGCGATTGTGCAAGTACAACTCCTTGTGCGTCGACGCGACGAAACGACACTGAAAGCATTCAAAAATGCGCTCGTTAAATTGGTGCGTATAGGCGTGCTCACCCATGGTACAGTAACTTGACGAATTCAAGTATTCCTGTTCGAGTGCTGGTAGAAAACTCTTTAGTTTCGCAACAATTGTCTCGGACTTTAGTTCCTCTGCGGTTATGCTGTCCACGGTGGCCGTGAAACGATGTTGGGCAATCATGTGCAGCACCAAGCTCTGGCCATTGACTGCAATACGTCGTGCATGATTGCAGTATAAACACAGCGGGTACACAGTTTTCAGACATATACGAACAAAGTCAACAATGTCGAATTTTTCCAGCGGCCGATCTAGTTGTAAATCAACGGCTAGTGTGTCTTCATTGGCAACCTCAATGCCATCGGCGGGCAACGTTGGCACATCATTATGATCGTTTTGATCGCACACATCTATTTCTTGATCTTCTTCTTTCTTTGTCGACTCAAGATCTGCAGATGGGACTTCTCCAGCATCTACTTGCTGTTGACCAGCATTGTCCTCAGTCTCTTCCAATGCGTTTTCTTTGTTTTCTGTCGAAGTATCATTTTGATCACTCTCATTGCATGTTGGTGATACAGCACCAACATTCGATTCGACAGTTTCCCCGTCTGGTGCATCCAATTTATCGCTTGATGTGGTTGATGCATTTCTAAAAGACAAAAATTAATACGAAAATCACAACAAAAAAAAAAAAAATACAAATTTCTGTACTAACCCATCAACAGTGCTATGTGTGTTTGGTGTAATAGCTTCATCAATATCCATGGCATCACTGCCGATTGTATCACGCCGTTCCATGGGTGCCAAGGGTTCATGTCTTTGCGGCAATTCGTTTTTCATTTCATCCACTCTATTTTGTAATGAATCGACCACTGCAGGCTCTCTCGAAGTAAACCAACTCTTATTCGGCGATGCCGGTGGTGTGGGTGTCCAATTACGTTCGACAGAACTGCGTTTTTCTTGCACACTGGACGGCAGGACTAATGATGGAGGCGGCCGCTGTTGTATTTGCAGCTTAGGCGTGTGCAGGGTCTCCTTTGTACGTTGTATATCCATTTTAGTACGTTCAATCTCCTGCAATATGCGCTCCAAATTGGAATTCGACTCATCGAAAGAGTCCTCTTCATCAGCGCGTACAATGTCCATACGTTTTCCATAATCAGCATTGAATTGGTAATGTGATGACGCGGTTATACCAGCACTTGATTGTTCTGCAGTGTCATTATTGTCGTTAAAAGTCGACTCTTCATACGTACTATTTTCTGTTGTGCTCCTATTTGATGTCCACTCTTCTTCTGCCTCTTCGGCGTCCGCTCCTGGTTCACCTTCGTCATCTTCTTCACTATCAGTTGAACTAATTGCTGCATCTACTGATTTCTGATATTCTTTCGGTACACGCAACTTGAATTTAGGTACAACTAATTTCGGTTGACGATAATCATTTTGTAAAATTGATTCACGGGACTGCTGTTCGAGGCGTTCGCGTTCATCCAATTCTTTGAAGGGATTCACTATGGCCGTACCATGTGTAATTGTACATGATTCATCAATCACCATATTGCTACTGCTATTACTGTCTTCATTAGGTTGTAGCAGCAGCGTTGGCTTTGCGAAGGAAGCCTCCGTTGCGAACGCCGAATCATTATTATCACAGTGAGAATATGCTGGTGGTGGTGGTGGTATTGCAGATGATTGATGAAACGCATCATTTTGAGAACTAGTGGGAAATGAAAAAAATAAATATTTATTTAATTTTAACTTAAATTAAAATCAAAGCAATCAAAGACTATTTCTTATAAATATACATATAATTATTTCTGACTTCCATTTTTTTTTTATTCAGAAAAAAGAAATACAATAATCTCTATTCTCAATCCTTGCAAAATAAATGGAAAGACTCAGAAAAGACTCTTTTTTGACTCATATTTAGGAGTGTTTTGCTCATATTTGAGCTTACATTAGTCTTATTGAGCGTTTTTTTTTCTTTTCCCACTGAACACTCTTTTTGAGTTCTAATTATGAGTGATAAGAGTTTTTAATATTAGTCTTACTCTTATTCTGGATAATTTATGAGCCTTTTTGGACTCATTTATGACTCTAAAAGCATCTATTTATTAAACGTTTTACTACTCTTTTCTAAGTGATTTATGCGCCTTGTATTTGTATAAATATACACATAATTATTTCTAATTTTTATATTTTTTTACTCAGCAAAAAGAAATAAAATGATCATTATTTTCAATACTTGCAAAATAAACCGAAAGACTCAGAAAAATACGTTTTATGTGTGGAGTGTTTTGCTCATATTTGAGCTTACATTAGTCTAAATGAGCAGTCTTACTCTTCTTCTGGGTGATCTATGAGTCTTTTTGGACTCAATTTTGACTCTCAGTGCATATTCAACGTATTACTACTCTTTTCTGAGTTATTTATGAGCCTTTTTGAACTCTTTTATGAGATTTAAATTAAATCGTATAGAAATAAGAACATTGTGTGAGAATTATTTCTGAAATAAATGAGTCTTTTTAGAGTCAAATATACTGAGCGCTCAAAATACCGTATGGGCATAAGAACATATGAATATTTACTGAAAAGCATGAAAATTATGATTCTTTGTAGTCATTTATCTGGGAACTCAGAATATCTGGTTTGTTGGGTGGAATATGCTAGTAAAATCGACCTCTATGCATTTGTGAGTGTGCCATTTAAAGGCTCCGAAGTGTATTAAACTCTGGTCAGCATTAACATCACATAGCAACCAATGGTAAATAATAAAAATTATATGTTTTTATTTCAATGTTATGATTTTACTGCATGCACTGTGGGTATCATAGTAACCAACGGTGGATAATAGAAATATATAGGTTTATTTTTCTTCGCGAAATGTGTACAGTTCAATGACTTTTGTAATAAGAATCATGCAGAGAAATATGTAAATTTCAGTACTTTGTATGATTCATTTTGAGCATATTGCTTCCCTTAGGTTAGGTTAGTTTATGTGGCTGCCCTCTCTCTGTGAGGACACACTTAGGCCAGAAATGCACACTGTGATTCCACCGAGCTTCTCTTCCAATACTGTTGTACGTGTTAAAATTTGGACAGCATTAGAAGGGACCTACTTATATTAGCCGGTTCTGAACGCCAGAACCCTTGTGACATCACTTTAACTTAGTTTTTCCACAGAGCTCTTTTAAGAAGCATTTTTGGCAAATTCCTACTACCGAAAAAGTTGCCCATCCTTGTCGACAGGTGGGTACCTTTCGAGAGAAAAATCTTTTCGATATTGAATTTTGTTATGCTTGAGCCGGGAATTGAACCCACGACCTACATATCAGAAGGCCAACGCACTAACCACTGAGCTACGGCACCCACGATTGCTTCCCTTGGATTGAAATATTTGAATTTATCATTATTGTACCGCCCCACCTGTATCAGATTTATGCATTTCATGTAAATATACCTTTGTGTTGTTGTATTGTCTGTTCCTGCCGCAGCCCTTCCCCTGGGTGATGATAATAAGGACGAATTTGATGTGGGCGCTGGCAAAGCAACTTTTGATTTAGCCCTTCTCTTCACCTTTGGCGAACGTTTGGCATCCAAGTGAGCTTGACAAGGATTCGTATGACGTCCCTTCTGGCCGCACAATTTACATGGCTTTATGTACTCTAAGCAAACGTGATCCGAAAATGGTTCATTCTCCAGAAAGACATGCTCACACGTACAACACATAAGAAATCGAGTCTCAGATGGATATCCACCATTGACCACCAATATACTCTGGCGTAATAGATCTTCTGTATTGAAGTGATTCTGTTCTAAATCATGTTTAATCTCCAGGTGCAATGATAACTTTTCGGCAGTCGGATAGAAGCGTATGCAATAGAGACACATATGACGATTATGTTTTTCTCGAATATGCAAAAAGAGATTCCAATTCTCATGATATGTACCACAGCTGGAGCATTTGTAATAGCGTTTTTTCTGTGTGGTTGTCGCAACGGCTGATGCTGCTGCTGGTGGTGGTGGTGGTGGTTGTTTAAACACTGGTGGTGGTACCGTTGATACTGATGTTGGCACTTCAGCCATTGTTGACGTTGTTGTTGTAGGCATAATAACCGCCGAATTACTGGACATCAGCCAATTCATATTGGTGAGACAACTTCTTTGATGTTCAGTTAAGGCGGCAAACGAATCAAAACGGCCCGTTTTACATTTGAAACACAGATATTTTGTAACACCTGTTGGTTTAGGCGCCGGTGATTGTTGGTGTGTAGAACTGATTGGATGCGTGACTGCAGGTGTATTGGATGATTCGTCCGCAATTAAATTTTCTGACGATGCTTCAGTTACTACTGCTTTATCTGGCTGGCTTTGTAAATTCTGTAGCGGTGATGAATTCAATGATGTGAAATGATCTGCAAAGGGTTTCTAAAGAAAAATATTTTGTAAGTTTTGAAACAAATAAAAATAAGTAATCATATGATCAATAATACCACTGGTTCAGCTGAATCGACATGTTCTTCTAGTGGATGAGGATCCACCTGCTCACTTGAATCCTTATTGCCTTCGTACGCTTCAGCGTCATTATCATGTGCATCGGCGGATAGATCGAGATGTGCTTGTTTCTGATATGGTGAATCTGCATATTCACTGGATCTACTGCGTTTTCGCTTCAAAGTGACTGGCACTGACATATCAACGGCGGCCGCTTCAACTACTTCCTCCTCTTCCGCCTCCATTCCTTCCTCCTCTATTTTTTCCAAAGCTACTTCGGAATTTAGCAGCGCCAGAGTATTGCCATCATTTGTTTTTGTCGATGTTGACGGCATATCCAGATCGTCAATGACAAGTTGTTGCGATGACGATGTCGTCATGGAACATGATGACGCAAGTGATGAACAACGACTTGCCTCATCGTCGTTTTCCACCGCCGACACAATTTGTAATGATGATTTCTCCTCCGATTCATCATTAGCAATTTGTGCATTCTCTTTCGATGCACTTTCATCAGCCAGTGTCGCTGCAATCTCTAGCTTTTCATCATCAACATCCTTCTGCGGGTCGTTATCTGCAGCTTCCATTGTTTCTTCGCGTGAATCTATCACAGTTTCGTTGGTATTTTCAGTCTCTTGAATTGACGCTTTATGTTCGCCATTAAGCTTAACCGTTTCTGCAACAGACACTGCCGTTGACAGTGTCGTCGAAGAAGTCAAAGACATATTACACATAGAACTCTCCTCTCCATCCTTTTCATCATGCTCCATGTATTTGTCAACATGGTCGTTTAATTTTAAATTCTGTTTCGCGTCAGCAATTTTATCGCAATTGATTTGTTGAAACTCTCCACGCAGACTATCCTCATTAAGCGAAGCAAATGTATCATTGCTCTCCTCCTCATCTATGTCATCTCGCGGCACCTTATAATCACCAGCATCGTGGCTGCTGTTGCTGATGCTGCTGCTGCTATCATCAACAATATTACATTTGTGCTTCTCACTATCTTCATAGGAGTTTGTCTTCGCTTCACTTAGATTTTCGCATCCCTGCTTAGTTGTTTTTAATTCATTGGAATCTGTCTGATGAAGATTCACATCACCGTCATCGTCATCGTCAATTTTTATCACTTTTTCCTCTTCATGTTCTCTGCATTTATTATCATTCACATTAGAGGGTGAAATATGCCCACTTTCTACACTTGTTTTTGAACTCAACTGAACAACAACGCCTTCAAGCGTGTCTTCATCGCTGATAGTTACTACATCCTTAGTTTTTGCATTACTTATATCTGCTGCTGTATTACAGATTTCCTCTTGCATGACATATTTATTGATATTTTCAATATTTTCTTGTTCCTCATCATCATCATCACTTTTTAATAATTCCTCTTCCTTTTCCAATGTTATATTAAGCTCTGATGTTTTGTTAACGTCCGCTTGCTTGTCGGCTGCTTTGCTTTCTTCATCGTCATCACTTTTAAGCAGTTGCTCCTCATCATCTGAATCATAATCAACCAATGGTCGAGTTTTACTCTCGTGTTCATCGCCTTTTGAGTTGGCATTCCTCTTTAAATTATCTTGCACCACATTATTATAATGATTATGTGGATCTTTAGCAGTTGTTGGTGTTTCACTGGAGCTGTCAACCGTAACATTACTAGTTACATTTATTTGATCACATTTTTCTTCTTCATCAATTGACTTTATGTCATCTGTAATTTGTTTTTCATCATCATCATCTGTATTATTTTCATTATGAGCACTTTTGTCATTTTCCAGCACTGCAGATAATGGCTCATTATTATTATTAACATATGCGTCTGTTGTTGTTGTTGTTGTTGTTATCGTTTCACTCTTTGACTCCGCCAAATTGGATTCGATTTCATTTTTTGTTTGCTCTTGCTCGATGGCTTCCATCATTTCATCCGGTTAATCACTGTTTTTCAATTAGAAAAATGTTGTTTAATTTTGAGTAATTAGCTATTAAATATAATTCAATTACCTAAACATTGCATGAAATCTGTAATTTGCCGTCTGGGTGCAATAAACAACAAACAATCGTGGACAGAAACCTAAAAATAGAGAGAAAGAAAATGTTTTATTGCTTATTTTTTTTAGATAACAAATTTCGTTTTTTTTTTTCCAATATCAATACGATACAGTTATTGCATACAAACACATACACACACACACACGTTCGTTCATATACATAGCGTTTCAATTATATTAGTCATCCAGAAATAAGTTATTTTTTTATATTGTTCAATTATTTACTTATATACATTAGCATAATTCATAAAAATCGACAATTTAAAAGAATAACACAGTACAACATATTTTTTTGAATTCTGAAAGTGCTTCAAATATTGATCAATTTTGCTAATGCCAGCAATATTTAAGCATTTTAGATTTAATTTCAGGCTTTTAAAAAATCTAGAACAGCTGGAAATACTGTGGTATTTCAATTATAGTCACTAAATGTGTTGTACTGTGTAATTGTAACAACAACAACTGTTATCAACTATGTTGCGCACATGTTTGTTTCATTCCAACAACAACAACAACAATATCACACACACGCTCGCAGAAGCAGCAGCTGCAGCAGAGCGCCAAAAACAACAACAATGTAAACAAGTTGAAAAAACAATCAAAATTGCGCCTTTTCTGTTTCCGTCGTCTTCATACAACATAATCATCACACATCATGACAAAAATACATGAAAATTGAAAAATGCAAAAAAAAAAAAACAAATAAAAACAATCACATCACACACATATATTGAAAGAGCAGCGCAAAAGAAAAATAAAATAAAACAATCATTTTAAAAATAAATACAATTATAACTAATGCAATAGCACAAATTACACAAAAACAAATAATATGTTTCCAAACTAACGAGTATTTAATTTTAAAACCAGCACAACACAACACTCACATATTACACACGATATTGGTAATGCCTACAATTATATTTAAATATATTCAGAATATTTATTTTTATGCGTACGTGGGTCACGACGACGATAGCGACACGATGCTATACAATAGCGTTCATAGGACAATAGTAACTGGTTGGCTGAGTGCCTGCTGGACACACTCGTCAAAGTATTCACACGGCTATGGTATGCTTGTTTTTCCTCTTTTTGTACTTTATTTTTTGTTCTTTCTTTCTCTTTGATACCACAAGAAGACAATGGCAAAATTTGTATTTATTATATTGCCTAGCAATATTCTGAATATCCATGCACCAAGAACCAGAAAAAGGCGAAGAACAGGCACAAACGACGACAACAGCACCTTCGACAGACACGTTCAACGTCCGCAACTAGACTGACTGAACGATTGCGCGCGACAGTGAAACTGTCTCGCCCAGCGGAGTCTCAACAGTCGCGCAAAGACGACTACTACAGTAGCCGCAGACACCCCTGAATTTTTTTCTTCATCCAATTTTTGCTTCGTAATATTCTCTGCCGCTGCTACCACTCACTCACTACCTTATTGCTGCGTTGTTTCTGAATATATTTTATACAATAAACTAATTTCACAATATTTCTAGTTTTTACACCATTAGCATATTCCAATAAAAATATTCGTTCAAAAATTCATTATTTTTCTTAATTATCAATATTTGTGACGTACGTTTAAAGAATTTTATAATTTTCTGATTTTTTCTCTTCACTTTATTGTCGGATTGCGTGACGGCGAGCGCGCTATTTGTTGGACGAAGAAGGAAACACACTACCTATTTTTTTTCTTCCGCTTCTCATGCAAATCGAATAAGAACTTTTTCGTTTTTGTATTATCGTTTAACTCTTCACTCCACTTCTATATTTACAACACTGCACAAATATATTGTTTAGATTTTATACTTCTTATAAGTTCACGGTGCACAGCGCGTTCTAAATGCGTTTATTTTTTTATTGAAATTACGCATAAAAGCCAAACAAAAATTCGTGAAACCATTTGCAAGCAGTTCCGCCAACCGTAAGCAATCAAATGTCACTTTAAAAGTTTCGTTTGCTTTTGTGTTCGTTCAATTGGCAGCAGTGTAGCACGCGGTATTAAATGCTTTCGTTCAGTATGAGTTTCCAAAAGGAAATTTGTGTTTTATGAAACTTATGAAACGGAATTTGTCTGAGTTCTCGAGTTTGTTAAAACACAAGTTTGAGTACAGAAACTGAGTGTCAATTAATGCATAAATATTTGTATAGAATTTACGTACATAATTTAAACGTGGCAATATTAATACCAAATTTCTGTGTATAAAAAGAAGACGCACGAAAAAAATGAATTCGTTATCGTATGGAAAAAATTTCCCTGTGGAAACTCGAACGAAGAATGAGAACAACAGTGTACTAATACACAGTGATAGGGAAATTGACAATTTTTTCTTTAGGGTTGCACGACGGCTAATTTTAAAGGTAGAGCAATAAGAGAGTTGTCACGAATGAAGCGGAAGTAAACAAAACAAAAACGAACACATACTAAAAGAAGAAAAAGAAGAAACACGTGTTTGACACAATATGGCCGGCAAGAGAAATATTTTACAATTGATCTACCTTTAAAGTGTTGCTGTGATAAAGAAAGAAAGAAGCAAGCTTTTAACATTGAAATATAGAAATACTAACAATTCCTATTATGTAATATTGGCTAATATGATACTCCCAGTTTTCTCACCAAATTTCTGACATTTACATATTATTTTCACTACTACTTTTTTATTGCACTAAGATAATAGCTAGGGTTTTTTTTTTTTACGTTTACAGGAAATTAAGAATAATACATATTGTAATGAGTATCGATGGTTGGTTATTCATCAACAATTTGTGAATGGCACGAATAATGGCAGAATTGAAACGAATGTCTACAAAAAGAAATAGGAGATAGTTAGAACATGAAAAAAAGAGAGAAGAATCTCGACTACGATAAAGGAAGATTTTGCAGTGTTGTCGCAGAGTATAAATAGCGCCAGTTGTTGACAAATGAAATTAGTGTCAGACAAAAGTTGCAAGTACATTAAAAGAGTTATTGTAAATAGTTGATTGTAAACAGAGTTGATAAAATAAATTGTTGCTGTATATAGTTGTACAAAATAAGTCTTGCAATTTTATTAACAGAATCCAGTGATCGATCAAGGTTAAATCAAATAGAATTAAACGCTCACAAAATAAAAACGTAACAGTATTTTTATTATATTTTTCGCTTTTTCATCAAAACATTTCAATTGGCTCACCATATTTCTTGCAAAATAATCGAAAGAAACTCGAATGTACGAAACTTTGTAATTATTATGAATTAATTTTTTTTTTATAGGAAATAGTTGACCAATTTTAAATGAATCGAAATTCTTCATTGTGATTGGAACTTTATGAAATAAAGCTTTTCAAAGTTCTTAACCATGTATTTTAAAAGTATAAAAAAAGCTTATGTCGAAAGCTAGCACCAATATTTAAAAAGGGTAAACCAAACAGTCCAGTAAAAAGAAATATCAGACTAGTCATTTATATTAAAGTCTGTACAGTTCAATTGGAAGGATATATTGATGGCCAAACATTGACAACTCATAATTGACAATTTTTTTCGAAAGTTGTTGCGTGTAGCCTGTCAAACTGAGCTTGTCATGTTAAATTCCAACACTGCTCCAATATCTACATCTGTCAAATGTGTTTTGAGGTTGTCGTATTTATTATGCCAGATGCCAGAATGGTGAAATTCCTGCCGTATCTGATATTTATTGGGTTCTGGTATTGGCTAAGCCAGTACATATACCATCTTGTGTATATGACCGTAACTGTTAGGGATACGTAATCTTTTTTTTTTTTGGTTAACGTTATCTGAACGTTTTTTTTGTGGTCGCATTCCGGTCTATTCTGCCCCGTTAGGAGTTACCGTCATTTATTGTTTTCGTTTGCATTTGCAAAGTTGGTAATTGATAGTTTGTTTTTTTTGGTAATTGTTAGTTATTAATTTTGTTTTATGAAGAAATATGGCGTAGAGTACTCGTGATGAAAACATACTGACGTTATTGAAAATGGGCATAATAGGACAATTGACACGTTCATATCTTGCAATCAAAAATACTATACTCGAAAGTATACTCCAAGGACACAGGGTATTATAAAAAATAATTTTTTTTTGCTATTGACGTGTCCTATTCCATCATAGGCATAAGGAAATTAGGAATGTTAATAAAATATTATTGAAAAATGTTGCATTAAATGAAAGGTTTTTAGTTAAAAGCATTTTGATGTTCAATACAATTTTCTAGTTGATATTTTCGTCCAATAATTCATTGCATCAATTGTATGTACTACACACGAGTAATAAACATGCAATCACGCAACTTTGATATTCATTTGCAATGGTTTTTGATTCACTTTTAATGTGAACTTTGTTGGGTGAATAACGAAAAAAAAAAAATGTGGTGGTTGTTGCGCTTTTTGTTGAAACTCTTTGTGCCTTTGTGCTTAAATCTGAGTGTTGTCATTTCACAAACTGATTATAAAGTATGCCCTAATAGAAGTTGAATATTACTTGAATATTTGAAATAATATTGTATATGTATACTTTTTCATTACAGTCCTCTGGCCAGTGTATACCCGATATATCATTGGAAGATTGCGAATATAATCATCAGTGTTGTTCTAATATTTGCCATCCTGTATTTAATATATGCATTGTCAATATTAAGGATTAAAATGCCACAATACAATTTATACAAAAGATGTCTACAATTAAATTTAGCTTTATTTGGTTTGTATCAAAGTATGCTCCCACTTCAATTCTTCTTTTGAGTTCGCGACATGTATAAATTGTGACTAAAATAATTTGATATAATAATACATAGATAGTATGTAGATACATGTGTGTGTGTATGTGTAATGCATGGTAAAATATAAAAAAATTAAACAAACAACAACAACAATTTGTTTATTTCAATAACAATTGCGTCCAATAATACGATCCAAATCATTCCAGCTGCACGAGTAATCAATCTGTAGCAGACCCTTTTTGCTCAACCCGAATTTATTCGCATAAATTCCACTGTAGAGCGATGAGGATGGACGTCGTCCAAGAGTGCTGCTCCCACCATAGAAGGACGAATATGATCCACCTCCATACAGAGAGGGTGCAGCATACAGCAGTGAGGCACTTTGTTGTGCTTGTGACAAGCATTCATAACAATCGGATACGCTACAATACGGCAGTGTAGCATACGGATTGCAATAATCATATGTGGGTGGCACGGGAGGAGGGGCGGGAAATTCGAATTTAGGCGTCGGTTTTGATGGTATTACACTGCGTTTACGTGCAAAGCCACCACCATATATACTGCTGCCATAGCAATTTTCATCATCATTTGTTGCTATTGTTGGCATCATCATTGCAGCAATGTCTGGTGTATCAACATCATCAATGGAACTGCTACGCCTCTCTGTCGATGATGATGATGAGAAGCCTATAGGAGAAGACATAGTTAGACATTAGTAAATATCTAAATTTTGTAAAATTATTTCAAAAACTCTATTACACTCACCACCATAACCACTGTAGATATTCTGTTCCATATCAGCTTCTTCGTTTTGCATATGCTCTGCCATATTTGACATATAATCTTCATATTTGTTACGATTGCGACCTTGGCCAGCACCGCCTCCAATATTGTAGATATCATTATAGGTTCGTCGTGGTGGCGCTGGTGCACAACACTCCAAGTCGCAATAGATATGTGAACTGTTGCGTCGACGATTACGTGGCATAGTTGATGCCAAGCGTGACGGTGCACAATATGCACTGCTACGTCGAGATGTTTGTTGCGGCATATAGTAATATTTCGAAGACACTGGCTCACCAGCCGGGCTGGGTGATGATGAAGTCTCATAGTAATCAGGAGTAATGTCATCACTAGTCGGTGTCGATGGTCCAGATTCTAATTTCCTATTTATGGAGAAATTATGCATGAAATATGTATCACTAAAAAATAGTGAAATGCTCTTAAAGAGTGCACATCTTTTACAGGATTCGAAGTCTTAGAGTAAGTCTCTCCAATGTTGGTACACTTTCTTTAAGACACTTTTCATTGCATATATTATATACTCCCTACTCACTTGCGCACATAATCATAATTTTCTAAATCCCATGGATCGACATAACAGCGCTGTGATGCTGATAATGTTGTGCCATAGATGTCCTCTGTATTGTCGATGCTATAATATGGTGATTCACTGACATCAAAGCGTTCCTCATATGGGGCTCGTGGTAATGGTATTTTTGGACCACGTCGTCGTGGTGTTGTTTGACTATGTTCGCGCATATTTCTCTACACCGCACGTGAGCTATAATAGAAAAAAGAAACAAATAAATTTTGTATTAATTAATTTTTTTTTACTTCTTGAAAATTAATCATTTACAACTACACAAATAGTTGAAAACATGTCATTAATTATATGGGTACTTTTAAATTGATATAGATAATATTTAAATTAAGTTGCTGAACAACTTCAAGTTACCAGTTGCAACCACTAATTCACACACATACGTTTGGTCAAGTTATTTGCCATATTTAGAATACTTGTTAAAGAAACTAGTCTAAAACGTTGTCACCCTAATGATTTAATATACTTGCATACATATATACAATACATGACCTTGATGTAAGTAATGTCCAATCAACATTCTCTTCAATAACGACCCTGAATTGAAGATAATAAAAAATCGTATCATTCATTTAAATATTCCAAATAAATAGTATATCCAATGTAAATCATTTCGAAAATCATTAAAACTATTAAAACAAAGTCATAAAATACAATCAAATTTATCAAACTTTGATTGCAAGTCATAAAAAAGTCACAATCCAAATGCATGCACCCCACTGAAGATGTTTGATGACGGAAACCATACGGAAGACACATGTATGTACACATATGTATGTACACATGTGTATGTAATCTTCGTTATGCAAATATCATAGTTTGACCAAATGCTAATCATCATAAAAATCATCACCATAGAAACCTGTGCAATTTGGTTGCAATTTTTATGCAACTTCAATTACTGTTGCTATTGCTTTTGCTGTCATTTTCTTTGTAGTAAGTTGTCGTTGCTGTCAACATTGCCATATGTTAATTATTGCTGTTGTGTAATGTAAATATGCTGTTATCAAAGTAATAGAGTCAATTTATTAATTTAATTATGTGAATTATTAGTGGAAATACTTGATGATGCAAATTGTCAATGAATGATACTTGTTCTACTTGAACTTGAATATTACGTACAGTGATGGAAATGTTTATAAACACAAAAAATATGTTTCTATGAAAATATTAATTTCATATCAAATACGCAACTAGAATTGCTGGAAAAATAAAGTATAATTTCAAAATTCAAATGTTATTGTTAAACATTTATCTCAAAAATTAAACATTTACTGGTGGTTTTCATTTTTTTAAAGCATTTCTAATGTTGCAGATTACATTTTGATTTGAAAAAGGTGATAATTTTTGCTAATTTTGTCTATTTTTTCAAAGAATTGGCAAAAATTTAGCAATGCTTTGTAAAAAGAATGCCGCATATTCGTTACTAGGTCCCTTCGCGTACGTAATAGTTTTTACAAATTATTGCAAATTTTACTATTTCTTACTGGAAATGTATTCGCGTATGCCAAAAACCAGTAAAAGAGGGTAAATTGAGAGAGAGAATGATTTCCTCTCTGTGATAATTCTTGCAAATTTTTACTGGTAATATTTCTACTAGTAGGAATTCGTAACATAGAAAAAACAGCTGTTCTTACAGGAAAGTGTCAGAACTGAAGGAGTTTGAAAATTACTAGCAAATCTTACAAATTGTTCTCATTTTTAGAGAAGATTTTTCGTACACTCTTGAATCGTGTTGATAGGGAAAGTTTACTAGTAAAGTACGCGAACGGACCTATTGTTATACTATACTTTATTCAAAGCCTCTCTATAAAAAAAAAGTATGTTGTTGAATATGGGTTTTCATACTTTCATCCGAGTGTCCAGTGGTTAAGTAAGCGCTCAAGTTGACTTAACTTATTGCTTCAGAAAAGTAGTCATTGCAGAAAGAATAAATTTGTATTTTTTTTTTTCTGCTAGAAAATATGGGGTTGTTTGTAATGTCAAAACAAAGTTGCATTTGGCAGTCTTTGCAAATCGGAATAGAATCTATTTCCTTCTCAAGTTGAACTAGAAAATGAATCAAAAGTAACTTCACAAATAAACTCTTACTTTGCATTACTTTAGCAAATTGTGTATGGAAATTTGTCTCTCCTTAAGAGCTGGACACTAAGCTTTTTATACGAATTTATAAAGTTATCGCACTGAAACTTGTTATGCGGAATTAATTTCACCTCAGAATTAATATATATTAGAAAATAGGAGTAATCGGATGAAAAATACCTTTACCTTCTATACAAAAGTATGTTGTTCAACGTATGTCTTCATAATTTGTGAGCGAAAATATGAAGTTATAGATTTAAAACTCGGTGTGTATGAATATATTTCATAATCAATTGACATATTTAAAAATTGGACCAAATCAAATAAAAATCACTCGTACCTCCCATACAAGTTGATATTTTCGAATGTATATTTTTACACTTTTCGCACGAAAATCTAAAGCAATCGAATTAAAACTATGTGTATAAAATAATATTTATTTAAAAAATATACATTTCTCAATATGGGTTGGAACGGATAAAAATCAAGTCTACATCCCATACAAACTTATGCATTTGAAGCGGTGTTTTCACACTTTTTGCATGAAAATATAAAGTGAACATGCTGAAACTTGGCACATACGATTATGTTTACTAATTGAGAGAGATATACTGAAAAAAGAGCTAAATCGAATGAAAATCACACCTACCTCCCATACAAACTTATGCTATCGAAGGTATATTTTTACGCTTTTCGAACAAAAATATTAAGTTATGAAGCTAAAACTTAGCACATACGATTATATATGCCTAAGAATGAACGAATTCAAAAATGAGTGGAATCGAATAAAAATCACACCTACCTCTCATACAAAAGTATATCCTCGTCTGTACTTTGTGCACGAATATATGAAGTTATAAAATAGAATTGTGTGATTATTTTGATTAAATTGCGAGAATATTTGAAAATAGGCTCTCTCGGATGATAATCACACCTAACACCAGTACAAACTTACATATCTGTTCAGTTGTAGACTGTCTAAACTTCATTATTATCGTTGTTATTTTATTATTTTTTATTTAAATCATTTACTGTAATTCAATGGAAAACTGCTCAAACTAAATATGGAAGCATATGTTTATTTTCACTAATTACTAGCATTATCAATGGGCCTAACTTCAGTTAGCTTAATGCTCAATGTTAAAGTTTACTGCAGCCAATGTCGATAGCATTTACATTTAATGAGAGCATATAATACATATACATACATAAATATGTTTGTAATTATACATATGTCTATTGTTTTAGAACGGAAGTTAATGCTCTAAAAATGTATGCGCTCAATGGTACTTATCGTATATTTGAGTAGTAAATTCTTCAAGGTTAGTATGTAAAGTGCAATTGATTGATGGTACTCCAGGCATACACATTGTGTTGAATGCCAAATCTATGCTAAAGAGTTTCTCAAAAGATCATGCAATAATATCTTCAAATAAGATTTCATAAACGGTGTGAAATATTAAATGACATTTAAAAATCGTGATCCATCATGTCAAATATACATTTCTATGGTTAAATTTATTGTATGTATGCAATAAATAAACGTTTAGTATATTTAAATGTACAACATTAAGATGGTAATAAGGTCATTTATTTTAGCTACGAACATAAACCATTTAAGAGTGCATAATATTCGTAATCATTTAGTAAGAGGTTCAAAATTATTAGTAAATACCTATTTGAAGTAATCAATTTTGCCTAATTATGTAAAACAAAACAAAACAAAACAACAACAATAACAACTAAAAATCAGATGTTTGGATATTTTTGCATTAGCAAAATTTAAGTATGTAGCTATTTAATGATATGTTCGAAGCGTGCAATAACCCCACAACAATGCAATACATAATATGTAGCGTTTATGTAGCATGTATGTAGTTGTAATCTCATTATTAACATCGATTTTATTAAATTAAATAGAGCATGTTTATATATATATTTTACATCGATAATAATTTATGTATGTACTACTTACGAGTACTGGTACACCTTCATCACGCTTGTTTAATTTCAAGTGCATGCAAAGAATGCTTCAAGGCTGTTATAGGCAATGCACCATAACAAAATATCCAACGAAATAAAAAATGCATAAAATATGGTTTTGGGGAGAAAATATTAGTGTCATTTTCTATACAGATGACACTAATAGCCTAAACAGACGACAGCCTTAATTTGCATTAGCAGCCTTAATGCAAATTGTAACTCGTGCATTTATGTGCATCGTGCATTTATGTTTATATTTCAATATGGTCATACTGTAATACTGGTACTGGTATACTGTAATACTGGTACTGCTAATAAGTGAAATTAAATAAATACGGTAAGTGCACAATCTACGAAGATGTGTTATTTTAACAATTTTAAGATAAAAGACCGAATAATAAATTAAAAATGCTTTTTTTTTCAATTAAAATGTGGTTTAGTATCAACAGTGTCCTAAAAAGGACTACTAAAGAAAATTGAGCAATACCTGCATTTAGTAGTAATTAAATTTAATATCAAGCACAAAATATCCGATACTTTTTCCCCAACAAATAGAATCAAATTTCACTTTTGTTCATATTGCATACAATACTTGCTGAACGTGAGTCCATACAACATGTATTTTGTTTCATATTCAGTACGTACATCAGGGCGTCATAGTGGTGGCATTCAAAGATGTTTACTTACAGCTTCACACATGAAACATCGAGATAATTTCTCATGTAACTAAAAATTAATGAAGTGTGTGAGAAAGAATGCAAAAAAAATTAAAAAATGCAACGAATACACACAAATACTTTTGTACAACATCAAACAAAAGATGATTGTAATTATGCATGCAATGTTTCAATGAAAAACGCGAGAAATATGCAACATGGGACACTTGCGTCCAACACCACCCCTAATTAAGTATGAATATTATGAGTATGAATTATTGTATGTTTCAAGAGTTTTTCTTTCGTTTTTTGTTTTTTTTTTTGGAGAAAGCTTATTTTGCATTTATAAAAGTGCCTAGGTAATTTATCATAGAAAATTAAAATGCATGCAAATTACACCAGACATTTACGTCAACAGCAAGCCTATTATTTCTACATAATATTATTGTTGTTGTAATAGTTAGTTTGTTGAACTTTTAAAAAGGAAAAAAATATTTCTAATAATTAACTTAAATATTAACAATATATTAATTATAATAATTATAAATAATGAAATCAAGTTCATTGTCTTAGTGGCGTATGAGTTACTTTAATGATCAAATGTATTTCCTTTTTAAAATTATTATAAATATTTCATATATATTTAAATATGTCCATTATGCTATGTATAATAATTTATATTACAATGTTACAATTAATTGAAAGTAAAGTTATTAAAAATTACAGGAGATTTGAGGCAATTTCATTCAATTTGTATGGGTTGTTTGATTGTCCGTAGATTGGGATGACTTTTTCGTTTTTTTTTTGGAAACTAAAGACTTTATTAAAATATAATTTCAGTGAAGTAAAATAGATATCATTACAAAGTTAGAGTTCTAATTCAACTTTTGTGGAAGAAAATTGTAGAGTTTAATAAAAATTAAAAAAATTGTTTTAGTTAAAATTCGAGGAAATAGGTTCTCTTCACAATTCAAGCTTATAAAAATGTAATATACAATCCATTCGTTCCATCTTTGAAGTTATTCTCATTAGTAAAATTTTGTAATGTGTAAAAAAAATATCAAATCAAAGGTGAAACAGTTGAAAACCTAACTTGAATGTGTATTTTCGTTTTTTTGATTGATTATAGTCGAGTATACATTAGGAAAAGGTTATTACAATATTTATTGAAAAAAAAATAAGTAAATGTGCATATGCACATTAAGATGAGTCAAATATTGAAATGGCTTGGCTCAGCGAACAATATAAAATTTAGACGATAAAGATATTTTCCTATAAAACACTGAATTTTTTAGGGGAATCCCACTAAGAAGTTTAGATATAGGGTAAGTATGTTCAGCAGAAATTTTGAGGGAAAAAAAATTAAGGAAGGTCAGTCATACATTTTACCATTCTAAATGCGATCTTTGTACAGTTATGGGGTTAATAGTCGATTTTCAGAATTTTTTTTTTTTTGGTTATTTTGTATGAGGGTCCGCTAGAGCAATGGAATGGTAAGTATGTTTGGAGGAAATATAGGAAAGGAAAAAATAATGGACGTCAGTCATATATTTTGTGGTTATTTTAATGTTTTTATATGTTTTTTCGGTCATTTTGTATGGGAGTGTTCTTAAAGGGCGGATATAGAGGGTATGTATGTTTGGAAGAAATTTTAAAGGTAAAAAATTAATTATTTAATGTCAATTATTCATTTCATAGTTTTAGGAACGATTCCTATTCAGTTATGGAGATATTTGTCGGTTTCCCGAATTTTTTTTCGGTTATTTTGTATGACAGTCCTATTCAGTTATGGCGATATTTGTCGATTTTCAGATTTTTTTCGGTCATATTTTATGGCAATTCCCCTAAGAATCGGAGATAGAGGGTAAGTATGTTTGAAAGAAATATTGAGAGGTTGGTCCTCCAGTTTACCCCTCTAAGGGCGATGGGTTTGTCGAAAAGAAAAAAGTATGCGGTTAGAAATCAGAAATTTCTTTATGTTTTCTCGGGAAAAAAATGCTTGCTATGATTCAAAGTTTATGTTTTCTACTAAGCCGTGGTCAGCATTTTACTTCACATAATTTAACCCACCTTAATGCACATACATAGATTACATTACACCTCGTAGCAGCTCTTCTGCTTGAAATTGAAACATGAACGGTTGGTCTTCTGATATTTTCTTATTATTTATTTTGTAATTTTTTATTGATTTACCAACTCATTATATAATAGTTGTTAATAATACTGAACCTTCTGTTTATTTTTTTTATTTATTTATATTTTCCATTAAAATCAAGTTGATTTCTTTTATTTATTTACAAGACAAATATGATATACGATAGTGCGTGTATATACTTATTTACTAAAATATTAGTTGAATTTTTGCCTTGAAGCTTGTTTGCACGTTCGATGATTGATCGATGAATACATAATTAATTAATGATCAAGCCATTTACATATACCATACTAATTTCAATTTGTATAAAATTGGAATATCTACCAAAATAATAAACAGAAAATAATATTTTCATACATATATGGGAGAATGCAATAAATAACGGTCAAATTTAATATAAAATGAAAAGTGGTAATTACTGCTACTGTACTGCTATCAATACAATAAATTACTGCATTGATTTCATTAAAAATCATTTTTACATATGGCAACTCTAACGAATAATTATTTTTCTTTAATAGCTCTATATCCTGCAAAAGATGAATCAAACGTATTGTAGGAAAAATACGCGACGCTTATAAATCAAAATAAACACCAGAATAAGATCCCTTGATCCCAAAACCTCTACAAATGAGTGCTTTGAGGGAAAAAAAGGCATTAAAAGCCATTTTAATGTAGCACTCATTATTATATCTTAAATATTAGTGAAAAATACATATGTATTTTTTAAATTCTTTGAACTCAAAATTGAGTACCAAGCTATGTATTTCTTTGACAAAGCTGCTTAAAATAATCTATAGAATATCGTTAGGTCTTTAGATTTGACATACATATATACTATATAGTGATTTATTAAATCTAAAATATATTTCAAATGAAAACAGTGAATAGTAAAACAAATTCTCACAAGAATTACCTCAATAAATTCTCACACGAAATAAAATGTGAATATGTTTAAGGTTAACTGTATTATTACTTATATGCATACGAATATGAACTATGAGAATGAGTGCGATTTTTTTTTTTTATTATTTTTTTATTTTTTGAATTGTATTTTAAATACGAGCATCTTAATTAGTGTATTCACAGTAGCTGCAACACGATACAGGAAATAAAATAAAATAAAAAAAATGTGTATAAAATAATTCCCAGAGTACTGCATAGATAAAATTATAATTTTTATACATATAATAATTAACTTTTCAGTGATAAACCAAGAAAATATTTCTTTGAAGACCAAAGTGAGAAATATGACTAGGTAAAAATAAATACGCTATCACACCTTCCGTGTGAATATTCGACTCTCAGACGTCGTAGAATTACTCACTTAGCCAACATTTTTCAAATAAAACTTTAATGAAGCGGTGCAATGTCAAATAGAGAAACTACTATGCTTCTTTCAAATCTTGGGATACTTTGTGGTATAACTGGGATATTCTTAGTGGCACCCAAATAGTCCTTAACTAGCTTAAGCTGACTCAACCGAATGATGTTTTTTGTGATTTGATAAGTTTTCAACAAAATGTTTTTAGTCATTTAAATCTTGAGATTTTAGTCAATGAAATCTTTCACAAAAATTTCGTTTGAAAATAATTACTGTCAAAAGAATTGCCAACGGAGCTCTTATCTCATCAAAATCCAAAATAGGACGTCGATC
This sequence comes from Megamerina dolium, assembly GCA_963854835.1. NCBI lineage: Eukaryota > Metazoa > Arthropoda > Insecta > Diptera > Megamerinidae > Megamerina > Megamerina dolium. The sequence goes on from OY978525.1 coordinate 2,866,935, forward strand.
TTGAGAAAGTTCTAACTGTCAAAGGGCTGCAACTGCAAGAAGCTTCAAATAAATTGTAGTCAGATAGAAAAAAATTAATTTATTGATGAATAATAATAAATAATAATTTGCTGATGAATAAAATTTACAATTACAATTACAAACGTACTTTGACAATTGAAAAATCGTTCCGAAATATGTTAGACTTCGAAAAATCCTTCTTTGGTCGAGTTTCACTATTATGAAAGGTTAAACGAGTATATGGCATAAACTGACTGTGATTTAAAGGTATGTATGATAATAGAAATATGCATGATCAACTGTCAACGCCACACGCCCACATGGAGCAAATGAAAATACTAACTAAATTTTTAACCCATTATAACTCACTTAATAGTCCATCTAGGAGAATAATATTAGGCATTTAGAATAAGATTAAAGTGCGTAAAAAATTTGTAAGATATCATCGAGCTACGCCCACAATTTGTTGTAGCTCCCATAGAAAGTTAGAAATTAAAAACAAAACTAAACTTCTATAACTTTCCCCTAGAATAAATATTAAATGAAATACAAGGTGCAATAAATATGTATTAAGACAGCCTCTAGAAAACACAATTAAAACACGATATCTGCTAATTTTTCGGTATATTTTTTCGAAATATTCTCCTCCTGATTCAATACACTTGTTACATCGATTTAATAGTGATTCAAACGCGTGTTCCAGCTCATTTTTCGGAATTGCCTCCAGTGCCCTCGTCGAAGCCCGTTGTATGGTCTGAATGTCATCAAAAAAGCATCCTTTCAACTTCAATTTCAGTTTTGGGAACAAAAAGAAGTCGCACGGTGACAAATCAGGTGAATACGGCGAGTGATTCAACACACAGACCAGATTCCGAGCCAAAAATTTACGAACAATGAGCGTTGTGTGTTAAATTTCATGTTAAAATTTCAACATCAAACGAACACGTGTTTTGTAAAATGAATGTCAATAAGCATTAAATGTCAACCGAATACCATGAAATTTTGACAGTTAGTAGAGAAAGGTTGAAGCTTCAAAACGCATGTATTCACACATAGATGGCGCGCTTGGTTGCTGAGATATGGTTCGAGTCTTAATACATATTTGTCCCTCCTTGTATGGTCGTTTCTAAGGATGGACATCTACAGATTATAAATCAATCGAGAGGATCGACTGTTGATTTAATTGTAGTTTTATAATTTTTGTGAAATATTTTACAACAAATTTCACTATTTTTTTTTCTTTTTGCCAATATTTTATTGCATTATCTCCTAATATTGTGACATCAAATTTATTGAAATTGTTTTACATCCATGGGATGCATCATAGTGCAGTGGATCTTAAACAATGATATTGCATTGCATCAAATTACAGAAGAAATGGTGAAAATTTATATTTTATCCATTGTGATTCATTCTTATATAATCTATAAGAAACAAGTTCAGAAGCAAACAAATTATGTTAGAAATAAGATATTGGGATATTGTTGGCTGATGAACTTCACTTATAGTTTCACTATAGTCTATATTATTATGTGATCAAATTGAAAAAAAAAAAAGGTTTTTGAACTCAACCTTCGTTACATCATTTCGACTAAAGAAATGAGATAATCGATGCGCATTTTTACTCAATCTTAAACACATTTTTTCTGACCTATGTAATAGCAAAACAAAAATATTTTTGTTTGTTTCTACATATAACTAAAAGCAATAAAAAAATAAGCGAAAAACAAGAGAAAGGGAGAGCAAAAATACAAAAACACAAAAATTGAAAATAAAACAAAAAGAAAGTGGTATTATAATAATGAACACACCCATACACATATACGCGCCAATGACCAAATTTAAAGGGTAAAAATATCTAAAGACTTCCCGTAAACCAATTTGTTAGCATAACATACATATTTACATATTATTTACTTAACTGTGGGTACGAGTAGGTGTTGTTCATTCATACCATTAATGAGACTCTCGTGTACCGGTACTTGTACTAATTTGTACTGTTGTTTGGTGGGAAAAATCATATTACAATATTTGGCCGACTTCTGTCTAGCCTTGTCTTGTCGCGACCCTCTGTTTTACGTTGTTGAAGATCGCTGCCGTTATTTTACGATTGTATGAATTACATAATTCTAAAAATTGGTTAATCTATTTAACTGTCTGCGGTCTTGATGATTTTCATTGGCTTAAATTAGTGGCTTGTAATGAGATATTTTTTTTTTTATTTTACTTTTTTTTGACATAGTTTTGTAGCATAAACTTTTTATTCGTTTCAGAGTTTGACTTTTATTGACTCTAAACAAATACATGCACATATATTTTAGGTTTATTTAATTTTCGAAATTTGTTAGTTTTAGTGATATTTAATATTAATTATTCGAGTAAGTATAAATATACCATATATATATAAATATAAAAATTAATCATATAATTCATTGCTATTGCTATATGAATACACAATATTGTAATAATAACAATAACAACAATAACAACAATAATAATAATAATAGGTGTAAAATTTGTGGTAACAAGATGAAACTTAAACCAAATGCACAAACAGATATGCTTCCAATTAATGCAACCAAACAATGAATTAAGTGAAACCGGTGTTACCAATTTTTAATTGAAATTTGATTTCGTTGTTGTTTCCCTTCCTTCCTCGTATATATGAATAGTACAGTTATTGTTGACATTGATTCTATGTTTAAACATCATATACCATATTTATATTTGCAAACAATAATAAAATCGGTGTTGAAAAAATTAGTTCACAGAAGAAAAACAAAACAAAACAAAACAGAACAGAAAAAAATAAAAAACAATACAACAAAACAATAAATTGCAAACAAATTTGGTACACGAATTGTAACTATGTACATATAACAATAGTAGTAAGTATAATAATATAGTTACATAGTTTGAAATACTATGTTAGTTGATACCATAATAATGTTGCCATAAAAAAATAAATATTCATATAATCTGCATAGGAGTAAAATGTAAAATATATGAAAATAAAAAAATGAATGGAGGAAGCAGGTCTATTTAATTTTTATATTTTTTTGATTGTTATTATTATGATTATTTTTATATACTTAGGCATATGTATAACTGTAATCAAACGGAAAAATAATTATAGTAAAACTTGTAACAATAAAGAATTTACACTGTGTTAGTAGCATACTTACAATCGAAATGTTACATGACGACTTGCAAGGCATACATTTTATTTTATTTAATTTTTTTTTTTTTTTTGTATAATTACAAAGTGAATGTTCCAATAAAATATCTACAAGTGAAGTGATTTAATTATTTACCACATAGTCCTAAACTATTGCAACTATTTATTTATACAAATGTGCATCATTCTCTCTGCACACATATTTTGGAATAGTACTCTATTGACCTCTCACTCTTGCAAGACCGAAATGCAATACAACACTAAGTTAATCAAATTGTTGAAAAGAGCAAACATAGTTAGGAGATGACAAAACTGACAGATTATGGTACGTAACACAATTTTTATAACCTAAATCATTGAAAAACAAAAAATTTTGATAATTTGAAAAATTTCCCCAAGAAAGCAAAAATATGATTTTAAAATTTTCTAATACAAGCATCAATTTTGTATGGGAGTCTCTTCAAAAAGGTGAGATAGGGGATGAATATGACCGCTCTAATGGGATTTCCTGGGGTATTTGCCGAAAATCAGATATTTCTTGAGTGCATTTTGTATGGAAGCTTCCTTAAGAGGTGTAAATAAAGAGTAAGTATCTTTGAAGAAGAAATTAATGGGACTTGTTAATACACTTCATTGCTCTCGGTGTGACTCCGAGGCAATTAAGGGGTGGTATGTCGATTTTCAGGTGTTCTTGTAGGGTGGCTCCTCTTAAGGCTATTTTTACAGTAGCAAGTTAATTCATAGAATAGAATTAACTCACAGTTTTCAGTGGCAAAACGGTTAGTTAACTCTATTCTATGAGCAAGTTAACTAACTTCCTACCGTGGAAATGGCCCTAAGAGGTGGATGTAAGTGATTAATTTGTTCTGAAGAAATGTTGGCGGTGAAAAATTAATGCGGGTCGCTTATATATTTCACCATTCTAGGAATGATTTCTGAGAATCTATGTCGATTTTTGGATGTTTTTACGTTCGTTTTGTAGGGGGGTGGGGGGTTTCCATATAGGATCGAGATAGAGAGTAAGTATGCTAAGAGATAATGCTGGGGAAGAAAAATTAACTACGATTGGTCATACAACTCACCACTTTAAATTCGATTCTTGGGCAGCTATGTCGATTTTTAAGTATTTTTACGTCAATTTTATATGGGAGCATCCATATGGCGTGGATTTAGGGAGTAAGTATGTTTGGAGAAAATATTGAGCAGTAAAAATTTAGGGGGTTCAGTTATATATTTTACTATACTAGCGGCCGTAGCTCAGTGGTTAGTGTGTTCGCCTTCTGATCTGTAGGTCGGTGGTTCAATCCCCGGCTGATGCATAACAAATTTAATATCGATAAGATTTTTCTTTGGAACGGTACCCACCTGTCGGCAAGCAATTGGCAATTCTTCCGACAGTAATAACTTGCCATGAAAAAGCTTCTTAAAGAACTCTGTGACAAAGCTCAGAAAAAGTGATGTCACAAGTGTTCTGCCGTTCGGAACCGGCTAAAATAAGTAGATCCCTTCTAATATTGTCCAAAATTTAAGACGCACAACAGTAATGGAAGAGAAGCTCGGCCAATGAGCCCTTTGGGGCTTTATGTGCCACATATTTATTTTATTTTTATACTAGCGGCAATTCCATGGAAGCTTTTTAGATTTGTAAGGGTTTTTACGTCAAATTTATATAGAAGTCCCCTTATAGAATGCAGATACGGAGTGAGTATATTGGGAACAAATATTGAAGAGGAAAACTTCATAGGGCTTGGTCCACTTGCGAAAAATTTCCATGAAATAGTTTCTAAAAGAGCTCAGAGCTAAAAAAACATTGATGTCCCAGAAGAGTTTTAACATTTGAAGTCGGTTAATATTTATAAATGGCTTTCTACTAGTATTGCAGAGTGGATTCTTTGTAGTATGTACTACTATTTGGAGTCGATTAATGTAAACAGGTTCCTTCAAACATTGTCCAACTTTAACATACACAACAAAATTGTAAAAAAAACTTTTGAACCTCTTGCATCAACACTTTTCTTCTTTTTTCTTACAACCTTTAAAGTTACTGAGGGAATTTAAGGGTTAAACAGTGAACTTTAATGCAATGTCTACTAAATGTATTAGATAATACTTAATTAATTTATATAAAAATAATTAAAATGCTTTTAAAACGCATCAAGAGAAATAATAATTAAGAAAATGAAAATGTAATAATCAAATAATAAAAAAATCTCCTTACAGTCGGCTGGGGCCGACCAAACTATACCCTGCATATGTAGATTTATATATAAAAAGTTTACTCGAATATCCAACTTTTCTTTTATTTCCACTTTTCGAGAAACAATTTTTGCATATACTACTAATTTACACCCGAAATATGGTTGACTTTGACGAAGTAAAAGGATTTTAAGATAATTCCGAGGCTTAGTATGGGAGCTATATAAAAAGTGGGCGTGGCTTACCACTTTCTAGTAAATCCAATTAATTTTTCAATGTTAATCCACACCTTAAATTTGGTGTCCTACGTTGAATAGTTTCTAAGTTATGGTGGTTAACATTTTTGTTTAATTTCCTCAACTTTGTATGGGAGCCCCAATAAGAAGTGGGCGTGGTACGCTGATTTTTCGCCAGATTATTTCCGACTACGATATTAATTTAAGTGTCAATTATGGTTATTGTAGACATAAGATTGCCTAAGTTACAGCTGTTTCAATTTAAAATTTGTATGGGGGCTACGATAAACACTGGGCGTGGTGCGCCCATTTTCTGTGAGCCTAGTTGCTCGTACAATACTAATCCATACCCTAAGTCTCGTTGTCCTAGGCTAAATGGTTTGTAAGCTATGGAGCTTAAAATTTTAGTTTAATTCACTCGACTTTGTATGGGAGACCCATGAAGGAGTGGGCGTGGCACACTGATTTTCTGCCAGATTTTTGCCGACTACGATATTAATTTAAGTGTCAATTATGGTTATTCTAGACAGAAGATTGCCGAAGTTACAGCTGTTTCAATTTAAAATTTGTATGGGGGCTACGATAAACAGTGGGCGTGGTGCGCCCATTTTCTGTGAGCCTAGTTGCTCGTACAATACTAATCCACACCTTAAATCTCGTTATTCTACGCTGAATAGTTTGCAAGTTATAACCGGTAACATTTTTTTTAATTTCCGCAACTTTGTATGGGAGATCCAAAAAGGAGTGGGCGTGGCACATTGATTTTCTGCCATATTATTTCCGACTACCGTGTTAATCTAAGTGTCAATTATGGTTATTCTAGACAGAAGATTGTAGAAGTTACAGCAGTTTCAATTTAAAAGAAGTACAGGCACTTTGTATGGGAGCTACGCTAGAAAGTAGGCGTGGCTCATCCACTTTTGGTGAGGTTATATAGTAGTATAATATAACTCTATGTGCAAAATATTGTTGTCCCAAGTGGTATATTGTGTGAGTTATAGCAAGTTAAAGATTTTGAAAATTTCGAGGTTAGTCGCTTTGAATGCTTGGTGTGGGCGTGGTTATTGACCGATCATGCCCAATATCAATCCCCTCCGTACCCTTGGATCATAGATTACTTATGCCAAATTTCATCGAAATAGCTCAATATTTACTCAAGTTATCGTGCGAACCAGCCAGGTGACAGACAGACGGACGGACGGACGGACGGACGGACGGACGGACGGACGGACGGACATCGTTAAATCGAAAATTTAATCGACGCTGATCACGAATATATATCCATGTCTATATCTCCGGAGATTCCTTCAAGTGGACACAAACATCTGACCGAAATGAATATACCATGCATATTGCATTATGCAGGGTATAAAAATGTATGTTTATTAAAAGTACTCTAAAATGCTCTTTTACATACTTTCGCTTTTAATAGCTAATTTTTGTTGTTGTAACATGCTTTATATTATATAAAATTAAGTAATATTAACATATTAACATATATTAACACGGTGAATCAATTGAATATAATGAAATAAGTCACAAAACCCTTTCAAATTGAACATCTTTTCATGCTCGCTCCCAAATGAACTGTCAAAAATGATAAATATTCAGTTTTTTAGTTCAATTTTTCAACAGCAAAATCATTTCCACTTATACAACGCAAGATACAGATTACTAAAGCCATCTATTGGACAAATAATGGATTACTTTTTACTACACCATATATTATTAATATTTCTTATCTATTTTTTTAATCGTATCTTTTAATTCTTCTTATTATTTTTTTTCCTTCCATCATGAATGATTAGAATTTCAACTAGCGCCAATATCGATTGTAGTATTTTCATTTAATCACGGAAATAAGACACCAAAAAACTCGTTTATGAAAAGTAAAAGCAATCAATAATAATAAGATGAGTAGTCTTTATTTTAAATAGTACATATATAATATAGTTAGTTAATACACCCACTGAAGTGCACTAATAAAAATCCATGTATGCAACAGTTGTATTCTAAATTTGGTTTGAGTGTCGTAGAAGATCACAAAAAAATAAAAAAAATTAGTTAAAATTAGGTAAAATGCTTAGAATCATTCAAATGCTACGAGTATTTATAAAAAGATGAGTGGGAGGTTAGTTTGTCTGCTCAGTAGTATGTACATACGATACACGTGGATTTACAAACATATGAATACGAATACTTATGATGAGCAACAGATTTGGTAAATATTCAATGTCAATTTCATATGCTCATTTAATATGATTTGTGTGTGCATGTAGGTATGTGTATTTATATATTTCTGATGAATCTAAATTAAATTAGAATTTGATTTCATTTTGACAGTGCTAACATACTTCGCAAAGCATAAGTATTTATGTTGACATTCTTAAAACGTTTCTAGTTTGAATTTTTATTTGGCATTTGACAATGTGAATAAGGAAATAGAAAACGTAAATTCCATACATACGTACGTGATGCCCTCTTTAGCTTGTAAGCAAATATTTACTCCAATATTGGTCAATATTATTTAGGTGTAGGGGCTAAATAAATGAATACTTGATTAACATCCAACACAGAGTTGTCATCATTTAAATTATTAGAATGTAAAGAAATTCTTCAAAATAATTTTTAATATTAGAATATTAATACTCGCAATCTCTTTATGTACTCATTGGCAGCAAAACATTCAAAATGAATTTTGTATATGTGTCTGTGACGCATTCTCATGTGATTATCAAGTCTTTATAATTTCTTATTTTTGCGTTTATTTGTTATTATTATCATATATTATTATTGTTGTATGATTTCTTAACTAATTTACATAAAAATAAACAAAATGTTTTTGAAAGGTACAAGTATAAATAAACAACAACAAAAAAATATAACAAAACAAAATTCAAATCACATAAATTACATAGGTTGATTACCTACTATTAAGCATGATGAAGAGAATTCCATAAATATACAAAATAATAGGGATGAGTTAATATAAAAAATATGCTAGAATTTGTGAATATAAGGGTTACGAGGTTTGGAGGGCCAACATTCAAGATGATTGGATTATAAATAATATTTTGATTTAAAGTTTTTGAAGAAGCTTTGTTCGGTTTTTTTCTTCAGAATTTCTTTTGCTAAATATTTGCAAAAAAAAAAAAAAAATATGTACAGTATTGAAAGATATTTGCTTATTTAAGTTAATTTCAATTGACAAATTTATAGAGACATCATTTTTGCTGTGTTTCAACGAACTCTGTGACAAGTAGGCGGTTGTATGGTAAATTTTTAATCACAGAGGAATAAATATTTGCTTGCTAACGAGTAGTTCTAGTGTGAAAGAATAAAATTTAGTATTTTGAAAAAAAAAAAAAAAATTATTGTTGGGAATCGAACAGGCGCACAAAGGAGTATATCATACAGAATTTGATGAAAAATAATCAAAATGGAGTTAGGCAGTTGAAATTTTTGAACATTTATATATTTTTTTGATGAAAATATATGAAATTTGTGAATAGAAGAAAAATCCACACGTTGACATGCCTACCTTCCATATAAAAAATGTGACGTAACAAGGCATTTCATATAAAAATTCATCATAAATAATCAAAATGAAGTTAGAGAGTTGATTTTGAACACATTTTTATGTAAGTTTAGTTAAAATAGATGAAATTTGTCAATATGAGCAAGATCCGATCATAGATACACGTACCTTCCATACAAAAATATGGCGTGGATTCAAATTTTACCCATAAATATTAAAAAAACTGGAATATTGTTGAAATTTCACACATATTTTCTATCTTTTTGGTGAAAATATATGAAATTTGTGAATATGAGTAAGATCGACCAACGAAAACACCAACTGGCCATATAAAAACGAACGTGAACCAGATTATTCTCTAATATTTATTCAATGTGATTAATATGAGATATCAATTTGAATTACTTGAGGCATGCTTTTTTCAAAAATGTTAAAATATTTTGCAATATTTAATGTAGTTTTTGAGTTATATGACAAAATTTTTGCATATGAGTAAGGTCCGTCTATGAAAACGCTTACTGCCCATACAAAAACGAGCGTGGACTATATCATTCTCTAAAATTTTTACAATGTGATTAATATGAGATATCAATTTCCATTACTTTAGGCAGGCTTATTTCAAAAATGTTAAATATTTTGCAATATCTAATGTAGTTTTTGAGATATAAGACAAAATAGCGAAAATTATGATTTTTGATTTGAAGAAAATAAATTCAAAGGCCAAAATTCAGGTGCTTTATTTTGTCAGATGTTGGCAATTATGCAAGAGAGATTTGTTTGTTGCTTTCTTAATTCCATATAAGTACAGTATACAGAGAAAATGGATATCTCTAATTGGACACTGTGGTAGTTTTTGAAAGAAAAAATACACAAATTTACAATTTACAGGCTGCTGAAATTTAAAATAAATAAAATTTAAGCGTATGAATAAGATTTGACCACGAGCACGCCTACTTCCCTTAGAAAATAACGCTCGTGATTGAAGTGATTCCCTCAAATTTAATCGATTTAAGTAATGTGGGGTATCAATTTGCACTAATTTGAATACACTACATTTATAAATGTTAAACATTTTGCAATATTTTTTGTAATTTTAAAGTTATACAACATAAAATAGCAAAACTATGATTTCTGATTTGAAGAAACGTACCTTCTTATCATTATATACTAATTGCAACTACCTAAGAACATATCATATTATATTCTTAACAATTTATAAACATACATATGATTAACAATTCAATTTGTTAAAGCCACATTGACATCATCATCAGTATAACTAACTAACTACCTTCTTACGCACGTACACTTCTTCATGTACTTTCATATGGGTCATATGAATCGTACAAAATATCCAAATAAAGAGATGACAATTCAATTGAATGAATAAACTAATGAAATTTTCAACAGAAATGAAAAAAACCCACACTTAAAGAAGCTATTTTATATGTACAAATGTGTATGTATGTGTGTACGTAGTACACGCAAATCATCCATCATGTTGAATGATGCCAAACCCCAACTACAATTGTTTTTACCATAAAAAGCAAAATCATATATGTAAGTACAATTATAAAATAAACAACAACAACAATAATAATAATAACAAAAAGCAAGATGTATAATTAATGACGATGACAGTGGGTGATGAGAAAGAAGCACATTGGCCTGGGTGTAACTGATAATGAAGTTGATTGACTAATGCTTCATCATATCTATGTATACATTTTATTTATATATATGTACATTGACAAATAAAGTCAAAATATATACATACTCTTGGATATTCATAGAATTGTCTTCCATTGCTTTGTTCTTTTCCCTCAATTCAAAATGCTCAATCGCATTGTGCATTTTTAATGAGTTCTCAATGCAACAATTAGGCATATTGAAATTGAATAAATGCAACAATATATTGATATGAATAATACTGTTAATAATGTTTAAAAATAATATGTTGAACTTCATAATTATCTATAATATGCGTATGATTATCTTATGAAAAGTATTCACCTTTATTCCAATGAAAAAATTTGTTTGCGGAAATATTAATCCAAAGTTAACAGTTGCAAATTTTTCTTGTTGCTGACGTTTTTTGGTTTACTTATATTGATAATTTAATTTTTTTGGTTTTTTGTTTATTAAAATTCTGAATCAAAACTATATCGTTAATAATTTATGTAGTTAATTTTTTTTCTTTTTTTTTTAATTCTTGAAATAATTCAATCGTTTTTAATACATTGCTTGATATTCGTTTCTTTTCTCAAATTCACTATGAACGCATATAGATTACATCGATAAGCGCGTATACGCAATTGCATATATGCAATGAAATACGAAATAAAAAACAAAAAACGCGGTCACTGCCGCGCAATATTGCACACAACTTGAACGCGCAAAGTTTGAATACAAACTGAATGTTGGTTATTGTGTCTATTCACACGTCGTCGTCGTCGTCGTCGTCGATTGTTTTGTATGTGCCAGTTGGTGGTGAAGCATAAGCAAGTGTGATGCTTTAGCAACAACTTGTTTGAAGCATTAGGAATACAACATGTATGCTATCTAGTTTCATTTAATGTAGTTAGGTACCTATTGAAAATGAAATTCTAAATATCTACCCATATGCTTTGGCTATCATCACCTTTATATGTGATCTAGCATGGTGAAGCGTGTAAGCATACTGATTAATTACAAATTCTTAATATGAATACTTTATCTTTAAAATAATTAATGAGTAAACTACACACACACACACATAGACACACATGAGAAGATCTGATTAAATAATAATGATTCTACAATAAATCTCAATTTGTCGTAATCATAATTTGGGCGTTTTGTTTCTATTTTCTTCTATTTTTTTGGTAATAATTCTATTAAATTACAATTTATTAGAAATAGAAAAATCTATTTGTTGTTATTGTAATTAGTGGGTAGATATATTCATATGATGATGTCGTTTATAAATATATTGCATAAATAATCATTATAAATTGATTGCTGTATGTAGTTGGTATTTTTTGGAAATATGATTAATTAAATCAAAAGACTTAAGACACAATCTCGTTGGGTGGGAATTAATGGAAGAATGTGCATCTTGTTATGGAATTTATTTGCTGACGCATAACATTGTTTAGTCAAATTTTTAATATTTTTGATTTAATATTTATTTATTTATTTATTTATTTTAGTGATGATCGGCAGCAATATGTTCTATATGATAGAAAATACTGTTGAGTATAATAAAATGGAATTAGTAAAAAATAAAAAAAGTTTTTAAAACATCATTTAGAACGTAAGCACTTTGAAAGTAAAAATAAAATATGTAGAAAATAATTATTTTATTTCGAATTTAATTTTATCACATTAATGTTAGAATATGTTTTTTAAAGAGTATGTTCATTTTACAAAATCAAGCAAATATACAAAACGATATATTTCATATCAAAATTTATGTTACAATTTCGTTTAGTTTATTATTTTAGTGAGCATGTGTCGATTTCAGCTATTGTGGACTATGTTACTCTTAACAAACACCCTATAATATCATTAAAAATTAATGTATCATAATTTAATTTGTTTTTTTTTTTTTGGGTAAACACTAAAATTTTTAAAATTTTGATTGAAACAAAAATAGGAATTTTTGCTTTTATAATTTTTTTAAAATTTTTAGAAGAGGGAGCATATATCATTTTCAGCTATTGCGGACTACTCCAAAAAGAACCCTATAATATGATTAAAAATTAATATATGACAATTAATTTATGATAATTTGCTTTAAGTTTTTTTTTTGTTTGCGTAAATACTAAAATTTTTTAAATTTTGATTTGAAAAAAAAAAATTTGCTTTTATAATTTTTATAAATTTTATAAATTTTAATTTTTACGCTCAGAGATGAATTATTATTATTTTATGTGCTTTCTATGAAATGTCACTTTTTTAATGGACATTTGCCTACTTCAGCTATTGCGGACAACTCTAAAAAATATCCTATAATATAATTGAAAATTAACACATGACAATTATTTTATGATTATTTGCTTAATATTTTTTTTTTGTTTGCGTAAATACTAAAATTTTTTAAATTTTGATTTGAAAAAAAAATTTTTGCTTTTATAATTTTTTTTATAAATTTGATAAACTTTAATTTTTTCGCACAGAGTTGAAAAATTAATATTTTATGTATTTTCTAAGAGATGCCAATATTTTAGTGGGCATATGACGATTTCGGTTATTTCGGACAACTCTATAAAACACCCTATAATATGATTAAAAATTTATATATGACAATTATACTAAAATTTGTATAATTTTGATTTAAAAAAAAATAATCTTTGCTTTTATAATTTTTATAAATTTGATAAATTTTTATTTTTTTGCTCAGAGCTGAAAATTATTATTTTGAGTTTTCTATGAGATGTCACCATTTTAGTGGGAATATGCTGATTTCAGCTCTTGTAGACTACTCTAAAAAACACCCAAATATAATTAAAAATTAATATATGACAATTATTTTATGATAATTTGCTTGAAGTTTTTTTTTTGTTTGCGTAAATACTAAATTTTTTTACAATTTTGGTTTAAAAAAAAAAACAATAAGAATTTTTGCTTTTATAATTTTTATAAATTTTATCAATTTTAATTTTTTCGCTCAGAGTTGAAAATTTATTATTTTATGAGTTTTCTATGAGATGTCACTATTTTGGTGGGCATATGTTGATTTCATAATATATGACAATTATTTTATGATAATTTGCTTTATGTTTTGTTTGAAATATTAACATTTTTATGATTTTGATTAAGAAAAAAATAATTTTTGCTTTAAATTTTTTTCGCTCAGAATTAAAAATGATTATTTTATGATTTTACTATGAGATGTCAATAAGCAAAGAGGAAACCGATTATTCTTCGCTATATTATTGTAGCCTCCGATTTGTGATTAAAAGGTTAAAAATATGAATAGTTGAAGATGAATATGAGCGTTTTTGAAAAAAATCAAAATTCTTTGGAGGCTGATCAAACGAATTTGTGAATTTCGTTTAGTTTTGATTCTTTCTTCTATATGATATTTGTTTATGCTTTTTGTCTTGCATATATGATTATGAGCTTTGAATATTAATTGTGCAAAAATTCATCGTTTTTCGCTTTGCTTGACAATTTTTTTTTTCTGTTGTTTTGGTTTTTTGTTTTTCAATAAAATAATTCTTTTTTTTTTTTGCATATGAAACCCTTCTTCATATGAATATTAAGTGCTTCCTCAAATTTTATTACATATGAATATGTTTTTAAAAATATTATCGTACAATTTCAGTTAAAGAAGTCTTTCTTACAAATGTGAACTTTTGAGGAAATAATTTATTCTTAAGAAATATTTATTTAGAGCATAAATATATTTATCTATTGAATATGAATACAATAACAATTGTTTATTCACATATTTGACATATAGACACGTACGAATACACAAGTACAAATCAATATAATTTGAAATAATTAAATCAAAAATATACTGATAAAATTTTGCAATCAATTTTCAACTCAATGAACTTCGAATTCAGAAAAACTAACAAACAAATAAACAACAGCAACAACAACAACAATAATAATATTAATAAAAATATTAATTTTTCTAAAAGTGTGCGAAGGTCTGTTTAACTAAAAGAAACAAGTACTTGTGCGCCATATACACAATATGTTCATATGCCTGTAGTTGGTTGGTAGGTAGGTACTTCAAATGCAGGCCCCACAACAGAAATTCATTAGCATTGGAATTTTTTTAGTAAAAAAAAAACACAATAACAAAAATATAATTTCAATTACTTATTTATTATTATTAATGTGATGGTTGTTGTTGTTGTTGTTATTATTGTTACCGCTATTTCTATTAACAGTTATTTTGATGATGATGATTTGCTTGGATTTAATTTGATTTTTTGTTTTTCCTTTTTTTTTTGGTTAAATTCAATTTACTTTATATGAAGTACTTTTATGGACTTGTCATAAACTGTATAGATTATAAAGTATGAGCTTGAGCCACTCTATCATATTGTATGAGTACACAAGTATTATATGAATGCATGTTGCAATTGCCACTTGACGGTTTCTTGTCCAATGAAGAACACATTGCCTTATATAATCGTAATACGAACTGCGTATGGTTGCGTATATTGATCGCGTATTTATGCCAGCCATTCTACTTAAATAGCAGTAATGCCATTTCAATTAAAGACACTGTTAATTGGCAATTCGAACTGCATTTAAATTGTTTTTTTTTTCATTTTTGATTTTTACCACGAAAGCCACTCACTAGTCACCGAACAACCTTAATAATAAGAATTGTACTGCGTGATAATAAGTTACAGCGAGTATACTTGTATAAGTACATTGACATTTTTAAGTATTTTTTGCATTATAGCTGTACTTCTTAACCCTTTGATGTTCAGATTCTTCAATTGACATCGTTGTTAATGGTACAACACCTTTAAAAATCAAACAAATTTAAGTAAAATATCTTTTCGGAGAGAGTTTGGCAATAATTTCTTTAAAGAATAATGATTTATATGTGTGATTTTTCATTCAATTTCTTCGAATGCTTCTATTTATTAGTAATTGTGCGTGCACAGTGCTAAAACATGCGTCTTGAACCACACTTTTGTATGGGAGGTAAGAGTGGCTTTTATCCGATTTTGCTTATTTTCAAATATATATATTAATTGGTCAATATTATCATGTGTAACAAATTTAAGCTTGATTTCTTAACATATTCGTGGGTAAAATGTGAAAAAAAACCTATTAAAAAACATACTTTTGTATGGGAGGTAGGCTTGATTTTCGTACGATTCAGCTCATTTTCGAATGTGCATATTATTTGATAAGTATAATTATAAGTAGCGAATTTTAACTTCATAGCTTGCTAAGTTCCCCTTCAAAGTATCAAAATATACATTCGTAAGCATATTTTTGTATGGGAGGTACCCTTAATTTTTATACGATTTAGTCTATTTTATTTATCGAATATGCATATTATTCGATAAATATAATTGTATATATCGAATTTCAACATTATAGCTTGATATGTTCGTGATTAAAGTATGAAAACATACATTCGCAAGCTTATTTTTATATGGGAGGAAGGTTTGATTTTAATCCGATTTCATTTATTTTGACATTATAATTGTACATACAAAATTTGAGCTTGATAGATTTAAATTTTCATCAGAAAAGTGTTAAAATATATATACCTAAATATACTTTTGTATGGGAGGTAGATGTAGTTTTCATCTAATTTCACCCATTCACAAACCTATATATTTATTAGTAAATTTAATCATATGTACCAAGTTTCAGCTTGATAACTTTATATTTTTGTGAGAAAAGTGGTAAAAAATACATTTGAAACCATACTTTTGTATGGGAAGTAAGTGTAGTTTTAATTCAATTCAGCTCATTTTCCAATAAATCAATTAATTAGTCAATATATTCATATGTACCAAGTTTCAGCTTGATAACTTTATGTTTTTTTGCGAAAAGTGTTAAAAAATGCATTTGAAACCATTCTTTTGTATAGGAGGTAGCCGTAATTTTTATGCAATTCAGCTAATTTTGTAATATGTTTATTAATCATTCAATATAATCATATGTGCCTAATTTTATCATCTGTATGTGATTCTGTATGTGCAACGTGGCTCAGTCATCATATTTAATGAATCTGTACATTGTAATGTTTGAACATTATAGCATATTTTTCATACACATAATTTTGAGAGCAAAAAAAAAAAAAAATACACATATTGATGTAATTCATGTAATTCGCCTAATGCAACCAAGCATTTGACATTAATTAAGATATTTCTCAAAAGTACCAGTAGCATATTTCTTGTTGCTTTTTCTATTCAGTGGTTTTGTGATCAAATCAAATTATATAACTATTGGTCACTAGTTTTGTACATAATCGTCTACATACATATTTGTATGTATGTACTTACCATAAGGTACATAACAAATTTATTTGAAAAAAAAATGACTAGGAGAAGAAATATAAAATGTACGATATAATGATTGCTTACATATGATGGTGTTGAAAGTAATGACTATGACATAATATACATATATAAATACATACACATACTACATGTAATTATCAAAACAAAAAAAAATTGCAAAATAAACAAAAATATTTACAATATTGATTTAAAATATATGCCACACCACACCAACTCGTATGTATGAGTTTTACGAAATCATAAAAATTATGTTAATAGTTAATTATTTTTCATATTTCTACTTCTCAAATACAATTTCAAAGTGTATTTTACGATTTTTATTACTTGCAATTATTTGCATGTATCAAAAAAACATTTTCTCTGGTAACAGAAGCAAATTTATGCCCATACAAATAATGAAATTCCTATACAAAATAAGGGAAATATAGTACAATACAATATAGCGGTGTAAAAATTACATCTTTCGTGCAACAATGATAGAAAAATATTCCAACTTCTTTTATAAAATGACAGAATTCCAATATGTAACTGTTAACTGTTGTTGTAGTTGAAGCCACCATATCTTTCGTTTAATATTTACTGAAAAATATTCCAATTTCCGTTTTCAGATGATTCTCTCAACATTGCTATATGTAAATATCATTGTAACACACTATACACATAGGAAAAGCTAGTTTTTCACTTTTCCATTGACAAACAACCGACACTCACAAAGATGATACATAGATAAAAAATATAAAAAACAAAGAAATCTCAAATAGAGTATAGCACATAATTTACGAATTTGTGATGCTTTACAGTTTTCATTTAAATTTATTTGATATTTTGTTGTTGTTGATTTTCCTAGAAAATGCCTGCAAAACACCTGTAACATTAAGCTACATAGTATGTTGTCACACAATTGTACATATTTGTGTATATTAAGGTGGTGATTAAATTGTATGAACAACATAAATTTGAATCAATTCAATAAAGAAACTACTATTTACTTTTAACAACCACTATAGATGTATTAATGATCGAAAAGTACAGATATGGGTTAAGTATTTTCAAATGAAATATTGAAAAGGAAAAAATTAATGGAGGTCCCTTATAGATTTTACTGCTCTAAATGCAATTTCTTTTCTATTATAGGGTAATTTGCCAATTTTCAAATGTTTTTTTTTTTTGCATTTTATGTTTGTTTTGTATGGGATCGCTCTTAAGGAATAGAAATAGGGGTTTAGAATATTTGGAAAAAATTTTGAGAAGGAAAAAATAATAGAGCTTAGTCCTACCTTTTATTACTTTAGATACGATTTCTGCTCAATTAGGGTGTTATTTGTTGATTTTCAAATGTTTTTTCGTTCATTTTGTATGCGAGTCCCCTTTTGGAGCGAAAATAAATTCAGAGGGGGTAAATAAACTACTACTACTACTATTACATGACCAACCCCCATTTAAATTTTATTGACAACATTTGTTCCAAATATATTTATCCTCTATATCCTTTTCATAACGGAACTTCCATACAAAATGAACGTATAATACTTGAAAATTAACCACAGATGCCCAGAAATCGTCCCTTGAGCGATAAAATGTATGACCAAACTCAATTAATTTCCCCTCCTCTACATTTCTTCCAAATGTACTCTTCCCTTATCTCCATCCCTTAAGGGGACGTCCATACAAAATGATTGAAAATAACCATAAAATCGACAGTAGTTGCTCAAAAATCGTCCCTAGAGCCACAATTAGTTTAATCTCCTCTACATTTATTTCACATATATTTATCCCCTATCTCCATCCCTTAAGGGGACGCCCATACAAAATGATCAAAAAACACCAGATAATCGACTGTAGTTGCTCAAAAATCATCTCTAGAGCAATAAAATGTATGACCAACCTCAATTAATTTTACCGCTTTTATATTTCTTCCAAATATACTCAGTCCCTATCTCTACCCATTAAGGGGACGCCCGTAGAAAATGATCGAAAATAATCAGAAAATCGACAGTAGTTGCTAAAAAATCGTTTCTAGAGTGATAAAATGTATGGCCAACCCCAATTAGTTTTATCTTTTCTACATTTCTTCCAAATATACTCATCCGCTATCTCCACCCTTTAAGGGGACGCCCATACAAAATGATCGAAAAACACCAGAAAGTCGGCAGTAGCTGCCCAACAATCGCATCTAGAGTGATGAAATGTATGACTGACTCCCATTACTTTTTCCTTTTCAAAATTTTCTTCAAACATACTTATCCCATATTTTCACTTCTTAGTTGGGCAACCCTACAAAATTGATGCTTTTATACAAAATTATTTATGCTTCCTTGGGAAAAATATTTGAATTGCCATTTCAAAATTTTGACTCACCTTAATGTATATATGCATATGAGTGCAGGATCAATGTGTGACTGATTGCTTAGGAAGTAGACTGTTTGCTTTTGTCTTAATTTCTTCATTTTTTTTTTACGGAAAACTCATAACATTGTATGTATATATAAATGGTGAATTACAGTTGTCAGTTGGGAGCAGACGTGATAAAAGTAAAAAAAAAACAAAAAAAAAAAAATGATGTTGCTACCAATATTGTTACTGCTACCATTGAGTTATGTTACATATGTCTATCGTGGCATTCAACTTTCACTTTCAACCGAATTGCTTGCTTGTTGTTGCTGTTGTTGCCACTGACTTATCACTGACCATATACAGTCAGTTAGTTGGTCGTTGTACGACATATGATCGCATATCGAACGGACAATGAATCGTAACATGTATATAAAGTAGTGCTCGTATGTAATACATCAACAACAGCCAGTCGTCATCGTGGATGTTGGAATGCTTTTTGGGTTGGTTAGCATTCAAATGCATGCGGTGCATGGTATGGTGTGTGCTCTGCACTGTATGCCACATTTAGTGGGTGCGCTTCAACAATTGTTGTTTTTATTGAATTTATAAAATCGGTTGGGGAAAAAATATTGCAACCGGAACAATTATATTGTGCCTTTTAGTTCAACTTTTGGCTGCCATATGGAGATGATGATAAACAAATTCGGTGTAAAAAAGATAATTTTCATTATAAAAAATACGATTCGATACTTTTTCCCCCCACACCAAATAATATACTAACTACATGGTGTAAATAGTTACTCCCTTGTTGCTCAATTACTAGCCAATTCGTATTAAACATATATTTTTTATGTATTTATTATTGCTGCTGTTGCTGCTATAATGCAGCTGAAGCTGTTAGATATTAATTATTTATTGTTGTTATTATGCATTGTTATGTGCCAAATTTTTTGTTTGTTTTCATTTTAATCGAAATTTATATATTTTTAGCGCCATGCTTCAGTGCATGTGCAATTTAATTTTAAACATGAAATTTTCTATTTTCGTGTATTTTATTCATTTGTCGTTTGTCGTGGCTGTTGGACCATATCCATATCAGTTTAATATAACATAATCAATATGAGTTAATTGTATAAATAAATATACAGGTACTCATGCATACGATTGAATAAATATGTTGTAACTGTACCTACTCCATACAGTAATTTGTTGCTTTAATTTGATTTAATCACTAGCATATTTTTTTAATTATACACAAAAAACTTAGTTATGTTTATGATTATTTTGTTATGTACGATTTTGTTCATTAATTTTTCATATGAGCGCATTAAAGGTAACAGACATCAAAATATTCTTTATATGTGCGTAGTATAAAAAATGTAGTATAAAAATGTGCGTAGTATGTAATTTAATATTTTATTATGCAATTTTATGCGAATTAATTAAATCAATTGCTGTAGCTATTAACAACATATTTAATTATTTGATGTAATGCGCCGATTGTAGTATTTAGGCTTTAAAAAAAATATTTTTTTTTTTATATCGAACATTTTTTCTCAGCAACAATAATGTGCATTAAATTCTGATGACATTATTGAATTTTTATATCATCCACATACACCAGAAGTTAAGGTTACACTGAGTTCTTCATGCTTTAGTTTGTAAGACTCATAAGAAAAAGTGATCGAAAATATAAAGCTATTAGACTAAAAATTGGTATATAATGTTATTCTAACCACAGAATTGTTATATTAGAAAATGGGCGTAGTCGGATAAAAATCACGCCCACCTCCCATATAAAAGTATGTTGTCAAATGTATTTTTTCATACTTTCCGATCGAAAATATAATGTTATCAAGCTGTAACATGGTACATACAATTATATTTGCTAATTAATGGTGAAGTGTAAAAATGGACGTAATCGGATAAAAACTACGCCTACCTCCCATACAAAAATGCATCGTTGATTGTGTATTTTCACACTTTTCCCACGAAAATATTATGTTATCAAACTGAAACTCACCACATGTAATTATATCTACTAATTAATAAACATTTTGAAAAATAAGTTAAATCAGATGAAAAATTTCAAGATATCAAGCTGAAATTCGTCGTATATGATTATATTTATTTAAAAATTGTCATATTGAAAAATGATCTAAATCAGATGAAAACCACACCTACCTCCCATATAAACTTATGCTTCCGTATGTATGTTATCATGCTTTGCGCTCAAAAATATGAAAATATTAAATTGGAACTCGAGTGTATACAATTACATTTACCAATAACAACAAAATATTGTCATTAAGATGTGATTCTTTCGACTAATAAATAAATAAACATATTCCAATTTAAAGATCGTTCATTTAAAGCATTTAAAGTAAAAAGTCTAAAATGACCCATAAAAATTGGTAGGTAAAGGATAAAAGCTTATACTCCGCCTCTACCATTATTCAAAATTTGTAAGACATTGCTTTAGAAATGGTAAGGTGTAAAAAATTGAAGCATTGCAATCATCTTATAACTCCTAAACATGTTTTTCTGCTTCTTTCTATAACTCTCCTAATATGTAGAATCATTTTAATTGTAATTACCTCAATGACATGCTTTTAGAAGTTGATATTTATTAAAAAAGAAAAATCTATCAAAGCGTAAGAAATAATTTGTATGAAACCGAAAAGCACATATTTTGTCCATAATGGAAAATTTGTCATGTCACAAACGATTATGCGACAATCGATCGTGCGCAAAATTCTTTTAAATCACATCATTTAACGCTTTTCTGTGTTTGGTGTCGCAATTTTTTAAAATAAACGTATACTTAACTATGTGCCTAACATTATTATTATTATTACTATTATTATTAGGTATGTTACATGGTGGTTGCTTGCAGCTGTTCACACTCTCATATGTATATGTATTTTACGTTAGATCTGTAAGAGATTTTTAAAATGATTTCATTAAAGTTGTTTAAAAAAGCAACATTTGCGCAAGTTTCTGCTCATTCATTCTACGTTCTAGTCCATTATTCAACAAACGTCAACAAAATGTCAACAAAATGTCACTCAAATGTCACTAAAACGTCACTAATGACATTAATGTCACTAATCCAAGGATTAGTGATAATAATAAATTTCACTAGGGATCATCAAACAGCAGGATTCCATCTGGCAGAGCTTTAAGAAAAATTTTGTATACATAAATAAATCATATTTTTAAATTTTCATTTACTTGTTTTTTTTTTTTTTTTGGCACAAATCTAATATAAATTCAGGTATTTGTTGCACGCAGCCGTTAGACTGCACCATATTTAATTCAAATGACCTAAATTTGTGAAAATACTTGCAATTGTGCATGTACATATAAGTATAGAAGTATAGAAGAAGGAAAAAAAAGAAAGAGAACATTTTTATATTAATATGTTCGTACATTTTCTGCATATCGTATGCCATGTGTTATGTTGCTGCTAATGTTGCTGGTAAATATACGTAACTGCTTGCCACCTAGCATGCGCTCCAAATTTGTATCGTTGCTGATGCCATAGTCAGGGCCGCAGTGAGGGATATTTGAAGTGTTGCTAGAAACAGAGACCCGAACAATGAGGACATTGCAAACAATTGACATTAGGATGATCCGGCGTTGACTGCTTGGGGTTGTGTTGATCGTATCAGCAACTTTGTATGGGAGCTACATTAAATACTGGGCCTAGCTCGCTTATTTTTTGCAAAATTATTTTTCTTCATATTTCCAATCCCCAGTTTGAATATGGTTGTAATAGATTAAAGGCTACGTAAGTTAAAGGGACCAAACAAATTTTTTAATTCCATGGTTTTGTATGGGAGCTATATTAAATAGTGGCATTGGCTTATCCATTTTTTGCAAAATTATTTTTTTCATATATTTGTAATCTTCGTGTTAAATATAGTTGTAATAAATCAAAGGTTACATAAGTTATGGCGATATACATTTTTTTTTTTGAAATTTCCGGGCTTGTTGTGGGAGCTACACTAAGTACTAGGCATTTTCGGCCCATTTCTTTCAAAATTATTTCAGTTTGAAATATTAATCTACATTATAAATATGATTGTTCTAGCGTAGACTTCGTAAGTTATGGCGTTTTAGTTTGACCAAAAATTTCGAGGCTTTGTATGTCAACTACATTAAATAGGGGATCTGCCTCGCTCATTTCTCACGAAATTATTATGCGCTAGAGTTTAAATAAATGCTAAATATTGTCGCCCAAGATGAAGGATTTAGGGAGTTACGATGGGTTAAAATTTCAAAAATTCCATGGTTAGTACCTTTGATCGCTCTGTAAAGGCTCAAAACGGGTCAAACTTCTAAACGACTTGGTTTAGCAAAAAACATTAAATCTGCATTCTTTCAAGCAATTCTCTCCAAGGACATTTAAAGAAATTCTTTATTTGGATCTGCCCCAACTTTTTAGTTTTATCAACCACTGTAAAAGCACTAATTTTGTGGGGGAGCTCCCCTAAGAAGTGCAGATAGGGAGTAAGTATGTTCGGAGGAAATGTTGAAAAGTAAAAATTAATGTGGATTGGTCATACATTTCAATGCTCTAAGGACGGTCTCTGGCCAATTATTGTCGATTTTTAGGTGATTTTTCGGTAATTTTCCAAAGGAAGTTCTCTTAAGGAGTCGAGATAGAGGTTATGTATATTCGGAGAAAATGTTGAGGAAGAAAAATTAATGAGGATCGGTCATACATTTCATCACCCTAATGGCGGTTCCCCGGTAGCTATCTTTAAATTTCAGGTAATTTTCCGTAATTTGCTATGTGGGTACCCTTAAAAGGTGGAGTTAGGGGGTAAGCATGTTTGAAAGAAATGTTGAGAAGGAAAAATCAATGGAAATCGTCATACATTTCAATGCTCTAAAGCGGTTTCTAGCCAACAATTGCCGTCTTTCAGCTGATTTTTCGGTAATTTTCTATAGGGGATGGAGATAGAAGGCAAGTATGTTCAGAGAAAATGTTGCAAAGGACAAATTTATGGAGATCCATCATACAGTTCAATGCTTTAGGGGCGTTTCCGTGAGCGGACGTTGTTAAAACTCCTATTTAAGCGATGCTGATAATGAATGAATATTCGTAATAAAATTTTAATATTTGCTAGCGTTGTTGTGGTGGCAATCTTTCCCTGATGAAATTGAAAACCTAACTGAGTACAAATTACTTTTGGCTTAGTAGGTTTGATAACTGTTATAACGTTTTACCCATAACGGAAACTGCTTCACTAAAAAATAACAAAAACACCCGTTATATTTCTAAAGCATTAAATCAAAGATTAAAAGTAAACGACCACCTATGTAGTATATAAAAACGCTCCAACTCAATGCGGCCCTGGTTGCAGTATATGTATTTGCTCTGTGTCATGTGATTTAAAGTAATAGAAAACACAAAAATTGCCACTTCCATAAGTTACCATTTAAAGTGAATACTTACTGTTTAAATTGTGTATTTTCTTACAATTATTATTATTTTTTCTTTTTCTTCTTATTCGAAAATCTAGGTTGCAACGAAATATCTGGAGTCTGCGAATTGAATTTTTGTTGTGTTGTAGTCGTTTATAACTAACTATGCCCCAACATTTTATTTATTGAATTCATTTATTTTATTTTATATTGTATTTTGGTTTTTTTGTTGTTTTTTGTTCACTATAATATTTGTGTACGATAACTGTTGTTGCTGCTGGTGCTGGTACTTGCTCTGATGTAAGTTGTTGCGTTTTTATTTTTGTTGTTTAGTGTGTGTGTGTGTGTGTGAGTATGTGTGTTGAAAAGACTACTTTCAATTCTGTTTGCTTGTAATACTTATTGGCAAAATACAATATTTGGTAATTTTTGTTGTTCTGCGAGATTTTCATATACATACGAGGTCGGTCTCAGAACTACCTGACCTAACAAAGAAATCACAACAAATTTGAGAAAATTTTTCTTTATTTCTCCACATAATCTCCTTTAAAGCTCTATACACTTTTCCCAGGCGATATTCTATAGCTTCGATACCCTGTTTATAGTATGAACTGTGTAGCTCATTAAAATAGCCATCTACCACAGGCTTCACCTCTTCATTGTTTGCAAATCTTCTATCGTCAAGACATTTGTTCAAATTTGAAAATAGAAAATAATCCGAAGGAGCTAAATCTGATGCTTAAGCTGCGTGCTGAAGCAATTCGAGATTGATTTTGGCTAACGCAAAAGCGGATGTGTTCTTCATGAAACAACACTTTCTTTTTCACCAAATGTAGCCTTTTTTCTTAGCATAATACTCGCCCCGTTGATTGTTTTTCCTTTTTGAAGATAATCAATAAAAATTATTCCACGTCCATCCCAAAAGCACATACGTCATAAACTTGCCTGCAGATGGAACTATGTTCGCCTCCTTTGAACACGATTCTCCACTTTCAGTCCACTGTTTTGACTGCTCCTTTGTATCAGGTGTGAAGTGGTGGACCCATGTCTCATCCTTGATTATGAATCGACGCAAGAACTTGACTTTATTACTGTGAAACATCGCCAAACACTCTGTAGAAACATCTTCACGATGTTGTTTTTGTTCTACTGTGAGCAAACGCGGCATCCATCCAACACACAGCTTTTTCATCTTCAAATTTTCGGTCAACATCTAGCTCACGCACCTTCAGCCGGCGATCATCCAATACCATTTTTTGGATTTTCTTAACCGTTTCTGGCGTGGCCACCTCATTTGGTTGACCACTATGGTGTTCGTCTTGGCAGCTCGTACGACCTTGTTTAAACTCTGTCACCCAATGTTTTATGTATCTAGTATCTAGTTCGGCTTTGATATTCGTTGTACTGAGACCTTTCAAATGAAAGTATTGAATTACATAACGGTGACCAACTCTTTCCATGTTTATAAATTCACTAAGGTCGTTAATTTTCGATGGCTCCAAAAAACAACATGGAGCCTTGAAACTTAAAACATATGTTCTATAAGGTTGCCACTTTTCACCAAAGTAATTTTTTTCAAACTACTGCCGCCATCTATATGTCAGGTCGGGTAGTTCTGGGACCACCCTCGCAAGTGTGTACACTTCAGCACGTACATATTACTTTGCTGCATGAATTGAGGTTTTCTTTCTGGAACTTGCACATGCTAATGTGTGATGTGGTTTGTATTGTTGCACGTGTAATTTTGCCTGTAGCTATTTATATTATGCGTAAACATATGAACTGTGTTGTCTGTATATTATCATTTCCTGTTTAGTTAGATTTTTCTTGTAATATTTTCCAAGACACTTGGCGATCTAAATTATTCCCTTTGAGTAGCATATGCATATAGTCTATAAATCTAAAAAAAAAAAACAAAAGAAAATTAAAATAATAATAACAAAAACAATAATATTTGCACATAACATTTATCACTATAATCATAGCATTTAACCTTTTCAGCTGTTCAATTGTTCATTGTTTGTTTTACATGCATGCGATACAATTTATTCTATTCTATGTATTAAGCACACCATTTGGCATGTCAATGAAATATATTAGTATGTAAATACCTACGTATAGTTATATGAACAAAAACAAAAAAAAAAATCACTTATGCGTATGCATGACACAGCACGACAAATGGCTGTAAACCTTGAAATTGAACGGTTTCAGTCCAACTAACAGCTTTAAACTTCAAATAAGCGTTTATGGAATATCAACCAATTGCCAGTAACATCAACAATAATTAAAATTGTACTACATAATAACCAAGAGAGTCACAATTGGTGCTGATGATTGGTTTGGCAGCGATGAGCATAAGCGCATAATATATAGCGCATGAATTACTTACTGCATTGACATTGTGCGTTTTACAGAAGAGTGATTTTCATTTAAAGTACGCGCTGTATTTATTATATGTGATAAAAATAAATTGGAAAGCATAACAGAAGCTTCAATACCCAGCACGATGACAAATATACCAATATACTTGCGAAAAATCATATTTTTGTACTGGAGGCAGATGTAGTTTTCAACCAACAATACAAATTTTTTACAGATATTCGCTCACTCATAAAAATAATCGTTTGTGCTTAGTTTTAAGCCTAAATAGATTATATCTTCGAGCATAATTTTCAAAATTAAATGTTCGAAAACATATTTTCGTATGAGAGGTAGGCGTGGTTTTGATCCGATTCCACCCATTCACGACTTCATCCATTTAGCTAATATAATTTATCATATGTACTAAGTTTCTACTTCATAGCTTTGTATTTTCGCAGGCAAAATGTAAAATCCTATATTCGGAAGTATCCGTTTGTATGGGAGGTAGGCGTGATTTTCATCCGATTCAGACCATTTTCAAATATCTTTATTTATTAGTAAATATAATAGTGTATACCGAGTTTCAGTTTGATAACTTCATAATTTTGTCCCCAAAGTGTGAAAACATACTTTTGTATGGAAGGAGATCGTGTTTTACATCCGATTACGCCCTTTGCTAAAAAGTCTTGCATACCAAATTTCAAAGTTATTACTTAATAATTACAGTTATAATCGTGCAAACACAGAAGTAGACATTATGAGATGGTGATTTGGATCAATAATACTATGTACATAGAGGCTTTTCCATATCTGTCACCTCTCCTTTTAAGTTTTACAAATGGAAGCACAGACTCCGTATTCCCCAAAATTGATGTCAGATCGAAAAGATTGCCGTATTGAATACTTTGCTTACAGCGCGAGTCTAGAACGTTGAATATCGTCAAAAAATGTTCTGACACGTTTCGTCCCGTTCGTCTCTCATAATGTCTGTCCACAAATATGACATCGAAGCTTGGACAATTTCCACCTCAGATGAGAGAGAGCAAAAGACTAGGAGCTATAGGAGCTGTATGAGCTGTATGCCAACACCGACATAATAAAGCCCAGTAAAATTCAACGGATGTGTTGGCTAGGTCATGTCGAGCTGATGAAAGAACACGCTCCAGCTAAGAAGGTGTTATATTCGGAACCCGCTGGTGGACGACACAGAAGAGACAGACCTAACCTC
Source organism: Megamerina dolium (assembly GCA_963854835.1). NCBI lineage: Eukaryota > Metazoa > Arthropoda > Insecta > Diptera > Megamerinidae > Megamerina > Megamerina dolium. Next base: position 2,895,448 of record OY978525.1, read on the forward strand.
CGGTGGAAAAACCAAGTGCTGAAGAAATTGACGGAACTTGGAATCTCTAACTCACGCCAGCTTGCGAAGGAAAGAGTTGGCTGGAAAAGAATGTTGGAGTCGGCGTAAATCGCTAAGTATGATAAGTTTCTTCGCTTCCATGCAAAGGTAACAAGTCACATTTTCAAATAGACCCATTAACCGCACTTGAAGCCTTGTCTGGTGTTGTGAGCTCTTTGGCTTACTTAAGACCAGGGATGTTATTCCAATAGGAGTTGCAGAGCGTTTTTGTCCAGTTATCAACGAGTGATTGGATGAAGAACCATAGAACCCTAGGGCATGGTTCTGAACCAAAGTAAGGAAATACTGTAGACACTATCGTTGCAACTTCATTCAACGATGATGCAGAACATAAGTCGATGTTAGTTTATATAAAGTGATGAAAAAGACTATAGAATGATGGTTGATGATCAATGAATTTTAGATATTCCATTCTTACTAGTTAATTTGCAATCTTTTTAATTTTAAATTTCATCAATTCCACGAAGAGGCGGAATATAACTTGGTGTTACTTTTTTTTATTGGCGGCGGACTCTGTAGTGTGTCAGAGTAGTTTGCTCCAAATGAAGAGAGCCTCAATAAACATATGAGAATATTTTAAACGCACCTTTAGGTCTTTGATTATTTTGACAAGTTGTAGTTGTAAGATTTCCACCTAGAAAGCCACTTGCATCTTCGCGACCTTGGTGTTTATTGCACCAAATACTCACGCGCGAGCACCTTTGTAACTGCGGTCATTTAAGAGAGGTTAGAGATCTTCACTTTCATGTCTTCTTAGAAAAATGACACGGAAGTTCCTGTCAAAATGGAAAAAATCTTATCGAGATGTCAGGTATCTCAATGAGAAACTTTGTGCGATATTCTTCAGATGAAGGAATCTGCAAACGCAGGGCAGTGTCTGCTGCAGCTGTTCTAATGACGAAATAGAATGGAATCAGCTTCAGTACCGCTTCCATTGCTGATGTGGGACAAATTCTCATCGTCCCTGTGGTATATAGAAACACAAGCAATTCATTGCAGATCAATTCTTAATGGCCGTCTTTTGAAATATTTGCGGTCACCGCAGGGTAGCTGCATAGATCACAACAGGTCTGACCATTGCAGTGTAGAACCTGTGAGACAACTTTCGATGAAGTCCTCAAGTTCTAGTAACTAACATAGTTTTCTGCATCCCCAAAAATCTCTTATGGGTCTCATGAGTGATTTGTGTAATTTGAAACTTTAATAAAACAAAAAAAAAAATAATAATTTGTAACTTTAGTTAGAATTTCAATCAAGTGTAATATACAAATAATTGGCTTAATTTGAATATCACCTTACCATACATATAATTTACACTGGGTGGATTTAATCAGCAGATTGAGGTAGTGCTTGTATCAGATCCTTTTAGACTGCCTACTTGCTTCGCAAGATGTTGATCTTAATGCCACTTCCGGCAAGTAAGACAAGTAAGCAGTATGTGAACTTTTACATGCACTAAGAGCCAATTTTATTGATTCTTCTAGACCTTGTGGCATTACATTTTTGGCAGACTGGCTTTATTCTCTGCTTTTTATAGTCAAGGTCATCTTCGAAGAGACTTCATTAAACAAAAAATCATATAATTTTATTACATACATTTCATTTTACACTTAAATATACATATATGGTATATGTGTACGTTTGTTTATTCTTCATTTTAGTAATTATCATATTTAATATTCATTACGATTTTGTTCAAATTAATTGTTCATTATTGTTACTTATTATAATATCTATGAGTAAATTCAAATATAATAATATTATATGCATGTATGTCGGGTATTTTTAAAATACACATTAATTTAAAATGTCGTAAATGTTAAAATTAATCTAATCCATTATAAACTAGAAATATATTTCATTAGCATATGAAAAACATATGTAGCTATTTAATAGGTATGTTATAAGTTGCATGTTGGAGGTTTGAATATGTAAATAGACTATCTAAAAAGAACAACTATTTTATGCTTAATGCAACATTCTATTATTAGTGTCAACCAATACCAATTCGTTTTTCTCTTCTCTTTTACTTGTACTTGTATGATTCAATAACAATATATCTGTTTTATTAAATATATTTATAAATTCCATAGGATAGAGAGAAAGACCGACAGAGAGAAAAGTTAGCCACATTTTCAATTCGCATTCCTAATCACAATTCAATGTTTAAGCTGGAGTATTTTCGATTACTGGGTCTTGGAATATATGCAAACGCTAAGTAGATTGTAGAATAAATTAAGTAGTTATAATTCAAAATAAATAAAATAAAGAAACAAAAGTAGCAATTCTTGTATAAAATATATATAAGCATTAGCTTTTTCGTTAGTCGGGACGGTATGTAACTAATAAAAAAATATATCTATCATTGTTATTACTTTGTAAATGATGAATTGACATGAGAAAATTGTTTAACAAATACAAATTACATACACATGTATATACATACTATACAACAACAAGTGTTGTCAAGTTCGAGACTTATCGACATATATTTGTGACTACATCTGGTAGTGGTAATAGAATTAGTTGGGGTTGCTTGAATCACAATAAGGCAATGAATTACATACAAATACAATTCATTCAAACTTAGTTCATAAATAGCAAGGAATGATCATGGAAAGGGAGAAATTGTTAATTTTAAGAAGTTGATTCCAACAGAACCGCTGCAGCTAATTCCAAACTCCAGCCTGCCTTCTGTAATGCTTGTTCACATTGTGATCGATCGGCTACACCGAGTCTGAAATGTAGGAAAGAAAAATATGAGTAAATATAAATGCATGTAGAAAGAATGGCATACCGTGATAATTGATCAATTTTATAGTGTCGTATTGCCAAATTGGCATCACCACTTGCGGCACGCAATGCATTTCGCACTTCCAGTTCCACCGTTGAGGGGCCCAACTCATGTAGGATCTGTTGAATTTTCTCATTTTCGCGTGACATGTCAGCAGGTACCGGTGCATACAAGCTATTCGCACCCTCCTGTTGCATTCGCTGCTGATGTTTCAGCTTCTCTAGACGTCTTTGTATCTGTTGTGCCGACAATTGCGGCGGTGCCAGCGGCGCTGGTCGATGTGGACGCAAATAATCATCCAATGTGACTTCATCGTAAATGGCGGCAGGTGGTTGCGAATGTGTGAGAGCAGTGCCATTGGTATAAATGCCATCACCGCTGGCAATAGCACTTAAAGGCACTTGTCCATAATATGTGGATGGTGTTGGTGCTACCGAATCGTATAGTTCACGTGCTTCTCCACCCACTACACTGCCGTAGAGTGAAGCAGCTGATGCATACAGTTGATTCGTAGTTTTGGGCACAACAACTCGATTGGATATGGCTACGAAGCTGTGATTTGTTTCAGGCACTCCATCCGCATAGCCACTTTGATTCTGGTAGATGTTTTCAGCTGGCTGTGCATAATATTCCGACTGGCCGGCAACACTTTCATACCAAATACGATTTATAACACTCTGCGTGGAATTCTCATTCGTAGATGGTGCTGTTATTGCTGCGGCCACCTCTAAATTATTTTGCTTCTGCTGTTGTTCATGGCTCATACTCATTCGATTCGTTTGCGCTTCCATTGTACTCCCGCCCATAGCGGTGTTGGTAGTGGAGTTGCCATATTGCCGCATTTGCGTTTCGAGATTTTTCATCTTTGGTGAGGCAGCATTGTTATCGCCATTTGAAGAGGGACTCGACAGATTGGTCGTCGAATTTGCCACAGAACTCTTCAATGGTGTTAAATTTTGTTTACAGACATCCTCTTTGGTGGCATATGTTTGTATTGAATTACGTTCGAAATCATTTTGTCCCGCACTATTGCTACTGTACATATCCTTCTCCAGCTCAGCTATGAAAGATTTATCCAAAACAACTTTTTCCGTTGCATGTATTTGCTTCTCAAGACTCAGATTACTTAAATTCATATGAATTCCGTCGTTATTCTTTTGCGATTCACTGTAATGGCTGTAGATGGTGGTCGTAGTATTATTATGGGTTTCTTCGTCGCCACCCATTATTTGTGGTATATTCTCTTTATTTCCCATTAATGTAGTGCTGGAAGCGGTGTTGACGGTTGCGTTGCCAAAGAGACTTTTTCTTGCTGATGGACTGTTGCTGTTATTGCTGTATGTAGTATTTTGTGCAGTGGACAATCTGAAAATAATACAATGCAGCGGAATTACGCAAATGAGTTGGGGAAAAAGTATCGGTATAATAAGCAAAAACCAAATTACTCATATAATTAATAAACAAGCTGTTATGACTTGATCATTAAAAAAAATTTCACCGCCCGATATTATTTCCCCAATGAAATAATTTTATTCTTAGTAGGGCTCTGCGATTAATCATTTAGTATAATAATCTGATTAATTGAAATCCTAATTGATGAACAATTTTGTTTAATCTGATTAATATATTATTTACAATTTTGGTTAATCTGATTAATCGATTATTATTCGCCAAGGAAATAATTTTATTCTTAGTAGGGCTCCGCGATTATTCATTTAGTAGAATGATCTGATTAATTGTCATTGCTAATTAACTCTGAGAAATCAAACTTTAATTATTCTGATTAATCAAGTAATTAGAATTTTGGTTAATCTTAATCGCGTTGGTCAATTAATCGATTATTATTCGAAAAATCAAAATAATTAATAAACAAGCTGTTATGACTTGATTATTAAAACAATTTTTTATCCGCCCGATATTTTTTCCCCAAGGAAATAATATTATTCTTAGTAGGGCACCGCGATTAAGCATTTAGTCGATTAATCCAATTAATGAAAAATTTTGATTAATCACAATTTCGGTTAATCTGATTATTAGAATAATCAAAAAATTCAAATAACCAAATATTCGAATAATCAAATAATTTTCATTTTTGATTATTCAAAACCATTATTCGGATAATTTGCAATTTTATTAATCGATTCATTGATTAATCAAATTGCTCGACAATTCGATTAATCCTACAGGGCCCAATCTTAGTTATATGTACCTCATTGGTGTCCCCAGCTTTTGTTGATGTTTTATGACATTCGAATACAAAGGCAACGATGATCCATTAACCATTTTATTTTCGGCAGCAACATTCTCTCCATTAACATTGCTAGTATCGAATGGATCATGATCACGCAGCTGTTGCAATTGATGTTGTTGCTGGGCAAATTCGATGGTATTTGAATATGTGGGTGGCATTTGATATGGTGGTGGCTGTGGTCGTGATGTGGGTGATGCACCAAATTGCAATTGTTGCGATGCTACAGATGGTGTTGGCGTAGTGCGTGCCTCGTTAGCAACGTAGTCTTCACCTACTGTGGGCACATCGATTGGTGCATCGAGGATACAGAAGGAACTGTCCATCTTGAGGGAAGTACTTTCACCCAAATGCATAAGCACGGCTGGCGTTGGTGGTGCAACTCCACCAAATTCAGGAGATATATCAATGAGAATACCCTCACGCTGTTGTTGCTGTTGTGATGGCGGTGGTGGACGTTGTGGTCCTTGTTTATGTTGGGTCACAGATATTTTGTTCTTATTCGATAACATTGACTGTTGTCGTTGGAGTTCAGCACTACGTTCGTTGATCAATTTATTGTAAGAGAATTGTTTACTCGAAACAGATTTACGTTCTTTGGCGTGATGCAGATGTTGTGTGGACGTAGACGTTGCCTGCAATGATGCACACTTGCGATTGCGCTCTAAAAATAAATTAGACGAATTTTTAGTTATTTCGAAGAAGATAATAATTTGATTCTATAGACACTCTGGTAAGGGAAAACCTAAGCACCTGTTCTATAGCTCTCCAGCACTTTCTGAACCTGATTAAATTGCTTAGAGGCCACAAAGTTCAATGAACTAGCAGAAGTAGCGGCGCTTCCAAAATTCCCAAAATTTTCAAAAGATCTCAATATCTCGTTATTCAAAGAAAATTATATTTTCTTTAGTATTTTCAACCGCTTGGTAAGAGAAACCCTGCAGCATCTACTCTGTAGCTGTTCAGAAAACTTTACAGAACCCTCCCAGATTGCTTAAAGGCACCAGAGTTCAAAGATCTCTTCATCTCGTAACTCGGTCTAGTTGGTATCGTTAGGCACCCACGGGATTCTATGTGCGGTACTCTTTTGGGGTTCAGCCGCAACACAACAAATATAGCTAACTAACCTGCTTGCATATTAACATCTGCACTAATAGCACCAGCTCCGCCCCAGCAGAAACCAAATGGCGATCCGACATGTCCAGTTGGACGTAAACCCTCGTGCATGGGTCGTATAAGATCACTATTTGTGTGTTTTTGTTTCTCCAAAATGTTACGCGGAAATATGCCAATATCAAATGTGCGCTGATTCTGTCCCTTGATAAGTTTCAGCTCCGATCGTCCATCAATAATTGCAAGGGTGTCGCCCAATTCGATTTGCAATCGATTCGAATCACTATACGAACGAGCTGCCTTCAGAACGGGCGGTGACATGCCAATAAGAAATTCTCTAAAAAATGTAATACTTTATTTAGCTACATTCTTCAAAATATGTATTCCCCATTCTTCTTACTTGATTGCTGCAAATGTAGGTCGTTCTGCTGGTGTCTTATCCCAGCATTGTAGCATCATTTCGTAGACATCTGGTGGACATGCATCGGGATGATGTAATCGTTCACCTTCACGATCTATTTTACGTAGAATTTGTGAACCATTCAAGCCCACCCATGGATCTTCACCAAAGGTGAACATTTCCCATAGCGTAACACCAAACATCCAAGTATCGGAGGCATGTGAGAACTGCCGAAAACGTAGGGACTCTGGGGCGCACCAAGGAAATGGCACTTTCTTGTGCTCCGACATTACATAGCAGTCATCCTCCTGGGGCAAAGCACGCATCAAACCGAAATCACCAATTTTTATTTTATTTCCCGAGGCAAGCAATACATTACGGCAAGCCAAATCACGATGCAGAAATCGTTTGTGCTCCAAGTATGCCATTCCGGTGGCGATTTGTACCGACCAGTTCCAAATATTAATCAACGGCGTATGTTTGCACTGTTTACGCAAGGTATCGAGCAAAGAACCCCGTTCGGCCAGCTCAGTAATCATCATCATTGGCTGTGACAGCACCACACCATATAGACGAACAAGATTCGAATGGTCCAAGGCGTGCATCGCTTGAACTTCACGAAAGAAATCATCTATGATGCCCGGTTGTGTTAGACTATCCGATTTAAGTACCTAATGCATAGGAATAATTACATTTTATTGCATTAAGAATATTCAGTATTTGCTTTCTTACCTTCACCGCAACGGGCAACACTTTCCCACTAGGTGCCCCATGCCATTCCCCACGGCGTACAACACCAAATGAACCATCACCTAGCTTAATACCTAATGTGATGTCCTTTTCGTGTATAAGGCATGTTAATTGTGTGTTTTGTTGTTCTTTATTTGTTGCACTATTGGATTTCTTCGATGACGGCTGCTTGCCACCACCAATTAGCTTAGAGAGTATATTTTTACGCCATTGATGGGCTTTTTTCTTACGCACTGCTTCCATTAGACGACGTATAGCCGGTTTTCCCAAACCACAACGTTCCAAATCTTCCGCTTGCACATAATCGAAATGTGGCAATCGTGTAACTTGCAGATCATCACGGATACGTTCTAAAAATTGTTCCAATTGGACTTCACGCAGTAAATCTTCCAGCCATTCCGTTTCGGCAGTGCCATCTATGTGACTGGGTGATGCCATCTTTTGCAAGTGATCAATCAGCAAAGAGCTGAAATATATTTAAATTAAATTGAAAAATTATTTCTATTAATTCTTATTATTAGGTAGCTAAGTAATATGGCAACTCTTTGAAAGAGAAAAAACTCTATGTCTTTTGCTCTTCCGATATAATTGCAAATAAAGAGAGTGCTACTCTCTTTGGGAAAGTGTTGCCAGATTAAAGGTTTGTTATTATTTTTTATTGAGTTTTTAATGGGGGAAAATTTATGTGAAAGGAATTTCAGTTGTGGTAATATTTTACCCATATAAAACTACAAATGGGCAATCCGACATGGACATTAATTTAAGAAAATTTAATATTTAATGATTAAGCTTTTGAGGCATACAATTTTAAAGAAAATATGGTGGTAAATGCCTTCGTTTCGAGGTCAAAAATGGAAGAATAATTGACCAATTACCCTACAGCTGCCTAGGAATCGGTTCTGGGAGTAAAATGTATATCTAATCCCTTTAAGTGATGGCAATAGAAAGTTGAACTGATAGTCCAAAATAAATGGAAGACGTTCCTATACTTGACCCTTGTGGGATTACCATGCGAGCATCATGTAATATAAAAATTTAATTCTGTAATATAAAATTTTATAAAAACATAAATTTTGTAGTGGAGACCCTTAAGCAGTGGATATAGGGGATAACCTCTAGAAATCTGTGATATTTTCTCAATTTTCATGTGTTTTTTTAGTTAATTTGGTATGAAAGCTCCCATAAGGCTTAGAAATAAGATGTATTTATGTTCCAAAAAAATGTTTGGGGGAGAATAATTAATGAGGCTTGTCCTTTAATCTCATTTCAACCCTCTGGGAGTGAATCATGGCGAATTTGTGGGTTTATTGATCGATTTTCTGTAATATTTTTCATTTAATTTGTATGGAAGCCCTCTTTAAGGCTGTAGATAGGAGGTATGTATATTCGAAGGAAGTAATAGCGCTGAAAAATTAATAGATAACGAGCTTACATTTAATTTATAGTATGTATGTATGTATTTATGTAGGTTTATTTGCCACTTTTCACGTGTTTTTTGACCTTCATTTTGTATGGCAGCCTCCTTAAGGAGTGAAGATGGAGGGTAAGTATATTCGAAGGAAATGTTGGGAAGGAAAAATTAATAAGGATTAATGAGGCCTTACTCTAAGGGCTTTTTGGGTAACATTAATTGCAAATTGAAATGAAAAAATGCCTAAAAAAATTCGAATAGAGTTGTCTTTACAGCATGAACTATTTCAACAATTTGGCATCACCATTGCTTTAGACTTTAAATTTGACTAAGTAACTCAATTGGGGCATTTAATTGACACACGAATAAGCAAACAAATATGATACGCATAAACACACACACACACATATACTTCCATATACTCGTTTACATATATATACCCTATACGACGTAAAGGTAAACAAATTGTATAATAACAATTGAGGAGGGGGGCAAAAAAAAAACAAAATAAATAAAAAAGAGAAAATAAATAAATTTATGTAAAAAAATGCGATGAAATAAACTTGAACTGAAATTGACTGCTGTGTGTGGTGTTATCATAAGCGTGAGTGGTCGGTCGATTGTTTAGTTGGTGGAGCGTGTGTGTATATTTAAGTTTGTTTGCTTGTGTTGATTACTATTTACTATTGGTGCTGTTGCTGTTGCAGTTAAAGCTATATTACTTATTGTTGTAAATAGTTTTGTCACATTCATATTGTTGAATATATCCACATACTATCCGTCCATTCGTAGATAATGACGATTACATCAGCAATGTGTTTCCATGTTTGTTGGTATCCATAAACACATATGTATCTACATGCACGCACGTAGGTACATTTATGCAAATGGCATTCATAATCAAGAGAATTGATAAATGTACATTATTCACATTGTGGTGGCCATTTGAAAGAAGAAGAAGAAAAAAAGCAAATGGTGAAATACAACATTAAGCAGAATTCATGATGCACGCATTCCACTTTATTAATACAAAACAACTTCATCAGTTGCATGCATTGATTATTTGATGCACTCAAATTGTGTATGTACGCTCTAGTTCATATCACAAAATTCTCTTCTCGAATACTCGTTCATACGTACACTTGTTATTATATAATGTACAGGGTGATTTCTTAGCAACTTTCTTTTTGGCAACACTCTTTTTGGCAGCTCAGCTGTTTTCGTGTAACATGTTACTGTCAAACATGTTCAGTTTGGTCTATAATGTAACCATGAATCGACTTACAAACGAACAACGCTTGAAGATTATTGAATTTTATTATGAAAATTCATGGTCGGTTAAGGAAGGTCAGTTTGGGCGACCTTCTGAGACGGTTATTCGGAATCTTGTGACTAAATTTCGTACCAAATTTGCAATATTGGACATTAAACCACCAATACGCATACGTAGAGTGCGGACAGAGGAAAATATCGCAGCTGTATCCGCCAGTGTTGTTGATGACTGTGAATTATCGATTCGGCGCCGTTCGCAGCAATTGGGTTTCTGTTACGCCCGTACGTGGAAAATTTTGCAGAAGGATTTGGGTGTAAAACCTTTTAAAATACAGCTGGAGCAGGAATTGAAGCCACACTACCAACCACAGCAGCTAACTTTTCGTGAATGGGCGCTGGCAAAGTTGGATGAAGATCCAACGTTCAGTGACGAAGCTCATTTCTGTTTGAATGGACACGTGAACAATCAAAATTGCCGTATTTGGTGTGAAGGGCAGCCAGAAGCATTGCAAGAACTGCAAATGCATCCCGAAAAATGCACTGTTTGTTATCAGCCGGTGGCATCATTGGACCGTACTTTTTCAAAGGCGATGAAGGCAGGAATGTTACTGTGAATGGCGAGAGCTACCGTGCGATGATTACAAATGTTTTTTTTTTTGCCCAAAATGGAAGAGCTGGACTTGGCTGACATGTGGTTTCAACAAGACGGTTTGAGGCCGGTCAATTGGCCGCCTTTAGACTATTTTTTGAGGGCCATGTTAAGGCTCATGTCTATAGCGACAAGTCCGCAAAGGTTGACGCACTGGAAGCCAATATTGAAGAATTTATTCGTGAGATACCGGATACCGTGAGAGAGTATGGCAAAATTGGACCCAGCGTATGAATCATTTGAGGCGCAGCCGCGGTCAACATTTACATGAAATCATCTTTAAACATTGAATCATATGAATCGTTCTATCGACTCAAATAAAGATTTCATACATTTCTCTAAATATTATGTGTTTTTTTTTTTGTAAATAAAATCCGAAGGCTCTTAAAAAATCACCCTGTACATACATATACACAGTATTATAATGATATGAATGTAACAATTTCCTCAATGAATTGTTTGCTTTATTATCAAGTTTTCCCCCATATTGCGTCAGTATTTAGAATCGCAAGACAATACATGTTATTGTGAGCGAACCCTTTATAAACTTAGATATTGTATATCGTGTAGTTGAAAAGGGTTAAACGTACTATGTATTATCTTCTCTAATAAATTCAATAATGCAACTTGTTTCAGTCGTTTTTAATTTTCCATTCTAGTGTAATTATCATCGCTGTATCGTTGTCATCATCATCATCATCATCATAATCATCATTATCATTGCAACTGAAGTTGTAATTAGTGTTGTTGTGGTTGGTTATTCATTTATCTTGGATAAATTTAATTAATTAATTTAAGGCGAAAAAAAAATTCCCCATACGTTTACATAATTAATCAACAATATATTGGATACGTGCATTGTATTAAATAAGCAATAGAGCTGTAGCAAATTTAAATAGCGTAAATAATGTTTAAAAAAATATATAAAGAGATGTAAATCGTATTTGGATGAAAACGGCGCACATCTCTCATACAAAAGTACATTTTAAAATGTATTTTTTGACACTTTGTGCATAAAAATCTAAAGTTATCAAGCTGAAATTTAGTACATATGATTTTATTTAATAATGCATGTGTTAGATTGAAAATCAGTGTAATCTGATAAAAAACACCGCTATCTCCCATACAATATTATGTTTTTGGCGCACGAAAAGATGAAGTTATCAAGCTGAAATTTGGTATATATGATTTTATTTACTAATTGATACACATTATAAAAAATAGATAGAATCGATTAAAATTTACGTATAGCTGCCATATAAAATTATGCTTTCAGTTACATTTTTTCCACATTTTTCGTACATTTATAAAGTTATCAAGCTGACACTTGGTACAAATCAATTTTTTTACAGATAAATAGACAAGTGGAAAAATTGAAGCATTCGGATAAAATTTACGTCTAGTTGCCATACAAAATAGTGCTTTCAAATGTATTATTTCACATTTTACGTCAGGAAATATGAAATTATCAAACTGAAATTTGGTGCATAGGATTATATTTACTAATCAATAAATGAGTTGAAAAATGAATAGAATCGAATTAAAACTACGCTTAGCTCCCATACAAAAATATGTTTTTAAGTGTGTGTTTCCACACTTTGCATACGAAAATGTGAATTTATCAAGCTGAAACTCGGTACATATGCATTTATTTACCTATTTATAAAATGAGTTTAAAAATGAATGTAATCAGATGAAAACCACTCCAATCTCCCATATAAATGTGGGCTTCCATTTGCATATTTTTACGGTTTTTGCACGAAAATATGAATTTATCAAGTTGAAATTATGTACATATGATTATATTTACTGACATATATACGAGTTTAAAAATGGATGGAATCGCACAAAAACTACTCCTACCTCCCATACAAAAGTGTAATGTTGAATGCGTCTTTTCACATTTTGTATATGAAAATACAAAGTTATCTAGCTAAAACTGGGTACATCTGATTATTTTTACTTATTAATAGACGAGTTTAAAAATGGATTGAATCAGATGAAAATTACGCCTAGCTTCCATATAAAAATATGCTTTCAAATGCATGTTTTTGCATTTTATGCATTAAAAAATAAAATTATCAAATTGAAACTCGGTATATACGCTTAGCTCCAACAGAAAAGTATTTTTTTGCGAAATTATGTTTGTCTATGTATCATAGAATAGGGTCACCAAGCTTCGTTATGAACGAAATACTATTTTGTTGTTGTTGTTGTTACAACTACGAATATTTACTACTTCGATTAGATAAATTCTGAAACAAAAAAATGCAATAATAAATGATTTATTCTAAAAAAAAATGTGTATTTAGCTTTGAACACTTGCCATTTTACAAATCGCAGTTTCTATTTCTATTGTACCATATATATATTATAAATGGGTATTTTTTCTTCATTTCATAATACATATAATATAGTAAGTTGCTTTCATCATAGAATTAATAACTTTTGCTTTTACGAAGGTCGATGACAAAGAAACAAATGTAATTCAATTGGAGAATTCGTTTGGGTACAGACAAAGTTCCATAACAAATCAGTGTCAGGGGGAATTTATATATGGTAAAAATTACAAAATGATTCATATGTGACTTTACTGACGGGCTCCATGAACATACAGATGGCATAACATTGCTTGCACATGTGCTCATTGTATATTTCATGCATCGACATAAAAAAGCAAGCATACAGTGAGGAAGATGTTTAAAAAAATATGTATTCGGAGCCTTTAAAGCTCTATATATACAATGAGTGATTAATTTTCAAGAATATTACGTATTTATTGTGAGGAGCCGAAGAAGCCAATGGAACTAAGAGAGTTTCTGATTGCCTGTGCATCATTATTGTGAAATATTAGTACTCTTCAAATTGTTGCATTGGTCATTTCATGATTCCAATGAATAGAAACTACGAGTATTTGCTGCATGCTATGGCCACAAATGCTATGTATGTATTATATAGCGTTGTAAGCAAGCAACAATGTGAACATGTTACATATAAATAAGCAGCACTACTCATAGCGACAATACAATTTTAATTAAATACACATGTCTATACAAGAATGTTTTCCCATAAACATGTTTATACATACATTAAGTTGCCGCAACATCCATACATTATGTTTATTTTATATTATGACGTCCATCAAAATATTACAGCCCAATAGAAGACTCAAAAAATCCAATCTAATTTTTTTTTTTACAATTTTGAGTGGTTTTTCAAAACGGTTTATCCCACGAATGGATTTCTATGGAGCCGGAAAGGTTTGATGACGTCATAAAATAAAGCAAACTCCATATGTCGCCGGTAAAATCAACAAATTTCTTTATTTGTATGGAAAAATGAGGCCACTTAATGTATATATGTCTGCATTCGTGCACTGTAATGGTAATAATGTACTCATACAACTCATCATGCGGTTATTGGACTCGACTCGATTCGACTCACATTACCATAAATACACACAAAGGCACGCACGCGCTTCACTGTAGTTATTCTTCATAAAAATCAGCGAGTATAATACTAATTCTCATATCAGATAATCCCAGCTATATAGTGCGCATTACTTGATATTTTCGATATTTTGATTTTGCTTTCAACCAACTGGTTTTGTTGCTGTTGTTTCGACTGGTGTTGATTAATATCAACTTTTTTTTTTTTGCTTGACTGTTGTTTGTTACATTTTTAGAACTTGAATTGACTGTGATTTACGCCAAATACAATATATTTTTATTTTTTTTATTTCGCGTCCAGGTTAATGTTCTTCTGTTGTGATTGTGGTGTTCCCTTTTATGTTAATCGTTGTCGTGTTTTTTTGTTTTATGCTGCATGAAAATGGTTGGAACTTGTAATATGTCAATACGTGTTTTTAATTTCTAGACTATTTATTCTATGTAGACTCTATGGAAAGTGGCATTATATTTCAGTTAGTTGTTGATTTCAGCAATTTTATAGGGGAGCTCACCCAAGTAGTGGATATATTGGGTAAGTATATTCGGAGAAAATATTGAGAAGGAAAATTTAATGAGTGTTCTTCATACATTTCACATTTCTTTGCCGATATTTTATATTTTCAGTGGTTTTTCGATCATTTTGTATGGAAGCCCCCTTAAGGAGTGGTGATGGGGGCGAGTAATTTTAGTGGAAATGTTCAAGAGGCAAAATTAATGTGAGCCGGCCATATATTTCACTGCTCCAGGAGCGTTGGGTAAGCAGCTTTTGTCGATTTGCGATTTTGGTCATTTTGTATGGGAGTCCCTTTAAGGGATGGAAATAGGGAGTAAATATGTTTTGAGAAATTGTCGGCGAGGGAAAATTAATGGAGGTTGGTCATACATTTTACCGTTCTACGAGTGCATGCTGGGTAGCTATTGTCGATTTGAAGGAATTTTTTTGGTAATTTTGTATGGGAGTCTCCTTAAGACGTGGAAATAGAGAGCAAATATGTTTTGAGGAATTGTCGGCGAGGGAAAATTAATGGAGGTTGGTCATACATTTTACCGTTGTAGGTGTGTCTTGGGCAGCTGATCTCGATTTGTAGCATTTAAGGGGAAGATTTTGGAGAAAATGTTGAGGAGGAAAAATAAATAGGGATTATTCATACATTTCACTACTCTAGGGGCGATACCTATTCAGTTGTGTGGTTATTTGTCGATTTTCAAATGTTTTTTATCAGTAATTTTTTATGGAAACCCCCTTAAGGAGAGCAGATAGGGAGCAAGTAAGTTTGAAGGAAATACTAGGGAGCAAAAATTAATAGTGGCAAGTCATACATTTCACCGCACTAGAGACGATATCTGACAAGTTATGGGGATATTTCTTGAATTTTAGGTTTTTGAATACCATAGCTGACCAAGAGTCGTCGCTATATTGGTAAACAATATGATCAACTCGCGTTAATTTTTCTTCCTTAACATTTCCCCTAAACATACTTACCCCCTATCTTTACTCCTTAATGTGACTCCCATACAAAATTAACGTAAAACGCATGATAATCAGCAATAGCTGCCCAGAAATTGGCTCTATGGTGGTAAGTAATACTATCGACTATTATTCATTTTTTCTCCTCAATATTTTCTTCAAACATACTTATCCTCTATCGCCATCCAATATGGGGACTCCCATACAATAAGCTTTAAAAAAAACTTGAAAATCGACAAAAACTTTTTTAGGAATCACATCTAGAGTAGCAAAATATATGAATAAACCCCCATTATTATTTCTCCTCAACATTTCTTCTTATCTTCACTTTTTAGGAAGTCTCCTCTACAAAATTAATGCTTTTGTAAGAAACATAACTGATTTCTTGAGAAGAAATATTAAAAATGTTGAAGTTATGATATTTTTCACTTTGCCAGATATTCAAATTATTTTCCACAGAATTTAAACCATCTGAATGTACCTGAATGCACAACATTCCGAACACACTGCATATTTCCACGTTAATTTACAAGGTATTGCTCATCATCTTATGTGATAAAGTTTATTATTAAGAATTTAAATATACTTTTATTTTTTTATTTTTTTTTTTTATTTGCAAGTGTTGTGTTGGAAACTTGAGTAAAAAGCATCTAAATACAAAACGACTTTGTAATTATTGATTTTTCTTCCCTTTTTTCTACTAATGTTGTCAGCGAGTTATTTATATTTCTTTTTTTTCATACATTTACATTATTCTACTGTTGATTTCAGTTGATTGAATGTTGGACACAATGTACATACGTGTGTATGTATTGGTTTAAATGAAATCTGATACCTTTGCTGCTTGTTTGTATGAAAACGTTACTACTGCAATGCAATATTGATGTGTTTACTTGTTGTAGCAGCAATAGCAGATGTCAATAAAGGCAGGTGCAAAATGTATGTGTATATGTATTTATGATATTAATGAAAAATCTCCTTACAGTCGGCTGGGGCCGACCAAACTATACCCTGCATATGTAGATTTATATATAAAAAGTTTACTCGAATATCCAACTTTTCTTTTATTTCCACTTTTCGAGAAACAATTTTTGCATATACTACTAATTTACACCCGAAATATGGTTGACTTTGACGAAGTAAAAGGATTTTAAGATAATTCCGAGGCTTAGTATGGGAGCTATATAAAAAGTGGGCGTGGCTTACCACTTTCTAGTAAATCCAATTAATTTTTCAATGTTAATCCACACCTTAAATTTGGTGTCCTAAGTTGAATAGTTTCTAAGTTATGGTGGTTAACATTTTTGTTTAATTTCCTCAACTTTGTATGGGAGCCCCAATAAGAAGTGGGCGTGGTACGCTGATTTCTCGCCAGATTATTTCCGACTACGATATTAATTTAAGTGTCAATTATGGTTATTGTAGACATAAGATTGCCTAAGTTACAGCTGTTTCAATTTAAAATTTGTATGGGGGCTACGATAAACACTGGGCGTGGTGCGCCCATTTTCTGTGAGCCTAGTTGCTCGTACAATACTAATCCATACCCTAAGTCTCGTTGTCCTAGGCTAAATGGTTTGTAAGCTATGGAGCTTAAAATTTTAGTTTAATTCACTCGACTTTGTATAGGAGACCCATGAAGGAGTGGGCGTGGCACACTGATTTTCTGCCAGATTTTTGTCGACTACGATATTAATTTAAGTGTCAATTATGGTTATTCTAGACAGAAGATTGCCGAAGTTACAGCTGTTTCAATTTAAAATTTGTATGGGGGCTACGATAAACAGTGGGCGTGGTGCGCCCATTTTCTGTGAGCCTAGTTGCTCGTACAATACTAATCCACACCTTAAATCTCGTTATTCTACGCTGAATAGTTTGCAAGTTATAACCGGTAACATTTTTTTTAATTTCCGCAACTTTGTATGGGAGACCCAAAAAGGAGTGGGCGTGGCACATTGATTTTCTGCCATATCATTTCCGACTACCGTGTTAATCTAAGTGTCAATTATGGTTATTCTAGACAGAAGATTGTAGAAGTTACAGCAGTTTCAATTTAAAAGAAGTACAGACACTTTGTATGGGAGCTACGCTAGAAAGTAGGCGTGGCTCATCCACTTTTGGTGAGGTTATATAGTAGTATAATATAACTCTATGTGCAAAATATTGTTGTCCCAAGTGGTATATTGTGTGAGTTATAGCAAGTTAAAAATTTTGAAAATTTCGAGGTTAGTCGCTTTGAATGCTTGGTGTGGGCGTGGTTATTGACCGATCATGCCCAATATCAATCCCCTCCGTACCCTTGGATCATAGATTACTTATGCCAAATTTCATCGAAATAGCTCAATATTTACTCAAGTTATCGTGCGAACCAGCCAGGTGACAGACAGACAGACGGACGGACGGACGGACGGACGGACGGACGGACGGACATCGTTAAATCGAAAATTTAATCGACGCTGATCACGAATATATATCCATGTCTATATCTCCGGAGATTCCTTCAAGTGGACACAAACATCTGACCGAAATGAATATACCATGCATATTGCATTATGCAGGGTATAAAAATATCATATCCTGCTATTTATGCTATACATACATGGCTTTATATAAAACTTGCTGGATGAAATTAGATTAGCTTTTGCTGTCACCTGAATTATTACGTTCTATGGCTTTCGATTCTTGTTAGATGAGTTTGAAAGTATTCGCAGGACGATTAATTTCATCATTTCTAAATCACTTCCTTATCCAAATTATATTGAACCTCATAATAAAGAGGATCCCCTGTGTTGGATATATTATTAATCTAAATAAACTTGCAGTTATCATGAGACTATCGACCGACTACTTAATAAACTCGTAGCATTTTTAACACATACAAATATCCGGAATTGTAACAGCTGATGATGCTGTACAAAGTAAATGGATTATTGGAAAAGACAGCAACAAAACAACATTTGTGCAGATGTCGTTATTGCTGTATCCTAAACAAAACACTTATGCACGCACCCACATCCACATATACGAGTATATGGCATTGCATGCTTATGCCTATGTGTAACATGATAAGCATTACAAAGTTGATACCGTATGAAGGGTGAGTCTAGGTAATAACACTATAGAGCTCAGCAGCATAAACAAACAAGCAATGAAGTGGCACAATTTTTATGAGCTAGCTATACATAGATAGTTGTTGAAAGGGAAATGAACCAGTCTTGAGATGACGATGATGATAATGATGATGATGATGATGATGTTCTAGTTGTTCTATTCACTATTTATGCTTGTATGCAATGTAAGATAAAATTTTCATAGCATGTGTGCTAATTCCCAAAGGCATACTTTCACATAATAAGAGGGATAGAGAAAAAAATTAAAATAAATATAATTTAAATCAAGCAATATAAATGCATATAAATGACAAAAGCTTTATTAGAATTACCTTCAAAAAAAAGGAGATGTTATGATATAAAATTCTCCTTCCAATTGATGAAAGCAAAAATAATATAGACTCGCAGCTGGATCAACGTCAGGTGTAAACAAACTTGACAGACCAAGCAAATATTCCAGTTGAATAGCAGCAACAGCAGCAGCAGTTGAATTGCATATACATTAGCGTATATAAGTAAATAGATCGTAAGCAACCAGACGAGAAGAAGAACTATGACAACATTAAGAAAAAATCAAAATGCATCACAAACTGGATTGACGGTGTACAAACGGTGGCAGCTGCTATGCAAAAACAAAATTGGAACTATGGACGCAATTGCACTTTATGTATGTGCACTATGTAGTAAGGTATGTTTGCGCTCGATTGGTTAGTAGTTTGATCAGTCTGCTCCACTGGGCCACGAGTGACAGGTTTGGTGAGTTTTCTGGTGCACACTGTTTTTTTTTTTTGCCTTTACGTTTGTTGTGTATGCGTAGGTGCAAAGCGCGAAGAGAAAAACAATGCTCCTCACTAGAAAATCTAGTTCCAACGTCAAGATGACACTGAATGATAGCGTCGTCACTGACGACACACAACGACAACGGCGACGACGACGACGTCAACGACAATGATATTTATGGCTGTTGTTGTGCTGTATGCACTCGTATGATGATGAAATTTTCACTTTTTTTATTTCGTATAAAATTTGTAATTTCACAGATTTCTTAATTTTCTACATATTTGTGTATTTAGATCATTTTCACATAAAAGAACACACCAATCACATTCTTTTACCACATATTTATTGTATTACAAAATTCTGCACAATTTTTGTTTTGCAATTTTACACTAATTTCCTTGAAATTTTATTATGCTTCCACTAGAGATTTCATATCGCTTGGTTTTCTTCCTTCACTTAATTATAATGTAATGGCGTACCATTAATTAAGATATAACTATTAAATTGCATATTTCCTTATTGTTATAAACGATTTGATGTGATCACCATAACAACAACAACAAAATTAGTTAAATATATCAATTTGAATCAAAGAAAACAATACTCAGCAAAAAATACAATTTACTTATTGCACTTGCTGTCAAACCACACAAATGAAGCACACGTACAAGAATGAGTAGAGAAGTTTTTCATATATGCCTCTTATTAGATGAAGAAAGAGTTTAAAATGCAAAACAAATGACAAAAGCAAAACAAAATGTCAGAAAATACTCACCACATGTTTGAGTGAGAGGTGGATATGCATATGTTGTGAATTGTGCATATATCTATCTCGCTCGCGTACACACTACTGCCATCTACATGTGATGGATGAAATGCATTGCTGTTCAAATTTGCGATATAGGCAAATTCAAGAAATTCAACAAGAAAATTATTTTGAAAGAATTTCTTTTAATAAATTTTGCTGATGTCGACATTTCATTTTCACTGTCAATTTTAATTAGCGAATTAGCTGCGAGATTTCACTGTGGTGCTGAAGGAGAGATTTATTGAAAAATCAACGAATAATATCCAGTTATTTAAATAAACTTTTCGGTTGTTCCAAAATTAGTTGTTGCCTTCGTTTGGCAATTATTTTTATAGTTCTTTAAAATAATAGAAAATACATCGATTTTAGTAAAAACTTGGAATAGACTAAATGGACT
The DNA here is from genome assembly GCA_963854835.1 of Megamerina dolium. Taxonomy (NCBI): domain Eukaryota; kingdom Metazoa; phylum Arthropoda; class Insecta; order Diptera; family Megamerinidae; genus Megamerina; species Megamerina dolium. Next base: position 2,916,157 of record OY978525.1, read on the forward strand.
TCTTCTGTTGGAAAAGACTGGTAAAATACAAAACAAGCAGTAATTTTGTATTTGTGAAAATAAATGTTTAAAAATTGAAATTAAATTTTAATAAAGAAATACTGGTAAATATGCATTTATATAATTTATCAATATTTTAATGAAAAAAAACTTCTCCAGGAATGTACTTTCTGTGTCCAAAAACTATGGGAACGAAGCTAGAACCTCAACTGGCTAAATGCGTTTTATTTATTCTTTTACTCAAAAATCATTATTTGATTATTGCTCTAGTCATTATTGCTGCTTTGTTGTAATAACTTGAAAGTAAATTTTTTTCTTAGTGAAAAAATTAAAATCACAAAACAATTTATAAATTTCTATGAAAAAAAAAATTTTATTAAAAAAATTGTTATTGTAAATAAATACAACATGTATGTGGTATATGTGTAAATATAAAAATACTATCTAGTATATGTACATATGATTAATAAATAATACTATCCAAATATGTTATCATAGATTTTGTACCAAAATCCATTACGTCTAAATATTGCATCAACATTGGTTTGTTCCATAAAAAGTTTGTACTCTTTAAGTGTGGTGGGTTCAAGGGGGCCCCAATCGGCATCCGGTTTAAAAGTTTGTACGATACGTTCGAATAAGCTGCCGCCAGATTCTTTACTTACAGCACGCACACCCCAAATAAGCAATTGGCCAATGCCAAAGGCCGATAAACACCAACCAAATACTAGCAATTGAAAAATATAGTTATAGAATATTTAGGAAAAGCAAAAAATCGTGCTAGCTTACTGTAAACACCATCCTGATATGTGTAACCATTATATTGTAGCGGAGTGTAATCGATTAGCGTGTACAATAAAATGGCAGTCATTAAAACAGGCGTTACGATAGCCCAGCAAATTCGATAATAAATTGACGTCTTAATACCCAGCATGAATTGGACATCTTGACAAAAGCGTTTCACTCCTGCATTGGATAGATAAAATTATCAATCAATCCAAAAAACGAGTAAATTATAAATTTACAAAAATTACCATAAATCCAGCCAACCGCCAGCAATTCAAATATGGCCAATACCAGCGCAACAAAGGAGGCACCATAAAAATCGAGCAATGACAAAATATATTGACCACCCGGTGTTATATAAATCAATCCGATCAGATAGCAGATCACAGCAATGCCAATTACAATTACCCAATGCTTGGTTTTTGTAAATTGTTCCTTGAGCACTGTCATCACACAAGACGCCATGCCCACATTGCTTCCGATGCCCAGCACGAAAAGCATAAGAAAGAATAAAATCGAAAATATTTGCGGTACAACTTTGAATTTCGCAATTGCATCCGGATATGAAATGAACGCCAATCCAGTGCCACCCTTAACGACGCTGCGTATATCCGTAGTATTTGATTCATGGGCAAGATTTCCCAAAATACCAAATATAATAATGCCCGAAAGTAGTGAGGTGAACGTATCCAGTGTTGTAACTATTGTTGCATCTCTAAAGAGGGCAATAAGAATATAAGCTAACTCCAAAAATCTCCAAAATGAAATGTCTCTTACCTCTTTATATTGTGTCCGAAACGATTGTAAGATGCATACATGATAATATTGCCAAAGCATATGGCCAATGAGAAGAATACTTGTGTCACAGCCGCATACCATACCTACAATAAATGATGAAAATACATAACTCTCTTCATCACATTTCTGTACGCTTCCACATACCTTTGGTTCCAATAATCTATCCCATTGTGGCTTTAAAAAATACAACACACCATCAAATGCACCTGGCAAGGTCAATGAACGCACCAGCAGTATCAACATGACGACATAGGGGAAGAGAGCTAAGAAATAGGAAGCTTTTCCAGAGCTTTTAACACCTTTAATCATAATTGCGGCAACGATAATCCATGAAATGGCCAATGTTAGAGCCAAACTCCAGCTGGGATAACCAATGCCATCATCAATGGAATCCTTCTCACGTAATATGATGTTACTAAAAAAATATACAAATATAGAATTCGCTATAAGAACTTTTTAATAAAACTACTATAAAAACTACTAAATATGTTGAGGCGGATCAAATTTTGAAATGGCTTGGCTTGGCTCGAAAAACATAAAAGTATAAATTTTTAGGGAAAGCCGGCTAAGAAGTGGAGATAGGGTAAATGTGTACAAAGGAAATTTTGAGGAGGAAAAATTAATGGGGGTCAGTCATACAATTAAGAACGATAGACAATTCCTGTTATTCCAGTTACTGCCGCTTTTTAGATTTTTTTGGTCATTTTGTATGGCAGTGCCTTTAAGGCGTCGGATAGGGGATAAGCCTGTTTGGAGAAAATGTTGAAAAATAAAAATAATGTAGGTCAATGATACAATTCGAGGTTATGAGGTTATTTGTAGATTTTTAATGTTTTTTTCCGGTCATTTTGTATGGCAGGTCCCTTAGGGCGAAGAGATAAGGGATAAGTCTGCTTGGAGAAAATGTTGAAAAATAAAAATAATGTAGGTCAGTCATACAATTCATCGCTCTAAAGACTATACGTTTTCAGTTATGTGGATATTTGTGGAGTTTAGGTGTTTTATTAAAATTATTTTATATGGGAGTCTCCTTATTGGGTGAAGTTAGGCGCCAAGAAAATGTTCAGAGAAAATATTGACAGAGAAAAAAAAATATTGGTCATCCATAAAGCCGCTCTAATGGGTATCAGTCATACATTTCACAGCGATAAGCGATTCCTGTTACTACAGTTATTGCCGATTTTTAAATTTTTTCCGGTCATTTTGTGTGGCAGTTACCTTAAGGCGTAGGGATAGGGGAAGTCTGCTTGGGAAAAATGTTGAAGAATAAAAATAATGTAGGTCAATCATATAATTCGCAGTTCTAGGGGTGATTCCTGTTCAGTTATAAGGTTATTTGTCAATTTTAAATGTTTTTTCGGTCATTTTGTATGAGAGTCCCCTTAAGGCGTAGAGATAGAGGATAAGTCTGTTTGGAGAAAATGTTAAAAAATAAGAATAATGTCGGTCAGTCATACAATTCGTAGCTCTAAGGGCTCAAATCGACAAGTAACCTTATAACTGAACAGGAGTTCAGTTATAAGGTTACTTGTCGATTTGAAATGTTTTTTCCGGTCATTTTGTATGGCAGACCCCTTAAAACGTAGAGATAGGGGATAAGTATGTTTGGCGAAAATATTGAAAAATAAAAATAATGTAGGTAAGTAATACAATTCGCAGCTCTAAAGACGATTCCTGTTCAGTTATGGGATTATTTGTGGTTTTTAGATTATTTGTATGGGAGTCCCCTTATAAGGCGAAGGTAACTGGTAAGTACATTTAGAGAAAATGTTGAGTCTCATTAATCACCGCTCTAGGCGCGATTCTTTGAAAGTCATTTTCGATTTTCAGCGATAAATGCTTGAAATGGTTCAAATTTTATGTTTTTTCGCTGAGCCAGGTAGTAAAAATGTTACTCCATACAATTTAATCGATCTTAATATCAAAAATACTTACGTAAAATAGAACTCGGCCGATGTGGTCTTCACAGTTGCTTCACTAGATGGTGTCGAATTGAGATACGAGTGTGATTGTGGTGTCGAATCAATGCAATTATCACCCCATTCTTTGCGGCAATAACTCCAAGGTAGAATGGGATAGAATGAATCTATAAAGTAGCGTAATGTCAGTGCCATCAAAGTGGCATAGTAGGTGGTAACGATACCTGTTCCTAATACCTGACCATAGCCAACACCTAAAATACATAAAATGAGTGTTTAGAATTATTAATTTCGAAAATATAATCAGTACCCACCTCTCATTACTGGAGAAAAATCGAATACTTTCACACTGCCACGACTAGAAAATTGACCCAGTAGCATTTCCATATAATAGACCGGTTTACCGACCAGAAATAAAACTATGATATAAGGTATAACAAAAGCGCCACCACCATTCTCCAAGGCGGTGAATGGAAAGCGCCATACATTGCCCAAACCGACAGAAAGTGCAATGCAAGACATCAGAAATTCGATGTCATTATTCCATTTGTCACGCTTTTTCGGTATGGTAGTTTTCTATAATGAATTGTAACGGAGCAGATGGAATAATGATATACATAAAATGAAGAATTGCCCACGTCTATACCTCTTCCACTGTAATTTGAGCGGGCATTGTAATTCCAATGATTGCAGTGGTCGGTGCCTTTGATGTTCCATTCATTTGGAATGCATAATTACTATCTGCTGTCGATTTATATTCGCCCGGTATGGAAGTTACAACGGGTGTGCTGGCATTCAATGTACCAACATAGGCTTGATTCAAATAACCGCCATTTTTGTCCATGATGCAACTCCTTTGTGCTTCTGCCGCACGGAATTTCACTTCTTTTTACTGTGTTCCAAAAGTAACAGTATATTTGTCAGCGACAATAGCATTATCTGAAATGAAGAAGTAACAAAATATTGAAAAATTCAATGAAATGATATTTAGAAATTTTAAAAAAATAATTATTTTTCAAATAAAAGTAATTATTAATTTTTTTTGTGGTATTTTCCATTGCTCAGTAACAAAACTTATATGTAAACAATAAACAAAATAGTTAAATAATTCTTTACGAGTTCATGTAAGAATGCAACCTTGGACTCTGTTTTTGCAGCACCGGCGTGGCAATAACATTAAAGTGGGACATTAACGAATAGCAAATCAATCAAAGAATATCTCTTAATTGATTTGCACTCACAAATACACTCACACATATCTGGCTATTGTTTGTGTAATAAAATAACATGTTTCGAAGTTGAAAGAGAGCCAACCTCTTTTAGTCAATAAAATCAAATTCTTAATTTTTGCAAGTATAGCAAGTATTAGCTCTGGAATATACCAGATTATACTGGCAAAATAAAAAAAAAATCTTTCCATAAAAATGATCTTATGAATAGTCATAGTATTGTACCGAGTGTGTATAAGCCACAAAAATGCCAACAGCAATAATAGCCTCAAAAGCAGTAGCGGCAGAAGAAAAAATTGTAGTAAAGAAGAAGATGTACCACCATAAAAATGAACAAATAAATATATATATTCGTTTTGGGGAAAAAGTATCGGGCGCATAATAATTTATAATTTCTGGCTTTCCGCCAATAACAGTAATGGCAATTATTCGATTAACTTCTGTTATATTTTTCGTATAGGACTTCATAATTCGATCGTTATAGAATTTTTGTGATGTTTAGTTGAAAAAACTGAATCAAAAAATTTGCACAGACATCTTTTGAAACCAACTTTATACCAACGAGGTACCATTACAAAGACCTAAAACGACAATACATTTTCGCAGCCTCTTTTTGAATGCAAACCAACGCAAGTAAGAGCAATTATTCGACTAGGGCCGAAATGAATGTTAGTCAGGAGGTTCATAACTGCAAACAAACAGATTTTCTTTCTATTAAATTCTGACAACTTTTCACACATCGTTCGGCGTTTTAATCGCACTACTTGTGGAGTTTCGGAGAGAAAAGTCGTACGCAAGATCTTTGGACCTATTCGCGTTGGTGGCGAGTATCGAATAAGGTACAACCATGAGCTGTACGAGCTGTATGCCGATATTGACATAGTAAAGCGCATCAAAATCCAGCGGTTGCGTTGGCTAGGTCATGCCGAGCGAATGGAAGTGCACATTCCAGCTAAGAAGGTGTTATATTCGGAACCCGCTGGAGGACAACGCAGAAGAGGAAGACCTAATCTCCGATGGAACATTCTAAATGGCGCCAGCTAGCGAAGAATAAAGAAGCATGTCATATTCGGTCTAAATCGATATTTGGTTGTTATGGACACATAACTAACGAACGAAGTTGTGTATTTTCATAGCTCAGTAGTTAGTTTTGATCTCCGGCTGAAGCATAAAGCATTTAATATTGAAACGATTTTTCTTTCGAACTGTACCCACCTGTCAGCAAGCAATTGACAATTCTTTCGGCAGTAACAATTTGCCATGACAAAGCTCTAAAAAAGTAATATCACAAGGGTTCTGCCGTTCGGAATCTGTTAATATAAGTAAGGCTCTTTTAATATTGTCCGCAAATGTAACACAGTACAGTAACAGTACTGGAAGAGAAGTTCGGCCAGAGGGATCTTTGGGGTCCATAAATGTCTCACAAACACACACACACACAGAGTTTCGTCTAATATTCTATAGAATGAGACGTTTTTGGCAGACGGTGACCCGGCATGATGTACAATTACCTTCCTGTCCCATTGAACCACAATGTCACAGTTAGACTCACTAAATTTTTATGGAATTATAGAAATAAATTTTCTTTGAATAAATTCTGTTACTTTTTTTTATGAATTTTTCACCGTTTCACAGTAGTTCCTCTCAACAATAGCTATAAGTGCTGGGTTTATCACTGTCGGCAAAGCTTCATTTTACCCAATAACAAATTTATTTAAACCTAGGAAAGTTTGAGGCATTTTCGACGAGAAAACAGTTTAACAAAAATGACATCATTTTCTCTATACCGTTGTGATATTTATATTAGCAGAAATTATTGAAAAATCAACGCTGGTGCTGCATTTTACAAAGGAACGCTGAGCGATTTTGACAATTGCTTGTGTGGTTGTCAAAAGGTGAGATTCCGAAATGACAGTTCAAGTGACTGTTTCACTTTTTTGTGTTTATTGTTGTAATATAGTGAAATATAACGGTGTTTTTCTCTCATTTTTTGTGGCTTAATACTTTTGAGGCGCATTACACTAATTTTTTTTCCGCAAGAGCAGCTTGCATATCAACTTTTAACTGTAAGAATACAGCATTGCCAGTTGCAGCCAATATTTTTACAATTATGCAGCATAAGGTTGCATTTGGATAGAGAGAAAAACAAAGTCCGACTCTTTTTTCCCAACGCAACATACATATATACAAATTTATTTGTGCATCATCACGTGTTCTACGTGTTAATAACCGGTTTTGTATTATTATTATTATTATTACATATTACTACATAATATTACTATTGTTATTATTATTATTATTGTTGTTGTTACAGCGATTATGTTGTTTGTGTTTATACATATGATGCAAGTAAATTTCAGCAATTTTATACTACGAAATTTTTTTGTATGTAGGAATTTACAAGTGTATGAGTAGACGTCATAAAATGTACGTAAATTCAATAGAACGATATTGAAATATGAACACACAAATATGACGGTTACTTAATGAAGTTGTCTACTATATATTGTTATTGGTGGCGTTGTTGTAATATTTTAATTATACTTTAAACACGTATGCACACTATAAGCCAATACCTATTTGAAATAAATTCGATTTAATTTCAATGACGATTGTAAAATAATGCAATTCATTATGTGTTTATGTTATTTGATTTTAATTAACAGAAATATTAATAATAATAATACGTTGGAATCTGTTATGAGCAATGAGCCGGTTTCACTACCGCAAACTTGAAATGTCAGATGCAAAAAAAAAAAATACTTGTCGCAGTACTAGTAATTTAATGCAATACTTCTTATCAAAATTCATATAGGTCTCGACTGACTGACTGACTTTTGAACTATGTGAAAGTGAAATCCGTTGACATTTAACTCTATGAGTGGAGTTTTTCATTTAACTCATGAAGCGAATATGCAAGCATAAAAAAAAGAAAAATAAATATGTGGCACTTAAAGCCCCAAAGGCTTCATTGGCCGAGCTTCTCTTCCATTACTGTTGTGCGTCTTAAATTTTGGACAGTATTAGAATGGACCTACTTATTTTAGCCGGTTCCGAACGGCAGAACACTTGTGACATCACTTTTTCTGAGCTTTGTCACAGAGTTCTTTTTAGAAGCTTTTTTTATGGCAAGTTGTTACTGCCGGAAGAATTGCCAATTGCTTGCTGACAGGTAGGTACCGTTCGAAAGAAAAATCTTTTCGATATTAAATTTGTTATGCATCAGCCGAGTATTGAACCACGACCTACAGATCAGAAGGCGAACACACTAACCACTGAGCTACGGCACTGTATATGCAAGCATAAGCAATATAAAAAAGAGAATAAATTTAAATAAAATACCTACTCTAATTTATATATTTTGGACATTGAGAGTTATTACTGTTTCCATACATATTTTTTCCTATTAAACTGAAAAAAAACAGTTAAAAATATATGAATACGATTTTGAGATGTGAATTGAGAAAAAAATATCAAACAAAAAATCAAAAAATTCTGCAAATAAACATTTTTTATTCATGACAACACATATAATATATGAGCCTTTTTTGGCTTAGATAGGTAGGTATGGGATGGCTGTTGCGAACGGGCACATTTAGACCATCATAGGCCGATTGTGTTACCAAATGGTCTCTAACCCTAACTCGCTAACTCAAACCATTTTGATATTAAAATGAAGCGTGTGAGATCCCTCACTTTTGCTGTTGAAAGACTAATGAGGCTGTCTGAATTGTGTAAACTTAGATGTGACAAGCGCCTGCGGCGAAGTGACGGCCATGAACACATTAAGTGTAGGATTGACTCCTTTTCTTTCTCATCTCTGCAGCTTCTGCAAAAGTTGTGCGTTAGGTGGCTAAATCCTACTCTTTTAGCATGTATGCCAAGAACGCAGTGGACTGTTATTACTCCAGTCGTGATCCTCAACACGCTTCTATCTAGACTGAGCAGACGCGGTTACGCGGTCTTGCCCGTGATAGAGCGTGTCCAGAGGTCATTTGTTTTGTCTGTCATTTTCCCCTTTATTGTTAGTTCATAGATGCTCAATGGAGTGCCCATGCTTGCAAAACCAGTGGAGAGTTCTAGCGTCGTGCCATTTCTGGCTAGTTCGTCCGCCCTGCAATTGCCTGGAATGTCACTATGACCCGGCATTCACATTAGGTGCAGATTGCACTGCACAGCCATCTCATCGAGAGATCTGCGGCAGTCGATCGTGGTCTTGGATGTTAAGATATGTGATCCAAGTGCTTTGATAGCAGCTTGGCTATCAGAGATAATCCCAATATCTCTCATGGAGATTATGTTTTCTCTGTCTATAGATAGGGCTATTGCCTTAACTTCTGCTTGGATGACACTGCAATGGTTAGGCAGCCTAAAAGAGTGATTTTCTGGGTTACGGACCTGACATTCGAATTCAAAAAATATGAAATTTAGAACAAAAAAAAAAAAAAAAAAAATTAATTGAGATGATCAATCTGGACTTATATCTTAATATTTTCTTATTTAAGCATTATTATTGAGGATTAAAATAAATTTCCGTGCATTAAGCATTATAAAAATGTTTTCCTAATTTTTGGGGTTTTTTTTTTTAATTTAAAAAATGGTCGAATTTTAAATGGTGAGTAAAAGAACGAGCTTAAAGCAAAAAAAAAAAATAATAATAATTCAAAAATATATTATTATAAATATATAAATTATAAATATATTTTTATTCCTACGATTTTTCCCAAATATTTTTTTTCCCATAACAATTTTGTGTTAAAATTTTTTTTGTATTTTGGCCCATTGCACGTAAACTACTAAACCGATTAAAAATATCATCAGCAATATTTGTTAGTTTATTGGACTACATATCTTCATTTTGATAGCTTTGACAAACAGATCGGTAGTACCATGCTGGAGATATGGTTTATATAGTAAAATTGCAAAACTGCAAAAAAAAAAAATCTCAAATTAAAATTAAATTCTAAAAACCCGACAACACTAAAATATAGATAAAAAAAAAAATGGTCTAAATTCACACGATCGCCGTGTAGAAATAAAAATGGACAAATTATGCCAAATATCAGTTTTTTTTTCTGAAATTTCTGTTTTTGCGAATAGATTAACATATTTTTATACAAAATCTATAGAAAAAATCAAAATGATATTACCAAAATTCATTTTTTTCCTCAAAATTGGAATCGTTTGTTTATTTATAGCATTTATCATTAATTAATTCATTTCGTTTACTCTTCTCTTAATATTCCACTATAATATATATATTGTATATGAGACTATATTAGCAAAACTTTAATTTGTTCAAATATATTCAATTTAATTCTAGTGGTGATTTGCATTTTAATGAATATTCAAATGGCAATTAAAGTTTGTGTTTGCCGATAGTGATGATCATTGATTATTTTTTTCTTATAAATAATCCAATGAATTATTACATGAACAGATCAGCTTGTGAAACATCTAATAATACAATTAAAAGTCAGCGTGTCAAACCTGTTTCAAGTGTTACTCTGCGCTTAAACACAGCACGTTACTTTATGATTATTTACACTTTGTCTGACAATATTATTATTAATAAATAAATATAATTGTTTAATGTATATTATTAAACTATAATATGTCGTCTGCATATAATTAAATAATGATAAAACGAATTTCACTGAATTAACTATGTATAATGGGATTTGGTATAGTCCATATCATTTATTGTCAAAAAAAAAAAAGTGCATTCAATATTTCCACCATCCAATTATTATGCTTATTTAGAAGGTAAACATAAGAATTAATCATTTTGCTTTGACATAATAAAAGCATAAAGATTATATGAAATGAAATACTCTCTAATTACCATCTTCATAGAGATGCATATATGGAATAGACAGACATGCATATTTTGCATACATTTATCATAGCGACTATGTAAATATATATATGTACACAGTCTCGTTCACAATTCATATTTTTTTTTAATGATCATGTCGAGACAACAATAGCACAGTGTAAAGATAAATTAAAACAAATAAATGAATACCAATAAAACGCACTCAAAAATGAAAGAGGTGACAAAATGTCAGTCAATAATGTTGTCTTCTCAAAAAAATGAATAGAATTTTACAATTCACCACAATGGTGAATTTCAATTATTATTCAATTTTGATTTGCCGTAGGATTCTTGTTCTTGCTCTAAGGTGACCATTTGAATTTAATAAAATCAGAATCAGAAAAACTTAAAAACATTTTTTTTTAAAGTTTTTTCTATGGAAAATGTAAAAAGAGTTTACATATTTTTAATATAATTGCATAATGAAATGAAGGAAAAAATTGGAATGTTCTGTTAAAGAGATCTACATAACAAGTAAAACACGAAATAGGGATTAGAAACTTTACCGATTTACTCTTATTGAGTCACTTACATCATTTAATAATCAGAAGTTCAATCATTTTCTAACCGATTCTTCCAATGATTTATATTTCGATAAATGAGAAAATCGACCCTTCGAAAGGTTTCATTTGGTTTTGTTGGCTAAATGAAAATATTCCAGATTTTTAATGATTTTACAACGGAGAAAAATTGAGATTTCGAAAAGTAAATTTGCTTTCTTTGGATATTCCTTGAATATCCCACCTTTTTCTCCAGTTTAACAACAATTTTTGGCAACAGTTTATAAAAAATGATCAGAATTTGCACTAATATTCTGAAAAACTATGAAATTTCAAATAAAAATACTATTCACCTATTGGAATCGATTGTAAATATTCAGAGGTTAGACACCTTTTCGTAATGTTTCTATTAGATTATAAGATTTAAGTGAAGTATTCCGTGAAGGTCGCCCATCACTGCTGTTTTTTAAAGGCGAAAAACATCAAATTATTGATTCATATTCGCACATATTCGCTTAATTTCTTACGACTTCTTCCAGTTCAATTTTCTTGAAAACCTGAAGAGTGCATTGAATTATTTCGAAGGCAATTTAGAGTGGAGTAAATTATTCGCAAATAAATTAATATTAATGCAAAAGTGTTAAAAAAACTTGAAAGTGAATATTGTAAAAAAAAGCAAAATCAACTTTTGCCTGATTGATTTTATGCAAAACTCTTTCTATAAAAATATAGAATTATTCATCTCTGTCATAAATATTGAATTAATTAATTCCCGTCATAAATAATAATAATTATTGTATAATAATAATTAATTCAATATTAACACACAAATTTCCACTTTCAAATGCCAGTCGCAATGAGAAATTATTATTATAATTTTATTTTGCATTTTCCCACCAAAACACAATATGTATATATTCCAATAAGTCAAATGAATATTCTGATTATATTTGGATATAAATTTGAAAAAATTAACAAATATACTTTCTATTCGTTTTTTTTCTTTCATCGTGAAAGCAAACGACAAAAATAATAAAATAATTGACGGTCACTCTATACTTGGAGACATTATTATTGGCATTGTGATGCTGTTAACAAGGGGAATGCTCACGTGTGAATGAGTTTGCTGATTTTTTTTGCTCTCTTTTTAAATTAATAAATTAAATCATTCATATCTATTGTAACTATCAATAACCGATTAAGTCGAGAAATGATTTAGAAATGATTTATGATTTATGAGATTTACTAGTTATCATATTCTGTTAAAGCTTCGTAAGAATTAGATTTAAAGAATTTTATGAAAATTTCAAAAAACCAATATTCTAATAAGCAACAAAAAATTTATTACATAAACATTTTTAATAATAGCTGATTTTTTGGTTCATTCCGAAGCTATTGAATGCTTCAAATTTGTTCGCTCTCCTAAATAAGTTTTTAATGATTTTGTCACTTAATTCTGTCTCTCTCTCTCTCTCACTCTAGTAAAATTAAAAAAAAAAAAAAAAAAAAGAAAGTGATTTAGGCGGTTATGACTTTTTGCCACATATTTGTAGCTTTAATTTGCAAACATATATACAAACAATTAAGAAGATTGGAAATAAACGAAGATACAGAGACAATACAAATTGAAATCAGAGTAAACAATAATAAATAATAAATAAATAGCAATTATCTAAATTGGTAAATTGTTGTAAAATTCAGACGTAGCAACAATAAAACAAAGAAGAACGATCGACAGAATATTTATGAGCTTGCATTGCAATGTTTAATTGTGTGATGATACAATATAAATTTCTTTAACACTCTTTAAAGTGATTTACCTTCAATGAGTATAATAAGTGAGCACTGCTCATATCATAAATTGACACTTTGTGTGTGAAAATATAAAGGTAATAGATGGAAATGATTTTTTTTTATGATTATATTTACTAATGTATAGACGAATTCTAAAATGGGCATAATTAGATGAAAACCACGCCTACCTCTCATACAAGAGTATGTTACCGAAAGTATGATTTTACACTTTTTCTGCGAATATATGAAGGTATTAGCTTGAAACTCACTTAATGCAATTATATTTATCAGTGAACGAGCTAATTCAAAATTAAGCATCATCGGTTGAAAACTACGCCTACTTCCTATAGAGATGTATGATCTCAAATGTATATTTTTGCATTTTGTGCACGAAATAATAAAGTGAAACTCAGCACATATGATTAGATTTACCAATATATTGAGGAGTACAAAATTAGGCATAATCGAATGAAAACCACGCCTACCTCCCATATAAAAATATGTTGTCGAATGCATATTTTCGCACAAATGTAAAGTTTTGGAGTTTAAAACTAGGTATATACGATTATATTTACTAATGTATTGAGCTGTTCAAAAATGGGCGTAATCGAATAAAAACCACACCTACCTCTAATACAAAATTATGTTGTCGAATGTATGTTTTTTACATTTTCAGCATGAACGGATAAAGCTATCAAGCTTAAACTTAGTATATATAATTATATTTATTAATGTATGAGGGAGTTCGAAAATAGTAGAAATCGGATGAAAAACACTCGTATCTCCCATACAAAAGTGACACCAATTTTCCCACAAATTTGAATAATTCCATTAACTATTCAGTAAAAATGTATATTTTTACTTTCAGCATTTAAATAAAGACTTCTTTATCATTTTGTAATAATAAAAACTAATTTTGCATTAACCCTTTACGTTCTAATGATGTGTATATGTACGTAAAAGAAGCATATATATTATATTTTATATAAAAAAAAAAATAAGAAATACCACTATTAAAAACTACAACCTTTTTTTTTAATAAAATTTTGTTCAAACTTGTAATGGCAATTATGAAATTATTCTAAAATTCATTTACAAAAAAATTGTGCAAGTTTGTAATGTCAATGGGTCATCATCAGTGATCTATGAATTTCATTTTTATTAAACACTTCAAAAATATGCAATCGATATACTCTTCATCACTCTATCAAACTCATATTTATTTGTGTCTCTTTGTGTTTGCTTGATCTCACATACAAAATTTCACCAAAAATTGCAACAATTTCACTCTCGGATCGAAAGGGTTAAATAATATCATTAGTAATAACTCATACGACATGAGTACCATTCTAATTTTCACAATGGAATTTATTTGAAATATTTTTTATAATTATTTATCTTTTTTTTTTTTTTGTTTTTAATAATTTTACCTGTTAAAACAGATGTGCCATGCAATAAATCGAAATTAAAAATCAAAAACTTGAAAATTTATTAAAGCGCTTAAATGAGTCTTTTTGTAAAATTAAATTTTTTTTTAATTAAATATTTTATAAAAAGCAAAAAAAAATGTTTTCAACGAAAAACACAAAAATATTGTTCTTTGCAAGAAAAATTTAAAAAATTCCAAAAGACCTTGAACCACTACCAGTTATCGTATCTTATTGTCTTCGATTATTAGTGCTATCTTAGTGTAAGCATTTGTGATGCTCTCAAGGCGCGCGCACTATAACTGACAACTTTACAAGTCAAATGTTTTATACAAACTGATCGTTGCTTGCAACTTGTTTCATTAAAGTAAAGGGAAAAATACGAAAAAATTATTTAAAAAAAAAATCAAAGAAACAAATTAAACAAATTGTGGTAGGACTTGAGAACAACAACTGCTTGTATTGTAATATAATATTTATGTGTGTGTGTGTGTGTGTATAACAAGCTATAATAACAATAAAATATTTTAAAGCAAAAGTAAACAATTTCATTCAATAAGTGAAGGGTATGGCGGCAAATACTACGTACGCGCACGATCGTCTCTCTGAGCTTTTGTGTTTGGTGATCAACACACAAGCGTTTTGGTGTTTTATTTTGTCGTTTATATTTAATTATTTTATGATTATTTTTTTTTTTGTTTTTGCGAGTTTTGCTTTTACTTTTATGAACGACAATATGAGTTTTGCATACACATTAGCATGGTAACTGGTATTGTTGTTCATTTATGCCGCCACCGCCGGCTTATAAATATTTTTACTTTGAACGCTCAACGCTCTTGGCTGATAAGAATGGCACAGTGTGTTATATGTAGGAGAATGTCTGTCTGCTAAATACTTATCGCACATTGGCAAACATTTGCATAGAGCATGTCTAATTGGTTAATTGCTATTTTTGTTGTTGTTTTTGTTTAACTTATGTATGATGTTCATATTCATTATTTGTTTATTTTTCGAGTGCAATTTATAACAGCAATAACCAATTGGCTCAATATACTTACGTACTAAGATTTGTATAAAAATAGTCTTGATAAATTATAAAATTCTGAATTAAGGGGAGATGAAAACTAGAAGTGCAAATAATTAAAACTGAATGCATGCAAATGCATCAGACACATGGATATTCATAGTGTTGATAAGAAAACATTATGTAGATAAGAAAGATGTTAAAAATGTTGTTATAATTATTATTAATATTAGCTTAAGCATTAAATGGGTAGACTATGTGGGTTAAATAATAAACCAAATGGTTCTTTTAGAATTTTTATCTTTACACTTTTCACACTTTGGCATTAATGTGAGGGTATATGAAATATTTAAAGTTATTTAATGGGCCTGGGGAAATAGTATCGGACTATTTCATAACCAAAATACCACAAAGAATTTTTTTTTGTTTATATTTAGACTCACTAAAACAAATCATATTTAAAGAAGTTTATATATTAAATGTCATGCCGGGCTGTCGGAAAAGTCATGACGCATTTTAAAGATGATTGTCATGGCAAGAAAACGTAATTTTTAGAATTTTCTGTGAATGGTCTGTATATTTGGTCTACTATTTTTTGTGCGTTTTGTAGGGGAACCCTGTTAAGAGCTGGAGATAGGGGTTAGGTATGTTTCGGAAAAAATTTTAGAAACGTAAAATAATGGGAGCCTATTATATTTAATACTTTTAGGTGAACTCTGAGAGCGGTAAGAGTTAATTTTAGAAAAAAATTATCAATTTTGTACGGAATTCCCCTTAAGGAGTGGAAATGGACGGTAAGTAAGTTGTAGCAAAGTGTTTTGAAGGAAAAACTATTGAGGATTAGTCATAATTGGACCTCTCTAGAGGCAACTTCTGAGCAGCTGTGTGAGTATTTGTCAATTTCCTGATGATTATAGGTTCATTTTGTATGGGAGCCTGCATAAGGGATGCAGCTAGAAGGTAAGTAAGTGCGGTACAAATGTTACGGTACAAAAGATAATGATGATCGATCATACATTTCATCACTCTAGATGCGATTACCAGATAACTATGTTTTGAAGGAAAAATTATTGAGGATCAGTCATAATTGGACCCCTCTAGAAGTAACTCCTGGGCAACTATGTTGTTATTTGCCGATTTCTAGATATTTATAGATTAATTTTGTATGGGAGCTTCTATAAGGGATGCAAGGGATAAAAGGTGAGTAAGTGCGGTACAAATGTTACGGCAAAAAAAAAAAAAAATAATCATGAGGATCGGTCATTCATTTCATCACTCTAGATGCGATTCCTAGATGGCTATGGGGGCAAGTTATTTTTACAGAAATTTCACTGCATTGCAAATATTGCAACATTGGCCTGTGTAAATGCTCAGTGCTGCAGTATTATGTTTTAAATATATCAGAGACATGTACTAACAAAAAATTTCCGATACTTTACAATAGAATACAATAAAATACTATATTTCTTACACCCACTATCCCACTATCTACTCAACTAATCTGCTAATTAACTTTTATAACATTTAGATAATATTGTATTATTCATAGATACAAGTTGTTTTATTTTATTACTCAAATCATAACCAAATTATTAGCGAAACTATAAATAAATTAAAGAAATATTCTCACAACAAATGTTTACGGTTCGATAGACAGTGCTTATGAATCAGTATAAATATAGAAATTGACTTCTTTTCAACACCCCCATCAAATATGTATAATTTGAAGTAATCAGTAACATGAGGTAATCATAAATTAATTGGAACATTTTTAATAAACAAAAACACACCTTTACTGTTTTATCCAATTGCTATCGCATTGTGATTGCATGTATGTAGACGAAAATAATGATAAAAACATTTTTTCAATGATTTCTACTTATAGGAATACTATGAGAAATTATCATCATATGTTTGGCAATGAAATTGGGACACTCAACTTTTATTGTTTTCTTTTGTATTAAACTATAAATGTCGATAATGAAAGTTATCGTTTATATGTTTAGTATAAATTGAATTAATTCTATGACATTGCTGATTGCCATTAACCTTGTACAACTGGAATCTTGAGAATTGAAAAAATATTCATCTTTCGGAGAAGGGTAAAAACAGAGTTTTCTTTACAGTTATTTCCCATACAAAAATATATTTGTTCAAGTATTTTTCTACGAAAATACATTGCTATGAGGCCAACACATGGCAAATGCAATAGCCAGTTTGAGAATGAGTGGTATCGGATAAAAATCTTGCCCATATCCCATACAAAAGTATGTTTTCAAATGTATTTTTCACACTTTCCGCTCGAAAATATAATATGATCATGCTGAAACTGTCAAAATCTGAATATATTTACTAAAATAAAGTCCAGTTTAAAAATGGGCATAATCGGATAAATACCACACCTACCTCCCATACAAAAGTATAATTTTAAATGATTTTTTTCACATTTTGAGCATAAAAGTATAGAGTTATCAAACTAAAACTCGGTACTTATGATTGTATTTACTAGTGTATAGGCGACTTCGAAAATTGGTGTAATCAAAAGAGAACTACACCTATCTGCCATACAAAACTATGTTTTCAAATGTATTTTGTTACCTTTTGCTCATGAAAATATTAAGTAATCAAGTTGAAACTTGGTACATATGAATATATTTACTAATGTAGAGTGTAGCTCGAAAATGGTCGCAATCGAATGAAAATCACACCTACCTTCCATACAAAAGTATATTTTAAAATGTATTTTTATACATTTTGAGTATGAAAATATAAAGTTATTGTGCTGAAATGTGGTATATTTAATTAGTTTTACAACCTAATAAGCATAATT
The DNA here is from genome assembly GCA_963854835.1 of Megamerina dolium. Taxonomy (NCBI): domain Eukaryota; kingdom Metazoa; phylum Arthropoda; class Insecta; order Diptera; family Megamerinidae; genus Megamerina; species Megamerina dolium. The sequence goes on from OY978525.1 coordinate 2,934,342, forward strand.
GAAAATGATCAGAATAGGATGAAAACCACATGTACCTCCCATATAAACTTGTGCTTTTGTATGCATTTTTTCACACTTTGCACATGAAAATATTAAGTTATCAAGTTGAAACTTAGTACATATGAATATATTTACAAATGCAGAGTTTAACCCGAAAATGGTGGCAATCGCATGAAAATCACACCTACCTTCCATACAAAAGTATATTTTTAAATGTATTTTTATACATTTTGAGTATGAAAATATAAAGTTATTGTGCTGAAATGTGATATATCTACTTAGTTTTACAACCTAATAAGCATAATTGAAAATAATCAGAATATGATGAAAACCACATGTACCTCCCATATAAACTTATGTTTTTGTATGCGTTTTTTCACACTTTGCACATGAAAATATAAAGTTATCTAGCTGAAACTTGGTACATATGAATATATTTACAAATGCAGAGTCTAGCTCAAAAATAGTCGCAATCGAATGAAAGTCGCCCATACCTGCCATACAAAAGTATAGTCTAAAATGTATTTTTATACATTTTGAGTATGAAAATATAAAGTTATTGTGCTGAAACTCTGTACATTTAATTAATTTTACAACTTAATAAGCATAATTGAAAATAATAGAAATCGGATGAAAACCACATATACCTCCCATACAAACTAATGCTTTCGTATGCATTTGTATGCGAAAATTAAAGAAAAGTTCTTACAATTCATATTCTATGCATATATGAGTAAATCAAAATGTAAGTGTATGAAATCACACCAAGTATTACTAGGTGAAAAAGTGTAACATACTTTTAGGATTAAAATTTAATATTTGAGCTTTTATTTTACTTTCTATAGGTTGTATTTGGGGTATTTGCTAAATTGCTCGATGACAATACAATTATTTTATCATACAAATGATTGCAGGTAATAATTTGTTGTACACAAAATACGTAGAAGATAAAACAAACATAGATTTGAATTGAAAACAACAATTTTTAATACATAGGTTTGAATTTGAATTTAGGTCAAATTTTACGCAATACGTCTTTACCTCATTTTTCTTACGATCCACTATCTCATATCAGTTTGTGAAGCAATAGTAACTATATATCTCTACATATATCATAAGTAGGTACTTCTGCGGGTCTGTATAAAGTTATCAAATTTCAATTTTCAATATAATTGACTAATTCATAATGCTGATTGATTAGTTTAGGAGCAAAAGCAAAATGAAGCGTAACAGTAACCTTATACATATTATCAGTGATTGTCATGGTACACGCTTTTCATATTTGTTTAGTAATGGTGTAATTGTAGTACATTGTACGATTAATAGATTAAGCAATCAATATTATTTCTTTATATAACTATTATTATTACATGGGAGGAAAATCAATAAATAATTGTACTACTGTTCAGGATTCATCCATAGAAGTGTAAAATGTATGACAGATCTTTATTGATTATTTTCCCGTCAACAATTTTTTGAAAAATGCTCATTTCCTGTCTTCGCTTCTTACGGAGCTTTTCTAAAAAAAAATTGAAAAGTCTCCTAAATTTGCTCTGACCGTTTTTAGGAGTTCCTAAAAGGGATAAAGTATATGATCAACCCCACATTCATTTTGTCACCCAAACATTTCTTCCGAATTCAAACCCCTATTTCCCCCCCTTAGAGGGGCTCTCCTACAAAATGGAGCTAAAATTCACTGAAAATCGTAAAGTAATCTTAGAGCGGCCGAGGCACCGACTCTCAAGAGGTGATATGGTTGCTCAATTGCCACCAAATTTTCCCTCTCAGTATTTTACGAGAGCTGGCCAACTTTTTTAGGGGGTTCACTAACAAAATTTATGTTTATATAAAATTATTGGGAGTATAAATTAGTTCGGGCTATGCTTTAGCTGAACAAAAGTGTCAAAAGTGGTTTGCACGATTTAAAAGTGGCAATTTTGATTTCGAAAACGCAGAATGACTCGGAGCGCCACCAAAGTTTGAAGATGAAGAATTGGAGGCAAAGCGCAATGAAGATCCATCACCAACGCCAGATGAACTCGCAAAAATACTTGGAGTCACTCGATCAAACATTTGTCATCGTTAAAACAAAATGGGAATGATCCGAAAAGTAGGAAAGTGAAGCCAAGAAACGTCGAACGCCGTTTTTTCATGTGTGAACAACTGCTGCAGCGGCAAAAAGAAAGGGGTTTTTGCATCGAATTATGACTGGCGACGAAAAGTGGGTACATTACAATAATCTAAAACGTCGGGCAACGTATGGATACCCCGGCTATGCCTCATCATCGACGGCCAAGACGAATATTCATGAACCAACTGAGTGTGGTGTATTATGAGCTGTTGAAATTGGGTTAGACGACCTCCGGGGGAAAAGTAGTGGCTAGCGACGGGCAATACTTTAAACATTGAATGTATAACCAACCTTTCGCAATAAAACTTTAATTTTCGAAAATAACGCAAATGAACTTATTTATACCCCCAATAGCTAACACCGTCCCTTGAGTGCCCTTATAGGCATTAAGTGTATTACCGACTCATATTTATTTTTGCTCTCCAATAATTTACATGGAGATACTAATTACTTATTTTTACTCACTAAAGAGACATTGAATAATTTTGGTCGAATTATCTGAGAATTTAACTGAAAATCTGCTCAAATCTATCCAGTTTATTCTGCAATTTCCTACGGAAGACGTTTGAAATCCTTGGCATTCTAATATCAAATTAATTTTTGTGACAGCTAACAGTAAAATATTCCATAGAACATATGTACTTGTGAAATATATTGACCCCTTATCTGCCTTTCATACAGGGTGTTTCATGGTGTGGTACATTGATTTTGAATAAAATGCAAACTCCGACTCGTTCCACATATTTTTTTTTTTGTTCGATTGGCCACACAATAGGATTATGTGTGGAACATTATATGAATGGAGGTCACGGAAATGGCCAATTGTTGCGAACGATGGCGTATTCACGTTCCGGGGGACTCGACGATGACGACTTTACTTAGAAATATTCTCCGCACTGTGTGCATTTCGCCTTCCGGTTGGCTTCGAAATCTCAAGTACTGACCCAGTTTAATCAAATTTATTCACAAAAATGAAATTTTAAAAGAACAAATTTGTTCACAAACAGTTATTTCACTAATATGATGATTGCGATCCCATTTTTGGTGAATCGATCGTAGCATTTGCACCATCGACTTGGAATTTAAGATCCAAAATTCGACCATTTCAATGCTCTCATGATGACAATGGCATAAAATATGGCGGGAAAGGTTCGATAATTTTAATCGATAACAAAATACCGCACCGCTACTATTGGAACACACTGTATCACAGCTACTATTGGAACACACATTTTAGGTCTTTTTCAAGAATTATTGTATTTTTAATCCACTAATAGTGTTCACAGAGGAATATAATGTGTAGTAAAAAACTAGTGTCTTTGTAATTTTACTTTACAACAATAAACATTCGAAATATATCGATTTGGTTTTCGAATTACTATGAGCAAAGTGAACTAAATAATTGTAACAAATTCATTTTAGAAATGTCATTTAACTTATATTAACCCATTTTTAGAAAATTATTTTGGTACATTCTTCAAATATAATTGTTTTCTAAAAATTAAAAAAAAAAAATGTGCATTGAAAGGTTAAATTCCATTGCAGTAAATCTTTCATATTTGAAAATCTTTCTCATAATAGGCGAAATCTTAATTTTATCATTTTAATAATTATAATCTTATCTATGATTTATTTAATTTTGTATATCAGAATGACGGCAACAATAATGTCTTTATTACTGTTGCCGTCATTCTGGTAAATACAAAACAACTTAGAAACTGATGTTAAACAAAAAACATAAAAAAAAACTTTATAAGTTTTCATAAAATATTGAATGACAATACTCTCTGTTGGAGAGTATTGTCTTTATTCACTGTGACGAGAGGAAATCCTTACTAGGGTTAAGTCATGTACTAGCTTTTAGTGTTTATGATGAAAGAATAAAAACAAACCATCATCGATTACACAGAGAAAATGTAAATCTATAGTCAATTTATAGAATTGTTTAATAGAAGTGTTTAAATAATTAAAGTGTACTTTTGTACTCATACCTATGTGTTTTATTATTGAATGTCAATCAAGTGACATTTAATAATTTCCAATTTAATAATTCTAACAAACAAAAGACGTCTAAAAGAGATTAATGTTGTTTGTTTTTTTATTTTCTTTAATTGTAAGAGTATTAAACAATAATATTACAAAATACTCGCATATATTATAAACTCAAGTGCTGCTGCATACTCGTACTTACCGTAAGTAAAGACAATAAAAAAGAGGTTGTAAAAAATAATTGCTACTAAAATTGTATTCAACGTGCAAACTATTCTATTTGCACTTGGCTAAAACTTGTAATACATAGGGGCATTGCCTATGTAATGGATGTCACATTCGTACGGATAAATTATGCACAAATGTTAGGATATGCAATAGTGTTGAAATTCGATATGGAAGCTGAGGTTATCCATATAATAAAATAATAAAAAATGGATGAAATTTGACAAGTGGGTGTGGCAGCTCCCCCACACAACTCAAATAGTGATTAACAATTTTCTGAAAAATCATTGAGATTACTAATTAGGATTAATTTATTGGAAGATAAAACAAATATTCGAATACTTGAAATTTCTAACAACATTTTTTTTTCATTTCTGCTAGATCTTTTCTGAGAAATGCCCATATATTTAATAGTAGCTATTCGTATCTAAATATATACCAATGGTAATAAATCTATTTATTACGACTATTTACTTATATACGTAGGTTTTTACGTTGTTTATGCAAACGTAATTTATCGTATATGATTTTATTTATTATTTGTTGTTTGTTTTTTGCAGACGACATATCATACATATGTACTTATCATATATTGTAATGTACATGTTAATAATTTTATAATCAAACTGATGAATGCATTATATTGAATACATTTTTTAATTTATTTAAATTACCTGTTCAATTAAACGTTAGGAGGAATGGAATATTTTTATACAAAGTTAAACCTATTTACTAAGTAACTAACATACTAAAATAAACATAATATGTACATTGTTAACCCTATAATAAATCGTGTGAGTGGAAGAAGAAGAAGAAGAAGAAACAGACGTCATATTTGCTAAGAATAAATAAAAGATAATACAATAATGATAGCCGCAAATCATATTTACATAAAAGGGTTGCTAACTTTTGGGATATTTGCTGATCCCGAAAATTTTGAAGTTTTCAAAAGCAAATATTCGAAATCTTCAATTTTCTAGCTTTTCTTAGAAATGTCCATAATTGATGAAAAACTGAAAATAAATTTTTTTCTCAGCAATATGTCATAATTGCTGTGTAGTTGCTAATCCCGAGATTTTTAAAAACATTCCCTGGAGGCTGTGATTGATGAAAAATTGAAAATAAACTTTTCCTCTTAACAATACAATAAAATGTTTTCATTGGTTTAAATGCAGTTATAGTTAAAAGCAATTTAAATTTAAATTTTAATAAAAATGGTCGTCATAATTCAGCGAAAGCAATTTAAAAGCTCTAAATTTTCTACTTTTAACAAATTCCATATAAAACTGTAAATAAATATTTTACAAACATATTTTCTGTATGAATTAGACATTTGTTTTTAAACAATAGTTGAATACATTTTTTAGTAATTTTTAAAATTTCACACAAGTAAATGGCATCAAAATAATTAATATGTTGTAATACTAAGTAAAATGTGATGCTAAAATATAAGAAATATAGTAATTAATTTAGATAAAGTTGCTATTTTACTAAAAATATTTTATTTATGAATATGAAATAACTTCCATCATTCCATATAGTAAATGAAAGTAAATTGAATAAAAAGTTTCAATAATCAGTAAAATATGATCCAAAAATATAACAAATACCTTAAAATTGCATATTTCAATATTCGGATAAACTCATCACAGATCGATCATTATCAACTTCAACAATTGCAGGATAAATAGTTAATTGATAGATAAATAGTATATTTTTTCATCAGTATTTTTTCTACCCAAAAACTTTGTGACTTCACATTAGTAAAAAAGAATAAGAAAATTTAAGGAATCGTAGTCTATGTCATAATCTCTTTTTGAATAATTTTAAATAATTTTATTTTAGAAATTAATTCTGAAAATCGCTGTAATTAGAATTTTTGGTACGTCATTCAAGATGGGATACCAGCACCCGGTATTGGTATCACTTGTATATAATTCTTTCATTAAGTGAATGTTATATATTATTCTATAGTTTCAGGAATGTGATTAATTTGAAGAAAAAATAAAAATAGTATTCAATTGAGTTGTAACATAAATAAATGGTCGCCGTTATTTAGAAAAGTGTTTTTTTTCCAGCTCCCATAGGCTAAAAATATTCGTTTTACTAAAAAAAACTATACGATAGAAATTTTGGAACTCACTCTGGGCCTTAAGAGTTAATAAAATATAATTTTTGTCATTTTTCTAATTCTTTAATTTTAATATTTCGATTCTGGGGAGATGTGACCTTATTAATTTTTCCTGCCCAACATTTCTTCACTCCTCGAAGAGTGCAGATGCAAAAACAAAATTATGCTTTTCATAAAATTCGTTTTTTCCCGCTTCGAGTAGCCACTCCCCGAGATGTAAAATGTATGACCAACCCTATTATACAATATACAATATTATAAATACACGAATGTAAGCGTATAGATAGTATAGATACATATGTACGTATGTAAAGCATCTTTCCCAATCTTTCGATTTGAATTAAAAAAATTTTTATTTATTTATATTATATCAAATTGAGTCAATATTTTATAAAGAGAAAGATAGAAAGGTGGACAAATATTTTAGATAATTTCCAAATGCTTTTCATAAATCTATAAAAGTGTTTTTGTGTACATGTTTTTATCATTTGAATAATTTTAAGCATTATTCTGATAAGAGTAAACTTATGCATAATTATAATAAAAAGGATTATATTTTAAATGTGCCAAATGATATAAATAGATAATAACGAAATTATAGCTAATAATAAATACACGTGTAAGTACATTAGGGTGGTCCTAAAATGTAGGAAGAATATTTTTACATCAGATTTCAACAACCCCACCCACTCAATCGATAATAGCACGGTCAACGATATCATATATAAATTTTGGTCACGGTTGGAGGTGGTTAAGGGGTGTCAAACAATTTTAATATATTTTTTTTCATTGAATACCCAAAATCGATACTACTATAGTGGAAGATATCACATATAAATTTTGGTGCCGATTGGAGACAGTTAGGCGTGTCGCACAGTGGTCAAACTTCAGATGAAGGCTCAAAAAATAAAAAATATTTTTTTTTCATCTAATACTCAAAATCGATACTACTATATTGGAAGATATCACATAAAAATTTTGTTGCCGATTGAAGACGTTTGAGGGATCTGAAGTTTGAATCCTGTGCGACACCCCTTAACAATCTCCAATCGGGACCAAAATTTATATGTGAGATATTCGACTAAAGTCGATTCATTTTAGGTATTAGATGAAAAACAAATTTAAAAAATTTGTTTTAATTTGTTTTGAGCCTCCATAGAGGAATTTGAACTTTGACCACTGTGCGACACCCCTAAACCATCTCCATTCGGAACCAAAAGTTTTATGTGATATTTTTGACCATAGTGTTACCGATTGAGGAAGGAGAAAATGAAAAAAAATCGTTCATTTGATTTTAAGCACCACCCTAATGTACATATGCATTAGTCATGATGATGTGTGAATTTTACCCAATAAACATTAGATGATATATTTGAAATATATTTGATATCGACTTTGAAATAATTTCACAGTGAGGAATTTTATCAAATGTCAAAAGTTTTAACCATAATTTCATATTCAATTGAAAAATGTAGATGACATTTTGAAAGTGTTCATTCTTAATTCGAGAATGTTCTGTAATCCCAAATTTTTTTCAAACATTTGTTGTTAAATTGCTTTCAAACGTTTGTGGTTAAATTTCTTTCAATCTTTTGTTTTTGTGATTTTTTTTTAAATTCCACTAAAGTCACCGGCACTTGCTGCATGAGAAAACTTTAAAAAAATTGAATATGGAAATTTTCTGATTTTTTAAACTTTGTTGGATTTCAGAAAAGAAAGAAATTCAAAGAAACTCACAAAAACCAAATACAACAACAACAAGTGTTTTTTAATCATTAAATCCATTTTGAGAATTTCATTTCATATCAAATTGAGAAAATAAAATATATCAAATTGAGAACTTAAATATTGTCAAACATTTGAAATCATAATTATTGCAATTTCTTTTTCAATTTGACACCTATTTTAGAATTTCACTTGACATTACATTGAGAAATCAAATCTATTTGATTTTAGAATTTGGTTTGATAACAAATTGATAATTCAAATATTGTCAAACGCTTGAAATAATATTTATTGCAATTTTTATTCGACTTGCATATTTTGCTTGATATCATATTGAGAATGCAAATATTGTGGAAGATTTGAAGATATACATATTTATTGCAATTTTTTTCTCGAGTTGATAATTATTGCAATTTCTTTTTCAATTTGACACCTATTTTAGAATTTCACTTGGCATTACATTGAGAAATCAAATCTATTTGATTTTAGAATTTGGTTTGATAACAAATTGATAATTCAAATATTGTCAAACGCTTGAAATAATATTTATTGCAATTTTTATTCGACTTGCATATTTTGCTTGATATCATATTGAGAATGCAAATATTGTGGAAGATTTGAAGATATACATATTTATTGCAATTTTTTTCTCGAGTTGATAATTATTGCAATTTCTTTTTCAATTTGACACCTATTTTAGAATTTCACTTGGCATTACATTGAGAAATCAAATCGATTCGATTTTAGAATTTGATTTGATAACAAATTGATAATTCAAATATTGTCAAACGCTTGAAATAATATTTATTGCAATTTTTATTCGACTTGCATATTTTGCTTGATATCATATTGAGAATGCAAATATTGTGGAAGATTTGAAGATATACATATTTATTGCAATTTCTTTCTCGAGTAGATAATAGTTTGAAATCAAATAGAGCAACTCAAATATTGCTAAACATTTGAAACAATGTTTATTGCAATTTCTTGTTCAATTTTCTAACGATGTGAAAATTACATTTGGCATCGAATTGTCAAAATAGCAATTATTATGCACTTAAAACTATGCCTATTCGATTTGCAGATATTATTTCATATCAAATGGAGAATTCAAATATTGTCAAATATTTGAACTATTGCTTATTGCAATTTATATTGCAATTTGAGAATGATTTGCGAATTTTTTTTTGTCAAACATTTGAAACTACGCCTATTGCAGTTTCATTGCCGATTTGCGAATTTTGTTTGATATCCATTTGAAACTATGTGTGCTGGGCTGCTGTTGTCGAACTGATTTCAAACGAAAAATGCAATTCATTTCTTTTCTTAAAGGCACTTACTCGTATTATCATTATTCACCTTCGCAATAACAAGAAATTATAAAATATAAAACCAAAAATCAACAATAATAACAATAACAATAGCAATACTCGTAGCAATAACTGATCATGTTAAACATAAAACAATACAGACATATGCATAAACATTGAGTTTGTATTTCAACCAGTCTCGGTACATATAATGAATCTGTGCAACGACTAATCATCTGCTAGATAAGGCCGACGAAAGCCAGAGCAGGAATGAAAAGAAAGCAAACATAAGTACGTACAAGCGTACGTATGTAAGTAAATGTGTATTGATGAGAGAGTCGGTCGTTTGAAGAATGAACGAGTCCATGTACATATGACTTACGAATTCGCTATGCGGCGAATATGTCGCGACGTCTGAAGGCATATCGTACATATAAAAGCTACTATAACATGACAATTTGACTTCAGTCATTGGGATACACTCAACGTAATTTACGCTCAGTAAATGGTCTAGGGATTCTAAAGTACCCATCATACAGTGAATATCAAACAATAAATATTCTATTTAAAATAGTCGAGTACATAAGACGCACATCATAAAGAAAACGTGGGGGCAACAATAAAAAGCAAACAACAAACGAAAAGCAAAAATAAATCCAAAATTTAAATTTTCTGAAATTTTACGTAAATCGCTTGAAAAAAAAAAAACAACATTTTCATGCCTTGCCAAAAATATAAAAATAGCATTGAAGTCTACGACGCGACAATGTCAGAAGTTTAGCCCAACGCACAACAAAAGTCACAAATAATATAAGTATTGTAATAAATATATACAATAATAACGAGAAAAATTTAAATAAAAAACACAACAACAAAACGACACAAGAAAATTCTATATTCCTCACAAATAAACGAAACGCATCGTTCAACTGTAATTGGAAATTTGAAAAGAAATTTCATTTTATTCTGCATACGCACACTTCCCAAGTGCATGGGTAAAGTTATGAGAGTAAAATCATCTGTACCACCATATAACGCTGCTTCAGCTGTCTCAACCCATCTCCATCAATATCAGACAAATCGTCAAACAAATTTGAAAAAATTGAAATTGAAAAAACTGGAAATCTATTTTATGTTTAATAATTTGTGCAAGAGAAAAACTTTATTGACACTAAACGAACCGATTACAAATATTAACTGCTCTTGTCATAGTGATGGAAAATTAATTGTTTGAAATTTCAAATTGTATGTTTGTGAATCCTGTCGTCGTATGATTGGCATACACCACAAAAAAAAAAAACAGACACACTCTAACGCCCATAAAAAAGAAAGTGCCAAATTCAACTTTCACGCAAGAAAAAAATAAAAAATAAAAATTATAATTCATTTTGCATTCAGTGTTTGTAATACAAAATAATTCGATTAAAGTCACACAAAATTCATAAAAAGTAGCACTTAACCCGTTAGAGGATATATTCAATTTAGACGACTGAGAGGAAGCATCTTCTTTGAACGATCTCATTTGACCTGAGGTAAGTTTTTATTATAGTAAAATAAAAGAATAAACTATAACTTGTTTAAAAAAAATACTACGAATTTCTAGAATAGGTTTTTTTTCAAAAATGTTTTTTATAAAAACTTAAAACTTTTAAAAAAAATTTTAGTGAAATGTAAAATTTCTGGAATTTCATATAAAAAATTAAACAACATTTTAAATGTTCAGATTTGACTTGGTGGGCTTTCTTTCTTTTGTTTTGGGAAAAATTAAATGTTAAATTGTAACCTTCTTCATGTCAGCCTTAGGGAGTCTGTTTTTATTAATATATAAATATTAATACACAAAAAAAAAAAAATTTAATTTTCGTTATGCAATATTAATTATGAGTTTTTTTTTCTAATTTTAAGTATGTAAACAAAAAAAAAAGGAAATTTAAATTATATAATTTTTAAATTTCAAATTTCAAATTAAAAATTTATTAAATTTCAAATTTCAAAGTTAAAATATTTTTAAATATAAATTTTAGTTTAAAAAACAAAATTGTAGGACTCATATTATATAAGAAAATTTTGTACAACCCTAATTTATACATTTCATGTCATATGCAATTTTTTTTTTATTATTTTAAATTCAAACAGACAAAGAAATAAAGCAAAAACCACAAGTAGTGGTATGCTAGAGACATCTCCAGCGCGAGTAACGGCTGTTTATTTTCATTATTATACTCTACACTCACAGAAACAATTGATATATTGAGTTTGCCATTTCATTTGTAACATCTATTTGCAAATGTATTATATTATTGATAAAAATCTCGATCTAAGTCGATTTAGCTATGTTTGTCTGCTTGCCAGTCTCTATGTTCTCACATTAATTTCGGTACTTACGAAGCGATCGAGCTAAAAATTTCTACATTTAAGTATATTCATAAAAAAACAAGTATCTTTGAAAATAAACATAATCGGATAAAAACTACGCCTACCTGCCATACAAAATTATGTTTTCAAATGTATATTTTCATATTTTGTGTATGAAATTAAATAGCCATTAAGCTGAAAATCATTACATATGATTTTTTTTTACTTACAAATAGAGAGGTTTAAGCAAAAGGCACGTTTGGATTATAACCACGCCTACCTCCCATACAAAAATATATATTAAAATGTATATTTTTGTACTTTGCTTGCGAAAAAGCACAAATTTTTACATGCATCTATGCTTATATTTAATTAATAACATATTGAAAATAGGCGTAATCGAATGAAAACCACGCCCACCTCCCTTACACACGAAATTGAAAAGCTATAGAGCAGAATATTATTGTGAACGAATTAATTTTTATTAAACACTTATATAATAAATACTAACTATTAATTATAACCCCTAACGGAGGTGTGATTCAAATTGGAAAAAATTCCATTCATCAAAAACTATTCAGACACACATGCCCTGTAATAAAGAGGTTAGCTGAGGTCATGTTATTAGGTATGTAGATTTACAAATCTTATCTGCTAAAAAGCCAAATATACTTAGTAATCAAGGCCATGTTTATTAAAGACATTCTTTGTTCTTTTTGTTTGAATACAATTGATCACTTTCATTTATATTATGACATATTAGACATCATAAGTCAAACTTATGATTTCATGAAATCTTGTTGTTTCTAGTTTCACTAAAAAAAGTGATTACTTGAAGCAAACAAGTGACTGATTAGTCGTTTCATCTAACGTGATAAAAATTTGAGTAATGTGGAGCGCAACATTACATTTTCTATTAATAGATTCTATTTTATTATTCCACATCATAGAAATATATTTTTCGAAATTGACACAAAAAATATGCCATTAAAATAAGATTTAACACAAATTATTTGCAATTTATTACAAATTGTTTTACTTGATAGCAAATGCAAATGCAAAATCGATGCAAATTGAAATACAAAATTATAGATGTCCTCATTTGACTAGTTTCTTTTTAGATTCTTAATTTTAAGCACGCTTAGGAGTATATTTTATAACATTAAGGCACAAGCATATACAGTATTAGAAAATATTATGAAATATTGATGGACCGGTTTTGTCAGAAAAAGCTTTCTTCATTCTTAATCCATTCCAGCGGGGTCTGGTGTTTTTGCCATATGATTACTTGGAAAAAAGCTTCTCTATAAATTAATTAATATTAATTTATTCATTTAGAGAAAAATGAAATATATTTTTGCTAAATCATTTGAATTAATAAGTATGCCCAGACAATTAATTCTGGGTATTTTTTGTTTTTGATATTTCCTATTCATAGATTTCAGCCAGGCAACATATACATTTTTACATAAGTTAATATTAAATTTAAGTTATACAAAAATCAATGGAAATATCCATATTATTTATTATATTACTTTCATTGAATTACTCATAAGTAGAACATCTCTGATGCAAATAATTTATTATTGAAACTTTTACTTTTATAATTCAATTTGATAAGGCTGTTTGATTGCCGAAGAGATTCTGTGATGTCGGAAAAATTATGACGCATTTGTTGAGCGATTTTCAAAGCTCATTTTTTTAGTATATAAGCATGTAGAACAAAATTACATATATAGATGAATTTCAAAATACGTCATGACTTTTCCGACAACCTAATATAAGAATTCTTCAATTCAATTACAGCGTATTTATATAGCCATATACAAACTATTGTTCAAATACGTATGATATACATATGTACCCATGCAGTTTTAAGCAGGTATTTAATGACATCACAAAATCAATGCATTACCGTGATTAAAATACATTAAATGCGGATAGTTAATATATTCAAAATATTTAAAATTAAGACAAGTGCTATAAAATATTTATTGCTGCCAGTTAGATATGAATACAACAAATTTTTTATATAAAATTTCCATACTCTCATATGAGAATACTAAACATGGTTGCAATCGATTGTAGCGAAATATTAAGAGGATTTGGGAAAATAGTTGCTTTAAATTGCACCACTATTTAGGGGGGAAATATTTTACTGTAGCTAGAATATATTACAGGATAACACCCCTCAAAAAATATTTAAATAATAGTAAATAAATAATGAATAAAATACAGGTAGAATATCCGACGGATCAAAATAGTAACATTTTTTGTATTTTGGTCGCTGAATCAGAATCTGTGCTCGAAAACACATCAACAACCTCTGCAAAAAGAACATAATAAATAAATATGTGGCACATATTTGGCCCTAAAGGGCTTTTTGGCAGACCTACTTATTTTAACCGGTTTCGAACGGTGGAATCCTTTTTCACTTTTTCTGAGCTTTGTCACAGAGTTCTTTTAGAAGTTTTTCCGTGACAAATTTATGCTTTAGCCGGGGATGGAACCCACAATCTATAGATCAGAAGGTCAACGCACCACTGAGATGCGGTACCCACAGTAAAAAGTTGAAATGTTTTGAGGTTAAAAAGAAACTTCGGAGTGATTCAAAATTCATTGAATTTGATTACTCTGGTCCGACGGACATCCTATGGTACTTGTGAAATTAAAAAGGAAAGATTTTAAACTAAAATTTCAATTTTTTATTGTCCAACCTAAAAAATAATGCCATGATTTAATTTTAATTTAATTAATTTTCATATAAATTTGCTAAGTAGTTTGGGCAGTTGAAGCAAGTTTTCAAATTTAAGGCTGCTAACCCTTAGCTTAAAAAAAGTGGTTTCGAGCAGAATATTAAAAAAAAAGAGGCACAAAATAAACATTTCAAAAAAGATATGGTAGAAATTTTATTAAAATCGATGAAGTTTTCTAGGGTACATGGCTATAATTGCCGATAATACTTCTAAGCAAATGCTTTAGAGTAAATCGAAATCTCCAAAGCTCACAGTGCCTTTTAGAGCACACGTCGTTACTTAGAAATTAATAAATCTAAGTAAAAACAAAAATAATGATTTTTTTTTTAAATCTCAAGGCGTTGTAATAGCCTAGAAAGACGGCAGCGTTAATCCGGATTAACGACGCATATAATCCGAATAAAATACTAACCTGACAAGCGGCAGCATTGCGGATTAAGTAAACAGCTGATTGCTGTTTTATTAGGTTTGCTCACTTACATTACTATCACTATCAATTTCTGTCATCTGTCATTCTCGATACAAGAAGTACGCGAAGTGAAAACTATCAGAAACTTGTAAATTAACATTCACCATTCGTAATTGACAGCTGGATTTATTTGTTCGCCAATGCTTTGCATGACGAAAACTGTTAACAGTTGTTGAAAGTTTTTTATTAGCGAACACACCTATTATTATGTAAGTTGGATCGAGAAAAAATTCACAATAGAAAACAGCTGTTAATTTTCAGCAGTGTTGCCATCGTCTTTAATTTTGAGAATAAACTCGTAGAGCTAATGCGGTTTACCTGCAATTAATGCCCGAGTTAATTCGAATTAACTCGTTAATCCGGATTAACGCTGTCGTCTGTCAGGGCTATAAGACACATAAGAAATTACCAACTTGTTGAGTCGTCAAGTAAGTTTTTTTTTATCTTTCCTAATCCTGCCTTCAGATATCTTAATTTGTTGTCCACTACTTTTAGTTGCTTTTCTATCAAGAAATGAAATATAAACGAATTTCTATTGCGCATCATTTTTTTTTTTTTTTTTTTGATTTGTTTCATTATACCATAGAATACAGTTGATTTTCTCAGAAATGCAATAATAATAATCAAGTAATAAATCAACCCACTTAATTAGTATGATGATCGTTGTATGCGCTTTAAAACGAAACAATCGAAATTTTATTGCAGTACATACGAATGGGTATGAACATCATGAAATTTGAGATTTGCGGTTGCCTCGTGTTGTGTAGAGTCAACATATTTAATATTCATAAATTCATAGATTCATCGATATGCACATGATAATCATGACAATGATTCTCGTTCCACAAATTGTTTTGAATATCGCATAGAGATGTAAATGAATGAGATTATAATGTTGGGATTTTTTTCCTTCTATTACTGTTGGTGTCACTTTTATTCTTTAATACCATGCCGCTAATTAAAGTAAATGATTAAAGCAAACATATGTTATTGTGTAGGGTTCTATAAGTTGGAGGCTATATTTTTTTTTTTTATTCTCTTGGATTATAAAATTTTTTGACTAAATGATCATTTCGATTATATAAAAGTACTAGTGAGAAGTTCAAGATGTTTGCAGTAAAATATCCTCTATTCTATTGTATACCCCGAACTATGAACCATTCCCCTACATATAATTATTAGTACATACAATTAGTACACTGATTAGTATACGATTTGTGTCAATAGTATGTGCTGGAATATTCAGGCTGGTGTTATTGGTCTAAATAGGTATGTCAATAAATTTCAAGGATGACATGATCAATAAAAAAAAAAATGTTTGCCTTATTGCAAGTTCATACAATGAACTCTATCATAGTAGTTATGATGCTGCTATGAACTATTTACGTATATCGAGTCTATGTGACAGGTTTTTGTTTTTAAAAAAATACACAATAGATTTCAATAAATAAATATATCTACTATGCTCGAATGTATGTATTACAATTTCTAAAACTTCCGATATACGCATAGAGTAATAAAACGAGTTGGATTATGAAATATACACGAGTAATTAAGATGTACATTAACTTAAAATTAATAAAAAGTCATCAAAATAGAAACATATGTGATGAAAAGAAATATTTATAAATATACATAAATATATGTATTGTATATTAGATCGGTTCACAAAAAAATTATTTGTGTTGTAGTATGTGATTTGTTTATGAGTGAAAAAATTTCTAGTAAAAAATTTCTATTTTGCAAAAAACTAAGATTAGTGAAAAGAAAATTTAATTGTGAAAACTTCATTAATCTATTTCATTACTCGCTGCGAGGTAAAACTATGAAATATAATGTTCATATTGGTGAAAAAAATATTTTTTTTTAATTTTATGTTTTTGATTTTGTGTGAATTTTTGTTTATTTAATTTTTTGTTTGTTTGTTTTTGAATTTTCACAAATTATATTAAGCCATAGGCAGAAACACAGAATTTTATTGCCATCAGACAGAGTATGTAGCCTAATTAATAGGAATTTAATAGGACGGATTGTAAAAACAAAAACAACTTTTTTTCCCATTAATTGGTTTCAGAATAATTTTGAAATTATTTACATACATATATACAGAAATTGATTTGAAATGTTAGTACATAATAAAGTTTTACTTAATTTATTATTTAAATCATCTAGGAGAGTAATTCTAATGAAAATTTACAAAAAATGCTATTATTAAAAATTTTTCTCATACAACACAAATTGAGAATATGCGTCTAACACTAAAGTTTTAACATATATTTTTTACTTTTTTTCCCAAAAGAAAATTATACTTCAACAAAATTTAGCAGGTCTAATATACATATACATAAATATGTATAACACATAATTACGAGTATGTATATGAGTTTGTGATGGTTGATCTATTAAAACTAGTGTTGATGCAAATTCAGTAAACAATTTGATATCAGAAATTGGAATTTTTCCCCAATCGAAGGCTGTTTCTAAAATTGTGTACGTAATACATACATACACTGCTTATAGGAGTTTGTATAAATGATTTGCATATTTTTTATTTATTTTGCGTATATATATATATATATATATATATATATATATATATATTATATATATATATATATATATATATATATATATATATATATTATATAAATATATAATATATATATATATATATATATATATATATATATATATATATATATATATATATATATATATTATAAATACTGGTATATACACTATGTATGTGTGTGTACAATATATCGTCCCATATCCCATTTAAAAAAAAAATACTTTTTATGATTAATTTCCATCAATCAATCGTAAACAGATCACACTAAATATGATTATAAACCTCTACCACACTCCTATTACATACGTATATGATGATGCTCAGTGTAAGATGTTCTCAACAGCGGATTTATATGTCATCAACGCGATCATTTGTGATCTATTCAGTAATAACAATAGCAATAATAAAATGTAGGTACTTGATATATATATGTATATATATATATGTATATATATATATATATATATATATATATATATATATATATATATATATATATATATATATTATTTAGCTATTGTCAATTGATTGTACTTATAATTGTATGTAAGTACATTAGTTATGGTGTAGTGATATATGGAAATCATTATTAATGTTATTTGTTCGAAAGACAAATCTTTTCGATATTAAAGTTGTGCTTCAGCCGTGGATGGAACTCACGACACTCGTTAATTCTTCCTTCCCAGCGATATTATGGAACTTAGTTATCGCCTATCTCCATGTTTGACCATTTCCGCCGAACAGACTTATTGACATCTTCAGCCCCAAAGAGGGCTCTCCTACAAAACGAACATAAAAACTTCTGATAATAAACATATATCGCTATATTGCTCAGGTAATTCGTGTAGACTGGCAAAATTTTACCTCACCAACGTTTTCCACAAATATACTATATTTCTATAGTCTACAGGAACTCCCATACAAAATGATTGTAAAAATACCTGAAAATCCCAATATTCATTTAACTCTATCCCAACATTTTAATATTTTGGCTTACACATTTTTTTTACACAAAAAATCAAAATTTCTTCACTATATCATAGCTAATGTACATGCATACATATATACTCAAAGAAATTATATACAAATTAGCTTATGTACTTACATTTTCTTCTTCGTTTTTTTGATGTGATAAGTTTACTACCAAATTCCTGAGATTTAAGTATATTAGTATGCGAGCATAGATATCTACAATAGCTTAGTTTTTTTAAAGCTCAGTCTTGCTTTAGCTGTTTAATACGTTGGACTCTTCATATATTAGTATATAAGTCGGCTGTATGAGATGAAAAAGAAAGAAAAAAAAAAAGAATAACAAAATCTAACAGTACATAAAAACGAATTAACAAATTAAAAAGATATTAAAAGTGATAAAGTAAGAAGTCAATTAATAAGGGTTAAAAGTGTAATTCATTTAAAAAAGAAATTAAATAAATTAAAAAAAAAAAATAAAATTTTACTTATGTTTATAAATTATCATAATAAAAAGAGAGCCAATTAAAATAATAGCGGTAATCGAAAATATTAGAAATTTTCTTCATCAAATTTATATCCAGGTACGATTATCGTCTGGTGGTGTCTACCCCAATAGAAAAGAAAACAAAACAACAAAAAAAAAAAAAAGAAAAATGAAAAATTTGAAAAAAAAAAAAGGAAAAAGAAATAATTTGAAATAAAGAATTATAACAAATATAATTTGTTTAAATAAATACTAGAAAAAAGTACTGAAAACAATGGAAATTTAATTTGAAAAAAATTAATTATATTCTTGTGGAAATTTTTCCTTCATCAATTCAATTCAATTCAATTTGGTAAATTTAGTCTTTTTTTTTTTTTTTTACAATTTTTCTTATAAAAGTGTAATAATAGCCCCCCTAAGGCTAATGATCTAGTCAAATTGATTTTAAAAAATTTCGTCATACAATTTTATAACCAAATAATCTGAGACTTATTTATAGTATTAAAGTGTTTGCTGTTGAAAATTTGATCAATTGCAGTGATTAAACAATTTTCAAGGAAGTCTCGAAATTTTTCTTGCTGAGTAACCTGTAGGTTATGAGTTCAATCCGCTGCTGAAGCATAACAAAATTTTATATAGAAAAAATTTATATTTCGACCGGTAACCATCTGTCTGCAAGTAAATGGCAATTTTTCCGGCATTAACAATTTCCCAAAAATGCTTTTTAAAAGAGCTCTATGACAAAACTAAGTTATTGTGATGTCACAAAGGTTCTACCGTTCGGAATCGGCTAATATAAGTAGGTCCCTTCTAATGATGTTCAAATTTAACACGCACAAGAGTATTGGAAGAGAAGTTCGATGGCATCACAATGGACCTTTATGGCCTAAGTGTGTCCTCTCAGAGAGAGAGAGAGAGAGCCGCAATAACCTAACTTTTTTTTTTGAGAAAATCGTTTGCATAATTTATTGTAAATTTCTCTACGTCTAATAGAATCTTTTTTTTTTTTTTATTACTTATTTAAACTACTTAAAATTAAATTAAAAAAGAAAAACAATTTTTTTTATTTGTTACTTTTTTAAAACTATTCTGAGTTTGATGAGCTTAAGATAGCGCACAAATGAAACACATCGTTCTGCGGTTCTTTATTTAATGTTTAATTTTTGTTTTTGTTTTTTTTTATATTTATTTTGAACATGTATTTTGAGTTCAGCATTCATTATGTATTATTTACAACTTATATAAAGATTGCTATTTCAACTGTTTCATGAAAAAAAAAAATACAATGTTTGTTGACACAAGTAGTTATAATATTGACTTTATTATTTCTTGCGGTTTGAAATATGCTGTTGATATTATCATTCAACGACTTTGGCTATAAAAAGTTGTAAACAACATATTACTCAGTATTATGCTGGTAATTTGCTATTTCAATTATACTCGAATTTTATTTTCGATTTGGAGTTTTTCTCTTAATAGAAATTTTATGGAAAATTGTCATTGCATTAAATTTAATGAATGAAAATAAAATAAAAATCAAATGCATCAAATTATAAAGCATATTTAATTCAATTACAAATAAGTAGTGTATAATCAAATTTAGTGTGAGCTTATACATTTAAAATGCTAATAAATGAGATAATTGAAAGAGACAAACAAAGAAGAACAGGGGGAGCAAAACGTAAAAATTGCTCAAAAGAAAGAAAAACGTACCGCCAAGAATGTAAGTTGTTGATCATGCTGAACAACGAGAAGAATTCATGTATAGAGAACACTGCCCAGTATGAACGACTTTATTGTTATCATCATCATTATTATTTAAAATACTTCAACAAGCACATGTTACAACCATATGTCTTACTGAATTGTGTCTTTATTATTTTTTTTATTTTTATTTATTTTTTATTAAATTTAATTTGTTTATTTTGCTTTAAATTCGCCGTTAGCATCATCATAATTTCTCTTATTTTATTCATCTGTATAATGGCGTCGAACATTTTATGTGTATACATACTATTCTTTTACACCATCTATGATGTTGTTTAGTCATGCCTTACATTCAGATTTAATTCAACCATATTGCAAGGCAATCAATTAGATTAATAAATCATCAAAATTAGAGCAGAATATTTAAGAGATATATTGGCATACACTTACATACATATGTATTAAGGTGGTCCATATTACATATACTTATAATTTTATTAAAAATAAAAGTATTTATTTGCAAGGAAACTTATAAAAACATTGCTTCTATGGGGCAGCCCCTCTAAAATGGATAGATTTGGAAATGCTTTGTATGGGAACAAAGCAAAGCTTTTCCGTATTCTGCTGTGTTGAATAGATCTTGGTCGACCATGTGGTCAAGGGCTTCCGGGACGTAGACCCGTCCATACTTGGGAGTGGTAGCTCTAGTGGTAGTTGTAAGTGGTTAATTGTCGATTTTCAAATATTTTTTGGTTCATTTTGTATGTGAGTCACCTTAAAAGATGGAGAAAAGGACTAGGTATGTTCGAAGTAAATTTTTGGTGAAGAAGAATTAATGGTGGTTGGTCGAAAAGTAATTGGGGAAATCGTCTCCTAAAAGAGCTCTATGATAAAGCTCAGAAAAATGATGTCACAGGGGTTCTACCATTCGGAACTGGCTAATATAAGTAGGCCCCTTCTAATACTGTCCAAATAAATTAGCACGCACAATAGTATTGAAAAGAGGAGCTCGGCCAAAAGGACTATAAGTGCCGTATATTTATTTTCTTATTTTTTAGAGACAATTCCTAGGCGACTACGTGGATATTTGTCATTCTTTAAGAGGTAGCGACAGAGAGTAAGTACGTTGGAAGAACATGTAGGTGAGGGAAAATTAACTCATTGACTCATTGATTTTACTGCTCTAAGGCCCATTCGTGGACAGCAATGGGGTTATTTGTCGATTTTCATGTATTTTTGAATTAATTTTGCATTAGAGGTGTTAGGAAGTAGGAGAAATACAATTAATATAGGTCGTTCATATATTTCATCAGTTCGGTAGCGATTCCGAGGCACCTATGGGGTTATTCGTCGGTTTTAATGTGTTTTTAAGAACATTTTGTATGGGAGCACCCATAAGAGGGGCAGATAGGGAGTTTGAATTATGTTTGAAAGAAATTTTAGTGAGGGTCAGTCATATACTTCAGCGCTCTAGGGTCGATTTTTTAGCAGCTATCGACCTATTGGTCGATTTTCAAGTGTTTTGGTGTTCATTTCGAATCGGAGATAAGGGGTAAGAAAATATTGGGAAGAAAAACTTATTGTACATTTCAACAGTTTTTAGTCAGTTATTTACAGTTATTTGCAGTTGTTTTTAATTCCATTTTGTATGGGAGCCTCTTTTTTCAGAGATAGGGAGTAATTATGTTTGAAGAAAATGTTTGTGCAGGAAAATTACTGGAAGCCGATTATACATAATAATAATAATAAGGAATAAGCGGATTTCTTATGTGGGCGTTGCCGAAAAAAATCTTGGTTTATTTTGTTCACAAGAACAAGAACAGGGTGTGCTAATCTAGATTTGATCCGAAAAACATTTTTTTTAATGAGTGTGTACAAATCTAAAATTTTCTTTTTGTTTGCGAAAAAAGTGTTGAATGATCCAAATTTGGTTTTTCGCTGACCTAGACCATTAACATACATACACTGGTGGAAATTTTTATAAACTCAATTGTAATTTAATAATATTTACTCATGAATACAATTTTTATACCCTGCATAATGCAATATGCATGGTATATTCATTTCGGTCAGATGTTTGTGTCCACTTGAAGGAATCTCCGGAGATATAGACATAGATATATATTCGTGATCAGCGTCGATTAAATTTTCGATTTAACGATGTCCGTCCGTCCGTCCGTCCGTCCGTCCGTCCGTCTGTCTGTCACCTGGCTGGTTCGCACGATAACTTGCGTAAATATTGAGCTATTTCGATGAAATTTGGCATAAGTAATCTATGATCCAAGAGTACGGAGGGGATTGATATTGGGCATGATCGGTCAATAATCACGCCCACACCAAGCATTCAAAGCGACTAACCTCGAAATTTTCAAAATCTTTAACTTGCTATAACTCACATAATATACCACTTGGGACAACAATATTTGGCACATAGCCTTATATTATACTACTATATAACCTCGCCAAAAGTGGTTGAGCCACGCCTACTTTTTAGTGTAGCTCTCATACAAAGTGTCTGTACTTCTTTTAAATTGAAACAGCTGTAACTTCTACAATCTTCTGTCCAGAATAACCATAATTGACACTTAGATTAACATGGTAGTCGGAAATAATATGGTAGAAAATCAGTGTGCCACGCCCACTCCTTTTTGGGTCTCCCATACAAAGTTGCGGAAATTAAAAAAATGTTACCGGTTATAACTTGCAAACTATTTAGCGTAGAATAACGAGATTTAAGGTGTGGATTAGTATTGTACGAGCAACTAGGCTCACAGAAAATGGGCGAACCACGCCCACTGTTTATCGTAGCCCCCATACAAATTTTAAATTAAAACAGCTGTAACTTCGGCAATCTTCTGTCTAGAATAACCATAATTGACACTTAAATTAATATCGTAGTCGGCAAAAATCTGGCAGAAAATCAGTGTGCCACGCCCACTCCTTCGTGGGTCTCCCATACAAAGTCGAGTGAATTAAACTAAAATTTTAAGCTCCATAGCTTACAAACCATTTAGCCTAGGACAACGAGACTTAGGGTATGGATTAGTATTGTACGAGCAACTAGGCTCACAGAAAATGGGCGCACCACGCCCAGTGTTTATCGTAGCCATCATACAAATTTTAAATTGAAACAGCTGTAACTTAGGCAATCTTATGTCTACAATAACCATAATTGACACTTAAATTAATATCGTAGTCGGAAATAATCTGGCGAAAAATCAGCGTACCACGCCCACTTCTTATTGGGGCTCCCATACAAAGTTGAGGAAATTGAACAAAAATGTTAACCACCATAACTTAGAAACTATTCAACGTAGGACACCAAATTTAAGGTGTGGATTAACATTGAAAAATTAATTGGATTTACTAGAAAGTGGTAAGCCACGCCCACTTTTTATATAGCTCCCATACTAAGCCTCGGAATTATCTTAAAATCCTTTTACTTCGTCAAAGTCAACCATATTTCGGGTGTAAATTAGTAGTATATGCAAAAATTGTTTCTGGAAAAGTGGAAATAAAAGAAAAGTTGGATATTCGAGTAAACTTTTTATATATAAATCTACATATGCAGGGTATAGTTTGGTCGGCCCCAGCCGACTGTAAGGAGATTTTTTTTATTTAAGTAGATATCAAAAAAATTATTTTTTTCTGAATTCAATATGGCTCATTTTCAATTCAGTAGTAAATTTGATCAAAAGAAAGGAACGGTTTGAAAATTCTTATACGACAATTTGTTGAAAAGTCGGAATTATTTGTACATTTTTGTAAAAATTCAAATTTACAATATTACAAAATCCAACTTTTTAACGGTCCACACCTAAATGTGGTACTAATTTAGTTCTACAAAACAACAAAAATTGGTATTTGACTAACTTGAAAATTTGTATCACTAAAAATTGTTTAAATTTTGTTGAGTTATGGTAATTTTAAATTATTTGCTTTTTTTTTTTTTTTTGATTAAATTAAGTAACTTTTTCTGTACTTTTTTTTATGATGATCTAAATGTAATACAGCTAATTTTTTTTTTTTAAGAAACAGTCAATTCAGTAATTTCCTTTGCACAAAAGCATGAATAATAGTTCTCTGCGTTATTAATTTAAAGCAATTTCTTCATAGAAACCCTGCTGAGTGTATATGAATGTCCATCACTGTATATAACATACAATATATAAATTCATTCAGTGATATTCGGTTCGGTAAACGACAATATTCATATTCAATAGACAATTAAATAAACATTGACAATTACGCATAGTATTTATGTACTCTACCTACAATATAATATAAAATGTGTTCATTGTGATCGTGTCAACATACAAAAATAAGCACACCATATGTGCAATTTTATGGATACATACCCGCAACATATTTATGTACTACGTAACATTTTAAAGCAATTTAATTAAGTTCGTATGCCAACATCATGTCCATAGATCTCTATTTATGTATATGCTAAATTATAAAGAGAACATAGCCTAGATTATCATAGGCCATTCCTTGGGTTACGACATTTGTGCTCATAAAATACGAAGGAAAACAAAGACAATAGAAAGAATGTGTTGGAAATTTTTCAGAATGAAATGAATACTCAATTATGACGAAAAATTAGGCATTGGGTATAAAGCGATAAGGTCGCGTCCATATCTTTTTATATCTGCTGGTATTTTGATATCAGTCTTGAACCAAATATAGTGTTCCCTTAGTTCTACAAAACACTTCAAATTTGTATTAATATAGTTTCATTTTTCTTCATATTGTATACGACTGAAGGTCACGACCGTAAGCCGGGAAATGCCCATGCATGAATGGTAGCCAACTTTTTTTATTGGAAATAAAAACGCGCTCGCTCATTTCAATTCAATTTATGTTGCTAAGGAATCGATCATAAATATGTTGCTAGTCTATGTATTCGAGGGTGGTCATTAACTGTCGAAAGGATGACATGAAATATTGAGAAAATATCAGAAGAGTTTTGAAATATTATAAATTGGGAATTTTAGCTGTCGGAAAAAAATTGAAATTGCTTGAAAATAAGTGAGGATCATTTGACTTTGCAAAAGTTAAGAATTTTGAAGAAATAATGTTGAATTAGATGGATAGGAGTTCGAACTTTACTTCGGAACCTACATTGACTAATCTAAATCTTTCTTTTAATTACAGTAACTTCCTCACGCACTCATTCATTGAAACACTGCCCCAGTGCAACAAGAAGCGACAATAATGGTTGGCGTCGTTGTTGATCCATCCAATGGCGATGATCTATCGTCAGCAAATAATCCAATGATCAAATATATGCTGATGGTGCGAGAGGATCATGCACGTAAACAGAAACACGATTATTCGCATGTTTTTCGCACGAAAACACGTTGCGAATTATTTCGCATGTCCGTGATTGCGATGGCCATCGAATTTGCCTATGCTGCCGAAACATCGTTTGTTTCGCCGATTCTCTTGCAGATCGGTGTCGATCATCGGCTCATGACAATGGCATGGGGTATATCACCGTTGATTGGATTCTTCATATCACCGCTGCTTGGATCGATCAGTGATCGTTGTAGATTAAATTGGGGTCGAAGACGACCCATTATTACAGTACTCTCAATTGGTATAGTGATGGGTCTAATCTTGGTACCGTATGGTCGAGATTTGGGCGTACTTTTGGGTGATATTGGTTATACGAACATCACAGAAGTGGCATCTACGATCAATTTTAATACAAGCGAAGGAAGCGTTGCTGCTTTAGTCGTGGATGAGGTCAAAAATAATCCGCCAAGTGCATCAAATTTTAAATATGCCGTTATTTTAACCGTACTCGGCATGGTGCTATTGGATCTAGATGCGGACACGTGCCAGACACCAGCACGCACTTATCTGCTGGATATGTGCACGCCTGAAGATCAACCACGAGCACTAACAACATTTACGCTAATGGCTGGATTTGGTGGCACTATTGGTTATGCCATTGGTGGAATCGATTGGGAAACAACTAAAATTGGTATGAGATGACGATCGTAATTATGATTTTGAAATTTTTTCTTCATACACATTTGTCTCTTTCGATGCAGGTGTATTTTTGGGCGGCAATATACCTACAGTATTCGGTTTGGTCACTATCATATTTATTGTATGCTACTTTTTGACCGTAACAACATTTCGTGAAATTCCGCTAAAACTGATCGAACAGGATAGCATGCTGAAACCATTATCGGCAACAGCCATTAAGAAAGAATTGAATAAGCATAATAATTCCGTTTATTATATTAAAGAGGTTTGTATTTGAATTTCTATATCGAATAGCATCTGATGGCAAACTTTTCTTCTCACACACGTATATAGACATCATCATTGGAGCTACATATGGCAGAATATGATCATAATCATGAACATGGAATGCAACCAACATATCAAAATGGCTATTCACCAGCATTAGCAAAACCGGCAAATAAAGCAATTGAAATACCTGATGCAGCTGATAAACCTGTTTCACTGCGTCAATACCTGAAGAGCATTTTTGTTATGCCATATTCGATGCGTATGCTGGCTTTAACGAATCTCCTCTGCTGGATGGGACATGTAACGTATTGCCTTTATTTCACGGACTTTGTTGGTGAAGCTGTTTTTCATGGCAATCCAGCGGTAAGTTGAAAGATTGCAACAAAAAAAAAATAAAAATACAAAGAAACTAGAATCTTCCGCTTATTAGGATTAAAGCGAAAATCAATATTTTGTTATACCCTGTGCCCAAAGTCAAGTGTATATTCATTGCTTGATGGAAAGAGATTACAAGATCAGATAGTCAATGAAATCTAGCACAATTGTGCTATAATCGTACTGGTTAAGAAGAAAATGATCTGCTCTCCGAATTCTACAAAACTTTGATAAAACAAAATTGGATAACTAAATTAACTATACTGGTTCACAATTGTTGCATAATAATTTTGCACTAAATGGGCGTACCCGCCTACTTTTTTTGAATAAATTTTCAATACAGTCACTATATTGACGCACTGATCGATGTGAGACAAACAGATTTTATATTCGGTTACATATTGTAGTAATACACGTTTTATTAATCTTTTGTTAAATTTGATTATTCGAATAATCAGAATTTTGATTAGTTTTTATTTTTCTTTGTTTTTGAAATTTTCTTTGGGAATAAACATTTCAATACCTTTCTCGTATTCATAGCTACCTACCTGTCTACTTTATATTGGAAAAAATATTACAAATATTTTGAATATTTTATTCGAATAATTTTATTTTGATTAATCAAAATTCTGAATAATTTCAATTTTTGAATATTCAAAATCATGATTATTCGAATATTTTCATATTTGGTTAATCAAAATTTTGACTAATCGAATATTTTAATTAATCAAAATTTTTGAACTACGATTAATCGCCGTAATTATTATACATACTTCTCATATAAAATAACCATTTTGAAATATTTTATTATTATTAAAAAATTAAGAAAAAATATATTAAAAACATAACCGAAAATAGGCTTATTCGAACGCTAATCACGTGTGTCTCCCATAGAAAAGTATACTTCCGAATGCATGTTTTCTCACTTTGTGCGTGAAAATACAAAGCTATCAAGCTAAAACTTGTTGTCTATGATTATATTTGCCTATTAATAGTGCAGTTTAAAAATGGGCAGAATCGGATGAAAACCACGCCTACCTCCCATACAAAAGTATGCTTCCGTTTGCATGTTTTCACATTTTGCGCACGAAAATAAAAATCTATTAAGCTGAAACTTGGTACATACAATCATATTTGCTTATAAATAAATCAATATCAAAATAGACGAAATCGAGTAAAAACCAAGCCTATCTGTCATACAAAAGTGTTCTTTGGTATGCCGCTTTTCTTACTTTGCGTAGAAAAATATGAAGCTATCATGTTGAGATTCACTACATACGTTTATATTTACTAACGAATATGCACATTTGAGAATGGGAGTAATCGGATGAAAACCACGCCTACCTTCCATACAAAAGTATGCTTCCGTTTGCATATTTTCTCACTTTGTGCATGAAAATATAAATTTATGAAGCTGAAACTTTGTACATACAATTGTATTTACTCATAAATAGATAAGTTTGAGAATGGGCGAAATCGGATGAAAACCACGCCCATACTTCACATACAAATGTACATTTTTTTCTATATTTATCATAGTGAAGCGTCCATAATACAAAAGTAGAGCTTTTTAATTGTTGTTGTGTTGTTCTAATATTTATTTTTTCTCAAATTGTATATTTTCATAGGCTCCACCACACTCTGAAGCAGCTGATCTATATGAAGCCGGTGTACGTTTCGGTTGTTGGGGCATGTCAATTTATGCATTTTCTTGTTCTGTCTACTCAATGGCTGTGACAAAATTAATGAAATGGTTGGGGTAAGTAAATTTTTCATTTCGCCCAAGAGTAGCTCTATATTTTAATACATTCTCGCATTAGCATTAGGACAGTTTACATTACCGGCATCCTATACTATGGTGTCGGCATGCTCATACTTGCTATTTGGCCTACCAAATGGGGTGTACTCTTCTTTAGCACTTCAGCGGGCATTCTGTATGGTACACTTTTTACGCTACCATATATACTTGTGGCCAATTATCATGCCAAAAATTGCGTAAGTAATGAATGTTTAGAGTTAATCAATTATTTTTCATTGAATCTCTTCACATTTTATTTTTCAGTTCCGTGTACGCAATGGTGAGACTGTTCCACTCAAACAGACACGAGGTCTTGGTACAGATATTGCAATAATTAGCAGTATGGTTTTCATCGCACAATTAATTGTCTCATTAGCAATGGGTCCAATTGTAGCATGGCTACAGACGACTTGTGCTATTTTGTATGCATCCACCGTATTGGCATTTCTTGCCGCTATATCTGCCATGTTTGTTTTGTATATTTAAGAATTAGACGATGTATTTTGCAACTATATTACATTAAGTGTAGTTAAGGATTCAAAGACCAAAAAGAAAAACAAAAGTAAAGAAATTATTATTACACATCTACATATAGTTGGACTTAGCAGAAGAAAATTGCAAAAAAATAAAAAAAAATCCTGCTTATTATTTCACTTACTTGACACACTAAACGACATACATGCATACATATAGATTTTTAATTTTTATAATTTATTACTTTATAAGTTCATTAAACTAAAAACAAAAATATAATCACATACGTACATACGAGTATAACATTTTGTTACATTTATTTAAATTTGTAAGAAATCAATTATTTATTCTATAAATATATATTTTGTTTTTTTCATAAACAATGACACATTTTCTATAGCAATAGATTATACGTGTTTGTATCTGTATTTGTATTACTACTTTATCAAACCAAATTGCATTCATTACACGTACGAACTGAATGTATGAATGAATTAATTAATTGGTCTTTAACCTTATTATTATTATAATTTTTTGTTTGTTTGTTTATAAACAACATTGCATAAGAAGCGGCTAAAAATTATTCTGTATTTGTATACATCAAATATTTATACACCGTGCGGTGGGAGGAGATATATTTCAAAGCTTTTATTTAACCCTTATGCAGCGGAAGAATTATTTATATAAATTTATGATTTATATTAATTATATCAATCAATTAGAAAATATCGGATAAAACTTATGCAAAAAAAAAACAGAAGAATACATTTGAGATCCATAGCTCGGAGGTGGAAAATTATAGTGTGTACAAATTCGCAAATTTTATGGTACATTTTAGTATGAACATGTGGGGGTAAAGTCACGTCTAAAATCGTCAAAATTTGGTTCGACAAGTTAATATCCCAGGTTCAATTTTAACCGAATAATAAGACAAAAATTTCATACTGGAACTAGAGGTTTTGCTTTGTTAAAAAAATTTTTGTTTGATTACACCATTGTAGTCAAAGTTCTGGTAAATTCTATCGATTAAGGGCAAGCCTTCTGAGTAGAGTAGAACTCTCCACTGTATTGCGTCAAATTTTCAAGAAATTCAATTTGGCTTTTTCTCAATTTTTTTTCACAAAAAAAAAAATCAAAAATAATTTTTATCTTTCGCGTAGTATAATGCTATGAATGAAAGAGGAAAGAGGCTGCAATTAAGTAAAAAGTGAAGAAGTGAAGAAAACCAATTATTTAAAAAAAAATATATGAATGTTATTAAATCAATTTTTCGAAAATTTGCCCTAACATAGACCTTTGGTGGTATACCGATCAACTCAGTAGGAATTTACTAGAATGTTGAAGAAAAAAATTTCACACAAAAAAAAAAAACGGGAACAGTGTTATTAGCATTTAAAGTTTTTATTATCAAAAAATTATTCCGTAGAAAAATTGACCAAATTGGATAAAAATTAATCACACCTGCCATACAAAAGTATATTATTGAATGGATATTTTCACAATTTTGCGTGCGAAAATATAAAGTTTTCGAACTAAAACTTGGTGTATGAAATTAATCTAACCCCAAAAGAAGGATATAGTCGAAAAGGCTCACAATTGCATCAAAAACACGCTTACTTGCCATACAAAAATATGCGTTTGAATGTGTATTTTCACATTTTTCTAGCGAAAATATAAAGTTATTGCACTAAAACTTGCTATGTTTAGTTAGTCTAAACATAGAAAAGATATGGTAGAAAATGGGCCTCATCGGATGAAAATCACACCTACCTCCCATACAAAAATATGTGTTCGAATGCATATTTTCACATTTTACGAGCGAAAATATAAAGATATTGCACTAAAACTTGCTGTATTGAGTTAATTTAAATATAGAATAGGTATAATAGAAAATGGGCGTCATCGGATGGAAATCACGCATACCTCCCATACAAAAATATGCGTTTGAATGTGTATTTTCACATTTTTCTAGCGAAAATATAAAGTTATTGAGCTTAAACTTGGTGTGTTGAGCTGATTTAAATATAGAATAGGTATTATAGAAAATGAGCGTCATCGGATAAAAATCACTCCTAGCTCCCATACAAAAATGTGTGTTTGAATGTATTTTTTCACATTTTACTAGCAAAAATGTAAAGTTATTGAGCAAATACTTGGTGTGTTTAGCCAATCTAAACATAGAATAGGAATGGTAGAAAATAGGCGCCAGCGGATGAAAATCACAACTACCTCCCATACAAAAGTATGTATTTAAAAGCATGTTTCACACTTTACTCACGAAAAAATGAAGCCATTGAACTAAAACCTTGGGCATAAAGTTTATTTAAGGGGGTGTTCCCGTCTAGAATGCCGATTTTAGGCTGTTTTTCAAAAAATTATTTTGGAGCTACAAGGCAACATGCAATATTCTGGTTTTTTGCTTGTTGTTCCTTATTATTTGGAGAACAGAAACTCATATTTGTGTCAAAAAATTTTATTTTCTAAGTACAAATTTTCAGTGGTCAATGTGACCTTGTCACGCTGATTTTCACTGCTGGCCAACAAGAAATTTCGGGAACCAGTAATCTGAAACAGAAATGGGTATGCAATTATTAATCTGCAATAAATTCCGCGGATGCTAAACCACAGTTTTAGTCAAAATGTTGATTAGAAACAAAATGGCGGCCATATGAAAAAAAATTGTCCAGTTTTGCCACCTTTTTTTACCTTTAGAGTGCTTGAAAATATATTTAACAATAATTTTTTGATGAAAACTTTGGTTTAGCATCCAATGAAAACTATCTAGAACATTTTCCCAAAATTTCAAGTCGATACCTCTCATAGTTGCTGAGAAAAGTTATCGGCCAGTACAAAAAATGTGGTTTCGAGAAAAACGCGTTTAAAGTTTCGACATGACATGATCGGCGAGCTGAGATTACTTCAATTAACATGCAAAAAAGTGGGTACTGAGTTTGCGGATTGAAAAACGACTTTGGGGGGTGATAGTATATAGTATAAGGTACAATAAAACGCCAAATCGATTTTTTCAAACTTCTACCCGGGAACACCCCCTTAAACACAGAATAGATATATTAAAAAATTAGCATAATCGGATTAAAATCACGCGCACCTCCCATTTAAAAGTATATGTTTCAAATGTATGTTTTCACGCTATACTCGTGAAAATATGAATTTATCAAGCTTAAATACAGTACATTCGATTATAATTAAGAATTAGTTGTTATATATGCGAAAATGCACTGAATCGGTTAAAATTTACCCGTTTACTTCCATACAAATCTATGCTTTTGTCGAATTTATCGAATTTGAACAACATTTGCAACCTGAATGCATTTAAAAAAATAATATTTTGACACCCAATTTATTTTTAACTTTATAGTATATTACAGAATTAGTCTATGTGGCGAACCACTGTGCACTGAGCTCCATATATTTTTGACAGCATACCTAAACAGTGTTGCCGATGATCTTCATTCTCAAAAAAAAAAAAAAATAAAACATTCGCAAGCACAAAAAGAAAAGCTCGCAAATAGAAACTTTTTGGTAGCTTTTTATTCATGAAAGCTCAGTGCTTTCGCAAAAATTTTAAAGCTTTTCAAAAGCAAATTTCATTCAGAGAACTTAGAAATATAAGTTCATTATACATACCCATATGAATGAATATTGTTGCAAGCAGGTAAGTAGGTTTTCGTAACTTCTTTTTCGCATTGTAAGAATATACAATTGCAATTTCATACTCATGCGTGTCTTGTGGCGAGAGTAAAAATCACCGAGAGTCTGGAAATTTTGAATAAATGCGAAAACAACTGCTCTATTACAAGTGACAATGATCGTTCGTAGACAGACACTAACTCACCATCTGTTCGTCACGATCGTTATTTGCTGCCTCTTAGCTTGCTTGGCAGTATGATACTTTGTAAATTAACTATCCTCATAGCCATATTTATGCTCAGTTAAGTTTTATACTTGAACTGTGACAGATGTTGGGTTCGCAAAGTAGACGGAAATTATGAAAATATAAGAAGCGGAAGTGTATAAAATATAACGGAAATTTGAAAAAAAAAAAATTTGTTTTTTTCTTTTTCTTATAATAAAATAAATTTTAAAATATTTTTTAAACTGTGATAAAATTATTATTTATTAAAAATTTTAAAAAATATGCGTACTTGAGAAGAACTATCTCACACCCACATATTCGTACATACATTATAGTTTTATGGTGAAGAATTTGTAAAGTTTATTACCAAACTAACCAAAAAAAAAAAAAAAAACCAAACCACAATACATCGAAACATAACAAAAAACATAAGCAGAAAAAACAAATCAAAACCAAAACAATTTTCAGTTTAAAGCGGTTTAAACCAGATGCTATCGCAATTTTTTGTGAATTTTCAACATTTTTATTTTGGATCATTATTATTAAAATTACGCGATCCAACAGTATTCATATAAATACAAGTACATCTTTACACACACACACACACACACACACACACACACACACATACACTAATACGTAGACACAACGGCGCAGGTTGAAATTATTTTATTGTTAAAGGTAAGTTGAAAAAAAAAACAAAAATAAATATATTTTCAGTATGTACAATATAACAATGCTGAGGAATTGGTCACAAATAAGTTTCAATTTGATACATGTAACCTTTTGTTTGTATTTTGTATTGTTATTGTTGATATTATTGACGTCGTCTTCTTTTATTATTCGCAGAATCTCACATGGTTCTCATACATAAATTATTTATCGATTTGAATAATTAAAAATACAGACATCTTCCGTACCCGCAGTTTGATTGGTACGATTCGATTAGTGTAATTAATAGCCATTGAGATATATCACTGCATTACTATTAATTTACCACTACTAAATTACTAAATTAATGCTTAACCAAGATTAATAGAAGAAACATTTTTTTTTTCGCAGAATTATAACTGAAATAAATTAAATATCACAAAATTATAGAATAATTAAAATAATTCCAATGAAAACACAATCAGACGAATATAAAAATAATGATAATAAAAACAGCAGAATCAAAACAAATAATTTTAACAGGTTATGCGGAATTCATTGACAGTCTACTATAAAATATAGACATACCTACGTAGTTAAAGGGGTTTTTTTAGTGTGATGTTAGTTCGATATAAAATAAAACAAACAAATCACCCAACTCTCATGAATTCTCTCATTAAATGATGCTTAATAATTGATCTTCTTTACATAAATCTTTCTAAAAAAAATATCTGTGACAAAGTGATTTCTTTCAGCTTAATAAATATTAGCAGATTCCATCCAATGATAGCGAACAATGGCGCAACAGTATTTGGAACGATATTTGGAGCGATATTTGCAAGATTTCTTTTCATCGAGTCGTCACTATTGATGAATTCTGGATAATAATAACATATAAGCCATAGTCAAAGCGATAGTCAATTTTCAAATTGATTTCCTCCGGTGAATCTACTCCGAAGAAGACAAACACAGTTCCATCGACCGAAAAATGTAACCGCTCGAAAATGTAACATTTCTGGAAATATTAATTGCATCTGGCTATGCTATAGCTTGTTTGAAAGGTGACATTTTAAGCTTTATTTTACGGAGAAGTTTACGGAGACGATGCTGTAACTAGAAAAAGAGCAGCAAAACGGTTTGCTCGTTTTCGATCTGATAACATTTCGACCAATCACTGGAGAAGTCGATGAAATCATTGAAAAAAATTAAGCAAGACCAACACATAAGTAACGTGAACGTTGCTAATGGACTAGGCATTCATCACCAAACAGTTATCAACCATTTGAAAAAAGCTGGCTACATAAAGAAGCTCGATGTTTGGGTGCCACATGAATCAATAGTAAAAAATTTAATGGACCGAATTTCTATTTGCGATTCACTGAAGCGAATGATTACGTTCGATGAAAAGTGAATCATGTGCGACAATAATGTGTAAAAAAGATCGGGGACGAAGCTAGGTGAAGCCTCGCAAATGGTGGCAAAACCATGATTGACACCAAGGAAGGTAATAATATGTGTTTGGTGGGATTGGAAGGGAATTGAGTCATTATGAGCTTCTATAACCCGGTAAAATGATTGATTTTGATCTCTATCGAGATTGAAGCAAGCAATTCAATTAAAACGGCCAAAATTGATCAACAGAAAAGATGATGTGTTCCATCATGACAACGCCAGAGTACACACATCTTTGATGACCCGGCAGAAACTGAGAGAGTTTGGTTGGAAAATTTAGATGCATCCACCATATAGATTAAAGCAAGCTATTCAATTAAAATGGCCAAAATTAATTAACAGAAAAGTTCTTGTGTTCCATCATGACTACGCAGAAACTGAAAGAGCTTTATTGGGAAGTTTTGATGCATCCACCATATAGCTCGAACCTTGCACCTTCAGATTATCATTTGTTTCGACCTCTACATAACTCTCGTGATGGTGTAAATTTAAATTCGATAGAAGCCTGCAAAACGCACTTGGATCAGTTTTTCTCTCAGAAAACCCGGAAGTTCTACACAGATGGCTTTACCACAAAAATGCCAAAAGGTTATAAATAGCAACCATTATATGGACTCTTGTTACTTTTTCAATATTGTCATTGAACTGAACTGACAAAGCTGAATAACATTTGGTTGATTTTTTGACATTCAATCGCTATTGAATTGTACCATATCCCAAAACCAAAACAAAAAACACCCTTTAAACACATAAATCATTTAAAAACAAAATGCAATAATTTTGAAAAAATTAACAAAATAAATAAAAGACAATTTAAATCGAAGAACCTGTTGTTTATAAGATCACATCAATCTATCTGCAGGCATAAGAATTTTTTTTATAACTTCAGAGACATTTACAAAATAATTTTCATATTATATGAACAGAGTAATTAAAAAAATTACTTAATCTTCAGTTAAGACGTAAAGTGACTAATCAAATAAGAAGACTTAGGAAAAAAATAAATAAATGCGCAGTTCCCATTCAAAGAATTGCATATGTCAGATATCGTTTTAGTCTAGTTTGCATGGAGACTATCGGTGTGCTGTTTATAAATGTTAAAGTTTTGCAATAATGAAATCAAAAATGGAAGCTATAGAATATTATGATATAACATAATTAATTATTTAAACAAATTTCAATTGCTAGCAAATGCTAATATCTTTCCTTCCTCTATGATTTAGCAATCTTTAATAACACCATTTATTTCATTTCATATAGTCATTTAATGATCATTAATATAATTATTAAAAATTGGAAAAAAAATACATAATGAAACAGTGAATTTATATAAAATCAATTTCAACCACTACCAGTAACCCATGGGCTATATTGCAGGCAAAAACATATTCCGACTACTGATATACTCGTAGAATAATTAAATTATTATTTTTTAAATTATGATCTGAGCATATTGTAAATTAATAATTAAAAAGAAATGTTTAGAAGACACTAAAGTCCTAAAGTTTATAGTACATCCCATCCCGCTATTTTATGAGAACGTGCTGTTCATAATGTTTAGCTAAAGTCGCGCTTAACATTTTGTCTGTGGAATTTTTTGAAGCGTGATCTATTTATTTGTTGTTTATTTTATTAAATTTAATATGAATATTTGACGTAGTTTTGATTGAACATATTATGAATATATTGAGAATAAAATATTGTTTGTGTTTACTGTTTTTCATAGAGCACTTCATTTGTTATTCGTTGCGTAAATTCCGCTGCTGGGAATCAAATGCATAATTTCACTCCAGTCCTATAAATTGGGTTGGTTATTGAAATGAATACTAATGTGTTCTGATAATGGTCGATCATTTATTATTTTTTTTTTCTTATTCACTCCTCTCGGGAGCATAGGGCCTCAACAAGACTCTTCCATAGTACACGATGGTTCTGTGATGTTATTTTTGCGCCGTCCCATGTTGTGTTGACATCAGCTAGCTCGCGCAATATCGACCTATTTCAAGTATTTTTTTTTGGCGACCGTGACCTATGCTTCCTTGCGGGTTCCAGTCTAGTGTCATTCTTTTAATTCTATCTGACGATTTTCTTAGCGTGTGACCTATCCATCGCCATCGCTGTTTTTGATTTGCCACAGGACGGGTTCTTCATTCGTTAGTCTCCATAGTGCGTTGATGCTGATGGTGTTCGGACAGAATATTCAACAGATGATGCGAAGGCATCCGTTGACGAAAGTTTGTAGCTTTTGTGTGAGAGATGAGCCTTGTTTCACTTCGGTACCCACAATACTGACTTCACACATGACAAAATATAATTCCTCCACACCCTCTCAGTCTTGTGAGAAAGTTCTTTGGCATCAAATTATCTAACACTAGTCTTGCCAAAAGTTTTCTAACAAATTTTATTTGGTATAAAAATTCTAGTTTAATTTTGACTAAAAGTTAAAGTTCAAGGGCTTCACATTTCAGACTCACTAAAGGTTCACCATCAATGTAAATAAATATTCTAGGACAGAATGATCTTTACATATCAACTCTTCGTTATTGAAGACATTATTACTCAATTCGTTCAATGCATCGTTCAAATTGTCTTTGTGATGGACTTTTATGTTCGTTTTTTCACCATCAACTTCCTGCAATGAAGGGAAGAAGTAATATCATCGTGGTGGAATGGACATCACTTGCACTTGAGCAACTGGAGTTATTACCTTCTACTATGTTAACTGCAATGAAGGGAAGTAATATTCTCGTGGTAGAATGGGCATCACTTGCACTTGAGCACTTGGGAAAATTACCTTCTACGATGTTCTTCGATTCATTTTCTTCTATCTACTACCATCATAATGGAATATTCCTTACAAAAACTTTTACAAATTCATGATGGAAATCTCGTTGATCGATAAGAACAGAAAATTTAGCTGGTGAATGCCTTTAGAGTTATTTTTCTGCCATTGAATATTTCTACGAGAAAGTTTACCTACCCTACCTACAGGGACCAACGTATAGGAGCATTGTGTGGACGAAAAATCATTGGATGGAAATCTCGTTGATCGATAAGAACAGTAAATTTACTTGGTGAATTTCCGTAGAGTTATTTTTCTGCCATTGAATATTTCTACGAGAAAGTTTACCTACCCTACCTACAGGGACCAACTTATAGGAGCATGTTGTAGACGGAAAATCGTTTGATGGAAATGTCGTTGATCGATAAGTACAGTAAATTTACTTGGTGCATTCCCCTAAAATTATTTTTCTGTCATTGAATATTTCTAATGGAAAGTTTTCCTACAGCTTCCAGGAACCAACTTATAGAAGCATTGTGTGGAAGAACATTTGTGCGCAATTTCGCATAGTAATCGATTACTTGTGACGTTGTCGTTGTTTTTTTTTTATTTAGAATTAAATATTAATTAATTTTGCCATTTTCGAATGACTCATTCATACATAATTTCTAGATTGTCTACCATCCGGAACTAAATGAAATCAAGATTCTGATTAAATGTATAGCGCATGCGCATGGTTTTTTTTTTATACTCGTAGATGCATACTTTTTCTTTCATTAAATATAATAGTAATATAATTTTAAATATATTATTTTTAAATTTCAATATAAAATCACTGCAATAATAATGAAGGTAATCGTATATACATTAGGTTGGGTCAAAATAGTATGGCGAGAAATTTTACATAAAAAAAAATTTTTTTTTTAAATATACTAAATTTTGACTCTAATTTTGATAAATACGTATTGTTATACATTCGAAAAAAAAAATTTTTTTTTTTTAAAAAAAAAAAACAAATTGATTTTAAGCCAATGGTTTTTGGTGTAATTATTCTTAGACCCATTTTTTTTTTGTCATATGATTTCTGGGCATACAAATTTCACTTTTAACTTGCATATAGTTAGCCCATTTGCTTGCATTTGAAGTAACATATTCATACCCGTATTACTAAGTAGCATTTGTGTTTGCTTACGCGTAACAATATAGCAAT
Source organism: Megamerina dolium (assembly GCA_963854835.1). Lineage (NCBI taxonomy): Eukaryota > Metazoa > Arthropoda > Insecta > Diptera > Megamerinidae > Megamerina > Megamerina dolium. The sequence goes on from OY978525.1 coordinate 2,974,060, forward strand.
AGCAACAACTTTTATTCACTTATACTCGCATATAAATAAAGTATAAGGTAGTAACTATGTAGGTACAATGCTTGAATACATACATACAAATTGAAATGTCTTCAAGTGATTACCACATTGGGTTAAAAGCAACTTGTTTGTGGGTCGTCATGTTTTGTTTGCTGTTATTGTTGTTAATTTGAGTGGTGGCGCACGTTTTTTTCCATCTTTTTGCTTTTTTTTTTTTTGATACTTGTGGTTTCTGGTAATATCTTCTTCTTTCATACTTCCATCTAATTTGGTTAACACGAATTTTTATTTTTGGCAATGTTACGATTTTAATAAAATATGATAAAAAAAAACATCAAAATAAAACTATAAAATAAAAAAAAAAAAACAAATAATTCAAATAAATTATTTCAACTGATAATTATGACGTCATAAGCACATATTCTACGTTGTGGTTGAACGCGTACGTTCATTGTCCATATTTTGGTTATAAGCACTTGAGCATGTAAAAATGTATATATGTATATGTATAAGTAGTTTTGTATGAAAAAGGTGTTAAATTATTTTTATTGTAAATTAGTAAAACACGAGAATTGAAGCATCAAGAAGCCTTATTTACAATGACAACTATACATAGATATATGCGTATGTTGATTTTGTGATTTTATATGGATTTTGATATTTTATTATGATTATTATTAATTTATTTATAGATATAACATAAATGAAACATTATGTTATACATTTTAGTGATATAATTTGAGGTTTTAACTCAAACAACTTGTCGAACAACTTGTGTGACAAACTTACAAAAAAATCTACTCTTCCAATTCATAAACTAAACATAATGGAATATGCCATAAATATATTTATAAGGGTTGAAGCTGCAATAATGTCCTTGCTAAAAACTAAAGCACATGTAGTTGCTTGGGTAAATTCCATTATTTTGTGGTTACTAGACATTTGAATGCAAAATAATCATAATAAAAGAAAGGAAAAGAAAAAACAAACACTGCATTGTGTTCTATAATGATATTATTGATGTTTGTACTATTCATTTTATTTAAATCTCGTATATGAGCATATAAGTACATGCATATAAAATAGCTTACAACTTCATCATCATCACAATTATCAACATCAACCACTATATAACCTTCATTATTTAAATTATCTTATCTCGCTTAACATCACAACTATACAATAAATGGTTGCATTGAATTTTAAGATTTTATTTTAAATCTAATTAACACCTTTCTGCTTAATTAAAGTCATACATACGATATTAACAAATCATCATACTACCATTGAGAGTTTATTGTTTTATGAATATATGGCATATAAGCGGCAAATGTAAATAGTTAAGACAATACAAAATTAAACAACTCTTTCTTTATGCTTTCATCAAAACATAAACACAACAAAAGCAAGAAAATAGCTTTATTAATAATTTCACCAAAAATTTCTTTTTGATTATTTTTTCTACTTTATAATTATTATTTTATAGAATCATATAATGATGATGATGATGATGATAAAGATAATTTGGGCAAAAATTTCAAATTTTAATAATGATTAAGAACCATTCCATACATACATATGTGCTGCTGATTGCTTCTCGTATATGAAGAACAAATTAAATATTTGACTTAATTTGACTCACCAGCGACCATGATACATTTATACGAAATTACACATTAATACATGCATTAAGGTGAATCAAATTGCAAGAATCAATATTTTAATTAACTGACTCAATGGAAAATATTGTATAAAATTTGAATAATATCAACAGTTTTTGTTGCAAAAGAAACAAATATACGATTAAGATTTGAACCTAACTACTTTTGAAAGTTTTAAAGCCATTATAAATTTTGTATGGGGAGTCCTACTAAGAGATGGAGTTAGAGTGTAAGAATGTCACGATCATACATGTCACAGCTGTAGGCCATAATTATTGGAAGCAATGGCGCTTTTTGCAAATTTTTGAGTTAATTTTTATGGGAACCCCCATTAAAGGTTAAGGTTGTAAGTGTGTTTGGAAAAAATATTTAAAAGGTAAAATTATTGGGGATTGGTCATACGTTTTAGTGATCTAAGGGTAATTTTCAGCTTACTGCCGTAGCTCAGTGGTTAGTGTGTTGGCCTTCTGATATATAGGTCATGGGTTCAATGCCACTCTGAAGCTGAGGACTGAACTTTAATATCGAGCTTTCTGAATTTTCGAGCGGTACCCACCTGTCGGCAAGCAATTGACAATTCTTCCGGAAATAACAATTTGCCATGAAAAAGTTTCTAAAAGTAATCTGTGACAAAATTCAGAAAAAGTGATGACACAAGGTTCTGGCGTTCGGAACGGGCTAAAATAAATAGGTTGTTGTTGTTGTTGTTGTAGTAGCAAGAATACGGAAATGCTTTGTTACGACAACAAAAACAAAGCATTTCCATATTCTGCTTTGTGGAATGGGCCTTGGTCGAGCACGTGCTCGAGTGTTTCCGGGAAGTAGACCTCTCCATTCTTAGGGACTAAAATAAGTAGGTCCCTTCTAATAATGTCCAAAAATTGAACACGCACAACAGTGCTGGAAGAGAAGCTCGGCCAAAGGGCACTTCGGGACTTATAATTGCAACATATAAAACTTTTTTTTTTTTGGGGCGAACTTCGAATTTCAGACTAGTAGAGACATATAGCAAGTATGTTGTGAAGAAATGTTGTTCAGAAATAAATTAATAGAGGTCGGTCGTAAATTTCACTTCCCCAGTGGTGATTTTTTCGGCAATTATATATGAAGTTATTTGTCAGTTTTCTGTCGATTTTACGTTCATTTTATAATGGGATGCTCTCGAAACTATGAAGATTGCTGGCAAGTATGTGAAGAAAGCGAAGAACAAAAAGTAAAGGGAGGTTATAAATTTGACCCGTTTAAGGCAGTTTTCTAAGACATATATCTGGACCACTTTGGTTTATTTGTTGATTTTCAGATATTATTGCGTTCATTTTGTATGGGAGGAACTTCCTGAAAGCGTGAGGATAGGCGGGAAGTATATTTCCAGCAAATCTTGGGAAGAACAAATTAATTGGTCCGTCGCTCTAGGGAATATTCCTGCATACATATGCGTTTATTTGTCATTTTTCAAGTATTTTTTTTTTTGTTTTGTATGAGAGTCCCTTTAAAGAGTAAAGATAGAGAACAGGTATGTTCGAAAAAAATGTTGAAAAGAAAAGAATATTACCGTTCTGAATGTTGCTTTCCAAGAATGGACGTGTCTACGCACCGGAAGCACTCGACCACGTCGTCGGCCAAGGTCCATTCAACTCATCAGAATACAAAAATGCTTTGTACGGTAACAAAACCAAGCATTTCGGTATTCTTGCTGCTACAACAACAACAACAACCGTTCTGGTGGTGATACTTGAGCAGCTACGGAGATATTTATCAATTATTTATCATTTTTATTTTTATACGAGCCTTCTTAAGGAATAACAATATGGATTCGAAATGAGAATCGATCATACATTCCTGCTTTAGTGTCTAGTTCTTAGGCGACTATAGGGATATTTCTAGATTTTTAGGTCATATAAATGGTAGATACGTTTACTGAAAATGTTCACAGAGAAATATTGATGGGAGTTAGTCATACCTTTCACCGCTCAATGGACGATTTCTGCGTCTTGAAGGGAATAGTTGTCTTAAAGTTCTTTTTTTCATTGCTCCACCATCAGGAGCCATTTGAAAATTTTGTGCCACCTTAATGTACACATGTTTGTATTTTTAAAACAGGTTTTTTACTTATTTCTTTATTATTTGTTTCGTTGTTTTTACTATATTATGATTTTTCTTTTCAATAAGTAAGTACCTTAGCGGAAACTAAAATTTCTTGAAATACGCATATTTCTACTTTTCATTATGTATATGCGAGTATGTGCGAGTATGTCAGTAAGTAAGTGCTCTGATTTTAAAACGGTTCCATTTCATTTTGATGGCAGTTAAGGAACAGGTTCTTTTCTTTTTTTTTTTTTTTTTTTGTTTACAAAATTTCGGTTTTTATTGAAGTTACAAAAATAAAAGAAATGTTAATTTATACGTTCTTCGGCGATGTCTCCATGTAATTCTGGAAATTATTGTATGAGTCATTGTTGTAAAGTAATAAAATCGTATAAGCATTTCATTTCATGAATTAAGAATAGTGTGATTTGGTTTTGAAAGTACATATTTGTAAGAATGAAGAGAATTGAATATTTGTATTATTATAATTATAAAGACTACACTTTCACATTAACCTTTCGGTGCATACATACATAGGTGTACATACTCGTATATGGTATAATTTCGGTACGTGACGTTCCAAGCGTTGTGATGGATTGTTTTTGTAGGTATTATACCTGATTGATTTTATGATCATTTCAATAAAAATTCTTTGTACTTAGTACAATATATTTATGTACTTTAAACTAAGTATAATATTTTTATAGCCCACCTGCACTTGCTTATTGCTAATTGACTACCAATCTCCTCTAAAAGTCTGCATGAAGTTCAATGCTTGATTGAAGTGCTTCACTGACTATGTCTACCTTGACACATACATTTTACAAGTATGCATTTCTGTTTTTAAGTATGTGTAAATTCTACTCATCGTTCTGCCGAAGGTATTTAGTTGTAAAATATTTTGTTAATTATTAATAAAATAATTATTAAATTATTAAAAAAAAAAATTTTTAATTGCTAATAAAATAAATTGATTGGAAAATTAAGAGTATTTCATTTAGCAGCGATGAAACATGATCTTCTAGTGCTAAGAATATAGTATTTTATATAAAAAATATATACGACATATAACGTAAATGAAGAAGACACAAAAATTCGTTAATTCGTTGAAATTAAAATCCAATAAAAAACTGGGACTTATTAAAATAACACTAAATTGAAATAAATATTCTCAAATAAAAATTATTCAATTATTATATATAATATTTATAACTCTAGGTATATTATAAGTGCCAATTGCAAAATATTTTATCATATTATTATGCATATAAATATTTATGTATTGTATATACATTAAGGTGGATTACAAAAGTCTAGAATTTGGATAATATCAAGCATTTGTTCTCAAGAAAACAAAAAATGATATTCTGATTTGGATCCGCCTGCGTTTTCCCGTTTGAAATAAGCCCCATTAGAAGTGAAGATATGAGGAAATAGAGAGAAAATGTTGAGAAGACAAAATTCATGGTCATAATGTTGCTCATAAAGTTCATACCTCTACTGGTAATTCTGGACTGTGAAATTATTTGTCGATTTTCAGATGTCTTGAAAATTGACAAATAACACCAAGAATCGCCTCTAGAGTGGGTAAAATGTATGACAGAGTACTATTAATTTTCCCTTTAGAACATTTTCAAATATACTTAGCCCCTAACTTCAACTCTGATGGTCACCATCCACACAAAATAATCGAAAAAATCTTAAAAACAATAAATCACCCCATAGCTCCCTAAAAATCACCGCTGGAGGTGTAGACATTTATTTATATTTATTCTCTATCTGCCTTCTTTAAATTTTCCTCCTCAATATTTTCTCCGAAGATATTTATTCTCTATCTGCCTTCTTTAAATTGTTCTCCTAAATATTTTCTCCGAAGATATTTATTCTCTATCTGCCTTCTTTAAATTTTCCTCCTTAATATTCTCTCCAAAAATATTTATTCTCTACCTCCCTTCTTTAAGGGTACCGTCCATACAGTATAATCGAATAATATCTCCATAAGCTTATCCTAGAGTTGTGAAATGCATGATAGTCCCCTATAAATTTTTCCTCTAAACATACTTAACCCATATTTCCAACTATTAAGGGGACTCCCATACAAAACCACATGTAAATCGACAGATATCCCTAGAAACCACCACAAGGGTGGAAGAATGTATTACCGAACCCCATTAATTTTTTCCCTTTAATATTTCCTCTAAGCATATTTGTGTCATATTTCCATCCCATAAGGGTACACCCAAACAAAATGACCGAAAACCCACGAAATGTATTACCGAACCCTATTAATTTTTTCCCTTTAATATTTCTTCTAAGCATATTTGTGTCATATTTCCATCCCTTAAGGGTACACCCAAACAAAATGACCGAAAACCCACATGCAAAATTCAATCCAGCGAAATTGCCGCCAGAGCAGTGAAATGTATGATCGATATCCATTAATTGCACCTCCTCAACATTTCGTCTAAACATACTTACCTCATATGTCCACCTCATGGAGGGCCTCCCCTAGAAAATTGATGTTCTTAAGAACAAATGCTTGAAATGATACAAATTTTATATTCTTCGCTGAACCACCGTAGTGTGAATATGTTTGTGCTATAAAATATTCAAGTAATTAATAAATTTATGTACTTTTACTTTTAAAACGATTGGGATTTCCGCCTCACTGCAAGTTTTGAACAAAAATAGTTGAGCTTGAAAGAGCTTTACCAACCAACAAATATACATGGAATTAATCAGTATTCTAATAGGTTAATATTAAATAAAATCGAATGGATTAATAATATAACAACAAGGAACTGCATAATTATTAGATATACTAAGCTTATATTTATGTATTATAGGTGTACAGTAGTAAGTCAGTCAAGGAGAATAAATTACTTTATAGAAAATATATAGAATACAGAAAAATCACAATGCCATATAGATTGCTCAGAGAATATGCATAGATGGTATAATGAAATATTTATACTTTTTATTTTATATTATATCGGAAAAAAACTTAGGATTTAATGGTTATTTCCCTAATTAAATATACAGTATGTTATTTTGTCATACTGGCTGCACTATGATGAAATTATTTTTAGTACATTTAGTAAAAAAAAAAAATTCCAACGGAAATAGTTATTAATTTTAAAACCTGCACTTAATAAGTCGTAAGAATATGTTTTTCAGGAATGATCAATTTCATACTAATGTATGATGATATTTTAAAATTTGAAAAAAAAAGCCTCATATTCAACCCATTATTATTTTGAATTATTAATTGTAATTCTCTACTTTTTCCTCGAACAACCCACATTGATACCAACAAATCAACAAATAAGGGGGAATCACCTGACAATATGCATATATTGTAATAAGTATACATGTTGAGTGATGAATGATCTGTCAATATGACAGCAACATGTTTATTGCTGCATAGCAACTTCTTTCGTGAGTTATTGTTATTGTTAATGAATTGTATGCACCGTATATAGTATATTAGTTAATCTTGGCTTGTTTTTCTTCGTTTATTTTATTTTGATTGTTTTAATTATGTCAATAGAGATTATTTGTATATAAGTACCTCCTATGTATCTCCAAAAGTCTATGAAAACTATAAACATGATACAATGTATAGACTCATATTTCCATTTAGGTGAATATAAAATTTAAGCAATAACTATTTATGTATATGCAATACATACGGTAACAAAAGCTTTTTGTTCGTGGTCAAGGTTAAATATTTCATTTGTACATATAGTTGTGCATAATTTAGCCATTATTATGTGAAAATGGTATAAGTCCATTTATTGAAAAACATAAACAATTAATGGTAGTTTCCATCGTTTTATGGAAATTAACCAAAAAATTAAGTTGTTGCATTTTAAAAAGCAAACATCTCAAATATGGAGCAGGTAATCTTTTGAAATACAAACAAAAGGCATTAGTTTATTTAATTAAATTATCTTTGACAAGATAATTTAAGCGAATGCTTACTGTGCCTGACATTTACACATGTAAATATTAATATGAACCTATTGCTGTCGTATCATATTTAGTGCTAAGTTAAAAAACGTGAGTCTATTGATATTTAATTTATTTACTTTATGACTGCAGTTAATAATCTTTACTTTAATAATGTTTGTAAGTCGGTATATGAGCAAATACATGCGTAATATACACATGATATGAATAATTTATTAATATTTTACAAATAAATGAACATGTTTTTGAATACATTATAATTACTGTAGTATTACAAAGAAAAAAAAAAGTTGTCAGCACATGTCGTTAAATTAAAATTTAAATAAGTTAACGGTAAATAATTTTTTTTCCTTTAACAGAAAGCGAGCATAAAATCGAAAATATTATTAAAAAAATTTTTTTTTTATTACATGTAGGCATGGTTTTAAATCGATTACGCCCATTTTTAAGTACGTATTTTGTGTGAAAAAATGCATTTGAAAGCATAAGTTTGTATGAGAGCTAGGCGTGGTTTTTATGCAATATAGCTCATTTTTGAATATGAAATTTGTTTAATTAATTGAATCATATGTACCAAATTTCAGTTTGATATGACTTGTTTTTCTTGCAAAAAATATAAAATCATATATACGAAAGCAAAAAACTTTTATTCGCTTCAGCTTGTTTTTGAAAAATTCTATCATTTCATAAATATAATCTTATGCATTAAGTTTCAGCATCATCAACATCATTATCGTGTTCAAAAAGTGTGAAAAAATATATTCAGAAGCATACATTTGTATGGGAGGTAGGCGTGATATTCGTCTGATTACACCGATTTTTGAATATATTTATTTTGATATCATAATAACTGCATATATCAAGTTTTATTTTGGTAGCTTATGATTTTCTCATGTAAAATGTCAAATTACGAACTAAGCAAGATACCCTTGTATGGGAGGAAGGTGAGGTTTTCATCGGATCACGCCCATTTTGTAATATATTATATCTGTGGTAAAATGAACATTAAATATCAAGATTTAGTTTGAAAACTTTATATTTTCGAGGGTAAAATGTGAAAATCTATATTCAATCACAAATTTTTGTATGGGTGGTAGGCGTGGTTTTCATCCGATTACGTCCATTTTTTAATATATTATTTCTGTGGTCAAAATAATGTTAAATATCAAGATTTAGTTTGAAAGCTTTGTATTTTCGAGGGTAAAATGTGAAAAACTATATCCAATCACATATTTTTGTATGGGAGGTAGGCGTGGTTTTCATCCGATTACGCCCATTTAAGAAATCATTTATTTTGTTTGTGAAAGTAGTTAAATGTACCAATTTTCGTCAAAATCGCCCTGTAGAAACAGCAGTTATCGTAAGTATGTATAGGCAGATGCGGCTAAATCGAGTTAGATCGTGATTTTGATTAATAATATGATAATAATCATACCCCCGGTTGAGCGTCAAATTCGTAAGGACATTTCCGCAATGTATTATCAAACATTATAATCACAATTGATATGCGTAATTCCAATCACTTGAGTGAACTTTTCAAGTGCCCATTTAAATGTAGAAATACAAGTATATAAAAATATTATATTCAATTAAAATTCAATAAAGATATAAATCTTTGTACTGTGCTTTAAAATGTTATCGCACAATAAATGTTTTATAATGATTATATGTTTATCTTTTGTACTCGCTCGTACTAATTTAGTCGCATCAGACAATTTTATGATTCGCGTAGATATAAACCATAATTATATTATTTCTGAGAGAAACAATGAAAATAAAAAATAAAAAATACTAAAAAAAAAGATGTCGGCTTTACACAAAAAAAAAAAAAATGTATTTATTTTATAAATACTTGTAGTCTCTGCTGCATAGCGATAGTGAAGTAAACGAAACAAATCATATTATGTAGTTATAATTGCACAATTCAAAAGCTATTGACATTGGCAATAAAAATAAAATATTTGCACAATTGTGCATCTAATAAAAATATTAGGCAATCTTTATGAATCCAAAGCATTATTGTTAGTTTTGTTTTTCTGTTTTAAATAAAATTTATCTTTTTTGTTTTTGAACTTGCAATACAGCGAAGTCCTAAGCACAGAAGGCAATTGGCATTAAAGCGCAATGGATATGCCACACGAAAATCCCGCCTTTGTTGGTGATGATGGTAAAAATAGCAATAATATTCAACAAAATGGCGAAGCGAATAGTGGTGGAATACATTTAGAACCAACGGTGCGTAGTTATTTGATTATTTGCTTCACATAAGTGTCAGCCCAAATTGCGCAAACATATTTTATGTGTTTTCGTAAATATTTATTTTTAAAATAAAAAAAAAAAAATAAAAAATAATAATAATAATAAAATGATAAATAAATGATAATAAGTGATAAAATTTGAACAGATGCCAGAAAAATATATCATAAAGATATGTTTGCGCAAACAAGCTTTCTGCAAAGTTTTATTTAATTTGCCTATGCGTTTAGAAGGAATCAATATGCTAATACCTCAAATTTTTATTTAACAAATTTCTTCATATACAGCATAGGAAAAAGGAAGCCAAAGTGGTAAAGGAACGTGCCACATGGGGTAATGGTCTTGAATTTCTTATGTCCTGCATTGCAATGTCCATTGGTTTGGGCAATGTTTGGCGATTTCCCTTCACTGCGCTGGACAATGGTGGTGGTGCCTTTCTCATACCATACCTAATAGTATTATTTCTAGTTGGCAAGCCCATCTATTATCTGGAAATGATTGTTGGTCAATTTTCGAGTCGTGGCTCTGTTAAAGTATTCGATCTTTGTCCAGCTATGAGAGGTAAGCAACGCTCTTTTTACTCTTATTTATTAATATACAATATTCCATAAGTACTCGTATGTATCTATTATCATTTCATTACATTTGCATTTGTTATCAACAACAAACAACACCACAACAACAACAAACAACAACAATAATAATAATGTCAATGTCAAGGCGTTGGTATTGGTCAGGTTGTGTCCATTTCATTTGTGACCACATACTATGTTGCCATAATGGGCATTATTTTGCGTTATCTTTTCGATTCATTCAAATCACCATTACCATGGACATTGTGCCAAGAATCGTGGAAAAAGTGTGTGGCTGGTTATGATGGCGAACTCAATCAATCGTCGTCCATAATATCGTCGCATCTTGTCTCCAGCATGCCCAGCATGCCCATGAATGGCATGTTAAATAATATCAGTAGTATTGTTATGAATGATACAAAACGTGTATCATCGGCCGAATTATATTTTCTGTAAGTTGCAACCACAAGTAGCCAAAGTACACACACACGCTTTCAAAAACAAAACACTCTGCACTTCAAATAGTGGTTTTTGGTTATACTTAGCCTTATTTAGTACAATAATTGCATTAGAATAGAATTTAGTTATATTATCAACACCTTCTACTATATGACTACGTTGGAAACATTTGAAACTATCGCTTACTAACCTATTCAAAGCTCGATACTAATTACAGTAATAGCTCGATATACAATTTAATTCTTTCCGTCCACTGATGACAGAAATTAAATGTCAAACGTCAAGTCTCGTGGATCGAAAAACTAACATAAAAATTAATTTAAAAATAATGGCACAGAGTCATAGTCGACTTAAAAAATAGTATCGACATATTTGTGACAAAATCGCCATACAGAAATGTGTCAAAAAAAGTCAATACTATTTTTTAAATAAACTTTATTTGAATTATGACTACGCCAGCTTTTTTAAATGACTTTAATCGAAAAAGTCAGCACAAGTAAATCGGATATATTATTTCAGCATGTAAATCGATACATTACTGTAGTAGAAAGAAAAATAATGTCTAAATCATACGAATTTGGCATTTCAAATTACTAGAAGAGTTCTTTTAATCAATTACACTCAATGTAGTGCGTAAGTCAATATTTTTTTAAGTACTAAACAGCAAATTTTATCAATGCCATCGATTTAATACTAATACTAATTATTTTTTAAATTAAATAATTCAAAAGAGACAATAATTAATTTTTTTAATTATACACAACTTATTTAGTATCTCAACTGGTCATAATTAATGATTAATTTTATGAGTTTTCATTAAAATAAATCGTATGGAGACACCTTCATATGTTTAATGAAATCGATGACATGTCACGTATGATATGAGTGAGTCTGATGTCATTGTGTTAGTCACTTATTGAAACGTCAATATATGTAATAAGGTGGTCATTAATTAGAAAGGTATTTTTTTTTTCTAACCCTCTCTGAGTAAAATGTTCGATTTGACAAATACAAAAAACGACTAAAAAACATTCGAATCGATTGATGAAATTCTAAAACTGGCGCAAGAGCCTTAAAATTTGGTTTTATTGAGGTTTTCATAATTTTGTTATTATTTTACCATGAAATATCGCGTTTAAAGTGGTGAAATTTAAGATCGACCTCTATTAATTTTTCCTTTCCAACAAAATAAATAAACAAATATGTGGCACCTAAAGCCCCAAAGGGCTCATTGGCCGAGCTTCTCTTCCATTACTGTTGTGCGTCTTAAATTTGGACAGTATTAGAAGGGACCTACTTATTTTAACCGGTTCCGAACGGCAGAACACTTGTGACATCACTTTTTCTGAGCTTTGTCACAGAGTTCTTTTAGAAGTTTTTTTCATGGCAAGTTGTTACTGTCGAAAGAATTGCCAATTGCTTGCCGACAGGTGGGTTCCATTCGAAAGAAAAATCTTATCGATATTAAATTTGTTATGCATCAGCCGGGGATTGAACCATGACCTACAGATCAGAAGGCGAACACACTAACCACTGAGCTACGGCACCCACCAACACTTCCCACAAAAAAACTTACATCCTATTCCCAATCCTTAAGAGAACTCTCATACAAATTAACATTTTTACAAAATACGCTATCTTCCTACGCTCTCAAAATGCCGTTAGAGTGGTAAAATGTATGACCGACCCTCATTTATTTTTCCATTGTAATATTTCCCCTATCTACATACTTTAAAAGAGAGCCCATACAAAATTAATCATAAAGCTGATAAAAAAAAAGAGCAAATTACTCCATAACTGCCCAAGAATCGCCTCTGGAGGAATAAAGTTTAAGGAAGTCTTCCGAACTTACTAACCAAATTGACTTTTTTATATAAAACTATCCCAGAACGCGCAGAGTACCGTTAGAGGTGTCAAATATATGACCTACTACCATTTTTTTTTCATCATAATATTTACCGCAAACATACTTACCTTCTATCTGCTTTCCTTAAAAAGGCACCCATAATTATCTTTAAAACCCATGCAAATCTACTGATTGGTCTATTATAGCCCATGGATCGCCTCTATGCTGATGAAATATAACTCCGACCGTGATTATTTTTACATTTTTAATATTTTTTCTTATTATACTTTATTTCCACCAAATAAGGGGGCTGCCACACAAAATTAGCGAAAATTAGCTGAAAATTCACAAATAACTTCATAACTGTCTAGGAAAACGTTCTAGAGCAATCAAATATAAGGCCCACCTCCATTAATTTTTCATCTACATTTCTCCAGAAAAATTTTTATGTGATATCGAAAAGATTTTTCTTTGGAATGGTACCCACCTGTCGGCAAGAAATTGGCAATTCTTCCGGCAGTAACAATTTGCTATGGAAAAGCTTCTAGAAGTGTTCTATGACAAAGCCGTTCTGCCGTTCAGAAGTCCCTTCTAATACTGTTCAAAATTTAGCACGCACAATCGTACTGGAAAAGAAGCTCGATCAAAGGGCCCTTCGGGGCTATATAAGTGAAACATATTTATTTGTATTTTAGTGATCTACATCCGTTTGGAGGGCTCCCCTACAAAATTGATAGTCCTTATAAAATTATTTTCCGCTACTCCCACGCTACATCTTAATGTATTAATATTGAAAAATAAAAAATCCTCAGTCCAACTTTTCAAAAAATATGCGGAAAACTAGAAATATTTTAGACAGTTTGGAAGTCTATGGAAATCGATAAACAATAATAATTGAAAATAATTTTAAAATCAATTGAATCTCGATAGACTGATGAAATAGGCATATATTGTTTTTCAAATCTAATTAATAGTGCCCAACTCTGGACAAAACTAGTATCCATAGAACAATAGGTATATAGTCTGTGTGTATATAAATAGACTGACTCAATTTTCTTAAGATATTGCACCAGACAATTCAATTTAATTAAGTAATAAACATTTAATTGAGGCGCATAAACAACGGTACAATTTAACAAATCAGCATCTCAATGGCACAATATGGAACAAACAAAACAGTGTGACAATCAATGAACCCAGAACGCATCATTCAAATGTTTACAATGAAAGAAGCCAATAAATCAAAATAATTGATGGTACGGAGATATGAATAATTAATCATGTATAGTTTTTACAATTATATTGTAGGTTAAGATATTCATATTTAATTAGATTATATGCTTAGTTTATTTATTACGTGTATTGTAACATAGAAGTATTTTAGTTTTATTGCATGTTGCATGTTTTCAAAATTGAATCATCACATTCATCATTAATGCGACACATATAGTAATATTACACCAGCTCACTCATACATATTCACTTATGCTGAAATCCATTCATACTTATGTTTCAAGGTGTTGGCATGGGACAGGCTTTTACGGTCTTTCTATTGGCAAGCTACTATGAATCCTTATGCGGTATAATCTCCTACTATTTGGTGCAGTCATTTCGTAATCCCCTACCATGGGCCTATTGCCGTTTGGAATGGGGCACAAATTGCATAGACTCTTCACTCAATAATTGGCATGTACAAAATTTTACTAAAACTGATGGACGCATCAAATCAAGTTCGGAGTGGTACTTTTAGTAAGAAAACCTATATAAAATTTAACTGGTGTTGGAGTTCTGATAACAATTCAATTGAACTAATAAATTTCATTGTTTTTCCCTATGTCTGCGCGTGTTTTGTATCGATTTCTTCCTTGTTCGCTGCCTGTCTCTCTGGTTTTCCCTAAAATTATACAATACTTAGTAATGAGGTACTCCGTGAGAAGGATGAAATCAGCGATGGTATTGGTGCACCAAATTGGGAACTCGTCATTGGTCTATTTGTATCTTGGTTGTGTGTCTTTATGGTGATCATACGTGGTGTGAAAAGTTCAGGAAAGGCGTCATACTTCTTGGCCATATTTCCCTACATCATAATGTTTGTACTGCTGATACGGGCTGTCACTCTGCCGGGTGCTATCGATGGTATTATTTATTTCATCAAACCGGATTGGAGCAAAATTCTGGATCCAAAGGTTAGTTTTGCAACGTGATAAAGAACACGGTCACGCAATAAAAATAAAAATAATTGGGTTCGCGGAATTCGAATACAGGTTTCACGTGACTTGGCGAGGTCGAATTTTCTCGCATAACCTCAAAAGAATGGTGGAAGTTGAAACCTTAAATTTAAAATATTCTAAAATTATCACCCCTATATTTTTCCAAACATACTGCCCTTACTTCTGCCTTTAGGAGGAGATAAGATGGGACTGTTTGCCGGTTTTCAGGTGCCTTTGCTTTTATTTTGTATGAAAGGCTCCCTAATTAGTAACGTTTAAAAGAAATGTTGAATGGTAAAGTCAATTGAGAACCACTCGAAGAGCACCCTGGGAACGGTGGGAGCGAAATTGGAATAAAAATCGTCAATTTTCTAGGGGAGCCCCTCTAAGAGGCAGAGATAGGGTAGGTTCCACCATTTTTTGAGGTTAGGAAGCTGACTTGAAAAAGTTGTATATCGTTCGATTTAATATGCATATATATATTGCATGCGATAAATTAATTGCTACCCAAAAATGGACGAGTCTACGTCCTGGAAGTACTCGACCACGTGGTCGACCTAGGTCCATTCAAATCAGCAGAATACTGAAATGCTTTTGACGGGAACAAAACAATGCATTTCCATATTCTTGCTGCTACAACAACAACAATTCTTTTACAGGTTTGGTATGCGGCTGTCACTCAATGCTTTTATTCGCTCTCTGTATGCTTTGGTAATATTATTATGTATTCATCTTATAATAAATTTGACCACAATGTACATCGTGATGCTATGATTGTCACCACTTTGGATACATTCACTTCATTGTTGTCCGGCTTTACGATATTCGGTATTTTGGGTAACCTGGCCTATGAAATCGGTACCGATGATATTGGCACTGTGGTTAAAGGTGGTGTCGGACTGGCGTTTATTTCGTATCCCGATGCGATTGCCAAATTTAAGCATTTGCCACAAATCTTCTCGGTGTTGTTCTTTCTGATGTTATTCGTTTTGGGCATTGGCACAAATATTGCAATGACTTCATGTACTGCCACAGCGATACGAGATAGTTTCCCCAAAGTCAAACAATGGCAATGTGCGATGGGTATAGCTATTGTCAGCTTTTGCATTGGTTTGGCTTATATTACACCGGTAAGAAATTGAAGTAGCGGCGAGGTTTGACTTGAATAATGAATCGATTATTATTTTTTTGTACAGGGTGGCCAATTTATGTTGACACTCGTCGATTATTATGGAGCTTCCATGATTGCACTGGTGCTGGGCATTGCTGAACTCTATGTCTTGGGTTGGGTGTATGGTGTGGATCGTCTGTGCAAGGATGCCGAATTTATGATGAATCGCAAAATTGGACTTTATTGGCGCCTCTGTTGGTCCATTGTTACGCCATTAATAATGACAATGATTTTAATTTACTTCTTAGCCACCTACACACCGCTAACATACAACGGAGCCAGCTACCCAAGTTGGGGTTATGGTAACTGTTCTCGCGGTTGTAACTGCAAAACTTGATCTAATCATTCTCGGATTTTTCATTTTTAGCACTTGGTTGGACCATAACCGCATTCGGTGTTTTACAGATACCAATTTGGATGTCTGTGGCCATCATTCAACAACCGGGCAACACATGGGGTGAAAAGGTACGCGGTGCTTTCCGCCCCAAACGTAATTGGGGTCCATCAGATGCACTGTTACGTGAACAATACAATAAGAAGATTGAGAATGAATCCGTTGTGACAAAAGACTTGGGCTGTTGGACAAAGATCAAAAGAAATATATGCGGTTAATTTCGAGCAGAGCCAGCGTTCAGGCAGCTGGCGCCATAACAAGAGATTTCGCGTAAAAAGAAAACTTGCCACAAGTTTTAACACCACATAGCTTTAATCTTAGTTTAAGAATAATTTAAAACCAGCATTAATAACAGATCGATTTCGTACAAAAAATAATAACGACAATTTTTTATTATTCCATTTTTCACAGTTACACAGTTTTAATGAACAATATCATTTGATATACTTTCCAGCTTCTTCATCAAATATGCAAATAAGAGGTCCATATTTTGGCGCCACTCTTGCAGCCGGCAATGATTGGTCTCTGTCAACAAAGACACGCTGCAAAATATATTGATTGTTTGAAATTTATCTACATTAGAGTGTTTTTTGAATGTTGTGGCTTACCTTTGCCATTTCAGCCTTTTCAGCACCACACATTGCAAACATGCAACACCTGGAATTATTAATTAAGGGGAATGTCATCGTAATACGTCGACGCGGTGGCTTCGGTGAGTCACTTATGGGCACAATTATAGAGCGTTTCTCCTCCAAAGCTGCATGACCCGGAAATAGTGAGCAGGTATGACCATCCGGACCCATACCCAAAAATAATATATCAAATATTGGTATGGAGCCCAACTCCATCTGAAACTCTTTAGTTATTTTCTCGTCATAATCTTTGGCACATTCACTTAGTGTACAATTTGCGTTAATGGTCACAAACTGATTATCACGTATTCCAGTTTGTGCTACAAGAAGACGTCTATATGCACCAAATGTGGACTCTGGATCGTCTAAAGGGACAAAACGTTCATCGCAGAAAAAGAATTTCCACTTAGTTAGATCTATGTCAATGAGACACAATGCCTTAGCCACATAGCCTATCATAGAGCCACCTGAAATGAAGCACATACAATGCACATATATGTAGATTATATGCGAATGCCATGTCAAGGTCATCATAAGCTTAATGTATTATAACACATACCAGAGAGTCCAACACGAAATTCTTCGGTTTCTGCTGACCGTTTCTGTATTTGTTGGGCTAAACATTCCATGACATCCTTGTCGCTGCTAACAACATATTTTTCCATTTTATTGGCATAAAGTTGGGTCTTTTTATTATTAGGTTGAGTTTAGAAATATGTAAATGGATAATTAACAACGGTAAATTTTATAAAATTAAACTCAGTTTTATTTACCGTTTGTGAAGGCAATCTGTTTAACAATCAGCTGTTGTATGGCTACAACTAAAACTATCTGTTGCATGCGATTGCTTTAAGAAACAAAGCTTATTTGCGAAAGCTCAATTTGGAAGGGACTCCAAGTATGCAAAATTTAACACATATGTTAATACCGAGTTCGGTACAATGGCAGTAAATTTTTAGCACTTTTCCGATCATCAAAAGAAAAAGTTTGTATTTTCATTTCAGGATAAGATAGCACATAGTTGAGTTACTATTTGACAAATTTGACAAATTTCCCATATATGAAACTTTCAAAAAGTTTATGTAATTTTTTTTTTGTCAATCAAAAATGTCCTAAAAATCCGAAAATAATTTATATATAAAGTTGATGTAAAAAGAAAAGTTGGAAACATGAGCTCCCATAACCTCGTGAGAAATCTTTAATAAAATATAAATAATTAAAAAAAACCCACTGATGTTTCTGGTATATTTATATGCTTTTGCAATTCATTACCATTTATAAGTTTTTAGTATGGTATCACTATTTTATCAGCATGAATTTGCAACCTTGCCCTTATACGAGTATTAGTAGTAAATATACGATAGAATACATTAGTGTAAGCTTTTGCATTTATTAATGATACTTTTTTTTACTTAAAGCTCCAACTAGTAGCAGCTTTATTGGAAAGCTTAACTGTGGTGAAAATTTTAATATAAGCATTAGTTCGAAATTATACCGCAAGGGTTAAAAATAAGTTAATTTAAGAAAATTTAAGAAATTCAATAATATAACGCAATAATCGTTGAATTTAATAAAGAAAAATATACACTAAATTCCAATAAATTCTAACTTTATTTAAACATCAATTTTGTAGGCGGGTTCCTTAAGAAGTGGAGATATATTCGGGGGAAATATTTGGGTAGAGGAATTAATGGGGTTTCGGTCATTTATTTAATCATGTTTAGAGGAGAAACTTGACGAATTATGGGTATATTTGTTGATTTCAAGGCATTTTTAAGTTCGTTTTGTATAGGAGCCGCCTTAAGGGATAAAGAGAAGAAGTAAGTATATTTTGAGGAAATGTTGGCAAGAGAAAATTAATGGTTATTGGTCATACAATCATTATAGGGTTTGTTTGTGAGCAACTATTGTACTATTTGTAAATTTTCAGATGCTTTTGTATTAATTTTGTATGGAAACCCGCCTTAAGAGGCAAATATAAGAGGTAAGTATATTTGGGAGTCATGTCTAGCGAGTGGAAGAACAGGCTCAGGTTAAGAAGTTGTTATATTCGCAACCCGCTGGTGGATGACACAGAAGAGGAAAGACCAAGTACTGGAGAACTTGTAAGAACTTGAATTCTTTAACTGGCGCCAACTAGGGAAGTAAAGGGTTGGCTGACGAAGCATGCTAGATTCGGCTTAAATCGATTTTCACTTGTAATGGCCACATAAGTAAGTGGTATACTTGTATTTGAAAAAAGTTTTCAATAATAAAAATGAATAGAAGTTGATTCTATATTTCAGCCCTCTATGGACAAACTGAGAGCTGTGGTAATGGTGTTTTATATGAAATTGTAAATTTTTTATGGGAGTTTACTTAAGAAATAAATTTATGAATTAATTACGTTAGAAAAAAATATGAAAAATAGCAAAAATTCATGGAAATTTATTTTACATTCTGTCCCTCTGTGGTAGGTGGGATTTTTTAAATAAAAACGCCCATTTTGTAGGAGAGCTCCCTTAAGGAGTAAAGGTAGGAAATAAATGTTTTCGGAAGAAATGATGGGGAGGACAATTGAATGGGAATTCTTAATACATTTTATCCCTCTATGGGCAACTTCGAAGCGGTAGAAGTGATTTTTGAGATAAAAACGTCCATTTTGTTGGTGAGTTCCCTTAAAGAGCAAAAGTAGGAAATAAATGTTTTCGAAAGACATGTTTGGGTGGAAAATTTAATGGGAATTTTTTATACATTTTATCCCTCTAAGGGTAACCTCGAAGCGGTACAAGTGATTTTTGAGATAAAAACGTGCGTTTTGTAGGTGAGCTACCTTAAGGAGCATAGGTAGGTAATAAGTCTTTTCGGAAGAGATGTTTGGAAGGAAAATTTGATGGGATTTGGTAATACGTTTTATCCCTCTATGGACAATCTGGAAACGGTGTGAGCAATTTTTGATATAAAAAACACAATTTTGTTGCTATATGTTATCTGATCGAGTAAAACGACCCCGGATTCAAATTCAGCGACTCCAAATACATAATATAAAATAAAAAAAAAAATTTAATACAACACAAAAATTATAGAAATTATAAATATCAACCAATGCAATTCTTATTACCATTTTTTAGATATCTATGGCTTATAAGTACTTATTAATGTCCTCTTCAAAATATTCATTGGCACTTGAGTGTATGTCGCTGTGTGTGTGTGTGTGTGTGTGTGTGTGAAATAAAACAAATGAATGGTTATGATCTAAGATTGGTTTACACAGCACGCGTACATCTCCAGACTGATTTTCGCACATTATGTCTGACAATCATTTATACTCGACCACATGCGTGTAGAAGCACGCGCGATTTCACATATTCTCTCTTACATACATACATCTATGTACATGCATATATGTACCCGTATACAAACATTGACATGTGAATAGCAAACTCACATCCGACTGGCAAAATACTGATAAGCTGAGCAAAATTGAATGGAGATGTTCGAAGGCATTGCCCCAACCAGCCAACCAGACAAACAACCAACCATTCAAGTAAGCAACTGTCAGCCAGCATTAATGTGAATATCCACAGAGTGTGTGCCAGTTTGCCGATTTGAACATGTGTATGTGTGCTCTGCATACATACATATATACATTCACGGAGATGCAAATGTACAAAATGCTCTTTTGCTTTTTCAACGGATGAAAGGCTAATCCATGGGGAAAATACAATTTTATTTTTGTTCAAATAACAAAGAAAAATAAAACATGTTGCTACCGTGGCTTATCTTTTTTGTGTATGTAGGCTCAGGCGCCTGAAGGTATGTATGATACTTATATATTTTTCAAATTGAAATTTACACACACACACACATAAACAATTTTCGATGCAACAATGCTTATGTTACTTACACGTATCTAGTGATTTGAGTAGATACACACTTTTGTTCGTTCAATTCAATATGCCGCGATGTTATTCTAAAATTGAATGCATAATTTTAGGCGTTGTGCAAAAGTTATTTGTTTGTTTACGTTATTTTAAGTTGATGCGAAATGCGGGTGAATTCATTTTATGGAAAATGGATATAAGGATGGTCTAAAATAATAATTATAATAATAATAACAATTGCAATAACAATATACACACATGCACACACACATTGAAGAGGTTGGCCAAAATAAACTAAACAAATATATAAATTGATATAGGCAAAATTATGCATGCTAAATGGTGGTTTAATATTTTCTTTTCTGTTTTAATATATATTTTTTTTAAATTTTGTATTTTATGCTTAATTTAAATTTCCAATATGCGTGTGTTCACGCATACGAATTAGTTCGTAAAATACCTACATACGTACATACAATTTACAACTTCTCATGTGAGCTGATATGAATTTTGAAATACACACATCCTCACAGAAACATAAATACATAAATTCTGTGTGTGTGTGTGTGTGTGTGTGTTCATACATTAGGTATAGGTGAACGATTGAGAACG
The DNA here is from genome assembly GCA_963854835.1 of Megamerina dolium. Classification (NCBI taxonomy): domain Eukaryota; kingdom Metazoa; phylum Arthropoda; class Insecta; order Diptera; family Megamerinidae; genus Megamerina; species Megamerina dolium. Next base: position 2,995,802 of record OY978525.1, read on the forward strand.
AGCTGAAAATCCATTATCTACTCAGTGATGTTGGCACAATGTTTGTTCAAAGTGCACGAGATGCATAACATAACAATAACCAACTTTGAAGCGATAATCGTCGCCACAACAACAAGCTTAAGTAGCAACAAATATTATGGATGAGATGGATTGCAAATGGCAACCCTCTGGTACAAATATGATATTGCCAAACAAATGAGATAAAACCCGGGATTGATTTGACTGGGTCGGGTCGGTTGACACCTAGACGAGTAAAATATATGATCTGTCCCCATTAATTTTTTCTTCTCGACATTTTTTGTGAACATACTTATAACCAATCTCCATCGCTTAGAGTGGCTCCCCTACAAAATTGACCTAAATTTATAAATTTGACTCTCAACGATGCCGAAGTTGAGTTATGGGGGTTAAATATATGATCAACTGCTATTAAATTTTATCACTCTACATTTTTCCTAAACATACTTACATTCTATCTTCACTCCTTAGGGAGGTTTTTTAAAAAATAGACGTAAAAGCCGGTAAATATCCTCATAATTGCTCAGGAATCGCCTTGAATAATAATGAATTATTGATGGAATATATTAATTCTTCTGCCACAACATTTCCCCCAAACATACACATCACCAATTTCTACCCTTTAAAGCGTAAGTATGTTTGGGGGAAATTTTGGGTCAGAATATTAAATGGGGGACGGATATACATTTGATCGATATAAAGATGATTCTATTTTATTGAATATTACAATTTTCATAATTTGTTTTTTTTTTAAGTTTCTGCATACCAAAGTTGTTGCGAGAAAAAGGTTTCGTTATAAAAATTTCGCGTTCGAGTATAAAAATTTCCTACAGGGGTTTATCACAACTTTGTATGCACCAATATTATTGTAGTATTGTAGATACTTATATTCGTATTTCCAAAAGTGTTATGTTACGTGCGAAAATGAACACTTGTTGTTCGAAAAACCCACACACAAATGCACACACCCACACAGATACACACATACATACGTCGAACAGTGCTTATGTATCTCATATATAATCTCCGTTTAAATCTCTTTCCATTTTTACAAACATAACATACGTACATACATATATAAATCATAATCTGATGTTAGTAATTATTGAATTTGGAAATTTGATTTTTGTGGCAGTAGGATTGACGGTTTTCCTATAAACTTCAGGAATTTTCTATAATTGTTTTGGATTAGAAGAAACCAATTTATATTAAATTACAAATTAATGCAAAGGAGGGCAGCATTAAAAAAAATTGTTTTGTAAAAAAAAAAAATGGAGAAACTAAACATCTGTACTACCGAAACTAAGCAAAAATTTACAAATATAATATGGATGTTCGAAAAAGTTCGGTTATTTTTTTTTATATTTGAAACGAGCTTTAGTAAACCAAATATGTGGCGTTTTGATCGATAATTTTTTGCCATTTTTTGGAAAAAGCCATTATTCCATCTGTATAGAAGTTCTGGGTTTTCTGAGCGAACAATTGATCCAAGTGCGTTTTGTAGGCATTTACGGAATTTAAATCTACACCATTAAGAAAGTTCTGCAGAGAGCGAATGAAATGATAATCTGAAGGTGCAAGGTGCGGACTATGTGGAGGATGCATTAAAACTTCCCAGCAAAGCTCTCTCAGTTTCTGCCGGGTTATCAAAGATGTGTGTAGTCTGGCGTTGTCATGATGGAACACAACAACTTTTCTGTTGATTAATTTTGGCCGTTTTAAATGAATTGCTTGTTTCAGCCTCGTTAATTGTTGATAGTATATTTCAGAATCAATCATTTGACCGGGTTGTGAAAGCTCATAATGAACAATTCCCTTCCAATCCCACCAGACACGCAGCATTAGATTTCTTGGAGTCAATCCTGGCTTTGCCACCGTTGACGAAGCTTTACCTTGCTTCGCCCATGATCTTTTTCGCACATTGCTGTCGTACGTGATTCACTTTTCATCGCCCATAATCACTCGCTTCAGAAATGAGTCGATTTCGTTCAGTTTCAGCAGTGAATCGCAAATAGAAATTCGGTCTATTAAATTGTTCATTGTTAATTCATTTATGTATACAACTTTCTTTAAATGTTTGATAACTGTTTGATGATGAATGCCTAGTTCCCTAGCAACGACCACGCTGCTTATATGCTGGTCTTGCTCAATTTTGTCCATGATTTCATCGATTTTTCAGCAATTGATCAACCAGAACTAGGTGCATTTTTAATATCAAAATTATCATATCGAAAATGAGCAAAACATTACGCTGTTGTTCTTCTGACTAGTTGCATCATCATCTCCGTAAACTTCACAATTTTTTTTCAGGAGTCTGCGGCGAATGCTTCCCTTTTCTATAAAAGCAAAATATGACGATAATGTTCTGAAATTTCACTCATTTTAAATGTAGATAAGTTTTCACAGGATAATGCGCTTAATGTCTTTTAATGAAGCTTAAAATGTCACCTTTCAAACAAGCTATAGTATAGCAAGATGCAATTAATATTACCAGAGATGTTATATTTTAGAGTTATCTACCTACAATTTGTTACCGAACTTTTTCGAACATCAGTACAATCGAAAAATCCTCTTGTAATATTGAGTTAAAAACTCAATAATTTATAAGCAAATGTGATCATATGAACCAAATTTTGGCTCTATAGTTTTGTGTTTTTGTAGGTAAAATGTACAAAAATTCATTTATAAACATATTTTTGTATAGCAGGTAGGCGTGGTTTTCATTCGATTGCGCCCATTTTTTAGTATATTAATTTTGTTATGAAAATATTTTAACACACTCAATTTTAGTGCGATAACTCATTAATTTCGTGTAAAAAGTATGAAAACATACATTCAAAACCAGACTTTTATATGGGAAGTAGTCATGGTTTTCATCCGATTACATCCATTCGCGAAATTATTTATTCGTTGGTGAAAATAATCGTAAATAGCGAATTTCAGCTAAATCGTTTTATGATTTCGGCAGTTATCGTACGATCAGAGAGGCTGGCATGGCTAAATCGATATATATTGGTGGTGATTCTGATCAATAACAAATATATATTTATTACACTATTGCTGTGAGTATCAATTTTGTAAGTTAATAGAAAGGATCTACCATCTAAGAAGGGCAGAACTCTTTCTTCAGAACAATTTCTATCAGCTTCGAAGCATATTTTCCTCCCTCAGTTTATTTGTGGCAAATTTTTTACTGCATTGAGGAAAACTGCTAAGTTAGTTGAGTGAAAATTTGAACCATCTATGAACAAACATGGAAGCCATTTATTCATATGAGTTTAGAAATATATTAGACACCTTTTAAAACAATCACTCCTCCCTCAACAACAATCTCCCCCCAATCAGCATTTGCACATTGAATTAACGAAATCAATTCATTGACATACGAAATATTTAAACAGAACCCGCATATTTTAAATCAAGCATAATAAAAGGAGTTTTTGATTTGAAATAAACTTTTCTGTCTGTCTACACGCAGGTGAAGCACAACGAGTGTGGTTATTTAGAATTTAAATCTTCAGTATGTATAGGTAGTTACATATACGAGCATGGAGGTAGGGTATTAATTAGAAAACAACAGTTAAAACCAACTACTCGTACTACTTATAGAATTTCTAAAATATAATGGTAATCGTTGTAATTTGTAATTTGTGTAATTTGTTGTTGTTTTACTGCTGGCGTTGATTTGGCTTTAAACAAACACAGAACGTGCGCTTTAGAGATATGCACTGTGTAGTGTGTACTTTTTTTTTTTGTATGTATTGTAAGTTATATGTACTCATACATACAATAGTTTACTATCCTTTTGTTAATGTGCGGTGCTTGTTATTTGAAAATTCATGGGGCTGGGCAGAAAATTGTGTGCGCGTGTGGGTATGTGTGAGAGTCTGTACATGTGCGTGTTTACATTAGCTTACATTACCCACCAATTTATGTAGTTGTTGTTGTTGTTGTTGTTGTTGTTTGTTGTGTGAGCAATTTTATTTGTTTATTTTGCGTTGCCGTTATTGCTCTTATATTTTTTTTTGCTTTCCATTGTTGTTGTTGTGTTATTACTGTTGATGAAAGTTTATAAAATTTTATTGCAAAACAAAAATGCATGAGGTGGTCGGATAAAGGATAAGAACGTGATTGAGAATGAGTAAGTTGGATATACAATAAGTAGAAGGTGAGAGTGAATAATTGTGTGCGTGTGTGTGTGTGTATTTTTCTGTTTGCCTTTGTATGTATTGTTAAGTGAATACATAAAGAATGCAAGAGGGTAATATTTATATATGGTATGGGAGTATGGTAAGTTTACTTTGTTGCGTGTCTTATCTTATGGGAAACATACAATATTTCTACTGCTGCTGCTACTGTCGTTGATGTTGCTATTATCTACTATCTACCATCTCCTGTTGTTGCGCTGACATTTGCACCTTTTTACTTTCATACGTTTTTTTTTTCTTGTTTGCTGCTTTTTTTTTGGTTTATTTGTAATTCATTGGCATATTCATATGGTATGTGCTGGGATGTGATTGAAAAGTTCATGAAGTTAGAAATAAGAAACCTATTTCGTGTTGTATTCAGTAATTTAATGATTCCCCTATTGCCCTTTTTTCTTTTTGGCGTTGAGGTGGGATAAAAAAATGCCTTCGTACCATATAGGGACCGTCGTCCCTACGTGTGGTGTATCCACTAAAAAACTCTGTCCTCCTCTCCTGGATTCTTCACCTGCCCCGCGACTACTATTGCATTACTTCGGGGCAGCAGATCCAAGATGGCGTCCTGACAAGGACTCCAATTCTGTTACTCTCCCTGCGTCCAAGGTCGCCATTCTATTTTATAATATTTGTGTCGCTGATGTCCAGTTGTTGCAGGGTTATGTCGTAGCAGTATTATGTTACGTCAGGATGATGTTCAGGAACTCTTTCCATTTCACGCAGTTTCTTTTTAAGCATGTCTTCGACAATGTTTGCTACCGCATTCCAATTTTCTTCGTTTGACATCATTTTCGCTATGATGTGTTCAGTCGTGTATGCTCCGATTAACCGTTCTAGCGCATAGCTTTCAGTACTCCATATATACATCCTCGTTAGTCTGGTTTCCCCATACGATGCAAGTATTTTTTAAAATAGCCGTGACCGGATAGAAACTGCTTTAGGTAATAATTTACTTCATCGTGCCTTCTTTGAGTCCATTCTCGAAGGTCGGGTATTATTAACTTCGCTGTCCACCTTCTGCTTGGTTCGGTGTTCCATCTTGCATGCCACTGCTCTATCCCTATTGCCCTTAGGATGGCGGAACTTAGTGGGTAGTGCATTATCCATCTGATCTGTAGGTCGTGGGTACAATTCTCGACTGAAGCACAACTTTAGTATCGAAAAGATTGGTAATCCTCTCGGCAGTAACAATTTGCCATGAAAAAGCTTCTAAAAGAGAGCTCTGTGACAATGCTCAAGAAAAAGTGATGTCACAAGGGTTCTACCTGCTCGGTTAAAGGGCCTTTGGGGGGCTAAAAGAGCTACATATTGATTCATTCTATTGCCCTTAGAGTGATGAGATGTATGACCAACCTCAGTTAATTTTTCCCTATTAATATATTCTCCAAACATGCTTACACCATATCTTAGAGGGTTCTCGTACAAAATTTGTAGTTTTGTAAAAAGTAGGTGGGTTCTATTCAGAAATTTCTTTATGACTTTTCAGGAAGAAATTTTTGAAGTAATCCAAATTTTTCCTTTTTCGGTGAGCCAGGCAGTCAATATATTGCCTCAAGACAATTTCAATCGCCTTAACGTATGTGGCGATTCAAAGGAAGCCAGTGTTGAAATTGGTTTGCAAATTTTTGATCCGACGTTTTTGTTCTTGAAGCTAATGAAGCAAAAATAAAGACATTCATTGATGTGAATCGTCGAATAACCACTCTTGAGAGATTAAATAGATCCTTTTAAGGGCTGAGTTCAATTTCGAAACTCGTTGTATGGATTCCACATCTTCCAACGGAAAGAAATATGCTCCGTCGCATTGATGTGTGTGATTTACATCTCAAACTTCAATAAAGTGACTCAGTTTTGATGCGAATTATCGCCGGGGATAAGAAATTGGCTATATATATATTGATAAATTTAAGAAATCAAGGAGTAAGTCATATGGACCGGCTCAAAGCACTTCGGGTGCCGATCTTCATAAAATAATATATAACTTTCTGTTTGATGGGACTTTAAGGGATTCCTTTCTTTTAACTCCAATCGGAAAATAGCTCGATCCATTCATTAATTGGAGAATTTGAATTTTTTTTTTTTTAAATTTGATATTTTCGTGTTTTAAACTTCTGTTCTAGTCAGCATTTGGAGTGCTTGTGAGAGATAAAAATGTTTAGCACTTTTCTAGTTTTCTTTTTTATGGATTTTATTTAGTGGAATTAAGATGTTTGTCGCTTCATGAACTTTTCAATTAGTCTACTATATAAATACATAACAGTACTTAGGTAAAATGTTCGAAAGAGTCCTCTCATTCCTGCCCATCTGTTTAGATTCGCACAAAAGCATGCACAACTACAATCACATAGTTATGTTTGACATCAAATATTTTATGTTCAACGGAAATGGAAATGCTAACGGAAATAGTAATGGAAGTAGTCGTGGCAATAACAACGGAACTATTAACGCGACGTTCATAAAATTGCCTAAATGATTGTAATGCAAGGTGGCACACGTAAAGCGTATAAATTCAAATAATGATAATCACTGTAAATTTGCTCAAATAATAATTTGTTTTCTTTTTTTGTTTTTTTTTTTGTGGCCTTATTTTCGTTGCTGCATTGTCGATATCGTGTTAAAATTCACACACACACCCACACACACACTCACAGACATGCTAACTAAATTGCTGCTTAATTGTAATTTTTAGTAACGCCCATAACGCCCACCCGCATATACGAGTAGTTGGCTGCCAAAAATCTGCCAATTTGCGAGAACAAGCATTGTCGTACGACTCACAACGAATATGTATTTGCTCAATTAAGCAAAGCATCCGCGTGCGTACCACTCGTGCCGACAATTAATCATCATAAATGTTCACCACGAAAACATTTATGCGGTTAGGTGTGACAATGTTGCCCCCACATGCGACATGCGACATTGCCACCCATAATAATGAAGCATTCATTTAGACGGTTACTGATGGCAAAAGGCAAAACAGGGGGAAGACGCGATGCTGTGGCTCTTTTTCGATATGGCAAATCCACATAACAACTTTATTAGTAATCTTATTTGGATATGGGAGGATATGATTTTCGTCGAATGTTAGATTATTCAATTAATTGCCATTATTTTTCAAAATTTTTTCGTTTATTTTCTATTAAGCCTTTGGGACTTTTTAATGTGCAATTTTTGATTCGAAATCCCTGAATAAAATTATTGTGTTCTTTAATTAGAATGCCAATTTGCTGTGATTTTTGACATTTATATGAACCGATTATTTAAAATTGCTTCCTTTACAAATCAACCAAAAGTGAGATAGATAGAAGAAGGCTAGATACCCTACACTCCGAAATTGATACAGATCTACTTTCGAAAACCATATTTTTGGACTGTAAGTAGGCGTGGTTTTCATTCGATCACGTGTATTTTCAAACATACTGGCTTGTTGTTGAAAATAATCGTATTTTCCACACTATAGTCCTAAAACTTTACATATTCATGCACAAAATCAACAAACAAACATTTGAAAACATACTTTTATATGAGAGGTAGGCGTAGTTTTAATTCGACTTCTACCATTTTCGAAGATGTTCATTCGTAAATAAATTGAATTCTATGTAGCGAGTTTTTGCTTGATAATTTCACATATTTTCGTGCGAAAAATGTGAAAATCAGCATTCGGAAGCATATATTTGTATGGGAGGTAGGAGTAATTTTTATCCGATTCAACCTATTTTTGAATATGTTTCATAATAAATACATAAAAATATATGAACCGCGTTTCAGCTTAATAGCTGTGTATAAACTTACGCAAAGTATGAAAATAATATACATTTGAAAGCATACGTTTATATGAGAGGTAGGCATGGTTTTCATACGATACCATTCAATCTCAAAGTAGAACATTGTTTTGCAAAGATAATAATATGTACCAAGTTACTACCTGATAACTTTATATTTTCGTTCAGAAAATGTGAAAACATTAATGCAGAAACAAAATTTTGTATTGGAGGTAGGTGTGGTTTTAATTTCATTGCGCTCATTCTTTAATTAGTGTATTGGTAGATATATATTAGTCACACCTAGCGAGTTTTAGTTTAATAACTCTATATTTTGTGTGTAGAAAGTGTGAAAATATATATTTGAAAGCAGACTTTTATATGGTAGGTAAACCTGGCTTTCATTCCATTACGCCCATTTTCGAATATGCCATTCTTTGGTGAAAAATAATTTAATATACCAATTTTTAGTTCAATTGCTCCATAATTACAAGAAAAATACAGTATCCGAAGACAGTTAGGTGCGAATGCTGAAAGTGCATGAGCACAATGAACTACTTTCACAGCAATTTCTTCTTTCCTGTCACCAACAATCACAGGATAACAACCACTTAATGCAGCTTCACCCCACACCACCTGCCCCCTCCCTGCGTAGCATCCGCAGTGGCTTACGCTCGTTTGATGGGCATGTGAGTCACCTGATTGATGATTTGAGCACTGGTACGCATAGGGCGGCAATGAATTCATTACATCAATGCGCAGTGAAGGTGGCCATCGAGGGACATACCCATAATAACGTGCTGGGTGGTCGCCCACCGCCAATTGCAGACTGGGAGCAGTAGCTCCCTAGATCCGCTCGAGCCACTTTGGCACAACTATGGTCTGGGTGGAGCACCTATCGGTGTCAAAATTTTCGGGAGTCGCAGGCAATATATTGGTTGTAGAAGCATAGTAACGCCCAACAAAGTTTAAAATATGAACTCTTCATAAGCTAAGTACAAGAAAGTCGATGATTTCTTTGGAAGTGGTTTGGAGATGCACTACATAAAGACCGAACTGAAATATGACATTAAGTTTTGTACTAGAATTGATAGGAAAGTCGGACGGTGGAGAGAAACAAAGATTGTTTAGAGGCGTAGCCTATCGAAACGTATAAAATGCACAGCGCCACAGAATACACAACATTTCTGAATGAACTTTATATTTCCCTTGAAAAACCAATCAACCTCAAGGCACAAGCTCATTCAGTTCAGTTGCGGGATAGGCATGTGAAGAAAGTTCGAAAATTTTCTGTTGGAGTCTTGTGGTGCCCACTAATATTACGCGATTTTGAATTGCAGGACTCTTTACGGATCTACTTTGTCACAAAGCTCTCTGAGGAATCTCTTGTATGATAAATGACGACTCTCGGAAGAATTATTAATTACTTGCCGATACTTGGACACCGTTTGAAAAACAAAATTTTGTATTTCCGTAAAATAATTTCCGCTGAATTGTTCGAAGCGGGGAATCAAACCTTCAACTCAGCCACAGAAGCTAAAAGCACCAAGCATTGAACTACATTTTATATCCTTTCTTCGCTTATGTTTAAATTTCGAATATTTCTGAACCAATATTCCTCTATATTTTATCTTGCTCAAAGCCAATTGCCACAATTTGTTTAGTTGCTGTTGTTGTATGTTACCTACTTACATTTCCATTGCTTATTTTATTTTTAATTTTTTTTTATTTTTATTTCTTTCCTTCATTCTTTCGTTTATTTTAATTAATAAAATTTCGCATTCGACAATTACAATTTTTAACGCCAATTGCAGGTGGCGACGACATCGTTGATGTTAGCGCGACGATTATGATGACGATAACGACTATGGCTATGATGATGATGATTGTGACGATGTTGGGTGTGTGTGTCGTTCATTCATATTATTTTATTCGATCGATGAAAGAAAGAAAGAAAGAACTTTGCACGTCGTTATTCAAATGTTCATGTCATTTACACATTTTCTTTGCATTTCTGTGTTTGAATATGTGTGTGAGTATTTCTGTATTTCAGCTTTTTAAATCACTTCCTTTACCACCCAAATCATTTTAGTCAGTTTCATTAGGAATATTCATTGCTTAATACCCAAATAGCAACAGCAGCAGTAACAGTAACAAGTAGTTAGCCAATTTAATCGAAAATATTTTTCATTTTGAAACAAAAAGAAATAATAACAAAAAAATGCGAAGAAGCAATTTTGATGAAAAAAAATTATGAATTTCAATTTACGACTTCTGGGCGCTAAATGCACAGCCAAAACACTAAGAAATTACAACATTTTGGTTAGATTGTTACATACACTGGTATGTAACTACATACAAAAAGGGAGAAACAGTGTCATATAAGGCATGATTTTTATGATATTTTTCCTCGACATGTTTGATCAATTCGAAATTTAAACTATTTTGCTTGGAATCTTTAAGTTTTGCAAAAAAAATTGATAGTGACTTTGTTTTTTAATTTATTGCAATTTAATTTGTTAATTTCCGTATGATTGCATACTTTAAGGATGAAGAGAAAATATTGAATAGGAATTTTTGCGGAAAATTAATATACATTCAGACAAATCCCTTCGTTAATCATCCTACACTGGATTAGCACAATATTCAGCATTATGAAAATGTGGTAAATGTTAATTTAAATGTCAATCATGAAATTACATAGAACTCATCACTTTCAGATATCCCTATATGATTTACATAGAATACTCTCAAGGCCATTTACGTTACATACTCTTACGTGTACCCAACAAACCAAAATTTTCAAATGCAATCATTGCCATTTTGTGGTGGTAATATTTTTCGATATACGAAAGCTCAACGCATTCGTAACCGTAACGAAAGTTATATTGACGTGATATCGTTAAGAAATTTCGTTAAGGATTTCGTAATGAAATGAAGGAGTTAAGGCTAATCATTCTTTAGTCTTTATATTATAAAAAATTGTGTATTTTTTAAGAATTTGGAGCAAAGTGAAATAAATAAAAATCAATATGTGGCACTTATAAGTCCCGAAGGGCTCTTTAGCCGAGCTTCTCTTTCAGTACTGTTGTGCGTGTTATTAGTTTTGGATAGTTTTGGATAGAAATAGAGTGAAATAGAAAATTTATCAACGTTGAAGCGCTTAGTCATTGTGCAAAGTCGATACTATTTTTGAAATCGGTGGTATTTTGATTTAAATTAAAAATATAATTTGTGCAATCAAGAGTGTGCACTAATTTAAATAGTTTTGATATAAATTTTATATTATGTATCATAATTAAATGCTTTGAAAGAAATGCATTCAGAATTTACCGTTATTCGTAAGCGAGTTTTGTTGATCTTTGAAAGCTACTGAAACATTTTCAGACAGATCGTAAAGAAACATTTCGATTTTGTAATTTTCTATATTCAAAATATGTGATTTTTGTCTATTTTCAACATTTATTATTATATGATAACTGGTTTTGCATTTTTTTCATATTCAGAATGAAGAAGTTTCGACGATCATCAGAATTTTGATTTTGTTACTTTTTTCGTACTCCACATTAAGAAACTTTGATGTTTTTGAACATTTATTCAGATAAATCAGAAAGACAAGGTTTGGCTATGCCTTTTTATCAATATTATAACAAAAAATATTCCAAAATCGTTCAGATTTTTTTTAGACAAATTGATTGAAACAAGTTTAGTAGCCAAACTTATATGAGAAATTGATTTGCTAAAGCATTAAACTCAATTAAATCTTAAAGAAAATTCCTTAAGGTTGCATTTAGTTGACAATAATGGCTTGTTGGGTATTCATAGTAATTGATTGAATGAACTCTTGAATATATGCAAGCACATTAAGGTGGTTTAAATTATATGAAGCGAAAGTTTTGACATTTGGATTATTTCAAGCATTTATTCTCAATGCAAGCAAAAATCCTTACATATTTGAAATCGATTACTTATCAATATTTACCAAAAAACATCAATTTTATATGGGAGGCACTTTAAGGGATTGAGGTAGAAGATGTATGATCGGAAGAAATATTAGGGAGGAGTCATTTCTGGAAAACTATGAGGATATTTATCGATATTCTAGTGTATTTACGTATATGTTGTATGGGAGTGTCCCTAATGAGCAAAAATATATACTAAATATGTTCAGGAAAAAAGTGTGGAAGCAAAATTTAATGAAAGTCGGTTATATAGTTTACCCATTTAGGGCCGTGGGTGTTTACAGAGGAGTGAGTTATTGACCGACCCATACTCAATTTTGTTTTTCGCTAAACATTCTTACTACCAATCTTCATACCTTAGGAGTGCTTTCCTATAAAATTGACATAAATATACCAGAACATCGATAAATAGCCACTTAGTTGCCCAAGAAGTGTCCGTAGAGTGGTAAAATGTCGGACCGACTACTATTTATTTTTTCTCCCTAACAATTTCTTTAAACAAGCTTACCACCACAAACTATCTCCTCCCTTTAAGAGGACTCCCATATAAAATGGACGTACAAATACATGAAAATTGCCAATAGTTGTCCACGAATTGCCTCTAGAGCGGTGAAATGTATGATATCCCCCTGCTCGTCATTTCGTATAAACGTTCTTACTCATGTTTCTACTTTTTATAAACTAAAAAAATTAGATTCTTTAACTTTCATGAGCAGAAATGATTGCAATGTTCAAAATTTGATGTTTTTACTAAGCCAAACCACCTTAATGTACATACAGACTTAAAGAATTATAGATAGAAGCAACTTGAACCATTTGAATCCATATGAGATATTTTAGTTTTGCATACTCGTTCATTTGAGGGTTCGATGATAAAACTTTGTCAGCTTCGTAAGCAATTTCAATGTGCACATTTTATTATGCATAAAATTTGATTCACTATAATATTCAGACTTTGATGTTCAGTAATAGCAGTAACATCAGCAGTGGCAGCAACAGTATTAAGCAGCATCAATGAAACAAGTGTTGCAACAATCATCATTTGTCCAGCATTCAGCATACAAAACTTTTGGGTTTTTATTGCTAGCTCAATACTGCAAACATACAAACATATTTGCTGACCATAAATGGAAATATTCAATGTTTCTGATTTAATTCCACACCTCATCCATGGCGCATATCGCATATAATTGCCACTTGTGTATGCCATATAGTAGAAACATTAGAATTTGCATTTGCCATGTCCTCATTCCACATTAAAAACACTACAATAGTGGCTGTCATCCACGTTGTCGGCAACATCATCATTCATTCCAATTATGAACGAGTTCTTCTATGCTCGTTTCTCGTTTGCATCTTTGCAAAAATCTTAGTCTGGCAGCAGGCGCTCTCCGGCAACTGATTGTGTTGACAGCACTCATTTAACAACAGCAGTAGTTCGTATATCCTCTATACAGCTATACAACTTGTACCATGCAGAGATGACAGAATGAAGAACAAAAGCAGCAGCAACAACAACAACAATAATTATCCATTCCATACCAAAGCTCTAAATTGGCCCATTCGCAGTGCAACCCCACATACAGCCCAATCGCCACCCGCACATATGGCGCACATTGTGGCGCCCACATGTGCTCACATGTTTATAGAAATGTATATGGCAGCAGACGCTCAACATTATATGCCAGTCAGTCAGCCATCTAGCCAGTCAGCCAGTCTGCCAGCCAGCCAGCCAGCCAGGTTGCCATCATCACACCCACCACCACCAATCCAGCTGAGAGCATGTACAATTTGGCACAATTGCCAGTTTCTTGTTTGATACGATTCGACATCGTTTATGCGAACTGTTGCAGCTGTTCAAACTTTGAATTGCCCAGAAAAAGGTTTCTGCTTCCCAACATTGGCGTCATTGTCGTCGTCGTCGTCGTTGTCGTCATCGTCGTAGTCTTTTTTCCTACCATTTTCTATCGACAATAAATATATGTACATATGTATGCAAGTATATGTGTGTATAGTATATTCTTAGCTGCATGCAACATTGTCGATGTCGATGAAATTGAAGGTGGAGATGGTGGCGATGTGTTGGTGTTGGTGGTAACAGGCTGTGTGGCTGTGTGGCATTTAGTATGTCGTGGGTCAGCGTCAGCTGTTGCAAATTGTATTTGCTTTACTTACATTCACTGGGTGGCAGCCAAGCAATGCGGGCTTACACACACACACACACACAACACACACAAAACATTCAAACATATTCACAAAGGCATCGTCAACATACTAAATTGGTTCATCATCATCATTGGAATTGTATTGTTATTGTTGTTGTTGTTATTGTTGTTGGTGGAACCACTTGGCGTCATCATTCTGTGTGATAGGATTTCTTTTCGTTTTGGAGCCCGCTTTTCTCATTATTATTGTTTGTGTTTTTGTTTTTTTTTGTTTTTTTTTCGTTTGAATTGAGAATCGTTTCCATATTTGTTGTAATACAAAACGTAACAATGAAAAATAAATGGCGGCTCAAAATAACTATTTACGTTGGGATTTTTTGTTGAAGGAAAATAAAACAGAAAATAAAATAAAAGCACAAACAGAAATGTTTCAGCGTAAAAAGAGGAGTGAATTAATTTGGTAGTGTGAACTCTAAAATAAAAAATAAAAAAGTAGAAAGCAAGGCAAATATGTTAAAATGCTTAACTTCGGAGAACGTTTTGTATGAGAGCTAGGCATGGTTTTCATCCAATTATGCTCATTCTCCAAATGGTTCATTCATTAGAAAATATAATTGCATATACCAAATTTCAGATTGATTGCTTCAAATTTTCGTGGGTAAATTGTAAAAATAAACATATGGAAACATACTTTTGTATGGGAGGTAGACGTATATTTCATCCAATTTCGCCCATTCTTAAACTAATATATTTATTAGCAAATATAATTAAGTGCACCAAGTTTCAGCTAGATAGCTTGAAATTTTCATGCGAAAAATATGCAAAGATGCATATGGAAACATACTTTTGTATGGGAGGTAGACGTATTTTTCATCCAATTTCGCTCATTCTTAAACTAATATATTTATTAGCAAATATAATTAAGTGCACCAAGTTTCAGCTAGATAGCTTGAAATTTTCATGCGAAAAATATGCAAAGATGCATATGGAAACATACTTTTGTATGGGAGATAAGTGTTATTTTTATCCGATTCGGCATATTCTTTAAAAGATTTATTTTTTATCAAATATCAAATCATATATAGACAAAATTTTAGTACCATAACTTTGTATTTTCGTTCGCAAAGTGCAAAAAGATACATACGAGAGCATACTTTTGTATGGGAGGTAGGCGTAGTTTTCATTCGATTCCATCCATTTTTAAATTAGACCATTTAGTATCATAATATATTGTTATGTACGAAATTTTAGCTCCATAGCTTTATATTTTCGATCGCAGAGTGTGAAATCATGCATTGGAAAACAAATTTTTGTATGGGAGCTAGGTATAGTTTTTATCCGATTACATCGATTTTTGCATATATTTATTTTTCAGTAAATGTAAGCTCTCGCACAGAGTTTTAGTTGGATTGCTCTGTATTTATATTGACAGTGCTTCACTTTTTAAGCCCTAAAAACGTATTTTTGTATGGGAGGTAAGCTTGATTTGCATTCGATTTCGTTCATTCACGAGCTCACCCTTTCGTTGGTGAAAATAATATCAATTAACAATTTTCAACTCGATCGGCCTATAATTACGGCAGTTATCGCGATAGCATACGATTCAAATTTAGATCGTGAGTATTAATCTGATCATTTCTTGAAATATTTTTGGGTAAAAGCTAATATCGATCGAATTTTTTTTGTATGAATAACTTGTATTTAAGCATTCATTTACTATTCTAAAATAAAATTGAATTATGAATTTAATGAAACCGTGATTAAACCAAAAAATAGATTCCTTTTTGTGAGCGCTTCTGTTTCTACTCATAGCTATTATTATTATTCACAGCTGCGACCTTCACACACTCGCACAAAGTATAGAAATGGGAAGATTGTATTTAAATGCATACATATATACTCGTACTTATGGCGATACACCCACTGATAGACAATCATTTTTCAAACGACGAAAGAAAGAAAGAACAAGACGAATGAATGTATGAATGGACGAAGAAGGAGAATACATCGTATACAATCAGATGGCTGCATCAATTTGGAGATTTTATCATAGTTGTAGTCGTTGTTGTCGCCATTATTGTGACAACACTTTCTCTGAATGCTTGCTTTGCTGTTTCATTTTTGTCTTCTTCTTCTTCCTCTTTTTTTTTTTTGAGTGAATCTAATGCATATGGTACTGAGCGAAAACATATAAGAGTCTTATTTTACTCGTATTTTTGTCTGGCATTATTTTTCCCTTAGCGAACTTATGGTTGAATTTGTTTTTTATATCCTTAACAGTTTGCGAGATCATACAGTGAGTACACGTTTTTGAAACTAATGACTTCTAAAAAAGGATTCTGCAAAATCATCAAGTCATAAGGTCTCACTTGAAAATCATTTAAATGATCAGAAGTCTTTATAGTGCGAATCAATTTTGACCATTGCAAAATTGGCATACAAATAACTGAAATGTCATATGTCAAATGTCAGAATGTCAGAAATATTATTAAAATGATATTTGTTCAAATGCCTTAGTATAGTGCATTGGTGGATTGAGCTTTTGTGTATGAAATTCCAGTTTGAATCTTATTCAGGTGGCATTATAATAAAAAAAAAAATCTCAATGGCAAAGCCAGCTGTTTTGAGTATAATAAACAATTGACTATATGGGTTATAATGTATCAAGTATTCACTGTAGTTTATATTTGTGATCTACTAACTACTAAGATCAATAGGCAATTCAAATGATGGGTTGTTGGAAACGTTTTCAAATTTGATTGAATACAATTGTATATAATTAGCTAAATGAAATAAGTAAGTAAGTATATTGAGGGCTTATTCTGTTTTTTTTTGTAAATTAGTAATGGTTGATTATGGGGGTTGTTCACGCACTTACAAATTATGCTTTATATATTATATGTAAAACCCTTTTGATAACGTTTACATGCTTGAGTATGTGTGAATAAATAATCCATCATTTGTGTGTGACAGCCAACAAGCGCTGTTTCTTATTAATTCATACAGCATACAGTAGTCATGTCTAATGTGTTTTGTTTTTTTCTATTTATTTCTTATTGTTTCTATTGCTGATACATATGATGTAGAATTAAAACAAATAAAATTTATTTTAAGTAAGTGAAAGGGCTTTCCTTAGTGACATATGTGCTGCATACATACACTCATTTAGCCACGCATATGACTTACAGGAAATATATTGAGCGTACGAACAGCACTAATTACAATGTTAACACATACACATAAAGGGGACTAACAAAAGTTCGGTAAGTTGCATGAATGGAAATACCCCAAAAAATTGTTTTTAATTTGTTTCTTTTAATCTTCAGTATTTTTTATCTTTTCTACATAATCATCATTAATTTTAAAGACATTCTTTTAATATGTAAAGCCACTGATCAAAGCAATCCTCAAAATGTGACAAGCATTTAAAGGAATAACCGCTACAATTTTTGCTATAGTGAAGTAAACCGCAATCATCACTTTCATTGGTGACTTTTGTTGCCTTGCTTTAACAGGTGGATATGAGCTCCTTTTGAGCTCTATACCATTGATTGTTTTTTAGTTTCCGGATCGTACTTGTAAAACCAAACTACGTCACCTGTTGCAATTATAATGAAAGTTGCTATTCTTTTCGTTTTCGAATTTTCGTAGAAAATATTGAGCAAAACGAACTCAAGCGTCTTCTTTCTGACTATCATTCAACATTCGTGGGACCCATCGAGAAGATTTCTTCCTGTTTTGGAAATCATTCCGCAATATTCGTGATACATCCATAGTATTCAAGTACAATTCACTAGCTATCATTTCTTGTGTCATTCGTGGATTTTTGTCAATTTTTTCCTTAACCAGAGCCACAGAGTTAGGGTCTTCCTTCGCGTGGCTCGTCCTCCACGGATAAATTTCCAGTCTGGAATCGCTTACAAATGGTTTTTAGAGAAGGTGCGTTCATTCCATATGCTGTTTGGAATTCACTAAAAAATTTTTTGGCCTTAAGTTGACGTCGAAATCCGTAAAAAATTGCATGTCGCATTTCTTCTAACGTTGGTGACGGAATTTCCGCGAACCATTCGTCGGTACTTTTACGTTTTCTTATCTTACATTCTAACCGATTTTTTAAAATGAAATATCCCTAGATTACTACGAAACGCGTACTATTTTTAATTCTTTAAAATCAGATAAAATATCATAAATTTACCAAACTTTTGTTAGTCCCTAAGTATATTTCGATTTTCACATTTTAAAAAGTGCTATATATCGTAGATTGACCGAAAATTTGGAGATGAAAAAGCTGTTTGCAAGATGGGTGCCGCATTTGCTCACAATAGAACAAAAACAACGCCGTGAAGATGTGTCTATAGAGTGTTTGGCGATGTTTCACAGTAATAATGCCGAGTTTTTGCATCAATTCGTAACCATGGATGAGACATGAGTCCACCACTTCACACCTGAGTCAAAAGAGCAATCAAAACAATGGACTGAAAGGGGAGAATCATGTCCAATGAAGGCGAAAACAGTTCCATCTGCAGGCAAGGTTATGACGACTATTTTTTGGGATAATTTTTATTCATTATCTTCAAAAAGGAAAAACAATCAACGGGGCGAGTATTATGCTAATTTGTTGCAACGATTAAGTGATGAAATTACAGAAAAAAGGCCGCATTTGGCGAAAAAGAAAATGTCGTTTCATCAAGACGATGCACCAGTTTACACATCCGCTATTGCGATGGCCAAAATCAATGAGTTAAAGCTCGAATTGGATTATTTTCTTTTTTCAAAATTGAAAAAATTGTTTGGTGGTAGAAGATTTGCTGCAATGAAGAGATGGAGTCTGCGGTAGATGGCTATTTTAATGAACTAGAGAGTTCATACTATAAACAGGGTATCGAAAAAAAAGTCTATAGAGCTAAACGGAGATTATGTTGAGAAATAAGGAAAAAAATTTTCCCAAATTGGTTGAGTTTTCTTTGTTAGGTCGGCTAGTTCTGGGACCGCCTTCGTATACATGAGTGAATTAGTCATCATATTACTAACGCACCCAGTCTGGAACTAATTCCGTAAGAATATTGATATGCAATTTTCTACAGGATTTATTTCTATACACATGCCTGCGTACGTTTACATAAAAAATTTACCTTTATAATAAATATTCAAGCATTTGAAACTTGAAAAAAAGTGCCAACAGAATGTCTACATAGATGTACTCGTACGTACGTAGATACATAATATATGTATGTATATTTTTGTAACCATGTGTACGTAATTAATTCGTACCACCAATACAGCCGTTTTCGCTTAAAACCATTCACACAAAATCAAATCACACACACACACACACACACACATACTCATACAAAAATATTTATAGAAAAGAAATTTAGAAGGCGGTATGAAGAAAGTAAACATTAGTTAGTTAAGTGAGTTGATATCATTGTGGGAGAGATATTGGAGGTGGTGGTGGTGGTGGTGCTTTAAGAAATTTTCTTATAAAAGGGGTTAATGTCTCATAATGACACTAGCAATAGCAATAGCAACAACAGCAACAGCAGCAGCAGCAGTAGTAAAAGTAGCAGTGATGTTAAACGAGCGTAACAAGTGCAGCTGTGATAACTTTGCAAAGGTCTCACACATATCGTAGATGTATATACATAAGTATGTATAGAGGTAGGTACTAAATATACGCGTAATCATATGACATATGTTGCTTTTGAGTAAAACGAGCATTCTGTATAGCTATGATAAATTATGTATGTAAATATGCATGTAGGTACGATTGTATGATTATGTATTATTTTTATGAAGATACGAGAAGAAATAGAAGAATAGATGGTATATCATCTTTATCGTTTTCTGCTAGCAAAACGTTTGATGAATACAATGGCAATGATAATTATGATGATGATAATGATCATGATGATACTGATAATAATCATACTGTTCATATTGATGCCTGCCATTTTTCATAGACACAAAACGCATATCACACATGAATATGAAATCGTATTACACCAACAGCAATCAATCCTTTGCAAATATGAGCATGGTATGTTGTAGTGTAGTTTGCAACAAATTACTTCAAAGATACACTTGATCACACACACCACAAAAAAAACCACATGATTTTGTAGCAATTGAAGGCAGCATTGCATTAGTGATGATGGTTGCTGACAATGTGATGATGTTTCGAAGTGAGAGTGATAATAGCACTAATAATTTGAGTGACTAAATAAATGAACGAATAATCATGAATATTGACGATATATTCAAGGATATAGATATGTATAGTTATTGTAGATTTTTTTTGTTTTTAATTCTTGTATGAACAATACACTTGCATATATGAATTTACTTTTAATTGATATTTTTTTCTACATCGCTTAAATCCTACAAGGTTACATGCTATCATTATTTTATTGCCTCACATCGATATTTGTTGTCATTTTATGAGTACTACATACAAGTGCTTGTTAATGGTTTTAGTGGTTTGTCACATGACAATAGACAACATATAATAAAAATACATATTTACTCGTACATGTAAGTACATACAGTCGTATACATTAAAATAGCAATGCCTTGCAAATAAGAATTCAATTTTATGTGAATAGTAAAAAAAAAAATCAATATGCATTTGAAATCATATTTTTGTATGAGAGCTAGTCGTAATATTTATTCTATTAAATATCTTCTTAAATAAAATTGTTTGATATTAAAAAAAAAAATATGTTTTCAGTGAGTTTCCGCTCGATAACGGTATATTTACATATGCAAAATTTGTAAATATTCATTTAAATACGTACTTTTGTATAGGTGATTGGCATAATTTTCATATGAATAAACTCTCTCTTATGTTTATAATTTCTTTATCAAGTTTCAGTTCGATAAATTTATTTTTAGGGGCGAAAAATATGAAAACATTCATTCGAAAACATACTTTTCTTTGGCCGATTGGAGTAATTTTCGGCGAATTTCGCTCTTTTTTGCATCAGAAGTTTCTTTAATATTCACAATCTTATGTGCAAAGTTTCAGTACAATAGCTTTATTTTTACGTTTGAAAAGTTCAAAAATTATCTTTCGAAAATATATTTTTCTATGGGAGCTATGCGTGATTTTCACATTTTTGCACATATTCTATAAAATGCCCATTAGTTGTTGAAAAAAAAAACCTTAATCATCGAGTTTCAGCTTGATAAATGCATTCTTTGGGCTGAAAATATGAAAATATGTGTATTCGAAGACATACTTTTGTGTAGGCGATTTGTATAATTTTCAACCGATTTTAGCCATTTTTATAGTAGATATTTCTTTAATAACCACAATCTTATGCAACGACTTTCAATACGATAGTTTAATTATTGCATGCGAAAAATTTGAAAAAAATGCTTTCGAAGACATATTTTTGTATGGGAGGTAGTTGTTATTTTCCTGCTGCTAAAAATATTATTAAATATATCAATTTATTATTGTATAAAATCCTTATACACCGAGTTTCAGCTTGATAAATGCATTTTTTTTGTGCTGAAAATATGAAAATAGGCATTCGAAGACATACTTTTGTATAGGCGATTTGTATAATTTTTTACCGATTATACCCATTTTTATAGTAAATATTTCTTTAGTAACAATAATCTTATGTACCGACTTTCAGTACGATAGTTTGATTGTTGCATGCGAAAAATTTGAAAAAAAAAATGCTTTCGAAGACATATTTTGTATGGGAGGTAAGTGTTATTTTCCTGCTGCTAAAAATCTTATTAAATATATCAATTTATTGTTATACAAAATCTTTATACACCGAGTTTCAGCTTGATAAATGCATTCTTTGTGCAGCAAGTCTGAGAATTCCCATTCGGAAACATATCTTTTGTATTTCAAATAGTCACAGATTGCATTCTATTACACAAATTCCCATAATATTCCAATTCTTTGGAGAAAATATTCTCATTTATCCATTTTCATTCAGATTGAGGACAATTTTATGAAATTATAAAATTATAGAAAATTTCATTATGAACTCTTTGGTTGAAGTAGCAAACCTTAATGCCTCTATTTTAATGATTATAACTGTATATGCATATCGTTATACAAATACAAATACAAAACTATTATATTGCAAATAGCAATATACACTACATATTTGTATTTTGTACGAATATGTCCGTGTTGTGGTAAAATGTGAAACGGCTGTTAAAGAATGAAAAAATATAAAAATCGCAACAACATTAACAATAACAACTACAGATATGATCAACGCATGTTATACTATCAGCATTTATTATTGCTCTTGTTGTTGTTGTTGTTGTCGTTGCTACTGATGTTCTTTGCCAATTACTAGTTCCGATAATGTTGCCACCAATGCGTTTGGAACAATTTGTGTGTGTGTGTCAACTGTATGGACAACACTGGCAACATACGATAGAACAGATGTGTCACTATTTATGTATGGTATGTATAATACCAATAGAATAGAACAATATGTACCGATGTATGTGACAACAACCAACATACAATATAAATTATAGTAAACAAAATACCCACAAACATGCGAAAATCTTGTTGAATGAAAATCAGAGAGAGAGTGGAAAAAAATAAATACACCTACAACAAATTGTGGTCATTTGATGCTGTTGGATGGGAAATGTTAAAAATCAATATTTTAACAGTGAATGTGGGAAGTGATTTAATGAGGCAATGTATCTAAACATGAATCTTAGTTTTCCTATACATTGAGCACTCTCCCTAAGCAAGTTATCAAAAAAAAAAATGTTTTTTCTGTGAAAATAAATATAAAAAATTAATAATGATAATAAAATTTATCTTTAAACATAAAGGAAAAATTACAAAATTTTATAAAATATAATAAAATAAAAAAAAAAAAATAAAAAATAATGATTAATTAATTAATAAATAAATTCATTAATCGTTAAACGTAAAAGAAAAATGACAAAATTTAATCAATCGGATCCCACCTAACAAGTAATAATAGGTGGTAAGTAGGTTTGGAAGAAAAATTGTGGAGAAAAACATAGATAGTAAGTATGATCCGAAGCAATATTGGCAAGCAAAAATGAATGGGTATCTTTTATACATTTCACTGCTGTAAAAGCGATTGGTTTGGTTTGTTTGCAGCCAAATGATTTTTGCTTCACTACGATCTCACAAATAAGCTTCATGTGAAGAAATTTTTCTATACATTTTCTAAAAAAAAAAGCTAATGTAAGCAAATAGAATACTACAATTCTGAAATTTAAATTCAAATTATCCGTATTTGATATTTTTCGTAGAGTTAGATCGTTAACAAATTTATCCCACCTTTACAAAAATCGATTTTCACAATTTTTCACCATTTTGCACAAAAAAAAAAAAAAAGATCGAACAATTATTATACTTCACTTTCAAACGAAATAGAAAATACACTTCTTTAAAATTCTTCTGAAGAAAATATGTTAGAAAATAATTTTTTTTTTTAATTTATCCTTGAATACCCTTGAGAAAAAAACAAATATTTTGTCAAAAAAAAAAAAAAAAAAAAAATGAAAAAATTTTAATGCACATTAAAAGCTGTAATTTTTTCTCTCAAACGCCAAAATTTTAATTTTCTCCGATTACTAGTTCGTAGTAGTAAAAATCATGGAAAAATATTTGTAGTAGCAAATTTTTCGATAGACTTTGAATTGAAATAAAAAAAAATTAATTTAATTGGCAATAAAAGATAATTTCGGTGAATGTTTAATAAAATTTCATCCCTTAAATCTCTATAGAGTTTGTGAATTTCTTTCTTGATGACCTTGTAAGAAGCTATACCTAAGCTTTTGCTTCCAACTTTTAGGCAGATGCTGTATAGCAGCGTTATGAAAACAATTCTGTTGACATTTTTAATGAAGTTGTGCCCCTTAAATCTCTATAGAGCTTGTGAATTTCTTTCTTGATGACCTTGCAAGAATATACACCCAAGCTTTTGCTTCCAACTTCTAAGCAGATGCTATATAGCAGCGCTATGAAAGCATTTCTGTTGACATTTTTAATGAAATTGTGCCCCTTCAGTCTCTATAGAGCTTGTGAATTTCTTTCTTGAAGGCCTTGCAAGAATCTACACCCAAGCTTTTGCTTCCAATTTCTAAGCAGATGCTATATAGCAGCGCTATGAAAGCATTTCTGTTGACATTTTTAATGAAATTGTGCCCCTTCAGTCTCTATAGAGCTTGTGAATTTCTTTCTTGAAGACCTTGCAAGAATCTACACCCAAGCTTTTGCTTCCAACTTCTAAGCATATGCTGTATAGCAGCGCTATGAAAGCAATTCGGATGATATTTTTAATGAAATTGTGCCCCTTAAATTTCTATAAAGCTTGTGAATTTCTTTCTTGAAGACCTTGCAAGAAGCTATACCGAAGCTTTTGCTTCCAACTTCTAAACATATGCTGTATAGCAGCGCTATGAAAGCAATTTTGTTGACAATTTAGCATCATCTCATATTTAGTTGATAAATCTAATTAATAAAATGAATACTGAAAAACTGTATTTATTTAATAGCAATTTTTAAAAAAGAATCCACTCGATGGACCAACGATATACGCAATATCCTTGATTTAAAAACATTTTCTGTAGTTTTTAACATGCTGACATATGAACTTTCTCATTTCTATTACGTGCTATTGTCTTCTCAAACATATAACTACATATGTATTTCTAAATGGAATATGATTGCCACTACACACACAATGGAGACCAAAACAATTTATTAATAATTTATTCTCTCTCTCTCTCGCTCGTTTTCATTTCCTGAAAACAACAATGTCAGCAACAAAAATCGCTCTGATCGTTTTGCAACTGACAGTTTCATAATTACGTATTCAAAATCTTTAATAACAAAATTTCGCTTTACTACTGTTGTTGGGATGCTGCTGCTGCTGCTGTTGCTGTTGCTGTCACCGCCACAGCATGCTGCAACAAGTATGTATGTGTTCGGTTGCTGTTCATTGTATGTAGTATATTTTCATAGTATCTACATATGCATATGTAGGTACTCGTCGTACATGTGTATTATATCAATGTACCTCTATTTACGTGAGCCTTATTACCACCTCATCTGCAGTGTGAGTATTCCAACAGTCAGTAGTAGGTTCGTTAACTATCATAGTTGGTTATTATTTTTGGGGTAGCGTGCAAATACCATACGTATGTATGTATGTATGTTCTTACCAATTCATGTATGGGTACGCGTGGTGTTGAGCTTTGTTTTGGTGCCTGCTAGTAGTGCTGTCATTTGCAAATATTTGAATGAAAATGCTCCTGCAGTTGCTGGGATTGCTTGTTGCTTCACTGTATTCTATTACAAGAATAACACATATCAAATAAATTACTCGTTTTATTTAAGTTTGAGTCGTTTCCTCAAGTTTGAGTTTCATTTTCTGAACTCTCCTTTCTTCTCTCTTCGCAATAAAAAGCGTGTAGTTCACAATATCACAGTTTGGTTTTGCTGAATGGCTGTTGTTGTGTGTTTTTTTTGTTGTGTTGAATTTTTCTCACTAAAGAAAAGTTTTTGTTTTTTCAATTTATTTTCACTATTCACTATTTTCAGTTTTCAGTTTTAAGTTGTGAATACAGCAGAGGAGGAAGAAACTTCACTTGCATTCGTAGCCATTTTCATTTATTTTAAGGTTCCTGTTTTCATTTCGTTGTACGATACTCAATATTGTGCCCCTGAGGTTTATTTTCTGTTTTGGTTTATAGGAAATTTCTTTCTGCTACGCTATTGTTGGGTTGTTGTTGTTGCCTCTGTGCTGTAACGATTGTGTGATAGAGTTTTTGATATTATTTACGTGTTGTTGTTGTTGTTGTTAGTAATATCATTTCGGTATATGTTGGCTGCTAATGTTTTTGAAGTTACCTTGCAGGTGGTCTGAAATAAGAAATATTCAATTTTTTGTTGTTTTACATTATTTGTATGTATATTTTCATACAATCGATGACTTTTCAAAGGACAGCTGAAGCCGAAAATTAAAAAAAAAATAATGTTATGGCTTATATCCTAGGCTTCTACTTTTACAACTTCAATAGTCTAAGATTTGGCAATCTAGTCCTATGCTCTTAGCAAATTGTTGTTGGGAGTATAAGTTTGTGCGGTTTATTTTCGAAAATTGAAATTTTATTGTGAAAAATTGGTTGCACATTCAATGTTTAAAGTATTGTGCATCGCTAGACACTACTTTTTCCCATCTTTCTGGTTTCCGCGTGGAAGGAAGTCGACATGTTTTGAGGAAATCCGTGAATCCACCCAATTTTTGGTTTCTTCGTGAGAATTGATGCGCTGTTCTTCAAGGCGGTGTATCATCGATCAGAATACATGGTAACCGGAAGGAGGAATGTCTGGGCTCTACGGCGGGTGGGGTAGGACTTCCCACTTGAGCGTTTCTAAGTACTCCTTAACGGGTGCCACAACATGTGGCCGAACATTATCATGTTGCAAAATAACTTTGTCGTGTCTATCGGCATATTGCGGTGGTTTCTCTCGCAATGTTCGGCTCGAACGCATCAATTGTCATCGGTACAGGTCTCCTGTGATCGTCTGACCCGATTTTAACAGCTCATAATACACCATACCCAACTGGTCCCACCAAATACACAGCATGATCTTCTCGCCATAAATATTCGGCTTAGCCGTCGATGATGGGGCATAGCCGGGGTATTCATACGTTGTCCGACATTTTGGATGATCGTAATGGACTCACTTTTCATCGCTAATCATTATTCGATGCAAAAACGCCTTTCTCTTTTGCAGTTGGAGGAGGTGTTCACACGTGAAAAAACGGCGTTCGACGACTCTTGGCTTCAGTTCATAAGGCAATCTATTGCATACCTTTTGAATCATTCCCATTGCGTTTTTAAACTACGGAAAATGGTTGGCTGAAGTACGCCAAGTATTTTTGCGAGTTCATCTTATGTTTGTGATGGATCTTCATCAAGCCTTGCCTCCAATTCTTCATCCTCAAACTTTCGTGCCGCTTCAAATCAAAATTGCCGTTTTTAAACCGTACAAACGACTTCTGATACGTTCTTTTAGCCAAAGCATAGTCACCATATAATTCCACTAAAATATGATGAATTTAAAGAAATGATGACACTTCAAAATAACGGTGTTGCCAGATGAAACAATGGAATAATAAACTAGTAGCGACATCTGTTATCAAATACTTGCAATACTCTTGCAATGATTTATTTTCCTCGTAGAGATTTCTTGTAGACTAGTGTAATTCATGTAACAGGAAGATCCAGAATGATGTGCAACAGCTGTCATTTAGCATTTACTGAACATCGTTTATTGATATTCATAATGAATTTATTAATAAGAATAACGACAATAATTACAGAATTTTATCAAAAGTCAATTATTTAATTATTCAAGCGCATTTTTGCATGATGACAATATGAGAATTATTTTAACGATTCATTGAACTACACTTAAAAATTGTTCTTTTTTATTTTTGATTTATTTTGAACATACAAATGGTAATAAATATTGTGATATATGAAGAGATGTGAGGTAAATACCTTCCTTCCGTACAAATAACAGGTACAGATCCCTTTCGAAGATGTAGATATGCGGTCAGATAATAGTATTCAAGGTAATTCTGTAGAAGTCATTGGTTTATATATTTGTTTACCTTTAATGCATTTCAATTTGAAGAAAGATTTTGCATGGTAATTTAGAGCTCAACAGACAAATGACATTTTGCTCATAAATTACTTGGTGACTTATTCACTTGTCACCCTGTTGCGACCAAATGAACATCTTACAATTGGGAAAAATAATATTTTACGCTGATTTTTTTTTTTCAATATTATTTACCTGTGCTAAAGGCTACAAGTGGAATATATTTCAAAAGATTTATGAACCTGCTTTTATTGTTTTTTATTTAAGTGGCTGCGACTGTAGGTGGTTGAGGTAAGTAGTACCAATAATTAAAGGTGAATCAGATGGTAATTGAGCAAGTTGGGACTATGGAAAATTTTCCCAAGTGAAGACCAAATGTCAGACCACATATAACTTTAATTATTTGGCAAAAATTGGCGGATCGTTTGGTTGGGTGATTTTCTGTTTTTATATAGTGCTGGACTTGAAGCTATTCGGAACGCTATTCGTTTCGATATCCATAATATTTTAATGCTGGAGTAAAATTGGTACCGTAGCTCAGCGGTTAGGGCGTTGACCATCTGATTTGTAGCATAATTTTCATATCGTAAAGGTCTTTCTTTCGAATGGTACCCACTTGTCGGCAAGCATTGTCAATTCTTCCAGTAGTAATAATTTGCCATGATAAAACAAAATTAAAATAAAATAGCTCTATAAAAAAGCTACGAAAAAGTGATGTAACAAGTGTGCTGCCGTTCGGAATCGGCTAATTTAAGTAGTTCTCTTTTAGTAAGTACTGTCGAAAATTTAACAAAAATTTAATGTGACTTAATAAATATTAGGTTCGGTTAGGTTATGTGACTGCCCTCTATCTAAGAAGGGCATACTTAGGCCAGAAAGCCAATTGTGATACCATCGAGCTTCTCTCCCAATACTGTTGTACGTATTAAATTTGGACAACATTAAAAGGACCTACTTATATTAGCCGTTTTCGAACAGCAGAACCCTTGCGACATCACTTTAACTTAGTTTTGTCAGAGAGCTCTTTTAAGAAGCATTTTTGGCAAATTGTTGCAGCGGGAAAAATTGCCAATTTTGCTAGCAGGTGGGTACCGTTCGAAAGAAAAATCTTTTCGATATTAAATTTTGTTATGCTTCAGCAGCGGATTGAACACACGACCTACAGATCAGAAGGCCAATGCACTAACCACTGAGCTACGGCACCCACTAATATATATTAATTTTAGAGAAAAAAAAAATATATTATTGCTCAGTGTTTAGCACAGCTATCCGAAACGTGCCAATATTCTGAGTTTATTTGATTCGGCAGTGGTGTGCCGTAGCTCAGTGGTTAGTGTGTTCGCCTTCTGATCTGTAGGTCGTGGTTCAATCCCCGGCTGATGCATAACAAATTTAATATCGATAAGATTTTTCTTTCGAACGGTACCCACCTGTCGGCAAGCAATTGGCAATTCTTCCGACAGTAACAACTTGCCATGAAAAAGCTTCTTAAAGAACTCTGTGACAAAGCTCAGAAAAAGTGATGTCACAAGTGTTCTGCCGTTCGGAACCGGCTAAAATAAGTAGGTCCCTTCTAATATTGTCCAAAATTTAAGACGCACAACAGTAATGGAAGAGAAGCTCGGCCAATGAGCCCTTTGGGGCTTTAAGTGCCACATATTTATTTTTTTTTATTTTAGTGGTGTTTTGCACGGAAGAAAAACATTTTTTGTGACAAAGTTCAGTAAAAATGATTCTGTCAATTAATATATGTAGGCATTGTCCAAAAAAGTCCAAATTTCAGACGCAGATAAGTCTGAAGAAGGTGCTCTGCGCGTCTAAAGTGTTTTGAAGTGGCTAGTACCAAATATTTGCTAAAAATTGTTGATAATTTGAATAAAAAGAGGCCGATACCAAAAGTGGGCGAAATTTTGCCGGAAGCGGCCGATACTTTTTCCCCAAAGTAATTAAGGGGAAGCAAGCTCGTCACTTCTAAAGTGTTTCATAATGTCTGGTATCAGTTATTTGTTAAAAAGTGTTGATACTTTGAATGGAAAGTGGCCGTTACCAAAAATGTGTAATACTTTTTCCGCAAATTGTCTAAAGAAAAGAAGCTCGACTCCTCTAAAAAGTTTCAGAGTGTCAAATTTGCTGGTAATTTCGTTGAAAAGTAGGCGATATCAAAAGTGACCAACAATTTTCTGCGGCGCGACTGATACTTTTCCCCCAGATTATATAATACATTCGCACATTGCAAAATCACCAAGAATTCACATCAACTTCAACTTGATTAACGCTGTATACTATGATGAATTACGTATCTAATTTCAGAGCAAAACTGAAGAATTTTTAAATAATTGATACCAGCACGTGTTAATAAACAAACAAAAAAAAAAAAAAAAAAAACAACAACAACAAAACAGCCAATTGTATTACAACATAATGGCCAAATGCAAAAAATTGATTAAAGTAAATTCAACCCGATATTTACATTAATAGCCTAATTTATATTATAATTGGCAATTGGCAACACCAATATCAACAATATGTTTATCAATAGCAAAAAAGAAGTGTTCTTAATATTTGTGTTGCTGTTATTACTTGCTCTGCAAAAGTGTCATAGACCACCTGCCGAGTCATTTGTCAGGCCACTTGTGTGCTGCGTTTTCTTTTGCTGATGTTGCTCTGTTGCCGTTGCCGTTGCCACTGCACTCGTCATCATTGTCGTCTTCGTTGTTGTTGTTGTTGTTGCTATTTTATTCTACTTTTATTGTACATTTATTTCATTTATTTGTCATTTTTACATTTTTGTTGTTGTTTCTTTGCTCTACGAGTATGCTTATATTGTTGCGAAATGCCCAAGTGCGAACAGCTGTCAGCTGCTGTTGGTGCGACTTTCATTGAACAAACAAGTGATACGTAAACGTAAACGTAATGATGAAGAAGAACACAACAACTATAACGTATTCAGTAAATAAACACAAACATCTACACACGCACAGATGACGAAGAATAGAAAAACGAATATAAATAAGAAATTATTCAATTCAAACGTTTTTCTGCTCTTAAATAATATTGTCAACAATAGGTATGTCCAATAGTTACTGCTATTGCTACTGCAGTTCGAGCTCATTTTTTCTTCGTCTTCTTCTTTTTAATTAATTTACATTTTGCTTTTTTTTCCTCTTGTCATTGCCATCGCTACTCTGCTGTTTGCTCTGTGTTCCATATTTATACACAATCCCTTTGTCATCTGATGGTGGTGTCATTAGCCAAAGTGGCGCCTTCCGGCATCATTAACAAACAGCATGCGGTTAACTGGTTGATTGCCCAGACACCTAATACATACATACATATGCACATATATATAATGCAGCAGGGAAAGAATGTATGTCTCCATTGGTATTGTTTGTTGATGACAATTTATTTTCAAAGAAGAATTAATTGTATGCAAGTATAATGTTGCTTAGTGTAATTTTTAACGCAAAGCAATTATATAATTAGACAATTTCTTATGTGATATGTGACTCACGAGAGGCAATTCTATAGCTATTGACTCATAATGGAATAGTCAAGAAATAAAGACTTAAAAAAACACCAAACTAATAGTTTGTATGGGAAGTAGGCGTGGTTTATATACGACTCCCCCTATTCTTAAGCCGTTATATTTGTTGCTGACTATGATTGTTTGCACCAAGTTTCAGCTTGATAACTGTGAATTTTCGAACACTTAATGTGAAATCATGCTTTCGGAATCATATTTTTGTATGGGAGGTAGGTGTGGTTTTCTGTTGAATGCAGCTATTCTCAAAGCAGTATATTACCTAATAAATATCATCATATACACCAAGTTTCAGCTTGATAGCTTTGTATTTTCACGCATAAAGTGTGAATTTATACATTCGGAAACATACTTTTGTATGAGAGGTAGGCGTGTTTTCTATACGATTGTAGCCATTTTTAAACAAGTATATTTATTAGTAATTATAATCATATGTACCAATTTTCAGCTCGATATCTTTGTATTTTCGTGTGCAGAGTGTGAAAAAGTAATTTCGGAATCGTTCTTTTGTATGGTAGCTAAGTGTAAATTTCTTCCGAATACTCCTATTGTTAAACTGGTATAATAATTAGTAAATATAATTATTGGTATTAAGCTTCAGCTTGATAACTTGATATTTTCGTGCATTGAGTGTGAAATCATACATTCGGAATCATACTTTTGTATGAGAGGTAGGCGTGCTTTCTATACGATTGTGCCCATTCTTAAATCAGTATATTTATTAGTAATTATAATCACATGTACCAAGTTACAGCTCGATATCTTTGTATTTTCGTGTGCAGAGTGTGAAAAAGTAATTTCGGAATCGTTCTTTTGTATGGTAGCTAAGTGTAAATTTCTTCCGAATACTCCTATTGTTAAACTGGTATAATAATTAGTAAATATAATTATTGGTATTAAGCTTCAGCTTGATAACTTGATATTTTCGTGCATTGAGTGTGAAATCATACATTCGGAATCATACTTTTGTATGAGAGGTAGGCGTGCTTTCTATACGATTGTGCCCATTCTTAAATCAGTATATTTATTAGTAATTATAATCATATGTACCAAGTTACAGCTCGATATCTTTGTATTTTCTGTGCAGAGTGTGAAAAAGTAAATTCGGAATCGTTCTTTTGTATGGAAGCTAAGTGTAAATTTCTTCCGATTACTCCTATTGTTAAACTGGTATAATAATTAGTAAATATAATTATTGGTATTAAGTTTCAGCTTGATAACTTGATATTTTCGTGCGTTGAGTGTGAAATCAGACATTCGGAATCATACTTTTGTATAAGAGGTAGGCGTGCTTTCTATACGATTGTAGCCATTTTTAAACAAGTATATTCAAGTATAATCATAATTATATGGTACAATTTTCAGCTCAATACCTTTGTATTTTCGTGTGCAGAGTGTGAAAAAGTAAATTCGGAATCGTTCTTTTGTATGGAAGCTAAGTGTAGATTTCTTCCGTTTATTCCTATTGTTAAACTGGTAAAATGTATAGTAAATATAACCATTTGTATCAAGTTTCAGCTTGAAAACATACATTCGGAATCATATTTTTGTATGAGAGCTGGACGTGATTTCCATCCGATTAATTCCATTTACGAAGTAATCGCTGATCGGTGATGAAAATAGTCTTAGATACCAATTTTCAGCTCGATTGCTCTAAAAATGCAGGAGTTATCGCGAGAAAGACACATAGACAGACAGTTGAACAATCCTAAGTCGACTATGATCGTGATTTTGATGAATAGGTGTATAAACTGCAGCGACCACAATAAAAATTAATAATTTAATTGCGTAAAATACTAACAAAAATTAACTCTCAAACCTCTCAAAAAAATAGATCATCATGAAGTCTATCACAAACTCTGTTAGTACTTCAAAGCAGAATATAAAAATACCAATTCTTCTAGAATCCATTTTTTAGGTGGCAATGCTCAGGGTATAACTGCATAAATCCCTCACAATTGTAATATTCCAATTCCTTCAACAATAGAATCAATTTGTCACCACTTTAGCCCTTAAATCGTTCGACACAAGAATAATCCTATAACAAAATGAAAATAAAAAAGAGTGAGGCAATTTCGTTATCAGTGTCAACTCTTCATCTAGTACAAAACAATTCAATTTTCTTCAATTTCCAATGTTATATATCATAAAGCCATTAATTTTATCGCCAATAATGTTATTACCATCATCATCATCATCACCACTGCCACCTACATAATTATGTAAATGCTAAACGACAATCAAGCAAACTACAATAACCATTGTATTGAAATAATTTTTCATTTCCATGAAAATACATACACACACATATATATGTACATGTGCGCTGGCTTATCAACTGTTGGCTGTTGTAAGTAAAATTGTTACATCAACAACTATATGTGTATGACAGTTACAACAACAACCAAAACAACAACAACAGTAACTGCAAACTCCCTTTAGAAATCACATACATACTGGTACGTAATATTGTAAATCCGCACGCTTCAAATGTGAAAATTTCATGTTGACATGTCCAAAAAATTAACGCTGACAACGCATACAATCGCGCTTAATGCATACACATAGAAACACATTTACTCCTATATCCTTGCACATTCATTGAGTAAACAACTTCTTTATCACCACGTAACACACCGCAGAAGACAATGCAAGAAGACAAATCAGCCAGTCAGCCAGCCAGCCAGCATACACACGCACCCATTCACACATTCACACAACAGCATGGTTGATGATGACGATGATGATGATGATGATGCTCAAAGAGCAATGCTTTAAGAGCAAGCATCCACCATGTTGCAACTATGAGTGAAGAGAATAAATACAATTCAAATGAATGGAACAAACAGAAACACACAGACACACACACACATATATTTGTACTTCAAAATAAGCCGGCAACAATGATCATAGTGGTGTGAATGAGGTTAAATCATTATGTGTGTGTGTGTTTGTATAAAAAAAAAAAGGCGAACACCCAACTAGAGTAGAGAATAACAACAATAACAACAACAAACAGTTTTAGAGGGCAATCAGTGTCAGTCTGTCAGTGTGTGTGTGTGTGTATGTGTGTGCATGAGCTTGTGTTTTTGTTGATAGCGCCATCCTATCTCACTTGTTGCCAAAGCAGTTTACTTAATACATTCTACATAACATATATATTTGTACGTATATATGAATTGTTATGTATTTCTATGATAATGGATAAATGATGAAAAACAAGGTTGAAGGTGGTGAAGGTGAATGGTGGTGAATTTGGAGGTCAACGTAATCGGAGTGTACCTACACATAGTCATACGACCTCCTAACGATTACTTAAGTGAAAAGGCTTGAATGATGAGTAAATGGATTGTACTACATATATGTATGTAAAGGGTGTCTTTTTTTTCTACTTGGGAGTGTCATAATAGCTGAATTGAAAATTGAAATACATTTTCAGATTTAATAGTCAGATAAATTGCAATTGTTTTTAATTTGGCTACACCCATGCGCCGTTTTAAGCTCTCTCTTAAGACTATATTTCGGTAAAGCAATCCTTTTAAATTATGGCACTTTTTCGATTTACGCAGACCAACACCACTCGCCACCAATGTTTCGTTATACGGCCCAAATGTCGAATAAATTAAACGTTTCTCGGCCGTATAGCGAGGTAGCGTCTGATTTTAACATCAGATCTTTGCACATACAGACATCACCATATGACCACATTTTAGAAGACATTCTGATATGAACTTTTCTTTTTAATTACGTCACTTTTTCGATTTACGGTCCACGATATTTCGTTATACAGCCTAGAAAGATTGCCACCACAGCACTGCATTGCATTTGTGTCGCGAACATCAGCAAATTTTTGGTAATAATGTCGAAAATCTGATTCTTTATATTTTTTGTTTGACATTATTGCGATTTTGTTTGCAATTATGTTGAAAATGTGACAGAATATTTTTCGACATTCTTGTTAAAATAATTCCCAAATATTTCCATACTTTGTTATGCAGCCTAGATATGTTCCGTATAATGAATCAAGTATTTTCGACATTATTTCATTCGAAATTTCGATTTTATTTGCAATAATGTCGAAATGCACATCATTTCGCCGAAGGTCGTAAATCGAAATAAAAAGGACTTAATTTAAAAATGTCATTATCGCCAAATACCGAAGAAAGATCAGCTGTATAATGAGGTATGAGTGTATCGTAATTTATGACATATACCGAAGATCTACTTAAACTAGATTTCATCTGTATATAATATCACATTACCGTAGAACGAAATGCGTAATCTATTACAATGACGGCACTGCGTTGCTTGAGGTTTCTTGTGACTTTCTTTATTCAAAATATGTAAATATTTGCTACATGAATTCGACAGTATAAATTAAAATGAATAAAAAAATATTGCAATAATGTCGAAAAAATTAAAACAGAATTTTGCAGAAATGTCAAAAAAGAAAACAGAAATTTGCAATAATGTCGAAAATATTAAAACAAAATTTTGCAATAATGTCAAAAAGGAAAATCGAATTTTGCGATAATATCGAAAAAATTACAACAGAATTTTGCAATAATGTCGAAAACATATTTTGCAAAAATTGCAATTTATTTGTTTAAATTGCAATTATTTTTGCAATAATATCTAAAAATATGTATTTCATAAATAAATTCGGCATTATTGCAAACAAGTTTCGACATTAATTCAGTATACCGTTAATAATAATTTCATTAGCTGATGGAGAATTTCAATAAAAAAAATGCGCCTCATTATGTGCACTTTAACGAGTCCCAACTGTTTTTTGCGATAATATCGAAAAAATTACAACAGAATTTTGCAATAATGTCGAAAACATATTTTGCAAAAATTGCAATTTATTTGTTTAAATTGCAATTATTTTTGCAATAATATCTAAAAATATATATTTCATAAATAAATTCGGCATATTGCAAACAAGTTTCGACATTAATTCAGTATACCGTTAATAATAATTTCATTAGCTGATGGAGAATTTCAATAAAAAAAATGCGCCTCATTATGTGCACTTTAACGAGTCCCAACTGTTTCGAATCAGCCAATTCGGGTCTTTCTTAACACTGAGCTTAATTACAATAATATTATTTTCTATACAATCAATTCATTGTCTATGAGTATTAGTTTTATTTACTAGTATTATAATATTGATTAGAAAATCGTCTGGAGCAATCTGTACTTAGTGTTGCATTTAATCTCTGCTAAAATATAAAATACTCTAAAAACACCCTTCAAATAAAGTCTGTGTCTGTGTGTATGAGCATTTTGTTGAATGCAAAGTAAAGATAAATATTATTACAATTGTTGTTGTTGTTGTTGTTGTGATGGATATTTTTTGTTAAAACACATTTTACTTACATTGAAGATAATCAACAGAATAAATGCCACATACATGTGGAATGAAGATGACGAAAACAAAAATTGAATTTCATATAACTGAGAAACTTTCATATAACTAGAATTTGCGTATAAATATTTATAAATATTGTATCTCAAAATGTAACATGTGTAACCATATTTGGTGTTATCAATTGAACCCATTGCCATATATAATTTGTATGCCGATATATGTGCATACATACAAAACCAATAACAACAAGAAGAATATCATTTCAAGTTTGTTTGTTTGTTTGTTTTTATTTGCGCACTCAATTTGCCAAAAAAAAACCAAAAAAAAAAAAAAAGAATTGCCCCTCATCAATGGGGTACCAATAGCATACAACTTCTTGTCATAATCATCATCATGGCCACCTGCACCGCACACAAATACGCATCACATACGCGCGCCCGCATAAAGACACACAATACACAGTAGCCTCCCCTCCCCATGCTCTTCATTTGAACTTCGAATACACAAATAAGCTTATCATAGAAATTTCTTCGTCGCCAACATTTCCCACGCAATTTTTTATGCAATTCAGCGGCAACAACTGTACCCATCGAGTGGCACCATTACCATATACAGCTACTGCGAATGAACGCAAATTGAATGTGTAAAAAATATGTAGAAAAAAATCGGAAAAAAAGAACAAATAATTCTCACACACACGTACACACACACACATACAAACACACACACAAATCCATTTATATAGGCACAAACACGAGCAGTCAGCAATTGCTGTGATTTGAATTCCTCATCTGTTGCCACTGCGCTAAATGCCATTGCCTGTTTTATTTGCCGCATCAGCAGCACAAATGTTGCCTAATGTTGGTTGCCAGCCAGCAACAATAAGACAGCATTTGTGCGGCCAATTTGTTTGATGCTCGTTTAGCACAACCGAAGTATGCGCAACGCCCCATCATCCAAACACCCAGTTAGTCAAACCATCCAGCCAGCCAGTTACCCATTCAACAACAACAACAACTCTCACTTATATATGTATATGCTCATATATACATAAACATATATGTATATATATATTTTATTCGTTCCTATCGCGTATGTTGCACACAATTGTCGTTTGTATGGGTAAATCTCACCTAATGGCGCTTACCATCATTTACCGCCTGATGCTGACACTGCTTATATTATAGGACTTGTATAGTACAATAGTACAAAAAAAATATATATATATATACACATACTTACATACAAATATATAGCATTTGCATGTATGCTTTTATGCTGCCGAAGCGAGAAAGTTCAAGTTCTAACATTTTAATTTGTGAAGTTGGCTGTGCGGTGTGAGTTGTATGATTTGGCGCAATTTAGTTGAGTTTTTGGACTGGCAGCACTTTTATGCAGCTATTCAGAATGTTGATGATGGCAAAATTATTATTTTTTTTTTTGCCAGAGCTACATAAAAAGCAAAAATTTTTTAGCTTATGTCTGTGTAAATGACAATTAAATTATGTGAAACCTATGAAGGTGCCTCTGGAAATTATTAGAAAAATTTCTATGTTCAATTATGATGAATTTTATTACTACAGATGAATTTTTAGATATTTCACACATTCCTGGCAGGACAACTTAAGAATTGCCACGCCCACTTTTCAAGTCCCACCCACATTTTTCCTAAAATACAAAGCATTTTCGGATTATACAACATATCTGCATATATTCCAACTTCTGTATTTGGGTTACATGGAAGGTAAAGCACAGCATCAATAGCTTTAGAGCCCGTATCAAATTTCAGAGCTCTCTACAACAGTTATCTTGATGTTACAATTGTACTTGTACAAATCATGCTTACTACTCTCCTATAAGCCGATATCATCGACCTTCACTCCATTTAAAACATATGAAAGTCTAGACATTTCACTTGGTCACTTTGGATCATACGAAGGTGCCATGCCGACTTTTTGTAATCTCACCTATCTGTGCTTAAACCTGACACTAAACCTGAAAGTTGAACTGCATATGAATCTTTAGAAATTTGTTATACTCGATTCGATTTGGAAGAAATGGTTTTCTTCCTAAAACATTGAGCCGCTTATATTTGGTCTCTTTCACAAATTATAAGGTTTGACCATAAAATCAACACTAAATATTTGGCAAACTCTATTTGGGCTATATTAAAGGTGTCGTGCTTAGTTACCCAATTGCGTCCAATTTTCGCCCAAAACACAAACAATCAATAGCTCCTGAGGGCTTAATAGATCATTGTAGAGTTGGATATCAGTTATAGAGAGGCTCGGAAAGGCAAGTACCGTACTATATCTAGGGTGAATCAACCTCCCAGTATTCGATTATGTTATGCTTTTTCACTTCAAATCTTGAGTTAGCTTTACGGCTTTTATTGAGATTACTTGAGGGGTTTGGTTCCATAAAGGGATTTATAACTGCACTTTTATTGGCCAGGTAATCTACCTTTCCAATACTTTCATGCACCTTGCGTCCAACAGAAAAAACAAATCCCCAACAATGTGCCCCGACTGGTGAGAAGTTAGTCCAAATAATCTGAATTACGTTACATTAACTTGTCGCTAAGACGAAAAGTTTCGTCATGGTGAAGAAAGATCTTAACACAATCCAAAGCCAACTCACTGGTCGGTGGTATGTAGTTTATTCTGCGAGCTATGTGATGGCACCTGCACTCTGTAATGAGGATGCCATTATGTAGCTAGTTCTACTTGCTATGTGATGTCACCTTCATTTTTTAATGGGGGTCCTCCACGTGGCGAACACCGGGTAACATCTTTCTGGCACCCATTGGGAGGCGGGTAAAGTGAGTGCCGAAAACCTTCTCGGTTAGAGGTTGAGCTTGGGATCTCACCATATGAAATAAATATCTGTCACTTATAAGCCCCGAAGGGCTGTTTGGCCGAGCTTCTCTTGCAGTACTGTTGTGCGTGTTAAATTTTAGACGGTATTAGAAGGACATTACTTTTTCTGAACTTTGTCACATAATTCTTTTCGAAGCTTTTCCATGGCAAATTCTTACTGCCGGATAAATTGCCACCTGTGTGGTTCGAAAGAAAAATCTTTTCGATATTAAATTTATGCTGTTTATGGATGAAAATTCTTCTGAGCTTAAAAATTGTTTACTATCAATAGAAAGAGAGTAGGCGCATTAGAGAACACGACTCCGAAAAATGAATTTTTTGTATGTTCGAAAAATATGCTGTCGAACTGGTTGAGTTCAAAATGCAGTCGGAGACTTTTGTAGAATAGATATCTAAAAACTCATTTTTAGCCTAAACATTTTTTGAAGATTTGGTCGAGTCGAAAATGGATGTGCAGAGCTGAATGGATTAGCTGTAGTAGGGTGCACAACTACGAAAAACTGGTCGAGCCGCAAATCGAACTGGTCGATGCCTCATGTTCAAAAGGCCAACGCATTTAACCCAAATGGTTAATTTTCCAAATCATGTTAAATGACCATCATGGGTTGATGAGACATCTAATTTAATTTGAGATTTAAGTTGCATTTGCAATTTGTAGTCACACTGAAGTACCATCAAAATATATGTAATAGGTTACTATATGTTCTCAGGGACGCTTCTAAGCAAAGCAGATGCCTAATGACATCAGCAGCTGATGTTCCAATATACGACTATACTACGTACAGTAATGGGACAAGAACAATTGCTAAGCAGCAGAGGAACACCGGCTGTTTTTGATGCGACAACAGTATATTGAAAGAGAGCT
Organism: Megamerina dolium; assembly: GCA_963854835.1. Lineage (NCBI taxonomy): Eukaryota > Metazoa > Arthropoda > Insecta > Diptera > Megamerinidae > Megamerina > Megamerina dolium. The sequence continues at coordinate 3,036,220 of OY978525.1, forward strand.
AACAGCGAGTGGAAAAAGAGAGAACATTTGCCTGCCGTTCGTAAGTATATAAATTAAAACAAATAAAATATGTAAAGGCAAAGGACAACGAAGGGACAAGAACAATAATATACAACAACACAGAAAGAAGGTAGCAGTTGGTCAAATTAATTTGCCTGCTGCTGCTGCTGCTGTTACTGCTTCTATCGCTGTTGATGCTGTTCGTATTCAAGCACGCGTGATAACAGAACACATGCACATATACATACCCACTTATATGGAGAAAATGAAGAGAAACGAAATATGTATGAACATTCTTCAATACAAAATGTGCGCCACAAACTAAAAATGAAAAACACAAATACAAAATGTAAACAGCTGTTTTGTTTGCAAACACATTTCATCCCCAGCAGCAGCACGTACATGTGCATACGAATACTTATGTACATATGTATGTATGAACAGAGTTATGCATAAAAATGACTTCTGCGCACTGCATTACTATTGCCAATGAGCAATAGTAATGCATTGCAAGAGCGACACACTGAGAGAGAAAGTAAGAAACTTCCCTCAATAACACTCAATTTGTTTTCAATTTTGCGCTTCTTACCATAAAGACCATGCTTTTGCAGAGGAACAAGTCCTTCGAGTGCATATCTAAGGAATCCAATTTGTCATGTCCTCTATAAGCCAGATAGCTGCTGATTATAACGATTGCACATATGTTTTGAATGTGGGGAAATTTAATGCAACTGTATAAACACTATTAACCTTTAATACGCAAGAAATTTAATGCAGCTGTGTCCACATACACACTTGCACAATTCAAGTATCCAATCTTGAACAATGTGAGAGAGAAAGTGTGTGCTTCTGTGTGTGTGTGTGTGTGTGTGTGTGTGTATATAACATTGAGAGAGAATTGCGCAAATACGCACTCAGAAACAAGATATTAATGTGACCAAATAGTTTTAAATTGAAAACTGAATTATTCACTCGTTTTGAGCACAAAAATTTTAAATCAATTTCGCTCTCAGAACATAATTAAAGGTTAGAGATGTGCAATTTGACAGATGATCTTCCGATATGATGCTCCTTATCCCTCTCTTTCAATATCCTTGCTTCACCGTCATACTGGTGACATTTTTAACACCAACTTAAGACTGGAAAAGCTAACAGAAAATGGAAAATCAAAGTGGCAAGAGGAGGAACCAATGAAGCAAGGTGATCGATGGTCGCAGGCATATTAGGGTTTCCTCCTAGCTGTCGTGCTAAGAAATAATAAGATGCACGAGCATTTTCGTAGTACATTCTAGCAAAAAAAAAAGTACCGGGAATCGATCATTTAAAAAGCCCACGTAAAAGGATTGTCAACAAATTGATTGTTGCTCTGTTGGCACAACTATTCTCTATATTGACGCTGAGTTTGAGTTTAATCCATTTATCAAAATCATTTTTTTAACGCATTTTCCGGAATCGAGCTCAGTTCTCGCCGCGAATTTTCTCTTTTCGCGTTTTCATGGTTCAATATCCATGAGTTTTCTCACCAAAAGTCTTGTCTTTTTGGACGACGATGTTCTCTTATATGTCGCATAACACCTAGGTAATATTTTTTATTTACTGTTTGATCTTCTGCCAGAACACAGTAATAACTTCAATTGAAGAAGTTGATGGCTGACCAGAACGAGACAAATCCTACAGCATATCTCGGCCGCTTTTGTATACACTGTACTACATATACACGTGTTTTTAATGACAAAATCAATCACTGTAAACAAGTGAGCCATACACATTTTTTTTTTTTTTTTGAAAATCTCTTTAATGGGTCTTTTTAAATGACCAATTCCAGGTACTTTTTTAACAGAATGTATATTTTATAATATGTTGGCGGTTTATCGATTTCCAGTTGAATAATTAAATAGTAAAAATTATAGTTTCAAAATAACTACACAACAAACAAACGCACCATTTTTAAAGTTAAAATTAGAAGTAATTTATGGGAACAATTTCTATTAAATTACAGAAAAATCATATTGAAGAGTAATTTTTAAAGCAATTTCTGTTTAGTTCAATTTTCAGCTAATTTAGTGTTTAATGTTGTCAAAACTATAGTTAGATTTTTTCTATCAAATCAATTTTTTTCTGCACAGATTAACTTAATGTGTCAGCGTGAGTAATCGTATCAAGATTTGAAGACCATTGTATCGCGGTATCATAGTCGTCTATCAATTAAATATCATAAAACAACAACAACATTAAGAATTCGGAAAATTTAATCCGAAAATAATAATTAGTTAGTGGCTGCCGTGGCTCAGTGGTAAATGCGTTGGCCTTTTTGATGGCATTGTTTTAATATGGAAAAGATTTTTCTTTCGAACGCATGTCGCTAAGCAAATTGGTAATTCTTTCGGCAGTAAAATTTGCCATGGAAAATCTTCTAAAAGAACTCTGTGACAAAGCCCAGAAAAAGTGATGTCACAAGATTTCTGCCATTCGGAACCGGATAAAATACTGTTTATTTTTAACACGCACAACAGTACTTAAAGAGAAGCTCAGGCCAAGAGCCCTTCGGCGCTTATTAGTCCCACATATTTTATTTTTTTTTTTTATAATAATTTTTTTAATAATAAGTTTTCCGTGTAGCATAAACCCATAAAATATAAATTTGATTTTAGCTCTGCTCTTCGATATTTAAATCATGTTGATTTTTTTCATTAAATAAAAAAATTTTTTTGGTAGCATAGATTCACAGTTTTTATAATTAATTTGATTTTTGATTAATTAAGATGCCAACCAGTTTATTAGATATGAAAGTAGCTCATATTTTTGAGAGAACATTAGATTGCAAATACAAAAATATTATTTTCTTTTGAAAAATCTGAATATTATGACTTAGCCCAACATAAACCTGAGCTTCATAATTATTCATTTGGGTCCATGTAAAAAGCGCAATTAAAGGTATATAAATTTTTTCCATATTGCTTATAATATTTATGATTACCGCTATAAACTAGCACAATTTTTTAAATATAATTTCCAAATCCTATATATTTCGCTATGAATAACATGATGGTCACATTATCCACTCTTGTATGTTGTATATTGCTTAGATTGGAGTGAGTTTATTTGTGCGAGTGCATACGGAGATACCAGAGTGGAAGTATCTTAAGCAATGCAACTGGCAAAGAATTTCACACGTTAAACAGACGTCGGCCGTTACACACGTAAACGCGGCGTGGAATAAATCAGTAACATTAGCCATAGTATAAAAAGCATATGCAGGCAGATACCATATGGGCATGTAAATATACAAACAATTACAACACGAACAACAAGCAGATTTTTTTGTTTGTGTTTGCATTCATCCAAAATACGAAATATTCAAGGCATACCAACGAAGAGCGACGAGCATTCGTATTCGTAATATAATCGTTTTATATTCATCACCGTGTATGCGTGTATATTTCTCTAATCAGATAGCAGTCATCATACACAGTTCAATTGTGAACGGTATTTGTGCCGGTTGTGTTTACGCATATTCGTAAAATTCATTAGTCGTTTTTTTTTTTTTTCATACTTGCATTCGAAATAAATTCGTGAAATTCATAAATGAAAATATTGATATACGATTATATGAAAAATGAAGAATTCAAAAATGTATAAAAGACAAATTATTTGAAGAAAATTTATTTAATTTTTTTTTGGAAATATTTAATTTTTGTGGAATTTACTTCACATATTTAATATTGTCAGTATGATGATAATGATGAATATGATGATGAATAAACTGAAACCAGACGACGTAAAAACCTTCAACGAAATTATTTAACGCAGCTGTTTCGCTTATGAAGCAAATAATTATCATAATAATAATAACAACAACAGATACTATACACAGATACTATACACCTAACTAGCAGCTACATATATGCAGAGATACAACAACAATAAAAGAATTGTCTAAAATGAAATAAATGAATTGAAATATAAAACAGAACAAACATCTTGGCAATAACAACAAAATAGAAATTACTTTGAAATACAACAGGAATTGTGGAGTAGTAGAATTGTAGAACTTAAAAAAAAAAAATACACAAATACAATAAAATAACAATAACAACAATTCAGTGAAGTAAAACACATGCCCTTACATAAAAGACTCCAATAACAAACAACAACAACAACTAGAACGACTTAATAAAAACTTGTTTAGAGTTAAAACAAACAAAAAACAACAACAACAACAACAACAAAAGACAAGAAACAGAATAAAAAGGAAGCAAAAGAAAAAGGCAACATTAGACACAGCACGTGTTGCCCTCGCCTTGCTTTATTGTTGTTGCCGCAATGTATTAATGGTGCTGGTACGCTCAATAAAAGCGCGAATCTTGTGCTATACAGAGTCACACAAACTTACTCAAATAAATGCTTATAGCAAAGCAAAATTTTACGAAACAAAATAAACAGTGAAATTGTGTACATAAACGAAAAGCGACGAATAAATACGAATAACGCCGTGTCTGTGATAAATTTAATTATGCAGCACAGTGTAGTAAAATTTTGAAAATATTATAAATAATAGAGTGCATACATTCTAAACAACAACAATCATATGTGTGCCATTTGTGACATTTTGAAAAGTGGACGTCAACAAAACGTGCAACAAATAAGGTTTCAATGACTTTTCACATTTGCCAGCAATATTTTCATCATTTTTTTGTTTTTTTTTGTATCATATTAAATATACTAGTGCACGTACTTACATATAATTAAAAATAACCAAAAAAAAAAAAAAAATACAAAAACAAAAACCAGACCACTTTGCAGACGTTGAATGTAAACATAGTAGAAACACTTGCTAGTCAATGATACAGCACCACTGCACTGTTGTTTATTATTTACATAGCCATATTCATTTAGTAAATAAATAAAATATCAATAAAAAAAAAAAAAATAAAAAAATTGCAAATCCAATTTCATTTGTGCAAACTTGGATACTTTTTTTTTGTTTGTTTTAATAATATAATGACTCTTATCAAACTCTAGCAGTTGAATTTTGTTGATACTTACAATTTGTAAAAAAATTAGGGAAAAAACACAACAACATTTATTCGAGAAGTAATCGAAAAATCATAGAGGAAAGACACAGCAGCACATTCGTATTTGCAGTCGCAACACAAATAACAGTACATAATGGTGAGTTTTCATTAAAACTATTTGAAAACAATACTATCGGAGAATTATATTTGTATTAAATGAGTTATTTAAGTAAGATTAAGATTTAAAATGAAGGAATTACTATATTTATACTAGGTACTAATTGATTATTATATTAATTAATTAAGATTAATTGATTAAGATCTATTGTGCCCCCTTCGCGGACCTAGAGTATGTCTCTTACCCCAGTTCCGTCGATGAATTTTAGTATTGGTCCACAGAGTTTAAGTTCGTACTCAGGTATGATGAAATCTCCCAGGTGTTACTTTCTCTTGTGCATCAGTGCGGCACAAGTTCCTATCACATGTTTTGCGGTCTCGTCCTCTTCCCTGCAGAACCTGCAAAGAGCATGAGAGAAAATTCTCAGTTTTGTTAGGTGATAGTTCAATGCCCTATAATAATCCCGTAATGATTCGTAGTCCTCGTAGCGTGTTAGGTTGTATGTCTTTAGCGCTAGTATGGAGTGTAATGTTACCCGATTCTAATCCACAGAATGGTTCGGGCCCTACAAATGGAGTTGAATGCTTCTTTCCTGGCAAGTTTATCTGCCATTTCGTTTCCATTTATCCCTACATGCCCTGGAACCCATAGAATCCACACCAGATTGAGTTCGCCCAGGATGTTCAGTTTTTCAATGAACTATATCACCAGTTTTGATGTAACTTGATGAGATTTAAGTGCTTTGATAGCTGCCTGGTTGTCACTCAGTATTGCCATTCTGCGATTCCGTTAATTACGTTCGAGATTAAAGTGCGCACATCTTGAAAAATGTGTTCTTACCTAATGGTTCAGAGTATCTTTACCCTGGTAAGAATATACCCGCCCCGGCTCCATCGTCGGTGAGGGAGCCGACCATGTCATCATGTACTGGTTTATCTTGTATGTTTCTGATATACCTTCCCAATCTTTTTCAGTTTTAAAATGTTTCTTGAAGCTGAACGTTGGGAGTATCGAGTCCCTTGGCATCGAGATTTCAGGAAGTTGCTTAGAGAGAAGTTCTATCTTCCTACGGTGGATGCCGTTAGACATGTTCGCATAGCTCCCGTGATACATACACATGCAAGTCTTTGTATCTTGCTAAGAGTGTTAATTACTGTCTGCTGCTTCGTGCACTTTTCCCAGACTAAAGCCCCGTAGGTTATCATTGGCAATTGCTGTATATATCAGCCAGTCATATTTTTAGATTTGGAAACAAATAAAAATCGAATGGAGCCAGATCAGGAGAATAAGACGGATGATCAAGCATTTCGAACCTCAATTCCTCAATTTTAGCCATCCGAACACGATCACGTTTTCGATTGATTGTTTTGGCGCCCATCTTGCTGCAAGCTCTTTCATTAGTAAATTATTATGCAAAATTGAAACTGTGGTACCGGTTGACAAGCTCAAAGTGTGAACAATCTCACGGACTTTGATTTTTAGATCTACCAAAACAATGTCATAGATATTTTTGATGGTTCCTTCAGTGGTAACCTCAATTGGTCTTCCAGAATGTTCAGCATCACAAATGCTCGTACGAGCACACTGAAATTCAGTAATCCATTTATAATTAGTTCCAATCGCTGGAGAAGATAATATTTAACAAGCTTTGATTTAGTTTCTGCCATGGTTTTTCCACGCAAAAAAAATATGTTTTTTTTAAGTACGAAATTCGCGTTTTTCTATTTTTTAAAAAAGATAAGATTTTCGAATTTTCGAAAAAAAATATTTTTACTGCTTCGATTGAGATGAAATTTTGACTTCAGTTATTTGAAGGTTGATAGAATCAGAAAAATACGGATTTCGTGCTAATGAAGACGGTTGGTATATTTTTCACTGACTTATTGAACCATCTGGTATCAACCGTTGTAGAGTCGGTTTAGGCCAACTGGCAAATGATTTCTACAAAAGTTGCCAAAATGAAGATGAACAGGAGACAGTCATATTTCTACTATGTGATAGCGTGAATCACGAAAAAAAGTTTCAAAATTTCACTACTAATCTCAGCGAGTGCCCTAACTAAGACCTTTTTTGACAAGTCATAATTTAAAACAAATTGGAGAATTCGCAACTGAGCAATGATGAAAAAAATAATAATTTTGGCGGTTCTAAAAGGGTTAAGAAAAAACAAATTTTTTTGCCTCGAGAATTTCTCGATAGAATCTTTCAAAGTGGGGCTGACATTTTGAAACTTACTTTTTGTTTTTGTATGGAGAGCGAACCATCTTACTCATCCTTACCTATCGTCCTGCACTCTGTATTAAAAGATAAAAATATCAGAAGTTTCAATAGTAGGTCTTCTTAAAATACCTCGTTCAATGGATAGAAATTGGATACAGTTCACGTAACGCAAACATTCTGATTTTTAAAAAAATAAATAAATATGTGGCACTTATAGCCTCGAAGGGTTCTTTGGCCGAGCTTCTCTTCCATTACTGTTATGTGTATTAAATTTTGAACAGTATTAAAACAGGCCTACTTATTTTAGCCGATGCCGAACGGCAGAACTCTTGCGACATCACTTTTTCTGAGCTTTGTTACAGAGTTCTTTTAGAAGCTTTTCCATGGCAAATTGTTACTGCCGGAAGAATTGTGAATTGCTAGCCTAGAGCTGGGTATCGTTCGAAAGAAAAATCTTTTCGATATTAAATTTATGTTTCAGCTGGGAATTGATTTTTATGCATAGGCCAACTGTAAGACCATTTTAAATTAATTAATTTTCATAGTTTAGAGTTTGAATGTTTCGGTATTACAAGAGCTCGCCCCTTGCTGGATTGTGTTGAGAAAATATACCGTTGAGTTGGCAAGGATGATGATTAGGGTATACCTATTATTATTGTTAATGGCGATGTAGCACCGCGACCTATAAGATCTATCGTGCCAGGGCATACCTATACGTAACATGTAGAAGCCGTTCACTGCATAAAAATTAATTTGGCATATTTCAGATAATTCAAAAAGTGTACTTAATCGATTTATGCAGTGAACAGCTCAATTCATTACAAAGGGTTTTGCATAGAATAATCAGATGTTAAGTACTCTTTTCTTTTCAGTCTTAGGTCAATTCTTTAATTTATTTCCATGCTGATGGTATTTTCAATACCACAATTTCGAGGAAATCATACCATAAGTGTTGTCATAGTTAAATTTGTAATATGTGCCATTTTGAAAAATTCAATTTAATTTGTATAGTTTTTTGTCAAATACGATATGCCACGATATATTAACAGCAACAGCAACACCAGCACATCATAATGTATTAAATATATTATGATAGTCTGTTCTTTATCAAATAGCGAATGGAATTTATTATACGGAATCAGTGTTCTTTATACATACTCGTACTATATACATCCATGTGTATATGTATATAATTTAATCCAAATGCAAAAATCATCCACTTTGCTTCAAAAATAGTATTCATATTGAAAAATAAAGACATTCTGCAGACATTTAAGTGGTATGCGCGTGCTGTGGTGTTGTCATTTGTCTGTTGTCTATCAAATGTATGTTTGCATGCAATATTTTTTTTTTTCTTTTTTACCATTAGTATTTTAATATTTTTAATAGTTAACAGATGAATCATTTTTTTTTTTGTAGTAGTAGTTAATAGCATTATTTTTACAATTTGCTTCTTTAATGCATTTCATAATGCATACTGCAATGTATGGACTACAAGCGACTGACAATTGTATAAAACATATGCACTTGAAATTAGAATTCGTAAAATTCAGATTGAAATTTTGAATTATTTAAGTGTAATGTTGATTGAACTAAAAAAAAAATACTTGGCATTAATTCGATTTCTATTATTTCCATCTCGAAACAATGACGACAGTTTGCTCTAAGTCTAGATTAATATCTTTCGGTAATATGAATAACGTAATTAGGCTGAAAGGTGTTTAATATGCCATTTCAAAGGTGATGCCGAGCAACTTAATAAATACAATTGAGCAACAATTTACTATGCGTCATTAATTGGCAAATATTCAAGAAAATGAAAGTAATGAAAAAAAAAAAAATGAAAAATTAGTAGTAATTAGCAGTAGTAAATGCATGAAATTTTATATTAGATCTGTCAGCACTTTACGAGTTATAAGGGTTAAGTACTAAGAAAATGATGGAAATTTATTATCGATTAATTTTAAAAGATTTTTTTTGGCAAAAATATCTCTTTATTTCAAGAATTGCATGAAGACATTATTCAAAGTATTGGCCATCGTTAGGTTATGACTTTTTCCCATCTTACTGGTAGCATATGGATTTCGTTCCAAAAGAACTGCTCATTTTTTGAGCTCAAAAATGAATCAAGTCCATTTCGGATATCCTGTACTGAAGTGAAGGGCATTCTGCATCGATCGAAACAAATTGTAGTCAGACGGGGCAATGTCTCGGCTATAAGATGGGTGATGTAAAGCATCCCAGCCATTGTTTTCCAAATAAATTTTAATGGCAACATGAGGTCGAGCGTTGTCATGATGGAATATTATAGAAACTCGTGTCTAGTTGCATATTCTCGTCGTTTTTCGCCGATTACTTTTTGCAAACGAATCAAATGTGTTCGATACAGGTCCCCTATGATCGTCTGACTTGATTTCAACAGCTCATAATACAATACACCCATCTAATCCCACTAAATTGCAGAGCATTACCTTCGTGTTGTAAATATGCTGCTTTGCCCGGTTGATTTCTGCAGTTGGCCGTGCTTCACATACGATTTCTTGCGCTTCAGATTGTCGTAATGAATCCATTTCTCGTTACAAGTAACAAAAACGACTTCTTTTCTATCGCTCGAGCAACATTTCTGACAACGTCTTTCAACATCTCTTAGCTTCAGTTCATGCGGCACCTAATTTCCTTCCTTTTGAATCAATTCTGCTGCTTTTAAATGTTCGCAAATGCTTGATTGAGTCACTTCCAAAGATTCTGCGATATATTTTTGCGTTTTGACCACAATGCTGGTCGAGTAATGCTTCCAATTCTTTATCGTCAAACTTCCTTGGTTGACCCGTCCTCTGCTTGGCTTCTATGTCGAAATCGCCACTTTTGTATCGGCGGAATCAGTACTAACAAGTTGAAATCGACGACTCTCAGCTGCAGACTTTAGCAAATGAAAACAAAGAAGTAATCTTTCCCGCAAATTGCGTTTCGTTGGTACAAAACTCGGCATATTAGATGCTCAAAAAAAACTTTGTTGTTTACACTTTAAAGCAGTGACTAATATTGAAATTTATAACCTGTTAACAGACAAAAAAAAATTAAAAAATTAAAATGGTGGTAGTATGGTCATCTTTCGTAAATCCTTTAAAATTAATCGATAGTCCCTCTTTTTTTTCCTATTTTAGATGCTTTAGTGAGGCTCGATAAGATTGCAGAGCAGCATAACATTCTCCTGTGCTGGCTGCTTGGGCACAGAGGTATACGAGGAATCTGCAAAGCAGATGAACTAGCAAGGAAGGGCACAAAGTAGGCCTTAACCATGGCAAATACAGGTTTAGGGATTCCGATTGCCACATTTAAGCATAAACTCTCAACGCCTTTCAAAAAAGATGGACGGACACACCCATCTGTAGGATGGTGAAATTGCTGATTAAACATTTTGACCTATGTGGGAGTGGTCACCGGGTAGTGCCTCATAGGTTCACACGCTGCAAGATTGGTACTGGGCCATCTCGCACACGACTTTTGCAGAAGCTGCAGAGATGAGGAGGAGCTTTTAGACCGTCTCACATCTGCTGTGCACCTGCCCTGCTTTGTGCATAATGCGCAAACAATTTCTGGGCCATTATTAAATGAATGACCTAACAGAAATATCCCAGGTTGAGATTAGCAACCTCCTAAAATTCGTTAAAAACTCAGGTTGGTTCAATGAGTGAATGGGTAAAAGAAATATACGCGTGGTATCACAATGGGCCTTTATCTGGCCTACGTGCGCCCTCTCTATTGGAGAGGGCGGTCACACTAACCTAACCTAACCTAACCTGAGAGGCTTTAGTCTTTTTTTGTAGCACTCAGAAAATCCAATAAGTTAGCCAACCAAGTCTTTAATGTGTTTTTGGAAATATATTGTTTTAGAGAAATATCATTCAGCAATATGTTATGACAATTTTCTTACATATTTTTTGGATAGTTCTGTTGTAAATATTGAATGAATGTATGGCATATGACGGCACTAATTAAAAACAGATGACTATTTCTGCTACGGCTTCTGTTGCTGTCTCTACAACAACAACAACAACAACAACAACAATAGTAATTGCAACAGGAACAATAATATTCGTATTTAATAACTTACGTTCTCACATGCAATCATGTACACAGTCACACAAATATGCATATATTTAACCAAATACGGCGGCGGCGGCAACCCTCAAACGGCGCTGCGCTGTCACTGGTGTTGGTCGAGACAGGCAAGGCAGACAGAAGCTAAATAAATTTAGCTGTTGGTCATACAAGCAGCATCACCACCAATGGCCACTGGCTATTGTTCTACTGCTCTTTTTTTTCCGGTTAAACCATTTTGCCTGCCTTTTGTCCACTACACGTGACATTATGTGAGGGTATCATACAGATAGAGCTATTAGTTCAAGTGTGTGGAAAAGAGCATAATGATTTACTATGGTAAGCAGGTAAAATATTAACATCTCAAAGCAGAACAAATTCAAAGGAAATTAATATGTAAGTACAGTAATTACATATAGTAATGGCACTCATTTGCAACTAATGTGTTGCAATATTGAGACGAATCGTAAAGACCTTTTATAGCGATTCGAATCAAGATTTGTTTGTTGCTGATGTTGGCACTATTGTCGCTAATGAGATTAATGTTGCTGCTGGTATTTGTGTTGTATGTGTACTTTTGTTGTATCGTGTAGCAGTTGTTGCTACGATATGGTTGTGCATGCTGTTAATGGTATTGGAGAGGTCTGTTTCTTATTGATGTCATTCTCACTGACGCGACTTTTGTTCTGTTCATAATTGCTGAAATATTTGCAATCAAAAATATATATAAAAAAAAAAAAAATTAATTCGCCTCATCATAGCCAACACCATCAAAATAATCATTCTATTATTCATTGGTTCTGAATTTACTGCATATGGGATTGTTTTTTTTTTAATATTTCGGAACACTAACGGCAATTCGAACTAAGAATTACCAAAAAAAAAAAAACAAATAACAAATATATGGCACTTATAAGACCCGCAGGGCTCTTTGGCCGAGCTTCTCTTCCAATACTGTTGAACGTGTTAAATTTTGGACAGTATTAGAAGTGGAGCTAAAGTCAGAACAGTCGGTTCCAAACGGCAGATCCCTTGTGAGTCTTGTCCTTTGGAAGCTTTTCCATGGCGAATTGTTGCTGCCGGAAGAATTGCTCATTGCTTGCCGACAGGCCCAGAAAGGCCCATTGTGATACCACTGAGCTTCTCTTCCAATACTGTTGTGCATGTTAAATTTGGACAGCTTTAGAAGGGACCAACTTATATTAGCCGGTTCCGAATGGCAGAACTCTTGTGACATTTTTTGGCAAATTGTTACTGCCGGAACAGGTGGGTACCGTTCGGAAGAAAAATCTTTTCGATATTAAATTTGTTATGCTTCAGCCGGGGATTGAACCCACGACCTACAGATCAAAAGGGCAACGCATTAACCACTGAACTACGGCAACCGGACGGCAAAGTAGGCTGTGTGATAGAACATTCTATGGATTTGGGGTTGCTGAATCTGAAACTGATTTCTGCCTTCGCTCTTAGGTTTCTTTCTAAATTCCAAAAAAAGCAGCAACAATTTGTAAAGAACGATATTTGCTGGGATTGGAAAGGTCAGCTTTTTAAAAAAGCCATGAAAATCAGTGATATATTCGAAGCTTGTAGCTGCAAAGAATCATCATTGTTGACTTTGAATGATTATATGGAAATGTTTTGCTTTCGACCATTTCTTGAAATGGCCACAGTTCAAAATTTTTTCGAAGAAATTTAGTTGCTAAGTTCGGTGCGAAGTGGATCAGTGCATAAGCTCTCGAAACCTCATAATCACCATCCATACGCACCAACACCATTGTATTTGGAAATTCATAAAAATCATGAATGATTCAGCAGCTTAGCAATCATGATTAAAATGTTTTTATTTATAGCACAAAAAAAAAATATTACAAAAAAAATGTTGTTTGTGCAAATTTGTATTAAACCACCTTTGTTTATACATATGGATTCTATCAAAAATAAAAAATAAAAAATCGAAAAATATTTTTGCTTCTAAGTACACATTATTACGATTATAAGTAGTAAGCTCACATACTTTATATTGAACTTTCTATGGAACTTTCAAAACGCCAATGCGGAAGGACGCACTAATTTTGTAGTTTTTTTTTTTTTTAATTTCTTAAAAATTTTGCACGCGTGTTTCGAGTACAATATTTGCACTTAGTTACCAACTATAATATATTTGGATCTCATTCTTATATGTAATAGCTTCCATGTGGTATTTTTAGTACAAAAACCACCTGTATAAACATTTTAACAGCTTGTTTCATGAATGTTTCGAATGAAGTGTAGTAGAAATAATAAGCAAATAAGTAGTTGTAAATAAAAAAGAAAAACGAAAAAAACAAAAAATTGTATGGCAAAAATGTAAATTTAACAATATACAATATATGTAGGTACTAACACCACATGCCACCTCTCATTTAATTCAATGAGTTTGTTGACGGCTGTCGATAAACAAGGTCAGATGGCAATTACTTAGCTGCTATGTATTTTCACAGTAGGAGTTATTGTTGTTGTTTTACTGCTAGTACACTAGTCGAAAGCAGCCATTGGAATGCTTATTAAATTACTATACAAGAAATGCCATTTAATTTATTAATACGAGTTAAATTGTGCGCTATTTAGTGGGCACCAATTATATGTACTATGACAAATAAGTCAGTCAATTTAGCTGTATGCATTTACTGCCAAGAATATTTATGACAATTTTTCAATAGTTTATTGATAATTTGTTCAGTATATGTATATATTAGATCTGTCCAAAAAAAATTTTAGTACTTTTAAAATATGATTTGTTTATGGAGCACCAATTTGCGGTTATTTTTTTACGAATGTTATATTCGATGTTCAAACGTAGCTATATATGTTGTTGTTGTAAAATAGCATGATAAAAGTCCAGTCCAGCGATGTCAAAAACAGAAGATCTTTGAAGCCACTGTACATATTCATTTCTTGGTATAATCTTTTCAATGCATTCTGCTTTCTTTAAATCGAATAGTGTGGCATGTGGCACCATCCTGCTGAATTCAAAGATCTTTCAAAGTTTTTCTTTCTATTCTTTGAAGAAATATACCCCAATTATGGTCCCGTTCCACAAACTTCGCCAAACAGATCTTTATTCAGGGTAGTCGCCTTTATTGTTGCTTCAAATGTGAAAATTTTGCTTGTTCACAAAGTCATTGAAACAGAAGTGAACCTCATTGCTGAATACAAATTGACGATAAATCCAAATTTGACGGTAAATTTTGAATTGTATTACGAACATTCGGCTCAGTTGTCCGATAATGTATGCCGTAAATTGGGCGAAGCAATATGTGATCATTTCTGAGAGAACACTGATTTTGGAAATAAAATAACACATTTTTCTTATATTTGAAACGAGCGTTATTAAACCAAATATGTGCCATTTTGATCGATAACCTTTTGCCATTTTCGGGGTAAATCCATTATTCCAGCTGTGTAGAACTTCTGAGTTTTCTGAGCGAAAAGCTAATCCAAATGCATTTTGCAGGCCTTTACGGTGTTTAAATATTAAATACTATTGAAGAGTGTTCTGCAGAGATCGAAACAAATGATAATCTGAAGGTGCAAGGTGTGTGCTCCAAGACGTCCCAGCCAAACTTTCTCAGTTTCAGCCGGGTCATCAAAGATGTGTGTGGTCTGGCGTTGTCATAATGGAATACAACACCTTTTCTCTTGATCAATACTGGCCATTTTAATTGAATTGTTTGCTTCAATCACATTAATTGTTGATGGTAGAGATCAGAATCAATCGTTTGACCGGGTTGTAGAATCTCATAATGAGATATTCCCTTCCAATCCCAACAGACGCACAGCATTACTTTTCTTGGTGTCTATTCTGGCTTTGACACCGTTGGCGAAGCTTCACCTCTCTTCGTCCATAATCTTTTTCTTACATTATTGTCGTACTTGATTCACTTTTCAGTGCCCGTAATCATTCCGTTCAGAAATGGTTCGATTTCGTTCCGTTTTAGCAGTGAATCGCAACTGGAAATTCGATCCATGGAATCCATTTCACTGTTAATTCATTTGCTACTCCTTCGCTGTTACTTTTCCAGTTACAGCATCGTCTCCGTAAACGTCACAAAATTTTTCAGCAGCCTAGGACGCATTCTTAACTTTTCTATAAGAGAAAAGCAAAATATGACAATAATGTTCCGAATTTTCACAGAATAATGCGATTTTAATAATGTCTTTTAATAAAATGAAATTTAAGTAACATTAAATATTATCAGAGATGTTACATTTTAGAGTAATTTGTTACCTAACTTTTTCGAACACCCAAGATATCACGTCAATGGTTGGTGGTGTCACACAGAGTGTGACAAAGCTCAGAAAAAATGATGTCGCAAGAGTTCTACCGTTCGGAATCTGCTATAATCAGTAGGTCCCTTCTAATATTGTCCAAAATTTAATATGCACAACAGTACTGGAAGAGAGCCCTTGGAGAGGTAGTTTGGGATCAATTTGTGTATGAAAACATCGGCAATTACTTTGGCAATTTTTTATTTGCCAACACAATATTTACGAAATAATTACATGCCGTCGACATATTTACCCTTAATAATCACAATTTGTAACTTTAACAATGATCCTAATCAATTGATTATAATTTCAATGCATTATTAATATCTAATTGAGAATGGAAAAACACGATTGACAGTTAGACAATCAACCAGCCAACCAAACAGATAGTATTGTTCATATGAATCCAAACAATTGCAATTGTATGCGCTTAAGAATTGACAGCTACAAACTAAATTATAGAAAAAAAAAAAAAAATAGTACCATTGTGGTGAATGAGTGCAAAAGTAATATTTCGAACTGCATATGTCATGTGGGTGGGTGTATGGTGCTGTATTCGTATGTCAATGGAATAAAAAATTATGAAAAAATAATCAAAATAAAATTGAACAAAATTGAATAGAAAGCTTGCACATACGCACACATGTTTAATGTGTCATCTGCACCTGTTCATTATTCCATTTCATATTTTTCATATTGATAATTGGCAAATTATGAATGGTTTCGACTCTGAGGATCACTGAGTAGACAATTAGAATGTAATGCTCGCACATGCGATGATTATAGTCTTATAGTTATGCGGATTGACATTTTACACATTGTTAATTTTTACCAAGAATAAACACAGTTGCACAAATTTCATGCTTAATTTGAGTAGAGAATTTAAAACTGATTATATCATATCGGCCATATGCCATCATCGAACATTTCAGGTATTTTTGTATTACGCAGGATAAAGAAATCAATAATACTTTATCAAATGTATCACTAATGCCAGTCGTTCGTTGGACTTTTCTTCATTCTTCTTGATTTGACACAGGAAAAAAAAAACGAAATGAGCAAACACAAATTAGACACACACACACGCAAATAATCAACCCTGCACTAATCATTCCAACCAACCGTCATTTCTATACTCATCCATCAATCACTCAATCAAGCACAATTTGTGTGAGCACACTTATCACCGATCCATTATTAAGCAGTGCAAAATACAGCAGCTTCCTCGTACAACCCCTTTAAAAGTGTTGAGTGCATGAGTTGCAAGTTTCTGCAACATTTTCAACAACAGCAACAATATTGCCATATGCATGTGAGCAACAAAAGATGCTCGTATACTTGTATCTACGACCGATTAACGACATATGTACCTACTAGACGACGAATACTAATGATGCAATGATATTTGTTTGTATACATACTATCGTATATTGGGGAACAGGTGAACAGCGAAATGCACATGTGTCGCCGCGCGTATACGACAAATTGATGGAACATAAATATTGTTATATCTGTATAGAGTGTATACATACGAGTACAGATATACTTTTATTATGTGTGTCAGCTAAAGTTTTTTGTAATATTTGCGATGGCAGAAGTTAGAGTGAAAGAGAGATAGATAGATAGATATGTATATGTATAGAGCGCATATAAATCCATAAGTTTAAACTATGTACTACGTACACCAGTTGCTTATATGTAAATGTATACATTTGTGGTATGCGGAAATAATTCCACAGATGACGCCACAAAATGTTCAAATATAAATAAGCAATAAGCGACAACTTGTTTTAGTTTTTTTTCCCTCTTTTTAATTTTTTTAATTTTTTTTTTTATTTTATGGCATTTGCCATTAAGTAGTGTTCAACTATGCATGGAAAAATGAAAGTAATCAGTATAAGTAACGATTGAAAAATCAAATCAGATAAAGCACAATGATTAATGTGTTGCTAATCTGTGTTTGAAATTCCATATTCAATTACACACTCTTGCAGTTCTTGCGACCGGTTCGCTACATTTTTTGTTCGGCATTATTTCGAAAAGTAAGGAAAAAAATTATTCGGAATTTTAGGCATAATTTTTTCAAATGTATTTCGAGAATTTATTCGAACTTAATTCACAAGTCGTTAGTCCGATGTTATGCAGGCAGTCACAGCCACGAATTGTTGTTGCTATTGTTTTCAATACAATCTTTAATTTTGTGGAAGTGGTAAAGAGTGCCTACGAACTATAAAATTTTATAGAAAATTAATTTGTTTCAATTTTCAAAAGCATTAATTTTGTATGGGTTTTATATCAGACTCATCGATTCTTTATACGGGATTTCGCTTTACGTCCAACTTTTACGGAAAGTATCTAGGCTGTATAGCGAGGTGTAAGTGTAAGTAGCATGAACCAACTCAAGACAATTTTTTAAAACATACCTAAGCATTTATAAACTCTATTCTTTCATGATAAAAAATTTACAAATAAAAATTTTTTCGAAAATTTGAGGCCCACATTTCGATTTTAATAAAAGGGGACTTATTTGTTTTTTATTTTCTGTGAATTTTTACATTCTTTGTATAAAACTTTTGCCTGTGAATACCCCTAGTGAAATTCTTCGTCGAATAAGTTTTGAGAACACTTTAACCCTCTGGAGACCTCCCAAATGTCATTTGATTCAGACTTTCCAAAAAAAGAGGTCAAATGACCCTTTCGTGAGAGAGCTAGTGAGTTAAAATGTTCTACAGGTTCCTTGTGAAATTTTACTCTATATGTCCAAACTATCTATTTCGCTCCGATATGAATTTTAGCCCCACTTTTTCCCCAATGATTCTAAAAGCAGTCATTCCAAAAATTGCAAATTTAATATGGCCATAGAAAAAAAAAAAGATGGCTTGAGAATGCAAAAAAAGTTTCGGAAGTTTTACTAAATGGGCCTAGGATTTCGTCATAAGTTGGAATCATTCCGCCTCCTCGACAATAACACGGAAATTGTTACATAGTGCTATTAATTGTTACGAAATTGTTAAGCTTAGAAGCTTAACAATTCAATTTTCATTCGAAATGCTCGAATGAAAATCGAAAATTTGAAATTCAGATGAAATCATGTTAGCCACAGTTACGGCTCATTATTTGAAAGAAATAAAACATATTAAAAAAAAATATGTGGCACTTGTAAGACCCGAAGGGCTCTTTGGCCAGTACTGTTGTGCGTTTTAAATTTTGGACAGTATTAGAAGGGACCTACTTATATTAGCCGGTTCCGAAAGGCAGAACTCTTGTGACATCACTTTTTCTGAGCTTTGTCACAGAGTTCTATTAGAAGCTCGTCCATGGTAAATTGTTACTACCGAAAGAATGGCCAATTGCTTGCCGACAGGTGGGTATTGTTCGAAATAAAAAACTTTTCGATATTAAAATTGCCCTTGAGCCGGGGATAGAACCCACGACCTATAGATCAGAAGGCCAACGCACTAACCACTTAACTACGGCACCCATCAAAATATAGTTTCTGGAAAGAATTTTATGGGAATATTCTAAACATAATTTTCCAATTGAAATTAAAGAGCAATCAGATTTGAGGAAACCCCAAAGCGGACAGTATGTAGTGGCCACTGATTATAAAAAATAATCTTTATTTAACTTAAGCTGTATATTTATTAAGATAATTTGCGAAACTTCTATTTAATATATTTCGGTTACTCTCGGTTCTGCCTCGATTTACGTACCTTACATCACTAAGAATCAATTCTCCAGTACGAATTTATGGTAGATTACGAATGTCGGTGGGTTAAACTTAATTTCACATATATAATTTATGAATTTTGGCACCTGAACTGAATTCAAAATTTGAATTCTCATTTAAAGTCTTACTAGAAAGGGTTTGAATAGTTCATTTAAATGTAGCAAATAGCAATTTTATCACATTCATAAGACATAGAGTGTATGGGGATGATAGTGTGACATCACAATAAGCTTACCCCATCTTACCCTTAATCTACACATTATAATAATAATCATCATCATCATTGATAGCATTATCGCCACCACTAACACCATCCAAATATGGCAATTTGACTCAAAATCTCACAAGAGTCCTGTACATTTTTGCTTGTGTCAATGTGTGTGTTAGAGATAAACTCGTATTTTCATATAATTGTTAGAGATAATGAGTTTTTCTGCAAACGACAACATAACAGACAGCAAATTGAACACTTGTGGTTCATCTGATGTATGTTATGTGCTGCATGTATGGCTTACCTATGAAACATAGTGGAGTACATACTCACAAACTTATTTTCGTGATGATTGCATATTGCCTTTTAGAAATTTTCATGCAATATTGAAAGTGCTAAACTTGTATTTGTTGTTGCTGTTGTGCTGTTGTTATTGTCAGTGTCGATAATCCATCAAATTTGTTATTTCAAAACATTTGTCTGAAAATGACATGATGAAGTGGTTGTGAGGCCACTATGTGTACGTATGCAGCTAAGTGCTAGAATTAGCTACATCATGTATGCATTGTATGAATGAATGAATCGAATTTATATACTTTGAATTTGTATTTGAGTTTTAATTATGAACACTTTCACAAATAAAATAAATTTAATACTTTTATTTTAATTTATATATGCGATCCCAAAACTACCCGACCTAACAAAGAAAACAACAAATTTGGGAACATTTTTCTTAATCTCCTTTTAGCTCTATACACTTTTCCCAGCGATATTCTATAGCTTCGATACCCTGTTTATAGTATGAACTGTCTAGCTCATTAAAATAGCTATCTACCGCAGCCTCCACCTTTTCATTGTTTGCAAATCTTCTACCACCAAGGCATTTTTTTTTTTCAAATTCGGAAATAGAAAATAATCCGAAGGAGCTAAATTTGGCGAAAAAGATGCGTGCTGAAGCAATTCGAGCTCATCTGCAATTGCGGATGTGTGAACTGGTGCATTGACTTGATGAAACAGCACTTTCTTTTTCGACGAATGCGGCCTTTATTCTTTAATTTCATCACTTAAACGCTGCAACAAATTAGCACAATACACGCCTTTGATTGTTTTTCCTTTTTGAATCAATAAAAATTATCCCACGTGCATCCCAAAAAACAGACGCCATAACCTTGCCTGCAGATGGACCTATCTTCTCCTTCTATGGACACGATTTTCCCCTTTCAGTCCACTGTTTTGACTGCTCCTTTGTCTCAGGTGTGAAATGGTGGACCCATGTCTCATCCATGGTTACGAATCGACGCAAAAACTCGGCTTTATTACTGTGAAACATCGCCACAAACACTCTATAGAAACATCTGCACGACGTTGTTTTTGTTCCATCGTGAGCAAACGCGGCACCCATCTTGCACACAGCTTTTTCAATTCCAAATTGTCGGTCAATATACGATGCATAATACTTTTTGAAATGCCTGTAATTTCATCTAGCTCACACACCTTCAGTCGGCGATCATCCAGTACCATTTTGTGGATTTTCTTAACCGTTTCTGGCGTGGTCACCTCAATTGATCGACCACTACGGCGTTCGTCTTGGCAACTCGTACGACCTCGTTTAAACTCTGGCACCCAATATTTTATGCTCGTAAACGAAAGAGTAGACTCCCCCAGAGTAGAATCTAGTTTGGCTTTAATATTCGTTGCACTGAGGCCGTTCAAATGAAAGTATTGAATTATATAACGGTGACCAATTTATTCACTGAAGTCGTCAATTTTCGATGGCACAAAAACAAAATACTAAACAACGTGGCATCTTGAAACTTAAAACATATGTTTTATAAGGTTGCCACTTATCACCAAAGTAATTTTTTTCAAACTACTGCCACCATCTATATGTCAGGTCGGGTAGTTCTGGGACCGCCCTCGTACATAGAATATTTTTCTTGAGCTTCTGTCACTAATGACTTAATCAGTACTACTTAATCGTTGATTTGGTGATTGTTCTTGGTGCAGATGGTGCTACTTCGTTGGTTTCCAATAGCATTGCAATCATGCTAACCCAACAATAGTTACGGCAAACAAAATATATAAGTGGCTAATCATAAATCTTTCAATGCCTTTATACGCCTGTACATGAAAGTCGTATCCATATATTGATTAAAAATGATCTAGGAATAATAGTGGATAGCACAAACAACAAATTTATATGTACACAACATATACAAAATAAATATTATTTACTTAAAATAATGGAAAATCAGTGCTGTCATAAATCCTTATGATATATGATATATTTTTATGTCACACCACTAGCTAAATGTGTAAGAATACAATGCCAATACAAATGGATGAATGTTGAGCTGGTAGGTAGGTAGGTACATGATACATGGATTCATATATTAGCGAAATAACAAACAAGGCTGCATTTGATAACCTAGAAAATCGGACCGTTTTTTTTTTCTACCATCCTCCTAGCAATAATACTAATAGCAAACAACAAAAATTATTGTCATAATATTGCCATACAATTTAATTTTGTGGCATATAAATATTACCATAGTTATTATTGTTCTTATAGTAGAATTCAATTATATATGTACTATGCATGTGTATTGGTAATATTATTAGTAGAATTTCTAAAAACTCCAAACTAATGCAAAGGATTACGTACATAAATATGTACGTAAATATTGTATGTATGTGTGTGTGAAATAAGTAAGTAAGTTGGGGAGAAAAACTGAAAACAGACACCATACAAAATATTCCTTATCTGCAAATGTCAGCTGACATTTAACGCAGAAAATTCGTTTGTTCGAAGGTAGATTCATTCTTTCGTTTGTTATGCTGAAAAAATCGCGCCAAAGAAAATATTGCAAATATATATGTACGTATATAATACATATATATAAAATAAATAAACAATAAATACTCACTCAGCACACACAAACAAAATTGAATGAGAAAATATTTACAAAATAGTTGCCACATGCATGCATTATTTGGGGAATATTGATTTCTAATATTATAAACTTCAGAGGAATGGTATTACGTCGTTAGACCATATTGAAAATAGCATAAATATATTTTTTTTGGAATATTTTAATTTCTGAAGTAGCATTATTATGATATTTTTGAGAAAGAATGTCCAGAATAACCAAATCGATGGCCCATACTAGATTTCTATTTTGAAAATATTTTTACGAAATATTACAATGCTAAAAAGAGCAAAACTGCAACATTATTCATTGTGAAATATCTCTCTCACCATAAAAAGTACCAAAAATCAAAATTCAAAGGTGTTTTTTAATATAAGCTTTAATACAATTTAAGGAAAATATAAAAAGTTCAAACTTTTGACACACTGACATGACTTCATCTCTCTTTTTCAGTTCGCATAGCTACCAGAACTTCAAAATTTTGAAAAACAGTTTGGGATTGTTTAAAAACTTCAAATTTGAAAAGTTACGAATAAAATTTTAACAATAGTTATGTTAGAAAATGCTATTTCTACACCATTTTCAATTATAAATGAGAAGAGGTCAATCATGAATGCGAAAACGTCAATTGAAAATGTCAATTGTAGCACAGAATACGACAATTGAAAATAAGAATAGCCAATTGTAAATGAGATTAGTCATTTTAAAATACTAAAGCGTCAATTAAAAATGACAATAGTCAGTTGGAAATGAGAAAACGTCAAATGTAAATGAGAATGCGTGAAATGTAAATGAGAAAGCGTCACATGAAGATATGAGCGGGAAGCAGCGACTTCAGTATTTAGAAAAGCTCATGGATGATGCAAAGAACACTATTACGGGAGGAGACAAGAGCATTTCAACATGCGTCATCCGAATGCAATCAATGAGTTCATGGGCACATAAAAAATTGTATTTACTTTAATTATTTCGAAAATATGTAAAAAAAATATAAGTTTCTCAATTTCCTTTGACACTTTCTCATTTACAATTGACTATTCTTATTTTTAATTGACGTTTTCGCATTAACAATTGACTATTCTTATTTTCAATTGGAATTGCTGTTGTTCTATATATTCAGAGGGTATGTGGCAAGTGATGCTGATTCTTATAATACACCTGAAGACGTTCTAAATGTGTTGTCGGACAAAATGCCAAACAATACGGAAAATAAATAGCACAACAGTCTGACAATTTAATCTGGCATAAAAACCATGCTCGAAAAAGGATCCTTCATTGAATTACCCTATAATAATAGGTTTGTAATGAAAGAATGAAAAAAAATAAAATAAAAATTTCTGACAATTTTAAAATTTTTGGAAAAAACAAACAGAAAATGGCTTTCCGAATATGTTGTATAGAAAATTTCACAATATTTCTGGGATAATTAATTTCAAAACTATTTTTTTAAACATGATTTTTACATACTAAAATGCTTTCAATAAAAAATGTTAACGTAAAAGCAGGCTCATAAATAGTACTGAAAGTAGAAAATTGGTAAATTTGAATGCTCAAGATTGCAAACATTTTTATGATGCCATCTGGCAACACTAAACCCTAGAATAACAATAATAATGGCTCGATAGAGAAACAGAGAGAGAGAGAGGGAGACGCAGAGAGAGATAGAGTGAGAGAGATGAAGTAAAGGCAAGAAGTATTCACAGAAATGTGCCAAAAACAGATGAAATAACAGCAAATTTTTTTGTTTTTTTTTATTTTTCCTTTTTTTGAAAATAAAGTGAGAAATGTTTCCTCACATTTGCCATTGCTGCCAGTGGCATTTTATTAAAGAAAAAAAATATATATATTGTAGATATATAATAACCCCCTTCTAGCATAATTCAAAAACATAAATAAAATGACACACATCGAAGAAGTTGTACATACAAATTTACTCCTTTACTATTTTGCACACAAACAACTTGCTGCATCATTTATGACGACTTCAAAAACAATTATCGCAGTAAATATTCTATTGTCGAAAACAGATTTCATTTAGTGGCAAAATTGTCCCAAGAAAAAAAGCATATTATACATTTATTTGACGGAAATATGATTATACCACTAACCTTAAACTTACATGCAGCAAGGACAGGGCGAGGCACAAAGACCAACGACACAACACTTTCATTGAAAAAAAAAAATTTTTTATGTGCACACACAACAATTTGGATCAGTGTTTCGTACCTTTCGCTCTTTTGGTTAAGATTTAAAAAAAAAGTATGTAGTCCTGCGAAAATAAAAAAAAAAAAACCAGAGCAAATTCAATTGTTTGTAAATATTCGAATGTCTGTGACATTTGCGCTTATTAAAAGGGGCCACAAAGCAACCAACAGCAAGTATACGAATAAGTTCACTTTTGGTGTAGAATAATACCGTAAGTATTACGTAGTAAAATCACTACTACTATTGTTTGAAAGTTTGTGTGTGTGTGTGTGTACCGGTAATTTGGCATTATTATTACTGCAAGCAGTTGTGTTTTTGAATTTCGATTGAAAATTATTGTTCTGCCTCAGCTTTTGTTGTCCCATACATACATACATATTTTGTATTGTTTGTTATATAATTTTTGTTTTAATTAAAATAAAAAAATATTGCATTGTTTTAATATTGTGAATAATAGCAAAAGATGCCACATGTTGCCGGTACATGTGCTCTCATGTTTATTGTTTATACAGCTCACATCTGTGTGTATTTGTAAAATATTTATGTATTTTTTTTTTGGGTCGCCATATGTGTATGTACTTGTATGAATAATACGTTTTTATATGGGTGAATAATGCAACATTTGGCGTAAAAATTGATTTGCTTTTCAATTTTTGATGTCGTTGCTACACGTAAAAATTTTGAGGAGACCGTTTGACGCGAAGAGAATTTTCGAATATAAAAATATCTTAGCACAGAGCCACTGAAAATCACCTACTTTTTACACAAATCTGTACCAAAAACTGACTGACCCATTTGGCCATTACATCCGATAATTGACTTTGACTACGTTTACTATATTTTGTTAGTTTTTTCTGTTTTTTTACACATTGGCGCCAATTGTAAATCTAAAGTTCTTCTGTCTGGTTTTCGAGTACTTGATTCTTCGCATATAGACTTCGAATTTATTTTCATCGCCATGAACCGCTCCCAAGTAACATTTTGCACTTCGATAAGTGTCTATTGAAGTTATTTCCACTTTGCTGTTTCCTTCGTAAAGGCTTTATGGAAGCAATTTTGGCTGAGAAATTATTGAGATGCTCGAAGCTATTTTTTGCTACTAAATAAAAGTGATTTTCTCAATTGTATAAGTAAACTGCTATAAAACTTTTGGATTTTTTTTTTCAAAGTTCAATTAGAAGCCATATAGATGTGGCTTCACAAAATAACTTCCATACAGCAGCACAGCAGCTGCTTAATGAAGTTCTTCCTCTCAAAATGCTATACAACTTGTTGATTTTTTTTTTCCTAAAGACCAATTGAAAACCTCTTTATAACCGATTGATTCTAACTACCTTGAGGAATTGTTATGGAAACCTTATAGAAGTAAGCACTTGCATTTTAGCCTTCTGGAAATGCAACTTCTTATTTGGGCTAAAATGCTTTTTTCACTACAAACTCATGATTCTAGGAAAGGTAAAAGTCTAAAATCTTCCAAAATACTGAAAAGAATTCATATTTTTTCCTTGAAAAGTAAATATTTGTCAATCACAGTGACGAATATATACTATTTGCAAAGTTAAAAATTTCATATAAAATAACACTTTTTTCTTGCTCAAAGTCATATTAAAACCTCAAACAAAGAATGGTGGAACAAATTTATGATGGGTAAAATGTTGAGATTTTTTTTTGGGAAACGGGCTGCAGGGACCATTAAAAATTTGTCGTGTCAAGCAGGCATTGGTTCAAATTAGTCAAGCAGTCAAAAGAATATTTACTATTCTGAAGACTGCAAATTGAATATTGAAAACTATCCTCTTCTCACATAAAGTCAAACTGAACCCATAAACAAAAATTTGCATGGAAAAAAATTCAGTTTGTGTAAAGTTTTGTGATAAAAAAATGGTATTTCGTAGGAGCACGATTTTAAAAATCCTACCATGGTTGGCTTCACAGTAGCTTTCAGTCAACCAATTTTTCAAGATCTATTTTGCAAGTTCTGGTTGCTTCTGACTCTGGTGGCATTCGCCTTAAGTGCCTGCATCGTTGTGGTGAGTATTGATTTTTCAGACACCCCACAAAAAAGTCTGACAAATCTACGAAATCGAAGCGGCAACTTAACATATTGTTGTTGTTGTTGCGGAATCTAGTTTCATGCGGACTTTGTTGGCACAGAGGCCATTGGCCTGGAATGGCATAAGTTAGCCGGTGCATGTAGCAGTTCAGATAGCTGCTCTACCAAGGTCGTCTTAGTTGCATCATTGTTGATCGAGCAGGCCTGGTTAGCTGTTATTAACTATCTGCAATTGGTAGAGGGCGTACGCCCAGTACGATGTTATAGGTATGCCTTTCGATAGCCGGGTCTCCGTCCCGGAACTTACTCTGGACTCTGGATGAACAACTGGCTTTCAGATCAAGGATTGCAATGTCATCAATTCCAGCCTAGCCCACACCTCTTCAAATGCATTGGCCTCTCCACATTCACATGGTGATTTTCCGAGCTCCAGATGCAACAATTTGAGTAGTTAACATACCCGCAGATATAAAGATGGGTCAGAAATGTTATTCGCAACTTATTTCATTACTTATAGTGGACATTTTCGGAAATACTTCTAGAATTGCTTGGGTTGGGTTGAATAACACAACAATCAACAATCAAAAAGTATAAATGTCAAACGTACCAGAGCATTCTCATTTGTATTTTGAGTCGCTGAATTCGAATCCACTCAGATTTTCGACCTCACTCCCAGGAATTTTTCTAAACTCAAGAAATTATGCAAAAATATACAAAAATTGTTGTATCGAACGATTATTTGAGTTTAGAAAGAAACCTGAGGTTGGGAGCTAAAATCTTCGGATTGAATTTGGTTCAAAGGGATCCGAAGTACATGTGATTTGATTAGTCTGGGCTATCGGATATTAATCTTTATTTTAGAGGATCTGTCACAGCCAATAAGAAGGAGGAAATATGATAACCGATGAACGAGAGTAGTCATATTTTATGGATTTCGGGTCGCTCAATCCGATTTGTGCTATATCCGGAAATTCGGCCGAATTCAGAGATAAAAAATACATATAATGTGACTACTCTGGTACGTCTGACATCAGACGTGTTTGTTTGATTGGTTTTTTTTTTTTTTTTTTTTTTTTTTTTTGAGGGATGCGTCTTTTTTTTCTGGCACAGATTTAAAAAAAAAATTTGTAATTAAAAATAAGAAATTTTTTATGTTTTGTTTCTAAAAATATAGCTAATAAAAAGGGTTCACTCGGAACATTTTTTCAGCACAATATTTTCATCGCTTCATAAATGATTATTTTTTGGACAGTTCAAATGCATGTGATACACACAGTGCTCACATGCATATGTTAGTTTGTATAATTTATATATGTGCATTACAACAAGAATGTTTAATTTTAGAAAATATTGCCAAAAAATCAAAACAAACAAGAAAAAAAAAATGATTCCATAAATTTTGATGTCTAAAATAAAATTCCAAGCCCATGCAAGCAGCAAGCAACTACAAGTAAAAGCAACGTAACGAGACGAAACGAAACGAAATACTTTAACTCAAATAAATTGACTAAGAACAGCAGTATTAGCGAATATACGAGTATTTTTATACATACTCGTATTATATGTATAGTGTACTTGTACGTATGGGATAAAATATAGTAAAATAAATCCACAATATGGCACTCTGCTTCAATTCAATCTGTTGCCATTACTACTACTGCTGCTGTTGGTGTTGCTGATACTGCTGCTTTTACTTCATATCCTCCTCTCAAGTGCTCGTACTCTTAGTGAGAGTCAATTCGACTCGTTTCTCTGTTTCTCGTTACTCTTCACTCGACCAGCCCAGCCCAACTCAGCCCTCCTCATTCATTGAACTGGCAAAGCTCCCAAAATGTCTGGCAGTGATTTTCTTGCATTTTCCATTAAGACTGTTGTTGTTGTTGCTGTTTTATATTTTTTGTATGCTTGTTTCTTGTTGTGAGTGTTCGAATGGCAGCAGCTGTCGCTGCCACAATAATTCTTATTTTGGAATATGCGCCAGATGAAGCGCAGATGCTTGAAAATCGCCCAAAAAGCAAAGAAACTCTCAAGTGTGCTTACGTATAGTGTGTATGTTTTACTGAATATTTGTACTACTAGGAGTATATGTGTACAGGAGGGGAAACTAATACTCGTATTAACATTGATAGAATGCAGGGACGAAGTATGTGTCAGTGTCTGGAACAGAAAAACAATTGTTCAAAAAATCAAAATGAGAAATTTAGTGGGGAAGTAAGCGATATAAAAATATTAAAAAAATAGCTACACATGCCAAATCTTGAAAACTGACATACACTGACATTTGTAAAGACGACGATGGCGGCCTTCTGTCCAGTTAGGAAGAAAGAAAGAACAAAAAAAAACAGTGTTTGTGTTTGCATAGCTCAAACAATTCATAGGATCTAAGAAGAAAACAGCAGGCGCCAAGCAATTGAAATGAAAAATGTGAATTGTGAAACAAACGAAATTATAATAAAACATTCTACAGACACACATTCCAATATACTTAACATTCCAATCTATATAATTCTTGTAACCCACCCGCCTCTCACATATTTGCCATAGTATTCGTAGTGCCCGATTTAAAGTGTCACATATGTTGCAGATTATTTTCCATACTCATTCATTGATATTCCCTAAATACAACAGTGACAAATAATAAGTATTACTATGAGTACGAATGCAATGACTGGACTAGCAACATATTGCGATTGAAGGAAAAAGAAAAATTACCAAACAAGACAATGCAATAATTTTTGAATTCAAATTGCTTCAAGTACACTACAAGTAAGTTGTTATTATTGCTTACAAATCATTATTATATATGTCATTAGTCAGAGCATGGGCTCTCAATTGCTATGAGGCTACTTGAAAAGTTTCGAAAATATAGTATACGTATATGGATAGAAATGATAATAAAAGCAATTTAATATAATTAAAAAAAAATAAATTATAACACAGTGAAGCACATTTTCTTGAGGGTAAATCAAACCAGTCTCAAACACATTTAAAAAAGGTCTAAAATGACCCCCATACGGCTGATAACTAGAGGGTTAAAATGTTCCGGGAAGATTTTAAACCTTGACCTCCTCCCAAATGTTGGTTTTTAGTGGATTTAAAAACAAAAAAGGGTTCAAAGTGACCCATACGTGTGGTAGTTAGAGGGTTAAAATGTTTCGAGATGATTTTATCTCTTGACCTCCTCCCAAATGTTGATTTTTAGTGGATTTTTCGAAAAAGAAGGTCCAAAATGACCCATACATGTGGCAGTTAGAGGGTTAAAATGTTCTGAGCAAATAATCCTCAAAAAATTTTAATATTAGTGTCCAAAGACAAGAACTATCCTAAATGTAATTTTACATATGATTTTTCAAATTCCTTCATTCTACTTTTTCTACCGAAAAGCCAAATTTTAAACCTCTGTAAAAGAAATTGTGACGTAGTGGAGCAGAAAGGGATTAGAGCTTTTGTTACTGAAGTCAATTGCTATCGTTTGAGACTGATTTCGTTCACCCACGAGACAATGAACCTCAAATTGTGGCATAGTGTAAGCGATAAAATGAAACTGAAATGCCTATGATATTAGTTTATCAACCAACAGAGAGTTTTCCGTCCTACACTGCGAACTCTTTTTGTTTCACTGCCCATTCATAACCTCAAATGGTTTTTGCTTCTCTGCAAGTTTATAATTTTTCCTGTTTCGAGGGATTTCTTATCCAACTTTCAGCTCTTGCCTCCACCGTACTATTAGTAAGAGTAACTACAGTATCCGGCCCATAAAATTCTTCTGGTCCTCATCTAGCGAAGTCGTCCCTAGCTTCATTTTATCTAGCATTACTTATGCCTTCCATTAGCATTTGCGTTTCCTACGTATCGGCGAAAGTTTGTGCCTGTACCCTGTTAACTCGGCAAATCCATACCAAATAAATACCAAATGCATTGGTTGCCTTCAGACGTAAAACTGTCAATACCGCTTCATAATATGCAAGTCCAAGGGCAGAAATGTTAAGAGAGCTTCCAATGTTTCTAATGGAGTCGCTCGAATTGTCCCAACGACATCAATACAAGTAGGTTTTTGCACCTTATTTAATTTCCATATTGCGACCAAAAAAGCAGACAATATTAGGAGCCTAGTCTTGATGATTTTAAACTCTATAAATCAATTTTTTTTTTTGGGAACTCTCAAAATTTTTACGTGGGGAAAAAAATTTTAAAGTTCTAGAGTTTAAAATCAAATAAATATGTTAAACTATTTTACGGAAATTCAAATTTATCAAATTGCGAATTGATTATTTTGTTGTTGTTGTTTTTCATAAATGTCAAATTTGACATTAGCTATTTCCAGATTCTCGAAATTTATCAAACAACCTTCATACTTGCATTGAATCTTATTCTATTATTTTTGTAAAACTAAACAAATTACTTAAAAGTGAATGCAAATTAAGCAGAACTAATAATAACTACATACTATACATAAATCGTACATAGGGCTTCATTGTTTGCACAGCTTTTGTTCCCATGTGGAAATTAGTACAAGGTTACATATGTATCTGGTTGTGTACTCAAATGTTCGGAATTATTTACAAGACTATTACGAGTGCTCGTAATGTTAGAGTTTAGCAATAATTTTATGAGAATGAAATTAAGAATAATTACCATGCTTGTGAAATATTGTTTTTCAATCTACGATAGCACTACCCAATGTCAATTCCAGACAATATTTGACATTTACAATCTGACAGTAGACAAATCAAAAGGTATTTGACAGATATGTCAATTAAGTCAATTTGACAACCATTAAAGAGTAGTGTCACTGAAGTTGGGAGCTTTGGAAACAGTTAACGTAAGTAACAAAATTGAAAGATAAGCTCGGAACCAGAATCTTTGTAGTTATTAGTGCTATTGGGAGGCTTTTTTTTCTTCCTCTGTTTTTTTTTTCAATTTCTAAAATGTTTTTATTACTTCCATCTAATCATTACTAACCATCCTTCTTTTGCTTTATAAATATAATACAAATTACTGAATTTTGAGGTCCTCTTGCTTGTGTAAGCTAATTTTACATACGTTCTATCTCCCCAACAATTCTTAGCACATCCATCAACTAATTTTTGTCTCTGCCTCTGCCTCGTCCTACCCTTTAAGGTTCTAAATTTAAATATTAAGTCAGCTGATGTTTTTTTTATAGATTTTCTCACATAATTTAAGAGCTACAAAGTAATAGAAACACAACAAAAATTATGATAAATATAAAAAAGTAAAAGTAAAATAATAAAGGAGAATTTTCGTTGATATTTTTCATTATAATTAACTTCATTTCATTAATTTGTATATGTATTTCTGTTATTGTTTTTGTTGTTTGTGATAAATGGAATCACCTTTTTTTGTGGAAGAAAAAATTCGAGCAATAAGCCAGATGGATATTTTCGTCTTCTTATCAGTCGTAAATATTATTTTATTTTACTTTCAACTAAGAATTACACCATTCGTACAAATGGCGAAAAGAGAATGAGAGAGACAGAGAGAGAGAGAGAGAGAGAATGTGCCTGTGGAAAAAGGGGGCGCGATCTAAATCCATTTAACCATTTGAAGGCGCATAAGTAATGATTTTCAACTAATTAAGTACGTCCTGTGTGTGGAGTGATTTCATAGAATATTTACTCTGGTTTGCTATATGACGATAAAATATTCACAGACGTAGGCAGTCAATTGACGACGTCAAAGTATGAGTATACGTGAAATGCCAGTAGTGCGCTTCAAATATATAGGAATGGGGTAAATGGGATGGGTTAAGACAGCTGAGTAAGGTCACACTGAAGCTATGGACGTTAGGTATCAAAGGGAATTTTAACACATTTTCTCTTATTAACAATTGTTGTTGTTGTTGTTTTTATTGCTATTGTTATTATTTGTTACGATGACATTTTAATTATGCAAGCGAAGGCATTTAATTTCTCTAAAGTTCATTGATGTAATTATTGTTATAATTTTTTGTTGTTGTTGTTGTTGTTCTTTTTTAAAAATAATAATTAGCGTATATAATTAATTAATTAATATGATGGATTTAAATATAATGAGAAGAAAATTTGAATTAACACTGTGCTTTCAATGTTCTTGTCATTACTCAACTCAGATGGGAATTGAGTGGACAAATAGGCAATTTTTTTTTAATTTCATACCTGGTCTTTTGGAGGCATATTATATTTCGAGAGACATCACAGTGCACTTCCTGAAAGAAAATTGCAATATTAATAATTAATCAGATTATTAACTCTGTTATCACTGAAATTTAAGTGTGATAGAGTTGCCAGATGCAAATTGGATTTTGCGTGGACAAAGAAAAAAGTACTCAGAATTTTTCAGTCATCATTTTTATATTGTAAGAAGTTCTCAAATAATACATTAGCGTATTCCAACAGATTATAGAGGTGGTTAGATGAAGAAAGTTTCATATAGCCACCCCTTAATTAAATTTTTTACATTGAGATCACCTCGGAACTATTAAAAATAATTTATTTTGAAACCCATGCAAAGCAGACAAACTGCTTTTTTCATCACAACTCTATCATTTAACTTGCAAATTTTCTGCATTTGCTTCTCAGATGTCATTGAGTTATAATAAAGAATTTTTTTTCATAGAAATTAAACACTTAAACATGTATGAAACTTTAGCCTTAGAAATGGTTTAGTAAATTTATTAACAACAATGCTACAGCAGTTTAAAGTTTCGACAAAGGGGTCTTAAAGATCAAAGAGATCTTCAGTAAGTGTAGATATTTCGAAAACTGTTCATTGTATTCGTTTAAAATTTTCAGAGAATGTTTTCAAGACATCGTATTTTAAGAAAATGTAAAAGGAAATTTTTTTTATAAAATCCTGACTTCCCCGAAAGTCTTTAATTAGCTTCGAAAGTACTTCGGAAGTACTTAACGATCAATTTCTGATCAAAAACTCTTTAAATATCGATTTTTATTTGTTTTCTTAAATATGTTTGATAAAATTTTTAATTGAAAAAATTTTCGCTGAACATATCCGATTAATAATCTGAAGATGAAATTGTCTGGCAACCCAATATGCAGCATAATTTTTTTTATACAGGATAACATTTTTTTTTCTGTTCTTTTCATAATCCATATGTTTCCTCTTGTTCTCTCAACATACATACACAAACATTTTCATTTCAATTATTCTTATTCAAAATCAACTTTCAATCAATGTCAACAGCAGTGAGTATACGAGTATTGCAAACGAATATGAATGAATGGTACGCGAGTGTATGTGTTGTGAATGGAAAATATCAAAAATAAAAATTTTAATACATGAATTTGTTGTTGTTGTTGGTGCATTTTGTAAAACATGACGATGATTACCATTCAACAACACATACATACAATAGGTAGAATACAATCAACCAATAGAGAAAAGCATCAGCATCAACGGCAATCAACTACACCTGCTGTCATTCGCATTTTTAATTGAATTCCAACAAAAATAATAGCAATCAGCAGCAACAACAACAACAACAACAACTATGGTAGCGGCAACAGCTTTAACATTAACATCAGCTCGACACGTGCCAACATATGCTGCCAATGGCAGTTACCAACATACTCGTATACATATGAATGTGAACAAAAGAGCCACAATAGTATGGTAGCAACAGCAACAGCAGCAGACGGTACAACTACATACTTACTAGCGCAGTTATAGAACGGAATGTATGGATGTATGTATGAACGATTGCAAAGTCATCAACAGTAAAAACAACAACAACAACAACAGCTACAACATTTGTCATTATGAATACACATACAGCCACACACAAATGTACACCTTCGTATTGCAAAGTGGAAAAATATGTATTTTGCCCCAAAGCTTACACACACACACACACAAAGAAAAGGAATTAAACGAAAATATCACAACAAAAACCGTTATTGCTACATACATCGTACAGTGGTCTAGATTTATATGAACTCAATAAATTTTTGTGTTGAAAAATTTTGAAAAATTTTGAAAAAAAAAATAAAATTGTAAAAGCTTAGATACCCTACACCATGACAGATAGACAGTGATACTAAAATATAATACTTTTGTGCTGGTGATAACGCCCATTTTCAAATATATTCACACATTCACGTTCAATTAATTATATGTTCCGGGCTACAGTCCAACCTTGGCTGACTTCCGCCTCCTGTGGTATGAAGCGTGCTAAGTTTGGGTAGTCAATACAAACTTTTACAGAACTTAGAGGATTTTTAGAAGATTTTTCAAAACAAATTTTTACCGAATTTACGAAATTTTGATCAGAAGGTCAATATGCTAACCACCACTGAGCTACTGCACCAGTGAAAATACGTTTAAAATACAAGTATAAAGCGGTGTTTCGATATTATTATCATGCAAGTCGTTTGAAAACTGTTTTTAAGAGGATTACATGATTATCGGACTGCTTAAACGCCTTCAGTGCCACTCGATATAAATTCAGACATCAAGCTAGAAGAAGGACGGAACAGAAAAACGTGTGGTGCAGTGAGGAATTCATATTCTGCTATAAAAAAAAAATACATAAATATGTGGCACTTAAAGCCCCGAAGAGCTCATTGGTCGAGCTTCTCTTCCATTACTGTTGTGCGTGTTAAATTTTGGGCAGAATTACATTTTCTGAGCTTTGTCACAGAGTTCTTTTTAGAAGCTTTTTCATGGCAAGTTGTTACTGTCGGAAGAATTGCCAATTGCTTGCCGACAGATGGGTACCGTTCGAAAAAAAAATATTTTCGATATGAAATTTGTTATGCGTCGGCCGGGGATTGAACCCACGATCTACAGATCAGAAGGCCAACACACTAACCACTGAACCACGGCACCCACGTTATTGAAATTATGGAAATTTAAAAAATGTGGTTAATAAATTTGCTAGTTTTGATTTTTCAGCCGTAAATTACACAATAAAAATTTGAGGGTCATTATCTCAGGGGTGAACCAAACCAGTCTCAAACGATGGTATTTCACTTCAGTAACAAAAGCCCTGTACCCATTCTGCTATACTACATCACAATTTTGTTTACAGTGGTTTAAAATTTGGCTTTTTCGGTCCAAAGTAGAATCATGGAATTTGAAAAATCATATGTAAAATTACATTTGGGATAGTTCTTGTCTTCGGGGACCTATATTAAACGTTTCTCAAGATTATTTTCTCGGAACATTTTAACCCTCTAGCTACCACTTGTATGGGTAATTTTTGTCCTTTTTTATATGTGTTAGGGATTATTCGCAAAAAAAGGTCCAAAATGACCCATATGGGTGGTAGCTAGAAGGTTAAAATGTTTCGAAAAAAATCATTAGAAAATTTGAAATTGAATTATTTCGAATTTCTACTACTGTAAATGAATAGTTGTAACACTGGCAACAAATGTGCTTGCCACAAAATGAGTTGTTGCAATGTACCCTAGACAACGTACTGATTGTGTGTAAGAATGTGGGTGTATGTGAGAGAGAGCGAGAGATCAGAAGAGAGGTAAATGTCATTATGCGATTTACAAGAAAAACAACACGAGTGCAACATTACCCGTATATGTAACCCCTAGGGGGAATTATTGATATGGTGGCTTGCACAAATGTTGCCTTGGCCAATTTGTGTGTGACTCCCACGCACTCAAACCCGGACTCGTATATATTTGCTCTTTTTGGTTACCACATAACACAACAACAACAACAATGACAATAAGAGGACTTTTAAAGTAACATTTATGTGGCACAACACACGTGGTCTGTATTGTATGCTTCAATAGCGTATGAAGCCTTTGCATGTGCTGTATGGAAGCGTGTGTGGGTGTGATTTTACTTTTTTGTTTGTTTTTCTTTGTGTGGCTCGAACGTGACTTTGAGCACAAACAAACAATTCCATTGCGATACTACTGCTCACCTTACCACCATTCATGAGCATGAACTTTTCTCTCACTAGCCTTCTTTTTTACTTCTTCTGCGTCTCTTATTTCAGTTTGGTTTTTGCATTTAAATGGTATTTCTTTGCGAAAGTTAATTTTCTTCAAGCAGGCACACACATACACACACAGCCATACAACATATGGTATATGAATGTGGCATTGAATATGTTGATATTTGTTGCAATTGCAACGTGCATTGATAATCGTCGTCGTCGTCGTCGTCGTCATCGATTGCAATACGCTCACATTTCCACATTTCAATAATAAGTTTTGTCTACAACTTTTTTGCCGATGCGACGAATCGAACTAAATACATTAGTGCTACAACAACAACAACAGCAATAATAACAGTAATCGTAACAACTGGCACTTACAATTGTGCAAGTATCAGCATATTTTAGTTAAGCAACTTTTTCCAATTCAATTAAATTTGATTTTAGAATTCAAATATAAACAGCAGGTGCAGTACGAAAGAAGATATGGAGCTCATACAATTGACAATTGAAAATTTTTAGCTTTGGAAGATATCTTTTTAATCAGAAGTAGAGAAAATTATCAGTCAGTGGAGCATTCTCTGAACTGGAATGAGAGTCACGTTGAATGGGTCTTACGGTGAACGAGGGCAAGACGAAGTACCTAGTGTCTACAAACAAAGAGTCCCACGGTCTTGGACAACACGTCACTGTTGGCAATTCCACTTCCGCGGTGGTGAAGGACTTCGTCTATCTTGGAACCAGCATCAGCAACTGTAATGACGTCAGCATGGAGATCGTGCGTAGGATAACTCTTGCTAACAGGTGTTACTTTGGGCTGAGTGAGCAAATGAGTAGTCGAGTCTTCTCTCAAAGATCGAAAATAACACTCTACAAGTCCTCATTATTCCTGTCTTAACATATGGCGCAGGAACCTGGACAATTTCCACCACGGATGAGAGGATGCATGGAGTTTTCGAGAGAAAATTTCTGCGCGGGATCTTCGGACCTATTTGCGTTGATGGCGAGTATCGAATGATGTACAATGATGAGCTGTATGAGCTGTACGCTGACATTGATATAGTCAAGCGAATCAAAATCCAGCGGCTCCGCTGGCTGGGTCATGTCGAGCGAATGGAAGAAGACGCTCCATCGAAGAGGGTATTTAATTCGGTACCCGCTGGAAGACGCAGAAGAAGAGGAATACCAAACCTCCGTTGGAAGGGTGGGGTAACATGGCGGCGCTTCGAATATCCAATTGGCGCCTAAACCGAACAACGATGGGCCGAACATGGCAACATAAGAAGAAGAA
Organism: Megamerina dolium; assembly: GCA_963854835.1. Taxonomy (NCBI): domain Eukaryota; kingdom Metazoa; phylum Arthropoda; class Insecta; order Diptera; family Megamerinidae; genus Megamerina; species Megamerina dolium. Next base: position 3,074,318 of record OY978525.1, read on the forward strand.
GAGAAAATTATATTTTCAGGACCAAGCCCTTTCAAAAAATGTTCAATTCACAAATTTTTGAATTTGCTGAAAGTAATGATTAATAGTTACTTTAGTACACATGGCATAACTTGATGGCCTCCATTCTGGTTTTGCGACTCCCTGAGCAGTTTTCCTTCACTTGGGTCTCAATTTTTCGATTTTTTCACATTTTTATTTTATTACGTTTCAATATTGAATCACAAATGGAAGCGACCAATTTGCACATAGTCAATTCATTTGGTAAAGTAAAGCGCATCAAACTCCAGCGGCTGCGCTGGCTAGGTCATGTCGAGCGAATGGAAGAACACGCTCCAGCTAAGAAGGTGTTATTTTCGGAACCCGCTGGAGGACGACGCAGAAGAGGAAGACCTAACCTTCGGTGGAAAGACCAAGTACTGGAGAATCTGACGGCGGTTGGAATTTCTAACTGGCGCCAGCTAGCAAAGAACAGAGATGGCTGGCGAAGCATGTTATTTTCGGCTTAAATCGATATTCGGTTGTTATGACCACATAAGTAAGTAAGTAAGTAATTCTTTTGGTATTCAATCATCTTTTGTGCCTTTCAAAACTGTTTTATTGTCGATCTGAAGTTACTTTTGCTAAGAACCCGGATTTACCAAAAGACAGCTGCACCATTAGAACCATTGAAGGTTGTTTGTCATAAAATAAACAGTAAAAATATGTTCTCAGACCAAGCCAAATGACCATCATAATCCATGGCCGGATTAACGGGTATTCAAAATGTTCCTGTAATCGAGTAACGGACAATGGGTGTATGAATTATCTATATTTAGATGATTCTGGATTAAGCACATTAATTTATGATTTCATAAAATTTTCCTTAGCTCATGGACAGGGAAAAAGCAACGATTTTTCAAAAGTCATCGGTGGTGGTCTTAAAATTGACAATTGACAATTATCTTATTTTGTTGGTTACTAAAATGTGTAATGAATGAAACATTCAGAATATTTTAGAGTTTTAATAAAAATAAATAAATATGTGGCACTTATAGGCCGAGCTTCTTTTCCAATATCGTTGTGCGTGTTAAATTTTAGAAGTGACCTATTTACATTAATCGATTCCGAACAGCAGAATCCTTGTGATATCACTTTTTCAGAGCTTTGTCATAGAGCTCTTTTAGAAGCGCTTTCATAGCAAATTGTTACTGCTGGAAGAATTGTCAATTGGTTGCCGACAGTTGCGTACTGTTCGAAAGTGAAATATTTTCGATATTAAAGTTGTGCCTCAGTCGGGGATTAAACCCACGACCTAAAGAGCAGAAGATGAACACACTAATGGTTTTGTATAATAAAATGATTTTATTATAAATACCAAAATCATGTGTTTTCAGATGATGGGCGCAACAGAAAATACTTGAAGAGGGCCCTCATTCCCCTTAGTCCTGCATTGAACATATATAGTAAATCTACGAAATGTAATAATTCTTCCTTTTTCAAAGTTTAAAGTTCAATCATTTACTCATAACTCGGGTAAAGATTTACATTTTCGTGAGGTTAAAATACGAGTACTTGCTTTTTTAAAGTCTCCATAACGCTTCTGCATGGAAGCTCCAGGTTAAAATGCTAGTACTTGCATTTTTAAAGTTTCTATAATGCTTCTGCATGGAAGCTCGAAAGAATTATTCAAATGTGATCATCGACAATGCTTCCTTTGAGCTTCCGGATGGAAGTCATTTCATAAAGCCACACATATGTTTAATACTTGTGAATTGAGCCAGAACCACACTTGACGCTGAGGAAGAAAATCAAGATTTTAATGAAATTCTTTGTATGCGCACAATATAGCATTGCCAGTGGCTACCAATAGCACTGAAATATGGGTACATTAGAAACATCTGCTTACAAAAAGGTACAAGTACATAGATATTAGTATTTTATATTACTAAAATACGTATAATTACAAAATAAAAAAATATAAAAAAACATCTTATATACAATCACAGCTGCAAAATTATGTGGCACATCGATACACATTTGTATGTACCTACATATATTTACTTACAACAATAGGGTAGAGCAAATGTTTTCTAAATGACACATGTTTACCCCTCACCCTAACCCCCAATAGTCATAGTCATAACAGCACTAGTGATTGCAGTAGTATGCAGTACTAGTTACATACATACATAGAGTATATGGTTAACATCAGTTGTTGCTCTCAATTATTGAAAAGAAAAACAATAAATGAGCAAGTGAATGAAAACGAAAACAAAGAATAAAGAAAACGAAATTAAACGCTGCTTTAGTAGAAATGTTGCATATGGCTACAGCTGTACAACATCAGCTGTCACAGGGTTTTGCGTGCGAGCTCAACTAAATAAGTATGTCTGTATATGTTTCAGTATATTAGAGTGCTGTATCAGATGAGTAATGTGGACGGACACGGATGTGTTGCAGCTTGTTAAAAAATTAAAATTGGGACAAAAAATTATGAGTAAGAGTAGAGCAAATGCGAAAGCTCTAAAATTAGATATAGAAAAAAAAAAGAATAAATATGTATTAGATATTCACTTCTGATGATATCAGACATCAGCCTAAGGTGAAGATAAATTAACGTGTTGAATGAAAGTTCATAGATATCATGCCACTTTTGCCACTTCGATCTTTTAACTTTTCCTCCCTTCTTGTGATGATCCAATTTAATTATTATGACGTCAAGAGGTGTCTTTAGCATTATGGCCTGCCCTGACCTACAACAAGGCCCATTAAAATGGGAATTTTCATAAACGTAGAACCCCCTAAGAAGGTCGTCTGGTAGACTCACAGATGGTCACCAATTAAGCGCATCAACGAAGTTAAATAGATTTTCTTCTTCTTCTTCTTCTTCTTATGTGGCCATAACAACCGATGATCGATTTAGGCTAAACATATAATGCGGCGCCAGTCTTCTCTGTTCTTCGCACCGCCAGGTTACCCAACACTTGGTCCTTTCAACGGAGGTTTGGTCTTTATCTTCTTCTGCGTCCTCCAGCGGGTGCCGGTTTAAATACTCTCTTCGCTGTAGCATCTCGACATGACCTAGCCAGCGCAGCCGCTTGATTTTGATTTGCTTATCTATATCAATGTCAGCGTATAGCTCATACAGCTCATCGTTGTACATCATTCGATACTCGCCATCAACGCAAATAGTTCCGAAAATTCTGCGCAGAACTTTTCTCTCGAAAACTCCAAGCATCATCTCATTCGTGGTGGAAATTGTCCAAGCTTCTGTGCCATATCTTAGGACAGTAATAATGAGGGACTTGTAGAGTGTGATTTTCAATATTCGAGAGAAGGCTCGACTACTCAATTGCATACCCAACCCAAAGTAAGACCTGTTAGCAATAGTTATGCTACGCATGATCTCTTGGCTGACGTCATTACAGTTGTTGATGCTGGTTCCAAGATCGACGAAGTCCTTCACTACTTCGAAAGTGTAATCGTCAACAGTGGCGTGTTTTTCAAGATGCCGGAACTCTTTGTTTGTAGACACTAGGTACTTTGTCTTGCCCTCGTTCACCGTAAGACCCTTATGAGCATTAAGACGATTATGTCAATATCGTCGGCATACACCAACAGCATGATACTGCAGCTCTTATAATTTTCTCCATGATAAAGTTGAAGAACTCATGCGATAACGAAGCACCTTGTCTGAAACCTCGTTCGGTATTAAACGGAGGAGAGGGGTATTTCCCAATTTTCACTGCATAACGAGAGTTAAGCAGTGTATGCCAAATTCAGACATAGTTGTGTAGAGGTAATACCATATCGGACTGTCGAAAGCGGCTTTATAATCGACGAATAGGTGATGTGTGTCGATCTGTTTTTCTTGGGTCTTTTCCAGGATTTGGCGTAGTGTGAAAATCTGATTCCTTCACGGATTTCTGCGGTCTGAAGCCACACTGATAAGGTCCAATCCAGTTGTTGAGAATTATGCCACGGTAGTTGGCGCAAATTATGGGGTTTCGTTTCTTATGTAGATTTTCTATAAATCGAAATATTTGAAATTTGAACATTTGAACAAATTTGACATTCTGCTACATCTCGTCATATGAATATGTTTGACTCAAAGAATATACATACCTTGCGACATCAAATATATATACAAAAATCCCCACCTTGTTGTAACGACAAACTTTTGAAAAAGGGTCACCATTGCCGCTGACGTTGGTAGAACTTTTGCTTAAATTGCACTAGTTCGTGGAACGTGTCCTTTAAACAAGCATAACCAACAACCACACAGTTTGACTACAAATTATGTTAAAATAAATTCCAAAATATATATGTGTCTGTATATTACGGTGTTGGGGAAATGAAATAAACGCATATTTTATAGCAGGCAGCATCGCATATTTGTCGTTGTCTACTTACATGGTACCTACGTATGTACCATTCAAATGCCATTTACACGTACATGAACACGCAGAAAAAAAAAAGGATATGTGTTGTGGGTACATACGTTCTCACACTGTTTTCACTGTCCAACCGACCGTCCGACCGACTATTAAAGAAAGTATTTTCTATATACATACATTATGATGCCAGTGGAAGGATGAGTGAAAGATGTACTTGTATGCCGATCACATGCTCAAACGCTTTGTGGTTGACATTCTCAAAAAAGGATTACACAACACAGAGTAACATCAGAGGCAAGTGGTTGCTTGAACAGCTGCAACCGAATGATATCTATGAGTATGTACATGCATACCTACTCCAATGTATGTTTCATAATCATATTTATATGGCAACTACACATTGCCATATAAATATACGTTTGCAACAAAAAGTACATGTATATGGTACAAATATGATATAGAATTGGACGTCATTTACGTGTACTGAATTGTATGTGTGGCTCTCTGAGTGTATTATGTGTGTGTTTGAATGGTAACAAAAATCGAATTTTATTGCAAAGATCAAAGTGAAAAATATTTATCTATGTATTCAATATAGGCAAAATGTTACAGAGGTTCGACTATATGGTCGAATATATGGAAAAAATCTGATGAAGATTCACCGACCTTGCTACGTTGGCGTTCTGTAAACTCCGCTAATTATGGTTCGATCGAGCTGAAAATTGATAAATATTACTATTTTAACCAACGAGAAATTAAATGGAAATTACGACTAGCTGCCATACAAAAGTATGCTGTTGAATGTATGTTTTCATAATTTACTCGTGAAAATATAAAGCTATCAAATTAAAATTTGATATGCGAAGCTAGTTTTACACACAGAATTGACATATTAGAAAATATATGTAATCAGATGAAAACTACCACTAGGTCCCATACAAAAGTATGTTAGCGAATGTGTTTTTTCTCATTTTGCACACGAAAATATAAAGCTTTCCAACTGAAACGTGGTACACAAAGTTAATCTGCTTATAGATTAGACATATTGAAAATGTGTATAATCGGATAAAAATCACGACTAGCTCCCATACAAACGTATGCTGTCTTGATTATGTATTTTCTGATTTTTGCGTGTTATCTAGCTGAAACTTGGTGTGTATGATTATTTTCACTAAGTAATGGACATATTCGAAAATATCCAAAATCGGTTAAAAGCTACACCTACCTCCGATACAAACTTATGCCTCCGTAGACACATTTTTCACACATTGAGCACCAAAGTATGAAGTTATGCAGCTAAAAGTCGACACATATGATTCAATTTGCTTATGGCAGAAATTCAATGAAATCCACTCCTACCTCTCATACAAAAGTATGTTCTCGAGCGTATTTTGCACATGAATATATGTATATTTTCGAAAAAGGGCGCTATTCAGTAAAAACTAGTTCTACAACTAGCACAAAAGTATTGTTTTCGAAAGTATGTTTGTCTTTTTGTCATAGTGTAGTGTACCGTAAACTTCGGTATTACCGATGTTAAACTTTTCAAATTTATTTATTGCTCAAATATAAATATTCAATTTAATGTATTGATGTATTTCAAAAATGTGATTTGTGAGAATGAAATATCTGCAAATGATTTCATTCAACAATATTTAATTAAAATATAAATATACACGTTGTGTACGAACAAGTGGAAAATATCGAAAATATGTTTACAAAAGTGTGAATGCTTGGCTGTATGTATGTGAGTATGAGTGGGTATTTGTGCACTCAGTTACCTTTAATGTCAAAAACAGCAGCTGAATGGAGGAGCACCAACTTGCCAGAATGCTAATAGAGAAACAGCAGTTACAATGGCAATAACAACTAACTACAACATTAGGACCAAGCTAAGGGAAGGGAAAAAAGATGAAAACAGCAGGAAAAATCATTTTTCGCCTGTCGTTAGCATACACACACACACACACAATAATGGCAAAGTAAAATTATATAGGAATAGTACAAGTAACAGCAGCGGCGGCATCAACAAAGAGGTGCAACTACGAATCACAGCAGCATTATCAGCTTGATTAGTAGTTGGCAACACTTGGCATACTCACACACAGATGCAAGCCTAGTTGGCTTTTGTTGTACTCGCGTACAATGCAATTATTTTCCCACCCACCAAGTGTTACTGGCATGTTGGGTATTGCTTTGGTTAGTGTTGGCTGGACGGCGACGATGATGATGACAACCGCCTGGTTGGTTAGTTGGCTGACTGAAGTCAGTTAGATGGCAACAGTCGTTGTGGCAAATTGTGTTGTTAACAATTTCTATATATAATATATTCTACTTAGTAGTACTCCCAGTAGGAAAGTGGGCAAGGGTGAATTGCCAAAATGATTTAAGGCTTATAATTTGAATAAAAGATCATTAATATTTATACATTGGCCTGATAAACAGAGAGTTAGATAAAGAAATTTAAGCAATTCTGTCACTAAATCATTGTTGTACTATATGCATTACCTCTTCGCTTACCGGGTATATGAACATGTCATGCAGATATTTTTTCTGATTACCCATTTCCTTCCTAACTCATTGTTATCTTTTTCCTACTGGGTATATACACATGTTTGTTATTTTGAAGGGCAAAAGTGTTGCACCAAATGTTGCTGACTGTTCCCCTTGTTTTATTCGCAACCAACGAGAGGAAGAGATAGCGAGAGATAAAAACGACAAACGAAAACAACATGATCTTAAGTTTTTCCTGTTCTCGTCTTCTTTCTATTGTGAATTTCTGAAGAGCAATGTTCAAATTTGCTTTACTAGTAATACATAGAAGCAGCAGCAAACGTTGTACTGCGTCTGACATATGCTTCATTCGTCATTTTATTTTGAAGCGTACGCTGCTGGAAATGCTGCACTACCAGCAGGCAACGGATAATAACAGTAATAAGAAAAGTGTGTTGTATGGCATGTGAATGAAGGACTAAATGTTCTTGTTCCTCGTGTTTATGTCTCTCAATTTTTTTCGGTACTGATAGCAGAAAAACGCTTCTTGTGATGGTGACGATGGCTTGTGGTGCTTTGTCTACTCCAAAATGCACAGCTAGTCCAATGTATGTAAAGAACTAAATTATATGCAGATTATTTTTGTTGTTGTTGTTCTTGTTGTTTTGATGAGACTCATCCGCTGCTATTGCTGATGTTGTCAACAACAGCTGGTACTAACAGCTTAAGAGCTCTGTATGTAAAGTATGGTGGATGGATGAGAAAAACATGATAATAATCTTGATGATATTGATGATGATGTTGAAGATAGGATGGGAATAGTGAGGCACAAACACAGGCCACAAATGGTCAGGTACGTCAGAAGGCTTTTCGGAGTCCCCTAAGAGTTTCGAAAGGGCGTAGTTAGCTTTTTCATAGGTTCAGTTCTGCCCTTCAAAATAAACTATTTACAAAACACAACACGAAGAACAAAATTGGAAGCATAGCTTAGCAAATTATTATAGTCGTTTTTACAAATAAATTATTGGGACATGCAATAGAAAATTATTGAAAGCTCTCTACTAGGAAGACATGAAGAACATATTTTTAAACTTTTTGAAAATACAAAAAACAAACTCTTAAAATCTCAACATATTTTTAAAAAAGCTTTTCGAAAAGCTTCCAATTTCATAAAGTTTTTTCGCGAGGAGCTTTTTGTAATTTTTTGAAAGATCAGAGAAATTTCCCAAATACTAGTTGACTTAGGTGAAGAGATGAATTTTACATCGCCTTTATAAAAAAAAGTTTTCTTTTAATAAATAATTGGAACATGCAATAGAAAATTATGAAAAGCTCTCTCCTAGGAAGACATGAAGAACATAATTTAAACTTTTTGAAAATATAAAAAACAAACTCTTAATTCCCAACATATTTTTTAAAAAGCTTTTCGAAAAGCTTCCAATTTCGTAAAGCTTTTTCGCGAGCTTTTTATTTGTAATTTTTTGAATGATTAGAGGAATTTCCCAAATACTAGTTGACTTAGGTGAAGAGATGAATTTTACATCGCCTTTCTAAAAAAAGTTTTTTTTTTAAGAGCTGGTCAACCAGTACTTGAACCGGAAACCTCCTGTATAGTATGCCGAAATGCTATATGCGTTATATTATATTATTCTCACAATATAATTACTAGAATTTGATGTGACATTTCTGTTTACTTTCGTGTCACAATTTATTCGCTTTGTATCTGCCTAAATGAATGTTATCGCAAAACACCATGTTATTATGTGTGCTGTAAATTAATTTTGATGCTAAAATAGTGCCGAATTATCTACAAACAAAAATATCACCAAAAACAACAACCGGAGCAGAAGAAGAAGAGGAATTATTAAAAGGTTGGCCAAGAGGCCAAGAGAGAATAATAATAATTGGTTTCACAACAACATACAATAACAACAACAACAACAACAGCAACAAACATTCCAGCGGCATCACAAATGAACTTTCCGCATTCCGTTCAGTTTGTTTTGAAAATATTTATTTGCTGTTGTTGTTGTATTCTGATGCTGCTGTTGTTGACGATGATGATGATGATAGCAGTGACGATGGTAGCATTGGCGAAAGAAGCGATATAAACAAGGAGAGATAGCTAGAGAATGTGAATGTGAATATGTATGTACATATTAAGTGCTTTTAACGACAGCGCATAAGAAACTTGAAAGAAAACAGCTGTTCTGCTTGTAGAGCTTGAAGGCAGCACCCCACCATGACACACTTATGAGCAATTGTTTATAGAATGGCACTCATTCAGCACTCGTATAAGCAACAATTGCGTCAGTCAACTTATTTGTCTTCAATGTGTGTACATAATATGAATACACACACACACACACATGGTCTCAGATCCAATTATATGAGTATAATGCGTAAGAACGCGTGTTAGCTGCTTGTCACTGGCTGATGGTGAAAATTGTAGTTGAAGTACTTAACCATAGATAGTATTCTTCATTTGTTTACAAATATAAATGTGTAAGGTATATGCATCACTATGTTTTTCTTTTCACCTGTACACGTATGTGTGTGTGTGTGTATGAGTATAAAATGAGCATTAAATTCCATCAATGAATACAATGCCAATGTATGAATGAAAGAAGCTTTTCACCACCACTGAGTATTTGATATTGATGAATTAGCTGACGATAATATGCATGGACATTGAGATACCCTACACTAGGCAACATATATTTGAACATATACTTTTGTATATGAATTTCAACAGAATACCTTCAATGATGCATTTTGTTAAACATAATTTTATTTACGAATATTCAGCATAATACTTTTGTATTTTCATGCAAAAAGTTGAAAAATACTTCTTTCGAAAATAGATTTTTGCAAGGGAGGTAGGCGTAAGTCTTAACCAATTATGCCAATTCTTAAACATTAGTTGTTGAAAATAATGTAGTACACCAAGTTTCAGCTTGATTGGTTTGTATTTTCATGCATTAAATCAGAAAACCTATATTCGAAAATACATTTTTGTATGGGAAGCTTGTAAATTGAATAAAACCTACTTTCGGAAATATATTTTTGTATAGTTTTATCAGATTGTATTTATTCTTGAATTTATTCGTTAGTGGCTAAAAATTATCTAATGCACCCAATTTCAGCTTTTTTCATTTGTATTTTCATGCACAAATTCAGAAAACCTATTTTCGAAAATAGTTTTCTATATGACAGGCAGTCTTCTGTTTTCTTCTATTATGTTAATTCTTGCATGTTATCACTAGTTGCTAAAAATAATTTTATATATCAAGTTTCAGCTTAATTGCTTCGTTATTTTATGCACAGAGTTGAAAAATTTACTTTCGAAAATAGATTTTTGCATGGAAGATAGACGTAGATTTTTCTCTATTATGGTCATGCGTGCATTACAATCATTAGTTGGTAAAAATAATATAATATACAAATTTTCAGTTTAATCGCTTTGTATTCTCATGCTGAAAAATCAAAAATCTACTTGCAAAATCATACTTTTGTGTGGGATGTAAAAACAGTTTTCATCCTGTTACATATATACTTGAACTTATTAAACCATTACTAAAAATAATTTTGTGTACTGAGTTTTAGTGGGATATCTTGCTAATTTCATGCGCGAAATCCAAAAATAGTCATTCGAAAACATACTTTTGTCAGGGAGGTATACGTATTTTTTATTCAAAAGTGTTGAAACTTACACACATCAGTGAATTAGTGAAAATATTCGTTTGTACCAAGTTTCAATTCGATAACTTTATATTTTCGTGCGCAGAGTAAAAACTCCATTTTCGAAGATCATTTTTTGTATGGGCGGTAGACTTAGTTTTCATCCGATTTCATTGAATTTTCACATCATTAATTTATTGTTAAAAATAATTATTTATACCAAGTTTCGTTTGAATAGCTCCAAATTTTGAGCAACTGTAGTGCGAATCAATAGACAATCATAGTTAAATTGACTTTGGAAGTAATTCTATGAAGACCTTATATATTCTTGAATTCATAATTATATGCTATAAAAATGACCTCTTCAGCTTGGAGTCCATTGTAATCGAAATATTTATATCCCTTTTGGTAAAAAAAAAATTCAAAACTGGCCGTTTTACATTTCCCATGTACACACTTTCATATAAACGAATGTAGCTACATATTTAAATAGATGACCACAATTGTTACAACAAGGCATTGAACAATTTAAGCGCCTTCTCCTTTTTTTATGTTTGATTATTGTTATTTTTCCCGCTTCTGCTGCTGCGCTGCTATTGGTGCTGCCATTGCCATAACGTGTGGAGTAATTTTTAAACAATTTATGTATGCAGGTGTTACGTTTTCCAATAAATTAAGCGAATAATAACGAATTATACGAATAATAATAATATAATAATAACAACAATGAAGACAGCAAGCAACAATAATAAAATTGTAATAACAACTACCTTATGTACAGACAATAAGCATATACATTGAAGGAAAATATTTTTCTCACATTTTCCGTTCATTTTTGTTATTATTTTTCTTGTTTTTCCTTCTCATTTTTCTTTATTTTTTTTTTTGTGTGCAATTTTTCTGGTATTTCCACATTTATATTTGCTGCCGTTGGTTTTGTTTTTAATGTTCAGTGATGGTAGCAGGTGTTGTTGGAATTGTTGCCGTTGCCACCATAATAAGCTTATATGCACATTATAAATTGTTATCGTTGCTATTACATAGCAAAAAAAAAAATATTGTACAGATTTTGCTTTACAACCAATCAGGTGTTGTTGTGTGCTGAGCTGATTCTGATTCTGATTGAGCACAGCGATTTTTATCGACATAACCATCATTTATTGCAATCAGTCAAACAACACTAACTATGCAGTGCCGCCATATGAATATGATATAGTCTTGCTGATGTTGCTGATGTTGGTAATGGCCACACAACTGCTGTATGCAATCACAGCTAAAAGCTTTTTATATGTGATTTTTTCTTTTTATGAGCACCCCCCTTTAAGATGATCTCTTTTTTTTCTAAAGAGAGTAAATATTGTATGTACTCGTATACCAACATTACACCACATTTCACCTGAAGTATTTTGCCCATTCATTTTGTTGGATATTACGTATTAGTAATGGTGGTAGTGACGCGACGCTTTGTTGACGTCGTCATCGTCGTCATTTATATTTTATGGTCCTCACATATTTAATGCCTGCATTTAATTCGCATGTCAAACATCAATTTTGTCATAAAAACAAGCAAATTCCCCAATATTCTTAATGTGAGAAATGTGTCACGTGCTCGTCATATATGTAGGCTTTAAAACAGCTCATTCATTAAATGTTGTTTCAGAAAAAAAATAATAAAAAATAACAAAACATTGAATTTATTAAGTGCGCCATAATACACAAAAGCTTTGTAATGTGGTACGCCACGAATACTATTACAATACATATGCTAGTGCCTATCTGGTAATGAGATGGGCCGGCGTCTTTGTTGATTCAATAAACAACCTTTTGCATGATTCGTGCCAGTCACAAGTTTTTGCCCCCAGTTTTTTGATTTATGGTTTTAGTATTGAAATTGTGATGTCAATTAATAATTCGCATTTTATTTTCAGATGGCGCTCGATGGCAAAACGATTATAAAAGAAGAAATTACAGATAAGGACACATATGAGGCGACAGCATCAACAAATTCTAGTCGACGTAGTAAAGGTGAGACATAATTTCATTGTATTATATTGGGTCTATTTTTTAATCCAACGCAAGACATTCTTCTTATTCTTAATGAAACAAAAATGAAGCACATTCATAGAAAAATATGAGCGAAGTCCCAGAACTACCCGACCTAACAAAGAAAATACAACAAATTTGGACAAATTTTTCTTTACTTCTCAACATAATCTCCTTTTAGCTATATACACTTTTCCCAGCGATATTCTATAGCTTCGATATCCTATTTATAGTATGAACTGTCTAGCTCATTAAAATAGCCATCAACCGCAGTTTACATCTCTTCAAATCGTCTACCACCAAGCCATTTTTTTTTAAAATTTGGAAATAGAATATAATCCGAAGAAGCTAAATCTGGCGAATAAGGTGCGTGCTGAAGCAATTCAAGCTTTAACTCATTGATTTTGGTCATCGCAATTGTGGATGTGTCAACTGGTGCATTGTCTTGATGAAACAACACTTTCCTTTTCGCCAAATGTGACCATTTTTCTTTAATTTCATCACTTAAATGCTGCAAAAACTTATCATAATACTCGTCATCCCACGTACATCCAAAAAAACAGACGCCATAACCTTGCCTTGGAACTGTCTTCGCCTTCTTTGGATACGATTCTCCCCATTCAGTCCACCGTTTTGACTGGTCCTTTGTCTCAGGTGTGAAATGGTGGACCCATGTCTCATCCCTGGTTACGATTCCACTCAAAAACTTGGCTTTAATATTGTGAAACATCGCCACAAACACTCTATAGAAACATCTTCACGACGTTGTTTTTGTTATATTCTGAGCAAACGCGGCACCCATCTTGTACACAGCTTTTTCATCTCCAAATTTTCGGTCAATATATGATGTATAGCACTTTTTGAAATGCCTGCAATTTCACCTAGCTCACACACCTTCAGCCGGCGATCATCCAATACCATTTTGTGGATTTTCTTAACCGTTTCTGGCGTAGCCACCACAATTGGTTGACCAGCACGGTGTTCGTCTTGGCAGCTCGTACGACCTCGTTTAAACTCTGCCACCCAATATTTTATCGTCGCAAATGAAGGAGCAGACTCCCCAGAGTAGAATCTAGTTCGGCATTATTATTTGTTGGACTGAGACCTTTCAAATGAAAGTATTGAATTACCAATTACGGTGACCAATTTTTTCTATGTTTACAAATTGACTGAGGTCGTTAATTTTCGATGGCTCCCAAAAAATACTTAACAACGTGGCGCCTTGAAATTTAAAACATATATTTTATAAGGTTGCCACTTTTCACCAAAGTAATTATTTTCAAACTATATGTCAGGTCTGGTAGTTCTTGGACCGCCCACGTAGTGTCTACTCATAATTCAACATTAAAATAGAATATTATATGTATGCCTATTCACTGAAATGACCAAAAAAAGCCATAAAAAAATGAAATCAAATGAAATGAAAGAATATAGAAATTATTTTAAGCTTACAGGAAAAAGAAAATCAACTAAAATATATATATATAGATATTTTCCATTATCCGACGGCAATTGGAAAAATTACCACATATCAATGATGAGAATTTCGACAGGTGTATTACAATTCAAATTCTACAATAGAAAATACAATAATAATAATAATGGTTGAAAAATCATAGCCACAATTGCAAGCAACAATAATAGAAAGATGTCACAACAAAGCATTGTTGCATTAGTTAGCATGGCAAAGGAAGTATAAAAATCATAACAATGGATAAGATGGAGTATGCTTAAATGAATAATATTCGTACTATGATGCATAGACATACATACACATTCATATATAATAGTATGTATGTATGTGAATAGCTTGAGGTGGATAACAAAACAGCTTACAGTATAGTGGTGGTGGTGGCGGTGGTGATGTTGATGATAATGACAATGATGAAGTTGATGAGATTAATTGTAATTATAATGAACTAATGCATCATATTTGTTAGTGTTTATATGTATTTTAAAGATAAGAAGATTTGGCTAATAGATCGCATTTCGAAAATAATTCATTTATGGTTTGAGTGTTAGAAATTTTTTGTGGGGGGAGATGTCCTTCGCAAAAGTACTACGCTTCTGGGTGGAGAAGTTCTACAGTACAACACATTTTTTTTTAGTTGTCAACAAAATTCCTACATTCTAGGGTTGGAGAATTCCTATAGTACAACGTTTTTTATTTAATTTATTCAACTTTGTTAGAAGTGAATATCCTTTGCAATTTGTTTCTAATCTCAAAAATTTTGATAGTTAAAATATTTATTCAATTACCAAAAATCGTAGTTAATTTTTTTAATTATGATAGTTGAAATATGCATTACAAGACCTAGAATTATAAATAATCTAAAAAATTAGTATAGTGGCAATATTCATTACTCTCCGAATCTCTGGAAATATTCATTAAAATACCCAATATCGCTCCTAGAGATGTTAAACATATGAGCGACTTTTATTAATATTCTATCCTTAACATTTTTTCTGAACATACTTGCCACCGATCTCTATCCCTTAGAGTAGCTCCCTCCGGATCTCTGAAAATGTTAATTTAAATCTCTCCTAGAGATGTAAAATACAATATATGACCGACTTCTATTAACTTTTTATCATACTTTTACCATACTTGCCACCGATGCTTATATTAGCTCTCTCCGGACCTCTGGAAATATTCACTAATATACCCAATATCGCTCCTAGAGATATAAAATATTTTCCGACCAACTTCTATTAATTTTTTATCCTCAATATTTTCTCTGAACATACTTGCCACCGACCTCTACAACTTAGAGGAGCTCCCACCGGGCCTCTGAAAATATTCATTTAAATACCCAAAATCTCACATAGAGATATAAAATACAATATATGACCGACTTCTATTAACTTTCTATCCTGAACATTTTTTCTGAATATACTTGCCACCGATCTTTACCCCTAATAGGTGCTCCCATACAAAATTGACGTTTTTTCTAATCCACAATGCTGCCATAATTCCTCTAGGGTAGAAAAATATATGACCGTCCTTGATTAATTTTTGCTGCTGAACTTTTTTCGGAATATACCTATCCCCTAGTTTTACTCTTTAAGAAGACTGCCCTACAAAATGAATTTAAAACTTGACATAAATGTCCAGAAATGTTCTTTAGAGTTGTAATGTGTAAGGCCGACCCCACTAAGCTTATTTCAATACTTTCTAAACATACTTACCCTCTCTCTCCCTGCCTCTTATAAGGGCTCCCATACTAAATTAACACTTTTTCTTATAAATATTGCTGCCAACTCTCCAGAGTGCCTTTAAAATTGTAAAATATATGGCCTACCTTCATTAATTTTTACTACTGAATATTTTTCAGAATATACAGATCCCCTAGTCTTGCTCTTTAAGAAGACTTACCTACAAAATGATCTTAAAAATCGTCATAAATGCCTAGAACTGTTCTTTAGAGCTGTAATGTGTATGATCAATTCCGTGTCAATTTCTTTTTCACCCCTTATCTCCGCCCCTCCCCTACTACTTAACGCTTTTTTTTATAAATATTGCTGCCGACACCCCTAGAATGCCTTTAGAGCAATGAAATATATGACCGACGTCAATTAATTTTTACTACTGAACATTTCTTCTGAACATACTTATCCCCTATCTTAACCCTTTAAAAAGATTTCCATATAAAATGAACCTAAAAACGCCTAAAAATCATCATAAATACCTAGAACTTACCCTTAGAGTTGTAATATGTATGACTGACTCTTATTAATTTTTTTATTCTCAATATTTTTCCAAAATATCCTTCACCTCTATCTTTGCCCCTTATAAGGACTCCCCTACAAGCTTGACATTTGTATAAACATTGCAGCCATTGCATCACATCACGAATCGGGACAAATATATATGCACTATAGTGCTGAAATTTGGTGTACAAACTTAAATTGTGGATATCATGCTATATTTAAAAAAATCTTGAGCATTTAAAAATATCAATTTGTTTGAAAAAGTGTAAAATATAAAAATTGGGAAATTTTACAATTTTTCAGTTATTTTCTCAGTTATGGTTGACATTTTCTAAGAGAAAGTTGTTTATCCTTGAACATTTTTAATAGTCAACAATGATTTTTGAGTATATTTTAGAATATTTGAATTTTTTCTCATTTATATTTATTTTTTGTTTGTTTAGAAAACCCATTTTATTTTTTTTTGTGCCTTTTTATAATACTTTGTTTAAATTATTGTCCACATATGTGTACATTTCACAGCCACAACACAATATTCGCATAAACACATCCCAAACATCTCAAACACTTGACCCCACATGGCTCTCGAGGCTATATCATTTAGGTAAATAAAATACTCCAATACATGAATGGTTTTGCTAGCAACTGTTGCAAATATTCTCAAACATTATTCTTCGTCTTTGTCATTTCTCTTCATTTTAAGTCTCCATATACAGAGATATTTTAATTCTTTCTTCTATGTATTTGCCTTTCCAAAATTTTATTCGGGTTGAGGGTTGAGGCAAATAAACAAAGCATGTAACCTTTTGTGTGTTCTGTTTTATTTCAATTTCATCTTTTTTTTTGTGTGTGTGCGTTGATTTGTTTTTATTTTTCTTTTATTTCATTTATGTGACCAAGAATCACAACAGTAAACCTCAACATCATCATTGTTATAGGTATAAATGTAGATATGTACATGAACCATCAGTACCACCACCACCACCACCATCATCATCATTATCATCATCACTAAGCAAATTCCAACTGATTCAACCCAACCAGAGGGAGAGAGAGAGAGAGAGAAGATACCTTGACGCAAGCGAATAACTTGTCAGAAGAGAATGTCAGCCAATTGCTGCCCCAACTGCTGCCATTTACCATGATTCCCATCAATTTAACTTGATCGTTTGTTGCCACACGACATGATGTGTCTCTACATCCACCATTACTACTACTACTACTACTACTACACGATTATATGTACTATATAATATATTCGTACAGTGAAAGCGCAATGTGTTTGAATGGATTGCTGGATGGTTGGTTGCATGGATGAGTGAGTCACCAAGTAGATGTGATGGGTGATTCGTTAAATATACATATACATGCACGTGTATGAGTCAGTCTGTCTGCTGATAGTTGATATCATTCATACCTACGTACTATATATATACGTATAGAGTAATCACAATGCGGTGCTTCATTCATGTTCAATGTCCTTACGCCTCGTACTACTTGTAACACCAAACCCAACCAACAATCAACCATACCTTCATTCATTTGTCCGACTGACTACAGATTCGTACTCATATTCCGTGCAAATTGCCTTCTTCTTCTTCTTCTTCTTTTTGTTTTTTCAACGGGCAGGCAACAAACGTGTTGCTGTTGATGTTCAAATTCCCATGCAATGATGTCAGTGTTGATAGCCTTGTTGATGTTGATTATGTTAACATCAACTCCAAATTGTCTGTGGTAGTGTGTGTGTGTGTGTGTGTATGTGTGTGTGTACATTTTAAGTACGAGTATTTCTCTTCATCTTTATATTCTGCATTTGTGAAGCGAAAAACAGCTTTTGTCTGTGATAGCAAGTTGTTTTTTTTTTTTTTGGTTCCTTAACGTGAATGGATGAGTGACAGAAGTATCAAAGCATTTTCCATTTCGTCATTTTAGTCTGATTTGTTTTTTTTTTTTTACTTTTGGTTATTTTTGCATTTTGTTTTTGTTTAAAGAATATTTTGTGGTTAGTTATTTTCACATTTTTACACATTATTAAATTGTATTCACTGGTTTATGGACTCACTGCAATTCTGATTCGCATGGTTGGCATCACTCGTATATGTGCTTGCTGCACATTGCATTGTTTTTATTTGGTCTGCTGTCTGGTTGTCTCTATGACTGCTTTTTTTCTTCCCATTGATAGAATGTTGCACTCAGATAAGACCAATTAATTTCAACTACTGTTTATTGGCATAATAGCAGGCAGGATTTTTTTTTTACAGGAGTAATCATTGTTTTCTTAGGATAAAGATATTTGAATTCACATTGAAATGTTAGCAAATATATTTAAAGTAAAAATTCTATTTTAGTTTTTTGCCTTTTTCCCAATTTTTGCCTATGGTCAATCAGTGCATAATTTGCTCTGGTCATCATTTGTCATTGGTAGTCTTGACATACTCACTGGCGCCATCTACATATGGTACACACATGACCATCAACAGACACTATTTTATTAAATATTATTTATCTGATGCAATTACAAATCAGTGATCATAACATTTTCGGCAACTTTTGTAAAGAAACATTTTACGCTTGACCGATATTATGTGTAATATGATCATGTCATCATGCTACCATGTGCAACAGTTATGTTAAACAAAGATTAATAATGAAATTACTATTTTTGTAATACCTACATGTAACATATGAATGCATGTTATGAATGCTTGTATTCAGTTGGTATGCATTTGGTGACCATATGGTGTCACTACAATTTGATGGTAGAAAATCCGTATCAATTTGATGATTCTAGTATGTGGTACTAAAAAACGGCTAGATCATATTGCTCCTATGTATGTATTTGTTCATGAAAGTATCCATATATAAATCGAGTATGTATGTCTGTTATTATACAGTTGATATGCATATGCTGACCATATGGTGTCACTACAATTTGTTGGTAGAAAATCGGTACCAATTTGATAATTCTAACATTTGGTACTAAAAACCGGCTAGATCATATTGTTCCTATGTATGTATGTGCTCATGAAAGTATGCTTACATACATAGATTATGTATGCATGTTATAATACAGTTGATATGCATATGGTGACCATATGGTACCACTACAATTTATTAGTTCTAAATTTATCCTATGATCTCTGTACTAAATTGTAATACTTTTCGTATATTAAAAAGTGCTCTTAGAGTGTTTTTTGTTGTTCGCAAACCTTAGATGGCATAAATTTAATCATTCATTATACCATTTATATCGTATGTAAATGAAGCTACCCGATACCTTGTCACACCATCTACTTGGATCCAAATCTTTCTATGATTTTAAGTTTAAATTATTTTCTTTAACTATATGCTGTTCCTAATTTGATTTGAGTTATTATGATCAACAAATTTATAAAAATTTTATTCCAAAATTGTATTTATTTCAACGTCAAATGTATTTCGGAAAATACAAAATTATTGAAAAATCATCTGAAAATCGACATATAAGCTGCTAGTTTCCCAGGAATCATCTGTAGAGCTGTAAGCCATATAACGGACCCACACTCAATTTTTGTCTTCATTATTTTCTTCAAACAAACTTATCCTCTATCTCTGCCGTTTAAGGAAACTCCCATACAAAATGACCGAAAAAATATTTAAAAATTGGTAAATATACGCAGAAATCGCTCTTAGAGAAGAATAATTTTGGGATAGATCCTCATATTTGGCTCTCCTCACCATTTCTTCTGAACATACGTACTCCCTATATCTGCCGCATAAGGGGACACCCATACAAAATAACCGAAAAAACACTTGAAAATTGGCAAATATCATCGCACTTATAGTAGAAAAATTTACAATCGACCCTTATATTTTGCTTCCTTCAACATTTCTTCTGAACACACCTAATCCATTTCTCCGCCGTTCAAGGGAACTCCCATACAACATGACCGAAAATACATTTGGAAATTGCCAAATATCCACAGAAATTGCTCTTAGAGTAGACAAATTTTGGGATCGATTCTTATATTTGGCTCTCCTCAACATTTCTCTGAACATACGTACTCCCTATCTCTGCCGTTTAAGGGGACTCCCATACAAAATGACTGCAAAAAATCTTGAAAATTTACAAACATCTCTATAGCTACCTAGGAATAGTCGCTAGAACAGTGAAATGTATGACTGACTCCCATTAATTTTTTCTCCTAAACATTCTCGAACATATCTACCCCCTAACACCATGCCTTAAAGGAACTTCCATACAAAATGATTGAAATATCCTCAAAAATCGCTCCTAGAGCAGTGAAAAATATAATTGACCCCTAAAAATTTTGCCTTTTCAACATTTTCTTCGGGCGTGCTTATTTCTATCTTCACCCCTTAAGGTCACTACCATTCAAAATTACTGAAATCGATTCTATCTCAATATGTTGGGCATGTAAATGAAGATGAACGATTTTTTCCCTTTATCATCACAACTCATTGTTATTCATTGTTTGCTTATCTTAATTGCAAGTTTTCATTTGCATCAGAACACATAGATAAGTACATATGTAAATGTAAATTTTTGTATATACCAACATACATACATATATTAGACTGGTTCTGATTAATATGGGAAAAAATTTATATTGCTCCATTTAGCATTTTGAGTGTAACTAAAGGTTTTTTTTTTTTTGATCTAAATAAAGACTATGTTAAAATTTATTAAATTTAGAGCTAGATTTAAATGTCAAAAAATTTTTGTATTAGTTTGCAATTATTTTTCGTACATATTGGTCAAGCCGAAAATTATTGTATAAATTTCTGGAAGTTTCATAAATTAAAAAAATGTTTTTATAGCATTTACACTTAAAATTGTTTAGTGTAACGCAGATAAAATACTATAAAAAAAGGCTCAACCAAGACTGTGCTAAATCTGATATTATTTTTTTTAGAACAAAACTTGTTTTAAATCATTTCAAAAATTTTAATCAATTAATTTTGTATACAAATGAAAAAATGTTCTATAAAAATCAAATATTTAATTTTTCATGTATTAAAAGTAGAACTTATAATAATTTTTTGAACCAATCTAATATACATATATATCATTTTTATTGCATAAATTTATATTGAA
This sequence comes from Megamerina dolium, assembly GCA_963854835.1. Classification (NCBI taxonomy): domain Eukaryota; kingdom Metazoa; phylum Arthropoda; class Insecta; order Diptera; family Megamerinidae; genus Megamerina; species Megamerina dolium. The sequence goes on from OY978525.1 coordinate 3,095,720, forward strand.
TCACACTATGTACATACCTTCATATATTTTATACGTGTTCATTTTAATTTTATGTAAAACATATTTTCTGCATCTGCCCCCAAAAATGCCTTTAGCGTAGTAAATTGATATGTACAGGCGTATGTGTATATATTATAAGTGTGTGTGTGTGTGTGTGTGTATGTACAACATATTTATAGAGAGATGCTTAAGTTAAAATTCATGATTCTCATCTCATATTTACAAAATATTTTGTTAAACATGTGCCATTTTACAAATATTATTATTATTATTGCAATGAGTATATTGGTAATATTCATAAAATAAAATTGCCCCCCAAAAGCATGAACCAAATACCAGCTACTTGCTATAGTACAATATATGTATGTAGTTACTTACTCAATGACCAGAAGGGATAATCATAAAGGCAGCAGCATCATAAAACTCTCTCAATTACCCATTTACACACACACACACACACACACACACACAAGCTCTATATGCATTTATATGACCAATATGTAGTGTTGGTCATACACATAATCATCAACATTCACAATGTCATTAGCATCACCATCATCATCATCATCATCATCATCATCATTATAGTCATCATTATCATATGAGTAGTTATTATCGTTCTGATGTATATTTGCCAAAGTGATTGTCTTTCATTGCCGGCTACCCCTAACGGCCTGTCAACAGGGCATAGTGAAGAACAAGTGGACACAGCTGTGTAAATTCAATGAAAGTGATGCCTAGAGGTGGGTGGGTATAACCCTATATCGATAAATACTCATCACCATATGAGCAAGCAAACATTAATGACATCAATTCAATGGGTGAACTGATGATGGGTGATATTGTGAGGTGTGGTTGACGGTTGGGGTGGTTATTTTTTTCCCACACCTACCTACTTAGATATAAATACTCGCACCAGCAACGGACATTAGGCAAAAGTGTCCAAACAATTTTGCATACATCTATGGCAAATGTGTATGTATGTTCAAGTGAATGTATTGTCGTCTGTTGTTGTCGTTGTCGGTTGGAAAATGGCTAACATCATGTTTTAGAAAATATGTGAATTGTCAACAGAAATTTTTCTGAGGCAAAGCAGAAGTGGGGGGAGGTCACATATACAGGAATGAGTAGTGGACAATCGGTAGCTTGGTAAATGGTTTAAAACACACACACACACACACAAACATTGAACAATGTTCGTTTGTATGTAGTTGAAGTTTTAGAGCAACAGCTGCTACCATTTAGTTTACGTACACCCAATGGATGATACGTACGTACTGATGCTGATGATGATGATGATGATGATGATGATGCTGATGTGGGCATTGTGGCTTTATGTACGAATATATACAATAGTTCTCAAATGTTAAAGAGAAAACCACTTTTTATCATTTTTCTATGTGGGTGGGATGTGGGTTCGATGTTCTTCTCTCTGGTCAATTGTTATACTTCTTGTCTATAATATTTGTTATTATTGTTGTTGTTGCTGTTGTTTACCGTATGCTCTGGCAAACTTTCAATTTATTACGAAAAATGTATACGTTTGGGTATTATTTACATATACATACATACACATACATATAATCGTATGTATGAACATACTATGATATTTTGTATGAGCAAAACCAATGTGACCAATTTTTGCTAAAAAAACAAATTTTTACTTGAATCGCTCATAAATTTATGTAACAATAGTTTTAGAGCAACAACAGCAAAATTAAGAATAGAAGTTGCATACAATTATACATAGACTTTCAAAATAAAAGTTGATGTTGTGTGTGTGGCAACATTAGGAGTGGTAATTTTTGTTCGAAAGAGGTAAAAAGTGGTTGTTTACAATTTGTTTGCACAAATGTTACATATTCATGGTAAAATAATGAAATAAAAAGCTGATTTTTCCAACAAAAAAGAAAACACATTTTGTTTACCACCAAACAGAAGAGAATTAAATGTTATTTCATATTTACTAAAAGTTCACTTGTCTTTGTTTATAGATGAGTGAATATTTTAAAATTGCATCAGATAAATTATAGAAAAATTGTTTAAAGTATTAATAAAACATTTTTGCATATACACAATACAATTAAATTAGATTAACAAATGCGATAATTGAGATATTATATATGAAGCCAATTTTTTATATGGCCACTAGGGGAGATTTCCATACAATTACGCTCTTTTTTTTGAAATTCATCAATTTATTCATAAAAATAATTATACGTATAGAATTTCATCTTGAAACATTCGTATTTACTTTCACAAAGTGAATAAATCTATTTTCGAAAATGTCCTTTTGTATGGGAGATAGGTCTAGTTTTTATTTGATTTCATTTGTTTTGCATTGTATTTGATATTTAAAAAAAAAAATAATATTTTCTGCTCAGTTTCATCATAATAGCACTATATTTACGCTCGCTATATCAGAAAATATATGTTCGAAAATATATTTTAGTATGAGAGATAGTTTTGATTTTCGAGCGATTGCGATCTTTTTCAAAATCTGTTCTTTTCTGCAAAAAATATGCCTATATACTAAATTTCAATCAGATAACTTTATATTTGTATGCATAAGATCCGAAAAACTATATTCGAAGCACACTTTTGTATGACAGGTAGATGTGAAATTTATCTGAAATTGCCTATTCGTAAATATTTTTGTTCTTTGATTAAAATAATTCTATCAACCAAATTTCAGCTAGATAACTTTATATTTACGTGCGCGAAGTAAGCAAATTCTATTTCGAAAGCATATTTTTGTATGGGAGGTAGATGTGAAATTTATCCGAAATTGCCTATTCTTGAACATTTTCGTTCCCTGTTAAAAATAATATTATTCACAAAATTTCAGCTAGATAACTTTATATTTACGTGTGCAAAACAAACAAATTTCTTTTGAAAATATGTTTTTCTATGGGAGGTAGATGTGAAATTTATCCGAAATCGCCTATTCTTCAACATTTTGGTTGCTTGTTAAAAATAATATTATGCACCGAATTTTAGCTAGATAACTTTATTTTTACGTTCGTAAAGTAAGGAAATTGTCTTTCGAAAATATAGTTTTGTATGGAAGGTAGATGTGATTTTTATCTGATTACGTTCAGTTTTGAAATTCTTCATTCATTGGAAAAAATAGTATTATCTACTGAATTTCAACTCGATACCTTCATATTTGCATGCACAAACTCAAAAAACCTATATTCGAAAGAATTTTTTTATATGAAAAGAAGATGAGATTTTCTTGCGATTACGATTTTCTGTCATTCATAAAGAGGAGTCTATGGTGAAAAGTTGAGTAGTGGCCAAAGTTCATTGAACTTCGAAGATGAGATGAGATGTTCATAAAAAGCTATGCCTACTTCATTGAGTATATTGTTACCAATACACGTTATTCAATCTTTGGCCATATCTTTTTACAGTTTTCTGCCAACATAATATAAATTTGCATTGTTTGATCAAGCTAATGGGAATTTTGTGATGTGTCAAGATACGATGTGATGTGCTGTGATACGATGATATGATGCCAACAACAATGCCAATGTGTGCCAACAACAATGATAATAAATTATGGCAATGATATTAATGAACCGATGATGATGATGATGATGATGATGACGATAATGATAATAAAATATCATAATCACAATAGTGATAATTACGGTGGTGATGGTGACAGAGTCAATATTTGCATTTCTTCACAATGGCATGGATATTTTCTTTAGCCCATCACTGGGTTCTGGGTTCAGTTTGCTTTTGCGATTATACTTCAACATATAATTGTGTATACAGCTGTGCAGCTGTGCACTGTGAACAGATATATGTATGTATGTTGTCTCAAGCAGTCATCCATAAGCATTCATTAGCATGCTCTTCTTGCTATGGCTTCTGTTATTACTCACAAGCTCTTTTGCTTGAAATGATGTATGTCATCTTTAACACTCTATCGCCTACATCCACCTAACTATATGATATTCTGTGCTCATCCTTCATTAGTTAAAAAATTTTATCATCATTCAATGTTTAAACATTATCATCATCATCATCATTATCAGAAAGCTGCCTATTCGAACATACATACTTATGTATGTATGTATGCATCAATGCGTGTATTATTCCCGTGAATTTATCTTGCTTTTGTGTTGTTTGCACAGTAGATTGTAGTTTCATGTATTGTCGAATGAAAGATCGAAGGAAGGCATGAACAAATGGACGAACCACTCGACCATACCACATGTTACACCACCACAAGACAATACAGTATGAGGTTGAGGAAAAATGAGAACAACAAATGGCATGCCTGCCGCAAATTCACACGAATACAAACACCCAAACATACGTACCTAAGGCCAATTTGGTTTTCGATATACATACACACACACACACACATAAATGTACACATTCATATAGGTAAGTATGTGTGGGAAAATTATGATGGATCATGTTCGTGCAGGTTGTCCATGTTGAACGCCATTCAACCAACATTACCCTCATGTTTCTATATAAATACATATAATTGTGTGGAAACGCCTCAGCTGGTTTAAGTTTCATATAAAATTGCTTTACAATCTTATTTGAAATGTGCATTGGTTACTTTGTGCGTGTGTCAGTCATTCTCCTCTCCAGATCAACATCTCATCCACCCAATTAGTATCCGCTTGTTCGTATCATCCGCTTGTCGGATACATCAACATTGTCACCATAGTTGTTTGTATCTACATAATTCTTGTTGTTCTTCTTCGCTTTTCTCATTTGTTTGTTGATTGTAATTTATCATTTGTTTTAAAATTTTAAATGCAAACATTTGTAATGACAAGAAACTCAAAGCCTGCAGTTTTTAATATTGCATTAAGAACTCTAATTATTCTAAAGAGAGAAATTTATTCTGAAAAACTACTCTAAATCCATGTGCTTAATGTTGCTGGTTCACTTTCTAGTTCGACCAAATATAATTGAATATATTTTAACTTTGTGCTTCATCATACGAGTCGATTAACCCACATCTGTCTATGTGTTCGCATGATAACTGCAGTAACTGCTGAGCAATTTGCTTGAAAATTCGTACATAAGATTATTTTCATCAACAAACGCATGCATTCGCAAATGAGCAGTGTCGACTGAAAACCACGCCAACCTCCCATACAAATGTATTTTTTGAAAATATAAATTTATACTTTGTGTGTTCATAAATGTGAAGTCATACAACCGAAACTCAGCTCACAAGATTACTGTCTACTCCAGAATGAAATACGCGCACACTGCTCTGAAAGTTCGGTTTTCTTCTTTCGAGTGGGTTGGCAACATTGGTTTTACCAATTGTTCGTTGCCATGTTAACGTCGTTTTTTTTATTATTATTATCAAGTTATATCTACAAGTGGACAGAACCGTGTGCGCGACTTTTTTTTATCTCCCCGTTCTCTCTCTCTCTCTCTCATAATAAAGCATTATACAATAGCTGAATAAAAACTAAAGTAAATTAAATTAAGACACATAAACAAACATTATATTAGTTGAATAATAAATTCAAATTGTTATACAATAAAACGAAAAACTTAGTGCGTTGTTGTGTAAATTACTTTATATGTGAAATCTACAACCAACACAACAATCACCACCTCACCAACACCTACATCGCTTTCCCGCCACATTTCTACAGACAAGGAGTTACCACCGTTGGAACGAGCTCACCTGGCACCCCATCTCTCACACAATCAATTACTTTTAACGCCAAACAGACATATTCGAAAATGGGCTGAATTGGATAAAAATTACGCCTACCTTCCATACAAACGTACATTCTGTCAAATAAGTACCCGGAAATTCTCATTTTTAATTTTCCCTCTGAATATTTCAAAAAAAAATTTTTCCCAGGTTGGCACAACTGTCAGCCACTATTCTGTGAATTTTTATTGCTATGTGTCATTTAGTTTGGTTACGGCGTCATTAGGAACGAGTCAAGCTTTTGTGTGCGTTGCGATTTCTTCTCGCCCCTCTTTGAACGATTTATACCAATCGTAAACTTGAGTTTTCGACATGGTTGAATCACCAAATGTTTTTTTTTTCAACATTTCGAACGTTTTGGCACAAGAAATATCGTTTGAAACACAAAATTTCACACAAACTCTTTGTTCGATATTTTTATCCGGGTACTTATTTGACAGAATGTATGCTTACATGGGTATATTTTCACATCTGTTGCACACAAAATATAGTGCAATCAAGTTGAAACTACGTATATTTGATTATATTTACTCATGTATGGCCAAGTTCAAAAATGGCTATCATCGGCTAAAAATTACTTCTACTTCCCATATAAATATATGGTTCCGTATCTATGTTTTCATATCTGATGCATGAAAATATAGAACTATCAAGTTGAAACTTCATGCATACGATTATATTAACTCGTGTATAGCTGAGTTCAAAAATGGGTATAATGGGGTAAAAATCACACCTACCTCCCATACAAAGGTACGTTTTCGAATGTATGTTTATAAACTTTGTGCCCAGAAACATGTATATAAAACATTAGAACTGTAGTTGAGTTCATACGATTACTTTTATTATCAATTATAGAAATGGACGTTATCGGGTGAACACCACGATATTATCATAGTGGTGGGAAATAGACAATTATTTTGTGTAATGTAAAAATCGATTTTTTCGAAAATTTAGCATTCAAGAAAATAACAAAAAAATCCATTTAAAATAGAATTTTATTTTGAAATTTCTACCTATGCAAATTGAACTCATCTTTCCATCCAGATACAGATGCAGATCATTTAAAATCTTTTCTCATGTCTCATTGGGTGGCCATTGAGCAATAAGAAGCCTAAAGAAACGTTTTTGTAGTCACAATTAACATAAGCAAAATCTCTAGGCACATGGCCATCGACTATATAATAATATAAATTCTAAGAGCCTAAAGAGAGCCTAAAGCATACATTTTCCAACTCTGTGCTTTTAAATGCTAAACATACAGTCTTGGACGACAAGATAGCATAGACTTTCACAATATTTCTGTAAAAAAGTGTTAATAGAATAATATCCATAATAATTCTATACTATGTAGTATGTAGTAGTATTCGTGATTTTGTATATTTGGTCCTATAGAATTGTCAAAAATTATACAATTTTTTAAAATTTGCTTTGCAATACTTTTGAGAAATAATTTTGTTGTCTTTTTGCTTCTATAACAGTTAAATCAGTATTGTATAAGCAAATATTTGCTATAGGGTTTAAGTGTTGCATACTTTCAAGCGCATTGTAAATTCAAATTTGTACATTTTGCTGCTGTGATTGCAAAATTTGTATGGTAATGACTGTCCATGTACAGGGTGATTTTTTAGCAACTCAATTGTTGGCAGCTCAGCTGTTTTCGTGTAACATGTTACTGTCAAACATGTTCAGTTTGGTCATAACTTAACCATGAATCACCCTGTATCAGAGCCTCTTACAAATGTTTGTAAGCCTCTAAATGTAAAATACCATTAATTCTGTCTATGTATGGATGTGTAATGCAATTGTAATCATGTATTTCAAAAGCAACTTGCAACAATTGTTGAAACATATGTTTGCACTCTCAAGAACAATACAATACAATACAATACAACGAACAACAGCAACAGCAACAACAAATATAACAAGAAAAACCACTGCACAATAACAAGCAACCAGTTGAGAAGCAATTTGTCCAAAATGTGTTGCTAATTTATTTGGCATGTTGCACAAATGTCCATACTACATACAATACATTCTGAATACATGCATGCACACACATACACATGCAGATTTGATTCAGAATATTACATGAACATACAAATATGTAGTATCAACTAACCAAAATAGCTTCTCCTTCTACAAAATGTATACTTTTTCACATTGTTGCATACAACTAATGCATTTATGATGTGATGACAGCTGTTGGTTTGTCCAGCGTGCTGGTTGGGCTGCTTAATTGATATACAGATTGTATATATGTAGGACTTTTATACACCACCCTCTCATCCATAATAACAACAACAACAACAACATCAAGAACAGTGGTCTTTGTGTAACTCTCGATGACACTGTGGTTGCATGAATAGAAGAATGATGAGTGGTGAAAAGCGGCATAGTGTACATATACACATGTTTATATTGAATCCCATGCAACACTGAATGCTAATAATAAGCACTGATCGTAAGAGTCGAAATAAAAGCGTTTCTACCATCATAAAATTGATTAAATCTCATTAAAACGCCGGCAGTAACAGTTTGCTAAAAATGCTTCTTAAAAGAGCTCTGCGACAGTTAAAGTTAAAGTGATGTCACAAGGGTTCTGCCGTTTGGAACCGGCTAATATAAGTAGTTGCCTTCTAATACTGCACAACAGTAATGGAAGAGAAGCTCTACCAATGAGCCCTTCGGGGCTTTAAGTGCCACATATTTATTTATTTTTTAGACAGAAATCGCTTCTAGAGTACTAAAATGTATGCTTGACTCCTATTACTTCTTCTGCGACAACATTTCACCCAAAACTCCTTGAGGGGGCTTCCCTAAAAAATTAATATTTTTATGAAATTCCCCTAGACAATTATCTTCAAATCACCTGAATATCGTCAAATATCCCCATAATTAGCCAAAAATCTTTCTGAGAGCACTAAAATGTATGATCGACCACTATTGATTCTTCTGCGACAACATTTCTCCCAAATATAGTTATCTTCTATCTCGACTCCTTGATGGGGCTTCCCTATAAAATTAATGATTTTATGAAATTCTCCTAGGAAATTATCTTAAAATCACCTGAAAATCATTAACCAGAAGTCTTTCCTACAGCACTAAAATGTCTGATCAACCACTATTACTGTTTCTGCGACAACGTTTCTCCCAAATATTCTTAACTTTTATATCGACTCTTCGAGGGAGCTACCCCATGAAATTAATATTTTTATAAAATTAGTGGTGATTGCCTTCACAGATAATTTTACCTAAATTTTACTATTTCCACATAACCTCACTTAAATTTGGTTTATCTTAAAATGCCACAAGGATCCTTTAATAATTTTAAATTTTTTAACATAAGCTATTTTTTCCTATATCTCTCTTTTCACGCACCCAATAGCAAACTCAAATTCATCATCCAGCAAAGATTCCACAGCGACAAGCAACAGCAACAGCAACAATTCCAGCACAAATTCCAATCCGAACGGATCTAGTTCACGTAGCTGTCGCACTCCCGATTCACCAGAGTCGGCACGTGCCATTGCGCCACGTTCACCGATGTCGCCGCAAATGCATCACTCCGGTTTGGCACCACCACCGCGACCAAATCGCAATGCAAGCGCTTCGCCAGTGATTAACGGTGCGACCACAACACCACCTCCACCGTTGCCGCAACAAACAACACAGCAAGCTGTTGCTGCGGCCGCTGCTGCAGCCGCACACGTCGAACAGGCAAGATTACTGGGAAAGATTCGAAAATTTTTAGGCTCCCTCGTTCAATTGGCACAAGAAGTGCATCCTGAAGTGAGCGATCGTGTACGTGCGCTCGTTCTGTCCCTTGGCAGTGGCGGCATCAGTATCGAAGAATTTCGAATAGCATTGCAAGAGGCCATCAGCTTGCCGTTGCGTCCGTATGTGGTTCCATTGCTGAAGAATCATATTGCATTGCTGCAGCGTGAGATTGTTGCACTTTCCAGAGCCACAAATCAGGTAATTTCATAGTCTCCAAATAAAAATCTTCAGAAATACGCATATTGCGCTTAGTAAATATTAGTAAATAATGTTTGAATCGATTCTTGCTCTCGCAGACCACACTCCAATATGTGACGAACAATGAGAACTCTGTGATGGAATTCACACCACACGGGCCATCATCGGAATATAATGATATTTTTATGCAATTGGAAACGGTTGCAGCACAGACGTCCACCTCAAATGGTGGCGTAACAAGTCTCGGTTATAAACGGCGTTCTTCGGACAACTTAATGGAACATCATAATGGAGTACAAGACTGGAACGATTACATGGCCGCATATCCGCCTGTAAAGCGCCCATTGCATGCGCACAGTACACAGTTGAGTGTTGCACAAAACGATGCGCGTGTAGCATTTGCCGGACAGCCAACACTTTTCGATTATTCCACAAGTGGAGTTGCTGTGGCACAATCGGAAGGCGGTTTCGGTAGCATGATGGAGAAGGTAAGTTCTGGGTGCTTTGAGATATGATTCTGAAAATAACCACTCCACTAAAACTAGGCAAGTCATCGAGATGAACGTGATATACGTGTAACATCAGCTTCCGAGGCACAACGTCACAGCGCACGTGGTGGTTTAACCACAGCTGGAGCTTCTGGTCCTGGTGGCGGTGGTGGTGGTGGAGTAGGTGGCCTCGGAGGTGAGGAAGAATGGAAGAATATACACACAATGTTGAATTGCATATCGGCTATGGTCGATAAAACCAAACGCGCCATTACGATATTACAACAACGGGGTGTGGAACCGCAACCGCCAAATTATGGTGAGATAACACCTGCCACCTTGGTAGAAATACGACGTCAAACCGAGGAGAAAGTGGGCGAATTTAAACGAAATGCCGAAGAGGCGGTGAATCAAGTAAGTATTTTCTTTTTAGAAAATCCGTGAAAAAGTGTGCGTTTTTAATTTGAAATTTTTGTTATCGAATAGGTCAAGCGTCAGGCGGTCATCGAGATACAACGTGCAGTAGTTGCGGCGGAGACACGTGCCGCCGAAGTAATGGCACAAGAGCGCCTCCGTATGGAGAAATTTTTCGTCGAAATGAGCCGTCATTCGGGCAGTGAACGTGAATTGGAGAACAAATCGCCATCAATTTCGGCGGCAGCAGCTGCAACAGGACAAAATGTAAGTACTAAAAGCTATACATATACAATATATTGATCGAGGAATATTGTTGGCTCTACATCATTGTAGGCTTGTTGGAATTGTGGACGCAAAGCAACCGAAACTTGTTCGGGCTGCAATTTGGCACGTTATTGTGGTGCATTCTGCCAACACAAGGACTGGGAACATCATCATCAGGTAAATTTAATTTGAAGATGCAAAAAGAATACGAAAAAAAAACCACACAATTTTAATTACCTTTAGATTTGTGGCACTACCCGTTCAACTGATCTCTCAACAAAACACGCATCCCAAATGATTCCCCTGACGGTGAACATGCGTGGCACCCTGGCGCGTTCACCGCCCACATCCTCCCAAGCACCCACATCGCAATCGTCACAGTCACAGCCATCAAACAGTGTTGCTGCACAGCCGAGCTCATTGGTGGCGAATGGTATCGGATCCAAATGACGCATTCGCATGATGAAACCGAAGAAGAAATACTTGTGCTAGTCAAATTATCTACTAAAACTTAATCATAATTAAAATACCGAAGAATATAAAGCTGAGGAAGAACGAGAACTCCCAAACAAAAAAAACGGGAGAGCGCAAAAAAGCGAGTCCAAAACTCACTAATAGAATATCATCATCACATAATTAAAATCAATTTAATTATATATTAAATATCTACATATATTAATAATTAAAAGCGTAAACTTAAAGCCAAATAAATGTGTTAACCTTCGATTCTTACATTTCCCCTCTTTCTCTATCGCTATCTCTTATTCTCTATCTCTTTCGCTCTTAAACACACATAATAAAATAAAAAAAAAATGCATGGGGATGAATGGTAAAGGAGCTCCCTACTTCAACCGGATATTTTTGAAAAAAAAAAAAATTTTTATCAGAACAGCTCGTTAATTGATATCATCTTTATGTTGAATTTTTCTTAAGAACACACACATCCATACATAGATTTATATATATCTACAATACTTATACGTATATTGCACACTTATGTATTTAGTGTTTATGTGAACTGTAGAGTACTCGCATGTAGAGTTGTATGTATGATTAATTTATTATTTATTATTTACACAAATTAATTAATTAATATGTATGTATGAATTTATGTTAATTTTAAATTAATTGAAAAACAAAGAAATAATCATAATACTTATGGAGAAAATATTAAAATAAATCAAATGTTCAAAATCATATTCGTTCGTTTCGTCTGTGGTGAAAAAGACTGCTGAACTATTGACGTAGGTATTACTACTCGTTTTCTGAAGACTCAATCAACTATCGAATTATATATTTTTTTACAGCTTGGCTATCTAAATTACAAAATCTATTTATACATTTAGAATTTATCACAATTATACTCTAAACAACTGTCAAATGCATTAACAATTCCAACATAGCCGATAGTGAAATGCAATTTACCACTAAGTGGTTCTGGTCTTTGCTTAATTATATGCAAATTCGATGCTGCGAGCATAATAAGGTAAAATTATAAAGGATGACTACTCCATTCATGGGTTCTATATTTGTTTTACTCTTCAAGTTATGAAAAACAACAACAATACTGTATAACGACATGATATAACAAAGGACATCAACGATGATGGCAACATCAACAAATAGTAACAACAGCAGCAGCAAAAGCAACATTGAGAATAACAGCATGTGCTGATGTCTGTTCTTCAGGCGATAACATACGATAAATGCACGTAAAACTTTTGTAGGTACTACGGACATATATATACATTGTTGTAACGAGACGTTGGCAGCAGGACGACAACGATAACGACAATGGCAACGACGACAACAAAACGAACAACAACGATGATGGCAGCCTTTGAATATTCAGTCAAGAGTTAGAAAACACCAATGAACATGCTCAAAATCATTCTCGGCGAGATGATAGAAAGCAAATGCACTTTGTGTGTCAGGTGAAGAGCACGATGGGTGGATTGAGCACAATACATAATGCTGCCGGCGTGTAACCACAAACGATTTTATGTGCAATGAGACAAACAAGTGGACGATTGGAAAATGGAAAGAATGCTGGGTGATTGCTTAATGCAGTAGGCAAGCACGTGTGCAAAGAAAAAGAGAATAGAAAATACAAAATTAAGTCGCTACAATTATATTGGCATATCTTCTAGTTTTTCTTTTTTTTATAAAACATACGATAGCATAACACATAACTTAAGAAAACAGAAACATATCATAATTATCTTACTACAAACACAATTGTCAATTAAACCAAAAGCTCAAGAGACAATGTAAAAAATAAATTAATGACAAAAATAATAAAAAAATTAAAATTAACAATATCAACAAATAAACTTAGTACAATTTAATTAATGCTAGGTTCTCGTTCAGGCGCTTTTTGTTCTCCAATCCATTTCATTGTACGAAATTCCTCACCATTTCGTATGATTAATCCAAATTGTACGCGACTATCATTGGCCTCCAGCAAGCGTAACGCTTCATTCCATGACCACAACAGCTGCGAACGATCAGTCATTGGAATAAGTTCATCCCTCAAATGGTGTACAATAATCTCACAGTTATTAGGCGCTATTTTTGCGCGATGCTTAAGCGCATCTATGATGTGACTTCTAAATTGTTGAACGTCGATACCACGCTGAATCCGTTTACACTTTATATAGTCAAATGTGAAGTAAATTGCTAAGCTTGTGACCACAACTACAGCAATCCATCCAACAATTTTGAAAAATCTTTCCAATTTATCATGCATCGAGACGGGACATGCAATGGGAAGCTCTGGATTTGCCAAAGCAAAATATATATCACGTTCTACACCGATGTGTGGCGGTTGATTATCCACCACAATAAGCTGCCATTGTGGATTGTGGTCAATCATATACGCCGCTTCCTGTAGAATATATCGGCCAATGGGATTGCGTTGCTTATAGAAAATTGGTAGTAAGTCATTCAGTCCCATTACGGGCGGTCGTGTACGATCCGCACAATAGCGATCCTTCAACAGTTGTGGCAGTTTCTTAATGAACTGTAAAACCGTCTGCAGTCGCTCCTCTCTAATGCAACCATGTCCTGGTGGGACCATGGCAGATTCTTCGGCAAGTTTGCTGCACAATGTGTACTCGACTCCACTCTCGTCGAAAACTTCAATGGGTTTCGATGGTTTTGTAATGTAACATATTCCCAAAATAATCAACACTAGCAAACACATGCATATTATGATTACGCTGTTTTTATCGATAAATTCGAGAAATCGTTTTCTTAACCACTGCGTTATCGAACTAATACGCTGCGTGTCTATTCTCGGTCTTTTCCCCGGACTAGGATATGTCTTCAGATGTACGGGTATAGGAAGCGTTCTATATGTAATATTACTGTTGTCTTTGCCATCTATGTCTTCATAATTATCACCTGTCAATATTGGCGGTGGCACAAGGATATTAGGTGAAGACGTTGGAGATCGAGGCGACCGAGCTGCATGCCGTGCCCTTAGCCTTCTCCGTGCTTCGGGATTATAGTCGTCCATATCATAAAAGTCCATATTGTAATCTCTCGTCGAAAAATATTTATCAGTCATTCTATTTGATTATTCACTTTTCTTTTTCCTATAGACAAATTCTTTTTATTTTTGTAATTTTCCTTTGGGCGGTATAAAGTAAATTATTCGCAAAACATTTTATTATTAAATATTTCCACTTTAAGTTCACACCACATAAAACAATACTTTATACGAAACATCAACTCTTTGGTATGTAAATATTACAGTTCAACCTAAATACAAACGCAATGCGCAATATTCTGTCAAAAATGCTTATTGGCATTCATACACCATATTTTGCGCACTTACGTCAGCTAATTTGTGTGCAATTAATGTTTGTTTTTGCTGTTATTTATGAAAATTCTAAAAAGGTATTAGCTATCTCTTCGTTTGATTATCGTGTGTTTCTATATTTATTTCTAGGCTTATAAACAACTAGTAGTATAGCAAGGTTGTATTTGTGGTGAAATATTGTGTTCAATAAGACAGCTAAATGCAGCGAACATAGTGAAAGTAATCAAAAAAGGAAAATGTGTATGAAATTTGAATCAAAACAGAATATTGATTTTTCACCAAAAATTCTGTTATAGAAAATCGTAATATCTCTTACATGTTTTCCACGTGCAAACGCGTGTTTTTTGAAATTTTGGTTCGTATATGTGAGAGAGAAGATAATGAAACGAAAGGCACAAATATTGTTTCTCGTATTGGTATCTGTTAGTTTTTCTCAGTATTTTTATTCGTTGCACACACAACATATTGATGGCCAAACATTGAAAACATTGAAAGTTATGAACTGACAACTTTTCCGAAATTTAGTCATATATATCAAAAAATTGAAAATTTAATGGCGCATATATTGTACTTATTAAAAACTTCTTAGCTGTGAGTTGTCAATGCTTGACCATCGATACAGTAAATAATTTCCAAAAAGCATTGTGTCTGTGTGGAAAAACGCGCGAAACAGCAAAAGGGGATGAAATGAGCTAAACATTAATTTTACCTCGATTTCGTCAGAAGCTCTAATATATTCACCTCAAGATTTCACCATAGTGTGAAATCATATGTTGCTTTGTCACGCTTTCATCTACTATATTAGTCATATCAATAATATTGTGATATTTTGATGGCGTAATAATACAAATATTGTTATTTTACCATTTAATTTACAGTTTTTATAATAACTTTTTGCGATAGTTTCTGTGTTATTAATGAATGTAAATTTTAACTTACTAAATTGGATAATTTTCTTTGTTCTGTGTGCAAATAGAAATGCAAATGTTAGCCAGTCCATTAAAGTGGAAGTACATTCTCCCTTGCTATGCATTTTCGTGTGAAATGATACGGTAACTCCATAGTACACGTTTTATGCTTTTGAAAAATCACCTTTTATTATTATTTTAAAAATCACATGAGATGAAGTTTAAATCTTTATATTGATGGTGATTGGCACCGTAATTGTAGTGGACTTGGAGTGCATTGCATTGCATTAACGACAACAATTTCGCATCGTAACTCCGCTGCTCGTCGTTATTTTTCTATATACCGTAAAATATATAGTTTAAAAAACTCAAACCATTCTAAACGTTTACTAAATCGTTAATAAAATTTTGACAAGTGGTCTAACAAAACGTAAACAACTTGAAGTTAGCTGCTGAGCTATTTACAACGTTATCGTATAAATATTTTTGCATACAAATGCCAGCTGTCGTTTTGAGCTTGAAAGTAGAAAAAGTTTATATACTTTTACGCGCGAGTTTCAAGTAAATAAATAGACACTAACGATTGGCTTGAGAGCCGTTTATTAATTGATTTCATTCGGATTTGTCTACTTCATTTAACTTAATGCTGGTAAGCTTTTTAATATATTTTGCTAAATTGACTTAAATTCGATTTAAACATTTTATTAATTTTGTTAGTTATTCATTACCTGCATACTAGCTAAAGTATACTTTATTTAAATTAATATCATGTTTCGCAACACGAGCAAATTAAAAAATGGACGACATTTTGATACGTTTTACGCTTTCGATTTAGGTTCGTTAATCGATACTTATAGATTTCATTCCATGAGATCGAGCCAAATGTAGGCATACGCCTACGCGTTAATTGGAGTTCCACTTTTATGTGAAAAATTTATAAGGCAACTGTAATGACTCATGGTCCAATTAGACCGTGGTAAGGACTACTGTGGTGAATTATTATATAATTAATAAATACTTTAAGTTATGATTATAATATAGGTATGAGAGTAATTGTAGGGTCAATATCACATAACTAGGAGGCTTATATGATTATTCGAAAATAATAATTGAACTATTAGTATTTAATGTGAAGGCGAAAACTTCCTTGATTAGAGGTTGTGCGTTGGACTTGGTGCCCACCACTTAAAAACTCTCTCTGAATGAAAAATTTTTTTATACCTCGGATAACGGCTAGCCTTTTTGTTGATCACTCCCGCAAACGAAATATGAACTTTGATTTACGGATATGCACCTGCAATGTTCGGTCTCTCTATAGGAAAGGTGCGTCTATCCAGCTGGTTGATGTCCTCGATAAATATAAAGCTGAAATCAGCGCTATTCAGGAAATGATCTGGACAGGGGACAGGGTTGATCTAAAAGCAGTGCTATTTATCACAGTTACCATGCGGAGAGGCGCAAACTAGGGTGTGGATTTGTTGTCAGTAAGAGACTGCGACATCTCGCACTTCACACCTGTGAACGAACGGCTATCTTCAATTCACATTAAGGCAATATTTTTTAATATCAGCCTAATATGTATCCACACTCTGAAGGATGAGAAGTACAATGCGCCCAAAGAAAGCTTCGTTTACCGCTCCGAAGAAGCTTATGACTGTGAACTGCTCATGTAGCAAAACTTAATACAATATAAATTTACGATTTTAAAAAATTTTATTTATTTCAAATATTCTCCTCCAAATTTGCTCAGTTTATATATACTTCTCACATACTAGTATCATACAAAATATACCCAGACTACTCTCACTGGCTTCAGGAACAAAATTACCAACAACAATAACAACAACACCGTCTATATAATAAAACAATTGTTCCATTTCAATCAACATCTGTTTGTGATTTCAAAGAAACTTTTGTTGACAATACAAACAAATGCCAAACAGAGATTCACAACCGCACCACCCCGAACCATTCGTACTGAACACCTACTACTAGATATAACCTATCACCAGCGCAGGCAACAGCACCAACACCACAAATGCACGTGACATATTGCGTTAAGTGTTGGCGCACCTCATACACCCACTGGCAAACATACATATCGTATGTATGTCTGTTTAACTTTGTAGGTATGTATACATATGTATTTATTCCTACGTATGAACTCACCACCCTAGTACGTTATGTTATGTTATCAGCAGCAGTAGTATAACAGCGGCAACGTTTATGTTTTGTGTTTCTTCTGAAGTTGACTGTGAGTGCATTTGAAGCTATAAAATGAAAATGCTGACATACACATATGATATGTATGTATTTATATGCTATATGTGTATTCATTTGTTGGAGAGACAAAAAAAAAAGGTCCAGCCGACCAACCAAACCAAACAAACCACCCACTCACCCATATTGGCGTTAAGAGGAGCACAAGGAGCACCTTCTAAGCTTTTGCCATTTTATGGGCGCTTTTGAGCACGCGTAACATCTGTCAATTACAGTCACAATACACTCTATACTATATCATCCATATTTCTATAGAAAAACGCGACGATGACGACCATTTCACCCACTTGGCATAATAAAATAACAACAACATCAATAGCACAAAATATGTATATGTAACACAAACAATTTCAGTGATTTTTTGCATTTGGCAGTTTGGCGTAAATAAGTATCGACCGTATAAATGAGAAACCAAGCAAAAGATATTTATACATACCCATATTCTTATATTTTATATACATAGATACGATCGCGCGAATGTGTCCACTACAATTTTAGGAGTTTTTATTACGAGACGTGCACACAATATGCCACAGTGACGGTGTTGAAAATTTCTTATAAGGTCGTTCAACGTATTGTCAAATGTGTCAAACTAATGAGAGCAATCTACATATATCGGAGAGAAGGTGTGGTGAGTTTAAATTGACTAAGGTCATTGGTCCATTTTTTTTTTGTTTTTCTCTTTTTTTGTGTGAAATACCGAGAACATTAAAAAATAAAATACACAAAATATCGTATTTTGTATTGGCAAAATTGATTTTTATTGTAAAATAAATTAACCACAAAAACAGACATACATCGGACAAATGTACTTAAATATGCTCATGTAATTGAGTTTCATTGTTATTATGATTATGTGTCATACCAGTAGAAAAAATATGATAATCCCTGAAAATGGGATAGATGAAAGTATGGACCATAATCTTAAATCGAATATTTTTATACATTCGTATATAAAAAGGAAATCTCCAAAACTCAAGGTGTAGAATTTTGCGATTCAACCAGTAGAACTCTTCAGGGTACTACAATTTTAAAACATTTTTTAGCAGGATGCGCTTTAAAGTACGGTTAGACTATGTAAATTTATTTCTACAGGGTGATTTTTTAATAGCCTTTGAATTTGATTTTAAAAAAACACATAAAATTTAGAGAAATGTATGAAATCTTTGAAGATGATTTCATGTAAATGTTGACCGCGGCTGTGCCTCAAATGGTTCATACGCTGGGTCCAATTTTGGCAATATCTCTCTAACATATCGGCTGGTATCTCACATCGATAATTCACGGTCATCAACAACACTGGTGGATACACCTACAATATATTCCTTTGTCCGCACTCTACGTAAGAGTGTTGGTGGTTTAATGTCCAATAATGTAAATTTAGTGCGAAATTTAGTCACAAGATTCCGCATAGCCTCAGAAGGCTCAGAAGGTCACCCAAACTGACCATAAAATGAATAATGGGAGCATGAATATTGATAATAAAATTCAATAATCTGCAAGCGTTGTTCGTTTGTAAGTCGATTCATGGTTAAATTATAGACCAAATTGAACATGTTTGACAATAACAGCTAAGCTGAAAAAACAGTGTTGCCACATAACATTTTTATTTTATTTTAGCACAATTTTTTTAATTTTGTCTGTGATATGAATAAACGTGTCACGGGGACAATGATATTCATCAGATTCTTGTTATTGCCTATTGGGCATATAAAAATTGACATACTATAATAATATGTATATTTATGAAAATGTTTGATTGCACGTGAGGACCTTTTTTTATACATACCTGATATATGCCATTCACACACAGTCACACAAACACACATTTGTGCTATATAGATGCAGGTATGTATATGTATTTATTCATGCATGTTTCTAAACATAAAAGCTCTTCAATGATTTTCACACCTTCTGCACCACCACAGATACAATACTAACCAACTAAAGGCAATTGATTGACAGAACTAATTTACGCTCGTCACACACAAACAACAAAATTTACACAATGAGCGTAAGTGAGTGCATGTGCGTTTGCTGGATATTCCTTTGAAAAGGCTAATCAAGTACGATATTTGCTGTAAATACCTATGTAGATACATAGATTGTAAGCATTTCGTTTGTTGCTTGATGTGACATTTTTGAATGGAATTATTGTGTTGTGCATATATATATACATATATGAATATATATTTATTATAATTGATGTTCAAATTGTTTTTGGGTTGAATGTTAATGACAGTTAAAAACTAATTTCAAGCTTATAAAACTATTTTTATTGTGTATAATATATACTATAAATTAATTGGTGGGTTAAATTAAAGAAAAATTAATGGAGGTTGATCATATATCGCACTGCTGTAGGAGCCATTCCTGGGCAACTCATATCGATTTTCAGATATTTCTATGTTAATGTTATATGGAAGTTCCCTCAAGGGGTTGAAATAGAGGGTTATCATATTTGGAGAAAATGTTTCAAAGAAAAAATTAATATGGGTCAGTCATAGATTTCAACGCTCTAAAGGCGATTCTTGGGGTAATTTTATGATTTCAAGTTATTTATTTTTTTTTTCGGTCAGTTTGTATGGAAGTGATGAAAATAGTACATAATTATGTCTGGAAAAATTGGTCATATTGCTTATCCATTGAGAAGCGATTACAGGATAGTTATAGGATTATTTTGAAGTTTCAGGCGATTTGAAAATCGAGAAATGGTTTCAAGAATCGTCGTTAGAGCGGTAAAATATATGACGAACAGTAATTTTTTCTTCTCAACATTTCCACCAAACTAACTTACTCCCTATATTCACTCCTTAAGCGGACCCCCATACAAAATGACCGATGAAACCTGAAAATCGTCTATAGCTGTCCTGGAAACGCTTCTTGCATGGTGAAATATATGACCCCCATCAATTACACCTCTTCAGCATTACCCTAAATCATTCTTGCCACTCCATTATCTACCCCTTAAGATGACTTTCATAGAATATGTGTGAAAAATCATTTGAAAATTGACAAAAAAAAAACCCTTAACATATAGACGAACTCGTAATCCCCACTAATAATGAATTTTTATTTACTCCCTAAATGTATACAATAGCATATTGTACTTATTCGAATGTTAATTCTAATTGTACATACGATCGAATGCAACACTGTGTGACGGGGTGTATTGCTTGATGACATATGTGAATGTAATATGCTTTTGCAATTATCAAATTTTACTCGAAATTTATATATAAATAATATTAATTTTCTTATTCAATATTTACTTGATACTCTTCAAATCGGACATAGATCATTAAATATTTCCATGTCGTGTGATTTAGCACAGACACAAACCACATTGGAGTGTCAACGTGAAGGTCGTTTGTTCATGTATATGGAAGTGTGCATGCCGAATCAATTTAGCGCAATAACGTCATATTCTGTTGTTCTCTTTGTTTTTGTTTTTGTGTTGCTCCAAAATTGAGGTTTCTTCTTCCATCGCTTACTTAGAATTATACAAATGGGTATTATGTTATGTTTCTATTGTTATTATTTACTTGGAATATTTCTATACTCTATTGTACATTCTATGTAGACACAAAAGCTATCAACTAGTAATGCAAACCGCTCAGCGAAAATGAGAACCTTTACTATGTCTATTAGGGAGCATGCTAAATGAAATATATTCACAGCTAGTCTCAGTCAGTTAGAAAGTAGACTGCTAACTCACTGTCAGTTGTGGGTTGCCAGTCAATAAGTTCGTTTGCCAGAGTGGCGATGCATTTGCGGTGCTTTATGACGTACTGTTAGTGTATGTCAAAGTAATAGATAAATTATTAATAATAAAATCCAAAACGAGAAAAGACAGCAAGTGCAAATAGAATATAATAAAAATTAAAACGAAAAATAAGAGTTAACGAAAAAATATATATGTATATATAATAAATTATAATAAAAAAAAACATCGTAAAAATTGTTCATCATAGACAGAATTGTGGCGCGGTGAGTTTAGAGTTGGTTGTGTATGTGTGCATTAGTTGTGCGCTACAATTGTTAAATTGACACATGACAATTAAATTACTGCGAAATATGATTTTAATAAATTTTCAATAATTTTTCAAAGCATTTTGTTATGTATCTTTGCCATATCATTGAGTGTATGCAAAGAAAAAAGTGTAAATGAACGAATTATAACACTCCTTAAAACAACAACAACAAATATAACAGCAATGTGCTTTACTAATCATCATTAGAGAAGAATTAAATGCCGTTTATCAGATTAATACCGTAATTGCCTATGGTGTGACAGCAAATGGATTGGGAAAAATGTATCGGACTCTTTTTTTATTCATATTTCTTTAATTAAAAGAAATTTTAATGAATCCAAATACTATCAGGCTGCTTTCTCTACCATTTAATCGCGCTGTAGAACTTCTGTGAGATTGATTGAAAATCACTTCAAGTAATAATGACATATTAAAAAGCTCGATACTTTTATCCTACAATAAATACATATGATATTGGTATGTAGTCGGTAGATAAAACAGCTGTAAGAAAATGAAAAAGCCATAAGAGATGATGTATTCAACTATTTGCATACAAATTTTCCAACAAATTGACTTTTGTTGTTCTTCTTTGCCTTTACTTCATCATAATGGTATTATTTAACTTTTTTCGATTATGTTCAACAAGTGCGCGTGTTGTTGCTGTTGTTGTACTTGATGATTACATACTTTTGTGATTATTATTGCTTACATATACACAAATATAAATTCACATTAGAAATGTTCAAATTTTTAGAATTACATTTTAGTACTATTTTACATTAGACGTGTCCAAAACAAAAAATGTGCAAAAAAAAAAAACATTTTAAAAATTTGTTGTTTTAATCTATTTCACCTCAATGCATATGCAAAATCCAAATTATATTGGTTCTCGTTGGCAATAGGAATGCATAGTAGGTATTGCATATTTGATAAACATTAAATAAAACATAATTCTGTTATAACGTGATTGGCTAATATAAACAAATCATTCCATTAGAGTCTGGTTAATGTAATGTGATATTTATCAATATTGTTCAGGGCAAATGTTGAAGTGGAAAAATGAGGAATGAGAGTCGGTCATACATTTCATCGCTCTAGGGGTGATTCCTAGTAGTAGCCCCTTAAGCAAGTTTAAAAGAAATGTCGAGAAGGAAAAATTAATGGGGATTGATCATAAAATTCGCCACTCTAGGTGTGATTCCTAGGCAGGTATTGTCGATTTTCGGTTGTTATTTAAGACTTTGTATGGCAGTTTTCTCAAGGAGTGAACATAGGGTGTAAATATGTTTGTAGAAAATGTTGGAAAGGAAACATGAATGGGAATCACTGCACTAGGAGTGATTCCTTGATAGATATTTGAGATTTTCTAGCATTTATCGATCATTTTATATAAGATTCTTCTTAAGGATTGTATGTAGGAGGTAAGTATATTTTGAGGAAATGTTGTATATTTTACAGCTCTGTGTGATTTCTCTTCAGTTGTGTGGTATTAAGCTCATTTTGTATGGGAGGCCCCTTGAGACGTAGACATGGGGGTATGAATGCTTGTAGGAAATGTTGAGGAGGAATAATTAATGATGATTAGTCATATATATATCACACCTGTAGGTCCTAGTCATGGACAGCTACTGTCAATTTTTAGTTGTTTTTACGTGGCGCTCTGTGGCGCCCCTACAAAACGGATGGTTTTCTTCAGTTGAAAAACTATACGGACTAGTTTCCAAAATAGAAATTCCTTTATGTTTTCTTGGGATGATATAATATTTGAAATGATTCAAATTTTATGCTTCTTGCCAGCTGCTCAGAATTTTTCTCCATACAATTTGACCCACCTTAATGTACATACCTTCCTAAGTTCTCCGTTGTCTCATGAACAACAAAACATTTGTATTTTTATTGTTCTACTATGAACTTATATTATTTGAAAAAAAAAACGGTTGGGTTGGTTGAACTATAGTTTGGGATTGAGATTACGTACATGGAGGTAGAGTGTACTAGTCAGCGTGATATAGTACTTCATCATATTTAGTGTTAATCTGAATATAATAATTTTCTAATTTAATATAATAATTTTATACTGTCATTATTTTTAATTTAGAACAAGGTTTAAATTTGTGGATAATTTAAAAAATGTAATTAAACTGAATTTCATTAAGCTCATAAAGTCAACTAATAAAATACTTTGTAAAAGCTGTACTAATTATTATTAAGATTAAAGTGTAAGCAGTGCGTCTATTACATGTTTACGTTAATAAAGAAAACAAAAACAATAACTATCAATATTAAAAGTGGAAGCTGTTAATATTAAGTTATGCTGGAATAAGGTGAAGAGACAATATTGATTGATGTTTATTAATATTTTATTAGCGATTAAGGTGCAAATATGTTGATATGTTCATCTATGCGACTATGTGAATCCAAAGATCTACAGGGTGATTTTTTAAGAACCTTCGATTTTTGATTTAAAAACAAAGCACATAAAATTTAGAGTAATGTATGAAATTTTAATTTGAGTCGATAGAACGATCTATATAATTCAATGATTAAAGATGATTTCATGTAAATATTAACGGCAACTGCGCCTCAAATGTTTCGTACGCTGGGTCCAATTTTGGCATACTCTCTCCAACATATCGGCCGTTATCTCACG
Organism: Megamerina dolium; assembly: GCA_963854835.1. Lineage (NCBI taxonomy): Eukaryota > Metazoa > Arthropoda > Insecta > Diptera > Megamerinidae > Megamerina > Megamerina dolium. Next base: position 3,120,278 of record OY978525.1, read on the forward strand.
AATAAATTCTTCAATGTTGGCTTCCACTGCGTCAACCGGTGCGGGCTTGTCGCTATAGACATGAGCCTTAACATAGTCCCACAAAAAATAGTCTAAAGGCGTTAAATCGAACGATCTAGGCGGCTAATCGACCGGCCCCCAACGTGAAATAAACTGTTCACCGAATTTGCCTTTTAATTGGACCATTGTTTCGCATGCTGTGTGGCATGTGGCACCGTCTTGTTGAACCCACATGTCAGCTAAGTTCAGCTCTTCCATTTTGGGCAAAAAAAAAGTTTGTAACCATCGCACCGTAGTAACATTCCTGCCTTCGTCGTCTTTGAAAAAGTACGGTCCAATAGTGCCACCGGCCCATAATCCACACCAAACAGTGTATTTTTCGGGATGCATTGACAGTTCTTGCAATGCTTCTGGCTACTCTTCACACCAAATATGGCAGTTTTGATTATTCACGTATCCATTTAACCAGAATTGAGCTTCGTCGCTGAATGGAAGAAGTGCACGATGCACTTTCTTAATAGAGCATGAATTTTGATAATAATATTCAATAATCTGCAAGCATTGTTCGTTTGTAAGTCGATTCATGATTAAATTATAGACCATACTGAACATGTTTGACAGTGACATTTTACACGAAAACAGCTGAGCTGCCAAAAACAGTATTGTCAAATAGAAAGTTGCCAAAAAATCACCCTATAATTACAATTCCTTATGGTAGGTGTTTTTACGCTCATGTGCTATATTGTACTCATAAAATATGTAGAAAAACAAAAACAAATGAATGCATGTGATATAAATTATTGTTTAAATTTATTAAAGCATTGTGGAATTCTGACTACTACCATTGAGTGAAAAATTGACATTAATCAAACGGTTGATATCAACAGTCAGCTGATATTAAATGATACGGTTTTCATCGATTCTTTTCATATAAACACCGAAAAACGTTATATTCTTCAATTTTGAACAGAACTAATGTCAATTGACATTGTTTTTAATTTTTGTTTTCTTTCTATTCTGCTTCTTAAATTGCTTCACTTTGAACTGATTCAATAATGAGCCAAAATATAAAGCTTCATTTTCGTTAAATACATACAAATACATACCAACTCGTTATATTGTACCATATACTCGTACTTGGTATGTATGGTATGTATGTATGTATTGAAATTATTGTTCTCGCTGCCGATTTTATTGTAAATAGAAAACAAAGTAATAATAGAATAATAACAACAAACAAATATGTCGCACGCTGAGTAGGCGGTTTAGCATTGTTTTTTTTTTTTTTTTTTTTTTTTTTTTTTTTTTTGAAATGCATATTGCATACGTAATTCATTAGCGGCATATAATCAACAAGGTTTATTCAAATCGCCACTACATTTAGAAATAGCGTGTGTGTGTGTGTGTGTGCGTGTATTTCATATACTTATACTTGTAGTATGTCAGTATGGTAATATATGCTATCATTCTTATTTATCTGTGTATATAAATTTATAAAGGGTACCTACACGCTATCTATTTAAATACAAATCACTTCAATGAATAATTTTGCACAGCATAATAGGTATGTATTTTCGTAATTTCAAATTTTGCGTGTGCTTCCTGTACGACGAGAATTAGTATATTTTAGCTGCAATCAAATATTATGCAAGCGATTATTTGATTAAATGATTAGTGTCAAAAAGTGAACTTTTAAATTATTTCTATACTATTTATACATATGGTATAAATACATATATTCGAAGAATTCAAATGAATAATGGATACATCATATTTGATGCAATCGTTTCGAATAATCGCAATTGAACTTTGAGTTGCTTAGAATATATTGTACATGAGCTATGTATATGCAATTTTTACTATGTTTATTATCTAGGCTTTAGCAGAAGGAAATACAATACAATATTAGCCTCAGTTTGCTTTGAATCGTTTAGTCTAATATTTTCATATTTTTTAGTTCTCCGTTCTCCTCAACAATACGATTTCTTAAGTGCTTTAAAATGCATCACTGAAATGTTCGATTGAAATTTATTCATTCTTGTCAATCTTTTGAGAACTTTGGAAGTTCTGTTCTGTTCTATTAATAAAAGGAGAAAATATCATATGTCAAATGTATTACTTTTGCAAAAATTTTATTTGCAGTGATTCTGATATTGATAAGGTTGGAAAATTGCCTTCTTCATAGACTTAAGATTTAGTTAAAAGTTTTGTTTTCGGTTAATTTCAACAAAAAAAAGTAAAGTAAGTACGAAAAGTAATAGCCCTGGCAGCGTTAATCCGGATTAACGATTTAATTCGAATTAACTGCAGCTGATCCGCATTAACTCAACGAGTTAATTCTTAAAAAATTAAAGACGATTAGGGCAATTTACGATGGCAACACTGCTAAAAAATTTCTATTGGGAATTTCTCTCGATCCAACTTACAATACAATAGGTGTGTTCGCTTATAAAAAACCTTCAACAATTGTTAACAGTTTTCAACATGAAAATCGTTGGCGAACAAATAAATCCAGCTGTCAATTACGAACTGTGAATGTCAATTTACAAGTTTCTGATAGTTTTCAGTTCACGTACTTTTTGTAGATTTTCTCATATCGAGAGTGACAGATGACAAAAATTGATAGTGATAGTAATGTAAGTGAGCAGACCTAATAAAATAGCAATCAGCTGTTTAGTTAATCCGCAATACTGCCCTCTGTCAGGTTAGTATTTTATTCGGATTAAATGCGTCGTAATCCGGATTAACGCTGCCGACTGTCTAGGCTATAACATTTATTTCATATTAAATAGCAATTTTATTAGAATTTTATTTGAATTTATATTTGAAGCTATAGGTCTACATATATGTAGATACGATAAAGTTGCAGTCTTTGGTGACTTTTGGTATTTATTGAAAAAAAGCTTTGTCATCGAAAATGTTATCAATCGAATAAGAAAGCGGTCATTCTTAATCGTTTGTATATTTGTGACTTAATGGAAAAACTTTTCAATAAATATGTACAATCAGAAAAAATAAAAACTGATTAGTTTTATTTACAAATGAATTTCCAAATGAATTTACTACATTCATAAATCAAATATGCTCAATTGAGCCACCCACCTTCTATGATTACATAGCGTACATGTATTTAATGGAAATTTCCAAAATACGTAAAATGAATACAAACAATCTTTGATTATTACATTTTTCAAATATTTGTTAAAATATTTATTATTTTACCCAGCACTCAAGAAGAAAGATTATAGATATTCATTTTGATCAGATGTTTGTCCACACTTGAAGGTCTTGAATTTTTTTTTCATCAGCGTCGCCTTTATAAACGATTTAAAGTTGCTTTTGCTTTTGTCCAAATGTTGATCATCGAGATGACTTACACAATAATTAAAATATATCAACAAAATTCAACATGAACTGCCAATAGTCTAGGGGCATAAATTATATTGAAAATACTTTTGATGGGTCAACTGCAAAGTATTGTGCGTCGCAAGCCACTACGTTTTCCCATCATCCATACGTATTCTGCGTCGGAAGTAGTCGACATGTTTTGAGGCCATTCATGAATCGACTCAATTTTTGGTTACTTCGTAAGAATCGAAGAGCTGTGTTTCAAGGGCGTGTGTCATCAATCGGAACAAGTGGTAACCGGAAGGAGCAATTTCTGAGCTACACGGCTGTTTGGGGTAGGACTTCCCATTTGAGCGATTCTAAGTACATTTTAACGGGCGCTGCAACATATGGCCGAGCATTATCATATTACAAAATAACTTTGTCGTGTCTATTTGCGTAAATTTCGGATTATCGTAATGGACTCACTTTTCATCGAAAGTCGCTATTCGATACGAAAACCCCTTTTCTTTTTTGCCGTTCGATGTCTCTTGGCTTCAGTTCATATGGCACCCAATTTCCTACCTTTCGGATCATTCCCATTGCATTTCAACGATGGCAAACGATGCTTGGTTGAGTGACTCCAATTATTTGTGCGCCTTCATCTTACGTTTGTGATGGATCTTCATCGAGCCTTGCCTCTAATTCTTCATCATCATACTTTGGTGGTGCTAAATTGCCGTTATTCGTCTTCCAAATCAAAATTGCCACTTTTAAATCGTGCAAACCCCTTTCTGAGACGTTCGCTCAGCTTAAGTATGGTCACCAAAAAAGCGACCACTAAAATACGATGACTTTCGACAGTCTTTTTCTTTATATTGAAGTAATAAAGTAAAACTCCTCGCAAAAACACATTATTCGGTAAAAAAAAGGTTGTCAATTTCGGAGCACACAGAAGCTATGATATGTTATTTACACTTCAGCGAAATGACAGATACTGAAAGCGAAAGCCTCATGATGCATGATGACACTTCAAAATGAAGGGTATTGCCAGATGGAACAAAGGAATAATAAACTAGTAGCGACATTTGTTATCAAATCCGCACGAACTTCCAAGAAATGATTGTGGCACGTTGACTATTTAACGTAGTTCTCATACAAAATTAGCCCTTTGTAAATGAGTACATATTTTAGCGTTACAAAATTTATGAAATAATATGCGTCCATATTTTCATCTGATGATTACACCTTAAAATTCGTTTACTGCACAAAATCTGCGGCCACTTTTATATGGGCATCTTTCAGACACACTTAATAGGCCGGCCTAGGCCGACTGTAAGGTAATTCCATATTGAAATGTCATCGAACCAGTCACACCTACATATCTACATATAAGTATACGAGTGCCTATATACAATATAAATGGAAACGACTCTCGTTTTCCGTCCCCATCATATTGTTTATTCATCTTATTTCTTCGTCATCTAAAGCAATAACCTCAAATTAGCTTATCAATAGATTCTGATACAATAAATTCGACTTTTGATTTCGTTTTTTTTTTTTCTCTATGTTTATGATTATTAGTGTTATCACAAATCCATAGACACACACACACACACACACACACACACTTATTCATACAATCATATACCCTGTAGGCTGGCACCAATTAGCCTAAGATTTGTAGGTAATTTAACTAAGAACTACTAAGTTTGAATATCTAATATTTAGTTAGTAGAGATTGTGCTACTCCTACAAGGCACATATGCATACGCAAATGTATGAAACAGTAGGCCTTATCAATTGGATGCGTGCCAATGCTCTTATTCACTGTCAGCTGCGGTTTATGTAAGTTCTCAATTTCATAATGCGGCGTCATGTCATCATTCTCATAGTACAACACGCAAATACGTACATATGCACCTATGTATATTATTGAACAATATGCTCGAATACAGTATGCACCTATATGGAATCTGGCATATCGTGCAATTGTCATTTTCGAATACAATCAGGAAAAACTTCTACAAATATTTGTATATACTTATAATATGTTATATAAATAAATCATTATTATTTGTTTATCTGTGTTTCGATTACACTCAATTAATTGTAATACACATGCATATGCAATGCAGTCTGTCTAAATATCATTTACTGGAATTTTTATTTTCATTTTTTTTTTCCAACAAGATTGTATATTGTTTATTCTCTTTCTTGATTTCTGTTGGTTTTTATTATTGAACTTTGTGCTTTTCATGTTCCACATTAAATATCTTAATTACATATAAATATGCCATGTCATTGGGGTGAGACCATTATTTTGGCAATCATAGAATTTTTCATCGAAAATCGAGCATACCAATATTGTAGTAAATTCTTGAAATTAACTTTATTGGTTATTACTTGTCACCCGATCGACAAACATGACACGCATTTTACATGAAATGTTTAAAGTCCAGTCTGCTTTTATTATGAATTATATATTGCTTAAGCATGCTTCGATTCTTATCAGTTATTGTTATTGCAAATTCAAATTGAAAACAAAAGGTTTATTGTCCACTTTTCTTATCGTATATTGGAATGGAATGTGAATAGAATAAACTATCGTTTGGTTGCCAGCCTGCTCGTTTTTCTCGGACCATACATTGTTGCTCCACAGACGGGCCAGAGTCGAGAAAAAAAGATGTTATGCATATGCTGAGCCCTCAGCATAACCTTTACTAATTTTTTTTTTTGGCACAAATTTGGAAAATATTTGTAAAATAAAAACTAGGCAACTTTTTATGAGCTCTAATATAAGTTGTAGTGGCAACTATAGTAATTATATAAGGTGTAGTAAAAAGAAATGCATTAAATTTCATAATGCCACTCTCTTAGAAACCCTAGTCCCTATTGGCAAAAAACTGGGACAGTCCATTTTCATAAGCTTCTCTTGAGGCGAATTTTTCACCAGCAAAATCATTCGCCATAGACAGGAGCAGGTAATAATCACTTGGTGCCAGGTCCGGACTGTAAGGTGAATGCATAACAACTTCCCAACCAAGCTCCCGGAACTTCTGGCAAGTCACTATCGATGTGTGTGGCCTGGCGTTGTCCTGAGGGAACACAATTCCTCTCATATTGGCCAAAGCCGGCCGCTTCTGGGCAATTGCTTCCTTCAGACTGTCCAATTATTGGCAGTACAGGTCCGAATTAAGAATTTGGCCGTAGGGGAGCAGCTCATAGTAGATGATTGCCTGCCAATCCCACCAAACACTTAGCAAAACCTTTCTGACCGTCAATCCTGGCTTGGCCACCGTTTGCACCGGCTCAACGCGATTCGATCACGACCGTTTTCGCTTCACGTTGTCGTAAGTGACCCAATTTTCAGAAATGGATAGATTTTGTTGCACTTCAGCAGCGATTCGCAGATGGAAATTTGGTCCATTAGGTTTTTTTTTGCGTTAACTCGTGTGTCACCCATACATCGGGCTTCTTTTTGTATCCAGCCTTATTTAAATGGTTCCAAACGGTTTCTTGTGCAATGTTTAGTTCGTGGGCAAGAGAAACAGTTCTTACGTGATGGTCAGACTCGACGATTTCCATTATTTTATCGATATTTTCTACAATTGGTCTTCCAGAGCGTGGTGCATCTTTGACATCTAAATTACCGGAACGAAATCGACGAAAACAAAATTGCATATGATTGGCTGTTACAGTATCAGGACCATAAACACTATTTATATTTTCAGCCGTCTGGCTTTCGTTTTCGCCTTTATCGAAGAAAAACTGCAAAATATGGCTTATTTTCTCTTTACTGCTGTCCATCTTTGACGCGTGCTCAAACAATACTGAGTCCAAGCAATCACAAAACTGCCTGAAAAGTTTATTTAGTACGAAATCCTATCTTTCTAACGCCATCTAGCGTAACCCGATCGCACTTATACAACGAAAGATACAGATTACTAAAGCCATTTATTGGAAAAAATAATGGATTTTTTTTTACTACATCAGAATTAAAAAATCAATTTTTTAGATGTGTCAAGAATTCAAAAATATTTTATTAAATTTTATTTCGATAGAATAACTATAAGAGGATCAATCTGTTTGACAAGCGAAAATTAAAAATGGATATACAAATTGATTTGAATATGAAACAAAAGAATGGCACACGACTCTTTATCACCATATTTGGTTGTCTGGCATTTCTACTGGTGAAACTGAATACCATGGCCATTATTGCGCTGACCACTATGCTGATATTGATGTTCAAAAATTTAGAATTAGTCTATGCCATTGTGAAAACAGCGGGACGTGATATGATGTAAGTGATGATTTGAAGATTGACAATTTAAAATTTCCTTCATTTTAGTTAATCAATATTTTCTGTTCTCAGTTCTGGTTATCGATTTGTTATACTAAACCTTTACATCATGTATGTGGATTACAAAGGTTGGACAATAGCGCGCCTTTTTCAAGAACGCGTACGAAAACATCCTATGAAAATGTGCTTTCTAATGGACGATCGTAAGCTCACCTTTCAAGATGTCGAAGATTTGACAAATCGTATCGGCACCTATTTCAAATCAAAAGGTTTCAAAAGTGGCGATTGTATAGCATTATTAATGGAGACACGTCCCGAATATGTTTGCCTGTGGCTGGGTCTATCGAAAATTGGTGTTGTCACAGCGTTGATAAATTCACATTTACGTCGTGAGACGTTAACACATTCGATTAAAGTGGCTAAAGCACAAGCAGTTATAGTGGGCACTGAGTTGGTTGAAGCCCTAAAATATGTTCTCTCCGATGAGGAATTACAATTGTTACCGATATATCAGTATAGTGATGAACAGCAACGTGCTGATGGAAATTTTGCCATATTGAAAAATGCCATTGATCTCAGAGAGGAGTTGAACGATATAAAACCCATAGATTTAAGTGCCGATATTGCGGCATGTACAACTAGAGATAAGCTCTTATATGTTTATACCTCTGGCACAACTGGCTTGCCTAAAGCAGCGGTTATTACAAATTCACGGTAAGTATTTTAAGGTGATGATGGGGGGTACTGTGGGTACCTTACTTAAAAATCGTCGGTTTGAGTTGCTAATCAACGAATGAACGAAAATAATGTTCAAAGTGCAACCCTTAATTGAAAGTTTATCTTGAGAGCCTCACGGCTCCATTTAACGTGGAGGACTGGGTCTTATTATCATTATAACTTTGGCATATAATGACCGATTTGCAAAAATAATGGATTGGTTGCTCGAAATCCCAGTCATCAAGTGGACTTAGGAAATTAGATTTGTATCACCCTATCTTTCATTTCTGTGTCATAAAAGCAAAGATCTTATACAGTTTTGAGCCTTTCGCCCTTAAAATATTTTAGCAAATTGATGAACAACAATTCTACTGAAGTTTGAAATTAGAATCTTACGCCGAGGCTTAGGCATATTCCGTCAAAATTATCCGTATAACGAATCAAAACCCAAATGCTGTGGGCCGTAAATCGAAAAAGTGTTTAAATTAAAAATGGCGTTGTAGCGAAATGACGCATAAAAAGTGGCCATTATTAGTGCATTTGAAAATTCACCGTCAAATGTCAAAGTTATGTTATAAAAATACCATTTTAGATGCTTTCATGGGGTTCGAACAAAAATTTTAATGGAGCCGAGCGCCTTCCAAGTTAAACTTTCAGTTAAAAGATGCACATTTCAAACTGTTTTCATCGACCCAATCGAAAATAGTTCAGTCTATAGCAATAACATTGATAATTCGACTTGTAGGTACTTGTTTATGGCGTCCGGAGGCTACCATATGCTCTCCTTGCAAACCGATGATATAATATATACACCGTTGCCACTTTACCATACCGCTGGAGGAATTTTGGGTGTTGGGAACACTCTAATTCACGGCTGCACCACGGCATTGCGTAAAAAATTTTCCGCATCGAATTTCTGGAAGGACTGTGTCAAATATGATTGTACTGTGGCACAATATATTGGAGAATTGTGTCGTTATTTGCTGTCAACACCACCAAAACCGGAAGATACACAACATCAATTACGTATGATGTATGGCAATGGATTGCGTCCGCAAATCTGGTCACAATTTGCATCGCGTTTCAATATACCACATATAGGAGAAGTCTATGGCTCAACGGAGGGTAATTCGAATTTGGGTATGTACGGCGATTTCGAGTGGTGTGTAAATAATTTCGAATTTCAAAATTCCTCCCATTTTCAATTTCAGCTAATGTAACAAATCAAGTGGGAGCAATTGGTTTTCTGCCCATAACCATACGTAATTTATTCCCTGTGCAAATCATAAGATGCGATGAAGAATCTGGTGAGCCGTTACGTGGTGCCGATGGTTACTGCATACGCTGTAGAGCTGGAGAGACGGGCCTTCTTGTGGGTCGCATTAATTCGAAACGTGCTGCCACCGCTTTTCATGGCTATGCCGATAAGGAAGCGACCAATAAGAAATTACTCAAGGATGTCTTTACAAAGGGCGATCTTTATTTTAATTCTGGCGATATGGTAATCATTGATTTGCTGGGCTATTGTTATTTCAAGGATCGTACTGGTGACACTTTTCGTTGGCGCGGTGAAAATGTTTCGACCTTAGAGGTGGAGGCGATTATTACAAATGTAATCGGTCTGCAGGATTGTGTAGTCTATGGCGTTGATGTAAGTGTTGTCTTAGATCCATTATTCTTAAATACATACAATATATGTTTCTATGATAATAATCCATTATTTTTCTCCCTAAATACATAAATAGATTCCTCATGTTGAGGGCAAAGCCGGTATGGCTGCTATTGTTGATCCTGATCGTAAGGTGGACTTGCAGCATTTATCAATTGGTATACGTGGCAGTTTACCAGTCTATGCACAACCGCTTTTCATAAGACTAATGGATGATATTCCACGTACGGCAACATTCAAATTTAAGAAGCGTGATCTTATGCTCGATGCATTCGATTTGCGTAAAATCAAAGACCCCATCTATTATTTGAACAAAGACGGTATTTATAGACCGCTCACACAGGAACAATATGATAATTTATTACAGGGCAAGGCTGGTCTATAATTAGGAGAGGAATTAGATATATTTACTGCATGTGAAAATGTGTTGCAAATGTGAGTGGTCGTCGTATTTGAGAATAATTTACACACAAAATAGCATTAAGTTCAACAAAATGTAAATGATAAGCCAAAAAATATTTTAAAAAAATTGACAAAAAAAAAAAAGAATAACTCAAATACATTTCCAAAGTTAACTTCAGGTTCTAATCCAATGAATATATGCAGTAAATAATTATACAATTTTTTTTTTTTGAATCCATTGGATGCTAAGTGATTGTTTCCCACTTTTTTTTTTTTAAATTAGTTTGTAGTAAAAATAATAAAACATTTTTGTGTTGCTAATTGTTTTTGTATTTTTGTAAGACAAATGTATAACGAAATTGATAATAAATTAATATATTTTAGAAAATAGTTTTTTTTTTTTGGTTGGTGAAAAGTGCTCGTTTTAGAATCTTGTTTGTCCCATATACATTTGGGTATATATAATACATTGTTATCTCTCTCAAATTTAAATAAATCTTTATCTCATTATTATCAAAAGCATCCTAGCGAGAAGTAATACACAAAATATAAGAATAAAGCGCTTTTATCAGAGACTTCTTTGAGATAATCGTTGAATATAACTAGTGCAAAAAATAACCACTAAGTGCAAGGAAAAAGAAAAAACATGAATAACTGAAATAAATCAGATATGTATGTAATTGTATGTAATATCTATAAAAATCTCCCACCATACAACAACAATACCTACTAAATTCTGCTAGTTTGTCGGTTTTCTGATGGCATACGTATAGCATACTTATTGGCGCAGGACTTAACCGTTAATGGATTCAATACATTTTTCTTTAAAACCAATAATAACATTGTATAAGTATCTATACATACATGTATACATAAACATAGCAAGTATTGAAAAAGCATTTTGCTAAAGAAGAAATATTGAAAATGTTAAAATCCCTACGAAGATTAAGTTTTATTCATTGCCATACCTTACACACACACACACACACACACACACAGACACAGCATATACACTGTTTACCGAAACAGGCATATGTACCAGTATGGATAGGGTGTCTTTTTCTCAAGGGTAATATATCGAAATTTGAGTTTATGTCATCGAGACTCAACTCAGAGGTCTCAAATGATTTTATAGTCGATGTAATGGCCCACAAAAGGTCTAAGTCTAAGAAGGAGTTATCTTTAAATTGACAGACGAAACTTCCAGTGGAAAGACCAAGTACTGGAGAACTTGTCAGCGCTTGGAATTTCTAACAGTCGCTAGATTCGGCCTAAATCGATTTTCGACGACGAACAATCATTCTGTTTGTACGATAACGTCCGTAATTATAAAACGATTGAGTTAAAATTGATTGATATTTAAGAGTATTTGCACTACCGAACGAAATGGTTCGCAAATCGGCAAAATGGGATGAGAAGCACGCCCAGCTCTCATACAAAAGTACGCTCTTCAGTGTGTGTTTGCACATTTTTCGTGGAAAAAAGTTGACTAGTCATGCGAAAATACTGTACACACTATTACTTTTACAAAGTTATAGACATATTCAAGAATTGGCGGAATTGGATAAAATCCACGCCTACCTTCCATACAACATTAAGCTCTCTTATGAAGGTTTTGACACTTTACGCACGAAAATACAAAGCTATCAAGCTGAAATTTGCTATACTCGTCGCGTATGATTATTTTTATAATAATAAACATTCTTCAATATTTCCCATTACAATACTGCAAAAAACACCCTTCGTTAGTATATTGATGTATACGTGTAAGTTGTATATAACAATATAATAGAAGAAAATCGCCAATGATGCAACATTATCGCCATTTCGAGTTGCCACAAACAGCTGAGCGCATTCCCAAACGGCAAAAACAACAACAACAACAACAACAACAACGGGAACAGCGTATTGCAAATCAAGAAAATATGATGGAAAAGGAGCTTCGGCAGAGCAACAAACGATTGGAGGAAAGAAGCTTAAAGAAAGAAAAAAAACGAAAATGTGAAAATGTAAAAATGAAAATGAACGATGTGGCAAACATTTGAAGTGGTAACAATAACAATATCAAAACAACAACAACAACAACAACAACAGCCATAACAATAGCAACGTTATGTTAGTGAGATAGTGTGCAACACCAATATTACTACACATTACCAGCACAGCACCAAAAAACTACCTTACTCATTCGATCAAATACTTTGAGCGCCAAAAAAAAAATACTACAACAATAGCAACAATAATATTGGCGCCAACAATGTATTGTATAACGAACGCTATTTTGAAAATGGCGCGCGTGTTAAGCTGACATCATTGTAACGATACAAAAACAACAAGAGCAGCATGTGGCAGTGTTGCCACCTATACAGAAGCACATATATTTGGGATGGTTTTATCATTTTTGTTTGTTTGTTTTGTTATTTAATATCCACTTTTGTTATTTTTAATGTATTGTTGTTGTTGTTGTTGTTGTTGTTGTTGTTATATACATATACTACATATTTTTCTTGCACGCATGGGAAATATATGTATATGTATGTATGGATGTATGTGTGATATTAAAAACAAATGGAAAAATGTATGCCTTGTTGTTCTTCGTACACACATCCATCCATACAGCATGACTCTGTGTATGTATGTATGTATGTATGTTATGTTGATGGCAATGGCGGCGAGCACAGCTGTTGGGCGCTTTCCAATGAGATTAAATCGTTGCAAAGTGCCCGCAAGCCAAACGGGTGTCGTTGTCGTCATCGACGCCACAGCGAATCTAACTGAATGTGCATATACATATGTGTGTGTGTGTAACGTATATATGTACTTTACACACATATATATACATATATAGATATGTTCGAATGATTCTTTATTATCCTTATACATAGTTTTGTTATTGTAAATATTTACATTTATACGATACATTCAACAAAAATGTTGAGCTATTGTTTGTTATAATATGCATTATCCTAAGCATTCGCATTATAGTGCTGCACGAGCAATACGATGCTACTATAATCGCTCGACAAATACAGCAATTGTCCTAATACTCGCATATCCGTGGCAATGGGCTCGTGGCCAACTGTCTTCCAAACAGAAATACACTCCATAGAACGTTGTTCACGTCACCTACATTCTAAAGTGTTGAAAGGGGCACACATCGTTATTTACTCAGACATCCAAGCTGGCATAAAATCCCTCTCCTCATGGCAGTTCTCTTTCAAATTAGTCCCCGAATGATTCCTTATCCCACAAAAATGTTCTATGCAAAATTAGGTCATATTATGTTAGGTACTGCGGCACAACGGAATTGAGAGCAATGAAGTGGCGAACGAACTAGCTCGTCTTCTCCACTGACACTGCTTCTAAGGTGAGCATTGGCTAAAGCTATGCGGCTATAAAGCAAATACCAAATACAATGGACAAATTCGACAGGTCTCCGCCAAGCGAAAACCCTCATCAGTTTTGATACAGCTTTTGACAGAATTAATCTTAGCAAAAGAAATCTACGCCAAGTAACTGGCTATCTCTCAGGACATAACAGGTTAAAGTACCACTTCCACAAAATGGCATTATTCTTTGACATGGAGTGCAGACTCTGTCTGGAGGAGGATGAAACATCGATCCATAATCTTTTACGAATACCCAGCCTTGGCCACTTAAACACTTTCAGCTGAGTTTCCCAACACCAGCTTCAATCATCAAAAGTTCGACAAGATCAATTCTTCAATCTTTTATAAAAAAAAAAATAGAGGAGAGTCTAGTGTCGTAGATAGGCTTGGGTGCAAAAGACCAAGTATGGTCGCAGTGTCCGTAACACATGTGGTTGGCCCTTAGAGCTATCAGCCGTAGGGCTCATATCCTCTAACAGGTTTCAGTCTGGTTTCGCGTGGTTCACTTGATGAACAAGGAGTTTCGCCTTGCTCCAACGTAACGCTCTCTTTTGATTGATTGATTGATTGATTGATTGATTGAAGCCTTGAAAAAAGATTGGGAAAAATATTGTATAAATCGTAGAAATATTTTTACATTTATACCTTTGCACAAAGGGATCGATGAAGAAAATCTATGGATAAGTACCCAAGATATATGTGGAATTATGTGAAAGTACCGAAAATTCAAAATTTTCTTCATTTTAAAACAAGTCGAAATCAAACCGGAATTATGTAGGCAGGTGTAAGACACGTTTTGATACATGAATCCCCCCTATTTTGTGAGATTAAATAAAAATATGCATGAGCCGTGAGAATGAAAAGCATAGACTGGGGTAAGTATTGCCAAAGATGGGTTAAAATTAGGCCATTTAGTCACACAATTTGATTAATCAATTATTGGATTAATCAAAATTTTGAATAATCAAAGAAGAAATTATTCGAATAATCATAATTTTAAATATTCAAAATTTGAAATTATTCGATTAATCACAATTTTGGCTAATTATAATAAAATATTCAAAATATTTATAATACATTTTCCAATACAAAGTAGACTGGCAGCTTTGCCATACAAAGAAAGTAACGAATATGAGAATATGTTTAAAATTTTTATTTCGAAATAAAATTTCAAAAACAGAAAAACAAAAAATGAAAAAAAATGTTGATTAATCAAAAATCTCAATTAATCGAATAATTCGTATTTTGATTAAATTTTGATTAATCGAATTTTTGATTAAACAGTAATGATTAGTCGCACAGCCCTAGTTAAAATTAAACAAAATTGGAAATCTACTTGTATATAACTCCTATAGGGGTACCATAGGAGTATAGGACTACTCCTATGTATATGACTGACCCCAAATAATAATTCTTTCACAATATTTTTTTCAGAACGTTGTTTACCCTCTACTCCTCCCATTACTTTAAGAGGCTTCCTTAAAAAATTGTCGTTTTCTGTAAAATTAGCTCCCACCTCGTTGAGAGTGCCCTTAAGGTCGTATAATGTATGACCGACCCCCATTAATTTTTGTTCTTCTACATTTCTCCCAAATATTTGGACCACCTATTTTCAATTCTCAGGGGCGCTACCCCACAAAATGAATCAAAAAATACCCTAAAATCGTCTAATAATCCCGAGGATGCTCATGAATTTTCTTCAGTGGGGTGCGACATAAGACACACACACACACATTAGTGGCTGATAGTATAGCAAATGTCTAAGAGCATAGAAATCGCTTTCTTGTTATCTCGATATTGAAATGTAACATTTTTTTATTGGTATTAGGAAATCAAAATATCGATTAGTAATATGTGTTTGTAATCTAATTATTCAATTGTAACTGTGTTGAATTCGCTTCGTAAAATAACAACAACAAAAATCTAAAACAAAATCCCAGTGTATGCATTGAAACTCCCATGTACATATGGACACACTATATGAAGTTACCTACAATATATACTTCATATCAAATGTCAAATCCATTAAATTAACAAATTTTCATTTTCATAATGTGGCATCACAGCACTGCTTCTGGCAACCGTAAAGAACCGTAAAGTATAGAAAATAAAGCAAACGTATGAAATGGCAACAGCATATATGGCGATTACAACAACGACAACATCTCCTTAATGCAGATGCAGAGCTTCGGCAGCTCATTTATAGAACTTTTCATCGTTCTGCAGAATGTTGCTGCTGCTTGTGTTGCTGCTGCTGCTTGTGTTGCTGCTGCTGCTTGTGTTGCTGCTGCTGCTGCTGCTGCTGCTGATACTGATGGTGCCAATGGTGCGATGCTGTTGCCAATTGTTGTTGCTGCAGTTAATTACAAAACTGTCAAATGCAAAAGGTTTCCTGCATAATAATAACAGCGTCAACAACAACAACAACAACAACAACAACAACATTTACTATTAGTAAACACTAAATGCACACATGCGAATACTATTTCAATACAACACACCTCAAAAAGCAATTCAGCTAAATAAATGTATGTAGTTATATATCTACTTCCATCGCATACACACACACACACACCTATACAAACATTTAAATATAAATTACAACACATGTATGATAACAATAAACACGAAGAAGGAAAAGAAAATGCAGAACAATAGAAATCCATTGCCAAAAAAATATTGCTATCTAATTTTGCTATGGTATGAGAATCATTATTGTTCTTTTTCAACAACGAACCTGAACCGTATTCACTTTTTCCCATTTTTTGTTTTCATTCCAAAATATATTCGTGTACTGTTATTTTTGTATTAAATATTGCTCATAAATGGTGTCAACGACAGAAGATGGACGCATTTGTAATGGTCAATAATATGTGTCTACCATAATGTTAGAGCAGTAGTAGTTGTAGGTGAAAGAGGCTTTTTTAATATTCCATACAGTGGCGGAAATGTATAAATTCATTGCAATACAAATAAATAATAATAATTTTTCTTTTGGTAAGAGTGCTTACCAGATTCCTTAGGAGAAATTTTGAAAAGTATTAAATGTATTATATTTCATATAGAATATAAATGAAAAATGCATGGTATAAGACTCCATTTTGGTAGTATCGTAGTTCAGATACCCTCTGTTATAGCTTATATACAGATATACCTTTAAAAAAAATCATACTTTTGTACTGGAGGTAGGCGTAGTTTTTATACGATTAAGTTTTATTTTCAAAAATATTAAATTGTTGATGAAAATAATTATATTTACCGAGTTTATGTTTAATAGTACTATATCTTCGTGCTCAATATTCCATACAATCCATTCGAAAACATTATTTTGTATGAGAGGTATGCGTGGTTTCTATTCGATTTCGTCCATATGCGATATCATCCATTTGTTAGCAAATATAAACATATCTAACAAGTTTCTACGTCATAGCTTTGTTTTTTCGAACGCAAAGTGAGGAAAACATATATACGAAAATATATTTTTGTATGCGAGTTAGGCGTGGTTTTTATCCGAATATGTTTATTTTCTAATATATCAATTCTGTAAATATATACACTTTATGTACCAAGATTTAGTACGATAACTTTATATTTTCAGTAGAAATGTGTGAAAATTCCAATTTGGACACATATTTTTGTATGGGAGATAGGTGAGATTTTTATGTGATTTTTCTCATATTCGAATATATCAATTCTGTGGATAGATTAACTTTATATGCCAAATTTTACTTTGATAGCTTTTCATTTTCGTGCGCAATGTGTAAAAACACACATTCAGAAATATACTTTTGTATGGGAGATAGGAGTGGTTTTTATCCGATTACGTTCATTTTCTAACACTTCTGATGTAAGAAAAACTTCACGTACAAAGTTTTAGTTCAAAAGATTGTTATTTAAGCGCGAAAAATGTTAAAACATACTTTCGACAACATACTTTTGTATGGGAGGTAGGCGTAGTTTTCATACAATTAGGACCATTCTCGAACTGGTCAATTGGTTGATGAAAATAATTTTTTGTACTAATTTTCAGCGTGATCGTTCCATAATTGCGGGATTTTCCTGATTATATTACAAATAATTACCAATTTCTTGTCATGGATTTTTTTACTTCAGCAACGACGTACGAATCTTTCGTCTAAGCATTTTATAAAAGAAATCTCTCGAAAATTTAAATTTCAGTGTTAAAATTTCGCTCCAAGAAAATCCACTCATCTGTCAGAGGGCCTGTTGTAAATAGGCAAATATACAACAAATATGTATAAGTTTAATTAAGTGACAAAAATAACATGAAAATTACATTATTGCTATAACTGAGCATATACTGAAGCTCATACATCCAAATTTATATCACTTATATCACTCATCCCTCATTTGTTCAGTTTCACAATTTACCTTTGCTGCAAAGGAAGTACAATAGCAAGCGAAATAAATTAAACACAGGATAGAGTAGGAGAGAGATAGAGAGAGAGAGAGAGAGAGCGAGGGACGAACAGTTCGAAGTCCCGAAAAATAATAACAATACACATACACGTGCACCTGTATCCACCGGCATCGTTGACGGCAAAACAACAAGAGAAGCACAACAACAACAACAACAATAACGATAACAATAATAGTAAAAACAATGACGACCAACCAATTGAACATGATTTCGAGCACTTAAGCGATCATATTGTAACATATTGTATCCTATGGAGTGGATGTGGAAAGATTATTGCTATTAATAATTGGCAACACTGACCGCGTAGGTGTTAATGGTGCTGATAATTGTATTGAATGAAGAATGTAAGCATCCATATGGCATACGTATGTGTGAACATGTTTGTATTGAACATTATTATAATTTATGAATTCCACCCTCTTTATTTATGTGACACACACATACGTACGCTTATTTGCATTCACACTTGCATCGAAATTTATGCAAATTAGTAAATACAAATAATCGTTCATGTAATTTGTTTACATACATATATTATCGATGTTTTTGCTGATTTTATTAGAATTATTATCCACATATATACAATATATATATGGCAAAAATAAATAAAACAAAGCAAAAAAAAAAAAAGAAAATTCCACAACTGCTGTGCTTATACATATACAATACATCGATAGCTAATTAAGCCATATGAAATGTACATTTTAATGTGATTTTAATTAAAATTACACATTATATTGTCTCATTAGTTGCTTTACATTTTAAGCATACAAACAATCCCATTGACATATGCTGTATTAGTCAAACAGTTTTTTTTCTTTATCAGTGGCTTGTTATAGTAGAATTGAAAGGTGATGTTGAATGAGCATATGATTTTTCGTCTGTTACAAAATTCTAACTTATAATGAAAGCCCTAGACCCATATAGTAAAATCCATATTAAATTTGCAATTTCTTGCCTGAGTGTTTTTCGAATAAATCGAAAAAAGGGTTAAAATGCATATTGGAGCAAAATATGTAGTTTGGGTGCATATAGTAAAATTTCACGAGGAATAATTTTGTAGAATATTTTAACCCGTTAGCTCTCTCTCGAGAGGGTCGTTTTGACTCCTGTTTTGGAGAGTCTGGATAAAATGACATTTGGGAGGTCGCTAGTGGGTTATAATGATCTACAAAATTAACCTCCGGAAAATTTCACTAGTGGTATTCTCAGGCAAAATCTTTATACAATGAACGTAAAAGCCCATAGAAAATAAAATACAAATATGGCCCCTTGAGATATGCAACTTTTTTATGTATTCTTTTATATTTTGTTCATAAATACATATAACTCTAGCTCTTTTCGATGGGTGATGGTTCGACGCTTGGGACAACAGTATCGCAATATATGGGTTTAGGTCTTTCATCCAGAGTTGGTTTGTTCAAAATGCTGTCAAATATTCCTTGTATGACATGTTGCTGTTGTAATGCTGACGTTGTCAAAGTGTTGCCAACTGGATTAAATATGATTTGCTCTGATGATTGATTCATCACAGTTAATCAATTAAAGCTACTGTTTCGTTTTAGTTTAGATATTTGAAACTAATTTGTAGTTTAAATTGTTACTGATCGACCAGAAAGCAGTTCTGAACCTAATATAAGTAGTTGAATACCAAAATTACCTTGAAGCTTCAATTGAATGCAGAAAATTTAATAAATATAATTTCCATCATCAACCAATATGGATTATGATGATACCATACTGCGGATGGTATGTTGAAAGGGAATCGTAGGCCATTAAATGTCAACCTGTGGCTAAAAGATAGATAATGCAATGACTTAAAAATGAAATATTGACTCTGAAAGCACCGAAATCTGCACCGTAACACAAAAATAAAAAGACTTCGTCCAACACACGGGATGAACGAGATAATGGTACAAACGCGCTTGCTCTTGTGCATTTGAGCGCATAAATGTATGACCGATACCGATTACTTTCCCTCATTAACATTTCTTCACAGCAAATTTACTTCTTGTCCCCACCTGTTATGAGTTCTACCATACAAATTTATATTTTTATATAATTAAAAAAAAAAACTAAATTTTTTACGGGAGCCCCTTTGAGGGCTAAAGAGATATGTAGCAAGAATGTGGGTGTGGGTGCCGTAGCTCAGTGGTTAGTGTGTTCGCCTTCTGATCTGTAGGTCGGTGGTTCAATCCCCGGCTGATGCATAACAAAGATTTTTCTTTCGAACGGTACCCACCTGTCCGCAAGCAATTGGCAATTCTTCCGACAGTAACAATTTGCCATGAAAAAGCTTCTTAAAGAACTCTGTGACAAAGCTCAGAAAAAGTGATGTCACAAGTGTTCTGCCGTTCGGAACCGGCTAAAATAAGTAGGTCCCTTCTAATATTGTCCAAAATTTAAGACGCACAACAGTAATGGAAGAGAAGCTCGGCCAATGAGTCCTTTGGGGCTTTATGTGGCCACATATTTATTTATTTATTTTTTTTTTTAGCAAGAATGTTAAGCAAAAATGTTGAGGGGAAAAAATTAATGGGAGTCGGTCATACATTTCAAACCGATGGTATTTATATTATTTGTGCTTAAAAGTCCAATAATAAATAAATATAGCTCTGCTATTTTAAATTTTTTTTTGCACATTTTCGTGCATTTACAAATATATTATTTGCTGAGATATATCATATCACATCTCTCGGAACATTCAATTTTTTCCATCACAGCACACTTTTACCTCCCCCCCCCCACATTTTCGCTATTCTTTGTTTTATTGGTTCTTTGTAAATATTATACATAGATATACCTCTTGTATGTAATATTTTATACATTTTCCGTTGCCTATTTCTAGGCAATTTTCATAAATCTTTACCCACAAAATATTAGCATAATAAAAAATCGCACCAGAAGGGTCAAAGTACTTAAGTGTTTCAATTTGCTCTGCGTTTTACCATCATTCCGATAATAATAACAACAACAGCAGCAGCAGAGCAACAACACCAACTATGAATAAAACGATATTTAGGAATAATATATAAAAACAGAGCCTAAAACAGACCTATGCATATACATATAATCGAACATATGGAATATTTGAAGGCCGCATCATCATTGGGCATGATTGTGTACTGATGTTTGTATGTACAATGTCATAGCTTCGCGAAGAAATGCTTAATAATATTTATGCCAATGACATCACCAACATCTTCAAATCGATTAGCAATAAAAATTCAAATTTTCAAATACGCCAACAGCATGTCATCAGCATGCTATGAAAATGCTGTGGTTGTACTCATACTTAGAGGGACAAAGCCATTAAATACGTTTAATATACATATTTATGGATGTATATATGTGTGAGTGTGTGTGTGTGTTTTTTTTTACATTTCTATGCTTCTGACACCAACATTTCATTGATGCCATCATACCAATACTACACCGGCTCAAATAGCAATAGCAACCGTAACGTAGAATACATTTATATGGTAGCAATGATGACATTGTGTGCTAACGCTATGTATTGCCAATTGGCCAAGTGCTGCCAAATTGCCAAAGTGTATGTGCTTGTTCTTGTGCTTGCGGTGGTGGTGATGGTGGTCATAAATAACGGTACTTTTGCCATTTATACGCATAAATTGCAGCAGACGCAGCAAAACTTACACCATCAAGGAGCAAGTACAACAACAACAACACACAATAGCAACAACAGCAAAAGCGATGACAAAAAATATATTGTATTTATATATGAGCCAATGACTTTTAATAGAAAGAAAGAGCAAGCTATAGTATATTTGCAACAAGACCAATAACAAAAAATCAACATATAAAAAATGTCTCTTTAACATACGACTATGCCAACATACCGCAAAGGACCTTTTAAAATGGTCTTCGTTACTGTGGACTTATACATGCCTACGCCTATACAGATGGTAAATGCCATTTGGCAATAATTGCTTAATATGATAAGCAAGAGGTGGAGAGAGAGAAAAAAAAAAAAAATTAAATCACACTAATTCACCCTCCATCCGATAAAGTATGCATGATAGATGAGGGTGTATCACACAGATTTGAGCTTAACATATAGAGAAGACATTAAAAAATATATTTTTTCAAACAGTAAAATCTCTTTTAACTATAAATGGGTTTTTCAACAGTGCTATAACTGGTATAACTGAGATAACATGGAAAACTTATATTCTTCCAGGCGAAATTTTTAGTTTTGGAAACAAACATTTGGTAACTAATGTCCAGAATTTCTATATAAGTGGCAATTTAATCCCAAAACCTTGACTCTGAGGTTCTGCCAATGGTAGTGAATTCATTATACCCTCAGCTCAAAGAGCCAAGAGTAAAGAGAGGGTGTGCTTCCATTTGTAACACAAATAAGTCGAGATGACAGATTTAGAAAAGTATAATATATAGAAGAGAGCTATAAAAATGTGAATTCATTTTCCCTTTTTATGCGTTAATATAAATTTTCAAAAGTGAAGTCTTAAGGCTGATTGAAATGAATGAATATTTGTCATATTTTCAATTATGAATTGCAAAACATAAAGAATTCACACTGATTACAGCCGCCGATGGCTGCAGTCTCAAAAGAATGGCAAAAAAAGTAATTTTAAATTGAAATGGCGATAACATTAATTTTAACATAGTAATGTTAATAACATTACAGCTTTTCTTCTTCGCATTGCATTGTACATTCACTGTACCCCTTTATTCGATTCATTAGTGCTAAAAAAAATAATAAAAATTATTACAGAGTTAAAAAGAATGATAGTACTGAATGCAAAATATGATGATATTTTTTAAGCCTAGCAAGAATGGGATTTATATTTTTCAAGTTGCACACTATACTGAATGGGAAAGTATGCTAATTTTGAGCTTTTTAGTATGATGAATGATTCGGCTGTCTTTCTTTAACGAATAAGAGTGTGATCTCGCAGCTTTTAAATGAATTAAGGATGAGTGAAATCCGATATGATTGAATTCTTTTACAGCTCTGGTATAAAATATATTTATTGAACAGAGTCGATTTCGCCATGTCGCTTTGTCTCTTCAGGCTATAACTGCCGTACTTATAGAATGATGGAGCTGAAAATTCGTTTATATGATTATTTTCACCAACGAAGAGTTAGATTTATATATAGGCGCAATTGGATGAAAACCACTTCTACCTCTCATACAAAAGTATGTTGTTGAATAGGGATTTTTACATTTTGAAAGCGAAAATGTAAAGCTGTTAAAATAAAAATTCGTATATTCTCACCACAGAATTAATTTTTAATTACTTTGGTTATCTCTCCAACTGTCATGGTGTACGTTATCTAGCTTAGCTTAGCAATTATCGAACTTAAGAGTATCCAATTTTCTTCTTCTCATGCAATTTGACACACCGTAATGTAGACCAATTTAAATGTGTCTACTTGTATACTCAGCTCTTTTTTTTTTTGTTTATTTATTTATTTCTTTTGGTTTTTTTTAATAATTGCAACCGCATGCGGCTGTAGCAAGTGTCATAAATCCGTCTTGCTCTATACATACAAATATGCATAGTGCTATTGCTACTGTTGATGATAGAGATGGAAATTTATAGAAAATATAAGAAATAGAAATAAATAGAACTACACTAGAATATTATTGAAGTATTGTGGTTGTTAAAAATTTTATTCAGCAAAATCATTGTTTTCGATGATAGTAAGAATGAACATTCATTGAAAGTTTTTGAATATACCAGGTGTATTGAGCTATTATCGACTGTGCATCCTTTTTTTTATGATTTCGACACCTGAAATTATGTCTAGTTTCGTGCCAGAAAAAGAGCACATGCGGGAAGCTGTACTTTTTTGCTTCAATTCGAAGAAATCTGCTGCTGAGTCGCATCGAATGCTTGTGGAGGCCTATGGTGACAGTGAGCTATCGGAAACCACTTGCAGAGACTGGTTTCGTCGGTACGAGCTGTTCAAACCTGGTGAAACTGTCAATGCTCACCGCTACCACCAACAACTAGTGAAATTCCGGCGTGCTTTGGGTGAAAAAAGGCCTGGTTATGAATAAAGATATGAGAAGCTGATTTTTCTCCACGACAACGCCCCATCGCACACGTCAAAACTGGTCCAAATCTACTTGGACACACTCAATTGGGTGGTGCTACCTCATCCCGCTTATTCACTAGACCTGGCACCTTCTGACTATCACCTGTTTTTGTGGATGGATCACGCGCTCGCCGAACAGCACTTCGATTCGTATGAAGACGTCGGAAAATGGCTTGACGAGTGGTTTGCCTCGAAAAATGAGAAATTCTTTTGGCATGGTATACACAAATTGCCCGAGAGATGGGAAAAATGTATAGCTAGTGAGGGCAAATACCTTGAATAAATTAATTTTTGGCTTTCTATGAACAAAAATGCGTGTTTTTTTTTTTACTGAAAAACAGCGGATTTAAGCTTGTACATCTGGTAAAAATCGTGAAGAATTATTTTGAGTATAGAAAATCGATTAAATAAAATTTCTTTGCATTTTGTAATTTAATTTCAGTGGATCCTCAATATACTGGTTGATTTTTAAATTATTTTTATATATAATTTTTTTTTTTTTATATTCAAAAGAAAAAGCTACCATAAAAAAATCAAATGACAGAGCTCTGTAATTTAATTTAATTAATTATATATAAAATAAAAAAAAATCTTCACTGCGAAACGACTAGGTTCTAGTTCTGATTCAGCTATCTTGTTATTATAAACCAGAGACGATTACATCTAGGAACTGTCGATTTACACTAGAATTCATGAAAATTGAACTTTCAGTTGTGAAGGAGTTCCTATGAAGGATATTTGAAAGTTGTTGTGGAGAAGAATCAATATTTTTTCAATATTTTTTGTACAACCACCACATAGAAAATATTAAAAAAATATTTTTTTATTGTGAGAAGACTAAATATTTTCCATATACTATTGAAGCATATTATAAAGAAGAAGCTTGTGCTTTTAAGCATCTTTGTGGACAAATACCATATAGAAAATGTATTTGACATTTTTGTTCCAATTTTTTACAACGAATGAAAGCAAAATAGTACCAAATAGTCATCATCATCATCATCAACATCATCATCAAAATTTACAATGAAACACACCTGATGAATGCCAACAACAAACACACAACAATAATACCAATCATAACAACAAAAGTGTGCGAAACGAAATAGTAGAACCATAACGAAAAAGTAGAAGAATAGGAAGAAGATAAAATAAACAATCTCAAATGGTTGAAATAAATGGAAATAAACAACAACAAAAAAAGTTGTTCGCACAGAAGAAAAATGCAAATGAAACCAAATCAAAGCATTATGTCCTTTGACACAAATGGGGTACCAATGTGTACCATACAAGGAAAAATACTGTGTTTTTTTTTAGGTCAATTAACTTGTACATATGTACAAGCAGATGCGCGCATTTATGCTTAAGTTGATATGAAAGTATTTGATGGCCATGTGGAAATAATGTAAAGTCATAGAAACTAGACAACAATTTTACCATATAATCCTTACAAAAACACAAAAATGTCGCATAATGTAGAATCTTTATATATGTTTCAATATTGATCTACTTCTGTAACTAGTCCAAAGTATATCGGTTGCTTTTATTCATCAAACATTCAGAGACGTATGTATTCATTACCACAATACTAACAGGAATATTTGTAGATATGTTTGTGGGTCGATAGACGATATACATAGGCGTCATCTGTTGTCATCAGCTAGTTAGGAAAAGTTTTTATTTGCACCCCTCTGGGTGTGTGGGTATGTAGCATAATATTTGCAACTCAATGTTTATGATTTTACCACATTTGTTTCATTTGCGGTTTTTTTTTCTCTGTCATTTTTTTATCGTATTTTACTTTAATTGATTTTTTAAATTTGAAAAACTTTTTCAAATAATATTTTTCAAAAGTTTCAGTTTATCTTTTTTTTTTGCGAAATTTAAAAAATTATTTTTTTCTTTCTCTGATTTTTTTTTTTTAAATTTGTGTTGCTATGTGCATTTGTTTTTATTTGCCTATGTTTGTTTTTTTTTTCGTTTTGACTTTGGTTTGTTTTATTTTATTTTATCTTTTTCGAAAATACAAAATAAAATAAGCACAAGAAGAAACATCTATAAACCATAAATTTGGATTATTTGAATCCCAAAGGACATTAAGCAAGGATTTGATAAATTTATCGCCATACTGCCATACTTATTTGTTTGTTTGTTTATTTGTTTATGCTTTTGTGTAAAATATATATTTATGCGTGAGTATAGGTGTGTGTGTGTGTGTGTGTGTGTTTGTGTGTGTGAAAATGAGCCTGCTTGTGTCTATTTACCTGTGGTGTATGTAGCTATGTACGCATTGAAATTTACATGCATAAATATATACATACGTACATATGTGCACATACATATATGTATATATTTGCATACGTATGCCTATGTGTGGATGCTTTGTGATTTGATAAATATGATAATTATATTTTATGCCGAATTTTTTTTTTGTGACGTAGTTTTGTTGAATTTTAAATCAGATAAATGTCAGAAGTAACGAAATATGTGCTCTGTTTTTTTTTATTATTTTTACATATTAACTAAATATGTTGTTCTAAAAAGAATTTGTAATTGAATTTTTATGAAATTCGATTTTTTACATTACAAATATTGTATTAGTGCATTTAAATATAAAGTTATAGAGCTGAAACTTAGTATATGAGGTTTGTTTTAGCAAAGAACTAATGTGGAAATGGGCGGAATCTTATGAAAATCTCTCCCATCTCCCATACAAAAGTGTGATTTGGTTTTCTAGGGATTCCACCCATTTTCGCACTCGTGTACACCGACTTTCGTTTTCATAACTGCATACTATCGGGCTTAAAATGTGAAATTTTCACATATAAAATTATTTTCATGCATAACTGACCTCATCTATTGAATTTCAGGTCTATGTCTTTATATTTTCGTGCGCAAATTGTAAAAAACATATATATGAAAGCATACTTTTGTATGGAAGGTAGGCGTAATTTTCATTCAATTTCGCCCATTTTCATGTATATTATTTCTTTTGTAAAACAAGCCTTACGTACCAAGTTTCAGTTCGATAGCTTTATATTTATATGCACTTATATTGCATATACAAACGAGTTTTTATCTGAAATCGAATTTGTACCTTAAATGCATGCTAGCTTCATTCAATGCATGATAGCTTCTACATTTCACTTCTCATTTGAGCAAAGTTTCACTTAAAATTTTCGCCATGCATTTATCTTTCACCTACAATCTTAAAAATATATGAAATAATATCTTTTTCATGTCAACTGAAAATGGGCAATTTTCAAAAATGTTCAAAAATCCTCTTTTCGAATTTCATCGTCTATAACGCAGTCAAATTTAATGAATAATTTTCAAAAAAGGTTAAAAAACCACATTTTTCAGATTTCATCGCTAAGAACTCAGTCAAGTTTAATCCGATCGCCACAAATAGTATATCGTCCTTATGACCTTTCAAATGGCGTATAAATCATAGTGTATGGATAAAATATTGTAGGAAATTTTTGCAAGTAATTGAAAAAAGTGCGAAAAAAACGTTTTTTCCGAATATCTCGAAAACGCTTTTTTGGAAAAATAAATGCGTGGCATTTTCTTGTCAAACCAAACCAAATTTAGTTTAGAAAATATACTTTTTTTTCGATACTTTTTTCTGTCGATTAGTATGATTAATTCAATTTAAATATATGATTTAATTGCCATTTCTCCGTTTCAGTGTCATCTATTGCACAGTGATTTGATTTCAAACAACAACAAATTTCTTTGAAATAAAATTAAAAGTGATTAAACTAATGTAGTAGGAAAAATTTATTAGCGTTCTAGTAAATTCTATCGATTAGGGACAAGTCTTTTGACTTGATCGGTATCACCAGATGACTGTCACACATGAAATTTTCAAGAAATCGATTTTCACAAAAATTTTTATACTTCACGTAGTATAATATGGGTATCAAACGAAATCATTGGAAATTCGTGGCGGTTGAACAAAAATTCTACTTTAATATTTTTCTAAAGAAAATATGAAAATAATTTTTTTTAAATTTATTCTTGAATATTCTTGAAGAAAAATCAAATATTTTCTCCAAAAGAAAAAAAATAAAATAAATTCATGTTAATAGCTGCCATTTTTGCTTTCCAACGCAAAAATTTTAATTTTGTCCGATTTTCCGAAGTTCTTTTGGGATGGAATCCATAAAGTGCCAGAAAGATGGGGAAATGTCACAGCTTCTAATGGTGTTGTCCATTAGAAGCTGTGAATGATATGTTTTTTACCGAATTCTTAAAAATAAATGATTTTTGAGCATTAAAACAAGTCAGTTTGGAAAATTACACACCTAATAGTTCGGTGTAAAGAATGGCCAACATCAATCCACGAATATCATTCTTTATAAAGTGGTTATCTTAAATTTTTGTTTTAGACTGAACTCCACTAATGTATAAACATTTTCTTCTTCTATTCATTGTATACTTTGCTAACGTGATTATTTTGCTTTGATTAAAATAGTTACAATTGAAAACTTGACTGTATTTATGCAAATTATTATTCGGAATTGTTACCTGTTAATAGGCAGCCATTACCTTCTGAAAGTGATTTTTTATATAAAATTACAGCATAATTTTGGGGATTTACTTTCAATTTCAATATTTTTCAATAATTTCAATAATTTCAAATTTTTTTTAAAACACTATACATATTTTTTAAATTTTAACTCTGTGACGAATTACTGCAGAATGGTTTCATAGGCATGTGTAACATAAATAGTCGTTCGTGACTTGATTTGTGTTTTTTTTTCGCCTATTATTACTTTTTGGTAAATATTTTACGTCCCGTAAATTTCCTTTGATTAAAATAGTTACAATTGAAAACTTTGATTATAAATACAGCAAATTAGTATTCGGAATTGTTACCTGTTAATAAGCAGCCATTATCTTCTGAAAGTGATTTTTTTACATAAAATGACAGCATAATTTTAGGGATTGACTTTTTAATATTTTTCAATAATTTTAATAATTTAAATTTCAATAATTTCAATTTTGTTTAAAACACTGTATTTTTTAAATTTTAACTCTGTAACGAATTACTGAAGGAATTACTATTTATGTGTAACATAAATAATCGTTCCTACTTTGATTTTTTATTTTTTATTTTTCTACTATAAATACTTTTTGGTAAATATTTTTCCTCCTGTAAATTTCATACGATGCATGAGAGAGTATTAAAAAAAATGTATGTATTTATATATATTTTTTTTATTTATATGCAAGAATTTGAGGCAAAATTATCTAAAATGCAGGAAAATGCGATAAAATTTGTGAGGATTGTACTTGGTTTTGCTTGCAATAATAATGGTTGCATAGAAATAACAACAATACATAAGTAACAACTGTACTAATATGTTAAAATTCACATGAGCATACATTCACATTTACTTTGCATAGACAAAAGTGACCCTATTGGAATGTGGGTAATGCATTATCAATCAATAGAAGAATAATTTTAATTATGATGTCTAATAGTAGTCAAGCAAATTATTACATAAAATATGACTGAAAAAAAATAATGAGATTAAGTAAAAACTCATAATGAGGTAATAATGCACGAATTACCTCATCCTTTACTATTGATGACATTATCTCGTTGGGTATGTAGTTATCTGTATTGGATACTACTGTGAGTATTTACAATAAAGCACATCCGGTCAAATGCGTTGTTGGGATTGTGCAAACAGTCGCATCTGATTGCTGGCAATGTAATAAAAACAAAATGGTATAAAATAAACGTCAGCGCGTGGATTATGCTGAGTGTTGTGGATTAAAATGTGGAGTGAAAAGAGCATTTTTTTTTTTTTTTTTTTTTTGTATCCATTTGGAGGAAAATAGGAAATTCACACTATTTCACATGAGTATATGTGCATATATATAATTTCTATATACAAGCAATTTTATCTATGTACATACATCACATGTGTTATATTTGAAATGAACACTATTATATAAATTTGGTTAATTTGCTATGCTTTGAAAATAAATTACAACAATGTGAACAACAATGTACAAGAATCGTAATGCTATTGGATGTGATACATGAAATAAATGAAGCATATCAATGACCATGAGCTTAAGTTAAAATACTTCCGAATATTTGTGAATTTTTATTGATTTTTGAAACAGTTAATTCTTAAATTGGCTTACGTATTTCACGATTGAATGCAATCAAGCATAACTTTGACAAGGTTTATTAACACTTGGTAATATCAAATATTTAAATTAAAAGCGAACGTACTTGTACGTGGCGAAAATCTCCTCGGTTAGAGGTTGTGCGTTGGGTTTGGGACCCGCCACATAAAAAACCCCCCCAATGAAAAAAACTAAAATGCCTCGGATAAGGACTACCGCTTTTGTTGATGACCCCCGCAAACGAAAAAAGGACAATGATTTACGGATATGCACCTGGAATGTCCGGTCCCTTTATAGGGAGGGTGCCTCTATCCAGCTGGTTGATGTCCTCGAAAAATACAGAGCTGACATCACCGCTCTCCAGGAAATGCGATGGACAGGACAGGGCTGCTCCAAAAGAGCGTCCTGTGATATCTACTACAGTTGCCATGCTGAAAGGCACGAATTAGGATGTGGATTTTTGGTCAGCAAGAGACTACGACATCTTGTCTCACAGTTCACGCCTGTGAACGAACGGCTGGCCACAATCCGCATCAAGGCAAAATTTTTCAACATCAGCCTTATATGTGCCCACGCTCCGACGGATGAGAAGGACAATGTGACCAAGGAGAGCTTCTTTCAGCGCCTCGA
This sequence comes from Megamerina dolium, assembly GCA_963854835.1. Taxonomy (NCBI): domain Eukaryota; kingdom Metazoa; phylum Arthropoda; class Insecta; order Diptera; family Megamerinidae; genus Megamerina; species Megamerina dolium. Next base: position 3,151,404 of record OY978525.1, read on the forward strand.
AGAAGCTTATGACCGCTGCCCCCGCCACGATATCAAAATCGTGCTTGGCGACTTTAATGCCAGGGTGGGCAAGGAAGGTACCTTTGGTCCAACTGTCGGAAAATTCAGCCTCCACCAGAACACCTCCGATAACGGAATGAGGCTGATCGACTTCGCCGCAGCACGAAACATGGTAATTGGTGGTACCAGATTCCAGCATCTCGACATCCACAAAGCGACATGGCTGTCTCCAGATCATCGTACAAGAAACCAAATTGATCATGTGGTGATTGACGGAAGGCATGCTTCCAGTGTGATGGACGTGAAATCGATCCGTGGTGCCAACATCGACTCGGATCACTACCTTGTTGCAGCTAAGGTGCGCACACGCTTATATGTTGCAAATAACAAGAGAAGTCCCACACAGAGAAAGCTCGACGTCAGTAAGCTGCGATCACCAGAGACAGCATATGCATTTTCCACTCGACTATCGGATCTGCTTATGCAGAACACTCCCCAACTTGATGATACATGCGCACGGTGGACACATATATCCCACTCCATGACTACTGCTGCCGAGGAGGTAATCGGTTACTACCGGCCTCTGAGGAATGAGTGGTATGATCAGGAGTGTCGCGACGCTACCGCAGAGAAAGACGCCGCCTACAGAAGAACCCTGCGTGCAGGCGCAACGCGAGCTGTTAAGGAGCGGTATAGAGAGAAAAGGAGTGCAGAGAGACGTCTTTTCAGGCGCAAGAAGAGGGAGTTGGAAAGACGTGAGTGTGAGGAGATAGAGATGTGCACCGACAAGAATGAGACTCGAAAATTCTTCGAAAAGATCAAGCGCCTAAGTGGAGGTTTAAATCCCGGAGCCTCTTCTTGTCGTGATGGAAATGGGAATCTGGTTACAGATGTCCAGAGTGTACTGAGCCTATGGAGGGAACACTTCTCCACGTTACTGAATGGCGATGCTACGAACAATTCCGCCAGTGGAGGAGATTGCCCGATAACCCCAATTACAGATGATGGTGTTGATGTTCCACCACCCGACTATGACGAGGTTGAAACGGCCATTTTAAGGCTGAAGAACAACAAAGCTGCAGGTGCTGATGGCCTGCCTGCCGAGTTGTTTAAGACCGGAGGCGATGAGCTGCTCACCCGCATGCACCAGCTCATAAGCAGAATATGGTCGGATGAAAGCATGCCTGATGATTGGAGGCTCAGTGTTCTCTGTCCTGTACATAAAAAAGGAGACCCCACAATTTGCGCCAACTACCGTGGAATAAGTCTCCTGAGCATCGCATACAAGGTTCTATCGAGCGTACTGTGTGAAAGGTTGAAGCCTATGCTCAGCAACCTGATTGGACCTTATCAGTGTGGCTTCAGACCTGGTAAATCCACCATCGACCAGATTTTCACACTGCGCCAAATCCTGGAGAAGACCCAAGAAAAACAGATCGACACACACCACCTATTTGTTGATTATAAAGCCGCTTTCGACAGTCCGGTAAGGGATTACCTCTACGCAACAATGTCTGAGTTCGGTATTCCTGCAAAGCTCATTCGACTTTGTAGAATGACACTGCATAACTCTCGTTGTGCAGTGAAAATTGGGAAGGACCTCTCCGCACCGTTTAATACCGAACGGGGTTTCAGACAAGGTGATTCGTTATCGTGCGACTTCTTCAATCTTATTATGGAGAAAATAATACGAGCTGCTGATCTACGACATAATGGCACTATCTTCAACAAAAGTGTCATGCTGTTAGCGTATGCCGACGATATTGACATAATCGGCATGAACACGCGAGCAGTCAGTGCAGCATTCTCAGAGTTGGAAAGAGAGTCGCGTCGGATGGGCCTCACGGTGAACGAGGGCAAGACGAAGTATCTAGTGTCAACAAACAAAGAGTCCCGGCGTCTTGGACAGCACGTCACTGTTGACAACTACGCTTTTGAAGTAGTAAGGGACTTTGTCTATCTTGGAACCAGCATTAACAGCAGTAATGACGTCAGCTTGGAGATCATGCGTAGGATAACTCTTGCTAACAGGTGTTACTTTGGGCTGAGTAAGCAATTGAAAAGTCGAGCCCTCTCTCGAAGAACGAAAACTACACTCTACAAGTCTCTCATCATGCCTGTCCTAACATATGGCGCTGAAGCCTGGACAATTTCCATCTCTGATGAGCGAATGCTTGGAGTTTTCGAGAGAAAGGTCCTACGCAGGATCTTTGGACCTATTTGCGTTGGTGGCGAGTACCGAATAAGGTACAACCATGAGCTGTACGAGCTATATGCCGATATTGACATAGTAAAGCGCATCAAAATCCAGCGGCTGCGCTGGCTAGGTCATGTCGAGCGAATGGAAGAACACGCTCCAGCTAAGAAGGTGTTATATTCGGAACCCGCTGGAGGACGACGCAGAAGAGGAAGACCAAACCTCCGGTGGAAAGACCAAGTACTGGAGAACCTGACGGCGCTTGGAATTTCTAACTGGCGCCAGCTAGCGAAGAACAGAGATGGCTGGCGAAGCATGTTATTTTCGGCCTAAATCGATATTCGGTTGTTATGGCCACATAAGTAAGTAAGTAACTTGTACATTATAGCATATTGTATAATATTTTATGATTGTTGTGAATAAATATAAAGATGACATATTGCAATATAATGCGAGTAGTTTATAAATAGCTATAATACTTTACTCTACTGGTCTACTCAATAAATGAGGAAATAATAAATTTAATCAAAATAAAATTGAAAAATCAGGAAATTTAAGAAAATCATTAGCAAAAACATCCAAGCAAATATAATTATTATTTTTTAATCATCAACAATCAAATACAATTAAAATTAAAAAAAATTGAAAAAAATACGCCTGAGGATATGCTATAAAAAATAATAGAAATATGCGTGCACTTGAACATAAATTAATATGGAATGTTATTAGATGTATTTCCATATTTGTCATCTCTTTTATAGGTGCTACAAATGAAAGCACACATTCTACATATATATCCTGCAATAATAATATAAAGTTCACAAATAGTACTTGAAAAATTCATATAATTATCTTAATTTTTCGAAGAGTTGCTTGAACTCGACAATATTTTGCACAAAAGTTAAAAAAAAAAATATTTTTTTAAATAGATTTTAGTAGAATTGTATAAAAGGTTGTGCGATTAATTTGAATTAATCAAAATTTGATTAATCAAATTATTTGAATAATCAATTATTCGATTAATCCAAATGTTGATTAATCAAATATGAAATTATTCGAACAATCATAATTTTGAATATTCAAATATTGGAACTATTTGATTAATCAGAATTTTGATTAACTAAAATATTTTTTCATTTTTACTTTTTTTTTTTTGTTTTTGATTATTCGATTAATCCTAATTTTGATTAATGAAATATGAAATTATTCGAATAATCATAATTTTGAATATTAAAATATTGAAATTATTTGATTAATCAGAATTTTGATTAATAAAAATATTTAAAATTTTTCTTTTTTTTGTTAAAAATTTTTTTTTTTTTTTGGTAATAAAAATTTAAATTCGTAGCTTTGGAAAACTAGCTGTCTACTTTGTATTGAAAAAAAAAAAATATTATAAATTTTTTGAATATCTTATACGAATAATTTTATTCTGATTAATCAAAATTCTGATTAGGATTCGATTAAATTTTATTTTTTGAATATTCAAAATAATGATTATTCGAATAATTTCATATTTATTTAATAAAAATGTTTATTGATTGAATATGCTTATTAATCACAATTTTTAAATAAACGCTTAATTGTACAGATTTAGTGTTAAATTTTTATTCCGAAAGAAAATTTCACAAAGCAAAAATATAAATGAAATGAATATTTTGATTAATCAAAATTCTGATTAATCGAATAATTTGAATTTTGATTAATCGTATAATTGATTAAACAAAAATTTAGACTAATTAAAAATTGTTGAGCAAACGATTAATCGCATAGTCATAATTAAAGGCTTTAGCTAAAATTATTTAAAGAAATTTTGAGGTTCACTTTTATTTTATATCAAAATTTGAAAATTGAAAAATTCTGTATAATTTCTAATTTCAAAAATTTTTCTAAAATTAGAAATCGAGTTTTCGAAACTAAGATCTAAAAATGATGTGAAAATATTTTTATTCATTTTTAGAAGATTTAATTTTATATCGAAATCTGTTTCAAACATTACCAGGTATTCTCTTGTCTTCGAAAATAGTTTAACACATCTCGTAATTGGATTCAAAAATCATACTTTATGAATAATATCATCAAATAATACAATGGAGCTTGCAAGCTAAATTTTTAAAATTGTGCAATGCTATCATAAATTCAATTACAACACATTTTCAAAGAGTTTCGATTGCAAAATACATCAATTTTGTATTTATATAATTTAATAAGAAATCTTCAATTTTACGAAAATACATATTTCAATAATATTAAAGTACATCTTTCCTTTATACAATGGTACATACATATGTAATTTGTAGTTAGTGTCTGTACTATTGTGTATATCATTGATTTTTGCCAAGCATTAGGAAGAAGTTCAAGTGGCAATTGCCACTTCTAATGCATTGAGGATTAGATTTTAATCTCTCTCAAATGCGCGTTGAGTGCTTCATTTGTGTGCACATGATGTTCGAGGTTGATGGTCGGTCGGTCGTTTAGTTGGTTGATGATGAGCGATGAACATGCAAAGGGTACGTACATATAACGAGATAATCCCCTTCAATAGAAGAACAATATTGATGATGATGATGATGATGATGATGATGATGTTGATGAGTATGGTTAATGATTGAATATTGTTATTGTCAGTTTTAGTTGTGATTGTTGTTGTTGTTGTTGTAATACTCCAACAATCAATCAAATAATCGTCTAAAATTAAGCTTCCATTAAATTACTCTTAAATGAAGTACTTGTACTTAATGCAATGTGAATGTATGTACTTAAGTAAATAAATCAATATTGAAATTAACTTGTGCCTTTTTAGTTGAGAAATCTGTATTTTTTTTTCGCATTGGGAATTTATACATTTTTTTTAAGATAGAGTGAATTTTAAAACTCTTCTTCTAACTAAGTGAAATTAATGTTGTACTTCAGCGATTAATATATTAGTTTTATATTCGTAAGGTTTAGACCCCAAATCGATCAATTTAATTTCGAAATTATGAAAAACGCATTTCGACCGATGCCTAAGTGTCGCAATAAGTTTTTAAAAATATTCTGTCAAAATATTGGGTGTTCAAAAAAGTTGGTAAACCTTCCCAGCCAAGCTCTCTCAGTCATCTGCCGGGTCATCAAAGATGTGTGTGGTCTGGCGTTGTCATGATAGGACAGATCAGCTTTTCTGTTGATGAATTCTGACCGTTTTAATTGAAATGCTTGCTTCAATCCCGTCAATTGTTGATAGTAGAGATCAGAATCAATCGTTTGACCGGGCTATAGAAGCTCATAATAAACAATTCCCTTCCAATCCCATCAGACACACAGCATTATCTTTCTTGGTGTCAATCCTGACTTTGCCGACGTTTTCGAAGCTTCACCTCGCTTTGTCCAGGATCTTTTTCTTACATTATTGCCGTACGTGAGCAACTTTTCACCGCCCATAATCATTCGCTTCAGAAATGGTTCGTTTTCTTTTCTTTTTTATCAGTGAATCCTAAATGGTAATTTGATCCATTCAATTCTTACCTGTTATTCATCGCATAATGGCTTGCTCTCATTTTTTGTCTGAATTTCCCATCTAATTTTTCATGGGGCCCATAATTGCTTCTGAACAGTATATTATGTCATATATCTAGACTCTAATTTTCAATTCATCTAAAATAATGCTTCAATGCATATGAGCATACAATGTTCATACACATTCGTATTGTATTTTCGAACAAAATTTTCTACTTTAATTTAAAGGGAAAAAATTGCTTATAGCTATATATGTATATTGTACATATATATGTATATTTACCAACTCTAAATACAACAATTTCTATAAAAAGTTTGAATATTTGTTCATTTCGTTGTGCTCACTGCTGCGACTAGATATTTCACGCTACATACAACGCGTTTAACGGTGACACTTTTACAATATACTCGTACAATATATAAAGGCATCTGTGTGCAGTAAAATTTTAGGAACACATACATATACATATATGAGTGCATATGCATACATATATAAAATACCTGCAGTTTAATTTTAAGTGTGATGTTTTCACATTTTTACCATTGTTGTTGTTATTGTTGTTGTAGGAAAGCGACAATTTTTCGATATGCAGCAACAAATATAATAAAATATACAAACATACATATAATATTGTATATTTTTCGATATTGTTGTGTGTAAGTATATGGTTTTTCATAAGAAACAGGAAGAATGTACTATTTAAAACATTTGTTAAAAATAGCGCCACATAAAGTATATATACATATGATACATCAGCTATATAAACTCAAAATATATATATGTGTATATGTGAGTGTGTAACTGCATGAGATGATGATGATGATGATGATGGGTGCACAGTCATTCGAATGCTGCAATAACAAGGCAGGGATGCGTTAAAGCTAAAAACTCACTAAGAATAAGTAGATATGTATTTGCTATATGTCTACATGTATATGTCTATTATGTATATGTAAGTATATAATTATGTATATATATATATATATATATATATATATATATATATATATATATATATATATATATATATATATATATATATATATATGGAGGTACTTATGAATAATTCTAAAATAAAATTTATTATATACTTTGAAGTGGATGGAAGTTGTTGCTAATGTCATTTTCTTACGCTGCAACATATGAGCATATGTGCAATGCCGATGTATGCATGCTTATGTGTATGCATGCATATGTGTATGCTACATTTATGAATCTCTATGAAATTTGTCAAAGTAATAAAATTTTTATGTTTACGTTTGGCATATTTTTCGTTTCTTTTCTTTGTCTTCTTTTTTTTTTTTTTTTTTTGAAATAATAATTTAGTTGCAACTTATTTATTACAATTAAAATATTTTACTTCTTTTTTTTTGGTTATCGGAATTTTGAACTTTCGTTTGGAGGAAACTTTCAACCATAAAAATTATGAAATAAATTACAATTTATACATCTATAGATGTTCACCTTATGTTTATATGGTCATAATTTAATAAAAATAACAACAAAATATTTTGTATAATATGTAGTGTTAATTAATATTTAATAAATATGAGTTTTTCTTTGAAACCATCAAGGAATATGCTATGCTAATATGAAAAATTAGATTTGAAACACTATTCAATGTGTTATGATACTTTCTGGGTGCTCAAACGTTGAAAATATATCTTCGAAATCAACTTTTTGTATGACAGGTAGGTATAATTTTCACTCTTTTACCCTCATTTTGAGATTATGGTATTAATTAGACGAAATAAATGTATGTAACGAGTTTCAGCTTGTTAGCTTTATATTTGCATTTGCAATGTCCTATTATGTATGTTCGAAAACATATTTTTGTATGGCAGGTAGATGTAATTTTTATCCATTTACGTTCATTTTAGGATTATTATATTTTCTAGTAAAAATAAACTTATACAACGAATTTCAGCTTAATAGCTTTATATTTGCATACGGTAAGTGCAATAATATATGTTCGAAAACATATTTTTGTATGACAGATAGGTGTGATTTTTATGTGGTTACTTTCATTTTATTAGCACTTTATTTTTTGGTAGAAGTAAAATATAATATCGAATTTCAGTTTGATAACTTTATATTTGCGCACGAAAAGTGCAATAATATACGTTCGAAAACAGATTTTTGTATTGCAGATAGGTGTGATTTTTAGCAGGTTACTATCATTTTATTAGTACTTTATATGTTGGTAGAAATAAAATAAAATAGCAAATTTCAGCTTAATAGCTTTATATTTGCATTTGCAATCTCCTATTATGTATGTTCGAAAACATATATTTGTATGGCAGGTAGATGTAATTTTTATCCGTTTACGTTTATTTTAGGATTTTGGTTTTTACTAACAAAAATAAACGTATACATCGCATTTCAGCTTGATATCTTTATATTTGCAAAGGAAAAGCGCGATAATATATGTTCGAAACACATTTTTGTATGGCAGATAGGTGTGATTTTTATGCGGTTACGTTTATTCTATTAATACTTTATTTTTTGGTAGAAATAAAGTAAAATAGCGAATTTAAACTTAATAGCTTTATATTTGCATACGAAAAGTGCGATAATATATGTTCGAAAACATATTTTTGTATGGCAGATAGGTGTGACTTTTATGGGGTTACTTTCATTCTATTAGCACTTTATTTGTTTGTACAAATAAAATAATATACATATCAAATTTGAACTTGATAGCTTTATATTTACATACGCAATGTGCAATAATATATGTTCGAAAACATATTTTTGTATGGCAGCTGGGTACGATTTTTCTTTGATTATGTTGATTTTCGAAGTACTTTATTTGTTAGTCAAAATATGCTAACTGACAAAGTTTCAGTTCGAAAAGCTCAAGGATTCCGATCAAAGTATCCGATCAAATGAAATTTAGATAATCATAGAAAATTTCTATGAAATCTGTGTCTGTGATCTAAATCACTTTTCTCCATAATTTTGATCCACCGTCAACAAATTATCCAAATTGGTTCAGATCCTTAAAACTTATAGCCAAAGACTTAAAAATTGCAATATGGAATTCTGTGGATACGGACGATCAAATGCATTTGTTAAAGTTGTTAATTATTTAACACAATGCAACAACTTTCAACTTACATACGTGGGTTATCGTGCAATTTTTTACATATAACACATACAATACTTATGGCTAAATGATATTCGCACACGCCACCAACTCATTTAGAATTTATCAGCGGCGTGTCATCATCATCATCATCATCATCATCGTCATTATCATCAACATCTTTAGTGACGAAACGACATGTATTGTTGTGAATCTTTTGTATTATGTGTACCTATGTGGCGATTTAAAACAACAACAACAACAACAAATATACTAAAAAAGGGTTCAATAAATACCCAAAACAAAAGAAAAAGGGAGTAGAAGTACTAAAGCAAGATATTCATGTCAGTGAGTTCTTTATTTTCTGACTAAACTAAAATATTGTGTTGTAATATGTACATATAAAATGCCCACATACATATTTGAGTAGCATCCCAAACAGAAATTGGAAACAATTTGTAATTAATAATAGTGAATTACGAATTTAATCAGAATTTCTTTTTTTAACATTAAAAAATATTTTCATATTTTTCTATTAAAATTGTATTTAAAGCAATGATTTTTCAAACGTTTTATACTCCGAAAAAATTCGTTCATTTTAATCCCTTTCAAACGTCACTATCTTGATTTTAATTTTTCTCTCTTCCATTGAACATTCAATTATCGAATGCATCGATTAGTTTTATATGAAAATTGTATGTAATCTATGATAGAAATATATTACGACACAATAAGAATTTATACTTTTCTGAGACAAATTTTTAATAATATATTTCCTACGGGGATGGCATCAATATTGCAATAAATTCATACATGCGAGTGCATATAAACGAATATGTACATAAAAAAATGGTATCAAAGCCACTGTGGTTTGTGCTATATATTCAGAGTGATAAAATGTTCAAAAATTTGATTTTTAAAAAATCCAAAAATGTTCAGCAGTCGTGGTCACATCGAATTTCGTTTCCAACCTCAAATTAATGATGAAAGTTGAAGCCTTCATTAAAATATTCAGAACCACTCCTGGCTGTGTAAAATGTATGAGCGACCCCAATTAAAATCTTTTTGTTCAGCAGAATCGGGCACATTGAATTTCATTTCTAACCTCAAAATAATTATGAACGTTGAAGCATTCATTAACTTAACCAGAACCTCTCCTAGCTGGGTGATATATATATATATATAACAGACCCCAATAAATTTTTTCTACACAACATTTTTTTATAATACACCTACTTCCTGTCTCTATTCCTCAAAATTGTTCCCCTGTGAAATCAAAATTTAAAAAAAGGAATTTTGGCCCCACTGTTCCCAAATTGCTTCTGGAGGAATAAAATGTATGAACGACTCACATTCCCTTTAATTATTAAATTTTTTTGGAAACATATTTGATATAAAAATCGATGTAATTTTTAAAAACATTAATTTTGCTGGAAAGAATACTTCAAATATGAATATTTCAATATGATTTCTATCAAAATTAGAATAAAATATTTGGCATTAATAGCATTGACGAGCTTTACCCAAGCTTTCCTTCCGGACGTGCCAAGCTTGAGTAGCATTGAAAGAGACCAAACATATATTAGCTGGTATTACTTTTGCTGAATTTTATCACAGACCACTTTCAAACGCTTCAGGAGCACAGAAGTATTTTATAAAAATCGGATCACTTGAAATTTTGACTCAACATTGTAAGAAGTCTAATCACGGTGCGACGGCGATCACGCACCTTTAAAACTTTTATTTGAATTCTTTTTTTTGCTTTTCGTTTATTACATGTGTTTACCTCTTTGGTTCGAAATCCTTTTTTGGTGGGTTTCATATGTACATACATACAATACATTTGTATGAAGGTTCATATGTACGAATATATACAATTGTACATGCTTTGCGCGAGTAAGAGTGAATAATGTGTGCTTTTGCTTTTGGGCGTTCTTCATTTGGGTTCTGATTGTTAAACTTGATTTCTGCTTGACTGCGAATAAATCTACCTACCTACATAACTGTAAAAATGTTTTATGAATTTATCGGATATATGTACATATATATGTGTATAGAGTGTGGAAAAGTACATGAGATTTGAATGAAAAAAAAAAAAAAAAATAGAAGGATAATAAAACTGACGTAATATTGGTTGAATGGGGTATATTAACATTAAGAAATCAATAATTACCAAAAGACTAAAATGAATAATCAATCGCATTTTAGTTATGTACATACATATATGTAATTATTAATACATATACATTTGATATCCACATTTATATATTCGTTTGCAGTTAGTCGCATATAAGTACACGCAGTTGATGCTAATTGAATACGATAACTTATTCTAAGTGCTTCTATTTATTCTCGTTAAAATTATAAGCGAAAGTATTTCATGTATGCCCAATGCAATAACAAATGCATGTTTACGACGATTGAAAACCAAATAAGAAAACACCCAACTGAGCATACGCATTGCTCTCTCGCCTTGCCGAATATTATACGAGGAGATCATCATCGTCGTCATCGTCATCATAATCGTCGTCGAAATCATCATCGTTGCTGTAATCATCATAGTCACCGACGTCGTCGTCGTCGTCGTCGTCGTATCCGTTGTCGTTGTCGCACTCGTGCGTTTACTTCTTTTCTTTTCAATATCTTGTCGGTTTATCATTCATACTCCGTTCAATCATATTCAACTGGGCGTTCAATGAACACTTCATTGCTTTCAATTCAGTACAATTTCTGTACGACCAACAAATGCTTCTTGCGTACAATGCTCATTCTATAATGATCAGTTCAGTTTTGTTCGCCGTTTGGATACCAAGTGTGTGATTTCCACTGAATTTCACTTACTATAATCAAAACTTTTGGATAAAATTATAAATTTTTTAATATATTGTATTGTATATTGTGTGTGCACAGGACTTTTGTTTTAAATCGAAAATAAAATAAATAAATTTTTCAAAATATATATTTAAACGACACTACGATCATATCTACACATACGTAGAAATAAATAAATAAAAAAAAATAAACAACAACAAATAATTTCAACAAAATCATAATGAGGGAAATCGTTCATTTACAAGCCGGTCAATGTGGCAATCAAATCGGTGCTAAGGTAAGTGCCAATGCAATTTATTCAATTTATTCCCTCATTTGTACGCGCCACAGCAGCGGGTTTCCTTTTACTGCTATGTCAGCGATCGAAATGATCTCTTATATAAAAACAAATGCATTTATTGAAATTCGACAAAGTTTTTGTTTGTATTCTTATTTTTTTGGTTTTACGTAAATTCCATTAAGCTCGAATTCAATGAGCATATCATCAATGTCATGGGCAGTTTTGGAATTTTAATTTCAGTTTTCCAAATATGTATGAATCAAATTACCTAAATATATATATATACACATATGATAAACTTCCAAAATGGAGTTTAAGTATAAACTTAATAGAAATTATTATGAGAACATTTAATTGAAAACCTCATTCAATGAATGATCGGTCAATAAACGATAAAAATACTGATTATAAGTGTGAGTAGTTTACTGCGATCACTGTGATATCTATTGGAAATAGGGTGATTGATCATCGGAATTTTATCAATTAAAAAAATTTTTTTTTGGTATACTATTAAATCGAATTTAATCCATTATTTATTATTATTATGCGAGCAATATAAAACTTGAAGGGTCTTTTGGGATTGAAAACTGAGGAATCACTTTTTTGGGACATATTTTGAACTAAAATTACGTCATCAATGGAGTATTCCAAAGAATATCGAAAAAAATTATAATTGAATGGTTAAAAATTAGGAATATTTTGAAGGAAATTGACTTCCACCGGTTATAATTGTATTGCTGCAGAACTTAGGGTTCGTTTTTTAATTGAAGAACTTTCAAATAATTTTCACATAGTATTTTGATGTGAATTTTTCACTGGAACTCCAAACACTAATAGTTTGAAAGCCCAAAGTTGCGAATTGCCAGTGAAACTACTCTCCCCATTGAATATTTTGTAGTCAGTCCATATGACGCCCACACGTCGAGCCCAAAAAATTTCCGTTTTTTTTTCCAAATAATGTAAAGTTCTATTTGTTGTTGTAATGACGAGTCCTACGGGCTCACTTAACCGCCCCTTAGTGACCCGGAAGCACGTTTGCCAAATGCACGGAACCAGTGATCGATCAGCAAAATATCAGTTGCTGATCGATCGATCTTGTCGATCTTACATTCCTTAAGCCGATTTCAGAGACGAAATTTTTTTATTCGACCCAAATTTGTGGGTGAAAGTAGAGTTTTTCAATGATAGATCGATGATTCTCAGTCACGTGCATCATTCACCTAAAAACTTGCCATTTGTGAGTGGCTGCTTTTGTATCCAGATTATTTCAAATGCTTCGATGCTGATTTATTTTCAATTTTAAGCGATCTTTAGCGATGTAATAACTACTTCAGTGCCTGTATATTTGATTTATTTCAGTATTTAATTGATATTTTTTTCCCCAAACTCATTAGCCATTTGTTCTACAGTACATTCGATGCCTTCAATAATGGCAACTTGTATAATTCTTCGATGATTTTATTGTGTGAAAAGAAAGTAGTAGGTAGAATCGTTTGGTTTTTTTTTTTTTTGGCAATTATATACACACACATGCTTCATGCTACATGCTACATGCCGCATATGAAGATATCGCCGACTGATCGACTTGAATTTGCTGTGGGTAATTTTCATCTTTAAGTGAGAGGCTGGTCATTAATGAAAATTCAAACTTATTTATGATTTGATTGTGAGTGAATGGTTTGTCTGCAGCTAAGCAAGATGATCTCGTGTGAAAATAACGGTATTGCATATACGTATTTTTGTCTTATTTGTTTTCCCCCCTCATCCTCTCCAAAATGATGATCATTAAACATGCATAATTGCATAGTGATCAATCACATACAATACGAGTAAGTAGGTCTGTATTTAGAGAAATAATGTAGTACAATATTTACTTTCATAATGAAAGCACTCACAGAGCCACAGATATCAATTGTAAGGCAACCGCAGTTGACTTTCAAATATTTTGTTTTTCTTTTTTATGTGTTCCAAATCAGAAATCAGCATGCGTAGTACATAAATCATCATTTATATTGTATTTATAAGTAAGTACTTAATGCTGTGTGGTAGATTGAATTGAATTAATTTTAATAATGCATTTTTGAGATGCTTGGCACAGTGATTCTGTCAGAGAGAAAATTAAAAAAAAAACATTGTGTTCAACACAATGAAATTTAGTGTAAAAATGAAAGAAAATATTTATTTAAGTAAGAGATAATAAATATTTACATAAAATTATTGAAAAATTTATTTTTTTTGTTAAGAAACTGGAAACAAAGTTACAAAGCACTTAAGTTTACGTTTTTAGTAAAAATCTATAAAAATTGCATTTTTTGTATTTTAAATTTAATAAGGAAATTTTAGTTTTAATTTTTTTTTTATTAAAAATTTTAAAATCTATAGTTAAATTCTACATTATTTACAAATTTTAGAATTTTTTAAACTAAGAAAACTAATATTTTGTTATTTACTTGCAAAAAGCAAATAAAATATATAAAAAATTCTTTGTGGAATATCTTCAAAAAGCAAGCAATTGTTAAAAAAAAAAATAGACAAATTAAGCAGAGTAATTCATTAAAGTTTATCTCCCTGTTATATGGCATAGTATCACTGTGTGCTATTTCTACGACATATAATCAAATTGGCAACCTTGACTTTTATTTAAAAGATACTTACCGTAAGCGCTTATCAGCGTTGATGGCGGCAATAATAAATATACATTTATATAGGTAATCAGCAAATTTAATTCAATCACAAAAAATTACAAAGAATAGATTTTTGCGTATTTGTCGCACCTTGTGGGTGGTGAGTCAATTATATACGCATTGGACGTAAATATTAAGATATTTACAGTATCAGGTGGTTATTAATAGGAGCTAATTGATTAACATTATTAAAATAGCTATCTAGTTTTCGGAAATGAAAATATATCATCACAAAATTCCAAGTAAACATATAAGAATTGCATTAGATCAAGTGAAAGTCTTATCAGGAGCTGTACTAGTACAAAAATCTAAATAGTATGACTGCATTTGTACCTAATCATATCTATAATTGCAAAGATAATGAGGAATATAGATAAAACACATACGAGTAAGATGAGTAATATGTAAAACAAAGAAAAAAAAAATAATTTCTTTTATTTAAAATTAGCTAAAGTAAATGATTTGCTCAGAATAACACAACATGTTGATAAATTTGAATTTTTGTTTAAATATAAAAATAATTTTAATTTAATTTTATAACATGTTAAGTTCTTTTATCAAATTTTCGGTAATTGCATGGAAGTCACTTCAAGTCATGAAGGAATATGATATTGTCGATTTGAATATAAACATTATTTGCATATAAACAAACATATGTATACAAGGAAATGTATATCAACATATTTCAATTGCATTTGTGTCTTAAGTATAAAATCCCTTTGAAGCTACGACAACAGACAACATATTAATTTCAATGGGTAGGTGGCTAATTTAAAAGATACCAAAGAGTTTGTAACTAAGTCATTTTGATGAACCATTCGTAGAATTCTGTTTGTATGTACATATGTTTGACACAAAAAAAGTATCAAATTACCAAATATCGATAGTTTGAACATATTAAAATTGTATAGAAACTAGTTGACAAATACTACATTATAAAACCGCACAAGTGCAATTTCAATGTTTTAGCACAATTCAAGGTAAAAGGAGGAAATACAATAAAATAAGGGAAAAAAAGTATAAAATTTGTTGTTAGTAAATCAATGAGTCATAGTGGTCATATGCGATATGAATCGATAATGAAAAAAAAAAAAACTAAGAAAAAAAAAAAACAGATATAAATAAGCACCTTCCTTCCTTTACATAATAAAAAAAAAGGTTTCAATTACAGGAAGCATTTAGTGTATTTCATTGTTTTCATATAGAATTTTAAGGAAACGATGCATTATTTACCCAACAAAAAATTATCGTTTTTTTCCTTTGCTTATAAGATTTGATGGGTGCACAATTATAGTATTGGCGTCTCCATATATGCACAATGTGATGACAAAAAATGCAAATTTTAGCCTGCTTACATGCTTGCAATTTATTTGGGCATTACAATGGCTTATTAAAAATTATTTAAAATTTTTAGCAACAAAAAAAAAAAAAAAACAAAAAAAACATTAAATCTAAAATAAAAATAAAAACAAAAAATTTGGAAAATTTAACTTCGGTAATATCGAAATTCAAATATTCTACGCTAAGATATAGCGAAATTCTTTCGAAATAAATTACTTTATTCCGCAGTTAGGCGTGATTTTCATCCAATAATGGCCATTTTCAAACCTAATTGCACGTTAATGTTCGCAAAGTCTATAAATATATATTCGAAAACATATTTTTGTATAAGAGATAGAAGTAATTTTCATCCATTTACACATATATCGAGTTTCAGTTTAATAATTTTATATTTTCGTGTACAATGTGTAAAAATATACATACGGAAGCACAAATTTGTATGGGAGCTAGGTGTAATTTTTATCTGATTTAGCCTATTTTTGAATATGATTATTAATTTGTTAATATAATTATATGTACCAAGTTTCAGAAAGCTAACTTTATATTTTTATGCTCAAAGTGTGATAAGCCACATTCAAAAGCATACTTTCGTATGGGAGGTAGGCAAGGTTTTTATCAGATTTAGCCCATTTTCGAAAATAGCAATTTTGTGATGAAAATAACTTTACATAGAAAATTTTAGATTAATGGCTTTATATTTTCATGGACAAAATGGAGAAAATATATATTAGAAGCATAATTTTGTGTGGGAGGGAGGCTTGGTTTTTATCCAATTTCGCTCTATTCACGACTCCACTAACTAATCCTTTTTTTTTATAGAGTTATTTAAGCTAGTAATATCCAGTTCGATAGCTCTTTTTCTACGCTAATTAATGTGGGTATACAATTTTTTTTTTTGCATTCAAAAAATAAATCCAAAAGTTATTTTATTAGCTGTGGCAAAGCAGCAAATAAAATTCAAAATAATATTGCTATTTCTGAAAAAGATATTCATTGAAAAAAAAAATCATTTTGTTGAACATAAATAAATCAAAGGGCGTTCGAAGTGCACAGTGCGCCGGACTATGAAGGCAAACAAATGATCGAAGTAATTGAGACGTTGGACTAATGAAAGATCTCAAGACACATATAGATTCAGATGGACGAAATCTACACAATTTCATTTAATTTTTCATAGTGAATAATTTACAGATAAATAAAAGTCGAACAAGGCGCTCAAATTCTTCGTGTTCTGTTTCTGATCTGTTCCTGATGCTTTGCAAATGATAACTCATATCACTCAAGCTAACATAAATTTTCATATAATCATAATGTAAATATATAAATATTCAAATAGAGATATGGTCGAAATTAATAATAATATTGTTCCAGCAAGAAAAAATATTCATTTATCAATGTTTTCTCTTTTTCAACTGCATGAAATACTTTTTCGTATTCTTTATAAAGTCTATATTTTCTGTTGAAATTATAGATAAGGAATGCAATGACTTTATACATATATTTCTCTTACTTGTTTATTATTATATCACAATAAGTAAAGGCTTATCGTAAATGGGTGCATTATGCTATAAAAATATTTCCTATATACTCTATAATGTGATAAAATTCAAATAATCTTTTATATAAATTTAAATAATGATTCAGAAATTTTGAAAATTCTCTTAGAATATTTCTATTAAATACGTAATGCTTGATTGAAAATTAAGCTATTAATTGATTTAAATTATACTTGAAATATTTAAAATCTCATACAATTGCACCGTAAATTAAATCTTCAAAGTATTATGCCGTCTCTGTGATATACACATCATAGGGTACCAGCATCTTTTGAAATATAGATCAGTGCACTTCAATTTTAAAGCATTGCAGGATTTTCGGAGTAAGCTTGGGGTAGCAATTGAAATGATCCAATTGAAATGATCTTAATGGAGATAAAGACTTAATTTGGTGATAAATTACACCCTCTTTAAGTATATATGCTGTTGAAATTTTATATATTTTTTAAAGTCACTAGTTGTTGGTCTCATAAGTTGCCGGTCATATGTTGATGTGTTGCATTTGAGTATTTGCCTTTTGTTTTGGGATTATCGCTAGCCGATCATATTTCTGCTATAATTCTTATTTGACATTGTCATATGAACTTCATTTGCGGCTACTTGCAATTGAATTCTTGTACGCATACTCAATCTTAATTCAAATAAACCTTTTTACATGAATTTTTGTATCGCAACATCTACAGCGAATGATTAATTGGTCATTACAATAATAAATTAAATGTTATGCTTATCAAAATGAATCTCTGAATGCTCCCGATATTGTATTCTCATCTATGAAAAGTTTAAAAATTAATAATATGTAACCAAAAAAAAAAAAAAAAACGTCCAAACGACTGCACACTAATATTTTATTACGCATTATCACAATGACTCACATTACATGCAAAACAATACAAACTATCCTCTTCCCATACTCATAGAAAACATATGGTGTTAATATTGTATATTGAAGGTATACCTAAGTTTGTTTTTTTTTTATATTATCGTATTAAGACTTGTATAAGCATAAATGCTGAAATCAGCTGAAAGAAAATCTGCCATGAAATCAAAACAATAACATATGCATACGTACAAAATCTATGTAAATATATATACATACAATATTTACGACTGCCAACATTCATTGGATAAGTCATAACAAAAATACATACATATAAATGTAGATATACTTACATATATGTATGTATAGTAGCTACCTACTAGTTTATACTATGTCTTATATGCATATTTGTATGTGGCGAGTTATTTGAGATGTAGCAAAGTACTGAGATAGAAATGCATACTTAAGTATAAGTGTTAAACAATTGTGGGAAAATTATTATTATTATTATTATTATTATTTCTTTATTATTTTTTTTTAAATTTTTACTATGGAAAAATAAGAAATATTATTTGTACTCGTACTAAGTAAGTGGAATGCATGAAAAATGCATTGTGTGTACTTATTTTCTTTAATTTAGAAGTTCAAATCAAAGTCTAAATACTAAAAAAATGTATATAAACATATGATTATATGCATAATTTTGTCTAGTTACATTACGTAGATGTTTATAGATGTTTATATACATAATTAAATCGAGAATAAATGCAATTCAAATGGGAAGTATTTATTTATCGTTGGGAATTTTCACACAAAACAATTTATAGGATCATATGAATGATTAGCATGTTGTAAGTGTTAAAAAAATCTTTAATGCTGAAAAATTGAATGAGAAATGAGTAATGAATACAAAAAGGAGAAAATGGCAAAGAGAATGTTCAATTCAAGAGTATTGTAAACGTTCAGTTTTCAATGTTCTTGAATTACTTAAATAAAAAAAAAAAAAAGTTATATTGTAAACTCTATACTCAAAAAGTCAAGCTCATATTGGTATATATGATTGATTAAAATACCGAACTAAATCGATTCTGTTCATCTGCTCGCATAATAACTGCACTAATTTTAAAGAGATCAAGCTCAAAATTGGCACAAATTATTATTTTAAGCAATGAACTATTGACATCATAAATGGATGAAATCTGATAAAAACTACACTTATCTCCCTTACGAAAATATGTTGTTGAATGCTAAAGCTATGGAACTAAAAATTGGTATTTACAGTCCTCACACCTCTCTCTCTCACACAAAAACATGTTGCT
This sequence comes from Megamerina dolium, assembly GCA_963854835.1. Lineage (NCBI taxonomy): Eukaryota > Metazoa > Arthropoda > Insecta > Diptera > Megamerinidae > Megamerina > Megamerina dolium. The sequence continues at coordinate 3,171,017 of OY978525.1, forward strand.
GAAAGAATGTTTTTACACTTTGCGCAAGAATTTATAAAGTTATCAAACTGAAATTTAGCACAAATGATTATATTTAGTAATAAATAGACATATTCAAAAATGAGTAAAATCGGTTGAAAATAACGCCTACCTTTCATACAAAAGTATGCTATGGCTAGGGTATTTTCATAATTTTCGAGGAAAGTAGAAAGTTAGCAAGCTGAAATTACGTATTAATGATTATCTTTAATAATAAAAAGACATATTCAAAATTGAGTAAAATCGGTTGAAAATAACGCCTACCTTCCATACAAAAGTATGCTATGGGAAGGGTATTTTCATAATTTTTGAGAGAAAATTCTAAGTTAGCAAGCTGAAATTACGCACCAATAATTATATTCAATAACAAATAGACATATTCTAAAAAGAGTATAATCGGTTGAAAACAACGCCTACCTTCCATACAAAAGTATGCTATGGCAAGGGTATTTGCATAATTTCCAAGGGGAAATACAAAGATAGCAAGCTGAAATTACGCACTAATGATTAAATTTAATAATCAAAAAACATATTATATTATGAATGTTATCGGAGAAAAACAACACCCACCTCTCATATAAAAGTATGTTTTCAAAGGTATATTTTCACACTTTACTTATGAAAATGTAGAGTTATTGAACTAAAACTTGATTTATAAAGTCGATATGATCACAGAATATATACATACTGGAAACTGGGTTTAAGCGTATAAAAACCACGCCTACTTCCCATACAAATGTATGTTTTTGAATGTATGTTTTCATGCGTTGCTCTCGAAAATATAAAGTTGTTGGACTAAAACTTACTATTTTAACAATTTTTATTATTTTTTAATATCGTATTACCAGTAATAAGGTATTATCGAAGTCAAGCATTAATAATAATAAAACAAAAATATTATTTTAAAGCATTTTTAGATTTTTGTAGGTCTTGTAAAGGGACAAAAGATTTATTTGAGCATCTGGCTGAACGATCATGTACATCTTATCTTATATATTTCACAATTTTCATCCAACTAGAATCCAATTATACAATATATACAAATACTTTGTTTAAAAACAATTCGAATTGCATGATGATCCACTTTTGAGATTTTCTAATTATTTCCAGAGATTTTTCAAATTAAATTTATTTTATACAGTATGTTACAATGCAGAAGAATTATGTTGAAATTAATGTTGTTCTATAGCATATTACCTATGTATTGTATATAATTTTTCTTTTCTCTCTTTGTGTGTATGTGTGTGTGTGTGCTAATTGCCTAATAGCTTTCTATGTATATATTGTACAAAGAAGAAATATTTATAAATTATTTAAACAATATGTACCATAGTATGCACTATGCATGTTGTTAGTGCATGTGGAGAAAAGAGCCTCATAAGTGATGATAATGATAGTGATGGTGGTGGTGGTAGTGGTGATGGTGATGTTGATGGTGCATCAAGAAAATGAAATGAAGAATCATGCACGAATGCATTTGTTAATTAGTCATTGTCTGCCTTAATATAAATATATACTTATGAACGAGTATGTAAGCCGACAATGAACTTCTTTCTTGTATATACATTTGAAGTTTTGATTTTATAGAAAAGATTATATTACAGAATATTATGTATTATTTTGATAGAAGCTAAATAAAGCGTTCAATGTGAAAATTATGTTTTCATTTCGTTTTGATACCCTTAGCAGTATAATCAATTAAGGCATTAGTGTCTAAATAGTAAAGGGGGGGAGTCTTGAAATTAACTTTTTTTGATTGCTCTATTGCTTGCTGTGTACTGTGTATATGATTTCAACAGCTCACACAACACCTTTCTAAATTATTATAACACTGTTTTTGTTTGTAATTAATTTTGAGTAGTTAAATTATCAACATTTTTTAATTTTCATAAAAAGCGATTCTACTTATACTACTCTACTTTTACTATGACTTAGACACTAATGCGACGTAGAGTTTGTAAACAAAAAAAAAAAAAAATTATAATAAATTTCCTGCCTTTTTGCACTTTTCGTAAATAATCTCTTTATGTCGACATTAAATTTTATTGTCTTCTTGTTAATTAAGTGGAATTAGTAACAGTTTCCAGATCAGAAATTATTGAGGTTGATATGTACATACCTACTCCTATATAAACATTTAGTAGGCATTTGTATGAGCACTGCCTAAATAGTAGATATTTATTATTGTGTACTTACATAGTAGGCATATGTACGTAGCATCTACATAAGTAAGCTATGTAATTGAACGCAGCATTTGCTACCATTTGCTGCTGTGTTTTTTTTTTTTTTTTGAAAAAATTGTAATGTCTACAAAAGAAAAGTGATTTCTTTGTACGGTTGATCATCATGTGGCTGGCTGGTGGTGTGGCATGTGCAGTCATTTGGAAATGTTATCATGTGTGCAAAAAACAAAAAAAAAAATATTTTTTTTTCTAGTAAATACAATTTTAATTGTAACAAACAACAACAAAATTGAATGTGAAAATATATAGTGACTTGGGGAAAAACTATCGGGCTCATTGCAGTCGTTTGGAAATATCACGTTTGCAAAAAAAAAACATTTTTTGCAGTAAATACAATTTTAATTGTAATAAGCAAGAACAACAACAAAGTTGAATGCGAAAATATAGTGACTTGGGGAAAAACTATCGGGCTCGTTGCAGTCAAACTGCATATTTTTTTTTTTTGGTGTAGGCTCACTTTCAATATTTTTTAAATAGAGTTTGTAGTTTGTACCATAAATTTGTTTTAAATTGAGATGAGTTAATATTTCTCAAAGTAATTTTTATTTTAACAATACTTGGCAATATTACAATTTCTAGGATTAGACTTCTTATAGCTTATAGACTACTCTTATGATATCATGAAATCCTCAACAATATTATGACTCCTTAGTTGGCAATGTCGCTTTTTTTTCTAGTTCTAGTTTTCATCAACTCGTCGAAGAATACGAAGTATACGAAGAAAGACGCATGAGCGTTTTAACGACAAAGAAAGATGAGTAAAAAAATATATCGAAGAAAGACGAATAATCATTGTTAACGGCGAACAAAGACGTGTAAGCGTAATTGACGACGACGAAGGGAGCGTAAACATATTTGACGACGAAGAAAGACGCTTTATGACAGATTTATCGCTCGAGAGTTGGCATCGTTGCATTCACTGACCGGCTATTTAATAATTTTCAAATTTAATAATTTAATAGTAATAATTATTACTTATTGTAATTTATTAAAATATAATTAGTGCATTGACATTTTTACATGTTTTGCCTTATGGATTGGTTGAAGGAGTGTGGTGATAACCAAGACGATAGAAAGTGATCCATATTTGATTTTTTTACTGATTCATCATTGCATACATAGTACATGATATCGTATTTTTTTTTTTTTTGCTAATTATATTAACGCGTCTTTCTTCGACGTCAAGTATATTTAAACGTCTTTCTTCGTCGTCAATTTTATTTAAACGTCTTTCTTCGTCGTCAATTTTATTTACACGTTTTTCTTCGTCGAAGTTTTTTCTACGCGTCTTTTTGGCCATCAATTCTGGAGCTCGTGTCTTTCTTCGTATGGACCGATGAACTGTTCTCATCATATTGGCGATGTGAATTAAAATTCTAGTTCGAAAATGCTTGAATCATATCTTGGATATTTTGTCCACCCCTCCTAGGCCTTTACCGCAATATTGTCTTTTTAATAGAAAAATTTCAAAATACAATGAATTATTTTTCAGTAAATTCATTCAAGTTGGGACTAATGAACTTTTGCTTTACTATAGTAAATATTTTAAAGCATTTTTTCTGATGTATCAACTGTCATATAGTGCACAATAGACTTAGGGTCGCAGTGTAATATAACACTCTAATAATCGTAATCGTAACTGTCAAATAACAGCATTGCCAATTGCGACTAATAATTATCAGGTTATGGTGCATTGGATCCATCTGTTGAAAAAAAAAACAATATTTTTTCCCCAAAAACAACAAATAAAAATATTAATTCATAAAAAAAATTAAATAAAAATTACGAAATAAAAAAATTTTTTTAATTAAAAAATGTATTTTGTCAAAAAAAAAAAAAAAAAATTAAACAAAAATTCATTTTAATTCAATAAAAACTAAAACCAATTGTATTTCGCCCTTGACTTAGTCACTTCTCATATACATACATCTTCGAGTATGTACTTACGTCTACATACTTAATCCTATGTACTTTATTCATGATGACTAAAGTACTATTAACTTAATTACATTTATGTGAGACATTAATATATATTATTAAATACGGATTTATGTAGATATAATTAGTATAAGTTCCACTATGCTATGCCTATAATTTCACATAGACATATAGCCATAAGCGTACTTGCATACTTAGAAGAAGAATTTATGAATGTACATTTGAGTATAAGCACATACTAAGATGATTATTACGCTTGTAAAACGTAGTTGAAAAAAAGAGGCAAAGAGGAATAAGTTTGCAGATTCAAGTAGTATCATCATTTTAATTTTAATTTTTAATGAAGTTGATCGACAATAACGATAAATATTACGATCTTGCTTGAAAAATGTGTGAGTGTGTGTGTGTGTATCTTTATACTCTATGTAAGAACTCCTCTATGTAGTTATACTCATAAGACTATTTATGTATGAATATGCCTACACATTATTTTTAACGATATATTGCATATTCACTGCACACAATGAATACTCGTATCTGAAGTGAAGAAAATTCGTAATAAGAAGTTGCGAGTACTTTCATAGAATATGAAGTATTAGTGAAGTACTGACGTAGGTTTATAAAAATGATTTAATACCTAATATATGGAAAATATAATAAAATCATAGTGTATAGTACATATAAAAATAAAAATAAAAGTTATATCTCATTATTAATAATTAAAAGATAAAGCATCACATTACGTATGAATGTACAAGTATGTACTTATAGGATTATTAAAAGTGCTCTAGTACGATACTGTTCACATTCGAGCTTAAATTATTATTGCATATGAATTTTTATAATCCAAACGAGTTAAAAATATTCGATACAAAAATTGCAATTTTTATTTTAACAATGATCTTTATTTGTTTAATTAATTTTCCATAAAAAAATGTATTTAGCATAAATGAGATATAACAAATTTTATAATCTACATTATATAATGAACTGATATTTTTGAAGCTGATCGAAAGTGAATTTAATATTCTTTAATTTCTATATCTGACAGCGTGGCATTCAAAAAAAGGATGCTAATTGGAAATGTATGACCGATTTTACTTTCTGTAGAAAAATAAACCGTTTTTCTTGACCTTCATTTCTTGAAGAATTCATTAAAATATTCAAATTCATTCGTTTTTTGGCCATTTTTAAATAATATTGAAATATCCATACAGCATTCAACTTGTCATAATATCAAACTACCTAATTGATTAATTGATCATCTCCTATGTATATATTGGTTATCTGAATTAATGTCGAAATAATTTGCAATGAAGTCGAAACAAGCGAAAATTACAATTTCGACATTATTATTTTTAATAAAAAAAAAATCGATATTATTGCAAAAAATGTCGACTTTAATTCAGTATATAATTCAGTATATAGTATATAATACAAGCAAAAGCATAAATCTCCAAATTTTAAAATATTTTTCTGGTATGGGAAACACATGTGACAGTATTATAGCTTTTTTTTTATAATTTCGACATTTCGATCTTATTTCAATTTAATTTCTTTTGCATTAATGTCGAAATTTTCTTAATTCTTTTTTCGATAGAACAAGAAAATTTATATAAGTTCAAATTAGATCATTACAATAATGAAAAAATATTTCGATATTATTGCAAAGAAAACTTGCAATTGTGTTCAATCATTATTCAGCACATAAAAAATGTCGACATCAATGCAAACATTTTTCGGGCAATTCAAAGTTTTGTCATAGATAATCTTTTATTATACGACACAATTTTATGATCCTAAGGCTTTGTAAGTTTCGCTCTCAGTTTTGCAAGATGAGCGTTTTTAACCGTTTTTTGCATTTGAAGTTGCCAATTTAGCCTATGATTGTGGATGAGAGTTAAAACAATTTAAAATTCAATTAATAGCAAATATTTTTATCAGAAAAAATTCCAACTTGAAGTTTTTTGAGTACATGGAATCCGAATTTGGATAATTTTTTTTCACCAAAATGGACACAAGTGGGCGCTTTGGTGCAATCAACATGAAAAGACCCACTTTTTTTTTGCGATTTTATAAATCAATATCTTCAATATCAAAACTCAGATAAGATTCTAAAGATATTGAGTACTAGGAGTAGTACCTGGTCGCCACAGCATTAAGACCATGAGTGCATCCCATGATAACTTAACAGATATTGCTAATCGCTGAGCATTTGCAGAGTATATAATTTTGTGATTCAATAGCCAGCACACGAATTGAATAAACTATATGCCGGATATTTTATTTTACCTGCTCTATTCTCATTTTTGTAAATTTTGTCTAATATTGTAGAAACATCAATGGATCATAATTTTAAATGTATCTTAAATTATTAACGCTTTCTTTTTATTATTCATATACAATTATAGTTACAACTCAATTAATATTCATATCCATATATTTTTTTTTTATCCTATAATGCTAGGTACTACCAAAACGATATCATTTGAACTACCAGAATGCTTACAAGTGCTCAAGATACATACTGAGCATACTGAGCTATTTATTTAGTAATAAATCATAACCATTTTAATACCAGTTGCAAAATTTTAATTTTTAGCACAAAACAAAGAAATGTTGAACTACTACAACTATAAATGTCGGTCAAAGACCTACAATAAAACTATACGTACATAGTACAAGAAGTAAAATATGAGATGAAGAGAATGAAAATACAAAAAAAAAAAAAAAAACAAAAGATAAAAGAACTAAACGCCAAATTAAAAAGAAAACTAACAGCAAGAATTTCTTTGTACAAATGATTTTTATTATTATTTTTATTTACTCTCTTTTGCTCATTCCCTGGTTATTACCAGTGGGAAAATTTAGGTTTCTATGATGAAGAAAAGTTATTTGATTTGTATACTTTGGTTAGTCAAAGATGTAATATGGTTAGAGTGGCATTTAAGAAGTGAATATATGGAAGCTAAGTAATATATGGAAGTTAAGTAAAGAAATAAAAGTATTTCTATGTTTTTCTGCTAAAATATATTACCTTTTCACATAGCGAGTATATTAAAATATAAAAATGATTTTAATAATGCCTTCTTGCTTAGCAATTATTGCCATTTTTCACTACTGGGTTACTTACTCACTACATTTCTATATACACGTACATACTGCACATGCAACATTATAATGATCACAGTTGACTGACTGACTGATCGCGACAACTGAGATGTGTATTTTTGCGTGCGTGTATATCTGTGTATACAGATACGAGTATATCAAAAATCGCATACTCATTGTATTATTAAAACAGTGAAACAATGCATGTATATATACATGATTGTATACATACATTGTAGGCACTTATGCGGTAAATGTGTATACTCAAAAAATAAATTACAATATACATGCAAGTATAGAAACATATATCACTCATTCTAAATACAATATATGTATATAAACATGATACAAATGTTTCAGAAAAGAATTAACAAGAAAACAGTAGTTGATGGTCGAAAGAAGATAATGTAGGAAGAAATTTTTAAATACAGACGCATTTACAAGAAAAAAATTTTTTTTTTTTTTGGGCTCACTTTTACTTGAAATCAATTGAAAGGGGCAAACATACAGACAGCGAGTCTGTGCTAACGATCATGTCTCGTATCATATGGCAATATGCCATGATTAAGACAACATTTAGTGTGTATATCTGTATGTGTTTTTGTGTTTGGGTGCGTTGAGATTCAATTTTGGGAATTTTGCAATGAAGTAAATTTGCGAAATAAAATTAATTCATAATATTTTCTTTTGTTACTTTATTTCAAATAATTTTTATATGCGTGTGGTATGGGATGATTGTCTTTTTTTGGGGAATACAACCCATTTCATACCACTGTTGAATTTACGCTTGGCATAAAATGAGCTACGAAGAACACGTAATCAAATCATAGAACCCAACTTTTTTCAATATCTTGATGATATATTTGTTGTTTCTTTATAAGATGCAAGCACTCAAGCATTAAATACAAAAAGGGGCAGAATATAGATTTTATGATTTTCACAAAAATCTGCTTTCATTATTTGGAAGTAGACGAAAAAGTTTAGATATTTAATTACTTGGAACCAAAATACGCTGCGTAAACATTTCAAGAATGAAAATTGTTTTGAGATCAGTGATCACTACCGCCACCCACCACTATTAAGTATCAGCAGTATACTCGCACAGCTAATAAAATGGTGACACTCCCCATAATATTATTCTAAATAAGATGTTTATTTTGATTTTCCAAATTTAGTGGAAAAAAAAATATAATTTTCTACTCGTACATTAATATGACACGATCACCTCCGGTGGTAGGGGGGAAAATTTTTATGGACTTTATAGTGTCGAGTATTAAATCAACAATTTTCATTAACTTTTAAGTACTTGAAGTAGTACGAATATAAATAACATGTTTGCAACATGATGTCGACAACTGAGAACATCATTCTTCAACACATTTTTGTTGTTCATTCAAGCGAAGCCTCATAAATCTTTCAATTGACTTGTATATCGTCGAGTCTTGTATGGTAGAGTTTCATATCGTAAGCAATATTCACGAAACAAACAGAAGTGAAAGCACTCCACTCATTGTTTGTATGTAGAATGATCATGATGCTGCACGCGTCATGCCAAATGCAATAATTTTATTGTATTTATTTTTTTTTCATGATCTTCAATTATAAATTGAAGTATTAAAGAAGCATTTATGTAGGCATTTACGAGATGCCATTGGTTTCAATTAAATAACACGGGAAATGATAAAAATGTCTACGGAAACTGTTTATTTCGGGTCGATGTAGTATCTATAAATACGACAAGTATGAGAGTAGTCAATTAAATATCAGTTCATAATCATTGAGAGCATAAGTATCCCTTGGAAATTGAAATTTTCACTACTTCTGAACACTTTTCGATAATGCTGGCAGACAAATTGTGTTCAAAAAGTGCTTTGGCATGCATTTATATATGTATTTGGGGTCGTTGACTTTGAATCCGGTGTTGGTTTGTACCCTGACTAAAAAAAAAGAGTTGAAACATGCATTAAAATCCCAGAATCGCCCTTAGAGAGGTCAAATTTTTGACCAATTCCAATTAATTTTTATTACTCAACATTTTTCCTGAAGATATTCACCCCCTATCTTTAACCCTTAGAGAGGATCCTCTACAAAATGGACGTTTTTAAAAATGTTGCACCCACTGCTTCCAAAAGGCCCATAGGGAAGTAAAATGTATGAGCGACCGTTATAGATTTTTACCACTCAACATTGTTCTGGAACATGCTTACTTTGCGATTTAGAGAAACTCTCCTACAAAAAGAATGTAGAGGCGACAAAAATCACTATAATTGCTCTGAAATCGATGCTAAAAATTGTGGATTGTGTATTGAGCACTATTAATTCTTCTGGCCTAACATTTCCTCCAAACATACTTGCCCCCTAACTCCGCCCCTTAAGGGTGCTCCCCAACAAAATGCATATTTCTACTATAGAAATTTAGAATTTTAAGTGTAGTAAGTTGATAAATAAGGTCAAAGTTGGCACTTTCGAATTATGAAAAAAAAAATAGGTGTTTCACATATAAGAGAAAGGTTAACTTTCTAACGATCATCTTGGTTTACTTAGTAGAAAAAACAGCTATTGAAAGAACAAATGAAGAAAATGATTAATTGAAATGACTCATTTTCTTAAAAGAAGAAGAAAGAAAGAATAATTTTTGGGTATATTAATAATTCTTTTAAATTATCTTTTGCCTCCCTCTCTCTCTCTCTCTCTCTTTCTGTCTCTCTCTCTCCTTCTATATTTATCCCTTCAGTTAATATTGATGCGGGGAGAAGCGAGATGCCTACATTTTAGTTATTTTTGAATTGTGATGAGGAAAATACAACAACAACAACTACTACAAAAACAACAACAGAAAACGTAAAATGATCCCCAGGAGCGAGTGAATATAAAGCAATCGCTAACAGCAGCTAGATTTGGTCATATACAAGTAATTTGGGTGTGCTATAATGTAATGTTGCAACGAGTGACAAAACTAAACATGTTGGGAAGTCTTGCAACTGTAAAAATATACCACTGGGATATGCATACAAAAAAAATCTATTTTCGAAACAGGCAGAGTAATAATACACGATGCTTTTCATCGCATCTACACTATGAGTGCATTGGCAAAGGCGCCATAAAGGTGCTTCATGCGTGCCAGTTGGAACACATCGCAGACACATGCACCTATACACAGGCGTGTAGTGTAAATTTAGCACTAAATCAGGGCATGTTGTATTTCCAATGGATCATGATGATAATAATGGCGATGATGAAGTTTCTGGTGGGATCTATTTTTTTTTTTTTATTACAATATTTTTTGGGTTTTTTATTTTAAAATGGCTACACTAAAGATGCCAATATTTTATATACTTCATAATTGCATAGAGCATTGTTAAAATAATGTCTCGAAGAGATTGAGCGAGAGCAAGAGAAATAAAAAAGTGCTTAAATTTCAACTTTGATGTACAAGTGCAACCATAAATATGATATACTATCCATCCACTCACACATGTGTATATATTGTGGATATTTTATTTTGCCCAATATTGTGTAAATATATGCACATTCATCATTTACCATTCGTTCTGGATGTTGACGCTCTGGACCTTTGATATTTGACAATGTTGAAGAGTGGCTGGCTGGTTGGTTAGCTGAAAATATATCATACATGCACAAACAATTTGATGAATTGTTCAGCCACCAGTTTGGTTTGACATATTTTATTGTCGTTTTTTTTTTATTTTTTTCAGACTTTTCTTCTTCATAAATTTTATTTATACTTGCTTTACGCATATTATTTAAAGTATGTATGTATTAAATATCCGAAATGAGTGACAAAGTCAGATTGAAGAAATTTCTAAAATCATAGCACATTCAATTATTCAGGCATAGCAAATACACAAACCAATTTATTATAATTTTATTATAATTTGTTTTTTTTGTATTAAACCGAGCATATGAAAATTAATCGAATAATTTGATATTAATATTTGAGAGCTTCAAACGAATGATTGATTCGGGTACATTGTAACACCCATTTAGGTAGGCGACATACTTTTTTTTTTATGTGGCACTTATAGGTCCCAAAGGGATCTTTGGCCCAGATTCTTTTCCAATATTCTCGTGCGGGAAGGGATCTACTTATATTAGCCGGTTCCGAACGGCAGCATCCTTGTGACGTCACTTTTTCTGAGCTTTAACTTAGAAACTTTTTCATGGCAAATTGTAACTGCCGGAAAAATTGGCAATTTCTTACCGACAGGTGAAGGACAGGACTCGTTGAGGCTACCAAGGGGTAGTGAATCGTTGAGAATTCTCAGTCTAGGACGGTTAACTCTGAGCTGGTTGACTGCATTTATAACTGGGCAACTGGCAACTTCAGGTACCACCTAAGAAAGATGGGTCTTGTTGAAGGAGAGGATGCTGATATTTGTAGATTATGCATGAAAAAGGCAGAGACAGCGGCGAACATAGTGTGCCAGTATCCTGCATTGGCAAGCAGGAGCATGTCCACACTGGGTCGATAATTGACGAACTCGAAATGTGGAACATACCTCACAAAGTTATGCTTGAAATAACTTGTGATGTTATTATAAGGAGGGAAGTAGTAGAATTCTGCAACCAAACAAGTACATAACACACGATTTGAGAGACGAAAAATGACCTAGATAACAGTGGTGTGCTTCGGCTAATTCCTAAAAATATAATATTATTATTATTAAGGCTATGAAGCACCGCGACCTGAAGATCTTTTGTGCAGAAAAAATAAAAAATATAATAATACAGACAGGTGGGCATCGTTCGAAAGAAAAATATTTTCAATATTAAAGTTTTTCTTTAGCCGGGGATTGAACCCACGATTTACAGATCAGAAGGATATATGATTGATTAAAACCATTTGAAAAGTACTGTAGCTAGGCAGCGATTGAACTAAAAATACGTAAAATTTGAAATTTTGTACATTTTTATGAAAGTCGTGCCAAAATTATGCTGTTGAAAGTGTTTTTCACACCATGCACGTGAAAATATGGAGCTCTGGAACTAAAACTAAGTAGATTGCCTATCTGATCTACTTAGTTTAGGAACTACCCAAACGATTGCTACATGTAGGCTGCTACTTAAGAGGTTACTTATTGAAGGCTTGGAAGTGATTATCTAAAAATTTCAATTCGAATTGACTCTGAGTGATCATTATAGTAGGGGGAAACTTATTAACCGAGAAGCTTTCATAGCGTAAAAGAGTTTGAATCTATCAGTTCACTATTTTTCTTTACCGAAAATTATGGGATCATTAACGAGATATATCTACATAGTTTAGAAGATTCATGATCACATGAGTTCCTTAATCATGATCTACTCATGGATCAAGGAAATATTAAAATAATCGAAAATCCAACTGCAGTTGAAAGAATGTCGAAATAATGAAAAATCAAGGTTTTTGATATGACTGCAGATGAAGAATTGTCTTTCTGCTAATAGTTGACATATAAATAGGTCTACGTTAATTTGCACAGTTTTAAATATTGACCTAAATGTTAAAAAATTGTCATTAAATGTTAATATCTTTCGCTTTTTTTTTTCAATGTATCTTTAATGCTCTCATGAAGTTCTATTATTTCAACATTTTAGTACAACACAACTAAATTGTATATGACCGAAAAAAAATTTTATATTGTATGTATGTAATTTATAACAAATTATAATGGCAATAGCTTCAAAATGTTGTTATTTGAATGACTTCATTCGAGGAAAAAAACCAACAAAAAATAGTATCTCGTAATACAAAGATGTTTTGAAATTGGTATAAATACTATGTATTACATTCATACATGTGGTGACAAATAATGGGCGACAAATTTAACCTAAAATCTGTAAGCAAATGTTAAAACATCGAAGCGATAATGTTTTCTTTTTGATATTTTTTTTTTGCTTGTTTACAAGCAGAAAAACGAGCAATATTAGCACTAAATTTAGTGGAATTTGTTGCCAATAGTTAGAATCAGCAGCGCCTAAATCAATTTAGTAAGCTTGACTCTTACAATCTGGCACGAATCTTAATTACGATCTATGCATAATCCTTCAAAAGTAGTAAATAGTAAATATTTAAATGCTCAAATACTCGTTTACTTACACACACATATTGGTTGGTATAGAAAACGTACAACACTCGTTTGCATTGCACTTAACCAAAAAAGGCTTTAAAATTTCTGTCGATTCTGTTTTTTTGTTTTGTTTCTCTTTGTTGTTAGTTAATTGTCACACGATACGCATAATCAAGATTTATTACTAGAAGATTAATGCGTAAAATTCAATTCGAAATGATCATTCAATTTGTGAGTGCAATGATCGCATTTTCTTGGACCTTAAAGCTTTTACATATGCAATGTATTTTGGTGGGAAAATATTGTAAATTGTTTCGCAGAAAATGCCTCTAATAGATTGGATGCGAAGCCTGAAAAATTTTCAATTCAGTTGGCAGTTTTATTAATTATTTTTTCAACGATGTCCCATTGACCGCAAGCAATTAATAAACTTTTGCAACGAAAATGCTTTTGAAACAGCTTTTTGACGAAATTCAAATGATGTGGTGTCCCAGGAGTTTTGCCGCTTTGAATTGGTGACTTGGAAGTCCTCTTCCTTAATCTCGAACTTAAAAATGCCCAGCACAACTATAGGGAAACTCGTCCAAGGCGCTCCGGAACCTATAATAGTGCAAACAATTTATTAGAATAAAAAATAAATTGCTCGCATGTTGATGGGGACTTTTTCCCCAATACCTTATGTGTAATTATTATAACATTATAAGGGGAAATTCTGCCAAGCCGCTCCGGAGCCTCTAATAGTGACAAATTTTCAATTCAGTTGGCAGTTTTATTTGTTGTCTTTTCATCGATGTCCCATTAACCGTCAAAAAGCTTTTGTAACAGCTTTTTGACGAAACTCACGAGTTTTGCCGCTTGCCGTTTTGGAATTGGTGTCCTGAAAATCCTCTTCCTTAATTACGAAAGTCAAAATACCCAGCACTACTATAGGGAAACTCAGTCAAAACGGTCCGGAGGCTATAATAGTGACAATTTATTAGAATTAAAAAAAAAAATTGTTTGAAAAATGATGGGGACTTTTTCCCCAATCCCTTATGTGTAATTATTGTAAGTTGAAAAATACTATGATCGTATCAAATTATAAATTGTATTGTCTTTAACATATCTGCAAATAATTGATTTTTTAATTGAAAATTTTCAATTTTCTCTTCTTCTTCTTTTCTTCTATTTTGTAGTTTTGGGAGATTATATCCGAAGAACATGGTATCGATAGCAATGGTATCTATATTGGCGACAGTGATCTACAATTGGAACGTGTGAGCGTTTATTACAATGAAGCATCAGGTGAATTTTCAATTAAGAACAAATTTATATCAAGTATAGCGAAGACACAAACCACAATCATGCGATCATTATTCACATACACGCGAGTACTTACACTTATCATCATCATCATCATTGCATTCTTGCACGCACTTTTTGCCTGATTTCTGCCAATTTTCTTATGAATCAATGCACATAACAACAAATACTCATTATACGCCTCAATTTCATCTACTAACTACTTACAAGTTACAATAAGTAGGTACTTGCTAAATATTACCTTATATTATTGGCTTACATTGGCCATTTGCCTACGTCTACGTTCCCGATCAGTACGAGTATTGTTTATCCATCGATAAGAAATCACGTCGAGCTACATTGTAAATGTTGCAGGCACCACACCATAGGCATGCGATCACAAGCCTTTTTTTCATTTCAATGCACGATTCTGGGCTTGAATTGTTTTCAATTGTAGCTATTCTTTCGCTGAAATGACTTCCTTTTCTGTACATGGAGGTTTGCGAACGTGCGCACGTGCCGTGCATGTCATATTTTTGACCAATTGTTCTTAGTGCATGCCACTCACAAAATACATTGTATATAAATGAGACATTAAGCATAAATGTTTATGGTCTATGTGGTTATATGTCTGCTCATAATTGGGTTTGGAGGTTTCTATTACAACACCATTGGCGGATACGAAATCAGTCTTTAACAAACATTACACTTTCAATAGCAATCATTATTTATGAATATGTAATGGCTTAGAATTTATGATCACACCTCCAAAATTATAGCGCTAATTAGCTTATTAGTTATTCTATTATTGAATTACTATAAAATTATGTTCTTGAAGCTTTTTTATTTTACAAATGTTTTCCATTTCCATTTTCTCTCATACTTCATAATTTTAGCTGTAACTCGTTCTTCTGGTGGCAAATATGTACCACGTGCCATTTTACTTGACTTGGAGCCAGGCACTATGGAATCGGTGCGCATGGGCCCATATGGACAGCTTTTCCGTCCTGATAATTTTGTCTTTGGACAATCGGGTGCTGGCAATAATTGGGCTAAAGGTCATTATACCGAAGGTGCTGAGCTGGTCGACAATGTGTTGGATGTTGTGCGTAAGGAATGCGAGAATTGCGATTGCTTGCAGGTAAGTTGAAATGGAGCAGTTGAAGAAATTCGTGGTATTTTGAAAGAGTTGATGCGTAAAGATAAAAAATCAGTCGATTTTGCTTGCCAGTAATCTTTCAGACCATTGAAGAGACTTATGAAAATGACAAATACCACAAACTTTTTCGAGACACTTAATGTATCATAGACACAAATTATAATATTCGATTCATTTTAGGGCTTTCAATTGACGCACTCTTTGGGCGGTGGCACTGGCTCAGGCATGGGCACGTTGCTCATCTCAAAGATACGTGAGGAGTATCCGGATCGCATAATGAATACCTATTCGGTGGTGCCGTCACCCAAAGTATCCGATACGGTAGTGGAGCCGTACAATGCGACACTTTCGATACATCAACTTGTCGAGAATACCGATGAGACGTATTGTATTGACAATGAGGCCCTCTACGATATCTGCTTCCGAACGTTGAAGGTCTCAAACCCGAGCTATGGCGATCTCAATCATCTTGTATCGCTCACCATGTCTGGCGTCACAACCTGTCTTCGCTTTCCGGGGCAATTGAATGCCGATTTGCGTAAACTTGCCGTCAATATGGTGCCGTTTCCACGTTTGCACTTCTTTATGCCCGGTTTTGCACCGCTTACGTCGCGTGGCTCACAACAGTATCGGGCTCTCACTGTGCCCGAACTCACACAGCAGATGTTTGATGCCAAAAACATGATGGCTGCTTGTGATCCACGACATGGCCGCTATTTAACTGTGGCCGCCGTCTTTCGCGGTCGCATGTCCATGAAGGAAGTCGATGAACAAATGTTGGCCGTACAGAATAAGAATAGTTCATATTTTGTCGAATGGATTCCGAATAATGTAAAAACAGCCGTTTGCGATATACCACCGAAAGGATTGAAAATGTCATCGACGTTTATTGGCAACACCACCGCAATACAGGAGCTCTTCAAACGCATCTCAGAGCAATTTTCGGCTATGTTCAGACGCAAGGCTTTCTTGCATTGGTACACCGGTGAGGGTATGGATGAGATGGAATTCACTGAGGCGGAGAGCAACATGAATGATTTGGTATCGGAGTATCAACAGTATCAGGAAGCAACAGCTGATGATGAGTTCGACCAAGAAGTTAATCAGGAGGAGGTTGAAGGCGATTGTATTTAATGTAAAGGCCAGAGGAATGAGGTGCGTGCGTAAGAGAACAGATAGGGTGGGCGACAAACACATGTGGTGGCTGTGGAGGAAAGGAATACGCAGTAATTGTAGCGTTCTTTAATGAGTATCCATACACTCGCTCACCGCATGGCATCGACTCTCTTTAACACACACACGCTATATTTATCAGACCAATTGACGAACGAACAAACTTTATTGACCGAATTGAAAACGTAAATTCTATATAAAAATTCTATATAAAAATGTTCCAATTTCATAATTCTTCTTCAAATATAATTCATATTAGATCGTTAATACTTAAGCACATTAAGGCATCATGCACGTCTATCGCATTTCTCTGTTTCACACTCGATTTATGAACGATGAGCCAGGACTCAAGCAATAATACACTCACAACACTCACTCACTCACATAATTTCTTCAGCATAAGTACTCATACTCGTGCTGCTATAACATTTAATATTTAACTAGTAGTTGTTTAAGTATTATTTTTAATTTGTTGTACTCCAAAAAGTATAGTCGTCCTCTAACTTTAGCCGGCGTATTCTGTAATTTGTGCAGTTTTCACATTTTCGAAATATGTATAATACTATGTACTACTCAATTTTTTTTCAAGAATTGCTTCTCCAAGACTGAGCCTCAAATTTTATTCACTTCATTTCACTGAATTCACTGGTTTCTCTAAAGACTTTTTACACATGCAATTTGAAAGTAATTTTCCTTAATTTACTAAAATTTTATTTATTTTTATTGTTATAAAACAATTATATAAAAATAATTAAATGTTAACATAATATATACATATACTATATAAAAACAAAAAAAAAATTACTATACGTGGCAATATCAGCTGACCCAAAGATTGCAATTTCTATCATTTCGTTTTGTAATTTAAAATCGACCATATTCTAATATATTTTACTCGTATGTACGTAATAATAAAACAAAATGAATCTTTTTAAATAATTCGTTTTAATTTTTGTGTATGCTCTTCGCAATATGAAACAATAATAATAAAATCTTTAATAAAATTTCAAAAATATGTTTGTTGTGTTTTTAAATTATTTTACTGTTTATTGAGAATTTTAGAATTACTTACAATATTTTCTCGAAATTCCGTTTGACAAAAAATTGTGTATGGGGATTCTTCTAAATAGAGATGAATTTTTATTATAAAACTTTAATTTTTTTGAAAAAACTAGAATTTGTATGGTAAAACTTGAATTTTTTATTTCATTCATTTGAACAATTCGAATTCCGGAGCTTGTTGCAGTTGTTCTATATATAAACTGCTCGGAATTTTTTGCACGATACTGTTTCGTTAAATGAACCTTCTTCCTGAAGCTTTTATCGGTATAAAGTAAGAGGTTTGTGTCATGACTGTAATCTATTTGCGAATATATGTTGTATAATATACTGTAAAAATCGCAGCATACTTTTTGGCTGCTCATAAATATTTATTCACCTCAAAATTTAAAGCATGAGTTTGTGCGCTTGAGAAAAATGTAATATTCGAAATAGTTTGTATTTCGATAATTTAATAATTTAATATTACTTGTAAAAAAATATTGCTTGTATTCTGGAATATTCCAAATTTCAAATTGTCACCGGAGAGTTCCAGAGATTTTGGCATCGTTCTACATTACTTTCAATTGTTTACGAAGGTTGGTCCTCTCTTTTGAGTTCTCTGTCATCTCTTTTGAGCTTAGGATATTAGAAAAGGTCTATTGGGTCTGAATCTGGTGAGGTGATGGGCGATGCCTTGACGAAAAAAGTGGTTTTCTGCAAATTTGACCGCTTTCCCGCAATTTCTGTTTTCATCTGTAATAACGATACTGCGTTTTTCTTTGTGACGATAATCGATGAAGATAACTCCATGCCTAAACTATTTTCATCGACAGTAATTAATCGCGCCACACATTTTGGACCTAATATGTGAAAAAGCAGCATCCGATCCGATTGAATCTTTATTCACTTTGCGACCAATATTTGGACTTTGCTATCTTTTTGAGTTTAATTAGACTATTTATTATATATTATCGTCTGTGCTTGCAATTTATAGAAGCCCTGAACGTTCATAATTTGTCAAGCTGGTACGACCATGTATATTTTCAGCGACCCAAAATTCCATGTTGGTCAGAGTCCCCATATACAGCGTCCAACTCGTCTTCGATTATCACAGACTTATTCCTTTTCAAAGCAGAGCGGTGCCGTAGCTCAGTGGTTAGTGCCTTGGCCTTCTGATCTGTAGGTCGTCATAGCTTTCAATCGCCGGCGAACGCACAATTTTAATATCGGCACCCACCTTTCGGTAACAATTCGCCATGGAAAAGCTTTTAAAATAAATCGGTGACAAAGCTCAGAAAAACTGATGTCACGAGGGTACTGCCGTTCGGAACAGGCTAAAATTAGAAGGTCCCTTCTAATACTGTCCAAAATTTAATACGCACAACAGTACTGGAAAAGAAGCTCTTCGGGGCTTATAAGTGCCACATATTTATTTGATATTTTTTAGTCTTTTTCAAAAATAAATAATTAAAGATAATAATTCCCTGTCTTTGGTTGATGAGAGCTGCGATCTTCATGTTGGTGTCGGAAATTTTTCAGGCCACCACCGTAAAATTTATCGCCACAGTTTAGTAATATAGAAAATATATTTGAGCTGCATTAAAGCTGTCTCATATATGGCAGTGATATTCTTGGCAGCGTATTTGATTTTATTTGGACAGCTTCTTTCTCATATTGGCTTCAAATATTGGATTGATGAAGAACATTCACTTTCTTTTGATTGTAATCGGATATATTATATTTTCATCTTTTGGCGCACCCATGTTTTTAACCCTAGAAGGCTAACATACGTAAATTTTACGTGTAGTTTTTTTTCTTGTTGTTGCTACACGAGCATCTAGTAACCTAACGGTACCAAATTCAACAAGTGCTTTCTTCAATAGTTTCTAAGCAAGCGCAACAACATAAGCAAGGCATTTTTAGTCATTGAAGTGCTCTTAGAGCGAGAACATTAAGAGGCTGTACGTAAAAATTACGTGGTGTTAGCGTTAAGGGTAAAATTTGTGCACGTAAATTTTACGTGGTGTTAGCAATAAAAGTAAAATTTTGTATAACAGTTTTAAGTAGTGACTGAAAATGGAAAGTCAAAAAGCGAATAATTCTAAGCGCGGTCTCAGCAGTGAAGACACAGTGAAGAAGCAGTTGACACCTTTGACCAGATGGCTCAAAACATGTGCTGCAATCGAAAAACTAGACGTTGGCCTCTCTGTTTTTTCTATAATATGCTGAACATTGCATCAGTTAACGCGTATGTTATTTATAGCTATAACGCAGTGCAAAAAGGGATTAAGCCAATGAACAGAATAAAGTTTATGCTTAATTTGCAAGAACAACTTACCAGGCCATGGCAAGAGCAACGACTAAGCACGACTATCAACTTGCCATCAAAACTAAAACAAAATATAAAAAATAATTTACAGATAAACTCGGCTTGCGAAGAACCTTCTCAGGACAAGGGAAAGAGAACATATTGCAAATATTGCCACTACTCAAAAAAGCGCATGACAACCACATACTGTCATATTTGTAAAAACGCGGCACTATGTGGAGAGCATCAGATAAAAATATGCAAAGACTGTATTAACTAGGACTGATGATATATACTTATATATAAGCATTTACTTTCTGATCTTAAAAATTAATTATATTTATTTTAAAAATTGTTTTTGTTTATTTACCTTTAAAAATTGTTTTTTTTTTACTGAGGTTAATATGAATTTAATATGAGTTTGCCTTAATATGAGTTATTTAATAAATAAAAACCAAAAAAAAACAAATTTTCTAACATTTATTGAAGCGCTTTAGGAAAAATTCCATAGTACGTAAAATTTACGTGGTGTTAGTTTTAACGTATAATTAAATCATGTTAGCCTTCTAGGGTTAAGATCGATTCTTTACGTATCATTGGCAGTCTTGGATCTGTTGGGAACAATAGGAGACATCATTAGGCTATGGAAAAATAAAATGAAAACATTTTAGAAGCTTTTAAAAAAGATTTCAATAATTAATAGTGAAATTTTAAAATAAACAAACTATTGAATTAAGGAGGAGAAAGAACCCTCGGAGGTGTTAAACAGGCAAATTTCATTGAAAAGACTGCCGATAAAATATATCGTCATGTACTGCAATGGAATTTTCTGTATATTAGAAAGTTATTTAATATTTAATGATATTTACTGAATGATATTCAACAAGAGAGGATTCTTATGGAGGCACTAAATATCACAAGGGGATCAGTCATATGTTCATTGAATGAAGAAGACGACGAAGAGACTTATAATAGAAAAAAAATGTAAAAATTTAATAAAACATATTATATATTGGATTGTAATAGAATACTAACCATAAAAAATAAATGGGATATGGGAAACTGGATTAACAGACAATAAACATTACAACTAGTACGTGGATTTTTTTTTCAATTTTCCAACAATAACAACATCAATCACAACCAATCACAAAATCATATGAAAAACGAAAGCGTATTAAACATAATATATATATAATAAAAAATACAAAATAAAAAAGCAACAACTTCGTGCTATTATAACATCACATCAACAACAACAACAACAACAGCAACAACAGAATTCATATGTATTATGTATGCGAAACAACGATTTGCGAATGGAAAATGTAGGTCAGTGCGATGAAGTGCAGATTTTATAATCACAACAACAATAACAAAAACAACAGCATGTAACAAGAAACACAACAACAACAACAACAATAGCCAACATTCATAATACTATTATTATTAGTAGTAGTCGTAGTAGATAGTAGGTATTAATAGAAGTAGTAGTACGATTAGTAGTAGTACGAGTAGTTGTCGTCGTCGCACAGTGTCATCTTTCCTGTTTAAGATGTAGCAAAAAAAAAATTATAAAATTTTAAAATATCCATTATTTTACGATAAATCAATAAATATTAGTCATGTACTGGACATATTCTATATGAAACTAGACACCGACACTGATCGCCTGAAAGACTGAAAATGGAAAAATTTCAGTATTATATTGTAGGACTGCCACGTCCACTTCGCTTTGACAAAAATGATAGAATTTTCAAAAATCCATTACTCATTTTCTAGCGATAAATCAATGAATATTAGTTGTGTACTGGGCATATTCTATATGAAACTAGACACTGGCCACTGATCACCTGAAAGACTGAAAATTGAAAATTTAGAGGATTATAGCAGTGATCCACATTCACTTCGCTTTTGTTGGTTAAACATTTATTCATACTTCATACAGAGTGGTCCATTTAGAGTATGGAATTTGAGTCAGCTATAAAAAAAAACTAAAAAATATTTTTTCAAAGTCATGAGTTTATTAGAAATATTCGACTTTTCCTTTTAAGAATGAAACACAACATCATTTAAATGACCACTGGCTTTACAGTACTCCATCCGATCAACCCAATTTGTACATTTTCGATTGTTTGGACCTCAATCTCATGAATGGCAACTTCGATAACGTGTTTTAAGGCCTCTGTCGCATCTGGATGGTCAGCGTAATACTTATCCTTAACGGCTCCCAAAAAAATATTCGAATTTACTGCAGCATTTCGTCTGATTTCGATCGATGGTTACGTTGGCTGTGTCGAATGTGGCCCCGTTCTGTTGAAATTTTTGGAAACAAAAATTCGTTTAGCATGGCTCAGTAAAGCTCTCCAATGACATTAACTACGGTCTTTTGCTCATTTTCGAAGAAAAATGGCCCAATGACGCCGCCGGACCAAAAACTACATCAAACAGTCACTCGCTGTGGATTCATTCTTAACAATCACGTGTGGATTCTCTGACCACCAAATGTTACAAGTTTATTTATTGACCTAGCTATAGGTTTTGTTATTTTGTGTGACATCAATTTGATTTTGGATAATGAAACATATTAATTTAAAACACATTTTTAGCCAACAGTAAAACACTGTGCATCGTCATCGCCATCGTTGTAATAGCAGAAATAGTGAAAAGAAAAATATGATAATAAAAGCAACAATAACAACAACATTAAGACTATGCAGTGTAGTAAATAAAAAAAAACCATTTAAATTGTAATCGAGTAGAGAAGCAGCAACACCAGCCAGCGATTGCAGCAGCAGCAGCAGAAACAACAGGAATGGTAACAACAGTTGAACGAACCGCATAACAACAACAACAAAACAACATAGAGCCATACCGAATGATAGACAGACTTATATACAGACAGACTGGCAGGCAGGCAAGCAGGCAGGCTGGCAGCCAGATATAAATGCATGTTGATGAGAAGACAAGACATGAGACACAATATCCACAACAACAACAGCAAAAGCTATACGAGTAGTATATGGTATAAGCAGTTGAAATGATCGTCTATATGATGGATCGTGATCTATGAGCGCCCAAAGCTTCCATCGTCATGAAAAGTGAACAAATTTTTTTTTTTATTAGAAAATAAATAAGAGGATTTGCATAAAGGGGCGAAGGGTTAAAAAAATTAGTTGTAGACTGGTTTTGCTTGGACTATCGATAGATAATACCATTTATATGGTAGCTAGCTAGCTATCAATTAGGAAAAGAAAAGTGATTATGTATAAGCTTAAAAAAATGCTTTTTGATAACACAAATAATATACATACATACACACATACATATTTATATGTAAGTGCTTGTGTATAATATTTACAACAAAATGTGATAAACAAACTATGCAAGCAAGTTAGAGGATAACGAAAAATAAGTACAGGGTCGTGATTTATCGCAAGACCACTAACACTATGTGTACAAAAGAAATAAAAAAAAAGAAGAAATCACCAACAAACATCCATCGAAAAATTGTATGAATTGTTTGGAAGTATAAAGTCACTCACATGGGAATATTATTAAGGTGGGTAAATATTTTGAACGAAAATCATAAAATTTTAATAATTTTAAGATTTACCTTTTCTTAAGAAAGCCAAAAGAAATTCTATACTTGGACTCAAGTACTTCTTAACTTTTAAAAACATAGATTTTATAGGGGATCTACCTAAGCGATAGAGATATGGGGTAAGTATGCTTGGTAAAAAAATTTCCTATTTCATATATTATATTTCATCACCCTAGGGGTGATTCCTAGTTAGTCAATGGACTATTTGCTAATAATTTAGGTTAATTTTGTAGGGGAGCGCCTTAAAGAGGTGAAGATAGGGCATAAGTAAGAGAGCAGTCCCAGAACTACCCGACCTAACAAAGAAAACACATCAAATTTGGGAAAATACACTATACACTTTTCCCAGCGATATTCTATAGCTTCGATACCCTGTTTATAGTATGAACTGTCTAGCTCGTTAAAATAGTCATCTACCGCAGACTCCACCTCTTCATTGTTTGTAAATTTTCAACCACCAGGCAATTTTTTCAAATTTGGAAATAGAAAATAATCTGAAGGAGCTAAATTTGGCGAATAAGATGGATGCTGAAGCAATTGAAGCTTTAACTCATTGATTTTGCCCATTGCAATAGCGGATGTGTGAACTGGTGCATTGTCTTGATGAAACAACACTTTATTTTTCACCAAATGCGGCATTTTTTCTTTAATTTCATTACTTAAACGCTGCAACAAATTAGTATATTACTCGCCGTTGATTGTTTTTCCTTTGTGAAGATAATCAATAAAAAAAATTATCCCACGTGCATCCCAAAAATGTGAAGTGGTGGATCCTTGTCTTATCCATGGTTACGAATCGAAGCAAAAACTCGGCTTTATAACTGTAAAACATCGCCAAACCTTCTATAGTTTGCTCTATTCTCTCTCTATTCTCTATTCGTTGCACTGAGACCTCTCAAATGAAAGTATTGAATTACATAACGGTGACCAATTTTTTCCATGTTTACAAATTCACTGAGGTCGTTAACTTTCCAAAGCTCAAAAAAAAAACCACAACGCCTTGGAGCTTAAAACACATGCTTACAATGTTGCCAATTTTCACCAAATATGTCAGGTCGGGTAGTTCTGGGTTAATTATAATTAGAAAAATGATATTTTTGTTTTTAAATCCGTTCCAAACGCTCCCATAGCGATTCTACAAAGATCAACTATACCACCGACCCCTTTTCATTTATGCTTCACTGATGTGGGACCTTTGAAAAATGTGAACTTCACATATTAATGTGTATGGTATTGCAATGGGCATGGCATATGAATATATATAGTATTGTGTAATTAGATTCGTTACTTACCATATTTAAGTATTGAGAAAAATCGCTTCTATTTTTATTGGTGCTGCTTCTAATTACATACAATATTTTTAAAAAAAATCGTATGTTGTTTTTTCTTTTTTTTTTCTTATAAAAATTACTTTACTGTTAATTGTAATAAATCCACACACATATACGTAATGCAGTATGTCGATGACCTTAACGTTTCAATTACTATGTCGTTACTTACTTGTACTCGTATGTCCAGTGGCAGAATTCTAGAATAGAACACTAAAATAATAAACCTGTTTGCTTAAGAATCAACTGTCAACAATGCATAAAGTACATACTTACGTACATAAAATGTACATACAACGTAGGTAGCCAAATTGCCGCCAGTTGCAGTCATAAAGTCTCAACGTAGTCTCGCTTCATTCTCACGTGACTACCTCGCACGGTTACATATAAAATAACTATGAGTGAGTAGCTATATGCACTATACAAATGAATATGCTTAGAACTCCACATACCAGTGCATCAATATCACTGTCATGCAACACATCGACATTTGCCACTGACCTTAACTCTGTAATGCGGAGCTCCGCTTTTGCCCAGATTGTTGTTTACTCATATACTACTCATATGTACTCATATATCGATCGACAGTCATACGCACATTTGGTATTATTGTCCAAAGCGACATTTATTATAGAGGCTTGATTCTTGAGTATATAAAGGGTGATTTTTTTTCAGAACAACGTACTCGCACCGACAATATTTGAATATTATTGAAAGTCCCAAAATATTCAAGTAATTTTGGAAAGTTGAATGATAACTCATGAAAAATATACTTAGCATCGATCCCTTAGGATCGATGCTTTTCTACAATTTTGAGGTTCTTTCTACATATTCTAATAAAAATGTCAATTTTGCAGGAGAGCGCCCTAGGGAGTGCAGATAAGGGATGACTAGATTTGGAAGAAATATTGTGGTTGAAAAATTAATGGGAGTCGGCCATACATTACAACGCTCAAGGGCGATTCTGGGGCCATTACGGGATTATTTGATGAATTTCAGTTGATTTTAAGTTAATTTTTATAGGGGAGTCCTAATAAAAAGAAGATGTAGCGGAAAGTAAGTTAAGCAGAAATGTTGAAGTGCAAAAAAGTATGGACTTCTGCCATATAGCATCCATTGCTTAGGCAGGCTTCTCTACAAATTTGAGGTTTTTTCAAAAGTGGATGGGAAACTTACCCAATGAGCAATGATAGGGAAAAATAAGTTTGAAAAAAAGTTTTGAGTGGTAAACATTGATGGCACTCGGTCAAATATTTCGCTTCCCTAGGGGCATTCTGGGAAGGGAGTGAAAGAAATATACTAAAACGTGAATTTTAAAAGTAAGTCCCTCTAAGAGGTTGGATCAGTCGATAAGTAAGCTGGGAAAAACTGTTGTGGAGAAAATATTCATAGGGGCCGATCATACATTTTACCTCTTTACAGGTAATTCTCGATATTTGTATGAATGTTTCAACTTTCATCATATTTGTAAACGACGAAATTGTGGCCTGAGTGACTAAAACTATGTTGATGTATTTCATCTGCTGGAAAAAATCATTTTTCTTTCAAGTGGCTGCGTAATGATTAGCGGCGTACGTGCGGCAATATGACCAATTTAGTTAAGGTCGATTCGATGTGAACATCATTTTGGCTTTCATGTGTCCACTTTGTTAAAAACTTTGCGGAAATATATTTTCCTATATTCCTATACCTTCTAAAAGTCACATAATGGGGATAACCTTCGGTAAACTTTTTTTCCTCGAAGTTAATTTGACTCATTTTCTTTTGGAGAACATAATTTTGCATTGAATAAATGTTGAGGAAAAGGTTTTTTTTTATTAAAACGCAAGCTGCCGGACATGTTCAGCGAACAAATTACTCCGACCATCAGAAGCAAGTTCACTCTTTTGTGGATTCTGTTCTTTGACTAAAGCACATTGTCGTCTCGATTGAGCCAATGATTATGAAGCTAATGTTTGCCATATTATTGTCCATATATGACCTTATGGGTTCGAGCTCAAAAAGTGGTTGGAATTTGCATCATTCGTGGAGTTCATTTGCCCATATAAACTCAATTGTTCCAATGCGAAGCTGCAACACAAATAACAAACAAAAAACACCCTTTATAAGAATAAATATATTGAAAATTTGCTACCATACATTTCATTGAGTAGAATGAAACTTGCAGAACGACTATGTGCTTCATTCAATGCATTGAACTTAATGTTTTTTGTTTTGTGTTTTGTTTTTCTCACATCGCATTGGGCACAAGACTGGTGTTCTTAGTGTTCTCAGAATGCTATTGACATCTATGCAAATTGCATCTCGTATTCTTTAGTGTGATGTCTTGTGAATATCATACAATTCAAAAATATATATTGTGAATGGTGTGTAATTTAAGAATGCCGCCGGTTTCAATTTATACAATTAAGCTGGCGTGCGCCGCATATCAGAAGAATTATTCTGACAAAAAAAAAAAAAACCAAAACCTGTTTTAAACCACAACACAGAGAGTAAAGACAGAATACGCGGAATTATTACTTGAAGCCGGCTTCAAGAAGAAGATGAATTATACCAACAACAACAACAATACTAATAACACGTAAAGTGCAATAAACCACACATAAACATAGTTATGGATGCGATAATTGGAACAATGTACGACTCTATGACAGTTTAATTAGAATCTTATAATAAAAAAATTTAAAAAAAAATGAGAAAAAACAATCATCTTAAACAATAAACTGATGAAAATCAGAAAAATATACATTTTTATTACTTGCCACAGCAACAACAATAAAAAAGAGTTAAAGCAATTTTTATTATAATTAACAAGATGAAGTAAGTATTCTCATTCATATCGAGTGTTTAAAAAAATTGACAAACACAAATGATATAAATTTGTTAGTCAGTCATATATGTATGTGTATGTACGCCCTATCTCTATATCTATATGCAGCAGTTGAGGTCAATTGTCACGATGTCACTGGTAGGTTTGTATAGTGAATAATTCAAAAAAAAAAAACAAATTTAAGTTAAATAAAGAAATAAATAAAATAAAACAAAATAAAATGAAAATTATTTTGGGTTAATGGAATTAGTATTTTTATTGCCCTTTTGTTAAAGCTCAAAAGAGATTTATGATTTCCATGAAAGCGTACACAGAGAGAGAGAGTACATATCCACACGTTGTGAGGCTAAGGTTAAAGGAAGTGATGAAGCGATATATATGGTACGACATCATATGAATGCATCTACCAACCCTATCTACATAGTGTCTATGTGAAAGACAGCATCTTCTAAAATTACAGCCATCATTCCCATTGAAGAAATTATTCTTGAAGGAAAAATGAAATTTTTATCAACATAATCTAATTTTTATAATCTAGATAGTTCATCTGTCATTTAATAGTCTGAACACAGATGTTATGTTAATTTTTTCCATTAAATAATCTATGTAATGTTATTAACATGTTATTCTCCATGTTAGTAACTCTATGTTATTGTATGGCTGTTATTAATTCGTCCATTTCATATTAATTTTCTGAAATTTAAAAATTATTTTAGAGGATTTGTTGCAGCATTCATTCATGCTTATAATTTCTTTTGAATTTACATTAGACAGTGAGGACCCCCATACCGACCTGTCGTACCAGAGATAGTAAGGCCGGCCAAACTGCTAGTAGCATCAGACAAATGCTATCACTATAGATGTTCTGAGAATTTTGCACCGTATTATATTTTGTCAAAAGTGTAAAAGTGTTCATTTGCTTACAGAAACCGATATTTTTGTCAATGAGTTGATTCAATAAACAAGTTATTGGGTGTATAAGTAAGATTTAAACGATTTTCAACAGAGGTTGTTAGTAGTATTAAATTGCATCGGATAATGTGGCCACCATTTACATGTTGAAGTGTCATCATTCGATTATTGAAATCAGTATCCGTCGTCTTTTCGAAGTGTGAACAACATTCTTTTTTTATCTCCGACTATGTCAACTTTTGTGTCTACAAAATCCCATTCGCTGGAAGCTTTGCTATTCTTGCAGCGGAAAGTCAACACATGCTGTGTGCGATTTATGGAGGTCATGCTACATCAATTTCAACTTGTGTTTTTTGGTTTATATGGTTCAAAAGTGGTGAAAGTCATAGAAGCAATCAAAAGCAAGAAGACGCGAAATTGGAGACTCTATTGGATGAAGACTCATGTCAAACTCAAATGAAGCTTGCTGAATCTTTAGGAGTGACTTAACAGGCAATTTCATTGCGTCTACAAATCATGGGTATGATCCACAAAATGGGAAATCGGGTTCCATGTGAACTGAAGCCAAGGGACATCAAAAGTCGATTTTGCATGTCTGAAACGTTACTTCAATGGTACAGAGGGAAGTCTTTTTTGCATCGTATTGCCACTGGCGGTAAATAGTGGATCTATTACGGCAAGCATAAGCGCAAAAAGTCATATGTGAGATCTGAGAACCAGCTAAATAGGCTCGAAAACCGAATAACCATAGTTTGCAGGTTATGCTGTACATTTGGTGGGATCAGAAGATGTATTACGTGCTGCTAAAACCGCATGAAACCATTAATAAGGAATGATACCGACAACAACTCATCAAATTGAAGCCAGTATTGAACCAAAAATGATCAGAATTGGCGACCAAACACGAATCATTGATTTTTCATTATGACAACCCGTTAAAACGTATTTGAAAAATAGCTGATAGCCAGCTTATAGTCCAGACATTGATTAATGCAGAATGCCTTGCCCGGAATATGTTTCATTCTAGTCGAAGGTATACAATATTGGGTTGAAACGATCATGGCTCCAAAAGATGGTCGCTTCTATTGGGTTGAAATTCATGCGCTCTCTCAAAGATGGGAAGGAGTTGTAGCTTCCTAAGGAAAATACTTCGAATAAAATATATCGTAGCGATTTTTTAAAATAAAGCCTCATTCAGAAAAAACTTCTTTAAAACTTACCTATACACTTTTTTCTACAAAAAAAAAAAATGAATAAATAAATAAATAAATATTCAGCCGATATCGGTAAATGTTAAAAAACGCAAATTTTTGCATTTGGCTTTGTATTTTTCACACTTATCAACAACCACAAATTACATCAACCACTGGGACATGTTTACTAATTAACATTTTTTCTAAACTTACACCCTATATTCCTCCTGCACAAGGTGAGGTGGTACAAATCACTAGAAAATCAACAAACAACCTAAAAATTACCCCATTAATTCATCTGCATCAATATTTTTCTCAAAAGAACTTACGCTCAATGGTCGTCCTTAGGGGTGTCCCCTACAACATTTTTTTTTTTTTTTTTAATTTTATGAAACAGCAATTAGGGGATCGCACTTCTGAGGTTAGTGGACGTTGTTTTTGTTCAGAAGAAATGTTGACGATTTTTCCACTCTGTGACCGATCTAAGGGCAGTTATGGAGATTTTTGTCGATGTTTAGGTGTTTTTATGTGCATTTCGTTGGGAAGCCAAGATAAGGGCCGGAGATAGGAGGTAAGAATGTTCAGAAAAAATGTTGACTACTAAAAATTAATGGAAGTCTGTCATGTATTTGACCTCTCTAGAGACACTATAGCAGCAGTGGAAGAAGAAAGAAAAGAAGATCCTGAAAAAATATTGGGAGAAAAACATTAATCGGACATATATTTTACCCTTAGGGGGTCAATTCTGGGTATTTTTATTATGTTCAGAAACTATAATTATTTCCACTTTTTGCATATTTCTGTATTTAATGGATTAAAAATATTTCCTAAAAATATTTTAGTCATAGTCCATAAGCTACTTTTATTACAAAATACCTCAAAAAAATTCTGAAATTTCATTATTTCATATGGCAAACATTTATGCATTTATCATTATGAAATTGCTTCCACCCTCACATCAT
Organism: Megamerina dolium; assembly: GCA_963854835.1. Taxonomy (NCBI): domain Eukaryota; kingdom Metazoa; phylum Arthropoda; class Insecta; order Diptera; family Megamerinidae; genus Megamerina; species Megamerina dolium. The sequence goes on from OY978525.1 coordinate 3,202,186, forward strand.
ATAAGTGGGTATCACAGTACCTACTTTATAAAGTATGAGTACACAATTGAAAGTATAAGTATTTCATATCTTTAACTACACGTATAGCTATTTCTAGTTGCGGTTGTACTTCTCTATGCTTACCCAACTACTTACCCATGTACTTATATTCAATTTTCTTGTTGATATTATTATTTGCACTAAATTTCCATAATTCGTTTCTAAGCATCGTCACACATAGTACCACACTACATACATACGTACATGCATACGAGTACAGATTCTTCCTGTGCGTCTATTTGATGTAATAGCATTAATATCAACAACAACAACAACAACAACGACTCCAAGAGTAACAACAATTGTATCTGATTAAATTGCAAATTTTTTGTCCAAATGCGGTTCCGTGATTCTTAATGTTGTTGTTGTTGGTGTTATTTTGGTTTCATTTCAGCTATGACGTGATTTTTCAACATTTGCGCAGTCGCGCAGTAGCTATTTTAAGTTGAATGCACTGCATGGATTGCTTGCTGTGCCAGTATTCTGCATCAGAAGAAGTAGAAGAAAAAGAAAAATTAAAAAAAAAAAAATATTAAGAAAAAAAAAGGCAAAGGAGTAAAAGAAAAAGAAGCTAACGTGATGGTAGTGCAACGAATTGACATGCTCGCCATCATTGCTGGCAATAGTTAGCAATGATTGTGTGCTGCCATTGCTGAGCTCATAGTTCTTTTTAAAGTTGCCACAATTTGAAAATATATTTTTTTTCTTTGTGCAATTTTTTTTAATTTAGTTTTATTTCATTATTTATTTACTAATTTTTTTCTTTTTCATCTTCGGTGTTTTATTGCAGCGGTAGCAATTCATATGTACTATATAAAGGGTGTTGCTAGTATTTAGAATAGAAATGAGACACAAAAAGTTGTACAAATTGTTTGAAATTCGGGTTTTTATCTAATATTTGAATATGATTTTGAGTGTTGAGTTCCACAACTGGCTCGAAGGCCAAATATCAATAAATTTTTGGGACATCTGGCAATAGGGAGGCACGTCATATCATTCAAAATGACTCCAAAAGCAAAAATCAACAGACGTCAACATATTAGGCAATTTAGATGTCAAGTTGGTAGGCCGAATTCGAATTCGAATACAATAATTTCTTTGACGAACGTTTCCCCTATGATTTTGATGGATTCTGTCAAGTGTTGTATGACCACTTTATTCCAATGTGCGACAAGATGATATCCTCAATATGAATGCAAAATCCAAAACCGCTTTATTTCACAAAATAAGTAGACCAAGGGTGCATTGAGCGTACAAATTCCCGAATTAGTAGATGTCTGACGTTGAAAAGACATTTGGAAAATCTCCTTCGGATATTCTTTACGCGAAATTTGACAATTGTGTCTCCTAGGGAGAGAAAATTTTGCAATTTTAATAAAAAAACATAATTTTTGAAATTGAAATTGCAAAATTTTCCAGCAATATTGCAATTTCAATAATTTATGAATGAAATGACCTTGGGGTTGCAATATTTGTTCGAATTTTTAGATGTTTCATTACAATAGGAGAATAAAGCACATTAAAAAAACACCCTTTTATAGCAGTTTCTAAGATAGTTGAGAAAAATTCGTTTTCATTTCATGTTTTTATTGTTTTGTTGCAGCAGTTGATTCGTTTTTTACCGATTTTTTTTTTGTTTCTTTCAAATTTACATACATTGTATGCAGCAATCAAAGTCGTGAACTCTTTGTAGTAGAAGTGATACTTTGTTCTTTTTGTTGTTGTTATTGTTATTATTTTAGAAGAATTAGATAAGAATATGTATAAAAATAAAATATTTTATTGTATTGTAAAGAAGAAGAAGAAACTGAGGGAAAAGGACAACAACAATAGTAAGAAAAATTGCAAATGAAATCATCAACATGATTTGTTAGCATATAGAATACATAAATAATTATGCACATCTGTGCTGATCAAGTAGCGATATAGAAAAAGCATCTTAATATGCACAGCTAGTAGTGATGCACAGAACGGAGAAACCGCAACTGGAGTACCGGGTTCTACAACAAATGGTGCGGGTCTTACAAGAACCAACATTTGTTTTATAAAAGCCGAAAAATATGTCAAAGGAACTGAAAAACTGTTCCAAAAGAACCGAAAATCGGCCTAGAAACAAATAAAAACGTTTTACTCAAAAACGTCGTACGTTTAAATACCGTTATCTCTCAGCCTGGTTCAGTTTCATAAATTTTATTTTTATAAAATTTTTGTACCACTAACATCAACTATGTAATATATTTACTAATTTTATAACAAAAATATAAGAAGAAATAGAGTTTTGTAAAAACTTTTCATAATTTTTTGTTTAGCTATTTCGATTGGACCTTTTTCCGCTATCATGTTTTTGAGAACTGAAACCGGTCCAAATACACGGTTCTCCTTGGAAACGGATACAACAGAACCGCTTTTTTAAATACTCGAAACCACACATCACTAACAGCTATCGTATATATCGTACGGTGCTTGCTTGCCACCTTTGCCTTTGATAGAATAAATTTGAAGTGATTGTGATTTATGAAAAATAATCTCCAAAAAGAAAAATAAGATATGTTTGCATTAGAAAAAATTTTATTTAAATATTACTTAGCTTTTTTTTTGGGTCATTACTTACACCTGAATATAGAATTGATTTTCTCAATGATAATATTATTATAATGTTCTTGACAGAGTTAATGTTAAATATCGTATCCGAGTTCAGCCAAGGCAGATATAATTTATTTAGCTAATTTGTATTTTTATGCAGAACTTTTCATCAGTGGTAAAATATATATTAAGATTTTTAAAAGTATCACTTTTGTAAGGAATCCCCTCCAGGAGTTTGAGATATCGGGTAGGTACATTTGGCCGAAATTTTGAGAAGAATGAGTTAATAAGACCCAATCTTACATTTCATTATTCTAGAAGCAGTTCATAAGTAGATTTTAAATCATTTATCGATTTTTATGTAGTTTTGTGTTCATTTCATAGGGTAACGATATGTTTGGAAGCGGTTAAACTTACATATAATTCCTCTGAAGGCGATTCCTAGGGGCTATGTTGCTATTTCTGTATTTTCATGTGTTTTTGTTTGGGCGCCACCTTAATTCGTGGAGTTAGGGGTAAAGTATGTTCAAATAAAATATTGAAGAGGTAAAAATAATGGTGGTGGGAGTTACATTTTACTCGGGTGTTTTTGTTTAGGCGACACTCCTAATTGAAGAGGTAAAACTAATGGGGGTTAGAGCTACATTTTACCCACCTAGAGGCGATTGCATGGGGAGACTTGTCGATTTTCATATTCTTTTGCGTTCATTTTGTATGGCAGCCCCTTTAAGCGGTGGAAATAAAGGGTAAATCTGTTGGAAAGAGTTAAAACTAATGGCATTTAGAGTTACATTTCATCGTCTTTGAGGCAACTGCTGAGCAGCTATATAGTTTAGAAACGATATTCAGGAGTTTTTAAGTTCATTTTGTATGGCAACCTCTTTAAGGGATGAATATAGAGGGTAAGAATGTCTGCACAAAATATTACAATGAAAATATGAATATATTATAGGTTGATCACATTTCTAGAAGCAGCGTGGTAGTGCTGAGAGTGTAATATATAGTAATGTCACTTGCTTAGGTTAGACCCCCTAAGGAGAGGAGATAGTTTGTGTTTGCAAGAAATATTACAATGAAAAAATGAATAGTGGTCGATCATACGAAAGTGCTGAGAGCCTAATATATACGATAGTAATATCACTTTCTTGGGTTAGACGCCCTAAGGAGAGGATATAGGAAGTAAGTATGATCCGGCCAAATTTTGTTGAGCAAAAACTAATAAGGGTCAAGTTCTGATTTCAGCACTCTTAAGGCGACATTTGACGGTTAAATAATAAGAACAGTGAATAAGAATAAGTGATGACCCAACTTTTTCCTAATTTAGGGTTTATGTGGCACTTCTAAAACTTCATTAAGCGGCATGAAACTTTTTATTTTGCATTCTTTTATTAATTTAAATAATTTTAGTCTAAGGGAGAAATGATTACATATTTTACAATACAAAAATGGACAAGTGCCTACATTACGTATAAACAATTTTCATTAATACTCATCCGTAAGTGCATATAAAATCAAATTAAAATATTTGTATGAATTTATGTACAATATGTATTTTATAATTTAAATTAATAAACATTCAATTAACTCAATAAACTGCATCAGCATCATCATCAACATCATGAATTGCCAACAGGCAGATATCTTCTTAAACAAATAGGTAAATAATGTGAAGTGAAGTGAACGCCCAAAAAGTTGACAAAATTCATATACATATGGACATATACTAATGAAAATTGACAACAATGCAGATGCAAATGCATACAACATTGGCAATATGCAATTGAAATCGAGAGTTTTTGGATGCGCTCTTTTTTTTTTTTGGTGGCATATTTCCATACAGATAAATGACAAATGGACAGACGAGAGACGTCGTTTTGAGACTGACCAAATGTTAATGGTGGGCAGAGGGGAAAGGGGCAAAGCATGATGTATGCAAACATGTACTATTTGCTATTTACTACTACTATGTATGAGTACATACTCACTAACTACTACTGCATACTTGTTACTTAGCAGTTGTTGTTATCTTCAAGTCGTCTCTTGTGATTTTTTTTGGAAGTCGAAGTAGAAGTGTGGAAGAAGAAAAATAGCAATAACAAAAAATGTGCAAACTTCTTGTCTTACGAGCTTTTAATAATATTTATAAACATACGAGTATATACATTTGTTGTTATTGTATTATGTAGTATTTGTTTTGTTTTTTACCAAGTCTCATTTTATCTACAATATGTGCGCAGAAGTCGAAGAAGACAAAAAAAAAAAAAAAAAAAAAAAACAAAGAAATAGGAAATTTTTTATTGCCGCTTAGATTGTTGTTGCTTCCTTTTTGTTGGCTACGGTGCAATACGGTGCTGCCGGTTTAAATTGTTAGCTGCTGTTGCTGCTGCTACTACTGCTGCATACAGTTCGTTGGACGTTTGTAGTAAGACGTTGCAGCACCGCATGATCATACATATTACATTCATACAAACACATATAATCACACAAATACGCAAACAAACACACACACACACACGTATGCATACAAGTCAACATCGTACGTTCGTTGGCTTCAAACAAGAGCTTACAGTTTGATTTGGTCGTTCGTTGTCGTCTTGAAAACTGGGTCAGTTGTTAATATGGTTGTTGTTGTTGTAATGACTACTGCAACCAGTACTCGTATGTACTCTTTTGTAGTTAATTTTTTTTCCATTTGTTTTTGTGTGTGTGTATTTTTCTTCAGAACCAAGTTAATGATATTAGTTGTTTGTTGTTGTTGTTGTTGTTGGTATGCTTTTTTATTACTCGCTTCATGTTACTTTTTTGCGGTATTTTTGTTGTTGTTGTTGTTGTTATTGTAATGTATTTTACATTTTTATTTTCAACGTTCACAATCACAATACGTCAAAATCTCATCAAAATACTATGAAAAATGTGTTGAGTACCATTTTGGATATTGCTCTATGTAACTAAGCTTAAACATCCCATGGACTATTAAATATTATTATGCATATATAGACATATATATTAACTATATTGTCATATGTGCAATTGATAAATGTGTCAAAAAGTATGATTAAAGTAAATGATAACTTATTTTGCATATATTGATGTGAAGAGAATTGAGTGCAGGTGTCTTTGTGTTTATTAGAAATATTCCCCTATTCGTAAATAAGTTAGAATATATTAATTTTGAATTTAGATTTAAAATATTTCAAGAATATGATGTTTCAAACGCCGAATCATCATCCTCCAAAAGAGCTGGAATTATATTTATGAATAAAATATAAAAGAATGCATACAAAAGTTGCATATTTCAAGGGGAATATATTTGTTTTTTATTTTCTATGGACTTTACGTTCATTCTATAAAGATTTTGTCTGAGAATACACCCAGTAAAATTTTCCGGTGAATAATTTTCTACAATATTTTAACCCTCTAGCGACCTCCCAAATACCATTTTATTTAGACTTTCCAAAAAAGGGGTCAAAACGACCCTTTAGTGAGAGAGATAATGGGTTAAAATGTTTTACAAAATTATTCCTCATAAAATTTTACAATATGTACCTAAACAACATATTTCGTTCCGATATGAATTTTAACTCTTTTTTCCCCACTTATTCTGAAAGCTAGTCAGGGAAAATATTGCAAATTTAATATGACTATAAAAAAAATTGACCAGAGAATGCAAAAAGTTTTCGAGGTTTTACTATATGGATCTAGGTCTTTCATCCTGAGGTGGAATCATTCCCTGCCCCCCGTAAATACTGTGTCACATTGCTATTTGAGGCCCAGTAAACTGATTCCCAATACACGAAGGAACAGTCGTTCGTCAATGAAATCTTTAAACGACTTTTTTTCTTATATTTTTTAGTACATATTGTCCGAAAAAAAGTAATATAAAATGTTCATTCATTTCCGATATATTGTAATTATGGGAAATATCTAATTATTTGCGAGTCTTTCAAATAAGTTGACCCTATGCCTATAAAGTCGCCGGAAAAGAGGTTTGTTGTCAATCAAATCTTGTGACGGCTTTTTATTATGGGCTGTAAAATGTCTGAGGAAAGTAATGTAAAATTTTCAATCATTACCGATATATCGTAATTGAGAGCAATGGGAAATTTTATATAATATTTGCGAGTAATTGAAGTAAGATGACTCTACGTCCGACAGATTCCTGAAAGAGCAGTTTTTGGTCAATGAATTTTCAAACGACTTCTTGCTTACATTTTAGCCATAATATTGTCTGAAGAAAGTAATGATGAACTTTTAGCTATTTCCGAAATATGGTTTAAGTTGCATCAATCATATTTTCGCCCAGAGATCTGTGAAATCAACCCATTATAAATATTAATAATATAAGGGCACGAAACCCAATCGAAGTTAGTTTTAAGGCATAGAAATACTAACGTAATATATTGATTTGGTTGAGGCCAAACATTTTGTCCGAATGCAGAATACATCGCTCACTGTTCTTTTCTCGCTAGCTCCAGTTAGAAATCTCAAACACCATAGTGAGACCAAGCATGTCCCATATTATTTTCTTCAACAAAATTTTAGAACATAATAAAAACACAATTTTTATATAAATAGTGCTAACAATTACATTTTGTGTTCATGATGTTGGAATTTCTAAAAACATAGCCAGCCAAAACAGCATGTAGACCACAAAACCATGTACTGCTTCTATGTATGAAGAATGTCAATAAACTTTTGTTGAAACCACCATAGTAGATACTACCATTACCAAACACATTATCACTTTTAATATTGAACATATACTATAATATATGTATTGTATATATATATATATATATATATTAGGGCGGATTGAAAATATAAAATTTAGATAACCTCAAGTATTTCTTGTCAAGGAAGCATAAAAAAGTTGCTGATTTGGGTCCATCTACTATCTAGATTTGTAATAGCCACTATAAGAAAATTAATTTTATAGGGGAACCCCCTTGAGAAGTGCAGATATGGGGTAAGTACGGTTAGAGCAAATATTAAGAAATAAAAATTTATGGGAATCGGTCATATATTTCATCGATGGAGGGGCTTTTTCAGGGTAGCTATTGTCGATTTTCATGTTTTTTTTATATAATTTGATATGATAGGTCCTTTATGCTTTGGACATAGAGGGAAACATTTTCGGAGAATGTTTAAGGAAGCTAAAATAGTGGCGTCCATTTCGTATGGGATTCCCCTTTTTTAATGGAGGTAAGGGTTAAGTCAGTTAGAAGAAGATTTTAAGAATAATAAATTAATTGCTCTAGGAGCGATTCCTAGTATTATATCGCGTTTTTTCAAATCACCTGAAAATCGACAAATAATGCAATAGCTACTCAAAAATGGCAAACTATAGAACCGAACCACAGTGTGTTTTCATCCTCAACATTTTCTCCTAGCATACTCACTCCCAATCTCCACTTCTGCCATACTACACCCTACTACTACCTGTACTCCCATACAAAATGACCGAAAAAAAAACATCTGAAAATCTCTAGCTACACCCGAATCGCATCTAGAGCAATGAAATATATGAGACGCCCACCTCTTCAAAATTTCTTCTACATATACTTTCCCATTTTTCCACTTTTTAGGGGACTCCTCTACGCGAGTTAAGAAGAAATACTTGATGTTATCAAAATTTTAAGTTTTTTTTTGCAGAGCTAGCTAATGAAAATTCTGCGCTCCATACAATCAAATCCACCTTAATTTCAATACTGTTATTTAATTATTTAATAGACGATTCTACAAGTTGGATTTTATTCACTTTCGACAAAAATTAAAATATTTTAATCAATTAATTTAAATATGCTGTAATCGTATAGAGGAGGAAGAAGAATAAAAAGAAGAATGTTGCAAAAAAAAAAAAAAAAAATATTGAAATCTCAAACAACATTCAATTCAATTAATGCTTCGAACGTTAAATTGAAATTAACACCTTCTTATGGCTAAAAGCGTCTCAGCGGTAGTGTTAGTGTCAGCCAGACAGTCACATAGCCGATTCATGTTATTCATGTATTGAGTCGATGTGATTGGTTTAATGTATGTGTGTGTGTGTGTGTGTACTATATGAATTCTAATATAAGCAATATGCATATCTATGAGTATGTACGTATGGACATAGCGACCTGTTACTGCCGGTCGGTCGTTGTTGCCATTGTGGTTTATTAGACAAATTGCTTTTGAGCTGAAAATTGGAAATGCTGCTGCTACCACTACATACTACTACTACTAATGCATACATACAAATCTAAACAAGAAATAAATAAATGAAATGAAATGAAATGAAAATGCAATTCAAATAAAAACAACCTGCAACTAAGATGTGAAGTAAGAAAACATGTTACGTGGTGTACAAGTACCAGTACTTACAATAGTAGGTAACTATGTATGTATGTATGTTATGTATTTGTCTAGTAGAGATGCTGGATGGATGAATGTTTTTACTAGTCGTTCGATCGGTTTATTTCGTTAGTTAATAGTTAACTTGGTTGGCTGGCTCGCTGGCCGGGGTCCGGCTGGTATAGTTGAATGGCAATTGGCAAAATGAAACACTTCTATGTCAAATTGTTGTGGCCTAATGTACAAATTGAGTAGTTTCCATTTATTATTGTATTGTATTACTATGTATATGCATACATATGCAAATGTAAATATACATTATAACAGATTTATTTTATTTCTGTGTCTTTTACTTCATTTTATTTTATTACTATATGTTGTCCTTCAACAGTCGTTGCTATTTAAATGAGAGTGAATTGGAGTGCAAAACTGGAAATTATGTTATATTTTTATGAGCAATTATATGCATATTTATATGCATTTGTATACATATGTACCATACATGTACTTATTACTAAATAATGATATCCATTCAAGGCACTTGACACGATACCATATACAAGATGCTTGGATATTAACCGAAAATGTATTGCAATTGTTGCCATCAGTTAATTGAATAGGTTATCTACTAGCTTAAATCCAATGACTTTAATGAAATTCAGAGAATTACAGCATTATTGCTTTACCTATTTATTATTATTATTACTTGAAACTTAAAGTCATTTCTTTTGGATTCCTTTTGGTGGCACTTCAACAAAATTACATTGAAAGCACCTGCGCATCATGAAATAACCACTTAATTGACTAGGAATCGTCTCTAGAGCGGTGAAATATATGATCGACCACCTCGATCCTCGTACCTCTTATATCGACTCCTTCATGAAGGCTCCAATAAAAAAAATATATACGTGGCACTTATAGACTCCAAAAGGCCCTTTGGGTGAGCTCCTCTTCCAGCGCTGTTGTGCGTGTTAATTTTAGGGCAGTATTAAAAGGGACCTACTTATATTAAGAATAAAATGTTAATATTACAAAAAATATCAATTTTGCAAGGCAGACCGATTAAGCAGTAAAGATAGTGGTACAAAAGATGTTGAAAATAATAAAATTAAGGGAGATGGGTCATACATTTTAACAGTCTTGGGAAAATTTCTGGGCAATTATGTCAATTTCTAAGAGCATTTGAAAATATCTTGCAGGGAAGCCGCTCTAAAAACTAAAGATAGGGAGTAATTATGTTTAGAAAAAGTATGGAGTAGTAAAAATTAGGGAGAGGGGTCTGACATACATTTTATACATCAATGGTTACTCATAATAACACTATCTTAAAAAAAAGTGTCATGCTGTTGTCGTATGCCGATGACATTGACATAATCGACACAAATACGGGAGCAGTCAGTGCAGCATTCTCAGGGTTGAAAATTGAGTCGCGTCGAATGGGTTTTACGGTAAACGGGGGCAAGACGAAGTATCTAGTATCAACAAACAAAGAGTCCCAGCGTAGTGGACAGGACGTCATTGTTGCTAACTACGCTTTTGAAGTAGTGAAAGACTTTGCTTATCTTGGAACCATCATTAACACCAGTAATGACGTCAGGATGCAGATATTCCGAAGGATTATTTTTGCTGAAAGTTGCTACTTTGGGCTGAGTAAGCAAATGCGAAGTCAGGTCCTCTCTCGAGCAACGAAAACCACACTCTACAAGACTCTCGCAATTCCTGTCCTTACATATGGCACCGAAGCTTGGACAATTTCCACCCCGGATGAGAGAGTGCTCTGAGTTTTCGGGAGAAAAAGTCCTACGCTCGAATAAGGTATAACGATGAGCTGTATGAGCTGTATGCCGACACCGACATAGTAAAGCGCTGCGCTGGCTTGGTCATGTCGAGCGAATGGAAGAACACGCTCCGGCTAAGAAGGTGTTATATCCGGAACATGCTGGTGGATGACGCAGCAGAGGCAGACCTAACCTCCGGAGGAAAGATCAAGTATTGGAGAACATGACAGCGCTTGGAATTTCGAACTGACGCCAGCTAGCGAAGGAAAGAGTTGGCAACTGATTTTCGGTTGTCAGGACCACATAAGAAAGTAAGTAAGATTACTCTGGGGGAAGTGGGAGCGAAGTTTATAAAAAAAACGTAAATTTTGTAGAAAAGTACCTCTAAGGAGTAGAGGTAGAGCACAAATATATTTGGAAAAATTTTTGACGAAAAAAAGTTCATGGTTACTGTCATACATTTTATCGCTATAATTATAATTCCTGGACCGTTATGGGCATATTTGTTGATTTTCAAACGCATTTAAGTCCATTTTGTAGGGAAGTCTCCGTAGGGAGTAAAAACAAATGATAAGTCTAAGAAGGTGTTATATTCGAAGCATGCTGGTAGGCGACGCAGAACAGGCAGACCTAACCCCCGGTGGTAAGACCAAGTACTCGAGAACTTTACAGCACGTGGAGTTTCTAACTGGCGCCAGCTAGCGAAGAAAAGGGTTGTTTTGCGAAACATGTTAGATTCGGCCTAAATCGATTTTCGGTTGTTGTAGCCACATAAGTAAGTAGGTAAGGTTAGTCTGTGAGAAGTGGGAGCGAAATTTATAAAAAAAAACCTAAATTTTGTAGGAAAGTGCCTTTAAGGAGTAGAGGTAGGGCATAAATATGTTAAGAAAAATTTTTGACGAGAAAATGTCATATATTTAATCGCTGTAATTGTAATTTCTGGACCATTATGGGCATATTTGTTGATTTTTAAACGTATTTAGATCCATTTTGTAGGGAAGTCTCCCTAGGGAGTAAAAACAAATGATAAGTATGTTTAGAGGAAATATTAAATAATAAAAATTAATGGTGACCTGTTATATACATATTTTACCCCTGTAGGGGCACTCTTAAAGCGTTGGAAGCGGAATTTTTGGAAAAAACCACAAAATTTTGCACGGAAATGCCTCTAAAAAATAGAGGTAGGGCATAAGTATGCTAAAATAATTAAATATCGAGAAAAAAAATGGTAGCCGGTCATACATTTCATTTAATGAATATTTCAATAATCATCATTTTTTTTTTGTGAGGCTAGGTACAAAATTTGATCTGATCGAGTCAAACCAACCCCCAAATACGTATATAGATAATTATCTCATATGCTGGGCGAACCATTTTTTTCACATGGCCGATTTTTTTAAGGAATTTTTTTTATCAATATAATTTGATAATATAAAAACTAGGAGCTGAAATAACCAATATACGCAATAGAGCATGCAAATTGTATGCTATGTTATTTTATTATACCACAACAATATTCTATGTAATTTAGAATACCTACTTTAGTTTTGAAAATGTAATTATTTTTGTTTTCTAGCCAATACAACTTATTCCCTACAGATAATCAAATACATGCATATGACTACTCATAATATCTTTGGTTTAATATCCATGCTAATATGTGCTATATGTAGATCGCTTTATGCTTACCAAAAAATAAAAATTAAAAATAAAATTAAAAAACACATAAAAACCTAATAATTCTGTTATATGTACGCTGAGAGTTTAATTTTTTAGCTTTGCATAACTGGTTTTTCTTTTTATACCATCATCATTATCATCATAATCTATATTATTATTACGGTTTATTCGGTGGAATTAGCAAAAGAACAAACAAAAAAAAAAACCAAAAACATTTTTGACAGTTTATAATTGTTTTCCATTTCTGACCATATACTTATGTGTGTATATATACAATGTTGCTATACATGCATGAACAGCTACATAGTAGTAATAAGAGTTCCTGTGAAAATAACAGTTTTTTAAAAATTAAATTGTTGTACTACACATACAAATATCGCAAAACAGGAATATACAATCAACCTATTTTTAATTTTTGGTAATTTGTTTAAATAGAAGTAGGTTAAATATATATATATATATATTCGTCATTATTTTTAATATAATTCAATTATCATTAAAAATTTAGAGTCTTCCAGTCAAATATATGGGCCATTTTTATAGAATATTAATTTTTATATTTCTTACTTCAGCGCCTAAGTACTACTAATTAATAAAATATCGGCTACATTTTGATTTTTTTTTTAAAGAATATGTAAATAATATCGAAATGTTGAAATGTGCTTTCAATGAAAATTTATATTATATCTTGAATTACATCAATTTAAATTAAAAATGAACAAATCTGAATTAGTAAGTAGGCAAGCGCGTGAAAATGATTTAATTGCCTCAGAAGAATATGTGCATCCATCAGGTTTACCACACCTCACACAGAAACCTACATAAATCAGGTGATAATGATGATGATGATGATGATGATGTGCCATCATTCATCATTATTGATCATTATAACATATGTATGTACATCGACATATGTATATGGGTATGCATATGCAATTTTATATATGATGAGGCGGCTGCATATTATTGCGTGCTGCAAAAAAAAAAAACATATTTTTTTATAAATATAAAAACAAGAAATTGAAATGAAAGAACAACAACAACAACTAATGATAATTATAATAAATCAAAATATTGTATAGTGGAAATCATACACACACACACAAATTACATTGCATATGTATGACGATAATTCGCACATAATAAGACACGTACAAGAATAGTGTAATCGAAGCAACAACAACAACAACAATGTGAACTACATAAATAATAATGCTGGAGTTTGAAAATATTTTTATTTGATTTTTGTATTTGTTTTTTTTTTTTTTTTGAGTAATATGGAGTATCTAGTAGTCATTATGTATAGGGTGTTTCATAGAGATGATATTTTTCACAACGACTACGTACTATTGGGTGATCCAAGTAGACATACTTTTTTGCAATAGCTTTTTTTGACATATCACGTGTGAGTCGTGCCATGCTGTCATGTTATTTTTGTTTAGTATTGTTTGGTATTTCATCATGGAAAGACTTACACCTGAACAACGTTTACAAATCGTTCAACTTTATTACGAAAATTCACGTTCTGTGAGGAATGTGTTCCGTGCACTTCGCTCAACTTATGGTCAACATAATCGGCCTACTGAGCATACTATTCGCAACAACATCACCCATCTTGAGACCCAGCATTTAATTTTGGATAATATTCGACCGAATAGACTACGTCCAGTACGCAGTGAAGAAAATATAGCGGCCGTAGCTGAGAGTGTACACGAAGACCGTGGAGAGTCGATTAGGCGCTGTTCGCAACAACTCGAACTGACGTATGGAATGACTTGGCGCATTTTACGTCGAGATCTTAAATTGAAAGCGTACAAAATACAGTTCTTGTGCAAGAACTGAAGCCGCCCGACCTTCCCAAGCGACATCGCTTCGCTCTGTGGGCTCTTGAAAAGTTCCAAGAAGATCCGACGTTTTCGAGCCAAATTTTGTTCAGCGATGAGACCCATTTCTGGCTCAATGGGTATGTAAACAAGCAAAATTGCCGCATTTGGGATGAGAAGCAACCTGAAGAGGTTCAACAGCTGCCACTTCATCCAGAAAAAACAACGGTTTGGTGTGGTTTGTGGGCCGGTGGAATCATCGGTCCATATTTCTTCAAAAATGTGCCATGATATCCGACTATTTGATGCCTGAAATTGAAGCTCGTAATCTCGGCGACATTTGGTTTCAACAAGACGGCGCCACTTCCCACACATCGCATCAATCAATGGATTTATTGAGAGAACACTTCGGTGAGCAGATAATTTCACGTTTTAGGCCGGTCGATTGGCCACCAAGATTGTGTGATATCACACCGTTAGACTCTTTCCTGTGGGGATATGTAAAGTCTAAAGTTTATGCGGACAAACTCGCTTCGATTCAGGCCTTGGAGCAAAACATCGTGCGTGTCATTCGCCAGTTACCAGTCAAAATGCTCGAACGGACCATCTGAGACGTAGCCGCGGCCAACATTTGAAAGACATAATTTTCAAAATATAAATGCCAAAGAATGTTGTTTCAAATGATAATAAACATTCCCCATTCAATTTGAATTTTCTGTGTTTTTTTTTTTCTTTAAAAAAGTAGGGAACCTCGAAATGGATCACGCTTTATCATTAAAAATGCACAATTCAAATGAGCAACGCTTTAAATCAATTCAGAAAACAAATACACATTGCATCGAAATGAAATGAATAAAAAATTTCAACTTTATTACAATTGTTTGTCTATGCTACGAGTATGTACTTGTATATGATGCTGCTAATACTTTTGCCACTGCTGAAACCGAAGATGATGGACTCAATTTCAAGCCAACTCAACTAATGTGAAGCTTATTCGTACCAGTGTATCATATAAAGTATACATCCACACATTTGTTCATGTGTCATTCCATCATTACATCAGACGACATGTGAACCAATTTATGGCATCAATCTCAGGCGCAACTAAATATGAAGAAAGAAGAAAATGAAGCAGAAAAAAAAAATTCATATCAAATTAAACAAATAACTATGACATATGGTATAAACAATAGAAGTTAGATTTATTTGTTGCACATTATAATAAATCGGAACTTCTTCATATATGATACATACATAGAAGCAAGGTAAGAAGTTAAGAGCTGGGAACAAATGTAGTATGAAATTATTTAGTGTCTTAACAGATGTTATACATGCTTGCATATGTGTTGTATGTATGTAGTATGCATGCTTGTAGCAAAATTATAATTAATATTTTCATGTATTTTTAATGCGACCAAGTTAAACGGGACACTATTTATGATCCATGAGTCATATGAGTAGAGTGTTGCAATGATGTATTTATTGCAAAAATTTGGAGCTATAAATGATGACTGAAAATTGCAAAAAAAAAAAAACCCTAAAATATTCTATTGGAATTTGGGTTGTAATTACATAACAGAAATATGGTCAAACTTTGAACTCTCATTTCGAGGGTTTGGCTTTTGCAAACCACCTAAAAAGTGTGTTTACACCCAATCCACCCTCTTCACAGTCCTCATTACCAATATTAACTTCTCAACCTTGCTCAATAACGCTCAAAATTAAAAAAAAGGACATATTCAAAGCAATTTATAAAGATTTAAACCCAAAAAAATCACCTGGTCCAGATAAAATTACCGGTAAAATGATAAAAGAGCTACCTCCGGCTTCAGTAATTCATCTGATGCACATTTTCAATGCTATCCTTCGTATTAAACACTATCCCAAATGCTGGAAAACTTCAAAAATTATTATGATAGCAAAACCAGGAAAAGACCCTACAAAAGTTGCATCGTACAGACCTATCAGCCTCCTGCCTCTACTTTCTAAAGTATTCGAAAAGCTACTTGTCATGAATATAACTCCATTTATTAATCTCAACCAACTGATTCCTCAACATCAGTTTGGATTTAGAAAACAGCACGGCACAATAGAACAAGTCCACCGCATTGTAACTCTGATAAGGAACACTTTTGAAGAAAAAAAGTATTGCTCAGCTGTCTTTCTTGATATCACTCAAGCTTTCGATAAAGTATGGCACGATGGCCTTATTTACAAACTCAAACTATTACTGCCTGCAAATGTCTCCTCATTGCTTAGTAGCTACCTCACGAAAAGACAATTTCTCGTACATCACAAGGATTACACAACAAATCCATTGGATATTCACGCTGGCGTTCCTCAAGGAAGCGTTTTGGGTCCCTTACTGTATCTCTTATACACTTCAGATATGCCCAACAATAACTATACATTCATATCGACCTTTGCTGATGATACGGCAATATTGTGCTCTCGCTCTAACCCCATAGAAGCTACTAAACTCCTGCAGACTCATGTCGATTCTCTCGAAATCTGGCTAGCAAAATGGCGTATAAAAGTCAATGAATCAAAGAGCGTACATGTAACCTTCACGCTAAGGCTAGATACATGTCCCCCACTTAAAATTAATGGCCAATCAGTTCCACAATGTTCCTCAACAAAGTACTTGGGTATTCACCTCGACAGAAGGCTGACATGGAAAAATCACATAGAGGCAAAGAAAACTCAGATCAAGCTTAAAATGAATCAGTTATGGTGGCTGTTACACAAAAGATCAAAGTTGAATCTTGAATACAAAGTGCTATTATATAAAGCAATCCTGAAACCAATCTGGACTTATGGTATTCAGTTTTGGGGCACCGCATCTCCCTCTAATATCGAAAAATTGCAGCGAATACAATCCAAGTGTCTGCGAATTATTGTAAACGCGCCTTGGTATATGAGGAACGTTAACATCCATCGAGATTTAAATGTATCCACAATTTCTGAGGAAGTTGCAATGTCCTGCAGAAGCTACATTCAAAAATTACACAATCATCCGAATCCCCTTGCTAGGCAATTGTTGCTGAGCAAGGGGCATCGTCGATTAAAAAGAAAAGACACACTGAATATGCTGTAAAATTGCTACATCTCGCGACTCACCAAATTGTGATGGAACGTAGGGGATATCACATAGTTTTATTTAGTTTGTAAGATTTTAATACTTATTGTTAGTTTCTTATATTTAAGAAAGATTCAATAAAAAAAAAATAAGCTAAAAAAAAAAAAAAAAAAAAAAATTTCGATCCAATCACATTATTAGGAGCATGACATGACACAAGGTTTTGGTATGACTACAAAACATTAGAAACATTTATTATTTTCGGTTAGTTAATTTAGCACGAAACTCTGCACCTCTGCAGCTCTTGTTCAACTCCCTTGTGAAATGTTTTCAAGAACTAGGATTTTTATTTATCTTAATAAAAAAATTTTTTTTTCCCAATGTGGGCAAATTGCAATAATCGAATAAACATAATACTCTGAATTTATAAATCTCTCTCTTTGTGAAATTAGTCAATGTTGCTGGTTTCACATGAACTTCTAAACTTCTAATGCAGTAGTCGTTGCCTTGTTGATCGATTTCATCATATTTGGCTTCTTCATAGTCATACTCCAGACTCTCCGACTTCAAACTATGAACTGATGAACTGTAATGAACTCTTTTGCGAAATTTGTGCTCCCTGAATTTGAATTGATGAGATCGCCTTTCATTGCTAACCTCAAAAAATGATGTGAATCAAAGCATTCATTAGAATACCTAGAAAAACTCATAGAAATTAAAAATTCCATGACTCACATCCCATTAATTTTCTTCTTCTTAACATATTCTTTAGATAGGCGCAAATTCTTCCCCCAAAGAAATGCCGTTCCCAGAGTGCCCATATATATGACCTATACATTTGAACTATAGAACAATTTTCCTTAACCAATTTCCCCTTATCTCTGCACATTGGGAAAGCTCCCGTACAAAATGAACATAAAAATACTTGAAAATTATCAAATAACCTCATAGTTACCCAGAAATAGCTCTTAGAATTTTGACTTGACTTGTATGACTGACCTCATTAATTCTTGACTCCCAACATTTGTTTCAAAAATATATAGCCCCTTTTTCCAACACTTAGGGGGTTTTCTATAAAAGTGATGATTCAATAAAACCAACCAACATTTGTTTCAAAAATATGTGGTCCCCTTTTTGAACATTTAGGGGGTTTTCCATAAGAGTGATGGTTTGTTTTTTTAGAATGGAAAGAACATTAATTTTGTAGAGTAGCCTTCTATATGTTGGAGGCATAAGTATAAGTAAGTATATTTGGGGGAAATGTAGGCGCGAAGAAATTAATGTTATCAGTCATATTGCGATTATTTGTCGATTTTCAAGCGCCTTTTGCATGTGAGCCTCTTTAAGTAGTAAAAATTGGGGGTTAGTATGTTTAGAAAAAGTATTTGCCAGCGAAAATAAATGGAACTGTGTCATATTTTTTATCCCTCCAAGGATGCCCGGGAAGCGACGTCAACTTTATAGGTAAGCCCCCTCATAAGGGATGGAGAAAAAGTTGATGCCGTCGAATTAAAGGTGACAAGGCCGACATTTTATTGGAGTAGAACTTCTGTGAATTTATGGCGTAATTTGTGGATTATTAGGTAGTTTAAAGTTCTTAAAGTGAATGCCATAGCTCAGTGATTAGTGTGCGTTGGCCTTCTGATCTGTAGGGCGTGGGTTCAATCCCCGTCAGAAGCTTAACGAATTTAATATCGAAAATATTTTTCTGTCGAACGGTGTCCACCTGTCGGCAAGCAATTGGCAATTCTTCCGGGGCAATAACAATTTGCCATGGAAGAAGCTCTGTGACAAAGCTCAGAAAAAGTGATGTCACAAGGGTTTTGCTGTCCGGAACCGGCTAAAATAAGTAGGTTGCCTTTTAATACTGTCACAAATTTAACACGCGGAACAGTACTGGAAGAGAATCTCACCCAAAGAGCTCGGGGCTTATAAGTGTCATAAGGAAGCAACCAGAAGGAGTAACGATTGGGAGTAAGTCTGCTCAGACATAATGTGTGCAACTAAAAACATTGAAGGCAGATCATATATTTTATCCATCTAGAAATACTGAGGATTATTTTTATAGAGGAACTCCTCTACTGGCAGGAGATATTAGATAAATTTGTTCAGAGTAAATGTCAATATGAAAAAGTTAATGTATGTCGGTCATACGTTTCACTGCAATATGGACTCTTCTTCTGCAATTATAGCGCTACTAATCAATTTCCAAATGCTTTCAAATTCATTTCGTATGGGAACCTCGCTTGGAAGTAATGATGGTGGACAGTCAGTGGGCGGTCAGTCATATGCTTTACCTTTAAAGCAGCACGCTGTTATCGATGATTGAACCCATCCTTTCATATATAAATTGTTTAGAGGGATGCCTCTTATGGATGGAGATAATGGATAAGTTTGACCAGAGAAAATGTCGAGAAGAAAAAGTTAATGGGCGTCAGTCAAACCGACTTGTCTAGGAGTGATTCTGGGTGTGTTAATATATGTTATTGGTTAGAAATATGGTGAATATGAATTTTGTTTTTACCTCTTTTGCCTGTGAAATTAATGGAATCCTAACCGTCATTTGGTTTGAGGTTATTGTTCTGCACTGGAAACTCACATCTGCATCAAAACTATTCCTTCAATGCATTTCAACATGTTTACATTCGTACACACACACAAACGTATAGATGTTTACGGTTACGTACATGTTTGAACACATGTAAATGTTGTGTTAATAGTATGTGAGCTATTAAAAAATTGTTTGAAAGAAACAAAAAAAAACACAAGACAACAAACACAAAAGAGAAAAAATTAAAATAAAAAGGACAAAGTAACAACAAGAAACATTTTAAACAATTAAAC
The DNA here is from genome assembly GCA_963854835.1 of Megamerina dolium. Taxonomy (NCBI): domain Eukaryota; kingdom Metazoa; phylum Arthropoda; class Insecta; order Diptera; family Megamerinidae; genus Megamerina; species Megamerina dolium. The sequence goes on from OY978525.1 coordinate 3,222,345, forward strand.
TTATACTTACATTATGTTATTGTTAACGCTCGCGGCAACTAAATATTAAATATGATTTAACATGAATAGCAACAACAACAATAGCTACCGACAATAGCAATTTCTTTATTAAATTATGTAAAAACCAAAAAAAAAAAAAAAAAAAAAATTATAGTGTTTACAAAAAAATGCAATGCAAAATGCAAAATATGCGCAAGTATTACAAGTGATTGTTATCATTATATATGTAAATACTAGTAGTAGTAGTATGATAACTAGTCGTTGTGTATTTATTAAATATGTAACATGGTAGCCATTTTTATTAATTAAAGCTTTGTTTATAGCTAACTGCAACTTACCGTAATAATGTGATTGTTGGCTATGTGTGTTATATTTAATATTATAATTATAATTTTGTTGTTGTAAGTTTATAACAAATAATTAGGTACTACATATGTATGATGTGTATGTGTGCATTTCTTTGTTTACATTTGACCAGTTGACATTTTTCTTGGCCTCTTTTCACATATTGTACCTATATAACAAACATACTTATGGATGTATGTAGCTGTTGTTGTTGTTGTGTTTCCTATAAAATTCATTTTATTATTTTCTGCATTTATTCGTTGTTATTGTTGTTGTTGTTGTTGTCATCGTCGTTTCATTTAAATGCCTGTCAAAATCTTATCGCTCAACTCAACAACAGCAACAAACAACTACAACAACAACAACAATACCAACATAGACGAAACTGTTAAGTATATTCGTACTTATTTTTTTTTGTTTCTCCGTTTTGTTTGAAGCATTAAATGGTGTGTTGTTTTATACGTGTGTATGTGTGTGTGTGTGTGTGTATGTGTATGTTTGGTTGCGCGTAAATACAATTGTGTTTGGTTATGGGCACAGGTTATAGGCCACAAAATTATCAAACATGCAAAATGAGTCGACATACAAATATAATATATTGGGGAAATAGTATCGGTTCTTTGTTTTTCGATCACCTCTTACAATTTTCGAATGGGATCATTAATAGCACAGCCGCACGATGAAAAGGTCCCAAGACAGAATCAACTCAATATTTCCCAGATGATCTACGAATACCTTTTGAGCGATCTTTAAACTTAGAAATAGCTTTAAGGTCGATCTTGGGTGATCGTTGGCAATATCATGAGGACCTACATAATAGATTGGCTTACCACAATATTTCCTGGTATTTCTCAAAATTTCTCAATGACAGTTCAACCACATGAAATCTTTTTATGTTTTTCTTATGTGACCATAGCAACCGATGATCGATTTAGGCCGAACATATAATGCGGTGCCAGTCTTCTCTGTTCTTCGCTTGTTGGGGACATTTGGATATTCTAAGCTTCGCCAGGTTACCCAACACTTGGTTCTTCCAACTGAGGTTTGATCTTCCTCTTCTTCTGCGTCCTCCAGCTGGTGCCGAATTAAATAGCCTCTTCGATGGAGCGTCTTCCTTCTTTCGCTCGACATGACTCAGTCAGTACAGACGCTGGATTTTGATTCGCCTGACTATATCAATGGCGGCGTTCAGCACATACAGCTCATCGTTCTACCTCTTTCGGTACTCGCCATCAACGCAAATAGGTCCGAAGATCGTGCACAGAACTTTTCTCTCGAACACTCCAAGCATCCTCTCATTCGTGGTGGAAGTTGCCCAGGCTTCTGCGTCATATATTAGGACAGGAATAATGAGGAACTTGTAGAGTGTGATTTTCGATCTTCGAGAGAGGGCTCGACTGCTCAATTGCTTACTCAGCCCAAAGTAACACCTGATAGCAAGAGTTATTCTACTCATGATCTTTTAGAGGCTTAGAGTTATGATTCATCAACGGTATTTCTTGCGAAAATAGTCACAAACTTTTTCCCCAATTAATATATACCTATATGCTCATGCATATTCATATACATGCCACGCCATAAGTCAAAATGTCCATACGCGCATGCGCATGCTAACCATTATGAGTTCCTTTTCTTCTTCGGGCTTTCAAATATAGTCGCACAGTATATATTTTGGTAATTACGGTTGATGTTGTTTTACACGCCCATTCATGAGTATGTAAATACAGACAAGAATGTAACCGTTGTATCTATGCGACAAGCTTAGATCTTTAATTTAAATTTTATTATTTATTATTGCCGGTACTGATTGTGACTGTATTGCTGCAGCTGGTGCGCTTCAGTGTGTGAGATTTTCCTCACACATTTCATCTTGCTCGTCGCCCCTTAATTTGTTGTTTTTTCGATAGTGTGATATAATTGTACTTATACACATGATGTAGGTACATAGTATCTCCCACTTGTATCCATTCATCGTAGTGAGTTAAATAATATGACGACGATGACGATGACGATGACAATGAAGAGTAAGAGGAATTTTTACATTTGCACACTTGCAACTTGCAGGTATTGTTATAAAATGTTGTTTTTATTGATGCCGTCAAAAAAAAAAAAAAATCAAAAACAAAACCATATTTCTCATGTGAGCTATCCCACACAAGTTCACATAAATTTTGACGTCGTCATATATATTTTTTTCCCTTCGTCTTTTTGGATTATGAATAATTGTATGTAGTAGAATTTTTTTTTTTGTGGATTACAATCTTCACATGATCTTTATATGTTTTTATTTGCAAATTAAAATTTGCAGCAAAAAAAAAAAAAAAAAAAAATTCAAATGTGAAATGTAAAATTTTGTTGAAAAAACAAATTCTACCGAACACTTTTCAGTGATCTAAAATTATGTGAGAAGAACATCTGCTTATTATAATACTGCAAAAAGAAGATTCTTAAATCGTAGAATTACTCAATTTGATATAAGAAGATATTTTACTTTAAAACAAAAAAAAAAAAAAAATTGAATCATCATTGGGAATTTTTCTACATCGTCTTTCAACGACAGGTGTCATTTTAAATTGAAAAAAAAAAAATCAATATTTTTGTGAAAGGAGCTGATAATTTTATTTTGATCCAAAGTACATACCTTGAGCTTAGCAATGTAACACCATATCAGACAAATGTCTGCCGTTCTTCTTGAATAGGGTCATTTTTTTATGAAAATTTTCATCATATATTTCGTATAATTAGTGGGTGTCATAGCTCAGTGGTTAGTGCGATAGCCTTCTGCTCTGTAGGTCGTGGGTTCAATCGCCGGCTGAAGCATAACAAAATTTCATATCGGAAAGATTTTTCTTTCGAACGGTACCCACCTGTCGTCAAGAATTGGCAATTTTCCGGCAGTAACAATTTGCCAAAAATGCTTCCTAAAAGAGCTCTATGACAAAACTAAGTTAAAGTGATGTTAGAAGGATTCTGTCGTTGGGAACCGGCTAATATAAGTAGGTCCCTTCTAAATACTGTCCAAATTCAACACGCACAACAGTATTGGAAGAGAAACTTGGTGGTATCACAATGAGCCTTTCTGGCTTAAGTGTGTCTTCTCAGAGAGACGCCAGCCACATAACCTTCGTATAATTACGTCGGTATCTCCCAAATAACAGCTCTAATATTGTTTTTGGGTGCTTTCATTATTGCTGGAGTATTGGCGTAGACTTTCTATTTAACGTAGCCCCAAAGAAAATAGTCTAATGTTGTAATCTCGGGGGCCACACAATGTCTCCACTGCGAGAAATCATAAGTCCAGGAAATTTTTCGTGCGATCGTTTCACCAACATTATGGGATGTGACGAGGTCCTGGTGAAAATAAATGTCGTCCACGTCCATAGCATCAATTTCAAGCCAAAGAAAAAAGTCAATCAACATCGTTCGGTAACGCCTCGTGACACCTCTAGTTGAAATACCTCGTATAAAAATTCCATATTGCGAACACTTATTGAAGTGATAATTTTTTAAAATAAATTTGAGGCTCTTAATTTCAAAAACCGCATTAAAAATATTTTCTGTTGTCCGATTTACGATATATAAATTTTATATTTTCTGTCGAGATAATTTCCAAGCAGCTATGGGGGTCATTTTTCGATTTCCAGATGTTTTTAGGTTGATTTTGTAGGGCAGCTGCCCTAAGGGGTTTGGAAATAGAGGTCAATACATTCCAAAAAAATATTGAATAAAAAAATTTATGTATATTAGCCATAAATTATACTCCTTTCAAGGAGCCTTAGTAGCTTTGTGAGCTAATTTTATAAAAACATCAATTTTGTAGGGCAGTCCATCAAAGAAGTACTGATAGAGGGTAAGTATGTTTTGAAAAAATGTTGAAAAGGAAAAACGAATGGGTGTCAGTTTTATATTTGACCCCTCTAGGGTGTTTTTCTTCGAAGCTGTGGTGTAATTTATCCGTTTTCCTTAGAAAAAATTATTTTTAAATAATTCTGAGATGAACTTAATTGATCATTTATGTCTAAAATATGATAATTGGCTTCATCGCACGTCTGGTTAGTTGTATGTATGGGACCAGCTGATGATGATAATAAAATCAAATTCACGTTGAACAAACTCCACATCGCCATCACAGGGCAGCTATTTAATTTTATAGGACATGATTCCATAATATCAGAGCTTACATCATATTATAACATAATATAACTATGTATGTGTGTACGTGTAAATTCACATATGTATGTATGAACATTAGATCACGAATAAAGTCTTTTGTGCATTTTTTCTTCATTTTTTTTTTTTTCGAAACACTAAAGATCAAAACACAAAAATATGGAAAATTGATAAACTCAAAAGCCCAAAGTTAAAGGTAGGTAGTATTTAAAAATTAAATAGATTTTTATGTACAAAAAAAAAAAAGAAAAAAATAAAGATTAACAATGCAATGAAATACTCCAAACATGTAGGTACCCAGTAAATAATATATAAATGTGACCGAGTTGAAAATAATATTTATACGCGACCACGTCGCTCAAGAATGGTTATTATCACATTATACATAATATTGTATATAAGCATATGCTATACATATATAACATAAGGTAGATACCAAGAAAGCGAAAACATAACAATGAAACACTCCAAATGGCAAGGCAAAGGGGGCAAATACACAAATCTAAACAATGGCTTGTTAAACGACTATTTAAACGGCATCTTTGTCTATTCGCACTTTTATGCTTACCTGGAATATTCACGTAGAATTTGTGCTTATAAATACTTACTTAAGAAAGTCTGTATGTATAGACGAGTACCTACTGCCATGAATATACCTTGGGACCTCAAAACAACAAAAAAAAAACGTGACTGAACAATTACGAGACAAACGACGTTACAAAACAAAAATGTTGATGGGCAAAATCTGGATTCAGAATCAGTTGATGATGGCTGATGCCACAGTGTTATGTATGTAACAGTATGTGCTAGAGACTGGTAGCTGACTTACAATTGGCATAATTCAATTAGGTACTTAAAAAATATAGATAAATTTACTATGCAACAGGGAACTGCTCGTTAGCTGAGTTCATGAATATCGATTACACAATTGGGAATGACTAAGCTTTGGTAGAAGCATATTTTCACATCACATTGAAGATTTCAATTCTACATAGTTCAGATTATAAAGCATATAAAACAATTGAGGTAATAAGTAGTAATTAGTTTACACTAAAAGGCCTGGTTCAAGTGAGATTTCGATGGTAGTCAATTACACATAAAGGTAGTTCTATTTTTTCGATATGGTAGCATTGTGAAATGTATATGATTTTCAACATTTTTATGTGGTAAAATTTTCAACATTATTTCGACAATTTTTAGAATGATGTCGCAAAAAAAAAATTTGATTTTTATGGGAGTTTTCGGAAAAAGGCCAAAAATGACCCATACCGGTGGTAGTTAGAGAGGGTAAAAATGTTCCAAAATAATTCCCGGAAAATTTTAATATATTTCTCATATAAAGGTAGTTCTATTTTTTCGATATGGTAGCATTGTGAAATGTATATGATTTTCAACATTTTTATGTGGACAAATTCTAGACATTATTTCGACAATTTTTGGAATGATATCGCAAAAAAAAAATGGACTTTTATGGGAGTTTTCGGAAAAAGGCCAAAAATGACCCATACCGGTGGTAGTTAGAGAGGGTTAAAATGTTAAAAAATAATTCCCGGAAAATTATAATATATTTCTCTGAAGAATATAATTTTCAATATGATTTTTCAAATTCCATGATTCTACTTTTGACCGAAAAAGTTAAACTTTAAACCACTGCGAAAAAAATTGTGACGTAGTAGAGCAGAAAGAGTTTAGGGTTTCTTTTCTGAAGTCAAATACTATCGTTTGAGATTAGTTTGGTTCACCACCGAGACAATGACCTACAAATTGTGTCATAGTGTAATAATTGAAAAAAATAATAATAATGAATGAAAAATATATGGAATAAGAAATTTCGACATTATTGCAAACGGTTTTCGAATAATATCGAAATAAAATTTTTGGATAAATGATGTTTTGAAAATTATCAAAAAAAGTTTTGTAATAATGTCGAAAATCTATCATATAAACAAATTTTGGGTATTAATGCGAAGGTTTCTCAACAATGTTGAAATTTTTTAGCATATTTTCGAAAATTTTGGAAAAATAAAAAAAAAAATTTTTTAACACAAAAGTTATATAAGTTATAATTTGGTATGTGAGGGTAATTTGACCATTAATATATATATTGGTATATTGGAAAATGAATATGATCGAATAAAATTAGAATTTTTTTGGTATATTTTCGAAAATTATGAAAAAATTTATATATTTATTGAACAAAAAAATAGGTTTGAGGATGAACTGAATTGGTTAAAAATTACACCTACCTCCCATACAGAATTATACTTCCGAGTGTATGTTTTTTCACATTGTCATATGATAATATTAAGATATCAAGCCAAAATTTGGTATGCAGAGCTAGTTTTACCAAAAAATTTATATATTCAAAAATGGAGTGAATCGGATAAAAATCACGTATACCTTCCATACAAACTTATGCTTCTGTATATATGTTTTCTGATTTTTCGCTCGAAAATATAATGTTATCAAACTGCAACTTAGTAAATGCAAATATTTCTTTTAAATAATAAACATATTCGGAAAGGAGCAGAATCTGTTTAAAATTTACACATACCTTCCATACAAATTTATTCCTCCGTGTGTATATTTTGACAATTTTTGCACGAAAACATAAAGCTATCAACCTGATATTTGGTATATATAATTATATTTACTAAAAAATAAAAACATTTAAAAATGATCACAATCGAATAAAAACGACGCCTACCTCCCATACAAAATTATGTTCTCAACAGCAATTTGGGCATGATCCTATAAAACCATGGAACTGAAACTCGGCACACATAATTATTTTTATAAATATGAGAGTTTGTGTAAAAATAGACGCTATCGGATTCACATTTCTTCTACCTCCAGTACAAAAGTATGCTTTTCTGCGACAGAATTGGGTGTAGGGTGTCTAAATTGATGATCAAATTACTAAAAAATATATAAGTTAAACGATCAATCTCTTTACAAAATTAATTGTCTACAATTGTTATTAATCATATCGAATTGAAATTCTACAAGTGCCACATTACTAGCACAGCACGGCATCATTTTGACACCTGTTGCAAACTGAGTTGCATGTGAAGTGAAGTGCTGTGAAATCAAATGAAAATTGGTGTCTAAAATTGGCGTCGATAATGCCAGCAGGCGCAGTGGCCAATATTACTACAAACATATATCCACATATAAGTGAATTCGGATACACAACTACTTACTTGTCACCACACCCATGCAAAATAAAAAACTTTGAATATTGCCAATGTGGGTAATACGAGTATATGAAAATTGCAAATAAATATAATTTAATAGCAGAATCTTAATCATATTGAGGACTTTGGAATACAATTTACTACACTGTCATATACTCATATTAACTAATCATGCTGAACGATCTGTGTGTAGTGTAATGCGTAGGTAAATGATATTCCATTTGGCAACTCATCAAATGCCTACATACATATTATTGGATATATAAATATAAATAATATTCCGATACCCTAACCCTCCAAAACCACATATGCGCATATGCACTATGTAACCCACAATGTTGTTGTCCCATATTCACCTGTAATGAAAATTAAAGAAAAACGATCAAATGAAGCCAAATAGTACATACCTACATACACACATAGACGTACATGTAGCAGAGCTCTTCCAGTGACTCTTAAAATTCAATAATAATAATAATAATAAAAATAGTTTTGGAACTCGCTGAAGCGCTGCAACTGAGATTGCGTAATCGACGCCAGACCCCAGTCTAGTTTGTCTGTCCATCTACTCAACCTATGTACATATGTATGTATACATATGCATACGAACATTTACTTAGCAACATGATTATATCATAGACTCGTATCAAAGCGTACTTAATGCATCTTCAGTCAAGCGCATGCGCAAGCGTCCAGTAAAGCTCTCTTCTGCTGCAGCCATGTATTACTATGTAAACATGAAAACACTCAAGCCTCGGACAATAGAAAACGAATTTCTATAAGAGTTGGCTAGTTGGTTGCTTGGTTGTTGTTTCGTTTGTTCGTTTGTTCGTTTGCTCGTCAGTTCGCGAGCTTGCCAGCCAATTCGTTTCTTAAGTAGTAAGTATGAGTGCTGATTATATATTGTTGTTGTTGTTGTTGTTATACTTGTGTGCGCGCGCTTGTCCATTTAAATAATGATTTGACCTAAATTTCTTGAGCTTAGCCACCTTAACAAACCAAACGACCGATCGACCGATCGACCGATCAACCAACCAACCAACCAACCAACCAACCAACCAACCAACTAGCCAATCAACAATAATAATAACAACAGCGCTGAAAGAAAATAAAAAGCAAATATAAATAAATTAATAAATTAAAAAATCAAATAAAATAAAAAAAGTTTGGTTGCTTCACTTTTTTTTTGCATGGGAAGGGGAACAGCATTAGGATCATGATATCCAATATCAAGTAACTATCGCATGCAGCTAGAATTCTATGAATTGAATTGAATTTGCATTTTAATGTGAACTTTAATCAGAATGCAATATTTAATGAGATTCAAAATCTCTTTTTTTTTCCGGTGGCTTTCTAGAAATTTCAAATACGCAATGACGTCGATGCAAATTTTTCGTTTGAGATTAGCATTAATTTCTTCTCTCAACTTTTTTTATATAATTTAATAGGCGCCTGCAATCACATTACCTTCTACGAGTAGGCGCACATGTCATTTTGCACGTTATTTTTCCGCAATTTGTTGAAACGATCTTATAATGTAGAAAATAAAAAGCAACATGTTCCTTGGCAAGCATTCACATACGAAACATGTTGCACGGGTCATATGAGTCTGTGCTAAGGACATTCATTGTGTAATGGCGATGATGGAGATTTTTATTGAAAAAATACATTTTTTAAAGGAAGATAAAACATTATATTGCATTGCAACGTGACATGTTTGAATTCAACCATACAATTTTGATGATTAATGGATGATTTGGAGCTTATGATGGATCTTCAAATTTCAGTCATCGTTAGATTCGAATACTTGAATTCTAATGCATCGTGAAGGTAGTCGATATTAGATTAAATATTCTGAAGCCACTTTAGAACATTTTGTTAGATCAGCAAGTTACATAGTAAAACAATTTAAATCGGGAGCTAATTGGCGGGCTTGAATGAGTGGAAAACGTTTACTTTGAGCTTTATAGATGCGGGAATCGATAGTGAATTCAGAATTCAACATAAAAAAGATATCATCTATTGAGAGATATTAGACTTTGGTAACAACAAATGACTCTCGAAAATTCTTCGAGAATATTAAGCGCGTGAGAGGCGGTTTAAATCCCGGAGCCTCTTCCTGTCGTGACAACAATGGGAGTCTGTTTACAGATGTCCAGAGTGTACTGAGGTTATGGAGGGAACACTTTTCTACGTTGCTGAATGGTGACCCCACAAACAATACCGTCAGTGCAATAGATCTCCCAAACTTTCCAATTACGGATGATGGTGAAGGGGTTCCATCACACCACCATGATGCGGTCAGAGAGGCAATTTCTAGACTGCCCTATAACAAAGCTGCAGATAGCGATGATCTCCTCACTAGCATGCACCAGCTCATATGAAGAATATGGTCAAATGAAAGCATGCCCGATGATTCAAGGCTCAGTGTTATTTGTCCCGTACATAAGAAAGGATACTCCACAATTTGCGGCAACTACCGTGGAATAGTCTTCTTAGCATCGCATACAAGGTTCTATAGAACGTAATGTGTGAAAATTAAAGCCTATGCCTAACAACTTGATTGGACCTTATCAGTGTGGCTTCAAAGCTGGTAAATCCACCATCATACTGCGTTTTTCACAATGCGTCAAATCTTGGAGAAGACCAAAAAAAAAAAAACAGATCGATATAAAGCCGCTTTCGACAGTCTGGTAAGGGATTACCTCTACACAAAAATGTCTCAGTTCGGTATTCCTGCGAAGCTCATTTGTTTTTGCAAACTGACACTGTGCAACTTCCATCGTTCAGGGGAAATTGGGAAGGACGACTTCCCACCGTTTAATGCCGAACGGGGTTTCAGAGAAGGTGATTTGTTATTGTGTGACTTCTTCAATCTTATTATGAAGAAAATAATACGAGCTGCTGATCTACGACATAATGGCACTATCTTCAACAAAAATGACATGTTGTTAGCGTATGCCAATGATATTGACATAATTGGGCTTACGATGAACGAGGGCAAGACGAAGTACCAAGTGCCAACAAACACAGAGTTCCGGCATCTTGAACAGCACGTCACTGTTGATAACTACGTTTTTGAAGTAGTGAAGGACGTCAGCCTGGAAATATTGCAAAGGATCACTCTTGCAAACAGATTCTAATTTGGGCTAAGTAAGCGATTGAGAAGTCGAACCATTTTTCGAGAAATGAAAATCGCACTCTACAAGTCCTTACATATGGCACCGAAGCTTGGACAATTTCCACCTCAGATGAGAGAATGTTCGGAGTTTTCGAAAGTAAAGTCCTACGCAAGATCTTTGGACCTATTTGGGTTGGTGGGAAGTATCGAATAAGGTACAACCGTGAGCTGTATTCGCTGTACGTAGTCACCGTCGAGCGAATGAAGGAAGATGCTCCGACTAAGAAGGTGTTATATTTGAAACCCGTTGGTGGACGACGCAGAAGAGACAAGCTCAACCTTCGGTGGAAGGACCAAGTACTGGAGAAATTGTTAGCGCTTGGAATCCCTAACTGGCACCAGCTAGCGAAGGAAAGAGTTGGCTGGCGAACATGCTAGATTCGACCAAAATCGATTTACGGTTGCAATGGCTACATAAGTAAATAAGTAAGTATGCAAAATTATTTATCCACAATTCTGTTAATATTTTCGAAATTAGATTCTTAATTTTTTTCTAATAATTTTTATTTCTAGTAATTTTTTATTGAACCCATTTTTGTATTTTTTGCTGGTGAAAACGATGTCCTAAGAATGATAATTAATCCAGAAACGTAACATAACCATCAGGGTCATATCTCCTTTAGTTAAAGTACTACAGACTCTCTTAGGCACTGGCCTAGCGGTATCAATATATTCAAGTTGACGCTTGATGTTGAGCTCCTTGCAATTGCCGTTCGTTGCTGTTATGGAACGATTGATCACTTTTATTATCCACGTCAGGAACGGATTGTCCTGATCATACCCGTTATTCTCTTGTATGGCAGTCAGTCTATTTACTATTATTATTTGGTATGTCAATTAACGTTGGCTAGATGCCTTCACCAGTGATAGATTTTTGCAAGCTTGTGCTTGAATATGGATTTGCAAACCTCTCGGTAGGGCTAGGCCTCTATCTTAGATATGTTTCGCAGCCTCTAAAAATTTAGTCGGTTTAAAAGGGACTCTGGTATTTTTATCATTTTTATTTTTTCCATATCATTCTCATGAGTAAATGAGAAAGGGATGATCCATCAGTGGAGCGATCTGAGCTAGAGTTTTACGGAGGGCACTCGGTACTCATTATAATTCCTATCTTTTTTAAATACGTCCAAGTCAAGTTGATTCAGCCAGCAACTGGCGATCTTATCCAAGAAATTTAAGCCTGTTTGTTTGTTTTCCACATCTTTATTCTGATATATTTGAAATTATTTTTGGTCTCTCAGGTCTCTTTGGTCTCTTGGAAGCATTCAATGAAGCTGTGTAAGAGTGTGAACAATTCAAATATGCTCCCAATTTATGTATCCTTCTAGAAAAAGTAATACATTCAGATTAATAATTATTTCATCATCCACCCCAAATCGATTTGGAATGGCAAAATACGCTATGCAGAAGATCTACGCTGATCTAAATAAGTACTTGGTGTTGCCACTATGGTTGTTATTCATATGTACTTTACATGCATACTCGTACATATGTACTTAAATATGCTCAAATACATTGAAGACCTTGTCACATAACTGGCATATAGTATATGGGCATTTCCTGGGTTACGAACGTGACATTTGTATGTATAAAATATGGAGTAAAACAAAGGCAAATGGATAAGGTTTTATACAAAGTTTGATTCTTTTGTAGGACTAATTTAGTACTATTGGGTACGATCGAATGATGGATTTGATGATTTTTTGTATTCCACATTTGATTCATATGATTTTTCACATACATAACCCACAAAATGCCCATATGTTATTATTTACTTTAGCTATTTAAAATGTAAACACCACCAATAAATGACGAATGCTGCTGTAAACAAATTTTTATTAAGTCCCATTGCATTCGGCATTTTTGAAGCATTGGGGGAAAACCAACAAAGTGAATCTTTTGACTGAAATTGCGTGCTATTTGCGAATTAATCGAACATTCAAGCAGGTTGTCGTTGATCATGCGTACATTCATTCATTTACACGCACGAGTATATCCAGTTATAGTCATAGACTAAGGTTTAAAGCATGAATCGATCACTCTGCATATGATTGATTTAATGATTGTGACGACATAATACTCATATATATGTATAGGTGATAATATATATTTTTCAATTCTTTCAAATAGAAGTATTGATGGTAATAAAGAAAATAACAACAAAGACGACCTACCAACAACAATCATAATAATAACACCAATCGCATTGCAAAATCAACATAAAAATTTTGGAACAAAAAAAAAAAACATTTTTGATTTCCACATAACAATTTTTATGCTTTTCGTCGCTCTTGTTGTTGTTGTTGTTGTTGTTATTGTTGTAATTTCCTAAATACAATATCTATATGCATACATGTGCATGTGTATATTCAAGTACCAAGATTACTGAATGGATTTTTGTATGAAAATTCCATTTTTGGTTTTTCCCTTTCGCTTTCATTGGCGCGTGAAGCGACTTCTCGAAGTAACATCAATATTAAAAAACCGAAAATTAAAATTGAAACTAAAGAAGAAAAATAGAAACAATAACAACAACAACAACAACAATAAATAATTTAACAAAATGATCATTAGGCTGCCGCTACGCTACTGCTGCTACTGTTGATGCAGTTGTTTGTTGTTGTTGTTGTTGTTGTTGTTGTTGCTGTGGTTGTTATTCTTTATGGCAATGTGATCAACGAAGCAGTAACTTCGCACAATTAGTTCCAACTGTAACGAAACTTCATAAACTCAACTCAACTCAAAAAAAAAAAAAATGAAAAAAAAGTAAGAAAAGAAGAAGAAGAAGAAGAAGAAGAAGAAGAAGAATCTTCCCTAACCCTTCTAATAAAAATCAAATGGAAACAAGAAAATATAATCGAATTATTACAAAAAAGGGTTTTGAAAATCACTCCATATGAGCATTTATACGCATTAGACCTATACAAAATTTACAGCAGTTAAAGATGAAAGTTTTTGAAAAGTTCTTGTTAAGAAAAAAGCATTAAAAGCTTAATGTCAGTTATGCCAAAGTTTAAATACACTGTACTAATATAAATAGCCAGACAAATCATTGATAAATCTTACTTTTGTATGGGAGGTAGACGTTGCCTTGATCCGATTTCGCTCATTTTTGTATATATTGGTTTGTTGATGAAAATAATGGTATATGCCAAGTTTCAATCGTATAGCATTATATATTCCAGCGCAAAGCTTACAAACATACACTCGAAAACATATTTTTGTATGGAAGGTATGCGTGATTTTCAACCGATTCCGTTAATTCTCAAACTCAAGCAATTTGTCTTGATATAAAATCGTATAGACTAATTTTTAGCTTGATAGCTTTACATTATCGTGCGGAAAATATGAAAATAAATATTTGAAAACATGCCTTATGTATGAGAGATAGATATGGTTTTGATACTATTTTACTATTTTAAATATTTAAAGTGTCAAAATATACTCCCGGAAGCATTCTTATGTATGGAAAGTACGTGTGATCTTTAGTTTTTTAATATTGTAAGCTAGTTTTTAGCAAATTCGCTTTATACTTACGTCATTGACCATTCGAAAAGGCATTAGATCCTTTAAAAATTACACTTTAAGGTTGAAATATAAAAGGTCGCCTAAAAAATGTACAACTTCCTTTAGTGGAAAAACCCCAGACATTTTTTTTGCTCCACTCTAATGCAGCATATATCCATAAATAAATAAATACTAAGTCTACTTATACATATTAGCTCCTCGCCATTTATTATTGTGCTTCACTGTAATTCAGAATGTTTCCAAAATTGCCAAATTTACTACAATAATATTGTACTTGCATATGTCTAGAGTAGTAGTAATATGAAATTGCTTATTTTGATGTTCGATACGCTTGTCTTGGCCAAAATAAAAATAATAATAAAAAAAAACAACTAGAAAAAAAATTACAAATAGCAACATAATAAAAATTTACCAAAAAACTAAAAAAAAATACGAAAAAAACAATTATTTGAAAAATTAAATTAAATTATTGTTTTTGTTGTTCGACAGCGATACAAAAATATTTAAAACAACAACAACAACAATAACAACAACAACACCATGTGACGATTGCTACTTTTGTAATCAATACTACAATTGTATTGCTTGAACATGAAGCGCTTACAATCACATTCGGCCACTTACACATACAACTATTATATGAAGAACGTCTAGCGGTGCAACGAGCGTATAAAGCTGTTGCTGCCACGTTTTATTGTTGTTGCCGTAGTGCATTTGGCGCGCTAAAATTCAGCCGGAAAATAATTTTGATTCATTAATTAAAATTCGGCAATTTTTCTACATCAAATTTACAGTACACTGCAATTGTAAGTGATTAATAATTATATTGAATTTGAGGATCCAGTGATGATTGCTAAGGAAGCGAATACGAAGTTGTTCGCTTTCTCTCCCGCGTCCCATTCTATTTCATTAATTTCTAACACCTTCCTGGAGCTCAGCAATTTCGAGAGTGCATTTTAAGTGCTTCACCCTATTTGCCCCATTTAGAAGGTTTTCTATTCAGAACCAGATGCTGAAAGTCGGCAAATAGTATGAGTCTCTTAAAATCCGTAAAGTCCATGAAAATTGAAATCAGGACCATTCTATTCGTCTAAAAAATTTGTTCGTTAGCAGGCATCTTTCAAAAGAATATAGCGAAATGTTCTAATAGATCTGTCTAATAGACATAATGGCACTATCTTCAACAAAAGTGTCGTGCTGCTGGCATATGCCGACGATATTGACATAATCGGTAACAACTCGCGAGCAGTCAGTACAACATTCTCTGAATTAGAACGAGAATCACGTCGAATGGGTCTTATGGGTCTTATGGTGAACGAGGGCGTCTTGGACAACACGTCACTGTTGACGATTACACTTTCGAGGTGGTAAAGGACTTTGTCTATCTTGGAATCAGCATCAACAACTGTAATGACGTCAGCGTAGAGATCATGCTTAGCATAACTCTTGCTAAAAGGTGTTATTTTGGATTAAGTAAGTAATTGAGTATTCGAGCCCTCTCTCGAAGATCGAAAATCACACTCTACAAGTCCCTCATTATTTCTGTCCTAACATATGGCGTAGAACCCTAGACAATTTCCACCACGGATGAGAGGATGCTTGAAGTTTTCGAGAGAAAAGTTCTGCGCAGAACCTTCGAAGCTATTTGCGTTGATGACGACTACCGAATGAGGTACAACGATGAGCGAATGGAAGAAGACGCTTCAGCGAAGAGGGTATTTAATTCGGAAGGACCAAGTGTTGCGTAACCTGGCGGCGCTTGGAATATCCAATTGATGCTAGCAAGCGAAGAACAGAGAAGGCTGGCGCCGTATTATATATTCATCATTGGTTGTTATAGCCACATAAAAAGAAGAAGCATGGTTTTGTTTTAACAGCCATTTGAAGCAGACGCCGACAAAACGGGTGAATTTCTTGTGTAAATTAGAGCTTGAAATGTGTTATTGGACTTTTCACCATCAAGCAATCAACCACTGATTTACTCAATCTCCGAGCGGTCGTACCAACAAAAATGACGCCCATTGCTCTTACGATATTGGTACGATATTGGACGATCTGTTTGCATTTAGTTTGATAATATCTCATTGTTCATTCTTTCTTTCCTCTTCTTCCTCATATAATTCCCCAAGTTTGATATCTCTCTAATGAAATATATTGGAATATGTATTGGTAGGTATAGGCTGACAGAAATCCTTTTCGAAACCCGTGGATACCGTCTGCCAATGAGTACCATGCCGTATTTAGTTAAGAAAATTTTTGCCAGCGCAGAGAGAGAGAGAGAGAGAGAGAGACAGCTCTGGTGGATATTTCTGACCCTAGCCGTGCCGGAAAACTTTGAGTACAATCTTCTGGTGTAAGCTTGCATTCACCACCAGCATAGCACCAACGGTATCCAAGCTTTTCTGCACCTAAATACAAGGTCCAACTGTGATGTGAGAAGGTCTGCAAGTGCTGATCTTTCTAAGTAAGTGGAACAAATTGTATAATTGAGAGTGTAGGATTAGTTTTTGTATAGTGAGTAAAATATATTATGGAATTTTCACACTTTGAAGCTTTTCCCGCAAGGTGAGGTGACAATTTGTAAAATTCAAAAGCAAATTAAAAAACTCAAAGACTACAATTGACCAATTGTCAAACGATCTTCGAATTTTTCATTATTGTTTGATGCATTTTAACCAAATATTTCGATAATTACATAGATTGATTGATTATGCTGCCATTCCGTCAACAAAATAGACACACACACTCACACATACAGCAACCAAAAATATCGTAGTCAGAATTCAAATATTTTACATACAAACATACTCGTACATACTCAACATATTCATATCGTAAGTAAGTAAATATGTATGTATGTAAGTGACGTTACGGCATGACGTGCAAATAATGAAAATACTCACGTATTAAAAATACAAAAACAAAACAACACATAACAGCAGCAGCACAACACAACAACATTAACGGTGATTCCAGCATTTCATATGAAACTGGGTCAGCATGTCGTTCGATACGACACGGTGGCGAACGGCCAAAACGATACGATATGCTACGATCCAAAACAATAATACAGACGAATACTAAAACTATATGATTTTCGTCGTCATCGTCGTCATCGTCGTCACCGTCGTCATCGTCGTCGTCTTCTTCTTCAGTTTTTAGTTGTTGTTGCTGTTGTTCGTGCTGTTTTTATTGCTTTCTGATCGAAAGTGAAAACAGAAACAAATCAAACACGAACCCCACCGAAAAGCATACGACCACCGATCGACCACCAAACGTTCGATTTACTTTGTACTTATGCTGTGTGTGTGTGTGTGTGTGTGTGTGTATTTGTGTCTAAGCATGCATGCGGGTGATCGGGGTATATACCGTCAAAACTGATCAGCACGAAAAAGCAGAAGGGAGAAGACGTTTTGTTTTGTTGTTTGTTTTTGTTTAGCTATTGTGTGTCGACGCGCAACGAATCACATAACACCAAAGAAAAGTGGCGATGAAATGAATAAAGTATAAAGAAAATGTTATAATAAATGTAAATCTAAAGTAGATATAATTCCAGCTAGTGAATGAATAATAACAATAACAACAACAATAACAATAATAGCACAATACATGCGCCTATTTCTTCTATGGGCCCCTTAAGGGAATAGCATAATGGAAACACACCAATTTGAAAACTTAAATACAATAGATAAAAAGAGTGTTCATTGCTATGATGAGACGAGATGAAACATACTACAACGCATGGTGAAGAAGTAATACGAAAGGGAGAAAAATTTTAAGTCGATTGATGCTGAATGGCTGTTGTTGAAGCTTCCCTGTAGTCAACCGATTTGAGTGGATGATGGAGGTGATTTACATAAGAGCACAGTAAAAAAAAAGTCTGATGTCCGACGGACCAGAGTCGCTCAATCCGATTCTGAGGTCAAATTTTCGCCAGCACTCTCATTATTTTTTCACTTACCGCTCTCATAGTGCCCCTAGACAGGGCAAAATCTCTAACCGGCTCCCATAAATTTTTACTAATCAACATTTTTTCAAAATATACCTACCCACTATCTCTATACCTTATAGAGGATCCCACTTTTTTTCTCCTTTATCACTCCTAATTGGAGCATAGGGGCTCCACAAGGCTTCTCCATCGCACACGATTCTGGGCTGTGGTTCTAGGGCCATCCCATGTGATGTTGACATCAGCTAGTTCCCGCAGGGTAGACCTTCTCCAAGTGTTTTTTGGATGTCCGTATATTTTGCTCCCTTGTGGGTTCCATTTAAGCGACATTCTTGTGATGCTTTCTGACTGCTTCTTAGCTTGTGGCCAATTCCGAGCAACTTTCTTCGGTTAATCTGGTTCAGTATAGGTTCCTCCTTCATTAGACGCCATATTATCATAAATTTCATTACTACCACTCCCATAATGCCCCTAAACGGGCTAAAATCTATGACCAAGATCCATTAATTTTTATTATTAAACCTTTTTAATAACGTGCTCGCCTCCTCTATTCACTTATAATTGGAGTGCGCCTACGAAATGCACGCAAAATCTCCTGGAAGTAAAGAAATCACCCCAAACCGCCCTTGAAATGTATACATTTAGTATCCATTTATCCTTAGTTTAGTTTTTACTCATCCATATTTCTTTCGAACACATTATATCGCTATGCCCCTAAACGGGCTAAAATTTAACACCAAGCTCCAATAATTTGTATTACTAAACATATTTCTATTACCGCGTTCACCTCCTCTATTCACTTATAATTGGGGTTCGCCTACGAAATGCACTCAAACTCCCCTGGAAATAGAGAAATCACCCCAAATTGCCCTTGGAATGTGTAAATATATGATCCTCTCACTTTAGTTTTTCCTCATCAATATTTATTTCGAACACATTAATCCACTATTTTCACCGCTTCCGGGGTTGCCATACAAAATTGAGGTTTTTACAAATTATTCTTCCTCCATTCCCAGCAGCCGATCTTAAAGAAGTTTTATGTATGTCCAAATCCCATTTATTTTATGTCATTAACATTTTTCCGTATTTTAGTTGCCACATGGGTTCAATCCCTAGCTCAAGCATAACAAAATTTGATATCGAAAAGATTTTTCTTTCGAACGGTACCCACCTGCCGGAAAGAATTGGCAATTTTTCCGGCAGTAACAATTTGCCAAAACTGCTTCTTAAAAGAGCTCTGTGACAAAACTAAGTTAAAGTGATCTCACAAGGGTTCTGGCATTCGGAACCGGCTAATATAAGTAGGTCTCTTCTAATGCTGTCCAAATTTAACACGCACAACAGTATTTGAAGAGAAGCTCGGTGGTATCACAATGGCCCTTTTTGGCCTAAGTGTGTACTCTCAGACAGATGACAACCACATAACCTAACCTAAACTAGTTGCCACATATTTCCAATCCTTAGTGGAGCAACCGTACAAAAAATACTTTTTTATAAAATACGCTTCCCGCACCCCTAGGATATCCCTAGAAGAGCCAAAAAATATGCTCAATCACCATTCATTTTTACATCATAACATTTTCACCACACATATTTAACCCTTATTTTCAGCCCATAAAGTTGTGACCATTCAAGATATAGTTAAGAGCACCTAAAAATCGACAAGTATCTCCATTACTGCCTAGGAATTGCCTCTAGCAGGATGAAATGTAACTCCAGCCATCATTAGTTTCAGCTTTTGAACATTTTTTCCATAGATACCAATCATCTATGTCCACAGATTAAGAGGGTTGCCATACTAAATGAACGAAAATACTTCAAAGCCGAAAAATACCTCAATTAAGGGCTAGGAAAATCCCCGTCGCATCTAGGCGAAGGAAATAGAGCTCTGACTAGCATTAGTTTTATCCTTTTAATATTTTTTTGCATTTTTACTTACCCTTTATCTCCACTCATTGAGAAGGGTTGCCATACAAAATGAATGCAAAAATATCTGAAAGTTCACAAATAATCATATAGCTGCCTAGGAATCACCTCTTGAGGAATCATTTTACTTCCACAACATTTTTTACAGGATTTCATTTAATTTTTCACATAAATTCTCTGTGGAGACCAAATTTTATTCAATTCGGACCAGTGACGTAGTCAGAATTTTGGTAAGGGGGACCACGTTGGGTTAAGGTGAAAAGGATGTATAATGATTTTTCAATATCTATATATATATATATTTTTTTTTTGTTCTTTTTTAACAAGTCCATCGTCCAAGGAGGACTAATATCCTACGCCACTGATTCGGAAGAATATTCTATTTTCGATATTCTTTCTATAGGGAATGAAGCATCAGTGTGGACTAGTTAAATTTATATTGAAATTCCATTATTTCCTACATGGTTCCTACATATCTTTTTCTTTGCAGACACATACATTTGATACGAAGTATTATATGTATATGTTCATATGCAGCTAGTTGTATAAAGTACGGTGAGTTGCTGCGCAAAAGCTTCTTTTAATTTATGAACATTATTGATGCTATTATTATGGTTGTTGCTATTGTTTTCTTTTTGGGGTGTCTACCTATAATGCGTTTATTTGTTTAAACGTAGCATAGGTTAGTTTTCTTTTATTTTGTCTAAGGCCTTATAATTTTTTTGTTTTTGTTTTTTTTTGGTAAACAAGTGGTGCTGGTGGTGTTGGTATAATTTAGCCGAGCAACGTACAATTATATACCGTTGTACGAATGCGTGCATGTATATTTATTTACATAAATACATGATGAATGCGATTATTATTATTATTATTACTATTATTGTATGTAGTTGGTCATATTGGTCACTATTAATATTACTATTATGCATGCATTGCTTGCAAGAAAGTTATTTATGCGCCATCAAAAATATTAATTATATTTTTCCATATTCGTCATTTATCAGTAGTACTTTGGTTTTACAAATATATAATAATTTTTTTTTTATTATTAGAAATTATATACTCATATGCTGTAGTTACGAGTATAAATATTTATAATTCAATTACTTGAAGCCTACTTGTACTAGTATGTATTTACTATGTGATACTGCTTGTCACTATGCAAAGTAAATGAATATTTAAATGGAAATTCAATAAATTGTATAAGTAATAATTTTTATTATTAAAATATGTGCATATTTTTGGTCGCTTAGTTTTTACTCCTCCTTTAAGTTGATTACACTAAGTTACCTCACACCTTGTCAATCATTAAATTTATTTAATTTTTTTTTTGGAAAAATGCCAAAATATAAAATTTCAGCAAATATCTGATAAGAGTCTATTGCAAATCAATAAAGAAAACTACAAACTCATCAAAAATAATACAAAAGAGAATTCAAAAGTTACGCATGTGCAATGAAATTCATCAATGTTTTATGCTCCAAGAAGAAGAAGAAGCAGAAAAAGAGAAACAACAACAAAACTGCCAACTCATGTTCCATTTTAAGGGACTTCGTGCAGACGTGCGCATAAATTTCCGCATGAAAAATATTTTAATATTTGCATTCATCGCTATACAGTTGGCTTTGTTTGGATTCGTACTTTTGTGTGCTTGTGTGGTGGCATGAGAAAGTCACTAGTACTTATGAAGAAAAATTGACAAAACACTATGGAAGAGTATTTAGTTGGTTACAATATTATTATTGTATTTTATATTTTTGTTCATTGCGCTTTGGGCTAACCAAAATAGTGAATGATTTAATATTTCAAATAAATGATGGCTTCAGATGAATCACTCGGGATGGGAAATCCTTTTTATTTTCTTTTTGAGAGAAATTATATATAATTTTAATTGTTTAATTTAAATGGTTATTGGATATTAGGATTGGGTTTATTACTTAAGCATATCTCAGAAATAATATAGAGAAACGACAATGAGCTCACATTTAGCAGCCCTTAGCGAATAATGCTGCGGTAGAAAACTCTGTTCTAGTTTTTAGCATGAACTTTTTTTTATTTACTTTCTAGTAAATTTTATAGGTTAGGTTCAAGTTTATTAAGTTGATCCGTACTCACCAACGGACTGTATCACGTCAAATTTTCAAGAAATCGATTTTCAAAATTTCCCACCTTTTGAAAGCCACCCCAAACCCCCTTCCCTACCAAAAAAATCGAAAAAATGTTTATATTAGGATAATGATATGGATATGTAATGAAAGAAAAATTCTTAAAATTCTTAATAAATACCTAAAATTTTTTTTGAAGAAAAAATTACAGAAATTAAATATTTTCTCAAAAAAAAAAAAAAAAAAAAAAAAAAAAACAAAAATTCATGTTCAGCTGCTATTTTTTCTCTCCAATACAAAACTTTTTACTTTGTCCGATTATATAAAACCACTGAATATCATTTTTTATAAAGTGGTTATCTTAAAAATTTGTTTTACACCGAACTAGTATTCGGGCAAAATTAAAATGTTTGTATTGAAAGGACAAAATGGCAGCTATTGCTCATGCATTTTTTTTTTTTTTTTGAGAAAATATGTTGGTTTTTCTTCAAGCTTAATGGTTAGTGCGTTGACCTTCTGATCTGTAAGTCGTGAGTTCAATTAACGGCTGAAGCGTAACAAATTTAATATCGAAAAGATTTGTCTTTCGAACGGTGTCCACTTGTTGACAAGCAATTGGCAATTCTTCCGGCAGTAACAATTTGCCATGGAAAGGCTTCTAAAAGAACTCTGTGACAGAGCTCAGAAGAAGTCATGTCACAAGGGTTCTACGATCGAGCAATGTTTATGACAATCACTCGCCTGATGGCCTAATCTCACGATGCACAAAACGTAAGTATCAATTTGAAGCGTAGATAAGTGCTCCGTAGGATTGGAAAATCAAAAGCCAACCTCTAGGTTGCCACGGTACCAATTGGGACACGTTAAATAAACGTGCTACCCTCCTTGGTTGGGATCGAGGCCTAACTTAAACCTCTTCTCATCTAAAGAGTCAGCACCCTGGTTTAAATGCAACTCCACATCGAGTAGTCCACGCCTTTAACATGGAATACTCTACCCTCGTGTTCTTTGGGTTACCACAACCACCTCGCCGAAGTGCCGTTCGCAACGATACGGGTTGAAGGAGTTCCAACCTGATCACCCGTGGTACCAAATTTAAAGTCTTTTGGTAAGATCTCGTCGCCGAAGCTACTACCAGTTTCAGCCTCATTCGGCTACGGAAATAGTGACCGAGAATAAGGGTTCTACCATTGTTCGGAACAGCTTAAAATAAATTGGGCCCTTATAATACAGTCCAAAATTTAACACGCACAACAGTACTGGAAGAGAAGCTTGACCAAAGAACCATTCGGAGTTTATCAGTGTCATATATTTGTTTTTCTTTTCTTCAAGGACATTCAGGGATAAGTCTTAAAATTTATTTTCTGTCATTTTTTCTTTGGAAAAAAATTATAATTAGAATTGCTGCGAATTTCCTCTTTCACTTACACGTTACACTGCGTTAAATATAACGAATTTTTTGATTTTTTTTTTTTTTGTGTAAAAATGTTGGAAATTATGAAAATAGATTTCTTGGAAATTTGACGTGATACAGCCCTCTGGTGGGTACCGATCAATTCAGAAGGCTTGCCCATAACCGAGAGAATTTACAACTACAATAGTGAGATATACGATTGAGTGATCACCAAGGGTGAGGGCCCTTCAAAAAATACGATGAATCTGTTCCTTGCAACGGACAGGAAATCCGCTAAGGCCCTAGAAGAGGCAGACTGTTTCTGTCCATCTGGTGACATAGACGAGGTTAACGGGTTGTAGGATATCAATAAATTGCTGGAGGACCTGGAGCTTTAGAAAGAGAAGTTTTTTGGGTGGACTATCATGTCAAAGTTCCGCGTATTGCATCATATTCGATCGATAAGATCTTGAAAAATTTTCCTAAAGCATTTGTTGATGAAGACTGGCAGCAAATTTGCACATACTTATTATGTTAATGTACTGGAGGTACCATCTATATACCATACATTTGCATATGTGCATATTTTAGACAAGTTAAGAAATCTCCTCAAGATATTTTAATAAAAATGTTTATGCTGATTTTTTAATGATTATGCCAATGGGCCAATCTATAAGTTGTCTTGTATTATCGTCTATTTATTTCAAATGCAAATTGGGAATGTCATCCGTATAACGGTAAAAACAAAAACAAAAATAACATAAAAAAAATACCAAATTCAAATGCAAAACAAATATACAATAACAAAAAAGACTATGGATAGATATAAAATTAATGCTCGTATTAAAAAAATATAATGATGTAACAATTTTGACAGCAGCAACAATAACAAGAAACAATAATAATGACAATAACTTCTTTCATTTCGTTATGTTAGCTCTTTTATATTTGGTATTATTGTTGCTTTTAGTTTTTCATCTTTTTTTTTTTTTTTTTTTGGGTAACCAAAGATTTATGCGACCCACTCACTATCACTGTTTTATGTAAATACAGTTGTCGTGACACAAAAAAATTTTTGTTTTTGTTTTTTCTTCTTCTTTCATTTCGATAACA
This sequence comes from Megamerina dolium, assembly GCA_963854835.1. NCBI lineage: Eukaryota > Metazoa > Arthropoda > Insecta > Diptera > Megamerinidae > Megamerina > Megamerina dolium. Next base: position 3,247,252 of record OY978525.1, read on the forward strand.
CCAACGATGAAATTGAAAAGAAAAATATAATAAAATTGTTTTTTTTTTTTTTATAAAATAAAGCTTCATAGCTGCATGCCCTATAAAATAAGAACTCGTCTCAAAATTCATTGGGATTTGTTTGTTGTACAATTTTTATGTTTATTTCTTCTTCTTGAAGTAAAGAAAAAAAACTAAAAAAATTTGAAGTTTTAAATTCATTTTATTTGTCGATTAATGCGGCCTTGAAAGTGAAAAGATGTCACACTTTCGCTTTTTTTTCGTCGTTTATTTGTTTGTTATTCCGCGTTTTTTTTTTTTTTTTTGTTAACGACTTACATATTGTTGCCGTTATTGTTGTTGTTGCTTTTTTGCTATTTAACATACAATTTTAAGCATTCACTATTTTATTTTATTTTATTTATTTATTTATTTATTTATTTAAATTTTAATTCGTTTTGAAATTACGTGTTGCGCATGCGTAAAACTGTGATGGTTAGCGATGGAATAGCAAATAAGCAAATGCATAAATACAAATGTCGGTATGTAATTTTTACAAGAGCAGCAACGGTGGCGAATGGAAAAAAAATAAATCCAATCATGTAATTTAAATTCGATAGAAGAAGAAGAAAAAAAAAAGAAATAGAAAAGAAGATGGAAAAGAATGCGAATTATGCAAATTTGTTTCCCATGGAATTCTTAAAAATATGCTTTAAAACAATTTCATCATTTCAATTGAAGAATTTAGCGTATTGGGCTTCATTGTATAAGGTCTTTGGTGCAATACGAAGATTCCTGGATTAACTAAACTCTTTGCAGAATATTCTAAATTACTCAACCACACGAAGAAATGCTATAAACCAGCAGATGAAATAAAAATTTCTATGCGTGCTTAGAGTCGCTGACTTCCAATCTGGTATTGGTTTAATTCGATCAGGCTACACTTCGTCCATAACCATGATGAAAATTAAAATAAGTATTTAATAATTTCACATTAGTGGTCTCCCTAATGTTTTTCATGAAGACCCTTTCCCCTATCTCCACCCCATAGAGGGGTTCCCATACAAAATTGAGGTATTAATTGAGCTCCCACCGCACCCAAAGTTTCTCTTACTTACTTACTTATGTGGCCATAACAACCGAATATCGATTTAGGCCGAATATAACATCCTTCGCCAGTCATCTCTATTCTTCGTTAGCTGGCGCTAGTTAGAAATTCCAAGCGCGGTTAGGTTCTCCAGTACTTGGTCTTTCCACCGGAGGTTAGGTCGGCCTCTTCTGCGTCGCCCACCAGCATGTTTCGAATATAACACCTTCTTAGACGAAACGTGTTCTTCCATTCGCTCGACATGACCAAGCCAGCGTAGCCACTAAATTTGAATACCCTTTACCACTAGGTTCAAAGATCTAGCGTAGGACTTTTCTCTCGAAAACTCCAAGCATTTGCTCATCCGAGGTGGAAATTGCCCATATATAAGAATAGGCATGATGAGAGACTTGTAGAGTGTAGTTTTCGTTCTTCGACAGAGGGCTCGACTTCTCAATTGCTTATTCAGTCCAAAGTAGCACCTGCTTGCAAGAGTGATCCTGCGCAATATCTCCAGGCTGACGTCAATATTGCTGTTAATGATGGTTTCAAAGTTCCTTACTACTTCAGAAGCGTAGTTTTCAACAATGACGTGCTGTCCAAAGCGCCGGGATTCTATGTTTGTTGACGCTAGATAATTCGTTCTCGTTCATTGTAAGACCCATTCGGCGCGGATCTCTTTCTAATGCTGCACTGACTGCTGAAACCCCATTCGGTATTAAACGGTGCGGAGATGTCTTTCCCAATTTTCACTGCACAACAGGTGTTATGCAGGGTCATTCTACAAAGTCGAATGAGCTTTGCAGGAATACCGGATTCGGACATTGTTGCGTAGAGGTAATCCCTTAGCAGACTGTCGAAAACGGCTTTATAATTAACAGATAGGTGGTGTGACTTATGACTTATCCCTCAATATTATGACTTATCCCTCAATATTTCTCTATGAAATACGAACAAATTTTCTTTCTTTATTACAAAAGTACCGATTAGGATCGCCAAGGCCATATTAAAGCATTTCTACATACAATGATATAACGCTGAAGATAATTATTAAATACTTTTCGCTTTGTTCCATTTACATTCCTCTTGTATATCAGTAAGTATTTTCACTAATTTTCCTCAAATGAAAATTAATAGCCACAATTGAGACATTACATTCGAGAATAAAGATTTCATATTAAAAAAAAGTTTTAATTTTCTTGTTGTTGTTGTTGGAAATCCAAATAATGAAGTGCCAAAATGATTCATTCATCATTTATGTCATCAATCTGTCACGACAACTTCAGTAATTCAGTGAGCGCAGACATATTTATTGGCATTGCGTTATGAAAGACCAATACATAGTCGCCATTACCGCCACTCTCCCTTACTCACCCGTTCACTCTTTCTTTAATTTTGTCCATTCGTCTTGCCTGTCCATGTACCTATTTGTATCAGTTGGTTGCTATGTGCATTAGTCAAGTTCAAATTCCTATATTTTTTTAAAAAGATTTTCGTATATCTAATATTTTCAAACTATTTCTTCCTCAGAATTATTTTCAACTCAGAAAAGTAAAAACGTCACAAGAGTTTTAACATCTAAAATTGATTAAATAGTCATATAAGAGCTCCTGAAAAGATTCTCTGCTGATAAATCATAGAAAAATTACAAAGTTCATGTAAGCTCTAAATCTTGAAATTTATTGATTTATCATGTGAAGCTTTTAAAAAATCTCTTTGACTATAAAGCTCTGAAGATTGAATAGCCACATGAGTTCTATTACTTAAAATGGATTCAATTGATATACAAAAGCTTTGGAAATTAAACTGTAATTAAAAAAAGCTTCTGAAAACCACAACTAATGATAAAACTCGGAAAAAGTGAAATAGTCACGTGAGTTCTAAATATTAAGATTGATTAAATTGTCATGCAAAAGCTTCTATAAAAACTCTTTGGTAATAAATCTCAAGAAAAATGAAAAAACCACAAGCATTCTATCACTCCAAATTGATCAACCCTTCACGTAAAAGCTTCTTGAAAAGCTCTTTGTTTAGAAAGCTCTGAAAAATTGAAAAGTTCACACGATTTGCCACAAAAAAGCTTTTGGAAAAGCTCTTTGGTGACAAAGCGCAAAAAAAAGTAATTATAATAATAAAGAAAGAGAAATTTAAGGATTGGGTGCCAAAGATTGACTAATAAATTGTTTATAATAATTTTCATAATTCATAATTCATAATTTCATCGTTTAAAGAATAAAATTTCCTAAAATCTCTTAGTTGTTTTCTGAACAGATCTAATACATGTGAATGCATGACAAATGTACGACTTCATCTTTCTTTAAATATTCTGTTTTTTGTTTTTTTGTTTTTTAGTTTTTTTTTTGGTTTTTCTCCCTACGATTTTCTCAACATCACGATATTTTAGAGCCACAACAACATCTGCTGGTGTAGCGACAGGAAAAACTAGGTCGCGAATCGACCACAAAAACAACAACAATAACAACAACAACAACAACAACAATTAGAACAACAACCACAACAACAACAATAATAATAATAATAAGAACAACAACAACAATGATCACAACAACAACAACAACAACCACAACAACAACCATAACAACAACAACGAGAACAACAACGAGAACAACAACCACAACAACAACAACAACAACAACATGAAAACATCAGTATGAGTGATGCCACAAACAAATCGTGCCATAAGACAAGAGAAGACAAGACAAATGAATGATCATCATCATTCGTTTGTTCGCATAAAACGTGAAGTCATTCTTCTATTTTTTTGTTTTCGCTTTCATTTTCATTTTTTTTTGTCTGAATTTTATTTTTATTTTCATTCACAATTCATTATAATATACGCAGTGCACTCATATGTTGCGCTTTAAAAACTTGTCAAAATGCAGTTGCATGAGTATGTTGTGTGTGTGTGTGTGTGTGTGTGTGTGTGTGCTATTTGTTTTAGAACCACCACGCAAGTCAGTCAATTTTCACATACCTATGCGTACTAACATACGTAGAAGTACATAAGACGACATAAGTTGTAGGCGTATCAATTTGAGTGCCTAAACCTTTGAACCGATCTTCTCATTTGGCCTGTCACAATGTGTGTCGTTAAAGGAACTTAATGATCGTCATTAAAAGCGTCCAATAGTAAGTCATATTGAGATTACTGCTCAACATAACAGTACACAATGCTGTTGGTGGTTAATTAAACAATATCTGCATTGAGCTTGGCGCTGCGCAACCAAAAAAAAAAAAAAAAAAACAAACAAAAATTGCAAATGCAAATTGTCACTAAATGACAATTAACTATACAAACGACAGTGTCAAATTTGACAGCATTTTATCAAAATGTCAAAATCACAATTCAACAATAAAAACAACAATAAGAATTCGATTACCATTTTATAGCAGCAACATTAAGAACAATACAATCGAATACCAATCACACGAGCAACATCACGGGAGGTCTCCACAAATTACTCTTGTTGTTTGGTTTTTGTTTTTTGTTTTCGTTTTTTTTTTTCGCCATCGTCATGTCGCCAAATAATAAACACTTCTGTCGATCAATTACGTATTTGATCGTGGGTTGTTTTCGCTAATAAATGTTTCCATCGAAAATTTTTGAATGTAAATTGTAAACTGTAAACTGTCTATCGATTGTCGATATTAGTAAACATTTTTTTTCATCGATTTTGCTTTGCAAAATTGCAATTGTAATTGATCACAAATTTTTTTTTGTGCTTAATTTAATTTGATTTGCTGATTTGATTTTTCTTTTTCTTTGCTCTTTTAGCATTTTGTTGAATTTTTTTTTCGATTTTAGTCAAGATCAAAATCATTTTTCATTTTAAATCAACTTTTTCGCTGTTGCCATTTATACATGGCAACATTTTAGAGTTTAGGTTCAAATCATATTTGCTTTTGTAGCCCAAAGTTATTGCTATTGCATAGTAGATATTGTATTATTAGTACTTAAAATCTCCTTAAACAAAAAAAAAAAAAAAAACTACATAAACAAAAGTGAAAGGTCCATGTAATTGTGAAGATCGATTGCTATCGATTGTTTTCCAAATGTTGTGATGTTTTTTTTTTTGTACTTATTCTTCTATTTCCTAATATCTCGCTTTTATATGTAGATACAATATAAAACCTGTTATTGTGTATAATTCTTTTTTTTTTTTTTTGGTGGGGGAATTTTTATCGATTTTAGGATTGATTATTTTGTCATTTATTTTTTAATGCCATCACGAAAACACATGAAAACCTTCACACTTGATACTTGAATGTTGCATAGATATCAGTACTAGTAAGTATGGTAAACATTATCTTGTTAGGTTAAAATAATCATTTTTTTAAAGTTTAGATTACGATAATAGCAACATTGCATAATTAAGAACTTAAATATGCCAATTTATTGATGCAAGTTGGCAACACTTTCTGTGAAAAAGTTGTTAATTCATAGTTGGTATAGCAATATGGGTTTAACACAATATAATAGTCTTCAGTAATAATAAGAATATTTAAAAGAATGTTTAGGGAGGACTCTGTAATCCAGAAAAAAATGTAGAGGATAAAAAAATATGCATTAAGCGTATATTTCAATACTCTTGGTTCGATTCTTGGGCACCAGTCTAAGGACTAAAGATCGACAGTAAGTACATTCTGTCAAATAAGTACCCGGAAATTCTCATTTTTAATTTTCCCTCTGAGGGAAATTTTTTTTCCCAGGTTGGCACAACTGTCAGCCACTATTCTGTAAATTTTTATTGCTATATGTCATTTAGTTTGGTTACGGCGTCATTAGGAACAAGTCAACCATTTGTGTGCGTTGCGATTTTTACTATGGATAAAAATATCAAACAAAGAGTTTGTGTGAAATTTTGTGTTTCAAACGAAATTTCTTGTGCCAAAACGTTGGAAATGTTGACAAAAAAAACATTTGGTGATTCAACCATGTCGAAAACTCAAGTTTACGATTGGTATAAATCCATATTTTATCCGGGTACTTATTTGACAGAATGTATAACGTGAAAAAATATTTTGTTGTTAAACTTTATTGGGGTCAGTCTTACATTTTAACCATCTTAGGGCACTTTGGGAGCGGATTTCTAAAAATCCGTCAGTTTTGTATGAGACCCCACTCTAGAAGTGGACGTAGAGGATATGTACTTTCAACATAAATGTGAAGGAAAAAAATTTAATCGATGATGCTTATAACATATATTTAATTATTGTCAGCAATTTGATTAGTTGATGATTTTCAGATAATTCTACATAAATTTTGTAGCCAAGACCACAAAAAGAAGATAGGCAGCATGTATTGTATGTTGAAATAATATTGATTATTATAATTTAATGTGTGCCGTAGTTCAGTGGTTCGTACGCTGGCCTTCTGATCTGTACGCTGAAGCACAAATTTAATACCGAAAATATTGTTTTTTCGAACGGTGCCCACCCGTCGGCTTCAAAAAGAACTCTGTGACAAAGCTCAGAAAAAGTGATGTCATTAGGGTTCTGCAGTTCGGAACTGGCTAAAATAAGTAGATCCTTCCGAAAATAGTTCAAAATTTAACACTCACAGCAGTACCAGAAGAGAAGTTCTACCAAAGAGCCCTTCGGGGTTAATAAGTGCCACATAAAAAGAAATATTATTTAATGAAGGTCTGTCAATCATTTTCCTTCTCTCGGGGCACTGTAGGAGCGATGAAAGCGATCTTTTTTTTTAAAAATGGATTCAGAAAAATTGTTGAAGTGAAGAAATTAAATAAGGTTGGATATACATTTTATGCCAGTATGGGGCATTTTGGGTATTTCAATGAATGCCTTAAATTGCATCATTTCTTCTAGGTTAGAGACAAAACATTTGAGTCTCCTGACAAATTTCCAATATATTTTATTTATTTGGTCCTTCCATTTAAGTATATATTTCTATGAAATTTCTACAAATATTGGTACTTCGAGTCTACCAAACACTTTTTCATTAGTCGATCCAGCCCACTGCGCGCTCTACAAATATTAGATTGTGGCACAAACAATAAAACAATAAAAAATTTTTTAAATTTTAAATCGGGTGACCAAATTGACTACAAAATTATTCTTGTGTTAGCAACAAAAATTATTTTTAAGATGGTCCTCTGGGATATCGACAAAAAAAAAAAAAGGGACAGGACTATTAAAGAACAATTATTAGAGATACAAAAAAAAAAAAAATCTCAGATTGACTTACAGTAAACTTGTATGCAGAATACTTTTTCAATACACACTTACCGAGTAATAACAGGTTTTGTGTAACATTTTTGCCACGACACTGTATAAGTACGATATTGTCCATCAACGGAAATTTCGATTTTTACAAAATTCTGTCATTTTGATTAAATTTCGAGCTTTTGCGTGTTCAGCAATCTACAATTTTATGAGCAATATATTTATGGCACATTTGTAACCGTTGTTTTTTGGGCTTATGTGTGTTTTTTCTTTGCAACATTTCAAAAAATGGACAAAAATGACCTATATATGGCGGAGCTAGAGGGCTAATATGTTTCACAAAAATGTTCTCTGTGAGTTTCTCTATAAAATTGCTAAACTAGTTTAACCCAAAGGTGGCATAACCAGGGGAGGGGGTTTAGGGGCATAGATCCTCTCTTGACATATGGACTTGTTAGAAAAGATATTTGAAAATCATTTATTAAAATTTTTTTTCTTATACATCTTTTTCATCTTATAAAGCCCCTCCCTCCCTGACAAATTCCTAGCTACGCCATTGATTACCTGATTTGGTTAAATAATCTTAAATAATCATGTAATGTATACATGTATTATTTGAAAATAATTATAAAAAAATTGCTACTACTAGTTTTCCATCTAATTGCCTTATAATATATTGTTCCTCTAATGTTTATCTATATTTTCAAAAAAAAATAATATAAAATTAATTTAAAAAAAAAAAAAATAATACATATATCTGTACGTATGCATGATTATTTAATACAATCATTTAGTTATTCATTAAATTTGCTCTCATTTCATATATATATATGAATCTATGCCATAATTCATTGTTTTTCTTTTCTTTTTTTCATATTCGGCTATCAAGTATTATATAATTTATAAGTAAGCTCACTGTTTTTTTTTTTTTTTTTTGGTTTTTTGCATAATCAGACATGCTCACATACATACATACATACATGCATACAGCATCAGTAGTAGTTTTTAATTACTTTACCCTAAATAATCACTAACACAAAAATTAAAGACCCTCCTGAGTAACTAAACACATACATATACTCACACTCAAATGTACGTATATGAATATAATTATTACCTAATTCATAAATCATAGTAAAAGAAAACTAACAAGTAAGTGTGTATAAGATCTCCTTTATTTTGTTTGTTTGTTTTTTTTTTTTTTTTCATTTCTCTCTTTCTTTCCCATTCTGTTTTTTTTTTGATTTTTTTCGGATGCGATTATGTAAAATGAACTGAAAGAAATGGAAGTACATATATATATATATGTGAGTATACGAATAGACAATAAAAAAAAAAAAAAAATACAGATAAACTAAAATGTTAAATATTAGATAAAACAATTTTATTAAAATGCCGGGAAAGATAAAATGTGTTGTTAATGTATGAGAGAATGATAGAGCGAGAAAGGCAGACTGCGCATAATTAAGTACGATACGATACCTTAAAAAATAATCATAATCATTTTACCAGGTTAAATCAGAAAAGTCATGCTACTGTTGTTGCCGCCATTATTTTCAATTTACTTAACAACACTTCACGCAATGTCAGCAGCAACGCAGTTCAGAGGGTTAAAGTTGAACTCATTTATAAGGTGAATATATTTTTGGAATATATGTATATCTTAATAGAGTTTGTAAAATTTATCAATGCCTCACAATGTCTATTGCTAGTATATGTAAAATGTATGATACATTGTGATGGCAAAAATACATAAATCCCTCTTTTACACTAACACGAAAAAGACAGAATGTAGAGAGAAAATTGTCGGAAAATAATAACAATAACAATTTTATGCAAATCACTGCGCACACAATCATAGATTCAATCATACTTATACATATACATATTGTTACACTACTATGAATTATGAGCAAAAATTAAGTTACATGATTATTATTACTACTTATTACGCACACACTTAATTATGCATAGAGCAGTAGGCATAGTAATATGAGCTTGAGTACAAAAAATGACATTCAATGTTTAAGCATAATTTGTGATCTATGCTGGTAATATCAATTAAGGGATAATTTGAAGTAGTAAATTGTACATTAAATTCAAATTAAGTATTTGGATTGAATGCAACTCTGCAAAAGTTTCCATCAAGATATCCTTCTTTGTACATAGAAGGATCCAAGCTGGTAGTGATTATTTTATTATTATTATTATTATTAAGGCTATGAAGTACCGCTATGAATTATGATCTTTTGTGCAGCCTTATTCTCTAACTAGCAGATCTCAAGACTATTTATAAATCTTGTCACAGCTGTGAAATTGATTTTAACTAGGTCCCTGGGAGCTATGAATCCGTTGCCTAGGTAGTTTAGTCTGCATCTAGCCACAGCTGGGCGATTGCAAAGAACGTGTTCTGCTGTTTCCTACTCTGCAATGCAGAGTCGACAGAGATCGTTTTTACGTTTTTAGTTTGATGTCTTTCCTGCTCAGGTTCAAGATAGTATCTGCCTTAATGTTTTTAGGGTCAATGCATCTTTTCGACTGCCGCATGCCTGTTTGGGCTCTCCAGTAATCAGTTAGACTACTTTTTTCCTCTGTCTGCACCCTTTTTGGCCAGTGAATCTGCTATTTCATTTTCTGCATGCCCCTCGTGTCCCGGTAACCATATTACAGTCACAGAGTTTCTCTTTGCTAAGGTATTGAGGAGTTCAAAGCATTCCCAGACCAACTTAGATTGGAACGAGAAATTCATTAGTGATTTTAGAGCTGCCTGACTGTCTGAAAGAATGCATATGTTGGTTTCTCTAGTGCCCCCACGTAGACATTCTCTAAGAGATAATTCTAAGGCGTGGATCACCGCCTGAAAAATGGAAGCTATTTTTCGTATTGCAATTGTCTTCCTGCAGTTTGGCCCTACAATTCCCGCTCCAGAACTGCCATCTTCCATTTTGGACCCATCAGTGTACCATAGCTGTGAGCTCTGTTCTAGAAATATTTCGTTGTTTCTCCACGCTGAGCGATCGTAAATGATCACTTTGAAGAGTTTGGAGAATATGAGTTTTTTATCCATCCTGTCAAAGATCGTGAGGACCGGTGAATTCCAGATTACGTCTAGAAGCTTAATGTGCCCTTTTAGGTTACCTTCTTTCAGGTGAATAGAGTTCGGAAGCCTTATGGCTACACTGGCTGCTGTCTCCTTAACCACAAGGTGTAGAGGATTGAGATCTGTGAGCCAACTGGACAAGTGTTTAACTGGAATGTTTATTTTGTCATTTTATATAGATTCTTTAAAATAATCAATGATTATAGATATTTTTAAAAAATTTCTTTGAATGATCCTCGAAGAGACGGCATATGCTGTCCATATTATTTTTATTATTGGATGTGTGAATTTGTAACCGGCGCCAAGCATAAGCGCGATGTCATACATAATTGTCCGAAACGTCATTTTCAAAGTCTATTGACTTGCTGTCAAAAGTTTTCAATTTGGTTGTGTGCATAATTTTTTTTTTCCTGATGGAAAATTTTAAGAATTTTCGAAAAAAAAAAAAACCAGCATTTGCGGGGAGTTTTGTTCATTTAATTTTTTTTTTTCAAAGAAAAGTGCGGCTGAAAGTCATTGTTTGCTTGTGGACTTGTATGGCGACAACTCTCTATCCGATACACAGTGTAAAGAGTGGTTTGTGCGCTTCGAAAACCGTTATATTGACACCAAAGAAAAAGATCAAAGATCAAAGAAAGTATTTGGAGACATGACTCGATCAAGACCAGGTTGAACCATTACGGGAGAGCTGTATTGACAACAATTGATGCGGTAGAAGAGGGCAATGTGGAAGAAACGGCCGGAATATGTTACAAGACACGAGTCGGTAATTTTTCACCATGGCAACGCATGGCCACACATTGATATTCCGGTAAAAAACTAATGTAGCTAATAGCGGATGTGAAGTTTTACCCCACCCGACTTATAGCTCAGACATGGCGCCTTCAGATTACCATTTTTTCCAGAATCCCAAAATTGTCAGAATGATGGAGAAATCTCATAGTTTCTGATGGAAAATACTTTGAGTGGTATGTTTTATACAAAATTCTTAAAAATAAATTATTTTTGAGCACTAAAAAATATTAGTTACTAATTGACATACACAATACTTTTGTGAATGCATATCTTTTGCAGCACAAATCAGTCAGAAAATTGTAGAATATGAGCCTCTGCCATCTATAAATAACGGTTTTTTTCATATTTCCTATATTTAAAAATATTCCTCTTAAGTATGATACAGTCTGAACTGAATGAGAATTATACCTTAATAGTATGCGTCTTTAAAAGAAAATATCAGTTTCCAATGCACAAATATTGAGATATTTTGATGAAATTTGGTATAAGCCAACTATGATTCAGTATAATTCAGTAGTACATACACTGTGAAAAATAGAAGTGATCATTTCGCTGATACGCTCACTCACAGAGACATCTAAGAGATAAACATAGGCATTTTGTAACTTATTATAAGTTTAATAAGCTTCGTATTACAATAACAATATTTGGCACATATGTTAATATTAAAAAGAAAAATAAAATAAAATGACCAGAAATGAGCTAGCCACTCCCACTACTTAATGTAGCACCTATAGAAGGCCATGAAAATTAAAAAAAAATTTAACCGCCATGACTTACGTAGTCTTCCTTCTAGTACAACTATATATGACTCATAGATTAGTAGTATAGTTAGAAATAAGCTTGTCTAATATGATTGACCCACTCTCAATATTTAATATAGCTGCCATAGAAAGCCAGAATATTTTTTGAAAATTTTAAAACCAACATAACTGAAGCAGTCTTTTACTTAGGGCAAACATCTTTGACATGGATATTATTATTGTAAAGCAAAAGTATAAGCCCATTAGAAATGCATAAGCAATGCCCACTATTTAATATGGCCTCCCTACAACGTCATTATTACGATACGCTAAATGATGTCGAATTTTTTTGGGCTTTAAACGTAATTACGCTCACTATTTTGCATATAAAACTTTAATATTTCAACCTACATACTTATGTAATTATATGATATTTGAAATGTTTCATATTGAAGACCCTAAAATTAGTTTATTGCACAAAAGATGAGCATTATATGCCCATTTATTGTACATGGGTCAGCTTAGGTCTATTGTAAGATCAGTTTTAATACTTTCAATTCTACATTTACAATAGTTAACTAACTCAAAGTTTATTTAATTAAAAATTTGTGTGTTTTTCAATATGAAATATTGATAATAATTAAAATTTTAATTCACTTACTTGAATAAATATATTTGAGAAATGAATTAGTTGCTAATTTCACATAACATAATTTTGACATAAATTATGCGAAAGTATTCTGCCTATTATGTACAAGTGCATCAACTCTACACTACGTATGAGTTATTACTATCACATATTATATAATACGCCACATAATCCTACGATTATTGCTAGTGGTTAGTGCATCTGCCCTCTGTTTTGCCCTCTGAATGTACAAATATATACTAAGTAATAGGTTTTATTTACAAAGTTATATGCGGGTAAAGGGTTATTCAATGAAATTTTGATTGAAAGGGGAAATGTTTTCCATTGGAATTGTTAAAGACTCGCACTCGTTTATCGTATCATTCAAAAACCACATAATTTTTATTTACTCCATTGTGACTTCATTTTTGTTTTTTAATCAAATAATATTGAAATCATTCAAATCTTTTAAATTTAACTAATTTTAGTAATGTCCTTTAGAATCCTAAAAAAATTGCCTTTCGACGATCTTCTGATAATGCTTAGGCAACTCTATTCATAATTGGATTCTAAATGAAATCAATACAACTGATTTCTTATATTCGAAACTATGAATATACATCATTTATAGCATATAGTTGTAGCACCCATTATGAAGCTTTTTACATAAACATACACATAATGTAAATATTGCATCATAAACCTACATAAAATAGAAAAAAATAATATCTATCTATGCACATATGAACTAATACGCCTAATAATAATTACAGGTAATTTACTAAAGTAAAAGTAAAAATTAATAATTTTTTACGCTTGAGGAAGAAAAAAAAAAAAAAAGTCAAAAATTTATGTAGGTATACACATATTATTGTATATCAATATTTTACAAAATCAAATTAGTTTAAAAGCAAAAAAAAAAAAACAATAATTACATCATCAACTCTAAGGTGGATGGATGCACATTTAGTTTTGATTGAGAAATAAATCACTCAAAAGATGAAATAAATTTTGTTTAAATTTATTTTAAATCATTCTTTTCATCAAATTCCATTCAAATGTATTTATAAATCGTACATTGTTGTTGTTGTGCATTTTCCCATCGTATGACATAACACGCCTAACCTCATTATAAAACTCGCATCAAATATTAACGGTATTTTATGAGAAATGTTTATATATATGCAGGTATGGCATACACATGAATCGATGATATTCATACTTATATGATTATTATGCACAAATATGGTCACAATCGGCGAAACGCATTACATCTTATTGATAACAAAAGCGATTGTCGTATTAAGGGCAGAGAGAAGAATGGGAGAAATATCCATGGCAATGTTGTCATTTTGATAAAATTTTATGAGTAAAAATATAAGAAAGTGGCATCACTTGACATATTTTTTTGATAGTGGTTCATCTACAAAATTGACAATTTTATTAAATTAGCTACCACCGTTGCCAAGGCTGCGTTAGAGGAGTAAATTATATGACCAGCACTCATTCATTTCTTCACTCTAACATTTCTTCCAAATATTGTTACTTCCTATCTACACTTCTTAGGGGAACTCCCCTACAAAATAAATCTAAAAATACCTGAAAATCGTCTAACATCCCATAGATACCGAAGTATTGCGTCTAGAGAGGTGGAATGTAGAATTGAGCTATATTAAATTCTCATTTTCAAGATTTTACTCAAGCTTGCTCCTCTATTTTCAAATCTTCGGGAGCAAACTACAAAATTAAAAATTGTATTAAATCACTTCTCTCAGCGGTGCTCTGCAGGCATAAATTATATGGCCGGCAACAAAATGAACCTAACAACACCTAGAAATTTATAAATATCCCGAGGGACGGCATCTAGAGAGATTAAATGTTGAGCCGATAAGCATCAATTTCTTCTTCTCAACATTTCTTCCTAACATATTTACTTGCTATCTTCACCCCGTGTGGAAGCTCCCCTACAAAATGAATTTCAAAATATTTGATGATCGACATAATTGACTAAGCATCACCTCTGGGGAGGTAAAGTGTAAGACCTATTCCCTTTAGTTTTTTATTCGCAACATTTTATCGGAATTCCTATTCCACCTGTCTTTAGTCTTTATGAGGACTCTCCAACAAAATTGTTGTTTTTGAGGATATGTGCGCACATAGCTGCCGAAGGATTGCCTCTAGAGAGGTGAATTCTAAGACTGAATTTTTTCTCCGCAACATTTTTTCGGAACTTGCTTTCCACCCATATTTCGTCTTTATGCGAACTCTCTTACAAAATTATTGTTTTTTTAAGAAATATGCCGGTGAATTATAAGACTGATTTCCATTAATTTTTTCTTCGCAACATTTTGTCGGAACATGCTTATCTCCTATCTTCGCCCTTATAGTAGCTCTCCTATAAAATTGTCGATTTTTATTAAATTTACATACAAAGCTGCTGAAGTATCGCTTCTACATACTGACTCCCATTAATTTTTTTTCTGCAACATTTTGTCGGAACTTGCTTTTCACCTATCTTTAGTTTTTATGAGGACTCTCCTACAGATTTGTTGATTTTTATTAAATTTACGTACAGAAATGCCGTAGGGTTGCCTCTGAAGAGGTAAACTGTAAGACAGACTCCCATTAGTTTTTTCTCTGCAATATTTTTGCGGAACATGCTTATTTCATATCTTCGCCCTTTATAGGGGCTCTTCTATAAAATTGTTGCTCTTATTAATAATGCGTACATAGCTACCAAACGATTGCCTCTAGGGAGTTGAACATTAAGTCTGGAACTTATTAATTTTTCTTCTGCAATATTTTTCCGGAGCACCTTCAAGCTACCACTCATGTGGGTCATTTTGGAACTTTTCCCAAAAAATCCTTAACACATAAAAAAAAAACCACAAAGTACCCATACGTGTGGGGGTTAGAGGGTTAAAATGTGTCAGGAAACTACTTCTCAGAAAATTCTAATATGGCTGTCCGAAGACAAAAACTATCCCAAATGTAATTTTATATATGCTTTTTCAAATTCCACGATTCTCCTTTTTATCAAAAAGCCAAACTTTAAACCACTGTAAAAAAAAATATGATGTAATAGATCATAAAGGGTTTAGAGTTTTTATTACTAAATTCAAATGCTATTGTTTGAGACTGGTTTGGTTCATCCCAGATACAATGAACCTTAAATTGTGGAATTAAACTATCACACAATGCAATAGATGTTTAAAAATAAAGTACTTAAAATTTTAATTCATTTTTTACATGTTAATTATAAGTGGTATATATTTTTTGTCTTCAATGAACCATAGTGAAAATTTCTGGAGAATATTTTTGTGGAAGACTTTAACCCTTGATCTCCTCCCAAATGTTGACTTTTATGGGAGTTTTCGAGAAAAGGCCAAAAATGATCCATACGGGTGGTAGTTAGAGGGTTAAAATGCTCCAAGAAAATAATCCTTGGAAAATGTTAATATAGGTTTTCGAAGACAAGAACTATCCCAAATGTAATTTTTCATATAGTTTTTCAAGTTCCTTGATTCTACTTTTGCCCGAAAAAGCCAAACTTTCAACCACTGTAGAAAAAACTATTGTGACGTAGTAGAGCAAAATCGAATTGAGAAATTTTTTTACCGCGGGGAAATGCTGTCGTTTGAGATTAGGGATTGATTCACTCCCGAGAGGGTGTGTTACACTGTGTGATCAAGCCTTTCCGAAGTCGGGAGCATAGAACCGTGCATATTATTCTCATATTTCAATGTTGTTTGTTTTATTAAACATAAATTTTTTTTCGAAATTTCCGTTAGTTTATTAGAAATCATAGTCAGCTCTTCCCAGTCAGTGGCAGCATGCACAACCTAATTCGAATCAAAAGAGTGTTTTTTTTTATTGTTGTGGGTTTGTTTGTTTAACACATTCATATTTACATATAAGACTAATCGATTACTGTAGTCATCATCATCATCATCATCATCATCATCATAATTATCGTCATCATCATATGAGCAACGACAACTTTGTACGTGCTTTATATGTACATCAACATGAACAGTCTAACATCAATACTCATCATGCTAATAGTAGTTATAGTCATGATCGTCACATCATCATTGTCAACGATGGCATCTTTCGCGTAATCATCACGAACAACGCAGTTGCCGCTGGCAACTGAAACCAGTCTTGATGATAGTAGAAATGGCGATGGCGGTAGTGGAGGTGGTAATGGTGTATGGTGTTCCACTTCCATGCACTATTTTTAAATATTTTTTTTTTTTCAATATTTATTTTGGCGTCATAGCTCACCACAATCAACGGCAAGTATTACTACTGAAGACAGCTTAACAAAAATCGGAACTATTACAAATACACATACAGACATGTATGTATATGTTACTACATAACAGTAATTTAAACCAAAAATAATAATAATAATAAAACACAGTAGCCATACTTGGTGTTGTTGCTGCGGCTGCTGCTGTTGCTACAGGCATCATGTTCAATAAAAGAAATGGCTTCTTTCTCTCTCTCTCTTTCTTTTGGTTTTTTGTTGCTGCTTTTGGGTTTTTTTTTATTATTCATCTTTCATTTGATTATGTTTGTTGCTGTAATTGCTTTCATTTTTTTCATTTGTTTTTTCTTGCCATCTACTTTTCAAATACAGTTTTCAAAGTCTTCATCTTGACCTTGGACTCTTGAACGAGAAATGCTTTGTGAAGAAGAAAAACTGTCTATATGTATGCATGTACGCTGCATATATAGAAAACAATGATCAATTAAATGGTAGAAGGAGAGAGAGAGAGAGACAGTGAGAGAGAGAGAGAGAAAGAGAAGAAGCCAGAGCAACTGTGAGAGCTAATGCAACGAAGAAAGTAAGAAAGTAATGAAATGAAAGCTTATTAAAGAGAAAATTGAGATGTTACATATGCTGAGAGAAAAATTTGTTGACATAGCGCATCGTATATTATCGATGCGGTGGTGCGGGTGAGAGGAAAGTGGTCGTAGTGTTAATGAAAACCACTTTTACTTTCATTTGTTTCGATTTTTGCCAATTAATGTGTAGCTTGTATTCGTAATTGCTGTAGTATTATGCATATTATTTTATGATGTTATGGCATTTTGGCGGCAATTTCACTATTTGTATGCTCCCAATCGCTAATACGCCATCGACATACTTACTGTTATATGAATGCAGAAAAAAGTATAATTTCAAAATTTGCAATTGATACAATGAGAATATAAAAATATGATTATATTATGTTTTCTATACATATTAAACATATTTAGAAAATAGAAATTAATTACAATACATTCCAATTCAATAAATCCAAATCAATATATTTAATTAATTTATTTCTGATCTAAATATTGTATATTTTAAATATTTTTGATCTAAATATATTTTAAATAATTTTTTCTCCAACAGCTCATTAAATAAATCAATTTAACCATGTCTGCCTGTCTGTCTGTTCGACAGTTCGCTCCTGAACTACTGTAGATATCAAGCAATTTCGCTGAAAATTGGTTTATAATTATATTTTTACTCACAGGCGAAGGAGCTCGAAAATTAGGAGAATCGGTTGAAAATTACTACTACCTGCCATACAAAAGTATGTTTTGGAATGCAAATATGTTTTTACAATTTAGGCGCATCAATATAAAGCTAAAGAGCTGAAAGTCAGCGTATGTAGTAAAATTCTATAGAGAACTAAGATATTTGAAAATAGTATAAATAAGATAAAAACCGGGAGTACCTCCCATACAAATGTATGCTTTCGTAAGTGCTTTTTTTGTACTTTTTACACGAAAACTATATTTAAACTTGTTGTGTTCGATTATATTTATTAACACAGGTCAGAGTTGAAATATGAACCAAATTGATTAAAACTACGAATAACTCCCATACAAAAATATGTTTTCAAATGTATTGATTTCACACTTTGAGCACAAAAAATGAGATTATCATGCTAAAAATCAGAATATGCGAATATATTTACTAATTAAAGTATTAGTTTGAGAATTAACGAAATCAGATGAAAGCCAGGCATACCTCCCATACAAATGTATGCTTTCGTAAGTGTTTTTTCGAGTTTTTTGCACGAAAATATAAAGTAATTTATTTGAAACTTGTTGTGCATGGTTATATTTACTAAAATATGTGAGTGTTAAAATATGGACACAATCGCTTGAAAATTACGCCTACCTCCCATACAAAATTATATTTTTGAATGTATATTTGCAGAATTTGCGCACAAAAAAATATAAAGCTATGAAACTAAAGTTCGGCACATAACATTATTTTGATCAATGAGCAAATATGCTTGAAAATGGTCGTCATCGAATGAAAAGCTCACCTATTGCCAGTACAAAAATATAATTTTTCGAACGCAGTTCGGTCTATTTGAAACACTACAAGCTTCAGTATTATCGAAATTAATGTTTTCAATCCATTTTTCTAAAAATATATATTTTTTGCAAACAGATTTCTAATAAAATCTAATTTTTTATAAATTCTGAATACTTTTTGAACATGCCTAATCTAAATAAAAAAGAATTTTAACAAAATTTGCCATAATAAATTGTATTAAGATAAAATCGCTTACGAAAACAATGTCCCCATTTACTCATTGTAAATATTATTGTACGAGTATATCCTGATTGAATTATATTTTTATGCAAATATATGTGTGATATATTATGAGGATTGGTGTTCAATCAGTATTTTTATCAAATACACATAGTCCAATGTTTGTGATCGATATTTAAGTTATAATATTTATAGTATTGTTGACAATATGTAGGCCATTGTATTGAGATCAGATACACAAGTATACTCATTGCAGACTCACATACTACAAATATTGCAGATCATTGAATACGTGTACACCATTACTTTGACATTGTATGACAATGACTTTTATTGTAATAATGCAAAAAAAAAAAATATTAAAATACAAAAAAAAATTGAAAATTATGTAAACGGCTTGATTCAATTTATTGTCATTGCCCATAGTATCGAATTTAAGTGTATGCGCTTTTTTTTTCTGGCACCATTTACATATGAGCGCAAACCCAAAACATAGCCAGACGCAAGGTCACAATTGTCAAATACAAATTGCTAGGTACTTTGCCCCAAAACAATGAATAGATTACCGCATTGTTGGTGATTATTAATAAAATTTTACTGCCGTCACCAATTGTTACATTTCATTTTTGATCCATACGATAATCAGTAGGAAGATTGATCACAGTATGAGCATGTGTATGTATCTACATATATACCAAGCTGCATTTGACAATCTATCAATGTAAGGAATTTTTAAAGTTCATTTGAAAGCATAAAATTAATTAACATCAAGAAAAAAAAAATATCCTGAAATGTGCGTGGTTAACTGTTTTAGTGGTTCAACTGGTTTACATTCACAATTCTCTACTAACTACGTAAAGTCTTGTCGCTTGAATAGAGAACTGACTACCTAAAAACGTCAATCATTCAATATACATATGTATTGCTGACAAATAGTTTACGATTTTTTTTTCTTTTTTGTCTAAACATATACATATTTAAATATTACTTATTAATGGTCTTTATTTGATTTTATTTTTTTTGAGAGTTTTTAGTTTTTTTTTTGTCGGTTTAAAAAAAAAAAATTAACAAATTTTAATCAAACGTTTTTTTTTTAATTTTAATTTTAAATACAATGTTGTAAATCGACTTTAATATTATTGCTGATAGTACACACACACATATATATATATATATATATATATATATATTGTCTCTTCATGCTGACAATGATCGTAATAGTGATCTTATAGTGATCACTTAGTGCAGTGCTTCCTAATGCAGTAAATTTACGATGAGCATTGTTTAGATGTGTAAAAAATTTTACAACAATGATGATATTTTTAGTTTTAGTATTAGAAAGAACTGACTTATATTAACCGGTTCCATACGGCAGAATCCTTTTGACATCATTTTTTCTGAGCTTTGTCACAGAGCTCTTTTAGAAGGTTTTCCATCGCAAATTGTTACTGCTGAAAGTCAATTGCTTGCCGACAGTTGGGTACTGTTCGAAAAAAAACAATCTTTCGATATTGAAGTTATGCTTCAGCCTGGGATTGAACCCACTACCTACATATTATACACCGGGTCACCACTATTGGGACGAGTTTTGGGTAATTATGAATGTATTTGTCGACTTTTGGGTACTTCTAAGTTAATTTGGTAGGGAAGCCTATCTAAAAAATACAATTTGGAAGTATTGAGGGTGTGAATTAGTAACCGGCCATTTACTTTACATAGCGCCACTCCTAAGCGCAATGTCGTACATCATTGTTCGAATATTATTTTAAATGTCTATTCAAATTCAGTAAAAAGTTTTCAATATACTTTTCATGATGGACAATTTTGAGAATTAGGGAAAAAATTGCATTTCCGGGAAGTTTTTTTAAGTTACTTTTTTTCAAATAAAATGTGCGGCTGAAAATCATCGTTTACTTGTGGAATTGCATGGTCACAATTCTCGGTACAATACACAATGTAAGCAATGGGTTGTGCGCTTCAAAAATGGTGATTTTAATATCAAAGACAAAGAACGCTTCTGAACAGCCGAAAAAGTTTGAAGACGAGGATTTGGAGACATTATTCGACCCAGACGAAAAATGGCCGGAATATACGACCAGACATGAGTCGGTAATTTTCCACCTTGACAACGCACGGCTACACATTTACTATTCCGGTGAAGAACTATCTTGCTTATAGCAGATGGGAAGTTTTACCACGCCCGCCTTATAACCCAAACCTGGCACCTTCAGATTATCACATCTTCCGGTCCATGTAGAACGCCTTTAATGGAATGCGCTTCACTTCAGTCACTGGAATCAAAAATTGGCTTGATTCGTATTTGGCCGCCAAGCCGGCGAAGTTCTTTTGGGATGCAATCCAGAAATTGCCAGAAAGATGGGGAAATGCCGTAGTTTATGATAGACAATACTGTGAACGAAATCTTTTTTACAGAATTCTTAAAAATAAATGATTCTTTAGCATTAAAAAAGGCCGGCATTTATTTCCACCACCCAATATGTTCTAAAATTTTAAGAAGTGAAAATTAGTAATGATAATTCCTAATTTTCACCACTCAGGAGGTATTTGGAGAGCCATGGAAACTAAATTTATGTATTTTTAAAAAATGTCAGTTTTATGGTGCCGTAGCTCGGTGGTTAGTATGTTGGCCTTCTGATCTGTAGGTCGTGGTTCAATCCCCGGCTGATGTATAACAAATTTAATATCGAAAACATTTTTCTTTCGAACGGTACCCGCCTGTCGGCAAGCAATTAGCAATTCTTCCGACAGTAAGAACTTGCCATGAAAAGCTTCTAAAAGAACTCTGTGACAAAGCTCAGGAAAATTGATGTCACAAAGGTTCTGCCTTTCGGAACATGCTAAAATAAGTAGGTCCCTTCTAATACTGTCCAAACTTTAACACACACAACAGTAATGGGAAGGAAGCTCGGCCAAACAGCCCTTCGGGGCTTTAAGTGCCACATATTTTTTTTTATAGAGATTTGTAGTATTATAGAAAGTAAAATTATTTTTTACCCGCTTTCTGTAATTTTTTGGCGATTGCAAACGAAAATCGATTTGACCGAGTCAAATCAACCCTGTGTTCGAATACAGCGACAACAAATATGTATGAAATGAAGCATTTCTCCTCCACTCAATACCGTTTTATAGTGTGATTGTGATCTTTTTGTACCATAAACTATTTTCCCTCATATAGAGAAACTTGTGAGTGAAAACCAAACGTTTAAGAATCACTGACTTTATAGAATATACTTTATAAGCTACAGACAGAAATGGCCATATAATGATCATGTTATTAGTCGTGAGTGATCGTTATAAATGGCATAATCTGAGGAGATTGTCGTTTTATTCAGACTTCTGGTATTTAATGATTTTTATGGTGATCTTATTTGAAATTATCATCACGATCATTATTAGCATCATTGCGATCATCATCAGCATCATTACGATCATCATTAGCATCATCATAATCATCATTATGATCATCATCATGATCATTATCGCTGATGATAAATGTAAAGTGTCTGAATGTGCTTATAATTGAATGAATTATTTTCAACACCATGTACTTTACGCTATGGCACCACTTATTCGCTTACTTGTTTGCTCGCTGGCTCATCATTGAATTATTAGCTTATATCTTTGTACATTTAGTACACATAGTACTCATATATATAGTATCATACATACATAGTAGAGTGATCGTGTACGATCATATATGTATATGCTTAACATAAATTCTCAGACGATTGAGATGAATTGCGGGGTAACTTATCAATAATCATATTATTAACATCGAAGCAATAAAACATGCTACTAGACTTTTTGGCAGCACAGCAGCAAATACATACCATCATACATACGTCGTAGACGATCGATCGTATTTGATCGTATTGAAGAAGAGTGCACATACATATTTTGATCATTAAGAATTTGCATTTCTATGCCAAATTGTCGATGTTCGAATTGTACGTATATGAATGAAAGGCAATTGTGGCATTAAGTAGTCAATTCATTGAAAGATAAAAAATTTTTTTTTTAATTTTTGAGAAATTTTTTTATTTTTTTTATTTTATGGCAACTTAATTATTAACTGATTTAATTGAGCTAATTTGGAAATTTGCATAGGCACAAGTAATTGTAGTACATAAAATATTGAAAAATATAATCGCTGTGAATTCAAGTGTTGGCGTGTTGAACTTCGCAAATGATGAATGATGTTCATGCAATATTGCTTAAAGCATTGGATTACTTGTTTAATCTGCTAGAATCATATTTGTTTCAAGAAAATATGCAATCCATTAAAATAAAATAATAATTATCTTTTAAGCATTAACATTAAAAATCTACAAAAAATTTTCTATACCAGGTCAGTCCATAAGTTCGTGCGTTTTTTTTTTTAGGTGGTTTTAAAATAAATAAAAAATATATTTTCAGTATTTATTAATAAATAATATATTTTCCTGCAATATTTACAATGTCTTCCCAATGTTGAGGCAATTTTTTAATTCCCTGCTCAAAAAATTGTTTGCCCGTCGATATCCCTTTTTATAGGTTTCTTTTGAGGTGTAGTTCTTATTACTTAAATGGGACTGAAGTCTGCGGAAAAGGTGATAATCGCAAGGTGCAATATCCGAAGAGCATGTATGGTGGATGCGGCATTAGCTCCCATCAGAGCTCGTTCAACTTGCGTAAGGTCTGTCTTGCTGGATACGGTCTTGCGTTGTCGTGGTGAAACAAAACTTTGCGTCTCTTGACTAAAGACTGGTTTGGTTCCAGCAGTTCAAAGTAAATGATACCGGCCATATCCCACCAACAGGAGGCCATCTCTGCGGGTTGGTTCTGGTGTCTCACCTGGCGTTTGCGAACAGGATTATTGTAAAGTACCCATTTTTCGTCCCCAGTAACAGTACAGTTCAAAAAACTCTAATTTTCAAGCTGAGAACACACATTCACTCTCTGCTGAAGGTTTGCGGCGTAAAGTCGGAAAGACGGAAACTATTTTCCCAGCTTTGGAATCTTGCTTAATTGAGCCAAGTGCCCGGAAACTGTTCCATGTGATGAATTTAACATTCAAGCCATCATATGGACTGTCAAAGTTGGTTTAGCTTCCACGAGTTCCAGCAAAGCGTCAGTGTCAAAGACCTCAGGACGACCAGAGCGTGGGGCATCCTCAACGAGTCACAATCACCACTTCGGAATTTGAAAAAAAATTTGATTAATTTAACCTTCCAGAAATTATATCGACTGTCAAACTTGGCTCAGCTTCCACGATTCCCAGCAAAGCGTCGGTGTCAAAGACCTCAATACGACCAGAGCGTGGGGTATCCTTAACGAGTCACAATCACCACTTCTTAATTGGGAAAACCATTTTTGCGCAGTCCCTACACTCACGATATTCTGCCCATAAGTTGCGTTTATTTCTGCAGCAGCAGTTGTTGAATTTTTTCCACTATTATAAAAAAAAAATACAAAATATGCCTCTTATACTCGTTCGAAGATTTCATTTTATTCTTTAACAACGCGTACTTCTATCCGTGATTGAAAACACTTGTTGAATGCACAATACATCAGAGAAAATAAGAATAATTCCATTATCTCCAACGAATATTTTGTTGTACGCAAAAAGCGCCTACTGTGAAACTATGGAAAAAAAAACGCACGAACTTATGGACTGACCTTATACTTGAGCAAATAAATAAAAATTAAAAAAAGTAATTTATTTGCAATTTTTTAGGTTATTGCCTATTACGATCCCTAACTAGAATTATGACTATATGGAATTCAGCATCATCATCATCATCATCATTGTTATTATGATTGTCATTATTGTTGCTTAGGAAAGTGAGTGGCAAACTGATGCAATGGCACATGCCACATAAACTAAGCAATTGCAGAGAAGAGCAGAGATTTCATAAAATTCACAGCTTATGGATTTTTTTTTCTTAGGTCTTCATCTTCTTTTTGGAGTGCTTTTATTATTATTTTTATTATTATTATTATTATTATTATTATTATTATCATTATTAACGTTTGCCATTTATTACCATTGCAATTGTAACCTTGAGCATATTTTGTGGTTGTCGTTGCTGTTGTTGTTGTTGTTGTTGTTGTTGTTTTTGTTGTTTTTGTTAATATACTATTTGCTTTTATTAGATTTTTTTTTTTCTTGGTAACAACATTAACATCAAACGGTAATGGTTAGTTCGATGAACATGATGATGATGATGCTGATGATGCTGATGATGCTAATGATGATGTGATGCATTTTAGTGTTTAGGCGTCGGAAGTTTAGTGTTTGTGTTGTCTTCGTTACGCCTCTGAAGTGAACGTTGTTGTTGCTATTGTGATTAGATTCTATTATGGCACAAATGTTGCACTGTCTGCAATGACGTTTTATAGCAAGTAAACAATCTTTTTCTGGGTGCAACTTTGTATTATGAGTTTATGTGTGTTGTGTAGAAGTGTTTGCAATGAGCCATTTAAAATCATTAAGTATTACAATAATGATTATATTGATTCATGTACATATGAACAAGTATCATTAATGTAACCATTTCAATTTGTTGTTATTATTATTATTATGATTTTTTGTTTGTTTTAATATTGATTTTCAACATTTTGCATATTACATTATGCTACTTGTTGTTGTTTACTGCACAGGAAATAGCTTCTTATGCTGTTGTTGTTGTTGTTGTTAAATTAAATTTTATTAAAACATTTTCCCACAGCGACAAATGAAAGTTATTAAATAAATATAAAACTACTCATATATGTATGTATAAGGTATATAAGATATATGCACATTAGGATGAGTCCCAGAGAAAAGTTACAAATAAAATAAAATTTTCATTTTTCTTTACTCTCAACAAAATTGTGTCTTTTTTAAAAAAAAAATTGTTTGACGTTTTATGTTTAATGGCAAATTCATATGGATTTTGATTCTATTAAATTACATGTTAGGGTAGAACAACTGTGAATTACTGACTCCATCACTCAATTCTCACGTTGTAGTTCCATAATGTCTTAAAATCATATAAAGTAATCATCGAAATATTTTGAGCTGTATAAAATATTTGTAAAGCAAACATCAAATGACTACGTTACTATGTTATGACAAAAAGACGGTTTTGATTGATTTTCGTGGCAAAAAAAAAAAAAATAAAAAATTATAAATAAATAATTAAATAAATAAACAAATTTCTAATGAAGCCATAAAATAGCAATGATTCCATAACAAAATTAATCTTGACTGTTTTTATGGTAGACAAAAAAAAAGAAAATTGTCAAATGCACTCAAGGTTAGCACCCAATTAATTGATGGATGGATGGAAACTTAATTCTTGTGTACGTGGAGCGAGCCCGTCTAATATATCTGAATTATAGAGCCTCAAAATTTGAATATAATTAAAACACATTTCAAATTTCATAAATATTTTCAAAATTCACCCCCGGGAGACTTTCAGCACCATAGAAAACTTCGCTCCATTCGTGCTTTTATTATTGTCCTAAGTCTGAAACTCAAATATACACTATTTTTTTTTTTTTAACAAAATTTCATTGATCTTCGATGTCACTTTTGAGTTGGTTGAAGTGATTTGCACACTCCAAGAGCCCTTCGACGACCAAAATTTCGACGTTTTTTCATGAATTTTTTTTTAACAAGTAAATAAAATGTGATCGTTTTAAAATTTTTACATGTTTTTATTGGTGTTTTCAAGTATAGAAAAAAAAATGTTGTTAAGTTAATTTTAAATTAATAAAAATTTTAAATTAATTTGATTTTAATTTTTGACGTCAGAGTGGAGTCCTCGAAAAAAAGCTTAGTTGGTTCGGGGAAGCACACAGCCTTCCGAAGTCATCTGAAATATAAAATTCAAAAAGATTATTATTCTGCAAAACCTATAATATACATAAAAAAAAAAAACAAAAACAAAATGGCGGACTTGTGAAAAAAGTACTCAAAATCTAATTTTTTTTCTTGATAAATTGTTTAAATAAAATAATTTATTATTAAAAAATTAAATGTTTTAAAGGTTACGTATTTAGATATGTGAGTCTAGAATAACTGGTAATATTTTTAGCCAAATTGGTTGAATAGTTTTGAGTCAGTGCTTCCTCGAAATTTCAAAAACATGGTTTTGAGAAAAACGCGTTTAAAGTTTTATCCCACGCTTTCATACACACTACGGCGCGCTCTTTTATTTTAGCTATTACTTTAAAATTTTTTTTAAAAAATAGTTGCGAACTTAAAAAAAAAAATTTTTTGTAACCCACTTTAATGATATAATTTTATTTTATGTAAAAAGTTTCCATGAAACACTCTCTCGATATGCTTTCAAAGTAAGTGAATTTTGGCTACAAAATAAGTTCAAAATCTATATTGGTACTAAAGAACTCATGTTCCGCAGTATAGACGATTTTTGCGAGCCTTTTTCAAAAATTTCGTGACACAACTTTCACCGAGGGTTCTTTCTAATCACAAAAAACTTGCAAAAATTTGACCACGGAATCGATCTCTATCAATCCAAAATTCGAAAATGAGAATACTTTTTTTCTTGTGGGGCTGTCACAATCAAATAAGAAAAAAACACAGACACAGGGTGTCCGATGGGACTGTCACAACAACAACAATAAAGAGTAGAATGTCCAGCGGATCAGAGTAATCACGTTCTATATATTTTGACCCACTATATCAATGCCAACTCATGATTCTATGTCACTGTCCTTGTGCTTTGATTCTAAAGAGCACCAAACTTGAAGTGTGGGCTCGAGTTTGTCTCACTGTTTCCGAGATAATATCTATTCTAATTTGTTCCACCATTTTCGATTAGTCATTAAAAAAGGGTTTCGTTTTTTTTTTATTTCACCTTCTTGAAATTTTCAAAACGTTTTATAGCTTTGTTACTAGTATTTGGTATGGCAAGTCTATTAGTAGCTTGCTGCAAATTCAAATTAGATAATCCAGAATATACAACCCTGCCTACCGAACAAAGTATGATTTTGTGACTCCAGTTTACAGTATGAAATACGTTCATTATGTCCAATGTAACCACCATGCAATACTATTTCTTGTCTTTCAATCCACCCTAATATAATATAATATGTGCGATATGTGAGTTTAGTATTTTGCTTTTCTCTTTTTTTTTTTTTTTTTTAATATTTTCTTGCTTTATCTATCATTATCTTAATGTATACGAGTATATCTATCGTACATATTGGATTCCTGTTCAACAAGTTTCGATTTTGTATTGACAAAGTGCGACTTTTTGTGTGGTGCGATATATCACCGGATGAACTTATATCTGGATTATTTTCGTATTATTTTTTCGTTTTCTTATGCTACGATTGCTGGTTAATATCCTATTGATTTATTATAAAAACCATCGACTTACTTTCTTTGAAACTCATAACCACTATGTTATGATCATCTTAATAGCTTTGCAAAACAAAAAGTTCACAAATGTAATCAAGTGGAATTTTTCAAATTAATTGAAAATATTCTTTTGAAAATTTTATTTCAACATTGTTGCAGTTTTTTTTTTTTTGTGTACCTACATATTTCTTGCCATAACATTTAATTTACAGAAAGAAGTAGCCACACAAGCGCATATGTAATCACTTTCTTCAACAATATTTGAGATTCAAAATATTTTTTCATTTTTATTATTATTATCAACAAATATGTACTGACAAATTATAAACATAAGGTAAAATATGTATATGCGATACAAGTACTCGTATAGTACTCATACAAATACAGACGGCACAATATGTACTCAGTTATATACAATTGCATTTAGCAAATATTTAATGTTGGTAATTTAAAAAAACGCCAAATAAAAAAAAAAACCAACATTAACAATTCCAAAATGGGGAAGTGAAAATTTGTTATTTAAAACTGCAACAAGTGCGTAAATATATCTACCTATCCATATATATGTAGTCAATTAAACCGCTTCGCGCCTCATAAAAATAAAATATCGTTGCGGTGCGCACCTAAAAATTAAACGTGATATATTTTATGATGATTTCCAAAATTTTTTGGTTTTGGTAATATTTGAGTTGCGATATTGGCTTTGATGAGATTAAAGGTTTACATTGTAAAAGTAAATTACTATCCGAAACTATTTTCGGAAAGCCTCTATATGAAAGCATTATACCAGCAAGGGACTATTTGAAAATATAGGACAAATAGAAGCAATTAACTCAACAGCAAATGAACTCAGAAGCTATACAGTGGATGCAAGTGCCCAGCAGATTGCAAATGATCGCCGAATATAAGCAGCTTTGCAGAGTTATCAGGCGCTCCAACTTTTTCCACCAATGATGAGTCACTGATTCAATGAAGTACTTCCAGAAGAAGTCTTTCAGTTCGGAGAGCCTCTGCACGAAAGCAATATATCAGCAATAGCGCTTTATAATGCCGGATTTCGAAATAAAGGCTTAGAAGAAGTAAATTCCTGAAAAAAATTGCAAATAACGGCTGTGCGGAATCAGCATTTCTGATATCATGGTCATCGATGTGTGACGAAGAATTCTATTTCGTCCGAGAAACTTTTGCTTCGAGTGATCGTTCGTTATTTGCAAATAATTCTCTCTGCATTCGTCTATGTCACATTTCAGATTGGCATCCAGAATGGAGCACAAAGTGACCATGTTATGAATTCCGAACTTTAACTGCAGTGTACGAAAATAACACACAATTCAAATTATATTTAAATATGACAGAAACGAATTAAGAGTCGGGTAAATGGTTGCATTTTCTTCTATCTCTATTGCAGAATGCTAGCGGCGGATTGGTAACAGGCCACTTTCTATGGGCAAAGCACATGGAAAAGGTAGGACTAGGAGACAGTGCACTTTGCCCAACGTGTGAAGAAGAAGATGAGATGACGGACCACTTTTTATGTGTCTGCCCCGCTTTCGCTCGAATCAGGTTTGAGGTCTTTGGCACTGACGTGCTGAGATCCGAAACTTTTGGGTATTTAGAACCACAGGATCTACTCCGATATCTTTTGAGAACGGGTAGATTTAAAACACAATAAAATGGAACTTCAAGCGCAGTACAATGTACCAATAAATGTCTGAGTACTGCGCTTGATTTCTTATTGTTCCAAAAAAAAAAAAAAAAAAAATTAAGCGTCAAACTTCTATAAAGGCTTTATAAGGCTTTGAGAAAATTTTAAGGAAGCAATTTACCAAATCGATTGTTTTCGAAAATTTGCAGCTCAAAGAGTGCAATCAATTGAGGCAGGAAGTTATATCGAATCAAAAGCAGTTTTGTCAAGGCAAATAATTCCTGTTGGAACCTAGATTTGCTTCCAAGAGGCCTCTGCATGCGATAAATCAAGTTTTGTTAAAAAACCCAGAAACTATTGCTTCAATTAAGCTTCTTTAAAAATTGCTCGGTAAGGGAAATCATATGCAGTGGGAATTTTAATCGAAACAGGAGCAGTTTCGGTTAAAGGAGACATAACGAGAGATATTTCCATACAAGTTTAATTTTTTAAAGAGTATTTGAAAATATATCGTTCATAAACGATTATCGCTAAGACCGACATATTTTGGTAATTATTCGATTCATTTTTAAGGTTCTTTGGGACCTAAGGTGCCTTAATGCACTTCTATCTACATACAATTGAATGGCATATGGAGAAATGTGGCACACCAATTTAATGAAATAGGCTTTCTTGAGAGCAAAAATATAAAGAAGAAGAAAAAGAAACAGAAGGTGATACAATTCAATATACTATTGGTCGGTTGTTTCTTTCATTGTTGTAAATTTCTTTTTTTTTTTCTCTTTCTTTTTTTATTATTGGGAAGATTTACATTGCAGCTCATAAAAATTAGTGCATTTTTTCACTTCGGCGTGTTTGTTTTTTTTTTTTTTTGTTTTTTTTTTTTTGGAATCGCACTTTCGCTTTTTCATATATAGTACATATGTGTGTGTGTGGCTATAGCAAATAAAACCGAAAGGCAGCGTACAAAAAAAAAAAAAAACAAATATTTATAATAGCATCTAAATGGGTCAGCAAACATCATAACAATGAATGCTTATTTTTTCCTTGTAAATTTACACCAATTCTTATTGTTCATTTCGTCGTTTTCGTTTGTGTAGTAAAAAGCTTGTAATATTGTATTTATTATTTTTTTTTTTTTGTAACTGATAAGCAAACGCAAAGTACATTTTTATAGCATTTTTTTTTGTTGATAAGATTCGTTATTATTATTATTTTGGTTATTGTAGTCTGCTACATATGTATGTACCATATGTACTTAAGTAAGTCACCAAAAAAGAAAACCAAGACACTTTTTAAAATAGGAAACTGTAAATTTGTATAATTTATAGGTTTTCTTATTTAAGTATTTCTATGATATAAAGCCATTAATCTGTATTTGAGCATTTTAATACATAATTTTTATACCCTGCATAATGCAATATGCATGGTATATTCATTTCGGTCAGATGTTTGTGTCCACTTGAAGGAATCTCCGGAGATATAGACGTAGATATATATTCGTAATCAGTGTCGATTAAATTTTCGATTTAACGATGTCCGTCCGTCCGTCCGTCCGTCCGTCCGTCCGTCCGTCCGTCCGTCCGTCCGTCCGTCCGTCCGTCCGTCCGTCCGTCCGTCCGTCTGTCTGTCACCTGGCTGGTTCGCACGATAACTTGAGTAAATATTGAGCTATTTCGATGAAATTTGGCACAAGTAATCTATGATCCAAGAGTACGGAGGAGATTGATATTGGGCATGATCGGTCAATAACCACGCCCACACCAAGCATTCAAAGCGACTAACCTCGAAATTTTCAAAATCTTTAACTTACTATAACTCACATAATATACCACTTGAGACAACAATATTTGGCACATAGACTTATATTATACTACTATATAACCTCGCCAAAAGTGGTTGAGCCACGCCTACTTTTTAGCGTAGCTCTCATACAAAGTGTCTGTACTTCTTTAAAATTGAAACAGCTGTAACTTCTACAATCTTCCGTCCAGAATAACCATAATTGACACTTAGATTAACATGGTAGTCGGAAATAATATGGCAGAAAATCAGTGTGCCACGCCCACTCCTTTTTGGGTCTCCCATACAAAGTTGCGGAAATTAAAAAAAATGTTACCGGTTATAACTTGCAAACTATTCAGCGTAGAATAACGAGATTTAAGGTGTGGATTACTATTGTACAAGCAACTAGGCTCACCACGCCCACTGTTTATCGTAGCCCCCATACAAATTTTAAATTGAAACAGCTGTAACTTCGGCAATCTTCTGTCTAGAATAACCATAATTAACACTTAAATTAATATCGTAGTTGGCAAAAATCTGGCAGAAAATCAGTGTACCACGCCCACTCCTTCATGAGTCTCCCATACAAAGTCAAAGGAATTAAACTAAAACTTTTAAGCTCCAAAACTTACAAACCAGCGTAGGACAACGAGATTTAAGGTATGGATTAGTATTGTACGAGCAACTAGACTCACTTGAAATGGGCGCGCCACGCCCACTGTTTATCGTAGCCCCCATACAAATTTTAAATTGAAACAGCTGTAACTTCGGCAATCTTCTGTCTATAATAACCATAATTGACACTTAAATTAATATAGTAGTCGGCAAAAATCTGGCACAAAATCATTGTGCCACGCCCACTCCTTCATGAGTCTCCCATACAAAGTCAAGGGAATTAAACTAAAACTTTTAAGCTCCATAAGTTACAAACCATTTTGCGTAGGACAACGAGATTTAAGGTATGGATTAGTATTGTACGAGCAACTAGACTCACTTGAAATGGGCGCGCCACGCCCACTGTTTATCGTAGCCCCCATACAAATTTTAAATTGGAACAGCTGTAACTTCGGCAATCTTCTTCATTTAGCGTAGGACAACCAAATTTAAGGTGTGGATTGATATTGAAAACTTAATTAGATATACCAGAAAGAGATACGTCACGCCCACTTTTTATATAGCTTCCGTACAAAGTCTCGGATTTATCTTAAACATTAAAACACCCATAACTTACTAATATTACGCCTAGGTCAACCCATTGCAACCTATGTAGTTTAGTATTATAGGCAGAAATTGATCCTCCAAAATTGATGAGGTACGCCTGCTTCTTAATGTAGGTCCTATACAAAGTAGTGGAAGAAAAGGATGCATATACGAGCAAACTTTTTATATATACCTCTACATATGCAGGGTATAATTTGGTCGGCCCCAGCCGACTGTAAGGAGATTTTTATTAGAATACTATTGTCGTAGGTTATTAAATCGAAGTTGTCTATGAAGTGTACTATTTAGAATATAATGCAGACCTATAGCGAGTGTGAAATGCTTATATACTTGCATTATCAGATAATAATCGCTTTACCATAATATTTTGCTGCTTTTCTAATCAAACGATTTAATTTATTATCTTCAAAAGAAAAAGGTTTAAAATAAATGCTGAAGCGAAGGTCAATACTGTCGATGTCGGTCTTTGATATATTACATATTTACCTTTTCATATTTTATTTTTCTACAATATATGTAGTTATTTAAGTGAAATTTCATTAGTCCAGAAAGTTTATTTAAAATTTTTCTTTTTCTTAAGATTTAATTTTTTTGCTCAAAAATAAAAATTACTTTGTACAAAACAATTTCTTCAAGTCAGCCTTCAGCACTCGATTGTGTTTTTTCTCTTTTGGAATGATCAACTTTGTCCGATCACTAGATTGTAAGAACTTCTTTAATAGTCATCGTTTTTTCTTACCACTTTTCTACTGCACTTATTGATTTACTATATGATGTCCAATGCTTGTCAGTATATGTACTATTTCGCTGGTTACCAGCTTCTGTCAGATGACCAGCTTCATCTGATTCTTCGATTCCACTGCCGATCATCAGTACACTTTCACTGTCCGACTCCACAGCTGGTCGATAATACTTGTACTATTCGATTCTGCTGTTGTTCGGTATCACTTCCATACTTTGACTCTACTGCCGTTCGGTATCACTTTCATTTGTCAACTCTACTGGCGTTGCGTATCACTTCCATACTTCGACTCTACTGCCAGTTGGTATCGCTTCCACTATTCGACTCTACTACCCTTCAGTATCACTCTCACTGTTCGACTCCACTGCTGGTCGATAATACTTCCACTATTCGACTTTACTGTCGTTCGGTATAACTTCCATTCTTCGACTCTACTGCCGTTCGGTATCACTTTCATTCTTTGACTCTACTGCCATTCGGTATCACTTTCATTCTTCCACTTTACTGGCGTTGCGTATTATTTCCATACTTCGACTTTACTGCCAGTCGGTATCGCTTCCACTATTCGACTCTACTGTTGCTCTGAATCACTTTCATTCTTCGACTCTACTGCCGTTCAGTATCACTCTCACTGTTCGACTCCACTGCTGGTGGATAATACTTCTACTATTCGACTCTATTTTCGATCGGTATCACTTCCACTCTTCGACTCTATTGTCGCTCGGTGTCATTTCCATTCTTCGACTCTACTGCTGTTCGGTATCAATTTCACTCTTTGACTACACTGCTGATCGGTAGTACTTCCACTATTCGACTCTACTGTTGCTCGGTATCACTTTCACTCTTCGACCCTATTACCGGTCGGAATTAGTTCAACTCCAATGACGCTCATTATCACTTCCATTTTGCAACTCTATTGCTGCTTCTACTCTTTAACTGCACTACAGTTCGGTATCACATCTATTCTTCGACTCCCTCGGAAATTTCACCCCTTGGCTGGTTAGTTGATTAATAACAATTCCCTAATCAGCTGTTACTGTGCCTTTACCACCGACTACTCAATTTCGACACTGATTTTCATTTTCACTGTAACTCTCTCTCTACAGCAGCTTACTAATTTTTGAAACAGGAGATACTTTATAACCAGTCAGACTTCTTTGGCTCTGCTCATTGTTAGCTTAGGTCATCCGATTTTATTATCGCATATGTGCTTGAGTTTTCCCCAAAACAATTTGTTTTTTGCAATCTCTTGTTTTTACTAGAGCCCATGTGCTTGGGTTCAACCATATGATTTCAGGGGATTCTTGACGAGACTTTGAGAATGTTTACTAAATGTGAAGAAATCAAAACGAACCTTCATTTTCGACTTTCAAATTGTATTCTCCAATAAGGCATATAGGGTAAAATAAAAATCTTTACAAGTGTCATCTCGTATATGAATGTCGGTATATTTTCTAAATAAGCCGACATCCAGCTGCGAGTCAATACTGGTCTCAATTTACAAAATTATTGCATTGGGTGTGAAAATAATATATAGCAGACTCTTCGGATGAGCCATTACTATCAGAGAAATGCATCAGATCGTACTCCTTTAGAAAAAAACATTGGAGAGAGCATTAGAGCCAATGATGGCAAACACTTCACACTCAAGAATGGACGAGTTCCGGAGGCACTCGTCTCATCATTCATCTCATCATTCATCTCATCATTCATCTCATTCATCTCATTCGAATACAGAAATGTTTTATACGGGAACAAAATCAAATATTTCCGTATTCTTGCTGCTACAACAACAACAGCAACAACTTCCCTTTACTACTACTACTTTGCTACTTTCTTCCTGCATTTTGTTGCACGAATATTAAACAGATATGATTTTTACGCCATATGATGCGTAATACAATACAATGAATCAAGTGAGAGAAATGTTCAGCGAACAAATTACTACTACGCAGTTGACCTAACAATTGGTCACCGAAATTGTGTAATTTAACATGTTTGAGATATTTTCAAATGAAGTTGATCTCTGGAGTTCATATTGAATATGTCTTAGTATATGGGAATATACTAAAGACATTCAGTAATCAGAATTCAGTGGTTAGAAATTGGTAAAAAAAAAAAAAAAACTGATGCATTGGTTGAGCTGAAGACGAATACACTAACCACTGAACTATGGTCACCAAGAATTCCAACTAGAATTAATTTTAGCTATGTTTGAAATGAAGAAGCATTAAAACCCGGAATATTGTTGGTGAAATGAATCCAAAACCCGCTATATTCACAAGATGCACTTGCTTCAACACGAAATTATTAATTGTCTGCAAATTATAAAATATATATTAATATTGTTTGACCTTTTTCCTTTCAGACAACGTTATCTTAATTTTTTTTACCAATAAATTGAAATTTGCATTTTATATACAAAACAAAAAAAGAAAAAAAAAAAATATAAGCATACATTCATATTATACAATCATAATATTGAAAAAATATTATAACAACAGAAGCCATTTCCTTTCGATTATATAATTATTTATATACATTTAACCATACACATATATCTACACAACAACAACAACAACAACAACAACAATAATGCAACAACATGCATAATTTTTTTTGAACACAAATTAATTTGTAATCGTATGCTACTCATCAAATCTAGTGATTTGGTTTTTTGGCTTTCCTTTACAACTTATTTACGACAACATATGTTTATATACATATGTATATACTCATTTATTAGCTACATATTAATATATTGTGTTAATCATCGAGTTTTTATAATAATAATAATAATAATAATTTTATATTAACATTATCATCGTCTTTAACACAAATTAATTAATATAATTTTTTTTTCTTTGTTCAATATTACCGTAAGACGTGTCAAGTGTATTTATTAAACTCAATATATATTAAAATAAAACACCTATATAGGTGGTTCGATCAATTACCATTGAAGTGGGGCATATTTTAAAGCAACATAATATCACTTATAGATATTCTTTGGTTTGTCTGAAAGGCAATCAGTGCAAATATTTTGAGATTAAGCACAACATCCATCCATATATCAATAGATAACCGCATAATGAGCAAGGAATCGCCCCTAAAGTGGTGAAAGTGATAGCCGATCCCCTATAATTCTTCTGTCACAACATTTTCCCTAAATATACTAAGCCTCTATTTGCACCCCTAGGATTATTGCCATATGAAATTCACATTTTATAAGAGCTACTCAATAATTCGGTGTAATTTTTCATATATTTGACTATCAGTCGATGTTACTTTTCATATTTGCAATACTTTATAAGCATATCACTTTTATGCATTTTGCAAAAATTAGATAAGCCTGACATTTACCAAATATAATTATCTCATATTCGCGTATATATGAAAATAACTATAAAGATGAAATTAATTTTTAACCAAATCGAAAACAAAATCGAGAAACGTGAATTATCAATTCGGTTTGTATGTTTTATGACTTTTATTTATTTTTGGTTTAGTGACGATTTGTTAAATAAAATTTATTACAAATGGTTAATACGAGATGTATTTTAACGAATTTTGCTGAGTATATAAACTATTACCAAATATATATTAAACAAAATATAATCCGAACTAAATGAATTTACGCTAAAAGTCATTTAAAAACGGATATTATATATTTGTCCTCTTTATTTTAATTATAGTTTTTCATTTATCTTTAAGAGCATGTTAGAGAACTGAAGCGAAAAAAATTTTAGTATTGTATTTCTGTTTTTGTGTGTGCATAGTTTGGTCCTTCCTGCCCATAAGAGTGCATTTTTAGTCATCTCTAAATTTAACAACAGTCTTATCAGGAACGGCCAAGGCACTTTACTCGTATTATCGCTGAAGAAAGAAATAAATCACTCGAGTTTTATCAATTGACACTTATTTGGACTCGATAATCCCAACGTTCAGCTTCAAGAAACATGTTAAAATTGAGTTTAACAATAAAAAAGAATGGGAAGGTATATCAGAAACATAAACCGACGGCTCCCTCACCAACGATGGAGCCGGGGCGGGCGTATTCGGCCCAGAGAAGAGATACTCTGAACCAATAGTTATAAACAACTCTATCTTTCAAACGGAATTGTAAGTGATAGATAGATGTGCGTACTTTAATTTCGAACGGAGTTACCGGAAACGCAGAATAGCAATACCACTGTCAGTCAGGCATCTATCAAAGCACTCAAATCTCACCAAGTTACATCAGAACTGATGACGAAGTGCATTGAAAAGTTGAACATCCTGGACCAACTCAATCAGGTGTGGATTCTATTGGTTCCGGGGCATGTAGGGGTCAATGGAAATGAAATGACATATAAACTTGCCAGGAAAGGAGCATCAACTCCATTTGTAGAGCCCGAACCATTCTGTGCATTAGGATCGGATAACATCTCCCGTATTATCTGGAAAGAAGTGAATAGACAACAACCTAGATACTGGGAAAACATACCGGGGTTATCACACTCCAAACTAGCGCTAGGGACATACAACCTAAAATGCTACGAGAACTGCATTAATCTAACGAAAAACAACTTGAGAATCATTACGGGATTTCTAACAGGGAATTTTCTCAGAGGCACGTTGCAGGTTCTGCAGGGAAGAGGACGAGACCGCACAACATGTAATAGGAAGTTGTTCGGCCCTGATGCACAAGAGCAACAGACACCTGGGTGATTTCATCATACCCGAGGATGAACTTAGAATATGTGAAGTAGGAGCAATACTACAATTCATCGAGGAAATTGGGCTAAGAGACAAATTCTAGGTCCACGAAGGGGGCACAATAGATCTTATAGGTCGCAGTGCATCATCCTCCAAACGATAATAATAATAATAATAATATCAATTGACAGTCAAATGTTCGCTCATATTTGATACAAAAATAATTTTAAAAATCACAAAATACGCGTCCACTGTAGTGGCAATTCAATGTCTAGTATAGTAAACCTAGTACAATTAAAAAATCAATTTGTTCTAAGCATTCTATTGGATTGGCAACTAAGTAAGTGCCGATTTCACACATTGATGTTTTCGACTATACACACAATGTTAATAACTTTTGTCAATGTTATGATTATTTCTTTTTAACATTGATTAGCTGTCACATTTTCCCTTGCTTGGGAAGTAAATTGCATATATTTTTGTTTGAAAGTGTTAGCTCGGAGGCAATTTGTATATGAAAACATCAGCAATTACTTCGGCAATTTCTTAGTTGCCAACTCAATATATATGTACATACAAATATAAATCCAAATAGACAATTTTATATTATGTCCCTTTTGACGATTCACTACACATATGCTATCGTCACAATGCCACCGATGCGATCTCAACACCATACAATAATTCGTAGTACACAAAATGAAAGAGCAAAAATAGAAAAAAAAAAAATAAAATAAAATAAAATAAAATACATGAATTGTTTGAACATTTGCGTATTGAATTAATTTGCCAAAAAGTTTTAATTAAAATAAAACAACAATAACAAGTGAAATAAATAAAATTGCATAAAAGAAACAAAAGAAAAAAAAAATAAAAAAAAAATATATAAATCTAAATAAAATTAACGTCAAGAAAAAGTGCGACAATTTTATTTATTATCATGATTTATTTTTAATTGAATTTATTGTTGTTTTACAAAAACCAGAATTACAATAATAATAAATAAATAAATAATTAAAACAAATTAAAATTAGATAATAATAACATCAGTAAATAACAATAACAACAAAATGCATAAAAATACCATATATGCGCACATTTTGGCAACAAACTGACGTTATTGCTGACATTTCTAGGTGTTGTTGATCTTAATTGACGATCTTTATACTTGCTGATATATATAATTTATATTGATATAGTACCTATATAAATTATGTAGTACATATATGTATAAGTACATACAATGCCTAAATATAAGTAAATACAATATTTCATTCAAACAAATTTTCAAAGGCAAAATAAAATAGAAGAATATTGGGATTTGATTGAAATATTATTTATTCTTGAGTATAATCGCTTTTAAGATTCACTAATTTTTTGCAGCCATTTGCCAATTTATTTGATCCATTCCTAAAGAAAACATCCTGAAAGCCTCTTAAACAATTTAATCCCGCTCTTAAATTCTAGAGTCCTTGTATGAATTGTTGAAAAGGATGAAGTCTAACTCCATTCAATGACTATTAAACGATCATGTTGAAGAAATTTGATTAAAAAATCTTCTGAATTGTTAAAAGTAGTTCTCTAAACTGGAAAATTATGTTTAAATTGCCAAAATTCTAATCTATAACAGGCCTTTGCTTTATTCAGTGCCTACATAGGCTTTCATTACGAGGGCGGTCCCAGAGCTACCCGACCTGACATATAGATGGCGGCAGTAGTTTGAAAAAAATTACTTTGGTGAAAAGTGGCAACCTTATAAAACATATATTTTAAGCTTCAAGGCGCCACGTTGTTTAGTATTTTTTTTTTTTTGAGCCATTGAAAGTTAACGTCCTCAGTGAATTTGTAAACATGGAAAAAATTGGTCACCGTTATGTAATTTAATACTTTCACTTGAAAGGTCTCAGTCCAACGAATATTAAAGTCGAACTAGATTCTATTCTGGGTGAGTCTGCTCCTTTGTTTGCAACCATAAAATATTGGGTGGCACAGTTGAAACGAGGTGGTACGAGCTGCCAAGACGAACACCGTAGTGGTCGACCAATTAAGGTGGCCACGCCAGAAACAGTTAAGAAAATCCACAAAATGGTATTGGATAATCGCCAGCTGAAGGTGCGTGAGCTAGGTGAAACCAAAGGCATTTCAAAAAGTGCTACACATCGTATATTGACCGAAAATTTGGAGATGAAAAAGATGGGTGCCACGTTTGCTCACAATAGAACAGACAGTTCATACTATAAACAAGGTATCGAAGCTGTAGAATATCGCTGGAAAAAGTATATAGACCTAAAAGGAGATTATTTTGAGAAAAATTTCCCCAAATTTATTGCGTTTTCTTTGTTAGGTCGCGTAGTTCTGGGACCGCCCTCGTAGCAAAAAATGACGTTCAAGTGATGCATGCTAATGCGAGATGAATACGCAACGATAAAATTATGCGAAGTATGCTTTCTTGTTTTTTATATTTTATGAAAACTGAAAAGAATTTCAATTAAAATTTTTTAATTAAATGTTTTAAAAATATCACATCTATTAAAATTGCATTAAGATGTAGAAATATTTGTGATTTAAAAATGAAAAAAAATAAATAAATAATAAGCAAGCATAAATTGAATTAAATTAAACACCTGCTATAATCGCACATCATTTTTTTTGAAGCATTCTGAAATGTAAATTATTGATTCTATGTACTATGGGTGCCGTAGCTCAGTGGTTAGTGTGTTGGTCTTTTGATTTGTAGGTCGTAGGTTCAATCTTCGGCTTAAGCTAAGGTACCCACCTGTCGACAAGCAATTGGCAATTGAAAAGCTTCTAAAAGAACTCTGTGACAAAGTGATGTCACAAAGGTGCTGCCGTTCGGAATCGGCTAAAATAAGAAGGTCTCTTCTAATACTCTCTAAAATTTAACACGCAAAACAGTAATGGAAGAGAAGGGCGGCCAAAGAGCTCTTCGGGGCTTTAAGTGCCACATACTTATTCTTTTTTTTTTTTTGATGTACTTAAATATTAAATATTTTCTAATAGCGATATCGATTCCATCGATAGACTCATTTTATTTGATGCTCAAAAATGAGTAAATATTTACTCATCATCGTATGTGAAGGAAGAGCACCAGCATAAGAAAATATAATCTTGAGCATTTATTTACATATTTGCAGCCCATGGGGTAGACCTAAAAGATTTAATGTAGATACATACTCTATGTGTACCTTGATAGGTTTAAATCTGTGCGCATGCGCAAATGAATAATTGAAATTTTATAATGTAAACTTTCACTTTTAGTTGAAATTCCCAAAAAAAAAAAAATTGAAAAAAAAATTGAAAAAAAACAACAATCATTATTATTCATTTTTCTTAAGTCAAATTTCGGAAAAAAAAAAAAAAAATCATTGCATTCAGCTTAAGTAAAATATTTATGAAATCTTATAGGGTGATTATGAACTAATATGATAAGTACCTACATATGTAACTATTTATAAACGATTATGTGCATTATAAAATCTTAGTAGTTATATTCCAAATAATGCATTCGCAGAGCCGATGCAAATGTTATTATTTTTATCCCATCCAGAAATAAATATTTGATAAATTTCACTTTTCAATTAAAGACAACATCCACCCACCTTTTAAGTAAGTAAGTATGGCACTTTCCACAATTAATGCATTGATTTGGATTACACTGCGACGCACATTCCATCCACATATATTGAAAAGTCTTAAACTTCTGATTGTATTCCATATCAACACCCACTGTCGAAGTTCACTTTTAATCTGATTGACTGCATCCAATTGCCTGCAGTGCATTGCATATTAAAGGTTTTTAAATTAACAACTGCATACATACTTACATACATACATACTATTTATATGTATATTTATTTTAAAGCTCCCTAAGACTACATATATCGTATGTAGGTACCTACTTAATGTATGAGTAACATCACTCACCCATATTTATGCGTCAGCTTGTAGAGAGTAGTATGTAGTAGTAGTACATAGTAGTAACCACATGATGTGAGTTATGGAGATATTTAAAAATTTTCTATTCAATTAGCCATCATCAATCAACGTTTGTTGCCTGTCTACTTTGTGGTGTTTGTGTGATGTATGCATTTTTTTTACATTTATATAATTTTTTTCGACTATTTTTTGAAGTAGTATTTGAGAAGATGCTTGTTAAAACCCATATTTTTTTCATTGTTAACCCGATGCATTTATAAATAAATAAAATAAAAAAAAAAAAAAAAAACAATAACTAAAAATCAATAATAAAGAAATTTTATTGAACAAAAATTTATAAAATGCATCAAAATAATATTTTTCAATATTTATGTACTGTATTACGACTCGATTGCAAATTGCAATCAGTAAATATTAAGTTTATTGTCATCATCACCGTGGGTTGTAGCTCTACAACCCGCGGTGGGTTTTGGGTTTCTCTACTAAAGTTCTCCATTCTTCTTTGTTTTTCGCTAGGGTTCTCCAGTTTCTTCTATTCCGTCAACTAGTCGTTTCCGTGGTCGACCTCTGTTTCTATTTGCTAGTGGCTTGCATATTGCATAATTAGTATCTGCGCTCTCGTGTTATTCATTCTTAAGACATGCCCGATCCATTTAAGACGATGTGATTTTACAAATTTGACTTTAATGTGTTCCCCTTAAAGTTGAAGTATCAGAGATATAAAGCCTCTGACCCCCTGGCTATGCCACTGAAACAACCGTTAAACTCGCCCAGAATCGCCTGTATAGTGTTGAAATGTAAATATAATCAATCTTAATTAATTTATTTATTAATTAGTATTTTTGCAAAACCCACTTACCTTCTACCATATCTGTAGGACTTAAAGGGGCTCCCCCACAAAATATATTGTAATTTTTAAAAATAAAATTTACTCTCACTACTTCCACGATGCCTATAGAAGGATAAAATAACTACATATGAACGACCTCAAATTATTTTTGCTAGTCAATATTTTCCCTGAACAGACTTACACTACCAGTCTTCAGTCCGAAGGAGGTATTCCCTACAAAAACATCAAAAAATCGGAATCGTCATTAGAGCTGGAGAATGTTTGATCCAACCCTATTAATTTTTCTTCCTCAATATTTCTCTAAATTGGAAGGGATTTCTGCATTAGGAGCTTGACAATTTGGCACTTTCACTATGAACGTACCTTTTCATCATTATTTTCAACATTATGAACAACATTATCTTCGTTATTAAGTAGACGAACGAACAAATTAAATAATTAAAACAAAATAACAAATAATTAAATTTTACTACAAAAATTCCGATTCGGAATAAGCATGCCAGTGAGACTACGAGTTGGTAAAATATTGCTGCTGTTCAAGCGTCTGTCGCAAACGAACGAAATCAGTCGATTTCACGACGTTCACCAAGATTTGGGCATCGCTCCGGCCACACTATTGCAAATTTTGCAAAAAGATCTTGGCCTGCATCCTTTTAAGAGCAAGTTAACTCAAGAACGAAAG
Source organism: Megamerina dolium (assembly GCA_963854835.1). Classification (NCBI taxonomy): domain Eukaryota; kingdom Metazoa; phylum Arthropoda; class Insecta; order Diptera; family Megamerinidae; genus Megamerina; species Megamerina dolium. The sequence continues at coordinate 3,291,315 of OY978525.1, forward strand.
CTACACGATCGTATGACGACAACATAAGTGCTCAAATTTTATTGTCAATGTTGTCAATAAAATACAAATACACCCTATATACACCCATTAGAGGGGCTCCCATGCGAAATTGATGTTTTCATAAAATTAAAAAATTTTCGGTCTTTGGTATTGTTGTAATTTGAAATTGAAGTATGTTTCATTTTACCGCTATAATAATTTACTATTTATGTTGTTCAGGATAGTTATACATTTGTTATTTTTATTACTATTATTTATTTTTGTTTATTTTTTATTTTGTTTCTTTAACACACAAAATGTGGTTCAAATATCATACTATAATATACACATGCCAAAGCACTTATGTATATGGGAAATACAGGGTATTTAGACGAGAGGTGTCATTTTAAATTTATAAAAACAAAAACAAAAAGGTATATTTTTGTGGAAAGAGCTGATAATTTGATTTTAATCCAAAGTACAAACTCTGATTTTAGTAATGGAATACAATATCTTCCAAATATCCGCGGCGACTCTTCTTGCATATGGCCATTATTTTGATGCCATTCTTTTCATCACATCTGTATCTGTATCTCGACACTCTTTGAGTGCTTTAATATTTGCTAGAGCATTTGCGTAAACTTTATTTTTAATGTAGCCCCAAAGAAAATAGTCTAATGATGTGAAGTAGCATGATCTTGGCGGGCGCTCAAAGTCTCTATTTCGAGAAATCACAGGTCGAGGAAAATTTTCACGCAATAGAGCTATTATATAATCGGTCGTCTGTCTTAAGGTGCCGTCCTCCTGAAAATTAACGTCGTCCACGTCGTCCATAGCATCAATTTCAGGGCAGAAAAAAGTCAGTTCACATCCTTCGGTAATGCAATCCATTCAATGAAAGGCTCTCCACCAGCATCATTTTCAAAAAAATGTGTCCCAATGACACCGCTACTCTAAAAACTGCATCAAACTGTCACTCATTGTGGATGGAGGGGTTGTTCGAGCATTTCTCTTGGACTATTGAAGACCCAGATGTGACAGTTTTGCTTATTCAGATATCCAGAGAGAGAGAGATGAAAATGAGCCTCATCACTCAGAATAATTTTATTTGTGACATCATAATCTTCTTTTTTACTATTTCTATATCTGAAAACCTCTAGTTTTTCTTTGTCAAACGTCAACGAATGACAGTTGCATGTTGACACCTGAAAAAATCATGGATAATTTAAAATGATGCATCTTGTTGAGATACCCTCTATTAATACCCCAAAAATATTGAGGTAAAAATTCAAGCTTTTCTAATTTTCTTACAGTAGCTTTAAGTGAAATTCATTGTCTTCCATCGAATATACATTACGAAGGTACATATATAGTATATACATACAAAAATTTTGTAAATATATATGAGGTGTTTATATAACATTTGTTTATTTATTTATTTTTTTTTTTTTTGTACTGCTTCATTTGTCGAACATGACATTTAGGAGACAAGATCATTAGATTGAAGATAAATATTGATTTTGAAAAAGATTGCATACAACAGATGGAATACTTAGTGATGGCAATTGTGGTGAAGAAGTGAGTAGAAGAAGAGACATATTTGAGGAGAAGTCATACATTTGGTTATATTTAAATTTATTTTTGAAATTCACAGTATCTATTTTTATGTATTTTAACTATGTATTTTATAAATAGTTTTTATATAATAATAAAAAATATATTTATACATAATTAAGGTGAATTGTAATTAGTTACTTTTGCAACCAGTTGGAGTTGAGCCACTTCATACATTTGCATCCAAAGCGAAAAAATAGCTCATTTGTAATAGGTGCACAAATAAATTCTGTCATGTTTTGCATGAATTTAATATTTTTTAAAAAAATACTTGTTACAAAACTTAGTAATCGAAATATTTGCTATTATTATCTATGGTATTTTGCCATTCATCGAATAGATGATGCATCCCCTTACTACAGAAACTTGGTGGTTCTGATGCAAAATAGTCATCGAACCATTTTCGCACTTCTTCAACTTTGAAGCATCGCTGGTCAGCTAATTAAAACTGGATGGATCTGAATAAGTGGCAGTCGGAAGGAGTCAAGTCTAGGGAATATGCCGCATGCTGGAGAATTAACTAGACGAAGGAGGAGCTAAGTTCCTGAGTTGATTTTGCTGTACGCAGCGGTACGTGAATCATCTCCAAGGCAAATCTTTGTACTGTTCTAAGATTCATCGTAATTTTCACCCAAAGTCAAATTAATCAATTAATCAGTCGAAGCTGTGACAACAGTAATTTTTTTTTTTTCATTTGCAAACAATCAAATACCATGGCATAAATGTTGCATATCGACATCCATCTCTTCTAAAATTAATACACACTGAATGACAGCTTGTAAATAACTCAAAATTATGTCATAAAAACAGTAATAACTAAGCAACAAATACGCAAAAATGGCGAGCAAAATTAATGTGTTTAAATATGTTTTTTAATACAATCAACTTCACATGACAGAATTTATTTGTATACCTATTATATAAGTATCTACCAGGGCGGTAGATGGCTATTTTAATGAGCTAGACAGTTCATATTATAAACAGGGTGTCGAAGCTATAGAATATCGCTGGGAAAAGTGTATAGAGAGCTAAAAGGAGATTATGTTGAGAAGTAAAGAAAAAATTACCCAAATTTGTAGTGTTTTCGTTGCTAGGTCGTGTAATTCTGGGACCGCCCTCGTATGTTTGGTGAATAAATTTCCAATTACATATATTGTGTTTCATCGCCGTAGGGGCGATTCCTAGTGATTCAGGCTATTTTCAAGTGATTCAGGTTTATTTTGTAGGGGAGCCCTTTAAAAAGGTGAAGATAGGAAGCAAAATTGAATGGAAGAATGGAACCTCAAATTGCTTCAGCATGCATCTTATTCGCCTTCGGATTAGATTCTATTTTGAAATTTCAAAAAAATGGCTTGCTGGTAGAAGATTTGCAAACAATGAAGAGCTTGAGTCTGCAGTAGATGGCTATTTTAATGAGCTAGATAGTTCATACTACAAACAGAGTATCGAAGCTATAAAATATCGCTGGGAAAATTGTATAGAGAGCTAAAAGGAGATTATGTTGAGAAATAAAGAAAAAATTTTACCATATTTGTAGTGTTTTCTTTGTTAGGTCGGGTAGTTCTGGGACCGCCCCCGTACAGCACATTACACAATCAATCCATTGAGGCAAAGGTTCAACGAAGAAAATATATACAAGAATTAGATCTGTCAATTATCCAGCTAGTCTGAAAATTTATTTTGTGAAATCTTTTGTTTTTTTTTTTAATGCCTCTGAATTAGTTTCTTTAAGGATATTTTGGATACAGATACCGGAAAAAGTGGTCGCATATAATAAGGAGAGTTCTCAATTGTGCAACTACATTGTTAATTTATTTTATAAGATCGTTGCTTTTTTATTTAGAGTCTCTGCGGGAAAATATAGTCAAATTCGATGACAATGTGGGCCCTCATAAGTACGAATTCATATTCAAGTACCAAGTAAATGGCATAAAATTATCTACCGAATGAAAACAAAATTGAGTTCATTGGAGCCGATTTTTTTTTTTTTTGATTTACAAATGTTTTATTAAAAAAATAAAACTCCAATAATGCCCTATTTATATGATTATCCTACGCTCTTCACATTAAATTCATTAATAAGAATCAAATTTTCTTAATGGCTAATATTTGCATGCTATTTGGCTAAAGCTGAAAGTGAATTGAGTCAAAAAAAAAAAATATAATATGTTAATATATGTATGTCATACGAGTACCTACTAAGTACATTATTAATATGTCATTTTGTTTTTTATTGATTTTACATTGAATTGAACAAAAAGCGGTTAGTTAATTTTTAAATAGATATTAAAATGAATTTTTGCTAAATCTGAGTAATAAAACAACAACTAGCACCGATTTGGAAATTTAGTAGGCCACATTAATAATAATAAAAATAATAATACCGTTACCGTTATATATGTATGTATGTATTACGACCAATAACTCTCAACTTGGCTAATGGAAAAATATAAAATGAAATAAAATACATAGAAGCAACCAAAACAGCAACAGCAGCAACAGCAGCAGCAGCAGCAACGGAGCGCAGCATATTTTTGTTACATAATCCTCTAACCCAAATAGTTAGTGGAAGAAAAGCAACAACAACAACAACAACAACAGCAACGAATCAAATCGCAATAAGAGTGTGCATATATGCAAGTATTTATATGTATGTATAACGGTGATGATGATCATGATGATGATGATAATGATGACAAGCAACGATGAATACAGTTAGAGTAGCGATCCCAACAACAACAACAACAATAACGACGAAAGAAAATAGTTTACAAAGAAACCAAAAAAAAAAAAAAAAACTGCCTTTTATGGCAAACTGAAAATAAAAGTGAAGTGGAATCGACTAACTGTGTAACTGAGTGAATGAGTAAACAAGCATTATTGTCTATGCCAAATGATCACACAGCAGCAGCAGCAGCAGCAGTGCAGCAAATGTTGTTGTTAAGACAAGATCGTTAAGATGAGATGGATTCAAGTGCTTTCAAAATGATTGGTTAGGGGCAGAAGAGTCTCAAATTTTATAATAGTATTAGTATGTAGTACATAAACTACGATGGACTTGACAAAGAGTGGTGGCTTTTGTTTTCTTCTTATTGATTATGCAGTACTTGTTGCATTTATGTACCAATTGGCATGTGATCATAACGATCTTCATCGATCACATTAACTGGAGAAATATGCAAGAAATTCCATTAAATTTTTTTTTTTTTTAGTATATGATCGTATACCATTTGGCTGCTTATGTGATGCACAATTTCAATGCAAATGATCTGCAGCAAAAAAAGAAATTAATTACAAACAAGAGCCTGAAAACAACAGCCAGCAGAACAATCACAAGAGAACAAAACTACCAAAAAACAACAACAACAACCACGACTAGTATAAAACATGACATTTGTTTGGCGACAGTTGCTGATCATTGTCACAGATCTTGCTGATCACTCGTACTACTAACTCATTTGCGTAGCATTCTTATTGCTGTAATTGCTGTGGACAAGTAATTTTTTATTTTTTTTTTTCGCTCCTTTCATTTACTTATTTCTTTTATTTGTTTTATGTCACTAAAGCAGCAGAAAACAATTTCTTTAATTTGAAATTTCTATAGCATTGCTTTTATTCTGTTACAATTACATGTTTTATATACATTAGATATGTCAAAATATTGACTAAGATCTTGTGAATATGATTTTTTGTGCGTTGAAAGTATTTTTTTTTTTTTAATTCTGATTCTGGAAAAAAAAAACACTTTAATTTTGCTGAATCAGCTAATTAATTGATCTGATTGTCTTGAGAAAATGTTTTTTTCAATTTGTGTTTTTAAAAATTAGTTGTTCATTAAAAAGAAAAAACATATTGGTTTTTGAAATTATCACCAAAAAATATAGGTTTTTGAAAATGTGTTTTTATAGGGTGTGTGAATTAAAAGCCGACCTTTTTTAGTGCTCAAAAGTGAAGCCCATTAAGGGCGTTCTGTATGGAATGGAACAAGTGGTAATCCGAAGGCGCCAAGTCTGGGCTATAAGGTGGATGGGGTAAAACTTCCCATCAGAATCGTAATGGTTCGACCAGATCTTGGTCGAGTAATGTCTCCAAATCTTCGTCCAAATCTCTTTGCCTCTGATATAAAAATCATCGTTTTTGAAGCGCACAAACCACTCATTATCCTGCGTATTGGATAGAGACTTGTCGCCATACAATTCCACAAGCCAACGATGACTTCCCGCAAATGCTATTTTTTCGACAATACTCAAAATTTTCCATAATGAGAAAAATATGATGCGTGCAACCAAATTGAAAACTTTTGACTGATTTTGACAGCAAGTGGATAGACATTTGAAATGACATTTCGGACAATGATGTATGATATCACGCTTACGTGTGGCGCCATGTAACGTAAAAGGCCGGTTACTAATTCACGCCCCGTCCCCATATTTTAAATAATTGAATAGAATTTAACAATTTTTATAATTTTATTTTCAGAAGCTAACTAGCAAGTTTAGATGTAAAAAAAATTACATATTTTTTAAATATCTTTGTTTCACAATGATTTTTTTTTTTAATGATTTTCCTAAACAAAAAATTGTGAAATTGATCAGAGTACTGTAAAAAATTGCAGCAATATATTTGATTATTCATAATATTTAGATTAAATATAAATATAACAAAATAATACATCTTGCAGTCCAAAAATGTTGTCAAAAATATAATTTTGCGCAAATTTCGAATGAATGAATGTCGAAAATTTCCAAGTCCAAAGTCCAATATTATTTTCATTTCAAAATTGCTGAAACTTTTTCGACATAATTGCAAAAAAATTTCGATATTTTAGCAAAAATTTTCGACTTTGTTGCAAAAAAAAATGTCGATATTAATTCATGTCTCTAATTGTATGCATTAAGGGCTATAAAAATGTCATCAGAATTACAATAATTGTTTTTGATTTTGATTAGAAGAAGAAACTAGTTCGTAAGATTAAATATAAGATTTATTTATTTATTTGAAAAAAGTCATTGAGGTCGTCGTATGGATTTTTCTATATTTTTTAAAATAATTTTAATACGGAAAAACTGTCAGCCCATACAAATCCGAAAATTCCACAAATTCTTTTGAACATATTTAATATACAAAAGTACAAGTATTTGATAATATTTTGTTGTTGATTTAATTATTTATTGTTATCTGCAAGAGGTATTTTTGCAAATAGAAAAAAAAAAAAAACAAATTCGACGATGAAGGGGGAAGAACAATAGCAATAGTGACGCAGTCGCTTTGTTTATGACGGTTGATGGTCACCATCATTGTGGTGCTAATGTTGCCAGAGAACAGCAACACATTGAATTGTAGTCACATTATTTACATGTACATACATATCTGTACATATACCCTTTGAACACTTGGGCCAAAATATATAACATGTAATGGTACATAAAGGGGTATTTTTAAAGAGACATAGTTTTGATCTGAAAAACATTCCAAATAAAATGAAGTTTGATTTTTTCTTCGGTAGAAAATGTTGGGTAATTTAGAAACTTTTTGTCATTTTTTGAGTAACTTCATAATTCCATCGGTGTAGAACTGCTGTGGTTTAGGTTTATAAGCGAAAAACTTGTCCAAGTGATTTTCAGCGGCTCATCGGTCGGCCAGTTTTTTTGTTTTTACCATTAAGTGAGTTTTACAAAGACCAAAACAGTGTTGCCGTAGCAGGGAATTTTGTTGTTGTTGTAGCAGCAAGGATATGAAAATCCTTCGTTTTGTCCCCGTACTCTGGTGAGTTGAATGTACCATGGTCGACCACATTGTCGAGTTCTTCCAGGGCGTCTACTTTTGGGAGGCTAATCACATAGTCTAGGGACTTAATGAAGTACCAACGAAAGTAGTCCGTAAACCAATTGATTGGATTGGTGCTGGATTGGTGCTGGATTGGTGCTTGAAGAACTTTCAGTTTACTCTGAGTGCAACAGTTTTGTTTGCTAACCCAATTATTCAACCAAACATGAGCCATTCTGATTAACGAAAATTTTAGATAAAACCCTAAATCAACGACCATCTTCTTTTCGTTCGATTAAAGTATGTATCAACTAAACGAAGATCACTCGACTTCAGATTTTGCGTTAATTGAAACTAGTAAGGTTTTCAGACCAATGTTTTAAAACGAAAGTTTGCACAGAATACAAACCGATGAGTATTATCGATCAATGCCTATATTGATACCATGATTTACACAGTAATTTGCAGAGAAGGGAAGCTGAAAGAAACGATTTTTGGATTAGCAGCAAACATTGTCGTGCAAATGTGTTAATTCGGCACAGATTTTATGAATTTTTTCTTTCTGAACTTCTTTCCGTCATTCGAACAAAAGTCACCCTTTCTATTGTATATAACTAATCAGCATGCCACAAAGGCATTTATAAATGATCTTGCTGTTATAATATCTATGGACATACATACCATAGACTTCACACCACACAAAATCTGTGTAGCTACACAAGTACATAAATATTTTGTTGGCTTAGTAATTGACAATAAATACAAAACAGACAGTTGGACAGACGATCGGTCATGACGATAGTTATGTTGGTACTGTGTCAGAGATGACATAACAACAACAAAAAATTCTATATATAGCAATACACTGTATATTGTATGAGTATATATTTTAATAAAATTAATTAGAGATTAGTTTGTGCTACACATGAAATTCCGCAATTTCACTATACGAATTCTATTTATTTTCCTGCAAGCAATTAGGCAGCTCCATAAATTTAATTGCAATTATATATGTATGATACTACATATGGATATGGTAAGTGGCATCTGCTTCTTGCTGCTTTTTGCATTACGCAATATTGCATTTGAAATAATGAGTACTTGAACAAAAAAACAACAACAAAAAAAATTGAGAATCAATGTTGCTCACTCTTAGGAAGAAGGCATTAATAGTTCAACTATATACGAGTATATGTATGCAATATTAACATTCCGCAGTAGCAACAATTAAAAATCAATAAATTTTACTTCAACTATTTGAACGTATATACATATTCTCTTCTTCTTTTACTCCACAAACTCATAGTTACACGATCCAATGTAAACAATTAAATTAGAGCATTTAAAATTATGCAGGCGGCAAAAGAAAGACCAATTTCTAATGCCTGCTACAAGAAAATAAACACTAAAAAATTGTTTCCCCTAGTCCCAATTGCGATCGCAAGCAATTACCCATAGACCCATTGGCCTACTTATTGTTTTTGTTTTTGTTTTTTCTCTGTGTGTTCAAGAATACTCTTCTGATTGTCTGAATGATCTCAATTTGAGCATAGTGTCGATGTCGATGGAAAAGAATAGAGAATGCGAGTATGTGTGTCATAAAGAAAATCGAATCATCACCCAAAAACAAAAAAATTACAGCATGCGCCCTTTAAAACATATATTTTCTTATTGTCGTTGCCGTCATCGTCGTCATCGTCGTCATCGTCGTGATCGTCATCTTCATATGAATAACGAAAAAGGGGCACTATACGAGTATACTCGTACATATTCTGATCACAGAGTCTATTTTAAGCTTCAAATTTTGACTAAATTCTGTTTGACAGGCAACAATATTCTTTTAATGTTACAATTTTTTTTATTTTGTTTATGTGCCGCTGCACATTTTTCTAATCTAACGAAAATACAATATTAACTCATAAAACAAAACTCTATTTTTTGTGCCAACATGCGAGAGAGTGAGTGCGAACGTAAAGGGCGAAGTACACGAGACACACTCGTCTACTCGCTCATATTTGATTATAGAGAACCATAGAACACACTGTCAATCAAGCATTCTATTCACTCTAACACATTACATAGGCTATTCTCAATTTTACAGCCCTTTTGCAGCACCCAAAATTATCGATTGGTATGCGCTGAAAAGGGACAACTAATGTACGATTGATGATCGCACTTGTACTACAACAACATATGATTATAAGTTGACCTAATTTATAAAAAAATTTATATTTGATGAAAAAAAACAACAAAATACTATACAACCAACAATTGTATTTAGAAGAAAGACCCCTTAGTGTTAAAGGAAAATGCCTAAAATGAAAATTTTTGAATGTTTCAGTCGATCTACAGCGACACAGTTATACTCTATAGCACATAATAGATGATAGCCCATAAGGAGATGATCATAATTACGATCTGAGTCGATTTAGTCATGTCTCTCAATCTATTTATCCGCATGATAAATGCCGTAATTTTAAAGCGATCGTGCTGAAAAATGATACATCAATTTGTTTCCACCAGAAATCGCTTGATCTCGTAAATGGGTAAAATCGGATGAAAACTACACCTATCTCCCATACAAAAGTATGTTCTTGAGTGTGGGATTTTAAGCTTTATGCATGCAAATATAAATGTTATCGGTCCGAAACTTGGTGTATAAAGTAAATCTAAATACAAAAATGACATATTATAAAATTAACAGAATCAGATGGAAATCACACCTACCACTCATACAAAACTATATCGTTAATTGTATATTTTCACACTTTGCACACGTAAATATAAAGTTATCACACTGAAACTTTGCACATATAATTATTTTTACCAATTTATTGATTGATTTGAAAATTGGCTAAATCAGTTAAAAATCACGCCTACCTTCCATATAAATTTATACTTTTGTACGAATTTTTACAAATTTTTCACACAAAAATTTTATAGCGATCAAACTAAAAACTGGTTGAAAATTGGTTGAAAATGACACCTACTTTCCATATAAAAGTATGATGTCGAATGAGGTTTTGCACATTTTGAAGACTAAAATATAAAGTTATCACTTTGAAATTCAGTACATATGACTAAATTTATAAAAGAACAAATATTTTGAAAAATTGGCTAAATCAGATAAAAACCACACCTACCTTCCATACAAACTTATGCTTCCGTATGTATGTTTTCAAACATACGGAAATTTTTAAGCTATCAAATTCAAACATCGTATGTAAGTTTGATCTGATTATAGAATAGACATATTAAAAAATTGGAGGAATTAGTTGGAAATCACAACCTACTTCCCATACAAGAGTGTGATATTGAATGAGGTTTTTAGCATTTTTTACATGAAAATATAAAGTTATCAAACCCATACTTGGTATATGTAACTTTATTCGTAGAATATTGTACATATTCGAAAATGAGCTAAATCAGATAGAAACTGCTCCTACCTCTCATACAAATATATGCAAAATTTTGACACTTTACGCACGAAAATATAAAATTGTCAAGCTAAAAATCAATACATATGCTTACATTTGTAAAAAATTACATAAAATCGAAAATAGGTGAAATCGCATGAAATCCACATCTATCTGTCATACAAAAGCAACTTGAAAATGAACAACGCGGTTTTGTTCCCGTAAAGTACCCTAGGGAGCAAATCCTTAACGTATGACAAATAATAATAGAAAAAGCGAGGGAATTTTATACACATGATAAAGAACCTTTATGAAAACAATGAAGCGAAAGTAAAAGTGAACCAAATAACATGAAATGAGTTCAAAGCAATGTTGTTTAATATATATGCAATGTATGTTATGAGACTTATTCTTGAAAATTGGGAAGGCGGCATATCTGTTGGAGAGAGCAAAATACATAACCTGCGCTATGTGGAAGACACAATTCTTTTAGTAGCAAGCGAAGAAGAGATTGACGCTCTGATGGGGAAACTCTCATCCATAAGCCGCTGTTTTGTCTTAGAGATCAACACGTCCAATACCAAAGTCATGATAGTCGATAAACAGGAAAATAAGCAACCCAATGTGACAACGACTGTAGGCTACGAGGTAGTATATAATCTCAAATACTTCGGATCCCTCATAACAAACACTAGAGGTAGTTCCGATGAAATTAAACGCCGATTAGCAATGACAAGGGCCGCAACTTCAAAACTTACAAAAATATGGATGGATATGGTAATTACAAAAACCACGAAGCTTCGACTTGTAAATACCTTGGTATTTCCAACAGCAGCTGAAACATGGACCATCAAAAAAGTAGACAGGCAGAAAATTGAACCCTTTGAACTATGGTATCCAAGCTTCGGTATTTCCGAAATTAAGTTTTTGAATTTCTTTTTTTTTTTCAATATCATTTTTTTTTAATGGAGTCCTACACATAAGATTTGGCCGTATTTCAGTGTTTCTCATAAATATTACTCACTAGACTGCTAACTCCTTTTTTATGTAATGCGATCTCCGAATTTCAATGAATTCCAGGCATTGCTCTGATTACTCTAAGTTGACGTAGTAGTAATCCAATTATAGTAGTTACATTCCCCATACTTTGAGACCATATGTCTCAATAATTGTTAAATTCTTCATGTGAACCTATTAGGCGTCAGAAACATAGACGTAAGTCGGATGGGTTAAATCGGCTCAAGAGACGATTGTGATTCCTTTGGTCCCTAATTGCAAATATCATACCAAAACGAATGTATCCCTCTCATTCGATATAGGGTATAATTAATTGTATAACATCTTGGGGTAAAGCTTGTTTTCGGTACACTTTTTCATAATATTATAATTTATTATTATTATTATTTGTTGTTGTTGTTATTAATTTTATTATATTCATTTATTATTATTTTTTTTTAAGGGCGGCAAAGTGTAGACTGCAGGTTATGCGCATATCACCCATCTATGCTCTATTGTTTCCAACAACAATCCATATAAACAACAATTAACGACTTGCATCGATTCACACACTCACTCACTCACTCACTCATTCACTCACTCATTTTCTTACTCATTCATGTACATATATAATACATAACATTTATGCTCGTAGAATATTTTGAATCATGGAGTATTTGTTTTTGTTTTTTCTTTTTTTCTTCTAAACTTTATAGAAGAGCATTACAACTTGTTGTAATGCTTGCTGCTATTGTAGTATTATTTGTTGTTGTTGTTGTATCACTATGTTCTAGTTTAAGAATTTTGTAGTTATTTTGGAAGAAGAAAACTAGGTCATGCATCTTGATATTTTTTTTTTTTTTAGATTATACATATATACTAATACATATATACAAGCATAACTCTAAGAGGGCATACATACATATGTATTGAGTATAGCAGAATATATAGAATTATTTTTTATGAAAATGAAAGCATATACTTATAAATAAAGAGACATATATGTGCATGTGTATTATCATTTGACTTACCACTAATGGGTGCCTTTATTTTCTTGTAGTATAGTAGAAAATTATTATCAACTTATGTGTAGATTTATATGTACTTGTTCTTACATACGTATTGAAATTTATATTAATTTTATAGGCAATTAATTAATTTATGCTGCTGGTAGGTACTGCATTTTTAGAATTTTTTAGTACATGTTTGTATGAATTAAAGGTCTTAACCCTTTCAGATTTAGTTTGAATTGCAAATTTTATTGTATTTGATGCATAAAAATGATTATAAAAATATGCCAGTGTAATTTCAATTGTGCTGCTGTCACAGTGGACCAAATTGTTAAAACGGCCTACTTTGTCCTATGAGATTATTAATAATTTGCTCCTTCTTTCAGTCCATTTGAACGCATAGTGTACTATTGCAAGGTTAGTGCAACGAGCTACAGTTTAGAAATAATTATAATCTATTTGAAATTGAATACTTTTCAAAGACTTAGTTTCGAATATTTTTTTAATAGGATGATAATTACGTCTGCCCCTCATATATGTAACAGGAAGATTTTGTAAGTATTTTCGAATATCACGCATAAAAATAAGTCTATTTTGCTGAAACTTGGTATAAACATTTATTTTTACTAAAAAATAACGAATTTTGAAAATGATCGTAATTGAATAAAAATCTCTCCTACCTCCCATACAAAACTACGTTTTCGAATATTTGTTTTTGGCTTTTCTGTACTTAAATGCGAACGTTTTGATTTCAAATTAGGTATCTACATGGTTTTTTTTATTAATAAATAGACACATTCAAAAAATGAACGTAATTGGAACAAATTTACAACTACCGTCCATACAAAAGTTGGTTATTGCATGTATATTTTTCGACTTTTTGCACGTAGATCTTACATTATTCATCTGAAACTAATTACATATCATTAATTTTATATAATATAATAAATAAGTTTAAGAATAAAAATAGTTGGATGAAAATATCACCTACCTTCCATACAAAAGTATGTTTTCGAACATATGATTTCCGATATTATGCACTTAAAGGTAAAGCTATTAAGTTCAAATTTAGTGTATAATCTTTTTTTTTTTACTAATAAACAAACATATTCAAGAACAAATGTAATTGAATTAAAATTACTTATACCTTTCATACAAAAGTTTGTCTTTGAATATATATTTTCAGTTTTTAACTATGTATTTAACTATGAAATTTTTAATTTAATTTAATTTAAATTAATAAATATTTTTAGAAATAATCGTAATGAAATGAAAACCTCACCTACCTTCCATACAAAAGTATGTTTTCGAACATATGTTTTCTGATTTTGTGAGCTTAAATATAAAGCTATAGAATTCAATTTTGGTATGGGAGATTATTTTTATTAGTAAATAGCTAGGGTGAAAAATGAAGGTAATTGCATTAAAATTACATCTACCTTCCATATAAAAGTGTGTTTTCGAAACTATATTTTACAACCTTTTGCACGTAAATATTAATTTGTTCATCTCAAATTCAATCAATGTTAGTTATTTTTACTAGCTAACAAAAATCGAGAATAGATGTTATTGCATAAAAACCACGCCTATCTGCCATACAAAAATAAGATTTCGAAACTATATTTTACAACTTTTTGGGCGAAAATATAGATTTAATCATCTCAAATTCAATCAATATTATTTCTTTTTACTAACAAACAAAAATTTTTGAGAAAAAACGTTATTGGATAAAACCACGCCTACCTGCCATACAAAAGTATGCTTTCAAATATATGTTTTCTTAATTTTCGCACTTAAAACCAATCGTAACATTGAAATATGTTAAAATTTCAGCATTTACCATTCGAAGATCATCACTAATGGGTCACTAGGTTAGATTATAATATATATTATTATTAAAATGTTGCAAGTGTAAAGGAATATCGAAAAGAAAGCTAGCTCAGATTGTTTGAATGAAACTACAAAAATTTGAAAAAGAGAAAAATTTGATACAAAATTGAAATAAGGCTTATTATATATGAAATTGAATAACATGAATACGGATTTTTCGAATTTCGAAGAGGTCAATTGAATAACTAAATCATTTCGATTTTCCTCAAATCTCACATGCATGCATGCATATAAGTATACACAAATATGCAGCATACGAGTATACTGAAGCTCAATATCATTAATGCTTTATATGTACTCGTATGTAGTATTCAAATGCTTTTTAAAGTGGATACCTACAATACAAACTGCAAATTCAATTTGATTTCAATTTGACCTAATTTTCTGCGTCATCACACTCTTTACGCGTCGTCTTGTTTTCTTATTTTATTTAAATTGTTTTTCGTTTTTATGTTTTTTTCTTTCTATTTTTTTTTTTTTTTTTTTTTGTATGTGTCTTTATAAATTACGCCCTATCAACGCATTAACCAAGTACACGCATACGATTCATCTTATGGGCTTTTCATACGCCTATGATCTTTTATTCACTTTCCCTGTCAGCTTGTCTTCACCACACCACGTCATCTCTTCTTCATGTTGTTTGCTTGCTATCATTCAATTAATGCCCTACAACTACTACATGTTCCCAAAAATATACACTTACAAACACACACACACACATTTAACTGGGTGTCATGATGTTCTAATGCCCTAATTCCCTTCAAATTTCTTGCTGTTATCGCTGTTATTGTTGTTATTGTTGTTGTTGTTGTTGTTGTTGTTGTTTTTATTCTTTTCGTATTTTACTACAGATTTTTATGGTTTTTTAATATTAAAAAGGCACAAAAAAATGTATGTTCATACTTGACTGCAGCTACATATATACACATACAAACACACACACATACATACACGCATAGTACATGTATGGGAAGTACGATTGTTTGTACAAGTATGAGGCATACTCGCACTCTCAATTGATTCGCCTTTCAATGTTAGTGCTTTTCATTATCTTTGTTTTTGTTGTTGTTGTTGTTGTTATTGTTACTATAATGCATTTGTAAAATAGAATTATTTTCTTCAAGTCGAAAACTGATCATTCGGAATTCTTATGTTATGTTGTTATGCGTTTGTTTAATTTTTCCTTTCTTTATACACACATACACACACCCAATAGTGAATCCAAATCAATTGACATTTGTGATTGACATTAGGGCGTTCCATTGTATACATTTAGTCACACATGATACGCGTCAAATCATGATCAGCCATCAGTAATGATTTGATGATGATGATCGATAGAGATTTTAAAATTCTATGATATTTGTTACCTACACAAATGCAGAGCTGTAGTGAATAATATTTGTATATATTTATTTTCTTCATTTAATTTTAATACTTTGAGCAGTATCTATATAGAAATTTTAAATGTTTGTTTTAGTTAACTTAATCTTGAGATATGTATATCACAATATCTTGCTCATAATCGTAAGGTGTAGGAAGGTGACCTATATTGCTTTGCTATCCTTCATATTATATGCGAATGAATAAATAAATCAATAAAAAAAAAAATTGACACTGAAATTTATCTAGAAGAAGAAAGAATCTTTATCACTAATAATTCCAAAGAGACACACGATCGAGTGAAGTGCACGATTGCATCGATGAAGACAAGTGATTATCAATGATGACGGCATGTCAGCAAAATAAATCGCAGAAGGCAGTGATGCTTCCCAACAAAACACATCTAACGTTTTCTTGGCCGATCCAACTCATTGTGATGGTGCATTTTCATTAAGGGAATTCACCATA
Organism: Megamerina dolium; assembly: GCA_963854835.1. Lineage (NCBI taxonomy): Eukaryota > Metazoa > Arthropoda > Insecta > Diptera > Megamerinidae > Megamerina > Megamerina dolium. The sequence continues at coordinate 3,307,837 of OY978525.1, forward strand.
TGTTGCCTTTTTTCATACTCTGGGCATTTTTGAAGCATTTCAATCAGTCGGATCAGTTAAGTTGTGGCAAATAATTAATTGTTCTGCTCGATATTCATGCGTTTTGACATCATCATCTTCTAACAATCTAGCGATCCCGAAAAAAGTATAAAATGCGGAACCCGCTAAAAAAAGTAGGTCCCTTCAAATAAAAATAAAATCAATAAATATGTGGTACTTATAATCCCTGAAGGGCTTTTTGGCCAAGCTTGTCTTCCATTACCGTTGTACGTGTTAAATTTTGGACAGTATTAGAAGGATATTTCTAATACTGTCCAAAATTTAACACGCAAAACAGTAATTGAAGAGAAGCTCTGCCAATGAGCCCTTCGGGGCTTTAAGTGCCACATATTTATTATTATTTTTTTTTTTTTTTTTATTAGAAGGATTTATTCGGTTCCGAACGGCAGAACTCTTGCGACATCACTTTTTCTCAGCTTTTTTCACAAAGTTATTTTAGAAACTTTTCCATGGCAATTTGTTAATGCCACGGAAGAATTGCCAATTGCTTCCCGGCAGGTGGGTACCGTTCGAAAGAAAAATTTTTTCGATATTACATTTTTTATGGTTCAGTCGGGGATAGAACCCATGACCTACAGATCAGAAGGCCAACGCACTAACCACTGAGCTACGGTCCCTTCTTATACCGTCCAAAATTTAACACGCACAACAATACTGGAAGAGAAACTCGTTCTTAGGTGCAGCAATTCTCTTTAGTTGGCAGCAAAACCCCAATGCTGTCCGCAGAAGACAGTTTGAAGGCACTCAACTCGACGAAAACATATGAAACTTGATATATTGTAAATTGGATATTGTTGGCAGATGTGAAAAGCATAAAAAAAACGCGGTCAATGGGGTCTAACGTGTGAAATCCGATTCAATATAAATTTTGTCGTTCAATGTCCATGTCTGACAAAATAAATTAATGGAAATTAGTCGATCTAAAATATCTCTTCTTATACAAATTTTAGAACATTAGGTTCAAAAATATATCAGGATTCTTCAAAGTACAGGCATATCTGCGGCATTGATTTAATGTTATGAATTTCAGAGTCCAATTTTATTCGCATCAATCAATCGAAAGAGAGCGAGACATTGGAGGGAGGACAAAATCCTAGTTCATCAATTGGACCACGCAAAACCAGACTGAAGTCTGTTAGAGGATGTGAGCTCTACGGCTGATACCTCTGAGTTGTATCAAGGCTGATGAGGGTTTTCATTTGTCGGAGATCTGTCGAATTTGTCCATTGTATTTGGTATTTGTCGTGGTAATGTTTTTCTATCAGTGCTTTGGCCGATTCCCAGAGTATACCGCAGAAAGTTTCTGGGCCTGTCAGTGAAGAAGACGATCCAGCTCTTGCTAGTTCGTCCTCCACTTTATTGCCCTCAATTTCGTTGTGACCCGACACCCAACATAATGTGACCTTATTTTGCATAGAAAATTTTTGTGGGATAAGGAAACATTCGGTGACTAGTTTAGAAGAGAGAACTCTCATGCGGAGAGAGATTTGATGGCAACTTGGCTGTCTGAGTAGTCTGGAAGTAGAAGTCACCCTTGGTAGAGGCAGATTGCCAAAGGACGGCAGGTATTCGGAGCTCACATATTAAGACCGTGCACCCCCATGGCCATGCATCAATCGGCATATGCTGTTTCACCTTACTTGTGATATACCTTCCTGCTAGCCATATATCTTTATATGATTTTATATGAATTTATTCATGTTCACTATATAGCTTCATATATTATAATCGATCTACTCATAATATGCGCATATATCATAGTTGTAATTATTCAAAAAAAAAAAAAAAAACGCAACGCACAAAGAGAGAATATAAACAAATCAAAAATTTCTATAATAATACGATCGTACGTTGAAAATTTCAGCTTAATTACTGCCAAACTAAGCGCCAAAAAAATGCTCAAATGCGTATATGTCACATTTGTTACAACAACAACAACAATATAACAGAGCACAACTAAAGACATGTAATAAATAAAATTTGCAAAAAACACAAAAAAAAAAAAAATCAAAAACGAAGGCAACGAGATCTACTTACGGTAGAAGAACAAATAAATGGACAGACAATTAGATATGTAGTTGAACAAGACACGTATGACGTGCTAACGTGTCTGATTGCCACACAGTTCGGGATGTACGACATTTTTAATTATCGCCTGTTAATTGCAGCATGAAGTAAAAATTTATGTGTACAACATGATCGTTGGTAAGAATACTAAGAGCACAATGTAAGCGACATTTGACAAAATCCACCAAAAAATCTATAATATATGATAGTGCATTTTGCTATGCTCTTATTTGAACAGATTATATGTATGATAGTTGTTTTTGGTTGAGGCGTGTCTTTGCTATACATACACAAGTAGACATTGCTATTTTCTCACACATTCATATGCGAATACATAAGCAAACATATATGATTTGTTGACAACAAATTTTCATTTTTTTTTTGTTATTTTTTCATCTGCAACAAAATGCGGCAAACAACGATCACTCATGTGTAGTATTTGAATATAAGTACTATATGAACGAGCATACAAACAAATAGACTCACTTGCTTAATTCACATGTATGTATCTATGTATGACCAGCAATCGTAAATAAAATGTCAAGTTGAAATTTTAATTTTTAATTTGATGGCCTGTAAATTAAAAAGATGACATTAAAGGGTGCTATGCAAATATATACAATATAATATATTGTATTTATAAAATATATGTATACGATGGCAAGGATGATGATTATATATTTGATTATATTGTATATATGTATGTGTGTGTGTGTGTGTACATGTACTTACATTTAATTCAAACATGACGCAAAATATTGCCAAGTTATTTGTGATAATCATGCTGATGGTGGTGGCAAGCGTGGTGGCATACAAATTCCTTTGATTTGTATTACACCAAAATAGAACAATAGCAATAAATTAATTAAATGATTAAAATTCATGAATAAAGAAAGCAAAAACTCAGTGTATGCAACCTATAATCATGCACTCATACATATATAAAAAAAAAAAAAAATATACATACATACATATATACTCGTATATAATTAATACAGTAGAATCTCTCATAAAGGGAAGAGATTTGATTATTTGTTATATTTAAATCTCATCAACCTATTGGCCAGCCATTTGTAATTTTTCGACACTAGCAGATATAGAATACAATAAATACTGTATCTTTTACGGAATTTATCTAAGCCTGAGAGCTTTTACTTCATTCTCAAGGAATTTACCTTCAAAAACTAGAAACTGCAATCAATAAATACAATTTCGAACAAATCGAAATATTAAATACCATAAAATGGGGCATTAAGGGGCATATGTATGGGGTGTCGAAAGTATCAAAAACTATTTTTTAAATTACGTGGCGCCTTGATTTTTCAATCGATTTGAGTCAATATTGGCTTGCTCGAAAAGTTATGTTACTTACTCACCTGTAAGCATTGACATTTGAGTGACGCGTGTGTATTTAGTGACATTTTGTGTGTTAGTGAAACGAAGCGTGCATTTTTGTGTTTTTAATTTGCTTAGAAAACTCTTGTTCGAGTGTTTATATTATTATTATTATTATTATTTGCTATCGCGCCGGCCGGTGTCGCAAAGTGCCGATACAAATAAATTCCATTGTGGTCGATTTGCAGCTTTTAACGATATCTGCGACCATGTAAGCGAGTCGTCAGATGTCATGAATTCGTCATACAGGCTTTGTCTTCACGTTCCCTTCGGCCGTTCTCTTAGGCGAATTTGTATGTATTTCTATCGTGTTTCATATAGTTTTATTAACAAAAGAAAAATAATTTTGTTGTGTTTACTTTAATAATTCTTGTGGATAGCAATGAAAATACAAAAATTGTGCATTTGAGCATTATCAATTTGCCGGTTTTTTCCGTATTTTTCAGTTTCCCCGTTAGATTTGGTTAAAGCAGTCCCAAGATTGCCACCTGACCTTCAGGAAGACACACATGCTGATTTAGATAAATCTATTACATCGAGTTTTGAACGTTTCTTATCGTCTCTTCGTCCTACTACACCACCATTAAGTCGTCGAAAACGACAATTGAATGTACAAGCTGGTACGAGCATTTCAGCGGAAGACCTATGAGTGATTGAACTTTAACCAGATCCATCTAGACCTCGTGGTCGCCAAAGAAACACGGGAACAACACAAAGACGTTTCGTTCAACCACCACGGTCATCTTCTCCTAATAGTGATGCATATTAAGAACACCAAGTTATTTCAGGCAACGCCAATTTTGGTTTCGACAAAAAAAAAATTGTTTTTACATTATTTTCATTTATTTTCATGTTTTTAATAAAAATCAATTAGATTTATTCATTGGAATTTGGTATTTCAATCAAATTTCTTCTACTGGTCCTTATTGATCCATTTTCACTTTTCCGAAAAATCGCGATTTTTCAAAGAGATTAAGATCAAGCAAAACTTCTTCTTTCTTATAAATCGAAAGTCCATATACACTTACATAAAAACCATCGTAGCCACCATTTTACGGCCACTTTCTTACTTTTCACATAACTTTGAAAAAAAGTCATTTGGGTCATTAACCATTTTTCCATTTTGAACAGATATTTAAAAAATGTGTAATACTTTTACCAGAAGAGTGCCCAGAACTGCTGTGACATGATTTCCGTAGAACTAAATCTACATATAAGGTTGCCAGAAGATCGTGATTCATTGATGCTTAGTTTTTAGACCAGTGTTCAGAGTCCACACTTCCTTAACAAAAATTTATCTACTTTTCAACATAATCTCATTTTAGCTCAATACTTTTTGTACACCAATGTTCCATCTTTTCTAACCCATCCAATGCAGTCCATCGGCTCATTGTTGCAGTGAACTTATAAGCGGTATTCATCTTGCTGTTATCTTTTTCATATCACTATACTTTTCAGATGTAAACCATTTCAATTCTTTAATTCAACTTCATCCAATTTTATTCAACGATCTTTAAAGATGTTATCATGAATTTTATTTACGTTTTCGTTGGTTAATGACCCCAATTCGAGGTCCTTGACCCTCAGCATCATTTATGCTCAACCTCAACAAATTGTTTACAATCACAACTATCTCATTCAACTTTATTCAATGATCTTCTGAAATGATATCATGTATTTTAATGTTCTTCACGATTGTCGGTGCCCTCAATTGGGGATCCTTGTGCTTATATGACCTCAACGAAATTCGATAAACACTTCTTATTCCTTCCACACGAAGACAAACGGTCTACAAATTCATTTAAAGTTTAATTTTAAATTCAGGTAATATTTTATTTCACTTAAAAAAATTGTAGAAATTTCCAGCCATTTTCCAGTTCCATTTACAGAGTTTCTATTTTCACAAAAACATTCACATATAATTTGGATTAATAAACTAAAATAATCATATTTCAACACAAATTAATAACACTGTGAGGCAAGAATTTCTGATTCTGCTCAGCATAGACTTTTTGGAAAGAGACTCCCTCAGTACGCCCCAGAATACAATGTTTAAGACCGTTTTGCTTCTCAGGAACAGGACAAAATAGGGGGATTCGGAACTATTTATCTCGAGAACAGAAGACTTAGGGTAGTTTTGTTGTTTACGGAACCCCATTTTTTTCGCCAGGGAACATTTTTCTAGAACATTTTTCTAATATATTTTTCTAATTTTGTCACACAGTGTAATTTTTACAGTTGTTGAATGTCTGAACATTATCTCTAAAAACAAAACCAGCAAAGAAAGAATATTTATTCGAAATAAATAAAATTAAAGAGTAAAATGTCATACAAAAAAAAATCGAAATAAACAGAAGAATAAATATTTAAGCGACACAAAGGCTGGTTTGGAAATTAAATCTAGATATACGTAAGGTCCTCATCTACATATTAAAAACATATGAACTTGTAACATTTTACTATCATAGTTATGTATGATGAAAGTTGTAGTTTATATCATATTTTAGTTGAACTCCGACTATCTGGAAATGTCGTTAAAATTCTTCTCAACGAAATTGGTAAACAAAATTTTTTGGTAAAATAAGTACGAAAAAATATATGGAAATGACTCGAAATTATCATAGCTATATCCATAACAAAGTCATACCAAAATCATTTTGTTTGTGCAAATAGTCGATAATATGAGTGAGTATGATGTGAGTTTGAGATTTGATGCAATTGAGTTGCTTGCTCATCTCATAGTACTCATAGTTTTGACTTATATATTTGACTCCATCATCCAATTATTGCTATTCCTAAAAAATAATAATAATATCAAATTATATAAATTTTCCATTTTTTTTTTTATTTATTGATTTTATTTTTATTTTTATAAATTTATTTAAATAATTTCTTTGTTTTTCTTGCAATGTTTAGGTACAAAATACAATCATTTACCATAATGATGTTGATAAGCATATGTATGTATATAAAATAAAAATAATAATAAACTTATTGCTAGTGTTAATATTAAATATAATTAGGGGCTGGATTCTTAGAACCATGCCCCCAAATAGAACCATAGTCAGCATTGAAATTTGTTGCATAAATGAATGCAACATGAAAATAATTTTTTTTTTCTTTAAATAGAATTTCTCTAGAGGATATTATATTCTGTTTATAGTAACTTCCTATAACAATATTTTATAGCAATTACAAATGAATAGAAATATGAAAATAATTTGAAGTTTTACTATAAAAGAATTAATTTTTTTAAACCGCTAAGAGTTCTAGCGTTGAAAATAATATGCATATAACAGATATTAGCATATATTGTATTTAGTAACTAGAAATAATTCTACTAAAATAAGATTTAGCTACAATTATGCGATATAAGAGTGAGGAAAATAATTTTAATGAATTAATAAAAATTACTAAATTTAGTAAAATGTGTTTAAAAAAGAATTGGATAGACTTAAAAAATAAACAACAATTATAGGCACAATAATACAACAAAAAGGCTTGCAAGAGATTTGCTATAAAATGGTAATTTCTGAAGAATAATTTGACTATAAAAATTGAACTGTCAATGTCAAGTGAGAAGTGAGAAATCGTTGAGTCAAAAATAAATGAGTGTATTCAAAAGTATTGCTAGAACAAATTGCTACAGAAAATTGTGAAAATTTAAACCAGATGAAGACAATTTGCATTTATTTAAATTATTATGATTTTATTTAATGATTTATGTATGTATTTATTTTGTAATTAACTAACTGAGAACATTGCATTTATCTTAAATATAAATTTAATTAATTAACATAATAGCGCATTTGCACATCATAATATTGGTGTAATATAATTTTCATATATTTTATTTACTATATGATTTTTAAGTATGCAATTTCCTTTTGCCTAAAATATTGTATTCACCTCTAATATAAAAGCAATGCTAAATGTACACAGAATATATAATATAACAATAAAGTAAAAGAGAACAAAAAATTTTACTAGATAAAATACACATTTACATACACTATAATGTTGTGTTTTTCCTTTTATATTTTCCACATTGAAAGGTAGTTACAATATTGCATAGTTTTTCATTTTTTTTTTTTACATCAATTATTATTAGTGGTGTTCACGAACCAATGCATAAGGTCTTGCAAATATGCATAGGCAAACAAATAAAATGAATCAATTTTAAATTGTTTTGAGCTTGCAAATATGAAATCCATTAAAAATTTTGCATAGCATATATTTGCTATGCATATGCAATGTTGAATTTGAATAGCATATTTTTGCTATGCATATGCAATTCGAAATTTTTCACTTCAAAATGCAAAATACAATAATATTGCAATGTAAACTAAACCAATATTTGCACTTTTGTAATTTTGCAAGACCTTATGCATAGGATCGTTAGATAATTACTATTTTTTTTTTAGTGTAAATTACATACAATTACAATATTTAGTATTATTATTCTTTATACAATTTTCACATGATATTAATTAATGAATATACAAATACATACATACATAAATATAACTTATATTTAAGTAATATTATATTTGCGTATAGAAAAATATTTCTATTGAAAAAAAAATTTTAATGCAATTTGATGATGTTTTTTTTTTCATTTATTATCATTCTTTTTTTATAAATATTTAATAAAATTTCTTTGGCTTATCTTACATTCGTTTACATTCTATTAAAAATATTGTAATTTATATTTTTTTTTTAATATAATAAAAGAAAAAATGTTAAAATATAAAGAGTGATTTTTTTTTTCAGTGCAATGCGATGTAATTGTTAGAAGTAAGTACAAAGAAAAAATTAGTTTGCGAAATTTTTTATATTTATTATGTTATTTTAGTGTACTGCTCAAAAATTGATGATCTCTCTAATGAAGATCATTGGCTTTGCGATCAATCTCGATCGATCTGTGAGACAGCGAATGAGAGAGATATGGAGAATGAACGAAAAAAATTGCTCGAAACTTAACGAAACTTTATCATAACGCTGGTGATTTCTAGAAAGTTTCGTTTTGAAAATAATTAGCTCTAAAGAAATCTAAACATCATGCGGAATGCATTTGCAACAGATCTGCAATTGAATGACAAAGATGAGTGTGTAATTGAGAACTAAGAAAAACTAAGCAAAGATGTTTGCTTATGGAAATTTGGCTAAAAAAAAATCAGTATTATTATTATTATTATAAACACAGACACGCACTCAGACACACACTACACTCAAAGATTAATCCACACACACACACACATCACACACACACATCACACACCGATCTTGCGATCCTGAGCATCCTACAATCCATGATCGTTAGTATTGAGGAAACTTCGACAGACACGACTCACTTCTGGATTGGTGTGATTCATGAGTTGCATGTAGATTTGTTTGTGTAGCTGAATCTCATTGGTCATTTCTTGCAGTTGACGCAGCAATGCTTCTTTTTCCTTGAGCAGCGTCTTAACACGTTCCTCCACTTCACGCGATCGTACCTTCGCCTTCTCGCGCGATTTACGCACCGCAATGTTGTTGCGTTCACGACGACGTCGATATTCTTCGGTACCTTTGTCAACATGTTTCAGCGAGGACTTGCGATGATTATGCAATTGTTTGTTGTGGTGTTTCAGCAGATGTGCTCCCGCCAAATGGGGCAAATTCACCGAATGATGTGCCAGAACGTTCGCCGAGGAGAGTGTGGTAAAATTGTTTGCAACATTTCCATTTCCCAGGTTGCCATTGCCGACGATGCCACCGCCGCCGCCACCGCCGCCACCACTACCACCACCTCCACCAATTCCATTGGCATTTTGATACGGATTATAGAGGCCATTGGCGCCACCGTTTGTGATGAATGCAGCCGCTGCCGCGTTATTTGCATTCGTCTCCTGCAAGTGACGACGATACTCTGGATCGATGGGCTCCTCCTTGATGGTGGATGTGTCTGAGCCAACGGAGGAATTCTCATCGCTTGAATTATTATTGTATGCGGCACCGGAATGCACTGCCTGCGGCATGTACGCTAGAGCACTTCGCCCATAATTGTGTTGCTGTGTCCGCAGCGATTGCTGCTGTAGCTGGTGTTGTTGTAGCACTTTGGCGGCCGCACTCACCATGCCACTAGGCGGCAAGGTTGCAGATAAACCACCCGGACTTGCCACCATATCACTGAATATGCCCAGTGCTTCCTGATCGCGAAACTGATCATCGATCAGATGCTGCAGGTCGAGTGTGATTTCTTGGGCGGTCAGTTCTTCGAGATCGGATTGTGTGTACTGTTGCAGCATTTGTTTCTGCAGCAAATTGTTCACATTATTCATATTCGCATTGAGGGCAGATACATTGTTGTTATTATTATTATTGTTGTTGTTGTTGTTGTTATTCAGTGCAGCCGCAGCGACTGCGTGCTGCATTTGATGCACAGCATGTTGTTTCACCACCAAACCGTTGCCAAGACCATTCTGTTGTTGTTGAGCTCCTGCGAGAGCAACGGTATTATTGTTGTTGGCGTCCGTGCTATTGTTGTTGTGATTCGGACTATTCGTGTTGTTGTTGCTGCTGTTGCCATTACTGTTATTCTGCGCACTAGACATTGCGGTTAGTGTTATCTGTCCGATGATGGCCTGTTGTGGTGGCGGCTGTTTCTTGAGATCCAGCTGTGAGAGTGTCTGCACGGTGTCGTACATTTGTGGTGATTCCATGTTGAGCATCTTTAGCTGTTCGAATGAGGGTAAAATTTTTGTGCCTTTGAATGTATGCTCAATGGTGATGATGATGATGATAGGAGCTTTGCAGGATAATGGCTTCCTCGAAAATGGGGAGCTCAAACCATTGCGCAAAAGAAAAGGGAGTAAAGAAAAGTGGGCGCGTTTTTCCTTGGTATTTAATTGGAAAATATTATTGAAAAATATTTTTTTATTTTTATTTCCACACTTTTGAGGTAAATTTCTTTGGATTTGAAATTATTTAAAGAGGTTATCGAAGTATATTCACTTTACGCGTTATCGAAAGAACCTCTTATTATCCTCTTTGCACAAGTCCATTGACTTTCTGGAATATTAAATTTTTTTTTTTTGCCACAAAAATTGTTTTTGTTCACTAAAATTATTTTTATTTCCGTTTCCGCCACACGTTTGATATCCAAAAATATGTGAATATTTTTATTTTGAGAGAGGGAAAGGGGAAAGCTTTCACAAAAAATTTTGAAAAATTTGTTCAAAATGATTTTCAATAGTTTTTCATTTGAAAGTTTTTTTTTTAATTTCGATTTTTCTTTTATTGGTATGTCTTGAAAGTTTTTTGTTTTTGTTTTTTTTTTTTTTTTTTTGATACCACACGCCACGCTTTGCTCAACAATCTTCGGTCGACTGAAGTGTTTCACAAATGATGCAACAGATTATATATTTTTCATTTACAAGACGTGCGCGTCCGCATCCGCTCTTCGTTGCCACCGCGGCCGTCGTCGTCGTCGTCGTCGCGGTTGATGTTGACGTCGTCGTCATCGACGCTTTACACGACAATCGCATTTACACGATAGATGATAGTACGTATATATGATGCATGTACCCGTTAGACGTCGTCCATCTAGTATGGCGCGTCGTCAGATGATGACGTCTGCTTCTCAATGCAAATGACGAACATTTGACGAACTCAAGCAATCAAACTGTGTGTGTGCAGCACGCTGCAGAAGAGCTTTTTGTTGTTGTTGTTGTTGTTACTTTATTATATATATAGTTTTTATTTGGGTAAAAGAATTTTCAAAGATTTTCCGTTTTAGCGATTCCGAATTTTGTTTTCTTTCTTTATTTTTCGAGTTATGCACTGAGCGCTTAGTGCGTCCGAACGCCACAATTGGTAAATTGTAACTGTGAGTTGGTTGCGACTGCGTCTGTGACTGTGCTTGTTTGTAATAATTCAAGTCGAGAGCCCCAAAATAACAGAAGTAGAAGAAGAAGAAGAAGCAATAACACGGAATACACGAATAAACAAATGAAAACGACGAAAGAAGTCTTCACACTTCAGTCTGCAGTCAAGCGAAAAGTCGAAAAACCGAAATAAGAAGGCAATCGTCGCTGCTATTGAAGCGACACACTGCTAACAAGAAAATTAATTCAAAACAAACCCAAAATAACAACAACAACAACATTAGTATGAACGAAACTAAAGCTTGCACGTAATGGTTTTTTTTTTTTGGTTTGAGTTTTATTTGTTTAACTTTTTGGCTGTTTACATACGAGTACTCTCTAGTTGGGGGTTTTTTTTTTGGTTATTAATATTTTCTTGTTACTTCGTTGCATTCGAAGTTTACATTCATACAGCAACTACCTGTGAATACTGCCGCATACAATTGGAGCGAATCATTAGAGCAGCTCAAAACACTCTAAAGAGAGTGAGAGTAAATTAAATGATCGAAATACTGGCGCAATTACCACATAGATACATACATACGTTTGTTATTACATGTATGCAGAGGCATAGTGCTCACGTAATAATATATGAAAGCGATATGTAGCCAAGTATTGTAAGTATATATTTTTACCATAAGTTCCAATCACTTTTACTCTCTATGGTATGTCTGTCGATTCTGTTGCCTCTATAGCTGTAAATGGAACGGTGAATATGCAGTAAGAAAATGTATATGTATGAAATTGTGTACATGTGCGCTGAAGAATCGTAGTCAAAGTGCTGTGACACAATATCAGATATGTGAAAATGTTTATACTGAAGCTATTCACAAAAAAGCCTAATATATGAAGTGATCTAATTGTATGAGAATAATAAGTCGATTCGTATTATTAGAGGATCGATCAGTAATTATTAATTATCTCTGGTGATATTCAGACTAGTGATATATTTTATTGACTTATAAAATCATTCTTCTATGGGGGACTCTGAAATTATATGAAATTTAATAAATAATTTCTAATTTGCAGAAAATATCTACCTTCAAATATAAAAATATTTGTATATGTAGATACTTATACATAGTAAATTTTATTTTTTTTTTTTTTAATTTTTATTTCTGTTGCATGGACTTTTTACCAATCTAGTTTCATGGTAACTGATGTAATTATACAACGATCGATCTGAAAATTGGTAGATAAGATTTTTTTCTCACTTACAAATATATGAGTTTGTAAATGGGGAAAATAAGAGAAAAACCACACCTACCTGCCATACAAAAGTATGTTGGTGAAAGTGAGTTTTAACACTTTACGCTAGAAAATATAAGGCTATGGCATTAAAAATGGGTAAAAAAGAGTTACTCTGATCACAAAATTATTAGAGTTAAAAATAGGCGAAGTCGTTTGAAAACCACACCTACCTCCCATACAACAGTATATTATTGAAAGTGAGTTTTAACACTTTACGCTAGAAAATATAAGGCTATGGCATTAAAAATGGGTAAAAAAGAGTTACTCTGATCACAAAATGAGTAAAGTAAAAATAGTTGAAATCGGTTGAAAACCACACCTACCTCCCATACAAAAGTACATTGTTAAATTTGTGTTTAAATTACAAAGCTATCCCACTGAAAATTGGTATACAAAATATTTCTGACTACAAAGTAGATATATTTCAAAATGGGCATAATCGGTTGAAAATTATACCTACCTCCCATATAAAAGTAAATAGTTGAATTTGTGTTCTGCCGTTCGGAACCGGCTAAAATAAGTAGGTCCATTCTAATACTGTCCAAAATTTAAGACGCACAACAGTAATGGAAGAGAAGTTTGGCCAATGAGCCCTTTGGGGCTTTAAGTGCCACATATTTATTTTTTTATTTTAGTTGAATTTGTGTTTTCATACTTTACGCATGAAAATCTAAAGATATTGCAATGAAACTTAGTATATTCACTTAATTCAATCATAAAATCGATTCATAAGAAAATTGGCGAAATCATTTGAAAACCATCTCAACCTTCAATACTAAAGTACTACGATAATTTATTGAATCTATGTTTTCACACTTTTCATATGAAAATATTAAGTTATCAAGCTGAAACTCTGTATTCACAACTATATTTAGATATATTTTAAAATATATTATAAAATGAGTTAAATCGGATGAAAACCACAGCTACTTCCCATACAATAGCATGTTAAAGTTAAATGAATGAGTACACACTTTGTTCGAAAAAATATAAAGGTAAGATTTGATATGAGACAGTTAGTTTGATTATAGAATCCATATATACGAAAATGATTATAATCGATTGAAATATTTATATATGAGCTCATCACTTTGCCTTCTAGATTAGTAACACTAAGCTTTCGTCAGCTGCACCAAAGCACATTATCTCTTTGTATATATTATAATTCTCTTTGTGTGTCTCTGGTGACTCTGTGTCACTCACTCCAGCATAGTTAATGCGTGTGAAAGAGAGATTCTCATGTGTACGCTCTCATAGAAAAAACTCTCGCTTTCATTTCCGATTTCGCGCGCGACTCTCTGTTTACAAATTCATAGTAGTTGGTGGTGATGTTTTGTTGTTGTTGCTGTTTTTTATTTCTTTTGCTTTTTGTATGACTATCAGCTGATCGAAGTAAATGAGTGATATTGCTATATGCATACTATGGTATCTATAGGTATGTAGTTTTTGTTTTGTGCGTGGGGGAGAGGAGATGTCAACGTGTGTATGTAAATACAATATATGTACAAGAGAGTACTTAAAATCATTTTTTTTGTTGTTATAATTTTTGTTTGGTTTTTTTACTTTTCTTTATTTGTTTTGTTTTTTTTTTTTGTTCATTTTCTTTTTGTCATGTCTGAGTGTATATGTATGTATGTGTGTGTATGAGTGTGCACTTAATTTTTTTTTTTTCATTTCTTTTTCGTCTTGTAATGCGTACGCAGAAGCCAAATGTCTGAAGCTTTGTATAATTTTCTTATATATAAATGTGCTGTTGTTGTTGTTGTTGTTGTTATTATATTAATTTATTACAACTTAAACCATGACAAGTGATTCATTTAAATATATTTAAAAGAGTTTTTTGTTTTTTCAATTTGAGCCACCACAATAGAAGAGTCAGGTTTTATAATTCCACACATTGTACATACCGACATACAAGTACAATGTGTGGAATTTAATTTGAATGCAAAAGCTTTCACGTAACTTCTTTTACACTATGCATGCACATATAAACAATGACTTGCCATTGTTTTTTTTTTTGTTTTTGTTGTTATTATTATTATTATATTTTTTGGTAGGTTGAATATTATTAAAATGAAAAATTTGAACAAAATGAAAAAGAAAGAAAAATCGCCAAGCAGATATACAGATGCACATCTATATATGTATAAAAGTATGTATGTCTGTGTATGTATGTATATGTTATGAAATAGACAATTAGCATGCCATGGCATATAAGCAACGTATTCGCCACCACGTAAAATACATACTACTCACTATACTAAGTATACACAAGCATAAGTATTTACTTATTTAGTTAATAGCACTAACAGCAACAGTAAAAGCAGCTGCTCCATGTCGTTGTATACACATGCTAGTATGTATGTATGCATGTACATATGTTTATACAAAAGGGAAGACTGGTTTTTATGCATATTTGAATGGCTGTGTGTGTGTGTGTTTGTGTTTATTAAATATAATTTTCAGTAACGCGTTTATCTTAATTGGGTCAATTCGTTAGATTGTTGTTGCTAATGAGGGATGAGGTGATGAGCATTAGTTATGTAATACATGTATAGGCACATATGTATGTATATCCATCGGTATATTGAAGAACTATGATCAGTTTCTAAAGGATATGAATTAAGCATTACTCATACGCATGGATGTGATGCATTTGGAACAATGTACATATCATGTGTTTCTTAGCCTTATCAGTTATATTTAATCAATTTTTATGGAAATTGATATATTAAATTATTTGCACCAAGAAACTAATAATCGAAAAACTGTATTGAATAAAAACTACACATACCTCCCATACAAATGTATGCATTCGCATGTATATTTTAAATGAAATAATGATACTATTAAGTTATAGTTGATTATATTTACTATTTTTTATGTATGCTAAAAAAGAGATGAAATTGAAGGAAAATCATGCTTAGCTCCCATACAAAAGTATGGTTTTAAATGTGTATTTTAACAATTTACGCATGAAAGTATAAAGGAATCTTGCTCAAACTTAATATATATGATTCTATTTACTATGTAATAGACGAGTTGAAAAATGAATGAAATCCGATTAGAAATACTCCTATCTCCCATACAAATGTGTGCTCACAAATGTATGTTTTTACACTTTGCACACTAAAATGGAGAGTTATCAAGCTAAAATTTGGTTTATATAATTATTTTCACTATATAATACATCACTTTTAAAATGAACGCAATCGAATGAAAATCACACCTATCTCCCATACAAAAGTATGTTTTCGAATGTATATTTTCACACTTTAAGCACGAAAATTTCAAGTTATCAAGCTGAAATTTAGTACGTATTAATATGTTCTCTATATAATACATGAGTTAGGAAATGAACGCAATCAAATTAAAATCACGCCTACCTCCCATACAAAAGTATAATTTCAAATGTATATTTTCACACTTTTCGCACGAAAATTTCAAGTTATCAAGCCAAAATTTGGTATAAATAATTATTTTCACTATGCAATACAGAAATTTCAAAACGAACACAATCCGATGAAAAACATGCCTACCTCCCATACAAAAGTATGCTTGCAACTGTATATTTTCACACTTTGCGCTCTAAAATAGAAAGTTATCAAGCTAAAATATATGATATGGTATATATGATTATTTTCACTATGTAATACATCATTTTTAATATGAACGAAATCCAATTAAAAATATGCCTACCTCCCATACAAATGTGTGCGCACAAATATATGTTTTTACACTTTGCGCACTAAAATAGAGTTATCAACCTAAAATTTGGAGTACAATCTTAAATTCTCTATATAATACTCGAGTGAAGAAATGAATGTAATCGTATAAAAATCACGCCTACCTCCCATACAAAAGTATCATTTCAAATCCCAGGTCCTGGCTCAGCCACCACCATCTTAACTGCTCTACTGAACAGCTCTGTTTGAGTAAGATTAAAATATAATTTTTGCGAAAAATTGAATTAAGAAAGTTTCTAGTTGAGATCAGTGATGTTTTTCGCTCTCACTCTCTCTCTCTCTCTCTCTATTTCTGTGTCTGGTGATTTTGTTAGAAAACTGCCTCTAGCTGACCTAGTTCCTTTTGCAATTTCATTACGCTGTCACTATCTCTGAACCAATACAATTTTGACTACATAAACAATGATTTATCATAGGATTTTCATTTAAAAATTCTAAAATTGAATATAGCAAAACACTTCAAAAGCAAAGTCCAAGAATTATTAGTCTTCCATTCCGTGAAAAAAAAATTGCACAATATAAATATGAATTATTGCAATAATTGCAATGGAATTACGCATATTTTACTAAATATTGATTTATTATTGATTTTTGTTGTTGTTATTTTGTTATTTTTGTTTTGTTTTCAACACACCCTCATGTCACAATATTTGACCGATAAAGCAATTGCTTCATTATTCACATCATGCACAATCAGTCAACTATAAGATATAAGTATAGGTACGTATCGATTGCATCGAATTATTCTTATCAGTCAAACGTTGCATATCCTGAATCATTGTATGACTCAATTGGCAAGCAGTAGTAGCTTTGGCTATTGGCATGTGCATAAAATAAAATTGAATAATAAAAAAAACAGATACACATGAATATGAGTGTCGTATATTAGTGGACGTCGCGATAAGATGCATATGGTCTTGCAAAATTTTGCTATCCCAGAACAAAATATGCATACAAATCTGCATTTACATTGCAATTGCAATAACTGCAATTATGCAATATTCAAAAAATCTGTAGCATATATTTGCATATATTGCAAATGCAATATTGCATATTGCATATGCAATAGTAATTTTATGCTTCATAAAAAGGATATACTTAGTATAAAATTTAGACAAAATTTATTCACCCAATAGGGTTGCAAAATAAACTCGAAAAATATAATTCGCAATTGATCGATTGATATTGTGAATACCACTATTCCACAAATATGTTGCAATAGTATTTATTGCATATGATCTACTTTTTTTTTATCGATCAAGGAACACAATGGTGAAATAAGGAAATTTTCGCAATATTTGTTGCATTTGTTGAACTCATTGAAGCTACAGCATGTATTGCTCAAGGCCATATTAACATATTGACATGTGTGCTCATTTATCAATATATTGGAGCAGTAATAGTTGTTGCATAATTACAAATCAGATAAAATATTGTCATAAAACACTTAATAATGCAAAACTCGACATCCTTCATACAATGTAAATACATAGGAATCAGTCTTTGTTTCGAGTCTTATCGATTTTAAATTTATTCAAATATTAATGAGTAACATTATTGATGGCATTATGAAAGAACATATGCTAATCTAATTGAAAGAAAGTTGAATAAAAAG
Source organism: Megamerina dolium (assembly GCA_963854835.1). Classification (NCBI taxonomy): domain Eukaryota; kingdom Metazoa; phylum Arthropoda; class Insecta; order Diptera; family Megamerinidae; genus Megamerina; species Megamerina dolium. The sequence continues at coordinate 3,325,878 of OY978525.1, forward strand.
TATCGGTCTATTATGAACGTATGCAAATCTAATTTAAAAGAATTCACATAAAAGCCGGCACATTTCGATTGACTACAGCTTTAGAAATATTTGAAAATTAACTATAAAATCATTTGGTTGAGTCATAGCTTTATTTTGACACTTAAATTTAGGATATTCGAACAGCTCAAACGTTACTGCATGGAAAATTATATTGATGAAAAAGTATCGGTCCATTTTGGAAGTATTGTATATAAAATCGAATGTAAGAGAATTTAACCGAATAATAATCTCAAAGAATTCACTCCAATCAATACAAAGTACATTGTAGTGGGGAAAAAGTATCGATACTTTTTTGAAAGTATGAAAATCATATGTAAGACTATTTAACCGAATAATTTCGTAGAATTTACGCAAATTAATGCTTTCTCTTTACATTGTATTGGGTAAAAAGTATCGATCCATTTTGGCAGTGTTGTATATAAGTATTTGACCGAATAATTTCAGAGAATTTACTCACACTAATGCCTATTTACACTGTATTGGAGAAAAAGAATCGATCCATTTTGGAAATATGTAATATCGGTTGTAAGAGTATTTAATCGAATAATTTTAAAGAATTCACGCAAATTATTGCTTTTTCTTTACATTGTATTGGGGAAAAAGTATCGATCCATTTTGGAGGTATGTAAAATCGAATGTAAGATTATTTAACCGAATAATTTCCAAAAAATTACTGAAATTAATTTAATAGTATTGGGGAAAAAGTATCGGTCAAATAATGGGGAAAAACCTATCGATCCAATTTGGAAGAATACAAATCGAAATTTTATAGAATTCACACATACTACAATGCATTGGTTAAAAAATATCGCACCGAAAGTATGCAAAATGTTATATATGAGAATCCAACCTCATCCAGTTTCAGGTTACATTATATTTCATTGGGGAAAAAGTATTGGACCTTTTGTCAATTTGTGGAAAAATTCTTTTATAACTAAAATGTATTTCATTAGATCAAATATATACAATTTTTCTATTGGAACAAATTTTCCATTGATATAAAACTTTTGGAGTATTTGCAAGCAAATCTAAATCAAATAATTTGTGTTGTGATGAAGCTCAAAAGAAGTGTTATTATAAGAGTTCTGTCATTCGACGTCGACTAACATAAAAAAAAGTCAATTGAAAATCTGTTTAAATTCTGCAGGACCAAGTTTAATGGAAGAGAAACTCAGTGAATGTGCTTTCCAACCTTTAGTTGTAAATTTTATTTGTATTTTTGTTTTTTGTGTCTCAGAATTTCCTTGAACTCAGTAAAATTTCAATACTTTTTAATGTAATGTCACCTGTCAAATTTTGCGTAGTGAAGCATTGCCAATTGCAACAAATACTTGGGCCATAACGATGCATCAGAGTCAACTGTTAGCTATAGGAATTCGATACTTATTCCCCAAGTCAATATGTAAATTCTATATGATATTTTGCACACCTTAATTGAATAACTCAAATAAGACACAAAACACGAGAACAAGCAGCCAATATTCGAGGAAATAAAAACAGTAATAATGTGAATGACTTGTCAGATATATAGCTACAGAAATTATAAAATTCCCAGCTACTACATATTATACATTCATATTTGGCTAGCAATCGTTATTATTATCAACAAAACAAAACAAAACAGCAAAATTATTTGGCAAATTATGAACTGATAAGCAAAAACATCAAACCGATTAATGTGACTACATAGAGTGCTGCACTCACTCACTCACTTCATACTAATAATATTGTTTATTGCACCTACAGAAGGGGTTGGGAAATACAATGGAGTATTTGTTGCTGACTCAAATATGTTGTGTATGTATGAATTTGTGAAAATTCCCTACAAAAATGAAAGATACAAAAAAGAAAAAAAAAACAGTCAGAAAATACGTCAAAATTGATAATAGTTACATTTTGGACACGTTTTGTACAATATACTCTCACGTATGTACGAGTATCTCAAAGGTCTAACACAGACAGAGTTCATATGCACATTGTTATCGGTGATTTATTTTTTAATCAATTTTGCTGTCACACGAGGACAATCACCTGTCTAAAAGAGTTCATTAAACGAACCATTTGTGGTTTTGCGAGAAAATTTTTGCACAAAATCTAATATGGAATGTGATAATATCGATGCAATGTCATTCTGATGAAACTATCATAATTACAAATTCAATTGAAAGGTAGATGCACTATATGAAAAAGCGATTTTCAAATGAAAATTTCGAATTTGACTCTAAACATATAGAATAAATGGTCAATTCAAACAGCTAACTGCATGATTATTCTAAGAATCATTCATCAGAATTTCACACACTCAAAATTTCTCTAATTATTATTATTCTTATTAATCGCCTATTTTTTCCTTTTTGTTGTTTCTTTGTTTCTTTTAAGTAAAATTGTACATGATTTACATAATTTGCTGACTACGATGGAAAGCTCAGTTCACGTTCAATATTACAGTATATAGTATAAATTATTAATTGACAACCACAATTACAATTAAATAAATACAATTTAATCATCGATTCAGCATAATATACTACTTCTTGTACTTCTCTGCGATCGAGTATATTTTTGGCAATATCAGCAATAAGTAGTTAACTGCATTATTACAACTTTTCATTCTTTGTACTCCAATACACAATATGTAAGTATTGTAAGAACTTCAACTTATGGCAGAGTTCAAGCGAGTTCTATGCCCTTATTTAACACAACTATTATAGGTAAAGTTTGTACACTGAGCGAAAAAAATATAAAGAATAAAATAGTTCATCTAAAAATCGATTATAAACAAAAATTTCATAAATTATTTTCTGAAGTAAACGAGTATTATTTTTGATTAAATTAAGTGTATATTAATTTTGTAGACTAGTCCCCTTAAGGAGTAGCGATAGGAGGTAAGTAAATTTTAAGAAATGTTGGACAAGAAGAATTAATGCAAGCCGATCTTACATTACACCCCTCTACAAACGATTCCTGGGCAACTACTGAGGTATTTGTCATATTTTCAGTAAATTTAGGGGGTAAGTATGTTTTCTTGGCACTTGTGGCTCTAGTGGCACTCTGAGAACGGTGAGAGCGAATTTTATAAGTAAATCAATTTTGTAGGGGAGCCTCTAATGGAGATAGTTTGATAGTATAATCAGCAAAACTTTGAAAAATAAAAAATTCGTGGAGTTCAATCTACATATTTAACACCTTTGAAGGCATTCCGAGAACTGTGGAAGCAAAATGTATAAAAATATTGTAAAATAAAACCACTCAAAGGTGTAGTTATAAAGGATAAGTGTGTTTAGAAAAAATTTTGGTGAGTCAATATTAATGGGACTTGGTCATACATTTGTAAACCACTATGGGAGATTCTGTGTGATTTTAATGAATGTTTTAAATTTTATAGAATAACATATTCATATAATTAAATTTCTATAAATCGACTGAACTCCCGACTCTTGTTTTGCCCCTTTGCAGTGGTGTGTGTGCACTTTTCTCTTATTTGATGACATTAGCAACATTTTTTATATTATAATTTCACCTAAAAGCGCAATACGGAAGAATATTCAAATGACTTTTTATATTTTTGTTATGCTTAAAAGCCATACTTCATAGCTATATTCGAAACATTAACTAACTTGCACCTGCCGAAATGATTCATCATTTACCACCATATATTTACAAAATCAGCATATCAAAATATAAGCGTTTAGAATTTGACAAAAAAAAAAAAAACAACAATAATAATAATTAATAAAACCCAAAAATTGACATTTGAGTAGTTGGCGAAAACATTTAATGGTAGTTGGATGTATCATTTTTTGCTGTTGGCACTTTGAAATTAATACTTTTCACTGTAAGATCAATACTTGCACTTTATTATGCATTTTCTCGTAAAATCTTGCATCAATCATTATAATCTTGTCAGTGACTCTTTTTATTTACATCCGAATATGATATTTATGCCAAGTCTTATGTATGTACTTATGTATGTGCATATATGCATAAGGTACATGAATACTTATGCATGTATTTATTAGACGATCGATCATATTTCTATGAAAAATCATTTTTTGTCAATTTTTAAGACAAAGAAAAAGTTGACGACGCTGCTAGAATGTGTTGCAATAGTTATGTGATGTAAAAGAACAAAGAAATCAAATTTTAATTTTTTTAATTTGTGTTAAACTATGCTATAATGAAAATGGCAACAACAAATTGTTATTGTCATAAATGATTAAAAATGGCTAAATGAGCTGTAAGGCAACACTTGCTAAATTTACAATTGTATATTGCTTTTTTTTCTCTCTCTTTTTTGTCTCTATTCGTCATTAGTCAAATTATGACAAATTTGATCACTTTTCAGCCCAGGTTTCTGATATCATTTAGTGATATATTATATAGATATATCGTATATGCATACAGTATTTAGCTTATCAAGTCATTTGATCGCAAATCTAATTGTGTACTTGGGCTCGGTAAAAGGTATCACTTCTTCTTTGAGGGCAAATATATATAAACTATAAAATGTTTATATTTGCCATTCATAATTTTATTTGGCCTCTACATATAGGTTATTTTTTAAATTCGATCGCATTGATAAGTGTGCCTTCTCGATGTAATTGAACTTTGGCAAATTCATTCAATTTCATAATATGATCGTTATCAATTTATATATAAAATTATGTGATTGTTTACATATATATTCATTATGAATTAATTTATAAATTTTTTCAGGGATTTAGTTCGTACCTTTTTTTATTATACGAGTACAATCTGACTAATTATAATATCACCCACAGACAATACAATTTCATAGAACAGGTGCATCGATATTGAATAATCCATCAGTAATGCTAATAATCAAAATGATGTGATTTTGATTTGATTGTCATAAATCTCCGATTATATTGATTAAATGAGTCAAATGAGCAGTAGTTCTCTACCTCTACAAAGATTGAGAAAAACGAAAATAAATCGTTATATTATGTTAGGCCCACAATTGAATACCTGAATCCGCCAATTCCAGAGTTTAATTTCCGAAATAAAAAATTATTCAATTCAACTGGTTCCCATATAGTTGGAAGAAATTGCCTTGAAAATGGTTCCTAAAAAAAGAACGTCCTGCCAAACCTTAGAAAAAATTTTAATACTAACAATAGCTCTGCTGATTCCCCCAATTCAACAGTTTAATTTCCAAAATAAAAAATTATTCAATTCAAATGTTGTCCACTTAGTTGGAAGAAATTGCCTAGAAAATGGCTCCTAAAAAAAGAGCACCCTGCCAAATCTTAGCAAAAATTTTAATACTAACAAGAGCTCTGCTATTCGGAAGTGCGAAATTGAACTAATATAATATGAATGGAAGAAACAATCGATCATGCATTAATAAGATACATCATTGTTATTTCGTATGACCATGAATACATTTTCATATTTACTATTTAAGAAATTTAAGGACAAATGTGATGCTTTTGTTGTTTGATGCTTATTTTCTAGTTGCCATTTTTTACACATTTTGCGGCGCAGAACATAAATCCGTCCTCAGATTTCCTTTTTTTTTTTGAGAAATTTAAGAACAAAGATGGGGAGATCATGGCTCCAACCAACCATATCCATAGGATTTAACTTATGCAATTACCGTTGCGGTTTCATATATATTTGAAATCATGTATCAGGCATTCATATTTTTGGGGATATCCTGAGATTTTGAGATTTTGAGATATTAAACAAAAATCTGGTCTGGTGGTGTTTTCGCAAGGTAACGTGTCTAACTGCCTCAACCAGGTGGGGCTAGCGCAATCCTTGTTGAACTCATCGCAAGTCAACTCACTGGCTGTCATGTAGTTTGATCTGAGCGCTATGTGATGATACCTTTATTTGTTAATGAGGGGTAGTCATATAGCTTGCTCTGCTTACTCTGTGATGGCGCTTTCATTATTATTAATGGGGGCCCTCCATGTGGCGACCACCGGGCAACGTCTTCCTGGCACCCACTGGGAGGCGGCTGAAGTGAGTGGCGAAAATCTCCTCGGTTAGAGGTTGTGCGTTGGGTTTGGGACCCGCCACATAAAAAACCCCCCCAATGAAAAAAACAAATATGCCTCGGAGAAGGACTACCGTTTTTGTTGATGACCCCCGCAAACGAAAAAAGGACCACGATTTACGGATATGCACCTGGAATGTCCGATCCCTTTATAGGGAGGGTGCCTCTATCCAGCTGGTTGATGTCCTCGAAAAATACAGAGCTGACATCACCGCTCTCCAGGAAATGCGATGGACAGGACAGGGCTGCTCCAAAAGAGCGTCCTGTGACATCTACTACAGTTGCCATGCTGAAAGGCACGAATTAGGATGTGGATTTTTGGTCAGCAAGAGACTACGACATCTTGTCTCGCAGTTCACGCCTGTGAACGAACGGCTGGCCACAATCCGCATCAAGGCAAAATTTTTCAACATCAGCCTTATATGTGCCCACGCTCCGACGAATGAGAAGGACAATGTGACCAAGGAGAGCTTCTTTCAGCGCCTCGAAGAAGCTTATGACCGCTGCCCCCGCCACGATATCAAAATCGTGCTTGGCGACTTTAATGCCAGGGTGGGCAAGGAAGGTACCTTCGGTCCAACTGTCGGAAAATTCAGCCTCCACCAAAACACCTCCGATAACGGAATGAGGCTGATTGACTTCGCCGCAGCACGAAACATGGTAATTGGTGGTACCAGATTCCAGCATCTCGACATCCACAAAGCGACATGGCTGTCTCCAGATCATCGTACAAGAAACCAAATTGATCATGTGTTGATTGACGGAAGGCATGCTTCCAGTGTGATGGACGTGAAATCGATCCGTGGTGCCAACATCGACTCGGATCACTACCTTGTTGCAGCTAAGGTGCGCACACGCTTATGTGTCGCAAATAACAAGAGAAGTCCCACACAGAGAAAGCTCGACGTCAGTAAGCTGCAATCACCAGAGACAGCAGATGCATTTTCCACTCGACTATCGGATCTGCTTATGCAGAACACTCCCCCACTTGATGATACATGCGCACGGTGGACACATATATCCCACTCCATGACTACTGCTGCCGAGGAGGTAATCGGTTACTACCGGCCTCTGAGGAATGAGTGGTATGATCAGGAGTGTCGCGACGCTACCGCAGAGAAAGACGCCGCCTACAGAAAAACCCTGCGTGCAGGCGTAACGCGAGCTGTTAAGGAGCGGTATAGAGAGAAAAGGAGTGCAGAGAGACGTCTTTTCAGGCGCAAGAAGAGGGAGTTGGAAAGACGCAAGTGTGAGGAGATAGAGATGTGTACCGACAAGAATGAGACTCGAAAATTCTTTGAAAAGATCAAGCGCCTGAGTGGAGGTTTAAATCCCGGAGCCTCTTCTTGTCGTGATGGAAATGGGAATCTGGTTACGGATGTCCAGAGTGTACTGAGCCTATGGAGGGAACACTTCTCCACGTTACTGAATGGCGATGCTACGAACAATTCCGCCAGTGGAGGAGAATGCCCGATAACCCCAATTACAGATGATGGTGTTGATGTTCCACCACCCGACTATGACGAGGTTGAAACGGCCATTTTAAGGCTGAAGAACAACAAAGCTGCAGGTGCTGATGGCCTGCCTGCCGAGTTGTTTAAGACCGGAGGCGATGAGCTGCTCACCCGCATGCACCAGCTCATAAGCAGAATATGGTCGGATGAAAGCATGCCTGATGATTGGAGGCTCAGTGTTCTCTGTCCTGTACATAAAAAAGGAGACCCCACAATTTGCGCCAACTACCGTGGAATAAGTCTCCTGAGCATCGCGTACAAGGTTCTATCGAGCGTACTCTGTGAAAGATTGAAGCCTATGCTCAGCAACCTGATTGGACCTTATCAGTGTGGCTTCAGACCTGGTAAATCCACCATCGACCAGATTTTCACACTGCGCCAAATCCTGGAGAAGACCCAAGAAAAACAGATCGACACACACCACCTATTTGTTGATTATAAAGCCGCTTTCGACAGTCCGGTAAGGGATTACCTCTACGCAACAATGTCTGAGTTCGGTATTCCTGCAAAGCTCATTCGACTTTGTAGAATGACACTGCATAACTCCCGTTGTGCAGTGAAAATTGGGAAGGACCTCTCCGCACCGTTTAATACCGAACGGGGTTTCAGACAAGGTGATTCGTTATCGTGCGACTTCTTCAATCTTATTATGGAGAAAATAATACGAGCTGCTGATCTACGACATAATGGCACTATCTTCAACAAAAGTGTCATGCTGTTAGCGTATGCCGACGATATTGACATAATCGGCATGAACACGCGAGCAGTCAGTGCAGCATTCTCAGAGTTGGAAAGAGAGTCGCGTCGGATGGGTCTCACGGTGAACGAGGGCAAGACGAAGTATCTAGTGTCAACAAACAAAGAGTCCCGGCGTCTTGGACAGCACGTCACTGTTGACAACTACGCTTTTGAAGTAGTAAGGGACTTTGTCTATCTTGGAACCAGCATTAACAGCAGTAATGACGTCAGCTTGGAGATCATGCGTAGGATAACTCTTGCTAACAGGTGTTACTTTGGGCTGAGTAAGCAATTGAGAAGTCGAGCCCTCTCTCGAAGAACGAAAACTACACTCTACAAGTCTCTCATCATGCCTGTCCTAACATATGGCGCTGAAGCCTGGACAATTTCCACCTCGGATGAGCGAATACTTGGAGTTTTCGAGAGAAAAGTCCTACGCAAGATCTTTGGACCTATTTGCGTTGGTGGCGAGTACCGAATAAGGTACAACCATGAGCTGTACGAGCTGTATGCCGATATTGACATAGTAAAGCGCATCAAAATCCAGCGGCTGCGCTGGCTAGGTCATGTCGAGCGAATGGAAGAACACGCTCCAGCTAAGAAGGTGTTATATTCGGAACCCGCTGGAGGACGACGCAAAAGAGGAAGACCAAACCTCCGGTGGAAAGACCAAGTACTGGAGAACCTGACGGCGCTTGGAATTTCTAACTGGCGCCAGCTAGCGAAGAACAGAGATGGCTGGCGAAGCATATTATTTTCGGCCTAAATCGATATTCGGTTGTTATGGCCACATAAGTAAGTAAGTAAACAAAAATAAAACAAATCTGAAAACTAAAGTACAAATATATTCCAGCAAAAATGTTTACTTAGGTATTTTAGAATAACAAAAATTTTAGCGATTTCTTATCGTAATAAAAAAATCTTATATAGCTTGATCAAAAATTAAAATAAATTACTATAATAGTGCTTGTCTGCATTTCTCATGAATTTCTTTTTAAAACCAGCATAAAATCATAATAAGGTATTGAAAACCTTACTGCCTATTTTTGCTGACTCACTTGTTTTGTGACCTATTGTAATAGATTTTGTTACTAGGTTTATTGTTTTTTTGTTGAATAAATTTTGCCTCCAAGCATACTTACTGTGAGATCATTCTGGGCAAAAAAAAATTAATATGTGACACTTAAAGCCTCGAAGGGTTCTTTGGCAGAGCTCCTCTTTCATTACAAATTGTTACTGCCGAAAGAATTGCCAATTGCTTTCCGACAGGTGGGTACCGTTCGAACGAAAAATATTTTCGATGTTAAATTTGTTATGCTTCAGCCGGGGATTGAACCCACGACCTATAGATTAGAGTGCCAACCCCACTGAACACTAACAGTCCAAAAATATATTACCTACTTGTAAAATTACACTATATCTCATTGAATATTGTAATATTTTCAGAATTTAAATTTCTCGTTTGTTTTAATAAATTTTTTTTTTTTTCGAATGAAGTTGATTATAACTAAATCTTAATTACGCTCGCAAAATAGTCTTGGAGTACCTGGAGTCTATCAAAAAATGTCTTTAATAATTAAAAATAATTAACTTTATTAAAAAAAGTGCTATCTGTGATAATATACTAAAAGATTTTTTTAGTGCTGAATCCAATTCAACAACTTTCCGCTATTGCATATGACATCGGAGTACATCCCACACTGCATACATACAAAAGTGAATCACAAAATTCCTACTTGGTTACATGGAATTAACAGCCTTTTCGATTTATATTTAAATTTACAGTGTTTCTCAAACTCAACCACATTCAATAGTCAAGCTTTTCGCCCAAAACTTTCAATAGCTTTTAAGAGAGAAAAGTTTTCGCCGTATTTCTATGTTAGCATATACAAGAACCAATACAATTGTTGGTGTTGTTTAAATCGAAAAAAAATGCATTGATGTATTTTTTCAGATTTTTCTCTTATTTTATATTTAGTTTATTTTTAAATTTTCTTTTTACATATAAACATAATTTTTTTTTTATTTGCAATAGTTTGTATAGTTCTCTTCATCTTATGCTTGCTAAGAACTAAGTGTATTAATTTATAATACAATGTAATTCATATGTAAATAGTATGGACAATTTAGGTTATATATGAGAAATTTGTATAATGCAAATTAATAATATGACTGCATGTTATGTATGTATTTATATATATTAGCGGTATTTTATAACTAGTATTGAGTTTTTGTTACAATTATTTTATTATTCAATAGAAAATTAGTATTTATTTGTTCTTGTTAATAATACTTTATATGCTAAACTTAAAAAACAGTTGAGTATAATTAAAGAATGAATGAAATAAATATCAAAAATTAAATTAAAGAAAAAATTGAAATTATTGAAATGAAATTTTTACAATTAGCACATTGATTTAAATTTTATAAAATACATCTTAATTCATTCATTGAATTAAAAATTATCACATAAGTAACTAAACTAAAATTCTTCCTGATTAAAGAATAATTTTAAATTACCATACAACTATTTATGTATTCTATATAAACTTATTTGTTCGCACGATTTGTTTGTATGACTGATAGTCATGCATTCATTCGGAAGCTCATTGGGAAAGTGTGAGAGAGAAATAGTTGGTTGGCTGACCTTAGAAGATGATCAACTGTTGACTGGTTTATATGTATTAAATCAATACCATATATACTGGGATGTACTATTTGTCCTTTATCATAATCCACTTGCTGCGATTAGTTCTAACCGAAACCCATTAGATATTTCGGCAGATATGTGATCGATGACGCCAATAAGCTATAGCTGCAATTTTTATTAAATACTTTTTCTTTCTTCAAATAATAAAATAAAGCAAATGTGTATATACATTAGGGCAGGTTAAATTATTTGCGCTATTTATTTATTCTATGTATATTTGCCTAAGAAACCATCGGTCTAAAATCAGTTTTGAGTACAAACATTTTAACAAATAAAATGAAATTGATTTTATGCCCATGATTTCTGAAATAAATTTACTTAGAATCATTGGTAGATAATTTTTTTTCGCCTTACTCTTTTGACCTACCCTAATGTACATACGAATATCAAAAAAATGAATACTTGCACTAAATTTTATTAAAATATTTTGTTTTTTTTCGAACATATAGTACATGTGTGTTTATATTTACAGTTGTGCTTTTGTACAGGGTGGTCAGGCTTTTTAGTCTATATAATTTTAGTTATTTCTTAAAAGAACAAAATTTCAAGTCATAATTTTAAGCATGTATTACCTCAGTGAGAATTTAAAATATGAGCATTTCATTATATCTTGTAATTGCATAGACTTCAACTGCACCATCCTGTATATTAATGTAATTTAGTATATTAAGCTATTATAACATCACCTTGAAGCATTATTAAAAAAAAAATTGATTAAATTGCAATTGTTAATTTTAGAAAGCACAAATAAAAGCATTAACAATTTATTGTAACCATTGCCCAGCTCCATTTATGTATGTTACGTATGTCCTTAACCAGATGCATAAATAAAATCTGGTATCTGCCATTCTGTACTCGTCTCCGTTTCCTGTGTATTATCTGTTTCAATACTATCCATGAGTATGCTGTTGATCATATCGGTTCAATTCGACATTCAATTTGTGCATGTTTATACGTGTGTGTGTGTGTGTGAGTGTTTATGATAGTGTGTGCGTGTGTTTGTAGATTTGGACCAACACCACCATAATGTTGATTAGTTAAAGGAAATTATCAATGATATATAAAAAGAAAAGCATTATTAATGTGATTACATAAATAATTTATGATGATAATGGCTTAGTGAGAAAAAAGATGTCGACGCGTACTGTATGTAACCTCAAGGAACGCAGTAATATATGTCAATGGCATTGAGTGCTCACTGGGATTACAATACCTACATCATCAATCTTGTAAGGGCCTACTAATTCAAATAGTTTAAGTATATCAGAGGTGAATGAGAGCCTAAAAAAAATTTTGGATGAAAATGTAAAATAAATTCGACAAGTTTAGAAAGACATTAGTATAAAAGTAGTAGTGTTAGATACTAAATTGTTCACTGGCCTTTATTTTTACCTTTATTTTGATGCACTTTCGCTGAGGGTTAAGGATGGAAGCTAGGTAAGCTTGGAAGAAATAATGTGGAGTAAAACTTAATAGGAGATGGTCTTACATTCCATTTCCCTAGAGGCAATTCCTAGGCAGCTAAGGTAATATTTGTTAAATATCGGGATTTTTTAAGTTAATTTTATATGGGCATTCCCTTAAGGAATTGTGATAGGAGGTAAGTAATTTAGAAAAAATGTTGAAAAAATAAAATTATTAAAATTATTGGGAACCGTTCATATATTTTACCCCTCTAGGAGCATATTTTATAAAAATGTCAATTTTTCAGAGGAGCTGCGCTAAAGGATGGCGACATGATTAAGTTTGCTTTGCAAAAATCTTCAAGCAACACAATTACTGGCGATTGTTTATTAATTTCTCCCTTTTACGAGAGGCTGCCGAAGGTTGTGGGATCGATTTTTATGAAAATCCCAATTTTTTAATGGATTCTCCGTGAAGGAGTTGAGAGTTGAGTTAAGAAGAAAAATTAATTGTGGTCATCTGACATTTCGCTTTTACTAGAAGCAGGATAGTATGGGTTTTGAGAGATGTGATCAAAATTTGCATTTTATCTACTTCAGGGCTCTTGAGCGAGCTTTTAAATTTCATCAAATGTTAGGAAACTTTCTATCGGGTAGTTTTTTTTTTTCAAATTGCATATATTTAGCTTACTATAACTAGAAAAAATAACTTTTCCAAATAACGGATACACTAATGTATTTGTTTTTCATCAAAAAATACAAATTCTCTATCAAACTCCCAATACTAAATGATCATCTTAGTAGGCGCTTACCTCAATTTAGAGGCAAAATAAGAATTATCATAAAATTCGATAAAAATAAAAATAAAAATGTGGCACTTATAAGCCCCGAAGAGCACTTTGGCCGAACTTCTCTTCCAGTACTGTTGTGCGTGTTAAATTTTGGACAGTATTAGAAGGGGGACCTACTAAATTTTTTTGAGCTTTGTCACAGAGTTCATTTAGAAGCTTTTCCATGGTAAATTGTTACTGCCAATTGCTTGCCAACAGGTGGGTACCGTTCGAAATAAAAATCTTTTCGATATTAAATTTATGCTTCAGCCAGGGCTTGACCTACAGATCAGAAGGGCAACGCACTATCACCTGAGCTATGGCACCCATATAAAATTCGATAGCTGTAATCAACTTCGAAAGAAATTTCGATATTTAATTCGATTCTGAGATCATTTGCATAATTAATTTTAAATATATTTGTTACATTAAAAATATAACAAACATTAAGTCGTCCATCTTAAATATTGATATTCTAAAAAATTATTTTATATAAATTTTAAAGCCCCAACACCAAAAAGAGTCAATTATGAAGATTATGAAATGAATTTTAAGTTGCAAATAGTACATACGAGCTTGAGAGACCGCGATAAAGCCATGATTTCCATGATTTCGATGAGCCATCGTCAATTTTCGATTCAACATCCTGACAAAAGTGACGTCGATCATGTGATCGACCACTCTTGGCATCACACAGCAATCGTTTACGGCATTCATCATTACAAACTGGTCGTATTGGTGAATTTTTCCAATAATTCCTAGAAATTATAATAAATAATTAATTCGCATAACAATGGCATATTTCACTCTTTACTTGTAGTATAAATCAAATAGTTCTTGATTATTTGCCATATCATTAATCAGATTATCCCAATCGACCGGACGTAATGCTTTCATATTATATGCAGCACGTGTTGTATACAATTTATACCAAATGGGATAATCATAAAGATTGGCTTCCTTCAAATTCATAATCCATGATTCATGATCGATTACCAAACGTGTTGTGGTATCATGATCGCCATCAACATAGTATATGCGATAACCAGGATTAAGATCATAATACGGCGAAACGGATGGTCCAATATATGCAATATTATTTGGATGACCTGAAAAAAAATTGAATCATTTATTTGTTTAGTGATTTGTCATTTTGAAGATATGATATTTTAATTCCATTCATTCTATAACTTACCCAAATCATGTGGATCGTAAAATAATTCAAACTCATCGAAATGTGTATGACCATAGAATTGTGCCATTACAGTGTTTTCGTAACGTGAAATAATACGATAGAAATTACGTGACCACACTTTTAGACAATCTGGATGACCCGGAGGTATGTGGCCGATAACGTGAACCTTTTCATTCGAGAATTCTGCACTTTGCAATTCGTAAATGAACCATTGCAATTCTGTTGCCGGATCAGTTGAATTCAATAGCAACCACCTATAATGATAATGTGGCGATTATGAGAATATTATATGACATGAAATTGATTTGGCAATTTGGTTAAGAAAATCAAAACTAACTAAAAATTAAGTAAAAAATTATTTATTGGCCATTTCAACACTTGCAACATAAACTATGAGTACGATTAATCAATATTGTTACTAATCGAAATGTAAATTAATAGTTTAATCATAATTTAGACTAAATAAAATGCAACTTAATGGATTAATCATAATTTTTGTTAATAAAAATGGAAATTAATTTATATAAATCATAATTTGTATTACCCAATATGCAAATTCTTGGAGTAGTCATAATATTGATTAAAATACAAAAAATACAAATTAATGGATTAATCATAATTTTGATTAATCAATCAATAATCTGAATAAAGTGTTTCCTAGAAAATATTCAAAAAAAAACTCATATACTTTTAGTTTATACAAAGAAGATAGAGAAACTGTTTACGTCACGAATTTACGAGTGATTTTTTTATTTTAATTTTGAAAGTTTATATTTCAAAATCAATGAAATGAAAAATTAAGAATTGAATTCGTTTACTGATAAAAATTTGATTAAATTAATTTATTAATCCGAAGTTCGATTAATGATGATTCTTTAATTACATAATTATTAAGTAACTGTATCATTTAATCTTTATTAATTTATTAATCAGAATTTTGATTAAGATGATTCTTTGATTTAATAAGTATTCGAAGAGCAATACGTGAAATAAAATATGTTGCTTAATCTAATGATTAATTGTTCAGAATTTGAATTGAAAGTGAAATTCACGCCTTCGAATATATTATATGGCCTATTAAGACTACCAACTCACCAATTCTTGTTGTTACAATAGTTCATATTCATTGAAATAATCCGGAAGCCAGGACGTACCAACACCGAATAGAAGGCACCTCTGCGAACCGTATGTGAGACACTTTGTGGCAGCCAGCGACGCCATTGAATGTCCAATTCATCGTATAGCCATGAAATTGATTGATCCACTTGACTCACATATGGCGGTGGAAAACTATTCACCGGGGCACTCTCATGATTACCCAATGCCGGAAAGATAGGCACCCCAGGGAATTTTTCAGTCATTTGTTTGACAGTCTCTTTGATAATCTCAAGATTTTCCTGTTTTGTCTGATTCCAGACATCGTGTGGTGGCAGATCACCGGTCCACAGAATATAATCGATGTCTTTGTGCGTGTCGGCAATGTGCGCCAACATGTTGTCTACCGTACGTTTCGGCGTGTCACACTTGCGATAGTCACCCCATTTGCCGGCAGCAGCATTTGGATTCGAGGGTCGTCCACTGCTGAGACGACAGCATAAAGGCTCATTGCATTCAGCATTCGATCCCTCCACGTAATGAGGATCGTAATGTGTGTCGGAAATATGTAGGACCTTAAAGAACGGAGCACCTTCCTTGGGTATCGGAATCTCATGGGGAGGTTGCTTTGGGACGGGTGGAAAATCTACGTCCCATTCGTGATAGGGATTGTAGACGTCGCCACATGCATCGCCAATAACAAAACTGCAAATCTCATCAGGACTAAGATTGACACGTTGCAGCACATAAACCATTTCATTGCCGAATAGATTCGATACGCCTTCACAGACGCGTGCACTCTGTATATTCAGATTGACGCAAAATTGAAAAATCAACTTGATGATCTCAAGCTGCGTTTTGCCCGCTTTAATGTAGTGTTGCAGAAGGCCAGCGCCTGCTTTGCAAGCCGTACACGATACTTTGGACATGACGCTATTCTCAATCTCGTATGCAACTTGCTTGAGATTGAACAATTTAAGAGCCTTATCGACGAATGGTGGATAGGCAAGCCCATCAGATGATGTGTCATACCAGAGCATGCGTGGCATTGAACTATTCTGTTTGATGCGTCGCAATCGATCGAGAAACTCTTCATCGCTCATATCAAGCTCACTGTTTGTACGATTCGGAAATTGTTTCAACTCCACATGCGGCGTTATGCTACGTGGCACCTTAACAACATCCCAATCATCTTCTGGCGCTGTCCAATTTAAGACATGTCTTGGATTTGGTGCGAAAATAAAGGGAAAAGCTGCAATGAATAACGATGTTGATTATAATGATGTTTGCGGGAGAATATAATATTTTTTCGTTGTTCAAGTCGTTCACTCACCATCTACATGTGCAACACCATAACCACCAATCGCAATGATGACCATCCATATTGAGATGGCCAAATATGGGGTCATAATGTTGCCGTTCGAGATAAATACACGCTGATTGGAATAAACGTTACGACTACTTTTCACTGCTGCACTCACACAAAGTACTTCGTCGGTCGCTTCAGACCCTTATGCTGTTTGTGATCTCCACAATCTGAGAATGAGAAATGAGAAAATTCGATGGTCAACTATGATAACGTATATTAATGCATACATATTTATATACAATTCAGCCATCCTTAAACTGACTATGTCTTATAATGAAAGTTTAATTAAAATTCGCTTTAGCTCATCATCACCCATAAGCATTGCTGCTTGAATGATGCTGTAATGTACGAATATGTAGCCAAAAATTATGCCTGCTCAGGTAATGAATTGTGGTATGTGGTATTCGTATTATTGTTTTTGTTGTTTTGCACCAGAGAAAATTACTCTTGCATAAGTCAATGGCGAGTTTTGATTTTTCTTTTTTCTTTTTTTTGGAACACTTTTCTGCAATGTCATCAATGATATCGAGCTCTTCAGTCAATATGAACTGATATGCGATTTGTTATTACGATGAGAAAGATATTGCTTTAAGTACCTACATAAGTAACTATGTATATATGTGTATGCATTTGTGTGTGTATATATATTTTCTCAATGTGAAATCTTACGTGAATTGCATAACTTTATCAAAAGTTTTGCAACTATTGACCTAAATTAGACATGAATCGAATGGAATAAGTTAAAGGAGAATAACTTATAAAATTTATTCTTAGCGCTCCTTTTTCCATCAGCCACATCAAATCTAATCTAATGTGTTTCTAAGAAGATGGTCTGCTATCGACTTGTATTGGAACTAGGAACATTGGAAATGAATTAGGAAAGGGTCGATCTTTAAAGTACCTAAACAGAGCTTGAGAGAATCCAGAGCTTGATAGAATGGTAAGCCATATGTTGGTGTCCTTTTGAACTACTCTGGATACAAATGTGTCTGGATGAGACATCGCTCTATTTAATCTAAGTGAGTGCAGTTTGAATAGCTTTAACCCACGTCTGAAGTAAACTGAAGTGATTAGGTTGATGAAATGAGATGTCTACGCTGAAAGCAATCTTTAGATTCAGTTCAAAAGAGTATAAAGCCTTGTTATAATATAATATTTATATTAAAATTATTTAGATTACTGGACATAATCTAAAAACTAAAAAATCCAATTCTCTGCAAATACCTCTTGCGGCTTTAAAGTCTGAGAAATGATAAACCCCGAAGAATTGTTTTGATACTAGCAACCTTGAAGAAGTAAAGACAGAACTTGTTAAATTGTCTTCTAAAATTTGAACAAAAATATACTGGACTAGAACTACCGAACTAGAACAAATTTAACCAAAAATGAAACACTTTTTCCATATATATTTGAAACAAGCTTTATTAAACCAAATATGTGCCATTTTGATTGATAATCTTTTGCTCGTTTTGGGGTAAAGCCATAAATTCCATCTATGTAGAACTTGTGAGTTTTCTGATGGAAAAAATGATCCAAGTGCGTTTTACAGGTCTATACGAAATTTAAATTTACACCATTAAAAGAGTTCTGCAGAGATCGAAACAAATGATAATTTGAATGTGCAAGGTCTGAGCTATATGGTGGATGTATCAAAACTTCCCAGCCAAGCTCTCTCAGTTTCTGCCGGGTGATCAAAGAAGTGCGTGGTCTGTCATTATGATAGAACACAACACCTTTTCTCTTGAGCAATTCTGGCACTGTTAATTGAATTGCTTGCTTCAATCTCATGAATTATTCACGTTAGAGATCAGAATCAATCATTTGATCGGGTTGTAGAAGCTCATAATGGACAATTCCCTTCCAATCTCTCCAGACACACAGCACTATGGTTCTTAGTGCCAATACTGGCGTTGCCACCGTTTGCAAAACTTCACCTCGCTTCGTTTATGATCTTTTTCGCACATTATTGTTGTACGTGATCCACTTTTCTATCGTCCGTAATCATTCGCTTCAGAAATGTTTCGAAATTGTTCCGTTTTAACATTGAATGCCAAATGGAAATTAGGTCCATTCAATTTATAACTGTTAATTCATGTGGCACCCAAACAACGAGCTTTCTTCAAATAGCTGATAACTCTTCGATGATGAATGACTAGTCCCCTAGCAACGTCCACGCTGCTTATGTGCTGGTCTTGCTCTATTTTGTCCATGATTTCATCGAATTTTTCAGTGATTGGTCGACCAGAGTAAGGTGAATATTTAACATCAAAATTATCAAATCGAAAATGAGTAAACCACTTCGCTGTTGTTTTTCTAGTTACAGCATTATCTCCGTAAACTTCATTACTTTTTTCAGGAAAATATGAAGATAAAGTTCCGAAAGTTTCACTCATATTTTTAAACGTTGATAACTCTTAACAGAATAATGCGATTTTAGCAATGTCTTCTAACAAAATGAAGCCTTTCCCATAATTATAGCATAGTCAGATGCTATTAATATTACCAGAGATGTTA
The DNA here is from genome assembly GCA_963854835.1 of Megamerina dolium. Classification (NCBI taxonomy): domain Eukaryota; kingdom Metazoa; phylum Arthropoda; class Insecta; order Diptera; family Megamerinidae; genus Megamerina; species Megamerina dolium. The sequence goes on from OY978525.1 coordinate 3,345,313, forward strand.
CATTTTAGAGCCATCTACCGACAATGTGTTACCGAACTTTTTCAAACACCCAATATATTCCACAATTTCGTGGCTTAAAACTTTTGTGATTTAATCACTGAATTGTTGTAAGAACTTTTTATTGCAGAAAATGTTAAATTTAAATTTAGAATATCTCATCTTTGCGGAAGTAAATTATCTTCATATTCAAATATGATCTATATATTTAATATAATATCTGTAGGCATAAGTAAATTAGCATTACAAATGGAAAATGTTATTGACATTGAATTACTTTTATATATATGAATATAGAATTTTTAATAGCATTTTAACAATTTCAAGAAATAAATTCATTTGCTTTATTTAATTGTAAGACTATTTTAGTAGTTATCTACTGCCAGCTGCTGATGATTTTCTATTTTAGTCATACTGAAAGTCATACTTGCGTACGTACAAATATGTCGTCGGTCATAAATATTCAAATCAGCCTCAATTTGCATATTTCAACAAAACCAACAACAACAACAACATTTATAACAATATTACAAATATACTAAAATATAGGTGCATATATATAAACATATTTTTTATTATCATTGCTGTTGTTGTTGTTGTTGTTGTTGTTCATATCATTTTAATGAAATCTTTAAACTGCTACTTAAACAACAGGTGCTGCATACATAAACAATATATCGCGTTTGAGTACTCGTATCACACGATGGATCATCATCAAGTATGTAAGTAATGGAGTAATGGGCAATGTAAGCATTGATGAGGGGCAAAACAGAAAATATTTTGTGGATGAGCTGAATCAAATGTTGAGTTTCGATAGCTGTGCAGTGAATATAGCAGCACATACAGGCGACTAGAAATATTTATAAATTAAAAACATTTATGATAATTTTTCAATTAAAAACTACACAAATTGAAGCAAATTGCAAACAAGTTCATGTGCGATAATTATGAAATTAAACACTATTTTAATTGCATTATCTCATACATATATAGTAGGTATGTATCCACTTGACATGAGTTATCGTATGATTTGAGTATGATGGTTTAAAATAAATTTATATGAATGACCTAAATGCATTTTAAGTATTGCATATAAATACTGGCTTCTATGGTTAATGGCAGTTATGTTAATTTCTCATACTTAATACCTCCAATACCTTTGTATTGCTGTTGAATTCAATTTTCCACACCTAATGCGCGAAAATACAAAGTGTTCAAGCTGAAACTTGGTACAAGCGATTATATTTACAAAGCTATAGACATACTCGAAAATGGGCTAAATCGAATAAAAACCACCACTACCCCCCATACAAAAAAGTATTATTGAAGGCATGTTTTCATACTTTATTCCCAATAATATTTAGTTATCAAGCTAAAACTCGAATTATGTGCTTGTATTAATTAATTTAATGATATTTTTTGAAAATGACTGGATTCTATGGAAAATCGCGCCTAGCTCCCATATAAATTTATGATTCCGTATGCATGCTGTCACACTTTGAGCACCCAAATATATAGTTTTCAAGCCAAAACTTGGTACATACCAGTAAATTTATGAAATAATAGACGTCTTTAAAAATGGTTTGAATCGAATTAAAATTAGGTCTAGCTCCCATACAAATTTATGGTTCTGAATGCATGTTTTTACTTACTGCGGACGAAAATACAAAACTTTCAAGCTAGCAACTTGGTACAAGTTTGCGAATAAATGGACGAGGTTGAAAATAGGCAACAATGCATGAAAACCACTCTGTACCGTGATTTTATTTTGCGGACGAAAATATATATAAGGACACTACTAAGGTTCAGTATATACAGTGGCATAGCCAGGATTTTGGCAAGGGGAGATTAGATGAAAAAGATGTATGAGAAATAAATTTTTACGAATGATTTTTAAATATCTACATATTATATATATATATATTTTTTTTTCTCTTTTTTAACAAGAGATAACCTATTCTCCTGATCCGCTCTAATGGCTACGCGACTAAGTACATACGATGGTTTTTATGAATGTGGAAGTATGTTTACAGTCTTTCGCTGTGGCTCAGATAAATTTCTTTCAATCGCAAGAAAGCTGCATATCTTTTAGCGACAGAGCTGGAGCTGGAGTTATATTTATAAACAAATTATAAAAGAATCCATAAAAAATTGCATATTTCAAGGAGACAAATTTGTTTTTTATTTTCTGTGCACTTTTACGTTCCCATAGTGAAATTTTCTACCGAATAATTTTTTTGGAATATTTTAACCCTCTAGCGATCTCTCAAATGCCATTTTATTCCGACTTTTCAAATAACCGGTCATAATGACTATTTCGTTAGAGAAATAAGGGGTTAAAATGTTTTACAAAATTATTCTCCATAAAATTTTACTATATGTATCCAAACTACATATTTCCTTTCGATATGAATTTAACCCTTTTTTCACACTTTTTGTAAAAGCAGTAAAGCAAAAAATTGCAATTTTAATATAACCATAAAAAAAAAATTTTTGGGCCAGAGGATGCAAAAAGTTTTGATGGTTTTACCATATGTGTTTAGGTCTTTTGTCCAGAAGTGGAATTATTGAGCCCCCCATCAATGACCCTCAAATTTTATCACAGTGTTATTTGAAGAGAGTTGACTCGAAAGTCACGTACTTTGACCAAAAAGATATTTTCTGCAAATTTGGTACTTAATTCGAAGAGTTGTTCAACTAATATCTAAATATTATTTTGGAAGTTTCCTGTTTTCCGATATTTATACAGGGTTTTTTTTTTTTGTGGTGCCCTATGTTTATTTTATTTATTTTTTTTTTTTATTGCTTATTTAATTCAAATTTATGCCTTTACAATTTGTTTATTCATTTTTTGGAAAATTATATCTGTTAAATGTCCACCACCTGCAGCCAAGTAAAGATTGCCCTTTTTTCGGCGAAAAAAACATAGAGTCCCTAAAAAAAAAAATCACCCCATTTATTAGATGATGAATTCTTTGAGAAAAGATATTAACACCAAATATTTACATGTTGGTGCCACAACATACATAATTTTTATTTTTGTTTTTCCATTGCCTTTTCCAATTTCCCTTTCATTCTCTTGCTCTTCATACTGCAATAAATGTTTTCAAATGCCACCATTATGCCAGTATGCATTTATGGCATTATCAGATATACACACAACTTACATTATACGTAATATTTCACATAAAACACTTACACCTGCACCTACACGATGAGCACTCTCACCCCCTCTCCTTAGCCTTAGTGCTTTTGTACCTTCTGTACGATAAAAGCAATTTTATTGATGGCATGACATATGTGACAATAAGCTCAATTGTTCAACATGTGAAATCAATGTTTAGCTTTTTTCCTTTTCTCCTGCTTCTTTACTTTCCAACACACAAAAACGAAAACACACAAAAATCTTGTATAGAATTTGAGCACATACAATATGAACGAAAGAAAAAGAAAAGAGAAAAACACTCAGTTGAAGAATTTACATGTGAAATGAGTTTTATTGCCATAATCCGGAAAAAAAAAATTATAGAACATAAATAAACGTTCCTAAAAAGAGAGAAGAGTGTAAAAATTGTAATAAAAAAACTGCAAATGATGTTCAATAATTTGTTGCACAGTAGGAACGCTTTAAGGCGCAAACGATTTTGCAAACGACTGTTTTATCATCGACCACGTGTTGTGCGAATTAATAGTGATGTATTGGAGTCTCGTGAATTTCTTAGATTTATATTCTATTTCTTTCATTTTATCTTAGTATATAGGAATATAATGCAATTACTATTTCCGCTAAGAATCTTAAATGAACAAACTCGTTTAACCAGATAATTTACCCATAGAGGTGATGAAGTTAATATTAATGAAGAAGCAATTATATACATATATATACACATGAACTCAAGGTTAGGTTAAAATAAAATTAGACACACCTAATAAATGATTTGTGATACAACTTGAAGCACTTGTAGTTTTTTCCTATTAAGTAAGCGACAAACAATTATTATAAGGATTTACAAAAATTTGTTCATGACATTGTATTTCAAGTAAGTCAATAGCAAGTAATATGTGCCGTTAACTAATATTTTACATCTTCACATTTTAATATAGCTAGCTTCTCTACTCTACATGCATATTTGCCCGTACGTATACAGCGTCTTTCAACTAGAGGTGTCATTCTAAATTTCAAAAAGAAAGCAATATTTTTTGTAAAAAGAGCTTATAATTTTATTTTCATCCAAAGTACAAACTCTGAGGTTAGTAATGGAACACAATATCTGCGAAATATCCACGGCGACTCTCTCAATGGTTGTATTGCACTGCAACCCTAGGTCTATTGTGCACCACATCTTGGACCTAGAGTATGTCTCTTATTGCATTTCAAAAGATTTTCGGATATTAAAAATTCCCCAAGATTTTTATTTCTTGTGTGCATTAGTCTCATCCGAAAAGGTTCCCAGTTTCATTGGATGATAATTCAACCTACAGTATCCTGTAAGTATTCCCGTAATGATTTTTAAATTATTCTTCTTTCGGTTAATACATTTCTCAAATCGCTGTAGGTTGTAAATTCCTAAAAGTGACTTGGGTTGGAATAAACCTGGTAAGTTTTCCCCAGTATGATTGTCCTTCTGATTCTTCTTTCTTCCTAATGAGTACGGACAAGGCTCCCATGGCCATTGCTTTGATAACATTTTTCATCACATTTTCGTATAATTGTCGGCTATATGTCACGAATAACTTTGTCTTTACCGTAGCCCCAAAGAAGTAAATCTAATGGTGTTAAGTCGCACGATCTCGGCGGCCACTCAAAGCCTACATTACGAGGAATTCACGCAATAGAGACATTGTTTCACCATCTGTATGTCATTTGGTACCGTTCTGCTGAAAATAAACGTCTTCCACGTTCATAGCAAAAATTTCAGACAAAAAAAAAAGTCAGCCAACATCGTTCGATGGCACACATATTTATTGAATCCGTCGCACCAACACCATTTTCAAAAAAATATAGCCCAATGCCACCGCCACTCCAAAAACTGCACCAAACTGTCACACGTTGTGGATGGAGAGGTGGTGTAGCCCCAGCTACGACAGTTTGGTTTATTCACGTACCCATACAGACCAAAATGTGTCTCATCACTCAGAATAATTTTTTTTGGGAAATGATAATATTATTTTTTTCTATTTCAATGCGTTGTGCATGCGTATATCGATCCATATCTGCAAATCTCTATCTAGTTCTTCTTTGTCAAAATAGTGAGAAATTTCAAATGACATCTCTTGCTGAAATACCCTGTACATTCAATGTAATTTTTATGAAGCAGCCACGTCTGTTAACATAAGAATATAAAATTTAATGATCAATATATAGGTAATCGCATCAATAATGCCGATGAGACCACAAAAAACAAATCCCTCTATATATATTGTAGTTACAACTCATATACTCGTATGCATTGAGTATATTCATATGTTGAGAGAATACTCGTATGTATAGAGTCTACTCGTATGTTTAGAGACTATGTATACAGACTATATACATGTTGCAAAAGTCATATTTTATGGTTGTTTATTTCTTATATCATACATTGTTATGAATTTTCATTAGTACTATCAGATCTGAATTTATGACACAAAAATCATATTAATGGTCGTAGAAAAATATGAACATATTTTGAAAGAATAAAATTTGATATTTTTTGAAAACTAAAATATAATTGTATTGGTAGTGCATGTGATTTGAATTAGGATAATAATGAACAGAATGCATTAATCATTGAGCTGTGTCATTCATAACCCTAGCAATGGCTTGCAATGTAGTAAAATATCTAAAAATATAACGTAATTCAAAGTAAACAACTCATGTTTGTAATTCATACTCAAATGTTTAACTTACTGACTGTTAATTCCATTAGAGTAATGATTTAGTAATGTCTTGCTATATACTCAATAGTGTTCTAAGTCATTTAGAACATATTGCAATTTCTCTCTTCATCACACTTCTGGGTCACTACTTCTCTATGATAATTCTGACATAAGCGTTTATTGCTTATGTCACTACAGATATTCCAACGAACATGCATTTCACACAAATTACTATTGTCATTGTGAAGAATTGCATGAAAAAAAAAATTGAGAATCGCCACAAAATCAACAAATCATATACTCCTCTAACGAACTAATGAAATTTTCACTGATTTTCAATTTTTTTCAACTTTTTTTTATTTTTTATTATTCTTTGTTTGTACGAAATTGGCTTTTTTAATTGAATTGTATTCACACATATTGTACATACATATGTATGCAAGCATGTAGTATGTAGTTGCGAGAACATCATACGAGTATCTATGAACAATACGAATACATCCAACTATGACAATATCAAAAGTTGTCGCAAAAAATAGACAAAAAAGATTCTACAAATAGTACGAAAAAAAAAAAAACAATTCAAATGAATGATCCAACAGGAAATCATTGTCACACTAGTCACTGGTGGTTTTTTTAGTGTGTATGTCAATCTTTCTATCTATCTATACATTCATCTATCTAAGCATTCATCCATCTGCTGTAGATACTCATACATATAGTGGCTGACTGAACTTGATTAATATTCACTATTGTGTAAGTAGTGAATTCCAGTACTGGATCACGATGTGTTGTACATATTTCCTGAAGAATTAGGGCGCTAGATTTAGATAATTTTAAACTCATTTATTTATATTCGAAAATGATAATTTTATTTATTATTCTTCATTTGACAGAAGCAGCATTTGTAAAGGTATATGAAATTAAGAGTAGCAATTTGTCAATATTCAGATAAACATCAAATAAATTATATTCATCAGCGTAGTTGAACAAATTTTCTCTCTTAATAACTGAATTTAGTACTTAATAATCAAGCGAAAATGAGTCGCAATTCCATATGATCTCATATTAGGCGCTGATTCTTATATAGAACCGCTCTGTTATTAGTGAATCATCGCTGCGGTTGGAGGTTTGATTTTATTCTTTTTACACATACTCACATACTTGCATTCTTAAACCATCGCTTTTTTTGACTGACTTGCAAGTACAATACAATCACCATGACCAATATCAATGAGTGCGAATTATGAGCACTTCTCTGTGTCGCAATGGGAGAAATATATGGGAACATATCAGAATATTGAATAAATGCGTCATGAGTAGTTTTTTTCTTAAACTTTCTTTTAATGGCTTTCAATTTCAAATTGATAACTTATTTAAAAATTTGTTAATCTATGTATATATTGTACATAGTCTTATCAATTTTTTTGTTTTGTATTTTTCAGCTTTGTCATTCATTACACTCATTGAGTTATCTTATAAAGGTCAACATCATGTATGGATCAGTAGCAACATGAGTATTTCAAATATTGCAATATTCACGCATTTGTTAATTTTCACATATGTAGTAATTATATATACATATATTTCCATATGCATATTTGATATTTAGATATTTTTTTTTTTTTCAACATGAGCCATTATCAAATTAAATTTGTTGATAGTTGAATAAATCATGTTTTTTTTTCTTTTGTTGAAACATTCGCATCAATATTTAGCCTTGAAGTGATGTTAACACTTTACATGTTTGGGGGAAAAAATAAACTACCTACAATGTTAATAATATAAATATGTACATTAAGGTGGGTAAAATTGTATGGAGCAAAATTTTGATCGCCTTACTTAAAGAAAAATATAAAATCTGGATAATTTCAAATATGTTTTCCCCAAGAAAACAAAGAAATACGAAATTTGTATCAGCATATTTTTTAGTTTTGAGAACTATTATGAAAACATTAATTTTATAGGGGATCACTCCTAAAACATGGATATAGGGGATAAGTATGTTTGAAGGAAATGTTGACGAAAAGACTTAACAAGGGTCAATTATATATTTTATCGCTTTAATAGCAGTTCCCAGACTCATTTAACGTCTGTCATGCATTTATGCTTCGATTTTATGGGGCAACCGCTGTGAAAAGTTGAGATGTTCAAGAAAATGTTCACGGGGAAATATTAGTGAGTGTCAGCTTTAAATATCATCGGTCTAGAAGCGATTTCTTAGCAACCAAGAGGTTATTTCTAGATTACTATGTGTATACTACGTTCATTTTGTAGGACAACCCGCCGAAAGCGTGAAGATAGGAGGTGAGTATATTTGGAAAATTTTTATGAAAAAAGTTAGTGGCGATCGGTAATACATTTTATCATTCTAAAAGCAATTTCAATATGCCTTGTTTGACTATTTTGAAATGTTATTGCATTTTTGTTTTTTTTTTTGTAGTGCAGAGGGGCTGCAACGAATGGAGATATGGATTAATTAAGTAAATTTTGAGGAAATGTTGGTAAGTAAATATGAATGGGGGTTAATTAATTATTTTATAGCTTTAAAAAAGGCTCTTAAGCAGCTATGAGGTTAGTTGTCGAGTTTTACGCGTTTTATGTTCATTTTGAGAAGAGCTCCCTAACAGGTAAGGGCAGCAAGTGAGTTGATTTGGAAGAAATCACGAAAATAAAAAAATTAATAAAGCTCAATTATACATTTGACTACGCTACGAGTAATTCATGAGCTGCTAAAGTGTTATTTGTTAATTTTCAGCTACTTTTAACGTTCATTTTGTAGTGGAACCCCTATTGTCATAAATATGGATGGTAAGTGTGTTTAGAAGAAATATGGGTGGGAAAAAATAATGGAGGCTGTCATACATTTCATCGCTTCGGAAGCAATTATTGGGTATTTTCTGCTGCTGCTGTGTTTATTTTATATGGTAGCACCCTAAACGAGTAAAGATATAAATTAAGTTTGTTTAGTAAAAATCTTGGAAATAAAAAATTAATGAAGGTCGGTATACAGTTTATCGCTCTATGGTTGACTACTGAATGGATATATCGATCAGAAGTTTAAAGTCTGATCGTGAGCCATGATTTTGCGGGTGCCATAAACAGAAACTTTATGGTTTATTATATTTACAGATATCAGTTCAATGCGAGACAATTTATTATTTCTTTATTCCTCAATATTTATTATTCTATGCTGCATAAGAAAAAACTTGTTTGAAGAAGAAAGCCAATCCAAATCTGAAACATGTTTTTGCATCCTTGGAAAAATGCTTTACATTTATCAAATTCGATGATTTTTAAGTCAAAATGCTTAAAAATTTGATACACCTTAATATACATGGTTTGGTGTACAAAAACTAGTTTTAAAGTATCTGATTGCAATAGTAGCGATTCGGTATGCCTCATTTCATCGACGCAATCTACGCAAATTTCAAACTCATATTGAAATAATATATTATATCTTGTTTATACAATTTTTGCAATGAAATCTGATTAAAAATTATGCATTTATACAAACTAAAGTAAATTTTATATGCCCACATCGAAAAAAAAAATATGTTGCTGGATTTATATGAAGACTGGTATGACATATGAAGCTTAATGGCCTACACTGAAACTATAAAATATGAAATCAGTGTAACGTTTGGGCACAGAACAGTCTTGTAGCTGCTCTTAAATGAGTGTTGATTCTTCTGAATGCCGATGAATGAAGACTTCGTGGACCAGACCTGGATCGCAGTTGAAAAAGTAAAACGTCATATCCAAAGAAGATCGATAGAAGCAATTCGATTCAATTCATTTCTATTTACTATGCAATATAAGTTTTCTTAGCTAAACAAAGAAATCATTTGTAAAGATCGTCATCATCTTCTTTGTAATGAGAAAAATAAGTCCCATCAATGTAAATACAATGAAATGCGGATATATCATTTGCAATTGAATAGATAATTAAATGATTTATATTGAAATAACAATCAGCATGGCTTTGTTGATATCTTCTCATTCAATATTCATATGGGCACATTAACAACACTCAAACTGTGCTTAACCATGTGTAGCAACATGTATGTATATGCATGTATTCTATTCATCACACTATGCTTGTAATGAAACGCAGTCCGCAAAACAATGAATCCATTCAGTATGATCACTGATTTTTCACTATTAATAATTAAATTAATTAATTTATTTTAGTATGTGTAAAACAATTTATATGTGAAAAATAAGCAAAACCTTAATTATCTATGCATAAACCAGACAATATATGTATATATACATGTATATATAATATGTAATTGTATATGATTACATAGCGTGTAATATAAATGAAGATATATACATCAAATCGTATATAATATTTGAATATAATACATTTCACTTTGTAATTTCATTTCATTTCAGTATTAAAAGTTTTATATGACAAATTAAATAAACATTTTATTGATTCAATTTTATCAACATGTTGCCTGATGTAATGTTAAGAGTTAAACATGTGTCTAGAGGGTAGATACATGCAGTAGTACATCACATTATTTCAAGGTTATTTTGAAACTATTAAACTTAATATTTATTATTACCGAATTTTAGACACCTTGTACTATGACAAAAAGATGTTGTTTTCATCCGACAATGCCCATTTTGTAATATACTCGCTAACTGATAAAAATATTAGTATGTGCTGAATTTAAATTCCATAGCATAATAATTCATGCGAAAAGTTTGAAAAAATGCATACGAAAATAAATTTTTATATGGGAAGTAGATTTAATTTTAATTCGATTCCATTCATTTTTTAACTTGCCCATACATGAGGAAATATAATTGTGTGTACCGAGTTTCAGTATAATCATTTAATTTTTTCGTGCGCAAAGTGTGAAATAATCCATCTGATGACATTATTTTGTATGAGAGGTAGTTGTGATTTTCATTCGATTTCATTCATTTTCAATCTCATATCTTGGTTAGTAAATATAATCATCTATGACAAATTTCAGTTAGCTAACTTAAGTTTTTTATGCGCAAAGTGTGAAAACACTAATTTTAAAGCATATTTTTGTATGGGAGGTGGTCGTAGTTTTCATTCAATTATACAAATTTTTTAACTGGAATATACGTTGATAAAAATAATTATATACAATAAATCTCAATATGCTAGATTTATATTTTCATGCGAAAAGTGTAAAAATACACTCACGGGAGCATACATTTGTATGGGAGGTATTCGTAGTTTTAAATCGATTACCTTTATTTTTGAGTATATTAATTCTGTGATGAGAATACTTTTGCATACCAAGTTTAAGCTAGATAGTTTACCATTTTCATGCCCAAAGTGTGCAAATAGTCAGTGAACATCATACTTTTGCGTAGATGAAAATAATCGTATATAGCAATTTTCAGCGAAATTTAGATATGGCTCAATCGACTTGGATGGTGATTCTGATCCACATACATATATGTACTTGTCCATATCTTCCGACTCTACTTTAGTTACAGTAGAAAGCATACATCTAATGACACTCAACTCTAAGAGTTCATAGTGTCAAAATAGAGAATATTAAGGTTAAAATATTCCAATAATTGTTATTTAGCAGTCCAAAAAGCGCATCGAAAGAAGAATAAATCTATTCGTATGAATAATACAAAAATGGTCATAGTTTATTTACTATATGATGATGCTAATCTAAATAAGCTCTTATGTAGAATGCGATTTGTTGACCCTGCAAGACATGACTGATCTTAACTTCATACTTACAATATATTCAAACAAAAATGTTCTTCCAAAATTGTTGTTTTTCAAACAATATTGTTCTTGCAGAGCAATGCTTATATTTAAAGTTGACAAATAACAAAAGAATATCAATAGAAAAACTAAACAAGATGTACCAGCAGATGATGTTTATATGTAAGTACACATACATTTGTAAGTACAGGAAATTACTAAATAAATACACACAATATTTTCTAAATATACTCGTACATTGAATAGAAATAGAATAATGTAAATATTAGCATTCAAGTGCATACAATGATAAGATGATTATGTAGTTATTTTTATATTGGCAATAGTAAAGTGAATGAATGCATGTTAAGTTCTGTGAATATACTTACAAGGTTTCATATAATTTATATTGAAAACTTTCTCAAGAAATGAAAGACATGAATGAAATTTATTAAAGTGAAATGAAAATAATCGTTTATAAACTCCCACAAAATCAAGAGAAAAAAATAGAGTGGAAAAATAACATTTTTGGCTCTTTCCATGAAAAACTTTCGTTTTCAATTTCTTGTCGTTCAAGTGAAATGTGATAAAGGTCTCATTATCACATTTTTCTTATGTAAATTTTTTTTCCGGTTTTAATTTCACTCTCGAAACAATGTAATCAATCGTTGTTTTTTTCGTCGTCGTTTCTTTTGCTTCAGCAAACTACAATATTGTAAATGACCTACCCTATAATACTGCCGACTACTTTACCTATCAAACTTTATGTTACATGAGAGTGAATGCCCCAGTTTTCTTCTTCTTCTTCTTCTTCGTCTTGTTTCTCCTCTTGATTAAATTTGACGTATTTGAATATCCACTTAGCACATTTCCTTCTCTCTCTTGGTATTTCTTTTCATTTTACCTTTTACTTCTGAGTTTATCAATTAATATTCACACGCATACACATATACCGTGTCTGTCTGTCTGTTTTTTTTTTCATTAACTTTTGATAAGACCATATGAAAAAGAAATTGAAATTTCATAAATTATAAACTTGATATTGTTGCTCATCTGTACGTGTAAATACAAGAGAAAGTGTTACTTCTACATATAATGACAGTAGGAGTAGGAGTAGACGAAAATTCTTCTAGGCGGGCATATGCATGTTTATTGTATAGGCAGTTATTATTTATTATACGAGTATGTTGTTATTGTGTCTGTTATCAATATTTCAATCATTAGCCCCAAAACAAAATAAACACTTTTTTTTTGTTCCAATAATTAATATAATATGATTAAGAAAATGCATAATTTATTGGTTAAGTGTGCTGAAGAGGAAAAGTTCAAAGTTTTTCTTTAAAAAACAACAAAAAAATAATTGTTATACCCTACACTCACAGTCAAGGGTACTTTAAGTTTGTGCTTTCATTTGTAACCTGCATAGGAAGGGCTGACAGATATGAAAAATTGATTAAAAATTAAAGTAGACTCATAGAATTCGAAAAATCATATGTAAAATTACATTTAGGATAGTTCCTGTCTTCGGAGATCTATATTAACATTTTTCAAGGATTATTTTCTTGGAACATTTTAACCCCCTAGCTACCACCCGTATGGGTCAATTTTGGCCCTATTCTGAAAACTCCCATAAAAGTCAACATTTGGGATAAGATTAAGGGTTAAAGTTTTTCACAAAAATGTTCTCCGGAAATTTTCACTCTGGGTCACTGAAGACAAAAAATATGTACCGCTAATAGGTAATATGTAAAAAATGAATTAAAATTTTAAGTACTTTATTTTTAAGCATGTATTGCATCGATAGCAGGATATTTGAGGGCCATTGCCTCGGGAATGAATCAAACCAGTCTCAAACAATTGCATTTGAATTCAGTTATAAAAACTCTAACCCTTCTCTGCTCCACTATGACACAATTCCTTTTTACAGTGGTTAAAATTTTGGTTTTTTCGATCAAAAGTAGAATCTTGGAATTTGAAAAAATCATATATAAAATTACATTTAGGATAGTTCTTGTCTTTGGGGACCTATATTAAAATTTTCTGAGGATTATTTTCTCGAAACATTTTAACCCTCTAGCTACCACCCGTATCGGTCATTTTTGGGGTTTTTTATATGTGTTAGGGATTTTTTCGATGCTTGATTTAGTCATGTCTGTCTGTCTACCGTGTTGTTCGATAACTGTCACATTTATAGAGAGATCATGCTGAAAATTGGTACACAATAATTTTGTCCACAAACAAATATACAACTTCGCCCATACTACCTCCATATAAAAGTATATTTTTGAATGTGTGCTTTCTCACTTTATAATTGAAAATATGAAGTTATCAAGCTGAAATTTTGTACATAGTGTATTATTTACCAACTAATAAACATATTGCAATATAAACTGAATTGGATAAAAAATACGCATAGGTCCCATACAAAAGTATATGATTGAATTTTTGATTTCAAATAAAATTTCTAACAAAAATAGCAAGTTATCAAGCTGAAACTTACTACGTTTGGTTATATTTACCAACTAATGGACATATCCAAAAATAGCTTAAATCGGATGAAAACTACACCAACCTCTCATACAAATTTATGCTTTCAAATGCATATTTTCACTCTTTGCGTCCGAAAGTATAAGAATATCAAGCTGAAGCTCCATACACATGAATATATTCACTAAATAATGCACAAGCATGAAATTGAGCAAAATAGAGTAAAAACTAAGCCTGCGTCTCATACAAAAGCATGACTTCGAATGTATGTCTTCAGACGTGCCGCATGAATTTACAAAATTATGTGACTGCAACTCCATGCATACAATAATTTTTATCATCGTATGAGTTGGTCCACCACAAAAGTGTGTTTTTTTCCAGAAAATGTCTATTTTTCATTGTGTAGGCTATTTAAGCTTCGTTATTACTGAAGTTAAGCATTCCCAATTTTTCTTGGAATTTATAAACAAAATACAACAACAACAACAACTATTTTAATCAAACAATTAGTCAATGTTTTCATATGAAAGGCAACAAAACAAAAAAACAAATAAAAATTACAACATAAACATTCCTAAAATCGTTTGTTTCCCCAAAAGAGTTAAATGTTGATACTATAATATAAGAAAAATTATGATTCTTAGGTTGCTAAAAGATTTGTAATGGAAAATAAATGTTATTTGTATGATAAGCAAAAATACCCAAAAGTATGAAATAGTATTCCTTTTAATCCAAAAATATTCAAATTCATAATATATTCTTTGTAGTGCAAGAATGCCTAATTGGATATAAAAAAAAAAAAAATTTTAATATCTTTATTTTTTTATTTCTCTTATTTTTCCAAAGATGTCTGGAAAAAACCAACTCAAGACTAGTCCACAGACCATAGTCACACAATATGGAATCGCTCTAACCAAAACCTCTTTGATGATGAGATAAAGTGACAATCCCTTCAAAATTTTCACTCAATGAATGCAATATTTCTGCAAAATCGAGTGATTTTCACTGGTATGGCAAACTCAAGCTGTGTGTGTATTGATATAATCTCCGACAGGTGTGTAAGAGCTGGCTGTATACTTGCGAAAGCATTCGGTTCGAATTCTGAGTCGAAGATTGGCTTAATTTACTAGATCTAAAATCAGACTGATAAGGTTAAATATGATCATTGCAGATGAACTTCAATTTTTTTTTACAGTAGTTACGATCCATATGACTCTTGATAAAAATTTACGTATTAAGAAAATATCCACGCATAACACGATACATTGATATAATGAAGCTCTCACGTGTATAATATACAATTGCACAAAGCTTCCGCTTTTTATTGGATACTTTTACAAATTCCATAGTATTTGTAGTATGTAGTAATAGTAAAAAGTATGTTAGTGATACTAGACATGTATATTAGAGTGGTCCTTAAAATCAAATGAACGGTTTTTTTTACGTCACCCCCCTTAATCTGTAATACCACGGTCAAAGATATCACATATAAATTTTGGTCCCGATTGGAGGTGACTATGTGGTGCCGCACTGTGGTCTAATGATAATCTGAACTTTGGGTCTGTGTGCGACACGCCTTAACCGTATCCAATTGGAACGAAAATTTTTATGTGATATCTTCGATTATAGTAGATTTGATTTTGGTTATTAGATGGGAAAAGATTAATTAAAATTTGTTGAGTCTCCTTAGATCAAATGATAATTTGAACTTTGATCCCTGTGTGACACACCATAACCATCTCCAATTGGGACCAAAATTTACATGTGATATCTTTGAACGTGATATTACCGATTGAGAGGGTGGGATTTAGGAATTCTGTTGAAAATATTTTCTTCCTACATTGAAAGACCACTCTAATGTACATAGGTGAAGAAAAAGGGAGAATTTATGCGTCATTGGCATAATTGGCGCTATTTATTGTATTATTATTATTATTATTATTATTATTATTATTATTATTAATGTTACTATTATTACTTGTCGCATATACCAATAAGTGACTTAAATTACTTGTGCTTGTATTCATATTATTGACATAGGTATCGTACATATACTCGTACTCGTATAAATACTCGTATGTATATTTTTTGTACTGCTACCTACTACTGTTATTGTTATGATTATTATTACTAATATTATTTACTACAAGTATTGCCAATTGTACATACAAGTGAAATCGACAATATGTTTACACACATGCACACACACTCAACACACGAAACATTGTGTGATACAATAATATTGTATGCATTTATGTTGAAAAGTAATAAATACTTTTTTATTGTGTGTGTCTCGATAATTTTTGTTTACATTCATGATTAAATACCTATTTTGAATTTTCTTTTATATTGTTGGTCTGCTATTGCTGCTGTTAATATTGCTCTTACTCACCACTTGGCCCATTTGGAGTGTATGAAAACGAAAGTTGTAGCGTGTTTAAGAAATTATCTTCATATGATGGCGGGTTTTTTGTTTTTGTATATTTTTGTAAATCATGTTATTTCATAGCATTCATTTTAGTTATATTACATGTCAAATGAAGAAGTGAAGCAACTCGAATAATCGCTTTTTGATGATTGACTAGTTGTCGAAAATGTATTTTCTGATGGGAAAGAACTGGATTTTTAAGGTTTTAATAAATATAGGATTCACATGGTGAATCTGGTGAATTTAATTTAATTTAATTAATTTTTTTTATATATTTTTTCTATTGAAATCAAATTCGCAGGCTTTTTCGACTCATTGGTATTAAAAAATATTTAAAGATGTCCTTGTGATTATGGAAACTTTTATGGTCGATTTTTGAACAAAAGTAGGCTGTTTGGATAATTCATTACATGTTTTATTAGAAATTATAACTCTTCATTCATTGCTTTATTCAAGAAATGATATGAATTGACTATGCTAAATTTTTAATAGAGCGAGATGCAATCATTTTTATTATAATTATACCTGAATTGTAAATGTTGCTCATAAATGACTTTTCTTCCATTAATATTGTCATTAGGTAATCGCTTATACTCATACGTATGCTTATTTATATGTATTAATAAATATTGTATATCTAAACCAGCAGAGACACTTAAAACGCATGCGTGCAGTAAATAGCTCAATCCGGCAATTTCGCGAAAATAAAGTAAAAGCGGTGAAATGTGACGCTGTAGCGTAAATATATATTTAAATTCACACATACACATATATATCTAAGTAAATATTAAGCACTTGTCGTTATTGCAAGACTAGTCTTTAACTTGATTTACGGCTGGTGACAGGGATGTTTTATTGAATAGACAGCGCCTTGTTTTTTATTAATTATTTTACTCTTTACAATTCATCTATACATGTTTTTGCTTTAACATTTTTTTTTTTTTTTTTTTTGTTAGCTTATTTTTTTTTATTGAATCTTTCTTAAATACTTAGAAACTAACAATAAGTATTCAAATCTTACAAACTAAATAAAACTATGTGATATCCCCTACGTTCCATCACAATTTGGTGAGTCGCGAGATGTAGCAATTTTACAGCATATTCAGTGTGTCTTTTCTTTTTAATCGACGATGCCCCTTGCTCAGCAACAATTGCCTAGCAAGAGGATTCGGATGATTGTGTAATTTTTGAATGTAGCTTCTGCAGTACATTGCAACTTCCTCAGAAATTGTGGATACATTTAAATCTCGATGGATGTTAACGTTCCTCATATACCAAGGCGCGTTTACAATAATTCGCAGACACTTGGATTGTATTCGCTGCAATTTTTCGATATTAGAGGGAGATGCGGTGCCCCAAAACTGAATACCATAAGTCCAGATTGGTTTCAGGATTGCTTTATATAATAGCACTTTGTATTCAAGATTCAACTTTGATCTTTTGTGTAACAGCCACCATAACTGATTCATTTTAAGCTTGATCTGAGTTTTCTTTGCCTCTATGTGATTTTTCCATGTCAGCCTTCTGTCGAGGTGAATACCCAAGTACTTCGTTGAGGAACATTGTGGAACTGATTGGCCATTAATTTTAAGTGGGGGACATGTATCTAGCCTTAGCGTGAAGGTTACATGTACGCTCTTTGATTCATTGACTTTTATACGCCATTTTGCTAGCCAGATTTCGAGAGAATCGACATGAGTCTGCAGGAGTTTAGTAGCTTCTATGGGGTTAGAGCGAGAGCACAATATTGCCGTATCATCAGCAAAGGTCGATATGAATGTATAGTTATTGTTGGGCATATCTGAAGTGTATAAGAGATACAGTAAGGGACCCAAAACGCTTCCTTGAGGAACGCCAGCGTGAATATCCAATGGATTTGTTGTGTAATCCTTGTGATGTACGAGAAATTGTCTTTTCGTGAGGTAGCTACTAAGCAATGAGGAGACATTTGCAGGCAGTAATAGTTTGAGTTTGTAAATAAGGCCATCGTGCCATACTTTATCGAAAGCTTGAGTGATATCAAGAAAGACAGCTGAGCAATACTTTTTTTCTTCAAAAGTGTTCCTTATCAGAGTTACATAAATGACAAATTTTATTCAATTTTACTTTAATTTCTTTCTCCAAAATATTAAAAATATTTTAAAAATTCCTTAAAAAAAATTTTTTTTCATAGAAAAACGACGGTTCTATATTTACGATTGATTTATTTGATTATATAATATTCAAAAACATGTCGAAGTGATTTGAAACTATAAGTAAAAAATTTTGAAGCTTTAATTTCGGTAATACTTAATCTCAGATGCCTTAGAATATGAGATAATACGACTTACTTTCAAAAATAGCATACTTTTACTCTGGAGGTAGGTGTAGTTTTCCTCTGATCACATATATTTTTAAGCATGCTCGTTCATTATTAAAAAATAGCCGTAAGTGATGAGTTTCAGTGCTTTAGCTTGATAAGTTCATGCGAAATATGTACAAATATACATTCGAAAACATAATTTTATATGAGAAGTAGGCGTGATTTTTGTTTGATTTCGCTCATTAACAAACTCATTTATTTATTAGCAAATTTAATCGTATATAATGAGTTTCAGCTTAATAACTTTATATTTTCATGCAAAAAGTGCGAAAACATACATTTGAAAACATAATTTTGTATGAGAAATAGGCGTGTTTTGCATTCAATTCTATCTATTCAAAGAACACATTCATTTATTAGTAAATTTAATTATTTTTACCGAGTTTCAGCGTGTTAACTTCATATTTTCGTGAAGAAATTAGGAGACAGCATACATTCGAAAACATACTTTTGTATGGGGAGTACGTTTAGTTTTCATCTGATTCTGCTGAAATTCAAAATTTTGCTTTTATTTATAAATATAACCATATGTACCAAGTTTCAGCTTGATAACTTGATTACGTTTTCTTGAGAAAAGTGTAAAAATATGCATTTGGAAGCATAAGTTTGTATAGGTATAGTTTTCATCCGATTGCGTTCATTTTCAAACATGACTATAAATTTGTAATTATAATTATTTGTGTGGAGTTTTAGCTTGATAACTTGATATTTTCATGCGCAAAATATAAAAATAGTCATATGAGCCATATAGCTTTGTATGGGAAGTAGGTTTAGTTTTGATCCGATTCTATTGAATTTTGAACTCATTCATTTATTACGAAATAAAATTATTTGTATTCATTTTCAGCCTAATAATTTTATGTTTTCGTGCGTAAAGTGTGAAAATATGCATTTGTATGTATACATTTATATGGAAGGTAGGCGTGTTTTTAATCCGATTCAGCCCATTTCTACATAAATCTATTAAACAGTAAATATATTTATATGTACTAATTTTTTGCTTGATAACTTTATATTTTCACATACAAAATATTCATTTTGTGCTGAAGGTTTTGCATTTTTGACTTTTTTACAATAAAAAAAAATATTTTGATTTTTATTATAACGCCCCTCTTGCCAGTTACACAGTGCCAAATACACCTTCAACCAGCACTGGTATTCACATTTCGATTTTTTTTTGTACCACTCATATGTGTCACCAGCAGGTTGTTGCTTACAAAGTGATTGTACGTAGAAATATGAGAGTGCTTAATTTTATGGATTTTTTCTTGGAACTTCAATTTGAACATTTCTATAAATTTCTTATGATTATTATTTTTTGGTTATAAAATTTACCTCTTTTTTTTGCATTAAGTCAAAGAAATTTTTTTTTTAATTCAATTTTCGTGCAAATTACTGCATTTGATGTGTTTTAACTTCCCCATATCTTGTGACATAATATGAACACTTTTATAGCTGTGAGTGAAAATTGTTTTTTGCAGGTATAAAGAAAAAAAAAATTGATGAAAAGAAGAACTGAAGAACTGGTTTTATTTATCAAATAACATATACTACATATAGGAGGTATATGCGACAATATGAACGTATTTGTGGTTTGGCCAAATACATTTTTATATTTTTTCTTCTTCTTTATGCAAATTTATACAAATTAACATATATAACATACTTTATATACAATAAAATTAGAAAAAAAAAATATAAATAAGAAGAATACCACCAAGGCGACTACAATTGCCTTTAAATTATTTTATTTCTTTGCAGATGACCACATCGCTGTTAGTTCCGCATCTGATAGAAAAAGATAATGAAGTAATTTACAAATCACTTTATGAGTGTTACCTTGAGACAACTTCACATCGAAATATATTCGAAAAATCCAATCTAAAACGAAGCTTTAATTTTGAAAGTAATTTTCAGATTAGAATGAAGAAAATACGGATTGCCGGAAGTTTCGTGTCTTATAAAGTGGTAAAAAGGCATATTCAGCCTATACAATAAGTAATTGATATAGACCATTCCAACTAAAGTACTTTCGCACTATACATATACAATTAAGACACATATTTTGCATCTAATAGTCACTTGCTAATTTTTTTTTTCCTCTTCCAATGAATTTTGAGAAAATATTGAATAACATTCGTATGAGAACATTGCTAAAAAAACAAATGTATTTACATTAAATTTCAAGTTTAATGTCCTGACTATTCAATACAAACTTGACCGTAAAAATTTAGAATGTTGATCTCCTACTGATAATTGCGTAGCTGATTATTATGTAGTAAATACCGGGTAATTTAAAAAGTATCCGCGGTTTTTTTAGTACATTTTTGAACAAAAATATTCTTTATTGAAAATCAATTTCAAGCAATTAGATATTGGTCATTATTATCTATGACCTTTTGCCTTTTTTTGGGGGGTAACTTCATAAATCCATTGGTGTAGAACTGCTGTGGGCAAGTGATTTGCAGCGTCTCTTCGGTTGGCCATTTTTTACCATTACTGGACTTTTGAAGAGACCGAAACAACTGTGTCAGACGGTGCAAAATCTATACGAGCTATACGGTAGATGCATTTAAACTTCCCAACCAAGTTCCGTCAATTTGTTCCGAGTCATTAAAGACGTATGTGGCCTGGCATTGTCATAATGCAAACACAACTCTTATTCTGTTTGTCAATTCTGGTCGCTTTTCCTTGATTGCTTCTTTCAAGCGGTCGAATTGTGAGCAGTAGAGATCAGAATTAACAATTTCACCAGGTTGTAGTAGCTCGTAATAGACCCTTCCATTCCCAACATACCCTTGTTTGCTGTCAATATATGCTATGAAGTCGTTTGTGCAGGGTCACCAGCCATTGACTATGATCTTTTGCGTTCGGTATTCTCATTTTTCATCGTACGTAATGATTCGCTTCAAAAATGGTTTGATTTCATTACGTTTCGCTAATGGTAATTCGGTCAATCAAATTTCTTTTCCTTAATTCATACAGTATCCAAATATTGAGGGTCTTGGCATAGCCTGCTCTTTTTATGTGATTGCAATCCTTCACGTAGTTAATGTTTTGTATATCCGTTATCTGCTGACAGCTTGTGTGTCGGTCTTGTTCTACTAATTTCAAAATTTCATCGACTTTTTCAGTGATTGGCTGACCAAAGCGAGGTGCAACTTTGTCATCGAAATTTGCCAATTTGAAACGAAATCTAAAACCTCGATGCGGCGTATCACACACATGAAACAATCGGACAGTGGCGTAGTAGGGATTTTGGCAAGGAGGCATAAGATGAAAAAGATGTATAAGAAAAAAATGTTTATGAATGATTTTTAAATATATATATATTAATATTTTAAAAAAAATCTTTTTTAACAAGTTCATTTGCCACAGGGACGGGTTATACCCGCTTATCCCCTCCCCTGGCTACGCCACTGCGATCGAATTAGTGTTACCCAGTCTATGGGCATCAACACCATGTAGTAACAAAAAACCGCGGAGACTTTTTAAATTACCCAACATATAATCGCATAACAATCGCATACTATGATGAACATTTTTTCTTTTAGTTTATATTTTTTCTATACTATATACTACTATCACTATACCATATCTTGAACTGATATATGTAAAGTATGTCCCTCTCTCTTTTTATTGTTCAATCCACTCACATCGAATATCTACGATCGTTGGCAGTGTCAATGTAACAATAATAGCAATAATGGCGCAAATACGGGTCTATGATCTTTTGACATAAGATTCATACAATATGTGGTCGTATTGCTATTGTATACCCCCACATTTGAAGCTCTTTTCATTGCCATCAATCACATGAATCACATAAATGTGGATTATATGAATTCACTCATACATATGTACAAGTATGTATATGTAATCAACTGTATACATTTAACAATATCATTTTATAAAAATGTCCATCTGTGGGCTGTCTATCTTCATGGAGCTTCTTCTCGTGCACGTTTCTGTATTTTTCTGCGAATTTCAGTAAAAAAATCTCTTCATTTCTTCTTCTCCTTATTTTTTCTTTTAGTTTGTCGAACTCAAATTTTATAATATTGTTTGTTTGTTCGCTGTACGATAATCAGTGGTCGAGAGTGCATTGTGCTCTGAATTGTGTTTAAGCGCGCCATGCAATGAATTTTCACTCTTGACGTTGGAGTTAATTGTTATTGAGAAAGAAGAAACTAAAGAAAAAAATTAATGAAAATCAAAAGCCAATGATCAGAGAAACAAAATGATCGCAAACTCATAGTAAGTATGTATGAGGACTTTGTTTGAATTCATGCATCATGGTACATTCAAAAATCAGATGAAACATTGCGAAGTTTTTTAAATTTTCATGAAAATCAGAAGAAAAAAATGTGCAAATGTGAAAAAAAGTATGCTGATCTTCAAAACTTTTGTATCTTACATAAAAGTGGGTCATTGAATCTAGGATTTCACACACCTTACATATGAAAATATCAAGCTATCAAGCTAAAACTCGATATATGCGATTATATTCACTAATTATTAGACTTACTAAAAAATAAGCTGAATCGAGTCACAACTACACGCACCTCCCATACAAACTAATGCTCCCGCGTGTACGTTCTCATACTTCTCAAGCGAAAATATTAAATTATCTCTCTGAAACTCGATGGGTATAATCAATTCTTTCAACTTATGCAAAAATTTTAAAATGGATATATTCGGATAAAAACTAAATCTACCTCCCACACAAAATGTGCTGTTGAAAGTGTGTTTTTCGCAATTTTCGCATCAGAATATAAAGTTATGAAGCTGAAAATTGGTATACAAATTTATACTTACTAATTAATAGATAATAACAAAAAATGTGCTGAATCGAATCAAAATCACGCCTACCTGCCATACAAAATAACGCGTTAGTATGCATATTTTCGAACTTTTGACACGAAAATTTCAACTTATGAAGCTATAACTCCATGAGTATGATAAAATTTACCAAAAAAAATTAACAAATTTAAAAATGAACGTAATCGAATCAAAATTAAATTTACCTACCATACAAAAGTATACTTTCACACATTACAACCGTAAATATAAAGTTATGAAGCTGCAAATTGATGCAAGTGATTATATTTACGAATTAATAGAAATAGTCAAAAATGAATTGAATCGAATCAAAATTACACCTACCTCCCATACAAACATATGCTTCCGACCTTGTTTTTGCCCAGTTTTCATACGAAAATTTTAACGTTATCAAGCTGAAACTCGGTGGATATAATTAAATTTACCAGCGAAAGAAGCACTTTGAAAATAGACACAATCGGATAAAAACCAGTTCTACCTTCCATACAAACTTGTGCTGTTGAATGTGCTTTTTCGTACTTTTCGCGTGAAAATTTTAAAGTTACAAAGCTGAAACTCGACATATATGGTTATATTTAGCAAGTAATAAACATATTTAAAAAATTCTTGACTTGAATAAAAACAACGTATACCTCCCATACAAACATATGCTTCCGAACGTATGTTTGCCAATTTTTCACACAAAAATTTTAAAGTTATCAAGCTGAAACTCGACATATATAATGAAATTCGCTAACGAAAGAAGAACTTTGAAAATTGATGCAATCGAATAAAAACCACTTCTACCTCCCATACTAAATTGTGCCTGTGAATATGCGATTTCGTACTTTTCGAGAGAAAATTTAAAGTTACAAAGCTGAAACTCGATACATGCGGTTATATTTACCAAATAATAAGCATACTCGAAAATTGACCGACTTGAATAAAAATAACGTATACCTCCCATACAAACTAATGCTTCGCTATGCATGTTTTCATACTTTTCGCACGAAAATATAAAGTTATCACGCTGAAATTCGATACTTGTACGATTATAACTATTGGCTAATCGATATACTCAAAAATGGTTTGAATAAGCATAAGAATTTAATACTTTTCCCATAGAAATATAATACATTTGCCTCCATTCAGTATCACCAAATTTAAGCATTCTAAAATTTTCTTCATTTTGCTTTTAAGATTGAAATATTAGCGCTCAAAATCGCACGCTCTTACTTCAATAGCGCGTAATCATGAATGCCTTAAGTTGAAAACACATAAAACTCAATATAAACCTAGTAAATTGATTGACGCAATTGATTGACTATAATCATAATCAATTGATCAACAATAATAAATAATCACTTGTGTAAAGTACATATAATTACGTAAATAATAATAAACAAAAATATCAACTGACAAATAAATAAGTGTGCTCACTTTATGTAGGCATTATTTTTTTCTTGGCCACATTTTCAGCTATGGATGGGTCTCTTATGTATGAATTTTAACCTCTTCAAAGAAATGTATTTCTTATTTTTAGTGTGACGTCAGTATTAACAGATAATGAATGGAAGCTACGTTGTGATCAATTCAGAAATGTTTTTAATGAGCCGACTAGTATAGCTTCTCTTATATCAAATCTAAGATTGTGCCATTTATATTTGAATGTGTGTATTCTAAGACACAGCTAGAGCTCAATTCTTTTGCATATGTATATTTTGTGTTAAAATAAGTAAATATGCATCCCTGCTAAATGACAGAATGACAGAATGAATAATAAGCGAGACATATGTATAAGAAACCGACATAAAACAGTTGAAATCATTAACCCTTGACCCAAAATGCTCGTCATATTCATAAATATAATTTATGACAGTCTAAAGATGCTTCTAATTTACATTCACTCACTTTAAAGAATTACATATATTGTAAAAGTAGACACTTGTGTAAGCAAAATAACATTTACTTATCATTTAGTCACTGTAGCGAATGTGAATATTATGATGCTCTAAGAATGTAACAATGACAGCCAAGAAAAAAAAAAAAAAAATGCTAAAATGGCATGCTACTTGTGATAAGATAATCACACTATATAGTCAACGGTGTCAATATTTACGTAAGTCGTATAGAAATATCAATATTTACATACCTACATACCCACATATAAATAAATTCTCAGTACCCATCATCATCGTCCGCATCATCATCATCATCATCATCATCATCGTCGTCGTTATTATAATTCATTTATTCATATATTTAATCAAATACCACTTGATGCTGATTATTTTTTATATTATTTTCTGTATACATAATGATTTTATTGCAATTTTGAATATGTGATTAATTTAATTAAAATTAAATTTGATTAAAACTTATCACTCAAAATTAAATTGTATGGCTAAATACATATGTATAGAATATACCTACAAGAATGTATTGTATATACGAGTTCAAGTACTCGTATTTGTATGTGCTATGTATATTCACATATTCACAATAACAGCAAGGCGCATTTAATTCAATTTCAAAGAGTGTCAACAAACTAAATCAACTTTTTTGTATTTGATTTGAAAGACATACATATTGTATATAAATATTTTCTGATGCAGAAAATATAATAATAATAATATGCACTATATGCACACCTTCCAGCATAAGACTGTTGGTAACTATTGCAATTTCATTGCTCTTCATTGCCCAATGAACTCTGCACCCACTGGCATCACTTTTGGCTATATGCAAAGTACAAAAAAAAACAAAATAAAAATAAAGTGAGAAATACCACAAAAAACACACACGCAAACACACACAAAAAAAAAAACCAAAATTTAATTTTGTCAAACAAACAAAAATTGATATTGCCACCACTAACGCAACATCCAAATTGAGTACTACGTAGTCGTATGCAAGTACTCTTATATACAGTAGGCACTTGGTTTAGCCAACGAAACCAACAAATATTGAACGTAGGAAAGATTGAGATTTAACCATGTTTAGTATTATTTTTTAAAATAATTTTTAACCCTACGAGGTTCAGTGATTTTTTGACACTAACTGGTGCTAATAGGTCTGCGTAGAGTTATGTGGGATTTGTATGCGAATAATACGCAGATGTACTAAAAGTATGGAAAAAAGAAACAATAAAAATGTATTTTTATATATTTTCTAGGTAAAAATGTACCCTACTATATTTATCATAGGTAAGAAAATAAAATTACTTGGTATGTGAATGCTGTTGACTCATCGGTTTTTTGAAATGAAAGGCTTACTTCTGCACCGAATAACGTCATTACATGTTTGACGTGTTGAATACCTTGTACAATAGGATTTGTTGCACTTTGCTTCATGTCAGAGAACACCAGCTATTATGCCAATTCCATAAGAAAGGCACGTTTTCAGTCGATTCTCTTGATATGCCCTAATTTGTCATGAATGACATACCGAGCTACGCTTAAATTCCTTTTATATGCTAAAATATGAATCTTTGAATTTCAGTACATTGTTACTTTCGACCCTTCTTCGGCCAAAATTCTATTTAGAAATTGTTCCAAAAACCATAAATAAATAATGCATAACAAATTTAATATCGATAAGATTTTTCTTTCGAACGATACCCACCTGTTGGCAAGCAATTGGCAATTCTTCCGACAGTAACAACTTGCCATGAAAAAGCTTCTTAAAGAACTCTATAACAAAGCTCAGAAAAAGTGATGTCACAAGTGTTCTGCCATTTGGAACCGGCTAAAATAAGTAGGTCCCTTCTAATATTGTCCAAAATTTAAGATGCACAACAGTAATGGAAGAGAAGCTCGGCCAATGAGCCCTTTGGGGCTTTAAGTGCCACATATTCCAAAAACCATACCTTCCATAAAAGTTCAGCAGCATTGTTAAAAAAATAGAGCATACTTTCAGGATCTTATGTAATAATATTTTATTATACCTTTTGCTTATATACATCATAGAGCCAGTTTTTCTGTACAAGTTTAAACTAGATTTAAACTAAGCTTACGTAATTGTAGTTTCAATTTAAACTTATTTAAGACCACAGCAAAAACTGGAACTCTACTGGAGTGCAAGAACAGACAGCTAAACAACTGATAGATTATTCTTAATTAAACCCATCTAGATTGGGCATTTAAAACTGCGTTGAAGTTTGACTTAAAAAAACTGCAAATCGAATTTAAACTTAGTTTACACTACAAATAGAGTTAAGCTCGCAATGAAAAACTGACCTGATAATTATATGACTAACAAAGCAAATGCCTAAAAGTATGCCACAGTTTCGTACAAACAATTATTTTATTATTTTTTGTTTTATAATTGCAAATTTCAATTTTAGTAATGGTATATGCAAAAAAGTACCTGGCATTTTTGAGTTATAAGTCTCACAATAAAACGGGTAATTGCTGCTTTCGAAGCTCAAAATACCAGGCATTTATTACAAATAATTTAAAATAAAATTCAATTATTCATTTGGCTCACACACGCCATCAAAAACGTCAAAAATCAAGTTTTCAAACCTAGTTTTTTGACATAAAAGTAAATGACATAAATGACGATTCCATGTTTGAGATCTCTCTATTCTGAAATTTACTAACATACGATATTTCATTGAAATCCAATAACGCCTTCGAATTTAGTTCAAGCGTTGAATGGAGTCTCCGGCATCTTGGACAATACGTCACTGTTGACAATTACACTTTCAAGGTGGTGAAGGGCTTTGTCTATCTTGGAAGCAGCATCAACAACAGTAATGACGTCAGCCTGGAGATCATGCGTAAGATAACTCTTGCTAATAGGAGTTACTCTGAGCTGAGAAAGCAATTGTGTAGTCGAGCCCTCTCTCGAAGATCGAAAATCACACTCACATACAAGTCCTAACATATGGCGCAGAAGCCTGGACAATTTCCACCACGGATGAGAGGATGCTTGGAGTTTTTGAGAGAAAAGCTCTAGGCAGGATCTTCGGACTTATGTATTTGCGTTGATGGCGAGTATCGAATAAGGTACAACGATGAGCTGTATGATCTGTACGCCGCCATTGACATAGTCAGGCGAATCAAAATTCAGCGGCTGCGTTGGACGCTGTCATGTCGAGCGAATGGAAGAAAACGCTCCAGCGAAGAGGGTATTTAATTTGGCACCTGCTGGAGGACGCAGAAGAAGAGAAAGACCAAATCTCCGTTGGAAGGACCAAGTGTTGGGTAACCTGGCGGCGCTTGGAATATCCAATTGGCGCCATCAAGCGAAGAACAGAGAAGACGGGCGCCTCATTATATCTTCAGCCTAAATCGATCATCGATTATTATGGCCACATAAGAAGAAGACGTTGTATGGGATCAACGCACTGTGCGACGGCGGGCTCTGCACAGATCTGATAGATTCGTTTGATTCATTTAGTTTATAAACACGAAATAAACCGCACAGAAATACATAATCGGTGTGGAATTTGTGATCATTGTGTTCATCGTATCCGCTTCTAGGAAGTCATGGACGGATTTCTCTTTGACACATAAAAGAAAAAAGTTATACACAGACCTGGTTGAAACTCCTAGAGGTTAGGGAATTCTTCTAAGGATGACTTTTCCCTATTTCTCATGATTGATTTACATAGTTTTTAGTTTTTATTCTTCTTGTATCTATAGATGAATATAAGGAGGCAATCCTTTGAAGTTTCCTACTAAATCCGAACATTCTCATGCAATTATTTAGAAAATAGAATATCCACTGTATGAAATGCATATTCGAATCAAATTTGATGGCAACATTTTCAGATAGCGTAAATGGTGGTGAGAAAGACAAAGAAAACTCTATGTAAAGTTGTTGTTATTGATTTCAACCATATTGATTGCTTAGCTGAATGATGTTTGACTGTATGTTTTATATGAGCATGTATGTAGGTACGTACTCATATGTATATTATGTTGTTATTCAACAGTGATGATGATGCTACCGTTGCTACTGATGGTGATGATAATGGTGGTGATGATGATGATGATGATGGCGGGCGATGATGACATGTCAACAACATCAATTCCAATACATCGCTGCAATGTAAAACTTTTCAAATCATTCGACCAAATGCAAGACAAAACCAAAATAAATACTCGTATATATGTATATGTAGAGGTACGAGTACACATACATACGAGAGTACTTGTACCGTAACATATATGGGTGTTGACACGTGCATGTACTCGCAATCGTATATGAATAAATTGAATGGGAGTAGCTCGATGAGTTTGTTTAAAATTAAAATTTTATTGTACATATATTGTTATTGTAGTCACAATGATGGTGAAACAAGAATTAAAAAAAAAAAAAAAACACAAATGCAATAGAGAGTTCAAATTACGAGGCAAGCACATCCATCCCATATATGAAAAAATAAATTGCATCATATGCATATTCTAAGCTTCATTCAAATGCAATTGTTGTATTGATGAAATATGCATGTACATGAACAATAGCATGGCTAACTTTTTCTCCCTGTTTCTCTCTGCAGCGGCACACCTACTTCATTTGTTTTGGGCTGTTCCAAATGGATGAAAGTGACTTGCTCACTGTTTAATGAAAGGGAAAGTGCGTTGCATTGTGATTACACAGAAATACATCAAATTTGTTTCAATATACACGAAAAATCGCATATCGATAATTGGGTTATCCCCCTGTTTGAGCATACTCGTAATTATGTATAATAAGAAATATTATCCAAAATTCATATGAGTACGTCAGTATTTGGAAATTGGGCCAATGAACATGTGTATGTACTCATAAATACTCAATGTACATACATATATGTATATGCAATTGATTCCATCGGCAACGACATTTACATTTGCATTTGGCATTTCATTAAGCATTTTGAGCACGTTTCATTTTTGTGGCAACGACATTAAAGGTAACGAAACGTAAAAATCGAAACAAACAAAATGAAGAAATAAATAAGACAAAGGAGCTAATAATAAATTTTAAACAATTTAAATATAGGTACGAGTATTTACTCACAGCATAAGCACTAAGCAAAGTTGTACTTAGTATATATTTACGTACAAATGTACTATATAATGGATTTTAATTTGAAAATACCAGTAAGCATGAGTACAATATATTGCAAAATATACTTATACAATTACAATAACTTGTTACATTACAGATATCTCTCTAATATCGCGTATACTCGACTGAGATGCACTTGGAGATAGGGAGACATACTTTCGGAAAAAAGGAATTTGTACTGAAGGAAGTTGTGATTTTGATATAATAGTGCCTATTTTCAAAGATACTTTAAGTATAAATAAAAAAACAATTGTATGTGCTTATTTTCAGTCATATAGATTTGTATAATCGTGCTTTAGTACAGTCGATACCATATTTTTGTATGGAAGGTAGATATGATTTTCATCCGATTCCATACATTTTTCAATTTTGATCATTTACTAGCAGATATATTAAAATATATCGGCTTTCAGCTTAATAACATAATATTTTAGTGCTCAAAGCGTACAAAAACGGCCTACAGAAGCATAAGTTTGTATGGGAGGTAAGCTTAATTTTCATCCGATTATGTTCATTTTTTGACATAATTATAAACTAATTAAAATAATAATATATACCAATTTTCTATTCGATAGCTTAATATTTACGTGCACAAAGTGTGCAAAAAGTACATACGAAGACACATATTTGTATGGGAGATTGGTGTGTTTTTTGTCCGATTTAGCCCATTTTAAAATATATTTATTAATTGATAAATATAATTATATGTGCGAAATTTGAATTTGCTCACTTTATAATTTCAACTGAAATTATATGAAAATATACATTCAAAAGCCTACTTTTGTATGGGAGGTAGGTGTAGTTTTTATGCTATTACTAACATTTTCAAATTAATCATTTCTATGATAAAACTATACTTACACACAAAGTTTTAGCTTGATAATTTTAAAATTTAGTGCAAAAACTATAAAAAAACACATTAAAAAACAGAATTTTGTAGGGTAGGTAGGCGTAGTTTTCATTTAATTAAGCCCATTTTCAAACATATCCATTCTGTAGCAATTTCGACATTATATAATAAGTTTGAATTGAATAGCTTTCGATTTTAAGGTGAAAATTGTGAAAAAATGCATTCAACAATATATTTTTGTATGGGAGGTACATGTTATTTTTATTCGATTACACCAATTTTCGAGTGTATCTATTTTGTGCAAAAAATAACTACACACACCAAATTTGAGTATGATAGCTTTATTATTTCGCGCGCAAAGCATGAAAAATACATTTCATAACATACTTTTGTATGGCAAGTAGGGGTAGTTTTTTGCCGATTTCGTCTATTTACGAACTTGTTAGTTTGTTGATGAAAATAATACTATGTACCAAGTTTCAACTTGATCGTTTAATAATTGCGGCAAATTTTAGAGTCCGCTAATGTATAGCTAAAGTACTATGCCGAAGCCATTGTATCTAATACAGCATTTCCATAGACTTAGGATTCATTTTTTGAAAACGTACAAAATAATACCTTTTCATAATTTTCATAAAAACTATTATGATTTTTTCTGATTATTTACAAGAATATTTTTGTAAAAAATTTGAACAAAATATTTCAAAATCGAATTTTTCATTATTTTTACCTACCTAGTTTCAAATATATCGAATGTCTACTGTACAGAAATGAAAAAAAAAAATAAACACAAAAGAGCAACAATTAAGTAAATAAATAAGAGTTTGAAATCGAAAACATGTACACATACTTATGCATTCACATACTCGTATATACACACATAAATGCATGTATTTTTTTTGTGATATGAATCAAGAAGAAGAAGAAAAAAAAAACAAAAAAATGCGATTTCTTTTTTCTTCTTTATTTCATTTGCTTGTCTTTCGTCTTCATTGAATTGGCCTAAACATACAAACAAATCGACATACACACACACACACACACACATGCACATAGTAAGTAGCATGCATACCGTATGAAAATAGTAGCAGTAATCGTAGCGGAGAGTACAGCAGCAGCAGAAGCAGCAGCAGCAGCAGCAGCAGCAATAATGCCATTATAGTAACTGTAACCAGTCTGCCAGCCAGCCAGCTAACGAACAACAATCACTTGATCGGTCAGCTGTTGTTACGTACGCATGCGCATTTCATTGAAGCAATATTGCAATAATCATAACAACAACAACAACAGCGATAACAAGAACAGCAACAATTATGGCAAGTAATAAATATATTTTTAACCCAGTAAATAGTAGTATAAAGTACACGTTGAACTGTAGAAAAGTGAAAAAGAGCAATTATCTGCTCAAAAGAAGGGCACGCATGCTAAAAATATGAGTAATATTGTATTTTGAGAAAATAATGGATAGTCTCACAGGTAAATGAACGATTAAGCGTGCAAATTTGGCAACAAAGAAGCCAAGTGAATATATGCATCGGCATGTTTATCACTCGATCATTGTGTTACTCTCGCCTCACTCTCTCTCTCTCTCTGTCTCTCTTTTTGTGCTCTATCTATTCGAGAGAGTATTCATATCATTCAATGTATCCTTTTCTTTGCGTGGAACCTTTTCTCATACAGATTCCTTTTGAATATTTGAATATTTTCTCTACATTTTATACTCACTCACTTTTTGAAAAAGACCAGCTTCGATGTGAATTTGTGCCTGAGCGTCAATCACAATTTTTAAAAATTGTTTATCTTGTTATCTTTTTTGGTATTTGTGCAAAAAGACATTAAACAAATTAAATGATTTCTTTTTGATGATTTTTCACAGGTGTTGTATTTTTTTTTTTTCCTCAATTTTTGCTTTCAATTTCTTTTCTTCTTTGCATACACTATATGATCATACAAATACATATTTCACATATTTCTACTATTAATGCTTATTTTTACTATTAATATTATTCTTCTCCTTCTTCTTCTTTTTGTGGTTATTTAAAATTTATGCAAATACTTGTGTGTGATTTGCCATTTAATTTCTTTTGATTTTTTTTTTCTCGTCGCTCTCAGATCTATGTATGTTGACACATTCTCCTTTATATCAGCAGACAAAAAACATAAAATAATGTACGCACTTGAAACAAACAAATCAATATAATAGCATCAACTGCACGATCACACACTTTTACATATACTTAACATATATGAGCATATTGTCGTCGTCATGAAAACACACAATTTTTACATACTCACACACCATTCAAATATATGAGACTATTTTCATTACCACTTTCGACAATGACGATGACGACGACGACTGCGCGAATTAATGCTCCCAGTACCCAGTAACAACCACCGTTAAACGTCCGTTTACTTTGAGTTTACACATTCAACTGATCGTTGATCTTGTTTCAATGCTCTCACTATGCTTTGATGAGATTTAGTTAAAATAGTACGAATGTATGAATGAATGAATGAATGAGTAGATGAGTGAGTGTATTTTTTACCTTCATTCACGAATACTTGAACCGTTGTGATCTTTAAGCTTCGTTCAAAATAAAGCTCTGCATAAGCGTAGATTAAGCTTCATTCAAATCAGTACAGGGTGATATGTAATTTAAATGCTTAATAATTATCGTTTCTTTTGCATTACTTAACAGAAGAAATTATTGCGCTCGTGAGTGGCATAAATGAAACTTTAAAAAAAAATTAGATATTATTATTGATTTATACCCGTCGATTGCCGCCAAAAAGTATTTTTAATTAACATACATACTGGAAGAGGAGTTCATTAATGGCACAATGCGCCTTTCCGTCCTAAGTGTACTCTCTCATGGATAGAGTTTCTTAGAGAGAATGGCCACAATATCCTAACCCAACATTCCCTACGATATGTTTCACAATTCAAATATAATTTTATTTCAATTTGTCTTTCTTTGATATACAAATATTTTTTTTTTGCTAAACTATTCTATCTTTAGGTTAGGTTAGGTTATTGTGGCTGCCCTCTCTCTGAGCGTACACATTTAGGCCTGAAAAGCCCATTATGATACCACCAAGCTTCTCTTGCAATACTATTGTGAGTATTATATTTCAACAGTATTAGATGGGACTTACTTATATTAGCCCGTTCCGAACGGTCGAACTCTTAAACCAACACTTTTTCTGAGCTAAGAAGCTATTTTCATGGCAAATTATTACTGTCGGAAAAATTGCCAATTACATGACGACAGGTGGACACCCCTCTAAAGAAAAATATTTTTGATAGTAAAGTCGCCTGAGGCGGGGATCGAACCCACGACCAACGGATCGGAAAGCCAACTCACTAACCATTGAAATACGACACCCACATCCGATCTTTAAACTAAATTAAATTGAGTCGTGAATGAGATGACCCTATGTTCCAGCCAGGAACCCTAGGAATATGGATGATGGATGATGAATGAGATATTAATACGACGACAAATCCCATTGATCGCTAGGTTAGATGAGATGAACTCCAAGCACTTCATTAGTGACTTGGTTGGCATCTATTGGAATCTGTAATAACCTAATGCTGGTCAGATGAAATCTTTTAAATATAGTGTATAGAAAGGGAAAAAAGTGAGTAATATTTTAATAGAAAGTGCTTTAAGTCTTCTGCCTGCAATGACTCGTTGCATAAGAGCCCTTGAATCATACACATGTACAGTAAGGTGGATTGCTCCCCATACAAAAAGAAATAAGTTCAAAGTTTCAAAATTAGCATTTTGAAAGAATATATTGAACGATTCTCGAGAGAAGAAAAAAATTATTTGTTCTTAACCCTTTCAGAACTACCAAAATGGTTTTTTTTTTTATCATAACTCCGTTGTTAGTTGTCCGCTTGCTAAAAGCTCGTTCAACAGCTCTTAGGGAGTGCTATAATTTTCCTTCGAAAATGAATAAACCCTTAAAAAAAGCATATTCAGTTCCCCTATTTGTACTCCGCTAATTAAAAACTTTTCCACTTTAAATTTAAGCCCTTTAAAAACAATAGAACTAAGGCCTTTTGAACTGTGCAGCTAACTCTAAAAATAAGGGAGTAGTAACGAGAAAGCATAGAAAGCAGTATTTTTTTTTAAGAGGAGAAAACATTGAGAGCCCACTTATCCCAACTTATCATCGTCGTGGAAGCATCACAAACAAAACTAATTACACCATATTTAGGCATATGAAATTCACGAGGAGGATCATCTAGCGTAATTCTAATAATGTCATAACCTTGTTTTTGTATAGCCTAATTTTTATTTTTGTTCCGAGACATAATCTTTGAAACGGGGAGTGAAATTTAGAAACTTTTTTTCGTCACTCAGGCTAATACACGATATCATATGCAACTATCAATCATCCAAACTACTCGATAGTTGGGTAGGGACTGCTCGCTCTTAATATGTTTCATACAGTGGTTGATTGCAGTGGCTGATCCACAGAAATCCAATTGTGTCACACATTTATCGTAGCAATTAATGTATTTTGACACCATAATTCCTAGATTGTCGAAAAATTACATATTCCTCCAATCCTTAATTCCTTAATTGATTGCAGTCTATATTTCAAAGAAATTCTATTCCTAATATCTATTTACTGTAACAATAAATACTAGATATTCGGCACTATAGACCTCGCAACAACCCCCTACCATTGAGAACAGATTATTCAGAATATAATTCATGTATCAAGTAAGTTCATAGAGAACGCATTAATGAAATTATTCCATCTAGTTAATATAATGAATTAGATTCTTGAAACTAATTTCTTAACAGTCACAGAGATTTTCGGAAAAGTACTTTCCGAGGCAATTGTTTCTTCTGATTGACAGATTTGAGATTTTTCACTCATAGATGAAGCCTGTGAGTGTCTCATTTACATCTAAATTTCCACAAGAGTTACTAATGATCACTAAAAGTAATTTCTATTCAATCATCAATATAGTAACAACATAAAGAGAATATTGATTTAGATGCATTAGCACAAAGGAAAACATTTAAAAATCTGACTTCTGTATGTGCATTTTCATGTACAAATTTTTATGCTTTGATACTGTATAATTCGCTTTATAATTTTGCTACTTTCAAATGCTTGTTCAACCCTCTAGCTAGTTACCACCAGTCATTATAGTAATCATTTAAGTCTTTATATCAGATGTCGTTGCCATTGAATTGTAAAGTGTTTACATATTTGATCAAATCGCAACTTGAAAACGTTTGACTTTTGAGTAAATGTGTACAGCATTACAGCGTTGATGTCATCTTTCTTTTACACTGAGCATAAAAAATTAAAGAGGTGGCTAATACATTATGAAAAGAATCCAAACCTCAGAGTTTATGTTGAAAAACGCATAAAATAGCTACTCCGTTGCAAAAGAATTTCACATATATTTCATATAAAAATTTGATAATATAATGAAAATATATTCTGAAAATATTTACATTTGATTTATTGCCCAGTGTACTATGTATAACTCAATGTAAAGAGTAAAAATATGATTGGCAGCTAGTTAATGGCAAATTTAGTGTTAGCTTAGCTTAAGTCAAATGCAATTTGCACTCATATTTTAAACTTTTTTGTCAATCTGATGACAATGATGATGATGATGTCATTAACAGTCGATTCTAACAGTCAATTACCATTGGGAATTGATCAAATCGATACGATTCGCATTCAACTAAAGTATGAGTATGGGAATTTATGTATTAAATAAAAAATAAAAATTAAAAATAATGCAAAAAAAAAACACAACAACAACAATTGCAACAATTAAATGTGTAAAACACATCCATTACAATATTTTGACAACACTTTAGCATATTGTTGTAATACAAATTTGTACATTTGTTTACTATGTAAGTGTGAATCTGTTAGTGTATGCTATATGCCATATACTCTATATGCTGTGAGTTATTTTTTTTTTTTTCTTTTTCCTATTGTTTTTTTTTTCCATACTCTCGCTGCATACAATTGTACTGCGAATTTAAATATGCAACGTTTTTATTCACTTCCTCTACGCTACGATGTTGTTTTCAACTTTTATTAAATTTTTGTGTTGTTTTTTTATTTTTTTATTTTATGCTTGTTTTGCAATTGCAACAATAAAACAACAACAACAACAACAACAACAACAACAACACTTTCAACAAATGCATTAAAAAATATATATGAAAAATCATAAAATATAAATTTTGAAAACTTTTTTAACAACTTTTACATCAGCAGCCAGCCGTTGCTGCAAATAAAAACAAAAGCACAAGCAAGTGTTGCTTGCGAAGGAAATAAATAAAGCAACAATAATAATAATAATAATAATAGTAATAATAATAATGAAATATTCAAAAACTCAACTCAACAAATCATAAAAGCATTGTTGTACGTTATAAAACACACAAAAATAACAATAAATGTGCTTTAATGCCTTTAATTTAATGTTGCCTATTTTTGTGGGCAGCCATCATAGAGTATATATATATATGTGTCGGTTAACACACGTTAATATTCGATATTATTCATTTTCTGTAATTTGTTAATTTGTATGAGTATGAGTATGTGTATGTGAATGTGGTGATATCATTGAACTAATTCAAACATCTCTGCAATTTGTGAAATTTATTAATAATATCAATTAATCGACTAATTGTGCTTGATATTAAGGCAACTAATTGATATTGGTGATTCAATGCCATTTAAGTTTTTTTGGGGCAATTGCACATACTGCATATTATTTTTTAGATGAATATTAGAGCAGAAAATTTCATTGATCTATCGATGAAAAGTAACGATTTTGATTTATGTATATTTTGGAAAATTTGTTCTCTATTTGCTGTTCCCACTGCACCACAATGATTAATTGCAAATATAATATACAACAAATTCATAGTTTTTTTTCTAAAGGAATCTGCTAAAAATTGCCTTATCCAGCAGACGAAATAAACATTTTTTTTTTATTTATTTAGTACTGCTGAGTTTCAAACCGGCTCCTTTTAATTTTATTTCCTTAACATTTGAACTTACTCATCATCTATAGCCATCACCTAGAAGTGTTTCCTTACAAAAATGACTTTTTTATATTAATTACGCTATAACCGCTCCGAAATTTCCCCTAGAAAAATAATTTGTATGACAAACTACCATAATTTTTATTTCTCGAAATTTGTCCTAAACACATTTTGTTCCTATCTTCGCTCTTTATATTGGCTTCCCTGCAAAATAAAATTAAACACACCTGAAAATCTAAAAAAAAAAAATAAATATGTGGCACTTAAAGCCCCGAAGGGCTCTTTGGCCGAGCTTCTCTTCAATTACTGTTGTGCGTGTTAAATTTTGGACAGTATTAAAAGGGACCTACTTATTTCAGCCGGTTCCGAACGGCAGAACCCTTGCGACGTCACTTTTTCTGAGCT
Source organism: Megamerina dolium (assembly GCA_963854835.1). Lineage (NCBI taxonomy): Eukaryota > Metazoa > Arthropoda > Insecta > Diptera > Megamerinidae > Megamerina > Megamerina dolium. The sequence goes on from OY978525.1 coordinate 3,384,358, forward strand.
TTGTCACAGAGTTCTTTTAGAAGCTTTTTCATGGCAAGTTGTTATTGTCGGAAGAATTGCCAATTGCTTGCCGACAGGTGGGTACCGTTCGAAAGAAAAATCTTTTAAGAGCAGAAGGCCAACACACTAACCACTGAGCCACGGCCATCCACCTGAAAATCTACAAATAACAATATAATTGACCAGCAATCGTTGCTAGAATGTTGAAATATATGTCCGATCGACATTAATTCTTTTTATCTTCAACATTTTTTTCCCAAACATACTTACTTACCCCTGCCTCTAGTTCTTAATAAGACTCTTGTAAAAAAATTATTTTATTTTTCATTAATTATGCTCTCACTGCTCCTAGAATGCCGCTAGAGTAATAAATTGTATGATCGATTCCCATTAATATTGCTTCTGAACATTTTTTCTAAACACGCGCAGTTCTTATCTGCACTCCTCCAAGAGGCTTCCCTACAAAATAAAATCAAATACACCTGAAAATCTACAAATAACAATATAATTGCCCAGTAATCATTTCTAGAGCGTTGAAATATATGACCGATCGCCGTTAATTTTTTTATCCTCAACAATTTTTTCGAAGCATAATTACCCCTGCCTATAGTTCTTAAGAAGACTCCTACAAAAATGATATTTTTTTTTTTATTAATTATTTTCTCACCGCCCCTAGAATGCCGCTGGAGTAATAAATTGTATGATGGATTTCCATTAATCTTGCTTCTCGACAATTTTTCTAAGCACGCTCAGTTCTTATCTTCAGTCCTTAAAGAGGCTTCCCTACAAAATATAGTTAGAAGCACCTGAAAATCTACAAATAACAATATAATTGCCAAGCAATCGGTTTTAAAGCTTTGAAATATATGACCGATCGCCATTAATTTTTTTATGCTTAACATTTTTTTCCAAACATACTTACCCCTGCCTTCCTTTAGTTCTTAATAAGACTCTCCTACAAAAAAAATATTTTTTTTATTAATTAATCTCTCACCGTTACCATAATGCCGCTGAAGTAATAAATTTTATGATCGATTCCGTTGATCTTGTTTCTCAACATTTTTTCTACAAATCAACAAATAACCACATAATTGATCAGAAATCACCCCTAGAGCTATGAAATGTATGACAAACAACCATTAATTTTTTATACTCAACATTTTTTCCAAACATACTTACCCTCTATCTACACTCCCTAATAAGACTCCCTTACAAAACTGACGATTTTTGTTATTATATTCGCTTCCACCTCTAGCAAAGTGCACCTAGAGGATTCCAATGTATGTAGGTAGGTAGGTAGGTAGGTAGAATGGCTGCGACCCTGGTCGCTCAAGTAGCAAATAAAATGCCGTTTTGAGCCATAAAACTCGCTAAGACCTACTGAGTGTTGAAGGATATGTTACAACCAGCCGGAGTTGTTTATGAACTGAAGGATATGGGAGATCTCTATTTTAGATACCTGTCCTAGGTTATCAAAGAAAGGGCTACCTAAGGATATTAATCGGTTTCTGGATAAGGCCGGGCATTTGCACAAGAAATGCTCTACCGTCTCCTTAGCGGTTATGTCATTACAGCTTCTGCAATGGTCGTTGCGCGGGATACCCATTTTCTCCGCATGTGTACCAATGGCCCAGTGGCCTGTGCATACTGCTATTAGTTTGTATGTGACGGCCGTAGATCTACTCAGAAGGCTCCTTGTCCTCTTCTCGCTGTAGTCTGGCCAGGTGGCTTTTGAAATTGTGCAGGTCGTGGTGCTAGTCCATTTCCGCTGCGCCTTGTTTAGGTAGTGTTTTTGAATAATCCCCTTGGCTTCAGCTAGGGGAACACCTACGTCGGCATAGGGTGTTCGTTCATTGTCTGCAGATGAGCCCCTGCGAGCTAGCTCATCAGCATTCTCGTTGCCTGCGATTCCCTTGTGTCCTGGAACCCAGATAACTGATACTTCGAGGTAGGCAGATATTGCGGTTATTATTTGTTTACACTCTCCGACCAGCTTTGAGCTAACAGTTGGCGCGGCTAGCGCCTTGATAGCTGCCTGGCTATCGGAGAGAATTGTTGCCTTTCCAGTTATGTTCCTTTGTTGGAGCAATTCGCATGCTTGCAGAATTGCGTATACCTCCGCCTGGAACACACTGCAATAAGAAGGGAGTTTTACGGACGTTGATATTTCTAAGGACTCCGAATAGATTCCTGCTCCAACTCCAGAGTCCATTTTGGAACCATCAGTGAAAATGTGTGTATCCCTACCAGTCAGGATCCCACCTTTCTTCCACTCATTTCTACTTGGAAATACGGCCTTGATGCCTCTCTCAAAAGCCAGCTTGCGAGGACAACAGGAGTCCGTCCTGTTGTCAACTAAATCTATTGTTACATTCCTAAGGACCACCATGAATTTTTGCTGTATAAAATTCTTTTTTTAACCCTCACTCCATATCTTTACTCCTTAGGGTTGCTTCCCTAAAAAATAGATCTAAAAGCACCAACAAATCTACAAATAACTCCTATAATTGCCCAGGCGTCGCCTCTGCTTCGATGAAGGATTTTTCTTTCTCAGTTCTACATTTGAGCAGCAGAGTACCAGGCTGATTTAAGAGTGACCCTTCCAATACGATACAAAGCGTCCGTGCTTATCGTTTCTATATTTACCTTACTGGAATACAACATTGAAGTCAATTTAGAATATTCAAAAATTATGAACTGCCCACTTAGAAATTCTGAGATGAAGGCATAGAATAGAGTCCGGTTTATTTAATAAAAAATAATCAAGGATTTATTAATAATATTCAAGGAAGAAAGTTACTCAATAATTCATTTTGTGCCAAACGCTGCAATCGTCATCGTTGATGGATATATTGTGAAAATATTTCCACCTTCACCACAAACATCCTGTGATGGTAATTCGCTGCCTTCGTCGCCACTTACATTACTGTTGCATTCGACACCCTCATCCTTTTCATAATTCGCACTCGCCTCCGACTCCACCTCCGGTGCTGGCTTTAGCACCGACCAGCAGAGTGTTGATTGTCCTTCAGCACACGACAGTTGGCATTCATTAACCTGTTGCGGTACTTCGTTATTGTTGAGGCTATTGCGGTTGCCACTAGCAGTGCACATGGGGAGGCGACTCGACATTGAATCATTACAGCGACCACAATAGAAAACCCCAAAGCATTTTGTTGCCTTGCTGACGATGCTTGGTGTTGCAATGCCATCCGCTTCTGTCTGATGACAACCGCCGTAATTAGCATTGGGTTTGGTGAAAAGTTTTTGTGGCCCTCCATCAGAAGTCGAAGGCTGCGTATGAGCGTGTTGTGCCTTTCGTTCGCAACAAGATAAATCACAAAATGCTGTACGAATCTTAAGCTTCACATATATGGCACATTGAATGGCTTCGGTTAGGAATGTGTAAAATAATGGATTCAAGACACAGCTAGTCAGATTTAATACGCCAAAACTGAAATAGAGAATCCAATGCACTGGCTTGGTGTAAGAGCCATACATACGCATTATTAGGAAGATCCAAGCGGGCAGACGGAAGAAGAGAAATACAGCCATCATCAGTATGATTATCGTGAACATTCGGATGTGACGTGATTCACGTGCTGTAGTACCAGTACGTGGACGTGAAGCAGCATTAATTGGAGGTGGTTGTGGTGGTGGCGATGGTGTGTCGGTAGCAATTGGGGGCATTCTAATCGATCCACCACCCATGGTCACTGCTAAACTGCTGGCTAAAGTTGTACTGTTGGAGTTTTGTATTGGCACAGAAATGTGTTGTTCTCCTATGGGACATCTCTTCTTGAAGCACTGTGCTGAATTTACTATCGATTTGGTCGATGGGATCTTGGCGCTTTTGTCTTTTTTGCTAGTCGCAGCCGTATGACGACGACGCCATAATTTTTGTGCTATTACCGAATTTAGCCAAACGAAAGCAACAATACAGGGTATGAATATGATGGCAAACACTATTACATAATACAAGGTGACATCTTTCTGCAAAAATAGAGAAAAGGGTGAAATTGATTGATGAGGTTTTAATCGATGCAATTAGCTGCTACTTTAATCAAATTGATAAAAATGTTATATTCAGCTTTGCCATCTGGCATGATAAAGACAGTAATGCTGGCAAAATGAATTCGATAACATGCTTCTTCTTTGCCAAACATTATATCCCCCTTTGTATAGATTAACATTCATATACAATTTCACCTCTCACCTGATGTGAAATGCACATTTTCACCAGCTCCTCTTCGCTCACCAGTACATATGTGATATTCTCATATTTCGATTGTAACTTCCATATGCCAGATGTATTCGTTATTGTGGTTACTGCATCATCATTATTAATTCCTCCTATTGCATTATCATTATGATCATCATCATCATTGAAGTCGTCATCGTCAATGCTACGAGTTACCATATTAGCAGCATTCGTATTAACAATATTTGTATCTGTCTCACTGAGAATGTACACAGGAAAGAGATAATAAATGCAAAATACCGGACTTGCGATTGCAATCGATGCTGTCCAAATGCCCGACATGCAAACAATACAAAATATGACACCAGGATTCCAAAATCCGATTACAGCTTTCATAACAGCAAAATAACGATCCAATGCAATGCCAACTAAGGTCATGCTACTGGCTAAAATGGCTGCGGTTGTCGCAAATGGTACAAAACTGCACATAAGTGTACCGAGACGCTGTAAAATGAGAAAAATATATGTACCACATATGTCAATTAGGATGCTTCATGCGAAAATTATTGCTCAAAATTAATACTTAATTCAAAATTTATTCAAAAAGTCTTAAAAAATGAAATTACACTGATACCTCGCTATACGGCCTGGATAAGTTCAGTAAAAGTAGTCATGAAAAGGCAATACTGAATAAAGGAGGCCGTATATAGCGAGGCATGGGTGTAAATAGAACCGATTGGCAAATTTTACGAAAGAAAAAAATTTAAGGTGAATTAAGGTGAAATGGAAAAATCTTAAATTTATTCTCAATACTACCCGTCCCGTCCGAAAATTGAACCTTTTCGTTTCTAAACTATACCAAAGGCCTTTATAAAATTTTCACGCTCTACATTTCCCATAAAATTATTTACCCGCTATACTCATCTTTTTGGGAGAGTGGGGGTTGGGGGGTTGTCTCCACAACAAAATGTATATTCTTTTAATTTCATAAACACAAACATTTTGTATGGCAGGCTCTGTATGTGGTGGAGATAGGCATTTTAGCGTCAAAGTCCATTTAAGTATCCAACCTTTGGCCGGGCGCTAAAAATATAACCCTTACATGGCCAAATTCTGCTTCGCTACCAACAATATTGTAGCGTCAAAGTCTTTTTAAGTAGTCGGGCTTTGGCCGGGCGCTACAGAAATAACCTCTATATGGCCGAAATCGGCTTAGCGACCAACAGTATTTTAATGTTGCAGCCCTTTTAAGAAGCCGGCCTTTGGGCGGGCGCTACAAAAATATCCCTTATATGGCCGAAGTCGGATTCGCGACCTACAGTATTTTCGGGTTGAAGTCTCCCCAAGGATTGAAGATGGATAGAATGTATGAGAGATAGAGAAAGTAGCTTCAGCGAAAATATTTCGTAGCAAAAGTTAATGTGTTCTGGTTATAAATTTTACCCTATTAAGGGTATTTTGGGAGCTGTGGAAGCGAAATTTGTTACACAAAGAAAGTTTAGCTGTAAAGGGTAGGAATGATTACAGAACAGATTGAAAAGGTAGATGTAATGGGGGTCAGTCGTACAATTTACTCTTTTAGAGACGATTCTGTGTCGTCGTTTTTTGAGGGTAGGAATGGAATTCGAACTGACCGGGGTTAAAACAATCCCTTTAAGGGCATTTTAGGAACTGTGAAAACAAAAACTGCAAAAAAATGGTAAATTTGGTAGAGATGCTCCCTCAAGGAAAAGTTTTTGTAAAAATTGATTGTGACCCTTTACAATATTTAACTCCTCTAAGGACGTTTTGGCAGCTGTGGAAGCGAAATTTGTAAAAAAAAACCAAAGGTATTGAGATAAAGGGTAGGTAAGATTAGAAAAACTGTTCAAAAGAAAAAAATAATGGGGATCGGTCATACAGTCTACTCCTTTAAAGGTGATTCTTCGTCGTCGTTTTTTGAGGTTAGGAATGGAATTTGAACTGACCGTAGTCAAAACAATCACTTTAAGGGCATTTTGGGAACGGTGAAAGCGAAAATTGTAAAAAAAAATGTGAATTTTGTAGAGAAGCTTCTTCAAGGAAAAATTTTTATAAAAATTAATTGTGAGCCGTTAGAATATTTAACTACTCTAAAGCCGTTTTGGGAGCTGTGGAAGCGAAAATTGTGAAAAAAACCAAAGTATTGGGGTAAAGGGTAGGTAACATTAGAAAAAATGTTGAAAATAAAAAATTAATGAGAGTCGGGCATACAGTCTACTCCTTTAGGGACGATTCTCTGTCGTCGTTTTTTGAGGTTAGGAATGGAAATTGATCTAACCTGGGTCAAAAGAATCCCGAACTCGAATTCAGCAACATCAAATACATATAAAAATTTTTCGGTCATATAGTTTCCACCTTTAGGGGCGATTCTGTGTTTTCGTTTTTTTGAGGTTAGGAATGGAATTTTACATGATCGGAGATTTTACGAAATTTTATCGCAAAATTCTAAATATTTGAGCATATCATACTATATTCAACCAAGTATCGTCCACAGAATTATATTTCCTTGTTTGACTAGCATGAGGCGCCATAATGTACACATTTCCATATGTCAATGGATTATGAAATTACACAATCTGCCAAATATATTGAGTATGAGCAAAAATAATCATTATTCGGATACGGAGGAATTTGGATATTTTTGGATATTTGATTGAAATATGAAACGAGAAGTATTCATTTTATTTATCTTGAGATAAATAATGAAATAAAAAGGACTTGAAAGGAGTGGTAAAAAAAATAGCAGAATATATGGCAAATGTGTTAATCAAAATCACAAAAATTGCCTAAATATTGAACGAAGCGATCCAAAATCGAAACTAGCGTACTAATATCATTCAATTCACTCGCAGTTCGAATATTTTTAAAATCAAAAAATTCTAAAACAAAGCAAAAACACTAAAGTCAAGTCAAATTTATCGTAGCAAAATGTATAGAAAATGCTTTAGGAAAATTCTTACCCAAATTTGAACATATTCCGCTGTAAATTGACTCATATAGGCAATTGTCAGAAAGACAGTGTTTATCAAATCACTGATTGCCAACGAAATTAGGCATGCACGAAAGAAAGGACGTATTTTGCGGCGGAAATTCACATGCAACGTACCAATATTGCCGGTGATGGAGAGCAAAAATAAAACTGTAACCAACACAATGAACATGATGCGCTCTGATGCTGTCAATGTGGTTAACATCGTATCCAATATGCCTGGATAATCAGCCATTGTATAGTCCGTCTCATTATAAACTTTTTGTTCGTGACGGTTTACTGTTGCATAATGTTGAGAGATGAAAGGTTGTTTTGTAATATTCCTTGTGTCATGTAATAGTTGCCGTTTCAGCAACTTGATATTTTCAACAACAACAGCCATTTATAGAGCAACCAAACCAAATGGGGTTGCCTACTTTTAGGTGTTTTTGGAAGAATTTTTTATTTCTGTTTGTCTTTATCAATTAATTATAATCACTATTCCTTTGAATAACACTCACAAACATATACGTATATATATATGTGGCATTTTTAGGAATATACAAGTACACCTTCATTTAAATAGAAAAAAAAAACACTCTAAAATAATTTATATTTCAATTTACAATTGTCTGCTAATTACACACAAATAATAATAATAATAATAATAATAATAAACACAATTTTATGTTTGTTCGTATTAAATGTACAACAAGTCATCATCATTAGCATCACAATTATCAATGGAGACCATTTATGGCACAGCCTAAATGTATGCTTCACTGGCTGATGATGAAAATCGTTGAATGTTATGCGTCAGTACAAACGGTTGGTTAGTCGTTGCTGTTTAACTAAATTGTAAAATGCCAGTTTTGGCCACAAGTTAATTACTGCAGTCGTCGGTCGATTGTGGCATCGGTTCATAATGCCCGACACCCGACAGCACACTCTTTTCATTGGTACTCTGACACTATATGTAGACACTGAGCACTGCAGGTGCTCATTATCGCATTACCACTTAGTTCATTGTTGGTGGTTGTTGTAGTTGTTGTCCACAATATTATTATAAACGTAGTTGGAGAAAATATTTAACCACAATTAGACGCAATATACTGTATGTGTGGTTTTGACTCTGGCTCTTATCTCTAACTAGCTAGATAGGTGATGGGTGCATATGGCAGACAGCCAGTGGCTTAATTGATATTTTTATTGATATTGTTATTGTTGTTAATCATGCATTGTACTATATGTATGTGTACAATAATTCTCTCAATTATTATCTATTAGTTACGTTGTGTATCAAATTGTAGTTAATAATTACATATACTAGCCATCATATGGGCGCACACCACTTTATCAGCTTGTGATGCAATTGATAAGTTCATGTTTGCATATGTTTAGGCTTTTGGTTGTTATAATTAAAATGTACTTTTACGCATTCAAACATGTATACACGTGTTGTTGAATACCAATTTGTCGGTCGGTAGGCAGGTACATATTTATAATCAACAATACAAATTGATCTCATTGATGAGGCAAATAGATAAAGAGTATTGATTATGGCAGTTGAAATTTTTATAACAACTTGGCTATTCCCAAGGAAGCATTAATAAATTCCTTATTTGAATTGTCTAGTTTCCACAGCCACTTCAAATGTGTCAATTTTGTAAGAGAGCACCCCCAAGAAGTGAAGCTATGGGGTTAGTATGTTCGGAGAAAATGTTCAAGAAAAAAATTCAATGGTCGGTTATAAATTTTAGCACTCTAGCAGGGATTCTTTGGAAGCTATTGTCGATTTTCTGCTCCTTATCTGTTATTTTGTATAGGAGTCCCTTTAAGAGGTCGAGATTTGGGGTAAGTATGTTCAGAAGAAATGTTAAAAAGGAAAAATGAATGGAAGTCGATTATATATTTTAATGCTCTAGAAGTGATATCTTAGCAGATATTGCCAATTTCAATGTGTTCTTCTGTCTTTTTGTATGGGAGTCCACCTAAGAGCCAGAGATTATAGGCATAAGGGGAAAGCTTATTTGAAGAAAATATTCAGAATGAAAAATATATAGGAGTTTGTCATATATTTTACTATCCTAGGAGCGATTCCTGGATAGTCTCTTTGTATGGAAGTTCACTCAAGAGCCAGAGATAATGGGTATAAGAGGTAAACTCATTTGAAGAAAATATTCAGAATGAAAAATAAATGGAGGTCAGACATATGTTTTACTGCCCTAGGAGCGATTCCTGGATAGTTATTGTCGCAATATTGCAAATGTTTTTCGGAGATTTTGTATTTCTTTTTTTTTTTTTTGTATTTTGTATGAGAGTCCCTTGAAGATGAGAAGATAAAGAGAAAGTAACATATTTTGAAAAAAAATGACAAGAAGGAAAAACCAGTGGGATGCCTGTCATAAAAATAATTCTTTTAACGACCTGATCTTGTTCAGATATCGGTCTATTTCTCGATTTTCAGTTTTTTTCTGGCCAATTTCTATAGAAGCACCATAGCGGATAAGCTCGATAAAAAAATGTTGAGGAGGAAACATTTATGAAGTCAGTCAACATTTTATTGCTTTAGAAGCGATTCCTTTGGGTTATTTGTCAATTTTCAAAATTCCTAAAAATCATCAAATAACTTCATGGCTGCCCAGAAAATGTCTCTAGAGGGATGAACAACATAACAATAATATTATGATTAAAAAATTGTTCAAGAGGAAAAATTAATGGAGTCAGTCAACACTTCATTGCTTTAACAGCGATTTCTCGGGTGATTTGTCAATTTTCGAAAATTCCTAAAAATCATTAAATAACCTCAGGGCTACCCACGTATTTTCCCTACAGGGATGCACAATATAACAATAATATAATGATAAAAAAAAATATTCAAAAGGAAACATTAATGGAGTCAGTCATCATATCATTGTTTTAGAAGCGATTCTTTGGGTTATTTCTCGATTTTCAAAATTCCTAAAAATCATCAAATAACCTCAGGGTTACCCAGAAATTGTCCCTAGCGAGATGAATAATAAAACCGCCCCTATTAAATTTCTTCCTTCAACATTTTCTCCAAATATACTCACCCCATACCTTTCATACAAAATAGACGTAAAAGTATCTAAAAATCGACCATGCCTGACCAGCGATCGCCTCTGGAATGATGAAATATATGACCGATCGTCATTAATTTTTCATCGTCAACATTTTCTCTAAACATACTTACCTCATATTTTCACTTATTAGAGCGACTCCAGTACAAAATTGTTAGATTTGTCAAAAGACTGACAAAGTAAGCGAGCCATTTTCAACAAAAATTTGCAATTCGTCCTTCTACATCAATACACATTGGTACATACATTCATATGTGAACACATTAGTGAATATATTTTGTATTACAATGATTGAACGAATATTAATGTTTTCGACAAATACATACCCGTACATACATACGAGAATGGTCCCAGAACTACCCGACCTGACATATAGGTGGCGGCAGGAGTTTGAAAAAATTTACTTTGGTGAAAAGTGGCAACCTTATAAAACATATGTTTTAAGTTTCAAGGCGCACACAACGTGTGTAGTATTTTTTTTTTTTTTTTTTTTTTTGAACCATCGAAAGTTAACGACCTCAGTGAATTTGTAAACATCGACAAAATTGGTCACCGTTATGTAATTCAATACTTTCATTTGAAAGGTCTCAGTCCAACGAATATTAAAGCCGAACTAGTCTGCTCTTTCGTCTAAAAAATAAAATATTGGATGGCAGAATTTAAACGAGGTTGTACGAGCTGCCAAGACGAACACCGTAGTGGTCGACGAATTGAGGTGCCCACGCCAGAAACGGCTAAGAAAATCCACAAAATGATATTGGATGATCGCCGGCTGAAGATTGGTGAGCTTGGTGAAATTACAGGCATTTTAAAAAGTGCTATACATCATATATTGACCAAAAATTTGGAGATGCTCACAATAGAACAAAAACCATTGACATGAAGATGTTTCTAAAGAGTTTTTGGCGAAGTTTCAGAGTAATAAAGCCGAGTTTTTGCTTCAATTCGTAACCATGGATGAGGCATGGGTCGACCACTTCACACCTGAGACAAAGGAGCAGTCAAAACAGTGGACTGAAAGGGAAGAATCGTGTCCAAAGAAGGAGAAGACAGTTCCATATGTAGGCAAGGTTATGGCGTCTGTTTTTTGGGATGCACGTGGGATAATTTTTATCGATTATCTTCAAAAAGGTAAAACAATCAACGGCGAGTATTATCCTATCCTATCCGAAAAAGAAAGTGTTATTTCCACAAGACAATGCACCAGTTCACACATCCGCTATTGCGATGGCCAAAACCAATTAGTTAAAGCTCAAATTGCTTCAGCTCGCACCTTATTCGCCAAAGTTGAAAAAATGGCTTGGTGGTAGAAGATTTGCAAACAAAGGTGCAGTAGATGGCTCATTAAATTGAGCTAGAGAGTTCATATTATATCGCTGGGAGAAGTGTATATAGCTAAAAGAAGATTATGTTGAGAAATAAAAAAAAAAAATTTCCCAAATTTGTTGTTTTTCTTTGTTAGGTCGGGTAGTTCTGGGACCGCCCTCGTACATGTGTAAACCATATGTGTGTTGTCACAAATAAAAGCGTACTTTCTCTTTACTGTCATTTACACACTATGGTTACTGGAACATTCATTAAAAAGTTTATCATTTCGCATGCCCTTGCACAGAGCTTTGCACACCTATGCAATTAATCAAACTTGCATTTGCATGTGGATGTATCATTTAATGTTTATTCTTGGTTTATTGCTATGTCTGATGTTGCTGATGATGTTGATGATAATGATGGAAATCATAATCATCATTATAATCACAGCCAACATGCTTATTTCGATGTCATATTTATATAACTACATCTTTTACTGTTATTTAGTATTTCAAAATTCATTGGTGTCGCAATATGTCTTGTTTAATAGTCAAATCGCTAATGCTTAGCGCGAATGTGTATTAAAATAAAAACATAAAAAAGCCTATATACGATTTGAAAAGTATCAAAATACAAAAGGAGATGTTAGAACTTTTGCTATAAATTAACTTTTGCTCTAGGTGATATGCTTACCATATATTTAGTGTTAATTTATTGAAAAAAAAAATATAAGTTATTAAATTCTGAATTAGTCCTCAGAAAATGTGTCGACAGACTGAACGTATTGAAATCTTTTGCAAAAAATTTTAGCTCCAAAATGTCTACCCATTAAGCTAAAGTATTTTGTTGGAAGTCATAAAAATCAAAAAAAAAAAAAAAACCAATCAAAACAATAAAACTATTGTACATCAAAAATTTATAAAAACATCAACGTTTTATAGAAGAGCCCATCTAAGTGTTGGAGGCAGGCGGTATAAGTAAGTTCATCGGTGAAAAAATAAATTATTGGAATTCGATTCGTAAATTAACATATACAAAAAAGTGGATCGCTCCCTATACAAAAAAAAAAAAAATTAAGTTTCAAAATTGAGCCCATACTTTGAAAGATTCTTTTGAAAGGTTCCTAGGAAAAAATATTTGCTGTTCTCAACCCTTATAGAACTGTCAAAATGATTTTATTATTATAGCATAACTATTGATTGTCTGATTTTTAAAAATTATATCTTATTGAAAAGCTATTAGAGAGAGCTATAATTCCTTGTATATATATCTGACATTAAATCAACACTTGAAGAATTAACTTCAGTTCCTCTGATTCTACCACCCTAATAAAAAAATTGTCCAGCATAAAATTAAAGTACTTTAAGAAACATAAAACATTCCCTTTTGAAATGTGAAACTAAATCTAAAACTAAAGGATTAATAACGAAATGAATTTTTCATTCAGGGTTAATATCTCCCCATAGAAAATAGTAGTTCTTTCAAAGAAGGTGGTACTTCAATTCACTAAAATTTCCTCTATGACCGATTGTTTAACTAACTAACTACGGGATTGATGTAACCTTGCAACGCGTGCCTTTTGTTTCCAGCTGAGGTATTACTCAGTCAGCCAGGGTTTAAACAAGAGAGCAGCGTAAAAACTCTTGTTGTAGGAGGAGGACCGAATTCCACACGATTGTCTACTGACAATCAATTCACCGACACTAGAAGAGTGTTCGGCTCGGTTTGAAATGGGACTACTACTACTGCGATTTTATTTTACTTTTTATTATTTATTCTTTTTATATAATTCAATAACAATTCTTTGTTCTATACATAATCTAACCTTACTTTATATGATTAACAATTTGTGGGTTTGACCAGTGCCACCTGGTCGCACCTAACGAGTCAGTCGTCTGGCAGATCCGCCTTAGCTGGAATCTCCAAGCGACTGATACTTGTGTAGGGTAGCCTGATACAGGGGTCTCCTGTATTTAGTACCCTGGCCTCACACCTAGAAGAGGGAGACCTGTTAATAATATATATAGGAACAACCAACGGGATGGCGGATGGCTGCTCCTGGTATATTTGGTTGGTCAAAATGACCCCAGGCAGAGCTGATGGCTCGCAAGCGGCTGCTATAAGCGATCGTTCGATTACTGACCGCCCCGCTTATAGCAAGAACTGCTTATAGTCGTCTAGCGATTACTGCCAACCCGACTATAAGAGCACTCGTTCGAAGTAGCAAGCTATTTCGAACTGGCCGTTCCAAAAATATGCAATGATCGTTTCCACTGTATGTCGTAACACGACTTACACGACCATGCGTCTGTTTAGGGTTTTTCACCCTTTTTTTTCATGCCTTATGTTGGCCAGTCATACACCTTTAGTATGAATTCCTGTATAAAGCATATAAGAATTATTGCTTTCTCATGATGCTATATTTTACGTTTGGTGATAATTCATTTGATTCTTTCTTTGCCTCTGTCGTCATAGTGAGTGATTACATGAGTATGTATGTGTATGTGTGTATTCATCTGCCGATATTGTGTGACGATAGAAAAGAGAAGAATAATCAAATTATTGTTGTCATGGTAACTGACTATACGAGTATGTGTATGTATATATTGATATTTTATCATATGACGACAGCAAGGAGAAGAGTAAGAATCAGATGAACTTCATGATACGTATATTTGGTTATGTATGTATATTGTTATTTATGTTTGTTTTTTACTATTTATAATAATTTTGGGTTTTTTTTTGTTAGTGCATAAGTATAAGGTTGTAACAGGCTTATTTTAAGTCTGTTACATTCCCCCCTTACTTACGAAAAAAAAAAAACAAAAAAAAAAAAAAAATTGCTATCCTCAGAGATGGGCAAATTTTTTTCCTTTTCGATTATGTATGTACATAGAAAGAGAGAGAAAAGAAAAAAAAAAATTTTTTTTAAATGTCATAATGACGTACATCTGTATTTAGTATGTGTTTCAAGAGTTTGAAGAATTGGTAAAACCGAATTACGCACCACTAAATGCATTTTTTAGTGAATTCACCGACACAGTCCGTGTTCGGCTCGGTCGAATTCTTCTTTCTCTTTTTTTTTTTTTTTTTTTTTTTTTTTTTTTTTTATATATTTATTTTTTTCCTTCCTTCAGTTCATATGTACATACATTTACATTTTTGTTTAATAGGTAGATATATATATAATAATAAGTAAATATAATAGGTAAGTATAATGTAAAAGGAAAACAATATAACATTTCAAAAAAATTCTTTTTTTCTTAGATATATAATAATAAGTAAGTATAATAGGTAGGTATAAAAAAAAAATAATAATTTAATATTTCATTTTCATTCATTTTTTTTTTTTTTGTTTTTTTTTTTTTTTGTTTTAGATAGGTAGACATATATAATAATAATAATATAAAATTAGTTGTTAGTTTTTAGGGTTTCTCAAATGATGGCGGTACTCCGCCTGGGTTTCCCTTGTTGGTTTGTATGATTTTGGTGTGGGGTCCGCACCGCAATTGTGCCCATCCGTGTTTGGTCACCACTTCTATTCGCCCGCGTTCTGTGGTGATAGAATATTCTCGTCTTTTGAGGTTTCGTTGGGGGGGAATATTTATGCCTTCGAACGGGTCTGGTTCACGTTGGTTTTGCTGTTTCTTTTTGTTTTGTTGTTGTTGGTGTTGTTTTTGTTTTTCTTCAATTTGCTGTACCACGTCCAGTCGCCTGATGAGGGAAGCAGCGTGGGTTTTCAGCAGAGCTGGTGTTCGGGTTAACGCTTCTTCATTGGGAAGGTATGGTTGTACGGGGGCCAGGTCGAGTGGTGGATTTCTGCTTTCTATGCGACCTGGTCTCCTTGGTGCAGTGGGTTTGCGATATGTGCTCATATTTGTTGGCTGTTTGTACGACTGATCTAGTTTGAATGGTGCTTGTTTGCTTTTATACACTTTTTTTTCCGTTTTTTTTTTTTTTATTATTATTTTTATTTCTTGTTCGTGGTTGGGTTCTCTCTTTTTTTTTTTTTTTTAGTTTATGTCTTTTCCTTGTATATTTTCAAGTCCTGTAAATGCACTTTGATTATTTTATTTGCTTTTCCTGGTTCTTGTAATAGGACGAGGGTGGGGGAGACATATTTTGTGAGAACGAAAGGTCCGATGTATTTTGGAGCCAATTTCGCGGCGAAGTGGTCGGCAGCGGAAGAGAGAACATGATTTTTCTTGAATACGAGAGAACCTACGGCTGGTTTTTGTGGGCGCCTTCTTAGGTCGTAGTATTTTTTTTGTTGCTGAGTTGCTTTAGTGTTGTTCTCAACTGCTTTTCTGTAGTAGCTACTGAGATCGGGTGGTTGCAAGTGTGTTTCTTTGCTGTGTATTTCGTTGGCGGTTATTTTTGGTGCGGGTGGGTTTCTTCCATAATTTAGTTCGGCGGCACTAAAGGACGTTGACTCATGCTGTGCAGTATTAATGGCGAATGCTATTTCAGGGAGGTACATATCCCAGTCACGATGTTCTTTCGTGAACATTGCCATCATTGTTTTTATTACACGATTTACTCGTTCTGTCGGATTTTCCTGTGGTGTATACGTTGCTGTAAAACGATGTGTGATTCCATATTTCTCTGTTAATTCCTTCATTAGTTTGCTCGAATATTGAGCGCCGTTGTCGGTGATTAAAGTTTCGGGACAGCCGTAGCGGTATATTATCCGTTGTCGCAATTCTTGCATGACGGCTGTCGAAGTTGCTTTTCGCAGTGGCACAATTTCTACCCATTTGGTAAATTTGTCGACGAAGACCAACAACATAGTATTACCTTTCCGTGATCGTGGAAAAGGTCCCATGAAATCAGAGCATACTATTTGCCAGGGTCGTGTGGCAGTTAATGTGGCCATATGTCCCATTGGGGCTGATTGCGGTGCTTTGTATGCTGCACATGTTTGGCACGCTTTGATGTGTTGAACCACGTCGTGGTGCATTCTGGGCCAATGGTAACGTTCTTTGATTCGTCTGAGTGTTTTTGATACTCCAAAGTGGCCTGCTGTGATCATATTGTGATTCTCTTCCAATATCTTATGTTGTTGTGTTGGCGGGATACAGAGTACTTTCTGACTTTCTTTCTTCCCTTCGTTATTAATATTTCTGTAAAAATACAGTTTGCCATTTTCTATTTTAAAATGGTTGTTGCTCGATTTGTCGTTAATTGCTTGTTGCCATTTTCGATCGTACCATTGATCTACTCTCTGGGCAGCAGAGACATTGTGCCTGGTGTCTCTCGACAAAGCGTCGGCAACGATGTTTAATGTACCTTTTCGGTATTCGATATCGAAGTCGTATTGTTGTAGTTCTAGGGCCCATCGTGCCAATCGACCAGACGGATTTTGCATTGAATGTAGCCAACGCAGTGAGTGGTGATCGGTTATGACGGTAAATCGATAACCCTCCAGATATGGTCGTAGTTTGCGTACACCCCACAAAATTGCCAGACATTCCTTTTCTGTAGTAGAGTATTTGCGTTCAACGCTTGTCATTGCCCGACTGGCATATGCGATAACCTTTTCTTGTTCGTTGTAACGTTGTACCAATACAGCGCCTAGCCCTGTGTCGCTGGCGTCTGTTTGCAAGATAAATGGTTGGGTGAAGTCGGGACAACATAATACTGGTGCTGTTGTCAGTGTTGTTTTTAACTCGTTAAATGATTTTTCTTGCTCATCTGACCATGACCATCGTACCCCCTTTTTTAACAGGGTGTTCATTGGAGTGACGATTGTGGCGAATGCTGGCACGAAACGCCTGTACCAAGATGCAATACCCAGTATTCTTCGTAATTCTTTAACGTTGGTCGGCGCTGGCAATTCCTTAATTGCGGCAACTTTCGCGGGGTCGGTATGTATACCCTCTGGTGTTACCATATGGCCGAGATATGTTAAGTTGTTTGTGCAGAATTTGGATTTCTCGTAGTTAATTTTTAGGTTTGCTTCACGTAAGCGTCGAAAGACTGTTTTTAGATGCGACAAGTGTTGTTCGTATGTTCGACTTATCACGATTATATCGTCTAAATAAGCGAACGCATATGGCTCTAATTCTGGCCCAATCACTTGATCTAATACTCTTTGAAATGTTGCTGGTGCTGAGTGCAAACCGAATGGCATCACTTTCCATTGATACAACCCACGTCCTGGTACAGTGAACGCTGTATATTTTCGAGAATTTCCTTCCAAAGCAATTTGCCAGTAACCATTTTTCAAATCTATGGTACTGATGAATTTGGCTTCTCTTAATTTATCGAGGATTGCCTGTATCTGCGGCAGTGGATAGGCGTCTTTAATCGAAATCTTATTCAATTGGCGATAATCTACGCATAGTCGCCATGTGCCTTGTCTCTTTTTTACTAAGACGATGGGTGAGCTGTACGCACTTTTTGATTTTTCGATCTTTCCTTCTCTCATTAATGTTTCGATCTCAGCGTCGATGATAGTTTGCATGGCTGGGTTGCGGGGGTAATACCTTTGTTTGAATGGTATATCGGTTGTCAAATTGATTCGATGTTGATCTATTCGGCAAGGCCCGACCATTGTCTCACTCAATCGTCGTTCCTTGGATAGCCATTCGTGGATTTGTTCGTTCTGCTTGTCAGATAACAGAGGAGAGTAAACTTTGTTGCTAGCTGTAGAGGGAGAGATTTGATTTACTGCTGTGGCTGGTTGTAGCTGCGGTCGTCCATTGATTTCTACTCGTAGACCGAATCGCTTGAGTAGGTCCATGCCGAGTAGGCAAGTGTCACTCATACCAGGTAAGTAAAATACCTGATGCCGAATGGTTTTATCCTGTAATCGGAATGTTGCCTCGTAACTTTCCCCTATTTGTGCTTTATCGCCGTTGGCTAGCATTACTTGTTGTGGTTGTTTCTGAGGTTTTTGACGGTGACGTATTCGGTCACGCAGTGCCTTTCCTACAAATGTTAACGTTGAACCTGTATCGATGAGCGCTGTTACTGCCTTGCCTTGACATATGACGTCGATGTACGGTCGCTCATATGGGTCGTCTTCTTTGTCTGCTACTGGTTGTTCGTATATTACTTCTGTCTCGTACTCGCAACTTGGCTTATCCTTGACTATTGCTTTCTTTGTTCTTTGTTCTTCTCTCTTGACAGTGTGTGTTGGGTGTGGCCTGTTCATACGCGCTTCTTCGCTGCGTAAGTTTTCGTATTCGTCGACAAGCATCAACAATGAGTCTGTACTACTGAACTCATTGCGTTTGATGTACAGTCGGTATTCTGGTCTCAACCCATCGTACACTCTATCCAGATGACATTCAAATTTGAGACGAGGATGCTGTCGTGTTAGTGCCATGAAGCTCATGATGAATTCTTTGGCCTTTTCTCGCGGACCCTGTCTCCTTCTGGCAATATCGTCTTCCAGTCTACTCATGTATCGAGGAGGAAGAAAAAATTTAATCGCTGCTTCTTTAAAATCTGCCCAATTGTAGATGCTGTCGCGTTTGTACCTCCACCAATCTCTTGCCCTATCTCTGCATAGTTCGTTGAGAGGCAATAATAATCTGTCTGGTATGGAGTAGCAGTCCGCTAACTCTTCTATTCGCTCTATAAATTCGAATAGATTCCGCGTACCATCGAATTGTAAACCCCACCGTCGTACGGTGTTCATAATTTCGTAATCGGGTATATTTGTAATTGGTGGATTACTTACGCCAGCAGTCTGTATGGGTCCAACTATAGTCGCAGTTGTAGTTGGAAGTGGTTCAGCCTCAGTCGCAGTTGTGTTTGGAAGTGGTTTGGCCACAGTCGCAGTTGTGGTCTGCCTGGTTTTTCGGTTTTTAATGTAGCTACTCAACCGCTGCCGCCATTCTCTTATTCCGCCTTCAACAGAAAGGTCATGTAGCTCCATTTGCAACGCGAGGTCTTCTTTACGCAATTTGTAGATCCATCCCACTCGGTCTACTGCCTGTGGATCAGTCATTGGTGGTGTTTCCTCATCTGTATCGGTGTTGGAACTCTCTACCGAAGAGTGTCCCTGCTCGGGCGCCATTGCAACGCGTGCCTTTTGTTTCCAGCTGAGGTATTACTCAGTCAGCCAGGGTTTAAACAAGAGAGCAGCGTAAAAACTCTTGTTGTAGGAGGAGGACCGAATTCCACACGATTGTCTACTGACAATCAATTCACCGACACTAGAAGAGTGTTCGGCTCGGTTTGAAATGGGACTACTACTACTGCGATTTTATTTTACTTTTTATTATTTATTCTTTTTATATAATTCAATAACAATTCTTTGTTCTATACATAATCTAACCTTACTTTATATGATTAACAATTTGTGGGTTTGACCAGTGCCACCTGGTCGCACCTAACGAGTCAGTCGTCTGGCAGATCCGCCTTAGCTGGAATCTCCAAGCGACTGATACTTGTGTAGGGTAGCCTGATACAGGGGTCTCCTGTATTTAGTACCCTGGCCTCACACCTAGAAGAGGGAGACCTGTTAATAATATATATAGGAACAACCAACGGGATGGCGGATGGCTGCTCCTGGTATATTTGGTTGGTCAAAATGACCCCAGGCAGAGCTGATGGCTCGCAAGCGGCTGCTATAAGCGATCGTTCGATTACTGACCGCCCCGCTTATAGCAAGAACTGCTTATAGTCGTCTAGCGATTACTGCCAACCCGACTATAAGAGCACTCGTTCGAAGTAGCAAGCTATTTCGAACTGGCCGTTCCAAAAATATGCAATGATCGTTTCCACTGTATGTCGTAACACGACTTACACGACCATGCGTCTGTTTAGGGTTTTTCACCCTTTTTTTTCATGCCTTATGTTGGCCAGTCATACACCTTTAGTATGAATTCCTGTATAAAGCATATAAGAATTATTGCTTTCTCATGATGCTATATTTTACGTTTGGTGATAATTCATTTGATTCTTTCTTTGCCTCTGTCGTCATAGTGAGTGATTACATGAGTATGTATGTGTATGTGTGTATTCATCTGCCGATATTGTGTGACGATAGAAAAGAGAAGAATAATCAAATTATTGTTGTCATGGTAACTGACTATACGAGTATGTGTATGTATATATTGATATTTTATCATATGACGACAGCAAGGAGAAGAGTAAGAATCAGATGAACTTCATGATACGTATATTTGGTTATGTATGTATATTGTTATTTATGTTTGTTTTTTACTATTTATAATAATTTTGGGTTTTTTTTTGTTAGTGCATAAGTATAAGGTTGTAACAGGCTTATTTTAAGTCTGTTACAACCTTATTAGTTGAATATTGGTATTAACACTTCATCCGCAGCTCTAATTATGTCATAACCTCGTTCTGTTCGTTTAGCCTAAATTGAGTCCGTTATCATAGGCAATACATTTGTTTCCGGGATGAAAATCGAAAGCATTTTTATCAAATGTCGGACGAATGACACCTTGTATGTTATTTGGCGAGTGCCGAATCCATGAATAACTTATAGGAACCAGAAGGGACCAGGTTTTCTAAAAAACGAAGTTGCCTTATAAAATCCAGTCATTTATAGTGCAGACCATAATACCAATCGGAATCGGCTTGAATTGTGCTAATACTTAATTTTATTGTAATTAGTAAAATTAATGTAAAAGACAACTTAAGTCCACTAGATATTTCTCACAGGCAATAAGTTGCTGAGCCAATGTTTAAGGCCACGTAAAAACTTCAGAGCCTGTTATAAGGCCGGTTTCCAAATTCTTACATTGTATATACTGATAGACATTAACCACTATTAATTAATTATTAACCATTATTTATTTCATTTCGTGATTACTCGTTTAGTTTTAGCTTAATTAACAGCTTCACACTTCCAAAAGGAAAATGTTAAGTATCTTAAAGGGCTTTAATTTTGTGATGGAATAACTTTTGATTAGGCGGCAATATCGAGAGAAACGAATATGATATTTAAGGGGCTCGTTCAATTTCAAATTTAAATAAAGAGCAATTAGATCGCTCCCAGAGACCTCTTCCATATGCTATGATTTTTAAAAATCGGGCAATCAGCAACTAAGCTATGATAAAAAAAAATATTTTAGAGGCTCTAAAAGGGTTAAGAAGAAAGGGTTTCAACATCATTTTTCAAACTCGTTGTAAAATTTTGGAACTTTTTTTGTTTGTGCTCCACCCTAATATACACCTCTAGAAGTGATTATAGATATTTTAATGAATGTTTTAATACATTTTTTATATTAGCATATGAGAAAAAATCTGTCTGAGTCAAACCTGAGACATTTTTATATTTGAAAAACGCAAAATGTCTGGTTTTTGAGGTGTCTTTTAAAGGATTACTATAAGAGATGGTTTGCTAGAATGATTGGATTTTCTAGGACAAATGCTTTTTTTTTTTTGGGGTCATCGCATTATAACGAAATTTATTTTAAATTAGAGAAAAGAGCTTCATCTTCATTTCGTGCTAATATAAGTTAAGTGAAAATCATTATGTTCATATAAAAATTCAATTGACCAAAATAAGCTACTAAAACTATGACAATTTTGTATAAATGGAAAAATATTTTGAGTAGTCGAGCCCTCTCTCGAAAATCGAAAATCACACTCTCAATCAAGTCCCTCATTATTCGTGTCCGAACATATGGCACAGAAGCCTGGATAATTTTCACCACAGATGAGAGGATGCTTGAAGTTTTCGAGAGAAAAGTTCTGCGCAGAATCTTCGGACCTATTTGGGGTTGATGGCGAGTGCCGAATGTGGTACAACGATGAGCTGTACGATGTGCTGTACGCCTCACATTGACATAGTCAGGCAAATCTAAATCCAGCGGCTGCACTGGCGCGGGTCATGTGGAGCCAATGGAAGACGATGCTCCCTCGAAGAACCAATTGTTGGGTAACCTAGGGCGGCGCTTGGAATATTCAATTGGTACCAGCAAGCGCAGAACAGAGAAGACTGGCGTCGCATTATATGTTCGGCGTAAATCGATCATCGGTTGTTATGGGCACATAGGAAGAAGAAGATGAAGGAAAAATATTTTTCACATGAGAGGCGCAATAGTGCTGAAATTACTTACCATACACCATTTATTTTTTTTTTTTGTATATCTAAAACAAACTACACTTTTTATATGTTTGTGTATATATTTTTTTTATATTTTTATTTTATTTTTTATTTATTAATTTTGTATGTTGAATAATTTTAGTGATTTTTTTTTTTATTTGTTTTCTCAATTTAAACACCGAAATATCATATATATATTTAGCAATATTAAATTAAGAGAATATTTATATATAATTATTTATTGTAGTGTATCATAATTATAATTATTTATATTGTAATTATGTATGTATGTATAAATGTACTTAATAAATACAAGTACAAGTTACAAATTAAGTTTTGGCGTTTTCACTTCTCTATCTCATCGTCAGCATTGTTATCATCATTATCATCATCATCATCATCATCGTAGCTAATAGTTGTGATTTTGAATTAAGCACAAAATTTGTTTTTTTTTTTCATTTAAATCGAATATATATATATGTATATAAATTAATAGAATTTAGAATAATTAATTATGTATTTGAGTGCTTATAGTTGGTTTGAAAGTGATATTAATAAATTCGTAAAAAAATTTGTTTGAAAGAAATCAATTAAATGCATTATTTTCATAAACACTTTCAAAAATAATGACTCACTTTTGTATTGCAATTTGTTGGTAACTATTGTAAGAGTATGTGTATCTATATATTAGAAATTGTATATTGCATATTAAATATATCATATCATATTGTATTGTATTGTATTTAATTATTTTTAATAGGAATACAGAGTTTTTCGTACTTTATTGTCATACTTATTATTGTTAAATATACTAACTAGTAGTATAAATTTTAATTTTTTTTTTTTTTAGTTCAGTTTAATCAGTTGTAATTTGCATTAACTATTCTATGGCGAACAATTTTTTAGGCTAAAATTTAAGCTCTTCATGTTGTTGTTGGCAGCAGAAGACACTATATTTTATAATTGTTTTATTCATATATAAAATAAGCTTAGAAATACATAGCAAATTTAAATGCGCAATACAAATAATCACACACTCCCATACACACACACACACACACACACCCACACACACGCATGCACGCACAAAAACAATACAAATTACATACGAATACATTCGAATTTCATTAGGCGCAAATAAAAACTTAACACTTAAAACTTAATGATTCAACTAAAGCTGTTCGTTTACAAAGCTGCTTTATCCTTGCTGCAAGCACCCATGATTTTTTTTTTATTTTTTTTTATTTTTTTCTGACAACACAAAAACAAAAATATTAGGATTCTATGTATATTTGTATGTACTATAAAATATATTTATACGTTTTTTGTTAATTCATTTCATTGTATTCATTTAACTATGAAATGCCCGTATATATATTTTTTGATATAAGCCTAAAATGCTGCAACATTAAACATATATTTTTGCGATAAAAGTCTTTTTAGCGCTTATTTAAATTAAAGAAAGTTAAATGTAGGAACAGAGAATGAGAAAGAGATAGTGAGAGAGAGTAAAAAGAGATTGTGAATTTGAGGATTTCATTTTTTCGATTTTTTTTTTTTTTTACAATAGACGGAATTATCATATTATCTATGGCAAGCTTAGCATCTGTTGTATTTTATTTATGTTCATACTAATCTGATGACTACTTCAGCTTATGATGATTTATCAATAATCCGCTGTTTGTATTTCGGCCATTTCTTCACGACATGCTTGCTGTGTACGCACCTTTAGCGATTGATATGGCAATGGTTTACCTTCACTCAAATTCACCGTCACATAAATGAGATAAGTTTCACTTGGTTGCAAATTGAAAATCGTATGTGTTTCCAATGTTGGTGGACTAAATGTGCAGAAATCATCGTTTATTTAATACGATTCCATATGAGAAATTGTAAAAAAAAAAAAAATGCAATTCCAAACAACTTACCTTTTAGCCTTTTCTGTGCATTCCATTGAATAGAAATGTGGATGTTGTACAATACGTTTTCCAAAATCTAGACAATAATTTGTATAATCGATCGAACTGCGATTACGTTGCGGCAGATTAAATACAATTATGCAGTAACTGCAGTATCGAATTCCACAATAGAGAAGATGAGTGAAAAAAAGGAGAAAGAAAAATAAATAATATGATAGCAAAATATACGATGAGTATGAAGAGTTCTTCATCATTTATACATGAGTCAGTGCATCCAATAATGCTAATGTATATCTCATTTCTAAAAAATGTTTAGAATCCATGGAATTTGTAAATTAAAGCAAAAAGGTATTGTCCAGCCGACGTGATATACATTTCCATAAATGTATTGGATCGCCAGACAATGGACGCCAATCAATTGGTCTGCTTTAATATATCTCCGAAATATATTCACCTTCTATCTCCACCCACATAGGTGCAGTGGTCGTGGGTTCAATCCCCGGCTGAGACAATTTTAGTATCGAAATTATTTTTCTTTCGAACGGTGCGCACCTGTCAGTAATTGATTGACAATTTTTGCGACAATAACAATTTGCCGTGAAAAATGCTTCACAAAGATCTCTGTGACAAAGCTCCAAAAAATTGGTGTCACAGGGACCAGCTAATGTAAGTGGAACCCTTCTAATAATGTCCAAATTTAATATGCACAACTCTATTTGTAGGGAAACTCGGTGGTATCACAACTGGCCTTTCTGGTCTAAGTATGTCCTCTCAGAGAGCAATCACAATAACTTTACCTAACCTAACATTTCCACCCTGTAGGAAGACTCTCCTACGAAATTGTATATAAAATATCAATTTTGTAGGGGAGCTTTCTTAAAAGGTCATTTTGTCAGTAAAAAAAAGTTTAAAAAATAAACAAATAGGTATCAGTCATTGATTTCTTTGCACTAGGTGCGATTTCTGGGTATCTATGGAATTATGGATCGATTTTCAACTGTTTTACGTGCATTTTACATGGGAGCCCCCATAAGTGGCAACTATAAAGGCAAGTGAGTGTAGTAAAAATATTAATTGGAAAAACTTAATAAGAGTTGGGCATAAATTTAACCATTTTTGGAACCCTCTGGAATCGATATAAGCGAAATTTATAAAAACGTTAGTTTTGTAGAGAAGCTCCTCTAAGGCGCAGACATGTGCGATAAGAATTTGTGGAAAAAATTGCGAGTAGAAAATATTAGTGGGCGTCTGACTTACATTTTTTTGCTCTGGCGACGATTCCTGGGCTATTATGGGGCTCTTGGACGACTTACAGATATTTTGCATTGCAGTGGAGACACCAACAAAGGGATGTAAATAGGGTATACATATGTTTAGAAAAATGTTGGATGGTCAAAATTAATAAGAGTAGATAATATATTTCATCTCCCTTAGAGCCCTCTGGGAGCGTTGGGCGCTAAATTTATAAAAACTTCAAGAAGTCAAGATGTGGAGTGGGTATGCTACGAAAAAATGGCGAGGAGACAAAACTAAAATTAGATTCGTCACAGATTTCATCCCTCTAAGGCTGGCTCTAAGTTAAGAACGAAATGTGACCTGACCGAGGGCGATCAATCCCGGATTCAAAATCAGCTACCCAAAATGTGTCTAGAAATATTTATATCATTTATATTCATATAATATTTTATAATTTTTAATGGCACAATTTGCTCAAACTGTGCTTAAAAGCCCGTGGGAATTCTAACCTTTAGTTTAATGAACGAATGAAGCTTCCTAGAAGCTTGAATTCATTTTGTTTGAGAATTTTTCCTTTCCCCAACATACATTTATTTCTTACAATAAAACTCACCTTGTTGATCGAATTTCTGGTGAACTATACCAGGCAATCGTGGTTGATGTACAATGGGAGCGCACCTCAAAGATGGTTATATTTTCGGGCAGCTCGGGCAGATGATTAAAAACTTGCGTTGTAGTAATTGCCAACTGTAAAAAAAAATGAAGAAAATAAATACTTGTAGAGATGAAATCAAAGAAAATTTGGAAATTTCTTGATACTTACGCCCACTTTATTCGCACGCAACATTTCATCTTCATTACTGGGCAAGAATCGTACAATATAGCGTTCACCCTCATGCACAGTTGGTAGTTTGATATAAGTTGGCCGATAAATACTGCCCACATTGCCGATAACTTTTCGTTGTCTTAAAATTGTGGCATTAATTTCACTGCCACTACATGGCAATATTAAATAGCGCAGCTGTAAACGAGTTTGGGTCAACGGCTGGGGTTGACGCTGACGATAGTCAACCGTAGCTGAACTATATGGTATCTAATGGAAGTGGGAGTTACCACAATGTTTCCAATAAATCATATTGTTTCAGAAAAATTACCTTAAAACTAAATACTTGTATGCCATGCAATCCATTCAGCTTCTCAATGGAAAGCACATTCGGTCGCAAAGCTGTCGGATGAGTGCGATTGAATTGTACTAGCGTCGATGCAATGTGAAATGTTAGATTTTGACGTTTCGTATGCACTCCGAATACATCCAGATAGTAGGTGTTATTAGAGCTGAGGCCCCTGAGCACCTGTTGTGTTCGACTGCCGGTACAGATGATGTTTGTATTGTGTGGATCTACGAGGGGAAAAAACAAGAGCTCTGATTGAATTTTTGTACGGACAATTAATGTCGTCTTTGATCTCACCGATTTTCTTTGCACGCTCTGGCGGTCGTAACCAAATATTGTCCATTACTGAAGCAAGCGGACCCGCAATTGTGCTTCGACGAGATCCGCTGGTGTAAAATTCATTGACGGCCGTACAGAAATTTGTATGCGCATTCCTTGTGCTGACAACCAAGCAATACTGCACCGCATGAAAATCAAATTTGCTGCGAAAATTTGGAAAAGGTATAGAAATTTCTCAAAAGCAAAGCAAACTGGCTCATTTCGCAAACCTTTTATCCCATTTTACGATCATCTGCCGCTTCCGCACACGATTCTGACTGCGTATGGTGACACGATTTGTGCGATTCAACAGCGGCCAATTTGCTTGCGGATGTGCCGCATGAGCCTCGATTTTAATGGAGCCACGATGTTTCGCTTGCACGCACAAATCATATTGACCTCGAAGCGCACACGGAAGCAACACTGTGCGTTGATCCGTTTTCATGGAACGTGATAAATTTGCTATGTTTAAAATGAAAAATTGCAAATTACTGATTGCCAAATTCAGACAACACAGGTCAGACCATAAGACAGCCACTTACTTGTTTGATTAAAATACATTTTCCGTCCCACATTCTGTGAGAAAGTAATGGTTAATGGAGTTGACTGATTCAGATAGAGTATGAACCTGGAAGGAAAGAAAAACGAAATTAAAACACAATAAAGCGAGGCGAAAATTGAGAAGAAGAAGAATAGTGGAAATTATTTTATATGCGTGTTTGTCCAAGTAAAAAAAAAACAACAAACTACTTGAAATTAATCAAAAGCACTCTGCACACATTTTACCCGAATGCTCACTTTTTCTCACTTTTAAAGTTTACCCTTTTGGCCGATATGTAAACGTAAATAAAAGTACATATTTACTATCTAATCAAGAAGAAAAATTTGCAGCCAAAATAAAATGTATGTAAATATATATATTTTATACAGTTTTTGTGTTGCTGTGTTAATTAATTTTCTAATTAAATTTTCAGTTTTCCTCTTTATAATATTTAGTTTTAGTTTCCCATACCCTTGGGTGAGTTAATGTTTTGTAAATAATATTTGCGTATATATAAATTAAAAAAAGAAACAAGTCTTTTCCAGCAGACAAAATAAATATTTCAAAACATATTTAAGTTCGTTGAAATCGAATTCGTCCCTAACCTCAAAAAAAATTATTTGAAATATTCATTAAAAAGCCCAGAATCGTTTCTAAAGGGATAGAATGTATGACCTACCTCCATTACTTTTTACTACTTAACCTTTTTTTCACGCATACGAACCTCTAATCTCTTCCTCTTATAGTGACTCGACTACAAAATTGCGGTTTATATATATAATTCGCTCTTACTTATCCAAGAGTGCTCTTAGAGTGATTAAATCGATGACCAGGTCCCACTACTTACCACTTAATATTCTTCCTGAGTGAACATACTGCCTACCTCTATCCCTTTGAGAGGCTCCACTACAAAATTTATATATTTCAAATTTGCGCTTCTCCTATTGCTCCCAAAGTCCAACTAGAGTGATGATCCCCTAATTTTTATCACTCAATATTTGTTGCAAATATACCTATACCTTCACTCCCTATGAGCTGCCCTACAAAATTGACATTTTCATAAATTTCGAGAGGCGTGACTCCAAGAGTCCATCTAGAGTTGCAAATGGTATGATGATTTTTACTACTCAATAATTTTTCGGAACTTATTTTTACCCTAAAAAATTGACATATTTTTAAAATTAAGCTCTTTTTAGCACTCCCAGAGCACTTCTATGAAGTATATGAAACATCCACTTTAACTTTTTCTACACAACATTTTCCTCAACTCCAACATTAGAGTGGCTCCCCTGCAAAATGGGCATTTTTATAAATTACCTTCTTTCTACTGCTCCCACAGCACCCTTAGAGTGGTAAATTGTATGACCTACCCCCATTAATTTCTTCTCCTTAACATTTTCTTTAAATGCATTTAATCCCTACCTCTATCCCTTGAGTACCTCCTCCACAAAATAGGCATTTCTATAAATTACCCTCTTCCCACTGCTCCCACAGCACCCTTAGAGTGATAAATTGTATGACCGACCCCCATTAATTTTTTCTTCTTAACATTTTCTCTAAATTCATCTACTCCCTGTCTGTAATCCTTGGAGAGATTCCCCTACGAAATTGCCGTTTTTATAAATTAAGCTCTACCCACTGCCCTCAGAGCGCCACTAGAGCGATAAAATGTATGACCGACTCTCATTAATTTCTTCTTCTTTCTTCAAAATGGACATAAAGATAACTGAAAATTGACAAATAACCTCATAGTTTCGTAGAAAACGCAAATAACATTGTCGGTATACAACAGTCGAATCCAATTCCGGTTTCCAATAAATTTCTGAATTACATTCTTATGCTATTAACTGAAAGAATATGCTATTACTACTCTTCCTTCAGATCGAAAAAATGCCTAATTGCTTATTCAAACCTCTTAGATTTGAATTTTAAGACTTTATTTTTTTCAAAATTAGCTACCCAATCAAATAACAAATATGACAGAATTAAAATAGGAATAGGAAACTTAATTTCAAATTTGAAAACATTTCACCAATGTAATTATTGAATTATTGAACGACAAAAAAAAAATCAAAATCAAAACCACAATAATAACGATATCCTCAACATGATGATGATAATACGGACAATGATAATATACTGTAAATTGTGACATATCCATTTCATGGCTCCTACATATGTCACTCTCAATTTTTGACACATCAAAGGGACACTACACCCAGTACAGCAAAAACAATCATAAAAAAAAATTGAAAATCACAACAACCACGAAAAAATTTTCAAAGTTATACCAAAAAAATTGTATCATATAAACATTTGCGCGCAACATTGTTGCACATAGCAGCAGCAACAGCAGCAGCTGCAGCAACATCAACCGCATTACGTACACATGATGTTCATGCTGTATGTAGGTGACAAACGAAGCGTATAATATCCAACACCATACATGTAGTTGATCTACATTTTTTTCCTTTTGGACATTGTGGTCCCGATTCATGTTGTTGTTGTTAAAATTTCCACTTTTTTGGTGATGCTGTTATTTGTTGTTGTTGTTTTATTTGGATTTTTTTTTCTTCCTATTTTTTTTTTTTTTTTTTGTAATTCAATGCGAATAATTTTGCTGCTGGCACAGATTATAGTCGAAACAATTTAAAATTGGCAAAATTGAATTATTAGGAATTGTTATATTAGAAATATGGCCCATATTATTTGCAAAATATTGTAAATGAAACTATTTCGAACAGAAAATAAAGAGTTCAATATTTCGGCATTATAGCAAAAATGTTAGGAACAAATTGTATCAACAATCCAAAGAAACATTTGACAAAGAAATTTTTTTAAGAGTTAATTTTCGTTTAAAAGTAAAAAAATGATGCAAATACAATGAATTTCTATTTCTGGGTAACAAATAAATTTCAAAAATTATAAAAGTCGAAAATAATTCCAAAATTAAATCATAAAAGTAATCTCTCCAAAGAAACATTTGACAAAGAAATTTTTTTAAGAGTTAATTTTCGTTTAAAAGTAAAAAAAAAATAAAGCAAATACAACTTTAATAAATTATAGAAAATATAACAAAATTAGAATACTATGAATTTCTATTTCTGGGTAATAAATAAATTTGAAAAATTGTAATAATCGAAAATAATTCCAAAATTAAATCATAAAAATAATCGCTCCAAAAAAACATTTGACAAAGAAATTTTTTTTAAAGTTAATTTTTGATTTAAAGTGAAAAATAATGCAAATACAACTTTGACTAAAATATAGAAAATATAACAAAATTAGAATACAATGAATTTCTATTTCTGGGTAACAATTAAATTTCAGAAATTGTAAAAATCGAAAATAATTCCAAAATTAAATCACAAAAATAATCTTCAGTTTTCAACAAGAAAATTTTAAAATTAAAAATATAATTTGTTTTTAAATTAAACATGAATAATAAAAAAAATATTTCATCATTTTCATATTTAACGGGATTATTACGAGTAGAGTATGCCCAAAAATGACAAATTGATATGCAGTACTTCACATGGTGTCCAATGAGAATTTAGAAAATGATGATTCTTTGCATTTGTAAAATAACAAAATCCCAAAATAGTGATTTATTTTAAAAATAGAAAGCATTAAACCCTTTAAGGTTGCATACTTTCCTACAAATTGTGATGTCATATGGGAGAAAAAATACAATTTATGGGTGCGATTTAATCTCACGCCTTGTCAAACAAATGATGAAGTATGTTCATGTTGTTAAATGTCATTTAACTGTTGTTTTTGTTACATTGATTACTAGAGCTTATGTTGTTGTTGTTGTTATTTATGATCATATATATATACGAGGGCTACTATTTATATTTCGGGAATATCAAATAATAACAAACATTTTAAAATGAAAGTGGCTTCATTGTTTTTCAAAATATTCACCATGATGATCAATGAAGTTTTGCATTCGTTCAAACCATTTGTCAGAGCAGTTTTTCCATTCCTTTTGAGGCACACACTTCCAAAACATGGTTTTTGAACGCTTCAACTGCTTCTTTGGCGCTCATAAATCGTTGATCATGCAGTTTATCCATGATATTCGGGGACAAGAAGAAGTCATTAGGTGCCAAATCAGGACTGTACGGAGAATGAGTCATAAATTCGATGTTTTGATTGCTCAAAAATTCACCTGTTTGACGCGATGTGTGAGAACTCGCATTGTCATGATGGAAAATGATTTGTCTTTGGCGGTTGGTTTTGTGAATTCCTCTGAAGACTTCCGGCAAACAAATGGTCATGTACCACTCAGAATTGACCGTTCTATGTTGCTCAAGTGGAACAGTGGCCACAAGGCCCATTCGGCCGAAGGCACAGGCAACCATTTGCTTCGATGTGCTGTGGGGCCGAACAAGTTTTGTTGCATTTGGCTCTTCTTGGAACACCCACACTGTCGATTGCTGTTTTATTTTCGGTTCATACACATATATCCATGATTCGTCACCTGTCACAAGAACTAAGTTCATCGACACATTCTTGTTGAGATAATCCACGTCGAAAGTTGTGAAAAAATATCCAACGAAAACTTACTCTTGAAATTTCCATTTTTTGGGCAAATTGATTATCTTAACTCACTCTCTTAACTCTCACTCATACTTGACTTAAAACAAATAGCACCTGTGCATCAAAACATTTAGATCCCGAAATATAAATAGTAGCCTCGTATAAAATCATATTTTGTGATATCAATATGCCGTACATACACTGCACTATGTATCATATAATCCGAAAGAAATTGCAATTTTAGCAGAATTTTGGGCCTACATAAGAGTGAAAACGAAGAATAATAACTAAAAGAACAACAAAAATTCGCAAATCGCATTTAACCTAAATTATAGTGCACTACACTGCTGCTACTCTGTCATCATCGGATTCAATAGTATGTACTCAGCACACGTTAAATGATTTTATCACGCTGCAGGATGGAACCTCATCATTAGGGAGAATTCAAAAAAAAAAAAAGAACAAAACAAAATTGTAACTCGATATGAACGAATTTTGTAATTGAGCAGCAATAATACAAAATATAGTATACATATATAGGTCGATGAGTGCTGATGACTTTGTAATTGATAGTTGGTACATGATAACTGAGTAATCACAATGTATCTTAACGAATCGATCATGATAATGAGGGTGATTTCATATCGTCTGTGTATTTACACATCAATAAAAAAATGAAGCGAGAATACATTAAGTAACAAAGTATTATATGTGAAAGAAGAAGAAGAAGAAGAAGAAGAAGAAGTATAAGAAACAAATCACTATGACTGTTGCATATAAATTGAAAGGTTAACATAATTTAACACCACAATGTTGCAATTGATGGCAAGTGTCAGTGTTAATGTAACATACGAAGATAAGTATGTAAATAATAATATAGCCATAACGGCGCCGCTTGCACTACTTTATAAACATTTTTTCATAGCTTTCTCGAAAAGATTTTACAAACATTATTTTTTTTTTATGGTAATTTTTCACTGGCGCGTATGTAATAATGATGTGCCATTCATTGAATAGCATTTCTAAAAGCAAAAATATTCTTTATTTGCTCGAAGAGTAAACCACAGATTAATTATTATGCTGTGGTACCCATATTAGAGTCCAGCACGATTAAGTAAAAGTACGATGCGCATGAATATGCTATAATAACTATAAATTTGTCAGCATCTTCTCATGTATCGTCAATATTATATACGTAAAAATGAAGAAGCTCATTTCGTATTCATCGCTTGTCTTCTTTTCCACACGAACATTTATGTTTCGACAAACTCTAGTTCGTCATATAACGTCCGTATACGACGTATAAGACTCATGGCAATTATTGCTCATAATAATTACTCATAAATGCATAAACGAATAAGCCAGTTTCTAAATATATCACGGCATCGTAAACATGAGTATTTGTACTTGGCTCGTATGATAGAGTAGTCAATCGTGCTGGCCTTTTAGTAACCATACATTCAATTTGCGCTATATATGCAACCATACCTCGCTATATGTCGTAAAAATTTACTCTGAAGCGAATAGCCATATAATCAATCACTTATTTTCAAGCATACTTTCATCTTGATCAAAATAATCGTATATGATCCGTATGTGAGCCGCATGTGAGCATAATTTTGTATGAGAGATGAGCGTATTTTTTATCCAATTCCAATCATTTTCAAACTCGCTCATTAATTAGCAAATATAATTGCATATACCGAGATTCAACTTGATATCTTTGTATATTCACGCTCAAAGTATGAAAATACATCTACGGAAGCACAAACTTATATGGGAGATATGCATGATTTTTATCCTATTACTCCAAAT
The DNA here is from genome assembly GCA_963854835.1 of Megamerina dolium. Classification (NCBI taxonomy): domain Eukaryota; kingdom Metazoa; phylum Arthropoda; class Insecta; order Diptera; family Megamerinidae; genus Megamerina; species Megamerina dolium. Next base: position 3,418,538 of record OY978525.1, read on the forward strand.
TTTAATATATCATTTCTGTTCAGAAATTTCTCTCAAAAACAAAGTTTTAATTCAATTGTGCTATATTTTCGTGCATAAAATATGAAATCATGTTCTCAAAAACATACTTTTGTATGGGAGGTAGGCGTGGTTTTGTAGCGATTATGCCTATCTTCTACTATATTTATTCTGTCATCAGATCTACTTGACATACCAAGTTTTAGTTCGATATCTTTATATTTTCGTTCAAAAATTCTAAAATCATGCATACAACGATATATTTTTATATGGGAGGTAGGCGTGATTTTTATCCGATTTTTACAATTCATAAACTAAATTGGTTGGTTGATGAAAATAAATGCATGCAGCAATTTTTAGATCGATCTCTCTATTATTACAGCAGTTATCGAGTGAATCCGTAGACAGAGGCACAGGTAGATGTCTGAAGGATTCAATGGCGAAAACATTGTCTCTGTGTACTTTGTAAAGCCATAAAGTTTTATTTTGAGTATGAATGCAAATGCCAAAGGTTCATTGTTGATTTTATGATCCTACAATTATAGAAAAGGATATATTATTGAACAGTATCATCACCTAAGTGAATTTAGATATTTCTAGCTGGCATTATTTATGCTCCCTGACCATAAGTATTAATTACGAAATTCTTAATGAGAAATTCTTATCATTAAAATTTTGTATAAGTACGAATGCCTCCCTACCGGCATTTATACACAATACAATACAATAGACACATGTAATTTGTACCAAAGAAGAAATACTGAAAATATAAATAAGAAATATATAAATTCAAATAAATATATATATGTAGTACTTGTATTTGTATGAAGACAAAAGGAAAAATATTTTAATTTCCTTTCATCATAAATTAGATATGCTCTATGGTCTTAATTTATTTCTTTTAGATTTTATACGAATGGAGTGGAGGGGTTAAGAATATTTGTTAAGTATTTACATAAAGAAGACTTAAACCACTATGAACGTCATCATCGTCAAGTTGAGCAACACTTATGATTTCCTTTCTTACAAATGCGATTATGTGTATTTTATTCAATAGCAAAGGATGGGTAAGTGAGTAAGTAATAGTTGCATTGGATGACTGTACTGTAGTATGTGCTTGTCTATGGCTTGTATGTAGTTTAGTGTAGTAATGTAGTATTTATTATGCAGTAAAACAACAACAACAACAACAACAGAGTTCTCAATGTTATCCCTGACCGCAATGACATGTCTTCTTCGTTAGTTGGCACATAGCATAAGCTGCTGCTTGCATTGCATATTAGGCATCCCATTTGCTTGCTGCTCTTTGTTGATGGTAATCATATTTTGTAATTTCATTTTTTTTATACAGAAAGAACATAGCAGTAGCAACAGCAATAATCGTCCTATTCAACAGGATTGTAAATTGTAAATTACATTTTGAGTTGCTATAACTTACACTGCACTACACTACACGTCATACTACATATCTGTTAGCACCACTTTGCATGCCAATGGCAATAATTGTGGTGGTAGTGGTGATGCTGATGGTAATGGTATTGGTTTATGACTCTAGTAAAAAACAAGAAAATGCTTTTTGTATTCGTGGAATGAGGAAAAGGTTACTACTCGTTTTATAGCATCTACATGTTATTTATTTCTTTGCTGATGGAGTGTGTCCATTATAGTGGCCCCTTCGCTTGACAAGAGACCTTAATACGGAAAGAATTTTCTTCAATTTCCTTTATATGCACAAGGGTGAATTTCTTAATGAAAAATTATTCAGTGTTAATCAAACGATTTATATATTTTTGTGGCACACCTTTGGTATTTGAAAAATTGATGAATGAAAATATGAGTATGGTAAATCTTAATTGATGGCGAATGTTAAATATTCCGAATGGATAAACTGAAAAATAATTCGGAAATACTTTGTGGTTTTTTTTTCAACCAAATATAGCCAAAAGTAGATTTAATAATACGTTTCGCATTTCAATGTTCTCAAATTCTCAAATGCGTGTCATTTTTGAGTTGAATGTCTAGAAAATGGAACTTTTTGACTGATGAAATTCGGTTCGATATTCAACAACATCATCAAAAAAAGGAACCTCTAAAAATTTTCGGAGTAGAAAAAACAACAAAACAGCATTCTTTTCGAGTGAAAAGAACGAAAAAATTTTACTTCCAAATAATGCTGAGTTTGACTAAGAAAGAATATATAAGGTGTTGTTAAAAGAAATCCATTATTTTTCCAATAGATGACTTTAGTAATCTGTATCTCGCGTTGTATAAGTGTGATCGGGTTATGCTAGATTGCATTAGAAAGATAGACTTTCGTACTAAATAAACTCTTCAGGCAGTTTTGTGATTGCTTGACTCAGTATTGTTTGAGCACGCGTCAAAGATGGACACCAGTATCGAGAAAATACGACAATGACACTTACGATAACGTCAAGCGAAAACGGTCGAATTGCAGTGAGCCGGCGCAAACGGTGGCCAAGCCAGAATTGACGGTCAGGAAGGTTTTGCTATGTGTTTGGTGGGATTGGCAGGGAATCATCTACTATGAGCTGCTCCCCTACGGCCAAACTCTTAATTCGGACCTGTAGAGTCAACAATTGGACCGTCTTAAGGAAGCAATCGCCCAGAAGCCGCCAGCTTAGGCCAATAGGAGAGGAATTGTATTCCATCAGGACAACGCCAGGCCATACACATCGATTGTGAATCGCCAGAAGCTCCGAGAACTTGGCTGGGAGATCCTTATGCATCCATCTTATAGTCCGGACGTGGCACCAATTGATTACTACCAGTTCCTGTCTATGGCAAATGATTTTGCTGGTGAAAAATTCGTCTCAAGAGAAGCTTGTTAAAATCGAAAATGGCATTTGGGTGATCGCTAGAGGGTTAAAATGTTCTAGAAAATTATTTGCTGGATATTTTCACTAGTGGTATTCTCAGACAAAAACTTAATACAAATAACAGAAAAGTCCACAGAAAATATAATAAAACAAATATGTCCCCTAGAAATATGCAACATTTTTTAGACATTCTTTTAAACATAATTTGTTCAGAAATATAATTCTAACACTTTTCGTGGGTGATGGCTCGACACTAAAGATATCAATATCGCAATCATCGCTATCTGATGTCCGTATGTGATTTCAGTCGCTCTACTGCTCCCTTTTATTTCTATAATATGTTATATAATGTGATAAGATGATTTTCTTTTTATATTAAATTCATTAAAGATTCGCTTACGTTTTCAATTTATTACAATTTCATTTTTATTATCGTTCAAATCAATATTTTTGATGCTTATTGGTATTATTGTTGTTGTTATTGAAATCGCTAAATATCATATATATATAGTCTATATATATCAGACTGACTGACTGACTGACTTCCTTCTTACTGGCTTACCTATACTTATATATGCTAACGTAATTTAATTCCACGATTTCTTGACGAGATTTACGTTCTTTCCTATTTTTTTTTTTTACTTGCCTTCATCACAATTTCTTCTCTATACGAAAACGGAAGAAGCCACAAACCTACGCAGAAAAGTTGCAACAACTAATAGAGAGATACGGAGTGATACGGTGGTAGAATGAACCAACAAACGCATTGAAATTATGATTACATTTGTGATGGAAAAATATTTTGATTTCCATTTTTCCAATCAGATGGAATTATTTATGCGACGCGTGGGATTATCTCTGACAGAGCGAAAATATAGGAAAGAAGAAAAAAAAAGAGCATATCACATTATTGAAAGGAGATACATAATCGTGGAGTGGTACTGGATTGAATGAAAAGCAGCCTAAGTAGATATAGAAAAGACAGAGTCTTATAGATAATATCGAAGTAAAGGACAATACGAACAAGTATCGTGGACAAGAAGAAGAAGAAGAAGAAGAAAAAATGAACAGCAAAATTGAAACTTTGATTTGCTTTTGATTCACTTTAGTCATCGTAATTTGCCTTCAATGAAATTATGCGTATTGAAATGAAATGAAGTGAATGGTATAACAAAAAACAACAACACGAACATAGAAACTTGTAATAATAAATTAAGGCAACATATTGTATAAAATTAAGTATTTGCAAATAAGGAAAAGGCATTAGCCATTAGCAGTAATAAAATAAATTTTGCACGAGTATTAATTTATTCATGGTGAAGAGAGGGGGGGGCCGGTTGAAAATTTTGTGTAGATGCTTTTGGGGAAAAAATAAATAATGCATAGATGTAGGTGGCTGCAGCTCTGACTTGTTCTTTTTAATTTTTTTTTTCTTTTGGCACTGAAACTCTGTCGCCAGATTTTAAAATTTTTACTTTGTTTATAAATACAATTTACTGTGGAAATGCCGTGGGTATTTTGCGATATGGGTATATTGCACTATGACACAATTTGAGAGTCATTATCTTGGAGGTGAATCAAACTAGTCTCCAATAATAGTATTTGACTTCAATAACAAAAGCTCTAAACCGTTTACGCTGTATTACGTCATAATTTTTTTTTAGTGGTTTAAAGTTTGGATTTTTCTGTCAAAAGTAGAATTATGGAATTTGAAAAATCATATGTAAAATTACATTAGGGATAATTCTTGTCTTCGGAGACATATATTTTTATGAAGATTTTTTTTTTTTTTTTTTTTTGAATATGTTAACCTTTTAGCTACCACTCATGTGGGTCATTTTGGACCTTTTATTCGAAAAATCCCTAACACTTATATATAGCTGGAATTCAGGTATCTGAACGTCCATGAATATGTTTTTTTTTTATTTTACTTCAAAGTCAAAATCCTCTTTAGTTCAAAGTATCCAGGCAACCCTATTTGAGTCATTATTCTTTCTATCTCAATAATGTTTTCCCAGGTCAATTTTTTCCGCAACCCATCGGAATTCCATTTAGGTGCTTGCCCATGGATCTCTTGTGACTACTTGAGAAGGGCATAACTTGTGAAAAACTGTTTTCATTTATGATTTTTTTGTTTTTCATTAGGGCAGACTCGTCTAATGTGCAAAGAAGAGTGAATTTTATGAAAATGCCAATTTTGGAAGAGAGCCCCTCTAAGGTATATAAATAACGAGTAGGTATATTTGGAGAAAATGTTTGTGTGGAAGAATTAATAGAAGTCGGTCATACATTTCATTGGGCTCGGGGCGATTCCTGAGCAAATATGAGGATAGTTATCGATTTTCAGATGGTTTTTAGCACAATTTGTGTGGAAGCTTACTTCAGGAGCAAAGATAGTTCTACTCTCTATCTTTGCTCCTGAAGTAAGTAAGTATGTTTAGGAAAAATGTTAATTAGCAAAAATAAATTTTGCCCTCATTCGGCACCCTAGAAATTGTGGTAGCGATAACTATATAAAAATCATCAATTTTGTAGGGGAGCACCTCAAAAGGATGAAGATAAGGGCAAGTGTATTTGGAGAAAATATTGAGGCAGAGTAATTTATAAGTATCTATTATACATATGATACAGCGAAGGCGAAAAGCTTAGTAGCGCCGGCACATACTCTCGGATTGGAGGTCAACATCGCAAAGACCAATACCATGAGAGTTAATCACAAAAACGCAAGCCATATAATAGTCGACGGATGCCCAGTGGAATTTGTTGAAAGCTTCTTTATTACCTCGACAGCATTATTATGGCAGACGGCGGAGCTAATGAAGGTGTCAACTGCAGATTAAACAATGTAAGAGCGACGTTCGGACGACTCCATGCAGTGTGGGCGAGCTTGCGAATCTCCAGGCGCACAAAACTGCGAATATTCAGCTCATGTGTGAAGTCAGTATTATTGTACGGAAATGAAGCATGGTTGATCTCTAACACCATCAACACAAAAGCTACAAACTTTCCGCAACAGATGCCTCCGCATCATCTGTAGAATATTCTGGAAGAACACCATCAGCAATGACGCGCTGTGGAGGCTAACGAATGAAGAACCCGTTCTGTGACAAATCAAAAATAGAAAGTGGCGATGGATAGGTCACACGCTAAGAAAACCTTCAGATAGCATTGCAAGAATTTCACTAGACTGGAACCCGCAAGGGAGCAGAGGTCGCGGTCGGTCAAAAAATATTTGGAGTAGGTCGATGTCTAGGAGTAGGAGCTAGCTGATGTCAACACAATATGGGATGGCGCAAAAATAGCATCACAGAACCGTGTACGATGGGAGAGTCTTGTTGAGGCCCCGAGGAGTGAACAAGGAAGAAAATATATATAAACATTTCACCATTTTGGGAGCGATTTCTGAGCAAATATAAAGATATTTATCGATCTGCAGGTGGTTTTTAGTTTATTTTTCGTAGGCCTCTCGCTAAAGAGCAAAGAAAGCAAGTAATTACAATATTTTCAGAAAAAATATTTATTTGCAAAAATAAATGGCGGTTTTTCATACATTTTAACTTCCCTGGGGATACACTGGGTACGAATGGATCGAATTTTATAAAAATCGTCAATTTTTTGGATTAGAGTATAAGTATGTTCAGAAAAAATATTGAGTAACTAGGAAAAATAAAATTAATTGGGTTCTGTCCCACATTTAAAACCCCCCTACCTAGTGATGCTTGCTATTGTATTGCATGTTTTGACTCTAAACTCAGCGTTTTTGTGCTTTTCTTTTGTGTGCTTGTTTAATTATTGTTTTTTTTTTTTCATAAAACAAAAGAAAGAAAAGCACAATTTGATTCCTCATAACCCACACACACACACACACACACACACACTACATAAGTAATACTACTTAACCATAGACAACCCGCTTAGCCAATACGCATTATATTGAAAATGTTGCCAAAGCAACATATTCAGACAGCTGGCAAAATAAGGCGACAACAATCGAAATGGCCAAAAATGATAACATGCCACCAACATGTTGGAAAATAAAAAAAAAAGAGTGCAAGATTATAAGGGCATTAGAAGCAACAGACGATAAAGAAATCCATTAAAAAAGAAACACACAAGCACACACACACACACCCACACCAATCCATATATTAAAAGAATACATTAAAGAAGAAGCATTTTACAAGCAGCTGCCAGATTGTGGACTATGGGTTATGTTATGCTTTTGCAGTAACTATTTTAGCCCAAAATTAAGCTAAAGATGATAATACTCGCAACAGACAATGATGATGACAGCAACAGCAACAACGGAAAAGACGTTGGCGAGATCGACGTTGAAAATATTATCGTAGGGGCAGCCATAATAGCAATAAAAATTATCTTTTAAGATGGTGGTGGTGGCGGCGGCGGCGACAGTGACACTTAAAATTAAAACAAGTCACATACGGAAGACATTCAAAAGACATACATACATACATACTGGCAGAACAATGGCAACACTTGCTCAATGACTCATTTTGGCATTTGGCATTTTATGCGAATCCGTAGTAGCAGCATCAGCAGTATCAGCAGCAGCAGCACCAGCAATAGTTATGCTATTGCAAGCATAATGCCACTTGCCTATCCCATTCATAAACTAAAAGATGTTCATATATAACTTGCTTATTTCTACCAAATACTCGTTATAGTCATACTTGTATCCTTTGTATCATTCCTTATTTGATTTACGTATGTGTATGAGCATAAGCTTTATTGGATGTTCCTTTTCATTTTTTTTTTTTTTTGTATTAAATTTTATTGTCGTCATTAAACATTGCACACATAAATTCCATTTTAATTATGAACAATGATGGCGTTGGTTTTATGACTTCCGTTGTAATAAGTAGTTTTTCTACTCGCTATAGAGGCAAAGAGATCGACAAGAAGGCGACTAAATCTTCTAGAATCTGGTAAGAAATACATTTCTTCTTCGTTCAATGTGTCGTATGAGCAATGTTGAATATAATATGAACGTTAACAGATAATTTTGTCATAAGGACAATACATGCAAAGAATTTCACGCGGAACTGAGATAGTAAGAAAAATTATGAAAAATTACTTTAATTCAATTTTAAAACTAAAATTCGCGTTCAATAATTTTCTCCAATACATTGAAAGGTCATCCTAATGTACTTATATTAGGTCTAGTAAAAAGTAATCCATTATTTTTGAATTAAATTGAAGATTTTATTTAGCATAGTTAGAATGATCCGATCCGAGGTCAAATATGCACCGTTTTGTTCGACAACTTGTTGCCACTTTGAAGGTAATTTCATAATGCCACTCTCATAAAAACCCTCGTCGCTTTCTTGGCAAAAAACTGGGACAGTCGATTTTCACAAGCTTCTCTTGAGGAGAATTTTTCACCAACAAAATCATTCGCCAGAGACAGGAACAGATAATAATCACTTGGTGCCCGTTCCGGACTATAAGGTGGATGCATAAGAACCTCCCAACCAAGCTCCCGGAGCTTCTGGCGAGTCACTATCGATGTTTGTGACCTGGCGTTGTCCTGATGGAACACAATTCCTCTCCTATTGGCCAAAGTTGGCCGCTTCTGGGCGATTGCTTCCTTCGGACGGTCCAATTGTTGACAGTACAGGTCTGAATTAAGAGTTTGGTCGTAGGGGAGCAGCTCATAGTAGATGATTCCCTGCCAATCCCACCAAACACATAGCAAAACCTTCGTGACCGTCAATCCTGGCTTGGGCCACCGTTTGCGCCGGCTCACCGCGATTCGAACACGACCGTTTTCGCTTGAAGTTGTCGTAAGTTATTCACTTTTCATCACCAGTAACCATCCGCTTTAGAAATTGATCGATTTTGTTGCGATTCAGCAGCGATTTGCAGATGGAAATTCGGTCCATGAGGTTTTTTTGCGTTAACTCGTGTGGCACCCATACATCGAGCTTCTGTTTGTATCCAGCCGTATTTAAATGTTCCAAACGGATTTTTTGTACAATGTTTAGCTCCCGGGCAATAAAAACAGTGCTTACATGACCGTCAGACTTGACAATTTCCATTATTTTATCGATGTTTTCGACAATTGGCCTTCCACAGCTTGGTGCATCTTTGACATCAAAATTACCGGAACGGAATCGACGAAACCAAAAGTACACGTGATTGGCTGTTATAGTATCAGGCTCGTAAACACTATTCACATTTTCAGCCGTCTAGCTTGCGTTTTTGCCTTATCGAAGAAAAACTGTAAAATATCACGTATTTTCTCTTTACCCGTGTCCATCTTTGACGCGTGCTCAAACAAAACTGAGTCAAGCAATCACAAAACTGCCTAAAAAGTTTATTTAGTACGAAATCCTATCTTTCTAACGCTATCTAGTGTAACCCGATCGCACTTATACAACGCGAGATATAGATTACTAAAGCTATCTATTGGAAAAATATTGGATTACTTTTTACTACACCTGATATTTTTTTACTAAATTCCTTTCCACAGAGCACGCTACTTGTAAATATAACACGTATGAAAGCATCAAACCGTGTGTCACGCAAAAATGGAATTCTTAATAGGTCACCAACACATGTCACATGTGGGTCTGCGTGAGTTCATCACATCTTTTAATTAGAAAAGTAAATTTTGCAATATATAATTGTGTATGTTTTTCTTTCGCAAACTGTAGACACAGTGTTAACAAGCCTACAAAGTCAACAAATGCACATGCAAATGCATTCCATACACAGTCGAAAAGCGTAATTTTACCAATTCCGAATTTAAAGCACCGACACCAAACATCAGTTAGCAGCAAGTGTTGAACAACGACAGTGAAAATGTGCAATTTACATCGTGGAATACATTTTCAAATCATCATACTTCTGTATATCCTTCAAACAGAAGCTATTGTAAATCTCCATCAGGAAACTGCAAATATGGTTATATATCTGCGTCGACCGGCTGAGGTCGGAGCACGGCCTTGGATAGCGGGTGCTGATTGTTTGTACGCTTTCAGTCGTATATTTCTTCGTAGTCGTGTAAATTTAACGCGTTCATCTAATATGGTCATTGGACACATTTTTAATATGTCATCTCCGGCCGCACAAATACAAGACAATTTCATTCGACGCATGCAAGAAGGTGTCACATTCTTTGCATCGACTCAAAAACGCTATCAAATACGTATAATCACGGATGCAATACCCTATGAATATGACCAAATGGCCAAGAGAGCATTAATCTTTGCAGATTGCTATGTCATAGTAATGGATGAACTAGATCGTTTCAGAAATCTAATGAGAAACTATATCAGTCATATGATATCATGGAATCCACGCGCCCCCTTTCTTATACTCTTTAATAATCGTAAAATGCGCCTGCATGCAGTACAAGTGGTGAAGAGTATTTTCGAAGAATTGGTACGAAACTTTTATGCCCATCGTATTGGAGTGCTGTATGCTGTAGATGAGATGCAATACGAGTTCACCGTTCTGAATTATTATAAACCGAAAAATTGTGGTACCATAACTTTGTTGAATTGTACCCGGTGTTACGATGGCAAACCGGTTTCAGAAGTACAAATTCTTACCAACTGCCGCAATGCATTCGTGCCATCCAATTACCTCAATAGTTGCAATTTCAAAATGTGTGCCACCATTTATGCACCATTTGTTGAGGAAGGTTGCAATGATGGCATTGAAATTGAATTGATACATTTTATAAATCGTCGCTTGAATTTTAGTGTAAGTTTTGAAATAATGAGCAAATTTTGCATTAGCTCAGCTCAACGAAAAATGTGTCAAATATTATTTATTCTACGAATACAATTGCAAACGGCTACTTCGGCTATTACGTTTTTCGTTAAGTCGACATATTCATGCAAAATGTTGATGCAATATGTTTAGAGAAAATGTTGCTTTAACACGTCTGGTGAAAATGTTGATGCAATATCTGTTATCGATATGTATATGCAAAATGTTTAGTAAAAATGTTGCTGTAACACATCTGGCGGAAATCTTGATGCAACATCTCTTATGAATATGTTGTTGCAACATGTTTAGTAAAAATGTTTATTCAACATCTTCATACAAATCGTTAATTCAGTAGTGGTATACGCCCTTTTGTGTATTCAGTGTATTAAATGTAAGCGTAATTGTATAAGCGTAAGCATCTCTTGTTAATACACGGGTACAATAATCAGCTGACATTTGTTTATATACAAAAAAAAAATGCAATTTATAAAACATAACCTCAAATTCACTTGTTAAAAACTTACACTGATGTGTAACATCGAAATCTATGTAATTTGTTGTAGCAAGTGTATTTTTAGACCCTTGTAAATTCAATTACACAAAAGAGCGAATACCTATTTATGTAACAAGTTTACAGACAATGTCCATGCGAGATGTCTATAGAGGATGTTGATGCAACATTTTGAAAACATACTGCTACAACATAGTAACTGAACATGTTGTGTCAGCATGTTGCATTAGAATTCTTTAACAAGATGTTGATGCAATATGTTGATGCAACATATTCGGAAAGAATCTAAATATATACAATATAAATGAAATACTTAAACAATATCGCATTTTTTTTTTTAGATTACGAAAACATGTTCAACACTATCGCGCGGCGTACCTGAACCCAGCGGCAACTGGACTGGTCTACTTGGTATGGTTGATGATGGATTATGTGATTTTATTGTTGGCGGATTTTATCCGGATAATCAAGTTGGTGAAAGTTTTGCCACAACAGATTGTTATTTGCAAGATGAACACACCTGGTTTGTGAAGCTTGCCGATCCACGGCCGATCTATATTGCACTTTATTCTATATTCGATTTTTATCTATGGATTGGTTGTCTTATAACGCTCGTCATTTCATCATTTGCATGGTATTTCTTTGTGAACGCATTACCTGAACCACGTGCACACAAAACTTTCTCCCTGACGGCTATTAATACAATTGGTGTTACAATTTGTTATGCAATTAATGAGCGTCCAATTTATATTTCTTCGCGCATTTTCTTTTTAACTCTCTCATTGTACGGAATGAATTTGATAGCACTCTATACATCAGATTTAATATCAGTTTTTACGGATCCAGGTCATTTGCATCAAATTCACTCGCTACATGAGATTATTAAGGCACACATGCCATTTGGTAAGATGTCATTGAAAGGTGAAAACTTAGAATTACAGTAATTTTCTCACGCAGATCCCTTAAAATTTATATTTTTAGGTGGCGTCGAAGAAAGTCGTGATTGGTTTGAGACTGAAATTTGGATATTCGATCGGTATAATGATTCGGATCTTTTCAAACCGAACCCCGAAAATTTGATTGCGGTAAAACGCGGTGATCGTGCCATACTCAATAGTCGTATGAACACAATGCGTTATAATATATCCGATGATATTTACGCATGCCATGATCGGGTGTTCTCCAGCCCCCTACAAATGATTATGCGACGTGGCTTTCCTTTTGTACAGGATTTCAATAGCTTAATAAGTAGGATGCGTGATTTTGGATTCTTCGAAAAGAATCACAGGGATTTTCTCTATAACAATACATATCTGAATCGTATCAGTAAAATGAGACCAGTTTTTCAAAGTAACACAAAAATGTTGCATATAATTGATTTGATATTGAATTAAATTTTTATTTCGACAGAACCGGTGATCGTCATAACCACTAAACATATGGAAGGACCTTTTGCAATATACTTAATTGGCATAGGCAGCAGTTTGTTGGCATTTATAGTGGAACTGGTATGTGACGCTTGTGCAAAATATTTTCACTGCTTCGAACGTGGCGATGGTCGAAAAAATTCCAAAATTAGACATGTTAAAAACTCAAAAAAGCATCAACGCAAAAGAATTATGGTGAAGCTAAGATTGAGAAAAATGCAGCAATCTAAACGTGAAATTGAATCATATCGACGATATAAGAGAGCCTTAGAAATACCTGTATATAACGTGAACACAATAGATTTTACGCCGATCAAAAAGAGGTCAAATACAAAAAAATAATTTTTTCTTTATACTTATTATGACGTCACAATATCACAAATTTCCTTATTTCCAATAACAACACCAAATAGGAACTGTTTAATTCAGCAACATTTTTCTTTCATTTTCCATTCAAGTGGATTCAAATGAAAGGCATTTGGCATTCAGCCGCTATTTTGTGGCGGCATTCTTACACTCTTGATTGGTATGCAAAAATTTGTGTGGACGCGTTCAAGCTCCACATAACTTTAACCCATAAATGAGTAAATATAAATATATTCACAAATTTTTTTTTTTAATTTTTTTTATTTTGTGGTTCTTCTTCTTCTTTTGATTATAAACCACTACGTATATAGCATCAATGTAAAGACGAGGTCATGAATAATATGTAGGTATAAAGCATAAATTTGGAAAGTTTTCATATAAATAAAATATTCAAAATAAATTTTAAGGACATATGCAAATGTGCCCCCAAAAAAAATGTCGTCGTTAATTTTTTTTTTTTTTTTCACTCTGTAATATATTTATTCATATTTAACATTGGTTTGACGGCTCTCAATGCTATGAAGGTGAACTGAGTACAGAAGAAAATGGGCGTCAGAATATTTACGTTAAATACATTTTTATATCGATTTTATGCAAGAAATAAATTTCAATGAAATATATGGATAATAAAGTTTTTACTGATTCTTCACAATTTCTAGTACAAAATTTGTTGAAATTAATATCAGGTTTTCAATAGTTTCACAATAGGCGCTTTTTGCGTACAAAAAATGATTCGTAGGAGATAAAGGAACTATTTTTATTTTCTCTGTCTTGTGAATTCAGCAAGCGATTTTAATCGCGGATAGAAGTACGCGTTGTTAAAAAATTAAATTGAATCTTTGAACGAGTACAAGAGGCATATTTTGTATTTATTTTTTTTTTTTTTCATAAAAGTGGGAAAAATGCAAAAACTGCTGCTGCAGAAATAAATGCAACTCATGGGGAGAATGTCGAGTGTGTAAGGACTGCGCAAAAGTGGTTTTCAAAATTCCGAAGTGGTCGTCCTGAGGTCTTTAACTCCGGCGCCTTGCTGGAACTCGTCGAATCTGAGCCAAGTTTGACAGTCGATATGATAGCTGGATGGTTAAATTCATCACATGGAGTAATTTACAGACAACTGGTTCAATTGAGCAAGCTTCCAAAGCTGGGAAAATGAGTTCCGCATAAGCTTTCCGTCGGAAACCTTCAGCAGAGAGTGAATGTGTGTTCTGAGCTTGAAAATGAGAGTTTTTTCAACCGTATTGTTACTGAGGACGAAAAATGGGTCCTTTGCAATAATCCTGTTTACAACCGCCAGTTGTTAGGTAAAGATGAAACATCAGAAATCGGCCGTATTTAGTCAATAGGCGCAAAGTTTTGTTTCACCACGACAGCGCCAGACCGCATACAGACAGACAGACTTTAGGAAAGCTGAGCGAGCTCGGATGGGAGCTAATGCCGCATCCACCATACTCTCCAAATATTGCACCTTGCAATTATCACCTTTTCCGTGGACTTCAGTCCCATTTATGTAATACGATCTACACCTCAAAAAAAACTATAAAACGGGATATCGATTGTACTTTGGCCCCAAGGTCAAACAATTTTTTGAGCAGGGAATTAAAAATTTGCCTAAACGTAGGAAAATATATTATTGATTAATAAATACTAAAAACTTATTTTTATTTTATTTTAAAACCACTTAAGAAAAACGCACGAACTTATGGACTGACCTAATAGTATAGCCAAATCGTCAAAATTATCAAACAATGTTGTAGACTCATCAACACTTTCATGAATTTATACATTATTGAAAGTATTGCCCATAGCCAGGCACTACTTGCTCAAATTTTTCTGGTAATTTTGCGCTTGGGATTATCATAATAGACCCACTTTTCATCGCCTGTCACAATACGATGCAAAAAACTCTTCCTTTTTTACCCATCCAGCAGCAGTTGGCGTGTGAAAAATCGCCTTTCAATGTCTCTTTGTTTCAATTCAGAATGCACTTGCACAATGTTCTTGCTTTTGAATCATTCCCAAGGCTTTCAGGCACTTTGAAGTGGCTTATTGAGTGACTTCCAACGATTCTGGAAGTTCTTTTCAGTAAATTCTCCTATTCTTCATCTTATATTAAGATATTTTTGACTCACCAGGTCGACACTTCTCATCAACACTCAAATCAAAACCATTGAGCTGGTTGATGGGCTTCAAATGCACTTTTCTTCCAATTAAAATGAAAATGAAAACTTCCCCCAAAATGTCAGATTTTATTTAATACAAATTCGGACTTTTTCGATGCAATAAAAAATAATAATATTATTTAAAACTCAATATAATACAGGCTAAATATGATTGATATATGTCACAGCTTTCCAACGAAGCAAAAATCAGCTGTTTATGACAACCACATATGAGAGCGATTTTTTGAAAACGGACCGAATTAGATTGTAGGTACGTAATATAATATTTTCGTTAAATTTATTGCTTGCATAGAAGATATTAAGTACTTGTTACTACTCTGCATGCAAGTCTATCTCTATCATTCGTTTTAGCAAAAAAATAAAAAAAAAAGCAGAAAAAATGCATTCCAATGTCATATTGTGATTTTTTTGAAAAAATAAAATAAAATAAAATTAAAATAAAAACAACAAAAATCATACGGTAGCTGTAACTTGCAATGTAGTAAGTATACGAGTATATTTGCGTGCCAAAAAGTATGCTTTGAATAACAAACAATTCCTTGATTGTTAGTACTAGATAGAATTGCAGAATACAAATATATACATACAACTTGCCATCATTGTTGAACATGTAATCGTTTGTACTCATATATATGTATTAATATGTACACACACACACACAAACACACACGAATAGTCATAGAGTAAATGTCAAATATGTTGAATGCTGAATCATAGCTGCAATGTACGATTACACAACTGCAGTAGTTAGTGTACCATTTTGTCTACTTTTCTATCTGGCTGATAACACAGTCGTCTAACAACCAAAACAGTTAGTCAATTGTATAAAAGTACAAAAGTTTCTATCTGAATTACATTCTTGTGTAAGTGCATAGTACTCGTACAAAAATTGAGTATGTTAATGCATGCACGCATTCAAGTATCAATAAATTACAATGTATATTATTTGATAAAAGTCAAGTTAATACATATTGGCTTGCATTTGCAGTTTGTGTATTAAATGTATATGCAAATTTACTGTATAAATATATCAAAATAAAATAAATAGAAAACCGCAAAAAAAGAAAGTATAAAATATATGATAAATATAGTAAACGCATAGTTATCTAAATGTTAATGATGTTGTGTGGGTGAAACAAAATATTTGTAATAATTTGAAAATTATTTTTTGCTATGTTCTAATGTTTCTTCATTAACTTTTGAATTGATTGATTGACTGTCTGATAGTTTTTACATAACCAAATAGGTTGCACTATCATTTTACTCGAATGGCTTTCAAATAATTGGAAATTTTACTCAAAAAATTTTTATTAAAGTTTTGATAAAAATACAATTTCTAATATGTACCAATGACATGTTATTCATTAATGAATTTTTCAGACAACTATTTTATTTTTACATTTTCAGCTACTTATTACCAGAAGAGAACAATAACCAATCAATCAAAATGTGAGATTGTATTTTGAAAAATCAAACAAAAATATCAATTTTTTAGGATATTTGTTCCCAAAACAGAATTAACATGAATTTTTGTAACTGTGATATGTTCAGTGGGATATTTTGTTTAGACTTGGGATGTAGTTCGTTGAAAAAAATGTATATAGAAATTTCAAACCGTGTCCAAGATATTGATTTTCATATGTGATGATAGTATTTTAAAAATCTTAAAACCATTCTGGCAAAAACAGCGGAGGTTGATTCGAACGCTTTAAAAAAATAAAATAATAAATATGTGGCAATTACAAGCTCCGAAGGGCTCTTTGGCTGAGCTTCATTTCCAGTACTGTTGTGGGTGTTAAATTTTGGACCTACTTAGTATAACCGGTTCCGAACGGCAGAACCCTTGTGACATAACTTTTTCTATACTTTGTCACAGGGTTCTTTTAGAAGATTTTCCATGGCAAATGGCTACTGCCGGAAGACTTACCAATTCCTTGCCGGCAGATGGATACCGTTCGAAAGAAATATCATTATCATCATCATCATCATTTCCTGTATCTCCCACTAGCGCATAGGGCCTCTATAGAGCATTTCCACCTGGTCCTGTTTTTTGCTAGCATCTTTATTTCGTTCCATGATTATCCACATTCGTCGAGTTCGATACTAAATTTATGCTTGAGCCGGAGATTGGCCCCCCGACCTACAGATCAGAAGGCCACTGAACTATGGCATTTTATTTTTACAAAAAACAATTTTTGTATGTGTTTCTTTTCTAATTTTTTATAAAAATTTTAATTAAATATGTGGCACTTATAAGCCCCGAATAGCTCTTTAGCCGAGCTTCTCTTCCATTAGAATTTGAGAGAATTTTTTGACGATTTTCCAGTGATTTAAAGTTCATTTTTTATGGCAGAGCACCTAAGGAGAATATAGGACCCAAGTATATTGAAAACAAGTGATGAGTAACCATAATGAATAGGGTTTGATCATATATATAACACCACTATGGCCACCCTGGGAGCAGGGTAAGCAAATTTTATACAGAAAAGTCCATTTTATATGAAAGCTCCCTTAGAGTTCAAGATAGGGGAAACATGTTCAGGAAAAAAATTGAGGAAGAAAAATAAATTTAGATTATACTAAAGTGACGAGCAACCACAATGAATAGGGGTTTTGATCATATATACGACAACCCTAAGGCCATCCCGGGAGCAGTGCAATCGAATTTTTTGTGGATTTTCGGATGATTTTAAGTTCATTTTGTATTGAAGCCCACCTAAGGAGGATATAGGACCCAAGTATATTGAAAACAAGTGATGAGTAAACATAATGAATAGGGTTTGATCATATATATAACACCACTATGGCCACCCTGGGAGCAGGGTAAGCAAATTTTATACAGAAAAGTCCGTTTGGTATGAAAGCTCCCTTCGAGGTCATCGATACGAGTAAAAGTGTTCAGGAAAAATGTTGAGGAAAAAAATTAATTGAGATTAAACTTACATTTCAATCCCATGGAGGCGATTCTGAATATTTTAATGAATTCTTCAACACGAATTATCAATTTTTTTAGGTTAGAAATAACCCGAACAAGACAAAGCAACACCGATTTCAAATACAACGCCTCCAAGTAAGTATGGAAATTTTTATATCGTTTTATGTTGAAGACCTTTTGTTTTTCATATGCCTATGCAATCGATTTTTTTTCCATTTGCTCACAAAGAACATACTCATGAGTACAATTCGCATAAATAGATGTTTATCTTACCGCAGTAAATAAGCACTACTACAACTCCTTGTATCAAATCAGCCACATAATCGAGCCCTTTGTGCAGTCGTATACTAGAAATGCGTACCAAAATTGATGTAGCATAAAATATAGTAAATATGCACAATGAAAATGAAACAAAATACAACATAGAAAGCATCTATTTTTAAATAAAATTGAACAAATTCAGTTCATCAGCAGCAGCAGCAGCAGCAAAACCGCAGACGCTGTCGTAGCAGCAGTAGCAGCAACATTGGCAATATATCCAATCAACGAGACAGTCAGTCAATCAATCAGTCAGTCAGGCAGTCAGCCAGGCAAAAGTTGAATTGAATTGCATTGAATTAAAGTAATGAACATATTGAAACACTAGAATACATAGTATGTATACGATTTGAATGAAATGTGATGATGTTTTTTTGGCCAAATTCGAATATGTATTGAGCGAATGTGCCTCACTCTACAGCACATTGATAGCGTCGGCAATTTTATAAAAACAAAAAGAATGAGCTCATTTTAGAAAGCAATAATGCGCCAAATAGAAAAAAGGGAATAAAATACAAAAAGCAAAACATACGGAACAGCAGGAACACAGAGGCAGAAGTCGATGAAGTTTCATTTACCAAATGAGATAGAAAATTGCACGCAAATTGACGCCGGTGTGTCTGCTGCATATGCAGTATAGTATCATAGTAATGCAGCAGCAGCTAATGCTGGCGTTATTACAACTACCGATACTATTTTTGCTTCTTCCTGTGTACATTGGCACATAGTGTAAGTACGTGTGCCAGCCAGCACTAAATACGATGTGTACGATGATGAGTACGATTGCTTAATGAGCCTAATAAAAGTACTTCCATATTTACACTGAAATGATTTTGTTAAACTGTTGCTAATATTCTTGATGTTATTATAGTAGAAATATTGGACACATATGCAAGCCATTATTATTATATTATGATTTTCATAGTGCGCGTGTGTGTTCTTTTCCACTTTTTGCATGCAACAACTCATGCCCACATTTAGTTAGTGTGATATACCTAATAATCCACCATATAAATTTATCATATACGTTTATACATAAATACTCATAAAAGATAAGTGGCCACCTCTAACATTTATATTGTACTTTGTTCAATTCAACTGCCTATAGAGTTCGTCTAGGTGTAATGTTTGTGATTTTAATGCCACGAGACTAATAACTTTTATAAGGAAAATTAATTCAAAATTTCTTAAATATTTAAAATGTATATTTGGCTATCTAACTGACCTATCATCATCATCATCATCATCATCATATATGGCCATTACAACCCGTTATCGAGTAGGTTTTCCGCGACCTGGTCCTTCCATCAGAGGCATGGCCTTCCTTATGATGTCGTCCAACGGCTTCCATTTCAAACATCTTTTCCGCCGGAGCTTTTTCATTCATACGCTCAACATGGCCTAGCCACCTCAGATGCTGAATAGTGATAGTAACTGACCTATAGTGTCATTTATATATGGTGATACGGTTTTTTTAGGTATTAGGAGTCCATTTTGTATGTTAATTTTGTTCTAAATTTAATATAATTACTATTTTGAAGCTTTTTGCAATGAGGAATCAAATTTTGAGGTTTATTTTGTCGTACAATCTACTCTAAAGGACACCATACCACATTTTTTACTGCTGTTCATGCAATTTTAAGTAGAAAATGATAATATTGAGGATTTTTAATTTTAAAAAAATTTATATTTTTAAAATATTTATGTAAAAAAAAAATGTTTCTGAATATGAATAAAATAAAATTCGTGTAAAAAAAAATGTATTAAATAAATAGTCAAGATGTATTTCTCATATAAAAAAAAAATTTTAATGAACTATTTTTGATCTAGCAAAAATTTCAGAACAAAATAAACATTAAAAATCTCCTTACAGTCGGCTGGGGCCGACCAAACTATACCCTGCATATGTAGATTTATATATAAAAAGTTTACTCGAATATCCAACTTTTCTTTTATTTCCACTTTTCGAGAAACAATTTTTGCATATACTACTAATTTACACCCGAAATATGGTTGACTTTGACGAAGTAAAAGGATTTTAAGATAATTCCGAGGCTTAGTATGGGAGCTATATAAAAAGTGGGCGTGACTTACCACTTTCTAGTAAATCCAATTAATTTTTCAATGTTAATGCAATGTTTCTGTGAGCCTAGTTGCTCGTACAATACTAATCCATACCTTAAATCTCGTTGTCCTACGCTAAATGGTTTGTAAGTTATGGAGCTTAAAAGTTTTAGTTTAATTCCCTTGACTTTGTATAGGAGACTCATGAAGGAGTGGGCGTGGTACACTGATTTTCTGCCAGATTTTTGCCGACTACGATATTAATTTAAGTGTCAATTATGGTTATTCTAGACAGAAGATTGCCGAAGTTACAGCTGTTTCAATTTAAAATTTGTATGGGGGCTACGATAAACACTGGGCGTGGTGCGCCCATTTTCTGTGAGCCTAGTTGCTCGTACAATACTAATCCACACCTTAAATCTCGTTATTCTACGCTGAATAGTTTGCAAGTTATAACCAGTAACATTTTTTTTAATTTCCGCAACTTTGTATAGGAGACCCAAAAAGGAGTCTGCGTGGCACATTGATTTTCTGCCATATTATTTCTGACTACCGTGTTAATCTAAGTGTCAATTATGGTTATTCTAGACAGAAGATTGTAGAAGTTACAGCAGTTTCAATTTAAAAGAAGTACAGACACTTTGTATGGGAGCTACGCTAGAAAGTAGGCGTGGCTCACCCACTTTTGGCGAGGTTATATAGTAGTATAATATAACTCTATGTGCAAAATATTATTGTCCCAAGTAGTATATTATGTGAGTTATAGCAAGTTAAAGATTTTGAAAATTTCGAGGTTAGTCGCTTTGAATGCTTGGTGTGGGCGTGGTTATTGACCGATCATGCCCAATATCAATCCCCTCCGTACCCTTGGATCATAGATTGCTTATGCCAAATTTCATAGAAATAGCTCAATATTTACTCAAGTTATCGTGCGAACCAGCCAGGTGACAGACAGACGGACGGACGGACGGACGGACGGACGGACGGACATCGTTAAATCGAAAATTTAATCGACACTGATCACGAATATATATCCATGTCTATATCTCCGGAGATTCCTTCAAGTGGACACAAACATCTGACCGAAATGAATATACCATGCATATTGCATTATGCAGGGTATAAAAATTGATTCCACATATATAAAATTCTTCATATAGCAATGAACAACAATTTATTTTATTTTTAAATATTGTATTTGTAACTTCAGAACTACCAAAGCTTAAATACTCTATACTATGACAGGCAGAAATATAAACATTCAAAAAGTATACGTTTATATGGGAGATAGATCTAATTTTTATTCAAATCTGTCCATTCTTTAATAAATCTAATCTCATATATGAAATTTCAGATCGATAGCTTTATATTTTCATGTTCAAAATCTGCAAAAATATATTGAAAAACGAAGTTCTGTATGGGAAGTAGATCAGATTTTCAACTAAATCTGAATATTTTCACAATTATTTATGCATTAGTCAAAATACTTATATATACGAAATTTCAACTACATAGCTTAATATCTGCATGCACAAAATCTGCAAAGATACGTTCAAAAACTTATTTTTGTATGGGAAGTAGATCCACTTTTTAATCGAATTAAAATATTCTCAAAGATACCTATCCGTTAGTGAAAATAATCATATATATCAAGCTTTAGCTCCATATTTGTGTATTTTAGTGTTTAAATTCTGCAAACATATGTTCAAAAACACATTTTTTATATGGAAGGTAGGTGTGGTTTTCATCCGAATCTATTTATATTATATGGTGTATATCTACTAGGTAAAAAAATATTATGTATCAAGTTTGAGTTCTGTAACTCTATATTTTCGTGCTCAAATTTAACAAAAATACGCTCAAAAACATATTTTCATATGGGAGATAGTTTTGGTTTTCATCCGAAACTGATCATAGTCGAAGTTATCAGTTCATTTGTGAATATAATCTTATGTACCAAATTTCAGCACCATAGCTTTATATTTTCGTCGCAAAGTGTAAAAATATCGACATAGAAGTGCGATTTTGAGGCTCCAAAAATTACCCAAAATGTCAACAATTCCTTAGAAATCACACAATTTATTATACTGAAGCATACATGCTCATTGTACGAGACTTTTATCCATATAATTTAAAAATAAATTATCAAATGGATAATTTAATTACAAAAAATATTAATTTATATGAGCTTTGTACCCAGTAAAATATCATTTTTCAGAACAATAAAAGGAATTTTATGTGAAAATCAGAATATGTACATGTTTTATAAATACTACAAATATAGTTGTATTTCAATCGTATAAACGCCTATATTTGAAATGACACAATTACATATAGTCAGCTATATTGAAATATAAGTATGGTACATAAATATGTACGAATTTAAGTACCAAACACCTACACACAGCAAGTGTAAGTAAACATGCGTAAAAACATGCACATTTGATTGCTTACTTGGAACTTATTGTTTCACCATTAGCCATTATGTTCAAGATCATTGAAAATGTTGGCGCTCAAAACGACACGAACTCTCGCCATTAAAATCGGCATATGTGAGAAATCTGCATGTGAGTGATCGTGCGAATAATAATGCGAACATTGCCACCACTATATAATTATGATTATCATGATGATGATGATGATGATGATGATGATGATGATTGTAATTATGATGAAGATGACGTGGTCATACATGATCATGCATGATCTTACTCATATAAATGAATTAGAACAATGAAAGGAAAAAACGATCAACACCATTATCACCATTATGATCACCATCATAAGCTTCATTAAATGTTTGAATTTTGATCGTAAAATACTCATTTTACGATTTGTTTATATATGAATGTATATTTGTTTATGATACAATTGTATATGCATGTACCTACATAATTTGTTGCAATATTGTTGCAGCAATTACTGTGAGAAAATTAAATTTGTTCTCACCTCTCAATTCATATTCATATTGAAACTATTGTGTACATATTGCATAATAAATATATCTGCATATATACACTAGCATGAACGTATTATCCTGATTTCCATTGTTATACGATCATTTCTATGGCTAAAAATAATAATAATTCATTTTCGAAAATGTTCTCACTGCCCCAGTAAATATACAACTCAACGGCAACAATGTTGCTCGCTGTAATGTAAACATGCCTTACATATGAGTATATACATACTATGAGTACTATAAAATGTATATATACATTTTAATGCATACTTCCCACATGCAATTACAACGTCATTACACCATGAGATCGTATTGCATCGTATCGACAACCACTTTGCACTTTCTGAATTTGTATTCTGTATGCTATAAATATGAGAAAAACGTGCTTTTTTGTGATATAAATACGCAGTGGAAAAAAAAACAAGAAATGGCGCAATAGCTTGTAAAATCATCCGAGAGACCAATTGAAACATAACCTTAGCACAGAGGGTCCATGTAACATACATACTTGTTTGTTTATGTGCGTTTGTGCATTTGTGCGTTTGTGCCTATGCATATAATTATGATGGATGATTTAATCCGGCTTTACATTCAATTGAATGTAAAATATAAAAAGCTCAATTCAACACTCAATACAAAAGCGATGAAAAAGGGAGATTTAACTTGTTAAGCAACGCACGTATCGAATGATATTTGTCATCGCGTGTCTTTCAATATTGTTCACCTTCTACTACCACCGGTAATATTTCGCAATGCCATTAAGAGATGTTCTCACTTTTAACATGGAAGGGTTGAAAATGTAAATGATCCAAGTGCGAACAAAAAAAAAAACAAATCAATAAAATGCTCGCAGTTATATTTTGTACGACAATATTATTAAATTATCATTTAAAAATGTATATTTCTTTTCAAAATATCTTCAAAAAAAACTTTTGATCATCAATTGATATAAATTAGAGAACGATTTAATGAATGCTGTGTCTTCCTTAATTTTTTATCTCTTCAAAGGGGAGAATTCTCCTCTAATACCAAAAAAAAAAAAAAAACGTAGCCATATAGAATATGATGGTTGCGGCAGCATCACGTAGCCCACCTCGTTCATATGAAACATGCAGAAACATAACTATTTTTTAGCTATATGGAGCCGTGTCTCTTTCAATTTATTATAGAATAGAGGTACGATAATTCACTGTAGTGCTTCCACTCAGTCGTCTTTGCCGAATGACACTGTATAACTATCGATATGCAGTGAAAATTGGGAAGGATCTCTCCCCGCCGTTTCTTACCGAACGGCGTTTTAGACAAGGTAATTCGGCATCGTATGACTTCTTCAATCTAATTATGGAGAAACTAATACGAGCTGATGATCTACAACATAATGGAACTATTTTCAACAAAAGTGTCATGTTCTTGGCGTATGCCGAGCATTGAACATAATCGCCATGAATACGCAAGCCAGTCAGTGCAACATTGAGTTGAAAAGAGATTCGCGTCGAAGGGGTCTTACGGTGAACAAGAGCAAGAGGAAGGACAACCTTGCAAACATGTGCTATTTTGGGCTAAGTAAGCAATTGAGGAGACGAGCCCTCTCGAGTCGAGAAACGAAAACCACACGCCACAAGTCTCACATCATATCTGTCCTTACATATGGCGCCGAAGCTTGGACAATTTCCACCTTAGATGAGAGAATGCTTGGAGTTTTCGTGAGAAAAGTCCTACGCAATATCTTTGGACCTATTTGCGTTGGTGGCGGGTATCGAAACCTATATAAGCTATATGCCGACACTGATATAGTAAAGCGCATTAAATTCAACGACTGTGCCAGCAAGGTTATGTTGAGCCAGTGGAAGTACACACTCCGGCTAAGAAAGAGTTATATTCGGACGACGCAGAAGAGGCAGACCTAACCTCCGGTGGAAAAACCCAGCACTGAAGAACTTGTCTCTATCTCTCTTTCTTAGCTTCACATTCCGGGGTGGACCATAGCTTCACCAAGAACTCTCCTCCAGTTTGTTCTCTGCCTCGCTTCCTCTCTCCAATTTCGAACATTCATCGTATTCAGGTCTGCTTCTACATCGTTAAGCCATCTTTTTCTCGACCGGCCCCTCTTGCTTCCACCAATCGGATGAAGTACAAACACTTTATTCTGGATTCTTTCAGCTGGCATTCATATAACATGGCCTATCCATCTAATTCGCTCTGATTTTATGAAACGTACGACATTTGCGCCACCAATTGGGTTTTCAATTTCATGCCATGGACTTGTCAGCGCTTAGAATTTCTCACTGATGCTAGCTATCATAGCGAAGAAAAGAGTTGGCTGGCGAAGTAAGTGCTTCTCCGCGATTGTTCTTCCTTTTTCCAAATGAGCATATGAGAATTACTCCTTTCGAGCCCCATAAAAACGCGGCCGTGATATTTCCGGTCGACGGCACCATTTTGACCTTTTTCAGTGAATTTTTAATCGGAAAAATCTATTATTTTGACTATCGCTTGAAAACTGACCTGTAATAATGCAGCGATATTTCATCAGCGGTGACGACGCAATATAAAAATTCCAGCGAATTTCATTTTGAATGGTTCTAATAGTGCTTTCAATTATATTCCGTATGTGCTGCTTTTCAGCACCTTTCTCATAATCAACTTCTTATGTAAAATATTGACAGCCAATCGTCTCCGTCCACTGTTACAGCAACCACTTAGCACACTTAGTTCGACGATCAACAGAATCAGGTCGTTAATCTTTTCAACTATTTCCTCAGCAACAGCGTCCGCCAGAAGTTCTCGCAGTTTCTCGTATTGGCTTCAGCAGTTGTACCACCATGTTTAAATGCGTTGAAATTCGTTGAAAACCGCTTTTACCGCTGAAATTTATTATGCTGCCGTTTGACAGATTGCAGCGCACGACGGTAACGGCAACTTAACACAGCAACGCCATCTGTCTTCAAATATTGGTACTAATTGATCGATACTCGTTCGTGTATGAGGCTTATTTCCTGGTGAGCCTACAATATTTTTGAAACGATATTTTGTAATAAAGCGCTATTCAAAATAGACAATATCGGATATAAACTCAAACATGAGTATGATTTTTGCTCTACAACACGTTCGAGTATATTCGGAGAGTAGTGAATATTTTCATTACGATTAAACGGAAAAATATTATGAAATTTTGTTTTCCATCAACCGAAAATTATTCTCCTCCTAACAGCGCCCACAAAGCTTCCCTTTAATTTTCCAACATTTCGTCGCCTGCATTCTTTATGCATCTTCTTGTGAATTGTCTAAATTACTTAAAGACAATTTTCACAATATTGTAATTAGTGTAATTTAAAAAGTTAAAACCGAAAATAGGAAACAATTCATTAAACTTTTCAGCATTGCTGTCATTACCGTTGTTGTTAGTATTTTTATTGCTATTCGCTTGTTGTCTTTTCTTTCCATTGCGGTTCACATAAATTACTTGTGGATTTCGTTTTATTGTATTCCATGTTCCATCTTCTTATTGGTTGTTTTCTGTTTCTGTTTTTTTTTTTTTTTTTTTATTATGTCTTGGTTTTGGTAATTTAATGAAAACTGAAAACTTTTTTAAAAACTTCCATCAAGGAAATCACAAAGACGAAATGAAATAACAGTAAGATAAAGAAACAGTACAAAAAAAAAAAAAAATACCATAATTTGCCACGAAATGTAATGTAAAAAATAAACATCAAAACACCAACAAGTACTTTGTTACTTTATTTCACCTCATACTTTTTGTTTTTGACAAAGTGTTCTTCTTCACTTATATCACCTTTGTTTCTCTATAATCTGTGCCGTAATAATATTTCACGTATAACTTTTCTTCAACTTGTGGCATGGCGTAGGCAATGCCATCTAAATTTAACCCTAATCAAAAGTTGAACGAAATACGTGTGATTACGATGCAAAGAAGAACAACAATTTTTAGTACATACATAATTTTGTTTCAAGTTGAAGCATTACTCACTTTCAAAGGGTGGTTTTCTTTCGCTAAGACTATATACAGTAAATACCATATTCAATATTCACATTTCTACACTGCGAAACTTTGCCAGGGAAAATGGTTGCCGTGAAAATCAGCTGATTGCTTAAAACGAAAGTATTATGAATTGCATGTGCTAGACAAGGATAGATACTTACTCATATTAATATGAGTAAAATTATTTAAATTACCTTCTGTGCTCTTCAAAAAAAAAAAAAAAACAAATACTTGCATTTTTACAGAGTTGAGTGCATTATTGCTGAAATTTTACATGATGGAGTGGCAACATATTTTGATAGAAATGAAATAATCATTAAAAATCTTAGTTTTATCATGATTGAAAATTTGGACAAAAATTCAAAACGATCATGACGATCGATTAATTGAATACCAGGTGATCCTGATTTTCTTCGATGAGGCTAATATTTTATTGAATTCACATATGGACACAAGATTTTTTCAAAACCCATTACATCTACGATAATTCACTATTTCTCAAATTGTCGAAATCATTGGGCCATAAATTGGCCATCGATTAAATTTTTAGTTCATATAAATAGTGCAGCTTCTTTTGATGACTTGAACATCAACGATCACTACATGTATTCCGAAATACGTACTCAAATAAGAGGATTTTTACAGTTTTTGAAAAAAAAAAAATCCTACTCAAGTTCTTTGGATCAATTTATTAGGTTATAGAAGGAGAGAAGTCCCACTGTCCAGTGGAAGTATCAAGTGCTGAAGTATCTGACAACGCATGACGCCAACCGGCAAATAGTAGAATCGACTTGCGGAACGCTTTGCATGCCACCATAATTGGTTCTGATAATTGGTTCTGATGGCCAGAAAATAAGAAGTAGACAGACTAGAATGGCTGCCATAGCTCAGTGGTTAGTGCGTTGGCCTTCTGAGCTCTAGGTCGTGGCTTCAATCCCCGGCTGAAGCATAACAAAATTTAATATCGAAAAGAAAGTACCCACCTGCCGGCAAGAATTGGCTATTTTTGCGACAGTAACAGTTTGGCAAAAAAATGCTTCTTAAAAGATCTCTGTGACAAAACTAAGTTAAAGTGATGTCACAAGGGTTCTGGCGTTCGGAACGGGTTAGTATAAGTAGGTCCCTTCTAATGCTGTCCAAATTTAACACGCACAACAGTATTCGAAGAGAAGCGCGGTGGTATCACAATGAGCCTTTGTGGTCTAAGTGTGTCCTCTCAGAGAGAGGGCAGCCACATAATCTAACCTAATCTAGACTAGAATGGTCAAATATTGATCAATCTAAATTTTTGGATGAGCTGTCAGATCGTTCGTCAATGCGCTGAAGTGCGTGGTTTAAGGCAAATGACATTTTATGACATATTTCTTCGTCTGTACAGTAAAGCAAGACGCTATTTTTCATTTTCTTGTTTTTTCTTGTATTGGACACAACTTCAAATGCTCAAATCTTCGTTGTGCGCCAATGTTGCACGAGGGTGATAAAAGCATGACACTCTTAAAAAGAGCACCCTTTACAATTTACATTCAACTTGAATGTAAATGTAAAATAAATGGAAATTCATTTCATTTTCGCCCTTGTAAATATTATTGCAAATCTTAATCCTTTTGAGGTGTCCAACTGAACATATCCACTCGCCGCGCCCAGTAAAACTTTTTTAATTCATACGCAGCTGTAATTTTTGTCTTCCCATTTTTTGTTGTTGTTGTTTCTTTTGCGTTGCGGCTGTCCAATTTGTCACTTATTACTACATGTTAAAGCAGAATAGGATGCTAACCCAAAAAAAAAAATGTAGAAAACTGGAGTGAGATGGGTGTAGCAACACGACAGTAACACAAGAAGAAAATGTCAACATTCTTAGCACTTCGAGTGTCGCATATGTTTGTGTCAAATTGACATTCACACTAATAAAAACAAAAAATAAAAACAAAAACAACAACAAACATTCGTAACCGATATAAACCACAAGATTTTCCTTCAAAGTATGTTTTTATTATGTTTATTATTGGTGTTGTTGTTGTTGTTGTTGTTGTTGTTGTTGTTTTTTTTTTTTTTTTCGTTGATTCTGGGCGCGTTTAAATAACACGTCCTTTTTCCAGCTGCCGCTCGTATGGAAGCGTCTTTTAAAATGATGGCCAGCTTACGTGCCACACATATGTTATTACGAAAAAGTGGGCATGAAAATAAATAAAACAACTACAACAATTCTATCAAAACTGGAGAAGTTAAATAAAATTGATTCCAAAGTCGAGTCGTCGAATGAGACTGATGATAAAGCGGCCAAAAGAGATGAATAAGTACAATATGGCGACCACTTTAGGCTTAGGTATGAGAAAACATTTTTAGTATGTTGCACGTTGCATGTGCAGAAATAAATCATGATTATTGCAGTTTCTGTGTTTGCCTTTACCAAAGTTATGTGGCAAAAAGTTGAGCATCTTTCGTTTATACTGATTTCATTTTTTTTCTTTTTTTTTTTTTTATTTAAAGGAAGAGCAAACAAAAAAAGAAAAAACTTTTCACTTTTTTGCGGTAGACAAGTTTGGCGACACTGGCAACAATAACGTGATTCATATTTGACTTTTATTTTCATACAAGTTTTTCATAGTATTTTTTCCAACAACACTTTTCTATATGATTTTTGGTACTTTACGGTGATGCCTTTTATTTTAATCCCTTCGCTATAAAGACCTTTTTGGCAACTTTCTGACTTTTTTTTTTTTTTCATATACATATTATTTGTTTCCAAGCAATTTAAGTTTTCATAATTGTTGTTTCCTGCCGCTTTTTTGCTAAAATGTTGTAATAAATTTGAAACACTTAGAATGTTGTAATAAAAACGTACAAACATAAATGACTTTAGGCCATTATGGTCTAGTAACGAAATATGTAAGCGCATAGGCTACCAAAATAAATAAATAAGATATAATATAAAAATATAAATTGCCAAATATGTTTGTTTTTTTTTTACATGATTTTATAATTTAGATAAAAAAAAAATACTAAGGAATCGAAAGGGCAAGAGGGAGAGATAGGGAGCGAAAATGAAGTTCAGATAAATCTCAATTTTCTATAAATAGAAATTTAGGACGGTGATGAATGGATGAATGGATGCAATAAAGGGGCTCTTCAAAAACTCTTTAATCATGAGGCACAAATTTTCAAACAACTTTAACAAATCTATATGTTTATATGTAGCTTCTGAACCGGTAGAATTTGAACTTTCCCAAAATATCGAAGACATGACAAGAGACAAGAGAATTTAATTGATTACAGATAAACAGACATACAATTTTTTCATATGTGCCCATTTTCACCCTTTATATTTACGGACGCAATGTGTTACAACAATCATTGAAAATATAATTTTATATGGGAGAAGGTCCCAATTGTTATCCTATCCAATTTATTTGCAATTTATGTTCATTATTAGGTAAAAATAATTGCATAAAACGAACTTCATCTTGATAACTTTAAATTTTGTATAAAAATATACAAACGAAAGCATAAATTTATATGGAAGGTAGACGTTATTTTTATCCGATTCCTATAATTTTTTAATATATTCATTCCTTACCTAATATAATTATATATACCGCGTTTCAATGTGATAACTTTATATTTTCGTGCAAAAAGTGAAAAAAAATATACCTGCGAAAGCATAACTTTGTATGGGAGGTAGATGTGATTTAAATCTGAATACGATCATTTTAAAACTAGTAAATTTATTTGCAAATATAATCAAGTGTTCTGAGTTCCAGCTTGATTACATTATATTTTCGCTTGAAAATCATGAAAAAATATATTCCACAACATACTTTTGTATGAAACACAGGAATGATGTTTACCCGCTTATGCCCATTTTTTAATTTATACATTCTGTGATCAGTAAAACTTTATACATTGAGTTTCAGTTTGAAAACTATGGATTTGCATGTGTAACTTACTTACTTTTGTATGGCAGCTAAGCTAGGTTTTCAATTGACAACGCCTATTTTTTAATATATCTTTTCTATGATCAAACTAACAGTATATACCAAGTTTCAATTAGATAATTTTATATTTTCATA
This sequence comes from Megamerina dolium, assembly GCA_963854835.1. Taxonomy (NCBI): domain Eukaryota; kingdom Metazoa; phylum Arthropoda; class Insecta; order Diptera; family Megamerinidae; genus Megamerina; species Megamerina dolium. The sequence continues at coordinate 3,449,945 of OY978525.1, forward strand.
TGAAAAGTGTGAAAAAAACTTATTTTGGAGTATATTTTTGTATGGGAGGTAGGCGTGGTTATCATTTGATTTTGCCCATTTAAGAGCTCCTCTATTTACTGTTGAAAATAATCGTATGTACAAATTTTGAGCTTCATCGTTCACTAATTACGGAAATTATTGTACGAATAATTGGACAAACAGACAGAAAGAAATTGCTAAATCGAAAGTGATATTTTTGAGTATTCACTTAATTATGATTTTTCTAATAATTATTTGTACTCACCGTTTCTTTTGACGCTTTTCGAATGCAATATTCACTGGTACATCCAAATCCAGATCTTCGATGTCATCATTGTAATTTGCCATCGAACAACGACTGTTGGCAAAATTATTCAGCAAAGCACCCGACATATCTGTAGCTGAAGCAATTTCTGCTCTGACGCTGCTCTGCAATGTCAATGTCACTATGTAGCATTGTAGAAAAAGCAGCAGATAGGAAAGTGGCATTGTGTGCCTCAGGCAATAATTGACACTAACTTTGGGAGTGTATAATTGTTGAAAGATTTGTGACATTTTATATTGATTTTACAAGGATATAAAGGATAATGGATAGTGTGAAGCTACTTTGAGCTAAACAATTTTTATTTGTTAACTTTCAATTTGTTTCAACATTTACCAATTGAATTTGTGAGAATTGCCATACAATATTTGAGCACAGCTTTAATGCACTGAAAATATAAATAATTCAACAATTTAAATTGAATTGATTTAAAGGACATTGTCTACATCACTGTAAATACTTGTAGTATGTGAGTATTGTTGCTGTGAGTGAAGATGCAAAAGCGTGCCTATGCTACTTTGTATTGCATGTCAATGTTAATTGTCGCAACAATGAACTTAAACTCTGTCACTCTGCTTTTAATAATTTTTTCTCATTTGAATAACTGGTTTGTGAACTCATTTGTCCAATCAATCAATCACCATACTCATCGATAATTTTCCTTTTCAATTCCAATTGCGGGTGAGCTCCAACATACGCTTATATACACAATATGATTCCCGGAATAGTTAGATTAACTAATTGCTTTCAGTTGCATATATTTTTGGTGTTGTACATATTTATTACCAAATGAATGCAAATGTTTCGCTTTTTCCATTTTTTATTGTTTCAACTGTTTTTTATTGCTGCCCTCATATTGTTCGGCGTGCTCATTTCTTTCTTTTGTTTTTTCTGATGATGGTTCAATATATGCATGTAAGTACATTTGTATATATTTATTTATATATTGTATTTGTTTTTTAGGGTGGCGCAATTTCAATTAAATTTTTTTTTCCTTTTGGTTTTATTCTTTTATTTGTATTTTCTTTCGTTTGTCTTTTTTTTTTTTTTGCCCCTTCTTCTTTTAGGCAATTAATTTAAAGCGAATTTAGAATTTTCTGAGAATCATTATATATTTGTGTATATTTTGTATTGTTGAAACAATTAAAATATACAAAAATATATTTGTATATTTATTTTTTTAGCGGGAAACCAAATAGGGCATTGAACAGTATTATTATGATAATTAGCAAAACAAGTCAAAATAGACTTTGTACTTGCAGAGGAGTACAGTCAAAATTGAATAAATATAATTTGTGTGATTGATTGAAAAGTCTCAGAAGGAATATTGTGTAGTTGCTGAGCACTATTACAACACGTTCTATTCTAGGGTTGATTTTTTCATTATTTAACCAGCAAGTGAAATTGTAATAATCTTTGTATTGACAGCGCTCAGAATTTGAGCTGTCATCTAAAACTTATGAGATAAACCAGAACATGTTAACATGGTACACAGATGGCTCACTCACAGATAAAAGAGCCGGAATGCAAGTATTTGGACCGAGCGCAAGATACTCGGAAGCTCTAGGCAAAAACACAACCATCTTTCAAGCGAAATCTACTCTATTGACAGGTGCGTCTATTTTAATCTCTCACGTAACTATGGGAACAGAAGAATAGCTGTCCTAATTGACAGCCAGGCGGCAATCAAGGCACTTAAATCTCATCAAATTTCATCGTATCTGGTGTTGGAGTGTCTTGAGAAGCTGAACATCCTGGGTGAAAGCAATTAGGTGTGGATACTAGGGGTTCCAGATCACGTGGGAATTACAGGAAACGAAAATGCAGATGAACTCGCTAGAAAGGGAGCAGCAACCCCATTTATATGCCAGGAAACATTCGACGGATTGGGAAAGGGCAACTTCTCCAAAATCTTTAGGGAAGCAGAAGATATACAAAGGAAGCAATATTATACCCGACGTAACCTAACGGAGTTACTGCAATCAAAGACACTCTAAGGTACATATAACCTAAATAGATTTGTGGATTGTATGAAACTAAACTAGAATAAGTTAAGAATTATTACAGGAATTCTGAGAGGACATTGTAAGATGAACTATCATCTGACAAAACTGGGAATTTACTCTAATAAAATTTTTAGGTTTTGTGGGGTGGAGGATGAAACCTCGAAACACGTGCTGGAGGTGTGCCCCGCACAAATGCATAAGCGAAAGAAACACCTAGGTGATCATCTACTCACTGATGGGCAAACAGACTCGGGAATATAGGTGCAATACTACAGTTGATAGAGGATGTTGGACTCAAAGAAATACTTTGAACTAAAATGAAGGGGACACTATAGATCTTATAGGTCGCGGTGCTACATCCCCCATTAGCAATAATAATACTTATATTTGTGTATTTTTTTTTCTTTTTTTTTTTTTTTGTTGCTTAAGGTTCATTTACATTTATCACTTCAAAAAATTATCTGTAAAAAATCATTCAAATTGTTAATTTTAAAATTCATTTCATTTTTTGTTTCTCTTTCATCCAAAGAGCACAACAAAGATGAACGATGAAACATTTTGGTCAGCTAACGAATATTTTAATGAAAGAATTGTTCGCTGAATCAATGAAATATATGGACCCCTATCAATTTTTCTTCAAAGAGACGTTGATCGAACCAATGATTCATTCAAGATGAAGGCGCAGTGAGAAATATGAACAAACTAATTATTCATTTCAGTCGCATTCACTATTTGGTGACGACAGTATGCCGCATGTCACTGTGAATGACAATTTGCGTAAGAGATAAAATCTCGGAAATAAATGCAAATTTGTAAATAAGATTGATTGTTTTGGATGATTTCACTCTGCGTAATTCAATTTGGATCAACATCAATCAAAAGGGGAATAATTGAATATAACACAGTGAAACAATTTTATGCTTTTTGTTTAGGGCCTTAACCACACCAACTTCAAACGTTATTATGCAGTCGCGGCATTCTAACTCCAAGATGATTTAGCTCCATCTCAATACAATTTTGGTTGACAATGGGTTAACGTTTCAATATTTTGAAATATATTATATAAATTGTAACCAAATATAATTCCTGCCTTCAGAGAACTATTGTAAAATTTAATCAGCAATTTTTTGTGGAACCTTTTAATCCCTTAACCCTCATCTAGACGTGTATGTTTGACCCTCTTTAAAATAGGTTTCATAAAAGTTTATTAAAAAAGGTCGTTAGAGGGTTAAAATGTTATTCACCTCGGTTGAAAAACCTCTACATATTAAAGTATAAAAGTAAATCATGTCAATTTGAGACTTTCATAAAAAATCATGACTTATTATTAAATCAGATTGTTCGACGTTTTTTTTTTTTTACTGATGATGTTTTGAAAACATCACTTTCGACTTCTTCGTATTTCGTTCTTTTGTGATGAAAATTTATAATGCAAAATAATACCGAAAAATCTGCTGAAAAAGCTCCTGAAAAAGCTTTGTGACAAATTTATTATTATAGCAATATTTCATGAGTACCTTAACCTATTGTTTGTTAGCTTTTCATTTTTTATAAAAGAATATAGAATAAGCCCACCTGTCGGCAAGCAATTGGCAATTCTAACGACAGTATCAACTTGCCATGAAAAAGCTTCTAAAAGAACTCTGTGACAAAGCAAAGTGATGTCACAAGGGTTCTGCCGTTCGGAAGCGTCTAAAATAAGTAGGTCCTTTCTAATAATGTCCAAAATTTAGCATGCACAACAGTAATAGATAAGAAGCTGGGCCAATGAACCCTTTGGGGCTTTAAGTGACACATATTTTTTTTTTTTATTTTTTTTTGTATAGAATCAATTGCAAGTTCAAATCAGAAATCAAATTTTAAAAAACCAATTCCATGTTAAATAAAAGCATTAAGCTAAATTATTCTAGGATATATGACCATTTAATCTTTGTCTCCATTAACATTGCTTTCCGGCTTATGGTATGTGTCATTTCATCAATTGCATTATCAGGCAATTGGATGATTTTTCAATATATTGATAGAAATATTTATACATAGATCAAACTAAAATAGTTTTCCGATTGTTTTCGTTTTTTTTTTTTTGCTACTTTTATAGCAGGAAACAAATTAAAAACTAAAATTTAACGCATCAACGAAACTTTAGCAATGTTAACAAACGATTGCTTTTTTTTTTTTCTTTTTGTTTTTTGCTGTTTGCTTGTTCGACAGCAGTAATATCCATTATCAATTACAAATACTACATACATGTGTACAATCATATATGTATAGACACATGTATACAAACATACAATACATCACACCAGTGAAAGCATAGATAGAGATAAAGATAAAAGCCAAAAAGCGGATATAACTTTTTCACAATGACGATGATACGACGGATGAGGATAATGATGATGCTGATGAAGATGATGATGATGATGATGATGTCTATGACTCTCGAAAACTTTTTGGCAACATTAACCCATGAAATTGCAATAAAATAAAGGAAAATATGGCAAGAATTATAAAAAAAAAATTGGATAAAAAAAAAACTGCTGGAAGCCGAAAAATTGTGAGAATATATCTAAATGCTTGTAAAATAAATTCAGTCGAAATACTATTGACATACGATGCATAGTACTTATGTACTTTAAGATATATACTCATACATACATATATATTGTATGTTTGTATGTCTATATTTATATATAAGTAGATGAATGTGTGAATTAAGAGCGTAAAGAGGGTTAATATAGTATTTGTACTCGTTTACAGTATAATGCAGTGTGCCACGCATCGTAGCGCATATTCGCGTAAAAATAGTTTTATTGCAAACATTTCATTTGTTCGTAATTTTTTTTTTTTTTTTTTTTGTTTTTTAATCATTTTGTACTTTTGTTTGGGTTTTGGGAAAATTGATCATTTGTTGTTTTTTTTTTTTCTAGCTATTTTAATGTTCAACTAAATTTAGTTGATGCAATTCTCTCTAACACTTCTTTCACTTTACCGCACACATTAAATGCTCAAACCAACCACCCTCTAGCGTCATCACTATTGCAATGTTTGAAGTTCGACCATACTACATATGCAGTCAAGTCAAACGCATTAATGTGATTCGACAGCTATTCGCTGTCGCTGTATATATGTACAGTAGCATTGCTTGGCATTTTTATATTCTTAGTTGTTTGCTATATAATCAAATATAAATTGAAAGTTTGACATTAATTAATTTTATAAATTTACTAAGTAAGTATGAGTACATAATATCGTACGTCGTACGTAGCGAATGAGTAACTTGCAAAGAAGACTGACTAACTTTATGCGTATTGATGGCCTTTAGTAATGAACATTTCATATAATGGGGGTATTTCTTTTAGATTATAATACTTTAGGATAGATATTTCACGATAAAAAGTCCATTAAATAAGAACTCAGAAGCATTGCAGATAGACTTTGTCCTCAGAGCCTTTCAATATCCCACTCATGATACTGTTCATGCAATCTGTTGTCGAATATGAATCGATTCCCGTCTACGTGCAACATTTAGGCTTAGGCAACTGTCCATTTTCTGCAAAATGTTGCTCAAAAGACCTTACTTAGCATTGCAGATAGGCGTTGTCCTCAGAGCCTTTCAATATCCCACTCATGGTAGTACATTTGCTGAGTAGAATGTGCAATCTGTTGTCGAATCTGAATCGATTCTCACCTGCGCGCAATATTTAGGCTTAGGCGACTGTCCATTTTCTGCAAAATGTTGCTCAAAAGGCCTTACAAAATTCCATCCACTGAAAATTTGTCTGAAAATCAACTCACCTATGGGACGATTCGACAGTACATGCAACATTTAGTGAAAAATGTTGCTCAAATATCTTCTCCTCAATGCCATTCAGTATTCCACTCCTGGAATAATTGAACCCGAATGACCTCTATTTGCATTATACGTTAGCTAAATGGATCGATTCTCGTCTACGTGCAACATTTAGGCTTGTGACTGTCCATTTTCTGCAAAATGTTGCTCAAGAAGCCTTGCAAAAACCAATCCATTGCAACATTTAGTGAAAAATGTTGCTAAACTATCTTCTCCTCTATGCTATTCAATATCACTCTCCTGAAATAATTGAACCCATATTGCCATTTTTTGCATTATACGTTTGCTAAATGAACCAAAAATCAGCCTATGAACCTATGAATCAATTAGTCAGATGTGAAATACAATATTTTCGGCTTGTAGTCGATATTCATATATAACGGTTAAAAAGATATAAGAAAATTCGAAGGCCTGCCTCGTCCAATTAGATCGAACGAATAGTGATTGACCATCAATACCGCTGTTTGTCCTAAAATTTTGTTCAGCAGCAAATCTCATTCGTGATTGAAGGGCAATATCGACTAACACGTTTGCGCTGAAGTTGATTCACAAGAGACTTTTCAAACATGCCATTAGTATCAGAAAAATTTGTTATTTGCGCTTTGAGTTTGGGACGCACCACATAAAAACCCTCCTCCAGTGAAGAACACAACAGTGTCTCGGATAAGAAGAAAAAGAAGAAGAAGAATAAGAAGAAGAAGAAGAGGCTCATTTGTGATTGAATAGCAATGTCGTGGGATATAGTTCGAACGAAGCGAATTCACAGGAAAATATTCGTCCTTAGTATCAGACAATTTCACAGTTTCGTAATCTGTGTAGTCTAAAAAAGCTGTCGAGGCAGACTTTGACAGCGATTATTTCGATTTCGATTGCCTATAAAAAATAATGACAATTCATTGATCCAGCAAAAAGGCGCTACATGGTATACAGCGCATGACACAATCCATCCACTGTAGAAAACATTCTATGCAAATAAATTATTTAGCGAAATGCTATCTAATTTAATGCGATCTAATTTGACATCTCTAGATTATTTTCTTTGCGAATAAGAGACTATATCATTTTGGATGGCAAAAATGCCTTTGACACCATAAATCGACTGACAGAAAATTTGAATTAACAAATTCTTTGGTCTGCAAACCAAACTAGCGAATGATAAGTCGATGATGTTTCACAAACAAACATTGACCTTACTATTGATGATGCTTTGATGCGTAATGATGGAAAAAATTACCGAAAAGCAAATCTCGGACTATGCACCACTGTCGAAATCATATTCGAATACTAATTGACTTAAAATTTTCAACGAAATTAAAATTGATTACAAAAGTATTCAAGAGAAATTTTTTTAAAAGCTTAGAAAAAAAAAGCAAATCATTAAAATCTCACAACACAACATTCGTCACACTGATTCTTTAAACACTTTCGACTTTATGATGCGTAACAAAATTGTGGGAATAACAGAACCCAATAAAAACTGAAATAAAAGAGAAGAAGAACAGCAACCATAACAGCATCCACCTGTGGCATCAGCGTACCAACTAATTAACCCCAATTAAGAGATGTGTCCCATTTTGCCACGCGCCACAGTGAGTAACTCAACGCATGAGATGGCATCGAGTGTTACACAGTAAAATATTTTGGGGGAGAGGGTGAGCTTAATTGGCTAGAGAGTGTTGGTGCAGGTTGTTATTTTTATTTTTTTTTTTCTAGAAAAATAATCAAGACTATATGTAAACAATTAATTGCACAAAGTATTCAAAACATCAAATCTATCTGGCTTACAATTAATGTCACTTTTATATGTGAGTTCAATTTTTCATCTGATGGCTCATGATGATGAACGATTGATTAGCATGAATATTTGATTAAATGACTTTTAACACTCACAATCTCCCACATACATGCAATACAAAGTACACATTTGAGCACTGTGAACTCACTCACGTTTTTGTTTTTTTGTTTTTGTTATTGTTATTGTATTTCAATTATTTCTACTTTCTCATACGAATATGTACAAGAAAGTAGGCAAAATTTTTTACACCACATCACCACTACTACCATAAAATAACGAAAAAAAAAAAAATAACACTTCAAAACGGAAAAGCACGAAGGTGATACACGACAAAATAAATTTTTTTTTAAAGTACCACAATACGCAGCAACCCCAAATGCGCTAAGCCACCGCCGTGTGACGTGTAGAACAACTAAAGCGGAAATACAGCACTGCCACAGATACCGTTGCTTTCTTTAAATACGATTCTGAGATATTCTTATTTCTCGTCGTTTTTTGGTTGTTTTTTATTTCTTTGATTTAATGTGTTCGGTTTTTTTTTTTTTTTTTGGGGTTCACTTCAAACAACTTCCGAATTATCGAAACGAAATTTGCGCTCTAAGGGAAAACGTGCGACTAGTTGCTGCGAGCAGCACGTTGCATCTGTTCGCGTTCGCAAATCTTTTTGATTTCTGTTCCTCAAACGACGACGACGACGACAACAACGGCATAGATGACGACAAAGACAACAGCGACGACTACGACGACGACGACAGCGATGACGATGACTTCAAACAAACAAACGATTGCGATGGGGACTCCGATGACGATGACTACGACAGCGAAGGCGATGGTTGATGACTACAATGAATTGGCATAAAGACGAAAAGAATAAAGAAATACTCAGCCACTCAGCCACACACATACTAACACAAAGAAAAGTACACACATAAAAAGTGGATATGAAGAAATGAAAACAAAAACAAAGCAAATAAAGACAGCGTAGAAGAAGAAGAAGAAGAAGAAAAACAAAATTGGCGAAACCTCCCGAAATCAACAATAATGACGATGACGATGACGATGATGACGATGATGATGACAATGATGATGATGTAGATGATGACTATGATGACGACTACGACGACGACGACGACTACAGCGACGACGTTGATGGCGTCGAATGATTGCCACAAATAACAACAAATAATAAGCAACAATAAGTCTGAATGTGTTTGATGATGATCAAGAAGACACGACAATCGTATGTACGAGTATAAATAAAAAAATATATATGTATGAAGAAGAATAAAAATAAGAAGAAATAGCAACCAGCAACATCAATAAGTATTAACAGCAGGAACCAACAAACATTATCAAACATCTTTAGTCGAAAGAGCAGCAATAGCAGCAACATTAAAAACGATAACAAACGGCAGCATTGCGAACAAATGTATTTAGAAGTATGGCTGAAGAAGAATGAGTAAAAGAAGAAGAAGAAGAAGAAGAACAACAACAACAACAAAAGGAAGACGAAGCAAAACAAAAGAGCTACAGATATATACACATACACACTATTTATTATACAAACTTACACATATTTGATACTGAATACTTACGATATGCTCAAAAGACAAATCTAATACATATGACTTGTATGGGAAAAAAATTGGAAGCTGACTAAATATTATCAAAATCGAATTGTATGTGAAAAAAATACCCCTAATTTCACAAGGCAAACATTTGAAGGGTTATATTTGTGTTTTCTATCATTTAACGTTCATCATTTGAGATGTTATCTTTCAAATATTCCATTAATCGTACAACTGATTGAAAATGACATTAGTGCGTAAGCATAAATTAAATGAAATCAATAAGCAATTAATTATGCTCGAAAACATTGCAATTATATTGGACGTAAGCATGCTTTTCATTCAATTAAACTAATTTTTCAATTGGATTGTCAATTGGAAAAAAATATTCTTTCATTTATATGAGCAAATTTTAAAAAATAACTTTCGAAAATATAATTTTTATATGAGAGTTAAGCGTGTTAATCATCCCATGACGCCTTTTTTTGAAACTAAAATTTTAGATGATGAAAATAATCACTTTCACTAAGTTTCAACTCAATAGCATTATAGTTTTGTGCAAAAACTCTGAAAAACACTTTCGAAAATATATTTTTATATGGAAGATAGGCGTGATTTCCTTTCGATGACAACTTTTTTGAGAGCCATTCATTTACTGGTTAAAACATTCGTACGCATCAAGTTTCAACTCAATAGCTGCATATTTCTGTGCAAAAAAATCGGAAAATAACTTTCGAAAACACACTTTTATATAGGAGAAGTGCGTAATTTTTATCTGATTACAACGTTTTTGGAACATATTGAGTCAATTGTAAAAATAATCACATCTGCCAAGTCTCAACTCAATAGCTTCATAGTTTTGTGCATAAAGTCTGAAAAACGATTTTCGAAAACATAGTTTTATATGAGAAGAGAGTTGGCGTTCCATCCCATTACTACATTTTTATATCTAAGCCCTTCAATGGTAAAAAATAATCACTTACTCTAAATTTCAACTGAATAGCTTCATAATCCTTTGCAAAAAGTATGGAAAACTATTTTCGAAAACATACTTTTGTATGGGAGGTAGAAGTTTGATTGCATACAACTACATATTTTGTAGAATATATTCATTTAAAACTGCAAATATTTGATCAGTCTTAATTTCAACTCCATAGCTTCATATATTTGTGCAAAAAGTATGAAAAAGGACTTTCGAAATCATAATTTTGTATAAGAAATAGATGTAATTTTTATCGGATTATGTTCATTTGCAAAATAATTCATTTACTTGTATAAATATTGTTATAGACAGATTTTGTGTTTGATAGCTTCATATTTACGTTCAGAAAAATTATAAAACATATATGCAAATTAAGTTCGAAAACAGATTTCTGTATTGGAGATAGAAGTTATATGCATATAACTTATGTATCTTTACGAGCACATCTGATTATTAGTGAAAATTTGTTTAAATACTGATATTGTTATATTATTCTTATATATATTCAATATTTTCCTTACTAGAAGACAGGCAGACTAGGCTCCAATCAATAATGACCTGATTATATGATATGATTCTTAGGCGTACCTTATGCGTATAACAAATTAAATTAAGAAACTCTTCACACTTAGAAAGAGATGGAGCGATAAGAGACAGCAAGGAAGCAAATGAATCGATTTATATATCACATATTATTATTCGCACAATTATTTTCAATAATTATATTAACAAAACCACATTTTTAGATTGCCAACTTATATACATACATCTTGCAACAAAAACAATATACCAACCATCTAATCAAGCAACGAACCTATTAAAGCCCCATATATACATATGTAAATATAAGTATGAACATCTTCAGATCGAACAGCGTGCGACGATAACAACATCATTATGGTGTTTGATGTGGTGTGGCCGATTTCTTTTCACAATTCTTCACTTCTGTTCTCATCACACATTGTGAGACAATCTGAATATGATTCATTAATTTGGCTTTGATTTTTGTATTTCTACTATGGGTTTTTTTTTTTTCTATTTGTATCTTGTTCTTTTACTTTCCCCCTTCTGATTTTCAAATGTTTCCAAATTACAATTCTTTTTGAAAATTGTCTGCAATATGATTGTATGTACATTCAGCACAAAAAAGTAAAGAAATTGTGCTAATCTTTTACGCTGTACTATTTTTTAGGTATTTGATATTTGCATCATTGGTTTCTCATTTTCGAAAGTAATTTTCAGACTAGGCGCGCAGAAATATGAAAGTACTGGAATGAAACTCGGCAAAATGAATATTTTCATCAGTGAATGAATATGCACGAGAAACGGTGTAATCGAATAAAAACCACAATTACCTCCCATACAAAAGTATGTTTTCGAAATAATTTTTTTCAAAATCTTTGCATTGAAATATGAAGCTATTGAATTGAAACTAGGTACATAAGATTATTTTAACCACTGAACAAACATGTTTTAAAAACAACGTAATTGAATGAAAACCACGACTACCTTCCGTACAAAATTTTATTTTCGAAAGCGTTTTTCCAGGTGTTTGCACAGAAATATAAAGCTATCAAGCTAAAACTTGGTACACACTATTATATTTACAAATTACAAGACATACTCAAAAATGGTTTGAATCGAATGAAAGCTACACCTACCTTCCATACAAAATTTCGTTTTCGAAAGTGTTTTTGCAGGTTTTTTGCACAGAAATATGAAATTATCAAGCTGAAACTTGGTACTTACTGTTATATTTACAAATTACAAGTTATTCTCAAAAATAGGTTGAATCGAATGAAAGCTGCACCAACCTCCCATACAAAATTATGCTTTTACATGTTTATATTTGAAGTTATTGAGTTGAAACTTGGGACATTTGATTACATTTATTAATGAATTGACAAGTTCAGAAATGAACGAAATCGGTTGAAAATCACACCTACCTCCAGTATAAAAAATTCTGTTCGTGATGTTGTAGGGTAGCTAATTTTATTATAAACCTCTTTCTGAGTAAAAATTTATTCAAACAAGATTTTGAACAGATCTAATATGCATACATTGTACCAACAGTATTGTCACTATTAGAGTAATGTGCGTATAATGTGTGTATGTATGTGATGTGACAATTTTGTAGCAAATGTTGCAGAGAAAAACCAAATCAATCAAGAGCAAAGGAAGCAGAACATAAAGAAGACGATTAATAATAGCATTTTAAAAATAGTGAACGCAAGCAAAAAATAAGTAAATAAAATAAAATAAAATAGAAGAAGAAGAATACAAATCAGTCCATAATGATGTTGTAAAATGATAATCATCATGACGATGATGATTTATTTTTGTAAATAAATGTTAAAGGCACGTGACTAAATGCCATCAAATGGAACGGCGGCGGCAGACAACACTTTGACGACAATCAGACAACACACGCACGCACATACACACACACAAATTGTGATGGTGGCATTGATACAAACAATATTATGGCATAGCCATCCATTCATGCTGTTGTGTGGAAAAACTTGATCATGTTGAGAGACAAACGAATGCGAAACATTGACCTTATTTGCATGTGTTATACATAACGTATTTACAAATGTTTGCCCTCATCCTCACCAAGTCGGTTGTCTGGGCGAGGACGTTCAGTGAATGATAGACAACACATTGGGAGCCATTGTCGTCGTGCCGTTTGTATACTTTCATATAAAAACATTCATACCAACTATGCTGTATAGTGTAATTTGAATATCATGGACCATATGTTCACGCGCAAGTGTAACTGATATGACACCGTCTGGCAATTGGATTGCAATTGATGTTGCTTATTTGGTGCTTGCCACTCTATAGTTAGTATTGCACATGCGCAAATAGTTTCAAAAGCTTACTCAAATGACATTGAGATTCACAACAACAACAATACAAAGATTATGATGATGATGATGATGATGATGATGATGATGATGATGATGATGATGATGATGATGATGTAGAATATACCGTAGAGAAGAAGATATGAAGTGTGGCGATGTCGACAGCAATATGTATGTACTTGCTTACTCGTGTGATTAGGGCCAAACAATAAAACGAATCAGCCAGTCATCAGAGCTAGAGCAACACCTATATCTACATCAAATGGAGTTCACATGATTAAAAAAATAGCTGTAATTTTAGTAGAGGGAGCATCACGTATACGGTATTGTACGATATCTTATATATTTCCAGTTAAGTTTTATACATACAGATACATATATAGGAATTAGTGTTGGCAATCCCGCGATCCCGATATCTCAATTTGATCATTTTTAGTTCCTAACCTTAGAAAAATGCTGATAAAAATTATGGGAACATCCACTCAAAATATTCAGAATCACTTCTATTGGAGTAAAATATATTATCGCCCCACATTAAATATTACACAATTGACATTTTTCGGAACATACTTACCCCCCTCTGTTTACCTCTTAGAGGAGCTGCTATACGAAATTGATGTTTTTATCAATTTCTCCCGCACCGTTCCTATAATTGTCCTAAAGGGATATAATATATGACTCATTCACATTCATTTTAAGTATTCAAAATATTTCTTGAATATTTTTACTCCCTACCTCTACTCCTTCGAGAAGTTCCCATACAAAATGGACCTGTAAACCAACGAATAACTTCATAATTGACCAAGAATAGCTATGCGATCAGTCAAATATATGAATGACGCTCATTAATTTTCCCCACACTTGATAATTTTTCTAAACACATTTACGACCTATTTTCTTTCCTTAAAGTGGTTCACCTACAAAATTGATGTTTCTATAAAATTCACTTCCATCTGTTCCCAGAATGTCTTTAGAAAGATAAAATATATATAAGGGAGCCCCATTAATTTCTACAACACAACATTTTTTCTGAACATACTTTCCATCTCTACTCCTTACGAAGACTTCTCCACAAAATGGACTTAAAAGCACCTGCAAATTGACGAATAAACTCCAGAATTTCTGAAAAATTATTTTTTGCAACTCAACATTTTTTCTGAACATACTTACTACCCATCTTTACTCCTTAGGGAGACTCGTCTACAAAACGGACTTAAAAACGCCTGGAAATCGACGAATAAATTCCAGAATTTCTCGAAAATCACCCTTAGAGCATTGAAATGTATAAATGTTTCCATTAATTCTTCTGTTTCAACAATTTCTCCAAATAGTGAGTAACTATTTTCACCCCTTATAGAGGCTTTCGTGCAAAATTGACGTATTTATGAAATTATAAAAGCAAAAAAATAAGAAATAACTCTAAAATAGGCTTCGAAAATTCAAAAATCTATAAATAAATATTTAATTAATAAAAATATGAACAATTCTACATAATTTTCGAATATTTTATATTTATTTTTCATTTTGTATAAGTAACGTAATGAGTTTCCGATTCTTCCACTAAGGTTTTCATTCTTAAATTCTCAAATCGCCTTATGTATTTTTTAAAGTCCCAGTCTCAACGATTGCTTTTGATAGTAAAAAAAAAAAAGGGCGGGGTCACTAAAGTGCCTAAAAATTAATATCCCTAATACACTGAGTCGACGAAGTATGTGTGTATGTAAAAGAATATGCAGACATTAACTAATATTGCGTTCAGCTACGTAAGATCACTTTATTTCGAATCACTCAGAAGTATATCAAGTTTTCTGGGTAACTTCTCATATTGACGAACAAAATTTTCGATAAATTGTTTAGTATGTTTCCTCAGTTTTTCTAGATGCCTTAGATATTTATTATCAAATTCGTTCACGGTGATTATATTTACAAGAATCTTATTCAATATAGATTTGTTGTATGTATTTAATTTCTTATGGCGGTTTTATTTTCAATTGTCTGGCCTTGTTATGATGAGAAAGACATTTAATTACATTTTTGCCACTACTTGTTATTATTTTAATAATTTTTGTTTTTTTTTTTCTATTCGCCTTTAAGCAAATTGCCGAATAATAATATTCATATATTCCCAAACAAAGAAAAAAACTAAATAGTCCACACATGCAGCGAGACAGCCAATTGTGCTGTTATACACTACGACGCTTTGTAGACATTAAAGGATTTCCTGGAATTTAACGGAGACTATCAGCAAATTTGTTTTTTGTTTTTTTTTTTGTGTTTTGGTTTTTATTGCTGCTGAATTTTGCAATGTATACTTTTTACGTTTGTGTTTTTATTTGTTTTTGGCTTTTTTCGGAATTCTAGGTGAGATTCGTGTATGTTGCATTTCGGTATTTATTTTTCATTCTTTTTTTTAGAACTAGAACCTTTAAGAAAAACGTTGGAATTGATTCGCTGATTATATCAGCGCAATAGCGTTCATTTCCTTTGACATTTTACTCATGCTTTGATGCGGTTATGCAAGTCAGGCAATGAAAAATTGCGCTGAAATCAGTTCTAATTGGCAAATCAAAATCGATATGATAGTGTTAGTCGCAATTTGGACGTTTCACGTTAATTACAATGTTGATTTCCGACTCAGATTACTCACGTGTTATTGCGTTGTCGTGTTTTTTTTTTCCCCCCAATTTTTTATATTTCACATTGTCTCTGTGCAATTAATGCACTATGATAGAGTACAGTAGTTGAAATTAGCATAAATTTAGTGTATAAATTTCATTTTTCAAGTCAGCCAGAAACATGATTACTTCAAATCTTCGATGATCGCTTCAGCCGATGTGAAAGGACACCCAAACAATTTATCCTTCATAGTAGTTATAAAAGAGGCAGTAAACACCAAATCTAAATACTAAATGACGAACATGTCATTAATATCAAGTTTTTGCTCCATAACAATGTATTTTCGTGCAAAAAGTGTAAAAACATAGTCACGGAAACATATTTTTATATGGGAGATAGGCGAAATTTTTATCCAATTTCGACAATTTTTCATCTCGAGTATTAATTAGTACAAATAATCATATACACCAAGTTTCAGCTTGATAGCTTGTTATTTTCATGCGCCTAATGTGAAAATAAACATTTAAGAACACACTTCTATATGGGAGATGGGGCGTGATTTTCATCGAATGTCATTCATTTTGAAACTAATCTATTCATTTGTAAATATAATCATAAATACCAAATTTCAGCTTGATAACTTTATATTTTTGCGCACAAAGTGTAAAGTTCCACATTCAAAAGCATACTCTTGTATGGGAAGTACAGGTAATTTTCATCCGATTACTCCCATTTTCAAACTTGAATATCCATTGATAAATATAATCATATGTACTAAGTATCAGTTGGATAGCTTTTTATTTGCAAGCCCAAAATATGAAGATTTTCATTGAAAAACACACTTTTGTATGAGAGATAGTCGTAGTTTTCATTGAATTACACTCACTCGTCCGAACTCATCCGTCTATTGGTAAAAATTATCATTTGTACCAATTTTCAACTTAATATTACAACAATTATTGAGCAGATAGATAAACAGAACGACAGATATGAAACCGAATACTAAAACCATTCAATTGATTGGTGACTCTTACCATTGCTACCTGGACAAGTCATAAATATTGGTATACAACTAAACGCATCCATTTCATATTGACTGCGATTTGACAGTTGAAATTTATTCTTCATTGCCACGCAAAAAGTTTTTGGCATCAATTGTTTACAATCATGGAATCGGGCGACATCGAAAATCGTATTGTTGTAGTTGACCTACTAAAATGCAACATGGGAAAAGGCGATATCTTTCGGACGTTGCTACCGCTTGGAATCACTCGCAATTTTGTGTACCATGCTGCGAAGTTTTTGAGGATACTGGTGGAGTACGAGACTGTCAAAGATCCGACCGTCCGCACATTGTGAGAACTCCGAAAACGATCAAAGCCGTGAAGAAACGAATAGACCGAAAACCGCTGCGAAAACTGAAAATTTTGTCTCGGGAAATGCAAATTTCGCAAAAATCCATGTCCATGAAGATTTGGTACTCAGCGCGTACAAGCGACACACTGGACACCTGCTCACTGCCGCATTGGAGGGAAAACGCAAGCGAAAATCGAAAGCGTTACGCAGTCGGTACGCTCACAGCCAACTTCTGTATACTGACGAGAAAATCTCCACCGTAGAAGAATAGTTCAATAAACTGAATGATCATGTGTATGCTCGGACATCAAGAGACGCATCCCAACTCATCTCGAGGATCCAAAGAGGCCTCTGGTCCAGCTCACAACGCAAAAACGACTCAACTGTCGTTTCCGACTGACATTCCGGACTTCATATCAACAGATGACTGGTAGTTCAAACCTCAACCCGTTGGATTACAAATTATGGTCCGTATTGGAGGGCATGGCTTAATATTGAGTCGTTGAAGCGAGCCCTTGTCCGTGCAGTGGACAATTTCCTCATCCATGAAGTGTGTCTCACGATCGATGAGTGGTCAGATCGTCTCGTATATGTTAAATACCTTCCATACCTACCACCACTCACAAACGAAAGCGCAAACACAATCTCAATATACCCGTAACTCTTTGAATGCAGAATCTAATTAATTAACGCAAATTTTACGTTGATAGAATTTTTCACCACTTCACATAATTACACGTGACTCTGTGTAGTATTTTAAATGAATACAATACACGAATCATTAATCTGAGAAATTCTTTTTTGGCGCTGTATTCACATTTTCACATTACACTTCATAATCAGCATCATCATCATCATCGGGAACATCATTCAAATGATTGACATTCCTCAACAACGAATCGATCCATCATCATCGATCGATCGATCGATCGATTGCCATATCGGCATCACGTATGAAATCACATTTTAAATAAATGGAAGTGCTTACACACAAAATGAACATAATCGTCGAACACGATCACTATAATTAACATTACAAGCAGTTGGGGAAAAGACAAAGCAAAAAAAAAAAAAGAACCAATTCGAACGATGCGTCGATGGATCGATCGATCGAACAGGTAGGTCGATTGAATACATATGTATGCATTTAGAGGTATAAAACCGCCTTGATGGTGATGATTGGCAACAACAAGAGTGATCAACAGCAGCAGCAGCAGCAGCCGTAACAGCAGCAATGAATGCCAATAATGGTCAATATGTAATCAGGAATGCCAACGATCTATGGTGGCCAGCAACAGAGGTACAGGTATGTTTCATATGCGTGCGACACATTAGTGCAAATACGATGGTGGTCGTATGCATGTTGATGACATCGCCCTACATATGTGTGTATGTACTTATGATCAGGTGATCCTTTTGTGATCTGACGAAAGCTACATCAGCAGTGCAAGTGATCATGCAACAACATGTTCGATGTATGTACATCAGTACATTACGTTTTGATCAGGGTGAGTGGTCGGTCAGAGTGTGTGTGTGTGTGTGTGTGTGTGTTCATTTTCGATTATTTGTTTACTTGCATGTTAAGCATACATACATCATCCCGCATCATCACATTTATTCATCATGCTGGAACAACAATAGCAGAACAAAACACTTCGATCGATGGCTAGATGGATATAGATGGATGGATGGATGGCAACCGTGTGCGGCCTTGGGGTATAAATTAATTTATGCTCGGATACAACAAAGTGCCCAACTAAAGACTGTATGTATTATACATACACTGTGGCAGCACTGGGAAAGCAATGTCGGCGCAGTGCATTGATACAAAACTCATCATAAAAGGCAAACTGCAACTGTCAAGTTTGAGTAATTTGTGTTGCTACATTGTTGCCCAAGCCAATTGGCTTCCTGATGACTGACGCTTGACGATCACCAAAGGAGGCGTCAATGATCATTTGTTACATTTTTCAAGTTATAAGTACAATGCTCCAATAACTACAAACAACAACAACAACAGAAACAACAATGGCTCGATTTAAATATGTTTTTATTTTCATTTTTTTTTTCTTTTTCATATTTAAATGCATTCTTCAATTTCGAAAAAAAAAAAATTACTCACTTAAAGTGCGATTCATGCCTTCGCGTATACACGCAATCAACACGATCATGTGAGAAATACATATACGATATGTAGATATGTGTTTAGTTCACTCTATCTTTTTTCCAAAGCTTACCTTACGCAAACGCATCAGCATCAGCAAAATGAACAGCCTTGAAATTATGCGCCACAAAAGCCGCTCTGACATGCCACAACACCATATCGAATATTCATCCACTTAATAATAATAATGTTGTTCATATTGGTGATGATGATGACGACGATGACGACGACGCACACGATCTACTCCTTAATTAAGTATTTATCTTTTAACAATAGCAACAACAACAACAACAACAACAACAACAACAACAACAACAGAAAAAACAACAATATATAATATAATGATGTGAAAGACTCCTTTATACAAATGCCGTAATAAAGAGAAAATCCTAAGGGAATTTTTGGCAGATTAACGGTATCATTATATGTATATTATTAATTTAAGAGTGCCGAATGTGCCGAAATATTTTGTTAAATACGAAACAAAAGATGCAATAAAGAAAAAAAAAAATCTTCAACTTAAATATATATAATTAAGAAAAAGAGTTAAATATGATATGCACATCATATGGTTAAGATATGAATATGATATTTATACTGGAATAGTAAAATTACAATTATGATTTGTATAATAAAAGCATCATAGTTTGAAAATTTTATCGAAAAAAAATTAATAAATAAAATTGGATAACTTTATGTCGAGTTAATGCCGAGACTAACTATGACAGATGAGACATAAACTTCGAAATTCTATACTTTTGTACTGGAAGTAGTCGTGGTTTTCATTCGATAGCGCCCATTTTCAAATGTAATCACACTTTGATAAAAATAATCATATATGGTGAGTTTTAGTCTTATAAATTATAATATTCGTATGAAAAGTTCACTTGAGAACATGCTTTTGTTTGGGAGGTAGGTGTGTTTTTCATCCGATTTTGCTAATTTTTACACACGTCAACTTTTTAATGAATAAAATTGGATGTACCAAAATTCAGTTTGATAGCTTCAAAATTTCGTGAGTAAAATGTGAAAACATACATTCGGAGCATAAGTTTGTATATGAGGTAGGTGTGTTTTTCATCCGATTTTGTTTATTTTCACACACGTCAACCTCTTTGTGAATAAAATTGCATGTACCAAAATTCAGTTTGATAGCTTTATAATTTCGTGAGTAAAATGTGAAAATATACATTCGGAGCATAAGTTTGTATGGGAGGTAGGTGTGTTTTTTATCCGATTCAGTCCATTTTCAAATAAGTGTGTTATTTAGTAAATATAATTTTGTGTATAGCAAGTTTTAGCTGAATGATTTTAAATTTTCTTTCAAAAAATTATAAAAACACGCATTCAACATTATACTTTTATATGAGAGAAAGTCTTGGTTTTTATCTGATTCTATCCATTTTCAAATTTTTTCATACTATGATCAGACTAGTGTTAAGCACAAAGTTTCAGTACTATATCTTTGTACTTTTGTGTGTAAAATGTGAAAACATTCATTTAACAACGTACTTTTTGTATAAGAAGTATAAGAAGTATGCGTGGTTTTCATCCGATTACATCCATTTATTGTCTAATCAATTTGTTGGTAAACAAACTCTAATAAATCAATTTTCAGCTAGATCGCTCCATAATTACGACAGTTATACGAACAGACAGTAAGACAGTCATAGTAAATCGACTCAAATCATGTGATTAGAATCAAAAAATGTATATAAGAATATCCATATTATCACCTCTGTCGATTGATTTAATTAATACAATTATTTTAAAACATTTCTTTGAAACGCCTGTCAAATCAGACTTTTCGAAGACTTTTTGAAAGTCCATCAAATTGGTTAATGGAGTACTATAGAGGAGATTCCGTGAAGGGAAGAAAATTTTCGATGTCGATTTTTCATATATCGACCCAATTTTCTTCTGATATTTTAGCATAGGTTAGAGCATCAATCCAGAGTACCTGCAGAATTTAATATTCTAATTGAGATTTTCTGTTTCGATTGTCGGAAGAATTCGAAAGGTGAGCTTGCCAAAATATCAACGTTTTAGAGAAATTTTTGAAAATGTCTCTAGAAAATATTTATTGTCCCCACCCAATATTTATTTCAAATATATTTACTCTCTAACTGTGGTCCTTAAGTAGGTTTTATACGAAATAAATGTAGAAACACCCGAAAATTGACAAATAATTCCATTATTGCTCAGTAATAGGCCCTAAATCGTTGATATGTATGACTGGCCTGTGTTAATTTTTTCTCTCATCAATTTTCTCCACGTATTCTTACCACCTACCTGTAGCTTTTCAGGGGTTCCCAAACATAGTAAATGTCAAACTTCCTGAAAATAGACAATTATCCCCATAACTGCCTAGAAATGCACCCTAAAGTGGTGAAATAATTGATCAACCTCCAGTAATTTCTTCTTCCCGACATTCCTTTCAAACATACTCATGCCCTATCTTTACGCCTTTAGTGGGGTCCCCTACAAAACGAACGTAAAATCACATAAAAATCGACAAACATATTGCCAATAGAGTGGCAATATGTATGAATTATCCCCATTAAATGGTTCACGTCAATATTTTCTCCAAACATCCATACCACCTTCTTATGGAGGCTCCTATACAATATTGATGTTTTCATATCAACTATAAGAAACTGAAATTTCAGTGAGTGTAAAACTGCAATTTCGTTTTGTTTTCTTTAAAAAAAAAAGTACATAAAATTATACAAATCTTATATTTTTCGTTGAGCCAAATCGTCAAAACATTACCTCATACACTTTAACCCACCTTAGGATATCTAGAACATAATTTATTCCGGTGTGATATTAGTGTAAAACGCATATAATATGTGCAATAATGTCTAATAATAAATAATACAGATAATTTATATTATAAATTATATATGTAATAAGCACTTATCACACACACACACACACACACACACACTTATATATATGTACTCAACACTAATGAACTTAGCGTGCGTTCCATAAAGCTGATTCTAAAAAGCATTTTACTTACTTATTCTATTCATATACATGCATTTACATAATACGAGTTTTCGTTTGTACATACATACAAATACAATATCGGAACGTATATGCGAATTCAACATGTTCTTAATCATATTTCATTTATTTTTCGTCAAATTGCAAGAAAGCACAAGTAGTAGTAGAAGAAGAAGGAAACGCAACCACTTGCAACCAACCAACCAACCATCACTCAAAAAATATACGCACATAGAGCATAGAAAATTATGTAAAACAGTCACGTTATGTTGCTTACGCCACAACATGCTCGAACGCTTCTGCAGTTGTACATACTATGAATGTATGTATATACCAACTCTTGTATTTTTAGTACGTTATATGGAACAAGTTGATGGTGACTGCAGCATCCCCACTGATACATAGAACAACAGCTCGCGTAACAAAAGCATTAACATTTGTTTTTGATTACGCAACAGAAATGTGTGTGTGTGTGTGTGTGTAAGTGAATTACTTGTACGAGTAGAAGAACACAAAAAAAAAGGACGACGACGACGACGAAATCGTCCCATGTTGAATATTTGCTAAAGCTTCAAATATATAAGGTCTAGTAAAAAGAAATCCATTATTTTTGCATTAAATTGAAGGTTTTATTTAGTATAGTTAGAATATGCACCGTTTTGTTCGATAACCTGTTGCCATTTTGTAGGTAATTTCATAATTGCCTAATGGCAAAAAACTGGTATAGTCGATTTTCACAAGCTTCTCTTGAGGCTGGCGAATTTTTCACCAGCAAAATCATTCGCCATAGACAGGAAGAGGTAATAATCACTTGATGTCAGGTCCAGACTATAAGGTGAATGCATAAGAACTCCCCAACAAAGTTCCCGGAGCTTCTGGCTCATCACTATCGATGTGTGTGACCTGGCGTTGTCCTGATGGAACACAATTCCTCTGCTACTGGCCAAAGCTGGCCGCTTCTGGGCAATTTCTTCCTTCAGGTGGTCGAATTGTTGACAGTACAGGTCCGAATTAGGAGTTTGGCCGTAGGGGAGCTGCTTATATTAGATGATTCCCTGCAAATCCCACCAAACACATAGCAAAACCTTCCTGACCGTCAATCCTGACTTGGCCACCGTTTGTGCCGGCTCACAGCTATTCGAACATGACCGTTTTCGCTTGACGTTGTCGTATGTGACCCACTTTTCATCACCAGTAACCATCCGCTTCAGAAATGGATCGATTTTGTTGCGATTCAGCAGCGCTTTGCAGATGGAAATTCGGTCCATGAGGTTGTTGTGCGTTAACTCTTGTGGCACCCATACACTCGTGTGGCTTCTTTTTGTATCCAGCCTTATTTAAATGGTTCCAAACAGTTTTTCGTGCAATGTTTAGCTTTTGGGCAATTGAAACAGTACTTACATGACAATCAGACTCGACGATTTCCATTATTTTATCGATATATTCGACAATTGGCCTTCCAGAGCGTGGTGCATCTTTGACATCAAAATTACCGGAACGGAATCGACGAAACCAAAATTACACGTGATTGGCTGTTACGGTATAACGATCATAAACATTATTCACATTTGCAGTCGTCTGGCTTTCGTTTTCGCCTTTGTCGAAGAAAAACTGTAAAATATGGCGTATTTTCTCTTTACTGGTGTACATCTTTTACGCGTGTTCAACCAATACTGAGTCAAGCAATCACAAAACTGCCCAAAAAGTTTATTTAGTACAAAATCTTATCTTTCTAACGCCATCTAACGTAACCCGATCGCACTTATACAACGCGAGATACAGATTACTAAAGCCATCTATTGGAAAAATAATGGATTTCTTTTTACCACACCTAATATATAGATACCCAGTGTGAAAATAGTAGCAATAGTAAGTTGAGAAGTTAACAAACTTCATTACAAATGATTTGCTTACTGCTGCTTTAAGGAAGTTTCACATTGAATTTTCATCAACTGATGGTGACATGTTCATATACCCGGTACAAAATAGTCGAATTTTTAAAAAAATTTTAGTTAGTCAGTCGTTTATAAGATTTTTATATATTTATTCTATAATTTCATACATTAAAATGATGAAAGCAGTGACTTATTCGTATCCATTTTCACCTTTGGTTATATTTATGCCACAAACCAAAACCCGCAAATAAGCCCACCTCGCCTCCATATACAATACATCTATACCATACATATTTTGTCTATTAACTTTATTACATGCATATCTTTTGAAAGTTTATTTTCGTGCTTTCATTTCTTCGTATCAGTTGCACTTTTACATATTTTATGTCTACTGATCCACGGCATCTCTATATATATATATATACTCGTACTCCTATGTGCTCATACTACATAGTTAGTGTGTATCGCACAGTACAGTGTTGCATTTAAAATAGCATTAAATTAACACCAACGCTCATCCTCAAAAGTAAAATTTGAATATACAATAGATGGAAAGAAGCCATCTTTACGAAATCCTTTTGTTGCATCAAATCTACAATAGAATACAACAACAACAATAATAACAACAAAAAGACCAAATAATGAACAAAGTTGCACTTGAGATTGTTGAAGTGTCGTTATTGTTGCTATATTGTTATATTTCTTACTATAAATAATACGGAGTGCTTCATTAAGGGCCATAGCCTTTTTCAATTAATTTTTGATTTTTGATAAAAACGGATAATTCTGAAAAAAAGCCAAATCGAAAATTTATGGAAAAATTATAATTCGTCAAAATATTTATATATTTGTATTACTCAAACGCAGCTAATTCTTTTACAAAAAAAAAATAAGGTATCGATGAAGAAAATCCATGAATAAATATTCAAGTTATAAGAAATTATATGAAAGTAACGAAATTTTACCTTTTATGAATTTTTTAATCGAGTCGAACTCAGATTGGAATATGTAGAATATCTAGATATGCAAAAACCAAAACAATTATTTCGTTAGTGGAGGTCGAGTAGAAACAAATGGTGTCACATCGAGATTAAAGTTAAAAAAAAAAGTGGGAAAAAGGTCGTTAAATGATACCACAGCAACCCAGGGATCGCCGCTAGCAGGGTGAAATGTATGACTGACCCTCATTAATTTCTTGTTGACAACATTTTTTTTGTTGGAGGAGACTCCTCATTTAAGGGGCTCTCATAGAAAATTGATATTTTTTTCAAATTCAATCCCACCGATCCTACGATGCACGCAGAGAGATACGGCAAGTAAATGATCTCCCTCCATTTATTTTTGCTTTCCAATACTTCTTCTGAACATGTTTAACTCTTATTTGCACCAATTAGTGGGTCTCCCATACAAAATGTACCTACAATCTCTTGAAATCGGACAGAGAACCGCATAGACCCCCATGAATCGCCTCTAGAGGGATGAAATGTAAGATTGATCGCCATAAACATTTTCTCTCCGTCATTTTTTCGTAACATATTTCGACTTCTTAGGAGGATATTGCTTCTGGACGTGTTAACTGCTATCTTCACCCATTAGTCGCCCCTAGAGGGATGAAATGTAAGATTGATCACCATGAAATTTTTCTCTCCGACATTTTTTCGTAACATATTTCGACTTCTTAAGAGGATACCCCAATAGTGGAGCTCCCATACAAAATGTACCAAAAAACTCTTGAAATCGAACCAAAAACTAAATAGACCCCCAGGAATCGCCTGTAGAGGAATGAAATATAATATTGATCGCTATAAACTTTTTCTCTTCATCATATTTTCGTAAAATATTTCAACTTCTTAGGAAGATTCCCCCACAAAAATATTTTTTTCTGGACATGTTTACCTCTATATTCCCCCATTAGTGAAGCTTCCATACAAAATGTACCAAAAAACTTTTAAAATCGGACAAAGAACCCTATAAACACCCAGGAATCGCCTCTAGAGCAATGAAATGTAATATTGATCGCCATAAACTTTTTCTCTCCGTCATTTTTTCGTATCTTATTTACTTAATATTTCGACTTCTTAGGAGGGTTCCCCTACAAAATTGATGTTGTTTTTTTTAACAAGTGGCTACCAATCAGTTTTGGCAGATTTTTTGAACTGCTACAATATGCGTCTAAGTTGTGATCGTTCCACTATTAAATAGTAAAGGCATAACTATAAAAAAAGTTGAAACAACCAAGAGCAGCCCCTATTGAAGAAGCTCCTATTATATATAGTTTCGTAGAAATGGTTGATTTTGTACAATTTGGTGGTGCAATTTCATAAGCATTAAAATCGTTTTATAAAATGAACTGACACTGTTGCTTCCTCTCTCTCTCTCTTCATACTCTACTATGAGAAATGTATATAAACATTCATACATAAATGTATATATACATATAATATGTAGTAGTAGTTCTCTATGGAGATTTCGCACGAAAGTGTTTTGCAATAAAAATTTACAAAACTTATTCTACTCTCTTACTAACTTTCACAAAAAAAAAAAAAAAAAAAAAAAAAAAAAAAACGAAAAACAACCAAAACATTATGATTACGAATGCTAAAGCTTTTGTCCGATTTTTGGTTGGCACAACAATGACAGCTGTAATTTGCCTCCGGAGGTGTTAGTATGTATATATGCATATAGGTAAATACAAAATCCATTGTTTTCATTTTACTTAGTATAGAAGTGCTATAGTATCGTATGTATGTATATATATACAAGAGGATGATAGTACGTGAAACAAAACCATCAGCATAAAAATGAAAGAATAAACAAAAAAAAACTTATTTAACAATAATGATCAATTTTCAACCAGGTAGGTATTGTAGCTGCTACGTACGTAATACACACAACGTGTTGGAACGTGCAGAATGACAATGATGGCAAATAAAATCTAAACTTTTTCTGGAAATTGGTATTATTACAATGTCACAATTATTGTTTTTATTATACTTTCTTATCTTAGTGTTTTTGTTTTCGTTGCAAATGAGCGTCATAAATTTTGGATCAAACTTTCGCAAAATCTTATTGCCAAGCATTTTAACTATGCGTATTCATAGATTATGGAAAATATTAGGTGAAATATTAAAGCCTCTATAGCTAAAAAGTTATTTGGATTGATAGGTGAAAGTTTAGGTGGAGATTGTATGGATAGTATGGATAAATATCTAAGCACATCCTTAATTTTTACTATTTGATTTGTCATTTTTTAATTAGATAGAAATTTATGAGCTAGGATAAAGCACTTTGCTTGTGGGACCTCACGATTTTGGTTTCGGGATATCACTCGAGTTCAATTCTTTTGTTTGATTTTTTGTCCGTAAAAATGCAATATCGTCAAAAACACATCAAATTGATATCGTCAATTATATCATCAACTGAATTTCAATAGCAAATTACAGTCGTTGACAACTAATTAAGAACAAGCACTTTACATTTGTCTTTACTGCACTTACAATGATACCAGTTAACCTATCGGTTTGTTATTGTGTTTTTTATCTTCCTAAGTTATTCCGGCTGATGCATAACAAATTTAATATCGAAAAGATTTTTCTTTCGAATGGTACCCACCTGTCGGCAAGCAATTGGCAATTCTTCCGACAGTAACAACTTGCCATGAAAAAGCTTCTTAAAGAACTCTGTGACAAAGCTCAGAAAAGTGATGTCACAAGTGTTCTGCCGTTCGGAACCGGCTAAAATAAGTAGGTCCCTTCTAATACTGTCCAAATTTAAGACGCACAACAGTAATGGAAGAGAAGCTCGGCCAATGAGTCCTTTGGGGCTTTAAGTGCCACATATTTATTTTTTTAAGTTATTCTTCTTTAAAAAGATGATGCTGAATGAAAGTCTATAATTCAGTTGCGAAAGACCGGTAGGACGTATCAGGCCATTGCAACTCAATAAAATTGAACACTGGAACAAAAATAAGACCACAGAAAATGTTCCTCGGAGAAAGAGTCCGCTGAAAGCTGATAAAATTACTGCCCGCCAAATTGTACGTAAGTCAAAATTGTATCCCCGAAAGAATGCTGCCGACATTCGGCGTGAAATAATTGATGATATATAGCAAAGAACCGTTGCTCGTCGAGGGTGGCCTCCATGGATGTATTTAACGAAAGAAGCCATTAGTGACAATCCAACAAAGAACCTCTTAACAAATGGAAAAATGTGGTTTGAAGTAATGAATCGAAGATCAACCGTCTTGGTCCAGATGGTAGAAAATATGTTAGATGGCCAAAACTAGCGGAATTTAATCGTAAGTATATTTCAACCATTGTGAAACATGGAGTTGGTAGCGTTAATGTACGGAGATGTTTCTCCTAGTATGGAGTTGGTCCTACACTCACCAAGGGAAAATATGTTGTCATGGCCATGGCTGGCTGCAAATTTACCTGTTATTTGGTCATTTCAACAGCATAACGATCCGAAACACACAGCGAAGCTCACAAAAAATTTGTTCGAACAGCACTCTATGACTGTTCTTGAGTGGCCATCGTCAAGTTCTGACCTAAATCCTATCGAACATTTATGGTGTGATGTTAACAAAGTCATCGCTGTGCAAAAAATAACAAATTTCCATATGTTATTTGAAAAAGTCAAAGAGGCATGGTAGTTATGCTTTACCTGCTCAAAGGTGTCAGCACCTTATTAAAACAATGCAACATCGCTCTGTCGATGTGTTAAAACAAAGACCTTTATTTTTTTGTTTTTTTATTTAATAATTCGTTGAGTTTGTCTTTGGATTTTTTTTTTTATTAATTCTTTTGTTCTTAATTAGTTGTCAACACGGCTGTATATGTGATACGTGATACGAGCAAATTCGTAAATTCCAAAATGCATCGTACTACCCAATAGAATAGAAAAAAATAGAAAGAAGAAAAATAATACTGAACAAAATCAGAATCTTGGAAAACTTTCTCCACCAAAAAAAAAAAAAAAAAAAAAAAAAAAAAAAAAAAATTAAAGCAAACAATTTTTTATTTGTTTGCAAGTCAAATTGGTATCCTTGAGTTGAGAAGTTGGCTTCCATTAGTGCGAAGTTTTTTTTTTTTAATAAAAAAATTCTCGTCAATATACGAATTTACAGTTTACAATTCTTATTGACACATTGTACCACACACACATACAAACACACAGATAGTAAGAAACAAAGAAGATGAAATTGAGAGAATTTTTTAATTGCATTTTACCAATTGCCAATTTCTGCCGCTTGCCAATATGTCGACACAGATTCATATGAATTCGTTGAAAACAAATTTCTTTCAAAACAAATCTAACCAATGCACAACAAACTATCAGTTGGTTGTACGTGCGTATGTGACGTGATATTTTTATGTATGTATGATTATGCAATCAGCAATTTTCTTTAATGAAAGCTGATTAAATTAAAAATACCAAAAACTTAGTTACAATAGAATAGAATTTTGGAAATTGCCAAAACTATAAATATCTAATACATATATGAATGGAAAGGCAACAATGCAATCATAACAACAATATTCTAACGATATTAGAATATATTAATTCAGGGTGCAAAAATAAATATAAATAAAAATTAAAAATACAAAAACGAAAAAGAAAAATATTAGTGGAGTTCCTCTATTCGAACTTATACTAAATTTACAGTATATTGATTAAATATTTAATTTGAGAGTATGTGTGTTAATTTTGGGAAAATATTTTTCATTATTTTATTTGGCAATAATAATTTCAAAAATCCTTGGCCGAGATACTATAACAGCCTTGCTAAAAATATACAATATATATATATATTTGTATAGAGAGGCAGTTATGGTTTTTATACGACTATACTCATTTTTAAATATACTCATTTGTTAGCAAATATAATACTACATACTAAGTATCAGCTTGATAGCTATACATTTTCCTGCGCAAAGTGTGAAATTATGTATACGGAAATGCACTTTTGTATGGGAGGTAGGTGTAATTTTATTAAACTTCCGCCCATTTTTTTATATATCAGTTGTTAGCTGAAACTAAACTTGAAACCAATAGAAATTCAGTTTGCAAACTTTATATTTTCGTGCATTAAGTGTGAAAACGTACATACGGAAGCATAATTTTGTATGGAAGCTAGACGTAGCTTTATTGCGATCCCTTTCATTTTAATATATGTTATTTATATGCTAAAAGTTACCTTACAAACAAAATTTCTATTTCATAACTTTATATTTTCATTCGAAAATAGTGAAAAAATACATATAATATCATACTTTTCTATGGGAGGTAGGTTTAATCTTTATCAGATTACAATAATTTTCAAATGTCTTTTTTCTATGATCAAACTAACTTCACTTACCAAATTTCATATGGATAGCTTTACATCTATAGCCAAAAAAAAATGTAAACATTTTTAAGCTCTCAAGCATAATTTTGTATGGGAGTTAGGCGTAGTTTTCAAACGATTTCACTGAATTTAGAATTAATCCATTTTTTGTTGAAAATACTGCTATACACCAATTTTCAGTTTGATCGCTCCATAATTGCGACATTTATCGTGCGAACAAGCAGACAATCAGACATATAGACATACTCAAATTAACTCAAATCGTAATTTTAATCAATAATTTATATATTTTTTGTCATACCTGTTACAAACGGAAACAAAACTCCAAATAATCTTGTCTCTTTCTGTGTAGATTACAAAAAATGCTCCTCACTACGTCTGAAATATATGCGTAGTCATGAGATATCACTACTACTGAAAGATAGTCTTTATTTATGCTACTACGCATAAAATATTCATATACACATCATGTACTAAAAATGAAGTTATCATTCCATTTTATAGTATGGCATCAACAGAGAACACAGAAATAACATAACAATCTATCTCCTATTACGTCCAATGATAATCATCAACATGATGATGATGATAATGATTATAGCTCTGATGATCGCTGGGAATTTATTCGTCCTACATAAATTAAAAGGAGAGAACAACAAAAACAATAAATACAATATAAAATAAAGAATCACAGTAGAAAATATTGACAAGGTTACTTTAAGTCCATAAAAAGGTTGCCAACACATACGCACACACACACACAACAACAACATACATATGTTATGCATTGCCTTATGACCATTAATGTTTATGTTTGCGCTCGTTATTAACCCATTTTGTAAATGCTTATACGTTTTTTTCCCCCCCATTTTTCTTCATTCAACAGATACTCACGCTGAACATAAATATATAACAGAGACTCTCAAGCTCTTCGCTCTGTACAAATGTGGCAGTCAAGTCAACTATGGAACGGTGCCACCAATTAAACGATCAGTTTATATTTATACCCATACACATACACACACACACATACTGACAATACACGTATGCAAGTAGATATATCATGTACACGCACTGTGATTGATTTTGCTGCCCGCTCAGCCTGACTGGCCCTCGTACAACACAAGAAAACAAAACAACACCACAACAACAAAAACAATGAATGCACACACCATGTGGATTGTCAGACAAAACGGTTGCTGTTAAACAGCGGTATACATATGTCAAAAAAGCAACAACAACAATAACAGTGTTGGTACTGGACCTCCAACGTATTTTCCCCTTTGCTGTTTTTATAGCAATCATTTTGTTTTCGCTTTCGTTGCGAGCCTTTTGCCATTGTATTCCCTTATTTATTTATTATTTTTTTTTTTTTGACTCCTATGAGATTTTTTACGGTGCGCTTTTGATCCGCATATATCGGTTCAATAACGTTATTCTCACATTGATAGTTGGACTCTTTGATTTCATTTGTAAAACGAATCCGTTTGATGATCATGATTATGATCGCTGCTGATCGATGCATCGATGAGAACGAATCATCGAACAATGATGATGATTAACTACCTCTCTTTTTTACTCTTGAGTTTCTGGGTGGTTTGGCATATCTCACTTTTTTTTTTTGCAAAAAGCTTCCAAGAAAAGAAAAGGAACAAAACTCATTTTAAATTGAATCGCGCCCTATTAACGTGATTCACTACAACTAACTACTGCGATCATAAATAACCGAAAATAATGGAATTACATATTGGGTATGAGTTTATAATAAAATCATCTTGAAACAATAACCACCTTGTACATACAACAACCACTAGGTACACACTACACTGATGACGTTATTGGCGCTACCGGTGGCAATTTTACAGGTAAATATTTATGTTATATTGACATGCATTAAATTAAAGTCAACTTAAATTAAGAAATAACATGAGGATGTTGTGATTTGTTAACGTATATGCCCATGCATAAACTTGCGTACTCTACACTGAGCGAAAAGAAATGGTTAAATTAAATCATGACGTTCTGAAATCCAATTTAAATTTATTTAAAAGTAACAATTTTGCGATTATATCGATTATTAGAACGAAAGGAAAGGAAATTGAGAATAAATTTTATAAAAACAGCACTCTTATAGACAAGTCATTCTATGGAATGAATCTGGTAACTACGTTTATTTGGTGGAAATGTTGGGACAGACGAATTAATGGGGATCGGTCATATATTTCACAGCTCTAGCACGGTTAGGGGATTATTTGTCGATTTTTAGGCGATTTAAATTTTATTTTGTAGGGAAGCCTCCATAAAGAAGTAAATATTTAATACTAAAAACTATTGGAACTCGATCATACATTTTACTCAGCTAGGGGCACTCTGTGAGTGGCAAGAGCATTTAGATTTAGAAAAAAAACATCAATTTTGTATGGAAACCTCTACAAAGCATAAAGATTGGGGGCAAGTATGTTTAGTAAAAATATTCAATATTCAAATTTAATGAGAGTCGATCATACATTTTAACCCTCCAGAAGCACTCAGGGAGCTCTATTTTATGCTGCTGTTCCTCTAAGAGATGTAAATAGAGGTTAACTATACCTGAGTGAAATGCTGGTGTAACAAACTGATAAGATCGATTTTAGACTTCACTGTTTCAGCGTCGATTTCTGAGTAATTAAGAGGTTATTTGTCAATTTTTTCATGAATTTAATTTTATTTTGTAGAAAGCCTCTATAAGAAATAAATAGAAGGAGTAGGCACATTCAGAAAAAAAGATTTAGTACTATAAACTGATAAAATTCGATCATACATTTTACTCAGCTAGGAGCACTCTGTGAGTGATGAGAGCATGATTTAGAAATAAAACGTCAATTTTGTATGGAAACCTCTACAAAGCATAAAAATAGCCAGTATTCAAAATGAAAGGGAGTCGGTCTTACATTTTAACCCTCCAAAAGCACTCGGGGAGCGATATGAAGGATCTAAATTGAAAAAAAAAACACAATTTTGTACGGGAGTCCCTCTAAGAGGTGTAGATAGAGGTTAACTATATCTGAGTGAAATGCTGGTGCAACAAACTGATGAGACGAGGAGATTACGGGGTTATTTGTTAATGTTCAGATGGTGTTAAGCTTCTTCTGTAAGGGAACCTCTCCAAGAAGTGAAATTAGAGGTTGAAAATGTTCACAAAAAATGTAGAATAATTGAAATTAATGACGGACGATTTTTCATACATTTTACTGTTCTAGGGGCACTCTGGGACCGATGAAAGCATAATTTATAAAAGAATTGGTAATTTTATGGTATGGAAGCCCCTTTAAATTGTAGAGTTAAGGGATAAGTATGTTAAAAAAAAATGTCGAGTAGTTAAAATTAATACAGATCGGTCATACATTGCATGCTTTTAGGAACACTCTGTGAGCAATGAGGGGAATTATTATTATTATTATTATTATTATTATGTAAATTTTCTAGGGGAGTTCCTCTAATAAGTACAAGTAGGAGGCAAAAGTGGGTACCGTAGCTCAGTGGTTAGTGTGTTCGCCTTCTGATCTGTAGGTCGTGGTTCAATACCCGGCTGATGCATAACAAATTTAATATCGAAAAGATTTTTCTTTCGAACGGTACCCACCTGTCGGCAAGCAATTGGCAATTCTTCCGACAGTAACAACTTGAAAAAAGCTTCTAAAAAGAACTCTGTGACAAAGCTCAGAAAAAGTGTTCTGCCGTTCAGAACCGGCTAAAATAAGTAGGTCCATTCTAATACTGTCCAAAATTTAAGACGCACAACAGTAATGGAAGAGAAGCTCAGCCAATGAGCCCTTTGGGGCTTTAAGTGCCACATATTTTTTTTTTTAGGAGGCAAAAGTGTTTCAAAAAATATGAAGAAGCAGAAAATGATGGAAGTTAGTCATACATTTTAACCCTCTAGGGGCGATTTTGGGTATTTTAATAAATATTTCGCCATTTCATCTAAGGTTATGGAAGAAATGCGACTTGTTTGAATCAATCCTACCCCGTATTCGACTTCAGCGACCAAAATTACATATTGAAATGTTTATCTCATCTGCTAGAGAATATCATTTTATTATTTCATATGACTGTGTTATTAAATGGAAGAAATTATTGCATTATTTTGTTTTTGTGTTCTAAGATTCAGATTCATTCAGTAATTATTTATTATAAGAGCATAACACCTAAATTTAATAATTGCACAAATACAAAAATATTAAATATTAAATATTAAATATTATTATTAAATATTAATAAAAAACATATATTTTTATTATGCACTTTGTTCGCTCAGTGTATTCAATTAAATTAAATATTAAATATTAAATTAAATATTAAATAATAAATATTAAATATTAAATATTAAATATTAAATATTAAATATTAAATATTAAATATTAAATATTAAATATTAAGTATTAATAAAAAAAGCATTTTTTTTTGTTATGCACTTTTTTTCGTTCAGTGTAGATATGTCCATATCTGTGTACCAATATTATATTGTTTTGTTTAAATATACACAATATATGAAGATACATAAAAAATCAACAGCAAACAACAATGATGAATGATGATGACAACAAAATATTGTTAAATAACTCATTATGTCATATCATCATCGATCTTATTATAACATAAGTACTCGTACTAGCAGGTATATCAGAATTTATTTATTATAATATAAGGTATATTGATTCATTAAAAATGCTGTGATACACTATGACGTTGCGTATATGTTGTAGGTATGAGTAGTATAATTATAATTTATGATATTGAAAAAAAAATTTTTTTTTTTTAAATTATTTCCTTAATTTGAAAAATTCATATTTTTTAATGTTTTTATAAAAAATATAAGAGATTATTGGAAGAAAGTTGATTGGACTTTAAAAATAATGCATTTGATTAACTTCAACCTATAGTATATAGGGTACCACAAAAATAGTTGATTATTCTTGTTGTGGCAATTTGATTGAATTTGTAAAATATGCAAATAGCTTGTCACTCACAAATGTCTTCAATAACATACATTTTAATATTGTAATAATAATAATAATACTTAGTAATAATAATAATAATACTTAATAATAATAATAACAATAATAATAATAATGCAGCACAGATGTCCCGACGTACACACACACATATGCACATCATCCATATTGTATGGGGTCTATGAATGTATAAAACATTATAATAAATACTTGTAAATACAACGAAATATGATTATTATTATTATTGCATAAACTGCATTGCATGGGACAATATGCTACCACTAACGTAGCTATGTACAAACACATATAATACTATTGTTATCGTTGTAACTACAACTGTTGCTGCCGCTTCCGATTTTCATATGTATTTTTGTTTTTTTTT
The DNA here is from genome assembly GCA_963854835.1 of Megamerina dolium. Lineage (NCBI taxonomy): Eukaryota > Metazoa > Arthropoda > Insecta > Diptera > Megamerinidae > Megamerina > Megamerina dolium. The sequence goes on from OY978525.1 coordinate 3,486,106, forward strand.
TTTGTATATCTACTCTGTCATATTCTGCTCATAGCCAACTGTCACTTGTCGACTGCATCACTGTTTGTGTCGTTCGTGCTGTATGTGGCATATGCTTATACATACATGTATGAGTACATAATAAAACAATATATATACACAACGTACATTCATACATATCCAATCAGTCTCTTACATACATATATATCCATATATACATATATAGTACATATGTCCATACTCGAATATAGATATATGTTATTGGATTATCCAACATTGTGAATATCTTAATCCAGGTCATTTTATAAATTTGACGCATCGTTAAACATTGACACAAATACATGAACACACTTAAATACACATATGTATGGGTACAGTGGGGAAAGTGGACACATATGCCCTCTGATATATAAGAGTTAAGGGCTTAGTAAGTTTCCCTTTAAAAAGGCTTTGATGAATTTTATCACGGCAATGTCATCGGTAATTCAATGAACTCACATCAAATTTTCTATCAAAATGAAGCTAGTAAAATAATTTTATTTATATACATAAATTTTATTATTCAAATATTATCAAAAAGCTTTTTTTTAACGATTTTTTCGATTTATTTTCGTATTCACTTTCCTATTGGGCAATTTTGCTGGTTTGTTCGTATTTGCGTGTGCATGTTATTGTTTGTTTAATTGCACATGTTAGTGCGACAAACATAATTAACACCCATACACATGCACAGTAGTGTGGATCACGAAAAAATTATCAAAATTTCGCTCCAACTTTGAAAGATTATAATTGAAAGGTTCAAGGGAACAAAAAATGTTTTTTTTTTTTCTTAACCCTTTTAAAACCGCCAAAATGTTTTTTTTTGTCATAGCGCAGTTGTTAATTGTCCGACTTTTGAAGATAATAGTTCGTTGAAATTCTCTCAGGGCGAGTTTTAATTCCTTTATCTATGACTTTGATATTGCAAGAACCCTTAAAAAATGAATTTCAGTTCTTCTGACTTTACCCCTCTAATGAAACATTTTTCCAGAATAGAATAAATTTGATTTGGTTATTACTTCGTTAGTTTTAGAGTCAGCTACACACTTCCAAAGGGAGAGTTTATTTGTTTATAAAGGGCTTTAATTCTATTGTAGAAAAATTTTTAATTAGGGGGGTAGAATCAAAAGATCTGAATTAATTTTTTTAAAAGTTCGTGCAATGTCAAAGTCATATATGAGGGAATTATAGCTCTCATTAAGAGCTTTTCAACGAGCTATTACTTTTAAAATTCAGACAATTAGCAAATTTGGTACGATAAAAAAAAACTATTTTGGCGGTTCTAAAAGGGTTAAGAAATAAAAATTTTATTTTCGAGATAACGTTTCAACATCATCTTTCAAACTAGGAGTGAACATTTGAAACTTTTTTTTTTGTATGGGAAGCGTTCCACCGTGCGTGCACAGTCGGCATCTACTTGCCAGCCTTTCAAATATGGGAATTAACCGGAAATTCTCAAACAATTCTGAAGAAAAAAAATTTACATGTTTATAAGGCTGAAATTTAATTGGCAATCATCAAAAAGAAAGCTTAAATTAAGGAATATTCATAATTTCAAATTAAAGCAAATTTTTTCAAATTTTGATATTAACACATTAAAGCGTTTCAAATTTTTGTCAATCGCAATATTTATATTGCCATATATGTATCTTGGAATGAAACATTCGATTATACTGCATATTCACCTTTGTAAATATTATGCTGCAAAATAACCGTAATTTCGATGACATTATTCCATTTACCTTTGTTTTTTCTTCATACGAACTTTACCTAGGGTATGCCCATACGTAATTTCATATTATATGATGGCGTCAGCTCAGTAATAACATACATAATCTCGACAGTTTATATGTGTATGAAAGAAATGCCAAATTACAATCAATTGATGTTAAATGCTGTGCAAAATAGGCATATGTATTGTACTACAAGATGGGTACGAGTATGAAGTGTACTCTCAATAATACAGTGTACAGCTCAACAATACAGTGTACAGCTCAACAATAAACAACTATTTCGGAGACCGGAAGTTCAATGGATTATATGTGTCTTATAACAAAAAAGAAAAATCGTATCCGTTGCCGAATTCAAATTCAAAGTTGCCATGAGTTACTTTCCCAAACCTTTGCCAAGCATTTCTTTCCTAACCACACGAAAATTATAAGAAACTATTACTCAAATACCCAGAATCTCCTCTGGAGAGGTAAAATGTACTAATTTTTACTTCTGAACAATCTTTTAGAAAGAAATCACCCATTATTTCTAACTCCTTGAGGGCTCCAGAACAAAATCAACCCAGAATGCTCGTAGCCCAATAAATTATATGTCCCATCCCAATCATTTTTTTACCCAACGTTATTCTGGACATCCTTACTTTCCATCTCTACTCAATAGAGGGGCTGCCCAACAAAATTTATGGTTTTCTTTATAAATTACCCTCTCCCCACTCCCAGAATGCTCCTAGAGTGATAAATATAAGTAAATATGTCCAATCCTCAATAATTACTACCCCATAATTGTTCTGAACATTCTTACTTTCCATCTCTACTCTTTAGAGGGGCTGCCTAACCAAATTCATGTTTTTTTTTTTAAATTACGCTCTCACCGCTCCTAGAATGCTCCTAGCGCGGTGAATTATATGTCCAACCCCCAATATTTTCTCAACATCTATACTTTCTGTCTCTACCTCTGTCCTGGCTATCCAACAAAATAGTTGTTTTTTAATAAATTACGCTCTCACCGCTCTCAGAATGCTCCCAGCATGGTAAACTATATGACCAACCCCAAGTCATTTTTTCTACCCAGCATATTTTCTGAACATCTCAATTTTCTATCTCTACTCCTTAGAGGGCTGCACAACAAAATAGATCCTTTTCTTTATAAATTACGTTTTCATCGCTCTTATAATGATCCCAGCATGGTAAACTATATGGCCAACCCCAAGTCAGTTTTTCTACTCAACATTTTTTCTGAACATCCTTTCTTTCTATTTCTACTCTTTAGAGGTGCTCCCCTACAAAATTAATTAAAAAGTGCTTGCAAATCGACAAATAACACCAGAAATTTATCCTAGAGCAGTGAAATATATGACCAACCCCCATTAATTTTCCTACCCTAATATTTCCTCTAAATATGCTAATCCTCTATCTCCACCAATTAGAGGTGCTCTCAAACAAAATTGATGTTCTCTTAAATTTACAAAAAACCTGTTTGGCATCTTAGAGTCATGATATCACAATTAGTATATATATTTTCGCAAATTCTTCTCTTTGTGTCTGCAAAATGTGACTTAGAAAATTAAATAGGTTCAAACACAAAACTCTTCTCATTAAGTTATACATATTGTAATTATATTTGAACCACAAGGATATTTATTCATGCGATTATTTCAAATTACAAACTCACACATATGCAATTTTTTAGCTATTTTAATAAACTTACCCATACATATTTATATGTACTTATATCCTTCGGTATTTTATATAATTACCTATACTTAACCATTTGCTGCATTCATTTGTTGAAAACCAGCAAGCTTGCGGCTGGCTATTTGCTATAATATGTTGCATGTATGAAAGTAAAATTCAACAACAACAATTTCATACTTGTAGTTCTGTAAACTAAATCAGTGTATTTTAAATAATAACAACAACAACAGCAGCAGCAGCAGCAACAACAACATTGTGGCAAAATATTGCATGCAAGAGAATATTATATGTAATGTAATGAAATAAATACCCGCAACCACACAATTTTCAGTAATGTTGGTAACTACTGGCATTTTTTGTAACTATTGTGTAAATAAATGAGTTAATTAAAAAACATTGTTTTTTGTTGTAAATAATTGTGAAAATATATGAAATATTATACTACGAGTATAGTAAGTTTGAACATTAGGTAGGGGTGCGTTCAACTTTAGTTTCTCGTATTCAAAAACCAATCGATTTGCAATAGTTGACCCAATCCTAAACCCCAAAGTACTGATTTTCCAAGATTGAGATTATTATAATAGCATTCTAAGGTAGCAAAGCGATTATGAAGTTCAAGGGCTGCATTATTTTATACTCTAATTAATTAATATAAAGTAATCATGAATCAGAACAGTTTCTGATTGGTATTCTTTTCTTTTTTGTTTTACTTTTCTTCATTGCATGCATTATTGTGAAAGTTCTCACTCTCTCTCTCTCTCTCTCTCTCATTCCAAAAAGAAAAAAAAAACATACTCACAAAAGAAAATGTGTTCTGCGTAGAAAAGAAGACAAACTTTCTACAAATCTACTTATGCAATAGTTCAAGTTTCTGTGCATCTGTCTCTATCTCTATATTGCTCAGAGTAACTCTTCACAGAACTAATTAAAGTGCATTTAATATTACAAAAAAACAATGAAAAGAAAAACAGAAATCCCACAACAACGAACAAAAGTTGCAGAAAACAACAACAGCACAAAAAAAAAACGAATTTTTATTTTCTGCAAATTTCCATAATTTTGCCATTGCAACATACTCACTCACACACACACACCCACACACATACATATCTAGTCACCACAAAATTTGCCCTTAATTGCAAAAGTGCCAACGGTTATTGCTGCCGACGCCAACACCAACAATCTGCCAACCAGCCAACAACCATCCACTCAGGCCTCAGTTAAAGAAACAGCTTAACATCAAAGCTTAACCCTGTGAGCATTATCATACTGACTGAGTAAGTATGACTGACTGAGTGAGTATGAATGTATGTATGTATAGTATCAACCACAAAAAAAATTACTGATGAACTGTACCAAACAAGAAAAAAAAACGAAAAGGAAGAATAAGCATTTGCAGAGAACTATTAAAGTGCCTAGAGGAAACAGAAGTACGCAAAGTTTGCATTTCCATTTTTTTTTTTTTTTTTTTTTTTTATTGTATGTTAAAGAGAGTGATATCTAGTGTCGTTTTGAAAAATTTTGTATAACAAAAGTGCGGATAATTTTTGTAATATCACAAGAGGGCGCTTCAACTGTTCGCTAGCAGAAACTTTTAAATCTATAAAACAAAAATAATTCGAGTGCATTTTTTTTTTTTGTATTTATACTTATGCTTATTTTCAATATTTTGTGCATAACATTTTATTTTGAATACAATAAAAATTTATCTCTCTTTTATTCGTCATTCAACAACGGCAATATCGGTTGAAAGTTTTGTGGCACAATTTCATCATTTTATTCAAATACACACAATTTTATAATATTATATATTGCTATGAAAGGTAGCTGTAAGTATTAACACTATGATGAATTGAATAAAACTTTCCATTTCGCAATACTCAACTGTTTATTTGATTGGCTATGTGTCTACGAATATACAATATTTATTATCAAAATCAGGGCTGTTATTTTCCGAGGATTTCTGATGCAATGATTTTCAATCTGATCTACTGAATTGTTTCATAATGTCAATTATAAAGCAAAAGTCTAGTTAACAGAACAAAATCAACCCAGAATGATCCTAGATTATTCCTAGCCCGATAAATTATATGTCCAACCACAATCATATTTTCTACCCAACGTTTTTCTGAACATCCTTACTTTCCATCTCTACTCCTTAGAGGGGCTGCCCAACAAAATTGATGTTTTTCTTTATAAATTATCCTCTTCCCACTCCCAAAATGATCTTAGCGTGTGTAAATACATGTAAATATATGTAAACATGTCCAATCCCCAATAATTTTTACTACCTCATAATTTTTCTGAACATCCTTACCTTCCATCTCTACTCCTTAGAGGGGCTGCCCAACCAAATTGATTTTTTCTTTATAAATTACGCTTTCGCCACTCCCAAAGCGTGGCGTGATCCTAACGTGGTAAATATATGTAAATATATGTAAATATGTCCAATCCACAATCATTTATTCTTTAATAATTTACCTGAACTTTCTTACTTTCTATCTCTACTCCTTAGAGGGGCTGCCCAACAAAATTGATGTTTTTTTTTTTATTAATTACGCACTCACCACACTCTTAATGCTCTTAGCTTGGTAAACTATATACCAACCGAAAATTATTTTTTCTATCCAACATTTTTTCCAACATCTTTACTTTCTATCCCTACTCCTTAGAAGGCTGCCCAACAACATAGACCATTTTCTTTATAAATTACGCTCTCATCGCTCTCAGAATGCTCCTAACGTGGTAGAATATATGACCAAGTTATTTTTTCTATCCAACATTTTTCTGAACATTCTTACTTTCTAAATCCACTTCTTATAGGGGCTCTCGTACAAAATTGATTTCTTTTTTATAAATTGCGCTCTCACCACTCCCACAATGCCCCTAGCGTGGTAAATGTATTTAAATTCTACCCTATATTTTTTCGGAACATCTTTACATTCTATTTCTACTCCTTAGAGTAGCTGCCCTACAAAATTAATTAAAAAGTGCTTGCAAATCGACAAATAGCCCTAGTAATTTGTCCTAGAGCAGCAAAATATATGACCAGCCCCCATTAATTTTCCTACTCTAATATTTCCCCTAAATATGCTATACCCATATCTCCTCCAATTAGAGGTCTCCTACAAAATTGATGTTCAAGAATTCGAATAACTTCAGATGAAGACTTCAGAAGCGAGAAAAGGAAGAAAAAATGTTTTTTTTTTAATTAAATTTCTGGTGTTTGGTATCGAACTAACCAAATAAAAAGTACAGCGTCCCCTACTTAACATATCACCCTTCCTTTCCCGAATAAGTAATTTTTACATAATTTCAACTCATCAAATTTTCTGTTCTTTATAATTAATACCTTACCTACTACATATTTTGCTTGTTCGTCTACACGTTACGTTTACATGTTACGCTTTGATACCTTCTTCCACAAGTTGAACGCATTTGTGGATTATTTCAACATATTGTACGTAAGTTTGAAAACTACTGAAGCATCAGGCTTTTCACTTCCTTATGAACCTATATTATAGTATGATATTGTTCCCTACTATAATATAGCTCGCTGCGTGGATATGCATAACATCATAACATTATGCAAATGCGTTGAGAAGAGTAAAAGGAAAATCGAATGTATCAAATTATCTTATTAATAATAATCTTTAAAATAATTGATGAATACGCAGATTTCATATCGTAAAGTATTGAATAGAAAGTACAGAATTGAGGATATTCAGCTCCCGATACTTGCTTCACCTTTTTTCTAGTCATAATTTGCAGTATGTCATTAATTATCCTCATCTTAATTGAGTGATAACTTCAGACATTATTATTATTATTATTATTCAAGGGTTGTGTTGCACTGCGGCCCTAGCTCTATTGTACACCCAATCTTGGACCTAAAATATGTCTCTAAGTTCAATATCTATAAGGTAGTTTAACATAGATCCTACCTTATTGGATTTCAAAAGATTTTCGGGTATTAAAAACACCCCAAGATTTTTCTTTCTTCTGTTTCATTAATGTCCTACATAATAATCTACAATTATGTCGGTTAAAAATTAGGTCTTTAATATCCATTTTGACTTCATACGATTACATTTTTATAGAAATCATAGAATTTGGTCTTACTTACTTTTAGGTAAATTTTGTATCGGAACCCCGTTAAGGATTGGATGTAGGACTTAATTATGTGTTAGATATTTTGAGGTGAAAGAATTTATGGAGATCAGAATTATATTTTTAAGCTTTAGAAGCGTCTAAGGTAGAGGAGAAAGTAGGAGGAAAGTATATTTGTGGAAAATGTTGATTTAGAAGAATTAATGGGGTCGGTGATAAATTTTACCACCCTCGATGTGACTCCTGAGTAACTGTGGGGCTATTTTTGTAACATTTGCTTGAATTTTCCGAGTCGGCACCATTTATAACCATCCCTCACCTACTTTTATTTTTGTTCATGTCTTCTTTCACGCTTGGTCAAGTCTACCATAAACATTTTGCCCAAGTCTCGGCAACATACGTTCTTACTTTTAACGTATAAACGTTTTCGTAAGAACTATGCCACTATTGTGGGTGCCGTAGTACAGTGGTTAGCGTGTTGACCTTCTGATCTGTAGGTCGTGGGTTCAATCCCCGACTGAAACATAACAAAATTTAATATCGAAAAGATTTTTCTTTCGAACGATACCCACCTGTCAGCAAGCAATTGGCAATTCTTCCGACAGTAACAACTTGCCATGAAAAAGCTTCTAAAAAGAACTCTGCGACAAAACTAAGTTAAAGTGATGTCACAAGGGTTCTGCCTGTCGGACCCAGCTAATATAAGTAGGTCCCTTCTAATACTGTCCAAAATTTAACACGCACAACATTATTGGAAGAGAAGCTCGCTGGTATCACAATGGGTCTTTCTGGCCCAAGTGTGTCCTCTCGTCACGCGTCTCGGGCACGTCCTTTAACATTATCCAATTCTCTTTGGATAAAATGATAACAATAATTATTTAAAGATGAAGTCAACGATGTCAAGTAACCCCAAATGAGTTTTAGTGTTCAACAAAATTTAGCATGAGACTTATGAAAGCGTTTGAGTCTTCATAAAATTATAAATTGTCACTCGAGCCCGCGTTCGAGTGTCCAAACCACAAAAAAAATCAACTACCACCAGAGCTGGGATCTATGACGTCAACTATCACAAATGAGTCTTAATGCTCTACACAATTGAGCGAAACATTACTGGTTGAGTTTTTGTTTATACACTGGAGTCTCCGGCAAATTGCAAATCATTAATCGAGCCTGTATGCGAATATTCAATCTAATATAAAGCCCTACTGAAGAAATGCAAATGTATTATCTGGTAACACATACTACCACAAAAGTGCTAAAAATAATACAAGAAAGTAATTATTTAATAAATATTTATTCAAATCTACAAAGAGGGGGAAGTACAAGCTGGATTCCTCATTTGTAGAATTCCGTTCAAGGAAGGAAACAGGAATGTTTCTGCACTGTGAAATTGGATATAAAAATAATACAAACTAGATTCTTTACAATAGATTAATACATATATATAATTAAGGCGCACCATTAAGGAATTCACGAGTTTGTATTTATTGAAACAGAAAACAGACTGATTGAAATTATAGAAAATGCGTTTTTCAGCATCACAAAATACCAAGTCATTTTTGAACAAATATGAGAATGAAATTGGGTAAGGTCATTCAAAGTTATATTGTTACCCTCTGATAACTTGATATTCTCTGCGCATATATTTGTAAAAAAAAATCCATAAAAATTGTTCGACTAACCGCATAATAGTGATATATTTCCATATGTTTAAAATGTCTTAAAGTACATTAAATCAAAATACATAAAATAGTATTCTCAAATAGTTCCAACAGAAATAAATCAAAACTGAAAAGGACACGCACATTTTGTCACAAAAACAAAAACCAAAATAAAATAAAAAATAATAACCACAACGAAAAAATCACAAATAAAAAATGTCAAAAATAAATAGAAAGAAGAAAATGGCATCGCTTTGAGAATAACAAATACATACATAATTCATTCATATTCATATGGGTGTGCTACAATTTGTAAAGCATGACATCATCAATTCCAAATAATCATGATGTTGGTGATGCTGATGTTTTTTTTTTCACATACGATATGTACGTACGTACTCATGTCTATATGTATCGTATCGTATGTATATACGATATGATAGTACGCATTGATATGCATGTATATATACATATGTGCTCATATCTCATACTCATATGATGGGTAGCAACATTTTAAATGTCATTTCTTTCTCTGCCAACATTTTTACAATAACTATTTTCATATGTTTCTCCCCTCTACAATGTCCTCTGTGTTGCGGGTCTTTTACTCATCGTTTGTCATAATTTAACTAAAATAGTCACAAAACACAACAACAACAAAACAAAGAGAGATAAACAGAGCACAACTAAATAAAATGAAAACATTTGCCAAAAATTACAAATTTTTTCTTTTTTGTTTTTGTTTTGTTTTAATATAAAATTGTATGTAGGCAAAGATAAAATTTATGGCATTGAATGCGACCGCTAGCGGAAAATATGTATGTATATATATTGAAGTGTGTGTGTTTGTGTGTAGAAGATTTTTTGGTGCTACCATTAAAAGGATAGATAGTGAAACAGAGCATAATATTTAAAGAGTAGTAATCCATTAGAGCCCACTAGTACAATTTGTTTTGGGATATGTCAATATGTGGGTGACGTATAGTATAGTTGTCGAGCTCGAATATGAATGAGATTGCGACTCATTTGGTTTATATTCAACCGAACATTTGTTGAAGAATAATTGTCAATTCTTGCAGAAGTGAAAAATTTCCCTTGAAAATATAATCTAATAGATTCTGTGACAATATATCCAAATCACTTTACATTTGACATGCATCACGGTGCCACAAAATAAGACTATATTAATTTGACATTAAAGGCCTTTCAAAATAATTGTGCTTACAAAAAGTGAGGTCGCATAAATGTTCTCCATATTCTATTAATGTCAGGTGCCAAATTATGTTGTCGAAATAAGTGACTCAATAGAATCAAGGTTCTTCTACAATAATTCAAATGATCAAAAGCCAACCAGATAATCCTGTGATTTATCCATCAAATCAATTAAACAGGGATATTCGCAAAATATATACGTTACAATAATAAAACCTATAGCAAATAAAGCGAATAAAGTAGATAAATTAAATTAAAGCTAAAATTCAAAAAGTATTTAAAGAGATCAAAGTATTTAAATTGTCAACTTAACAAATGATTCTATAGTACAGCAAAAGAGCTCAATAATTATGCAGGCTTACTGGTATTAAATAGTTGGTTGCACTAACGAATTAGTTCACCGTTCCCTCAAACTCACACCCAACCATTAACAACAATATTAGCTCTCACAGACACACATTTTTCTACACGTACATAGGTGGAGGTTAGAATAATTGATGTGGCAGCAGGCAGCACGCAGCTGGTAATGTGTACTGATGCATTCATCAGCTATTCGTATGTGCTATACACTCGTAAGCGTGTGTGTGTAATAATTTTTTTTTTTTTAATTTCATTTTCATACCAACACCAAAATACCTGTGTGTGAGTTAAGCCAAATAGTAGAGCATCATCTGTGTAACAGTGTAACAATGGCGGCTTTGTATAGCAACTTGTCTGTTGCAAATGAATCCAATTAAATATGTACCTACACGCACAACAGAGTCAAACTATGTCGCTGTGTAGAAGAAAGGTATTGCAAAGGTGTAAAAATGACGATTTTTAGCCTAACTCTTGTGCAACTAACTTTATAATACCTACCTATTCATATTACTGCAAACGAGGTGCACTTCTTTGCACTTTCAAAGTGAAGGATGTATAGCAACATAGGTACATAACGTACTATACATTGTATATAAACATGCTCAGAGATGATATTTATTCTCTGTGTCACTGCGCACTCTTATTAGGCATTCTGATTTAAGTGAATGTTTATAAATGAATAAGAGAATAAGTGAATATACGAATGAATGAATGAGTGAATGAATGAATGAATGACTGAGTGAGAATAATAAGCTTAATAGCGTTAATAGGGTGACTATACTGCCGATGACGATGATGATAATGATTATGATGAGAATGAATGGAAATATATACATACATTATGTTATGAATAGTTAAAGAGCTTATTAATACGATAATAATAATAATAATAATAATAATAATGATGATGATGATGATGATGAAGATGATAATGATGATGATGATGATGATGATGATGCTGACAATGGCGACAATGATAACGATAATGACTTAATATGCACTGTGTTTAATTAGCTACTTTTATTTTAAGATGAAGTAATTAATAAGCATTAATGAAACAGTGAAACTTTGAGTAAAAATTTAACGTTTCAATTAGTTCCTGAAAATAAAAATGAAATAAATTGGTTCTTTTTAGATGCATTCCGTTTCTTTTTTTTTTTTTACTTTTCGAACAACTTTCGACACAGAAATCAATTGAATATCTCTTACATTTTCCATTGACAATTCTAATTTACACACAGCTAATTATAGTAGTAATACTTTTTGTTTTCCAGAGTTTTGCACTATTTCTTTGGTAATATGTACTCAAAAAAAGTGACGTCACAAGGGTTCTGCGGATCAGATTCGACTAATACAGGTAGGTCCAATCAAATTAAAATTGGAGTAAAAATTCACATCCTTTAGGGCGGATGAAAACCACACCTACTTTCCATACAAAAGTATATTGATTAATGGGTTTTTTCACACTTTGGGCATGGAAATAAAAAGTTGTCAAGCTAATACATGGTACATACGATTACATTCACTAATTTATAGATTTATTAGAAAATAATCAGATTTGGATATAAAATACGCCTACCTCCCATACAAAATTACGCCTCCAAATGTATGTTTTCACACTTTGCGCACGTAAAATAAACTGAAACTTGGTATATATGATTATTTTTACCAACAAATACAAATTTCCAAAAATTATCTGAATCGGATAAAATCCACCCCTATCTGCCATACAAACTTAGGCTTCCAAATGTGTGTTTTCACACTTTGCGCAAGAAAATCAAGCTGATTCTTGGCATGTATGATTATTTTTACTAACAAATACAAATTTCCAAAAATTATCTGAATCGGATAAAATCCACCCCTATCTGCCATACAAATTTATGCTTCCGAATGTATATTTTCATACGTTTTTCGTGAAAATGTAAAGTTATGAAAATGAAGTTTGAAAATTGATTGAATCGAACAAAAAATCATAACACTTTAGAACATTTTGTTTATAAAATTCTCCAATTAACTCAATCTATATGTAAACCATCTACCTAAGGAAATTGGTCTGATGACACAAAAGCTTGATCAAGTATAGATAAAGTGTTACTAGAATGAATACTTTAATTTATTCTCATTTTTCATTACACTTTCATGTCATCATATTATTTTATTTATTGTTGCTGTTAATGTTTTGTCTTGCATAATCTCAGCTTAGCCTATCATTATGCATTGCCATTAATGTGATGAGTGTTGGAAACTTTCTATAAAAATATACTCACATTTAGATAAGAGATATATAGTACACATACATATATAGACAATAGTTCACAAAGCATACAATCATACTCGGACAGTCAAACATTGACAAACGAACTTTGTGTGTGTGTGTGTGTGTAGTAACAAAATGACTAATCTTTGTGCTAAAAGAGACTCAAAAAAAAAAAACAGAAAAACTTAAAAAGAATTGATTTGTTGCTACGTTGTTTTTGTAACTTCGTTATCAATTTATATTCACACATGAACACAGACAGTCTAACTCTCACACACATGCACACACACTTATCCACCTCGATATTCACATCATATCACATATACACAATTAATGTGAAACTGTCACTATATCATTTACAAGTTTCTATATCAATACAAAGAACTATATTCAACAACAACAACATGAATGATGAACAATAATATCAGCACGTATACAGACGATATGTATATTTGCAACATTGTTGATGTCAACACAAATGAATAAACGAATAGATGTACAGACGAACAGATGAACACAGCTCAATCTATATAGTGTATACCCTCCTGTCACTCTGTCCTTGCCACTATATCCCACCCATTCATTTATGGAAAAAACATCACAACAGCATGTCACTCAAATGCTGCTCATTAACAACTCTCACTTTAGGATTAAGACAAGCTGGCCAACGCATTGGTGGAACTATATATAACCATAATATAGTTAGACATCACATAAACAGGAATTCATGTATATATTTCTATATTTATGTAGGAACAATTCTATACATATGGGCACATACAGTCATTCAGACAGTTGGACAACTATGAAAACCAAACAAATAGGACAACAAATAACGAACTAAATGACTGAAATGTGAGAGAAAAACAACTTTCTAATCCTGATGTTCTAGCAAACACATACTCACATATACATGCATACATACATATATCACATATTTGATAGAGTATACGAGTTTGTATCGGTTGTTGATGTTGTGTTTATTAATATACTCACACATTGATATACATATACATATGCTTGAATGTATTTATTTTCAACAAATTTTGAATAGTGCTTAAAATATATTTTGTCTATATGATGGATATGAGGAGGGGAAAAATTATGCCGGACAATATCAACTTGGCCATGATAATAATCGTCAATGCTAACATAATATGAGAGACACACCACCATGTCACCTCCATTCAAATACTTGCTTGACATTAGTTGATTTCGTTCATGATTAAAATAAATGGTACCCTATAGTATGTGAGTTCTGCTCTTGTCTTGCTTACGCTAATAACTGTATTCATTTATCTCTTTTCAAATATAAAATTCCTAACTTATTAATACAGAATTTTCTCAGAATAACTTCTACCAACTACCAAATGAAAAACAACAAAGTCAAAGCCATCATAGCGTATACGTGTTTACAAATACAAGTACTCGTATTAGTACATATTAAATTTTATGTTTTATATATATATGAAAATACCACAAAATATTCTTAATTTACAAATGAACACGGTATAGATATACATATAATGTGGTCATAAGTATCAGCACTGATGAGTATTTGATTTTACAAAATTATTTCGATATAATTTTAAGGTGTATTTTTTACTCAGGAATATGAGTTTAGTACATTTGCTCAGAAATAAAAATTCTTCTTGTGATTTAATATGTTTTACTCAAAATTATGAAAATTTTATGAAATAAATAAATAATAAATAAATAACACTATTTTACAATTAATTATTTTGAAAACATACAAAGATATTGAGGTATTAGGTATGGTTAATATTAACCTCTTGAGCTTAAAACACATTTTTTATATTTTTTGTATGGTCAGATTTTTGAGATAACGATAATTTTGTGTTTTTATTGTATATCACTTCGTTCAAAAATTATTTTTTACTAAAGCTTAGAGAACACTCACAGAGTTATGGCTGGTCAAAATCAAAATTTTGTAGAATGTCTGCGTTTTTTTTTTAAAAGTTGTATTCGAAAGTAATTTTTTTATAAAAAGTTGTAAAAATCAGGAAAGTTTTATTTTTCTAAAAACTAGCCTGCTGAATTGCATTTACTTTAAGCCTAATATTACCAAGATAGGGTGAAAATTGAATTTTGGCTGTAAAATTGACTATAAAGTAGTGTAATTAATAAATTATGCAATCAGCAACATTTTGTTAAACTCCATAGTACTAAACTCAGTGCTCGAAAAATCATCTAAATCTAATTCTAAATCTAGTTTATGTCGCTCAAAGTAATTTTCAGTAATTTTCAGGCACCTCCCTAGGGGTTGTAGATATGAACTTAGTACCTTCAGGAATTTCTTTAAACCCAAAATGAATTAGAGTGGGTAATATATTTGAGTCCTATAGAGACATCTAGAAAATAATATGAGCCAATTTTCTAAAAAACATAAATTTTGTAGGGGAGTTCTAGGAAATGTGGAGAGTGAAGGCCTTACATTAAATCTCCTCAGAGGCGATACCTCAGCAGCTATGTTGATATTTGCCGATTTTTACGTTATTTTTAGATTAAGTTTTGAATATAAGTAATTTTGGGGGAAATGTTGGGATGAAAAAGTGAATACGGATCAGTCACATTTTTATACCTCTAGGCTTACCCTGAAAGTGCTGGACGTGAATTTTATGAAAATGTAAATATTGTATAGAAGGCCACCGCAGGATTGAAGATGAAGGTAAGTATTTAAGGTAGAAATATAGGGGAGAAAAAATTAATGCAGGCCGATTTTACTTCTCACTCGTCTAGAGGTGAGATATTGTGCTTAAATAATAAGGAAATTATGGAAATAAGCAAATGTTCTGGTTTAAAACTTTTATTAATTGGCGCAATATTTTTTATTTTGTGGTTTTTTTTTTTAATAAAGCACCATTCTAAAGTACTCGTGTATATTGAAGTGGTCCTTATGTGTAAGAAAAAAATATTTACATTAGTTTTCCTACATCTTACCCCCTCAATTAGTAATATTACGGTCGAAAATATCACATATAAATTTTCGTCCCGATTGAAGATGTTTAAGGGACCTCGCACGGGGATCAATGTTTAGATTCTACATGAGGACTCAAAAAATTTGAATTAAATTTTTTTTCATCTAATACCTAAAATCGGTACTACTCTAGTCGAAGATATCAGATATAAATTTTGGTCACGATTGGAGCCGGTTAAGGAATCTGAAGTTTGACCCCTGTGTGACACCCCTTAACCATCTCCAATCGGAATCAAAATTTATATCTAATATATTCGGCTATATTAGCATTGATTCTTGGCATTAGATGGAACAAAAATTAATTTAAATTTTTTTAGTCTCCATAGAGGAATCTGAAAATTGACCCCTGTGCGACCACCTTAACCATTTCCAATCGGGACTAAAATTTATAGGCGATATCTTCTGCCGTGGTATTAACGATTGAGGAAGCGACACTGAAAAAAAAAAACTTGAATTTAATTTTAAGGTCCACCCTAGTGTATATATGCATATGCTCATTGCAATGTTATAT
Organism: Megamerina dolium; assembly: GCA_963854835.1. Classification (NCBI taxonomy): domain Eukaryota; kingdom Metazoa; phylum Arthropoda; class Insecta; order Diptera; family Megamerinidae; genus Megamerina; species Megamerina dolium. The sequence continues at coordinate 3,502,658 of OY978525.1, forward strand.
CGTGCAATATCTAGGTATAGTTATTTAAATTTTTGTTATGCTCTACTGATGAATGTTGCCCACCACTACTCCCACTTCGCAATTTAAACGAATTTATGTTATTTACGCTGCTATGTACCAACCACTTGTTGTTATTGTTATCAAATTAGAATTTCAGCTCGTATGCTCTTTTGGAATTTACCACAAGAAATTCAACAATATGAAATATTACACGTGGCAGTAACATTAATGCCAATAAAATTATAAAACTATTTCAAGTACATAGTTAGAGAATATCTTCTCTTATTCTCCATTTTTTCCTTTTCTCTCACTACCTATCCGGTATATTCTTAATTAAAACGAACAAAACATACAGGTATTTAACAAAAATGCTAAGAAATTCACTATAGTGACGTCATGCGTGTACATGAATGCAATGCACTATTTTTATTCTGTTTTCTTCATTAATTCAAATTTTATAAACTTCCCTATGATGACGTCACACGAGTACAATATGAAAACATTACACAATGCGCCATAAATGGTATGTTCTCTTTCAATCGTCTATTTACCGGTAGTTAATAGACATTAAAGTTCTATCTGCCTCAATAGATCTTTTATGTCATTGCAATATTGTTGTTGTTTTCTTTTTTTTTTGTGCTTGCACCTTTTGAAGTCGTTATTATTGGTTGATGGTATTGCTTTGTTATTTTATCTACTAACTGCTATTATTCTTTTATATATTAACTTGCATGCATGTGTAGGTAGGTAACTATTTATATATGTTTGTATGTACTCGTACTTGTACACGCACATAAAACTTTATTCCTTGTTGTGCCATACTACCATCTAAATATTTGCATACTTACTTCTAACAACTACTCCCATTGATGTTATTTGCTGCTGCTACTGTTGTTATTGTTGTTGTTGTTTGTATTGTACCTTGTTATGTTTGTATCACTTGTTCTATTTGTGTTTGTGGTAAATGCTTGCTGTCAATGTTACTGCCATCTTGTTGTTTTTGTTGTTGTTGTTGTTGTTCATGTTGTGGTAGTTCCTAAAATTGTTGTGGCTGCTGATTATAGCAGTATGTTCATTCTGTTGTTGTTGTTGCAAGTATCCAAATTATGTTCTTGTCATAGAGAATTTTTGTATTTTGTTATTCTTACTTCCCTCTGTGCAAGCACATATCTACGTATATCTATATACATATATATTGTATATATGTATATGTTTATTTTCTTGTATTTATATGTACAATTTTAACCTGTTGTGAAATTCCTCACTAGTCCGAAAATAACTATGCATTTAAGTAGTCTTAAATTGGAGTAATATACCAGAGAGTTCAATTCATAATTTGTGTAACATTTGAATTTTTAAACAAAATGTTAACTATAACATAACATAATAACATAACATAACATAATATATGTAACATAACTACAAGTATAACATAATATGTTAACTATGTATAACATAATATAGCGTTGATTTGTAAAGAGAAAAAAAGAGAAAGGGAGAGAGAGAGAGAGCCAATAAATTGCAATAGAGAGTGATACATTATTAAAAAATGTATTGAATTATTACTCTAGCGGCGAATACTGAGCAATTTTGTACGGCAGGCTCATTAAGGGATTGAGATAGAGGAAACATCGACATAAAAAACTCAGTAGGATTCGGTGAAGCATTTCTCTACTCCAAAGATGGTTCTGGGTATTTTATGTTTATGTTTCACCTTTCATCTCAATTTTTAGATTTAGAACGAAATTCGACCTAATCGACTTAAACTAACCTCATACTCGAAGTAAGCTAGCCAACTGCTTATTGATATTTTTAGCTTGTCTGCTGGATACGAATTTTTCGAAATTTGTTGCAAGATTTAGTTCCAGAACATTTGAGAGCTTGAAATGATGGTTTCAGTATTTTTTTTTTTTTTTTTTTTTTTGCATATTATAAAGACATATTAAAGGAAGTTAGAAATCTGGGAGATGAAGAGTTAAAATATAAAAAAATGTTAATTCTCATCGCACTTATAGACCTCGAAGAGCCCTTTGACTGAGCTTCTTTTCCAGTACTGTTGTGCGTGTTAAATATTGGACAGTCTTAGAAGTGATCTACATAGTAGAATTGCCAATTGAAAAGCGTTTGAAAACAAAACCTTTTCGATATTAAAACTATGCTTCAGCCGGGTATTAAACCCACAACCAACAGATCAGAAGGTCAACGCACCGAGCTACTGCATCCACTAGTTAAAATATTCTACGAAGAAATTTCTCGAGCTCATTCTCAAAACTATGGAGATAAATATGCACATTTCTCAGATTCATAAAATACAACTAGACCCAGATAATTTTAGTCCTGTATTACAAGTTGCATTCGATTTGCGATCTTTGCTAGTTATAGAAGATAGAAGATCGAATGTCAAATTGATATTATGAGCTCTGCAACTCTATCAAAATTTTCGTTGAGAAACAAATTTTCTACCGGACAGAATATGTTGCTTTCGTGGCTGTAGCGTACTGTAAGAAATTGCTGGAAATGTAACAACATAGTTACCTTTTGGCGGTGGGTGCGTTGTGCGTTAGGTGGGTAGAGCGTTGACCTTCTGATGTGTAGGTCGTGGGTTCAATCCCCGGCTGAAGCATAACAAAACTTAATATCGAAAAGATTTTTCTTTTGAGCGGTACCCAGAATTGGCAATTTTTCCGGCAGTAACAATTTGCCAAAAAATGCTTCTTAAAAGAGCTCTGTGACAAAGCTAAGTTAAAGTGATGTCACAAGGGTTCTGCCATTCGGAACCGGCTAATATAAGTAGGTCCCTTCTAATGCTGTCCAAAGTTAATATGCACAACAGTATTGAGAGAGAAGCTCGGTGGTATCACAATGAGCTTTTGTGGAATAAGTGTGTCCTCTCAGAGAGAGGGCAGCCACATAACTTAACCTAACCTACTTTTTGGCGACTAAACACTAATTTTAAACAATTTTTATTAATTTCATGCAGATCTAAGGTCGTGAGTATTAAACAACAAAGGCTGGTTTCACTGATGGAAAAAAAAATGAACTTTATCTAATGAAATTTTGAATAGCGCTATCCTCAGCACTTTCGACCACAGTCGAAGATCGAATGCAGCTCATAATAAGGGCCTTAATTACTTAATTACAATAATAATGTTATTCATTTATCTGACACAAGGATCATTCACTTTTACAAGAATGGCACTAGACTGGAACCCGCAGGGGAGGAACAGAGGTCTCAAAAATAGCAGCACAGAACCGTGTACGATGAAAGAGTCTTGTTGAGGCCCTATGCTCCCGAGAGGAGTGAACAATTAGAAAAACAATAGACTACAGGTCACTACTAAAGATCAATTGACTCTCCATTTCCTTATAGGTATAAAACTCCATTGGAGAAATGAATATTCTGTATGTAAATATGTTAGTTTTCTTGTGGATTATTTTCTCTTTCACTTTTTTTTTTTTTTTTTTTTATCCTATTTACTTATCTATCTATGTCAATGCTGCTTCCATTTTATGCTTTCTAAATGTCTAACTTTGTTGTTATTTATATGTTCTTTGCTCTTTTTTCATATAATTCCTCTACCCTCACTCACACATGGACGCATTTTTGCCGCAAATAGTAAAATAAATGTCATGTTGACAGTTTATGCCTAAAACTTCAATATATCCCTGCCCTTTCCATTTCATTCGTAATATGAATTTTGATATTTTGATATAAATGTCGACATGCATATGTCCGTAAGTAGACACATACATACATACATATGTATCAGCCTGTAAGGAAAATTAGTAATTCATTTGTAGAAAATCAAATAAAGAAAATCATTGATGAGCTGTTTATTGATTAAAAGCTACAATATGAAAGTTTCACTTACCCCGATTGCACTGTGTTCCTTTTGGCTATCATATGTTAAATATATTTGCTTCCATATAAACTTCCGGGTATATAAACATGCCATATTTGGGTATCCTATGACATCACCGTTTTGAAATACATTGAAGCGATAAACATATTTCGTAAACAAATTCGATTTCATTCACTTCTCATGCCATTGTTGACACATTTCTACTGGGGATCCCTGTACAAATGCATACGCATAGACCTCTATGCATTCAATTGAAAGTAATCGGAATGTTTGTGATTGTGACGATTTAGCGATGAGACTTGTTTACTATTTACATACGTACTTGTACATAAGTATCTCTGGTATATTGGTATACTTGTTTATTGATGTAACCCAACTGGAAAAATTATTGCTAGGTCGCCAGTTAGCAAATTCCATAGGTATTACATTTATTCCTTGAATTGTTAAGTCGTGACATTTATTATCATACATGAATATAAAGTAATCATATCATCATTTTAGTGTGATTTTCATTTGTTCACTTTATACTCCTTACACTTAGATGCTGATACGTACATCTCTTAATATCCAACACTTACCATTCAATGCATGAATATTATAACATAAGTAAACAAGTCACATTCTCATTGTCACTCATTTCCTTCATAACATTTCAAATGGGATTTAACTTTTGCTAACATTTATGGGTTATACTTATTTATGCATACAATAATATTATATGACATCATAATAGTTTTGACCAGAAATAAGAAATAAGTAGTTCAGTGAGGAGAATCGGATTTTTATTTTCATTTGATTTCTTCGAAAAGACCATAAAAATACACTGTGAGGCAAGAATTTTTTAGCCTGAATTTATTAGGCTTATAGGGAGTGACTCAGAGTACTGTGTTGAAGACCATTTTGCTCCTCAGAGTCAGGTTTTTTTGACGAAAGATTTGGGTTTGAAGCTGTTTATCTCGAAAACAAGAAGCTTAGGGTAGTTTCGTTTTTCACGAACCCCCAATATTTTCTCCTGATGAACATTTGTCTAGAATATTGTTTGGCGGTTTTCTTATCCGTTTTTGTTTTTTTTTTTCAGTCTCTTTTGAGTATCTGCTTTGGAGGCTGTAGAGGTAATGATTTAAAAGCATTAAAAAAATTTATTAATTTCAGTAGAAACCCTGTAATTGTGGTGTACTGAGGGTTTTTGGGATCGAGGAATCTGAATCTGGGGATATTTTTTAACAATTCTCCCAGCATAGGACGCTCCGCAAGCATTGTTTCTTAACTAAATCTGTCTATCGGGGCTAAAATTTGTTTCTAATTTTGCCTCATAATTATAGTACTCGTATTAAATAGACTTCGAACTAGTATGTTATAATACAAAATGATAAATTCAGTAGATTCAGGTCACATTTCATATCTAACCTCAAAGAAAGTACTCAGGTTAGGTTAGATTAGGTTATTGTGGCTGTCCTCTCTCTCTCTCTCTCTCTCTCTCTCTCTCTGAGAGGACACACTTAGGCCAGAAAGGCCCATTGTGATACTACCGAGCATCTTTTCCAATATCTTTTCCGTATTAAATTTTGGACAGCATTAGAAGGGACCTACTTATATTAGCCTATTCCTAACGGCAGAGCACTTGTGAATTCACTTTAACTTTTAATTTTGTCACAGACCTCTTTCAAAAAGCATTTTTGGCAAATTGTTACTGACCGAAAAAGTTGTCAATTACTTGACGACAGGTGGATATTATTCGAAAGTACCCAGATTCTCTTAGAATTTCTCCTAAACTCACTTATCTTTACTCTTTTGTGCGGCTTCCCTACAAAATTTGGAAAAGCACCTGAAAATTGACAACTTTGCTCCAATATTTCCCCTAAATATACCTATTTTATCTCCATCATTTAAAGAGGTTCCGATGCAAAATCAACGTTTTGATATAAAATACGCTTTCGCCGCTTCCAAAGTGACTGTAGAGTTATAAAATCTATGTCTGGATCCCATTAATTTTTACTACTCAACATTTCTTCTCCAGTCACCTACTCTGTATCGTTACTCCCAGATATCTTTCCCATTGATAAGGATCAATGAAACTGCTCAGATCTAACCAAATGTTTACCATCAACGAAAAATCAGTATTTGATGGTGTTATCAAGAACTATGAATTTTAATGAACTCTGCCAATAAAATGGCAAAGTGAGTGATGAGTAGTGGATGCCGTAGCTCAGTGGTTTGTGTGTTGATCTTCTGATCGTGGGTTCAATACTCGGCTGAAGCATAACAAATGTAATATCGAAAAGATTTCGAACGGTACCCACCTGCCGGCAAGCAATTGGCATTTCTTCCAGCAGCAACAATTTGCCATGCAGAAGCTTCTAAATGAACTCTGTAACAAAGCTTAGAAAAGGTGATATCACACGAGTTCTGTCGTGCGGAATCGTGAGTAGGTCCCAGTCACAGTAATGGAAGAGAAGCTCAACCGAAGAGCCTTTTGGGGCTTATAAGTAACACATATTATTATTTTATCAACCTCTAATGAAAGTCTTAACTATTTTAGAACTTGTCAGCCATTGGAATTTATTGCTGGCGCCAATGAGTACAACACAGTAATGGTAATATCGTCGTATAACCAAGATCAATATACGATGGGAAGACAGTGCCAACAGACACAAGGGTAGAGTCTTTCGAATTTAATCTCTTAAAGTGCTTGGAAATCTCAGTATAATGCCACATATATATGTTGGTATATGAAAAGACATATTAGCTATTTCTTCCTATAAAAAATATTGTTTATTAGAACGGCATAATAAATATTTGCGCTATTTGCTAAATATTTGAATTTTATGCAAATTTTAAATTTTACGCAGCACTATATTTGTTTGCAATTGTTTGGCTTTTGGTGGTGGCGGTCTATGTATGTTTTAATATACTCTCATTCGACCTCATTGACTCATATACACTATATCGTATACATTAGTTAGATACTCACTCGTTGTATTTATAACAGTAAAACAACTCAATTAACTATGCAACATCGCATGTATTAAACACTGAACTGAATTGAACTATATACACTCATGGTTGGTTACCATTAAAACAATTTTTATTACCACTAACACTATACATATATCAGTGAGTACAAGAATAAGTCCTACATATACATACATACATACTCGTATGTATGCATGTAGCTCAATGTTACTTGTTTATTCGTTTACTATGATCGTTGGGCACTTATCAGTGAACAGGATACATACTGATGCTAAAATTCACTTTACTGCCACCAAACAAAACATACACACAAACACACACAGACATAGCGACGACCATATGCAAAAACAATAAATTACTTTATAATCCGTTAAAAAGAAGAAGACGAAGATGTTGATGATGATGATGAAGCAGCAGCAGAAGAAGACTATAAAATTATATTGTATTGGTTGGCTTCTAAAACAAACAAATAAACTCTGTATAAACATGAAAATACCCTTGAGAAGTGAAACTTGAAGCACGAAGGAAGTAAGCATCCTAGTTCCACTTACTCACCGTATCAGAACGTATCAGATGAAGAAATCAAATCGTAAAAGCAGACAGACCAAATGAGAAGAAAGAAGCGAATACTAACACACATGCTCACACGCATTATTAACCCCCTCTTTGCCTTCTGGCCACGCTTCAAGTAATATAATATGAACACCCACTCACTTACACTTATGTGCATTAGTATAGGTGTCTACACTAGTATGTGTACGTACATATGTATATATACAATATGTATGTGCCGTGTTGTGTAGCATAATAAAAAGCATTCATTGTCATCCTAAGTTGTGAGCATCCCTCAGCAGTAGGATAATCAAATCAAAAATTATTACGATACAAACACATAGAGAGACTTACAAAACAAAATTGACTGTTGCCAGTTGAAAAATACGCAATAACAACAACAACAACAACAACATTTTTTTTTTGTAAGGGTGTCTTTTAGAGTCTCTTTTCAAGTGGAAGTAAATGTTGAAAAGATCCTGAATAGAATTCGAATTGGCAATATTTGGGACTGTGTCTGCCCATTTAGTGAATCATTTTGTGGAAAGATCTTGCATTTTTGCTATGGTCATTATTTGCTGAACGGAGACCAAGAACCAGCTGGCCACTTAGCTGATTACGCATCGTAGCTGCAACTGGGGTTGCATTTCACTATTTTTTTTTTCCCAGAATATCCAAGTCATGTACACATTAAAGCCAAACATCGATCTTTTACTAAACAGCGACAGAGAACTAGTTGCGGTACTGTCTCTAAAATTCTGCCCTGGTTGGTTGATTGGTTTAGAGACTCAATTAGCACATAGAAAAGCGCCATTTTGCTACACCACTCCTAGAGCCACTGAAGTGAGGCCAATACAAACCATCTTGAACCGTTAATAAACCTGCTAATGTCGTCTATTTTGTTTCCAGCAATTTCATTTAGTTTATCCATTACGCAATTCCCTAGAGTTCTATGTCGTAGAGCGCCCAGACTTGGGCACTTACATAGATAGTGGAAAACCGTCTCCTTGGATCCCTCTTGTTTGCAGCTTCAGCATCTGTACTTGTAGGGCCATCCTATTTTCTCTGAATGGTCCCCTATCGGCCAGTGATCGGTAACATTGGAGGTGATTCTTTTCATTCTTACCAATTCGTCGTTTCTTGATATTTCGGTTTTTATTCCAAGTTGCTTTTGCTACTTTATAAGCGACCACCTGGTTTCTGCCTGTTTTAGAGACTGTACGTAGAGCTCTCTTTTGATGGCGCTAAGGGGTTTTCCAACAGTTACCTACTCGGATTCACTGTTAGTTACCCCCCTTCTTGCCATCTCTCTCATCTCGCTTTCTCGTTGCCTTCTATGTTCCTGTGACCAGGTACCCAGACGAAAGTGATGTCCATTTTGCGGGCTAGTATGTTGAACTTTTCCTTACATTGTCTTACGATTATTGAGTTCGTTATCGGTGATATCAATGCCAGAAGTGCCGCTTGGCTATCTGACAAAATACACGCCTTCGATGATGTATATATCTTACACGCCTCTCTTATCTCGAGAGCTTCAGCCTGAAATATACTAGCTGCAATATACTAATTCTCTCAGACGGAAGGACTTTGATAGCTCAAGTTCTTTGGAGTATACCCCCGCACCAATACCGCCATTCATCTTTTAACCATCAGTGTAGATCTTGGTGGAATTCTCTTCGACAACCAGGCCCAATCTCCAGTCGTTTCGCATGAGAAATTTGCCATCATACTTTCTGTGAAAGTCCAACTCTGGAATGATGTAATTCTGCCCAACATCATTACTTGGTGAAAAAAAAAATTGGCCAACACATCTATTTTTTTTTATGAACTTGGATCTCCTAAATTCGAAAATCACATTAAAACAATTTTCTGTTGTAATTTTTTCGAGATATATATATATTTTTTTTTTTGGGTCTCCTTCCGGTTTCTTTTCCGAAAGTAACTTTATTATTTAGATCATATCTTGAGCAAAAATCAACCAATCTAATTATAAAATATATCAAAATAAAGATAATTCATTAGGCTAATAAATACTACATCCAATATTTTCAATCCATTCAGTGGTTTACATGCAACGAGTGAAAATACAAAAAAGTTTTCGCTATTTTGAACTAAAATAACTGTTGATAATTTATTAAAAAAACAGTCAGGAAAATATAAATCGCAAAACAAAAAATATTTTCATATTTTTTATATAAAGCCTGGTTTTTACAAACAAAATAAAGTATCAATGAATAAAATCTATGCATAAATAGCAAACTATTCAAGGTCTGTAAAGAAGCCCTAGGATAGATGGGAGCCAATATAACATACAAATGTCATTTTTATACGTCAGTTCTTCCAAGAAGTGGAGATAGTGTCAAGTATGTGGTGACATAATGTTGCGCGGTGAAAATTAATGTAGGTCGGTTATACATATGACCACTCTAGAGGTGATTTCTAGGCAGCTATGTGGTCATTTGTTGCGTTTCGAATGGAAATGAAGAGTAATTTTATTTTACGTGATTTTACACTGTTGCTTTATTGATATATATGAAGTTCTTATCTTATGTGGGCTTATGATAAATGATTTGGAATGTAACGATCACCCCATTATTGCCACAATACAGCCCTGGAAGCTGAAGAAGTACTCAAAATATAATCTCTGAATTACGGCCACGCCATTATATCGCTTATTACTCGTGAAACCAAATTCAAACATTAAATAGTACAATTCGACAATTTTTTGTGTGTAAACCATCTAAAACAAACACCCTATATGTATATACCATCCTCTGAGGGCGATTATGATAAACAGAACAAGAAGAAACAATAACAACTACTCGTATATATGTACAACAATAGTAAAATTGAAATTGTTACAGAAGCTTCGGCATTTTTATTAGCCATAGCCTCGTCATTAAAGCTTTGCCCTCGTAAAAATCAACTAAGCGTATAGTGTTTAGAAACTAACACATGAGCATGAAGGAGGGCGAGCAACAAAAAAAAAACAAAATACACAACACACAACAGCTCACTGGGGATATTTTGTTTGTTGTCTGAAAAGCGCCCGTCTAAAAAGTTATGTATTACTTGAGGGTGCATGGTGTTTTATTGAATCTTCGAATACGAGTATATTGAACGTAACGCTATTAAAGCGTTAGATGTAAGACAGGAGATACATCAATATGTAAGCAAGCACAAAATACAAACACGGTGCACAATAACAATGTGGTTTGGGTACCCTAAAGTTTAGTGTATCTAAATATCTGATGGATCAAAAGAAACAATCATATTTTAGTTTTATTCGGCAAACCACCCCCCAAAAAAAAAACCCCCACTCTACAGTGTAGAAGTTCGAATACAACAAACAGGAATCTTCAACATCACCACACCAACAGATGGATGTGAAAGTTTCGAAATATGTTTCCTCTTCGTTTGGTTTTCTACATATTATGTACGTACTACGAGTCTGCTTGCCTTTGAAGTATATGTATGTAGCCTATGTAGAGTATATCAAAAATATTTATGACAATATGGCAGAATGCAACAGTAACAGATGGAAGCAAAGTAGTACATAGTTAGCCAGTACCGGAATCGGAATTTTGATATCAACAAAATACTCATCTTACATTACAATATGTATGCTTGTGGCATAAGCTATTAAGTCTGCTCATATTTTTGTGTAGTTATATATTATAGAAGAAGTATAGTGATACTTTCAATAAAATCATAAGCAATATAGGTACAATATGGATACCATAGTAATTTTAGGTCAAGATCATTGATTTCAATTATCAGTTGGTGTTATTTTCACTTTAATTATGTCATAAAATATCATAATTTATATCAATTAACTAATATTTATTAAAATTACTGAAGTCAGATTAAAACCACGCCTTAGCTGGCATACAAAATTATGTTTTCAAATATACCATTTTCAAACTTTTCATACGTAAATATAAAGCTATCAGATTAAAACTTGGTACATATTATTATTTTACAGAATGCCTAAAAATCCTTAAAAATTGGCTTAATCGAATAAAAATTAGACCTACCTCCCATATAAAAGTATGTTTTCGAATGCATATTTTCATATTTTTCACATGTAAATATTAAAGCTATCAGATTGAAACTTCTTAAAAAAGAGTATTTTTTGAAACAAATGAAATTATTCAGAAATGAGCGTCATTGGATAAAAATTATATCCACCTCCCATATAAAAGTATGTATTCGAAGGTATATTTTTAACATTTTCGCACGTAAATATTAAGCTATCAAACTGAAACTCTGTACATATTGTTATTTTTTGGAATGAAAAAGTATATGAGTGAATGAGCATATTCGGATAAAAATTACGCCTACCTTCCATACAAAAGTCTGTTTTCGAATGCATATTTTCATATTTTTCACATGTAAATATAAAGCTATCAGATTGAAACTTCGTAAAAAGCAGTATTTTTTGAAACAAATGAAATGATTTAGAAATGACCGTCATTCGATAAAAATTACATGCACCTCTCATACAAAAGTATGTATTCGAAAGTATATTTTTAATCTTTTCGCACGTAAATATTAAACTATCAAGCTAAAACTCTGTATATATTATTATTTTTTAGAATGAATTAATACGTCCGCCGCCTAGACAAAAGTCTGCTTTCGAATGCATGTTTTCATATTTTTCTCATGTAAATATGAAACTATTGGACTGAAACTCTCTGCATAGGTCTATTTTATTCAAACGAATAAAGTAATTAATGGGTCGGCGTAATCCTATGAAAATTACGCCTACCTTCCATACAAAAGTACGTTTTCGAAAATATTGTTTTAACCTTTGCGCGCTAAAAATATAAAGATATCGTGTTGAAATTTGATAACTGAGATTACTTTTATCAACAAATAGACTGTTTAAAAATGGAATTAATCGGATGACAACCACGCCTAATTCCAATATAAAGGAAAGTTTTCCATAAAATATTTTTAGATTTTCAGCAGGTAAATTTAAAGCTATCATTCATGAAAATTGGCACATACAATTATTTTTAAACATATATATATATATATATATATATATATATATATATATATATATATATATATATATATATATATATATATATATATATATATGTATATATATATATATATATATATATATATGTATATATATATATATATATATATATATATATATATATATATATATATATATATATATATGTATATATATATATGTATAAATAGACAAATAAATCGAACGAGTATTGTTATATTTTCTTTCACAGTATCAGATAAATAAGTTCAGGTTTCTATTTAAAATTAATCAGCATTGTCTATGAAAATACTATAACGGAATTACAAAAAATACAACAATACAAATAAGCAGCAACAGTACCTAATCACAACTTTAGCAATAAGAAATAATAAGAACCACCTGAATTCATGTTTCTCTATTCATAACAGTGAAAGTAGTAATAATAACAACAACAACAACAAATTCTACTACAACAAAACAACTACAACAAAACAACAATAAATAATTTTAAGTTGTAAGCTAGTAAAGTGTATCGTGTATTAAAGCAGAGTAATTACGTGAACGAATGATAGAGCGAGAGAGAGAGAGAGAGAGAGAGAGAGTGAGTGTAAGAAGGGATGAGAATGTATAGAATAGAGCAATCATGTAATTCTGATTGTGAAATATGCGAGGTAATGTAAATACGGTGTAAGAATCGAACATGAATAGTTTGGAAGGACATACATACATATAAACATATACATAAAAACATCCACCACCCCACGAACACCAGTTAAATTCTCACAATAGAAATCGTAAGGTATAGAAAATGACAATATCGACAATATGATTTCGCCATAATTGCGTGCCACAACAAATAAATGTAAATGCTTACAGTAAATAACAACAACAACAACAACAAATAATAATAATAATAACGACAGAGCATACTGTAACAACTACAACAACAACAACAACAACAACAACAACAACTATTTTAATACCATAAGTCTATAAAATGGAAATTGTTTTCTTTTTATTTTCAACTGAATATTTGGCGGGAATACAAATCCTTATTATAGTGAATTCATTCAAATTCTCATGAATATTTGGATAATATGAATATTAGTAAAGCAATAACAACACATCGAAATAGCAAACACAAAATAACCATTAAATTCTGTTCGACAACCAAAACCTCAAATAAAAATGAATTTCAAAAACAACATTCTAATATAGAAATGACAAGAAATAAATAATTATGTCTTTGCATTAGAAATAGGCATAACTTTTTTTTGCAATTAGGTCCATTTTTAAACATACACATGTTAATAAAAATAATCGTGTGCCGAAATCATAGTTGTATATTAGAGAAATTGCGTGATTTTAATTCAATTCTGCCCATTTTTATACTTGTGAACTCAATAACAAATGTAATCGTATGAAAATATACATATGGAAGCATATATTTGTATGAAGGGCAGGCGTATTTTTTATTCGATTTGAACTATATTCAAATATGTTTATCCACAAGTAAAAATAATTATATATAGCGAATTTCAACATGATAGCTTCATATCTTCGTGTGCAAAGTGTGCAAAATATACAATACAAAGCATAAGTTTATATGGCAGGTATGCAGGATTTTTATTCGATTTTCATTATTTTGAAATATGTTTATTTTCTATTAAACAGAATAGCATGTACTAAGTTTCAACTTGATAACTTTATATTTTGGGACGAAAAGCGTGAAAACACACAATCAACGTCATACTTTTGTATGGGAGGTAGGCGTAGTTTTTATCCCAGTGCACCCATTTTTAAATATGTTCATTTATTAGTAAATATAAATATATGTACTGAGTTTCAAGCTGATAGCTTAATATTTTTGTATGAAAAGTGCGAAAACATGCATTCGGAAGCATTAATTTGTATGGGAACTAGGCTTAGTTTTCATCTGATTCAACCAATTTTCAAATATATTTATTACTCAATAAATTCAAACGTATATATTGAGTTTCCACTTGTCAACATTACATTTTTGCACGAAAAATGTGAAAAAATGCAATCAGCCACATACTTTTGTATGGGAGGTAGACGTAGTTTTTATCCCAGTGCACTCATTTTATAACGTGTTCATTTATTAGTAAATATAATTATATGTACTGAGTTTTAAGTTGATAGCTTAATATTTTTGTATGAAAAGTGTGAAAAAATGCATTAGTTTGTATGGGAAGTATGCGTAATTTTTATCCGATTACGTCCACTTTCTAGTATATTGATGAGACTACATTACGAAAGATTTTACGCTACACAATAAATTTCTGATAAATGAAGTTATTCACGCGCATTATGTAGCTGCATTAGGCTTACTTTACAAAGTAAGGTGTACATTTGAAATATATAGTTTAGTACAGACACCATTTGATGCTTTCTATAATATTTTTCTTCCTCAAACATTGATCCGAGATAGTAATGACTACATGATTTACTTATAGATTACCACATGTTGCTGAAAATCATATATTACATAATAATCACCATATTCATTTTTCCACTGGGCACAATTCTATACAATTTAATACTACTTACTCTACCTGCCACCTTTATATGGTCAACAAAATATACCTCCAACATTTACAATTTATTCTAATCTTCATTATGTGGTGTACACTTATGCATGGAATGGACAAGAGAGAGAGAGAGTGACTCGAAATGTATTCGAGAAAAAGTGGATGAAAAAATTCAAATGCTAATTTCAAATATATATTAAGAAATAATTTAGCATTTTTTGATGAGATTTAATGTTAAACAGCCATCACCATCACCATCATCACCAACACAATCAGTAGGTACTATTGCTACTATACATATACGTTGTTTATCTTCCTCTCTGTCTCTCGTTTTTTTGACTCCACAATTCATATGTAGATTCCTATACCAAAATCTGACCAAAAGCTTATAAATGTCAACGAAATGAGAATAAATACATTTTGTATATACGATATATAATATGTAGCAATAACAACATTTGATACTATACACATAGTCATCATCGCCAACAGCACCACCACCACCATCACCACCACCACTGGTATCACTATTACGATTGTAGCCATTAACAACTCACGAATTTACTACGAAAACGTAAAAATACTCCTGAGATACATACACCAATAAATACTCATACCCATATGTACGTACCTACATAGACAGACACTCACCACACACACACACACACACACACACACACACACACACACAAACGCATATTCATTCACAAAATAATCACATCAAAACGATGGTGTACGAATATTTCATTGCAACACTGTAAAAAGGACATGCGCAGTGTAACGAGAGTAGTCTCTCTCGTAATTACTTTTTTGATTCCTTCGTGTTCGTCTGTAGTATAATTCATAGTAGAGCCCATACAGCTGTTGGTGTTTCCTTACAAAACAGGAAACCGATTTTCCCCAAAGTCGACACGATGATAGCAGCAACAGCTATCATTAGTAATGCTGCTGCTGCTACTGCTGCCAACTCCGCAAAATTGCTGTTGATGTTGAAACACCTTGTGCGCCATATTCCTTGAGTCAGTTGCTTGTCGAAGGTGCTCGCTAACGGTACTTGACGGTTTTGTTTTCTTTGATTTGCTTTTTGATTTGGTGCGTCCGAATGTGCGAATGTGCGAATGTGCGAACGTGCGTATAAACGAACACAAGTCAATCATCAGCAACATATGTATTGGCAAATAGTTAAAATTCTCGTACACAAACAGACAGATCTATACAATTTATACGTTATTATTGCGTGCGCGCCATTTTCTTGATTTGTATCTGCGGGGCGTTTGTCTACACACACACTGCATATTGTATGTATATAGATTTGCGTTTATGTGGACAAGACAAAAAACGTTTGTGGAAAATAAACAAAAAACGGCGGGAAAATATTGTAAATTGCAATTTTTTGGTCTTTTCAATATTTTCATTGAAATTGATTGTGTTTTATTGTGTAAGTGTATGTAAGATATAACTGAAATACCGAAAAAAAATTTACTTTTGAAGTTATTTGTGATTCAAGTCTGTGGTTTTGAGTAAATTAGTGTAATAATTTAGAGCATCAAATTTTTAATTTCCTCGTTCTTGCTTAGGTTATGGGGCTGCCCTCTCTCTGACAGGATACACTTAGGCCAGAAAGGCCCATTGTAATACGTTCTTGCTTAAATTTGCTATTGAAATACAAAACTCTGAAAAAGTTAGGGTACATAGAAGTGGATAGGACAGAGTAATTTCCCAGGAACTCAGACAAGTGATGTCAATTATGCCAATGAAGAATTTTTTGGGTAGTTAATCTTATACAAATTGCATCATTTCGAATTTATAAACTGATTGGATTGCTACAAAAAATAATGCATTTATTAATGCATTACTCCAAGAAAGGTCTTCATATAGATGAAGGTCGATTGAAGACTCTAAACAAAAATACTCGATAAATGGGCCTGAGAGGACACACTTAGGCCAGAAAGGCCCATTGTAATAATACCAAGCTTCTCTTCCAATACTATTGTGCCTGTTAAATTTGGATAGTATTTAGAAGGAATCTACTTAAATTAGCCAGTTCCGAACGGAAGAACCCTTGTGACATCACTCTAACTTAATGTTTTATCACAGAGCTCTTTCAAGAAATATTTTTGGCAAATTGTTACTACCGGAAAAATTGCCAATTCTTGCCGGCAGGTGGATATCGTTCGGAAAAAAAATCTGTTCGATATTATACTTCATTATGCTTCAGCCGGGGATTAAATCCACGATCTACAGATCAGAAGGCCAACGCACTAACCACTGTGCTACGACACCCATCCTAAATAGGACTTACTGGCACAAAAATTTTCAATTAGATTAAGTTCAATTATAAATAGATCCACAAGCTAGTGATTTTTTCGGTCAAAAATCATCAAAATTTTGCTGGGAATCACACTTAAGCTCTCCTTTCTGAGAAATGGCTACAATGTTACTAATTATTGCACACAACTGATAATGTAGTAATTTCGATTCCTTTCAATAATCATTCAAATAATGCTAGTGATAACATTTTTGTACTAATTTCGCAATTTTGTCTTGATTATATTATAAAAAGTCTTGAAATAGTGCCTCAGCAAATCATTGCTATTTATTGTAGTATTAAAATTTTAAAATCAAATCTTTAGGTTAGGCGGGGGCGCAATTAGATCATCGATTAGTCGCATTGTAGC
The DNA here is from genome assembly GCA_963854835.1 of Megamerina dolium. Classification (NCBI taxonomy): domain Eukaryota; kingdom Metazoa; phylum Arthropoda; class Insecta; order Diptera; family Megamerinidae; genus Megamerina; species Megamerina dolium. Next base: position 3,520,290 of record OY978525.1, read on the forward strand.
ATCATAGAGTAGTAGAGCATGGTAACGAATCTTTAACTATTGAAATATAATTGTTTGTATAATTTTGAGTTTAACGAATATTTGTAATTAGCATATTTTGCAAACTCATTACCAGTTGTTTCGATTACTTGCCACAATTACTTGAAAAGTTGTTGTTGTTGTTATTTCCCTTTCCGATTCATTGCTTGAGACCTATGTTTAGCAATTTTACTGGCATATTCTGAAATCCAAAACTATTCGCCGGTGGCTCAGTCTTCCTTAATATTTAGACTCCCAGATCATCAAAAGACTTATCTCGAAATTTTTTGTTTTATTTTCAAACAAAAATATATTCAAAATATGCTATATTATGTCTTGGTCTCTAACACTCGCAAACTCCAACGATCTTGTTATTAATACACTCTACCTTGAAAGACTTTCCACCCTCACTTCCTCACGATATCATACAAGTGCAGGGTTATTTACATACTACGCTCATCCACCCTAAATCAAAGTAAATTCAAAATATAAAAAGATAAACAACAAGATGGTTTAACAACTTAATAATCAAATTCCTTTTGAAAATATTTAACATTTTCCGCATTTTAATTAAATCGCGCGACGCTATCAAATCCATTCAGCTCAGCAGATGCATTTGAGTGATAAACCATATAAGTTTTACAGTGATAATATTGTAGATGAAGAGACCAATAACAAAAAAAAACAAAAACAACAACAACAACAGTAAAGTCTTTGTATTAGGGTGATTTCAATTTTAAATTGCTTTGGCGTGTTCTAAGAAATTTTTCTAAAGAAACCATTAGAATATTTTCAATTTTTTACTTGTAATTTTTTAAAAGAAAAAATTAATTTCACTTCCAATACAATTGAAAAAATTGTAAGAATAAAATTTAAAATCTAAAATATCGATTGTTCTAAGAAATTTTTCTAAAGAAACCATTCGAATATTTTCAATTTTTTACTTGTAATTTTTTGAAAGAAAAAGCTAATTTCAATTCCAATACAAATGAAAAATTGTAAGAATATCATTTAAAAACCTAAAATATCGCTTATTCTAAGGATTTTTTCTAAAGAAACCATTAGCATAATTGCAATTTTTTACTTGCAATTTTTTTTTTTTTTTTTTTTTTTTTGACAGAAAAGAACTAATTTCAATACCAATGCAATTGAATAAGTTGTAGGCATAACTTTAAAAATTTAGCTTAATAAACCGAAAGTTGGACTTGCTCCAAGACTTCTTGCCAAAGAAAACTGTAGCTTATATTAAATATTTATAGAGACAGCTATTTGAAAGAAGAAAGAAAAATGGTTTTTAGTTCAAAAACAATTGAAGAAATCGTAAAAATAGCATTGTAGAGCTTAGGGTTCTATGAGGTGAGTTGTGGTCCTATTATGAGGTTCGGCCAAATTCAAAGCTTATTTAAAAAATTTTTCCTATTCAAATAAATATTTGGTCTATAATGCAGATGAAGCGATTGCTTCAATCATAAATACAATTTTACAAGAAAGCAGCTTCCGAAAGTGTTCTATGTCGAAACTTACAAGAGCTCTGGCATTAAGAAATTACTAACATAAATAGATCTCTTCCAATGCAAAATTAAAATCGGTCAAGCGTCTTCGAATTCTCTTACTTACTCACTTACTTATATGACTATTTCAACGAAAAATCGATTTAGACGAAATTTCTAATACATCCCTGTTCTTTGTTACGAAACCTCTAATGCCAAATAATTATTTATCTTTTTTTAGATTTAAGTCTACTAATAGACTACTGATTTCTTCACCTTATTGATGTAAATCAAAATCCATGTGCTTTGTTTAAAGACAAACCAAAAAAATTCCTCAAACCAATACGAATCACCCTAATAAGCATGAATAAATAGTCTTAATATGGTATTCAAATGACAAGAGAAATGAGCAAATGAATTAAATAACAAAAGCAATAACAATGGCAACCCTTTAAATAACAACAACAACAACAATAAAGAATGCAAAGTAAAAACTTCATAAACTCAAACTTAACAAACAGCCCACCCTTAATTTTTCGAGACACGCTCAAGTAAACAAGGAAGTATTAAAAATAAAACTCCACAACCAAAAGACGATAGAAAGAATACATAAAGCAAAGTAACAAGTATCAAGCAGGTTTATTTAGGAAGGAACAAAAGGGTCGAATTAGGCAAAATAAACAAAATGAGCTCTTAACCTCAAACTATTGTAGCTACACACACAAGAAAGCATCAAAGGGATAAAACGCATGGTAACTTTCAATGCATTTGCATATCAAATGTAGATGTCGACTGTGAGAATAATGATGATGACGATGATGATGATGATGATGACACTGTAACGAAGACCCCTTGCAGCGCATGTGTTTATAAAATGTTTTGCAAAAAAAGTGTTTTCATTTGGGATCTCGTTTTATTTTTTCCCCATCTTTTTATTTTTTTTTGTTTTTTTTGCCTTCTATTTCACTTCCCTTATTTTTGTTTACTTTAGAAAAGTACTCAAGTGATAACAATGATGATGATGATGAAGATTTTCATGATGATGATGATGATTTTATGAATATGTGAATACATCCGGTATTACCGGCAGTGGAATCCATCAGGTGTCATCAGTAGGAATATAAAGTAAAAATACAAAAACCCTCAAGGCAGTCATAGACATAATCTCTTTCGTTCGTTCTCTCTTTCTCAATGTGTGTGTGTGTGTGTGGTGATTTGTGCAAACACATATAGCTTGTAAATTCAAGTGCTAAGATATAATCCATGTATGTTCGTACGACAACCGTAAAAATTTATACACAAGCTAAAGACAAGAGTGCAACAAAACAAGTGCAACAAAAGGAAGCTCTCAATTCATCAAATGTTGTAAACGCAGCATCCGATCAATCCTAATAATGGAAATGGATGTCAATCCCTATGCAAAAGTAAATGGTGCCATCGAGCTGATGACCATCTCTGCTGGTTCATATAATAGCAGCAACAACAGCATTCACAATAACAATGGCTCACTATCGTCGGCAGCATCAGCCGCCGTCGCCGCCGCCACAGCATCAACTCCATCATCACCGCAGCGACCACGTGGTACCATTGCCGGTTGCTGTGGTATTCTAAGTCGTCTATTGTGCTACAGTCGCAACACAGGCAAAACATCGAGCTCCAGTTGCGACTACAATAATTTCAGTTTCAATCCAGCACCTGCATCATCAGCATTAGTTGCACATTCGATGTCATCTGTGCCGCCGGCATATGCTGCACTACAACGTAAATTACAACATCGTCGAACACCACAGGAAATCTACTTTGAAAGCCGTGGCAAATCCTGCAAGAAGCTGCTCAAATTCAATGGCAACTGCAATAAGGTAAGTTCAGTCATCCTAATGCCACCATACCTTCAACAAACCCATCACAGGGTGATATGCTTCAACTTCCTCTCTCATAGTTCACGTTCAGCACGTTATTCCCATTATGTTGTGGTAAATGTAATTATTGGTTCTAGATGATGATGAATGGCATATATATGAGTGTATGTGTGTGCTAATATTTTTCAAACACATAGATGTAGACTTTACCATAGGGATGCACATGAGTGCATAAGGCAAAAAAAAAACACAATGTGCGTCTGAAATAAGTTTTCTTTTGTTTGTGCTTTGAAAGGGATGAAAAAAAAAAGAAAAGGAATACGAAAATGATATTATTACTATGGCATGTACTCGTATGTGATGTGATGCTTTCCTTTTACTTTAAATACATATTAGCATTTGAGGTGAAATACTTTGACTCCATTGGCCTCCGTTGAGCTCAGTTCGTTACAATCATAGCTGCATTGATGTATGCTGTTGCAAAACTACTTTGCATATAAATCAGATATTATCGAATATGTACATGTACTTGCTGTACTGTATCTGGGCATAGTAGAAAAGATATATGAGTATGTACGGTACGTAGATGTGTCCAGATAATTTATGAGATTTTGAAGGTGCTAACAAATTTTCCTTCCGTCCTTCCCCTAGAAAGGTAAAATATATGACTGACTTGTATTAATTTTTTCTTCCGAACATTTTTTCGAAATGCGCTTATCGCCTATTTCTGCTCGTTAGAGGGGCTTCCTTACAAAATTAATGTTTTTTATACAATTCGGTTTCGTCGCTTCTACGGCTCCCATACAATTTATTTTTTTCTACACAATATTTTTCCGAAACATATCTCCGTTATCTTCGCTCCTTAGCTCTGCTACAAAATTTGCGGCTTTTCTATAAATTTCGCTTCCACCGTACCCAGAGCGACCTTAAAGGGGTAAAATGGTATTATCGACCTGCATAAATTTTTGCTCTTCAGCGTTATTATATATCTTGCATAATTATATGCAAGATATATTCATTTCGGTCAGATGTTTGAAACCTCTTGAAAAAATCTCCGTAGTTATAGAAAAGTCCACATACACCTGATCAGCGTCGCTTAATTTTCAATTTAACGTCACCTGGCTGGTTCGCTCAATAACTTGAGCAAATATTGAGCTATTTTGACGAAATTTGGCATAAGTAACCTATGATCGAAGGGTACAGAAGAGATTAATAATTGATATGATCGGTCAACTGGCGCGCCCACATTCAGCATTCAAAGTGACTAGCCTCGGATTATGAAAAACCTTTAACTTGCTATAACTCACTTAATCTGCCACCCGGAACAACAATATTTGGCACTTAGACTTATGTTCTTATGCTACATGGTCTTGCCAAAAATGGCTGAGCCACGCCTACTTTTTATAGTAGCTCCCATACAAAGTGCCTCAATTCCTTTTGAATTGAAACCTATATAGAAGAGCCATAATAAGAAAATAAGTTGGCAGAAAATCAGCCAGCCACAACCACTTCTTTATGGGGCTCCCATACAAAGTTGAGAAATTTTAAAAAAATATTTAACCGCCATAACTTACGAACTATTCCGTGTACAACAACCATATTTAAGATGTGGATTAGTATTATGAGGATAACTAGATTTACAAGAAAGGGACAAGCCACGCCCATTTTTTCATAAAGCTTCCATACATAGCGTCGGAAGTTGTCTTATGTTTAAACCACCATAACTTCAGCAGTTTACAGCTTCAACCAAGCATTTTTAGCATGAAGTTTAATATTATTGTTCGAAATAAACTTGCAAGAAACCAGCGCACCACTCCCACTACTTCATGTAGCTCCCATACAATGTCGTGGGATTATCTTAAACTTGAAACTTCTCATAACTTAAAAATATTTCGCCTAATACAACGATATTGCAGGTGTAGATTAGCATTATAGACTGAAATTATTGCTAAAAAATTGATAAGCCACGCCTACTTCTTAATGTAGCTTCCATATAAAATAGTGGCGCCGACCGAGACCTCTGCCTTTGCGATGTTGATCTCCAGTGTCCGGCTTCGCTTGCATGTCGATAAGTTTGTGTGAGAGGAGGCAGAAGTCATCGGCGAAGTCCAAGTCCTCCAGGTGTCTGCTAAAATAAATACGATGCCTCTCTTGTGTAAGGTGAGTTGGCTCATGACGTCGTTCAGTACGTGTCAGCGCGACTAAGGTGTCCGCCTTCGCTTGCATGTCGATAAGTTTGTGTGAGAGGAGTCAGATGTCATCAGCGAATTCCAAGTCCTTCAGGTGTCTGCTAAAATTCCATACGATGCCTCTCCTGTGTAAGGTTAGTTGGCTCATAATATCGTCCAGAACGATGGCAAAGAGAAAAGGCGACACCCGCATTGATGGAGAGTGGGTTACTTTGACCCTATTAATTTTTACATCCCGACATGAAATCCTATTTAGAATATTTGAACAGATCGAATGCATACTTAGTGTATGAATTATCATATATACATAAGTTTATAAGGTACAGTGGCATCTGATATGCTTTGTTTAACTTAGTATTTCGCTCATAAAATCATACATTAGAACTATTCTTAGAGCTTGTGAATTTGTCTATAGATATAGCCTATTTATCCTAAAATAAATTTCAAACAGAAAGATGGATGATATCTTTTAAATTTTCGTTAACATCAAAATGCAATTATTTTTGCATTTTCCAACCTTCTATGAGTTCGATTCTTTATTATGTTGTGTAATATTGGCAAACCACTGCATAATTTATGAGAAAATAGAAATTCAGTATATGAGTTCTCGAAGATAGCGTTCTTAAACTATAAAATGTTTTAATAATGAATAATTGACCACTTACTTTCGTTGTCTACATCGCAACCACAACTACTGAGGCCTTCTAGAAGTGTTTATTATACTCACTCATGTTTAGGTGCTTTATTGCAGAGTCCTTGGCCCAGGATTAAAGAATTGTCAAACAAAGATCTCTTTACCCTTGGGTAGTCTGGTGTGTTTCCACAGTCTCTTAGTATATGAGCTTTAAAACGACCAATATTATAGTTTACCATGCGATAGCTTTTGGCAGAACCTCGTATCGAAGTTCTGACAAAAAAATGTACTACAAACTGTACATCATTTCAAAAAAATATAGTCATTTTAATTTCAATTTGTTCGAGTGAATAGATAGACAATTTATCTCATACTCTACCTTCAAATTGTCTTTACTTCTTCCCAACAGTGTCTATTGGAATGGATTGCAAATCTTTTTATTCAATTTTCAATCTTCAATACATAACAATGTCCCATAGGGAATTTCTAATTATTAGGCCACTTCAACTGAAAAGGACAATTTTAAACTACGAGGGATTGAAAGACAATAGCACCAATTTGAATTGCTTTTCGAAGAATGGTAGAGGGCACTTAGTGTAGGCACAAGTACAGCATGTATGACCCCAAATATGCACACATATATTGGTTACATGCTTGTTACTTGTACACTGAATGGTATCAATTTAATATTGATTTTTATGACATTGACCATTTTCAGTATATTTACATAACATGTGTATGTATGTATGCATGTAACTATCCGTATGTGTGTGCATTGCATGTTTGCTTGTGTACAATAAGAATTTCTCACAATCTCACTTACAATATTCATTAAAAGCAAAATCATGCACTTTCACCCACAAGTACACACACACACACACACATACTCTACACATATATACTTATACAAAAATACTCTAATATACTTATATACTAATTAAACACTCAGACAATCGAAAATCCTTAGTTGAAGGCATCTATCTAATATATGTACGTACTGAGTGTACCAATATACAAAAATTTACTTATGTACGAGTATGTGTATATATGTACTCGTACATATGATGGATCAACAATGACACCACTACAACAACAACAACAACAACAACAACCACAACAAAACACAAATCACTCAATTCCATTTAGTGCAATCGAGGTGCATACATACCAACACATACATACATACGTCGCCTCAGGGTCGTTGTTAGCTATGTACTTACTTACTTACGTACGGACAAAAGGATCTGTGCAAATTGTAAAATGTTCTAGTGTCGATAGGAAATCCTCTTTAAAGACTGGCTGGCATATTAAGAGGGTGTTTTTTTTAGATAACAATATTACCCATAGCATTTTGAGAAAGAAAAAAATCATCCAAACCTCATTTGATTTTCTTAAGTATTACACTTATCAAATCAAACTGGCACAAGAATTGAAGTCGAATAATCAACTTTTGATCCATATGCTTTAAAGTTAGAAAGTGAGATAAAGTGGTATTTAATATTATATATTTTAAGGATTAGCCGAATCACACCACTTATCCGGGTCCCCATTTTCGTCCCACAAATCGTGTGTTAATTATTTGTTTGGTTGCAGAATTCTTCTATTTCCTTCCTCATAATAACATCATGCGTTATTGCAAGCATTTCTTTGTGGAGTATGTTATACATTCGCCGCTATGTGCCGCTTTCTCTGCCTCTTCCATGCGTAATCTGCAAATGTTAGCATCCTCCCCTTCAACAATACCCATCTTGCTGAGGTGGTACCTGAAATTGCCATGCCCAGTTATTAATGCAATCAACCAGCTTAGAGTTAACCGTCCTAGACTGAAAGCCCTCCCCGATTCACTGCCCTTTGCCAGTCTCAAAGAAACGTTTGCCTGTCTATAAGTGGATAGGTTCTCCCATCTCGTGAGATGGAGTTTCTTTATCCACTCTTCGACCTTTGCCTTCACCGTCCCGTTGCTGAGAGTACCTACTGGTTCCGGTCCATAAAACTCAGCTTCAGACCCTTGTCCCTTCACCCACATAAGAGTAATCGCATTACTACGAGCACACCCGTCAAACCATCGCCTGATTATCGAGTGCTAGCAAGATTTTCTTACGTTGCACCTTTCCATCCAGTAGATGGTCTAGCGCATGCATTAAAACAAACATTTCTGCTTGATAGACTGATACGTATCTTCCCAGATTCAGAGTGCATGACAGTCACAACTTTTTAGAGAAGATTCCGGCAAATGAAATTAGGTCGGAGAAATTCGTAGAAGGTAATTTGCCTTGGTGCTCATGTATGAGATGAAAATCAGTCGTATCGATAGAACACGAAGTATTTTAGTAAAAATATTTTCCAAAATTAAACCATAATAGCACAGATTTCAGTCAGCATATTGAGTCTAGGCACCATCCATCCGCAAGCACCCTTTGTATGCACGTGTGATGCAACAGGATAACATGTGAATATTTCAGAAATCACCACAAGAAAAAATTCCCAAGTGGAATTGTAAAATATGTGCGGTAATGGCGGCAATGAGAGTTGAAATGGAAGCATTGAAAAAAAAAACAAAAGAAATGCAGAAAGAAGTAAAAAAAATAAAACAGTTATAGAAGAAAGAGCAAAAAAAAAAAAGAACCGAAACTCATTCACCATATCAAGTGGCATCATCAATTTTAGTCCATTTTCATTCACATTGCACCATCGCCATCGCTACCATCACTACCATACTATTAGCAACTTCCCATTACGTCTGCCTCAAGGCAGAGCATTAAAAGTCCTTTACACAAAAAGCATTAGTATACTCGTACTTCGTACTAAAAACAGAAAAATAGTATAAAGAAACAAAAAGAAAAACTCCAAAAACAAACAAAAAAATGTGAACAAGAAGAATGAACGTCAAAATGGAAGAGGTTTGCTACGAACCAAACGACCAACCAACCAACCAACCGGACAAAAATATTTACTAGTACACGTACGAATATTCAAGTATTTTATGTATGCAAAAAGCCATCAATAGTGCATTAGCAATGGTAAGATGGCACACAGAGGGCACACACACACACACACAGACACTATACAATGACGTTATAACAAAGAACACAAGAACAAAGGATATGAACACATGATATGCAGCAGACGCAGTTGAATGGAGCTGGACAGTCAGTCGGTCATATGAGTAGTGACTGGCTGACTGAATGACTGGCTGTGACTGGACGTTTGGTTGACTGAATTGGACAGGTTTTGAACGAACTGCAATATAAGTCGATGAGTAAATACAGGGTGATTTTTTAGCAACTTTCTTTTTGACAGCTCAGCTGTTTTCGAGTAACATATTACTGTCAAACATGTTCAGGTTGGTCTATAATTTAACCATAAAGCGACTTATAAACGAACAACGCTTGCAGATGATCAAAATTCATCATTTTATTATCAAAATTCAGTCAGTTTTGGGCGACCTTCTAAGGCGGCTATTCGAAATCTTGTGACTAAATTTCTCACCAAATTTACATTATTGGACATTAAACCACCAACACGCATACGTAGAGTGCGGACAGAGGAAAATATCGCAGTTGTATCTGACAGTGTTTTTGATGATCGTGAATTATCGATTCGACGCCGTTCGCAGTAATTGGGCCTCTGTTACTCCACTACGTGAAAAATTCTGCGGAAGGATTTGAGTGTAAGACCGTTTAAAATACAGCTGGTGCAAGAATTGAAGCCACACGACCTACCACAATGGCTAACTTTTGGTGGTGAATGGGCGCTGGCAAAGTTGGATGAAGATCCACTTTTTTTATCGGAAAATTGTGTTCAGCGACGAAGCTCATTTCTGGTTGAATGTATACGTGAACAATCAAAACTGCCATAAATGAAGAGCAGTCAGAACCATTGCAAGCTCATTTCTGGTTAAATGTATACATGAACAATCAAAATTGCCATAATTGAAGAGCAGTCAGAAGCATTGCAAGGACTCCCAATGCATCTAGAAAAATGCACTGTGTGGTGTGAGTTATGAGCCGGTGGCGTCAAAGACGGACGAAGGGAGGAAAATTATTGTGAATGGAGAGCGCTACCGCGCGATGATTACTTACACAACATGCTTCGCCAGCCATCTCTGTTCATCGCTAGCTGGCGCCAGTTAGAAATTCCAAGCGCTGTCAGGTTCTCCAGTACTTGGTCTTTCCACCAGAGCTTAGGTCTTCCTCTTGTGCGTCGTCCTCCAGCCGGTTCGGAATATAACACCTTCTTAGCTGGAGCGTGTTCTTCCATTCGCTCAACATGACCTAGCCAGCGCAGCCGCTGGATTTTGATGCGCTTTACTATGTCAATATCGGCATACAGCTCATACAGCTCATGGTTGTACCTTATTCGGTACTCGCCACCAACGCAAATAGGTCCAAAGATCTTGCGTAGGACTTTTCTCTCGAAAACTCCAAGCATTTGCTCATTCGAGGTGGAAATTTTCCGGGCTTCAGCGCCATATGTTAGAACAGGCATGATGAGAGACTTGTAGAGTGTAGTTTTCGTTCTTCGAGAGAGAGCTCGACTTCTCAATTGCTTACTCAGTCCGTGCGAGGATTACAAACTTTTTTTTTGCCCAAAATAGAAGAGCTGGACTTGGCTGGTGCCACATACCACACAGCATGCGAAATAATGGCCCAATTGAGAGGTGAGTTCGGTGAACAGTTTATTTCACGTTTGGGGCCGATCAATTGGCCCCCTAGATCGTGCGATTTATCGCCCTTAGGCTATTTTTTGTGAGGCTATGTTAAGGCTCATGTCTCTAGCCACAAGCCCGCAACGGTTGAAGCACTGGAAGGCAATATTGAAGAATTTATTCGTGAAATACCGGCCGATATGTTGGCCTCTGAACCATTTGAGGTGCAACCACGATCAACATTTACATGAAATCATCTTTATACATTGAATTATATGGATCGTTCTATCGACTCAAATAAAGATTTCATACATTTCTCTAAATTTTATGTGTTTCTTTTTTTTTTTTTAATCAAATCTGAAGGCTCTGAAAAAATCACCCTGTACATACAAAACTACTACTAGCGTCAACTGGCTGGTTGTTTTGTCGTCAAAGATGAACGACTGCTCTAAAACACTACACAAATACTGTTAATGCTTCTTGGCTGTTGCTCAGGCAACCACAGGATACCACTGGACACATTTGGTTTTTTTGTTGTTAGTTGAACAATATGCAATAACAGCATATTTGCTTCTTGAGCTTCTCAGTTCCAAGCGTTCAATCTTTTACTGTGTTTTTTTTTTTTTCTTCTTTTACATTCGCTTTTGATATGTCACTGTTCTCTTAATGCTCTCATAAGGCAATGTTATTGCCGCCTTACCACTGAATTCAACCGCAAGTCATTAAGGCACATAACACTAATGCTCAAATGTCCTGCTCGGCAAGTAAGCCCTTTTGCATTCGCTTTCAGCTCAGTGTGAAAGAAGGTTGGCTCCTTTCTTTTCAACAATTTTTTTTTCTGCATTCATAGTAGCCACAATATCAAGTTGATATACACACACATAGGTAGCTTTTCCTCAAGGGCTTTAAAAAAAATGTACGAAAAGAAATGGCTACCTACTGCTGCTACTGATGCTTAAAATAAAATACAAACAAATTTTGCAATGCACATAACATACTTGGATTATACATACATACATATTTGAGCAGACAAAAATTGCACAATAACAAAAACTACTTAGACTACTTGTCTATGTATTTGTATATGAGAGAGAGAGAGAGAGAGAGTAGGTAAACGTTTAGTATATACTGGCGCACAGGACATGTGCCAAGAATGCGATGAGCATAAATGAAAAATGAAGCATTAAGCATGCTTAAGTAGTGTTACAATCCGTCTGCAAAAAAAAAATTATAATAATAATAATGCCAACGAAGGCACAGAGGGCAAGTATGTACCTAGATGACGAGCAATGGACAAATTGATGCATAATGAGTGAGTAGACAAGATAAAAATTGAATATACATATACAAGTATTTATACTTACGAAGAGATAATATCGTATATGTATGTATCTTTATTTTAAATAGGCTTTCATCCCTTCAATGAGCAAAGGGATGCAGCTAAATGGAAGTAAGCAAATATAAATTATAACAATGTGTACAGAAATGCTATATGTGTCTATTCATTAAGGTCTATTATGTATTTTTTTTTCCAAAATATAGATCTGAGAGGAATAACCTGAGGTACAAATTCGTACCTAATCATTTATATGAGTCGAATCATATATATGAGTTATTTTTATATGAGATGTAGGTAAGGTTTTCAGCCAAATGCTCTCAAGTTTATTTTCATTTATTCAATTTTCAAAAATACTCTTATTTACTTGATTCCACTTTGCTAAATTCATATTTCCATATAAACTTTCAGAAAATACATATTCGAAAATGTACTTTTATATGGGAAGTACATGTAATTTTCATCCGATTATACTCATTTTTAAATGTACAACTACATTATTAAAAATAATCGTATGCACAAAATTTCAACTAGATATCTTAATATTTTCATACAAAAATTGTGAAATTATAGATTTAAAAACATACTTTTGTATGGGCAGTATGTGTAGTTTCTATCCGATTATATTAATTTTTTAACATGCTGCTGCACTCATAAATATAATAATCTTTACCAAGTTTCAATTACGTATCGTTATATTTTCGTGTAAAAAGTATGAAAACGTACATTCAAAAGCATAGATTTGTATGGGAGCTAGACGTAGATTTATCCGATTTTGTATAATTTAGAATCTGAAATTTTTTTGTTAAAACGAACCTTATGTAACGTGAATTTCAAAGCACTAGCTTTATGTTTATGTTCAGAAAATTAAAAACTATGCATTCCAAAACATATTTTTATATGAAAGCTATGTCTAATTTTTATCCGATTTGGAATATTTTTTACCTAATTCTGTTATTAGTAAAAATAAGAGTAGGGACCGAATTTCAGCTCAATAACTTTAAATTTTCGTATGAAAAGTATTAAAAAAAATTATATTCTTATATGGGAGATAGGCCTAGTTTTCATCCGATTTTCAACAGAAAAAAAAAATAATAATATGTGAAAAGTTGTGATGTCCTTCACCATCAAACTTCTTTCTAACCTCAATGTTTCATACAACATTGCCATCGTATTGATCAAATTGTTCGATATTCAAGCTCGGCGAACTTACGTTTATGCACTTTTCGATTTAATGCAACAAATGATTTGTGATATTTGCTATTTTTACAAATAAACTGCATCAAAATAATGTCAGAAACTCAATTCGTCAAAACAAAAAAAAATGTATATATGAAATCTCTTTTAACTACCCGCATTAATGTAAATACATTCAGCATCCTATTATCTGGACGATAAACAAAAAGCCAGATAGAGAGATAGATAGGTGAACATCAGTAGTATCAAAAGCAGCAACTTCAGTGGCAGCCAGTGATGGCATCAATAGCAGTGGTTGTAAAATAAAACATCACCACAACAACCACATAAGTATTTGCCAATAACAATACAACTATGTGGAAATTCGACTGCAAACTATAGTCTCTACATTCTCAATCCATCCACCCAATGGGCTGCCAATGTTAAACAGAGCGTTACAAAAAGTCAATTCAAGTGGATTTATTTTAATGGCATATTTTTCAATACTGCCAACCAACCAAGCAGCCAACTAGTGAGCCAGTCAGCCATTCAGTCAGTCAGTCACCCAGTCAGTCAACAACAAAGAGCATACATATGTATAATAATCTATAAAAAAAAAAAAAAAGATGAAATATAAAATAAAATACGGCCATATCAGAACAACAACAACAACTACAACAACAGCAACAAAGAAAAGATGAGCCAGTCAGATGAGCCTGAAGATGATGATGACAAGGGTTCTTTGCTGCTTCAATGACTAAATAAAATTGGAATTTATTACGAGCACTTTAGTTTCGTAGCTTACAAATGAAAAAGCTGAATACAAGAGGTTATACTGTAAAAAAAAAAAACAAACAAAAAATATAAAAAGAAACATATGACTCGAATAAAGCAAAGGATTGAAAAGTGGATTTACGTGCATTAGATTAAAATTCTTAATATTTATCAAATACTTATAAGTAAATAAGTATGTGTTTCCGCAACTATCTGGTATTTATTAGGAACATTGAACATTATGATGGTTCATTGTTTTGGTTTTTTTATTTTTTACTTATTTATATTTTTTTATTATTATAAATAATAGACATTTTCTTCAAATGCTTGAAGCCATTTAAATATTTATGATTTTTAATCAAAACTTTTCAAAGTTTTTCTTTTTTTAATGTTCAATAAAAATTAATAGATTTTCATTATTTATGTTGGCATATTTCATTAACCAATTTAACCGATTCAACTGGAGCTTATTCTACTGTTTTTATAAAATTGAAAATATGCCTCTTTTGTAGGAAAGTAATCATCGATTTTGAGATGATTTCAGATTCATTTTGTAGAGTAGCCTCTCCGAGGAGGTAAAGATAGAAAGTAAGTAGATTCAACAAAAATTTTGAGTTGTACAAATTAATGAGAGTCGCTCATATATCTAAACACCCTAGAAGCACTCTTTTATAGCTAAAAGCGAAATTAATAAAAATTACCGTAAATTTTGTATTGAAGCCTCTTTAAGAGATAGAGATAGAATATAACACCGTTTTGTGAAACTGTTGAGCAGATAAAATTTTTGTATGTCAGTTATACCAATCTAAAGGCTTCTTCTTAACGGTCGAAGTGAAATTTATAAAAAAAAAAACACCGTAAATTCTGTATTGAAGCCCCTTTAAGAGATAGAGGATAGTAAATAACATCGTTCTGTGAAACTGTTGAGCAAGTAAAATTAATATGTGTCAATCATATATACATATATTTGACCTCTCTAATCGTATCTTCTTAACGGTCGAAGTGAAATTTATAAAAAGAACGTCAATTTAGAGAAATTTAGAGAAAAAACGTCAATTTTGTAAGGATGACCCTGTAAGCAGTAGAGCTGAGAATAAGAAGGATAAGAAAAAATATTAAATAGTAAAAATCAATGAAGTTCTCTCATATATTGTACCATCCAGTAGGCATCCTGTTAGCGCTGGAAGAGAAATTTATAGAAAAATCGTAAATTTTGTATGAAAGCCTCTTTAAGGGCTAGAGATAGAGGATAAGTTTGTTCTATGAAACTATTAAGGAAGTAAAATTAATTTGAGTTGATCATATATTTTACCATTCTAGTGGCATTCTGTTAAAGAGAAAAATAAAATTTATTTTTAAAAAATTAATTTTATATGGGAGAACCCTATAAGCGCTGAGATAGGAGCTAAGTACTAAACTGGGTCACGAAAATAAGTTTGCAATAACCAACCATCCCCCCCCATAGTTTGAAAGCTTTCCTTGAGAGGATTTTAGGGTCATACAAATTTTCGTCCTTGGCGAGTCCTAAAAAGAGCCAAAATCGAGTTTACTTCATAACTCTTTAATTTAGTACTCGATTCCAAAATGTGATATATCGTTGTAGACATAATTTCGAGTACTGTATATCTTTCTTAGATTCTTTTATCCTAGAATTCTTCCTTAACGTACTAAGTTCAAAAAAGGCACTTTCTATGACATTAAATACAACTTTACTCGTCATAAAATTAAACGTTTCAGTAAGCGATGTATAATTTTCGCCCATGACGAAAATTTTTATAACCCTAAAATTCTCTCAAAGTAAGTTTTCAAACTAGGGGGAGGAGGGTTTCAATTGCAAAGTTTATTCCATCGTATGGGCAGCGAACCAGTCTACTAAGTGTATTCATTTTATATTTCTAGGAGCATTTTTTAAGCGGTATAAACGAAATTTTAAAAAAAATTAATTTTGTTGGGCGCACTTTTATTTTATTTTTTTTTTTATTTTTTTTTTTTTTATTTTATTATTATTATTATTTTTTTTTTTGAGGTTTAAATAATAATAATCATCATTTTATTCTTTTAGGGATACTCTGTAAACGCTGTAAACGTCATTTATACAACAAAACGTTAGGAAATCCCTCTAAGGGCTAAATGAGGGATAAGTCTATGTTGGAAAAATGTTGAAGAGGAGCAATTAGAAGAGCAATTCTAGAAGAACTTCTAGTTATATTAATGAATATTTCCGTTTTTTTCATGTCTTTGAGCTTTGATACAAAATGCAACCTACCCAAATCAAACCAATCTTTCGATTCAAATTCATCAACCCCAAAAAAATTGTATATCAAAGTAAAGGGTTATCCATTTCGCGGTTTCAAAAGTATAGGGCTAGAATTTGACATCTGTCAAACTGAGTTGTTAAAACAATTTCTTTCTTTTTCAGTTCAAAGTCTGACATTTGCGAAAATGGATCACTTAACTATCGCACAACGCATTCAAATTGTAAAAACCTACTACAAAAATGGTGATTCTGCACAGCCACATATCGTGCTTTAAGAGGAGATTATGGTTTACATAATTGTCCAACTACGCAAGCAATTGGCAAAATTGTGAAGAAATATGAAGAAACTGGATCGGTTACAGATATTGTAAGGCCTGTGCATCATCGTTTTGCTCGTACCACCGAAAATATCGCTGCTGTAAGTGAAAGTGTTGCCGAAGAACCGAATGTGTCGATTCCTCGACAGTCCTAATTCCTGTTCTCAGGAATTAGGACTGTCTTACGGCACATTATGGCGTATTTTGCATCTGGATCTACACCTACATCCATATAAAATCCAGTTCACACAACAACTGAAGCCAGCTGACCATTCACAACGTCGTAGATACGTCGAATGGGTGCTTGAACAACAGGCGGTGGACGGCGATTTTTCGAACAAAATTTTCTTCAGCGACGAAGCACATTTCTCACTCTGTGGGTATGTTAACAAACAAAATTGTCGTATTTGGGGTTCTGAGAATCCTCAAGTAATTGAAGAGAGGCCACTACATCCACAAAAAGTCACTGCTTGGTGCGATCTTTGGTCCGGAGGTGTGATTGGACCTTACTTCTTCGAAAACGACGATGGAACGACTGTCACCGTCAATTCGGAGCGTTATGGTCATATGATAACCGACTTTTTTTTTCCTGCTATTGAAGAATACGACTTAGAGAATATGTGGTTTCAACAAGACGGTGCCACATGCCACACAACTCGAGCGAATATGGCTTTATTGCAAGAGAAATTTTTTGGCCGCGTAATTTCTCGTCGTGGCGATATCAAGTGGCCACCAAGATCATGCGATTTGACACCGCTTGACTTTTTTTTGTGGGGCTACGCAAAAGACCGTGTTTATGCAGATAAACCTTCAACTCTTGAGCACCTAAAAACCAACATTCATCACGTTATGGCTGAGATACCGCCCAATATGTGTCAAAAAGTGGTCGAAAATTACCTCAAAAGAATCGATGCTTGCAACAATTCGCGTGGTGGTCATTTAAATGATGTAGTATTTCACACATAATGTCAACGTTCAAACTTTATAATAAAAAAGAAATATCATGATAAAAAATATTTTATATGTGTTTTATTTACATTTACTTTTGAAACCGCAAAATGGATAACCCTTTATTTATCTCGTCTGCTGAACAGGACCATTTTTTCTTCGCATGAATGTGTTAGGTATCTAAAAATATTTGTCGCTTTTTAATATGATCATACGAATACACTAGCCGGAATTAGTTGCCACTCAGCTTCTACACAATGTTTGGCTAACTTTTTGTACGGACACAAATAAATGAGTTCAGTACCCATTAATATTCTTCAACTTGTCATTATAACTTTCTTATTTCATATCTGCTTTGTTATCCTTGTATTCGTTTCGAGTCTCTCTCAATGTTGTTGCCATGGTTTGGGTATTTTTTATTATAGCTTTTATATTTGTCGCCTGATGACTAAAACCCATACAATCCTTTCTCTCTCTCACTCTCTCTCACTCTCTATCTCTCTATCACTTTCAAATAATCTGATAGATAATGCGTACATATTTTGTGAAAGCCTTTCAACGAACAAACTTCTTTTTCAATTGAAGACAAAAGTTATTGGTTTGTTGAGAGACGACGCCACAAGACCAAATACAAATAAATAAATAAATAGATTTTCCAACAAAATGCTATCAAGTAGATGAGAAACAGATGGAAAAGCATATGGGTTGAATGGGCTAGTTCTTCTTCTTCTTCTATGCTTCTATTCATAAATAGTTAGTAGTTGAACAGAATGAGTATGGTTTGTATTGAATAAAATAAAGTTTAAGTATTGTCATAATAAGAGTCGCTTGACCTCAACGTATGTACGTTCGTTTGTATGCACATAATAATCAGTATACAAATCATGACAAACTAAAAGTACTTTATACAAGTACTCGTACTACTCGTACAACTACTACTGTTGAACATGATAAATTTTATAGTAAATTCTTATTGTAAATTATAATGAACTATGTACTTACTCATAACTAACGATAGAATTGTTGTTAGAGAATTCTACTAAATTATGATACGAAATTGTCCTTGTTCTTGTGATATTCTTTCATTCGCGTTTTTGAGTAATTATGTCATATAAATATGCTTCATACATATGAGCCAAGATATGAGATAAGATGTCCATATGTTTTTGTTGCCATGACTTTTATGATGTACTCTATTCACATCACCACAGCATACAAGGTGCGACAATTATGTATCAAGACTCGAACCATATCTCATCAAGTAAGTAAGTAAGTATAAACGGTTTGTGGATGGCAGAGAGTCGCTGGAAGATGATATAAAAGAAGGAAGGCCAATTTCAGTGCGGACGCCGGAAGCGATCCAGAAAGTTCGTGATTTCATTACAGAAGACCACAATGCTTCAGTGAAAATTATGGAAGAGGCGGCCTTAAACATCCACAGAGAAACTATCCGACTCATTCTTCACGAGGATTTGGGCTAAAAAAAGGTCTACGCGAGATTTGTTCCACACACATTGACCGAGGACCAAAAATTAATGAGATTCAGTCATTCTAGAGACATGGTTGCAGCTGCCGAAAATGATCTAAACTTCCTGAAAACAATTGTTACGGGTGATGAAACATGGTGTTTCCAATACGATCCGGAATAGAAATCAAAAAACTCACCACAAGCCAAAAAAAAAACACGAAAAGTTCCATCAAAAATCAAAACAATGCTCATCACATTCTTCGATAGCAAAGGAATTATCCCCAAAGAATTTGTTTCAACTGGTCAAACAGTTACTTTCGCATGTTACCTCGAAGTTTTAAAGCGTTTGATGATCAGAATCCGTCGTGTTCGACCAGAATACCGTGATCCAAAAACTTGGTCTCTATTGCACAATAATGCACCGAGTCACACAGCACTCATTGTTCGTCAATTTTTGGCTCGGAATCAGGTCTGTGTGTTGAATCACTCGCCGTATTCACCTGATTTGGCACCGTGCGACTTCGTTTTGTTCCCAAAACTGAAATTGAAGTTGAAAGGATGCTTTTCTAATGACATTCAGACCATACAACGTGCTTCGACGAGGGCACTGGTGGCAATTCCGAAAAATAAGCTGGAACACGCTTGTGAATCACTATTAAATCGATGTAACAAGTGTATCGAATCAGGAGGAAAATATTTCGAATAAATATATCGACAAATTAGCAGATATCATGTTTTAATTGTATTTTCTAGAGACAGTCTTAATACATAATTGTAGCACCTTGTATATGCTTACAATAGATTATGATGATCTAAGTTTGTCGCCAAATGTTGTATGAGTTGAAATGAAATGAGCCAACACCAACACCAACAAGGAGTCATGGAAAAATACAACAACAACAAAAAACACCATCATTAAACTTATCCACAACCATCGTTATGAGTCTTAGAATATACGACTATTTTCGATGGCAATGGGCCAACAATATGATTGAGGTAGTAGCAGTGATTTTACTTTCATTGTTTTCACTCACTCACCCAGTCTTTCAACATACGATAGAATACTCCTACACACACACATACACACATACTTGTATGTATTACATGCTATTGTTAACATTTATAATGATTTTCAACAATGTTGTGAACACATTCTCGTACACACCAATCATAGTCATCGTACAAAACACACCGAATTTTGGTATGTACTACTTTGTATATTGTTTTGTTCTGCTCTTACCTGAGAATCTACCGTAAATGCTTAATTTTACCGAAAAAGCCTTAACCAAAGCAAACTAACAACAAAATAAAACAGCAACATCAGCAGGAAGGTAAATAAATGAAATGACTTAAGGCACCATAAGAAAATTTGAAACAAAAGAATTTCTTTCATTTTTGTTTGATTTGGTTTCTTTCATTTCACATTCATTCGAAAATAAATAGTTTTTGTGGAAAAGTCACTCTCAGTGTGTGTGTGTGTGTGTGTGTGCATATGAAGTTTATGGTGAAGGCAAATTGTTGGTAATATGAAATATACAATAGATTTCAAAAAGAAGAAAAAATCGTAGCTTATAATGTGTTTTATTTTTAATACATAAACACATTACTAAGTCACTTCATAGGTATTAATTTTGTTACTTTTTGTTTACAGAAGATGTAGATAAAATTTACATTGAACATTTTTCAATCTGATCTGATCTCTTTAGAGCTATTAACTATTGTTATTACATTATTGAAAGCATCTTACAAAATAATTGATTCACAGCATTTGACCTTTAGCTTGACATTTTGTAAAGTAAAGCAAAAATGTAATCTTAAGCTCTATAATTCAATTATAATAAAGAAGCATACTATTTTTATATATTTTAGATATAATAGTCGTACGTAAACAAAATGAAATCATATTGAACTAGTAAATGCTTTCATAAAATTATATACAAAACCTATTGAATGGTTTGACTATTAGTTTTCTAACATTTCTCAATGTGCTATACAACTCTTTAAAGTAATTTTCCGAACATCAATATTATTTGTTCACTTGCATGACAATATTTTGAAATTTTATACACAGAAGTAAGTATAGCTGTCGCATATATATACATACCAGCATACATAACGTATGAGTAATATATATTTCATATAGTTTTTTATGCCCTACATTCCAAAAGTCAAGTACATATCGATTTTATGCTTCTATTTGTAACACCAACTAGAAGAGGTGACAGATATGCAAAAATATGCATCACTCCAATCATATCTGCATGTTCCTCTATTACTGTAATTATAGTAGAATAGAGCTGAAAATTGGTACATACTATTATTTTTACCAACGAACAGATGAGCTTGAGAATGGGTGAAATTTGAGAAAAACTACGCCAACCTTTCATACAAAAATGTGTTTTAGTGCAATTTCTTCACAGTTTGTGCATATAAAAATAATGCAATCTGACGAAAACTTAGTAAATCAGGTTAGTTTTAATATAAAATTAGAATTTCCAAATTTTGATGCAATCCGATGAAAACCACGCTTAACTCTCATACAAAAGTATGTTTCCGAAAGTAATTTTTTACACTTTTCGCACGAAACTATAAAGGAATAAAGTTGAAACTTGGTATTTACACTACCATTCATGAGTTTATAGACATCATTAAAAATCGGTATAATTCCTTAATAATCGCACCTACCTCCCATACAAAAATATGATTCCGAAAGTAGTTTTTGCACATTTTTCGCAGAAAAAAAGAAGCTATCGTCGTGAAAGTTGGTATATATTATCAAAAATACTAATAACTACACAAGTTTCAGAATGGGCGAAATCGAATGAAAATCTCACCTACCTCCCATATAAAAGGGTGTTTCCGAAAGTAATTTTTTACACTTTTCGCACGAAAATATAAAGCTATACAATTGAAACTTGGTACTTACAATATCATTAATGAGTTTATAGTCAGGTTTAAAAATAGCCGCAATTGATTAAAATTATCAACTACCTCCCATACAAAAGTATGTTTCCGAAAGTAATTTTTTACACTTTTCGCACGAAAATATATAACTATCAAATTGAAACTTCGTACTTTCAATACCATTTATAAGTTTATTGACATATTTAAAAATAACCGCAATTGATTAAAAATATCAACTACCTCCCATACAAAAATATGATTCCGAAAGTAGTTTTTCACGTTTTTTGCACGAAAAATAAAGCTATCGTTGTGAAACTTGGCATATATTATCCAAATTACTAATAACTACACAAGTTTCAGAATAGGCGAAATCGGATAAAAATCACACCTACCTTCCATACAAAAGTACATTTGAGAAAGTAATTTTTCAAATTTTTTGCAAGAAAAAGTTCAAAATTATTAATCTGAAACTTGACACATTCAATAACATTTAAAGTGAAAAACACATCTATACCTCTCACATAAATTTATAATTTTCAAACGTATATCTATCTGTCTGTCATAGTGTAGGGTATTTAAACTTCAGTATTATTGAAATAAAGTATTTTCCAAAATGTTTGCAAATAAAATATACTCTATATCAAACTATATTCGACATACATTTATACATAAAAGTCACAACAACAGATGTAACAGCAACAATGGCAGCATTTAAACTGTTGTCACATTATTTGCTTATACTCGTACATATGAGATGCTTAAAGATATATAACATCTAGATACTCGTATGTAAATCCTTGAGCATGGGAATAAAGTGAAGGGCAATAATATTTTTACATTTCTACGCAGTTTATATGCAACTCTATGCAGAGTAGAGCATACACGTTTACATTCAAATGTCTATATGCTGATTAAGGGTGTCTAAAATAAAAATGTATAAGATTTTTCAAAAAACTATATATTCGTTTTCCCCTAAGAGCCAAAATATTGCATAATTTTAATGCGAAAAATTTATGCTGCATGCATAATTTCCCAAAAAAAAAAAAAAAAAAATACATACAAAAATCAATGCTTAAAAATTTTTGAACAAGCCTAAAGTACTAGCATACAAATGTGCGCACATATAAATTCATCTATGCGTATAAGAACGTATGTATAGTATGTATGTACGTGCTATATTTCCCTTGCCTTGGGGCACACACACACACACGTGTACAACAAGCACCTACAGTATGAAGTGCATTTGAGAATGTTATAAAAATTCAGTGTCGTTCACTTTGCATAAAGTGGCATTCATTCATTCATTCATTCACTCATTCATTCGTTTAGCTTCAACAGCACAAATAGAAAAAAAAAACAGTTACATGTTTCAAACTTGCAGGCTTCCGCCTCTTGCTTGCTGCCACCATTTTTTTTTTTTTTCTTCAATTTCTCATTCTTCTTCTTCGTCTGTTATACGCACTGCACACTGCAAAATACATATTTTCTTCTTTTTGACATATTCGCGTGCAAACGTCAACGCTCCACATCACCTATGCAATACATAAGTGCATTTGTTTGTGCCCTCGAGACAAGTTGGTTGTGAATTCTCATTACATTTCGACTATCGTTGCGTGTAAATAAATTTTCAATTCTTATTTCCTGTTCGTTTTATTCATCATTCAGCTATTTTCAGCTGCCTCTGTTGCTTCTCTATATATGTTGCGGTTGTTGCTTATGCCTGTACTGTGTTGTGTGATCAACATCCTGTCAACATTTATTTAACTTTCAAGTTGCCGTGCGCACCATTTCCGCTAGCTACTTGACTGCTTGGCTGACTGCCTAGCTGGCTGCCTAGCTGATTTCATGACGTGTGAAAACTTAAACGTTTTTTAATCTCAACATCAGCAATGCATGAAATAACAACAGCAACAGCAATATATAAAGCACTAATGCATACTTGCATTCTACAAATTATATTAATTCACGTCACATTAAGTGAAATACGTACATTTAGCGAGATTAGCACACATTTTTGTTGTGAAATTGCGAATATACGCTAAATGTGCAAGAATGTGTGCTGCTGAAGCATTCACAAACGTTCACAATTAAATAAATGAATAATTAAAATATTCAAGTGCATATAAGTACATACATACTAGACTCACTAATTCATCTCTTTGATTTGTATAAGTACGTACATTTATTCTTTGGGTGGATTTAATTAATGAAATAAATAATATAAAATAAATCATAATTTACCAAGGTGGTACGTATTTATGATGCTTTTAAGTATTTAACTTTATCGTCATTTTGAAAACTAAAGCATTACTCAATTTATGAACAAATTATAAGCGAATGCATAAAAATGTTGCATATTTCAAGGGGATATATTTGTTTTTTTATTTTCTGGTGACTTTTACGTTGTTTATATTAAGTTTTTGTCTGAGGATACCCCTAGTGAGCTAACGGGTTAAAATATTCTACAAAATTATTTCTCGTAAAATTTTACTATATGTACTCAAACAAGATATTTAGCTCCGATATGATTTTTAAACCTTTTTTTCAACTTATTCTAAAAACACCCAGGCAAAAAATTGCAAATGTAATATGGCCGTTATACCATTTACCCTCTAGAAGTGAGTCTGAGTATTTTATGGAAAACTTCAACTTTCATATTTTTTATTTTTGCTTTTTCTATTTTTCGTTAGAGATGAAAAGCCTGATCTAGCATATCTATGAATCTATCTATCTATCTATGCATCTATGAAATGATTTTACTGTCAATATTTTAAATGTTTTACTAAAATAAATACTTCTGAGTTGGCCGCATCGGCAAGCCAACCAGAAACCCATATGCACGAAAAATCAACATGCTAAGCACTGAAATATTGTACCGCCAGAAAGCCTCTGGTCGTAAATAATACAAATTCGATCATTTTTGAGCTTTGAATAATTATTTTTTCCATCATTGCCGTAGACACTGCATAAATTTCTCAATAAGACGTTCACATTAGGGAGGTTCACAAAAAAATTTATCTAAATATCGCCACTAGTTTAAGAGATTATGTGAAAAGTTTCACGGAATAAAAAAAATTTTTTGTTTTCTTAACCCTTTTAGGACCGCCAAAATGATGTGATTTGAATTATAGAAAAAAAAAAAACTTTGCTTACTAAGAGGCAATATTTTGTACTTATGCGTTTAAAAGAAACTTATCCAAGGCACAACGAAAGTAAAATTTGAATTTGAAAAAGGAGCAGTAGGGCCAGCAGTGAAGTCACATGTGGACATCACGTGATACTGTATCAAAATGTAAAAATGTAAAAATATATCAAAATTTCACCCTTAGTTTGAGACATTATGTTGAAAGGTTCACGGAATAAAAAACCAATATTTTTTCTTAACCCTTTTAGAACCGCCAAAATGATTTTTTGTCATAACTCAGTTGTTAATTGTCCGATTTTCAAAGACGATAGCTTTTTGAAAAGGTGTTAGAGAGGTGATCCCCTAAAAAATCATTTTTAGTTCCACACATTCTATCCCTTTAATCTATCCCTTTCATAACAAAATTAAAACCATTTAAAAACCATAAAAAAAATCCTTTTTAAAATGTAAAGCTAACTTCAAAACTAAGCAGTAATAACGAAAAGAAATTTCCATTGGTTTAATAGGCTTCGATGTCATGGTGGAAAAAATATTGATTAGCACGGTAGAATTGGGGGAACTGAATCTGATTTCTAAGGAGCTCGTTCAATTTTAAAGTAAATCTAGAGCAATTATAGCCCTCATTGACACCTTTCCAGCAAGCTATCAACAATCGGACAATTATCAACTGAGCTATATTAAAAAATTGTTTTGGCGGTTCTAAAAGGGTTAAGGAAAGCATTTTTTTTTTTCAAAATCTTTCAATGTAATCTTTCAATGAAGAGGAGAAATTTTGAAAAATTTAATTTTTTTTGTATATAGGGTGATCAAACTTAGTGAACACACTACTGATATCGTGATCTAAGCACAGAAGTAGGCAAAGTTTACGAAAATATTTTCTCTATAGTAAACAATGCCACGAGTCGAAAAAATTATATTATTTTATTTTAAACTCAATACCACGCTGTTTATAATAACATCATCAAATTGAAATGAATACTTTGAACTCAAAAAAAAGTAATATACGATACAGGCTTAGCATAAAAATTTGGCATATAATTCAAATGTAAAAAAAAATACCAAAAAAAAATTTTTTTTATAATATTTGGCATACCTACTCGTAAGTATAACGAATGTTGGTTGAACATGTTGTGCAAGTAAATTTCAAAAATTTCCAATTTCCATAAAAAAAAAATAAATAAATACATGTGGGCAAAACCAAAAAAAAAAATGTATTTCTCTTTTTCATGATTATTTTCATAACACTGCTGCACACGTGTCGTTGCTGTTTTGTAATAATAAATCCTTATGCAACATACATTACACCTACATAAGCATCTATGTATGTATTTACTGTATCTTACATTTACATGCATATATTTACATACAACTTTCCTTAGGCTACATGATTGCCTCAATGATCTAGGTACATTCATACGTATACTAGGTATGCTAGTTGGCAATGCTACTAGCATAAAAACACAAGTGTTGCTTCTTTCACTTTAATATCGCTGCTGCTTCAAATACCAAATGGAAATTTTATACATTTTTGTGTTCTTAATGTTGTTTCGGCCATTGTTGTTGTGCTTGTTATTTTGTTGCTGTTGCACGTTTCAGCATTTGTTGTTTAGAAATTCATTTCGAGTTGCATTTATAGAGATATTTTTCTTAACCTGTTCTTGCACTCTTCTTGCATATATCGTACTATAAATATCAACATATAATACAATATGATATGTGCATATATATGTATAGTATACGAGTATAGTACATACATATATGCTTTGTTGTTGATCCCACAGCTATACTTGCCTCTCTGCTATTTTGTCCCTGTTGTTGTTTCCTTTTCTGTTGCTGTTGCAAACCTATATTCATATTGCAATCGCTATACACTACACCGTTCTTTCAAAGCGTCCAGCTGTCATCGTAAAATTCGAGGAAATTACGTGCCATGTGTGGCATACAACATAAAGACAGCCAAAAACCTTCATACATATGTACATATATACATGGGAAATTATATTATGATGCAAGCAACAAATACAAAACGAAACTGACAACAATCCTCTCTCCATCTTCTCCATCCATATACATACATATACACATATATTAATATCAATGTAGTAGCTACATAGATGCTTCCATTTTTGCGCTTACGATATTTTCTATGCCAAATGTTTCATGTTGTAGGAAGGTGTATTGCAATTTAGTTTTTGATTAGCTTACAGCATGTTACGTACTCATCATATACATATACAATATGTTAGTACAATTTAATATACAGGGTAGTACTACTGCAAAAATTATATACAAACAATTGTTTTGCGAAATGATGAAGTCGCTTCTTTTAAATATCATCTAATGGTATTTTTTTATAATAATATGATACTTTAAGCTTAGAAATAAAACTAACACAAGTGAAAAACTGAAATGAACTTATATGAGACAACAGCTCATATTATTTCATTAACATTTTGAGCAAAAATCATGATCGCTGCAAGAAATATTTATATAAACAAAATAAAATTTTATTCAATAATTTATATTTTCCAGAAATAAGAGTTATTTTTTGATTATTTTTCACACAAATAACAGTTATTTTGATTTCAAAATTTTTTATGCTTATTTCAAAATTTTTTTATTTTAACTTTATTTGTTTTCTTCAATATGGGAAAAAAAAAATTTTATTTCTGACCAAAAAAAAATAATAATAATTTGATAATATTAATTATATTCCAACTTTTTTGATATTGTTTATAATATTTATAAACCCTAAGCATACACAGAATTAAAATTATTCAAAAAAGTTAATTTATTTCATATCTGCCATGAATTTTTTCAAAAATATGTATCTATGTAGACATTTGGTCTTCTGCAACATTAATAATTCATACCAACAACATTCTAAGAATTTTACAAATTTCGGTGTAGGAAATTAATGATCAGATACCCTGTATATGAACATCAAGGTGGCCTTTCTATGTATGAAAGAGTATTTTTCAACTCAAATTCTAGTTCTCATATATTAAAAATATTCAATTTTATATAAAATTACAAAATTCAAAAATTGGCAATGATTCCTGATATTATCAAATTGAAAAAAATCCTAATTTTTCTTATAATGTAATTAAAATCTCGCTAAAGAAGGATCAATTTAAAGAACGACCTTCATTAATTTCACCTGCGCAACATTTTCTTCCAAAATAGTTATCCCCTAACTTTACAAATAAGGGAGCTAATCCACAAAATTGATGTTTTTTGTCAAATTAACTCCTCCCGATCCCATTAGTGAGCCATCAAGAATGAAACCTTTAAATAAAAATGGAAAAAAAGACTTAACTAACCCACATTAATTTGGCTTTCTCAACATTTTTTCGAAACATATTTAGCCCCTATATCCATCCATTATGAGAATTCCCCCACAAAATTGACGTGTATATCAAATAAGCTCCCAGCAAGTGCAGAGTACCTCTAGGGGTATGAAATGAATTTACGCCCTTATTTTTTTTTTTTATATAATATGACATATGGCTGGCTATCTTCATTCCTTAAGGAAGTAACCATACAAAATGAACTCGAATAACCTGAAAATCGGTCAAATTCACCACATAGCAGCGCAGGAATCATTTTTATTGAGGTAAAATATATGACCAGGTCCCATTAATTCCTCTAGTTTAACATTTTTACCAAAGCTTAAAAGGAATTCCCCATAAAAGTGATATTTTCAAAGAATTCACCCCAACACTTACAGTGTACCTCTAGAGAGTTAAAATATATGACTAACTCCTATCAAATTTTTCATAATATTTCCGCAAGTATACTTAGCCTCTATTATATATTCATCTTTTCAAGGTGGCGCGCATAAAAAATGAACTTAAAACCACGTAAAAATAGACAAATAACTTCAGGAGTAAAATATATGACCGACTCCCATCAATTTTTTCATAATATTTCCGCAAGTATGCTTACCATCTATTAAACATTCATCCCATACAGGGGCACCCATAAAAAACTATGTGGAAATAGACAAATAACGCTATAGCTGCCAATGAATCGCTTCTAAGAGGGTGAAATATAACCCCGAGCCCCTTTATTTTTATCACTCCAATATTTCTCTCAGGCATATTTACCCTCTTTTCCCTTAAGCTGCCCAAGATTCGCTTGTAAGGGGTGAAATGTAACACCGAGCCGCTCTATTTTTATCTCTCCGATATTTCTCACAAACATGTTTACCCCATATTTCCCTTAAGAGAAGGGTCTACTATACAAAATTGACAAAAAAAAACAGATAATCGACATTTAACTCTATAGCTGACAATGAATCGCTTCTAAGAGGGTGAAATGTAACCCCGAGCCCCTTTATTTTTATCACTCCAATATTTCTCTCAGGCATATTTAATCTCTTTTCCCTTAAGCTGCCCTAGAATCGCTTCTAAGGGGTGAAATATAACACCGAGCCCCTTTATTTTTATCTCTCCAATATTTCTCACAAACATTTTTACCCCATATTTCCCTTCAGAGAAGGACCTACTATACAAAATTGACAAAAAACAGCAGATAATCGGCAATTAACTCCACAGCTGCCCAAGAAATGCTTCTAGGGTGGTGAAATGTAACCCCGAGCCCTATTATTTTTATCTCTCCAATATGTATCCAAAGCATATTTACCCCCTATTTCCCTTAAGCTGTACAAGGATCGCTTCTAAGGGGTGAAATGTAACCCCGATACCCTTTATTTTTATCTCTCCAATATTTTTCACAAGCAAATTTACCCCCTATTTCCCTTCATAGAAAGGCCTACCATACAAAATTGACAAAAAACAGCAGATAATTGACAATTAATTCCATAGATACCAATCAATACCTCTCCGTACATAAAATTCAAATTAAATTTTGTAGCATTTCTATTAAATTGAAAATGGTTAGGCTATGAGCACTAGAAAAATATTGACTTTTCACAATAAAGTCCACCCTAATGCAGATACATATCTATATTTATGTGTTTCTGATGGCATTTTATTTCATTAAACACACTGACAGCATGCATGCATTATATTAAAAGGCCGTTTTCGATAAATTTTAAAGTATCTTTTGATCTTCGCAATACAAGCACATAAATACAAAGGTACGTATTAACAAACAACATGAATGGCATACACGTAACATTCATACATATACATACATGTATGTTACCTACTGCGTTAAAACTATGTATTACCCTAGTAAGAATGTGTCATCAAGCAAACAGCAATTTGTTGTAACCGAATGTCTTGTAAATGAATTGTGTGTGTGTTTGTGTGAGTGTGTATATAGTTGCATAGACACACACACACACACACACACACAAATACCTTTACAAAACATGTTGCAGATTATGGCTTATCAATGACATATGTATATAAAACTATAGCAACATGTATATAGGTAGATACTATGAATAAGCCGATATAAACCCTCGCATGAGTCATGAATAGTTATATGCATACGATACATATGTAGTTATTATGTTGATGATGATGATGATGATGATGATGATGATGATGATGTTGATAATAATGATGCGATCTCAATACGATATTTTCAATTGACACGTTGACATGTGACGCCATCGTTGATGATGATGCTGCCGCTACTGCTGCTGCTGCTGCTGCTGCTGATGTTGCCATATCATGCGTTGTGACTTTGAATGATGTTTGATGAAATCTTTTGCATATGTCGATGTGTTTGTATATAAATGCGTGCATCGTAAAGAGTAACAGCATCACTGCTAAGTGAAATTTATGCATCGTAACACATGCATATGTAGAATCACATGTATATACAGTAGAATATCAAGGCTAAAACTTTGCTACTCCTTGAAATGTTCACATCAAGATAATATGAACTTATATGTGGGGGGGTGGGGTGAAACTCCCCCGTCAGTATATAGCTTGCAGCTTATATGTATGTAAATATTAAAACATACACAAGGTTGAATGTTTGGCGGATACATCATTTGAATGCTGTGCGCATCTTTTGCTCATACAGGATGTGCTCGGATTGCAAGCTACTAAAACTAAAGACACACTAAACAACAACAACAACAACAACAACAACAAAAACAGCAACAGAAAGCCAGCATGAATTTATGATAACACGTGCGTATGGATGTGTTTGTATATGCGTGTGTGTGTGTGCGATGTAATTTACAAAATTTATATGCGCGCATGTTGTGTTTTCGCTGCTTTGTAAAATGTGCTTATAAGCTGTTAGTGTAACGTGGCGTATGAAATGGTGTATGGCGGGATTTTACCTTTTTTCTACATCTCTCTCCCTCTCTCCCTCCCTGTCTCCTCTTCTCTGATGAATATTTTATTAAAAAGATTTTGAAACAGCAACAACAACAAAAGCAACAAAATATTAAAATTGAATTTTCAACACAACTCAGACTCTGTGCTATTCCTTTCCCCCCTCTCTTTCACTCATGCTGAAATACTACATGGGCTTAGTAGGGTAATATTATTACTCATACGCACAGTTATTGTTAGAGTTGCCGTCGTCGTCTTCAGCGTCAGCAATAACATTTTCATTTTATTTATGACGCACATTACAAATATGATGATTCTCTGTCTTTTGTCTTGGTGAATTTTTATTATTAAATTTATTTTTATTATTCAAATGTACATACCACAAACAACAAATCTTTCCATGCATCTTTTAAACTCAGCTATAATTTCTATCATTGTAGCGCACTCAAATATTGTACTCATTCCACAAAAAAAAAAAAAAAAAAATAATAATAATAATAATAATAACTCATCGAGGCGTAACAGACAATACAATTTCTATGCAAATCCTTTTTCATGAACATCAGTATCATAAGAATAACTTTTAATATTCATTAGACAAAACGAATAACGAATAAACAAACAAACAAGCCAGTAAGCAAACCAACCATATTTTGTTACATCTCAAATAGATCGCATCACTCCCAAAATTGGTATGGTTTCTTGCCTTTTCGCCATGCAACAATAATGTTGACTTTATTATAAACAATCAAAAAATATGTCAGAATAATGTTGGTATAGGATATTTTTTTATTGTCATAGCGACAGTAATTATATAAGAAGGATATAAGTACGATACGATATTTTATGATTTCTACTCGCTGAAAGTCATATGGCTATCATATTTAATCATAGCAAATCCAAACACACACACATACATACAAAGGCGACTGGCTCATTTTCTTCATTTCAGTGTGTTTTTATGGTTTTGAATTGGGGAAAAAATATCGTTTCAAATGACGCATTCATACCTCAACGCCTTTGTCATTTTTCAGAAATCTCCGATTTAGAAATAAAGCCAAGTAGTTGATAAAAAAAAAATAACATTTCAAAGACAATCATCATTCTATGAATCGTAGTTGAATACATGTTTCATGTTTATGAATTTTAGACGCTTTTGTCCCAATCACATTCTTTAATCGCATTCGTTTTTCTTAATATCAGGTCAATCCATAAGTTCATGCGTTTTTCTTAGGTGGTTTTAAAATAAATAAAAAATAAGTTTTCCTAATGTTTAAGCAAATTTTTCCCTGCTCAAAAAAATTGTTTGTCCTTGGAGCCAAAATACGTATCGATATCCCTTTTTATAGCTTCTTTTGAGGTATAGTTCTTATTACTCAAATAGGACTGAAGTCCGCGGAAAAGGTGATAATCGCAAGGTGCAATATCCGAAGAGTATGGTGGATGCGTCATTAGCTCCCATCCGAGCTCGTACAGCTTGCCTAATGTCTGCGGTATGCGGTCTTGCGTTATCGTTGTGAAACAAAACTTTGCATCTTCGACCAAAGACGGTCGATTTTTTTTCAAGTGCTTCATTCAATTTGGATAGCTGATGGCAATAATAATCAGCTGTAATCGTCTGGTTTGGTTCCAGCAGATCAAAATAAACGATACCGGCCATATCTCACCAAATAGACAGGGGAATCTTCTTGTGGTGAAGGGCATCTTCAAGGCTTTGGTTCTGGTGTTTCATTTTCATCTAACCACTGGTGTTTGCAAATAGGATTATTGTAAAGGACCTATTTTTTGTCCACAGTAACAATACGGTTCAAAAAAACTCGTATTTTCAAGCCGCTCCAGCAGCTGAAAACACATATTCACTCTCTGCTGAAGGTTTGCGATGGAAAATTTATGCGGAACCCATTTTCCCAGCTTTGGAACCTTGCCCAATTGAACCAGTGGCCTGTAAACTGTTCCATGTGATGAATTTAATCTTCCAGCCATCATATCGACTATCAAACTTGACTCAGCTTTCACACGTTCCAGCAAGGTGTCAGAGTTAAAGACCTCAGGACGACCAGAGCGTGGGGCATCCTCAACGTTACAATTACCATTTCGGGATTTGGAAAATCATGGTATCACGCTATCATTAGAAAGAATTTCACCACCCGAAAAATAGCTAAAATGGTTTTTCAAATCATTGCACTGACGTTCTCTGGCACCACATTCACTTCTCAGACATGATTGACATCGCTTAAACAATTGAATCCCATCAAAATTCACGCAAACAAAAAGAATTCGAATCAATGATATATTTGATCGCTGTAGGATCATCTTCGAAGCGATGTCAGTCAATCTTATAAAAACATCAGTTTTGCAAATGAGAACCCTCCTAAAAATGTAGCTATGAGATAAGCAGTTCCGGCAAAAATGTTGAGAATGGAAAATTAATGGGAATCGATCTTATATTTCATCCCTCTAGAGTGGGATTTAGTTGACTTTCATGTTTCTAACGTTCATTTTATACGGAAACCTCCATAAGACGTAGAGATGGAGAGTAAGCATGCATCGATGAAATGTTGCGATGAAAAAATTAAAGGGAGCAGGTCATAGTTTTTCTCGCTCTAAGGATATCCTGGGTATACATGACGGCGAATATATTAAAATTTCCATGACTTCAAAAAGATTTATTAACATAATTATTTGTATGCATATATTGGATCTATTCAGATTTTTAGATGTCTATGATGTGAAAGAGATTGAAAAAAAAACAGTTTTCAATCATTTTTTAAAAGTGAAGGATTTCGAAAAATACATTGTCATACATTCATTTAATCCAAAAAAAAAAAATTTTATTTTTGCCAAAAGCTTCTTAATGAGTAGTAATATATTTACTTTACTGAAGTTAGGTTATTTTTGAGTAATTATGAGGTTATTTGTGGATTTTGAGGTGCTTTTTAGTTCAATTTGTGTGGAAAGCCTCCCTAAAGAGTTAAGATTAAAAATTATTGTCTAGAACAAATGTTAAGTAATAAAAATTAATAAGGACGGTTATAAATTGTACCCCACTAGAGACACTCTGGGAGCGACAAAATCGAAATTTAAATTAAAAATTGCAATTTTGTAGGAAAGTCCCATTAAGGGGTTTAAAAGACTTTTTTAGTAGGAAAAATATATCAGGCTCTGTCATTTACTAACATATTTATTCAATATTTTTTCCCCAATCCAATACACATCAAATCCTACATCTTACAGCTGATGTTGCATGTAAATTTCGAAACATTTCTTTCAACATTTTTATTTCATTGGATATGCTGCTTGGTTTTATTTCGTATTATTTTTCATGTTGTTGTTTTTTTTTTTCACTGCCATTTTCCCCGCAGCAACAGCAGCAAATTTATTATAATTTTTCTATTTGACTTTATTCGCAACGATTTGCCTATGCTCACAGGCAAGTCATTGCAAGTAGTACTACATCTTCATATATCCTTATTATCTTCTTAGTGTATGCGATATCGCGTACGCCTCATACATCTTCATTTTGTAATAAATTCAAACATTTCAGCTGCCTCATGTCTTGTATGTCGTATGTACTATAGCTAGATATTATAGCATTTCATTTGTGTCAGCCATTATAAAATTTTCATTTCATTTGCAAAATATTTGAATTACTTACGGTTAAGTATATATTATATATAGATTCATGCACACAAAGTAGATATACTCGTAGCTCGTATATGTAGGTACGTTATGAACATGATATTATGTTTGCCATTTGAGGGGGAAACTTGATCATGGCAAAAAAGTTGGTATGAAAATGCAGTAGCCAGCACTCTGCTATATTTGGGTCCTTTTGAACATTTCCAAGCAAAATGGAGTCGAATATTTAGTAGGTATTGATACTAATAGGAGTACTGTTGGCGTTGCCATTGCCACTGCCGTTGTTACTGTTTTAGCTTCCGTTTCCGTTTCCGTTTGCATCGTTGTTAACATGCCACAAGCACTTCAAACATAAAAGTTTATTGTTAGCCATCACCATCATCACCATCATCAACGTCATCGTCGTCATCGACGTCGTCGTCGCCGTCGCCGTCATCGTTATGTTGGCAAATCAATACTATTAGCCAACTCACGTACTACAATAGTCTCGTTCTCGAAATATTCTAAGAAATCGACAAGAATACAGTCATTTCTTGCTATATAGGTACATAATACAGTCATTTCTTGCTATATAGGTACAGAATACAGTCATTTCTTGCTATATAGGTACATTACATACTCCATGTACTCCAAATAGCAGCCTATTACTTATAACAACAAGAAAAAGTAGAAATATTTCTATATTACCGACACATTATGCTATATGCCATAATTTGTTATAACATTAAAATATGCGAATGTATGTAATGTAATTTGAGCAATTCATGTACTACTACTACTACTACTACTACTACGACTGCCTACTCGCCGTAATTGAGAGTAAATTTTCGAAAAATCCAAACAATTTTCCTACGCCAACGTATGAATGCCTGCCTATCAAATTTTGTTTTCTTTTTCTTCAAAATCTTTTACTGTTTTAATGTATTGATAATGTTTCTTGGAAATGTCTATAAGCACATATATACCTTGCCTGGTCTTGCCTCACCCCACCATACTTCATACAATCCACTAGAACAGCACTGATTTTAATGGAGTTTTGATATTCTCCTGATTGAGTGGAATTAATGTTGATGCGTGTGTGTGGTTGTGTGTGTATGTATATGGGTGGATGGGTGTTTTCGTGTATTTGTCTATTCGAATGAAAATTCGTATTTATAATCCTCCATCAAACTCTGAAAATTTTCTTTAATGCCACTTTTGATTATTTTATATTCAATACCATTAAAATGATTTCATTACATCTAGTACGAGTGTACTACGGAATATATTTTGGCAATCAACCAAAAGTTTTGCCTATCCAGAGTACTATTAGCAAAATTTCCTTTAATTTGGTCCAATTTATATATAAAATCTGAAAAATTTCAATTCAAGTTAAAAACAGTTATTACCTATTAAATGAATAAACTAAAATAATCAAAATAAAAATTGTATATATTTCTCATTTTATCTTATTAAATACATTTAATTGTATTTTGAATCCTTTCAAATAGTTAATTTAGATATTTTTTTTTTTTTTTTCATTAAATCGAAAACATCGAATTTCAATAGAATATTTATTTTGAGTAATTTTCATCTTATATTCCAATACTTTTAAGTACATTTTCATTTACTTTCATTATTTCTTAATGTCTCAATGTAAAAATATATTGTATTTCATTTGTGATATTAAAGTTCATCTCAATCTGTATTCTGTCAATTACAAAATGCTTTGGATTGGAAAAATACCAGACAACGAGTGTGATTTTAACATGAAAAATTGAGGGGGTAAATGCTAAATGAAGTATCATATATTAGTTTATAAATACCCTACCATCATTTTTAATGCTAACACCAAGGCATGTTGGTCATCCAAGAGGTCTTTTTGTTAACGATTTTTCACTATAACGCAACTTTGTTAGTACTTAACACTTCTTGTCATATATTTTGAAAATTATCTAGCAATTATTCAACATTTTTAAGTATTCAAGAAGAAAATTAATTTTCTTTCTTTCTACTTACTGCACTACTGTAACTTATGCATTAGTCGATTCCATTAAAAATATATGAAATTCACATGGAAATGGAATAAATTTCAGATTCAAATTCTATTCAGATTTTCAGAGATTGGAAAAGAACTTTTTCAATCATTTTTCGAAAGTGAAAGATTTCGAAATATACGTAGCTGTCATATCTTTAATCCAACTGAAAAATTCCCGAAAAAAATCAATGAAATCATGTTTATTTTTGTTTCGTCTAAAAAAGCTCCTAAACGAGTAGTAATAGCTAACAGTCATATACTTTACTAAATACAATTATAATATAATTACAATTATAATATTATTTGTGGATTTTTAGATGCTTTTTAGTTCATTTTGTGTGGAAAACCTCCCTAAAGAGTTAAGATAGAAAATAATTATGTCCAAAAAAAAATATCATATTAAGTAATAAAAATTAATAAGGGGGCCGTCATAAATTGTACCCCCCTAGAGACACTCTGGGAGCGACAAAATCAAAATTTAATTTAAAAATGAAAATTTTGTAGACAAATCCCATGAAGAAAGTCCCATAGACAGTAGGTATGTTCAAAAACCCTTTTTAGTAGGAAAAATATATCCAGATCTGTCATATATTTTACCCCCTTAGGAACACTCTGGAAGCGATGACTGCTAAATTTAATTTAAAAACTTAGATTTTACAAGGGAAGCCCCAAGAAGGAAGTCCTATAGACGGTAGGTATGCTTAAAAAAACTTTTTAGTAAGAAAAATATATCAGGGTCTCTCATATATTTTACCCCCTTAGGGACACTCTGGGAGCAATAACTGCTAAATTTAATTTAAAAACGTTGATTTTACAAGGGAAGTCCCATGAAGGTAGTCCCATAGACGGTAGGTATGTTTATAAACTCTTTCTAGTAGGAAAAATATATCCAGATCTGTTATATATTTTACCCCCTTAGGGACACTCTGGGAGCGATAACTGCTAAATTTAATTTAAAAACATCGAATTTACAAGGGAAGCTCTGTAAGTGTTTGAGATAGGGAACATTTATGTTTAGAGAAAGTGTTCAAGGGAAAAAAAGAACGTAGGTCAGACTAATATTTACCACTCTATGAGCACTCTAAAAGGAGTGAAAGCGAATTTAAATTAAAAACATCAATTTGATAGGGGAAGCTCTCTAACTGGTAGAGATAGGGGTAAAGTATGTTAAGAAAAAATGTTAAAGAGTAAGAATTAATAGGAAACAATCTGTTTGCGATGTTAGCGAAATTTAAACTAAAAATGTCATTTTGTAGGGGAACCCCTCTAAGGAGTAGAGATAGGGGGTAGATATGTTAAGGAAAAATGTTAAGAAGGAAAAATTAATGCGGATAGGATCTTCATTTTATTACTGTGGGGACACTCTGGAGGGTGCAGAAGTGAAATTTCCTTTAAAAACATAAATTTTATAGTGAAGCTCCTTTAAGAAGTTGAGATACAGGGTAAGTATATTTGAAAAAAATGTTGAGCTGATAAAATTAGTGAAAGTCAGCTATACATTTTATCAATCTAGGTGTGATTAGTTTATAAATTTTTTAGGTTAAATACAAAACTCTATCAAATCAAATTAATCTTCGGTTTGACCCCAAATATATAAAGAAACTTTCGCTAAAACATTAATCTGACAAGTAAAATAATATTCTGAAAATTCCTAACATTTTTTCGAACGACTCCAATATATATGTAACTAAAAATACATGTATATATATATTGTATGTAAATGTGGTACAATTATTGCTTACAACAAAATTGCGAAATTTCTAATAAAGAAAATTTGCAATTGAAACAGCAGCAACAGCAGCAGCATTAATAACAACCGTAATTTTTTTTAGCTACATTAATACAATACATTGTTGCACAAATGAATTTACTTGTTGCAAGTAGGTACTGATGATATAACAACCCACCCCCCCCCTCATCATTACTTGTTATTTATTTCGTTTCATTTCTTCTTCTTCATTTTTTTTTTTTTTTTGTTTCTCATCATATTATAAAAATATATAATAACAACAACAACAACAACAACATATTTCCACAAGGGAATACAGTAATAATAAGTATTAAATAAATATGCGCATTCTCCGCTTTGCTCTTTGTCTCCATTGCTAAAGATATGAACCAAGTTTAGTTACTTGCCGTCAATCTGTCTCTGCGTATCTATCTTTTTGTCTGTTGTATTGCATTCTAAATACATGATACTTTACAATGTTGCAAGTAGTAATGCATATATATAGGGATAAGATTTGAAGGTCGGTACAGGCTATTGGAAAATTTTTACCAATATTTTTTAATTTTCTGTACTAAACCAGTTCAAAGATTAGTCCTCAAATTGTACGCTGAACAAATCTATGGAATAATTTCAACTTTTTCCCCTCAAAAATATCATACAAGTTTTTCTAAATCCTCTATGAGAATAAAATGACGACCCGAACATTTTTTTAATTCATTTAAAACTCATTGAATGAGCCATGAATTAAGCTCAGTCCGCCCTAGAGGCTTTTACCCTATGTACGAACATAGAACAGATCTAAATATAAAGTACAAGCATCTAGGATAAAAAAAAGAACAACAAAACGACATTCATTTGTATCCCCCTACTTTTCCAGTTGTTGAATTGAATTCAAATTTCCCTCCAGTTGCAATTCGACTTAATATTTGCAACACAAAAAGCGCT
The DNA here is from genome assembly GCA_963854835.1 of Megamerina dolium. NCBI lineage: Eukaryota > Metazoa > Arthropoda > Insecta > Diptera > Megamerinidae > Megamerina > Megamerina dolium. Next base: position 3,560,049 of record OY978525.1, read on the forward strand.
TCATTCGCATCTAGTACATAAGATATTATTATGTGTATTTATTTGAGCAGCAATATGCAACATGCCGTTGCTGATGTTGCTACAGCTACAGTATTCATGTCATTACAAGCTACAAGCAGCAGCAACAGCAGCAGCAGAAAAGCAACAACAGCAACACAAACATGTGTCAATTTCAGTTTCATTGACTTGATTTATATACGCGATGCGTCGTTATCGTTGTTGTTGTTGTTGTCGTTGTTGTTCTTCTTGTTGTGCCTGCTGCTACGATATATACATACTCGATGTGTGTGGCGTGTGTGAAGCACTCAATATTAAAGCAATTCCCAGAGCTATTACCTACCAGCTTGTAGGAGAATTGCAAAGAAAAAAAAAACCCAAAAAACAACATCTGAAATGAAAATGGGAGGAAAAGAAAAAAAAAATGCAAAATTTGTATATGATGAAGGGAGTACAGGGACCACATAAGTATCAATATGTTGCTGATGAGACCAGAGGGTGGGGAAGGTTATAAAACACGTTTCGCACAACAATCACCACATCAAAAAAAAAAAAAAAACAAACAAAAAACAACAAAAAATAAAGAGGCCGACAGCAAACTCTACAAATGTCGGCACTTTCATTTTCTTTTTTTTTTGTTGTTTTTTTTTTGTCCGATATACTCAATGGGGCCGGTAATAATGACAAGAGGGAAATGAGATAGGACTATGAATACACACACACACACACATATGTAAATGTGACAAAGAAAAACAAAAACAGAAATCCCTAGAGAAGGCGTTCTTCAAGGAAAACAACAACAATTTAAGTAGAGTCATTTTCTAGGAATGCTCCTTACAACTGGAGCAGCTGTGTAATTTTTGTATTTCTTATTTATCGTCGATATTTTGTATTTTTATTAATTTTTTTTTGTTATTATTCTTGTTTTCTTGTTTTTTTTTTTGCACTCTCCTGCTGCTATAAGCACGCATACAAAAGAGATCAATGAATTTACTATGAAATTGCAAAGGGAAATTTTAAATGTAACTTGTCATATAAAAAATTTCACATTGAAATATACTCAGAAGCATCGATGGCCAGAAATAAAATGTCGGGAGCCAACAACAACAACAACATCAATACTGATATTTCGAATAGAAAGATGCAATATTTTGTATTTGTATGCGCAAAAGTCATCAAAGCGATCGAGAAATAACGTGCTCTCTAAGGGGCACAGGTAGGAGGTGAGTATCTTTGGAGGAAATGTTGAGGAAAAAGAATTAATATGGATCGGTCATATTTTTCACCACACTGGAGTGATTTCTGGGCATTTATGGGGTTATTTGTCGATTTTCAGGTGATTTTAAGTTCAGTTTGCATAGAAGCCTCCCTACGGAGTAAAGACAGTGAATGGCTATGTTTAGAAAAAGTGTTTAGTAATGAAAATTAATTAGAGTCGCTCATAAATTCTTCTCTTCTAGGTGCACCCTGGAAGCGATAGAAGCGAAATTTTATTTAAAATCGTCAATTTTGTTGGAGAGCCCCTCTAAGTAGTACAGATAGTGGATAAGAATGTTCAGAAAAAATTTTAAACAAAAAAAGTAATGAAGATCGGTCCTACATTTTAATCCTCTAGGGGCACTCTGAGAACGGTAAGAACGTAATTGATTTAAAAAAAAAACGCAATTTTGTAGGAGAGCACCTCTAAGGAGTGCAGATAGGCAGTAAATATGTTCAATAAAAATATTCAGGAGAAAAATGAATGGGGGTCGGTCATACATTTTCACCCCGCAGGAGCGATTTTGCATATTTTAATGAATGCGTTACAGCTTACTATCGATGGATTGCCATACTAAGCAGTATTTTTCACAAACTTACATAGAACATATGGAATTTGAGCATTATTTTTATTTAAATAGTATATTTTTTGAAATGTCAGCCAATTGTATAGAGCCAAATGAGCCAATTTTTTCTCTGATAATTATTGCTTTAAAGGTTATACAATTTTTGTTGTATTTTTAGGAATTTAAACAGACAAAAAGTCTTTTTTTTTTGTATTTAAAATTCACAACACGTACATTGCATTTGTTGCTTTTAAGCTTTAAAAAGTAGCATTTGCCACAACGACATACTTACACATACACACGCATACAAATGCAAATGGCAAATAACATGAGCTAAAGGAATAAATGATAATAAAGAGAGCAATATATGTATAAATGTATGTGTGTGTGTAATTTGGAACTACCAGAACAACAACAACAACAACAACAATAACATGAAATGTAAAGATCGAAAAGGAAAAAAAACGCACACACACACACAAATGAACAACATTTACTTTAATCCCGTGCGCCCCAGAGAGTAGAAAGTTGTCCCTATCGTAACGCCATTTTTAAATTGGCGTCAATATGGCGCCTCATATATAAACAACCACACAAACACGTAGAAAATATATGATGCCACATATTACCAGCAATCATTTGATTGCTTGTGTGTGTGTGTGTGTGTGCGTATAATGTCATGTTGTCGCCGTCGCTGATGCTACTACTCTGCTTCTGTTCTACTCATAGTGTCGTGTCATTATATTAGCATATTAAAACGTTGAATTGTATATATTTATGTATGTATGTATGTATGGTATAATGTGTGAACGGATACGCATACATAAATAAAATCCCACACATTTAAGTGTATGTGTGTGTGTGTATGTAGGTATAAACGTCCGCCACATGCCTGTTAATATACAACCGTTTTCAGTTCAATAAACAAAGTAAAGACACGCAAGCACATATATTCATGTAAACTTCCACATACACACAAGAACATATGAATGTATGCACACATACATGCAAACTTGTATTCGTGTGGATCTACATGTATGCATTTCGATTGAATGGTTTCTTACCAAATTTTTTTTTTTTTTTTGGGTTTCTACTTGGGTTATCATGCAATCATCTTCCATATATATTGGTACATACTCATGAAGATGCTCCTCATCTACGTATGAATATGCCCGTAGGTATGTGACATGTATGAAGGATAAATATAAATCTGAAATCATTTCGGTATGAACCAACATTTGCTATAAACCACAATAAAACCACATATTTCACCAAAATAGTTTTGAATTTGTACTTCGATCGCTTAATATAATTTGTTGAAATGTGAAACTAGAGTCCAAAGTTCAAACAAATACAAGGAAAATCAATAAATCCCGCACAGCTGCTCAGATGTTCCCTCTAGATGGATAAAATGTATAATCAACACCTATAAATTTTTTTTCAACTAGCATTTTTTCAAAACATACTTAATACCTATATCCATTCTATAGGTGAGCTACCCTGAAAAATATATATTTTCATTAAATTCACAACCACCCCTTCCGGAATGGTTGTAGAGAAGCAAAATTAATGACTGACTCCTAATAATTTTAACTAGCCAATATTTTTCCCGACCATGCTTACCCCCTATGTGTAGCGCTTAAGGGTGCTCCCCTACAATATGAACCAAAACCACAAGAAATGCATAAAATATCCTCATTTCTGGCAAATGGTCGTCTCTAGAAAGATGACATGTAAGTTCAAACCCATTATTTTTTTTTTTCTCATCAACATTTTGACGCAACATACTTACTCCCCATCTAGGGACTCTAGTATTAAGGTGGATATCGGGCCATAAAGGACACGAGGGGAACGAAATAGATGAAAAACTACCCAAAAAGGACGCTATCGATCATTCTTACTCCCTATCTCTAGCGCTTAAGGATGCTCCCCTACAAAATGAATCAAAACTACAAGAAATGCATAAATTTATCCTCATTGCTGTCAAATGGTCGTCTCTAGAAAGATGGCATGTAAGTTCAACCGCATTATTTTTTTTCTCATCAACGTTCTGACGCAATATACTTACTCCCTATCTAGGGACTCTAGTATTAAAGTGGATACCGGGCCATTAAGCCCCTGATCGGCCCTGAACCTTTCAGTGGTTTGGCAAGATGCCACACAAGGAGGTTATCAGGAAATGGGAGGAAAAAAAATTTGCAGAATACTGACTCAATAGTATAGGGCAGAGTCCAGGAAAACAGTTCCTCATCCCAAATAAAGGGATATCTGAAAAGATACTCACGTTTGGTAGAGCTGACCTACGTATTGTGTGTGGCTATTTCACAGGCCAGGCAGGCAGCCTCAGATATCACTCAGATACTACCTCAGAAATTAAATCTAACTGACACTGATGTCTGCAGATTCTGCAACTTAAACATCGAGAGCTCCGGAGCATATTCTCTGTGAATGTCAAGCTCTTGGCAGAAAAAGACTAAGCCATTTTAGTCATAGTACAGTGCTTCCATATAAATTGTGGAAAAATGAACCCCACACAATGCTAAAATTTATTAAAAGCCTAAAAATTTAGGGTTACCCCAAAGACTACACAAAAGATTAAGTCTGGTCGCAGTGCATAAGGGCCTGTTAATATAATAATACTCCCTATCTCCACCATTTAGTGGTGCTGTCCTACAAAATTGTTGTTTTTATATATAAAAATTGGCTCATACCGCTGCTTAGGTACAGTGGTCCAATATATCAGTATATCATTTTTGCTCTCCAGCATTTCTTCTAAAGGTGCTCTCATACAAAATTGACGAAAAACACATCTGGAAGCAAACTCATTCCGTTTTCATGTAATTCTAACTGAACGTAAATAAATAATTATTTTATTAGTATTCTACAATGTGAATCAAATCAATAAATAAACGAATAATAAACATTTGTAAGCCTTGATATTTAAAAAGACCTATTTCCCCAAGTCCCTTCCACTTTAGAGGGAGAAAAAGCGATTGCAAAAATACCCACATATCTAAAAAAAAAAAAGTAAATTTAAAATTCTTCAAAAATTTGACTTTGACTTTCGTCGAATTTTTTATGAATTTAACTGGAAAACTTAGTCAAGTTTCCCCAATTTCCCCCAATCTGACATATTTTCCTGAATTTAAATAATTTATTCATTAATTGATTAATACTCATTGTATTTAATCTCCAGATTATCATAATATCCAGTTTCATTATATTTTTTAATGAAAAAAATATTTATTAAAAATATTTAATTAAAATTTATGACTTTTCAGTATCTTCAACTTCTCATAAGCCATCCTATAGAAATTGCAAATATAACACTCCAGCCAAACAAAAAAAAGATTAATTGGGATTATCTCAAACTATCATTAAATCTATTGACATTTAGCACTTGGCTGTATATGTATTAAATAATTGAAATCAAGAAGAATCATGCGCTTAACACATATCATTTTCTCTGTATCTAATTTCTATACTGTTCACTGTTCACTGTTGCTTCGCATTCTGTTTCCATAATATTAATCTGAATTTGAAATTTTTGTACTTACGCATAAACACACACACACACACACACACAGATAGAGAAAAGTACCTACCGCTTCATTAGGAGCGTAAAAGATGTCGTTGTTGCGTTAAGAAAAACAAATAAAACGAATACCTATACAAACAAATAAACAAAAAAAAGTAAACAAATAAAGAATAAACAAACAATGAAACAATTCATTTTTCCTTACAAAACAAATGACGCCCTTAGATATTCGTACAATCACAAAAAAGGAAAAGTTTAATAGAATAGAAAACAAAAACTCAGAAATATAAAAACAAGGCAGAAAATAAAACACAAAAATACCAAATTATAAAAAAAGACTTAAAAAGAAAAAAGTGCGAAAGAAACAAAAACAAAAAAATTATTGCTCGTCTTTCAACGCCTTCATGAATTCATATTTCGTCGTCTAATTTTGTCTGTGCTGAACTGCAATAAGAATCACTTCATCGGTACACGTTGCGCGCTCATCAACATAAGCCAAGCAGATGTAGCATTAGCAATAATAGCAATTTGCAAGTATGGAAACTTCCGTTTCCGCTGCGTTGCCTACTACTCAGCTTAATAAATTTCAAGACTTGCGAATCCTAGTGTTTAAAATCGCTTGATTTTCTATTTTCTATTACAATAAATTTCATCATTTTTTCGCTATCAAATGTCTTCATTATTTTTTTTTTTTTAAGTTCTCGTCAAGCATCTATACGAATTCAGCTTACGAACTCAAAGTACAATCAAGAACATACTTTTATATGAGCGATATGGGTGGTTTCCATGCTATTCCGCCCATTTTGTCAATCGTCCATTCAATTTAAAGTATATCAATTTCTTCTTCTTCTTATGAGGATATAACAACCGATGATCGATTTAGTTCAAACATATAATTCGGTGCCAGTCTTCTCTGTTCTTCGCTTGCTTTGGCCAATATTATATCCCAAGCGCCGCCAGATTCCCCAACACTTGGTCCTTCCCACGGAGGTTTGCTCTTCGTCTTGTTCTGCATTCTGAAGCAGGTGCCGAATTAAATACCCTCTTCGTTTGGGCGTCTTCTTCCATTCGCTCGGCATGCTCCAGCCAGCGCAGCCACTGCATTTCGATTCGCCTGACTATGTCAATGTCAGCGTGCAGCTCATACAGCTCACCATTCGGTATTCGCCATCAACGCAAATAGATCCGAAGATCCTGCGCAGAACTTTTCTCTCGAAAACTCCAAGCATCCTCTCATCCGTGATGGAATTTGTCCGGACTTCTGAGCCATATATTAGGACAGGAATAGTGAGGGACTTGTAGGGTGTGATTTTCGATCTTCGAGAGAAAGCTCTACTACTCAGTCCAAAGTAACACCTGTTACGTATGATCTCCAGGCTGTCGTCATTACATTTGTTAGTGCTGGTTCCAAGATAGACGAAGTCCTTCACCATCTCGAAAGTGTAATTGTCAACAGTGTCGAGTTGTCCAAGACTATATCAGTTTGATGAATTTATATTTTTATGCATCAAATCTGAAAATATATACATAAAAGCATACCTTTGTATGGGAGGTAGGTGAGAATTTTATCTGATTTAACCCATATTCAAATATGTCTATTAATTAGTAAATATAATCTCATGCTCCGACGTTCAGCTCCATAACTCTATATTTATTCACCCGTCAATTGTATGAGAGGTATTCGTAAATTATATCCGATTTCGCACTTTTACAAATTCATTATCAGCTCGATCGTTCCATAAATAACGAAAAAACCATACCTCTCCACATCTCTCACATCTCCTTATGAATATTACAAACGGAAGCATGAATTCAATATACTTTTGACTATTTTTTTGATTACCCATTCCTGATATTTTTCTAGCAACCTCCTCATAGAAGCAACAGAAAAAACAACAGTCATACGGATTGCCTTTTTCAGTTTTGCCTTGATGTCACCATTACCAAGCGATATTTCATAGTCACATTTGAACTTGTCTTCTAACAACAACAACATTCTTCTGATTCTGCCTCTTCTACATAAGACAACAAAAATCATGCAATGACAGCCACCCTCAAATAATAGCTTGAGAAAAGGATATCAAGTCAAGAATAGAGGCAGAACAGAAGAAGGAGTAAAAACAGAAGCAGGTAGCAGGCTCAAATATCGTTGGTAAAAACAACAACAACACACGAAAATAAAATGAAAATGTCAACGCTGAATTGTGTCACGACAACGAACGTGAACGAATAAAAGAGTCGTCGCGTACAATTTTCTCATTTCTCTCAGCACAAAGTTAGTGAATTGGGTGCGATAGGAATTTGTAGGAATGTGTTGCTCACAACAAACTTCAAACGAACTTTCAAAATATTTGCGAAATTTAATGAGCAACATCAACATCAACGGCGACAACGATAAAATGTAAGGAATGCAATTCAATGAGAGCCGAGCAATACAGCCAGAGCGGCTTATCACAGGATAACTGTTTGGTTTGGCATCAGGATAACAATATGTTCTTTTTGCTATTTGCTATTGTTGTTTTTCGTTTCATTGTTGTCATGGCAGCCGACACATGTACGACACCAACTATGCTCACATCTATATGATTATACAATATGTATGAGTGTAGTAGTAGTTGTAGTAGTGGCAGTAGTAGTAATACGTGTTACAACTACTAGCACTACCAGTAAGTACACTTTTAAATACTTGCCATTAGTGTATTTCTATGAGTGTGTGTGTATATGTATGTATATTCGCATCAAAGTATTAAAATTCTATGAAAAATGCTGATGCCATTATTTGTACGAGTACAAATACCATATACAATATATAAATAAGTATTGCAGCTATCAAAGTTAGTACATGCTATGAATACTATGTATGAAATGTAAGCCCAAAGTTCATTGCTGTGACGCAGGAGACGAAGAGTTGAACTGACCGTCTAACAAATATATGTACTAGAAGCAAATAAAACTCATATATATGTATAAGTTGTAAGGCAAATAATAATAATAATAATATTTGTCATTTGAATGCTACAAATAGTACGAATGGAATTTTCAAATGAATACAGGGTAATGTAAAATGTTCAGCTATCCTATGGTAATATAAGAAGAAACAAACAAGATATGAAATAAATATTTTTTATGAATTTGGGGTCTCTGAATTCAAATTTTATATGAACTGGTGGCAATTTGTTGCTAACCTAAAAAAAATAAGGAATCCTTAAATAAACTACCAAGCATCGCCGTAAACGAGGTAAATTGTATGATTCTTGAATCTCCCACTTGAACATAGAGTCTCAATAAAGCATTTCCATCTGGTCCTGTTTTTTGCTGATATCTTTAGTTAGTTCCACGATTTTCCGCATTCGTCAATTTTTTTTTTGTAGTGTTTTCCTCCACGTAATCTTAGGGCGACCCCTCTTACGACTTCCTTGGGGGTTCCAATCAAGAGCCTGTCGACGGACCTCCGTAGTATCTTTCCGCAGTGTGTGGCCTATCCACCTCCATTTCCGTATTTTGATATAATTGACCATTGGTTCCAATTTGTATTCTTTACATAGCTCATCATTGCCAATGACATTTGGGCACCACACCTTGAGAATACGCCGTAGGCATCTATTAACAAAGCTTTGGATTGTATGATTGGCCCCCAATTAATTTTTTTCTTCTTTACATTTTTTCTAAATATACTTACTATCTAGCTCCACTCTTTAAAGGCACTCCCATACAAAATTGGTATTTTTATAAAATCCACTTCTACCACTCCCAGAGTACTCCTAAAGGGTTAAGATGTAAGGTCAACTATAATTTATTTTTACTGGCTAATATTTTTTTTTAACATACTTGCTACCTACCTGCACTTCTTAGGGAGGCTTCACTACAAAATTAACTTCAAAACAGATGAAAATCGACAAATACGCAGACGGTCCCAGAACTACCCGACCTGACATATAGATGGCGGCAGTAGTTTGGAAAAAGCGTTGGCAGAGTTTAAATGAGATCGTGCGAGCTGCCAAGACGAACACCGTAGTGTTCGACAAATTGAGGTGGCCACGCCAGAAACGGTTAAGAAAATCCACAAAATGGTATTGGATGATCGTCGGCTGAAGATGCGTGAGCTAGATGAAATTACAGGCATTTCAAGAAGTACTATAAATCGTATATTGACCGAAAATTAGGAGATGAAAAAGCTGTGTGCCCGATGGGTGCCGTATTTGCTCACAGTAGAACAAAACCCATTGTCGTGAAGATGTTTCTATAGAGTGTTTGGCGATGGTGCACAGTAATAAAGCCAAGTGTTTGTGTCGATTCGTAACCAAGGATGAGACATGAGTCCACCACTTCACATCTGAGACAAAGAAGCTGTCAAAACAGTGGACTGAAAACCAGATTTAGCTCCTTTGGATTATTTTCAAACAATGAAGAGGTGGACCACTTTCATGACATCATAATTGTCCAGGAATCGCCCCAAGAATGGTAAAATGTATGACCGACCTACATTAATTTTTCTTCATCAAAATACTCACCCTCTATCTTAAGACCTTAAGGGGACTTCCTTACAATATGAATTAAATTTTGTTGATTAACTACATTTATTACTAGGAAATTATCCGGACTACATAAGTAAATGCCACTATATTCCACATTTCTACCATTGCCATTAATCGCACGCTAACAATAAAATTTGTACATAACATAGTATATATTAGAAAGCTTTTAAATCTAACTTTTTGAGAAATGTACCTAAAGTGTATATACAAAAGAGTATTTTTGTATACCTACGTGTATTGTAGCATATTCGAAGATATAGGTACTTACATATATTCAAAAAAGAAAAAAAATAGAGAGAAAATACTAAAATTAAACTTTTGCAACAGCAACTCGTAATTCGTAATTGTAGTAGTTACTTGTGTAGTTGGCAGTTGGTGGAAGTAGTTAGTTGCACAGTTGATAGTTGAAAGTTTGTTTTTACAATCCCCCAACCCCCCGGCCGAGTTTGTGACATGTAAAGGATATGCGTTTCAAGCAAATTTGATATGTTTGACAAGTTGCAACAACAACAAATACATATATATTTTACTATGTACGCACATAGTGTACGGCAGCGAAGAAAATAACACAAACAACAACAACAACAGAAGAAATAAAACGCATAACGATAATGATAATTTATATATAAGAAAAAAAAAACAAAATACAAACCAGCAGATAATTTCTACAATAAGATGATAGTACAAATAAGGAAGTACGTGTACATATCTCTTCGTTTCTCAAATATATTTCAGAAATAAGGAAAAACTTTAAAACTTTTACGAGAGTGAGCGGAAAATTGTTTAAGAAATAAGTATTTAATATTATACCTGCATTTCAGTTTAACATTATTTTTTTTTTTTTTTTTGTTTTTGCGAACAAAATATGAAAATATCTATATGAAAGCATAGGTTTATATGGGAGGTTGGAGTGTTTTTTAACCAATTCAGCCCATTTTCAACTCTATCTATTCTATGAGCCCACTACCTTTATTTTTGTTCGATAACTTTGTATTTTTGATACACAAAGTGTGAAATCTTATACTTAATAATGTAGTTTTGTATGGGAAGTAGGCGTGATTTTTATCCGATTACGCCCATTTTCTAATATATCTATTATATGATAAAACGAATATTAGATGCCTAATTTGAGTTCAATCGCTGTACATTTTGGTGTATAAAGTGTGAAAATATGCTTTCACCAACACACTTTTGTATGGGAAGTAGTAGTAATTTGAATTCGAATACGCCCATTTTTTAATATCTCTATTTTTTACTCAAACTAACTTTATATACCAAGTTCTAGCTCAATAGCTTTACTTTTTCTTATGAAAAAATGCAAAAATACACATTCGGCAACATATTTTTGTATGGGAGATAGGTGTAGATTTAATTCGATTTCATTCATTCACTGACGCGATAATTCATAGATGAAAATAAGCTTATATACCAATTTTTAGCAAAATTGCTTAATAATTATAGCAATTATCGTACGAATAGACAGGCAAACATGGCTAAATCATATCTCATAATTTAAGTATCTTACACTCTATTTCCATTCGATGTTAATCACGAATAACATAAATTATGCCCTATACTTACAACATATAATCTCACTTTTCTTAGTTTAAAAAGAAACCGCACACACACACAAAATGAAAACTACTCAACTTGTAATTAGTGTGAAATATATGAAATTAATACTGAAATTGCTATTCCAACAGCAATGTCATCATCAGTGAGAAACTTTTCACTTTGCTATTAAGAAAATTACAACAACAACAAACTACAACTTATTGCATATAATACTCGTAAATTGTATGAACGAACTTTTGATACCTAAATGTCAATATTCAGTATTCATATCAATGAAAATGATGGAAGAAACGCAGACCTGATACAGCAGATGGTGTCTTTTTAGAGTGTCATATTTTTGTATTGAAATCAAATACACACAATATTGTATTAATTAGCTGAATACATAATTTGAACTTAAAACCTCAAGCAAAAGATCTCTATGCACTGCTGGACATGATCCAATCTAGAATATATCTTTCAACATTTTTTAAGAGTTGCACATCTAAGAAATATAAAGTCTATAGTAATTTGATGCAAAATAAATCATATTAAGCTAAACTTGCTAGAACTATAATCTATGCTTCTTCATCTTATGTGGCCATAACAGCCGATGATCGATTTAGGCCGAATATATAATGCGGCGTCAGTCTTCTCTGTTCTTCGCTTGCTGGCGCCAATTGGATATTCCAAGCGTCGCCAGGTTGCCCTCTTCGCTGGAGCGTCTTCTTTCATTCGCTCGACATGAGCCAGCCAGCGCAGCCGCTGGATTTTCATTCGCCTGACTATGTCAATGTTAGCGTACAGCTCATCGTTGTACCTCATTTGGTACTCGTTATCAACGCAAATAGGTCCGAAGATCCTGAGCAGAACTTTTCTTTCCAAAACTCCAAGCATCCTCTCGTCTGTTCAGGAAATTGTCCCTGCTTCTGCACCATATGTTAGGACAGGAATAATGAGGGACTTGTAGAGTGTGATTTTCCATCTTCGAGAGAGGGCTCGACTACTCAGGGCTCGCTTACTCAACCCAAAGTAACACCTGTTAGCAAGAGTTATCGTACGCATGATCTCCAGGCTAACGCCATTACAGTTGTTTATGCTGGTTCCAAGATAGACGAAATTCCTCCACCACGTCGAAAGTGGTCCAAGATGCCGGCACTCTTTCCTACTATAATCTATTACCTAGCATTATAAATATGCTCCTCAACATCATTTCCCACTAGATGTTAAGGTGTTCTATACTTGACCAACAAACTTATTACTTACTCACAATTATACAGCTGTGAGGTAAAACAGGAAACGTAGAAGATTGAAATTGAAAAGAAACCTGAAAAAAATTGTTGTTCTTTGTATTGAAAATGAAATTAAACTAAAAATAATCAAGTACGAAGGATGAAAAGAAAGTTGAATTCAAAACAAAAGCGAAATCAACAGAACAAAACGAATTAGATTAAAATAAATGTAGGTACGATATGTAACTGTTGTGTGAGAGAAAAGTGAAAAAGAGTATGCCTGAGTGTGTGTGTGTGAAAAATGGAAAATAAATGAAAAAGTACAACCAGTAATAGCAAAAGCTAAAGAAAACTCATTTACAGTTGCTTTAACTTTTTCACAAGAATTTCTGCAATGATGATGAAGTATTTATCATGAGTTTTTCACTCTGTGAGTGTTGCTCAAAATTATTTCGAAGATGGATGGAGTAAAAAATGAGCTTTACAATATATACGACTCCAACCAAAGCTACTACGTATATTATTCTATTCATTGCTTAAATGAAATGGAAATGGAAAGAGAGAAAGGGTAGTAAAAAAAAAATAAAATAGGCAAAGAAATAAATTTAACCCAACGATGTACCAAGAATTCATTCATACAAATACATATACACCACGTTCCATGAAATGAAACATATTGGCAATACTTGAGATGAGCAAATACTTTTACAACAATGACGACAGCAACAACAATATCAGGGGTAACAAAAGAAAATAATAATGAAAAACGCGCGTGAGGCAGAACAAAAACAGGAAGTTGCAAACAAAAGCATTAAATGTGAAATCGCAGTGAATGTGAGTGCAATACCAAACAAGGAAGAAGAATACGAAGACGAAGAAGAAGAAAAACAATATAAAGGAACCAAGTCACAGTTTATCGAAATATACTCTCTGACAGCAATAAAGAATTAATGGGGGAAAAAATTCAGATAGGATAGAATATAAACAATTCAATGATGAAGATTTGATTTTATAGCTTTTATCCTCTGCTAATGTCTTGTGAGCTTATGTCATATACACTAAGGCACACACACAAACACACACAGAGCGATACACAACGTAATATACGACCCAACATCTCTAATCAACGAACAAAATGCAATAATGCATATTCATTGTGAGGATTACAGTAAGGACTGACAGCTTACAAAATTGTTATCATAGCGTAATAATCCATTGAGATGCGATTTCAATTTTCATCAGAAAAAAAATAAATAACAAATACAAAAATAATTGATATTCTTCACTTTTTACAAAAAATAATCGATTTCCAAGATCAGCTGGGTGGAAGTAGAGGTTTTGTACATTTGGGTGAAATTTTAACACAGAATAATTTCTGAGCACTCATTGGGGAATTTTGTAGAGCAACCATCCTAAGGAGTTAAGATAGGCAGTAAGAATGATCTAAAAATTTTTATTGTTAAAAATTAATATGGGTCAGTCATACACTTCAATAACCTATATGCACTCTTGGGTCAGTGGGAGTGAAATTTATTTTAAAAAGCGTCAAATTTGTACGGAAGCCCCTATAAGGCGTAGAAGGAGGCAGTTAGAATGTTTATACAAATTATTGAGGAAAAAAATGTATGGTGGTCTCAAGGGGGAGTTCCTGGGCAATTTGTTTAACTTTATTTTGGTAGAAGTGAAGATAGAGATTGTGGGTGCCGTAGCTCAGTGGTTAGTGCGTAGGTCGTTGGTTCAATCACCGGCTGAAGCATAACTTTATTATTGAAAAGATTTTTCTTTCGAACGTTACCCTCCTGTCGGCAAGCAATTGGCAATTCTTCCGGCAGTAACACTTTGCCATGGAAAAGCTTCTAAAAAAACCCTGTGACAAAGCTCAGAAAATTTGTGATAGCACAAGCGTTCTGCCATTCGGAACCTGATAAAATAAGTAGGGCCCTTCTAATGCTGTCTAAAATTTAACACTCACAACAGTACTGAAGAAGAAGCTCCGCCAAAGTGATCTTCCGGGCTTATAAGAGCCACATATTCATTTTTTTTTTTTAATTATAAGGATTCAAAAAGATGAGAAATCATGTTGAGTGGATAAAACGAATATGGATTGGTCATATATGGTACTCTTTTAGGGACACTCTGTTAACGGTGGAAGCGAAATTTATATTAATATCAATTTTGTAGGCAATCCCTTTATGGAATAGAGATGGGAGGTAAGTATGTTTAGAAAAAATATTGACGAGATGAAATTAATGAGAGTCGATTTGACATTTTTCCTCTCTAGAAGTAACTGCTGGGCAATTTGTAGTGGAATCTCATCAAAGAGTAAAGGTAGGGGGTATGAAGGTAAAGAAAAAATGATAAGTGAAAAAATTAATGGGGGTCGGTCTGATATTTTAACCTCCCTCCCATTCCTGTGGCGATTTCGGCTATTTGAATGAATGTTACAGCTATTTCTTTGATGTGCGGGACGAAATCCGGTCAAACCAACCCTAGATTCAAATTCAGTAATGCCAAGCGAAAAATAGTTTTTAAAAATCGTAAATATCGAATAAGTCAGTTCAATCACGCACAGTTACAATATTTCTGCAATTTCCCTACAAAATCGCTTACTTTTACGTCGTAAAATATTGAAGCAAAACGTGAAATGACGAAAATCACAACTTTTCAAAATCTTTAATCCAATTTTCTCTATCAATATTCTTCTAATGATAACTGCGATATAATATCCCAAGCACCGAACCATCACCTTCGAAAAGAGCTAGTGTTATATTTATGAACAAATTATAAAAGAATGCATAAAAAGTTGCATATTTCAAGGGGACATATTTGTTTTTTATTTTCTGTGGACTGTTAGGTTCCTTGTATAAAGATTTTATCTGAGAATACCCCTATAGAATTTTTCCATCGATTTTCTACACATTTTAACCCTCTAGCGACCTTCTAAGTGCCATTCTATTCAGACTTTCCAAAAAAAAGGGGCCAAAACGACCCTTTTATGAGAGATCTAAGGGGTTAAAATGTTCCACAAAATTATTTCCCATAAAATTTTACTATATGTACCCAAACAACATATTTCGTTACGATATGAATTTTAACCCTTTTTTCCACCCACTTGTTCTAAAAGCAGTCAGGCAAAAAATTGCAAATTTAATATGGCCATAAAAAAAAAATCTGGCCTGAGATTGCAAAAAGGTTTGGACATTTTACTATATGGGTCTAGGTTTTTCGTCCTGAGGTTTAATTATTCCGCCTCCAGTAATAACCCTCAAATTGTATCACAGTGCTAACAAAAAGAATTTATAAAAAATTTTTCTAATTGAAAAATAAAGATTAACGAACAAAATTTATGAAAATAATCCTATCGCGCTTAAGTAGTTTTCACTGTATGAAACATATAAATTTACTTGTATAAAATAATTCATCCTGCAAGATACTCAAGCAGGAATAATCAAGTAGTATGTAGAGTAGAAGAAAGGAACAATGCCAGCAATGACGAAATAATTAAATTCAACGACATTCTCAATGCAAACAATGATGCAAGAAATGATGAAAAATCAATCGATGTTACTCCAAACATTGCTATCCAGACCATGAGTTGTCTCAAGATATGCCACTGGAACGCCAACGGCTTAAGCCAGCACCGTTTGGAGCTAATTCAATTCCTTGAATCCAGCCAAATCGACATAATGATGATATCTGAGACCCATTTCACTGACAAAAATTGCTACCAAATACCATATTACAAACTGTACACCACAAATCATCCGCATGGTAAGGCACGCGGAGGAACTGCCATATTGATAAAAAGCAGAATAAAACATCATGTTCTTGAAGATTTTAGTAGCGTCTACTTGCAAGCAACATCCATATGTCTGGAAGAATACATCTCTAAGCTAGTAATATCTGCGATATACTGTCCCCCAAGATACAGTATTACCGAACAGCAATATAAAGAATTTTTCTCAACTCTTGGTAGCAAATTCTTGGTTGCTGGCGATTTCAACGCCAAACACACTCACTGGGGCTCCCGATTAATAACTCCAAAAGGCAAAAGACTATGTTCAATCATCACTAACCACGGCTACGATGTTATTTCAAATGGTCAACCGACATATTGGCCGACGGACAAGAGGAAAATACCCGATCTCATAGACTTTGGAGTCGCCAAAGGTTTGCAGATGGAAAATATCTCCACAGAGTGTAATTATGATCTATCATCTGACCACTCACCCACGGTAATATCTATAAAATCACCAAGCCCCCAAAGCAATTGCGTTAGAAAGAAAATAGACTGGTTAAAATTCAAGAAATATATAAATTCCCATCTTCCTCTGAGTACTGTATTAAGAAATGGACACGATGTAGACTCAGCACTCGAAAAATTCAACCAGCTGCTCTCATTAGCTCTCAGCTCAGCCACCTGCACAAAGGTATGCAAGCAATCAAACTATAGCCCATACACACCAGCCGATATTGAATTGCTAGTAAGACAAAAAAGAAGACTCCGAAGACAATGGCAAGAATTCAGATCACCGAATCTGAAAACACAGCTACAGCACTGCACTCGAAAGTTAAAGCAAGCCTTAAAAAATAAAAACAACAAAGAGTTAGAAGAGCACATAGCGAAATTAACACCTGGTGAAGCGTCAGACTACTCCTTGTGGAAATCAGCAAAAAAATCAAATCGGCCAATTCTCACTGATTCCCCCATCCGTTTGAGTGACGGTAATTGGGCTAGAAGCAACTGTGAGAAGGGTTTGGCTTTTGCAAACCACCTAAAAAGTGTGTTTACACCCAATCCACCCTCTTCACAGTCCTCATTACCAATATTAACTTCTCAACCTTGCTCAATAACGCTCAAAATTAAAAAAAAGGACATATTCAAAGCAATTTATAAAGATTTAAACCCAAAAAAATCACCTGGTCCAGATAAAATTACCGGTAAAATGATAAAAGAGCTACCTCCGGCTTCAGTAATTCATCTGATGCACATTTTCAATGCTATCCTTCGTATTAAACACTATCCCAAATGCTGGAAAACTTCAAAAATTATTATGATAGCAAAACCAGGAAAAGACCCTACAAAAGTTGCATCGTACAGACCTATCAGCCTCCTGCCTCTACTTTCTAAAGTATTCGAAAAGCTACTTGTCATGAATATAACTCCATTTATTAATCTCAACCAACTGATTCCTCAACATCAGTTTGGATTTAGAAAACAGCACGGCACAATAGAACAAGTCCACCGCATTGTAACTCTGATAAGGAACACTTTTGAAGAAAAAAAGTATTGCTCAGCTGTCTTTCTTGATATCACTCAAGCTTTCGATAAAGTATGGCACGATGGCCTTATTTACAAACTCAAACTATTACTGCCTGCAAATGTCTCCTCATTGCTTAGTAGCTACCTCACGAAAAGACAATTTCTCGTACATCACAAGGATTACACAACAAATCCATTGGATATTCACGCTGGCGTTCCTCAAGGAAGCGTTTTGGGTCCCTTACTGTATCTCTTATACACTTCAGATATGCCCAACAATAACTATACATTCATATCGACCTTTGCTGATGATACGGCAATATTGTGCTCTCGCTCTAACCCCATAGAAGCTACTAAACTCCTGCAGACTCATGTCGATTCTCTCGAAATCTGGCTAGCAAAATGGCGTATAAAAGTCAATGAATCAAAGAGCGTACATGTAACCTTCACGCTAAGGCTAGATACATGTCCCCCACTTAAAATTAATGGCCAATCAGTTCCACAATGTTCCTCAACAAAGTACTTGGGTATTCACCTCGACAGAAGGCTGACATGGAAAAATCACATAGAGGCAAAGAAAACTCAGATCAAGCTTAAAATGAATCAGTTATGGTGGCTGTTACACAAAAGATCAAAGTTGAATCTTGAATACAAAGTGCTATTATATAAAGCAATCCTGAAACCAATCTGGACTTATGGTATTCAGTTTTGGGGCACCGCATCTCCCTCTAATATCGAAAAATTGCAGCGAATACAATCCAAGTGTCTGCGAATTATTGTAAACGCGCCTTGGTATATGAGGAACGTTAACATCCATCGAGATTTAAATGTATCCACAATTTCTGAGGAAGTTGCAATGTCCTGCAGAAGCTACATTCAAAAATTACACAATCATCCGAATCCCCTTGCTAGGCAATTGTTGCTGAGCAAGGGGCATCGTCGATTAAAAAGAAAAGACACACTGAATATGCTGTAAAATTGCTACATCTCGCGACTCACCAAATTGTGATGGAACGTAGGGGATATCACATAGTTTTATTTAGTTTGTAAGATTTTAATACTTATTGTTAGTTTCTTGTATAAGAAAGATTCAATAAAAAAAAATAAGCTAAAAAAAAAAAAAAAAAAAAAAAAATTCTTAACAGTAAAAATAATGCTATGCTTATTCCATCAACTACTTACGTATATATATATTCACTATCTGATAATATGAATTCAGGCTCGTGCTGCTTTAACCAACTAAAAGATAATGAAGCGCTAGTGAAGATGAGCACATCATCCTACATACACAGACGCACACAGAAACAGAAATTATGTATAAAAACAATGATGAATAACTGTCAGAAAAGGGTTCACAGCAACAACGACGAACAACGCACAACGAACAACAGTAACAATTACTAGTGTGCTCGCTCTCAGTCTATTGGTATCAGTGATGGAATAAAGCGAAAGGATACAATTTCATACGTACTCGTACGAACGTATACAATGCAGACGTTCGTTCATTCATGATGGATTTCATTCAGACAATCACAAAAGCATGATAATATTATATTCACAACAACAACAACAACAACAACAACGTCATCCTCAACATCATCATTAACATCATCATTATGATAATTATTATTAGCATCTCTGGAAACTGCGATTGCGAGTATTTTTTTTATTTTTATTTTTTTTTTCTTCAGTTCATTTCTATTTTATGAAGCCTCAACAGCAACAACGAGATGAATAACAAAAGGATTTTCTCAAGTGGCTTATTGCTGCTTGTACGAGTACATACATATGTACGACTATGCTACATAGAACCGAGCTCACTGCTGGGATAATATGCTACTGCTTTGCTGCAGTAAAATTTAATGATTTTATTGACTTAATTTTACTTTGATTAAACACAACACAAGGCTAAACATCTTGTTCTAAAATGTTGTTGTTGTTTTTTTTTTTAATGTTGTGTTATTCTATGTTGCATGCATAATTTGATGGTAACAGAAACCGTATCCTTGTCGGATTATAATTATGTAATAAAGATGCTATAATAAGTATTAGAGAGAGAGAACTCGTCGTGGAGCATAAGAGGCAAAAATAATGAGTAGATGAAGGAAGAGCTAAAGTTCGATAGAAACTATTTTGTAAAATTCATTAAAAATTGCAAAACTTCTATGTTGCATTTTATATATTTTTTGGCATACGCGGAATATTATTCTACTTCTATTCTCTTCTTCATTGTGAAAATTCTTTGAAAATGACAAACCCAATTTCACCGTGAACGCACGTGTAGCAGCTATTCAAATCATCAATGATGCCACCAATTTTTTGCTTTCTGTTCTGTTTCGCTGCTATACTTTGAATAATTTAAAATGCCTTTCGGCATACACTCAAATAAGTATGTGGATACTCTTTCTTTGTTGTTGCAACAAAATTGAAATTCACCAACTTGAATAATTCGCTTCTCACCCACACTTCGCTACACATCACGCGACATTACAAAATCGATTCACGAAGAAAAAACACAATGATATGTCGCGCGACATTTTAACATATTTTCTTTTGTGCTGTCAACGGTAGAAACGTGAAAATTGAAAACTCATGAAAGCACACGCACACGTACATGAACACATAAAAAGACTCACCTACAAAAGAGACAACAACAACAAAAAGAATGAAAATAAAAAAAATCCTTCGCCATAAAGTCACCAAAAGATAACTGAACTCCGCTCTCACAACAGTTCAAAAAAAGTTTTTGCCAGAAATACCACCTTAAAGTCATAAAAATTGTAATGGCGTCTTTTTGCAAATGTTCCCAAAGTTTTATGAATGTTTCTATTGGCAACAGAGTTAGTCACGAAAAAGCAGAATAGCTAAAGTTTGAAGGGATGCGATCAAATTGAATTATTTTGGCAGACGTGATGATCGAAAATGATACAAGAACGAATTGAGTACATAAACTGTGAAGAAGTGGACTTCAATCTTGAAGAAGGAAAGACTAGAATCTCTGATAATGGCGGTTCTCATGTATGACACAGAATCTGGAACAGTCTGCTCAAGAGATTATTGAAGTTTTCGTAAAGTCTTGCGAAAGAAATAAGAAAGTAAATGAGTAAATGAGATAAAAATATTCACATGTGCCAAGTTTCAGTTCTGTATCATTATACCTTCGTAGGCAAAACTTAGAAATATACATTCGAAAGCATATTTTTGTATGAAAGGTAGGTGTAGTTTACATGCAATTACGTTCATTTTTAAAAATATGTATTTAATAGTGCATATAATCATATGTACTAAATTTCAGTTGGGTAACTTCATATTTTCATGCGAAAAATATGAAAAGCAACGCTTGAAAACAAATTTTTATATATTAAATAGGCATGGTTCTCATTCAATTATGCCCGTATTAATATTGTAATCGAATTCAGCAAAATAATTCAATATCCTCATGCAAAAAGTGTAAAAAAACACATTTGAAAACATATTTTTATATGAAAGCTAGGTGTAATTTTTATCCGAATCCATTCATACTCAAACTGACTCATTAGTTAGCAAATATAATGGTATACACCGATTTGCAGCTGCCTATCTTTAATTTTTGTGAACAAATTGAGGAAATAGTCAATTTGAAATCATATTTTTGTATGGGAGGTACACTTAACTTTTATCCGACTCAGATCATTTTCGAATATATTTATTCTAAAATCAAAATAACGTTATGTTAAACCTTTTAGTTGGATTAATTTATGTTTTTGCGTGCATATAATGAAAAAACTCCATTAAAAAGCATACTTTTGTATGGGAAGTATATGTGCATGTCATTCGACTACATGCATTTCCTATTATATTGTATCAATTTTATAAGAAAATGTAAAAGCTTCACATTTCTGCGCGAAAAATATGAAAAAACAGCTCATCAAGTCAAAACTTTACGAACCCTTACCGAACTCTGCACCCGTTTTCGCGACATCACTTTATGAATTTAGCCGCCATTTGATCGCCATGAAAATACTAACACTTATTGTATTAAACTGTTGGAAATTTCCCTTTGAATTCTTTCAAAAGAGCATAACTCATTCCAAATCGAAATATTAAATATCCTAAGAGCGTTCCTTTTCTTCCGAAACGAAACATATTGAAAAACCTCATTGGTTTGTGAACTTTTTGGACATAGAACTATTATGTTTGAAAATCAGTCTATAACACTTTTGAAACCTTTTGAGACACAATGTCGTGAAAATTTTTACGAAGTGTCATCATTTAAAGTAGACCAATGCCTCAGCCAATAGTTTTTGAAATCTCTCCTCGGCATTACTCACCAGTCTAGTAAGCAATGGAAAATCTTGCAGACAATTAAAATTGAGAACATCGCCATAAAAGTATGACACCTTTGTTTCTCAGGTGAAATTGTGTGCTACATTTAATGATGGCAAGGACGTACAGGCTCCAAAATTATTATCAATTCGATGTCACAATGCATCGACTACAAAAGCAATGAATTGATTGTGAGTAGTATTGTAATTGTGCTTCGCTGACTAGAAACTAGTTAGTATCATACCATAAAGTGGCATAAAATATCTACCAAAATTATTGTATTAGGGTGGTATGCGATACCAGTACAAGTAGTAGTAGTAGTAGTATTAGCTATTGTAACAATATAAATAGGTAGTCTAATTCTGTCAGGATGATACGCTTTTGTTCTTTTCAAAGTACCTATTCAGCAATTGTTGCCCATAAGCCAACAACAATCAAATTCTAGGTCATACAGTGTGTTAGTATCGTACTGCCGTACTGTCTTTGCTGATGCGGCAACAAAATCGATTACACTATCTCACTGCGATTGCCGCATCCCAAGTGATGCAAAGGGAATTGTACATAGAATTCATTGGCTTTGTTGACTTTGATTTTTATTGCTTTTCGCAAAATTATGTGTATGTGTGTGTGTGTGTGTGTACAAGTGACTGAAAGAAGAGGCGTTGCATTGAATGCTTGGCCTTTTCATTTTCATTTTCTCAACTTCCGTACATGCCAGCAGTATATCGTACCAGCAATGACACTTGCGATAAGGCAAGAAGGAAAAAAGTGTTATAAACTCGTATCGTACATGTGTACAGAGGTAAAGGAGGTGCAATAATAAGTTTACCTCATTCATTTCATTTCGCTTTTGTGATTTTATATTTACTTATTTCAACTTACAATACGGCATGGCCATCATTCCACCATCAGACATTGTGCAAATTCATTGTTTATCCGTTTTGTGTTTCTCTCAGTGTTTTTGTTGTTTGTTTTTAATACAATTGAAGCAATTTCATTCGAACATTCGATCCATTCGTTTGTCCTTCTCATCTTGTTGTAGCGGTATTTCCAATAGAGCATACGTTAAAGGTTTGTATCACCATCCTCCATATTGCGACTGCGATAATTTTCGATTTCTTGACTGCAATGCATTAAATTTTCATTTTCATACACTCGTACAAATACAAACGCATACTATCTGAACCCTTGTGAAATTGTTCATCTAAATGGCACTGTTATCATTGACATTTCATACACACACATACTTGTATTTTACAATACTTTTCACAATTTTCGTATTGTACATCGAAATAATATGTTATGTAGGTTAATCGAGAGTGTATGAGTAGAAGATATTTCATCATTTCGCTTATTCTGTTGCACAAATTCCAATTCCAAACATAATTGAAAAATAGTTTCACGTTTCAGCGACACTCTCACTACTTTGGGTGAACTATTTTTGATTTAGTAGCATTATTTATTGACTTTCTATTTTAGGCGATATATCGTACATTCTTACTTGTATTATCATTTCATTGCTTTTTGCACTGTTTTTTTGGAATTGTTTGTATTCGAATAAGTATTTTTGAAATTAAAAATTTTGTGTTTATGTTTAAAATTTTTCTATTGACGGTTTTCTGAAATATAATTTTCCTATTTGCTTATTTTATTTTATATTATTATTATTATTGATTTTTTTTTTTTTTTTTTTTTTTTTGAAGGTAGTTTAAATATTGACACTCTAATTCGAAAAAAAATTTTTGCAGAAATGAAGAAATGAAGACAATTAAAAGTTTTTTTCAAAACAATGTTATCCTCTAACTCCACTTCTAAGAAGAATTCCTCCTAGAAAATTTAAATCAATGTCCAAAAATAGAAATAAAATCAATAAAAGTCACTCACCTTCCCAGGTATCGATAATATTTTCTATGCAAAATTTCTTCCAAATATATCTACCTCCTCTAACTTCACTTCTTAAATGAGGTATCCTATAAAATTGATGTTAAAGATCAAAAATAGAAGAAAATACGATCAATACCCTAGTGCTTCCCAAGTTTTACCCATAGATGAGTAAACTGTATGATTGGATCCTATTAATTTTTTCTACCCAAAATATCTCCATAATATAACTACCCTCTAGTTGTACTACTTAGATGGTCTTACCTATAAAATTGATGTTAAAATGATCCAAAAATGGCCCAAAAATTCGACAATTATCCCCATATCTGCCCAGTGATCACTTCTTGTGGAATAAAATGTACTATCGGCTCCTCCTTAATCTTTTTAGTTTATCCCTTAAAAGAGCTCCCCTGTAAAATTGAACTTTTATATAAAATTTACTTCCACCGCTTCCAGTGAGACCCCACTTACTTACTTATGTGACCATTACATTCCAAAATCGATTTAGGCCGAATCTCGCATGTTTCGCCAGCCAACTCTTTCCTTCGCTATGGTAGCTGGTGTCAGTAGAGATTCCAATCGCTGGCAAGTTCTCCAGTACTTGGTTTTTTCACCTGGGGTTAGATCTGCCTCTTCTGCGTCGTCCACCGGTGGGTTCCGAATATAACACCTTCTTCTTAGCAGGCGCAGGTGTTGAATTTTAATGTGCTTTACTATGCCGGTGTCGGCATACAGATCATACAGCCCATGATTGTACTTAGTCGGTACTCGCCACCAATGCAAATAGGTCCAAAGATCTAACGTAGGACTTTTCTTTCGATAAAACTTTGAGCCTTCTGAGGTGAAATTGCTCAAGTTCTGACGCCATATGTAAAGGCAGGCACGTTGACAGACTTGTAGAGTGTAGTTTTTTTTTCTCGACAGAGGGCTCTACTTCTGAATTGCTTACTTAGCTCAAAGTAGCACGTGTTTGGAAGAGTGAGTTTGAGTTAATACTAGTTCCAAGATAGACAATGTCCTTTACTACTTCAAAAGCATAGTTAAAAACAGTGATGTGCTGTCTAAGATGCCGGGACTCTGTGTTTGTTAAAACTAGCTACTTAGTCTTGCCCTCGTTCACCGTAAGACCCATTCGACGCGACTCTCTTTCCAACTCTGTGAATGAATCTGGTACTGACTGCACGCGTTTCCATGCGATAACGAATCACCTTGTCTGTAACCTCGTTCGATATTAAATGGCGGGAGACCCTAGGGGGTTAAAGTGTATGGGCGAATCCCATTCATTTTTACACCTCAATATTTTTTCGATACAGACTCCTACTTCTAATCTATCCTTTTTATTGGTGCTTCCCAACAAAATGAACCTCAATAGAGTTAGAAACCAAGAAATAACTATCTAATTGCCTCGAAATCGACACTGAAGAGGTGAAATTCTAGCTGACCTCCATTTATATTCCCTCTTTAATATTCGGAACCTGATTTTGGACCTTGAAGATGAGGTAAAAGTGTTTAAGAGTCGAATATCATATACGATCGCCGAGATTCCTGATTGCTCTGTGTTTGGGAGGCGACCTTTTCATCAAGAAGCCTTAGAAACCATCAAATCCTCTTTCCAAAAAAGGGTTCTTAATGGTTTGTGCTATCGTAAGAATTACCTAAAACATTTCGACAGCAACTATAAAATCATTTTCAAGTGTTTGTGCTATCGAAAGAATTACCTAAAACTTTTCGACAGCAACTATAGCAAATATATTTTCAAAGCTCATCAAGCCTTCAGTGATAGTCAATGCTACTATTAATAATAATACAATATTTATGTTAACTTAATAATTACCCAAAGCTTCGCAACAGCAACTATATTCGCCATATAGAGAAGAGTTGCAACGCTCACCCCATAAATAATGGACAATGCTACTAAAACAGCATCATTGTGAAAAGGTTAATATATGTAATTAAAAATTTATAAAATTCTATCTCTACTGCTTATCCACAATTCTTCTGAATTCCATACAAAATTGAATATATTTATTTGTACATTTTATTACAATTTTGTTACAATTAAATGATATCATCTAAAGGATTGCAACCATTTATTTATTTTAACCTTCTCCTTTTCTCTATTTTGGCAATGATTTTATTTTTATTTTCATTCCTTTTCACCTTTACCATTCTCAACGATTGAAGGATCCTTTGTGGGTGCGTGTTTGTCTCTGTATGTGTGTGTGTTGCACATTAACACAATTTCAGTATTGCCAGCATACTAGTACGAATGAAAGCATCTTTTCAACTTTGTACAATTAACTTAATTAAACAACTGACAGCATTAAATAGCTGAACGAATGAATTCAACAAAATTTGTTTACATATTTTCAATGTTTCTTTATTAGTTGGCAGTAGCGGCAGTAGCTTTTCGCTGTCACTTGTATGTACTTGTAGAAATGATAAAATAAAATGAAAAATCGGTTAAATTTGAATCACTTCTTACGCTTACTTACATATGAGTATATGGATGGATGTATGTAGTACGAGTACTACCACTATCGCCGCCACCATCATCATCATTTCTCCTCCATGTTACTTCGTTGCGGCTGCTTTCACATTAATTAATTAAGTGTGTTTTATAAAAGTTTCTCCTAAATACTTTTACATACGTACGATACATTCGCGTAACCGAGACTACCATCACCTTGTAGACATTCAAATGTTTACATCTTTGCTTTTGTACATACTCGTACACACACAGCAGAGCATCTATTTGATTTGGAATATTTTGCTGTATGTAAATTTTAATTGCGACATTATGTGTGCTGAAGTAAGAGACTATAAGGTGAGGGTTGTAAATATCGTAAATATTACAATTCTGGCAAATTGAATCTTAAATTCGATTCTTCGAACATAAAATGGTTGCCTTCTTCTGGCAAAATGTATCCCAAATTATAATAAATAAGTCAGCTGAAGGCTTTATGGACAAAGAACAACTCCTTCATACACATCTTACTTCAATGGCTTGCTAATAATTGGATATTTCAATCAAGAATTTCTCAATTTATGAAAATGTAAGTGATTCTTGGAATCCTAAAGGTGATTCTCACCATTTAACTCTGGCAACATGAATTCTTTATTGAAAAGAATGCCGTTTATAATATCAACCACCCATTTGAAATCACCTACCTATAATTCTGTTTTCATTCATTTTTGTTTTTGTATGTTTTTGAAAATAACTTTATAGCGACTAGTTAGTGCTTACCTACATTGTTTGCTTACTTACAGTGGCTCACAGCTTATTTCGTACAGTGTATATATTTTTATGTACATGGCTGTAACATCGAAACTAAAAAACTTATCGATAAGTTTTGAATGTAGATGTCTGTGTATGTGTTTAGTAAACCTAATAAGAAAACGGGGAACCCCAAAAATTTTTCTTTTTGTTATGCAAGAGAGAAAAACTATTGATCAGCTGATTTTCAGCTCACATCTTATTTCGTACACAAACTTCAATGTAAGTAAGTTTCATTCTGCCGCGCAGTTACAAAGTTTTTTTGAATTGTATGAGTTTTTGGACCTTTTTAACTATTATAACAATTTTTATTATTATTATTTTAAATAGTTAAAGTGCTGTAAATTAAACATTTAGCTTAATGGGTCATCGTACAACGATGGAACAGCGTAAACTGGTAATTAACCATTTTAGGAAAGGTCAGAGTGTGCGAAAAATTGCTGAAATGACAAATTTAAGTGCCTCAACTGTCCAATACATCATTCAACGCTTCGTTCGCGAAAATCGGTTGGAGAACAAGGGCAGAGAAGCACCTAATAAGATTTTCAACGCATCAGACGAGCGTTATATTGTACGAAAAATTAAGAAAAATCCAAAGTTATCCGCTCCGAAGTTGGCTGCAGAGGTTCAGCGTGAAATAGGAAAATCATCCAGTGCTGAAACTGTCCGACGTGTGCTGCGCAATCATGACTTGAACGGTCGAGTAGCCCGAAAGAAACCATTCATTTCGAAAATGAATATACAACGCCGACTTGACTTCGCCAAAGAGCATATTATTAATACTCCTGCGTTCTGGAATACCGTTATTTTCGCGGATGAGTCTAAGTTTAATATTTTTGGCTCGGACGGAATGTCATATGTTTGGCGTAAAGCTAATACCGAGCTAAACAAGGAGAACCTTAAGCCCACAGTGAAGCATGGTGGCGGTAGCGTGATGGTTTGGGCCTGTATGTCAGCAGCCGGAGTAGGTGAATTGGTTTTTATTGAGGGAACAATGGACAAAATGAAGTACCTCGAGATTCTGAAAAACAATTTACTTCAAAGTGCAGACAAACTGGGTTTGCGGGAAGAATTTCGGTATTACCAAGATAATGACCCAAAACATAAATCTGGGATTGTGCAATCTTGGCTTATTTGAACTGCTCACACTTGATGTCTCCACCACCACAGTCACCTGACATGAATGTGATTGAAAATCTTTAGTCTATTTTGGACAATAAAATAAGAACACACAAGATTTCTAATAAGCAAGACCTAAAGAAGGTACTGATGGAGGAATGGAAAAAAATCACACCAGACATCACTCAAAAATTGGTGGATTCAATGCCAAGTAGACTCCAGGCTGTCATTAACGCTAAGGGATGTCATACTAAATATTAAAATCAACTTACTTTGTTTTTAGTTTGAACTTAAAGAGACTGTACGAAATAAGCTGTGACATGAATTTTCCTATTTTTTTCTTATTTTATTTTTTTATAGTGTCAAACACTAAAATTTTGAAAAAGTAAATTTTGGAAAATAAAAAACAAACCTTCCTTTCAAAAATGGCATTTATATTTTGTTCAAATTTTTGCTATATTAGGAATTACGACTGCAGCAATTTTTAAACTGTCACTGTACGAAATAAGCTGGGAGCCACTGTACGTATCGTATGTACTATATGTGCGTCAACCGAAAAATTAATTTTCCACAATGTAGTCAATAACAATTTAAATGAGATTAAAGTATTGCTTGCTAGAAGTATTCATAGTTTGGGTAAACAAAAAAATATCCACTTTGCATCGTTGTCATTTTTCACCCTCCAACCAATTAATTTAAATAGAAAATGAGTGGTGAAAAAAATATCGATAAAATAATTTTCCAACAAAATGAAATGTTTTCTTTGATATGACTAGAAGAGAGTAAAAATGTAGAAAAATGTTTATTGACGTAAAAGGGCCAGAATAGTCAAGGTTCATATGTATAACAACATCAGAATGTTGCTAAGCAAATTTTGTATATAACAATGGACACGTATGTATATATGCATGAATGCATGTGATTATATTATTATTTTTTTTTTTTAGTACGAATATATGAAAGGCATTTCTTTTGTAGATTCACTCATTGTTATTATGTATGTAGTTGGTGATCTGAGATTATATACTGACGACAATTTCAATGTTCGGGACTCAGTTGAATTTTTTTCTTTTACATGCATGATTTTTTTTTTTTTTCTCTTATCAATGTGATGCTTGATACTCAGTAAAATTGAATTGCAATGTGGTAACACTTGTCAGCAATTTAATCCGCATGGCAACTTTTGAAACTGATTGAAAGAGACATCTTTTAAATTGGGATATATTATATGAACTACTTATTTAGTAATGTGTAAAAAAGATGTTATATATTTTTGTCAATAAATTTAATCGGCTACATGAATCACTATCGAATGCATTAATGTCGAAAAAAGTTTGCAATAATATCGAAAACTTTTTTGACATTATTATAAAAATGGTGATAAATTGAAATTTGTATATTCTTGCAACCACAATACTCATAAAAGAAAATTTGACATTATTGCAAAAAAAAATCGACATTATTGCAAAAAAAAATTCGACATTATTTCAAAAATTTACTGACATTAATTATAATAACAACATTATTGCTCCATTTTTCGTATAAAACAAAAATGTCGATATTATTGCAAAAATATGTCGACATTATTGCAAACAATTTGCCACATTAATTCACTCCACTTTTTAATCCTTGGGATTTTTTATTTAATTGCAATAAGCAATATTGAAAATATTGCTTATTGCAATTCTCAAATCTTATTACTCATATTCTAAATGGTATTTTTTAAAAATGAATGAATTTATTTAGTTTTTGTTTTCTAAAAGTTTTAAGTCAAATTAAATATTGTATAACAAAAAAAAAACTAGATATTAAGAAAAAAATTTGTTTAAATAAATTATTTTTGTACTTCCTTTATAAAATTGAAAAACATAAATTTTGTACTTGGCCACCATAAGAAATGCAGGTAGGAAGTAATTTTATTTATGAAAAAATTTAGGGCAGAATAATTTATTGGAGTCAATCACATATTTCACTGCTCTAGGAGCGATTTGTAGTTGGGGTCAGTCATATATTTTCACCATTCAAGAAGCACTCTGGGAGCGGTGAGAGTGATATGTTGAAAGAAAAGGCTCAATATTCTTAAAGGGGGCCTCAAAAAGGTAGAGATAGGCGGTATGCAAGTACAGAAAAAAGATTGAGGAGAAAAAAATTAAAACTGTCGGTCATACGTTATACCCCTCTCGGAATGAGTCTGAATGTTCTAATTAATGAACCAGCTTTGATCATTTTTTCTTCTTCTTACAATAAGGAGGAAGTGTGGCCAACCCTGGATTAGAATATAACTAGCCCTTTTCTTAAGATCATATATATGTTAATTGTGCCGTAGGTGATCATCCGATAAAAGTAAGAGGTTAGAATCAAAACTCTCAAATTACCTTGGATAAAATATTACAACGAATATTTTTTCAAACTTCTTGACCTTGAAAATGCATTGAATATAAATGAAAATTTTTCTAAATGCCTAAAATCCAGAATTTATCACATCAATCGAAATTTCTTAAATTCAAAAATATTCCACAACTCTCGCTGATTCACACTTTGCGCACCTTTTAATGTCACATCACTCTTTTGCACCATATAATAAATATTAATTTATTATTTTTCACCGACTTTTGGTAATTTTAATTTGTCACCATTTTGGCTATATTAACAACCCATTACTCCCCCCCTGCTTCCTCTCCATCCTCTGGTCCATTTTGGCAAATTTTATCACAATTTGAGAATTTATGTTCATTTTATGTCTGTGTCGCTATATGGAATTATTTTTTAACTGAAGCGAATTAAAAAAAAAAAACAAAATTATTGTGCGACACGAGTCATTCAACAGGAGGGAAAAGAACGACATGTTGATCCAAGCAAGGATTCTGTATTCAATGACACACACACACGCACACACACACACATGGAATAAAAGCATCATCCATATAAGCGAAAAAATAACAATACACACACACATATGTATATATTCGTAAATAAGAGCATAGTAGTTAAAAATAATGTCAACATATTTTAATCGGCATTTAAAAATGGCGTATATTCACACTCATCCCCAGCCAACGACCAACAGACCAACGATTATATTGTATATTGTATTGCAATTGCAATGGAAAACGAACATCTCAACCATTGCTGACCACCATTTAACATCCCTGTGCCTTGCACCATCTCTCTCTCTCTCTCTTTCTCTAGCATTTATTTCTCTTATTCAGTGTCTCAGTCATTCATTTAGCGAAATAAAACGGCATAAGCGAGCATATAGTGTTGTACAGTTTATTAAAAAAACGTTGACTATTTTTTTTTTGTCCTTTCTGTTGTGTCATTTGTTATTGTTGTTGTTGTTGGTTTTTTTTTTTTTTTTTTGTAAAGAGAGTAGATTATGCAATGTCAGCTTAAATGGAATAAAATGTTGTTTATGTGCACTCTTGTAAATCGTGACCGACGGATGTATGCAATAAAAGTACATACAGTCAAACCTAGGTACATGGAATATATAGTTTCTATAACTGAGATATATTAGGTGAGCATTCAGCATTAAAAATGCTTTAAATGGAATTTCTGAAACTGAACTTGAAGAAAAGCTTAAGTTTTTATTACATTTTAGCGAAATTTATCTTTACCTAAATGAAACTACATATTTATTCCCACTATATATAATTTGGAAACTCTCAATAAATGAAAGTTGTGTTTTTGAAAACCACCTTAAACTGTAGTTTGACATATACACACCTATCATATGTATACAAGTATTTATTATGATTCTTTTTACGATATTGCGCTTATGTCTGTTTTACACAGTCAGAAGGACATTTGTGGTGGCTGCTTGATTGCTGTCAATTTTGAAAAACAAAATGAGAGCCATATCAAAGTTATTAATTATGAAATAAAGAGGAAGAATGGGAATAGGGGAAAGAAGAACTACACAGACATACAGCCTGTGAGACATAAAGTGAGATAGTTATGATGAAAAAATTACAATTAAATCTCTGTTGATGAAAGTTCAAAGTAATTCTGATGATTTAGTCGATAATGCTATTATTGCTGTTATGAACTACAGTAAATATTGTTTTGCATACTGTTCTGAAGAGAAAATATTTTATTCACTTTTAACAGACATTCAAAAAAAGAAAAAAAAATTAACAATTCGACCTGCTTTTTCCATATTTATTGCAGCATAAATCAATTATTGAAAAAAAAATTATTTTTTTTAATGTTTTCTTGAAAAGTAAGGCGGAAAAAAATATTTAAATAATATATGAAAAATATTACCTACACTAATGCAATTTTGGATTTTGGAAAATGTATTGGTCTGTTTATGAATATCTAAATTGAATTGGGGAAAAAGTACCGGTCCATTTCCCGAACATAGTCTCAATTTGAGTTGTCTAAAAGCAATTCAATGTCAAAAAATTATTTTTCAACAGCAGTAACAGAAGCTCATAAATACCTTACTTATGTGGCCATTACAATCGAGAAACGATTTCATAAACACCTACTTTACGCAAGAAGAATCGGTCCATTTTCAGTTCATAGCTTCAATTTGAATCGCTTAGAAGCAACGTGATGTCAAACAAAATTATATTTCAACGGCTTTTAAAAATTTTTGATAAATCACTTGGTAGTACCTGCGATGGTAAAAAAGTATCGATCCATTTTCAATCGATATCATCCATTTGAATCAGCTGGAAGCAAGACAAAAAAAAATAAAAAATAAATATGTGGCACTTAAAGCCCCGAAGGGCTCATTAGCCGAGCTTCTCTTCAATTACTGTTGTGCGTGTTAAATTTTAGACAGTATTAGAAGGGACCTACTTATTTTAGCCTGTCCCGAACGGCAGAACCCTTGCGACATCACTTTTTCTGAGCTTTGTCACAGAGTTCTTTTAGAAGCTTTTCATGACAAGTTTTTACTGTCGGAAGAATTGCCAATTGCTTGCCGACAGGTGGGTACCGTTCGAAAGAAAAATCTTTTCGATATTAAATTATGTTATGCATGAGCCGGGGATTGAACCACGACCTGCAGATCAGAAGGCCAACACACTAACCACTGAGCCACGGCACCGACAAGACAGTAATTAAAAAAATAGATTTCATCGGGACTAACAAAAATTTGCATAAAGCTAATTTGGGGGAAAAGTATCGGTCCATTTTCACAGAATTTTAGTCAAAAAAAAATTATATTTGAATGTCAATAACAAAATTTCATAGATCTACTTATAAATACGATAATTGGGTTGAAGAAAAAAAATATCAGGCCTTTTTTATTCCATAATCTCGTTTTCCAAAAATTGATCAAGTGATTTTTATTAATAAACCAAATATATGTAATTTTGTTTGACCAGCCGCACTTCCGCACAATTCAAATAACAGTCAACAATGAAATTCGATAACTTAACAGCTTTTTAAGTGCCCTACTATGCCTTGAAATAATCCTAAGCTAACGCCTTAAGTGCTCAACCACAAGAAACATCTCAAGCCATTGGCTTGGAAGCTGGCATCTATCTGCGCCTTGAAAACTCTCATCAAATCAGTGTCTTACGGAAAAAAACATAAATTAAATCATATTTTATTACCTCAAATTCACTAATAAACAAATTTTCAATGCGTCATTTAAGACTTTATAGTAATATCCTGAAGGCGGTGCATTTTTTACTTTAAAAATATGTTTGTTCTTATTATAAAATCATCGTCTGTCAATAAATTGAACATAAAAATCGAATAGCTATCATACATGTGTATGCACATAATTTTGTTCGCATTTGTTCTCAACCTCCCATTCATTTTTTGCACATTTGGAATACATGGACACCCCTGGGTATACATACGTATGTACTAAGGCATATAACCGTATTGCATACGCATCATTAATAGCACACAAAACAACACTCAATTTGCACGAACGCTTACTCCAAAACAATATCAAAACCAACAATGGCTACAATAATAATAATAATAACAACAACAACAACAAAGATGACTAACATAACGAAAAAAAATCGTTTTTTTTTCTCACACATCCGCACATTCATAAATATAAATATATAGACATGCATAAAAGCCCACTCACTTGCTGTCAGCAACATAGCAACGTACCGATATACTTGCATACATAAAGTGCCTTACAATGTGGAATTTAATCATTCCACAAGCACAGTATTATGCTAGTAACGCCAAGACACGCACGCACGTAGACATTTAATACATATATACATATATATACATACAAAGTACGTTGCATATGCATAGGGGAGATGATGACTCTCAGTCTCAATATACACAGTTTTGCAAAAGTATCGCCTTTTATGTATATTTGAACAACAACAACTACAACAACAACTAGAAAAATAATACTCTCTAATAGTAAAGCAGATTATTATGATTATAATGATTATGATGATGATGATAATAATGTACATATGTAAAGGTAAAATGCAGCATTGCTGCTGGGTCACCTGTTGAGCCACCGTATAATGAAAGGAATTTTTCATTAAATTGTTCTCCTTGTAAATCACCTTGCATGCACAGGCAGACCTTTTCATGCCTTTCAACATAGAAAACAACAATACACAAAGGCATATGTGAATAAAATAAAACAAGTAAATGTAGAAGAATAGAAAAAGCATAACCCAATTCCATTGTAGAAGAATTAAAGAACCAAGATACCAAGCAGCAGCAGCAACAGTAGCAGTAACAACTGAGAAAGAAATAATAACAAATGTGTTGCCAGCTTGTAAATTACAGTGATAAAATTATAAAACATGATTAGGATGGTATGGCCATAAAATGGTGAAATCAAGAAGAAGGAGAGCAGTGTGTAACAGGATGGTAGATCGCCATTAGAGCATAACTTACGACGTTCCCACTGACATATTACACTGCCTATTTTTCTACGCACCTGTGTATGCGTGTCTTGTTTGCATCTAGTTACAATACGTATACGTATTGTGTATTAAACCCAGTAGGAAAATTTGATTACACCTTGTGCACTAGTTCAATGCAACCTATAGTCGACTTTCAGTGCAAAAAAAAAACAAATCCACAGCTTAGCTAAATAACAATAAGAAACAATTTTTTTAAACAATTAATTTACGAATTTCGCCAAAATCAATCAATTAAGTGCTCTTTTTTCAAAGTTTGCCTATACAATTTCCATAATTATAAAGCTATCGAGTTGAAAATTTGTACACAAGATTATTTTCATCAAAGAAAACATGCGTGAGTAAATGGTTGAAATCGAATCAAAATCAAGCCTACCTGCCATACAAAAGTATATTGATTAATATGATTTTATACATTTTTTGTACGAAAATATAAAGTTATCAAGCTGAAATTCTGTACATGCAATTATTTTTCATAATGAATAGACATATTCGAAAAAAAATTATGTCGTATAAAAAACACGCCTACCTCCCATACAAAAGTATGGTTTTGAATGTGTTTTCACACTTTGAGCTCGAAAATGTAAAGTTATCAAGCTGAATCGCGGTACATACATCTATATTTAATAACTAATAGACAGAAAGTGAAATAAGCTGAATTGGAGAAGAACTGCGTCTATTTACCATAGAAAATTATGTTCTATTTGCCTATTTTCACACTTTGCGCACAAAAATATAAAGTTATCAAGATGGAACTTGATATTTGTAGTGAGTAAACAAGTTCTAAAATTGAATTTAAATACAACTCCCATTATATGAACCCAATTTTTTAATACCAAAATATTTTAAAATTAAAAAAAAATAATTTTATTATTTTTCTGAATCCGAAAAAAGGTTCTACGATGCCAAACAATGCAGTTTTTCCCTGCTCATCATTTCAATTATTCACTAATACTCCATTAATTTCTTAACTACACCTTTTTCCTACTGCCCATCTACGATTACGTATGATACAAACGCACGTATTGCTCACCGTCTTGAAACCACTATTGAATAAAATAATCTTTATATGTATTTTAGTACATTCTTTAGATATAATATTTTATTGCTACCTTTTCTACTATTCTGACTATTCTCTTTATTTTTATTGATCATTATTATTATTGTTGTTGTTGTTGTTGTTGCTGTTATGCTATCTAGGCAATCCTTATCAATGTTGTAAATGAAACACCCCAATCAGCTCACGACACATGGCATACTATGACGACTGTTTGCTGTTGAGCCGCACTTGAAAAACGATTAATTTTCATTAATAGTCAAAAAGGTTGCCCACAAGGGTTTTTTTTCTTTGTATTTTTTCCCTTGTTTATTTTTTGTTGTTGTTATTCTTTGTTAAGGATACTCAATAGCTTTCATTGGACTGCACAATGTTTAGGTTATTTTTGTTCTTTTATATTTGTATGAGAATATTATCTTTATATACGTCAACACTAGTACACACACGCGCACACACACACACATATTTATTCCTACATTGTGCGTGTGGTTGCCTTTGTTTGTTTAGTGTGTGTGTATGTGTATATCGACATTTTTCCTTGTTTATACAGATGAATTGTTAGAGCCAAAGAGCGATACAGAACGTAATTTTTAATCCAGTTGACTTATGCATCACATTAAGGTGACCACTCATCCATTTCTTGTTTGTACGTTTATTTGTTTATCGTTCTTGCTCTATTCGTTTCTCTTTCCTCACATCCATTCGAAATTTTTCACAATTTAATTTGACTTTATACACAATTTTCCAACATCACAGGTGCACAACATCATTTACTGTTACTTCCTCACTCTTTCTCTCTCTCTCTCTCGTTTATTTAACAATTTACATTGACCACATTACCCAAAATACCACACTCATCCACAAGTATTTTTGTTTGTGTGTGTGTGTGTGTGTGTGGTTATTGAAAAACTGTCTGAAAATTTATTATAATTTTTATTTTTGTATTTAAGGTACTCCACTCTGGGTTCCTTTTTGGTTACAGGTTGCAATTAAGTAGAGTAAAATTGTTGAAAATTTATGAATGAGCAAGAAAGTTATATTAAATTTATATTGTATTAAATCTAATCCCATATGAATTAATGGAAATATTTAAATATTTATAAATGTTTGATGTTTAAAAAATTTTGTTAATGTATATTTTATTAAATTATACATAGATATTTATAAAAATAAAATGGTGGGTTAATCAACCAAAAAAAAATTTTGTTTTTTACAATCTTCCCATGAAAATAAAATTGTATAGAGCTGAAATTTGGTACGTACAACTCTATTTACCAACACATCCATCTGTTTGAGAATAAATAAAATTGGACGAAAAATACACTCATCTCCCATACAAAAGAATGCTTTCGTGTGTATATTTTCACACTTTATGCACGAAAATATCAAGCTATCGATCTGAAATTTAGCACACATGATTATATTTATCAATAAATAGATTGGTTTGAAAATGGATAAAATTGAATGAAAAATATGCCTACCTCCCATACAAAAATACATGTTAAAATGTATGTTTTCAAACTTTCCCCTACAAAAAATAAAGCTATGAAGCTGAAATTTGGTACATACAACTAAAATTGCTAGTAAATCAATTAGTTTGAAAATCAGAAAAATCGGATAAATATCAAGCATACTTCCCATACAAAAGTAGGTTGCCGCATATATTTTCTCACATTCTACGGAAGAAAAAAAGCTATGAAGTTGAATATATTTGCTGCATATTTGCTAATAAATGAATCAGTTTGGGAATCAACACATTTTTCGTTTATAATTGTTTAACTTGTTTGATTTTTTTTTCTCATTTCGTGTACACAATTGTTTTCTGACTTTACTTCACCTTCAAAAAAATAACATAGATAAATCATTGGATAAATATCTTTTAAATTAGTGAAAAAAAAAAAAACGATGGCAACAACAATTATAAAATACACTGTAATATAACGACCAATGTCATGACGACCACTTTAACCATAGCTACACATGCGAGCATACTTACACACACACACAGATAAAGTATTCAAGTCGCCGCCATTTTTATTGTACAAGTGTTTATTACCATTGTTATTATTGAACTCATCATTATGTTGCTATTATTACTATTATTATTGTTGTTGTTGCTGTTGTTATTATTGCCGTTGATTGTGATATTTTTGCAACTTTGGCTCCTTCGACTCCTCTTAATAAGGTTACCATTTCATTTATTTCAATTATTTTCATACAAATCGATGTGCGTGTGTATGAATACGCATATGAGCTATATAATATACTGACGCATACAAAATTTAACCACAGTTTGTTTTGCATGACACAAAAATAAAAACAAAACAAAAAAAAATATTAAATGCCATACACGAAAAATACGAATAAATAATAATAAATTTAAATTGCAACCACTTGAAAGTATACAATACCAATACATATAATATAACAACAGCATCAATAGCAGCTATAATAATAATAATAATAATAATAATAATAATAACAACAACAACAACAACAACAATGTGCGTGAATGTGGCAGCAATTTACGATTAATAACATATATATATAAAATATATAAAATATATGTAAAACTATAGTACTATCATATATTTTAAACATAACAATTTCAAGCACAATCAATTTTAAACAAGCATCATATATACTCGTACGATACTCAGTAAGCATTGATACACTGACGTGCAAAAATAAACACATAAGTATATACAGACATATTATATAATATATAGTATAAAATTAAATTATAAAAAAAAAAATTTTTTTGTTTTTTGTTTTTGCTACTGAAAGTCATTTTGTGTTAATGTTTCATACAATAACACATTAATTCATTGCAGTTTTCAAGTACTCGCACATTAAAATTGAATTTCAATATTATTTGCTGCTGCTGCTGCTGCATTTAAATGTATATATATTTCAGACATTTCATCGATGATGGTGATTGCCATCATTAATATGAATATTGATGGTTTCCAAATGAAAATCAATCGAATAATATGATTTTATTGTATGTAATACTCATTATGGGGCATAGGTATTCAATAGAATAATTTTTATTCTCTAATGACTACTTCTAATATAGATGACAATTATGTATGCAATTATATTTGTTTAATATTAAATATTTTATATAAAATATTTTTCTGATCATTACTGCAAAATTATTTGTTAAAATTGACAATACTCTACTATGGAATCGCAGGTTGATATTTAAACTAATATTTCTAATTATAGTTTCATAAAAATATATACAAGTATTAGTGAAATTTTTGGAAAAGAAATATATTTCAATTTTAGACAGAAATTTCAAGAAATTTTATTGTCAATGAAAAACTTCACTCAAATCGCCGTATCATCATTGAAATCGATCGAAATCGACCAAATAACTTTGAATCATTTTTAACGAGCTGTATGCCAAAAGTAGTTGATCCATGTCATGATACCTGTAGAACTGATTCCGATAACTGGTTCTGATCACAGCGGCGTATCTGCTGAACCGCAGTTGGCCAATTTGTCGGCTATTTCGTTACCTTAAACACCACAGTGTCCAGAAACACAGATAAGTACAAAGTTATTCCGTTTTGCAAACCGAAATTAACTTCATCTTACATTCATGAACAATTTTCAAGGTAAGTTTTGAGTCCTGCAGGGCCTTTAGTGTTACTTGGATGTCACTGCAGACACCAATCTGTTTGCCTCTCCATTTCCTCTCACAATTATCCATTCTGCTACTTTCACGATAGCAAATATTTCCGTTTGAAAAACTTTTGTCACCTCTACCATGCGGATCCATTTCCATGGTCGGTTTTGGATCCATCAGTGTAGAAAATATTCATCAAATTACTCAGAATGAGCTCTGTGGATCGCTCCATTGTTCAAAAGTCGGAAATTTGACTTCAATGAAATTTCTCCCGAATGAAACTATGGGCTTATTAGATTAGATTATCTTTAGGAGCCAAGAGCATTGGATACTGTTCTAATATCCTCCTGAAGAGATCTCTGTGACCCGAAGTTCCGTTTTCATGCCAGTAACCATACGAATATAGTCGGCACATCGCTTTCATTGCCTCCTGTTGAATTTTAAGATTCAATGGAAGTAAATCAAGCATTCAGGCATTAAGGGTAACTCCTGAGTTAGTACTCATTGCACCCGTAATGCTTATGCATACACTTCTTTGTAGTCTGTTTAGCTCCAGAACAATGGACTTCACCATAGTCCATAGTGTAAATCCATAGGGCCACAGCATATTTCAGTCCCCACGTTTTTCTAAAGACTCTTCGGCACTGTTGGAAAACCTTCAATCTTCTGTACTGTCGCATAGACCATTCTTAGACATCGTCTGCATAAGCTTGGACATGAAATCCGAATGCTTGCATCTCCGTTAGCAGAGAATCTACGACAAAACACCAGAGCAGGGGAGACAGGACGCCCCTTGAGGCCAACCCTGTCTAAACCCAGCCGTAATTGTTTCGTCGCAGTCCTCTCCAACCGTTAGCAACCTCTCAGAGAGCATGTAGTGTATCCATAGCGAATCGATTACTCCATGCCTTTCAGCAGAAAAGCATATTGAGCCCGAAAGTAGCATTATCGAAAGCCCCTTCAATATCCACAAGCACTCCCATAGTGTATTCATCTGCTTCCAGTTCAGCTTCGATCCTGTAAACAAGATCATGCAAGGCTGACTCGCAAGACTTTCCACTTTGATAAGCATGTTGGTTTCTATGAAGAGGGCTATCCGACAGCACTGGCGCACATATTTAATTTTTTTAAACCAGAATTTCGCATATTAATTGAAAAAATACCCAATACTTTTTCACCAAATTCAATATGTGAATTTCTTAAGAAAATGGCATATCATCTTCATTGTAATTAGTCGAAAATGCTAAAGAAATGAAAATTGTTTCAAAGACAAAGACAACAGCAAAAAATTACTTTTACACTTGAATAGGTTTTTATACTTCATTGATTCTTTACAATAAAACTAAATTACAATTCATCTTACAATTTCTATTATTTATGTTATAAGTATGTGCATCAATGTGTATGTGTATGTGTTAAGGATACAATTCTATACATTTACTTGATGATGATGATGGCTTTTGTCATACAAAAACAAAACGCACAATAACCTTCCAGCACCAAAAGCGGATGAAAAGCATTAACACAAAAAATGCCTGTAATTATTGGCAGGCAAAGGATAATAATGATGGTCATGATGAACAGAATGATTGTAGATAGGCAGAAAGCATGAAAATTTAATTTACTTTTGTAGATAATTTGATATATACGTATAATATATTTTCATCGTTTCCGCTGCATCAAAAGACAATGAACACGCAACACTCAAGGATATTTGATAAATTTTGATTTTGTAAAATTTCTACGGATACTTTTAAATGGCTGCAGCCTTGTTGTAAATTATTAACGGTTGGCCAACGGAATGACAAAAAGAAAAGAAAAAAATGTTAAATAAAAATTCAATTTAAAAAACTTTCAACTTCCGGCAATTTAAACAGAGATTGCATTTTCTCTGCGCCAATTTCAATTTCGAATTTCAATTAAGATTCACTTCCTGGCGCACAAAACTTTCGCTTCGAGTGTAATTCAGATATGGCCTCTTTCAACCACTCAATGGAACGTGCTATATTTTCCCCTTTTTCGTATTTTTTTTTCTTGTTGTTGTTTTAAGTGCCAATGAACAAAAAAAAAATAACAAAAATGGTACATAGCACCAATAAAGTCACCTTCAACATAATTGCAGTATTTCTTCTCAACCATCGCACTACAAACACCAGGAAGCAGCAGCAGCAACGGTGTTAAT
The DNA here is from genome assembly GCA_963854835.1 of Megamerina dolium. Lineage (NCBI taxonomy): Eukaryota > Metazoa > Arthropoda > Insecta > Diptera > Megamerinidae > Megamerina > Megamerina dolium. The sequence continues at coordinate 3,602,324 of OY978525.1, forward strand.
TTCATTTTTGTTCACCTCTATCTGTGAATCTCGTCCTCTTCTGTTCACTCCTTCGAGTTGTCCTTAGCAAAATATATTTATCTCTTATCGCTTACACTCATTTATTTGCTTTGCTCTTTTGCAGATTCTACTCTATCCGGAAGAGGGTTGGGCGCGTACTGCATCATCCAGTTATTGGACGATCACACCATGTTGGTGGCAACCGAATCGTTGTCGCATCGAAGAGTTTTCGGGTACACAACGACATGCAACCAAAGCAAAAATGGTACCACTCGAACAGAAAGGCTCACTTCTGATTGCTGGCCATTTTCGACGCAACAACAATCAGAAGAAGAATGGCATTAACGGCACAAACCATCAGAGTAGCTGTAACAGCAGCAGCCACAATCATAATGATTTCCGCACTGGTGATACTACCACTACCACCACCACAGGCAGCAAAGATAAAGATGCGGACGAATTCAAATTATATTTGAGTTCGAACATATCGATGGAGGACTATAATATGGGCTATTGCCTGACTGGGTTCGTTGAGCGTCGCTGTCACCAATCGAATACATTTCAGATGACACATTTTGCCGTCATTAAACGGCAATGGCCGTCCATAAGTCAAAATGACACAAAGTCAACATAATTGTAGGTATTCGTAGTGTTATTTAATAATAATGTAGTAAATAGGATTTTCATATGTAATTCGTGTTAAGTATGCGTAGTGCGTATATGCTGAATTATTAATGAAAGAGATGGGTATAAAATACATTGCATATTTTTAGGCAATCACATTAAACTTACTCATAGAACAAAGCTTATGTTACGACTCAATCAACTATTGCACACATTTTTTTTTTGCAAAATGTCCATTAGCAATAAAATTTTTAACGATTTGTGGCTTGATTATTTATTGTATATGCAAAAATATATCACTTTTTTAATATATTTATATGAATTTTTCATTGCATATTTTTTGGGGCACTTCAAAATTCAATTTTAGCAAGACTAAGACTAAAATACAATTTTAGTTAATTTTTGAAATTCTAAAAATTATCATAGCATCAAATTATCATTTTTATTTACTAAAATATCCTAATTTTTGAAGTTCGTTTTGAATTTCCAGTGAAATAGGATGATTTTTCCAAGCATAATTTTAAGCATGTTAAAATATTTAATTATGCTAAATTCATTTTATTTGAAGCATACTTTTAGACTTATAAAAAACTTTTCATTATGCTATTTTTAACTTGAAATTGGATAAATACCGAAGAAATTATCAAATTTGGTGCCACTTTAAAGGTTCCTGGAGCTTATAGAGGCTTATTGGCTACATTTAAGAATGATATTCCATTTATATACGAAACACGAAGGAATTTAAATATTTCAGCTGGATATGTTATACTTATAGACCATGACAAGCATCATTTTTTCATAATGAGTACCTTCACTACTTCAAATATATATATACATATATTTTGGTTATATTCCACATATTATAAAACTAAACATGCCAAAAAATTTGTTTATTCTTTTACATTTATATAATTTAATTAAATTAATCTTCTCTCTAATATTTTCTTGCAAAAAAAAAAAAAACAAACAAAAATAAAACCATTCTAAATGTGCAATAGTATTAATGTATTTGTTAGTAAAGTCTTCTTTACAACCACACACATACATACATACATAATATATACGTAAAAGCCTTCATGCATATACGCCGGTTTATACCAACAACTAACATAATGCATGTATCTAGATATGTTCTTACATATATACATACATATATACATACATTTTTAAATGTATTTAGTGTATAATTGAATTTTATTATAAAATTTTGATGGAGATGTATACTTTTCATCGTCCGTCGCCATCGTCATTGTCGTCGTTGTCGTCATCGTCGTCATTGTCGTAATCCTAATATATGTATGAAAATAGATTTCACATTAGCTTCTAGTTACACTAACTATACCAAAGAATAGAAGAAAATAAAAAACAACTACAACTACAACAACAACAACAACCAACTTAAATGTACTAAAACTTACTCTTGCTCCTGCTGATGCTGATGCTATGCAATATTATTATAAAATACCTAAATATACAATACATACATACATATCTTTCTGCTTGTAATGCCTATGCCACCGCGTACATATATACATACCTTCTCTCTCTCTCTCTCTGGCGCTCTCACTCTGTTTAATGTACACTTACACCTGTCCGCCCTGTTCTCACTACCTCCTAAAACATATACTCATACATACATTTACAACAATAACAACAACAACAACAACAACAACAACAATATAGCCATATATATAAAGTACTTAGTAAGCAACTGCAATAGCAACAACACTACAATTGCATCAAATTGCAACTTTAAGCTTACGAAATTTGTGCTCGCTTAAGCATATGATTGAATATATTATATATAACATACATATACATATGTAGTACTTTTGGTCACAATCTCATCGTATGAGGTACATATACGCATAACGAATATTTGCAAATCTTAAGTTTTTTCTACTACTTCTCATTTCTCATTATTCATTATTTTCCTCATTTTCTTCTTTGATATATGATATATTACTCTACATTCGAAAAGGGTGTTTTTCGAAGAGTTTGTCAGTTTCAAATCGAAAAAAACTATATCTATATCTATATTGCCTATATTTAATTAAAAAAAAATTTTTTTTATTTTAAATTATTGGCGCTCAAAATGACCTTATATGTACACCACTTAATCCAAAAACAGGATCTATGCTCAATAAAAATAGTTAGGGCGTACCAAATCCTATATTCTAATAGGTCAGTTGGCACATTCATTTCGAAAAAAAATTTTTCAAACCCATTTTCTGCCTTCTATGACATACAGTGCCTGCTTTCTGTCTGAAACCATGAGTTTTCAACATTTATGCCATGTAATTGGAATTTTTAATAGATGTATTGCTCAACAGCATTCGCAAACCTGCCTCATTTTCGAAAAAGTAATTCTCGCTTGTTGGAATGGCACGCCAGAAGAGCTTTCTGTGGATTTAAATTTTTTAGTCAAATGCTGGAATTCTACATGTTGACATACGATGGCGGTCCCAGAACTACCCGACCTAACAAAGAAAACACAACAAAATTAGAAATTTTTTTTTCATTTGTCAACATAATCTCCTTTTACCCCTATACCCTTTTCCCAGCGATATTCTATACCTTCGTTAGCCTGTTTATAGTATGAACTGTCTATCTCATTAAAATAGTCATCTACCGCAGACTCCAGCTCTTCATTATTTGCAAATTTTCTACCACCAATTCAAATTTAGAAATAGAAAATAATCCGAAAGAGCTAAATCTAGAGAATTAGGTGCGTGTTGAAGCAATTCGAGCTTTAACTCATTGATTTTGGACATCGCAATAGCGGATGTGTGAACTGGTGCATTGTCTTGATGAAACAACACATTCTTTTTCGTCAAAGGCGCCTTTTTTCTTTAATTTCTTCTAATAAAAATTATACCATGTGCATCCCAAAAAACAGACGCCATAACCTTGCCTGCAGATGGAACTGTCTTCGCTTTCTTTGGACACGATTCTCCCATTTGAGTCCACTGTTTTGACTGCTGCTTTTCACGATTTTCACGACAATGGTTTTTGTTCTATTGTGAGCAAACGCGGCACCCATTGGGCACACAGTTTTTTCATCTCCAAATTTTCGATCAATATACGATGTATAGCAATTTTTGAAATGCTTGTAATTACACCTAGCTCACGCAGCTTCAGCCGGTGATCATCCAATACCATTTTGTGGATTTTCTGAACCGTTTCTGGAGTGGTCACCTCAATTGGTTGACCACTACGGTGTTCATCTTGGCAGCTCGTACGACCGCGTTTAAACTCTGCCACCCATTATTTTATGGAGTAAAATCTAGTTAGACTTTAATATTCGTTGGACTGAGAACTTTCAAATGAAAGTATTGAATTACATAACGGTGACCAATTTTTTCAATGTATACAAATTCTGACTAAGGTCGTTAACTTTCGATGGCTCCAAAAAAAATATTTTACACATGTTGTGTGCGCCTTGAAACTTAAAACATATGTTTTATAAGGTTGCCACTATTCACCAAAGCATTTTTTTTTTTTCAAACTAATGCCGCCATTTATATGTCAGATCGGGTAGTTCTGGGACAGCAATCGTATTAAAAAGAAAATTTCATTCAATCATTTTTGTACACCCAAAAAACTATTTAAAGGCTTAAAGTAGCTGGTTGAAAATTTATCTTCAAGTGGTTATTGCTATATAGTGTTGCTGCTATGGCTAATATGCTTTTCCGGCTATGTATTTGAAATCTACAAATAAGAAATGCTTTTTGCTTTGCATTCTGATGCATCGTCTACTGTGAAAAAAACTAAAACTAACTAATATGATGAAATTTTACACAAATTTATACATGCCTATCACATATGTACACGCCTAACTACTACTACTACTACTACTACTACTACTACTACTACTACTACTATTACTGCTACAACTACTATTAAACTAACATACAAGCCCACAACAAACAACCTTACCTAACCAACTTAAAAACACAAAAGTAAACCTTTTTAAGCAAGCTCAAAGCTCGCAGTTAAATAATAAAAACAAAAACAAAGAAAAAGGAGAAAGTACTCAAATGCAAAAATATCAAAATTCGTCCATTAGATTGGAGCTCGATTCAAGTCGGCGTTAAAAAGCAATAGCGTAAATTTTACCACCCTCTCCCCAATCCCTTTCGAAACAAACCTCTTTCTATATTTTCAAATAAAATTTTCCATTTATGACCACTAAGATGGTCTTCTGCTTTCTGTCATCTTCGAAAAGAAAAGCAACAACTGTAAACTCAGATTGCTTTTGCGCCGTAAATCAGCTCCAATTATACATTTTAATTAAGAGATTTATACTAAATATGATAAAAAAATATATAAATATTATAATTAAATACACATACATACATACATAAATTGTTAAATATGTATATTAAAATATAGTAAGAATAATAGAGAATAGATGTCATGTATTTACTTGATAAATACACAAACATTTTTTTTTTTTTTTTTCTTAGAAACTAAGTTTAAACACACTGAAACACATGCCAAATACGCGGAAATTCAGTGAGAAAGTGGCAATTTTGATAAATTTAAATAATGCAATGTCATTGAAAATTCATGCATGACATGTTCCTATACATGGTAAGCGAAAAGGTAATTGCCAAGTAATGCATCACAATATATCACAATTTTTTTTCGAATTACATTCTTCACATAATACATTTCTTCCACTTCATCAAAGAGTTCAAAAAATCTTCAAAAATTTTTATAATGCTTTATCATTGGCGTAGTCAGGATTATGGCAAGGGGGGGGGTAAGTTGAAAAAGATATATAAGAAAAAAATGTTAATAAATTATTTTTAAATATTTAAATGTTATTGTTTTTCTTTTTTTAACAAATCCATTGGCCAAAGGGGGGTATCTATCCCTCTGATATCCCCTCTGGCTACGCCACTGTGTTTTCTCCACTTTTTGCCACTGGGAAGTCTACAAACACAGACACAAAGGCAAACTAACATGCATTTATTTTTAGTATATTTAATATTAATATATATGTATTTATTTGCTTTGCTCGTATGTATGTTAAAAAATACAAATAAATTCTTATCATTGTCAGTACCTGCAAATATTCAATATAATATTTCAAAAAAAAAAATAAAAAAAATAAAAAAAAATATTTTAATAAATTTTAAAAAAGACAGGAAAATTTTCGAAAAAAAAAAATAAAAATTATTTTAATATATATTTTCAATAATTTTCATAATCATTTAGGTGTCATTGATCAAAAATGTATTGTATTCGCAGAAATGAGTGATCATTATCCTCATCTTCATTAGTATAATCTTATGTGCTAAAGAACAAAAAAAAAAATTACAATAAAAGCTGCGTTATCGTCTCTTTTTTTTTTATATTTTTTATTATTATTTATTTTGTTTTTCGAAATTATGTTAAGTAGTAACTGCAATGTGGTGGAGTATTGCTTGCTAGCATCAATGAGTTCAGAGTCATTTTTCTCAAGAAAGTTATACTAAATTCTTGCTTTAAAATTCGAAAAATACAATAATTTCTCAATTAAAATTACTATTACGAAAACGCAGCCTAATTAAATATACACAAGCATACCTAAACCCACATGCAAATACACGCAAGAGCTTCTTCAATAACAAATAAATGAAAATATAAAAAAAAATTAAAATATTAAATAAATATTAATTGTGAAATAAATATGAATATTTCACAATAAAATACAATATTATATCTAAGTATTGGGAATATTTTAGAATAGGAAAAAAAATTGATATTAACATAAGTATAAATAAAATAAATTATAGGTACATATATGTGTAATATTTGTAAGAATTTAATGTAATGTAAACAACAATTTTTAATTTTTCAAAATGCCAATTGAAAACTAAACATTTACATATTTAAATATATAGCATTTAAAAAACACACACACACTCACACATACATACAAATATTATAAGTAAATATATGTATACTCAAATATAATAAATGAATTATATGCAAAGCACTTTGGCATGTATGTATTCGCGCAAATCATAGAGAATTACAGCAAATACATATTTATAATAAAATTGTAATATTTTTGCAATCAAATCAAATCAAAACAATTATTGTATTCAGCTTTTGATACAATTTCATAACAATAATAGCCAGAAAATTGGAATAAAATCAAATCAAATATAAGTAATCAAAAGTCAATAAATTGATAATTAAATATTTAAAAGTACATAAATATAATGAACACTTTAGAGCATTATTTATCAAAAGGTGGACAGTGAATTTTATAGTATTTTAATTAAACAAAAAATTTCTGTACTGTAAAGTGGAGTATTACATGGCAAACATTTTTTTCGCAATTTATATTTCCTTGTCTAATGACAAAAACTGGGCAAATAATAATGAGTAACAAAATTTGGCATTTTTCAAGAGTCTACATAATAAGAAGGAATTGTTTTACCTTCCATGACCTTTAAGAGAATTTACTACAAGGCATGCGTAAGGCTAAAATGGCCCTTCAAAAAAAATTCATAACATTTTGCTATAGACGTCCAATCGCAAAACTTATTTTGGAAGAACATTTTTAAAATTTTTCATCAATTTTAATCAAAAATATGAATATTTTATCAGCCCAAATACAGACGTCAGATCCTTTGGGATGTTTACTATACTAAACTAGTCTAGTAGCCAGAGAGATTATATTTGACTTGATTTTACCAATTTAAATCAGTGTTATTCCATCCACGAAGAATGATATAGAATGACTCATTTAGAAGCGCTTTTTTTCAAAACTTTAAAAAAATAATAATATATTCAAATGTCGGATCAGATTTTCGATTAATTTTTATTACGCTATGAAACAATATCACGGTCATTGTTTGGGGGGCAGAATGATTCCAAATCAGGACGAAAAACCTAGATCCATATAGTAAAACCTTCAAAACTTTTTGCATTCTCAGGTCAAATTTTACTGACTGACTGCTTTTAGAATACGTTGAAAAAAGGGTTCAAATTCATATTGGAGCGATATATGTAGTTTGGACACATCAAGTAAAATTTTACGAGGAATAATTTTGTAGTATATTTTAACCTACTGGCTCTCTCACGAAAGGGTCATTTTGACCCCCTTTTTGGAAAGTCTGCATAAAATGGCATATGAGAGGTCAGCCCAAATACAGACGTCAGATCCTTTGAGATGTTTACTATACTAAACTCGTCTAGTAGCTGGTGTTAGTCCAACCACGAAAAATGATATAGAAAGACTCATTTCGAAGCGCTTTTTTTTCAGAATTTAAATATATAATACTCAATTGCCGGATCAAATTTTCGATTAATTTTTATGACACTATGAAACAATTTTAGGGTCATTGTTTGGGGGCTGAATGATTCCAAATCAGGACGAAAAACATAGATCCATATAGTAAAACCTCCAAAACTTTTTTTTCTATGGCCATATTAAATTTGCAATGTTTTGACTGGCTGCTTTTAGTATAAATTGGAAAAAAGGGTTAAAATTCATATCGGAGCGAAATAAGTACTTTGGACACATCGAATAAAATTTTACGAGGAATAATTTTGTGGAACATTTTAACCCCCTCACTCTCTCACTATAGGGTCATTTTGACCCCCTTTTTTGGAAAGTATGCATAAAATGGCATTTGAGAGGTCGCTGAAGGGTTAAAATATTATAAAGAATTATTCGTGGGAAAATTTTATTAGGGGTATTCTCAGACAAAATCTTTATACAAAGTACATAAAAGTCCACAGAAAATAAAAAACAAATATGTTCCCTCGAGGATAATGGTTCCGCGCTTGAGACATCAGTATCGCTATCGTCGCTAAAAAATTTGAACTTTGACTGAAGCAACATTCAAATCATGACCCATTATTTGCTGCAGTGTATTATTAAAATAATTTTTTGCTTGTTACTCCATACTCCACTTTATTGTATGGCAAATATGATTAAAATCAAATAAAAAAGTGAATAGTTGCTCAAAACTTGCTCAAAGCTTGAAATGAAGAACAAAAAAAAAGTTAGATACAGTTAGATATGTAGAAGCATTTTTGCAAAAATCAAAAACTGAAAATTAAAAATGAAATCAAAATAAAAAGAAAAAAAATATATAACTAAATTTTTTTATTTACCTAACAGAAATTTTTAATTTATTTAGTACCTAACATAGACATTAATTTATTTAGTACCTATCTACTGTTTATAATTTACTACAAAATAATTTACTTATTTATCATTTGTTATTTATTAAATTCTATTCATATATAATATTCATTTTAGTTTTAATTTCATGTGCCCTTATAATATGCAGCTACCTACGATACTATAACTACTATTAACATATGGGCATATCATAGGTCTCGATTGCGACATTCATACACATAAAATATGGGAGAAAATGCAAAAGCTAATAGATGTGATTTAAATTATAATTGTTTTGTGGATCTAGTTGAGTACTTGAGCGCACTAAAAATTTAATTTTAAGTTATCAGGCAATACAAAGCATTACAGACGCGACAGTATTTAATTTAAAGCAAAATGCCAAACATGACATTATGGTCGTGACAAATTTGTTTGTGAAAATATATTAGCAATACCATATATAATTGTGTTGACTACTTTCTATTGAATTCGAACAAAAATTAATTTATCAAAAATAACTCATGAGAGGAAATACATAGTCATAGACTTGGGCATGCAATTTTGATTCAATTTTAAATCACTTTATTCTAAAAAAATGCCCATATGCAAATTGAATGAGAATTACAGCAATTTCCCTATTTTTGATGCGTCAATCAGAAATTCATTTGACGCTTTTTTCATCATAATTATAGCTGTGAATGTGCATACATTTGAGTATATGAGTGCGTGCAGGTAAATGAAAATTGAGAGTACTTACATAAATTGATATTTATATTTGACTATATATGTATGTGTCTGCATACATATATAATGTATATTTATTTATTTATACCATTTTGTTTTTATTTCATATTGATTTAATTGCATTCAAGTAAATATGTTAAAACACAAAAAATATATGCTCGTATATAAAATGAAACCAATGAAAAATTCCAAAGAAGAAATCAATGATTATTTTTATCAAGCTTGTACTTATTGATTGGAAAAAAAAAAGAAACTCATATTGAATGCTGAGTGAATATGAATGAATATGAAAATTTGCTATAAACAAATAATGAAAGGAAAATATTTATGAATAAATGAAAAGAAACATAAATGGAATAATGAAGTAAATATTTAAAAATAAAAATATAGGTATTTAAAATTGAAAAGAAAATTATGAATGTATAGGTATAATATTGAAAAAAAAAAACAAAAACAAGCTACAATATAAACTGTAGTAGAATGTGCAAATGAAATCAATTAAAAAAATCAATAATTTTCATAATGAGCTCAATTGAAAATGAATAACTCAACGATACAATTTCATTGCTATTCATTTTCAGAAACTGATTAATTTAATAAATGATCATTTTTTTCCTCTTAAATTAATCATTTTAAAATGTACTAAACTAAGTAATGTATTATTCATAATTATGATGTAAATCTTCTGTGTGTGTATATTTTAAATATAATTTTAAGTGATTAATTAAAAACAGAAATCGATATTAATCATTATCGAAACATAAAATAATAAAGTATTATGTTTTCTTTTTTTCTTATAAAAATAATAAAGGTAAGTACATAGTCTAAATTATAACGTTCTAGTAAATTTTTATCGATTAGCGGCAAACCTATTGAATTGATCGAGAAATCGATTTTAACGATTTCCCACCGATTTTTTGCACCAAAAAAAATCGAATACATTTTTATACTTCACGCAGCATAATGATATGGGTATCAAACGAAAGAGAAAATTCGTGGCAGCTGAGTACAAAAACTGCTTAAAATTTTTTCTGTGGAAAAAATGACAGAAAATATTTTTTTTTATTTATCCTTAAATATCTTTGAAGCAAAAACAATTATTTTCTCCAAAAAAAAAAAAAAAAAGTGCTAAAAGCAGTCATTTTTTCTCTCCAATGCAAAAATTTTAATTTTGTCCAGCTAGTTTGTTCGATGTAAAACATATTTAAAATTTTGGCATCAGAGAGAAAAAATTACAGCTTTTAAAATGAGCACCAATGGCACCTACACAGGTACACGCCCATGTTAAATTAGGTATTCACCTTAGTTCTATGGCAATCTCACAATTACTTTTAAGCGTTAGGTATCAGTATATATCGTCAGCATTGAGCGTATCATAGCAGTGAATTTCTCTGACTTCAGTAGTGTACTTGGCTCTCCCGTTTTCTCCGAAAGTATTTCCCTTTACAATATTGGCCGAAGACAATGTAAGTTATTTCGGTTTATTTATATTAATTCCACGACTTTATATTGGAGCTATTTCAAAAAAAGGGCATATCTTGCTGATTTTCTTCTTAATTATTTTTCTTTACAATAAAAATCTACTTGTTAAATATAATGATTATTCTAAACGAGTTATGGAGATTTGAAGTTTTAAAAACTTCGATGACTTTATATAGCAGCTACAATAAATAGTGCGCGTGAGCTTGCCATTTTAGGAAAAATTATTAGGACTTATAGCATCAATTCACATGCTAAATATGGATACCGTAGCTAGAATATTAACCAAGTTATAGGGGACTCAAATTAAACAAAATTCCGATATTAGTCTCTTTGATTGTTCTGTGTGGGCGTAATAGTTGAATGATCACGCCCATTATCTTTCTTAGATCATAGATAACACACACAAAATTTCTTTGAAACTACTCCACATTTGTTCAAGTTATAGCGCCAACCATCCAATTGACCAACAGAGGAATGAACGAACTCACCGACGACGATTTTCAAATCGACTATTTAGGCAACGCCAATCTAAAGTATATATACTCTTCTATATCTGCGGAGTTTCCTTCACAAATATCTGATAAACATTTAAATCCCCTTACACTTGTGCAGAATATGATTAGTTTAGGTTATGTGGCTGTCCTCTCTCTCCTCTGAGGCCCATTGTGATACCATCGAGCTTCTCTTCCAATACTGTTGTGCGTGTTAAATTTGGACATCTTTAGAAGGAACCTACTTATATTAGCCGTTTCTGAATGGAAGAACCCTTGTGGGCCCAACACTTTATCTTAATTTTCTCACAGAGCTCTTTTAAGAAGCATTTTTTGCAAATTGTTGTTACCGGGTGTAGAATATAAAATATGCACCAAATATGCCAAAGGTTCCGAAAACCGAGTTTCCCAAGTTACCGAGTTTGTCTTTCAATTTTATTGTGGATCTTCAATTTGGACAATATTGAATAAGGCATACTTAAATTAACCGATGCCTAACAATAGAACTCTCTTGTGACATTTTATTACTTTCATATGATTTTGACACTAATTTCATATGGCATCCAAACAAATCTGCCATCAAATGCCAAAGTTAAAAATAAAATAAATATGTGGCACTTAAAGCCCCGAAGGTCTCATTGGCCGAGTTTCTCTTCCATTAATGTTGTGCGTGCTAAATTTTGGACAGTATTGGAAAGGACCTACTTATTTTAGTCGGTTCCGAACGGCAGCACCCTTGTGACATCACTTTTTTTGAGCTTTGTCACAGAGTTATTTTAGAAGCATTTTCATGGCAAGTTGTTACTGTCGGAAGAATTGAAAATTGCTTGCCGACAGGTGGGTACCGTTCGAAAGAAAAATCTTTTTGATATTAAATTTGTTATGCATCAGCCGTGGATTAAACCACGACCTACAGACAAGAAGGCCAACACACTAACCACTGAGCTGCGGCACCCACTATGCCAAAGTTGTGATAAACAAATCCGTTTTAGCTATATGAGTGGTCAAAAAAAATTGCATGGTGCCGAGATGCTCCCAAATTAAGCTTTCATTTATGGTAAAAGGGTGGATATTTAAGTAGTTACTTAATTGGGAAGCGACCCACCGTGCAGTCATGGTGCTTCAGAGATATTTCCTAAGAAAGGAGTCCTATAACTTTTCACCATCCTAACGTTAGATTTCAAATTTAAAATTTTTTTTGTAGAAATATTTTAGGATCAATTAGGTTTCTTCGGCTCGGCTCATCCATCTCTTTATTGAAACGGTTGAAATTTAAATTGATGATTTAAGCATATTTTACGGCAATTTTCTGCTGTCCCAAAAATTACATGACAACATAATCGTCTAATAGATTATTATTGTCCTTATGACAATTTTTTCCTATCCCAAAAAATGATAGCCGACATAATCGTTTAACGGAATAAATTATTGTCTTTCACAAGAAATCCTCCTCGAGTTAATCACTCCACGATTTAGGAGGGTGACATCTACGACATCTATAGTGCGATTTTTTATTTACACAAATTGTATGCCTTCCCCATACTTCTCTTATGGGAATAATAACAGGAAGCACAACTGCCATCTTTCTCATTGGGCAATATATATATATATATGAATTGATTGATATTAGTAACTAAATTGCATTTACATGTACATATATCAACATGATATTCTAATTAATGTTTCAGAAAATAAATTTGCATAAAATATATTACCATCGCACCATCGTGTTTCTTCGACACAAGAAATAGCCCCAGCATCCCCGAAGAAATGTCATTTCCTACGATGCGATATATGATTATTAATGATGGAGCAATTTATTTATTTCCCCATTAAATACTGAATAAGCAATCAATTGTGAATGTGAATACTAAAGAAAGCATAATAAAAATAAATGTTGAAAAAATTAAAATAAAAAAAGCATTGAACAAACGAATGAACTAGTGCGCACTAGAGAAATGAGTTTCCGATGGGGTTACTCTGAACACAACCGGGAACAATTTCCGTTTTCCTATTGGAAATTTGTGATCACACGCACATCATCATCAATATAAAATGAACTAAAAGAAGTAAGAGAAGGAAGCAGAGACAGTAAGAAATTGTTAATAAATGACTGCAAAAAATTGAAAAATAATGAAATTCAGGGTACATAGGGCACAACGAAATTTGCAAAATCGTAGAATAACCTTTTTTGATTTTTTTTCTTTTGTTACTTTCCCCAATTTTCAACTTTATGCTCCTTCACTTTTAGTTTTTGGCCAAAAGTGCCGAACTACGCAACTTTCTCGAGAATGGAGTATGAGAACAGAATTGAATGTGTACGTATGCAACGTAACGTAGCGTAGTACTGCAATGCGATTTATCATGCCGGCAGCAAAACGTCTGATTCAAATTGCTTGACAATTATTACGATGGTGACAAGCAATGAAAAATATACGTGTAGTATGTACGTACGAGTGAACAATTTTGCATTACAAATGAAAGGAAGAAATTTTGATAGCGATCTACTACCATTGGCAATAGTGGCAATAGAGTAGTAGCCTAACTTACTACCACTACTCATAGTCGATGTAATAATAATAATAATATAATGCTTCACCATCATCACAGTGATGATGATGATGGTGAAGCAAAAAAGTAGCTAGCTGTAGCTGGTGGTAAATGAATTCATCCCTTGGTGTTGTCGTTGCCATTGTCGTCTCCGTCGTTATGCATGGCATCGGAAAATTAATGACGGAAAATTTTGCAAAGTTCACAAATTTCTTATTAGTTACTCGTTAGGTTGTCGTCATTGTCCTCGTCGTTGTCACCGTGTGCTTGCCTTACGCACCCAATCTATGTACGAGCATATATTCGAGTACAGCATGTATGTATGTATGTTACGTCATTAAAATGCCAACAAATGGCAACAAATTTGAAAACATACAAGTTTTGTGTACGACATGAGTATGTATGAGGACATACTCATACATATATATATATATATATGTATATTGGAAGCATGTTGGTTACCAACAAGGTATAATTCAACTTGTAACTAGTACTACCAACGAACGACATGCAGACTCATACTCGTACTAATAACTACGTTTTGCGTTAGAAATAAAGTTCATATTTCATTGGTTGCGGTTTTAGTTTTCTTCATCGAAACAATATGAAGATGGGTAAAAAATTCAGTTTTAATTTGAATTTTAATTGAGGTTTCAGTGGTTATCTTATTGAAAATTCTATATTATACTATGTACATATAAAGTTATTTGATATTTGAAAATATATACATATACACTGTGCGACAACTGAATATACCTAAGCATCGATTTCTTCTATTATGAGGTATAGGATTTAAGTCTCTTCAACAACATTTTAGACTTTCTAGTTCTATATTAGATATGAGAGTGGTTCTCATTGAATTACAGACCTACTTAAATTCACGCTATCAAGGTCAAATGCCCATTTTCAATTTCACTTTTATTTCTAGTTCAGCGAACTGCCAATCTGAAGATCCAAAATAGAAATCATATACTTTTTCATATAAAATATATTGATTAAAATAGAATTGTAAAAAAAGTAGATGAAAGTAGAATTGAAAAGATTCTATCAATCCAAAAAATAATTAATAATGAGATAAAATATACGAACGTCCTATGCATATTCGTGAATTTTTGAATGATTTTTTTATTTTTTATTTTTTTATTATTTTTTTCAATTAATCGTTGTTGTTGTTGTTGTTGTTAGTATTGTTGTAGCAGCAAAAATACGGAAATGCTTTGTTTTGTTTCCGTATTCTGATGAGGTGAATGGACCTTCCGGTACGTAGACCCGTCCATTCTTGGGAAGCTTCAATTAATACTGATCACAATTGGTTATTATCCGTTAATTTCTTGGTTTGATTCATATTTTCGAATAATACTAAAAGCGTTACTTATTTATGTTCAAATTAGAATTGCATGAAAGAGGCATAAGTCTATTTTCATGTTTTTTTTTTCGTCCATTTTGTATGGGAGCCCCTTTAAGGGGGAAAGATGTTTTAAAAAATGTTGGGAAGCAAAAATGAATGAGGGTCGGTAACACAACGAGTTAATTTATTGTAATTTTTTTTTATTAATTTGTTATGGCAGCAGTACTAAAGAATGAAGATAGGGAGCGAATAAGTTTCAGTAAAATGTTATGGAAGAAAAATTAATGGAGATCCGCGTTGGGAACATTTCAACTTTCTAGAGACGATCCCTCGGGTAAGTAAGAGTAAGTATATTTTCATAAAATTTTCAGAGACCAAAAATATATGGTGGCTGGTGATACCAATTGATCCCTGTAAAGACACTCGGGAAAGGGTGAGAGCTCATTTTATTATTAGGGAAGCCGCCTAATGGATGATGGTAAGAGGTAAGAATGTTCTGGTAAAATATTACGAAGAAAAAATTAATCGAGGTCGCAAGTCGGCAAAACATTTCAATTCTCTAGAGGTGATCCCTCAACAGCTATGAGGGTATTTAACGATTTTCATATGTTTTTAAGCTTATATTGTAGGGGAATCTCTTTAAGGGGGAAAGAAAGGGGCTAAATATGTTCAAAAAAATGTTAAGAAGCAAATAGGGTGGAGTGAAGGGTGAAGGAAATAGTGCGAACGAATTTAATTTTTTTTTTTCATCAATTTTGTGTGCAGCAGTCCTAAAGAATAAAGTAAAATGTTATGGAAGAAAAACGATTGGGGATCGCTCATATATTTTAACCTTCTAGGAGCGATCTCTCGACAGCTCTGGTGTATTTGTCGATTTTTCGGTCGATTTTTCGGATTTCTGATTAATTTTGTAGCGAAACCCCTTTAGTGGATAGAGATGGGGGTAAGTATATTCAGGAAAAATATTTATATTGAAAAATAAAAGGAAGTTGGTCATATACTTTAACTCTCTACGGGTGCCTTAGGAATAATGGAAGCGAAAGTAATAAAAATATCAAATTCCTAGAGCAGTATATTTAGGGAAAATATTGAGATGATGGGCGCCGTAGCTCAATGTTTAGTGAGTTAGTCTTCTGATCTGTAGGTCGTGGTTTGAATCCTCGACCCTCGGCTGAAGCATAAATTTAATATCACAAAGATTTTTCTTTCGAACGGTGCCCACCTCTCAGCAATCAATTGGGAATTCTTCCGCAGCAGTAACAATTTGCCATGGTAAAGCTTCTAAAAGAACTCTGTGACAAAGCCACAAGGGTTCTGCCGTTCGGAACTGGCTAAAATAAGTAGATTTCTTTTAATACTATTCAAAATTTATGACGCACAATAGTACTGGAGGAGAAGCTTCGCCAAAGAGCCCATCGAGGCTTATAAATGCAACATATTTATTTTTTTTTTTTTTTGTTTTTTATTGACATGAAAAAATGAATGCAGGTCAGTGGCGTAGCCACAATTTTAGCAAGGAGGGATTTAATGAAAAAGATATATGAGAAAAATTTTTAAAAATAATTTTTATATATCTATATAAAAAAAAAAAATTTTTAACAAGTCCATCGGTCAAGGGAGATCTATTCCCCTTACTTTCTCTACTGACTACGCCATTAATGCAGGTCGTTCATACATTTTACCCATCTGCTGCTAACTTCTAAGCAGCTATGGCAATATTTGTTGGTTTTTCACTCATTAATTCCAATTTTGACCTCGTATTGGTAACATTTAACCCCATGCGACCTCTAGTATTTTTAGCTGATACAGTATTTAAGAAAGCTCACAAAATCATAATTATTATTTCCAAAAAAATTATATTTTTTTAAAACAATTTTTGTCGCACAATTGTAAATAAGAGAGCTTGCAAATTGAGTATAACAATTTCCAACAAAATGTTGAAACCCAAAATTGATGTGAGCGTAATCAAGTGTTGCACAATGTACGTACATACGTATGTATGCATAAACTGGAAGCAAATATTATATTGTATTTGACAATATCTATATATGCTAGTACTTACACATAAGAAGACTAAATTAATTAAATTTATTCAAAAAAAAAAAAATGTTATCATATTTAGAATTTATTTATATTTTATTGCTGACATGCATTGACAATAAATGAAATAAAATTATTCAATTTAAATAAATATAAATTATAATTTGAAATATTGCATAAATTGCAATTTAAATTGAATACAATTGCATAATAGAAAATTTCATAGAAACAATGATTTAAGGAAAAGATCAAGTAGCCGAATAATTAATGACACTCATACGCGTTATTATACGCCGTAAAAGATTTCCGCATTTGAATATAATCTTATCTACTATGTCAAATAAAGCACTGAACTTTAGCTTACAAATGAAAAGAATTCAATTTCTATCTACCTACTCTAACTGGTATTGTTATTACTTCTTGTTTCGTTGTCTTGTCTGTTTGCAAACAGAAATTATCTCTTCCACGTTGTATTGTGTATCGTTGTGTCGCTTTTGTCTGGCAATAAGTGCGCTTGACACAGCACCTGAAGGCTATCTCTTCTTTGTCACTAAAGAACACACAACAACGCATTCAACGTCAGCGTCAAAGTACGTACGTAAGCAAGCAAACAGGATTTGTTTGCCATTTTAAACGGTCAGGTTGCTTGCTGACACTTGGCAACACTTGCAAAAGCAGCTGGCAGCGAAAAGGTGGAAATATTTTCTCAAGTTTCACACCCTTTTACTTCTCGAATGAATGAAGAATAATTGCATGCACACTGCCACTCCACTAACTAAATCCAAAACATTCAATTTCCGCCAAAAGCTGGTGCTTACATTTTAAGCGTGGTATATAATATTAAAGCAAAACAATTAGTAGCACAGAAAAGAGCTACGACGACGATTATAAAGGCAAACCCATTTTAAGAGGATTTACGTGAGATTACGAATGTCTCCGATTTAGAGTTGATTAAAGTAATTAATTCCAAAACGTTTTCTTCATTTAAGTACTGCAAAGTATTGCAAATTATTTACACCAACTGTACACAAGAAATTGTGAAGCAAAAGTAACAGTAAAAATGGAATGTGCAACATGGAAAATGAGAAAAATTGGAAATTTGACATTTCTCACGTGAATCAGGGCGAACAACGAAGAAATTTGAAATGCGAAAAACACACAGCAAGCGCATCGCTTGAATTCTTAGGAAGTGAAGCGAATCCAATCGCGTACACACACGATCGTAATTTGCAAATTAACGGATCGCATGCAATGAAATTAATTCGCACACCACCTCTTACACCCAATTCAAATCATCCAACCAACCATCCATCCAAATATGTATGCATCTCTCTAGCCAGACCACATGTAGACTAACAAAGACGTACAGAGATAGACACGCTGGCGACGATACTTGTCATCAAACCAAAGAGACATTAAAAATTACCAAATGCATGCGTCGTCATCGCCATCGTCATCGTAGTCGTCTATATTTAGATGTGTCTAAATTTTGAATTGCTTGCAGATCCCAAAAAAAAAGAAGAATGAGCTGCTAATAGCTCTGCGCTAATTGGAAATGGAATACGGACAATAGCGTCTGCGTCTAAGTACTGCGAAATTGACATCAACATCGACATTGTTAGTGGGCTCAGTCGAATGTACAGGGTTAGGCGATTAAAGTGTTGCCTATTCAAGTGCCCATATCTTCGTTATGTGAGATTATTTTTTATTGATTCAAATTACAAAAATTGTGAAAATAATCAAAATTTCAAAATCCATTCAATTTAGTTCCATGTTGCCACCTTTTGCCTTAACTATGGCCTTCAAAAGGTTAAAAAATGACGTGCATGCTTCATGAATGTGATCTTCCGGTATTTTGGCCTTTCTTCAGCGCATCCATACTGACATATTTTTTAGTCCTCATCCTGCTCTTCAAAATGGCTTAGATTGAATGGTCCATCGGATTTGTATGTGCCGAATTCGAAGCCATCGTGTGGACGAAATAAAGTGTGGAACATGATTTTTTAACCATTCTTGATTCATACGAGCTTTATGAGACGGTGCCGAGTCTTGTTGGAACGACCATGGTCTACAACCGAAATGTTTGCGTACTCATAGCTCAAAAGAAACTTCCAAAATATTTTCCGATGAAAACGATTGGAGAGCGTCCATCGGCGGTCACTGAGCAGATGTGCAATTACTTGAGATTTAAAATTACTTCAGATGGCCATTCGTAGTCTCAAATTTTCGAAAGTACGTTCATTTAAGTAAACACGATCATTTTGTGAATTTATGAACTGCTCAATAGGGAAATTTCTTTCATTAGAAAACACAATGTTTGGATATTCGCCACGTTCGTGCAAGCGTAACAACTCCTTTGCTTTTTCGAATATAACTTTGTATTGCTTTGGTGCAAGATCGTGTGCCTTTTGGAAATTGTACGGCTTTACCTTGAGCTCGGATGCTTCGCTGGCATATTTTCAGTTCTTTGGCCATTTGATTGCCACTACGGCGTGGATTTCGTTCAAGTCGAGCCTTCACTTTCCGAACCATTTCAGGTGATGTTGTTGTTATTTTTTTTTTTTTCGTCCACCACCATAGCGTGTGGTAGTTGGTAAACAATATAAACAGCTGTTATTGGTATGAATTTCACGTAGTTGGCAACATCAGTTTGACAGATACACCTGTGCGCAGTTGGCAACACTTCAATGGCCTAACCCTGTATATGCAATTTTCATAAAGTCCCTCAAATATCATATTATTCTTTTTTGTTCTGATCATGTATCGAAAATTAGTATTAATATTTTTTGAATTTTATTTAAAAAAAATAAAATAAAATAAAAATCATAAATTAAACTTAAAAATAATTTCAATTTGAAAGCAAAAAAAAAAAAACGAAATTTTATATAACAAATTAACTCCGTGGTGCTGATGATAATGATGATCATGATAGTGAATGATTCTATGCCATACCAACTATTAAAATAGAAAAACAGAGAGCTCATCAACCCTCTCCTTCAGCCATTTGCCTATTATCCATTCGGCAGCCATTCAGCCATTCAACCATCCATCCATCCATCCATCCATCTTACTTTATGAGCACTAACATTTGCATATATATATTTTTTTTTGCGTATGCATGTGCGTGTATGTCTTTTGCAACTTCATCTAAAATTCTGTGTCTATGTAATCGTCTGTCCGTCTGTCCGTTTATTTATTCATCGCATCTCATCTCATCGTATCGCATCGCATGCTTATTGGTCGCAAATGTCTCGTAAAGTAGTGTCGTCTTAATGACCCGGACGCCATTGTGTGTCTGTGTGAAATGTTTGTTGTATATTGTGACTTGTTTCTTTTCGTTAGTTTTTTTCTGTTTTTTTTTTTTCTATAGCAATGTCTTCATCATCAGCAGAATCATCGTTGTTGTTGATTCTGATAGTCTCATAGTCTGATTAGTATCTTATTCAGCATCATGAAATTTGAACTACTTAGAATGTTTGCTTATGTATGAGAACCAGTATGAGTACATAGCAAGTACACTAGGTACCGATGTGCCATAGTACATTGACATTGAATTGCATCAAACATTTTCTGTGGAATTGTGTGTTTGAACATCTAAGATTAAAATTGTCTTACCTGTTATCTCACCTTCAATGAATATGAAGCTATTGTTTCACTCGTTCAATAGTTCATTGCACTGCTGCTCTCTTCATTGAAAATGCAAATGGGATTTTACCCCCTTTTCTTTTTTTTTTTTTTGCTGATTATGAGATGCCATTTTATTTTTTTGTTTTTTTTGTGTTTTCTGATAAAAAATGCTTATTAACCATAAATTGTGTTTGTATGAATATAAGCACCTATGCAATGAAATTTATGAGGAATTAAATTATTTTTGCTTTTTTTTCCCCTTATTTTTTTTTTGGAGTTTATTGTGTGATTTCACATCAAATTCAATGTCATTTCTTAGTCGGAAAAAATTATGTTTGAAACTAATTCAAGGCTGAAGTGAAATTAAATATCTTTTTAGTATTTTTTTCTTTCTTCTAATTTGTTTCAAACCTATATGCTTCTATGTATGTATGTAGATGTACATAGAATAGATAGAATTGCAGCAAACATTTGTTCTAGCAAGATCAGCAATTCTAGCACCTTATGATGACAAATGCATGAACATTGAGATATATAATATTTGTATGCTTAAAAATATGTTCACACAAAATGTTTTTTACCTCTCCAGATACAAAAGTGGAGATGTAATCAGGTGCTTAAAAGTTTTAGAAAACTTTGCCAATAGCCCCATTTTGTTTAACGAGCACACACTGGCCTCAAAAATATCATACTTCCGGCAGTTCGAAATTGTTATAAGCGAAAGAGAAGCATGGAGGAGAAATGCAATCACCTTCAAGCATGACTCACAAGTCTGGTATACGGACAGGTCGAAGCTGGAAGATCGTGGAACCGGGGCTGATATTTATGGCCCCAAATTCAGACGATCAATCCGAATGGGTTTTTACCCAACAATTTTCCAAATGGAAGTTCATGACTTCGTAGAAAGATGCAAGTATCCCATATTTATATATTATCAGATAGCCAAGCAGCTTTAAAAGCTCTTCAATTTTTCACAATCACCTCTAAATTAGTAGATGAATGTCTTAACCTTCTAAATGAGCTAGGAAACCTGAATGCTGTAGTATTAAGGTGGATAACTGACCATGAAGGACACGATGGGAACGAAATAGCTGATAAACTAGCCAAAATGGGCGCTGAAAAGTCCCTGATCGACCCTGAAACCTTCAGTTTCTAATCCCAAATAAAGGGATATCTAAAAAGATACACACGTTTGGTAGAGCTGACCTACGTATTCTTTGTGGTTATTTTACAGGCCACTGCAGCCTCAGATACCACTTAAAAAAGCTAGATCTATCTGACACTTATGTCTCCAGATTCTGCAACCAAGACATCGAAAGCTCAGAGCACATTCTCTGTGAATGTCAAGCTCTTGGCAGACAAAGACTAAGCCACTTTGGTGATAGTACAGTGCCTCCATATAAATTGTGGAATAATGAACCCAACACAGTTTATTAAAAGCCTAGAAACTTAGATTTTATGTAAATGTTGACCGCGACTGCGCCTCAAATGGTTCCAGTTTTGGCATACTCTCTCCAACATATTGGTCAGTATCTCATGAATAAATTCTTCAATAATGCCTTCCAGTGCGTCAACCGTTGCGGGCTTGTCGCTATAGACATGAGCCTTAACTTAGCACCACAAAAAATAGTCTAAAGGCGTTAAATCGCACGATCTAGCCGGCCAATTGACCGGCCCCAAACGTGAAATAAACTGCTCACGAAATCGCCTCTCAATTGGGCCATTGTTTCGCGTGCTGTGTGGCATATGGCACCATCTTGTTGAAACCACATGTCAACCAAGTCCAGCTCCTCCATTTTGTGCAAAAAAAAATCTGCAAATGAAATTTCGAAATCATGCTCTTGTATAAGAAGTAAGTGTGTTTTTCATTCGGTGACGTCCATTCTTTTTTTTAACATACTCAAGTACGGGTAAAACATATTTATGTGCTAATTTTAAGGCCTAAAGTCCCAAATATACATTCGAAAGCATACATTTGTATGGCAGGTAGGTGTGGTTTATATCCGATGACGCTCATTTTTAAATATACTCGACTTTTGATCCAAAAAAAACATACTTGCCAAATTTCAGTCCTATATCTGTAAATTCTGCGATCAAAGTCTACAAATATAAATTTGAAAAAATATACTTTTGAAAGGATAGAAGGTATAATTTTTATCCGATTTTGCCCAGTCTCAAAATTGTATATTTATAAAAAAAAATACAAACCGATATATTCAATTTCAGTTCGAAAACTTCATATTTTCGTGCCCAAAATGTGCAAACAAGCATTTAGAAACATACTTTTGTATGAAAAGTAGGCGTGGTTCTCATCTAATATCGCCCATTGCCAATATTTTCTGTCAGTTAGTAAATGAAATTTTATATACCGAATTTCAGCTCTATAACTTTATATTTTCCTGCGTAAAATATGAAAATATACATACGAAGGCATCATTTTATATGGGAGCTAGGTGTAATTTTACTCCGATTACGACCATTTTCAAAGATTTCCATGCACTAGTAAATATAATCGAATATACTAAATTTCAACATTATAACTTTATATTTTCATGATCACAGACACACTTTTGCATGATGAATACCATTTATTCTCCCAGGTGTCATGTCACATCATATTGACTTCATAAAAAGAGCTCAGTACAATAGCTAAAGCTTTTTTTTGGCATAAAAGCTTTTAATATGAAAATAAAACTTGATCAAGCAGATAAATTCTCAAATATGTGGAACTTATGTCTATCTAATGTGGAACTTATTTTTATCTAATTAAATTTTTATGAATATGTGACAAAGTTTGTATTTTTCGCTTTATTTAATTTTCGTAATTATTCAAAAATAATCTTAATTTGTTGCTATTAATTTGTATATGCACATTTTCATTTTTTAACCATTTGATATTTGTTTTCTCACTTGTTTCTAATTAAGTAACAAATGATATCGATTAAATCAGTTGCTGACATTTCAGCTGACTATGTTATTATCTATAATTGCCAACCACTTGAGGGATTCATGCCATATACTACTTACTTATGATATAGAAATATTTTTAATGAGCTTTTGAAAACTTTTTAACAGCGCACTTAAATTTAATGTATTCCATTATCGTTAGCTATTGCGTTTCTTTTCTTCTATTTTGGCTTTATTTTTATTTTTATTTTTTTATTTTTTGTTCTGAAAGTACAATACTTGATTTTTCAAACAAATTATTAAAAATCACTGCCAATGTATAAGAATAATAATAAGAAAAAATGGGCAAAGAGTATTCAGAAAACTCAATTTAAAGTTTTATTTTCTTTTTCCGAGGGGAGCACAGATTTTATTTTAATGATAATTTCTATTGCATCATTTGCATAAGAATGTGTGAGTAAGAAAACATGAAAACCCAATCTCAAATTGTTTCAAAAGGATACAAAATAATATTTACGTAATAGAGCGCCGCACAAAAAAATGGCAAAATTTCCTTAGGCTTAATTTACTTTGGACTATATTAAAAGGCAGCACAAATGAGAATTGTTGAAATTAACATACAGTATTGTGCAAAACTTAAGCAACTGGCATAGTGCTCTCATTGATTTCAAATTTACTAAAAAATAAAAGCGCTTAGATTGAATGTTTTAATATTTAATTGTTCCTTCATTAAATACATAAAAAACAACAACAACAAAAGTTCGGTATTCTTACGAAATTAACTGTAAACAACAAAAAACAAATTATACTCATATTTCATCTGTGCAAAACTTAAGCAACTCGGAGTGCAAAGGTGTTCGATATTTCTTTGTTCAGAAAATTTCGGAGTTTTTTCTGCTTTGTGCATTAACATTGATCTAACTCAGTACAAAAAAGTCTTTCTTAGCGCACAGTTCTTTCAAACATATTGAAATCCAATATGCAACGTGTCCGTTATAGTCATCAATTTAAGATGAAGGTTATATCGTTATTTAAGGAATGAAAACCACAGAATGACATTGCAAAATCATTAAATATCAACAAATCTATGATATCAAGATGGATACGATTATTTGAAAAAACTGGTAGCGTTACAGATCGAAATTCAGGAGGAAGACCCCAAAAAATTTCTTATAGGGAAGCTATTCAAATCAAAAAATTGATTAAAAAAAATCCGTTCATGTCTTCAAAAGATATAGTAAATACTCTTAATTTAAATGTCGATTCAAGCACAGTAAGAAGGCATTTGATTAAAGTTGGTTTAAAAAGCTACAAAGCGGTAAAGAAACCAATGCTTACACCAAAACATGTAAAAAAAAGGTATGTTTGGTTTAATGCCTTCAAAACAAAAACAACAACATATATTTTTTTTCCAGACTTGAATTTGCTAAGAAGTACGTGGGCTGGTCCATAAAAAAGTGGTTTGGCGTACTGTTCAGTGATGAAGTTAAAATAAATTTATTTAATTCAGACGGAATAATAAGAGTTCGACATGCGAAAGGTGAAGGCCTCAATCCGCGATACTGTAAAAAGACTGCAAAGCATGGAGGAGGGAACGTCATGGTGTGGGCGTGTTTTTCGGGGAGTGGACTTGGTCCGTTGCATAGGATTGACCACAAAATGGACAGATTTATGTATAAGGACATCTTAGAAACTGCAATGTTGCCTTTTGCGGAATGGAATATGCCACTTCGATGGGTGTTTCAGCACGACAATGATCCGAAACACACATCGAAGTTTGTGGAGGATTGGCTACAGTCAAATAAGATTCAAGTGCTTGATTGGCTGGCACAATCGCCCGACTTGAATCCTATTGAAAATTTGTTTTCAATTTTAAAACGAGGCTTGGGCTCAAAGCGCTTTAAAAATAAATACGAACTATTTTTAGGCCTCAAAACTGAATGGGAAAATATAAATAAATCATATTTAACGAAATTAGTAGCTTCTATGCCTAAAAGGTGTGCTGCAGTAATTAAAAATAAGGGATACTACACAAAATATTAAAAGTTGCTTAAGTTTTGCACAGATGAAATATGAGTATAATTTGTTTTTTGTTGTTTACAGTTAATTTCGTAAGAATACCGAACTTTTGTTGTTGTTGGTTTTTATGTATTTAATGAAGGAACAATTAAATATTAAAACATTCAATCTAAGCGCTTTTATTTTTTAGTAAATTTGAAATCAATGAGAGCACTATGCCAGTTGCTTAAGTTTTGCACAATACTGTATATGTACAAATACATACATGTGTAAATAAAACAAGAACAAAGTCTTAAAGAAAAGGGTCCCAAAGGACGAAGAGTGTATGTTGCTGCTGCTGTTACTGCTGCTACTGCTATAAGTGGTAGCAATTAAGCGGATTTGTTTGGTATTAATGACCTTAATTTTGATGTTGTTGACGATTTAACAAAAATTCTGTTGGGGAAACGCAATATGTAAAAATGTAACAAAAATATTAATAATGCTGTTGCTACTCGTAATAGGGTGTATGTGTGTGTGTGTGTTACTTTTTCGGGTTGATTTGCTTGTATGAGATTATTACTTGCGGATGTTGTTAGAATTTTAAAAACTACTTAACTCGTTGTCGGTTAAAAGTTGAAGGCTAACAAAAAAGAGATTAATTTCAAATTTGATTATATTCATTAGATGGCTTGCCTTTAGGACTTTCTGAAGTCGATTAAGAGACTACTACTGTGTGAGAAGATTTATTAGGCGCAGAAGATTTTTTTTTCTACAATTTTATTAAGCTATAATAAAATTTTATAATTTATAATTTAATCAATAATCAACTTAAATTATTTTTTTGTTTTCCCTCTTTTATCTGAAAGCAATTTGATAAAATTAGAGTGATGCTGAATAGTTGGCATGCAATAATAATTTTTTGTTTTTTTTTTCAACATAAAAATTATTAAATAAAAATATATGAGAAAACTATTGATAATCATGCATTACACAAGCTTGTATTTAATAAGAATTGTATTAGAAACAATTGTTCAGTACATTTGTTGAAAACATGTTCCTAAATATCTCAAATCAAAAATGTTTTATTTAGCAACATTTCTCAATTCATTGTTCTCAACATTATTCAAGAAAATGTTGCCCAACATTTCTATATATATTTAGATTCGCAAATTTCGAATACTTGCTTGATTTGACACAATCAACGCGTATTTCATCTCTAATCTAAAAAAATTAAAAAAATTTTAATAGTCATTAAAAATCGCTCCTAGACATTTTTTCTAAAAATACTTAGCCGCTATATCTACCCCTTAGAAGTGCTCCTCTACGAAATTGACGATTTTATTCAATTTTGCTCCTATCCCACACAGAATCGCCTTTGTCTTTACACTTAAACATTTTTTTCAAATATATTTGCCCCCTATGTTGATACCTTATGGGAGCTCTCCTACAAAATACACGTGAAAGCGCATGAAAATCAACAAATCATCGTCATCGTTTTGACCATTTTTTCTCGCCAATATTTCTTTAGAACGAAGTTACCGACTATCTCCGTCCCTCAGAAGGGTTCTGCTACAAAATTTATTTTTTTCTTTAATTTAGCTCCCACCGCACACAGAATCGCCCCTGGAGGTGCAAAACCTTAACCGAAAGTTTTTCTTATTCCAAATTTTTCCTTAACATATGGAGGGGCGATTCCCTTTCCACAGCAGAAAAATACATGGTTAATTTTTTTGTACCCAATATTTCTTTAAACCAAAGTTACCCTCTATCTCCGTTCCTCAGAAGGATTCCTCTACAAAATTTATTTATTTTTTTTTTATTTATCTCCCACCGCACTCATAATCGCCCCTGGAGATGTAAAAAATTTAACTGAACCCCATTAGTTTTTCTTATTCAACATTTTCCCAAAACATATTTGCTCTCTATTTTCATCCCTTATGGGGGCTCTTCTACAAAATGTACTTAAAAACATTTGAAAGTCACCAAATATCCCTCTAGTTGGCTTAGGAATCGCCCCTGGACTCCCGATTCCCTTTATTTTTTACCACTCACTATTTTCCTCAACATACTTATTCTGTATCCTCTCTGCAGTCCCCTAGAAATTTCACTTAAAACACCTGAAAATCGACAAATGTTGCAGTAGCTGCCCATAAATCGCCCCTAACGCAGTAAAATTCATCACCAACCTCCATTATTTTTTTTTTTATCCTTTGAAGCTTCCTCACCAACATTATGTGTTATATGTATACCCGGTAGAAAAGTTATTCATTCGAGCATAAGTTCAAATATTATTATTCACTTTCAAAAAAATTTTAATTATTACTCTTCTAATGCATGTAAACGTAATTGAAATAAAATATAATATGCAATGAGTTTATTATTGGCCACATTATTACTTATAGTCTCGATTGCAGTTATTCACTAACACTACTAAATATGTATTACTAATACTCTTACTACATTGTATACATATAATAGGTACTCGACTATTAAATGCTACTAGAGGCATACTTGACATAATTAATTCTATTTTTCGTCGCTTATAAAAAGCATTAAGAGGAAAGATTCTCTTGAAGAGATTAACTAAAGCACACACACACATATACACTTTAGATAAGGTTGCAATATATGTATAATATTTTCAAGTATCAAAAATGAGTATGTACCTACATATATACTTTACTACTATACACTGATAGCGTTAAGAGACTGCAGTGGAGAGTAATAAGTGCAAGGATGGTAATAATTTTATCCTTATCTATAAGAAGTCATTCCTTCTTTTTTATGGTTTTTATTTTTTTATTTTTTTTTTTTTTTTTGTGAGACGGAATAGTCTCTTTAGCCTGCCACTCACAATAGGAAGATTTAAAAACTTATCAAATGAAAATTTCATTTACTAGCTCATTCACTCCAACACACTATATATTTAGTATACGTATATACATATATATGCCCATATTCGATGTAATAAAGTCAAGATAAGTTACAATTGTTGATGCAAACGATAGAGAATGGCAACAACAACTCAGTATCAACATTTGTAGCACTAGCAACATAAATAATGGACGTAAAGTGTAAAAGATGTGAGCCCCTTCTAAGTCAACATGCAATATTCAATATATCGAATGTGATAAAATCTTATTAACAAGATATCGTACATAAGCTCAATGAAGCTCTACAATTACTTTTTTTTTTACCTAGCACAAATATTCGGAAGGAAGAATTAATGGTGATCGGTTATATATTTCACAGCACTAGGATTTATTTCTGAACAATTATTGTGGCATTTGTCGATTTCGAGTGTTTTCGAAGCTCATTTTATATGGAAAAATTATAAAAACAATATTTTGTAGTTATAGCTAATGGGGCTCGGTCATATTTTTGACCCTAGTAGAGGCATTTTTGAAGCGCTGCGATCGAAACTGACATAAAATCTAAATTTTCTAAGGAGCCCCTCTAAGCGGTTAAGGTAAGTGGTAAGTATATGTTTAGAAAAAATGTTGAGGAAAAAATTGAAAAAATGCATGGGAGCCGGTCATATATTTCATAGCTCTAGGGTAGATTCCTAGACAATTATGAAATTATTTGTTGAATTTCATGTGCAGTAAGTTCATTTTGTATGAAACTTACTTACTTATGTGGCCATAACAACCGAATGTCGATCTAAGCCGAATATAACATGATTCGGCAGCCATCCCTGTTCTTCGCTAGCTGGTGCCAGTTAGAAATTCCAAGCGCCGTCAGGTTCTCCAGTACTTGGTCTTTCCACCGGATGCTAGGTCTTCCTCTTTTTTATCTTTTTTATAAAAGCGTAACAAAAAAAACAGTGGGTGCCGTAGCTCAGTGGTTAGTGTGTTCGCCTTCTGATCTGTAGGTGGTGGTTCAAACCCCGGCTGATGCATAACAAATTTAATATCGATAAGATTTTTCTTTAGAACGGTACCCACCTGTCGGCAAGCAATTGGCAATTCTTCCGACAGTAACAACTTGCCATGTAAAAGCTTCTTAAAGAACTCTGTGAAAAAGCTCAGAAAAATTGATGTCGCAAGAGGTCTGCCGTTCGGAACCGGCTAAAATAAGTAGGTCCCTTTAATATTGTCCAAAATTTAAGACGCACAACAGTAATGGAAGAGAAACTCGGCCAATGAGCCCTTTGGGGCTTTATGTGCCACATATTTATTTTTTTTTTACAAAAAAAACAAAGATGGAGAGTAAGTAAGCTCAGAAAAAGTGCTTTGGGGGTTGGTCATATGCATATTCCACCATTCTGGGAGCGGTACGAGCAAATTATGTATAGAAACGTCCAGTTTTTAGGGGAGCCCTTCTAAGACGATGAGCTAGTGGGTAAGTATCTTCAGAAAAAAGTTGAAGAACAAAAATTAATGAAGGTCGGTGATACATTTTATAGCACAAGCGTCGATTCCTGAGTAAATATGGGGTTATTTCTAGATTTTCAAGTATTTTTAAGCTCATTTTATATGGAAGCCATCCTAACGAGTAAAGATGGAAGTTTAGAACATTTAGAATATTTAGAAAAAATGTTTATTGTTAAATATAATGGAAATAAATAAAATATTTGCCCTTCTAGAAACACTCTGGGAGTAGTGCAAGTGAAATTGATACAAAAAAAAAGTAAATTTTGTAGGGGAGCCCTCTCTAAGCGTTTGTGAGCGTTGGGGAAAAAGATATATAAATTAATGCTTATTAGGGATAAATTTTACCCTTCCAGAGGTAATTCTAGGGCGTATTTTAATAATTGTTTCAACTTTGAATCAATTTTCTTATTTACTTACGTACGAAATTCGACCAAATCTGAAATAAACCAATTCCGGAATGTGACTCAACTACCCAAAATATGTATAAAAATATTTATCTCATCTGATGAACAAGATCTTTTCTATTGGCTGTGAAATCGTCACAGCTTCATTTGTATATTTTTTATGTGTGACTTTCATCTTAAACAGAACTTAAGATTGATTTCATTTTAAAGATTTATTAATCACATAATGATATGTCCTTGACCTCAAAAAACATAACAAATTGGGGGAGACAATAGTACAATCGAACATTAATATATGCCATTAGTTACAGGACATCTTTATTTATTGTAACAATATTAATAGTAGCAACAACAACAACAATTATAATAACAACAATTGCAACAGTAATAATAATAATAATAATAATAACAATAAGTTACAATAACAAACCACAACCAATACAAATAATAAATCCCAATTGTGTACTTCAAGTTCTTGATAAAGATGCTCATAATGACGATGATGATGATGATGATGATGATGATATTGATGATTGTGGAGAGTACAACTAAATGGAAGATATTGTAGTACAACACAACAACAACATAAGTATTAGCGTACAAGAATAATAATAAAGTCCGTATGTAATAAGAAAAACCCTAACGAGGCAACACATTTAGTTTACTTGACTCTATACCCACCATCTTGAGGTACTTATCATCTTAGGAGTACAATTTATATGTAAAGAATTGCACATATACAATCTTACGTTCATGAAGTTTTACAACAATAAGAACATAAATCTACAAATAAGAGGAAATCGTATTCGTTTACCTCACAAACCTTCATAAACGGTTACTCGTCGGGCAGCAACTGTTACACTTTAATCTTAAATTGCCTTAAATTACAGACTACGCTATAAGTATGTGCACAGACCAATATTACACACTCAAGGATATTTACTAGCTCACGTACACATGAATTATATGTGTTCAAATATGAAGTATATCATTTTTATGCATTTAATGATTTTCTGAAAGTACACAAACCTATTGTGCTCTACAAGATTTTTGAAAATTCTCATAAAAATATTTTTTAATATTCTCAAACAATTTTAGTTTTTCTTCTTCAATCTAACACCGTAGTATCTGAATTTTTCTATTAAGAGAGAGCTTAAATATAAAAAATCCATCTTTGTTTAGAAAAAATCCTAAGTTTTTGAAAAGCTCAAGTAAATTTTGAACAGATCTAATATACTTACTTACATTTGAGCTAATTTACAGTTGGTGTTTACGACACATTTGTATCCACCCTCTCATTACATCAATACTAACAAATACATACAAATATACTCAACTGGTTCATTTCCTTTGCTTCTTACTCAAAAAGGATTTTTCAAACCAATTAATGTTTATTGTTGGTTTTGTTCTTTTTATTAACCCTTATTTTCTTTATTGCATTCGTATGCATTCATTGTAATTTCTAATACAAATAAATGTATCATTTTTCTTGGAATAGCAATCTTAATATGTGAGAGTCATAGCTCAGTAGTTTGTTCGGGCTTACAAAAATATTCTCGGTTTCAGTATTTAATCTTTCAATAGAAAAATCGGAACTCCTTTCCACCACATTCGAATACCTTAACACCAATTTAAGTTTCATCAAAAATTAAATCGATTGTTGCGTATTTTATTAAACACAATCCCTCTCCCTCCCAAAATAAAAGCGCAACCATCTGTATCTGTATCTGTAGTATCCTTCTACAGCTACGTGATTTAATTTTCATTTGAATCCCAAATGAATGGTTTTATGCGAGCGCGTTAAAATGCAAAACAATTCGCTAATTATTCATGCGACATATTGTGACCCCACTTGGCTTGACACCATTGCCACAACAAACCACAATCCAACAATGATATTATTATTGTTGTTGACTTGTAAATTAATATTTTTTTTTTTTTTTGTATTTTTTGCTTCTGCTAATATGCAAATAGTTGATCTAATAAAATTTGCAATTGATTTTCATTCAACAAATTTATTTTGCGATTAAAATAAAGATGATTTGGTTTCAATTCAACGAAGACATCGTACAATTGGCAATGGCTCATGAAAATTGAAAATTGGTTAGGCAATTTACATGATTTTTTTTTAAAGAATTTAGACAATTTTTAATTAAAGGACTAAGAATCGTCTTTAGAGTGATAAAATATATGATCGACATCCATTAATTTTTACTTCTCAATATTTTTTCGGAATTTACTCCCGGAAATAGACATTTTGATCAATTTTACTCCCACCGCTCGCAAAATGCTCTTAAAGGACTAAAATATATTATTCAGCCTCATTAATTTTTACTTATTTATTTTGATCTTTACTGCTTAGGAAGGCTTTCGACACAATGAACTTAAAAGCATTTGAAAATTTGATCGATCCTAGTGCAGTGAAATATTGTAACATATATGACCGGCTAACGTTCACCCTTCTGAATCAGCAATTCTCCCAAATACCACATTGATCAAAAAGTTTCCGGAATAACCACCGTGTGGTGCTCCCATCGTTCCAATTTGAGTTCTGTTTTTTTTTTTCTTATTAAGATTTAGAGGGAATATCAATAAGAGATTTAACACATCTCTTATTGATATTCCCTCTAAATCTTAGCGTCATAACTTGACATTTACAAAAGTTACGTAGCCAAGGGTACATCTATCTCAGTGCTTCCTGCGATTTTTCCATTACTTCCTCTCGACTGATGAAACGCTTTCCCCGTAATGGTTTTTTAACTCGATTGAACAGAAAGAAGTCACAACAGGGAGCCAAATCAGGTGAATTCGGTGGCTGTTGGATGGTATTTGTTGCATTTTTCGTCAAAAAATTACGAATAATGATGGCACTGTGCGACGGTGCGTTATCATGGTGCAAAATCCAAGAGTTTTCTGCCAACAATTCTGGTCTCTTTCCGTCGTACTCATAAACCCACGTCTCGTCTCCAGTAATGATCCTCTTGATGAATGTGGGATCGGATTCAGCCTCGCAAAAATCATGTCTTTTGCGTCGTCTCTTTTTTACATAAAATTGATTGAAAATTGTAAAAAAATCGCCAACACACACAGGGATAGATGTACTTTTGGCTACATAACTCTTGCAAATTTCAAGCTATGACGCTAAGATTTAGAGGAAATATCAACAACAAATGTACCAACTTAACCAAAAAAAAAAACAGAAGTCAAATTCTAACGATGGGAGCGCCACACGGTGGTTATTCCGCGCACTTTTTGATCAAGGTGATATATCTCTATTTCTCAGGTGGACTTCCCTGCAAAATTCATATGCTTTCAATTTTTTTTAAAACGAGCTCATTGGCTAGTGCGTTGGCCTTCCGAACTGTAGGTCGTGGGTTTAATCCCCGGCTGAAGCATAACAAATTTGACATTGAAAAGATTTTTCTTTCAAACCGTACCCACCTGTCGGCAAGCAATTGGCAATTCTTCCGGCATTAACCATGGAAAAGTTTCTGAAAGGAACTTTGTGACAAAACTCAGAAAAAGTGAATTCGCAAGAGTTCTGCCGTTCGGAACCAGCAAAAATATAAATAGTTCCCTTCTAATACTGTTCAAAATTTAACACGCACAATAGTAATTGAATAGAACCTCGTCCAAAGAGCCCTTTGGGGCTTAAAGTGCCGCATATTTATTTATTTACTTTATTTTACTGGCAAAATCGATTTATTTTTGAAATATTTATTGAAAAATGGAAAAGAAATCTACATAATTTCCAATTGTAAATGCGAAAATGTCAATTGAAAATGAGAATAGTCAATTATAATTCAGAAAGCGACAGTTGAGATTGGACAACTAGGTGTGGCACCTCCCATATCATCCCATATCAATAGACAATATCAAAATTTTTTTTCTTTTTTTTTGGGCAAAAACCAAGAATTGTTAATTTTTCAATATTTTTCAGGTTTTAATTGACAATTTCTAAAAAATGCCCATATTTACAAATCAGTATATTTACCCTGCAAAAATTCTACGACTAATCTCTAAAGAGAGTAGTGCGGGGTTTATCTTATCGGAACCAATTTTTTAAATTAATTAATATATTTAGAGATTTTCTATTTTTTCAAGTTATTCGCTTTTAAGTCAACAATAACATTTTACTGGTTAGTGTAGCTGGTAGAGCGACTTACGATGTTTGGGTACCCGGGTTCGCATTCATGGAGAGTAGCAGAAAAAATGTTATTTGTGCATTAAAGTTTGAAATATATGAATCAGAATATATAATGCAATAATAAATGAAAATAAATTGTTTGATCTGTACTCTTCTGTACAAAAAAAAAAAATTTCTTAATTTTTTTAAAATTAAAAAAAAATTTTTTTTAATTTAAAATATAATAAAATAAATTATTTTATTTCGAACAGCGGCGAAGAACAAAAATGTGTAAACTGTCAAATAATTGAAATGAAAATGTAATTGAGAATTATAATGCATTGAATGAAAATTTCTAACCGTACGACTAATTTACATTTATACCAGTTCGGGTCTCTTCATAAGACATGCTCGAACAAAAGGGAACAGTTCATTTCATATGATGATAACAGTAGTGCGATTAATTGCATATTCATTTGCGACTGATCCCTCATACCATCCCGAACCAGTCGCATTTTCTGCAGGGTAATATACGAATTTTTTTTTTTTACTAATATGTGTTCTTATAAGTTCTTATGCAGTGTGAAAATATATAATTCTAAGCAAATAAATTTTATACGTAAATTAAAGTTTATAATAAAATATTCAAATATTTATTTCGCAACTGATGATGCAATATGTATTTTGTCTAACATACATATTTACATACTACGAGTACTAATACTTCCTTGTTCATATATTTGATATATTCTTAGCCATTAAATTCATAACAAATTAAAAATCATGTATTGTATTGTATACGATATAATTTGATTCTAGAGAAGCTTAATTTCTAAAAAAAAAAAAAATAATTCTAATGATAATATTTTAATTAGATTTATATGTATACAAATACAAGTATATCGCCACGTTAATAATAAAACGTGTTGTAAATTCAATATAAATACTTGTAGTACAATCATACATAAGTAATACCAGAATCACTTGAAGGCATCATATGTATTTGCGATGAGAAATAATAAATTAGGAATGACAAAAAATCGCCCGAAATGATTATCATAAATTCAAAATTGACTCGTCTTCTTCGTTTGTATGTACCTAACATACATATTACCTAGCAATTACAATAATTTAATAACATGCACGCGTAAAAATACGAACAAAGACAATAAATAAATAGAAACACAACAAAAACAGGGTAAGAACAATAAACGTAAATAATGAAATGTCCACAAAATATGTGTGTTTATAAATAATATATATTATTTGTACAATACATATACTCGTACATAAATATTGGTGTCTATGAGCCATGATGAGCGATAACATATTTGTTGTTGTACAACACAAACATCTACATACCTTAAAATAAAGTTTATTAGAATGAAAAAAGTATATGTAGAAATTTTACTAGGTACTTTTCTTAGTTAGCTATCACATTGTATTAGTATTTAATAAAACGGTGAGCTTGTGAAAAATAAGCAGAGTAGATATCTATGTGTTGTGTTTAATATTTGTCTATTCAAAATTAAGCTACCATATCGATTACCTGATTTTATGAACGGCTAAAGAACATAAGGAACTATAATTTCAAATATCATATTTACTTCTATTCAAGCTTATCTAAAGCAGGTTTATTCAAGCAAACATGTTTGGAGCCCTTCACCAACAATTTGCTATAAAAGCTTGGTGGGATTCATGTTTTACTAGCTGTACTATGTAGTATCATTATAAAAACTAGGAAAACAATGAAATTTGATCATGCTAATTTTTTATGTAACATTTTGTGACCTTACTTGGCTTAAATAACGATGCCAATAGACTAGTACAATCCAGCAATAATATTATTATTTTTGTAATTAATTTTTTTTTTTTTTGTGCCAATTGAATTTATTTACCATACTGCGAAAATGGTTGAAAATTTTATATTGTTCATATTGTTCATAGGCAGCTATTTGCGTCCCATTGAAGGTTCAACAAAACACAAAGTTTGGCTCATTTCGAGCATTTCTTCCCAACGACACATCAAGTCATCCCTGAAGCATCAATTTTATAGGAGAGGACCTCTAAGAAGTGAAGATATGAGGTGAGCTCGTTCAAAGTCGGTCGGTCATAGATTTCAACGCGTTATAGGCGATTCTTGAGCAGCTATTATTGATTTTTCCAGTTATTTCTGTTATTCTGTATGGATGTTCCCTTAAGAGATAAAGATGTTAGAGAAGCGGTTAAGTATGTTTAGAGAAAAAAGTGAGAAGAAACAATTAATGGTAGTCGATCATACATTTCACCGCTCTACGGGCGATTCTTTTTTAATTGCGGCAATACGGTCACTTTATATCGGTGTCCCTTTAAGGGATTACACCACTGTAGAATTTTCAAAAAATGGAAAAAAAAATGTTTATCTTAAATAGTCATTAATAGTCTCAAAAATAATATACTAAAGTATGGAAGGCGGGAAAAATATGTAAGTGTCTGAATTTCGAGTTTTGCCGCAAGACGTCTGAGATATTCTCCGAGCACCTTTAAACTTTAAACACAGTTTTCTCGAAACCACTTTTTTTGAGCTGGCCGGAAACATAACTCGAACAAATCTTAACCGATTGATTTGAAAATTTTTACAATACATTTGAAATCGTTTTCTTCAGCGACGTACGTAGAAGCATATTTTTTTATTTATAAACAATTTTTTGACGATTTTTTAGGTGAAATTTCGAACTTTTTCTTCAAAGGGTCGCCATTTTACGAAAAATCAATTAATCCAAAAACCCCTACGTATGTCTCTTGCTATTGTAATATGGTTTTTTGTTCCAGATCGAAAATTGCGGGCGCGGTGAAAAAACGCATCAGCGGGGAAATGCTGCACAGCCGCCATTTTGTTTTTGAATCGCGCAACTTAATTGTTTTTTTGGACTTCAAGATTGACATTAAAAAATACTTTTTGCAGAATTTGAATATCTCCTTTTGTTTGGCCTACGAAAATTCCCGAAATATGCCTTTTTGTGCTCTACAGTGGTGTAACCCCTTAAAAAGTGGAGTTAACGGGTAACTATATTCGGGGGAGTAAAAATTGTTGAGAGTCGATTATACATTTCACTGCTCTAGGGGAGATTCCTAGATTTACTTGTCGATTTTCAAAACAAATAGCCCATAGCTGCCCAGAAACCGCCCCTATGAGCTTTGTAAACGACTCCCATTCAGTTTTTCTCCTCAACATTTGCTTCGAACACTTCTACCCCCATATCCATCATACACAATACCATATACCATATCTCCTATACCATCTTCCATACAAAATGAATATAAAAATACCTGAACTTCGAGTGTAGTTGACCAGAAATCGCCCCTAGATCAGTATAATCTATAATCAATGCTATTAGTTTTTCCTTCTCAATATTTCCTTTCAACATTTTTACCCCAAATTTTCACTTCTTCGGAGAGCTCTCCTACAAAATTGATGGTTTTGTAAAAAACTGAAAATGTAGGTAAGTCCAAATCAAGAATTTTCTTTGAAATAAATGCTGAAAATACTCAAAATTTTATGTTC
The DNA here is from genome assembly GCA_963854835.1 of Megamerina dolium. NCBI lineage: Eukaryota > Metazoa > Arthropoda > Insecta > Diptera > Megamerinidae > Megamerina > Megamerina dolium. The sequence continues at coordinate 3,640,722 of OY978525.1, forward strand.
CTCGCTGAGCCAAACTTCTGCTTCATACAATTTAGTCCTCCTTAATCTTCATATTATGTGAACTTGGGCTCATATTGACATTTTTTTTTTTTTTTTTTTTTAGCTTATTTTTTTTTATTGAATCTTTCTTATACAAGAAACTAACAATAAGTATTAAAATCTTACAAACTAAATAAAACTATGTGATATCCCCTACGTTCCATCACAATTTGGTGAGTCGCGAGATGTAGCAATTTTACAGCATATTCAGTGTGTCTTTTCTTTTTAATCGACGATGCCCCTTGCTCAGCAACAATTGCCTAGCAAGGGGATTCGGATGATTGTGTAATTTTTGAATGTAGCTTCTGCAGGACATTGCAACTTCCTCAGAAATTGTGGATACATTTAAATCTCGATGGATGTTAACGTTCCTCATATACCAAGGCGCATTTACAATAATTCGCAGACACTTGGATTGTATTCGCTGCAATTTTTCGATATTAGAGGGAGATGCGGTGCCCCAAAACTGAATACCATAAGTCCAGATTGGTTTCAGGATTGCTTTATATAATAGCACTTTGTATTCAAGATTCAACTTTGATCTTTTGTGTAACAGCCACCATAACTGATTCATTTTAAGCTTGATCTGAGTTTTCTTTGCCTCTATGTGATTTTTCCATGTCAGCCTTCTGTCGAGGTGAATACCCAAGTACTTTGTTGAGGAACATTGTGGAACTGATTGGCCATTAATTTTAAGTGGGGGACATGTATCTAGCCTTAGCGTGAAGGTTACATGTACGCTCTTTGATTCATTGACTTTTATACGCCATTTTGCTAGCCAGATTTCGAGAGAATCGACATGAGTCTGCAGGAGTTTAGTAGCTTCTATGGGGTTAGAGCGAGAGCACAATATTGCCGTATCATCAGCAAAGGTCGATATGAATGTATAGTTATTGTTGGGCATATCTGAAGTGTATAAGAGATACAGTAAGGGACCCAAAACGCTTCCTTGAGGAACGCCAGCGTGAATATCCAATGGATTTGTTGTGTAATCCTTGTGATGTACGAGAAATTGTCTTTTCGTGAGGTAGCTACTAAGCAATGAGGAGACATTTGCAGGCAGTAATAGTTTGAGTTTGTAAATAAGGCCATCGTGCCATACTTTATCGAAAGCTTGAGTGATATCAAGAAAGACAGCTGAGCAATACTTTTTTTCTTCAAAAGTGTTCCTTATCAGAGTTACAATGCGGTGGACTTGTTCTATTGTGCCGTGCTGTTTTCTAAATCCAAACTGATGTTGAGGAATCAGTTGGTTGAGATTAATAAATGGAGTTATATTCATGACAAGTAGCTTTTCGAATACTTTAGAAAGTAGAGGCAGGAGGCTGATAGGTCTGTACGATGCAACTTTTGTAGGGTCTTTTCCTGGTTTTGCTATCATAATAATTTTTGAAGTTTTCCAGCATTTGGGATAGTGTTTAATACGAAGGATAGCATTGAAAATGTGCATCAGATGAATTACTGAAGCCGGAGGTAGCTCTTTTATCATTTTACCGGTAATTTTATCTGGACCAGGTGATTTTTTTGGGTTTAAATCTTTATAAATTGCTTTGAATATGTCCTTTTTTTTAATTTTGAGCGTTATTGAGCAAGGTTGAGAAGTTAATATTGGTAATGAGGACTGTGAAGAGGGTGGATTGGGTGTAAACACACTTTTTAGGTGGTTTGCAAAAGCCAAACCCTTCTCACAGTTGCTTCTAGCCCAATTACCGTCACTCAAACGGATGGGGGAATCAGTGAGAATTGGCCGATTTGATTTTTTTGCTGATTTCCACAAGGAGTAGTCTGACGCTTCACCAGGTGTTAATTTCGCTATGTGCTCTTCTAACTCTTTGTTGTTTTTATTTTTTAAGGCTTGCTTTAACTTTCGAGTGCAGTGCTGTAGCTGTGTTTTCAGATTCGGTGATCTGAATTCTTGCCATTGTCTTCGGAGTCTTCTTTTTTGTCTTACTAGCAATTCAATATCGGCTGGTGTGTATGGGCTATAGTTTGATTGCTTGCATACCTTTGTGCAGGTGGCTGAGCTGAGAGCTAATGAGAGCAGCTGGTTGAATTTTTCGAGTGCTGAGTCTACATCGTGTCCATTTCTTAATACAGTACTCAGAGGAAGATGGGAATTTATATATTTCTTGAATTTTAACCAGTCTATTTTCTTTCTAACGCAATTGCTTTGGGGGCTTGGTGATTTTATAGATATTACCGTGGGTGAGTGGTCAGATGATAGATCATAATTACACTCTGTGGAGATATTTTCCATCTGCAAACCTTTGGCGACTCCAAAGTCTATGAGATCGGGTATTTTCCTCTTGTCCGTCGGCCAATATGTCGGTTGACCATTTGAAATAACATCGTAGCCGTGGTTAGTGATGATTGAACATAGTCTTTTGCCTTTTGGAGTTATTAATCGGGAGCCCCAGTGAGTGTGTTTGGCGTTGAAATCGCCAGCAACCAAGAATTTGCTACCAAGAGTTGAGAAAAATTCTTTATATTGCTGTTCGGTAATACTGTATCTTGGGGGACAGTATATCGCAGATATTACTAGCTTAGAGATGTATTCTTCCAGACATATGGATGTTGCTTGCAAGTAGACGCTACTAAAATCTTCAAGAACATGATGTTTTATTCTGCTTTTTATCAATATGGCAGTTCCTCCGCGTGCCTTACCATGCGGATGATTTGTGGTGTACAGTTTGTAATATGGTATTTGGTAGCAATTTTTGTCAGTGAAATGGGTCTCAGATATCATCATTATGTCGATTTGGCTGGATTCAAGGAATTGAATTAGCTCCAAACGGTGCTGGCTTAAGCCGTTGGCGTTCCAGTGGCATATCTTGAGACAACTCATGGTCTGGATAGCAATGTTTGGAGTAACATCGATTGATTTTTCATCATTTCTTGCATCATTGTTTGCATTGAGTTCATGAATTGGTTCATATTCTGAATCAATGTTTGAAGCAAATGTTCAAGGGTACTTGGCTGTTGGGTGGGCAGTGAGTGTTTCTGCTCATTACTTACATTGCTTTGTTGGTGTGGGTTTTGTTTTAACACGCTAGCGTATGAATTGGTTTGATTCTTGTTTGGGATTGCAGAGAAGAATTGTGTTGCATCAATATTTTGTCTCTTACTTGAGTTGGCTATCTGAGTTTGCTCAACTGGTTTTAGAGGTTGATTGCTAGCGGAGAAATTTAGCTTTAGGGTTGTATATACTGGGCAACCTCTATAATTTGCGGTGTGATTACCTCCACAATTGCTGCATTTTTTCATGCTAGCATCGCCTTTAGATTTTGGGCATATGTTTGATTTATGGAGATCTCCACAAATCACACAAACAGCTGGCAGGGTACAATATGTCTTAGTATGTCCATATTCTTGGCAGTTGCTGCACTGAGGAGGTCCAGTTCTCTTATGGGGTTCTTCGATTGTGATTTTGCGATGCAATAAATATCGAATTTTATATATGGGGTGTACTTCACCTTTTTTTAGGGGTTTTGTTTCAGGCTGAAGCTCAATACGATATAACGGTTGAGGTATATTGCTCTTGTTGAGAATGTTGAATACTGTTTTGGCTTGAAACCCTTCTTCCTGGAGGGCAAGTTTGATTTCGTTAATATCAACGTTGGGTTCGACGCCTTTGAGTACAACGATTAAGCCCTTACTACTTTTTAGCTGATATGTGTAGTAATTCTTTTTTACAGCATCAAATTCCGCTATTACTTTGCGATAATGAGTTTCGCTGTAGATTTGCACTTTTGTTTCCTCAATTTGGCCTTTGCGAATAGGAACAACATGGAAATTCTTTGGTCCTATAAGACTTGTAATTCTAGAAATCAACTTATCTGAGTTGCGTTCTCTCAAGAAAATGGGTGGGGGTTTGAAATTTTTCTTGGAGATAATATTTTCGTCACTTTCATCACCTGAAAGCAGAGCGTATCTATTTTCCGAACTAATAGGGACAGTGTTCTGCTTTTGAATTTTTGTTGAATTCATTTGTTTTGAATTTTGCGGACTTCTCTTTCGCTTTACTACAGTAATGTAGCGATCAATACCAGTTTGAACAGCAACTGGTTCTTTATTAGTCATCGCACTAGTTGCTTTAACTACTGGGTCATGCACTTCAGTAGAAGTGCCGTTATTTGATTGCTTTGATGTTGTAGCTGTTGGTGTTACAGCAGGAGAAGCACATTGTACACTCCACGGTATAGAGGGAGATAGTATATCACGATAGAACAAATTATTTTTTTTGTCTGTATTTATTGTTGTTGCAAAATTTGATGAATTTTTAATATGTGCAGGCAAAAGATTTGCACTGTTACTTTCACTTGTGCAGTGTGTATCAACTGTTTTATTTGATAATGCACTTATCGGGGGGGTTTGCGCGGGTGACTGCAAATTATTGTTTACACACACATTAACAGGCGATTGCCGTTGCCGGAGAGGAGAGCGCTGAACACTCATACTGTAAACAAAATGTTTGCAAATTATATTATTATTTTATTTGTTTTTTTTTTTTTTTTTTTCTAAAAATCAAAATAAAGACGTCCACTCTTATTGGTGACTTTCGTGAATTGACATGATGTGAAATTATTGGACACCAATAGTTAATATTAATTCGAAGACTACAGACAAACAATCATTTATACGATCCTTGAGCGCTACAATTGCAATATGTCCACATTTCCAAATTAAAATAGCTAAACCTTTGCTTTAAACTGATTCCTGTTCGAGAGAATTGTAAGTGTTCATTTAAATCGATCCATCCATATATTAATTTCACAATGTTAATTTACACTTAGCAATATTGTAAAAGGTTCTTGAAGCATCTACTGTTTGTAACATTTCTTCCAACCAAAGTCTTTCTCGAGCTTTCACCAAATTATTCCAGATTAAATACAACATTTTCGTTACTAAAAAAATATAAAAATACATTTTATTTTTACATAAAATTATAATATCTGAAAGAAGGAAAAATAGTACTCCTTGATACATTTCAGATTACAAAAAAAAAAATTGACGATTTTGAAAGATTTTAGGACGCGGCTAAGACGATGTAATTTATAACGCTGAAGCACTTTCGATGTAAGCTTTCAAACAATGTACATGCAACTGATTTAGAAATTCACATAAAGCAATAGTTCATCATTTCAATAAAATGTTAACTAGTGATGAAAGGAAAGTATATGCCACTTTTCGAAATAATCGGATATTTTTCGAAAGATGGTCAATTAGGTTCTCGTTTTTACAAATAAATTGTTTCAATTATTCACTCTTTAATGGTATGAAAATATGTAAATTTCGAGTACTGAGTACAAACCTCAGTTTTATACTGAGTTCAAGCGTTAAATCAATTAATTCGATACTGAATACCGAATACTTGTGAGTACTTCAAATCGTTACTTTCTAGAAACGCGTACTGCCGAATGATTTGAGAATCGCCTTTTTACTGCTTTATGTACAACATCTTTGGAAATTGCGAATTAACTAACGAACGATTTCAAAAAATATAAAAAATCACTTCCTCTTTTAAAGGAAACTCGTCAACCGATAGATACCTTCCCCTCAAACAGAGTACAATACACAATAATATATTCATTATATGTAAGACGAACACGAAATTAGCACTATATTGTTATAAATCATTAATAAATAAAATAACTAAATTCAATAATCATTTGGGGCCGCTTATGTGCGATAGATCGAATCGAACATGCTGAATAGCGATAGTAGTTAAACTCGCAGATGTTATCACAAGCGATCGTTTGATGACCGAGCACGGCGAACAAGTGTCAACAACAACAACAAAATTAACTACTATTTATGTTATGTATTTAGATAAAAAAAAAAAAAAAACAAGCGTGCAAAAAACCGATGGCGCACGCCGTTTTGAGTGAGGGTCGTCCCAACGGCATCACAGCACCGATCATAACAAATAGAATAAGATCAGATGCGGTATGGCGTTCAAACTAAACGGTTGAACAAAATCGAAAAGAGTGTAAACAAAAAAAAGAACAATAGAAGATAAACAAAATCTGCGCATAATTTGATTGTTTTGCATTAAGGCGGAAGAAATAAGAGTTGAAATTACAAAAGGTATCGATCATTTAGTGTTATCAACATTTTTGAAGGTATGTGTATTTATGAATGGTTCGGAAATTGTCACAAATAAAAAAAGATAGATAAACAAATGAATTTATAATTATTTGCAATTTATTCCATTTTTTGATTTATTAATATACTTGAAAGTTATGCAATAAGCGGAAAACATACAGAGAAGCATCTAATAAATTCATGCAAATTAATTCGATGAATTTTTAATTTGTTTTCAACTTTATTAATGCACTTGTCTAAAGTGAATTTATTAATTCACGCAGTCAGTGGTAAGAATTAATTAGAAAACGTCACTGGACATAGCACAGCACAGCGAGCTGAAAATGCCTATCATAATCCCGCCAAAATTATATTCCCTATTACAAATGATTTTACTACTGTTGCTGCTGTTGTTGCTACAATCGAAATCCAGTCACAGTACAGCAACCGTATCGGGAGATCACATTTGTCAAATAATCAAATCGTGTCAATACATTTGTGAACGTCATCGCATCACCACCGAAGATGGCTATCAGCTGAGTGTACATCGGATACCACCAAAAAATGGTACTACACATCTGCGACCATTTATTCTAATGCATGGCATTATTGGTTCGGCTGCAGATTTTCTAGTCAGCGGTCGACAACGTTCCCTCGGCTCATTGCTGCATGAGCAGGGCTACGATGTTTGGCTACCGAATGCACGTGGCACTACATACTCGAAACGTCATCACTATTTGGACTCGTCCAATTCGACATTTTGGAATTTTACATGGCATGAAATTGGCTATTACGATTTGGCAGCAACTGTTGATTATGTGCTGGCAGCGACGCGACAGAAACAGCTGCATTATGCTGCACACTCACAAGGGTCTACGGTTTTGCTGGTATTACTCTCCGAGCGACCCGAATACAATAGTCGTATCGTTTCGGCTGCACTATTATCGCCGGTGGCATTTCTACGATATCTACAAAGTCCACCGCTACTTTTTATGGCACGGGAATATGACAAATTGGAGGTTAGTGTTAATTTGTATTTTGAAGGCAGTGTGCTAAAAAAAAAGTGTATGACAATTTTAGAAATTAATTTTTTCTTGTATATCCCGAAAAAATTTTTGAGTGCTCGTTGCAAAAAATTCGGCGATTTTTGGGTTTTTAAGTTCAATTATAGGGGAGGCTACCTAAGAGTAAAGTTATGTGGTAAATAAGGTCAGAAAAAAAGGTTGGGTAAAAATTATAGTAGTAAAAAATTATAGAAGATTGGTCATATATTTAAACGTCTATGTACGTCTATGTACCCCTATGTACCCCGAAACAAATTTTGAGTGCTCTTTGTAAAAATTCGGCCACTTTCGGGTTTTTAAGTTCATTATAGGGGAGGCTACTTAAGAGTAAAGTTAGGTGGTAAATAAGGTCAGAAAAAAAGGTTGGGCAGTAAAAATTATCAAAGATCGGTCATATATAATTAAAGGTCTATGTATACCTTGGGAACGATGATTCTAAAATGCATAAAAACGTCAATTTTTTAGAGCAACATTTTTAGATATTTCGGCTAAAAAATTTTTTTATGCGCTGAAATGTTTTCAGTTGTAAAAAAAAAACACAATTTATCGATTTCTAAATCCTTTAAGTATTGGAGCTTTCTTAAAAAATTAAAATTGATAGTAAATATATTCAGAAAAAATCCATCATATAATATATTCCACACCTCCTGTATGGGTACCTTGGAAACAGTGAGACAGAAATTTATATAATCTTCAATTTTATAGTGTAGCTCCTCTAAACTGTAGAGAAAACGTTGGGAAGAAAAAATTTATGTTGTCGGAGCATACAGTTCACAACTTTAAAAATGATTTGTGAGCAATTATGTCGATTTTTAGACGTATTTATATACATTTTGTATGGAAGTTTTCGTTCAGTAAGTTCAGAAATAATGTTGAGTAGTAAAAATGAAAGCAGCTCAGTCATATATTTTATCCCCTCTCAGAGTAGCTTGGAAGTGATGAAAACGAAATTTAGAAAAATGTAACTTTTGTAGGGGAGTCCCTCTAAGGGATGGATATAGGGGATAAGTGTATTTGTAAAAAACGTTGAGGTGAAAAAATTAGTTGAAATCTGTTGTACATTCGACCTCTCTAGAGGCGATTTTGGGTACTTTAATGAATGTCTTTGTTATTTTAATAAAAATTTCATCCTTTTTTGAGGTTAAAAATCACATTTTTTCGGAAAAAACAGAAGAAATAATAACAAAGCGTCATTTAAAAACAGATATCTTAATTGTAGTTTTTAGTGTGGCTCTATAAGTATTTTCTCAGTTTTTTTTCGCCCCGAAGCTATCGAAAAATGGTCTGGTCCGGCTTTGTGGGGCTTATTGTCTGATTTCATTCTTCTCACAGAATATTAGGTCTTCATTTTTAACGATTTTCTCACTTTGTTTGAAATTTTTGCTTAATTGAATATTAGGTTAATCGTTTTTTCAATCTCAATAAGTTCTTGAAGCAACTATAACGGTACTCATTACTCAATTGCTCTCTTAATTCAAGTTAAGCGGTTTTTGATTGTTGGCGCAGATGTTATAATAGTCGAATTTATTACTTAATAGCTTATGTTATTATTTACATATACATATACATACATAAATATTACATTTTAGTAAAATATAAAATGGATTTTTGTGAAAACTTTTTAAATTAAACCGTTTTTCGCTCAATTCTCAACCAAAATAATAACAAAAAATAAGATCAAGTCATAAAAGAATATATGGGTAGGGCTATAATTCATTGTAACAAAAACAATATACATACTTATTATATTCCAACTTTTATATAGATATATGTATATACTCGTATATGGCACTAGCTTACACTTGCTACCAATTTACAAAAAATACAAATACTCATACATACATACATAAGCTTGGTATATATTGCTATATATTTACAAAACATTTGCACAGCCAGCCACTAATATCCTTTCTCGTTCTTCTCATTTCACGGTTTCCGTTCCGGTTTTACATTCAAATTTCAAATGTTTGAATTTGATTTTTTTTTTCTTTTTTTTTCGTTTTTCATTTTGGTTCTGCACAATTGGCTTACAATATTCGAAACAATTACTATTGCTACATATAAAAATATATGCTTACATATGTGTACAAAATTGCTGCTGTTACCGTGGCCATTGCTACTGCTGCTGTGCTGACTCAACCGACTATAGGCGCTTCTAAATCATTTGGGATTACACGAACTTTTCCCATCGACCGCCTTAAATCAACTGGGCGGACATCTGTTCTGCGGCCCAGGTGTACCCACACAGAATCTCTGCTTGCTGGTTACATTTTTGTCTGTCGGCTTTAGTGACTTTGAAGTGGATCGAGTAAGTATAGAATTTATACACATACAAATATACACACACACACACACTCATATCACACATACTTACATATTTTTTTCAATGCTTCTTTTAAGTGAGAAGCAAAACTTTTTATTGCACTCTTGAGCGCTAGTTGCCTGCTGATTTAGCTTCAGCATTTGCATGCGTTCTTTTTCGATGAAATACCATAAAAGTTATATAAATTTGCATATTTTTGCGTATTAAACGCATGTAATGTGGCCCTAGTGGGTGTATTTGTAAGTAGCAAGAGCAGCATTTACCTTAGATTTGTTCAAAAGCCTATATGGCATATTCAAAAAATGGTTTTTTGAAAGCATTGAAAGTCTTTCTGAAAGCTCTTTGTAAAAAAAAATATTGGAAACAGCTTTTTTTTTTGTAATTTTAAGTATTCATTTTTCTACACATCCCCCCAAAAGAAATTGGAATTGAACAAATTCTTGGAATTCTTATATCCATGAAATTTCCCAAAAAATTTTTGGATATTTTGGAAAAAATTTCTGTTCAAAAAAAAATTTTTTTAATATCCCATACATATTTTGCACATAGCTAATAAATGTACAAGCTTACAAGCTTCATATATCTTTTTCTTTTGGGACATTGTGTTTGGTGGTTTTTATTTTCTTCTTTCATTTAGCCCTTTGTATTATACCAATTGTCAGTTAAAAATAAAAATTTACTATACTTGAATATGACAAAAGTTTTTGAAATAGTGGCAACACTTTTGGGCAAAATCAAATATGAAAAAAGCCAATTTAAAATTCCAAAAAAAAAACTATAATAACTAGTATTTCTCAAATGGATTTTACGTTACGTTAGTACGTTAGTATATGCGCGTGTCAAATTATACAGTTATCATTGTATTTAATTGAAATAATATATTTGAAATGGAACATGGAACTCTTAAAAGAAAGTTTAAGAGTTTTTTATAACTTTTTTCATGTATTTTCTGCATATGTTATTTCTTAAAAGTTACCTTAAAGGTTCTTATAATTTTTTTCATAGGTTTTCTGTAGATTTAGACTCTGTAGATTGTAGCATTATAGTAGAATCTTCTAATATATAAATAAAGAAATTACTTTTAATTGATTCTCTTATGTTATTAGTAATTTTACAGTTACATTTAGAGACTTTGACCTTTAAAAGCTGCTTCAAAAGTTTTTTATATCTTTTTTCACGCATTTTACGCATACGTTAAGCATATTGAAATCTCGTAAAAAATTTATCAAGAATTGATTTTCACAAATTGTTTAAATTTCTTGTATTTCAAAAAGTCACAAACGCAAATAAATATTCTACATAGAATGGGCCAAATATAAAATTTTCATATTTCAATCTTTTGCGTCTCACAAAATAATGCCTTAGCTCTAAATATTTGCAATCGATTCCAATAAGTGAACAGTTTTTACTTTCGAAATTGCATGCACTTTCCGAATATTTGGGCAAACCATTATGATTTTTAAAAAACTGATGCAAAAATATTGATTTTCAAACAGAAAAAATGTGTAAAACGTGAACATTTTGTGATCTTTTTGTCAAAAACTCAAAATATTTTCATTTAACCAACAAAAAACCAACAATACCTTTTCGAAAGGACTATATTTCTTCATTCCAGAATGGTCGGAAAGCCAGGAAAATCGGAAATCGTTTGAAAAATATCTGATTTAATATTTTTTGAATCATACAAGTATCCGAATAACGGTTTTTAATGGTAAATCGAAAATTTGAGGGTAGCAAAAAAGTGTTCGAAATGTTCTAATCCCGTATTCTTGCTGTACAAAACCAGATCTCTGCTAAGTTATTCGAAGAGTACATAATTATTGAAATATTAGCTTGAAGAAAACAGTAATTTGGTTGGAAAACGCCAAAGTTACCGATTATTGAATGACACAAGTGTCCCAATAATGAGTTTGTAACAATAAATCGAAATAGGGTATTAAAATAATTTGCATAATGTTTTTTAATGTCAAATGGAAAAATTGAGAACAAACCAAACCAGATCTCTGCTAGGTTACTCGAAAAGTATATAATTATTGAAATATTAGCTTGAGGAAAATAGCAATTTGATTGGAAAATGACTAAGTTACCGATTATTGAATGACACAAATGACCCAATAATGAGTTTGTAAAGATAAATCGAAATTTTTTAGGATGATAAACATTTTCTAAACTGGTTTTCGCGTTGTACTCTACTGTAAAATTATATAAATATAAAATTTTTCTAAGTGATCTGATTTTTCAGTGATGTCTTACATCACACATACATCAAGAGGAAACATTTTCGCTATCTGCATACCTTACTTCTAACGCTCGGACAGCCAGGCGGCTCTAAAGTCCCTGGCAAAATTCTCGTTTCAATCGAGGCTGGTTTGGGAATATTTTAAACTTCTCAATGCCCTGGCAGCAAAGAATTCTGTCACCTTCCTGTGGGTGCCGGAACATGAGGGACACGAGGGAATCGAAATGGCCGACTCCATTGCAAAGGAGGGAACAAACTCTCCTTTCATTGTACCAGAGACCTTCTGCGGGGTTATAAACAGTTTGATAAACAACTTGATATGTGAAAGGGAGAAATGGAGCCCAAACAGGCATGCGGCAGTCGAACGGACTTATTGATCCTGCACATGTTAAGATGGATGCTGTCCTTAACCTCAGCAGAAATGACATAAAACTCTACACATAGCTGCTCACTGGGCACTGCAGACTCAATTCCCATATGAAGAAATCAGGTGTGGTAGAAAACGATACCTGTCCACTCTGTCATGAGGAGCAGAAAACATCGAAACATATTCTATGCAATTGCCCAGCGGTGGCAATACAAATACGTCTACCATTTTACACTCTTAGACACCTTAGAGCACATATATGAACGATTCCAAAATTCGAATAAAGCACAATTGTCCGCCATGGTAAAAACAATAAATTTTATTTCAACATAACAGACAAACTTAAGTTTCAAACACTTGAAATATACTGCAAAGTTAAGCCTACATCATATAAATAAGTTCATATACACCTACATACTCTCAATGACATGTGACTTAGTTTTTAGAACCTTCAAAGACACACACACACACACACACACAAATACAAACACTACGCTCGTTAAGAAATCAAAAAGCCTTCTTCATACATATTTGCATTATGCCAATGAACACTAATATCGAGTGCATCGAATCTATATACTACCAAGTACTCGTATCATCACCCAACCCCTATATATATTATGTACATACTTATACAATGACAATACTTATTTATGTTAACACACACACAAATAAAATAAGTAAATGTGGTATCAAGTGGCATACAGCAAGAAAGCTCATAAATTTTCCTGAGCTCTCTCTCTCTGAAAACGTAGGTACGTACATATGTACATCCTACATACGAGTACAATGTGAACAAGAGACTACTTTACGACTTTTTCACCAAAAATAACAAATAAACAAATAAGGAATATAAAAGTAAGTACATATGAGTGCATAAGTATGTACATACATATATATATATGTCACACAAGCATGTACATATTTACTTGTCGACATATAAATACTGTATAAACAAATGAACAATACCCACATGGGAGGTGTGCGAGAACTAAGTCGACTCGAAAATTCAAATTTATTTCAACAAATGAAAATCCTTTTCACACATCTACTTATGCTTATGTTACAATACCCAGTTGAAAAACAATAGAAATCTGTTGAAATAGCTATGTCAAAGTAGTCACCTATGTATATCAATGAGGGGTGTTATTGTTTTTTTTTTTTCTCTCTCTCTCTTCCAACGAAATTATAAATTAGACTGAATACCGTAAGATATAAAAAATAATGAAGTTATCGATTGCTTTCTATTTTACTATATGCCTCTTTATTATCAATGAGATTCGATTATAACATATTGATATTAATGCAATTACATTTACAGTTCTCTTATTCAAACTCCCACTACAAGAAGCACAGCTGATAAATTGTACATATGCTTGCATGCATGCCAATTGTGTATTTTTCACACAGCATGAAATATGTGAATGTGAATGTGAATAATAAAATGTGCTCTTAACCTTATGATGACCCGCATAAAATAATTAATAATACCGATCTCAGTCCATCTCAATCTTTCGATGCAACAACGGAGTTAAAATTTGTAATTTTTATATATCTTCTATGAAGATAATCCAAGATCTCCAAGATTTGCATATGAAACAAACAAAAAATCGCTTTGAAATCGGAATATTTTACGATTTTTTTTTTCTTGTTCGCAAAATGGTGTCAATAATAGGACTCTATAAATATTAATAAAATACTCGTTTTATTCTATGAAAATAGCCCAAGATCTCTTGGAATATTTTACTATTTTTGTTTCAATAATAGGCAACTTTAAATAAAAAAAATACTTGCTTTTTTTTTTTTTTTTTTGCTATGAAAATAGTCCAAGATCTTTTAAGTAACTTAACCATGCGATCTACGATATATTTCGAATATAAAACAAACAAAAAATCGCATCGATATCGGATTATTTTACTATTTTTAATTTTCAGTAGATATTTTTTAAAAAATAGTGTGAAGTTAGGCCAGAGGACTATATGTCTGTATGACTGTCTAATGAATTAATGTCGAATTGATTAATTGATTCATTAAATGGCTTTTTAAAACAAATCTATTTCCCTTTTCAAACATTGTCCACGGCATTTGGGCATTTTTTCAACATTAATAACACTGTGAAGCAAGAATTTTTTATCCTGATCAGCATAGGCTTGTTGAAGAGTGTGCTACAGAGTACTGCGTTGAAGACCGTTTTGGTCCTTACTTTGTACTGCGGATATTTGGGGTCGGAGAATCTAAATATAGGGTTGTTTTTTAAGAGTTCATTCAGCAGTGTGCGCTGCAGTGCGAAAAAAGAGAAAACAGCATTACTTTTTAAATAAATCTTCCATAGGGACTAAACAGATAAGAAAACCGCCAAATAATGTTTTTAAAAGTGTTTTCCGTGAAAGAATAGGTAGCCTCTGTGAACAACAAACATACCGTAAGCCTCCTGTTTTCGATATAAGCAGATCCCACTCTTTCGTCCAAAAAAAAACCTGACCCTGACGAGCAAAACGGTCTTCAAGACAGTACTCTGGCACTACCACTTTCCAACAAGCCCATGATGATCGGGATAAAATATTCTAATTTTGGCTCACAGAGTAGCATCTGAAAGTGATCTATGACAAAGCTCAAAGACAAAGTAATGTCACAAGCTTTTTACTCCAAATAGAATGCTTGCATAAAGATCAGTTTTTATACCCTGCATAATGCAATATGCATGGTATATTCATTTCGGTCAGATGTTTGTGTCCACTTGAAGGAATCTCCGGAGATATAGACATAGATATATATTCGTGATCAGCGTCGATTAAATTTTCGATTTAACGATGTCCGTCCGTCCGTCCGTCCGTCCGTCCGTCCGTCCGTCCGTCTGTCTGTCACCTGGCTGGTTCGCACGATAACTTGAGTAAATATTGAGCTATTTCGATGAAATTTGGCATAAGTAATCTATGATCCAAGGGTACGGAGGGGATTGATATCGGGCATGATCGGTCAATAACCACGCCCACACCAAGCATTCAAAGCGACTAACCTCGAAATTTTCAAAATCTTTAACTTGCTATAACTCACATAATATACCACTTGGGACAACAATATTTTGCACATAGAGTTATATTATACTACTATATAACCTCGCCAAAAGTGGTTGAGCCACGCCTACTTTTTAGCGTAGCTCTCATACAAAGTGTCTGTACTTCTTTTAAATTGAAACAGCTGTAACTTCTACAATCTTCTGTCCAGAATAACCATAATTGACACTTAGATTAACATGGCAGTGAGAAATAATATGGCAGAAAATCAGTGTGCCACGCCCACTCCTTTTTGGATCTCCCATACAAAGTTGCGGAAATTAAAAAAATGTTACCGGTTATAACTTGCAAACTATTCAGCGTAGAATAACGAGATTTAAGGTGTGGATTAGTATTGTACGAGCAACTAGGCTCACACAAAATGGGCGCACCACGCCCACTGTTTATCGTAGCCCCCATACAAATTTTAAATTTAAACAGCTGTAACTTCGGCAATCTGCCGTCTAGAATAACCATAATTGACACTTAGATTAATATCGTAATCGGCAAAAATCTGGCAGAAAATCAAAGTGCCACGCCCACTCGTTCATGAGTCTCCCATACAAAGTCAAGGGAATTGAACTAAAAGTTTAAGCTCCATAACTTACAAACCATTTAGCGTAGGACAACGAGATTTAAGGTGTGGATTAGTATTGTACGAGCAACTAGGCTCACACAAAATGGGCGCACCACGCCCACTATTTATTGTAGCACCCATACAAATTTTAAATTTAAACAGCTGTAACTTCGGCAATCTTCTGCCTAAAATAACCATAATTGACACTTAGATTAATATCGTAATCGGCAAAAATCTGGCAGAAAATCAAAGTGCCACGCCCACTCGTTCATGAGTCTCCCATACAAAGTCAAGGGAATTAAACTAAAATTTTAAGCTCCATAACTTACAAACCATTTAGCGTAGGACAACGAGATTTAAGGTGTGGATTAGTATTGTACGAGCAACTAGGCTCACAGAAAATGGGTGCACCACGCCGACTGTTTATCGTAGCCCCCATACAAATTTTAAATTGAAACAGCTGTAACTTCGGCAATCTGCCGTCTAGAATAACCATAATTGACACTTAGATTAATATCGTAATCGGCAAAAATCTGGCAGAAAATCAAAGTGCCACTCCCACTCGTTCATGAGTCTCCCATACAAAGTCAAGGGAATTAAACTAAAATTTTAAGCTCCATAACTTACAAACTATTCAGCGTAGGACAACTAGATTTAAGGTATGGATTAGTATTGTAGGAGCAACTAGACTCACAGGAAATGGACGCGCCACGCCCACTGTTGATAGTAGCCGCCATACAAAATGACCGAATTTCTTTTAAATTGAAATAGCTGTAACTTCTGTATCCTTCTGTCTAGAACAATCATAATTAACACTTATGTTAATATGGTAGTCGGAAAAAATCTGGCGAAAAATCAGCGTACCACGCCCACTTCTTATTGGGGCTCCCATACAAAGTTGAGGAAATTAAACAAAAATGATAACCACCATAACTTAGAAACTATTCAACGTAGGACACCAAATTTAAGGTGTGGATTAACGTTGAAAAATTAATTGGATTTACTAGAAAGTGGTAAGCCACGCCCACTTTTATATAGCTCCCATAATAAGCCTCGGAATTATCTTAAAATCCTTTTACTTCGTCAAACTCAACCATATTTCGGGTGTAAATTAGTAGTATATGCAAAAATTGTTTCTCGAAAAGTGGAAATAAAAGAAAAGTTGGATATTCGAGTAAACTTTTTATATATAAATCTACATATGCAGGGTATAGTTTGGTCGGCCCCAGCCGACTGTAAGGAGATTTTTTATTCAGAATTCATCAAACTGCTATTATCCTAGGCGATATTAGTAATGGGACCATTTTAAAGAAGAAACGGTCCAATCGATTCTGTGTGAACTAACAATTTTTATGAAGGAGACCCATGGTTAGGTTAGGTTATGTGGTAGCCCTCTCTCTCAGAGGACACACTTAGGCCATTGTAATACCACCGCGCTTCTCTTCCAATACGGTTGTGCGTGTTAAATTTGGACATCATTGGAAGGGACCTCAATTTAACTTAGATCTGTCACAGAGCTCTTTTAAGAAGCATTTTTTTGGGAAATTGTTACTGCCGGAAAAATTGCCAATTCTTGCCGGCAGGTGAGTACCGTTCAAAAGAAAAATCTTTTTGATATAAAATTTTTTACGCTTCAGCCGGAGATTGAACCCACGACCTACAGATCAGAAGGTCGGAACCCACGGGGAGATCCATATATTTGACTAATTTGCTTTTGATTCTGATAGACCTAAGTCCATGATTCCACAGGTGATATTGAAAACTACTTTCGATGAATCATGTGCTTAAATTTTTGAGCTTCGTTTAAATTGTGAACGATCCAAAAAGTTTGTGAAATCCACACTTTCACAGGGGCTTCTCGGAACTATCTAAATTTTATTTTTTAGATCTCGCCAAAAATGGTCTCTATTTATCATACCATTTTTATCACATTTGATGGCCGATTCACAAATATTGAATATCGTTGAAAATTCATTGTTGTTTGTTGTCAGTCATCATCGAGTAATCTTCGAGGTTATAAGTTTCACTCAAAATTTCAAAAAACGAGTAAAATTTTGTATTTCTTTTTTAACAGAGTTTTTTCAAGTAAATCAAATACTCATCTAAAGGTGTGATGATTAAAAATGTAGTCACATTGCATCAACAACGAATTGATGGGTTAAGATTAACTTCAAACTGGCCCATAAAATGTCTGATGCTTAACTGCAGGCATAATACCCGTTTTAGAATAATAAGCTTATTGGTACAATGATACCAAAGAGGATGCAAAGAATGCTTGCTTACCGAAAAATATCTTACTTTCAGCAGCATCATATCCAGATTAATACTACACACCAACTATTGCATCCTTTACCAATTCTGTTTATGCTTATTATTTTTATTGCTACATAATATTATTAAAGCACCTTTTTCAAAATCTAAAACAATTTGTGTATGAGTATATGTATGTGTCCGTGTGGGTAGAAAAGTTCAACATGCATGCTCGTATAAGTGATGATTTAAAATGGCTCTAAGCAGCATTCATAGAATATCTCATAAAAGACATAAAGATTTGCCGATTGCTTTACAAAATGTCGCACTACGTATTGTAAAGGTGCATATACATATTTGTACCGTTACACATGTAAATATACATATATGCCAAATATATATCTTTATTATACCATTGGGTGCACAGATGTTTGCATGCTTAAACCAATTTGTTGATAGTTAAATATTTTGCCTCATTTTATATTATTTCTAAAGCTGTCAACATGAAGATTTTGCTTATTGTTTTGCTTCTGCTGCTACTACTACTGTAGCAACTATTTATTGCTACTTCTTAAGCCAATTTCGAATATTTGTTATATGTGATTCTGTTTCTCTATCCTATATTTCGGTTAGTAAACCCTTTTTCCGTTTTGATTTTTTTTTTCATGTTGCTTTAGTAAGCGTAAAACTGTATTTTAAGCATACGAAGAACATTCGCATAATAAAATCATAAAGAAAAGTGCTCACAACTGTTGAATTATTAAATAGCCTCAACTGTGTTGTTGCTGTTTTTTTTTATTGTTGCTACTACTGCTGTGAGTGCTGTTATTATTGCTGGTGTTGATACCTACACATATGAAAGCAAAATATATCATTTTATCACTACTACTGCTATTGTGTTTCTATTACATTTGCTAGTACATTTGTAAATATGGATAAAGGGTGATTTTGTAGTATGCAACTTAAGGAATTGCAATAAAATCGAAGAAGATTAAGTAAATTATCTAAATTTTAACTTTATTCCGTATATGATTTTATATCAGTTTTTATTTGAATATGATTTCAGGAATATAGCGTGAGTAAAATGTAGTTTGAGTTTCTTCGAGAGCCACAACTTTAAAAAAAATTCACAAATTTACAAATGATTTTTGCTGTAAAATTTTCAATTATATGCTTCGAAATGCGATCTTAATTTGTCGCAACCGTTTGTAATACAACGCCTCACAATCAACTGGGTTCAGAGTTCAGGGGATAAACCCCCCTCTCCACCCCATGGCCGATGGAGTTGTTAAAAAAGAAAAATAGTAATATGTAATGGTGATGGTATGGTGATTCAACCATGTCGAAAAAAAATTTCATACAAACTCTTTGTTCGATATTTTTATCCATAGTAAAAATCGCAACGCACACAAAAGGTTGACTTGTTCCTAATGACGCCGTAACCAAACTAAATGACACATAGCAATAAAAATTCACAGAATAGTGGCTGACAGTTGTGCCAACCTGGGAAAAAAATTTTTTTGAAATATTCTCAGAGGGAAAATTAAAAATGAGAATTTCCGGGTACTTATTTGACAGAATATATGACGACCCTTAGCTGCAGATTTTTGCTAATGAAAGCACTGAAGTAATCTTTCCCGCAAATTGCATTTCGTTGGTACAAAATTCGATATATTCGATGCTCAAAAAAACTTTGTTTTTTACACTTCAACGCAGTGACTACTTAATATTGAAATTTATAACCTCATAACAGATAGATAGGTCGATGCATAACAACACAAGTTATGCCATCATTCGTAAATCCTTTAAAATTAATTGATAGTCAAAATATAAAGAAATGACTGCTTTGGACCCACGTATCTTTTCAGTTTTTTTTTTACAAAACTACCAATTTTGTATGGGAATCCACTTTAGGGTTAGAGTTATGGAATACGTGTGTTTAGTAGAAATGTCAATGAGAAAAAATTAATGGGAGAAAGTCATACATTTCTGCGTTCCTGAGATTATATGTCAATTTTCCGATTTTTAGTGTTTTTTTTTTTTGTATATGAGTACCCTTAAGGTGTGAAGATAGAAGGTTAGTACATTCGAAGGAAATGTTATGGAGAAAAAATATTATGTGAATATTTGTCGATTTTCAAATTTTTAGTATTCATTTTGTATGGGAGCACCCTCAAGTATGTTTGGAAGAAATATTAACACAAAAAACTGAGGGGGGTTGATTATATAGTTTGCCCCCTAAACAGCTGTAGCATTATTTGTTGATTTTCTGATATTTTTGTGTACATTTTCTCTCATATTTCACTAACAAATAAGCGACTCCAAATTAGGAATTTATTTCATACTTCAAATGCTTGAGAAATTGTCTTAATTTTAAGTTTTTCTCTGAGTATACTAGCATTTAAATGTCTCGTGCGTTTCCAGATTCCTTTTTTTTAGATTTCTTTAATACTAACTAGATAATATGAAAGTCCAAAAAAATCGCCCTTTATATTTATTTTGATTACGTGAATTTACTTTTGAATCCTTTTCTCATAAACGATTCATATGTTCACACGCTTATTCACATATTTTGTGTGTTTATTTATTTAATTTTACATACTTACATACATTCATACGAGTACATACCTATACATACAGACATCAACTACGTACAATATGTACGTAAACAACTTTTCCAACTGTTATTGCTCACTCCCAAAAAAAAAAACAAGCATTAATATGTAACATCAGTAGTAAGACCTTTTCAACACTATATGTGAATGATGTTCTAGTACTCGTATGTTAGTCGCACATTATTTATTACTTATACGTGTTAACTTACGTATATATTTGAATGCATCAAAATAAATATAAAAAAGTACGCACTTTAAATGATATCAATATATTTATTATAAGTACCTACCTATTATATGTAATTAATTGCTATAACAAAATACATAAAATAGAAAGATTATAGTAAGCAATTACAAATATATAAATTACTGCATACACCATAATAATGATCAATGATACTATAATTGGGGGGTGGAAATGTATTAAAGTGGTGGATATTAAAATTAAAAGTGGTGAATGCTAAATATCAGTCGTCTTACGTGTTGAATCTCATTTCCTTATTTTGATAAGCAAAGTCCAATAAACATTTTGACTATTGGTGGTCAGATGATTTGATTCTATTTCTGATCAATAACATATATTATTTACCATATGAATATAAACGGAAACATAAAATCATCATGTATCATTGACAGCTCATCAGAACTGAGAACAAAAAGAGAAAGCACTACTCACTGGTTGCTGTTTTTGACTTTCTGATTTAGAAGCCAATATCTTGGAGAATATTTATAGCGTTACATGGTCCAATTATAGAAGATCACGTAATAAATGCAAAAAAAAAAATTTTATAAATTTCTGAAATCGCATCACATTTTTAGCGCCATAATTGTTTGGTACACAGAAAGAGATCAAAGAAAGAAACAAAAAATCTCCTTACAGTCGGCTGGGGCCGACCAAACTATACCCTGCATATGTAGATTTATATATAAAAAGTTTACTCGAATATCCAACTTTTCTTTTATTTCCACTTTTCGAGAAACAATTTTTGCATATACTACTAATTTACACCCGAAATATGGTTGACTTTGACGAAATAAAAGGATTTTAAGATAATTCCGAGGCTTAGTATGGGAGCTATATAAAAAGTGGGCGTGGCTTATCACTTTCTAGTAAATCCAATTATTTTTTCAATGTTAATCCACACCTTAAATTTGGTGTCCTACGTTGAATAGTTTCTAAGTTATGGTGGTTAACATTTTTGTTTAATTTCCTCAACTTTGTATGGGAGCCCCAATAAGAAGTGGGCGTAGTACGCTGATTTTTCGCCAGATTATTTCCGACTACGATATTAATTTAAGTGCCAATTATGGTTATTGTAGACATAAGATTGCCGAAGTTACAGCTGTTTCAATTTAAAATTTGTATGGGGGCTACGATAAACAGTGGGCGTGGTGCGCCCATTTTCTGTGAGCCTAGTTGCTCGTACAATACTAATCCATACCCTAAGTCTCGTTGTCCTAGGCTAAATGGTTTGTAAGCTATGGAGCTTAAAATTTTAGTTTAATTCACTCGACTTTGTATGGGAGACCCATGAAGGAGTGGGCGTGGCACACTGATTTTCTGCCAGATTTTTGCCGACTATGATATTAATTTAAGTGTCAATTGTGGTTATTCTAGACACAAGATTGCCGAAGTTACAGCTGTTTCAATTTAAAATTTGTATGGGGGCTACGATAAACACTGGGTGTGGTGCGCCCATTTTCTGTGAGCCTAGTTGCTCGTACAATACTAATCCACACCTTAAATCTCGTTATTCTACGCTGAATAGTTTGCAAGTTATAACCGGTAACATTTTTTTTAATTTCCGCAACTTTGTATGGGAGACCCAAAAAGGAGTGGGCGTGGCACATTGATTTTCTTCCATATTATTTCCGACTGCCGTGTTAATCTAAGTGTCAATTATGGTTATTCTAGACAGAAGATTGTAGAAGTTACAGCAGTTTCAATTTAAAAGAAGTACAGACACTTTGTATGGGAGCTACGCTAGAAAGTAGGCGTGGCTCACCCACTTTTGGCGAGGTTATATAGTAGTATAATATAACTCTATGTGCAAAATATTGTTGTCCCAAGTGGTATATTATATGAGTTATAGCAAGTTAAAGATTTTGAAAATTTCGAGGTTAGTCGCTTTGAATGCTTGGTGTGGGCGTGGTTATTGACCGATCATGCCCAATATCAATCCCCTCCGTACCCTTCGATCATAGATTACTTATGCCAAATTTCATCGAAATAGCTCAATATTTACTCAAGTTATCGTGCGAACCAGCCAGGTGACAGACAGACGGACGGACGGACGGACGGACATCGTTAAATCGAAAATTTAATCGACGCTGATCACGAATATATATCCATGTCTATATCTCCGGAGATTCCTTCAAGTGGACACAAACATCTGACCGAAATGAATATACCATGCATATTGCATTATGCAGGGTATAAAAAAGTGTTGTGATTGAGTGCGATAAGTAATGGTATTTATTATGAAAAAACTAAGTAAAATTGTTAGAAAATTAACAAAAAGTGTTTATAGAAGAATTTTAAAAGCACTACTTCATCAGAGGGGCCACACACTTTTTCTAAAATTCAATTACAAATACAAATAAATACAATTACATGACCTGTAATAATTAGACCATGTAGAGTTGCTAAAAATATTAACATCAGCAATTTTTCATCATACTTTTTAGGCTCTATTGCCGCGAGTTTTGGAAAACTCACCAGCGGGTATCTCGAAAAAGCAACTATTGCATTACGGACAAATTGTACGCTCAGGTAAACTACAACTACACATTGTATCATATTATTCATACATAATTTTCTTGTGGCATCCAATTTTTTTTTTTTTTTCATTGCAGGTAAATTTCACAAATACGATTATCGTTCAGCTTCTGAAAATTTACGACACTACAATCGTAAAACACCGCCAGATTATAATTTACACAATGTGCGTGTACCATTACAATTATTCTATGGTACTCGTGATTTATTACTAGCAAAAGAGGTATGCATATTGGATGAATGTTGAATGTGTATTGTTCAATATCCACAGAACATACATTTACGTTTTTACGTTGTTGTTGTTGTTGAATTTAACTGATTCTATATCTATTTTAATAGGATACTCTTCTATTAACGAAACACCTGAAAAATGCACCCTACAATATAATCGAATTGAATGGATTTAATCATGTTGATCTGTTATATGCAACAGTAGCGCCACGTATGATTTATAAAAAGATCATTGGTGATACAAAGCGTTATTATAAATGAGAATGTGTTAAGAGTTTATTTAGTTACTACTGCCATTGAAATAAAATCCATCGTTATGAATAAGTTAACAAATAATAACCTGTAATTAAGATGATCTTAAAGTTGAAATCGAGTTGTTTACAAAATTGTCATCTGTCAAAAGGCCAATTTCAACTTTAATATGATCTTAACATTGACTATATCTACGGAACAAAATGTTTATCTGCGACTTTGTTATAAAAAAACCAAGAGGAACTCTATTTGGTCGATAATACGCAGCCTAACTGTACGAAAATGTATACATTCTGTTTATGAATAGATTCTAAACATCTTGAACGTGTGCTTTGTTGTATTTAGCAAAGTTCTTACTTACTTATTTAAGCATTACCATCGATAATTCATTTTTGTGGATCAATGGAGATCACTAATATGACCGCAATACTTACCACAAGTACCACAAGTATAAATATTTGTAAATATTCTTCTTTCTTGTCATAGATATATGTGTATTTATGCTAAAATATAATGATACATGGATTATAACATTCAGTAGTGATATTAGACTTTTACATTTAAGCTTCTCATATGTAATTATTTCCATGTGTATACGTTATAACTTCATTCATTAAACTCTAACCAAATTACTATATTCATTTGTATTGTATTGTATTTTTTGGGCCTGTATGACTTGCCACGTACATTTGTTCTTTACATACAAATATATATAATAGGTATATGTATAAATACTATGTATAATCTATTTTCTACTGTCAATGGTGTAGACATATCCAAAAAGCAAAAAAAAAAAAAAAATTGGTATCAATATATTCATATTCAATTTATAAGGTAAGTAGGTATATATTAATTTGTTTTGTGTATATACCATGCTCATATGCAATATAAATTTGATTAGCAAATTCAGCCGACAGGACAATATAATCACTTATATGATGATGCATTCAGAATTAACAACTATAAGTGGAATTTCGGTCATTATTAATAATAGTAGTATCGCACTATTATTATATTATTATTCGCTAATACTAAATAATTAACAGAAACTTTTATTAAAAAAAAAAAAAAAGAAGAAGAAGAAACATAGTTGATGCGATTAACTCAATTCGAAGCCCTCGCCAGCTTGTACAGCATACAATAGTTTTTCACGCATTTGTTCTTCCGTTTTGAATGGTGGCAACTTCAGCAGATTAGTACAGGTGCTTGCCGTTGGCAAACGTTCCATATCACCGGCATTTTGTATAAAGAATGGTGGATCCAAATCCTGTTGCAAAAGCACAAACAGTATATTTAGTGAGTTTCAAACATAAATTAACATCAACTAGCTTACCTTAAAGCCTAACAGCGGCGGTCTCGAACAACTGGTAACAAACTTAAGCAATTGTCTACGTTGTATGTCATTAAAACCCTCCACAACAGACCAAAAAACAACTATAGATGGATGCTCCGGACTATATTCACCACCATATTTACAATGCCTCTTCAAATCTTCTAAATCGATTGGTATTTCAGCACCCGAAATAAGAATTTGCAATTCCTTATTGCTAAACATGTACAACCATTCGACGGGAAGCACATTTGACAGTCCCTTACGGAAGGCAATACAATGTCGACGTATTTGTACATTCAATTTGTAATCGGCCATTAATTGCAAATACTCAATACGATTTGAGGCAGTCACTGGTATACTTTGACCATTCGGCTTCAATTCCATAACCTGCATATGCCCCAAAGAGCTAGTCGCCACAGTGAAATCCAAATTTAGCTCACTGACATCACCCTCATAATCTTTCAGATAGAGTAGATTCTTGTACAATTCGGGATCGAGTGAGGCCAATTGATGAATATCAACATCTGCATATTTGCCAGCCAATTTGGTGAGAAAAAATTCAGCTAATGGCAATTCGACAAGCAAATTCTCATAGATCGCTTTGCCCAGAATGCGTCCAATGAAATAGTAATGTTTCTCAAATTCTGGCACCAAATCCGCCACATTCGGATTCGGATATAATTTATTATCAGTGGTTACCCTGAAATAAGCAAGAAGGCAACAAAATATGTAATAAAATTTAACTCAATGGAAATGTATAGAAATTACATGAAAAATCCACGATTAGGATCAAAGGCAGTTTTAATAAGTTCCGAGAGAAATTCACGAAAAACTCCACCACCATCAATGCCAACCTCGCTCAGGCCGAGAGTTGAAACGAATTGAACGCGGAATTTTAAACGTAAATCAGGCTCTAAAGGAAAAAAAGGAAACTAAGAAGCTGATATAGCAATTGATTGGCAAATTTATTTGGGTTACGCACCATTTTCGGGACGCAACTTATCGTATGCATCCTCATATAGATGTGTACGTCGCACCGTCAACATAATGGATGGACCCTGTAGAAAGGCCTGCAATTGACCTTGTATACGCATCTTATCGGCAGCCACGAGACCTTGCAGAATGCCAACACGTTTATCGAAAGCCACCACAAAGGGTATTTCACGCAGGATGGTTATCGAACGTATCTGTTTAGTGGACATGGGCGGGCCATTCTCGTAATCTTCGCGTGTAAAATCACGTATCGGTTGAAATGGACGTATGCCACGCATACGATTGGCACGAGTGAGAGGTAAGTCCGCCGGTCTATCCAATGGTAGATCCAATCGACTGACGATCCAATGTGATTCGGGACAAAAGCCCAGACGCAAATCGCGCGTATGTATTTGATTTAGCACAAATACAACAACCTTTAGCAGGTTGGCCCAAATGAGTTTTTGCTGTTTCAATTTTTTATCATCTGCCTCGGAATGACCCCATATGAAACGATAATGCTGATTGAGGCTGGAACGTGTCTCCGGAAATGCAAGCTCTACAAGGCCCATCGAAATTTCCTTTAGCATCTTCGAAAGCTGTACAATTTCCGCAATAGAAAACGGCATAAGCCGCACATGTGTTGTCAATTCGACTGGCCGCTGAATGAGTTGCTTATCATCAGAGAACTCAGCATCGTGTAGCGTTGGTAGAAGTCGACCGAAAAGCATACAGAAAGTAGCCAGCAATGGAATGGTACGTTCAACGCCATTTTGTTTTGCTGCAAAGAGATCATTCTCAGTGTGATGTTAGCCAGGATATAAGCATTAACTTACGCACAACACCCTTTGATATGAGCGTTAATGGTGCTGAAAAGCCCAAATGAGTTGATTGTGCAGCCAATGTAAACCAGACAGCACGTATAAAATTTGGCATAAATGCCAATGTGTACAATAGCCTAAAAATGATTATAAATTAGAAATAATTGAGACGAAATCGAATATTCCAACTCCAACTCACTTATATTCGAATATGGCTATCTTATTGTATATCATTAGATTATGACTTATCGCACAGATGGCATATAAAACTTGCACATCATCAATATACTCCTGTAAATGACCGACAATTACTTGTACACGCTGCGATTTATTCAAAAGCTCAATGCATTCAAGAAGAGTTTTCTTCTCTAACTCGCTGAGCTGTCCACTTGGCAATACACCACCACGAACACCACTATTTCCATCATCATCATCATTGTTATAATTAATGCCAAAGTCGTCGTCATCATCATCGTCGTCATCTGAAGATTCCATCTCATCACTTCGCCGTTGATGTGACATGAGCTTGAGAGATGATTTTGGTAATTGCAGAATTTTTGACGATATATTTGCCACAATCTTTAGATAATTGCCCAATAGTGATTTTGTGTGGAGTGTGTCTAAGATAAAAAATATATTTAGCTCAAAATCTAAACAATCATTATATATATGAATGCTCACCAAGATGATTGCGATCCAAAATTAAAATCGAATTCAACAAATAACTAGTGAATATATCATGCTGATGTCTAAGCTTTTCCGCCGATCGAATTTTACGCGATGATGTAGACACTGCAGAAGCGCCTGTAAACGTTGTTGCTGCTGCCGCTGAATTTTCTGTTTCGTCTACTTGCATATTCTCTTGCTCCACATTGTGTCGTATCAGCTGATGCAGTGATCTAACGATGTATTCGAATGGTAAATCGGCACTTTCAGCCAAAGTGGGTAAGAAGTAATAACGTATCGGATCGGTGAATGGTAATGCGAGGATATGTTTGGTAAAAGAGTGGCTTATTGTGAAGCCATGTGAGAAAGTGTTACTGCTATTTGCCACCACTAGGGGACGTAATATCAGCTGGAAGATTGCTTCCGACACCGGATTTGGCGGATGTGTCATTTCACCATCCAATGGCGGGCATTTGTCTTCGAGTAAGCGGCGTAAACGCAAGAAATAGTCCCGATCGATTAGATAACGAAAAGTGCTTATGAGTAAAGATTGCACAAGCAGTTCATCCTCAACATAACGTTCCATCGCCGACTCAGAAGTGAACAACTCAAGCATACGCATTGGTATCGCTTGAGCCGCATGAGGCACAGCCAATTGTGTGAGACATAAATTGAGTAATCTCTTGAGACGATACAACCAATCGAGATCGGAGGATGAATTCAATAGGAAACGTGCTGGATTTCGCAATATATGCTGACAAATTTCAATCTGCAATAAGAGTGGCAATAAAGTGACTCATTCATTCAATTCAATTTAACAATAATAATGCAAACCAATCTATCGCCATCTTTGCTCTCACGACTATTATAGAAGAACAGTAGTCTGCCCAATAGATATGCTAGGTTAACATCTTCCGCAAGTTTTTCACGATGACTAGACAAAAATTCATCAAATGTTTCACGCTCCAAACGCTTTCTGCGTTGACGCTGTATGAAGGAGCGTGTATAGGATTGCAATACAGTAGCACCATTATGCTGACGGCTAAGCTCCATACGTTTTTGTCGTTCCTGTTGTGCCTTCTTAATTACTGTCTCACGGTCACTGGTCACCGATGCACCACCGAGATTTTGCATCGGACGGCGTCTATATTCACCGTCGAATCCAAACATTTTTGATCTTTTTTTTTCTTCTTATAATTATTTGTTCGTTGTTTTATTATAAAATTTTCACTATATAATACCAAATTAAAACGAAAATACTTCAGCAATTTACTTTACCATGTATTTATATTGACATGACTTTTTGTTTTTCTTCTTTTCTATGTACTGCTTGACGAAGGTGACGACCCAATACGAACATTGCTTCTTTACAGTACGATCTTCAATACATATCATATGAAATATATATATATAAAATATATATAATGCAAAACATATTTATAAGAATTTTAAAGTATAAAAATATAACTTCAATATTTTCTACTAATTTTGCAAAACCAAAAGTTGAATAATTATTATTTAATTTGTGTTGTTCTAATTGAATACTTTGCACAAATTGGCAACCCTTTTTATAGTTTATATAATATATTCAGCTGTTAATATGGTGTTGCCATATGTAAATGTAAGACATTTGCCATATATTGCTCATTATTTAATAATATCCACTTGAACAAATTTACATAGCGAAAGTTATATTTCCACAAAGACCAAGTTCGTACAGAAAAAAGGAAAAATTAATGGAAATGAACCCAAGATCAATAAAATATGACTACTCTGTTCCGTCGGACATCCTACATTAATTTTATTTGGGTTGTTTAATCATGATTCCGAAATATGATGATAATTGCATGATGACAAAGCATAAATCAAAATTAACGATTTTTTTGTTGTAATCTAATTCAGCTTCCGATTTGTAGAACACTATAGGCTCTTTGAAAACCATCGTTTCATTTAAAAATTCACTAATTATATTGTCATCAACGAAAAATATATATTAATACCACAATTTTGATTTAAATTCTTTATTGAGCCTCTTCGATTGTGTATTTTGTGAATAATTTTATTAACTTCAATAAACATTGATTATGTATGATGAGACACGATTTGCGCTGAGTTTAGTAAAAAAAACGTAGTCAAATAATTGGCTTAGTTATGTACAAAATATGTATAAATGACAATTTGCTTAGCACATACATATAATTAGGACCCAGATTAATAATAACAATTAAAAAATTTGAAAGAACTTTTAGCATAGCTAATAAAATAATTTCAGTTTTCAACTATAGTCGCAGCTTCCTTATGATGCTCTTCAATCAAAGCTAACAAAGCACGTGGCACATTCATTGTTTGATCATCGACAAGTACAATATCAAAAGCGTTCATATATTTATCAATGTTTTCTTCCACCTGTTTAAATCAACAGAAAAAATTATTTCTCATCATAATTTGTTACAGAAGTAGTTCTTTTAGTGTGTTAATAAAAACATATATTTTAACACTACACTACTTACATGATCAAACAGAAATCCAATTTTCATAATATGCGATGAAGCTGGCACACCATCAGCCATTCCAGCATCGCCAAGAGAATCACCCAAAACAATGATGTGATCACGATTGTGTACCAAATCATAGTATTCGGTGCCCTCCAGTGCGGTCTCATTTTTATTGAACGTATGTATAATGGGTTCTTGTAGGCCATTCAGTAAGCCATCCTTGTATTGCAGAAAATTCGAAATCACTTTCACATTCGGATACATAACGTTCGCTTGGCGTAGAACTGAAACAACCGAATTTCCTAGACCAGCCGAGAAAACCAGTACGGGCACATCGAGGCGGTCCAACGTATGAAAGAGCTCATGAGCATGATCGCGTAAAGAATCTTTATATTCATGTGCAATGCTATCAATCTCGTTTTGATCAAATGGAAAACCACTAAAAATAGAAAATAAATCTATGTTAAATGCCAACGATGGAAAATAATCGATTTTTACCATTTCCAATAGCACTTACACCATTATTTCACCAGATTTTGTCCACCATTCAATCATGTATTGGATCTTTTCCTCAATTGGTATACGTGGATCGATCTCAATGGGACGATATTTGAGATGCAACTTCGTTGACTCCTCCAAAAATTCGGCCGGCAATGATTTGCATGCGTTAAATATACCAAAACTGGTAAGTACAGGCTTGCCATCATCTGTGCGTTGTTTTGTAATTGTGTAGTCGAAATCTGAGACCACTTGCAGTCTGTTTGGACCGCCAGCGATAAACTCATTGATAATTTTCTCTACACGCTGTGGATTTTTTATTTTGCAATGGGGCTGACACAAGCTGGACACATCTTGTAGGCGTACGTAGACAGGCTGACATGTTTGAGAAGACGATTCCGTCGGTCCCACCATCTTATCGAACAGACGTGAGAAAAACTTACGAACTGCAACAGTCGAACGAAACAGTTTTATGCTAATCTCACTACACAATTGAACTCTGTAATACTATTTTGCGTGACAACACAAACTGTAAAGAAAAGAAGGTGAAAAAGACGGCTAATGAATTTGTCGTTATCAGTATAAAATCTATCTTTGTAATGCAATAAATGCATGCAACTGCATCATGTACTTACCTTGCCTTGAAAACTATCGCTTACTCTATCTCTCTGATTCGAAAATGTGCGCGATCGTTATCACTTGCGCTTACTTTTATTATGCAATTTATTAATGACAATATCGAAATTCTTTTTCTATTTAATTACATTACTATAATTTAATCGTAGCGTTAAATTCTTGGTAATTTTCATTAATTCGGTGGTTATTTTAATTACGTCCACACCTTTCGTTACAAATTCATTGACACATGCATATTAACACCCAATTGAATCGCCACCCATATAAATAGCTCTATAATAAACATGGCATACGAAACAAACGAGATTGTCAAAGCCAGCTGTTGGTCTCGTTGAGTTGTTATTTCCCATTAATTTGTTTAATTTCAGATACTGGGTTTTTTTTTCTTTAAACTATTTGCACTTAGCTGGCAATAATGTATTCATTATCCAATTTATGGAAAATAGTCATGTAGTTTTTAATCTCATGAAAAATTTTCAATCAGTTGGCAATTCTTCTTACAATAGAAAATGTTTATGAAAAAGCTTCTAAAAGAGCTGTGTGACACAGTTGATAGGTCCTTCCCCTGCTTCCACCAAAAGGGTTATTTTCAATTAAATATTCCCTTTATTCGAATTATGGTCGTCAGGATTGTTGCCTTCGTGCTACAACAACAATTTTGTGTAAATTGATTTTATTGTTTGAGAAACACATACTTTTGATAGAGAAGCACAAAGGAAATTTCCTTATACTTTTCATTCTCATATATGACATCGCGAAAATAGTTTATTAATTATTATTAGTATTTAATCATTTATTTAATATATATTTTATAAATGAAATTAAGATTTATTCTTGATTAAAAATTATTTATGGAATTATAAAAATATTTTGAAAAATTGTAAATAAATTTCCTATTTTTAAGTATCTAAGTATTTAAGTAAATAAATGACGTCCATTTCTAATAAACAACGTAATAAAAATGTTACAAATTGTGACCTCATTTTAATTGATTTCGATAATGGGGTTGGCATTACTTACCTTAAACACATTCAATTCACCTCCACATATGTGGTGAGTTT
Source organism: Megamerina dolium (assembly GCA_963854835.1). Classification (NCBI taxonomy): domain Eukaryota; kingdom Metazoa; phylum Arthropoda; class Insecta; order Diptera; family Megamerinidae; genus Megamerina; species Megamerina dolium. Next base: position 3,673,077 of record OY978525.1, read on the forward strand.
CAATTCACTGAAAATTTATTAAATTAATATGAAACTTGAAACACTGCAGTTTTGTTCGAACTTCGAAAGAACGAAATAGAATTGAAATCAAAAATTGAATTCCAAAAAGATAAAATGGCGAAATCACGTGGGTAAATCGTTCAGAAATCAAAATCTGTAAACAAAAATTATGTCTTAGAAAAACTAGAATAAAATAAATTAGTACCTATTGTAGATTTCACAATTAACTAAAATGAGAAGGGAAATTTCTATAAGGCTTACATTTGAGCTCCTTTTGTTTAAATATGTTTTGAATTTATATTTTCAAAGTAATAAATCAAAAAAAAAACTTAACCTCAAACAATTTGCTATAAATATGTATTCGTATGTATTTTATTGTTTAAAATAAATATACAGCAAAAATGTTTATTTTCATTGATCTATTTTATTCGACATTCTGCTAATTGCATTAGTGTAGAAGAATATGCATACAATATAAATATATAATATATAATATTTATATAGATTCTACTAATGAAATTCCTAAAAATCACAGCATCAACAATTGTTTTTAGTTTTCCATAATTTAAAGGTGCCGTAGCTCAGTGGTTAGTGTGTTGCCCTTCTGATCTGTATGTCGTTTGTTCAATCCTCAGCTAAAGCATAACAAATTTAATATCGAATAGATTTGTCTTTCGAACGGTACCCACCTGTAGGCAAGCAATTGACAATTCTTCCGACTGTAACAAATTGCCATGGAAAAGCTTCTAAAAGAACTTTGTGACAAAGCTCAGAAAAAGTGATGTCACAAGTGTTCTGCCGTTCGGAACCGGCTAAAATAAGTAGGTCCCTTCTAATACTGTCCAAAATTTAACACGCACAACAATAATGGAAGAGAAGCTCGGCCAAAAAGCTCTTCGGGTTATATAAGTGCCACATATTTATTTTTTTTTTATGGGTTCAGTTCTTTGGCACTGGGAACTTCTTTCCTCGAGAAAACATCTGTTTACAGTAATGAAAATTATGTAGACGTCCTCGTTCGCTTCCATCACCTTACTGACGAGCTCGAGGTATCGAAAAAACAAATTTTCGTGCAGGATTGCAGCGAGGTATTATGCATAATGTAATCAATGAAATGACAGCCAGTAAAGCTAATTGTAGATTTATAGTTAGCAAATACGCCACAAATAGGAGATATCATTGTTATAAATTAAATACTTTTGAAACTTTAGGAGATCCCAATTCAATGAAGATACCGGTACGATAGCATTTTAATACATTTTCACAATTTTTTAAACAACAAAAATTCTCGAGCTATTGGAAATTAACAAATTTAGGTTAGGCTAATCCTGCCTTCCTCGACCTATTAGTATAATAATTTTTCTGCCATCTAGTGAAATATAAATTCTCCGTAAATTCAAAAGGCGATCGCTCTAACCGCACCAAAAACTGGCGTATAACGAGATATTATTATACTTATATTGGCCGTCCTTAAGTGTCCGTATAGGTACTGGAGTACTTACCAAGAAAGCCACACTCTTTCGGGTTTCTTTTCCAGAGCACTCCAACTCATAGTGAGCATATAAAACACTCATAAACGTTCCGAAAACCCCCAGAAAATAGCGTGGTATTCAATTAAACTGATCGATCAGAAAGAACACTTTCGAGTCTTTTCTGAATAATTTTTAAAAGAGCTTTAAAAAACTTCCGAAATTAATTTTTTCAGTCATAAAATCGAAAGCTCCAAAGTTTTACTTACTTTTGAGTGTTTTAAAAGCAACATTCCTATTTTCACACATGCAGTGTGTTCGTTGAGGGAGAGAACAACCAACGAATAATAATAATTGATATGTACAAGTGAACGGCAGTCATCCATGCTTTATAATCTGACAGCAAATGATCATGTTTGTGCTTTTGTATTACTAAGCGCTCGCATGGTCGTGTCAGACACACGCGCTCAGTGAGCTTTATTTCTTAAAACTCCATTTAGAGTCAGTTAGGCATCATTTTTACGAGCGCTCTGAAAACGCTCTTTAGTTTCAGACTTTTAGGATTCCGTTTTATGAGTGCTCATATTCTGGTTCGCTGGGTATATACACTGGGTTGCCGATTTTATGCACCTGAGAGTAAATTTAAGTAAAAAACTTATTGATCTGATTGAGATTTCGCTTCAACTTTAGTTGCAATATATAGTTTGGACCTTGTCAAACTGTGTGGAATGCGATATCATACAAATGTCCACCACAGAACTCCTTGCAGAACTAGATTCTGATTGATCGAAGGTAATTTTCGAAGATTTATGGACAATAACTCAGCGATAACTTGACGAATATTCATTTTCCACGCGTCAATAGTTTTATTATTGCCTACATAAACACGATTCTTTGCAAACTCCAAATGACGCGATCTTGGTGACCAACCCACATCACCAACACATGAAATTATACGTCCTGGGTATTTCTCTCGCAATAACGCCAAAACAGCTAGTGCTGTGTGAAATGTTTCACACTGTCCCACATGTCGTCCACATCAACGTCTTTAATTTTGGACAAAAAACGGCAATCATCTAGCTATATAGATAAGAATTGATTGTATCGGTTGCAAATTTGCCATTCTCGTAGAAGTACGGATCCATGACATCTCCCCCAGACCTAAAATTGCACACCAAATTATAACACTTGGAGCATGTAATGATCTTTTGACAGCTATATCGATGAGAATTGACTGCGTCGGTTGCAACTTCGTAATTCTTGTAGAAATACGACACAATGATATCTTCCACAACCAAAAATTGCACATCATACTATGACGTTTGAAGCATATGGTGGTATTTATACCGTTATATCGATGAGAATTGACTGCGTCGGTTGCACCTTCATCATTTTTGTAGAAGTACGGACAAATAACAGCTCCCAAGACGAAAAATTCCACACCATATATTGCCTTTCTGGGCATATAATGGTCTTTCGACATTCACTTGAGAGTTCTTACTACCCCATAGATGTGAGAATTTAATTTCTTTACGTATCCACCAAGCGAAAAATTAGGAGAGCAGAAAAATTTGTTTAAAAAATCGTCATCATTATCATTTCGTTCGTCAACTGGGTTCAATTTTTGTGCGAGTCAATAAATTCTGAATTTTAGATGATGGATAGGCCGTAAGACATCTGTTTCAAAGTTTTGCACAATTCTGCCTATGACGATTATGTAGATCATAATCTTTCAGAGCAATTGCCACATATTTACCTAGAAATTTTTGTGGAATTAAACTGGAAACCTAAGGAGATAAAACAAATTATCACAATAATCATAAACAAGTGTTGCTTACACATATTTATATGCATTTACGCATGTATTATTAATTATAATGTAATCGTTTATTAAATCATAAATCAATTCAGTACTTCTTTACATATATGTACATACAAAGTATGTATGTACATAAAATTTTATATATGTAATAACATAACTAATTATTTGATTAATAATTGAGAACATATTTGTGTGGGTGTGGGTGTATGTGGTGATATTGTATTTTATCATACCTACAATTATCAACTATTTGTAATTATGTTCACGATAGTTAACTGAAAAGATCGATGAGTGTATTGTAATCATTCTTGGCAACCTTACTAACTAAAAGCTTAAAACTCATTACGAAAACTTTAAAAAAAATGTACATACACATACACACTCGCACAGTCAAACATACAAACACAATCACTTATTGAAAAATAAAAACAATTACATATTTGTATTATTCTATATTCATTTTACAAGTTAACATTGTGATACACATTTTTCCAACAACAACGACATCATTCGTTTCACCGTTAATCCATGGATTTTTTTGGTCGCCACAATTTTTATAGTCAATTATTCATGTGAATAATCCAAATGTACTACGCACTTTGTTGTTATGTTATGTTATGTTAATACTATGTTATGTTAATCATTAACAGAATATTACAAAAATAATGTTAATCTATGTCATTTATCATGTAAACGTTTACAGGGAAAATAAACATAACTAGTGCACGTATACTTGCACACAAAGAAATTACATTTAAACAAAAAGTTGAAATTTTAAAGTAAAATTCAATAATTAATTATATACACATACATAAAAACACGTTCACGCAAACTATAATAAAATCAAATGAATGAATGAATGAAAATAATGAAAAAAAATTATTACTATAAATTATTGCCAAGGTAAATACAAGAAAAACAAACATAACTTCTTTCATTTAACAATACACATGCTACTTCTTCTTCTGAATTCATCTTCCATGTCTTTTTTGCTTTTGTTTCTTCTCAAATATAATATTAAATTAAATAAATTCTATACATTACATATGGAATTATATTATAATTATTTTCTTAAATTATATATTTGAAAAATAAAAATAGAAAATCATATTTAAAAAAAAAATACAATAAAATAAAACCAATATGATGTGGCCCTCTACTAGCATGAAACAATTTAATCGTCAATTAAAATTGTATCACCCGAAATATTTGTAGATGCAGCAGCCGCAGCATTAACTACTGATTTCGGAAATTTAATTTTTTTAAGGCCACCACCTTCATTGTTCAAACCAACAGCATATTTTGTTATTATTGGCTTTTTCCTTATTGTTTTTACTGCTGATGCTTCCGTTGTTGTTACTGTTGTTGCGGTTGTTGTTGTTGTGGTTGTTGTGGTTACAGTTCTAGTGGTTCCTGATGATCCTGCTACTGCTACTGTTGATGATGGTGCTGTTGTTGTTGTTGTTGTTGTTGTTGCTGCTGTCATTAACAATGGGCGTTGCTAAAATATAGAAAATTATAGTTGAATTATTTACACAATAATGCATTTTATATGTCTACCAATTTCTTAAACGTAAAATTCGTAAACTATTTTTATATATGTATTATATGTTGGATTTAAACTGTATGGAGCAAAATTTGTACTTTAAAAATAAAAGAAATTAATATGTGACACTTATAAGTCCCGAAGGACTATTTGGCCGAGCTTTTAATCTGCAATTTTAACTTTACTCAGTGAAAAATATAAAATTTGGAATGCTAGAAATCAATTTCTTCCCAAAGAGCCATACAGAAATGTAGTTTTTTGCAAAACCTTATATTTTATACGAAAGCGGCCGTAAGAAGCGAACATATGTTGAGAGGTAATTGTATTCAGAGAAGATGCTGAGGACGAAAACTGAATAGTTTATCCCTGTAGGGACGATCCCTGGGGAGCTATGGGGTGATATGTTAATTTTCATATGTTTTGAAAATCGATAAATAACCCCAGGAATAGCACCTAGAGCCCCTTGATGAAATTAATTACTGACCATATAAAATGTTCACCCCGAACGTTTCCTCCGAACATGATTTTACCCCCCACCTCAACCCCATAAAAGCACACCCATACAGAATGGTATGGAAAAAACATCAAAAAAATCCACGAAATGCCTCTAGGAAGGTGAAATGTATCATCCCTCCTCTATTAATTTTTCTTCAACATTTCCTCTGAAAATTAAAAAATCACACTCAAATGTACATCCATTAATGAAACTGTGTGGCTTGAAGACCGATTTGCTTCTCAGGGTCACGTTTTTTTACGAAAGAATGGGTATGGAGCTGTTTATCTCGAAAACAGGAAGGTGGTAGTAGATATATTTGGCGTTTTTGTTATTCGTGTAGCGCCTATGGAAAAATTTACTTAAAAAGTAATGATTTTTTCTCTTTTTTCGTATCGCAGCGCCCTCTGCTGAGAGAAAATTAAAAAATAATCCCAGATTCTGATTCCTCGACCCAGATACTCAAAACATGATGAATGAAAAACCTAAATGGAATGAGAATAACGCCAAACTGTACTTTGAGGCACTCCCTCTTTTCGGCAAGAATATGCTGATCAGGATCAAAAATGCTTACCTCACAGTTTAATCAGTTTGTCAATTTACTGAGAAAATTCTAGTAAAAGTAGTAGAAATTGAAAGTAACTGTACATTTCTCCAAGTTGTTGGCATATCGAAACAATTTTTGAGACCACAAAAGATTCGTAATATTACGCTAATGTTGCCAACCACGCGAAATTAATATCTTATTACGTTTTTATTCTGTAAAGGCTTAATTCTTATACGAATCAACCTTTTGGACTTTGCAATTCTTATATTTTATAGTTAAATCGATTATAACTTACATTATTTTGTGAGACGTCATTAGCTGATTTACCGGTTATCTGGATTTTGCTCGGCACCTGCATACTGATACGGTCCTGATGGAAAAATTTCCATTCCACTGGTAACTTGCCAATTAGCTGAGGATGCTCCTTGCGCACATGTCTATAAGAGTGTTTGTAAAATTAAAGGAGTTCATGAATAAATTTCTATAGAATACGATTTAATTTTTAAACAAAGATTTTAATAATGATTACAATTAATATTCAAAAATACAAAAATTTATCCAAAATTTTACAATAGTTTTTTTTTTCGAAGATAATTCTCCTATTTGCACCATATCTCTAAGAAGAAACTACCGATTTATGAAGACTCCCTGAGAAATGTTCAGACTTATTTACAAAATTAGGTCCCGCCGCTCTCAGTGTGCCCCTACAGTGGCTAAATATATAACCAACTTCCAATAATTTTTGTTCCGCAACATTTTTCAAAAAAATTACTTATCCCCTATCTCTACCCCATAGGAGTCCTCCCTTACAAAATCGAAATTTTTCAATAAATTTGGGTCCCACCGCTCTGAGAGTGCGCCTAAAGGGATTTAATACATCACTAACCCCCATTAATTTTACCCCAGCAACGTTTTTGCAAAACATACATACTCTCTATACTCACCCTTTAGGGGGCTCCCTTTAAAAATTGACAATTTTTCATTAATTTAGGTCACACAGCCCGCAGCAACTAAAAATATCATCAATTTTCATTAATTTTCGCTTACCAACATTTTCCCAAAACATTTCTTTACGCCCTACCTCTACCCCTTAGGGACTCTCACCGACTAAATTGACATTTGTATAAAATTGAGTCCCATTGCTGTCAGAGTGCTCCTACAAGGAGTAAATATATTACCAACCCCTAATAACTTTTGCTCATCGACATTTTTCCAGAACATAGTTACCCCCTATCTCCACTCCTTAGATGAGTTTTTATATAAAATTCCCTCCAAAAGTGATTTCTTGGACTTCCACTAATGCTATTATTTAATTTCGATCTTCTTGTGGGCATATATTCGTTACAACAGAATAATACATTACAATACTCACTGATTTAAATAGGTCTTAACACGTTCTAGCCCACGTAACTGAAGAATACCAACAGAGGGTATTTTTAATAGATAATCATCTCGTATACGTTTCACAACATACTTGGGCATAGATGGAACATTGGAGTAAAGGAAGCCGTACTGTGATGGTACTTTAGTGGACACATTTGATTGTTCAGTAGGAGGTTTCATTGGAAGTTTACCGGTTGCAATGAATTTTGTTTCAACAGCAGATGTAATTGGTGTTGGCGTTGCCGGTGATTTTGATGTTGATGCTGATGTATTCAGCAGTTGTACTCCAGCAGCAGCAGTCGCTGTAGTGAGTAAACCACCACCACCCACTCTACATGGCAGACTATGCCGTTGTACAACAGGACGTTCTGCAGCACGCACGTTAATTATTGGCTTCCTGCATGGTGCTGTATCATTTGCCGATGTTGATACAGCAATATTTGTACTCCTAACTGCTACCGTTGGTGCGTTTGTGCTTCCAATAGTCGGTAATGATGTACGCTGTTCACGAGCAAAAACCGCAGCATTCAGTGCTTGCTGCAAGGGATAAGCTTGTTGTTGCTTCATTGCCATATTCAAAGTGGTCTTTGTGCCGCTATTGTGTACAGCCTGCGGCGATTGTGCTGGCTGTGTCATTGTTGCTGCGGATGTGGGTTTGACAAAAGCGGACTTTGGTGTTGCAATTCTCACCGATTGCACCATATTGCCGCCGCTACTGAGCGTTGGCAGTTTGACCACCGGGCTGCTGCTCTTGGTATTTTCAGCAACCGGAGTGGAGGTGCTGATCGTTTTCGTCGGCATTGTCTTATTGGCAGTAGCTGGCACTTTCACAGGCGTAGCATTTCCATTATTGAAATTTAACGAGGTTAATGTTACAGAACGATACTTTTTCTTCGATGCCAATTCCAATGGCGACGACATAATACTTGATTTATTTATCGCATTTACAGTCGAACTGTTTGTGGTAATGGTGTTGGTAATGGTAGTGGTTGTGCCAGCAGTGGTTGCGACGGCGGCAAAAGTATTGCCGGATGTTATTGTGTTGGACAATGTCGCAGGAGCTGGCTTTATAGGTCGATATTTCGATGTTGTGGGCAGTTTTATATTACCCTTTGCAGGCCTGGGTCTTATTGTTGTTGTCGGCCACGCCGTAGTCGTTGCTGTTGGCGCTGATGAACTTTGCGGCTTGATGACAATCGTAGCATCCGGTTCATCAAGTGTATCAATGAAATTAACACCGAAAACAACTGGGACGGTATTCTTTTCTGTGTCGACTTCATTCGGAGTCGACGTTGTCGTCGGCTCACGCACAAATCCTTTCAATTCGGAGACCTTGGTTATTGTCGTACAGCCAATGGTGGAAACTCGACTTGAGTTGTTCAGAATATCCGGTAGAGCTGCTTTTGAGTACTTTGTCGCCGGCGACAACGGCAATTGCCTCTTGTTTGTATCCTCTTCGGCAGTCACAGTCGTCGTGGTGGCGTTTTCCTGAGATGGTAGCAATTTCAGCACAGCATCAATTGCTATATTCGTGACATCAGTATGGGCTACAGTCGGACAACGTATCGAAATGCGTCGTCGCTTAGTGGGCACCGGTTTCGACGGTGGTGGTGCTGCTGCGTCCATTTGCTGCGCACTATGAGCAGTAGATGTGACTTGAACATCAGGTGTAATGCAATATGTTGTTTGTACTGACGATGCTGGTGGTGGTGGTGGTGTTGGTGGTGGTGGGGTTGGTGGTGGTGGGGTTGGTATTGGTGGTAGTGGTGATGTTGAGGTGTCTTTTGGAGATGTTTCCTTTGCCACTTGATTGACTTTCGTTGGAATTACGATTTTTTTAAATTCAAAATTATTCTCAACCGCTGTCTCATTCGACAATTTTTGCTTTTTCGTCGACAACAACTCATTGCTGGTGATCGTAGAGCGACGTTTAATTGGTGCAACTGCATCAGTGGTGGTCACTTTAGCTTGTGGTGTCACAAAGGCGGGTGAGGGGCACACCACGGTTGCAGTAGAAGATGGCACATTTGACAATAGACTCGTTTGTGGTGTTTGCAGTGCTGCCGTAACCACAGTCGGTTCACTGCCATTGGCTAATACTAAATTTGATTGCAGTGCTTGCAAGGATACAAAACCCGATTGTGTTTTGCTGGCAGGTAATTGTAATACTACAGGTCCTGCCGTCGATGGTTCCATCATTAGATGCGGTGACAGCTGTACGTCGTCGCTCATAATTTCCAATTGATTTGTGCTCGCCGCTGTTTGAATTGTAAAATTGATATGCTGTTTTGATGGTAGCTGCTGCTCGGCATGATTTGCATCTTCCGACTCAATAATAACACAATCCTCATCGGAATCGTCATTATCTGCAGTCGGCGGCAACGTTTCCAGAATCGGTGCTGCGGACTTCTCATTAACACAAACGCCACCTAGTCTCCGACCCACACCCTTTGATGGTATTAAGCCTTCTTCTTCGATCTCAAAGTGAAGCTCTCCATTTATTTGCAGCAACCAGAAGGCGGTGGTTCGCTCCTTGGGATCAAATTGAATATTATGCTCTTGCTGATAGATTTCACGTGACATCATCTGGCCGTCGACACTTTGTAGCAGAATCAATAGCGGTGGACGCGTATTCAATTTCAATGGTCCAAAATAGATTTTATGCAGCGAACTTGGTGTCACAAATGCATCGAAAGGGGCATTTTGAAAGAATTGCAATTTAACAATCTTATTTTTTTGCTTCGAAAATGACATCACCTTGTGTATGCGATCCAACGAGACAAGATCACGAAATTCCGGCACAAATATATGCGAGAAATCATCGTACAAATCCAATACCAGCCAACGCAAATCTTCTGCATGAGATTCCGGTTGTTGTATCTCGTTGACGTCACGTTTGGTGATTTTGCGAAATTCAATGTTGCTCGTCATACTGGCAAATTCATCTTGCAAGCTTAAAGTATTCGAATTCGATTGCGATGAATTCAGAGACAAACGATTGCCAACAGCAGTCGTTAATGGTGAGCTAGAGGATATCATGGTCGTCGTTGTGGTTGACATTGTTGAAGCTAAATCTTTGCTCTTGATCGCCACGTCTGGTACTATTGGAGTCGATTTCGAATTTAACTTCTGCTCCGCAATTGTCTTATGATTCAAGACACTGCTGCTGACACTATTCGAATGTTCCGCTGCAATGGCAGTCGATTGTTCACGTACAATCGGCGCCACAGAAGCCACCTGCGCTGGTATGGGCCGTGCGACGACTGCTCTATTCTTCAAGGATATGCTATTTGGAATGTGTGTCGTCGATTGTTGCGATGGGAACTGCATCTTTCGTTGATAGTCCTTAATGCGTTGTTTCACCAACAAATTGCACAGCACATTTATTTTCTTCGTCAACAGCGGATGCGTTTGCGGCGTTGGTTTGGCGCATGCACTTGAACTATCTGGCCGTAGAAATCCCTTGACCAGCCAATATTTCGTGCGGCCTTGCATAACGATGGCCAACTTTTGGCAATCCTCACTACGTGATCGCTCCACCAGCATACGACCCATAAGCGGCAATGATTTCGGATCCAAAGCGGCTATATTGACCACACCCATGGCGCCCAATATCATTGGCATCATATTTGTGATGGTTGCGGCAAAGAAGTTATGATTTCGCATCTTCACATCCCAAATGTAGACGTAGCCCTCGTGAAAGGCATCTAGGAAATTGGTCCATTTGATAATGCAGAGAATTTCATCATTCGGTGCCGGTATTATATTGCTCTCACGTTTCAATGCCATATCGATATCTTGCATTTTCTTGCTCACCAAACTGTTCATATTCTTGATGACAGCATTATAGAATTCCTTAAATATTTCATTCGATACAAGATCGTTGTTATTGTTGGTGTGATTCGTCGACGACACCGTGCTCGACGACGATTGTGTATCGGCTGAAGGCGAGGCAATAGCTGTCATCGAATTGACATCTATCGACTGCATTGTAGTATTAAAATTTGTTGCGGCTGTGGGCGATGCGGATGGGATCGACGAGGTGGACGTGTTGCTGGTGTTATCAGCGTTAAGTGTAAGGCAACCGGATAATTCTGCTGCTTTAGCGATTGCTAATTTCTCATTTGATCTTTCTTCCGTATTCGGTTTTGGTGTTTTCTGTGTGCTACGACTACGATTTGCCACCAATACAGATTCGCCTGGCTTAACAGCTGCTAATGCTGAATTCATAGCACTATTGTTAGACTGTGTACCAGGCGACTGCTTTTCATTCACAGCTTTCGTTTGTTTATTTTCATCAATGCAACGCTCTTTCGAAGAAACATTCTTACTGCCGACTGCACTGACATTAGCATCGTTAGGATCATTCTTTTCATCATCATCATCATCATCATCATCATCAATTAGCTCCACAACATTCTCATCCATGACTCTAATTGACTTCTTCTTATTATCCAGCAGCAGCTTTTTATTTTGTTTTGGACTCTTATTTTGCACGACCTTATCCCGTTTCTCTTCCTTACGAGGCGTCCGCGCACGATAATCATCCTTACGTTGCTGCTGTTCCAACTCATGCTTATGATAGTACACGGAGCGCAGAATGTGTTCGTTTAGCAGTAGTCTTTTCTTATTGTTTTCATTCTCCAAAATATATGCCATCACCTCGGGGACACGTTTGCGATTCATGCGCGTATAGGCTTTACGCGGCAGTGCCACCACCCGACGACAGCCATCTGGTTCAGCATTTAGATACTCCTGTAAGATATCTGCTTCGAGCGGTCGTCCACGTCTTCCCTTGTCGCGCCTACGATTGAGAGCGGCTCGCTTTTTAAGCGATTGTTGTTTCTGTTTGGCGCCCACGCGATCATCCGCCCATTCTTCATCAGTCGTTTCGAGTTCACTTTCATCGTCCGCAATGCAAACTGCATCATCATCGTCAGCGCTACCATCCAAATGATCGCTCTCATCCTCAGATATAACAGTCGTAGTAGTGGCTGCGGGAGCGGAACTAATTTTTCGATGTTTTCGTGGTAATAGGTACTCATCATCATCATCATCGCGCCGATGCGTCGTTGCCTTGGTTGATGATGGCACCTTTTCTGTCTCCAACTTTTCGAATGAATATCGTGCTTTCGGCGATTTAATGTACACATATTCCTGTGCACCATTTGCATTTAAAAGCGCTGCCCCATTCAGCTCTTCCTTCTCAATAAGCAATGGTTTGCCTTCTACGGCACGACCACCACAAAAACATTTGTACAGCTCATGCACCATACACCATGTGGACAAATTTTTGACATCATTCAATGGTGTGAGCGACACTACACAATGTTTCAACTGCTCCAAAATGCTCTCTTCTACATAAATTGGTTCTCTCAGCTCGGATGGCATTTCAGAAGTTGCCGTTTCAACGATCGTATTCGCATCGATCGCAACAACACCACTCGATTTGATTGGCGATGTTCGTGTGAAATCATCATCAGTATCGGCAAAATCTTCATAACGTTTGGGTGCCTTCGTACAGCGACGCTTCTTATCGTATTGCGATTCATTTATCAGCAATGTCTCATTCTCAGTCAGCACAACTGTTGAGGTGAACTCCTTCTCCATGCGTGCCAAACGTGCTGTTGCCTTGCGACGTAACATGAACGCATCCTCTGTTGTTATAGAACGACCCTAATTAGAAAATATACAACAACAACAAATGATCGTTACAAGAAATTATGAAAATCCGGTTATATATTTTATGGGTACTTACGTCTGTTTCAAGTCGCATTATACGTGATTGATTTGATCCTCTGCAGGTACATTCGATAATGCATTTCGATTTGCCACAGTGTTGACGCAATGGATAATCATCGGCAAGACTGGCGCATACACAACCAAGAGCACAAAACTCTTTATGACAGGGTTTTGATTCTGAAAACATATAAATGTTAATGTGGAATAAATCAATGGAAATAAGAAGCAAGTCAGTCGATATTGACTTAATTATATCCTGGACCCAAAAAATGAAGTATAAAAAATAGTAGTCAGTTGACGCCCACTTTTTCTAAGCTAAATATGCTTTAAGATATAAGCTAACACATTTAAGACATTTTTTCTTAAGGTCAAATTTGTCTTTGAGTTGAATCTAGCAAATCAAAAAATCTACTTTGCATGGGAACTTTGTGAAATGTAGGCGTGGCTCTATATAATACAATTTTAACCAACAAAACAAAGGAACTCGCATTCAATACATAGCTGTCTCACTCATTTTTAAAGAGAATATTCAGTATCAATGCTATAGAAAATAGTAGGCATGGCACGCCCATTTCTCATCAAGTATTTAAACGCTAAAATATGGATCTTATGGAACTTCACTCGAAGGTTAGATACGATACTTAAAAAACAAATACTTTAGTGCTAGAAGTAGGCGTGGTTTTCATCCGAAAACGCCCATATAATGGTTTCATGTTTTCCTGCACTAACTACAATCGAGAACATATGTACATTTTTGGTAGGCATGGTTTCTATGCGATTCAGCTCATTTTCGAATGTCTATTAAAAAAAAATGCGTGGCACTTATAAGCCCTGAAGGGTTCTTTAGCCGAGCTTCTCTTTCATTATAGTTGTGCGTGTTAAATTTTGGACAGTATTAGACTAGGGACCTACTTATTTTAGCCGGTTCTGAATGGCAGACTTCTTGCGACATCACTTTTTCTGAGCTTTGTCGCAGAGTTCTTTTTTTTAGAAGCTTTTCCATGGCAAATTGTTACTGCCGGAAGAATTGCCAATTGCTTGCCGACAGGTGGGTACCGTTCAAAGAAAAATGTTTTCCATATTTAATTTTTGATGCTTCAGCCGAGGATTGAACCCACGTACTACAAATCAAAAGGCCAAAACACTAACCACTAACCAATAATTTCGAACGATTTCTTCGAATAGTTACAAACGTGAGGCCTTTGGCGAGGCTATTCCCTTGCAACTCCTTTTTAATGATATCAGAAAGTAAAAGAACCAACCTGTTTCTGCTTTAGCAGCAGCATCAATAATAGTGGCATTAAGACGTCGTAGCTCCAATCTGAAGAAGAAGAAGAAGAAGAAGAACAATACGAGAAAATAAGCAATCAAATTGCCTATATTGCTTTTGCTACACACTTACAGTAATCGATTTTGTTTCTTATTTTGCGCTGCAACTATGCCCTTTGCAGCATCCATCTTTACGCTGCACTCCTTCTCTTTCACATGTAGTTTTTCCACAACCGCCGACTCCGCCGCCACCTCCTCCATGCTATTCTTGATGTCTTCTGACGGCTCAACTTTTGCATAGAAATTATGTGGATCATCTTTTATGAATGAATTCTCACTACAACTGATCGCCACACTATTGATCATATCGCTCAAAACATCAGCACATTCCAACTGCACGGGATCATTTTCATCGAGATTGGCGCGAAAACTCAGGTCATTAACGGCAGCAGCTGTCGTTTTCTCCGATTCGGATGATATCTCAAACGATTGATCAAGTTTCTCTGAACGATCTACAACACGTCGTACTAAAATATGATTACGATCATTCAAATAGGGTACGGCAAAAGTGAATGATTTGCGACGTTCTTCTTGCGCGGCAGCAGTTGCAGTCATAAATTCCATTTGACGCATCGATTGGGGTTTCTGCAACGTTGATACACTAAATTCAGCCCACTCTCGTGTAATATCATTGTGCGGCAGTATGTATTGCAGGTAACGTTTGGCCACCTCATGCAAGGGTTTACCGGTTTCGGGATAAACTTGCAATTCCACAGTGGGCATTCGTACAACAGCCATACTGCCACCGGCTAGTAGCAGTGCAGCGGTTTCGTCATCGAGTGGCTTCTGAAATGGCTTGTGTGACAGAGGGCAGGGTTTGAAAACGGAACGCAATGGAGTCTTGTTCAGTTTCTTCTTGGCATTGCTAATGCTTTTGATCGGCTTCAAAGCACGCCACCTCAATGCATCGACGCATTCTTCAGGACAACATGTTGCATGCTCGTCGCTGGGCACAACACTGGCGTACGACTTTTTATTGCG
This sequence comes from Megamerina dolium, assembly GCA_963854835.1. NCBI lineage: Eukaryota > Metazoa > Arthropoda > Insecta > Diptera > Megamerinidae > Megamerina > Megamerina dolium. The sequence continues at coordinate 3,688,389 of OY978525.1, forward strand.
TTCCTCGTTATTGCCACGCACTCCCGGCAACTTAACGTACTCGCTTCCGCCATCCACCTTCAGCATTTGATAGTAGTACTTATTGTAATCGGTTGCAACAAAGGAAGCAGCCTGCCAGCCGTTACGTGTAAACGGCATATTGGATGTGGGCGACTGTAACATTTGCATGGTAGCACTCTTCGATTTGTTGGCACGCACTTTGCGCTGCAACTCACGATAGATTGTCGCCTCGTTATTGATAATAGCTAGTTTGTGATTTTTCGAACATTTCTGCAAGTAGTGACGTCTCTCGGCCACAGTGCGCAATCGCTGTAAGCTCTCGGGCACTGCTGGCATATCCAAGTGAGGCGGCGTACAGCCAGGTGTGACCAGGCCACCAAGACTTGCCTGACGATGTCGATGTGACAGCATTTCAGGTCGGCCATTCTTATTATCAGCCGATTCAAGTAGATTCTCACGCATGTATTCGTTGAGGGACTCACTAACAAATGCTGTATTCTCACCGTTCGATTTGGAGTGTCGCGGCACCAATGGTGTCTGCAGCATACCGGGTATTCGTTCAGATTCTTCGAATCCGAAAAATTCTTCACTCGAATCTGTGAGATGATCACAACTTTCACTGTGTTCATGGTTTCGTGGATGAGCGGAGGAGAAGGAGGCAGTATACGATTTGATTGGACTAATTGTCTTTGTGCGCTGACGCTGGTGTCCAACGTCCAACGTTTTTGTAACCACCATCGCCATATCATTGCTGTTCACCAATCGCACTTTGTTCATGAGCATATCAAGAAAATTGCCTTTCGGCTTATCCGGCGTTTTGATAGTGTTATTGTTGTGATTCGTCCTCATACGATCTACGATGTTACCGCCTGCTGTTGGTGAAACTACATCATGTACACTCTCATTGGTCACTTCATCGGGATATTTTGCCATTGTCGGCATAGTAATGCGGGTTCCAGTCTCGACGATTTGCTTAACAGGTGTTACCTCCTGATGGCATTGTAGCAGAGTATTTTCAGTCTTCTCAGTTTCATTTAATATCCTTCTGGAATTTATACAATCCGCAAAGCTATTGTTATCCATAATTAATTGCTGCCTAGGCTGAGATGTAATACTTTTCAAAGTCGCCTCATCATTTCCACCACTTTTAGTGGTGTCAATATTGACACCACCGTCAATTAAAGGTACAGTCCGTTTGCCACTATTCAGCAATTTTAATTGTTCCTTCAATTGTTTACTAATCTCTTCGGACGCTATGGCACTAGTCGGTGGTGCTATAATATTTGTGGCTTCTTGATTTGCTCTATGCTCTACCCTATGGCCATCATCGCCTTCATACGTAGCCTCTACATATTCGATAGCACCAAATTTCGACTTTAAATAGCAAACAATTTGGCGCGACCATAGTCTAACATTACGCTTGCGTGTTTTAATACGTTTCAATTGAGTATGATCGAAAACCATACGTCTGAGATAGTGATAGTCAATAATGATACGCTGTTGTTTCTTTCGCAGAGCGCATGGTTTAATAACCAGTCGCGGGCTCAATGCGTATGTGAAAAATCGATCGATGTTCAAGATGTTACGTTGAAGAAACTCAAAGGATACAGCATACTTCCTTTGAATACGGCGTAGTTTACGCATTTGCGTTGTGGACAACATCATTTTGAGTTTATGAGCCGAAGAGCTTGTTGCTGTTTGTACTGTTGTAGTGGCCGCATGCAATTGAATCTGAAATGAAAAACAAAATTAATGAATTTTACTTGTTTCACAATTCTACAGGCAAAATTACAGAGTATAACAAAATTTGTGCAACCAAAAAAAAAAAAAAAAAAAAAACAGAATACTCACTTATTCTAGTAAAGCATCCCTACATGTTTAGCAGTAAAATCAACATCAACAACTGTCTCAGTAGCAATATACGACAACAACTACTTCAACATTCGCCTGTCACTCACCTGCAGACAAGAAAGTGCCATCAATGTTGGAACAACCCACCGGCACCCCATTTCCACAAAAACAATTCCCATTTCACATTCAATATTGCCACTAAGACATTTATTAAAAAGTTGATGAAAGCTGATCCAGTCATTAATTTGCCATTGGTTAGTAGGTACTATACATGAAGAAAAAAATTCTATATATAGGTACATTTTATTTAGAAAATACTAATAAAAGATACACACCCTATGACCAGTTTAAGAAAAATGTCACGATTTGTAACGGTTTTCCAGTAAAACGATCTTACAAAATTCAAAAACAAAAATTGGGTAAAATTCTTCTCACAAAGAGAAAATTTAAAGAAAATATACATCAAGGTATATTTATACAGGGCAGAGCAATCCCATAGAGAGAGAGAGAGAGAGAGAGAGAAGTGTCTGCTCTCACGCAAAAAGAAGTAAATAAAAAAAAACACGATTTTAACACCACTTAAACACGAAATTGACACTCCAAGACAAAACTTGGCCTTGCCTCTATAATTACTTCCCTTAATTCATATTTACATTATAAACTAAGAACAGAAGCTTTGCGGTTGTTCTAAACGTGGCACAAACCGTTCCATCTTCTGCGCACGTTTTTCTTTCTATTGTAATTTGCTGAAGCCATTTCTTTGATATTCACTAATACATCTGACATTTTTCACATTACCACTAAAATTTCTATTTCAAATCAGATTTTTCTGTAAAAAAAAAAACAACACCTCAAAATATAATTTAATTTAATTTAATCAAGCACACATTTTATATTTGCTACAATATTTGACAGCTCGGATAGTTCTATTTTATATGCTGCAAATAATTACTAAGTGTCTGTTTACATTGGCCTGCCCAGAGCGTCCTGCACATGAACGTCGTGTTTACATTAGTGCAATTGTGCCGGATCTATTTGAATTGAAACACACTACAGTGGAATTGGAATTATGGAATGAAATGGGGCTGTGCAATTAATCGTTTGTTCAAAAATTTTAATTAAACAAAATATTCGATTAATCAAATATGAAGTTATTATTTATTATTAATGTGAATAAAATTATTCGAATAAAATATTTATATTTTTTCCAATACAAAGTAGACAGGAAGCGATCCAAAGCTATGAATATGGGAATGCGTTTAAAATTATTATTCCCAAAGAAGAAATAAAAATGAAAAATATTTTAATTAATCAAAATTCTAATTAATCGTATATTATCAATGTCGATAAATCACAAAATCATAACTTTTTGAACAAACAATTAATCGCACGACCCTAATATAGAGCACATTGATGTTATTAAAATAAATAAAAATAAATATGTGGCACTTAAAGCCACAAAGGGCTCATTGGCCGAGCTTCTCTTCCATTACTGTTGCGCGTCTTAAACTTGGACAGTATTAGAATGGACCTACTTATTTTAGCCGGTTCCGAACGGCAGAACACTTGTGACATCACTTTTTCTGAGCTTTGTCACAGAGTTCTTTTTAGAAGCTTTTTCATGGCAAGTTGTTACTGTCGGAAGAATTTCCAATTGCTTGCCGACAGGTGGGTACCGTTCGAAAGAAAAATCTTTTCGATATTAAATTTGTTATGCATCAGCCGGGTATTGAACCACGACCTACAGATCAGAAGTAGAGGTGGAGAAACATCGATGAAAACATCGATGCATCGATGTTTTTCATTTTTGTCAAACATCGATGGTTGATTGCGACTATCGATGTTTTCTTTGTAGTACAAAGTTTGTACATTTCTACGAAAGCAAAAAGTGACGCCAAGGAAAAGAAGTCGCGCAAAAGGTAAAAAGTTAAATCAATGAAGGTATCTTATTTTTTATGTAATAAAGTTTATTTAAATGTATAGGACACTTGGTTGGTGGTGTTGGCGGCGACCGTGCAGTGGCATATAACCCTTTCGCAATGGAAAAACATCTTAAACGTAAGCATACATACATGTTAGTCAAATATTCTTACTGTATTATAGATTTGCTTCAATTGTATAATTTCTTTTTTATAGGAACATCAAAGGAAAACTCCGAGGCTCAGTCCCCAAAACGTAAAAGGGAAGGCTCCAGTGTTTGGCAGCATTTCCAAAAAACGAACGACAGGGCAAAGGCAATATGCACTTACTGCGGAAAAGTCCTAAAAACGGCTGGCAATACGACAAACATGCTGGATCATATAAAACGCCTTAAGCCGCACATTGTGGATAAACTATTATTTTTAAACAGAAATCAGAAGATTTTTGAAGACCAGTAAAAAAATATCTCTTTAATCCCTAGATCTCTCAAATAATAATTTTTTGTTTGAAAAACGTTTATGGTACCTGCTAATTACCTGTGAATTATCTGTGAATTAAAAAAATTTAATTTTTTTTATTTTTAATCATAAAAATCTGTTTTCTATATTTAACCCCCTATTACGGTTGGAAATATTACTCAAAGTTCGGTTGCCTTAGACAAAACCGCAGTTGCCAGCCGTAATAGTGGGGTAAATTTAAAAACCAATAAATTTATTTAGAAACATCGATGTTTATCGATGTTTTCCTATAAAAACATCGAAAACATCGATGGTCACAAACATCGATGTTTCTCCACCTCTAATCAGAAGGCGAACACACTAACCACTGAGCTACGGCACCCATTGATGTTATTGCTTCAACAAATTTGTCGAATTTGGAACACTTTGGACATAAAACATAGTTTGTTACTGCGCCGATTTTTATTTTTGAATTGGACTATCGGCGCAAAACTTCCATTTTTTTTCTAGCTGCCTACTATTCTACCTATATCGAACGTACAGTTGCACCTAGTCAGGCCAATGTGAACAGACACTAGCAGCTATTTGCATTTACTTTTTTTCACTCTCTCTTGCTTACGTTTGCGATTTCTTCATAGAAAATAACTCATTCATTTTAGAAAATTATGGCAACACTAGCTGATATGTATTGTATGACATTTTGTAAGGGACACCTAGTTTTTAAAGTACTTTCAAAATGACTGAAATAACGTTCGCGTCAGCGAAGTTTGTTTGCTCAAAGTGGTTTAAAATTTTGTTTATATATGACATACTGTTTTGCATATGGTTATTTGACATATCGCTTAGTTATACCGAAATAATAGATGTGTTCGTCTATTAATAAATTTTAGCAAATTTTCAACAATGAAGCAATCACGTGCTCGATTTTTGTGGCATAAAAATTCGATAGCTGAAAATTTGTGATACTAAAACTTTTGTCATTAGTTTCTACATAATAATTTTCCGATGTGACAGAACAACTTTCGCTTTTAATGTACACAAAAAAACTTTCATCATACTCTCTATCTCTTTCCCTCGCAATTTATTCCACTTTAAAATTATTTCACCACGACCGTTAAATCGCCGTTATATTGCTTGTCAATCAAAATTGAAATTGTGTCAAACACGAAATGAGTAAAATTAAATCAGAGAGAACAATATTTGCTCGTTGTAACAGATACTGAGCAAAGCGATAGAACAGCGCAGAATAACGCAACGGGCAATGCAACATGACCGCTTCAGATCGATCACAAGAGGCCTAAATTATTACAAAATAGTATTATGGTGAAGCTAAAAATTTGTGTAATAATTAGACGCATATATTGTGCAACTCAATTTTCTATAAAGATAATTTTTTCCATGCCATTTCATAGATCATGCTGGCATCACTGCCAAGTAATGTATATGAACGATGGATGCTGATTAGGTTGAATTTTATTTTTCATATTTTCCATGAGCAAGAATATTCTCTCAAGAAATTAAAAAAAAAAAGTGGAAGCATGAAAGCTCAAAAACAGAGTATTTCGATCGACGTTTTTTTTTTCACGTCTTATCGTGTGGAAATATATTTGGCAAGGCTTTTTAACTGTATTATTAGTTAATGTGAGATTAGGCTAGATTATTGTGAGGTTAGGTTAGCTTAGTGTGAGGTTAGATTATTTTAATTATTTTAACGATTAAATGTCAAATGGGTTTACTTGATGAATTCAAGCGTCAGCATTTATATATAATATAGAAGGTGAAGTATTACCACAATATATGCCATCGTTCTCTATATATGGCATAAAATCACTTCACTTTATCGTATTAATTTCACCAAGGGTGTAGACACATAAAGTTGATGAATATTTTTTCTTGAAATCTGAAATGATGAACATCATAGTGGCATGATTGACCATATTTTCTATTAAATTTCAGCAAAAAAAAAAAATTCACCACATATTTTCACATTTTCGCTGAGAAAGCAAAAATGAAATAAGATTTTAATATCAACTATCGTAATTTTTGAGTTAATTCTGATTGTTTTCACTGAGCAACTTCAAAACGTTATGCTGTAAAATTAATCGAAATCAGCTGTTATTATTAAAAACATAATAATAAAGCCGGGCAACACCGTTATATATCATTTCAAATATATTTTAAAATGCTATATACAACAGTTGGTAACACTGCTACTTTGTTTATAAACCTACATACATACATAACTACGTACACTACATGCATGGATGTATGTATAAATGTAACTTCAAGCAAAAGCTGCATAGCTAGGGTAATATATGCCACAACAAATAATTATACTCAACTGAGAAGATAGCACAATTCAATCGATGCTAGTAAAAGGGTTTCTTTAGGGAAAAAACATTGATCGAAGAACTCATACACACATACACACAACAACTCACTAACAACTCAATATCGAGAATACATGCAAATTTAACAAACTGTGATGATACCTGCGAATAGCCTCGTAGTCTACCTCTGACTTGCCTGCTTTACATTCGTCACCTTAACTTCTTTAACACCAACCAACCGACCGACCGACCGACCGACCGACTTGTACTTATGGCATCACACAACGTGCGTTAAAAGAAATGGCGATACAGCAATTATATGTACATATGTATACTTTACTCCCGCAATATAATCATTGCTCACATTGTATATTTGTACACATTCTCCACTGCAAAATGCATTGCGAAGAGACCATAAACAATTTCTTACTTTAGAGAATCAAAAAAAAAAAAAAAACAATACACAAAACCTTCACACTAAATTTATTATTCTCAAGTATTTACGGAGCACCAAAAAAACTCCAACAATAAATTATCTCGTATGATCGCAATAGACCGACTGACGTTTGTACATTGTTCGATACTTCTGTTTCTGTTCTGATTTCATTCAACGTTCGATTCTTCTTCGAATATTTGTCAAATGATGGAATGTGGAATGAAACACATACGGTTTTTTGTTTTTGTTTTGTATTTTTTTTTTCAGGTATTATTTTTGTTTTGCGCTTGATTGTCGTAGTTGTTATGTGAATTATGATGATGATGATGGTGGTGGTAGGGATTGTGGAAGTGGTGGTAGTAGTAGCAACATTGGTATAATTATATTAATTTTTTATTTAGGCAATTTGTTGAAAGGGAAAAAACCACAACATTTTTAGATATATGCTAAAATGTTGAAAAAAAGAAATAAAACAATTCCAAAAGTGAGATATCGACGAGATAATTAAAAGCAAACAAAGCACAACTGTACTTATAATATACTCACTCGTACTCGTACCTAACCTCATTTCATGACTAAGAAATAAATTTCCTATAAATAAAATGCAAAAATATTGGTTTAGTTTTAAAAATTCCAAAAATATCAATTTTATGGAATTTTTTAATTAACCTTGGGATTTAATTGCCAAATTTACTTTTTGACTTTTATTTTCCTTTTGTTTTATGTCCTAATTTTTCTTTTATCGATTTTTGACAAATATAAAATATTTTTTAGAATGCGATTTCATGAACTAAAATTTAATTTCTGGCATCTATGCAAATTAAAATTATCTGAAGCGTTAATTGTGGGATTTCAAATATTTATGGTCCATGAAAAGGGGTATGCGAGGCTTTATCCTCTTTTTTATTGGATGAAATTTTTATATTTCATGCTTTATTTTGCTAGTGGGTGTCGTAGTTCAGTGGTTAGTGCGTTGACCGGCCTTCTGATCTGCTTCTGTCGAAAAAATGTTTTTTTCAAATGGTATCCACCTCTCGGCAAACAATTGGCAATTGACCATGGAAGGCTTCTAAAGGAACACTGTGACAAAGCTCAAAAAAAGTGATGTCCGGAACCGGCTAAAATAAATAGGTTCCTTCTGAAGCTATTCAAAATTTACCACGCACAACTGTACTGGAAGAGATGCTCAGCCAAAGAGCCCTACGGGGCTTCCAACTGTTACATTTCTTTTTATTTGATTGATTTTGCTAATATAAGTTATGCCAAGTAAAAACTCGAACCTCATTCACACTCTGAAAATCTCTGAGCATTCTCGTCCTCCAGTGATGAAAGAATACTTGCAGCCATTGGGAGGAAAACCTTAGGCATTTTGTAGAAGCGCAGATAAATTGAAATAAATAACTTAGAATTTGTTTTTCGAAATCGATCACGGGAGCGTCTGAGTTACATCATCCTAGACTACCAATTTTCGACTTCTTTTCGAGCATTTGAGGCCGCATTTTGCTAATGATGCCCTCGATTTGCTTTCTGAGGCTGCAATTATTAGTGGCAAGCTTGCGTCGATCAATTGTTTCAAGTAGCCCAACATAAATAGCAAAAAGGCGCCAAGAGATATGAAGAAGACACTGCTAGAAATAATCTTGTCATCCAAGGTTTTCTTCAATAAACTGGTGGTTTCGATGGATGTGGCACCGTCTGCCACACCATCTTCATGCACTTTTGAGAACAAAGAGTAGTCGCCATTGGCGATGACAACTCGCCATTCGCTTCATTTGAATTTAATTTTTCTACATCGATAGGCGTCGTTGTCATGGAAATGCGACAATTCGGCTTTTTCACAAAGTCACTAAGTCAGAAACTCAAGTTCGATCATTGAACGCAACTCACAGCACGTCAAATGGCCTTACGACTTGTCAAATTAAACGTCATAGTGTGAAAATTTTCGTTTTCGTCTTGGGGAAAAAGTCCGTAAAAACCGATGTAATCATGACTTAATTATGAAGGTAACGCAATCCACGAAAAATGGAGACAAAGCAAAGACAAGAACAACATACACACGATTTTGACACTAATCGAACACATTTTTGACATTATGTGCACAATCCCACAGAAAAGAGAAATTATACCATGAATTTTAACCATCGGTTCCGGAGAGCTTGAAACTTCTTTCCTAGTCCACCAATACCTCGATATACGGCCCAGATACTTTTTCGACACTCATACAGTACAGAGGCCTAACAGCACAGCATTTGGGACGTATAACGAAACATATTGGTGCATACATAGAAAATGCATCATAATTATAGCGAAGGGCCGAATAGCGAGGTACGGGTGTATTCATGGTCGAATTATTACAGATCACGTAATTATCGATTATTGTATTTGTAAGTGAATTTTAGAAAAAAAATTGTGACTGTTGACGGCGCATTGCTTCTGAAAATTTTCCTTTTATTCTTTATTTAATTCTTCTTTTACATTTTCCTTTTAATTCGTTAGCTATTTGACGATTGCACACCATTTTCTATCATGAAAACCATATTTTTTGTTAATTTTCAAACAATTTTACTTTTTTTTTTTCATAATAAATACCATTAATTATCGCACTCAATCACAGCACTTTTTTATTTTCTTACTTTGTTGTCTTCCTTTGTACCACATTTCGCTTTATTTTATAGCAAACAAACATGGCGCTGAAAAAGTGACGCATTGCAAAAATTTATTTTTATTTTTGCATTTATTATGTGACCTTCTGTAATTTGACCACGGGTTGTATTGTTTTGTGTTAAATTTTGAAATTATTCTAATGATCCCACTTAATTTAAGCAATTGAGATCTGCAGAACTATTGTGACATCACTTTTCCCGAGTTTTTTCTTAGAGCTCTACTTTCAGAAGATTTTTTCAAAATAAATTTTTCCTCTTGCAAGAGAAAATATTTTTTAATATCATTAAAAAAAAATCCATTGGGTTGACCCGCCCACCTGTAAATCATAGAAACGTCATTATGCCCAGGAGACGAATGCACCATCCACTGAATTAAAGAAACGGATTACTATAGATAATCATATAGACAATAATTCTAGATTACCAATTCAAGCATACAAATAACTTTAACAATACACAGCGAAAAAAAAAAATAATTAATTAAAAGTAGCTTGTCTGACGAGTTGTTACATTTTATGGATTTTCGACCGCCTCAAAACCTCTTGCAAATAATGAAGAAAAAAAAAACGAAAATTTTAGAAGTTAAAAAGAACCTGAGGGGGCGATGGCAGAAATCCGACTACGGATTTGGCTTCAATGACACAAAAATACCTAAAGAATGTGACTATTTTTTTTTTTTTTTTTTTTTTGTTAGTCATACCCAATTTATAGTCAAAATAAAGTCGGCTTTAAAAATAGTATCGACTTTTTTTTACAAATTCCCCCATGCATCTGTCAAATAGTCGATAGCATTTTGAGTAGGACTACGCGCCATTATATGTATCTACAGATTCATATGTACTTACACTATATACATACGTACATACACATAGCATACACCTATATACAGATGATTTCGAATATTATTTTGCAGGTAACAAAACGATTAAAAGCTGACGTCACAAAATAAATAAAATAAAAATTGAAAATCAGAAACTCGATTTTAGAAAGACTGTATGAGAGAATTTTTAAATTGTTTATGAAAATTGAAATTATCATATACGATTATGTAGATATGTACATATGTATGTAAATTAATTGTGAAATATATTTAACAATTACAGGATTATTATTGCGCAAGTCACCTACAGTCTTAGTATACATACGTACTAGCATGTAGAGATTATCCATTAAAATAAATTGTCGGAAAAAATAAAGAAATACATATAAAGGAAACTGGATGCAATTGAGAAATCAAGAAATTTGTTGACAAGTCGATATAAAAAAATGTAAACTTTTGTTGCACAAAAACAACCAAGACAATAGAATGTCATAATTCTCCTGTCACTTCTAAAATATAATTATTCGTAAAAAATGTTAATTATTGTTTTATAATATAATATTAAATTATTAAAATTTATATGTAACTAAATTACATTTTTTTTTTTTGTTATTCAGAATATTTGGGAAAAATAATTACAATATATTAAAATTATTAAAATAATTTATATTAATAATTCCTCCATAATTCATCTTTAAATAAACACACGTAATAAATATTTTAACAAAATCTAACATTCTACAGTTGGCAGCAATGCTATATTCATTATTCACTTATGCACCGCACCCTATTGTAATAAAACCAGCACACAACCCTTCTTGATTTGTAACATCTTCATATTAACAATATAATATATACATACATACGTATTTAGGTACGAATGTACGTAAAATTCACGCTTAAAACATCAGCTGATGTGCATTTTATCTCATTCTCCATCTTTCTATACTTTAACAATATGATGTGCGATGCACATATTCGTAGACCTTATAGACTTCTCTTTAATAATATTCATACTTCATGTAAATATGTCGTAAGTACTTACATTAATAATATGTAAATGTGATTATCCAATGTATTGTACGTAAACGATAATTATAATTAGTTGCAAATTTTAAATATTTTACGTTTTTATTTTTTATTTGAATTATTTCCGTACGATCGCAATGAGTAATTCAACGTTTATGGCAATTCTGTGATTATGCTGTACATATTTTTTTTATTTTTATAGTAAAGCGGAACGGATTAAAACTAGTACGAAATGGACATGAAACACGAAACGGTACGATATGGCATTGCGTTTATTATCTTCATTTTTTTTTTATGATCAAATAAATATATATATGTTAACATGTCATTTCAGAATTTTCTACATCTTTTATCCGATATCTTGAGGAATATTTGCAAGATAAGAAGTCGAAATTGTTATAATTACCATGTTACAATGGCAACTAACATATATGAATTCAATTCACAATAGACATATTGGATTATAGAGACACAGGAAATATGTATGTTTAATGTAAAATGGAAGTGGGAATAAGAAAACAAGCAGCACACTACACTAATCTAGATTTTTCTGTTGGGTACTGGAAGAATATCGGAATAGCTTCCGATTTTTTTTTCCGTCGAACCTTTGCACAGAAGCCACACTGGCGGCCATTTTCAAATAGTAGTAATAATTTGTAATGGGTGCCGCAGGTCAGTAGTTAGTGTGTTGACCTTCTGATCTGTAGGTCGTGGCTTCAATCCCTGACTGAAGCATAACAGTAAGAGTTTGCCATGGAAAAGCTTCCGAAAAAAAACTCTGTTCTTTTCTGCCATTCAGAACCAGATAAAATAAGTAGATCCCTTCTAATACTGTCCAAATTTTAACACGCACAACAGTAATGGAAATGAAGCTCGGCCAAAGAGTGCTTCGGGGCTTTAAGTGCCAAATATTTATTTTTTCTTTAGTTATAATTGGTTTTTTATTGAATCTTTCTCAGACGAAACTAACAATAGGTGATCCAATTTTAGAGCTTAATGATTAATGTAAATTAAAGAGAAATACAATAGCTTATGTCCCGATTTTGGCACAAAAACATTTGCAATTCTCTTTTGAGGTTGGTTCGCTCACGTTTACACAGGCAAAAATGTGTTTCGCGGCGACATGTCATATTTTCTTTATGTTTGACATTACGAGTGACAAGCGCAAAGCGTGTCACATGTAGATGAAGCAAAAACTCTTCTCTCTTCCCCCGTGCGTCCCTTGCTTTTAAACAAGTTCTTTTTCATGGAAGTGTCTTTGTGTCTAAACCAGGACAGAGTTGTTCAATAATGTCTCTCCCAATTTTTTGACATTAATGTCCTCTGTTCAACAGTAAAATCATTCCTTGCAAGCGCATTAGGGTGCAGTAAAAAAAAAGTTCTGTGACAGGGTTCAGGATAAAGTCATGTTATAGGAGTTAGGAATGAAGATGCAAGTTTTTAGCAATTTCTTTTTTCTCATCGTAATCTTTTCTTGAAAAAATATTTATCAAACTCTGCAAAATAGGAGATAATCTCCTGATTGTGATTGAATGTTTTTCCTCCGAAAAAATCCTCTTGTTGGTAAACAGCAAAAAGACACAGGAATAGGGACGGACGAGTGTCAGGGGTGTGGCCACAATTCGCAGTCCAGTTCATACACTTTGGTCTCGACAAATGTGGATTAATGCGCTGGTGTGTTATCGTGGTGAAATTACACTTTCTGTCACGTCATTGTCAGCCAGATCCGCTTGTGGTCCACTGTGAGCAATCGAGGCAACAAATCACGATGAAATCTACGACACGTCGTCTCGCACTTTAGTTCGGCGATAAGGGAGAATGTCATAGTGGTAGATGTCGGAAAACATGTCTGCCAGGCGGCCTGGCTGCAACTTATCAAAAAAAGGGTCCTCATAGACAGCATCCGATATTATTTCTTCACATTTTGTACCATTCCAGACAGATTTCAGTACAATGTCAACTTCCCTCAGCAATACCACGTGTCTTCAAACACTTATAATTGCTTATCAACCTACGCAAATAGTTTCCTTGGAGTACAGTCGCAAGATAATACAACTGATAAATATACTCCCTTGGAGCCGTCAGTACCAAAAATGTATGCATGTATATGGGTAGATGAGCAACAGCAAGAATCTTGCCTGCCACTACTTACCTGTGTGGTCGATATGTTCGAATAAGAAAGATATGTATACATATATATTTGACAGCAGCCACTGACCACTGACGAGATTAATACGGCACACAAACAAACGCTAACCTACGCAAACAAAAGTGCATTTTCATTGAAGCAAAAATAAAACGGGCACAAATCAAGCAATCGGGAAATAATTTTTTTTTTATTATTATTGAATATTTTTTAAATCGACTTGACTTGATCCCTATTAATAGAAAAAATGCATACAACTACTCTCCAATCTGGACTTTTATTCAACTTTGGCAATACACTGTGATTGGTTGAAAGCGAAATAAAAAATTTATATAACGAAACATGTGTGTGGAAATGTGTGGGATAAATGTTCTTCGCTTCCGTCGAAGCGTAACAAAGCAGAGTTGTAAAAACATATATTTTCCTATATATTTCACTAAAAAGCTTACTGGCAACACTAAGAAAATCACACAGACCATTTGATTACAATTTTTACTTGTCAAATTAATTTTTTTTTTTTGTGTAAAAATTTTGTTCATCTAAATAATTGTATTATGGTGTGTACCACGTATTAAGATATTGAACGAAAAATTCTCGTAAAAACGAATCTACGTGAGAGTCGTATTTTATTATAAGTTTATTGCAACTATTTTGACATTTTAAAGAAAATGTTGGAAATAACTGGATTGTAGTTTGCGAAAATATTAGTTTTAAATATTATTTATGAATATATAAAAATATATATATTTTTTTTTGCAAATTAATTGTTCCCTGAATAAAAAAATTAGCTCTATTCATCTGTCAAAATTCACTTGGTTACATAAAATTCGTATGATGCAACCCGAAATACGCAATATGCTAATGTCAAACTATTCGAACAACAACAATTTTGCCTTCTAATTGTTTATAGATTGCAAAAATACTAACAGAAAAAAAAATTAAAATTTTGGGCATTTTCTAATTTTCATTAGTTTTTCGCATATCAATTTTATAAGACGAAATTTTAGTTTACGCAGTGAGTTATTAAAATGGTCGAAAACCGTTTTTCGTAGAATAATTTTAAAACATACCTATGCTGAAATTTTAATTTTATTTATGAATATATAAATAAAATTTATGAATATATAAAAATATATATTTTTTTGAAAATTGTTCCCTAACTAAAAAAATTAGCTCTATTCATCTGTCAAAATTCACTTAGTCACATAAAATTCGTATGATGCAACCCGAAATACGCAATATGCTAATGTCAAACTATTCGAACAACAACAATTTTGCTTTCTAATTCTGTATAGATTTCAAAAATACTAACAAAAAAAAATTTTTAATTTTGGGCATTTTCTAATTTTCATTAGTTTTTCGCATATCAATTTTATAAGACGAAATTTTAGTTTTCTCAGTGAGTTATTAAAATGGTCGAAAACCGTTTCTCGTAGAATAATTTTAAAACATACCTATGTTAAAATTACCCAAAATACAAGGAATTATTATATTATATTGAAAAAAATAATAATAATAATTTCCCACTGTGGATACAATGGATTAATGGCCCGAGTGCTATTAACTCTAACCAATGTTCGTAAATTTGAGTTAGTTCTGTCTCTCACGAAGGAAATTTAAATTTTGCTAGTTACATTTAAAGAAAGTAGAAATTTTGCATAATTCATAAATTTTTTTTTTTCTTTTTGTAAAACATAAATATTCACTTTTTTTAGCACACATTCCAAATTTTTAGTACAAACATTTTTCCAAAAATTATATACGAGTATGTTATACGTCAGATAAATCTTATGTACAAATATGATTGCACGCGCAATTAATAATCAACATAACCTTAAATATTGAAAGGCCCGGAAATACAAAATGGCGGATTGGAACAAAATGAACTCAGACAATCGCACGCAGGAAAAACAAAACATAAAGATCGTCTATTTCCGATGAGAGTCCAAACACAAAATGTCTCCACGTTTCGTTCGGAAGACGAACATGCAAATTGGCACTCGGCTATGTGCAAATATGTGATATGAAAAACTTACCCCAGCGGTAGCATCAACCAGCTGACTTTGATGGCAGCCTACCCTATTGAAATTGTAACGAGTTTTTCAAACACAAAATCATTATACACCACAGAGATAATAATTCAAATCTATTATTTATGATTTCTTCAAACACTTGAAAGTCTCCGCAATATATTTCACTGTGACTATCACAAAGATATTTACAATTTAATATCACGTTAATACTGCTATAGCGGCAGCAGAACACTATTATTGGGAAAAAAAAAGAACTTCGGCTTTGCACATTCGGGTTGTTCTTGTAGAAGGTGAGTAGAAACGCAATAAATTGGAATGTGGTATAAAGTGAGACATGAATGTCAACATATGATAGTGTTGCCATTAATTATTAAAATATATTAGATATTGGAGAAAAGTTATGTATTTGAAAATAAAATAATTTAAGCGTTTTTTTTGTTTGTTTTCAAACAAATTATTTCAAATGAATTGTTAAGAATTATTAACATTGCAAAATACATAGAATGCTCAGTGAAGATAAATATGAGGGAAATTAAACAGTATCAACACTATTATTAATGACATCACTGCACATGTGTGTGGTGTACATTGACAATGTAGAATGAAACAAAAGAAGAGGATGTTTTTCAGTCGAAATTCGTCATTTTTAATTCAAATTAAAAAAAAAAAAAAGAGCAGTTGATAAAAAAGCGCCAATGCGCTTTTTTTTAACATCCTTATACATTTACAAACTGCCGTCAAATTTTACATCATTCGCAAACATTGTAGACGAAGGCAACCATAGACGAACAACGAACGATCAAATGTGAGGTTATGTTGATAGAAATTTGGATTTTTGCGTGTTCAAGACATGTCGTTATTATAAAAAAAACACATGTGTTTTAAGATGACGTTAATTTAATAAATTTTCATAAACAAATATCCAGTCACACGAATTTAATTCGAATCGTGTATTAATGCTATGAAAGAAAACAACTTTTTTTTCAGTAATTATGATTTTATTTTTATTCAAAAACGTATTTAACCTATACATTTGCATATATATAGTTAATTGTACTTAATAGTAATTAATCGATTATTTCCATTCATGTGATATATGATGCTTACCTTGAAATAATTAAAATCAGCTGAAAGTAAATAGAAGAAAAAAAGAAAAAAAACATAAAAAAAATTAATTATGTTCTATAATTAGTATGAGAACAAAAATGTATATTATTTTTTAATCAGTAGGACCTATTTTTGAGGATGTTGTGTTGCGGTTAAATGTGAAATCATGCCACATATATATCAGTTATCCCTTTCTCATCACAAAATCATACAATAAATAATCAATTCTAAAACTAAACTTACCCTTTGACCCAATTGTAATCGTCGGAATATTTTTTTGAAATATTGGCAGCTACTGTAAATACAAAGAAATTAATTGAGATTATTAAAAAGTAAAAATTTAACTTGCAAAAATATATTAAAAAAAAAATTAATTTTTTTAATATTCAGTAGGACCTATTTTTGAGGATGTTGTGTTGCGGTTAAATGTGAAATCATGCCACATAAATCAGTTATCCCTTTCTCATCACAAAATTAAGAGATAAATATATCTATGAAAATATATTTAATTTTTGACAATTAAACTTACCCTTTATATATAAAACATTTTGACAGCTCTCCTCAGAGAAATGTTAAATATTCTGTAAATAACAGAAAAAACAATTTTAATTTTTAATTATCAATTAATTTTTAAATATCAATTTTTTGAGAAATTTTGTGTTGCGGTTAAATGTGGAATCGTGCATTTTCGAAATAGTGGTCGAAAATGCAAGAAATCAAACTAAGTTCTCAACAACTTTACGACTCAAAAATAAAATAAACAATAAATATTAATTACCTTTTCTTGCACAGTGGTGCGAAAAAAAGTTATGGTTGCCAAAATCAATGTTATGTTATATTTTATCTGTAAAGAAATAATATAATAAAAAATTATAAATATGACATTTAATGCAAAATGTTTCAAAATTTAATGGAAATTTATATAAATCAGTAAGACCAATCAATTCGCATTCAACATGAAATTTTCTATTTTCAGTTAGGGGCGAAAGTTATATTATTCATCACTATACTTAACTAAATATGAAAATATATATTTTATAAATATTTTAGCATATTTTATGAATGTAATCTCTTTTTTTGATTTTAAAAATGACAAAAGTCATCGAAGTTGTATTAAATTTGTATTAATTTAACATTTTCAAATTAAATATTTGCAAAAAAAAAAAAAAAAAAAAAAAAGAGTATAAGCTTACCTTTTAAATTTATGAGCTTTTCTTGTTATGCGAGCCTTCGAAATCATCTGAAAAGAAAACAATGCATATTTTTGTTAGATTTATTCAATTTGAAACAAGTTTTTAATGGAATTTTTTTTTTCAGTAAGACCAATCAAATCGCATTCATCAATGAATTTTAATATTCAGATAGGGGCGAAAGTGATACTTCATCATTGTATTTATTATTATTTATATTTATATGTATATTTATAATTTTATGAATTTAAACAATAACACAATTTCCAAATTCATTATTTTATTAAGTTACTTTAAAAGTGTTTCCAGTTTAAAAAAAAAATAATAATAATAATGCTATAAATAAACTCTTTTGATTCTTGACTTCTAAAATTTGTCTAGTTAAACAATACTAACCTTCAATGTGCAGCATTTTCTATGCTTGATATAAATTTGAATGATTTTCTTTAATTCAAGTCTGCAAAAAATATATAATTTTTTATTAAAATATTATGAAAATGAAGAAGAAATAATATTTGCAGTTTTTTTTTTCAATTTTCAGTAAGACCAATCAATTCGCATTCAACATAATTGTTCAGTTAGGGGCGAAAGTTAATTGTTCATCATGTAGAAAATGTTAAAAAAAACAACAAACTCAAACAACAACTTACCTTTAACCACGACGAACAACTGACGGCAGAGGTAAATTCCTCATCATCATCATCGCCTATATTTACATTGTCAAATATAATAAAAACCTAATATAAACTAACTTCATATGTTTATAGTCTTTTACATTGTACAAAGAGTTTATTTCAATACACAATATTTACATATATTTGTTTGTATTTATATCCTAAGTCTAGAGAAACTTTGCAAATGGTCATTCGATGGCGTTCAGTTTTGTATAAAAATTTCTAATTCTGCAGCATGAGAGTTGAATTAAATGCAAACGAATCACTAAATACATTATTATATAGCGCTTAAAAACTAATTTGTAACAGCAATGCGTAAATGCATTGCAACAAAACCTATAGAAGAATGTAATAAAACAAAAACTAGCCTATCTATTCGTCCGCTTCTTTCTCTCTGTCCTTGTCTTTCTTCTTCTTCTTTTTCTTTTCTTTCTTTTCACCCTCCACGGGCACTGCCGTCAGTGATTCATCGACTGCCGCCGCACTTTCTTCTTGTTCTGTATCAGCCTTGTGCTTCTTTTTCTTTTTCTTCTTTTCCGATTTGTCAGTGCTTTCTGCAGCCGTGACTGATGCATCGGCATTCTCGTCCTGACTTGTAGTACTCAACTTACGCTAGAAGAGCACAGAATAAAGGTAAAATGGCGTATTAATAAAATTATCATTAAGAAAAAAAAAAAAAGAGTACAAAGCTATAATGCAGTAAATATCAGTAAGACCAATTCAAACGCAATCAACATGAATTTCCATATTCAGTTAGGGGCGAAAGTAAATTGTTCATCATTGTGAAAAACACAGTAACACACAGTTAGTTATTACTACCGTTAATACACTCACCTTTCTAGCCTCTTCTGGTGCACTGCCATTTGTCGATTGTGGTGCAACAGCTGCCGCTGGTTTACGTGCATTATAATCCACAAAGCCGGTTAACCACTCCTTGGGTGTGTTCTCATTTGGTCGACCGTATTTATCTAATTTACCAGATGCTATTAGAGCTTTCTTAGCCGACGCCTTCGGTCCCAGACCCCATTTGCGCGGATATGTATCACGTTCCATGATGACACGTTTAATTTTCGCAACAACACCATGATCACACGACGCCATTGTGGCTGTGGTCATTTGTGCAATTGCCAAACAAATCGCTTCGCCTTTTGTGGTGCAAATGACAATCTCTTGATCCATTTCAATGCCATCCTCATAGCGCAGCACACCTGGCAACATAATTTTCGCACCGTAACAGACCGCATTCACCTTTGGTGGTGAGTGAATCAAACATCAGTACGGAAATCACAACACAACTCAAACTCTAACTTACCGAACTGTCTTTCATTATGATGCGTTTATGATTGACAAGCAAACCTTCCAAGGGTTTGATAACACGTCTCAACATTGACTCATCCTTATGATTCTCATACAAGTACATAGCGTCTAGAACATCGTGCATGGTAACCATACCATCACGTTCCGATTGTATACCTGAGCGAACACGACGTAGCTCCAACATTTGACCACCCACACCAAGCACTAAGCCCAAGTGAACACACATGGTACGTATGTATGAGCCAGCCTCACAACTAACCCAAAATACACCTTTCATTATAATGGAATTTACGACAATTGTAGTGGAGGGAAGAAACAAAATCAAGAAAAAAAAAAAAGCTCATTTAAAAGGATGTGCTTACAATGTACATCTGTGTGCATAAAAATGCACCAAATGCTTTATTTCTGTATTGCATTTCGACGAGATTCAATTATTTATTTATTACAAGTCAAACACACCTATGAAAGTTGGTGTGTGTACTTGCTGTGATAAATGCATTTTACCAAAAATAATTCAAAATTGTTGTTGAAATGTCTAAAAACTTACCCATATTGCGTGCTTCATCGTAATCCAGCAGTTTACTATCGTATACAGTACGCACACGCAATTGACGCTTCACAGCCGATATCAACGGTGGTCGTTGGAACAATGCTCCACGCAATTTTTCTAAGCCTTGACGTACTTTAGCGACCGACTCAACGGGTCCGTGCAATTTAAATATGGCAACGTATTCTTTACCAGCACTCTGTTGTGATTTCACAAGTCGTGTTGCTCGATCAATACACACAATAAGGCAACCTATTACAATAATGTTTGTTCACTTTAGTTATGTAATTCAAGTACATGAGTATTAAGCTTCTTTTTATGGTTTAGAATGTGCTCTGTTCTTTCTTTGTGATAATGCTTTTTTAACAAATACATTACCACATACACACAACGGAGTAATTACTGTTCCCAATCATAGTCACATCGTAAGCTGAGTGTATACCCACGTTGCCGGCTTATATCATGGGGTAGTTAACAATATACTACTTATTCTCGAAAACTAACCTGTAACTTTCGGATCTAATGTTCCAGAATGACCAGTCTTGTCGACCTTGAGAATTTTCTTTATCCATGCAACGACTTCATGTGAACTCGGATTTGATGGTTTATCCAAATTGATAAAGCCAGTTTTCATGTATTCCCTAATGTCACGATTTAATGGCGACGCACCATGTGCCAAGGGTGTGTAATGATTGGTGCGCACATTTAATTTATCAAAATTTTTCAAAAGCAATGGCCATTGTGACGTGTCTAGCTTAGCTGCCTTCTCGGAAGGTCGCACCGAGAAATTGCCAGCCTTCTGCAAAGATCCAATATCATCAACATCGATTGGCTCTTCCTTAATCTTCTTCTTTTTCTTCTCTTTTTTGACTTCTGCAAAATGGAGTACAAAAAAAATGTGATTTGATAATCATACTACTTGCTACGGCACATGTAGACACAAATTGCATGTAGATATTTGACAAGAAAAAAAATTAACTCACATAGAAATATAAAATTCATTAATTGTAATTTTAAGCATATTTACCTATTTCAGACATTTTTATTTACAATAATTTTTTAATTTTCCCAATTTTTCACTTGTTGCGTTTTGTCTAGACACTCAACGAACGAACGACCACACGCGGCTTCTTAGGTTAGGAAAATGAAAGAAGCAGCGCGGCTTTTCAATGAACTGACATTTGACAGCAACATGCGTAAACACGTGGGAGCTCACTGGCGCCATCTAGTTGTAAAAATTTCGAAATATTGTTGAAAGCAATAGTTGCATTTGTTCAAAAATGTATGTTTACAGCAATATGAAATTATTTTCAAAGTAATTAAATACGAAGCGTAGAAATTAATTTAAAGTTAATGCGAAAATTTGATTCCAAATTTATTCAAATAGTACGCTTCTCAATCAAATGTATAAAAATGAAAATAAATAAATAAATGATATTATATGAATTATTAAAAAAAAAATGTTTATAAATTAAAAGAATCTCAAATAAGTTAAATTTTCTCAAAAATATGCAATTTTGATAAAAATCTATCGGGAATAGAACTTTCATCTTTCAAAAGTCTAAACTCTGGAGAAAATAAAATTTTCAGCGTAACATTGAAAAAATGGCAATGTAACTCTGTCTGCTTTTATAAAAACATTTCAAGCAAAATATTTGAATTTCCCACTCTACGATTATATCAAATCTGTACAAAGGATTTTCGATTATTTTGCAATAATTTAAGTTTTAGAGTTAAAAAGCTGCAAACAAAAAATTGATTATCAAGTTTTCTGTGAATTGTAAAACGAAAACGACCATAATAAAATTTTTTGACTATTTTATATTATATATATTAAAATGGGAAGCTTTTTTTTTGCAACGGACAAGTGAAAAATTATATTAAGTTATGAAAGTTATCAAAAGAAAAATTATCCTATGTTTAATATCCTCAACTGCGAGCGAATGTTTTGCAAGCTAATCTTAATCAAAAGGCAAAATTCTTCCTTTTTAAAAATTTTGTGGCCATAAAATATAAGTTGTTATTGTTATCACAAGAATACAATTGTCATGTTTTTTTATAATTTAATTTTTAGGATTGGTATCATAGTAAAAAGAAATTTTGTTGTTACTTGATGTATGAAATAAGAGCCGTTTCGTAGTGAAAATTTACAAGCTTTTAATGCAGCTGTAAGAAGACATCATATTGTAAAAAATCACATCTTACCAAAATATGATAGTAGAAATTGTAGAAACATTGTTGTGTTATAAAATATTATGACTGACTTTACGAAGCGCATGTTTTGACATAAATCGCGTTCAATCGGAAATGGAATGTTGTTTCTTTATGGTTATTACCGCCATCTACATCTCAATGTATTACATTTAAAACTTAAAGTGAAAATCAATGTATTAAATAATAGAATATAAAATAATTTGTATAGCTTTCAATCAAATTTAAAATAAGTTACGATTTAAAAGTGTTACAAATACATTTTTTTAGATAACTGATTAAATGCTAAAAACTACACAAACTAAACTTTTCAATAAGTTGACATTAGTCCAAAAATATTTTATATTATTTTCCGTTGTCGAATTGATCTTCAAACAACCCTCTTTCTTAAGTGTAAACCTCTCAATACAACTCTGCAGGCAGCTGCATGCACAAGCAACCGCGGCAAGCACACTGCAGCCAACCGTAACTCAAACAAGAATACAAACGAGATAAATAAGCAAATTAACCAACCGTTTATTAGGAAAATTTATGCAATTTTCAACTATTCTAATCGGAGAGAAATTTAATTGATAATAGATTAGTCCTGCTTGACAGAAATAATTATATTCCAAGTGCTTATAGAATTATAGGTTATTTGAAATTGGTTAAAATAGTAAATAATCTTTAACTAAAGATGCCGCGCACAAAAGTTTCGAAATCTTCGAAGCGCAATCGCGAAGCGGCCAATCGTGAGGAAAAAATACGCGAATTTGATACAACATTAGATGATTTTTTAAATAAATTCGAGACTGTAGGACAAGAAGCCATTACCGATATTGAGGGGGAGCTCAATTTAATCTTACAACGTATGAGTTCAGCATTATTGCAGATGAAAGTCAGTGACCTCTTGGAAATGGTAAGTGCATCTGTGCCATGAATATTTTTTCACTTAATATTGGTGTTTTTTCTTTTTTAGAAATTATCTAAATTTAGTGAATGGACACAGAATGCACCCTCAATTGCCATGAGCAGCTCACAATCGCTTATAAATGCATCATCAGTATCGGAATTGCGTGTGACTAAAGCATCTAACCCTAACGACGAAGGTGAACACTTATATTTTTATTTATTTTTTTTTTATTTAGCAATTTATATCATCATTTCATATACTAAACTAAGCATAAATCGACGTTTCGTATTTCATAAGTTACTACACACACGGTGTTGGTTGACACACAATAATCTTGTCTTTTTATTACTCTCTCTCTCTCTCTTTCTCTCACACTGCTTTCGCTGTTGCTTTTACTCATGTTCATATGGCTTCATCTAAATTCATACTCATATATATCATAAAAAACCAAAACACCCAAACAAAACGCATTCTCACCGGTGAAGGCTACATTACAGAAGACAGCACAAATAGCGGCGGTTGTAGCATCGGCTCTGCAACAACTAACGCTTACATAGGCATGACGAATATGCGTACACAGCAACAGCAGCATGGTCGTACTCCAGGACCACTAAGTTCAGCACGGGCTCGCCGTCCCAGACGCAGTCGTTCGGCATGCGGGGATTTTGGAACGGGCTCAACATTGAAAGCAATAGCCAGTGCTAATGTAAAAGAGCACTCGTCGCGCAGCAAGATGCGAACACCAGTCCCCTCAAGGACAATGGCATTAAGTGCAGATCGTACTCCGAGAGTATTGACATCACCACAGTCACCACCAACGGCGTTCATGCGCTGGCCCAAGCCTGGCGAAATGGTGCTCTCTAAATGTGGTACTCCTGTTGTGGCACAAGTGTAAGTATTAAACATATATTCGCCATGTTTATTGCGGAAACATCGAATGATTATCGTAATTCTCATTTTTGCAGTATGCCAGATAACTGTGCAAATGTAAATATACCTGTAAGGAATGGTGTTCTCTCACTGCGTCCAAAGAAGCTTTCTGAACTAAAGCCGGACATTATCGAATCCATCGGTCCGGAGACATTAGATCAAATTAGAACTCTGCATGCCAATCTCAATTTTATTATGAATATGGCAGACAAGACCATTGGATTGAAATAGAGCCAGAGTATTAGCCAACGAGGAACCTCACTCTTTTTGTTTCTTTATTTTTTTTTTTTTGCACAATTCATTTTCATTAATTTAGCAATATTCTAAGTTATTAAACTTTAATCAATATATCTTTGTTTTATGTAAACATAATTTTCTAGTTATGTAATTTTGATCGATGTGTTTATGCGCCTACAAAGTCGCAGCAAACGAGACTACCCAACACGCAACGTTGTCAGTTAAATGTTAACATGAAAGCATATTAGTAACATTTCATATGGATACATGCATGTAGCTACATACAATGTATTCCCCCTTTTTAATAATTGATAATTTAGTGAGTAATACAAATGAAAATATTCATAAAAATTTAATAAAAGAATACGATAAAAACTGATTGTTGTAACAGCATACGGATTCCAAATACACACTGTCTAAGGTGTAGTTATTGATGGTTGTAGTTTATGTATCATATCAACCGATTGTAATTGTCATTAATTTGATACATTTTTGTACTAAAGTGGATCATGTTCAAAATAAAATAATTTTAATAGATTGAGGCAAATAAAAAAAAAATCACTATGTGAGAAGGTTCTACCGAGATTTGAACTCGGATCGCTGGATTCAAAGTCCAGAGTGCTAACCATTACACCATAGAACCTCTTGGTGTTATGTTGTCAAATTCACCAAATGTATAACGGGCACTGAGAGCAACAACAAATTTGTTTACTCAATTTTATACATATAAGTGGAAGAAACATCGCATAAATATCTTGTTCACATAGACTTGCCAGATGTGAGAATTTTGCATTGCTTTGATAATAAATGGTATATTTTATATTTTTACTATAATTTAGGAGAGTTTGAATTTTTAATTCTAAAATTTTAATTTTAAAATTTCCAATACTTGAGCAAATTAAGAAAAAACAAATATTAACTAATTTTGAAACAGTCTCAGTTTTGATAAATCTATAGAATATGCTGGCTGAGGGAGCAATTCGCAACTTACAGGCATATGATGGAAATCGTACGAATTCAAAACGAAAACGAAATTTCAAATCGTACGAACATCTTTTACGTGTGATGGAAATCGCACGATTTCATTTAAATTCGAAAATATTTTCGAAACAGCTGATATGGCGCAACGTGTGAAAATGAAACTTATTATAAATTTGTGGAAAATTGTTAAAAATTACAAAAATGAGTATATTTTCGGACCCAGCAAGTTTTTTAAGAAAAAAAAAAAGAAAAAGCAGCAAGAAACTCTGAAAATGTGAAACGGTGCAGACTTAGCGACCATTCAATATTTTATCTGTGCAACGCAAGATTACGTGCAGGGTGAATGGTTCAAATTAGATTATGATGTAAATAAAAATTCGATTTTATGTCATAATTTTATCCGATGCTTCGTTGGTGTTTCGTCAATTTCTTCAAGGATATTCTTTAAGGTGTGCTGGTTGTACGCACCACCTCCGGTTGCCAGTTGTTGTGAGCCAGCTGCTTCCGGGTACACATCTTCCAAATTAAAATTTTGTCTAAAGCATTTTCGTTAATCAAATTTCCATCTAAAAACTTGCAATTCGCACACATAATTTGCCCACACCCAATTTGCTCACTCGCATTTTGTCTTGGAATCGTTTAAAGAAATATCAACGAATTCATTATGTTTGTGAAATCGTAAAAACCGAATTTCATCACTGGTCAATTTGTGCGATTTCAAATTCGAAAGTGAAAACGAAACACATCACAGGCCAAATCGGTTACGCTACGAAATTTTCCCATTTCTACGGCGAACCTGGAGTGGGTGTATTGTCATGGTGGAAGAGAACACTGTTTCCTCGCCAAATGTACTCGTTTTTTTCTTCAAATCGACGTCGAATCAATTCCATACCTCTAGGATAATATGCGCCGATGATCAATTTATCATTTTCAAGTCAACCATTATGAATGACGCAAGCGATGCTTCCCAAAAAATCCATCGTCAAGACCTACCTTGGTCTTCTTCAGCTGCAATTCCAATTGGATGGTTCCAATAGATTGTAAAGAGTTCCCATAATATTTTTCAAGTTTTTCTTTGCTTTCCGTAATGGATTTTTCGCGCAAAAAATTGTCTCCGATGAGAATTTTTCCCCATTTCTTCAATTGCAAATGGCCATCACAACAAAATTATTTATTCTGTCTAAAGATTTGGGTGCATTATTTCGAAATATGCCTCTTGAGCAACAAAATTTTGTTATTTTGCCGAATTCCGTGTTGCTTAATTCCATTTTCAGAGATTTATCGACAATTTTCTATCGTTTTATTCATTTATTTTAAGAATATGTGTATAAATAAATGCAGATATTTAGAAATGGGCAAAATAACGCCAAATTTTATTTGACACAAAGTTCACCACGGTTCTATGGTGTAATGGTTAGCACTCTGGACTTTGAATCCAGCGATCCGAGTTCAAATCTCGGTAGAACCTTGCCTAATGGGTAATATTTTTTTATAAATTTTTATGTTTTTGTTTTTTTTTTTTTCAATATGTTCTATAAAATTTAGAATTAAAATGATGGATTCTATAAAACTTACATTTTAGATGCTGCCGAGTTTGAACAAAAATAAATGAAAACCAATTTAGAATGAAATTTCAATCAAGTTTACAAATATATTTATTTTGAAAATATTGAAGAGAATATTCATTACATGAATTTTATACACTTATTGTATATGTATATATATATATATATATATATATATATATATATATATATATATATATATATATATATATATATATATATATATATTAATATATGTATGTACGTATGTACTCGTATGTTTAGATTACATTTATAAATGTTATTCGTTTTACATACCCAATTTTCGTTATATTGATGTTATTATTTTATTTGATTTTAAAAAATATTCCATAAAATTGTTACTGATTTTGTGGTTGTGTGCTGGTTGTTATTCTTGTTGTTGCTGTTGTTGTTGTATTTGTTATATATGAATAATATTTATTAAGAAATTCACGACGATGACAGACAACACACTTACTTAAAAAGATCACCAAAGTTGCTAGTTTTCCCATATTTCGTTTCAAAAATGTATACAATTTAATTCTTGTTCTTTTTATTATTATTATTATTATTATTATTTTTTTTTTTTTTTTTTTTTAATATGTGTGTGGGTTTATACTTATTGACTAATAATAATTAATTAATTAAATATATCGTATTATTATATAATTATTTATATTCCCGGCATAATATTTTTCCCCCAAGTAAAAGTTTCACAGCATTTGCTGGAAACTTTTCTCAGTTTTATTATTATGATTATTATCATCATATATAATTTATTAATTGTGATTTTGTTTGTTTGTTTATTGTTAAATGTGGTTTTTGTTTCTGTTTGTTTGTTTTTTTTTTTCTTTTTTGCATTCTTTCATAATATTTTGCTACTAAAACTACATTATAGAAAAAAGCAACAACAAAAAATGACAAACTCAAAAATTCTTCTTTTTTTTTTCAGCAATGACATTTACATCTTCACACATATTTAAGCTCCGATTACATCAATTTTTTATATATATTGTATTACTAACGGATATTATTATTGTTGTTTTTAATGCCTTTCATGATGATATGAGCAACAATCATATGTATTTATTGTAAATAAATTAAATTCTACTACAATAATGGCGAAAAGTTTAATTTATTTAAAGAGAAAACAACAACAACAAAAAACTTGTCATTTTTATCATGTTATATGTATTCAGGGGTATGTGTGTGTGTGTGTGTGGTGTGTAGGAAGAAAAATGCAATTTGTTTACATTTGGACTGGAGAATATTCTTACTGCTACGAGTTCGAGAGTGTAAGAGAGAGGTTGAGAGAGTGATATAAGAATAAGCCGAATTTTATATGGATGTGTAATGTAGAAAAAAAAAAGTAACCAGTATTTATGATTCACAGATCGTCGTAACGATTTTGAGCTGAATTTTTAAATCATTCATAATTTATTTTTACGAGATTTTTTTATTTAGCGCTCAACGTAGAATAATCACCTTTTAAATTAAAATCATTTTTTTATTGCGCAAGTGTAAAACGTAAAACTTAAGAAATAATTTTTAATATAAAAAATGTCAAAATTAAAAATCAAAATCGTTAATCATTAAGCGCTAAATAAAAAATGTACAATTAGAATTGGTACTCTGAAAATGAACCATTTTTGTATTCTACTCGTGTACCAATTTACCATTTTGATATGAGTACTTGATTCATTAAAATGATTACTTTTTCATAAAAATAATATTAAAAACTTTTTTTAAGGGTCCCTAGAGTAAATATATTTCTTTTTTTTTTAAATTTATTTCAATTATTTTTGTGTACATATTTTTTTTTTTTTTTTTTTTGGAATTTGGTTACTTTAATAAATTTAAAATTAAAAATTACTACAACATATATTTTTTGTTTTGTTTGTTTTAATAATATACTATATTTATACATATATACTAATATGTATATAATTCTTTTAATTTAAAGCATTTGTTTCCAATTAACAGCATTCCTTTCAAGCATAAATGTATTTTTTTTTTTTTTTTTTTCATTTTTCAGCTCTTGAATATGTTTCATTTTACGACAATACATTCTACACATCATATTTAGCATAAGCATTATACTCTAGTTATTTATATATTACGAGTAGATTTAAACAACACTAAGGAAACCTTTTAAGTTTTTTCTTCTTCTTCTTCTTTTGTGTGTGTTTGTATGTGGCGTGTATGTTAGTTGTGATTTGTGTGATAATGCATAAATGAGTAAAAATTTTTTTATACTCATTGGCCATGTGTTTTTTATTTTATTTTATTTTTTTTTATTATTTCAAACATTACAAACATTTTTTATATTTAAAGCTTTACAATTATCATTACATCATTACCTTCAAAATTTCTATGACATAAATCAAAGAAGAGATTTGTGAATATTTTCGAGTCATATTTTTTTTTATTCTGAAAGAAATAAATTTAATCATTCATTGTTTTGGAATTTTCAGAAAAATTCTCTGTACTAACCATAAGTATAGATCATCATTAATTGAGCATTAAGGAACATTTTTTTTAAATACATGAGGATTTTCAGTAGTCAAAAATTGAGCAGACTGATTTTGGTATGAACCCCCATCAAAAACTATGATTGGCTTAATGTGTAATTGCATTGAAATGCGCTAGGGAATATGTACTTCTATTCTTCAGTCCTTGTAATATTGGATACATGTAAAATGCAACCCTGAATTAACATATGCGATCTATATGTCGATAGTGAGTAAAGTCAATGATCGTTAAGGGGGGGAGTAAGAGATAATTTGAAATAAAGCAAATTTATTCAAACTTTTTTTTAATTATAAAGCATCATCTAGAGAATATTTAGTTAAATTTCCATAATTAAATATTGAAAAATAAGCCGGTGACAGAGCATTTCCCATTTTGCCATTTATACCAAGAAAGTATGTATGTTTCAAGTTTGAAAAGAATCGATCGAGTAGATTTTGCAGGATTGTGTTCACAGACTTCAAAAAATTGGTTTTCAGAAAAACATGTTTGAAGTGCGCAACTGTTGTCGTTTCGGATATAAAGGAGCCGCCACTCAGGGGCGCATTATTTTGACAGTTTTGCTCCGATCGATTTGAAATTTTGACACAACATTTTTGAAATGTTAGACTTAAATGTTAAATCAATTTTCCGAATCTGCTTATCCCTTATCCCCCCCTTAAACATAACAGCGATGAATATCAATGGGTATTAACCGTGATCCAATTACAGGAGGTCGCGTAATAGATGCAGAAAAAAAAATAATAAATTTCTGGAATCGCGTCACTTTTTTATAAATATAATAAGTAAAATTGTTTGAAAATTAACAAAAAGTGTTTATAAAATATGGTTTTCGTAATAGAAAGTGGTTAGCAATCGTCAAACCGCTAACAAATCACCACGATAATGTAAAAAAAAGACTGAAATGTAAACAAAATGAAAAATTTCTAAAGCACTACGTCATCAGAAGCCACAAATTTTTTTCTAAAATTCAATTACAAATACAACAATCGATAATTACGTGACCTGTAATAATTAGACCATGATATTAACCATTTCGTGCACTTGTTCAATATATTGGACAGTCATATTTTTACCAGTAAATATTAAGGTGCTTTCCCAGCAGCTGTCATTTTATGACACTTTTTTTTCGACCATAAAGTGAAGCAACGCGCTATTTTGAGTTTTCTTGTTTTTTCATAACATATTTCTTAGATATGCTCCCATTTCTGTTGTTAATTTACAGCCGAATTATGTAAAACGCGACGCGTCGAATCACATTTTCTTGCGTGTGTTTTGTTTTTGTATTTTGGGTAGAACAAAAAAAAAAAAAAAATTGCAGGCAAATCAAAGTGATTCGTCGCGTTGCGTTTTTCATATTTCGGCAGTTCGTTTTCAGAAATCTGCGTGAAGATTAATTTGTACTTTGATACGTTAGAAAATAATACGGTCAAGTTTTCGAGAGTTGTCCGATAAAATTTGTATGATTTCAAACTAAATTTGGTTTCTGAAAATTTTAAATTAGTAATGCATTAGTTTTCAGCAATATAAATATACACTAGTGAGCGACTTAGTTGTATGGGAGCATTTGTTGAAAGTTCGAAACTATTCACTACTCTAGAAACTTTTTTTTTTTTTCAGAATTCACACCAGCCCCTTCCCTATAAATGTTTATTTAACAACACTTTTTTGAAAGAAAGCAGTTCCTGCCTTGGAAAATTTTACTTTGGCATAAAAAATATTTTCTACAAAAAATGAAGATGATCAAATAACAGAAAAAAGTGTCACATCTATTTTAAAATTGTTTATGCTATACGATACGTAAATTTTAGATATATCGGCAATTTAAGCGCGGATGTGGCACATTATTCCGTTATTCGATCAACTTCATTTTTCGAATAAAATGTTTTTATACTTAAATAAAAATTACTATGTGCGGGACTGTTTTTGATTTTTCAAAAAGTTGTACTAAATAAAGTTTAGGGAGGCTGTTCTGAATTCTTAAAAAAATACCATTTACCCTCGATAATGTATCCCTTCATTAAAATGAGTGCTTTTTATAAAATAAATTTTATTATAAATGACAAAATCGAATTGAATAATAGAAAAAAGTGCCACATTCGTCCTAAAATTGAGTAGACGCTACGATACGATATATTTAAACACGGATGTGGCACATCATTCCATTATCGGATCAATTTCATTTTTTGAATATGATGTCTTTATAATTGATCAAAAAAATTCTAGTGGAGGAGAGGCTTGCCTGAATCTTTCATACAAAAAAATTTTGCCCATACAACGCAAAAGACGCAAATGACAAATGATAATTGTACGTATAATCACACAAGACCCTTCTGCCTTATACTTACATAATTTATCAGGGTTATCATAAACAAATTTCCGTTAGAAATTCTTTCCAAGTCAGCCATTAAAATGTATTGCTGACAAAGGAAGCATTTCTCACGGAAATGTTTGTTTATGATAGGCCTGTATATATTGAAGATGGTAAAATGTTCAAAATTCAATAAACTGTTAATTGTGAAGAAAATATCACAATAGTTATGAGTAGAGCGCGAAACTTTCGTTCGTTTGACACAAGTTGTACTTGAAGCAATTTCAATTTTTTATTAAAAGTTATAGGGTGAGGCAATCTGTCACTATAATCGCTTTTATTTTTTGCCTTTTTCATATAATAAATTCTTCGTAATATGGCAATTCAAATGCGAATTCCAAAATTTATTCGATTTTTTGCAATTTTATTCTATCGGCCGTTGATACACAGAAATATTTAAGAAATTGAAAAGTAAGTAGCCATTTTTGGAAATGGAAATTTTGTTATGCGTGTTAATAAAACTATTGAAATTGCGAGAAATATTATATGTCAATTTGAAATTGTGATGGATAATTTTCGAACTCATTTAAAGATGGGGACTCATAAAAATTGGCACAAAATTGTGGAAAATTATTGATCATTGATCAAAACACTGCCAAATTAGCTTCGTATGACAGTGTTGAATGGAACAAAAGTAATCATTTCACAATGAATTTAATTTCAATCGATTTTGAATTTTCGAAAATGCCTTTATGTTGCTTTAAAGTCCATCATACAAATTAGCATTGCCCTGTGTGACTATACTCAGCTAAAAAATACATGCAAATGCTTATTAATGTGTGTTTGTTTGTTTGTTTGGTTTCTCAACTAATTTTTAATTGATTTTTTTATTATTTTATTTATTGATTTATTTATTTATATACTAATAGCTTATAATATAATAATAGTATTATGTATATTTTTATATATATTGTATGTTCATATATAGAAATGTCGGTTTTGTTTTTAAGTAAGATTATATAGATTAAAATAAAACTAAATACATAAAAATCCCTTGTGTAAAATGTTACATTTTGCAATAAAGCACTACTATACAACTACACTACGATGATGAAGAGAACAGATAGAGAACAAAAAAAAAAAAAAAAAATATTAAATTAAATTGCATTTTTTTTTAATTGTTTGTTTGTTTGTTTGTTTTTTTCCTAAGAAAAGTCTTAAGTAATAATTTGAGTTGTATATATGTATTTCATATGTATTACATGTTGTGTACATATATGGTATGCGTGTATGCGTAATTTTGTTTCATCTCATTTTGTTCTATAAAGTTTTCAAAAAAAAAAAAAAAAAAAAATTATATTGTCATATTTTTTGTATTCTTCTAAATTAGCATTGACACTCACGATACTATGAACAATTCTAGTAATCATATTCGAAGACAACGGCACGATAATGTCAATTTTCTTCAGCATTGCCAACTGTCTTCAAATATGTCTACGTTTATTTTTTCTTTTTTGGTTCTACTCTCATACAAATGTAATACAATTTAATTTGATTTGAGGCTTCAAAGCAAAAATTTTATAAAAAAAAAAAAAAAATAAAAAAAAAAAAATAATTACTGTAATAATATAAATCTATCGTATATCTATTTGTTTAAGATAAAATTTTTCCATGTGCATAGAAAAAAAATTGTGTATCACTATGATGAAATTTAAAGAAACAAGCAAAAGAATAATAATGAAAAACAATGTAGAATTGTTTGTTTTTCTTTTGTTGTTGCTCTTGCTGTTGTTGTTGTTGTTGTTGTAATTATAATTAAAAACAAATGTTAACTTGAAACTGTGTCATAAAAGGAAATTATAATCAAATGATTGGTGTTAAAATTGATTGGTTGGCACTTCAAAAACAGCAACTCTGTTTCTGATTGATTTCTGAAGGGCATTGCCAGCCCCACACAAAAAACACACAACATTATCATAATTAATTGCCATTAATTAGCGCCTTATAAATGGTTATTATTATGTCTATGCGTGTTAAGTGATTTTTAAATATTTTCGCCAAAAATGTATTCAAAATTTTTCATACATCAAAAAAGAGCAAGAGATTTGAGCTTCAATTGTCATTGAGATTTCAAATTATATATATATATATAGATATTATTTATTAGTCATGGTTAAATGGGAAAAAGATTCAATTTTTTTTTTTGTGTTTTTTTGTTTAAATTAAAAACTGAGATCCTTTTGTTTTTTTGACATAAAAAATGTAATAAAATGAGTCAGTGGTGCCAAACTCATTGTAAGATTGCAGTTATAGTATTTATTGGCTCATTTCGATTGGATAAAAAATCAAATTTTTTTGCGAAAATAAACAAAAATCACTTCGCATAGACATATTAGTGTTACGATATTAACACAAAACTATCAACTAAATTAAAAAAAAAAAAAATTCAATGTGTACGTACGTAAACGTTAAATTTAAATAGTATAGATAACTACATATATTATATGCCATAATTTTATATTTATATATAATAACATTTTGTTTTTTTGTCGTTTCCTTTACGGTTTGTTTGTTTGCTGCTTATTTTTAAAACTATATGTAATATTATATTTAATGAATGTAGGCATTTTGCTTAAAAATTACAAGACAACAAAACAACATAAAATAAACGCAATTTTAAGCATAAACCCGTACACCGTTCTTATGTGGTGCTAAGTTTAAACACAAAAAAAAAATGTATTACTATATGTTGTCGTGTGCTTTTGCTACAAAAAAAAAAACACAATATTTTATCATGTGCTTCCTTCTTACTATGGGATCGATTAAAAATTCAAACTTCTTCTGAA
The DNA here is from genome assembly GCA_963854835.1 of Megamerina dolium. Classification (NCBI taxonomy): domain Eukaryota; kingdom Metazoa; phylum Arthropoda; class Insecta; order Diptera; family Megamerinidae; genus Megamerina; species Megamerina dolium. Next base: position 3,723,412 of record OY978525.1, read on the forward strand.
TATTCTGAATTTCATTAATGTTCTCATTCGATTTCGATCGTCAAGTGAAATACAGAATATGCCAATAGTATTTAGATTCTCTCTCAGCGACAACACATGGGGTTACACGTGATTTGGGACACAAAGTAATTTCTAAATGGATAAATAGGACTGTGTTGGTATTTTTTTTTTGTACAACTCATACTTAGCAACTAGTAGCTCAGATTATGTAACAAATGAAATTAGGAGTTATAATATATATTACTCAAAAGAAAAAATAAACATAATCAAATTTTTAGCTACAAATGAAGCACATTTATGGAAGCATTATGTAGTAGATAATTTTTAAATTAAATAGAAAAAAACACAAAAAGAAAATAGAAAGAATCAAGTAGAAAAAATATGCATAGTTGCCAGTTACTTATGAACTAATCGTATCGAAAAAGTGGGTCTAGATTTTTTTTTTTTAGATAATTTCAAGGTGTCACAGAGACAAACTGCTCAAGCGACCTAGAGAAGCTTATACGACGATGGAGTACAACAAGAAAAGCAGTTTCGAAAATGCCAATAGCTTCAAATTTTCGATTTACCGTTATAAAAATCGTTATCAGATCACTTTCGTCATTTAACAATTGGTAAAACAGCCATTTTTAAAATGATTCCCGTTGTTTTTTTAGGATTTTGGATATTAGAAAAATAGTTATTTCGAAAGTTTTATTTGATTATGCGGCTAAATGCAATTATTTTGAGTTTTTGATAAGATTTTAAATTAGTTATATTAATTTTTTTCTCATTTTTCTGTTTTAACAAATATACTTTTGCAACATTTTGTTAAAAATCATAATAGTTTTACCAATGTTCTTAAAGTGCATGAAATTTCGAACGAATAAAAAATTTTCGAAGACTTTCTTCGCTAGAAAAAGTCACATAACTATAAATATTTTCAAATGATTTTAGTAAATAACCGATGTATTTGAAATTTCATGCACTTTTAGAATATTGAATGCAAACCATTAACATTATTAGCAAAATTTTAGTAAAAAAAAAAAAAAAAAATTTTAATAGAAATAGAATAGAAATTTTAACAAAATTCGTTAAAAAAATTAGAAACAAACTTGCCAATTGAACAAAAAGTCAAACAATTTTTATTCAGCCGACAAAACAAATTAGAGCATCCGAAAAGTACATTTTTTCAATTTCGAAAAACGTAATAGGTTGAAAAATTGCATAGATACTCCTTAAGTGACGCAATTGAACCCATATAGGTTTACTTTAACAACAAATCGAAAATTTTAGTTTGTTCGAAATTTTCAAAATCAGCTTTCGTTTTTTACACTTTCAAAAATCGCCGAAAAACGACATTGGTTTAAAAATGCGCGAGTTGATTTTTAAATAACGTCGTTTTAGCGATAAATCGATATGTGGGTGTTGAAAATTTTGTGAACTCAATTTCGAAAACTATAAAAAGTTCGGTAATAGGTTAAAAAATGGCTGAGCTACTGATTGTTAAATGCCACAAGTGACCCGATAACGGTGTTTTGAACAATAAATCAAAACTTTGAGGGAGTTCGAAATTTTCGAAAACTGCTTTGGTTTTTTCCATTTTCAAGAACTGTAAACATTACGAATCGGTTGAAAAATAGCTGAGTTACTGATTGAATGGTGATTTTCAAGATAAGTCGAAAAAATAAGGGTGTTGAAAATTTTCTAAAACCGTTTTCATATTGTACTTAACCTAGAACTTTCACTAGGTCACTCCAAAAACATTTTATCACCTGGACATCGTGTTATTAGGGGACCATAATTATAAGCAATGTTACAAAAAAAAAAAAAAAAAAAAAAATGTTACAAAATAGAAATCTTTTTTCTACGAATTTGGTCTTTTTTTTGGATTTGACTTGTTGCATGTTATTTAGAGAATGTTTATTTGTTTGACTATATTTTTTAAAGCAATTTGGTTAATTTTGGTCCGCGAGATAAATAACAAAAACAAAAAAAAAAAAAAAATGGTGTAAGTGATAAATCAAAATAATGTTTGCATTCATAAATAATCACAAGGTTCGTTTTTACAAAAAATTTTGAATGCCATACGACAACTTTCTATACATTCTATTATGACCACTTGCGATTTACGTCCCACAAAGTCTCGCTAAACATTTTTGAAAATTGCTTCTTTATACGGCTATGTTTAAGCTGCCAACTACTTCAAAAAGAATAAAAAAAAATCAAAAGTAAACTAGTTTTGCTTTACTTCCTTCTAAATATATTAACTATTGAAGTGGGGCCAATTTTTTTACAATATCAATTTCTATCGAAAGTGAAATATACAATATGCCTCATATAAATATTAATTTTGATACCGGATTAGAGTAGTGACATTTTATATATGAAATACAAAGGATTATTCTGTAATAAATGTTAGCTTTGGAAATATATATTTTCGAAAAAATTTCATATGATTTACAAAACATCTCCATATAGCTTTTCGAAAACTTACTATAACCGAATAGTGAAGAGATTTGAGTAGAACAGCAACATTGAGGAGATTTGTGTAGAATTTTTATGTACAATTTCATAACAATACTATGTTTCATTATACATTTCATATGTGACAATGCTTGTGTCAAAAAAATATATAAAATTAGTAGTATCATACAATAACTAACGCCCATATTACATAAAACTATGTGACTCTTAATGCCAGTGCCACATTGCGATACATTAATGCAATTCGAAGATTTTTATTCACTCGAAAATTTAATTATATAATTTGGGCATGAGTGGAAAGTGTGAGATGGCTCAAAGTTAATTTTCGAACTTTGATTTCTTTCAAAAATCGTACATAACTGTCTGTTTGTGTGGCTGAGCATAAGAAAATATTTCACCAGTGAGTCGCTTAATAGCCTAGACAGACGGCAGCGTTAATCCGGATTACCGGCGCACTTAATCCGAATAAAATATTAACCTGACAGACGGCAGTATTGCGGATTAACTAAATGGCTGATTGCTGTTTTATTGCGTCTACTTACTTAAATTACTATCACTATCAATTTCTGTCATCTGTCATTCTCGATATGAGAAGATCGACAAGAAGTACGTGAACTGAAAACTATCAGAAACTTGTAAATTGACATTCACAGTTCGTAATTGACAGCTGGATTTATTTTTACGCCAACGCTTTTCATGTCGAAAACTGTTAACAATTGTTGAAAGTTTTTTATAAGCGAACACACCTATTGTTTTGTAAGTTGGATAGAGAAAAATTCACAATAGAAAATTTTCAGCAGTGATGCCATCGCAAATTGCCGTAATCCTCTTTTATTTTGAGAATTAAGTCATAGAGTTAATGCGAATTAGCTGCAGTTAATGCCCGAGTTAATTCGAATTAAATCGTTAATCCGGATTAACGCTGCCATCTGTCAGGGCTATAAGAGTTCGGTAATGAAAAAATTATAGAAGAAAAAAAAAGCAAGTGTAATATTGAACAAATAATTTTATGTAAAGAAAAAAAAAATATAATAAAAAAAAAAAATATATAAATAAAAATATATAATTAAAAAAAAAATACAACCACAAATTTAAAATATAATCAAAATACTTAGAATATACATTATTAAGACTTTGGTTGATTGATGAATGTAATGTATAAAGATTAGTATTGTTGTTGTTGTTGCTGATGTTATTAACATTTCTTTCATTGAAGCACTCACAGTTACTTGTCTCTATCGCTCTCTCTCTCTCTCTCTGTTTTTATCTAACATATATTATGGTACATATTTTTCCTTTTTTGTTTTACATTAATACAAAATGAGAAAGAGAGATATAAGAGAGAAGAGAAAAATAAATTTGTGCTCAATTTGAAAAAATAGCTAAATTCAGAAAAAAATTGTTTACGAAAAAAAAAAAAAAAATACAACAAATTTATAATAATAAACTGCTCCTCTTTTTTGTTTTCCTTTCTTTTTGGCATGTGCATATATGTGTATGTACGTGTGGTGGGTGGTGTTGTTGTGTATTAAGTGTGGATAGCTGCTGTATTTTCCCTTAGAGTTTCATATTTTTAATGCTTCTTTACTCTTACTTATTAATAAATTTACGTACTTTTAATCAACTACATATATATTTATATTTTAATTTTATATTCCTTTTTTGCTTTTTCTATTTATATATATATTTATGTATATATGTAAAAAAGTTCAAGAGATTGTGAATGTGGGGTTGCTTGAGGGCGGGCTGCAACTACAACTTATGTATACATGTATATATATAATTAAGTTTCACAATAGACTTGAGTAGTAATAGTAGTATTTGTTGCTGTTTGTTGTTTGTTGTGAATATTTCAATGTCTTTCTTATTTGCATTGTTTCCTGCCTTTCATTGCAATTTCAATAATTCATTTTTAGAACATAATTGATTTCTTGTTTCGATATTCGAAGAATACATTTCGAAATGTACATACATACATACGCATGTGTGTGTAAGTTTATATGTATGTATTATATTGTACTTTTGATTTTTGTTTACTGTTTACTTCTTTTGTTTTTTTTCTTCATTCTATGCTTAAGCAAAGTACATAACCTTTTTGGTATCAGCGTGAACGGTAATGGCACGTGCCATTGCACCTGGTGTACGATCCTCTGAGCAACCACTTTGATGTGAACCTTCGCCAGAATCGTGCTCCTTCTCAACCAAGTGATATCTGTAAGAATTGATGTGTTTTTAATAAATAAATGTATTTCGAACATTTCATCCAATGCATTGAACACTAACCTTGCTCTAAAAGCAACTAGATGCGCATAATAAGCTGGCGCTGGAATTGATACGGAACGTGTACAACGTACATATGTATGACATAATTGATATGTTAAACATTGCAGCTCATCCGAGTCGAAATGATTATCATCCCAGAGTACATGATAATGTGATGGTCGACTGGTACCCTAAAACGGTATTAAAAACAAAAATATTGTAAATATATCATCAATATACTATTCTCACCACCACCACCACACTCACCTGTATACCCTGATGACTGCATAAATAGAAATCAAATTCGGTGGGATGTGTTATGCCCACATCGACTGTTGTACCAGCCGGTATATTACCCGATTTGCCACTTTGTTCCTTCTTTTCGGCACAGAAGAGACGTGTATGATGACGCTTCTGTACCACAATGAATGTAATACCCGGACGATATTCCGCCTCAAGTTTAATGCATGCCTCACGTATGGCCGTCAATTCGTGTTGCAATACATGCGGAAACTGACCCTCGGATACACCGTCACGATACAGAATGATACGATGTGGCTTATAGCCACCCGTTGATTTGTAGAACATTATGAGCAGCTCACGCACCATACTGCTGAGCTCTTGTATGATCTCTTGACGATGCTGTTGCACACGTACGGTAGCAGCATAACGTGATGGATGTGCATCCATTGAACCGACCACAGCCGCAATGGATGGTTTCTTATTGTCGCCCGCTGGCGGATGTGTAACGTCCGCTCCGAGAAATATGACTGGCTCATTGAATACCTTCGGACGTATTGATGGCACAAGTATCGAATTAATGCCACCCAATTTTACATTAATTTTCAAACATAGATTCGACAATGTCTGCGGCGATGTTTTATTCACATTCTTTGCCTGTACGCACTGCGTAGCCATACCTAATACAGTATCACCAACGCGTTTCACTTCAGCTAATAATAAAAAAATAAAAAATAAAAAAGAAGACGAAAGTCAATAAACAATAATCGAAATAGATGAGCTTTTATTCAATTGAGGACAAAAGTAACGGAGATTAAGGCTTCGAAGAATCGAAGAACAAAAAACAATAATAAAGTAAATATGTGACACCTATAGGTCCCGGCCTCGAACGGCCCTTCGTCGAGCTTCTCTTCCAGTACTGTTGTGCGTGCTAAATTTTGGACAGTATTAGAAGGGATCTACTTATAATAGTCGATTCCGAACGGCAGAACCCTTGTAAGTAACATCACTTTTTCGGAACTTTATCACAGAGCACTTTTAGAAGCTTTTTCAAGGCAAATTATTTCTGCCGGAAGAATTGCCAATTGCTTGCCGAGAGGTGGGTACAATTGTGCTTCAGCCGGGAATTGAACCAGAGAGCTTGTAATAATAGTAGAGGAGTCCTACATTAGCTTTTGCTCTTTTCACTTATTACAATATCACGGTTACTTAACAGAGTTGCAGTATACAGAGTTGTTGAAGAGAGCAAATGCTGTAAGTTAACATAGCAAATTGAAATTGATAAAAGATCACATAATAAATACACATTTTATATGTGAATTGTAAATATTTTTATGAATGAATTCTATATATGTATGATAGAATATTTTATGAAGAATTTTTACTATTATCCAATATATAGATCAGAGATGGAGGTAGTGCACTAAATTTTGAATGCACTGTACTTTTAACTACCACTCATTTTAGTTGTAGTGGAGCTGGTTTGATATTATTTAACTACTTATTTAGTGGAATAAAAACGATTATCCACTTTCACTATTATATTAGTGATAGTGAAACAAAATTTCCATTTCCAGCCTAGTGGAAATGTGAAAATTTCCACTAATATTCTATTTCTCCACTAAATTATTTGAGAAAATGGAGGGAATATAATGTAGAATATGTGCCCATAATAATAACAGCTGACAATTATGAATAATGGTTCAAACTTTTGTAAAGCCTTCCAAAAGTCATACAATCTTTAAAAGTTTCTCATCATAAATAAAACCCATAGTTTAGCACTATTGTTAATATAGAAAAAGGATTGAGAGTGGCAATGATTCAACTACTTCATTTCCTTTCTACGAGGAGGTTCTTGCAACAACATCCAACGAGATAGAGCCTGAGTTCGAAGCAGTTCAAAACATAAATACTGGATAAATCTACCCTCCGAACTTAGTCTATGATTAGAATTGTATTTATTAAATACAAAATCCTGATACTATCTGCTGCTCTCGTAGAACAGGAATATACGAACTCTTTACCAACAATTGCAACTCTGCACCAGGGGCTTACTCAATTTCGGTGCGGTGTTGCTAGTGCAAGTGACACCCAATGATCTGGTCGCTCAATAGAGGTCACCGCATCAGAAATAGTTGATAAATCCAGGGTATGGTGCCACGTTTGCTCACGATTGACAACAAACGCAAATTCAAGGGTGTGTTTAGAGGATGTTAAATCGTAATTCGAATGAGATTTTACCACGTTTCGTAACCGTGGACAAAACATGGACTTATTACAGCACATCAGAGATCAAGGAACCGTCAAGACAATGGACTTCTCGCAGTGCATCGAAGCAGAAGCCGAAGAGGTGGGTCTGTTAACTAATAAGTTCATGTGTGCAGTGTCCTTCTCATAGACTATACCAGAAAATGGTGAAATGATCGCCGATGCATATTATGTAGAGCTATTAGAACGATGAGACGTCGATTTTAAGTAAAAATTGTCGTAAATTGCACAACGCGGGCAATGGGAATTTGCTGCCAGAAGGGCAGATGACCAGGAGGACTGAACAATTCTTTCAAGGACTCGAATTTTAACGGCTTTTTCGGTTCGCTTAATGATTGATTTTTTCATAGAGTTTCATATGCAATATAATTTATTTTCTTCCACTTACCATAAACAGGGGTCTTGCCAGGTAGTACAACAACAACCAATTGTAGAGAATTGAATGAATTCTTCAGATATCTAAACATTGGCTCCACCTGATCGGGTCCGGTGGCATATTTGCAGAAACATGGCTGACCAATAATTGGCATACCGGCATCATTCGAGATCTTTTGAAGTTGCTGTGTAAAATTACGTAAAGCATCTTCGCGGACTGTGCGTTGTGGGGCAAAACATGCAATAGCCCAAACGCGTATTTCGACACCGGTGAAAAATTGTTTGCCACGCATATCCCAAACACCCTGATTGGGCGATGCTAAACTGACCTTATTCTGTGGTGGAAATAGTTGCTAAAAATACAAAGAAAAAAAAAACCATAACAGTAATTTAATCAGAAAAATAACAACAATCACTCTTACCTGTCCTGTCATGCTGGATACACGTCCGCCATACTGCAACTTAGGTGGTGGCAATACACGACCGCGTACCTCCATCATTGAATTGGAGATTGTCAGACCAAACTCTTGAACATACGAATCATTATTGAAGTCGGCACGTTTGACCAAATTGTTAATTTCACGTTCACGATCTGGTGCCGAACGTGCTGTTGCTTTAATCATCGTTGATGTTTGCATGTCGGTCAGTTTTTTGATGCAACGCTGTCCAGCCACAATGTTACACACCTCAAGCGGAAGATAGGTGTGCTTGTGTTCTTGACCGACCTGCAAACAGGGTAAATGAGGATAGCGCAATTTCATGCGATATTTATCAAGGAAGTATTTGGCAACAGTGCATTCAACAGTTTGGCCATTTTCGAGTTGCAAAGGAAAACTGCAATGGAAGTGGAATTCAGAATAAAACACTTTACTCTGGCAACTCTAATTATCTAACTTACGATTGCATTTGTGCTGGACGACGTGTAACATTGCAAACGCGATATTTACGTCGCATTTGACCACAGTGTGTTATTTCAATTTTGAGACCTTTAATTTCTTTCGTGAATTTGACACGTTGTGAATCAGTTAATGGTTTACGTTGCTCATTGATATCTCTAATGTCCAAGACTTCGCACATGAAATCAATGACAGGTTGTGCTTTGTAAAAAGCCGTTGCAGACACTATGGGAAGATGATGCAAATCATTAACAAATTCGTTATGGCGGTTTAAGACATTTTCGATACTCACCATCAATATTCAACATCATCTTCCATTGTGATGGACGTACACTCTGATGGAAACCAAACCAAACTTCACGACCACCACCCAGAGGATGATAATAACCATCGGGTGAACTAAAGAAACTGCGCCCAACTGGTGTATAGGTCATACTTGGCAAATGTCTCATTACAACGTCCAATGCCAAGATCGCATCATATGGTATTTGCCGAGTGCGACCCTCGAGCGCCTCCTCCAAATTGAACAGCGATACTTGAGCCATCCATTTGATAGTCACACGAAAAATGCGATCTTTCCCCTCACCAGGCAGTGTAACCTCTAATTCTAAGCGATCATTGCCAATTGGCAGAGGATCACGTGTATACAAGTTATTGCGCCCATCAAAGACTGGCTTCAATACACCAAAAATTTTGGTGTACGCATGCACCATGGTCTCGATAATCTCACGATTCACTTTGCGCGGGCATTTGTCTGGTTGTATATTAATATCATAATGGTGTACATAACCGCGAGGCATTGTCACTTGAAAATGATTGGCACGTAGCACAATGGGACGTCCCTCGCGACCCAAATTGGGACGGCGGGGACACGTAAATACTGGCAGTTCAGGTTGCGTGGTGGGTGTGGTGGCCGCTGAAGCTGCAGTAACGGTTGCAGCAGCACCCAATGCTGATGCAACGGCAGCTGCCTGTGCAGCAGCGGCTGCACCACCTACGGTGGCTCCACCAACGGCAACATTTTGCGCACTCGGACTTGTTACGGCGGTGGGATTCACAGAGGAGCCTGCAGCTGGTGGTGCTGTAAATACGCATGATCATATATATATATTAAAAAGTGGCAAATAAATGTTAAAATGAATGTAATTACATAAATATTGTATTAATTAACAAAAGGGAGTAGAAGTAGCACGCACTACAAAATGTTCAATAACACTTCACTAAGGTTAGTAGTTTTAATGGACTTAAATGTTATGTATATAACTTAATTAATCGTCTAGGCGAACAATAAAATTAATCAATTACTCAATGCATCCGAAATTTGATTATTCAACAAATTTAAAATTTTATTTTGATGAATTTTTTTTTAACCAGAATCATGATTAATTGAATAATTTTTTATTTTATATAGCAAAATTGTGATTAATCCAATTGTTCGATTACACGATTAATCACACAGCGTAAGTATAAATATGTGCATACATATATGAAAATACACATGCAGAATTGCTAAAACTTGTTTTAAATCAATCTAAAAGCTACATAGTAGTAGTATATATGTAACAGAGTTATAAAAGAATGCAATCAAATGTAAATAGAAGCTCCAAAACGATTGAGTTTACAGAATACAAGAAAGTCATTAAAAAGAGTAGATTAAATCAATAACTAGAAATATTCTCTAGCTAAATATAAAATTTCATTCCTTCTTTTTAGCTTCTCATTCCAGGATGTGCCATAGTTTCATCAACAATTCTTATCCAGGTTGTTATATAGCTCCCGACTTCTTCTCTTCAATTGTGAAAATACATCTAGTCATCCTTTTCTTAGTCGCTCTCTCTCCTTCTATTTCCAATTGGACATAAAAATTCCGTCAATTGGCACCCTTAAAACGCATAACATTTCCGCATTGTTGACAGAAATTTCTCTCTGTTTCATTTGGTTGAGAAATGTGTGGAAATAAAATTGAATGCATTCTTTTGCTGCTCTAATTACCAGTAAAATTATTAATAAATAAATGATCACATTAGGATCGCATAAATGTGCATGCATACAAAATACAATATATCAAGGATGATTTTTATGAAATGTAGGGGAAATGAGTCCTTAAACAGATGACACTCTGAATATAAAATTTGAGTATTTTATGTTATATAACATAACATAATTCTGTTATGCCAAAGAACATTAAACATTGAAGTGATCAATCTATTTCATTTTATTTGGTCGATATCATCTGATATATAGATATTCTGAATTTCACTTTTGATTGAAAACGCTAAATTTTTTTTTTTTAATTTATTCTCACTTTTTTTTTACCAATAGTTGTTGTAGACGAAATGCATTTAAATAAATTTTTAATACAAAATATATGATATATATGAACTAATTGTCAAGTCTATAAAAATAAATTTTTTGAAGCCATTTACGATAAATTTATCATTTTCAGTTTATTCATTGTCTTTTAATATATTTGCGATTATGTAAAATATTTTCCAGTGTTCGAAAACACGAAAATTCCTAAACTAATAGTGTAGTCACTAAAATTAAGCATTTCAAAAGACAAATTTTATTGCCATGCACACATTTTCTTCTATAAATTTTACTTGTGCTGCACATAAAATGTTTTTCACTTAATTTGCAATACAAAATATATTTCCCAATGTTCGAGAAATCGAAAATTCGAGAATTTTGTCGAAAAAAATCATACAAATTTCTCTTAACAATTAATTTGAATTTCTGACAATCATAATTCACTTGGTGAAACATCGTTTTAGTTGATTTGTCAATTCAATGTTGATCGAAAGTGAAATACAGAATATGGGCTATAATTAAGATAAGAAGATTTAAATCAAACAAAGCATCCATGACTCAATTTCACTTTCAAATGATAAGAGACTTAAATAAAAAAAAAAATTATACTATTTTTTATTGCTAGTCTATAACTATAAATGCAAATTAATTGCTACAATACAATAGGAATGCAAAACAGCAACAACAACAACAACAAAACGCTTGTTAATATGCAACAGTACATAATTTTGTTAGTAAATTCATAATATGTAACAATAAAATAGAAGTAAAACTATAACAAATTCATATAAAATCGAAAATAAAACGTAAAATTGAAATTAAAATAAAAAACAACAACAATGTGGAAATAAAAGAAAAAATATAAACAAACAACTGATTTATTTTTTTTTTTGTGTGTGGAAATTTTTGAATTTTAATTTACATGTGTGCTGCTCGAAGCTAGTCTGCGCTTGAGATGGGCTCTGTGGCCGCGGGGGCGAGGAAGTCCATTGTGGTTCTATAAAAAAAATAAAGAAATTAAATCAAAATAAAATAAAAACAAAAATAAACAAAAAAATAGTAAAAAAAAAACCGAAATACAAAAAGAAAAAGGAAAAAAAAAAAAATATTTAAAATTGCCAATGTTTATCAAATCGAATTAAAAATGTTAAATAAAAAGTTGTAAACAAAAATATAAATTAAATAATAAGTTAAATAAAAGCAGATAAATACATTAATCATTTATTATTATTATTTTTTTTTTTTTTTTTTTTAGTTTATTGTATTATACAATTCATATACATATAGTTTTGCATATTAAATCGCATTGCTCTCTTCAAACAAAAGTTACAAAAGACCGCCTCTTTTTTAATTTACAAAAACCAGGAGCATGTTTTTGGGATCTATAAATGTTAAAAATAATACTTTGATGAAACAATCTCAATGTCGCGTATTAAAATAGGTGCGGACTCTGCAATATTTTTTCCCCAACCCGATTTAATATACAATATAACCCTTTTTGTATGAGAAATGTGCTTAATTTGTTATGTGATTCTATTATTTAGTTCACCGTGAATATAAAAAAAATGTATGTAAGTATGTCATTATTGTCTACCCACAACCCAAATGTTTTTAAAAAATTTTATTATTTATTAACCCCAAAAAAAAATTTCTTTACAACGCAAAATCTTCCCTCAATTACACTCATAGAATGGGATAGTAAATTGTGATGTTGGTGTTGAACACATATCCACACACAAACACAACACATCGAGAATAGCAAGACAAAAGCATAACATAAAATTGACGGTCGTTGACCTAATTTCCTATTCGAAATATTGTATGTTGTCATATTTCATATGACAATAATGATAAGGGTTAGTGGAGAAGAGACACTTCTCTACACATGTATGTATTCTTTAGCTTGCCATTAAAACTATAAAAATAGACACAAAACAAATGGGAGCATGAGCAAATGAATGCAGCATTTTGCAGACACCTGCTGCACTTCAAATTCACTTACATGCACTTATACGCGCTCTTTGTATACAACAAAAAAGTGCATGCATATTGTATGTTGTACGTCATCATTATGATGACGAGTCATTTTTGTGTATTCATTTTTATTTATTTTCCTTTTACATTAGAATTATACTGGTTTGATTGTCAATCACCCTACACCACCTAATGCAATAGGTAGGTATATTTACATATTATGGTTTCTAAGCATTACAATATCTATCTATATATCAATATATATACACACCCAACAATGGGTTAGGTTCTTATTACAGTCTGTGTAGATGGTGTCGTGGCAAGGGAATGCATTTCACTTCAAATGAATGTCTTAGTTTATGTTGTAAACACTGTACAAACATACAGGCTATAAATTAAATAACAATAAGATAAATATAGAAGTATTTTCATATTTAGAAAATTGTTTCAAGGATTTTTCTTCCGTTATAACGGCCACATGGCGTCACAGTTTTATATATAAATTGGCAAAATTCAAGGATAAAATATTTTAACCTTTCAAGAAAATTTTTTATTACCGATTATATTGTATTGTATTTGAGCTATATATATATATATATATATATATATATATATATATATATATATATATATATATATATATATATATATATATATATATATATATATATATATATATATATATATATATATAATGCCGCAGGTAAAGCCGCATAAATAGACACAAAATATATTAGTGAAATCTTCTTTCCTACCTGCACACTCTCATTTGTATAGACATATACAAATATATAAAATATATCAACGAAGTAGAACATCAAAGGGAGAAAAGAAAATTATAGGCAATTGAAAACAGATACACGCGACTGCAAAATGATCGTCTTAAAAAATAGTAGATACATGTGTCTATACAAAATATTATTTTTTTTTCTTCTGTACAATATTAACGTTTGTTTAAAAAGAAAATGTAGGTTTATGCGTATGTACGAGTATTTGCCCCACTTGAAAACTTACGTTGTCCGACTGGATACATTTTTATTTGTTTGTTTGTTTAGTTTTGCTTTGTATTTTTTTCTGTATTTGGACTTTTATATGCTTGGTTTTTTATTTCTTGAAATAAATTATAATTTCAGCCTTCTTGCTATCACGTAATTGTTGAATTTTCGTTTGGTTTCGATTTTGCTTTAATTTTTTTTTTTTATGTTTGTAATTAAATATATATATTAATAAGTATATTTATTGAATCTTCATGTGGGTGGTGAGAATGGAGGAACAATCCAAGAAAAATTTCGGATTTTCCCGTTATTATTATTATTAGTATTATAAGTGCGTGTGTGTGTGTGTATATTTGATTTTTCACAGAAAAAGAACACAAGAATTGAGGCACAAATTGCAAAAAATTTGTCTGCTTTTTCACTTTTTTTTTTGTCTTGTTTTATATAATTTCTTTTTTTTTTTTTTTGTTAAATATGTTGTAGCACAAACAGCAACAGCAGCAGCAACCCAAAACAAATTATTTTATTATTAATTATAACAGCAGCAGGTATGCGGACGTTGTTGATGATGATTCGATATAGTAATGGAAAGAAGTTGGTTGTTGTAGGCAAGTGTATAACGGCAACGGCAACGACAATTATGCTGATGCAGATGATAATGACGATGTTGAGACTCCGCTGGACGCAATCGTATGTTTTTTTTTTCGCTCGATGCGTTATACTACTTTGTGTGTTCCGACGACGACGTATGTACGTACAAAATGTGCCTTACAATCTCGCCTAAGGATTTTTCAGGCGTTTTTTTTAGCACTTTCTACGTATTCCACCGCCCGAATTTGTACACAATCGATTTCTACAGACAACCACTTAAATTTTCCAATATATTTTGTTAACTTTGCATATCGTGCATTATGGTAAAAATGTGATTTTAAAAATTTTCAATCGCAGTCGCAACAAATTTTTTTCCACGATTCTCAACGTTTTTTCTTTCTTTCTGATTTTCTCTTTGTCTGCCAAACCTTATTCGTTGTTGGCTATGAAGCACATTGGTGTAAGTGCGATAACGACTGTAATACTTATGCATTTGACTGTTTCGTTCGAGGCGATGTTTTTGCATGAGTATATAATAGCACTGTGACCAACATTGCAGTTATGCTTACATTTAAAATGGCGTCATTTCAATCAATAGTGATGCCAAACTATTAAATTGCGACGCCATTATGTAGGGTTGTAATAAATTAAACATTTTTGTAGGAAATTGATTTCTTTTATGCAATCATGTTGTTATTTTTTTTTTTAATAATACATATTAAATTATGGTTACGAATTCTTGACAAAAAAAAATTCATTTAGATAATATTTGTAGTGATGCCAAATCACACTATAGTGGGAGATAAAGAGAAATGTCAAAAAAACTATCTACCATATATGCTCTTCATGTAATCATATTGAACGTTGTTGGAGGAAAATTACTTGAAGTTATTTCAAATAATAATTATGTCTATTTATTATAGTGGTGCATTGAAAAGATCTCAAGGTATTGTTTCAGCTATTAGCAAACAATTGAAAAGTGTTAATTTAAAAGGTGTCAAGCGAGTTACAGTCACATTTGATCCATTTGCGGAAAATGTAAAATCAACACGGTAAGCAGCGAGCGAGTATATTGAATTGTGAAAAGCGGTGTGAATATATAAATTATATAGATTTTCCTACACTTATATGTACATATGTATGTGTGTGCATCAAGCAATTTACATGCGCAGTGTATTGAGATGAAAAGCTGTCAGGTTATTTGGGGAAAATTCTAAATCGACAACATTTTTCACACATTTTGCATTCATTCAAATCGTGTGAAGACACTTAAAAAGGAAAAAACTTAAATAAATTGCCAAATGCAATAGCATTGCGCACAACTTACCATACATTTTGCCAATAATACCAACTGCCGTATTTAAATGTAGTGTCGTCCCAAAATCCGTGAATGTGACAGGTAGTGTATGGAGCTGAGCTGGTCCACCCGGAGCCAGCTCACGCTCCGTTGACATTTTAGTTGGAGTCGGCGTCAGTTTGAGGCCTGTCTTTGGAATACACTTTTAGTAGAGAAATCTAAAATGGAATAATTTAATGATAAAATATTGATTTAATGATTTTAAATGACCTCATTTTGATAAAATAGTAATATATATATTTTTTTTAATATTTTAGTGAATTCCTCTTTCTGCTTACAACACCCAAAGTGATACAGACAAATCCCAAGTGTATAGTCAAAACTGATGTGGTTTGTAATCGTCAGCCAGCAGAAGTGAAATTCTCACTAATTGATACCGTGCAAGGCAAGTATTTTTTGGTATTTACATGATATTTGCGTGAATGTCAATTGAATATTCCATTCATTATAGAATCGATTAAAGTCAAAGATATACGATTGCTTTGCGAGAATCTAAATACATTGGAATTACTGCAACTATGCAATAAACATGTCTCAGTGTTAGCACCACCTGAAGAGACAACAACGAAAATTGCAACCAAATCAGAGAAACAGAAATTGGGCGGCAGAAAAACGACACCGATAAAAAAGAAGTAAAATCAACTAAACTGACTAAAAGCACAAACAAGAAAAAATGACCAAAAAACATAAAGGCACCTTAGCGGTAATCGAGCAAATCTACCAAGATATACCATCCTTTACAGACATCTTCACCGAGGAATCATTCTACATGTTTGCATTCTGTTTTGTTTGTGGCACCATTATGGTAGCATTTATATTATCTAGATTTATAACAATTAAACCAGTTGAAATTTAATTGAAAATCTTGCAATGATTTAATTTGATTTTGAATTTTAATATAATTTAATAAGTCGCCTATGTACAAGATGTTGAAAAAGAAAATTTGAAAATAAAATTTAAAAAAATGTAAATTGATGTACATTGAAAACAAAAACTACATAAAAGTTGTATTGTACAAGTAGAATTTGTAAGGGCCAATTCTGGTTAAACACTAAGCAATGCAATTCTACTTTTGGAAAGGTATGAAATTTCAAGCTCATTTTGTTGTTACTGTATTCAGTAAAAACCGGTCTAACCTCGATTTGAGAAAAATAATAAAAAACAGAAGATAAAGTAAAACATTGAACATTGGCGATACCGAAATCTGTTGAATGCATTCGAAATTGTAACACGTTTCATTGGTACTCCAACACAAGTTAAGGGCATTTATGTGCGTGTGAAGGAGAACTGAACTGAATGCGCGTGCAAAACTTTTTTATGTCACTACATACCATCACAAGACTATCAGAAAACGTTTGCAAAATACATCATTTCGATGGACAGGTAGTCAGTAAGCTTACTGATCTGCGATTTTGCGATGACGACTTTTCGTTGTTTAAAATTACAACAAACATCTGTTGTTGTTGATCTTTGCAGGAGAACTTGCAATAATATACTCACAATCAGGCATTTTATATGCAATACGAACGACAAGAAATATTTGGTACATTCTGCTTGGGCTTTTTTTTTTAATTTAAACTTTCACAAAATTGGTATGCAATGTAGAGGTAAGTATAAATATTTTTAAGAGAACAAAAAAATTGAATGCCTTTCATTCTTATGTTCAATATAAGATAATATCGAACTATTTGCATGGCATGATTTTTTGATATAATCCAACTAAGGAAAATTATCTACCATTTGAACCAAATTGAGAATATGCAAGAACGAGAGAATGATTTTAGAATAATCACAGACTTCATATGGAAGGTACGGTTATATATTCCATGCTATAAATGATAAAATGTTACGGAATTGGATAAGTGGAGTGCCACCACTAATGATCTCAAGTTAAAACTGTACAAAATGGTACCTCGATTATTATCCAAGTTGAAATATTCGAAATTATATCAGCGCACTGACATTGAAAAATTTGAAAATATATAAATGGAGTACATTAATAGCTCATTAAAAACACTGAAATAAAAATAGGTTATCCCTAGCATTAAAATATAAGCAGGTAATCCCATTTAAGGCTGACCCTACCTACTTCAACTGGTTTATTTATGTATTGATATACATATATGCATATCAATTTACATAAATATAAATTGTATACTAGCGGAATGTGCGTAATACCTATGTATATTCATTCAAGTTCAATTTCACACTACACAAGTACATAATCGTAGGAGAAAAGAAACCATAAACCATGATATGCTTCGGATGTGTGCGAAAACAAAATATAAAATTCCTTATTTTTTTGTTGGGGGGGAGGGGTAGTAGGTAAGAAATACTGAATAACAATGAAAAGCACTTTTTCTTTCGCATCTTCTTCTATTATGTACGAGTATAGAGACTAAATGCTTGTACAAAAGCAGTATTTACTAAATTAGAACACAAATAAAGAACTAAAGAAGAAGAAAAAAGTGTGGGAAAATGGAAAACTATAAAAATAAATATAGAGAATGTCAGTGGGACACCGGCAACATTTTAAATGCGCGTGGGAAATATGTGATAATATACAAATACCTAAAAAAAAGAAAAACGTAGTATGTAGTTGAACTGGAATATACGATACGATACATTCAAATGCATATTAAGGAAAGGAATAAAAAGTGAGAATGCCGAAAACGGAAGTCACCATTTTTCGATGTTTTTATTTTATGACATTTTAATGTTGCTTTCTGCCTTCCATTTTCATAGGCAATTTAAGTCCTTTTTTAAGAAGTGATAAATTCCAATTTGATTCGTTTTCTGGATTTTGCAGAACATTACTGGCAATCCTCAAGGACATTAAAGGATTCAATTCTAAAGGACAAATGATCTTCTCTTAAGAGATTATTTAGTACAAACATCAATTTTAGGTTGCTGACAGAATTGATTTTATTTACAAAATATCCGATTTTTATTGTATTATTATGATAATTCAATTTATGACGTCAGTAAATGATGAGAATTAGCGTAATGCTTTTTCTGTGTCCACTTTGACTTGTAAATTCCAGCAAAATAACTAAAAGATGAGAAGATGAGGTACATATGTTGGTAAAAATATTCTAAATAAACTTCCGCTTACATATCTATACTCACACTGGTAAAAGCTTTGATATATTCCTACATAAGCATTGATAACTTCCGCTCCTTTTCTATTCATACTGAATCGAATAATAAGCCACAAACGAATTATTCAATACAAAATCAGTAGTGATCACACTGAATTAATTTAGCTATGCTAAATAATAATAATAATACAACAAAAAATCACATAAATAATGCCCATGGGGAATTCAATCGATAGGTGGCAATGTCATCAAAGTTGCAGCAGTTCAGTGTTTATTAAATTTGGTTTGGATCTATTTATGTTAGCCAATTCCAAATGGACAAACTCTGGAGATTTCAATTTTTATGAGTTTTTTTCATAAATCTAAAAAATATACAGCAATTGGGCAGGAGGGTGTTGGAAATGCTCGCATAAACCATATCGCAAAATGTTCTTTTTTCTGCTCACAACTACGTATACGTCATACACAAATGTTACAATCCAAAGCAAAAAACGAATAGAACTTTGCCCTCTTACTACCGGATGCTCCACAATTATATTTTTGTAGAAAGAATTTCTCACGAAATAATCAGAAAGGATGTTAAATGATGTTGTATGCTTACGCGTATACATTAAAGCAGGTCAAATTTTATGGAGAGAGCAACATTTTGAAGAACTTGCTCCCTTAAAAACATAAAATTTTGATAGTTTTAAGCATCTGTTATTTAATAAGAAAGAAAATAGTCATTTCCACATTTGGACCTTTTTTTTAGTTTTTATAGATATTAAAAAAAGCTTCAATTTTGTACATGAGCTTCCCAAAATTAGGGGCGATAGAGGATAATTATGTTCGGGGGAAATGTTATCCACGCAAAATTAATGAGATCGATTATACATTTGGCAGCACTATGAACGCTTTCTGGCAGTTATCGGGATATCGATTTTCGATTCATGTGGAGCCTTCTTGAAGAGTGCAGATGGATGTTTGAGGGAAATATTAGCGAAGAATAATTAATAGAGGTCAGTCATAAATTTCACCTTTCTAAATGCTATTCTTGGTCATCTATAGGGTAGTTTTTCGATTTACATGTGTTTTTGCGTTAATTTTTTATGGTAGCTATATTCCGGGGAATTATTGGGAAGGAAAAATTTGTGCAGGTCAGTCATATATTTCACCACTCAAACAGTTATTCACGTTCTTTTTAGATTCTCATGTGTTCTGCCTTAATTTTCGACAAACCAATCCATTGTAATTTTTGACCCACCTTAATATGTGTATATACATAGATGAGAAATGCCGAACCTTTATTATGAACTTGAATACTTCACACCAATACTACGCATACAATACCAGTGGGTACCTACACAAAAAACCAATTGAAGAGAATAGCTTTCAAAAATAAAATTAAACTACATAAATAGAGAAATAATTCCACGACAAATTCAACAACGAAAACTTTATGAGAAAGCGAAAAGAAGCAAAGGCAAAAAAAAAACAAAAATAAAATAAACAAATTTGACATTGAACTTGAGAAATACGTACATATATGTACCTATTTACTTATACATAGATACATACCCGCTAGCACACATACATACATACATCCATACAAAAGTATACATTATATAGATGAATTGTTAGTGGGGTGTGTTTTGTGTTTTATTATGAAATTTTATTTTCTTATGAAATTTACTTTATTTATAGGGCAGAACAACAAAAGCATACAAAAATAGAAAGGGAGTAAAAAGCAACAATGAAAATATTTAAGCAAAAAACATAAGTTTAGTGGCTGACATGCCATTGAGATTAGAGCATATTCGTATACTCGTATGTATGTATGCACGTTTATGCGTAATCATACATAAAATTTAACTCTCCATCTGGCTCTGTGTCTTACATTTTATCAGCGGAAAGTCAGATTTTTTAGTTTTGACCACCAAATCAATATCAATCCAATGTCAATATTAATGATTCTGTTCAAATTTAACACACTTAATAATTCTGGAGGAGTAGCATGGTTATCTGTTTTCGATGCTTCTAATACCGGCTATTTATTATTTTTTTCTGACTGCAAAGCTTAAATATTACATTATAAAATTTAATTCAAAATGATTTGTTACATCTTCAGCTTTGCATGTAGGAAAAAAAATCAACCCTGGCATCATATGTAGGTCGATTCAGGGTATAAATCGATATATCGTATATATATGTATTGCATGTATATAAGAAGTTGATTTACCATGCCCATGTTTTACGCACTATTAGGGTGGCTCGACATAAACTTGCAAAATTTTCTATCTCCAAAATTAATCAACCTGTCAAATATAAGTAAATTATGGCGGTTCAAAATAACAAACTATTTCACGACTTTGTTTGGAGGCTCCATTAAATAGTGGACGTTACTCGGCCATGATTCATGGAAATTTTTCCCCATTATAATGTTAATCTTCATGACAAATATAGTTGTCCTAGGCTGATTAAACATTTTTCAAAATTCCACGACTATGTATGGAAGCTACATTAAATAATGGACGGTGGTTTGGCCAATTCATGCAATATTATTTATACCTCCAATACTAATCTACATGTTAAATATGGTTGATCTAGGCGCAATAAATTATAAGTTATGACGTTAAAATATTTTTTTAATTTGGCGTTTTTGTATGGAGACTATATTAAATAGTAGGCGTGGCTCGACAATTTCTTGTAGTATTATTTCGCCTTAGAATGCTAAAATAAATACCGAATATTGTTGTTATAAGCGTAAATCTACACACGTTATGATTATTTAATGACATAAATTTCACGACTTTGTATGGGAGCTACATCAAATAGTGGGCGTGACACGGCCACTTCTTGCGATATTACTACCCACTACAATATTAATCTATGAATTAAATATTTTTGTCCTAGGCAAAAGATTGCCCAAGTTATGGCAGTTTAAAATTAAATATAATTCTACGACTTTGTATGGGAGCTACAATAAATTGTAGACGTGGCTCATCTATTTCTTGCAGATTTATAACAGACTACAATATTAATCTACACATCAAATATTGTTGTCGTAGGTGAAATATTAAGTGATTTATAACGAATTAAACATTTTATTTTAATTTTCGAATGGACAATACTTATTACCAATAACATTCGTACTCTTGAACCATAAGTAACACGTGCCAAATTTCGTAAAAGTCTTTAATTGGAATATTGTGCTATTTTTCTAGCCATAGCTGTCTGTATATAAAATATGACGTTGAATTTTATATAATGCATACGCCAGAGGCAAGTCGTCTCATTTAGCATAAAATGATTTCACTAAATTAATCAATTTTATTATATTTTGCTTATGAAAACGATGGATGGTAATGTGAAAAATTGCAAATCGATGACAATTTGTTGATAATTTTCCGTTTTTTTCTATACATTTATGTAGTACCTACCTCCGACAAGAAGCGTACCTCAATAATTCAATAATACACAACGAGAAAAAAACATGAATAATTATTGCAAATTTAATATGTGACCTTTTCAAAGATTAACTAGTAGTTGTCTCAGTAACAATTATGATGTTATAGCTAGCTGTCTCGTTTTCATTATTTATATAGATACTTATATACAAAGAAATATATATCTGTATGTAATTACTAAAGCTCCACTGTTGATATTGTTGGCATGATGAAATGCATACATACAATATTTTATATACATATGTATCTATACACAAGTTCTTCTATACATGTACATATATAATGAAGGACTATTTAGGCGGCAGTTTGAGGCAGGTTCTGTATCAATTTATGTGGGCGAATGACATGAAAAATGGTGGGAAGAAGACAGAGAGAGAGAGAGAGAGAGAGTTCTCGAAAATCAGACATAAATAAAGAGAGCAAGGACATTTTAGCGCACTATTCGATTTTTTCATATACTCACATAGATTTTCATATACATTTATGTACATTTATATACATATTTATACATGTATATTTGTAGTATATAAATTTACATGCTTGCCTTGACTGTATGTACTCTTAGTCATATGACGACAAATGACTCTCGTTTGCACTTTCTCTCAATTTGGCTTTCATGTTCTCTCATATTTTGATTATGATGCCGCTCTCTGTTTTGATTTTCATCCTAAGGCTCCAATCTACTATATGTATACAAATGAAAATCTCTATGTGTGTTTGGACATAATAATTGGTATGAATAGTACAAAGCCATTATTGTTTTACTTCGTTAAGCGGCATTCGTACTTTCATTTTACATATGTATATCGTATTAGGAATATCTATGAATGTATATATGTATTTGTTTTTTATTTTTATTTGGATTTTTTTTTTCCAACAATGAAAACAACAAAAATTAACATTAAGCGCCAAAGTTCATCTCGCGCTTCTATTTAGTGACGCTCAGCTGTGTGTGTGTGTGTCCTTAAAAGTTCTGGAAAATATTTTGTTGCGCATATACATACCTACGTACCTTTGTATGGAGACGATATGTACAAATGTGTGGGAGTGTATAAACCTTTAACCAATTGAAAATTTGTCATATATGACAATGTCATCAATAATCAATCGATCTTTGCCTTGAGAAATTCATGTGTTTACACAAGGAAATCTGATCACTAAGTAGATTTGCACAAAATCATGTGAATCCCAATTTTTAATGTTCTTCTATTCAGCTTCTATATATTATTCTGACTATTCTGACGATTTCAAATTGCCACAATATTTGCATATCGAATTAAAGTAATCATCGAGTAGAGTTTGCATACAAATTAATCGATTCAACATCGGCAGATTGAAAGTTGAAAAGCATGCATGCATGCTTTCCATTTTTGGGGTGCCTACTTCTAGTTAATAATTAAAAAGGGTTGTCATTTGTGATTCATTTGTGTCGTAGGGACGAGTAAATACTTGATGTCACCAAGTTATGTACTGTATTACCAATAGAATATATGTACATGCCTTCATAATTACATGCATGGGGATATCGATGCATATGTGCACACATATTAATGTGTGTATAAGTATAAACTCAATATGTAGACGTGCCTATAGACAGAAACAAACAAACCTTTGCGGCATTGTAATTGTAAATGCATATATACGAGAGTATATAAATGCTTCAATACTTGCTGTAGTGGTGTTGTATATATGTATACACATATCTACTACAATTGCATATGTACTGGATGTGTATATGTACAGTTGAAAAGGGAGAGTTTAATGGCGTATTAGCTGGCTCATTTTTTTTTTTTATATTTGTTTGTCATTTTCATTTGACATTTCAATATGTTTGTAATTTTATCGTTTCTTTTTCTAGTTGAAGTAAAAGTTTTACTTTTTAATTTCGTTTTCGTTTTATCATTCGAAAATTATTTATTTTTGATCTTTGACTGACTACATATATACTTTTACATGATTATTTTTATGTCTGGAATTTTTGTATAGGCTTATTATGAAAATGACTTTTAGTACATGTTTTGTGAGAGCGAAATGATTTAAATCACAACTTATCAACATTTTTTTTTTTCACAACTAAAACCATTTGTTTTTCTTTGAAATGATGCCTATCGGCCAGCATGTAATTGCTCAATTAAAATTGAAATTAATAAAAAAAAATGTTTTCTTAATTTGTATAGGATCTTAGCTAAGGAGTGGAGATAAGTGGTAGGTATGTTTAAAAGAAATGTTGTTGAGAAAAAAATTAATGAAATGCGGTCATACATTTGACCCCTTCAAGGGCGATAGCTGCATAACTATGGGGATATTTGACAATTTTCAATTCATTTTCATTCATTTTGTATGGCAGCCTCCCTAAGGGGTGGAGATAGAGGAAATTTCTGTTAAAGAAAAATGTTGGGAAGGCAAAATTTATTGAAGTTGGCAATCCTTTGATTCCTTTAGAGGCGATTGTTGCACAGCTATGGGAATATTTGAAAATTTTCAGGTGTTTTTTCATTCATTTTGTATGGCAGCCTCCCTAAGGGGTGGAGATAGAGGACATTTCTATTCAAATTCAAAGAAGTTGGCTATATTTTCATTCCTCTAGAGTCAATTTCTGGGTAGCTATAGGGTTATTTGTCGATTTTCAGACGTTTCCTGTCATTTTGTATGGCAGCTTCCCAAAGGGGTGGAGATAGAGGAAATTTCTGTTCAAATTCAAAGAAGTTGGCTATATTTTCATTTGTCGATTTTCAGACGTTTCATTTCATTTTGTATGGCAGCCTCCCTAAGGAGTGGAGATAGAGGAAATTTCTGTTAAAGAAAATGTTGTGATGGCAAAATTTATTGAAGTTGGCAATCCTTTGATTCCTCTATAGTCAATTTCTTGGTAGCTATAGGGTTATTTGTCGATTTTCAGACGTTTCATTTCATTTTGTATGGCAACCTCCCAAAGGGGTGGAGATAGAGGAAATTTCTGTTAAAATTCAAAGACGTTGGCTATATTTTCATTCCTCTAGAGTCAATTTCTGGGTGGCTATAGGGTTATTTGACGATTTCCAGACGTTTCATGTCATTTTGTATGGCAGCCTCCCTAATGGGTGGAGATAGAGGAAATTTCTGTTAAAATTCATGGAAGTTGGCTATCTTTTGATTCCTTTAGAGGCGATTTCTGAGCAGCTATAGGGTTATTTGTCGATTTTCAGGCACACCCTTATGAAGGGCATTCATATTTTTCTTCTTTTTCTTATGTGGCCATAACAACCGATGATCGATTTAGACCAAACATATAATACGGCGCCAGTCTTCTCTGTTCTTCGTTTGCTGGCGGCAATTGGATATTCCAAGCGCTGCTAGGTTACCCAACACTTGGTCCTTTCAACGGAGGTTTAGTCTTCCTCCTCTTCTGCGTCCTCCAGCGGTGCCGAATTAATTACACTCTTCGTTGGAGCGTCTTCTTCCATTCGCTCGACATGACCCAGCCAACGCAGCGACTGTATTTTGATTCGTTTGACTAGCATCCGTATGTTTGGATAAAATGTTGTGATAAAAAAAATGAACAGAGGTCGGTCATATATTTCACTCCTCCTAAAGGAGAATTTTAAAAACGATGGGAGCGAATTTTATGAAAATCTAAAATTTTATGGGAGAGGAGTAGAGATAATAAGTATAAGCTGATAAGTATGTTCTCAAAAAAATATGGTGCGCACAAAATTAATGATGGTCAGTTATACATTTTCAATCTCTAGGTGCAACCTCCTGGAACGTAGGGAAGGAATTTTTAAAAAGACATAAATTTTGTGGGTGAACCCACTTAAGGTCTGGAAGTGGGGGGAATACATTATGGTAAAATATTATGTAAAAAAATATTAATGGTATATAGACATATATTTACCTCACTAGGGGTGACTTTTGGGCAGTTTTAATGTTTTTTGTCAAGGTTTCTACCATTTCTTTGCCACATTTTTTTCAGATGTCTTTCAAAACAGTGGAGCTGCGGCTTATATAATTTAAACAATCGCATAGCTACTGTAAAGTAAAATAATTTTATGAAGCTATTCAGAACTTTTGTGACACAATATAAAATATGATTTTTTCAAAAGTATACATGTCAGACTAGCTGTCATTGTGTATGGTAGCCAAGCTTTTTCATTCCTGAAGTTAAGCTGTCACGTGAAAAAATGTTAGAATATGGAAAAATTTTCGTTAGGAACCCTACAGCTTTTAGCTTGTTTTGAGCTCTATAATAGGTAAAATCCTTATAATTTACCCTACCTTGGTGTCAATTTAAACTTTTTGAATGAAATTTAACCCTTTAATTGTGCTATTTTGCTAAATTGTGTTTGCAACATCAGCGACTTGTTGAACAAACCTGTCTTTGATGATATTCTAGTTCGAGTATAGTTCGATTTATGTATTTAAGATATATTCTAACCCACTACAGTTGACAAATCCATGTGATTCATAATCAACATTGCAATTTTGTATAAAACAATTTTTTTTTCATTACTTACCTTCTTATCGATTGATTTGTACAGCTTGCCAATTTGAAGTTATCAGCAATAATAATGCTTTGCTCTGAACAGCTAACATTTAATAAAATTTTTTTTTTATAGCACACGCTTTAAACACTCAAATTTAATAAACAATATTGTTTGTGTTTTTGCTATTGTTGTTTCTTCTATTGATTCTATAATGTAAATATTCATGAAAATAATAATCACATATACACGCAATCGCTCTCTCGTGAATAATGTAGTCAAACTTTTTGTTTTTTATTTTTTTTGTGTATTGATTTATTTCTGCAATTTTGTTTTCTTTGATTTTCCGATCAATTTTGATCAAAGAGCTACGAATGTAAGAAATTATCGAGAAAAAAATCCCCTTAAAGTTGCTGATAAAGTGCAATTTGTTACATTTCCAATGTATGTGTGTGCGTGTGGTAGAGAGTGCAAGAAAAAAAGATAAAAAAAGTAAGAGAGAGATTGTGACAGATAGTATGTAGATACGATTGCAAGAGAAATATTGACGTTGATTGTTGCTTTTAGCTCAATGCTCAATAATTGTTATTACTTCTACTCATATGACACACGATATGATAATGGCGGAGCAACAACAATAACAACAACAAACGCACCATTCAAACCGCCGTCATATCAGCACGATCATAATTTATTTTATATATTTCATATACACAGCTATTTATTTATTTTTATATTTCTACTTTTACTTGTTCGATTTTTCTTCTTTCTATTTTTGCAAATTTGTCTTTCGTTTTTCACGATATTATCCATACATGTTGACACAAGCAGAGCCGAATACACATGCACACAAATTGTAATATAAACACTTGTGCATATGCACAGTGGTGGTTAAAAGAGATTAGCATCTGATTTTTTTTTTTTTTGTAAACAATAATATTTTTAAATATTGTTTATTTATGTATTATATATATACATATTTTTTTTACATAATTTTACTTATTGCTTGTTGTTTAGATAAAAAAAAAAATGAAAAAATAAATAAAAATCTGCAAAATAATTGTTTATGAAAATCTCTATTCTTCGAATGCAACTTTTAGTTTAAGGAACAAAAACAAGGGCAAATCTGGTGTCAGAATCTCTAGACCGGTGGTCAAGCAGTTCAGAAGTAATACGTGGCAGCCAGTGATCTGAGAAACGGCACATGTTCTTGGTGAAACAGACTTTTTCAATAAATGTTTTCGATTTTTATTTTTTTTTAATTTGTGGCTTTGCTTGTCATGGAATAATGCGTAGAATGTTTCTGTAATGGTTTTTTTTTCTTTTTAAACAAAATCATTTAAGATATTTGATTAGGATAATTCCATGACTATCCCAAAAACCAGTCGCCATCACTTTCAAACAATCGAAGAAATAGTTTTTGCATTTTTTTCCCCCATTCATAGTTCACTATTTGACTGTATGTTTGGTTTTGGGTATAGTAGTGGAGTGATGGTGCTCCATCTACTATAATTAATCGGTGCCAAAAGTCCGATTAATTGCGCATAAACTGCACGGCAAATGCACCAGCTAACGCGCTGACAGTTTTTTCATGCCTCAATATCGATTCAATATGTGACCAACACATTCTTTGGACATATTCATAGCCTCTGCTATATCACTTACATTAATTCAACGTTTTTCTAGCAACATTTAGTGAACTTGACCTATTTTATTCAGTACTATCATGAACAAATTTCCGCCAGAAATCTTTCATATGTCAGCAATCTAAAATGTATTGCTGACAAGGGAAAAATTTCGCACGGAGTTTTCCAAACAATCAAGCTAATATGGGGTCCGTTTTCATACTTTTCAGTAATGATTATCCAGCAAAGAAATTTCTCAGAAATTGACACCATTCGCTCGCAAAGAGAAAAATATATGAACAAGTACGAGAACGCAAAACCAGCAAAAACCTGCAAGTTTCACGAACAGCTGATATTCCACTAAGTAAATTTCAATTGTTCGGTTAATTGTTTTTTTGTTTGAAAGCAGTTATAATGAGAACAAGCGTAATGATACAATTTTAAACAATTGAGAAAAATCAAAAATAAAATTTAAAACTAAAACACATTGTGTTAAATTTCTGTAGGTATAGCATTTTAAAATTATGGAGAAATCCGAGATATATGACATTTGCCATAGTTATTGAAATAAACGAAATTTTCTCCGAGAATAGAGAAAGCAGATGATGATTTTTGTCACCAGCTGATTTAAAATTGATATACTAATTGGACTTTTGATAATTTTTAGTTTTCACTCAGAAACTTCTACAAAAACTAGACTGTAAAATTATTAAGAGACTCAAAACCAAATTTTTTAAAATCATAAAATTGATTGCAAAATTAAAACTCCAGTTGCACATTTTTTTAAACTACTACTGTATTAGTTTACAGTTTTATATTAATTCGAATGCATGCGCTGGGTTGAATGGAGATGGTGAAGCAGGAGTAGGAGGAATGATGGTTGAGTGGTCGATGGTAATCGGTTATATCTTAGTTGTTGTTGTTTTTGTATTCGTGATCAAACGCACGTATACACATACATATATGCATCGAAGGTATATTCATGTATTTTTTTTTTTCTTCTCATAACCAACTTGTATGCATATTCCATTGTACCTACTTTTTGCTCCAATTATTAGGTACGTAGTATTGTTATTATTATTATTATTATTATTAATTTTCGTTTCGTTTCGTTTGGCGTGTTATTTGCATATCGACATAATTTTCGAGAAATAAATAAATAAACAATGCACAATACGAACGAACGAACAAACGTCAAGGGACGATAGCAACAACAAGGCAACGTAACGACGCAACGTAAAGAGGTTTGTTTCGTAAGCGCGCACAGTTGATGATGCATGCCAGCGAGAATTACGAATTTTCTTGAATAAAACACTGCACAGAGCAACAACAACAACAACAAATGCTATCAGCAAACGAACTATAATTATGAGATAATGATAATAATAACAGCAGTGATACACACACACATTTAAAATGCAAAATGCAATTTTGTTGCTTTCAATTTTAATGCCAACTGATGGATAGTGTGAATAATGCGTCTGCCTGGAGCAAACAGCAAGTTGATAACGCGGGAATGACGATAACGACGACGACAAGAACGACAACGACGACGATAATGATAGCGGCGAATGTTGTTACTCGATTTTGCTACAACTTTTTCTGCTATCGTTTAATTTTTGTTATTTTGTTTTGCCTTCACGACCGAACAGCAGTGGAATGAGAGCTAACGCTGCACCGGAAAATTTTTCAAAACATATATATTTCAACTCTGTTTTTTATTTTGTATTTGTTTTAATTAATTCTTTTTTTTTTTTTTTGCTAACCAACTACATATACATATGTAGGTACATTCATCATCAACCACATCTGCTTCTCTGTTTGTTTGTTCCTCTTTCGTCGTTTCGTCTTCCGATTCCTCTTAATCAACCGCCCCAACCGGCCCAGCAATCATTCTTCTGCTCTGTCAAGAGTAACTTTACTGTTGGTGTGTTTGTATTGTTTTGATTTTAGCGGCTTTCTCTTTATTATTGCTTTTCTATATTATTACTATTATTATTATTACGATTGTTATAATTTTTTACAATTGTAAAATGTCAATTACATTTCTTTTTACAAATTATTCCGTTGTTTTGATATTGTACATATGTATAACAGTAGGTATGCATATATACATATAATTTCACCATAGCTTTTGATTCTCGATTCCAATGCGAAATGGCGATAAAACGCATACGTATTTATCCGTAATGAAAAATATATGCAACAGCACCGAACGAAGTCGACGACAACAATAATAATACGTACATGTACATATAAATAACACACATCGCCGAACTCAAAATACATGCACTTTCTTCTATATACATATTGTACAAATGTGTGTGTGTATATATACATACATATAAGCACACGCAAAGGTAACAATAATAATAATAATAATAATGAACAACAACAACAATAACGATATCACAAAATTTTTGCGACGCAAAAAGAAGCTAACAACGATGAGATATAGATGTCGTCAATGAGAGCATATGTTTTTGTATATGTGAGTATACCATATATTGAAAACATGTTCTATGTACCTACAGATGCTCTCTCGATTTAGTGCTTTTGGGAGAGAACTTTAAACAGTGGTCTCGAATAATACGAGAGGGTGCATTTCATTTTGCTGCGGGTTGATATTGAATCGGTATGGAATCAATAACATCAAACCAATATGTATGACCGATTTGTTGGTCATCATACAAATTTGATTCGAATATATTATGGCGGCCTTGTGCTTGGGTTTTGCAATAAATATTTAGGGAATTTTTATGGGTAATAAAAATTTGTTTTTGATTTCAATTTTTTTGTTTTGTTTAGAAATAAAAATTATTAAAATTGATTTTTTGGACAGAAAAAAATGTTTGAAATAATTATTTCTGAGTTAATTTTTTTTTTGTTGTGAAAAAATATAAGTTTTATACATTTTTTTCAATATAAAAAAATATTTTTGATATATTTTTCTTCTTTCTGTGGTAAGAATTATTTTTGTTTTATCTTTGTTTTATAATTATTAAATTTTTTTTTTTTTAAATTCTTTGTCAGAAAAAAGTTTGACATAATTTTTTGAGGAGAAATAAAAACACATTTGTTTTTTGTTGAAATATAAAAACTATTTTAGTTTTATTTTTTTTTTATTCACACTCAAAAAACAAAAAGTTTTTAAACATTTGTTTCTACTCAGAAATAAAAATTATTGCAGTTTTTATTTTTTTTGCTAAGATATAAAATGGCTTTCGTTTCAAAGAAATCTTAAAAATCCAAATTTCAACACTCAAAGAAAAAATAATCTCAAAAATTAGTTTTTATTCGGCAAAAGATAGAAAAAAAAGGCGTTCCATTTCATTCTCAGTGTCACTTGATGTCATTTAAAACAATTTACTTATTTATTACATTATTAATAATTAATTGATTATTTATTAAAAATTTGCTATTAAAAATTGTACAATTTTCCATATTCCTTAAGCGAAAATATCAACACTTGGTAGATGCTTTCGTTGAAAATCAATCAAATCACAGCAAAATGTAAAACCAGCTTCTTTGGTATTTAGGAGAGAAATTGGACAAATTTCCTCTTTGCACATTACTGGTTGTGGTGGATTTATATTATAGATATTATTGTAGGTGAGAAATACAGTGCCATTACTATAGGCTATAGAGGTGACAATTTTATAAACCCATTTTGGTATGGGATTACGACCGCCTGCAGCCAAATACATTTCTACTAAATTATTATTCACATCACGCAGTTGTAGAACATCAATTGTACCCGTTATGACTTTTACACCACCACCATATGCATGATTACGTATCCATGTTTCAATTGTCTTCCAATTGCCGCGATTAATGGAACTGAATTGTGCCATAACATTGATATATTTGAATGTGGCACGCATATGATCGCCAAAAATATAATCACCAGATGGCACTAAATGACCACGATCCATTATGACATGCTGTGGAGAGTTCACATAACGTTGATTGGGTCCCAGCAATGTATTGAAACGATCATAAATTTTACGTGCTTGAAATGTGGCAGCTACAGCGTGTGGTATAATCAGGTTTGTTGTGAAAGTCACATTTGGTCTGTTCGTATCTGATATGAAATGGAAATGGTGTGTTAATTGAAAAGATAGAAATATTAGCCAACACCTACTTACTTACATACTGTATGGGCATAAGCCGTGTGTTGAGTAAAATGTGCGATCGCCTTCTCTCTATCGTAGCAGCTTTTGTAGAGCTCTAAGAAGTCATAATCAATTCTATAACCCACCCGATAGGTGTCACTTGAAAGACACTCCGTAGATGTGGACATTGGTTCAACACTTGCTCTCATCGGGCTCTCACACTCCTGTATGGGCAGAGCACGATCAAATGTACCATTGCCTTTGCATATGAAACTTATCACGTCTGTGGCATTACAAATGGCATAAAGTAGCTGGCCCACGCGCACAACATTCGTGACTAGTGGACTCAATGTGCCATTCTTATGTCGTATGGCCAAAAGACGTGTCTCCTCTTCAATTTGTGCTCTGGTTAGCTTGCACTGCCTCAATGGACGACCTGTAATTAAACAAATGTTTAGAGAATTCTATTGCATAAGTAAATTATACATTAATTACGAGCCACTTACGTGATGATGACGTGACTGCAGCACTCAAAAGTATCAGGACAAATAGTTGACTAGCAAATGGTAGCAGCATCATGTTTACATCGAAATGATATTCATCCTTGACTGATTTAAATTCAATTTATAATACTTACATACCCTCAGCAAATGGCTTATCTTTTTCATATTTACGCTTATAAAAAGTTCAAATACTTAACACATGGGTATGAGCATTTGTAAATACGTCTCAATTTGTTCAGATCACAATCTAGGGTTGAGCTTCGAAATTAAACGATTAAATGACATTACTTTTGTAGATAAGCATATTTTAGTTAACACGTCATTACTCATACTCTTGTAGACTGAAAGATGACAATGCCAAGAGAAGATTTATCAACAAAAAAAACTGCATAATAAATTTGAGTAAAGCTACATTTGTTTTTAATTCTTCTTAAAGTCTCGATATGCACTGCCAACTGTTGAGTCAATTCGCAAGTACAAAGCTCTGCTCTATGTACACAAGTACTTTTTACATTTGCAACAATATGCATATGAAGATGAATGGGTGGCGAAAAGCAGAGTAGTCATAGAGCTTTCGCCACTGTAAAGGAAAGTAAAAGTTGTTGGCATCGCAACAGTATTTTGTAAACAAAATTTAAAACATATACAATTCTACAAGTAAAGTAAAATCAGTTCAAACAGCTGTGTTCCCACCAAAAATTTCCCCACATAGTTGCATCTACAAATTTCTTAGTTTTTTTAGTTTTGGCATTTTTCCATAATTCTATTATAACCTAGAGAAATTTATTATAAGAATTATGTTAATATAAGAAAAAAAGTATGAACGTTTGCTAAAATAATCTGCAAAAAAAAGATTATACAATTAAATAGATTATAGACTTGTTTGGTAAAATATAAAACTCACTAATTTCTCTCAAGTTCTTTTTGACTAAGCCACATTTGTATTTTGATATTTCTCCATTTTGTGTAACGATTCACAAGTTGTATGTAACTATGTGTATGTGTGTGTTGTGTGTGCTTATAAATTTGCAAGTACCGCTAAATATACTCATACAATTTAAATACAGCAATATGTTGAAAATTATATTAGATTTAATGCAAATATTTCATGTAAATGATGCAAAGCAAGAGTTAATTAATAATCATTATTATGTGTATGTGAAGTGATTAGAATATGTTTAAAATGAAGCATTGCAGCAATTAGTAGTACTATTATTTTTGGCCAACTGTGACTATTCCTTTTTTTCAGCCTTTTGGCTCTCATTTTCCCCTTTGGCGGTGACCTCTTTGTCCTTAGCACCACCCATTGTAGCGCCAGCTGGTAATGCTTTCTCCAAAGCCTTCACAAACTCTTCCAAATTACCCGAATATGCTGCAGCTACCGCTTCTGGTGTCAATTCGAATTGTGACACAACAGGGCCCAGCTGAGCCGATTGAAGAGCATTGGAGAATAGTGAGAGTGCCTGCTGAAATTGAGGCGAAGCTATTGTATCCTTGATTTGTTGTTTCTTATTCTCGTCGGAATCGTCAGATTCGGGCAGGTGTACTGATAGCATATTGGCACGATCAGGATCAGAGATAATTTCATTGATAGCTTCGGATCCAGCAAGAGCGGTTGACAAGTCTATGTTTAGTGAGCGACCAGATCCAGC
This sequence comes from Megamerina dolium, assembly GCA_963854835.1. Taxonomy (NCBI): domain Eukaryota; kingdom Metazoa; phylum Arthropoda; class Insecta; order Diptera; family Megamerinidae; genus Megamerina; species Megamerina dolium. The sequence continues at coordinate 3,758,048 of OY978525.1, forward strand.
TTCGGGTGAGAGGTTCGATAAGTACGGTTGGTAGTCGACGCTGAACGTATTCGCAGATTTCTTACCAGCTAAAGATGAGCCATTGTCGTTACCGCCACTTGTGCCACTGCCATTACCACCAGTTGAACTGCTTCCTTTACCTTTGCCTTTCGGGGCCGATGGAGTACGTGCTGCTCCAGATGAACTATTTTCCGGAGTTAGCAAATTACTTGCAGATACAGCTATGCGATTTGAACCGGGAGTACCACCCGATGAACGTGAATTCTCACCTGGACGGCTAAAGCAGAGGATTTAAGTTATATTTCAAATATTAGTATTGCAAAACGAACAAAATTCAACTTACTTCATAGAACCCAATAATGAACTAAGTCCACCCATTTGACCTACACCGCCAAATAATTGCATCAATTGTTGCTGTGATAGATTATTCAACATATATTGTAGATCGCCACTATCGCTGCCACTACGTTGTGCAGTTGGTGGATTATTCATCAGCTCATTGACACGACGACAGTATTCTTCGTCTTTATCGATTTTTGGTTCTTGCATCCAAAAGAACATACGCCGCGATGATGTTTTAAATTTCAAAACATATACTCGACCAGTCTTGCACTGTTCGACGCGCTTAAATTCAAAGTCATCTGGAAAGACGATTAAATCGTCTTCAACCTTTATATGGTGGTTGATAGGAAATAAATAAAAGCATGTATATAGGGACTGTTACTGCACTACTCCTACCTTTCCAGTGGTACGATCTTTCCAACAGAAATGCATTAGACCATCTTCGCCCTGTGTTAGATAAACTAAGCCTTTGCGAGCGTCAGGATGTACCATCTTTCCTATCATATTCATGCGTCCTGCACGAAACTCTACTAAATTCGAGCCACTACTGCCCGCATTACCAGATAGACCAGCTTGACGACCAAACATTTTTGCTTGTGTCGAAAATATATCGCTATAAATATAAGCCAATAAAATTTTGAAGCAAAAAACAATAAGCTTACCTTTAAGATGAACAAAAATTGATTTATATTATTGAAAAAACGTGACGTAACTGAATACAAAAGGCAAGTTGATAAATGATTTTTCTTTTCAATCAATAAGATCGATTTAAACGATTGTAACCGTACTCAAATAGCAAGATATTAAATGATATAAATGATTTTTTTTTCAATGACGAGCATTTTTTAAACGTCAAAAATGAATTGACATCTAGATCGAGTAAATTTTTATGTCGTTGAGCTTTCTGCTATATTAGGGAATTAATGATTTTAAGCAGGGTATGTGCGATATGATTTATGCCCTGTATATTTGAATAGTTGTGCTAGCAATCTGGAATATTTATATATTTTTTAAAAAATTTCAATTTTCAACAGATTGTTAATATACTATAGCAGAAATCAGACACATCCATTTAATTTAGAATCTGTTAACTAAGTTATCCACACTTCATACGTAATATTATATAAGCACCAAGAAAGAAGATTACGTCCATTAGAGATGATTTTACTAGATGGACTTTACATTAGTTCAGCTGCAAGAGAAAATGACAAAATGGTGAATAAATTGAAAAAAGAAAAATGTAAACAATGCGTAAGAATGAATAAAAATAAAATCATATAACATTTACGTATTTTTGCTGCTATAACAACAGAATCGATGACACTAACTACTTGTACAAATAACAATTTGTGTACTGTTTTGATTGATTTATACTATTGAACTGAAAAATTCAGTTTTATTGTGCCATGTGTGGTATTTGTATTTACTTACGCTCGTAATTTTTGTAATCTGTGCCGTATTGGTTGTTTTGACAGTTAAAGTAATAGAAATGTGTAACAAATCTGTCTTTGCTAATTATTGGCAATGTTGTATTTCAATATTTAGACAATTTTCAATGAAAATCTGATTTTTAGCTGCGTAGAAAATACAATATTTCACAGATTTTCAATGAAATTGAAATTTTCTACAGAAAAAATCCAAAGTTTTGGTATTTGTAGGCAAGAATTATTAACACAACATAATTTGAAAGCAACCCTGTCGTCTCTTTTGCCGTTGTGATCTCGTCTTCTTTTGACTGTGTTCGTCAAAGGAAAATGTCGTCTTAATTTAGTGTGCTGTTGTTGTGTTTGTTAGAACAAGCTTTCTCTTCTTGTCTTGTGTGTAGTAAATTGATCGTCTCCGGTCGGTTGGTTAAAAATCAATTACATTTTATTCGATTTATGGAGCAATATTTCACAAATTTAAAATCAAGTTTAAATCAATATTAGTGAAATATTCTATGGTTGTCTCTTACTCAACCAATGAAGTTGGAAGAAGGAAATTAAAGGAAAAATCATAATCATCATTTTCGTCGTCGTTTTCGTTGTCGTCGTTGGTTTTCGTGGCAAGGTGAAAAAAATACGATATAAAAGAGGTATATAGCTGCAAAGGTGAAAATTTAACCGCATAAAACGAATTTTCCAAATAGATTTTTACATATCAGCATCATTAAATTCACAATCATTATTTAACCTTTTGCACCTTCTCTTTTTCTCGTTCTACATTTTTCATTTTTCATTCTTTTCTACTTCTTGGTCTCTTCTATAACCTCCCTAACAAAATGACAACAACAAAAACAACCAAAAATGAAGCAGCAAGTTAAAAGTGGTTTTTCTTGTCGATTTGGTTTTTGTAATTTGTGCAAAAACGAAAAAAATTGATTGAAAAATTTCGCCCAAAAATAGCGACTATCAAAACTGTGGAAGACGTGAATAAGAAGTTGAGAAGAGAATCGGCAGAAGAGGACTAGAGAAGTAAAAGTGACAACGTAACACTACCAACGAATACAAACAACAAACAGCAGCAATAGCAACACCAACATTAACATCATAATATCCTCACAAGTAATACGAGAAAGGTACCTACCTACATGCTCCTATAAAAAAAGGATTACATATTAACACCTAACATTAGATAAAATCCAATCGAAAATTATGTAGTGAAACAAAAATTTAACAAACAAATTACGCATGCATTTTTCAGGTACATCTGTACATATGTATGCACGTATATATGCTGATTTTTACACGCGTTGCATTTTTGTGCCACGAACGTGATTTGCATTGAAATAAGTTTGAAGTATTGTGTAAAAAATTCGATACTTTCGTGACAGGCGGTTTTGCAGAGTTAAGCAAATATTTTGCGCTTATATAGGATTTGAAATTTCGCGAAAATTTGTCATATTATTTGATTGCTTCAATCAGTCATGAAATTTTGATTTGTAAATGTCAAACCTTTTTGCGATCAATTTTATTTAATTTTATTATACCAAAAAAGTAGTAATTTTTTTACAATTCATGGCTGTGACGTGTGACGATTACAAACTCTTTCGGCCTAACAGCATATTTTGAGGCCGTGTTACGAATCATTGTAGGCTGAAATTTGGAAAATGCCGGTTTTGCCATAAGCCTTTGTTGTTGTTGTAGTTTTGTTTCCGTACAAAGCATGAGATGATGAGAAAACTGATGAGATGAATGGAACTTGGTCGAGTGCTTCCGGAACGTAGACCCGTCCATACTTGGAAGCCGTATTCGAAATGTGCCGATAAACGATTCAAATCGGTTTTCTGTATTCGAATTAATTTGTTATATGAATTGTAGAAGAAATAGCTTCGAAATTAATCTTTTTAAATCACATTTAATAAAGGATATCGCTTTTGAATTGAAATCGGTCTCTGATAATCCTGAATTTTGAAAACACACAAAGAATTGTGGAAATTTAAATACAGATGGGCAACCACGATGATTTTCAATTTTGGAAAAACTATTTTTCTTCATTTTCATTCAAATAAATTTTTTTTGCATGCAAATACATATTGTCTAGTGTGGAAAATTATTCAAGTGGCTTAATAAATATGAAACGCATTTGAACAAACCATAGAATATGAAAAAGTACCTTTTCGACCAATTAAAATTGCTTTAGAATGATGAATTTATATGTATCATAAGTTAATTCATTGTTTTGGTATGTACAGTTGTTGACAACTAATTAGAAACGATACTTATTTTATATGTATTTGATATTTTTTTTCTATTAAAACACGTATTTCCATAACTTGCTCGCATATTTCATTTAAACATATGAGAGACTTAAAAACAAAGAGGATATAGTTTATTGAAAATTCATTTTTTGTGTTTTTTTTTTTAAATGTGTGAAATCCACGAATTGAGTGCGACACCTAATTAGAAACGAAAGTATTTTATCAGGAAAAAATAATGATGTTAAGAAATATAATAAGTTTACTTTTAATATTTGGTTGCGTAACCCTTTTGTTTCAACACTGCCTCACATCGATTACGCATTGATGTTATAAGACTCCGGCAGCGCTCCACTGGTATTGCTTCCCATGCCGTTCTTACTTCCTCAAAAAGGACATCCATATTTGATATATTTTTGGCACTGACGACTCTTTTAACGTCAGTGGAAAGATGCTCGATGGGGTTCAAGTCTGGACTGGATGATGGCCATTCCAAAACATTGATGGAATTTTCGTCAAAAAACTGTTTCGTCAACTTTGCCGTGTGCTTTGGATCGTTATCCTGTTGAAATTTCCATATAACAGGCAAATTCTCCTCAGCCCACGGCAACATGACATTTTTGAGTATGTCGACGTATTTTTCTTTGTTTAAAATTCCATCAATCCTATAAAGTGGACCAACACCATTCCAGGAGAAACATCCCCACACCATGATTGATCCTCCACCATGCTTCACTACGCGTGAAACATAGCGAGGATTAAATTCTTCGTTGATTGGCCGTCGAACATACCTCCGACCATCAGGACCTATGCGGTTAATCTTCGTTTCATCGCTCCAAACGACATACTTCCACTGATTTGGAGTCCAAGACCAATGGGACTGGGCAAAGTCTACACGTCGTTTTCTTTGAATTTTAGTTAGAAGTGGTTTCTTGCGTGCTGCTCTGCCGTGAAGTCCAGATTCCACCAAACGCCGTGCAATTGTTCTCTTGGATATTTGGACATTGAATTCATCCTGAATTTCCCGTTGAATGTCAGAGGAACTCTTTTTTGGGTCTCTTCGGGAGATCACTGTTATCCTCCTGTCTATTCCTGCTGAAGTTTTCCGGGGCCTTTTTTTGCGTGCAACATTGGCAACTGTTTTAAAATTCTGGATATGCTTTAAGGCATTAAAAACCATTTTTTTTGAGCATTTGACCTGCTCCGCAATTTGACTGTACGACTTTCCAGCTTTACGAAGGTCAAAAATTGAGCTGCGTAGGGCAGGTGTACAGCTGCTGCCTTTTCCCATTATAAATCTTGAAGATACAAATTTTAATTGATATTAAACAGTAAATTTAAAACAAATACTTACCAAAAATCTGTAATATTATTTTTAAAACAGCACAGCGCTATGAATATGTTATCATTGGACAACTGTTTCTAATTAACTGTCGCACTTTATTTACCTTGTACTAAGTAACGCATACACATTGTTGGAAAATAGTAACGGTAATTAAACTGCACAACTACAAAACTCGGCGCATTGAGTAGTAAATAGAGTAACACAAGCAATGCAAGTGTTTTCCAAAGAAAAGATAACGGTAAATTTGAACATTTTATTATTATGCTCAACGAAATCTTACAAAAAGAGAGCGTTTCTAATTAGTTGTCAACAGCTGTATATGTGCATGTGTTCGTGTGCGCGGGTACATTTGTTTATATGCGGTTGAGCGAATGAGTTAATTAATAAACAAAACAACAACTATAACAATGAAAATAATATTTTGTGTTTCTTTTTATCACATAGATTTTACTCAAATAAAGCAACTTTACTGCCTTGACGCAAAAAAAGAGTACATTTCGATTCCATAATCCAGAATATATTCCAAATCTACGATGGAGATAACACCAGGACGCGCACCCTTTACTGAAGATGAAGATTATGTACCATTGCGCAAGCCCAAATCAGCAACTAACACTCCCACACACGGACCAACATACAATAATGTAGCATTTGCGGCCGGTGCATCAGCTGGTTATAATAATGCTGCAGCTTTAGTGCCATCTGAGAATTATGCACGTACTCTATCACCTACAAAACTGTCACCATTTGCAAAAGAGTTTGTGCCTCGACCTGGTACTGGTGGTGGTGGTGGCGGTAGTGGTAGTGGTAGTGTCGCAAGCGGAAGTAATTTGTCAGAACACTTTGAGCAACAGCAGAGGCAGCAACAACAACAATTTGATCATCAGAATTATCAACAATATCATCAATCGCGTCAACGTTACTCCAATGGTTATCAGCAACATCACCAGCAGCAACAGCAGCAGCAGCATCATAACAATCATCATAACCATAATCAACAACATCAACAACAACAACAACAAATGTATGCAACACAGGTCGCTTCTTTAACAACCTCTGTACAGGAACGTTTGAGGGTTGGTAGCGGCAATGTGAGTAGTGATATTGGTGGTGCTGTAAATATTACTAATTCCATAAATAATCATTATCAACAACAACAACAACAGCAACATCGTAATAATACACATTACAATCATCATCATCATCAGCAGCAGCAGCAGAGTCATCATCATCATCACCAGCAGCAACAGCAGCATCATCATCATAATAATCAAAATCATCATAATCATCAAAATCATCATCATCACAATCAGCAACATCAACGCTATAACCACCACCAGCAGCAGCAGCAGCAACAACATCCTCACTCCTCCTCGTCCAATACTTCTCACAATCAACAGATGGCCAGTGCTGAAGTGGAGACAATTGCATTAGATTATCTCCAAACGGTGATACAGTGTCTGAATCAAAATCCAGGCCAATTTGATACGATAGCAACACGTTTCCTAACTATTTTCGATGGCATGGAGCATAATCAGTATGTGCTGTCCAATGCAATGGAGGATATTTTCAACGAGTCCATACAGAATCCTAATTTTCGCTACATGGGCGCGAAACTGTATAATCTATTGCACATGCTGAACCTAAAGAAGGACAGCCTGTTTCATACATTACTCAAATGTAAACTGGAATATCACCAGCAAGAGGTGTTGCAGTATATGCAGAACAATCAGCAGCAGAAAGTACGTGAAACGGCCCTCTTCCTCGCCGAATTGTACATGCAATTGCGTGGCGATGACTCACGTATACATTTGATTGCCGAGAATATCGTGTACTCATTGAAGCAGTTGCTCTCGAAAGAGTCGACCGATAATGTACGCTGCATCTGTCTGACACTCAAATTGGCTGGCTACGACTTGACGGTCGATTGTGCTGCCGATATGCATGAGATTATAACACAATTAGATGGGATCAATCAACGTAATCCGGGCAAATATCCGCTTGCAGCTAATGTGATCTCATTGCAGAAGAATAATTGGGGTCGCAAAGTGTCATCGCCGAGTTCGGATCAAGAATTTGCAAAGCCGCCAGAACCGTTGCGCACCAGCGATGAACCCATTTTCTATGGGCCCGACGGACGTGAACTCACTGCAGAGGAAACAGACTTCTTGGCGGGCGGTGCTGCCGCAGGTAGTGGCTCCACCGATGATGATGATGAAATGGGCGACCTAGATGTTGATTTCGATCCCGAAATGGATGAGGAGACTGAAAAGGCCTACAAGGAGTTTTGCAAGCTGAAAACTGATGCAGCCGCACCGGCGACCAGCAAATAGATGTACGTTTGCTGAAGAGTGAAAGTGATGTTGCTGAAATTACAGGTGGTGTGTGCAAAAATGTGAAGTGTGAGTGTGAAGAGAGTAAGGGGTTATGGCGCAAAAAAAAAACTATTTAAAATTTAAAAGAAAAATTTTGTCCAACAAATTGTTGCAATGCAGTTGCAGGCTTGTTAAATCTAAAGGTGGGTTTAAAAAAGCCAGATAGATGTGATATTAATGCTGCACGCTTGTTCGTTGCATGCATAAATACTGGGTGCTGCATGCAAGGTTGTTGTTTGTTGTTTATGATGTTGCTGCGGCTGTAAGGCAACAGCAAATTGTATTGTGTATATTCTTCTCGATCTTGTTTTTTGTGTGTTTTTTTCCTACTACTTAATTTACTTTAGTTTAGTTGCTCTATTTTAGAGAAAATGAAAATGTTGCAAAGACTCGCATTTATACTCTTTCATACATCTTCCCCACACACACACACACACACACACGCACTGACTGTAATTTCAGCAAGCGACATTGCCAGCAGGCTAAACTTTCCAGTGCAGCAACAGTAACAGTTGTTTATTGATCAATTTTGTTTTGTTTTTGTAATTTTTCTGTGTCTCATTACGAAACAACTTAATTTGCGGAATGTCATCTCGTACACATTTTAATTATTATTATTATTATTATTATTATTATTACTATAATTACGATAATTATATACTATTCTTATATTTAATTCAATTATTTATAATTTTTAAATGCAAATTTGTAGTTCTAGTAATGATGCAAAAGCAACAAAAAAATATATATATATATACACTTAAATATCAAATAAAGGCCGAATATTTTTCGAAACGATGTAACAAAAAGTGCTTTGTTATAGATTGTCAAAGAGAGAAAAAGGGAAGAAAAGCAAAAACTATAAAAAACGAATAAATATACATATAAATATATATATACAATATAATATATATATAGGTATCTTCATATACCGAATATGTATTGACTATTATGGAGCGCATTTTGATTCTCTCCATACACATATAAATAAAAATAATGAACAAAAAAAAAACGTCGAAATTAAAAAAAAAATTATTTAAAAAATCAGTACTTCTTAGATGTATGTATCCATTGTATGAATATATGTATTAAGTTTTTAATAAAGATTCTGTTTTGTGATTCATTACAAACATTTTCGATTTGCATATATCCTTAACGTTTTTTTTATAATCATTAATGTGCGTGTGCCGTAGCTCAGTGGTTAGTGTGTTCGCCTTCTGATCTGTAGGTCGTGGTTCAATACCCGGCTGATGCATAACAAATTTAATATCGAAAAGATTTTTCTTTCGAACGGTACCCACCTGTCGGCAAGCAATTGGCAATTCTTCCGACAGTAACAACTTGCCATGAAAAAGCTTCTAAAAAAAAGAACTGTGCTCAAAAAAAGTGATATCACAAGTGTTCTGCCGTTCGGAACCGGCTAAAATAAGTAGGTCCATTCTAAAACTGTCCAAAAATTTAAGACGCACAACAGTAATGGAAGAGAAGCTCGGCCAATGAGCCCTTTGGGGCTTTAAGTGCCACATATTTATTTATTTATTTTTAATGTGCATATGCAACATCTGTGCCTTATAAAATACCTCCATGGGGTAGGTTCCACAACGCGATAGTTAAAGTATAAGTTTCAATGACGAAACATCTGGCATCACTGCAAACGTCAAAAGTTTTGTTAAATTGCATATAAAATGCACAGCTGTTGGCATTTAATTCTGCATTGGAATTTCTTTTTTGTTGTGCGAGCAGCTAGAAAATGGAGTACGCTAAATAAAGCAATATTTTTTTTTTATTTTAATAATGTATACCTTATATTTTTTCAATTACATTTGCAGTGAAAATATAAATAATTTGGACGTTCAAGTAATGATCAGACGTAGACTGGAATTGGAAGTGGATTTTGCAACAGGGAGAAGGAGTAAAGCAATGTTATGGGGAAAGGTTTTGGAAGAAATGGAAAAGGTACACCCTAACCTCAAAGCCACAATACTGCAAGTACGGACGAGATTTAGCAATTTACTGGCAAAATATAAAAGAATCAAAAAGAACATTTCTATGGGAAAGAAGGCAACTCCTTGGGAATATTTTAATCAATTTGATGCAGTCTACGGAAGAAGACAATCCATTGATTCGCCATCGCAAGAAGATGAACCATTGGATTGTGTGCTAATTGACACAGACAGCAGCTCTAATTCAAGTGTTGAAGAAGTATGTAGTTACAGTGTCCAAATTGACACAGACAGTGACTCTAATTCAAGTGTTGAAGAAGTGTGTAGCTACAATCTACCCAAACGTGCTAAACTAACAAGCAACTACACAATACAGTTTCTGATGGATGAACCTGAGAAAGAGCATGAAGAAATAATGACATTTGAGGGGGTTTAGCTTGAAGTTGACAGGGAGAAAATCAAGACAAATAAACAGCTTTTGTAGCAAGTAATGGACAAGTGATTTGTACGATGCCAACAAACACCGTAAAGCTACAAGCAAGGACAGACAATTTCTGGTGGATTAAATTGAATAGAAACAATTCTGACATGAATAAATAATGACGTTTGGGATGGTTAACCTTGATGTTGACAAGGATCAAACCAAGACAATAATGCGGCTTTTGCAGCAAATCGTTGACAAATGAGTTGTACAAAGCAAACAAACGTTGTATACATGAAAGTAATCACTGACTATATTTTCTGGAAGACGAATCTGAGTAGAATCAATATTCATAAGAAGTAATTGTAATGCACAGGTAAAAAGACTGAATTTAAATGAGCCGAACCAGAGCAATGAATCATGGATATAGGCGTTTAAAGATTAATTTTTTATATATTGTATATATGTACATATAACAAATAAAATAATGTTCTCTGACTAATTCAATTCTTTTTTTGCAAAATTAAAAGCATTTTCATGGTGTTTCTCCTAGCAGTTGCATTTCTGTCGTCATTGATTTCTTCGTCTTAAGGACTTGATTTCGTTGTCACATACTTTGATCGAATTCGTGACGCTTTGATATGTTTTATTTTTTTTACCACTTATTGTTTGTTTTATAGAAAAATTCAATAAAAATTAATGAACAAAAAAAATGCCGAAACGTTGCTAGTACGTAAAGAAATCAACTGGGGAAAGTGTCTGTGTCTAGTTCCGTAAAAGTTGGCCATAAAATGAAAAGTCGTATAATGGATAACTATTTTCAACATTAATTTGTTGGGTTTTCGAATTTTAAATTTTTCACTTTTTGGGAACACTGAAGGAAAAAACGCAATTTTTTTTGGTGAAAAAATCGGTTAATTTTTTTTATTGTAAAATGAAAAATATTAACAAATTTGAAAAAAACTCCAGCGTTACCTCGTAAATTATGTACAGAAATAGAGTTCAAAGTTATGAGAGACATCGACTTTGAAAACGTGAGTTGTGGGAAAAACGCTTTAAAGTTTTGAACACTAAAAAATTTGGAATGAAACGTTCTATCGGTTTACTTCACACTGAATCATCGATGCCAGGTCCATACAGGATGTTGCAATCATTCATGATGTCTAGAGCATCTTTTTGCTCTTGTTTACGATGAATCCTGCCTTGTTTTGTTTGTTTTCAGCTTTCTGCTTCAGCTTCCTGCTCGGCCTATACGGCCTATGGAGTCAGTTGATTGCGCGGTATAAAAATAGTCATAACTTCGTCAAGTTTGCTCCGATTGATATTTAGACACAACATTCTTGAGATATTATGCCTTCATTAAAAAAAATTTGAAAAAAAAATTTAAATACTCTATACCCCTCTTAATTTGATTCAATATCATTTAGTCCAGCGTTCATGTAATTTTTCGATGTCTCATGAAATCATGAAATATTTATATCTTAGCCATTTTTAGGAAGGTAGGAACTTCTAACCAATGTTAATCGATTCAGCATACATTTTTTAAGAAGAATTGATAAAACCTAAAAAAAGATAATTTCATGATTCCATGTCACATCTGCCTATGCTTCGGCGAGGAATTATTTTCTTTTCAAAATTTGAATTTTCATTGCACGGATAGTAAATTCCACTCCCTTTTACTTTTTATAAACGGGTATTATTCCAAATCAGCATACTTCACCATGTGGTGAATATTATTCAGTAATTATTACAACCACCTTGTGTCAATATAAATATGACAAATGTCAAAACAACAACTCTACTAAAAGGCATTTTCCTACTATCTATATTACGTGCCTACTAATAAATCAGTGTTGCCACTGCAGTGCAGCATCTTGTTTTCTCTCTCTCTCTCAATTCTCATGTATATAAATATCGTTCTCACCCTTATTAGTTTTTTCTCTTATAATCAGTAGTACAATATATATTTTTTCACATTTTCCAATTGGATGAACGCATGAAAGAAGGTTAATAATATTCGTCGTGCGAGTCAGCGCATAAAACTTGTTCGCGCACACACACACGGACACCATACATCGTCATTCTTTTAGTTTGTTTTATTTTATTTGGTAGAATATCTACAATAAAATATTGCTCACCTTTGAGCAAAACGCCAAGTTGTGATTCAGTTCGAGTATCTTGTTCGTGGCGTACGTTTGTGCTCTGTAAGTTTTGTATCCGTGCTTAGTGTGTATAGTGTCTACCTATATACTCATTTACATATATACATATGTATATATACATATTGTACTATTGCTGTTGACAAAATAAATTCTGAATTTTGTATATTGTAAATTGTGTATGTAGAAGTAGAAGCAGCTGAAAAAGAGGAAAAGAAACGAAAGCAGCGCAATTAAATTATATATGATTTTGAAAACAATTTCTTTCATTTCTTCGATTTCTTCTGCTTCATTTTGTGTATATGTAGTAGTGCGTGGAAAGAAAAACACTTTAAAACAACAATAATAAACGTATAAACGATGTAATAACAAATTCCTTTTTTCCATAAACGTAAGAAAAAAGTTACCAAGAATTTGTTACCGCAAGTCGCAAGTGAGCTACTAAATGAAAATTTATTTCGACAAAGGGGGAAAACGTAAAATACCAATCAATCAATCAAGCAACAAATCAACCGAACAACAACAATAAGAAATAAACAAAACGACGACAACAACGGTGACGGCGACGACGACTACGAAGACGACATCGACGATAAAATCGACACCGACTTTTCTATGTGTGTGCGAATGTATTTTACGATAAAAACAACATCAACCACCACCACCGCCATCATCACCAGCAGCAGTAGCAGTACATAATACAAGTTGGGTTGAGGCGAAGAAAACAGCAAAAAAGAATTTCGAAAGTTTCATAGATGAAAATAAAGAAAGCAACGAGTGAAATTATTAATAAAAATATTGTGAGGTGTAATTAGAATTTTGGGAAAAAGTTCATTAACTTGAAAAACGCCTTAAAGTATACTAACTGCGTCCGAAAAAAAAAAGTTTAAAATTAGGCGCGCAATTATTCTTTGCCTCCATTATCGATATATACATACATATAAATACTTCACAACAGCAACAACAACAATAAAATCAGTTCATTCTTCTCACATACTGTAGATTTCATAATTGGACCAGCGCACAATTGTTCTTTTGTTTTTGTTGGATTCCAATTGAAATCAACATAAAAGGTCAGTACATTTTAAAAAATTTATAGACAAGATATTAAAAAAAAAATTAATTACATAAGATATTGCATTAAACGTTCCAAAAAAAAAAAATTATAATTTTATATATCATCCATAATTGTGTTGTTGTTGTTGTTTTTGTTGCTTAATTCAACAACTGGGCTGTGGTCACTCACTGGAAAGAAGAAGCAGTAACATCATTTCAAAGCACACAAGTCGTCAAGTAAAAAATCTACGAGCATATTCATATGAATGTTAGAACGGGTCGGCATGCATATATGTATATAAAAAACAGTTTCTTAAGTCGCACCCCATTTCCAATTTTACCTTGAGAATTTGTCATGATATATTTCAACTTGGCCATACAGTAAGAAAAATAATTTTCAATCTTCAAATAACTATAATATCATAGCCCGTAGTTATAGTCAAAATTACGATAATCTTAAATTTGCATTTTGGATTTGACAGATTTTAACATGGGAAATTAATCGATAATAAATTTAAGATTGCTTTAATTGTGACTTTAACCACTGTCCAATATTTTTGACTGTGTTTGGAATATTTTATCTTCTTGGATAGATTTCTCTTTTAGCACTGTTGTGCGTCTCTGGACAGTATTGGACAGTATATATACTTATATTGGGCGGTTCTGAACGGCAGAACTTTTGTGACAACATTTGTTTTAACCTTGTCACAGTAATTTTTTCAAAGCTTTTCGATGAAAATTGTTTTTGTCGGAAAAATCACCAATTGCTTAACGACAAGTGGCCATAGTTTGAAAGAACAAATCGTTTGTATTTATTTAATTTGTTTACGCGAATATATTAACTCACACCCTTGTATTTTAACAATTACTCTACTATACAAATTTCATTGAACTTTAACGTCAAGCTAATTCTATCACTATTTCTAAAATAAAATTTTCTGCAGAAATCGAAAAAAATAGTGCTTTTGCTCCAATGAAGTCAAATTTTCGCGATAAGATGGGAAGCTCCAAAAAACGCACCCTAGCGCTACATCCACTGATAAACACCCTGTTATCAGCCCACAGCCACACTTTAATAATTTTTTCTTGTAAAATATAAAATTGCGTTAATTTGCGTTATTGTTCATCCAAATCGGATGGTTGGTTTTATTACAAGAGGAAAAAATATGCTCAAAAATGTCTTCAGGACCTAGTGAAATAAAAAAATTTAATCGATAGAATTTGTTTAGCTCCTCTCTATCTTATAGAAAATTTTATTATGAAAATTTTAAGCATACCTACAGTCAAAATGGTGAAGTTTTCATATTTTTCTTTTGTTATTTGTTGAATGTAGTGCACAAAACCTATTGTCCTACACAAAGCCTTTAAGGGAATTAATACATTTAAATAAAAAGCAAAAATCATACAAGAGTCCAGCAGTAGTTTCCCATCAAATTATGATCCCAGTAGCCCAGATTCCTGAATCTCTTTCCTATTCCTCACTTTCAGCTCCAAGAAATGGTGGAAAAAATCTGAATGAGAATGCAGAAAATTTATTTTTAAGGACATATTTGCTCCAACTCGTTTGAAGTTTCGCAACAAGTTGTGTATGATTTCTCGATAATTTGCATTCAGCTCCAGCTCCAAGATTGGGGGGAAAAATCTGAATGAGAATGCAGAAAATATATTTTTTTAAGGACAGACCTATTTGCTCCAACTCAACCAACAATATGATATTTTTGTTGGACCACAATTTCGAAAATTGATAGCTGACGATCAGTTTACTCAAAAATTGTCAAATAATGAAACAATGTATTAATGACGTATAATGAGGGTTCTTTCTAACATCCAAAAAATTCTTTGCCGGCAAGTTTTTTAAGTTTTCTGTAGCTGGAAATGTGATCTCAAAAATCAAATCATGGATTTATGGGCAAATGATCTAATCGTAAATAGTAGCAATGACGATCATTTTTATTCCTCTGGAACTTTCCAGATGTAAGTGGCGGCTTTTTGAAACTTATTTTTTTTTTGTTTAGTGTCCGACCTACTATAATGTGGTTATGTCTGTATATAAAAAAAAATATATACAATTTACAATATATGTATAGCGCAACAGTAACAATAGTACATAAATATACCAACAACAACAACAACAGCAACACTAGAATGACTTCATAGCTACACGTCCACACATCGTATGAGAAATCGTGTAATCGCATATTTCTATGTGTATGTGTGTGTATTACTTTTTTTTTCAATATTTTATATGCCTTTTATATACGTATTTTAGCCATAGTCGCTTTTTTTCAGCGCTCTCAAGCATACACAAACTTTTTTTTTCTTTTTACCCATCCACACTCGCATTTGTTCTCCACTTCTACTTATTACGTATGCGAATCAGTGTAGTCAACGCGGAAAATTATTTGCCCCCTATAAATTTGTTTAAGATTAATATTTAGTATACTCAGCGATTGAGTATAACAATTGTATGTCAATTATGACGTTTGACATGACGTTTCATATGGAATAACTGTCATTTAAGGGAAATATCACTCCCAAAGAAATTTTGATCGAAATTATGTAAATTTATGCTTATCTAAACTCTATCTTATGAAGCTTATGAAGTTTTGCCAAATAATAGAAAATGGGCAAATTAGTGTAAATTTTCGATATGGTAACACTGCTTGCGAATCTCTTATACTGTTCATTTATATGCGATATAATGCCACACGAGTATGTATTGTATAAAAATACTTGCATGCGTGTGTGTGTGCATAAATTTGCTACGTTGCTAGTAACAACACAACGGCAACACAATAACAACAACAAAAATAAAGCATCATTAAGTCGTTGACGATGTTGACTTTTTATCGTCAAGTTTATTTCATTCTTATTTATGCTTATTTCTTGTTTTACTTTTTTCGTTTCATTTTCTTTTTATTTTTTTTTGTTTCTTTTGGTTCTCTCTTTTATTCATGTAGAATTTGTTTTGTTTTGTTATGTTAAGTTTTTGATATTTTTTACCGCGAAACTTTGCCGTAAACTCATAGGTATAAGCATTGTGAATGCCTCTTATGCTTCTTTTTCATATTGTACTTCCATAAAGAATTTATTAAAAATTACGTTTTTTTCACACACACACAATATAATATTTACATGTACTACTATATAGATTTGGTTATGAACACATGGGTCGGCGGCGTGTGTCGTTGTACTCATATTCTTTATGCTTATTTTTACCGTTTTGGTTGCTTTTCGAATTAAATCGAACGGTATCATGAGAGCGAAGCACTGTTACCGGGTGCTTGAACACCCTAATGTTACTAATGTTAAGGGTTACTGCGATAGGGATATTCTTCTTTCCGCTACCAATTGATTCTGATCTCTAGCTCCATTTTATATACAAATCAATAATAAATGATTAAGCTAAGATTTATTGTGCTGTCATAATTTAGAACGAGTAGAATAATTCAATTTTGATGACAGTATATTCTGCTCATAATATTTATATAAATATATTCCCAATCCATTTTCGAAATCCATTCGATTCCGCTTAAAATTTAATATTTTTTAAGATCTAATTCTGATATTTTCAACTTACCACCAAATTTTTATGATTTTTTATTTTTGCGACAAAAATTGAATTTTCGTTGAATATCGGCTGGAAATTGTAAAACAAAACATTGAGCTTTTGTTTTGTTTAAAAACAAATTCAATGAAAAAAATGTACGCCAATAATTTTTTAATAGTGATTTATCTCATTTTTTAATTAAAAATATCTCAAATGTCAATTTTCACAATACTAAAATTATTTGCGCAATCTTGCTTTTAATAAAATGACAACCAGAATGGATTTGAATTTGCTATCAGTGTCAATTGACGTACGAAAATATAATGTTGTGTGAACATAATTTCACAATAACGGATTTTTCAGCGAAAATAGCCAACAATCATTTTTCTGTAGACATATTTATATAATAATAATTGCAATTTTTTTTGCAGTTTTGTTGAAAATTTACAAAATTAAATATTCGAAAATTGAATTGTGTCATTTGTCATTTGACGTACGAAAATAAAATTGTCATGTGAATACAATTTCACAAAAATACATTTCTGAGCGAAAATAGTCGGAAAATAATTTGTGTAGACATTTTCATTTGGATTATATGCAACTAATTTGTACTCTGACAGAAAGTTGACGTTTTATATATGCTACAATGATGCAGTGAAGTACTGTAAATTTTGACAATGGATTTGCTATCTCTCTCGCTCTCTTACATACATTATCGTTTATTATCATTTCATCTTTGGTTTGATCATTTTATTCACAATGACTTCATGTTCAGTTAAGTTCATCAAATTTAACCTTGGCTCTACTATACATATATGTGCCACACATACACGTGCAAACGCACGCCCAATAAGAATTGTAATCAAGTTAAGCTCGATCACAAGTTTTTGTTGTATGGTAGAGTGTTGTGGAAGCATCTCATAATACTTATAAATACATACATACACACACATACATATAATTTCATATACATACATATATGAATATCAGTGACGTTGCTATTATAGCTCTTTTGACATAACTAGCTTTAGAAGAAGAAAAAGAAGAAGCAAAAGAAGAAGCAGAAAAATAAAGTAAAATTATGTGTAAAACAGATATAAACTCCATAAATAAGTAAAAGAAAACTGAATTGGTTAACCAGCAGCGGGGCACACCTTTTTCTCATTTTTCTGCTTGTTATTTATTAAGTCTTCTCCTGGGCTATTTATGCTCTCATTGCTTTGTGTCTTGTCCAATGGGTAAACGTGACGATATGTTTGTCTAGCGCACATTGACATTGTGTCGTACGCGTAACAACGAGCCTAGTAATTACTAGATTTTTCTCTTCTTAGTTACAGATATAGAGAATATGTTGTAGTCTATTTTTCTGAGAGCATAAACATGTTTTTTTTTTCTTATGTATTAACCTTACTTTATTTAACGGTTTAATTGATGTTATCTAGGTAATCATTTTCTGCCGCTGTTCATTATGTTAGAGGCATTGGAAGTAGCGCTTTTTGTTTGGTGCGCGTATTTTCTTACCTAAAAAATATGAAGTCTAACATAGTGATGTGGCGTTTCCGTTAAAAAAAATTTGATAATGCTACTACCTTCATCCAGAAAACTAACTTAAAAAGTATGTCTTAAAAGCTGCCAAAATTTGATGTCTTCTATTCAATTATGACTTCTTTCGGGTGTTTTTTTAAGAGCTTGAAATTTTATTTTAAATTTTAATTTCGGGCATATGTCTACCACGGCTACGAATTACATGCTCCATTCGATCAGTCTCATTTTTAACAATTTTTTCCAATAAAACTGACCGTATTTCGTAAACGGTGTCTTCAATATTCGCTTTCAATGCTTCAAGAGGTACTGGCTTCTCGTGTGTGTTAAATTGCACAGAAATGTCAACAAAGTTTGACAATTCTCATCTGTCAAACTATAAATAAACCTATCGAAAGATCTCATGCAGCAAAAAATGAAAAAAGGAAACACCCCATATATGTGTCATTCGAAAGGTCTCAATGCCTTCAAGATGTGTTCCAAAAGTTCAGATCTTCACCACCACACTCAACTTTGTTTCTAACCTCAAAAAAAAAAAAATTATATTTAGTTTTTTTTTTAAGTTAGAGGGTGATGGCTGAGATACGATTCCGGATTCGAATTCACCGACCCAAAATCAACACAATGTGATTGCTGTAGTCCATCAGACAAGCAATTTTTTTCAAATGTGGAGCAATGCAGCTAAAATGCGACTTTTAATAATAAACAAAAATCAGCGCATTATTGTTTATTGTCAACGTTGTTGTTGCATTTTGGCACATCATGCGCCTTCCACTCGGAGCCTTGGCTCTTTTGGTTTTCGGCTCATATTAAAAACAGCACATTTCATCACCCTAAATAATGCTGTAAAGGAAGTTTTTGTCCTTTTTAACAGCTTTGACCTTGTATTCTCATAGGTCGGGGTTATATATTGGGTGCTCAAAAAAGTTCGGTTACAAATTTGACCAAAAATGAAACCATTTTTTCGTATATTTGGAATGAGCTCTATTAAAACAAATATGTGCCGCTTTGATCAATAACCTTTTGTCATTTTTTGGGTAAAGCCATTCTTTCATCTGGGTAAAACTTCTGGGTTTTCTGATCGAAAACTGATCCAATTGCGTTTTGCAGCTCTTTACGTAATTTAAATTTACACCATTAAGAGAGTTCTGCAGAGATGGAAACAAATGATAATCTGAAGGTTCAGGGTCCAGATATATGGTGGATGCATCAAAACTTCCGAGCCAAGCTTCAATCTCGTTAATTGTTGACAGTAGAGATCAGAATCAATTGTTTGACTAGGTTGTACTTAGAAGCTTATAATGAAAAATTCCCATTCAATCTCACCAGACACACAGCATTACTTTTCTTGGTGTCAATCCTGGCTGTGCCACCGTTTGCGAAGTTTTACCTCGTTTCGTCCATGATCTTTTTCTCATATTATTGTTGTACGTGATTCACTTTTCATCGCCCGTAATCATTCCCTTCAGAAATGGTTCGATTTCGTTCCGTTTTAGCAGTGAATTGCAAATGGAAAATCGGTCCATTAAATCAAACATCGAGCTTCTTTGTGTATCCAGTTTTCTTCAAATGATTGATAACTGTTTGATGAGCAACTCCATGCTGCTTATGTTCCGGTCTTTTTAAATTTTTTCCATGACTTCATCGACCTTTTTGGCGATTGGTCGACCGGAGCTAGGAGCCTGCAATAATGTTCCGAATTTTCAAACGTAGACAACTTTTCACAGAATAATGCGATTTTAATAATGTCTTTTAACAAAATGAAGCTTGAAATGTCACCTTTTAAACAAGCTGTAGTTAGGTGCAATTAATATGATATTACCAGAGATGTTACATTTTAGAGCCATCTATCGATAATTTGTTACCCAATATTATTCGATACACGCCACTAATTCAAATATGTGTGTAATTATTTCGAGGTTAGCTTTGAAAATAGAACTGAATTTCGACAAATTTTCTTCGTAGATGAGTGTGTGTTTGTAATTATTTTGAAAAATTGGCTTTTTAGTATTTCGACAACTCTTTATTGATGTTCGTTTTTTTTTGCGCATCATTTCTCATTCTCTACCCATAGCACTTGCTACTTACTTATATGCAGCCATAATAAATGGATTTTCCATATTGGTTTCATGAGTATTCATATTTGGTTGTTGGTAGCATTTCGCTGAAAATGATTTATTGCTTGTCACTGCTAACCACGATTTTCATTTCTCCAGTAGACAAGAGCAACAACAACAACAACAACAACAACACTATTAACAAAATGTCAGGAAAACATAGAAGAAAAATAAAGAATCAACGAAAACAAATGTTTATGCTGTCATTGATTTAGTGGTAAAATTAAAAAATTTCAACAACAACTACGACATATTGCACATATTAAGACATATGTATATAAACAAATATGTATACATACACATATATATATCTATCTAGATGTATCATATATACTATGTATTAATATTTAGGTCGAAGTGTCAAAGCATAATCGAGGCTAATGCTGCTATTGTGTGTGTGTGTGTATGTATATATAATCGGAAATTTCGCATCTTCATCGCAGCATGTGCATTTTCCATTTTTAGGAAAACTCACCACATTTTTTTTGTTTTTTCTTATTTAGGCCAACTAGTTAAATGCTGCTTTTTTTTAAATAATTTTGTTTTGACCATTTTGATCGTCCAGCTCATTCGATTTTTATTTATATACGAGCATTTAATAGCTGTGCATATAGTTGGATGATGGAGTGTATTATACCCATAGTGCATTGTACTTGTACGAGTACAAGTCTATGCTCGTTTGTTATGATTATACTAGCTAGAAAATACAATATGCGTAGTTTATTTCATTACAAGCCATTTGCCATCGTTTATGGTGTATATTATTCATCTGCACTGCATGTAGCCGTGTGAATATATTCAATATTGCGGTGGTTTCACTTCAAAATAAATATTTATATTTATTTATTAAAGATGATGATCGATGGTGATCGTGATTTTTCTAAACCTTTCCATGTTTGAATGTATATTTGTAGCGTACGTATCGTGTAGATGGTGAATGGTTCTCATAGGTTACGGATCGATATTGTCATTTTTCCATTTTATCGCGAAATACAGAACATGTGTAACATAGCTGGTTGTCAAATAAAAACTAATCTATGAATCAATCTGACATTTAGTGAATCATACGTTTGACAGATGTGATGCCAGTTTCTCTCAGCAATACCACCTGTCTTCAAACATGGATAGTATTTGATCTGCCCTCGTCTATCATGGGTATTCTTAGAGGGGGAAACAAATTATTGAGAGAAGTTAAAAACTTTTATTCCTGGATAAATGTCAATAAATGCTATTATTAACTAAACACACTGTCAAGATGCTTTAAAATGTGATAGTACGACTATATTTATATTGTGCTAGTCCACAATGAATGGTTTTTTTTTTTTTGTAAACATACGCGTAGATAATAAAACCTTGAATTTATCTTATCTTATCGTGATATAAATTGAACTTGCCTACGATATGACTCAATATTATCATGCACTTGCAATGGCAACATCAACGTCAACATGTTGTATTAAATAGTGTATTACAAATGTATATAAACATATTTCATAAATGTGCTTATGATTCGAATAAACATCACTCCCATTTAACTGTCAATTTTGTACAGGAGCAACCTTAAAAAATGGAGATGTGTGGTGAGTATGTTTGAAGAAAATGTTTTGAATGGGAAAAATGAATGAGGGTCAGTCATATAACTAGTCTATCTTTCTTGAGGCGATTTCTGGGCAACAAAGAGGTAATTTGTGGATTTTCATTTATTTTGAAAATATGCTTAGATTTGTTCCTAAAGCGATGAAATTTAGAATGGACCCGCATTAATTTCTACTCATCAACATTTTCTCTGAACATACATACTCTCTATTTCCACTACTAGTTCCCTGAAGTTCCCATATAAAATGATCGAAATAGCACTTGAAAATTGATAATAGTTGTCCAGAAATTGCTGCTAAAGCAAATAATTGTATAACAGACCACCATTAATCCTCCTAACTCCACAATATTTTTGTCGAACATACTTACTCCTTGTCTACACGCCTTAAAGGGACTCCCATACTAAGTGCTTGATGAAAAAAAAAAAAATTAAAATAGCTGTCCAGTAATCACTCCTAGAGCGGTGAAATGTATAACAAATTTTTTCACCTCAAACTTTCTCAATTTTCTCAACAAACTTACCTCATACCTCCACTTCTTATAGAGGCTCCCTTACATAATTGATGCTTAGCTCCACATGTTTTATGAATTTATGCACATAAATATATTGCTATTGAACTGAAATTTGGTATAGAAGTATATTTTTACCAAAAAAATAGAACAGTATGAAAATGCACGTAATTGGATAGAAATCACACCTATCTCTCATACAAAAATATTTTTTAAATTGTATATTTTCCAAATTTACGCACAAAAATATGAAGCTATTTTATTGAAATTCAATATATATGATTAATTTTGCCAGTAAATAAGAGTGTTCGAAAATCGGCTAAATCGAATGAAAACTAAGCTTAGCTACCATACAAAAGTATGCTTTCAAATGTATGTTTTTAGGTTTTGCATACAAAAATATAAAGCGATTATGTTGAAACTCAAAACATAAGATTATTTTCACTAAAGAACAGTTAAGTATGAAAATGGGAGTAATCGAATGAAAACTAAGCATAGCTACCATGCAAAAGTATGCTTTCAAATGTATGTTTACATGTTGTGTATAGAGCAACATAAAGCTATCACATTGAAACATAGTACATATATACGTACACATTTTATTTATTATCGTTTGTTATCATAGATTTCGATTTTCAATAAAATTTAATAAAACGATGACATCACCACTCTCTGCTATTGATTTATGTATTATACCCGTATACTATATTGCGAATGAGTGTTTATCTTATCTGTTTGGCAATTTTTTTGCCATACATCCATTTTGTATATATTGTATGTAAATATTGCACAAATTCAACCATAGCTAAATAGATGATAATATGGATCAGATAAGTTGGTTATGTTGTAAAATGTATTTTAAATTATTACATGAGAACGAAATATCTATTAATTATTTTGTAATTGCTATAATTCTTTTTTAATGTAATAATTAAATTTATAGGTAATAAAAACTAGAAAAAATCCATTTTAGAAATTTTTAGTGACATTACTATGGTTTAGCAGTACACTTGAGTAAGCATATTCAAATGTGTCTTTAAATAGAATATGGGTATGACTAAGAATTTTTTTTTTCATTTCCGCTTGAACGGAAAGCTCAAAACTTTCTTTCAGAACTTTTCCCTCTTACACACTTCGTAGAGATACGTACAATAAATTTACTATCTATTCTTTATATTACAATAAATAGTACTTTTATATACGTATCTACGTAATATGCAAGTAAGTATGCGTATAGTGGGCAAGAAAAAAAAAAGGGGAAACAATAATCTTAGCTCAGACATCTTGAGTGAATATTCTGCAATTTTATGCGCAACAAATTCTTTTCTATTAGATTGTACTCGTAATTTACTAGAACACACTGGGGGTAAATAAAATACTATGCTGAGAGTAATGGAAATCAATAAATTAAACAAAAATAGAATAAAATAATATGTATGCATGTAAATTAGAGTGGGTAAAATTGTTACAAGAGGTAGAAAATTAACGAAAAACTGCTGTAAAATACATTAAAAGTATAATTTGGCTTAATCAACATGTTGTATCTGCTGTATCGACTTTATAAGGGGTGTTTTTTTTTTTTAAAGTGAAGCACTTTCAAATTTACAAGAAAATTGCAAAATAGAATATTCTGAACTAAAAATTGGGTTTATTGGAAGGACAATTTTATGCAATCATGTTTGAATATGATTTCGTGCATATGAGCGCCTCGGATGTCTCGAAGGTGGCGTAATTTGGAAAATGTCGGTTACTTTTTCAAGCAAATGAGGCCTAACCTCGGCAATAGTTCGCTCAATGATGGTTTGTAATTCATCCAAAATTGCTGGTTTATCAGCATAAACTAGCCCTTTCATACATATCCACGCAAAAAATAGTCCAGAGATGTTAAATCGATGAATCTTGCAGGTCCACAGGTCCACAGGTTAACAAGTCTATTTCGAGAGATTATGTTGTCGTCAAATGTTTCCTTCAATAAATCGATCGTTATCTCTTCCACATTCCACATACCACGCAATCGGAGAATCAAATAGTCAGTTATCATGGCTTTGTAGCGATCGGCATTGAAGGTTGCGCTGTTGCCTGCGCCATTTTTAAAGAAGTATGGACTACTTTTTTTTTTTTTTATGGACTACTGTTTCCAACAACCTATAAAATCCACCAAATAGTAAATTTTTGTGGATGTAATGGTGTCTGAAGAATTTCTTGTGCATTGTTTTCACTCCAAATCTGACAATTTTGCTTGTTCACACACTCATTGAGCTAAAAATGAGCCTCATCGTTGAATATGGCGATAAAGCTGAAGCGATCTTTGAGTTTGGATGACAGAAACACGATTTTCGTAATAAAATTTCAATATTTTCAAGCATTGTTGCGGTGTAAATATTTTCAAAATTAAATTTTAAACCTTACTGAGTACAAATGACTTATGGATTATCAGATTTGACAACTGCTATACCGTTTTATTCCTATCGGAAAGTGCTTCACTCTAAACAAAAAAAAAAAAAAAACACTAATTATCTGTGACTAAGACTCATAAAATTTATTGTAGTACAAAGTCGCAGAAAAATTTGGTTTTTAAATTTCCCGGTTTATTGCCCTTTTTTTGGCATTTCTTAATTTATGAGACTCGAGAAAATAATTTAAGATCTATGATGATGACTAGAATTATATTTTGCCAAGCTTTATTGCTACACTTGAGCAATGCGACCCCTTCTAATATTTATATGTAGATATAAACGTGTAAATATGTATGATGAAAATGTCACGAAGAAGGAACTTTTATTCCTCTCCCAAAAAAATTCTACAATACATAAATTGACAGTAATAGACATACCAATATTTTATTCATAAATCTCAACAACAATCAAGTATAATAAATTTACCCAATAAATGACCCCAACAATATTATCACATACTTTTAATACACACACACGCACAAATACATGCGTGTGTGTTATAAAATTGAAATACAATCAAGTATTGTATAAAAATAACATCCAACTGCATATACAATAGATGTTATTAGGCTGGAATTTTTGTGTTTTTTTATTGGTGCTTTGAGAGCTGCTGATGGTGATGATGGTGGTGTTGTCAGTAATTGTGTGATGGTGTTGGTGGTATTGGTTGACTAAATTAATCTTTTCTTTCATTTTCCACTAGAACGAACTTGGATTTTATTTTTAAAATGCCAATGTACTATCTATTTTAGATTGAAAATAAAGTACTTAGCATTTTTGTTTATGTAAAAAAATGGCTGAGAGGGTGATAATAGCCACACGTATTGGCGTGAAGGCAAGAATAAATCAATAATTTACATGATAACTATTACAGTCAGATAATTCAAGATGGCAAAGTCACGTATTTATACACGTAGTATGATTAAATGCACATATTATACATTTTCTCACGTGGCACATAGTCACGTAGTCCTACATCGATTCATACTTAATCGTAAGTATGATTAAATGTTTAATCATATTGGATTATAATAATTATAATCCAATATGATTTTTGGTGACTTTGTAGCATTTTATTAGATTTTTGAAGAAATTTCATATATATATGATTTCTAAAAATTTCGCAAAATTATAGTTTGGTTTGAAATTTTTGAAATCGAATAATATTAACAATATGAATAAGTTTGGTTTATTTTCGAAAATTGAAATGTTATTGTGAAAAATTGATTATACATTCAATGTTTAAGGTATTATACGTCACTAGCCACTACTTTTTCCCCATCTTTCTGGCAGCATACGGATTCCGCAACATGTTGCCGAGTATTATCATGTTGCAGAATAACTTTGTCGTGTTTATTGGAGTATTGCGGGCATTTTTCTCGCAATACTCGGCTCAAACGCATCAATTGTCGTCGGTACAGGTCCCATGTGATCGTCTGGCCCGATTTCAACAACTCATAATACATCACACCCAGCTGGTCCCACCAATTACATAGCATGATCTTCTCGCCATGAATTTTCGGCTTGGTCGTCGATGACGAGGCATGGATGTGGTATCCATACGTTTGCCAATGTTTTGGATTATCGTAATGGACCCACTATTCATCGCCAGTCATAATTCGATGCAAAACCCTTATCTTTTTTGCCGTTGGAGCAGTTGTTCACACGTGAAAAAATGTCGTTCGACGTCTCTCGGCATCAGTTTATACGGCACCCAATTTCCTACCTTTCGGATCATTTCCATGTGACTCCAAGTGTTTTTGCGAGTTCATCTTGCGTTTGTGATGGATCTTCATCTTCTCAAACTTTGTTGGCGCTCCAGGTCGTTATTCGTCTTCCAAATCAAAATTGTCACTTGTAAATCGTGAAAACCACTTCTGAGACGTTCGTTCAGCTTAAGCATAGCCACCAAAAATGACCATTAAAATACGATGACTTTCGGCAGCCTTTTTCTTCATATTGAAGTAATGAAGTAAAACTCCACGCAAAAACACATTATTCGGTACAAAAATATACATTTTCGGAGCACACAGAAATTAGGTTGTTTACACTTCAGCGAAATGAGAGATACTGAAAGTGAAAGCCTAATGATGACATTTCAAAATGAGGGTATTGCCAGATGAAACAATAATGTATAATAAACTAGTGGGGAGATCTGTTATCACATCCGCACGAACTCCCAATACTTTCTGCTACAAAGTTAATTAGGATATTCAAAATTTTAATTCAACACGTGTCAACAATATTTGGGTATTATTATTACGTACCAACTATAAATCCTTGAATATTCAATAATAAAAAATATCAAATAGTTTAAAGGTCATTCACTCTGCTGCCATCGAATGGTGTTGGTCAGTACAATTGCAGGTGTTCAATTTTACACGAATTAAATTTGAACATGTACATTATAAAAAAGAAAACTCGCATACTAAAAGAAGAAAATAATGTGTGTTTAAAAAATAATAGATCGATATAAGCAGCAATAAATAATTACATAGATTTTTAGGTTATTATTTATTCATATTCTCTTTGCGTAAGCAAATATGCATATGCTACTTTTTGTTTACTTGAAAACGCCCTGGTGAATACATTTTTATGATTCACACAGGTGGCTAATTTATTGCAAAACTATTGTGGGAGCGAGCAGAGGTGAATAAAATTATAGAAAAAAAGTAGCGCATGTTTAGAATGCGTTTGGCACATAGCCAGCTATATGATGTAAAAGAAAGAAAAAAGAAAAAACTGTAAAAGATATTAACCCCATAACGAAGACCCGAAACCATAAAAAATCCTTTTATTTCCTATGATAGAATAATATAAATTAAAAAAAAAATATTTTTTAATATTTTTTAACCACTAATAAGTACAGTTTGATCAGGGATGCTCTTCTATAAAAATTATATTTTTATAAAATTGAAAGACATCAATTATAAAGGCGAGCCCCTATAAGGAATAGAGATATAATGTAAGTATATTTGAGGAAAACGTTTGGGCAGAAGAATTAATGGAGGTCGATCATACATTTCACTGGTATAGGAGGAATTTTGGGGTTGTTTGATGATTTTTAGATGATTTTAAGTTCATTTTGTAGGGGAGTCTCCCAAAGGAGTAGTGACCGGTAGTAAGTATTTAGAGCAAAAATCTTCAACAGTAAAAATGAATGGGTATCGGTAATATATTCTATCTCCCTAGCGACATTCTGAAAGTTGGGGCAGCAAAATTTATAAACATTTCAACCATATAGGGGATATTCTGGGTATTTTAATGAATTTTTCAATTTTCAGTATTTCTTTTGAGGTTATATACGAAACGCATCTCATCGAACCCAGCCCATCACAATCGCAAAACTAAAGACTCACATTATTTCATTCGATATTGAAGCCCATTATTTGGCCGGTATAACGAAATATTTTGCGCCATAACTCAAAAAAGTAAAATAATTAAAAAGGTCGATATAGCGAAATGACGTATGAAGAACTGCGGTATGGTTTTTGGGTTGCATCTTTTTTTTATATTACATGTTTCTTCATATATTCTTAGTTTATCGTGTTTTTTTTTTTTTTTGATTAATTAAAATATACTTTAATGTAAGTACGATCAATATCCACACGAATTGTTTTCTTAAAGATTTTAGAAGCCAGTAACACAATGACACAATTTGAGGTTAAAATATTCCGAGAAAAAAAAATTCACGGAAAATTTTAATATGGTGTCCAAAGACAAAAACTATCCGAAATGTAATTTTACATATGATTTTTCAAACTTGATGACTCTCTTTTTGACCAAAAAATCCAAACTTTATACCACTGTAAAAAAAAATTGTGACGTAGTGGAACAGAAAGGGCCTCGTTGCTGAAGTCCAATGCTATCGTTTGAGACTAGTTTGGTTCACCTCCGAGACAACGACCCTTAAATTGTTGATTGAAAATATCACACGA
Organism: Megamerina dolium; assembly: GCA_963854835.1. Taxonomy (NCBI): domain Eukaryota; kingdom Metazoa; phylum Arthropoda; class Insecta; order Diptera; family Megamerinidae; genus Megamerina; species Megamerina dolium. Next base: position 3,787,074 of record OY978525.1, read on the forward strand.
TGCAATAGATGCTTAAAAATGAAGTACTTAAAATTTTTATTCGTTTTTTACTTGCTACCTATAAGTGGTATATATTTTCTGTCTTCAGTGACCCATAATGAAAATTTCCGCATAATATTTTTATGGAAGACTTTAACCCTCGATCTCCTCCCAAAATGTTGACTTTTATGGAAGTTTTCGGAAAAAGGCCCAAAAAGGTGGTAGTTAGAGTGTTGAAATCTTCCAAGAAAGGTCTCCGAAGACAAAAACTATCCCAAATGTAATTTTACATTTGATTTTCCAATTTCCATATTTCTAATTTTGACCGAAAAAGCCTAACTTTAAACCACTGTAAAAAAAAAATTGTGACGTAGCAGTGCAAAATCGAATTGAGAATTTTTTTGACTGAGGGGAAATGCTGTGATTTAGTTTTAGTTTGATTCACCCCCGAGAGGGTCAGTTGGAATGTGAAATAATACTTTCTAATACCAATCGTCAACAAAGGGTTAAAATATTGACACACATCTTACGCATGCATGTGTTATATTATTTATGATCATATGTTGAGTATTTTGTATATTGTATTTAAATATAGAATTGCACCAAATTACAATAATATTAATATCAGTTAGACTCAGTTTTGACCCAATTTCATGAAACTATTAATCAAATGAGAGCATATGACGTATATCACATGTCATAGATATGACATGTAACATATCTGGCATATAACAAGATTCTCTCTCTCTCGTTCTCTGGTTTTTTTTCACTATGTGGTATATAATTGTAAGCATTTTAGGTGCGGTTAGTGATTAGCTTTACTATAACAAAAGCAAGGAAACTAATTTACTAAAAAAAAAATATTAAAACATCATAAACATTTTTTTTTTTGGTTTCAATCCTCTTATTCAAAGAGAAAGTTATGATGAAATCAATCATTTGCTAGAGGAAATAATATGTACATATAAGCTCGTGCTTAGGTGAAAAATGGTAGAAAAAAAAAGAACAAGTAAAGCAAGCCAAAATATAAAAAACAACAACTTTAATTGCATTTTGATTAAAAACATAGTTAAGCTCTAGCCCTATTATAACTCCAATTTATTCAGATCGAGCGGACATTAATCTCTCACATAGTACCCATTGTATGTATGTACATATAATAGCATGTATGTATTGTAGTTGTGGCAGCTATTGTTATAATGCACCGTTTCTATTATGTATTTGCAATTAGTTGTTGCAGTTGCATGTTGCTTTTGTTATTATTATTCCTCAACTTGACCGTAACAACATAAAATAATTAATTTTCGTTACACAGCACAATTCGCTATACGCTTTGGGTTTTAGTATACATTTTATGAATAGTATGTACATACAATAATAAATAGAAATGTCATGAGTAAATATAAATAAGGTACATAGTGTAGGTATGAGCTACTCATATATCTCACACCATCATTAATAGCAGTGATAATATTAAGGCTATGTACATTAAGGTGTGCGCGCTTTGTTGTACTTTTGTTGCACATTGAATTGTGTTCATTAGCCAAAACGAAAAATAGAAAAAAAAGAAAAAATGATAAAAAAGTGACCATAAAAATCCGTTAATAAAGTATACAGTAGTTGAAGAGCTTATGGCAAAATAATAGCGTAACTAAAGGGAGTGCTCTTCTATTTTGGCATTTCATTTTGTTGTTTTATATACGTTGAGTACATAAAGTACCTACATATATGTATATGTATTTAATACTTTTCATATACAACCATACTCGTATATGATTCATGTACGTGCAGAGTTGAAATAAAACAATTGTAAAGAAGCAACAAATGTGGCATTACAAAAGGGAAATTATTTGTGCATTTAGCCGTAATTTATTGTTTAGTTCATTGTCATTGTTATTAACATTATTATAATTTTTTTCTTATTATTATTTATAAGCTGATATTAGATTTTTGTGATAGTGTGTTCAATTGCGTATATGAAATATGAAGTTTGTACTTAGAAAAGAGGTCATAAAGGTTAAATATTTTAGCGATTAACTGAGCATATGTATTCCCCAACCGCACTCCTTAGAGAGTGGCTATATAAAATTTATATTTTTATAAAATTTATAAAATTATTTAGGACACTACCCTAAGGGGTGGAGATAACGGCGAGGCTAGTTCAGGTAAAATGGAGAGAAGAAAAATTAATTGAGGTCGGCTCTTCATCATACTCTGTTACTATGTAGTTATTTGTTTATTTATCTATTTTCAAGTTTTTTTGGATACATTTTATAGGGGAACTTACATAAATAGTGTAGATAGGGGGCAAGTACATATATATAATCGAGGAAAATCTTGGGGAAGAAAATTTAATGAGAAGCTATCATGCATTTTATATCCCTAGAGACAATTCCTGAGCAACTTTAAGTTTATTTGGCAATTTTCCCGTATTATTTGTTTCATTTTTTAGGGTTGCACCACTAGCGGATGATGATATCGAGTAGTAATATTTGGCAAATATGTTGGGAAGGTAAAATTAATGGATATCTGTTTTATATTTCATCTACTTAGAGGCGATTCTTAGCAAGCTATGTCGATTTTCAAGTCTTTTTAGGTTAATTTTGTAGGGGAGCACATCTAACCGATAGAGATAGAGGTAAGTTTGTTACGGAGAAAATGTTGGAAAGGGAAATATAATACAGATCGATAAGATGGCTTTGGAAGCGGCGAGAGTGAATTTTATAAAAATGTCGATTTTGGAGGAAAGTCACACTAAGGCGTAGAGATAGAGGTTAAGTATGTTGCGAGAAAATGTTGGAGATCATGAATATGAATACGGTCCGATTATAGATTTTACACTTCTTGAGGTGACTATTGGAAGCGACTAGGGTGCACGTTTAAAAAAAACGTACAATTTGTACTGGCCCCCCATAGTAAGTGGAGATTAGGTGTGATAAAGTTCAAAAAAGTGATGTCACAAGGATTCTGTCGTTCGGAACCGGCTTACATAACTAGCTTCCTTCTAATACTGTCCAAAATTTAACCCGCACAACAGTACTGGAAGAGAAGGTCGACCAAAGAGCTTTTCGGAGCTTATGAGTGCACATTTTTATTTATTTATTTATTTAGAGGCAACTGAGGCAATTAGAGGCAATTAGAACGAATTTGTTAAAAAAGTAGAATAAATTTTGTAGGAGAGCCTCCTTAAATTTTTAAAAGTAAAAATTAATGGATTTCGCTCCTTAATTTTCCACCTCTTCAGGGGACTTTTGTATTCGACGAGAATGAATTTAATAGAAAATGTAAATTTTGTAGAGATGCTTCACTAAGGTGTGGAGCTAGAGGGTTAGCATGTTCCGAGAAAATTTTGGATTTCGGATTAATGGATTTCGCTCCTACATTTTGCACCTCTTCAGGGGACTCTTGGAATCGACGAGATCGATCGATCGGTTGTGTTTTTTTCAAGGGATAATCATATTCGGAAAATCGATTTTTTTCTTTCTCATTTTCCAAGACAACAAGATTGCTGTCGGGAACGAATTTTATGGACCTGGGATCGATGATTCAGTGTAAGTTAAAAAAAATGTTTTTTCTCTCTTTTTGAGAAAAAAAACTTCAAACGTGTTTTTCTGAAAATCAATTTTTCGAAGTCCGTGAACACGATCCTGCAAAATCTACTCGACCGATTCTTTTCAAACTCGAAACATACTTTCTTGGTATAAAATGCCTCGCCATCCCGTTATTTAATTTTTCTTTCAATAAAAAAATAGCGGAAAATTTAGCGCGAAATCGCGTTTTATACTTAAATAGGCCACGTACTATTGAAAAACGAAAATGATAACTAAACAACGACGGGAGGGTGAGAACTAACTCATAATTTAAGTAAATTTAACAACATTTTTGATTTCAGATTATTCTACGCCGAGTTATCGTGTTCACCGAACAACCCTTAATAAAAAATGTAAATTTTGTAGGGATGCCTCACCAAGGAGGGTAAGCATTTTCCGAGAAAATTTTGGGGACAAAAAATTAATAGGGATTGGTCATACATTTTGCAGCATTTGAGGCAACGCTTGGATACAACGAGAGTGAACTTATTAAAAAAAAAATATCAGTTTTGTAGGGAAGTCCCACTAAGTAGAGGAGAAAGGGGTAGGTAAGCACATTTCATGAACATGTTAGGAACAAAAAATTCATACATGCTATTCCTCTAAGGGCGACTCTTGGGCAACTTTATGGTAATTTTTGGATTTTTATTCCCTTTTTTTTAAACTTTGACCTCAAATCGGCTAATTTTGTACTCATTCCATCGCAATAATTTAATTGCTCTAAGGTATTTTTTTTACTAAATCACAAAATGCAGTGCACTATCCCATAGCTAATGTTAATTTGTGAATGTGCTGTTATGTGTATAAAATTTTTTCCATATAGAATGTGACACACTACTTTAAAGAATTTATAGAATTTTATTGAATATAAAAATTTCAACTTTTATTTGCAATAACAATTATACTTAAATGTCTCCTCTCACTTTTATTGTATGATACAAAGCATCAAAATTTAAGCAACAAAAATAAACAATGTCAATAAAAATTAACATATTTTTCCATAAAAAAACACGTATACATATATAGGGACATACATACATAAATGCATACAAATGTATATAAACACTTCAGAGTAGTGATGTTTAGTCACAGTCATAGTCACAAAACATACTATTCAGGGCATCATGTATCAACGATATGTATAGTATTTACTCGTTCAATATATGAACAGTCAACATACTCGCGGATGTTGCATATACATATGCAGTCGTACCATATACTATGTTTATACACATATATGTATATCTAAAGTTGTTTATTCATCATTGCAAGTAGTATCGAATAGTTGTTGCAGTAGGCACAAATAGAGAAGATGAAAAAAAACAAAAAAATCAACATCAAATGAAATACAAATGCAGCATTTCAATGTGGGACACTATGACACAATAACAACTTAATCGTTTTCAATGGCCTATACGAGTACTATCGAGAGAATAAATATTATAAGTGTGGGATACTGTTGTGTGTGTGTGTGTGTGCATTACTGGCACATGACATACATATACTTATGTATATGGTAGCTTTGAAGGCAAATATTTTAGGGATTACTAATTAGTTGAAATGATGCAGACGAGAGCCAAATGAATGTGTTTTGTAGTAAAATTTCATCGCCATTGCAATATGTATAATGAAGTGTCAACATTTTTTTTTTATCAAAATTAGATCAATTTGAGGTGTTCGATCCAAAGGGAAATTCCTATAGTAATTTGCTTTGCGTTGTATTAAAAGCAAATAAAAAGTTGTATATTAAGAGAAGCGGATTAGGTGCATATTAGACACCTGCTCGATGCTATAATTGAACAATTTGTTGGATTTTAATGGTGGTATACACCAAGCCAATCCTTGATTGACTTTAAAACCCCAGCTCTAAGAGATTTTTTGACCTAGCGGGCCTTGGTTGAGTTTCTAAACACTATCATGAATGTAGTAGATGCACCGCATAATTGAATAAACTGTTTGAAAATATAATTTAATTGAAAATATATTTTTCTTTCTAAACCATTTTACTGAAAATAAACCTAAATTGCTCAAAATTGTGCAAAAAAGTCAAAAGTAATACTGGCCATCACCAATCACATAAATACGGTCATGTGATATCAATAAATTCTACATGGAAAACAAATTGCCTTCACACATCGACGACACATTTGCTTTGTTTGCTCTAAATTTCTATGCAATGCAATATAATCTAAAATATGCAATCAATGGAACAGCACAAACTCTTCGGGCGTGATATGTACTCGTATACAGTCAAATTGTGTGTAGTAAATAAATATTCGTACATAATGCTTCCTGTTCACTGTACATATAATTCTTTTAAATTGTCGACTACACTTGCTACGACTATAGTTATGTTATCAAGCTAACAACAAACGATTGATATTTACGATAAAATGTGGTTAAATAGACGCTCGATGCTTGGAAAAATGTTACCTTGCGATTAAGGCCAAAAAAAAAAAACACATTGCGATGAAGTGAGAAGCGACGCCTATTTAGCATGCACTTGAGCAATTTTACAAACATAATAGATAGATAGTTGGAAAACGCATATTAAATAGCATTGTATCTGTATGCGAATACATGTATATGATAAACTATAAGTACATATTACTGTGCCTGTATGTAATCAAAAAGCCGCAAATTGAAAGCTCAGTGCACAAACGGAGGTATACAATCAGCCGCTTGCCGTTACCTGATTAGCTCTGTTTGGGGGAAAATATGGTCTTCGAAACCAGTTGTGCCATTTGTAAATATATACATACATACCTACCATATATACGAGTATGAATGCATGTATGGTGGGATAAACAACAAGTAAGTACAAGTACTTGATTTGTACGCATTATTCGTTCAATAGCATTTTGACCACAATCGGTATCTCGACAACGACAATCGAAACAAGTTCTAAAGTGTAGTTATGTACTTTAACCAACAAACAGATATATGCTTGTGTATATGTAAACACATATGCACACATATAAACACATATGTATTTTATGTGCATACGCATAATGCCACTTGCGTACTTGAATGACGATGTCAGTGCACTTTTATGGATACACTTCGACCATAACGAAATAACAATAACAATATGAATGTGTGTACAACACATATGCCATTGATTATTTACATTTAGACAAATAATAAATGTTTTTGTAAATATTGTAGAAGAAATTTTTTTAATTGAGGGCAAATATATGTATGTATTTGGTTTTGATGGTTTGTGTGTACATAAACGAAGCATGTTTGTATCGAACTAATATATCAAATACACATATCTGTAAGTATTTATGAAAATCTAATAAGAAATTTCTCAAATTAACACTAAGCATTTCATTATCATCTAATTTCATCAAACAATATATTTTCCTAGTTGGATTGGACGTTGTTGGGGGGACTCATTTTAGATTAGCTGCAATGTGAAAACGAATGAATATAAGGAATATATGGAAGTAGGTGAAATGAATATATGGAAGTAGGTGAAATGAATATATGGAAGTAGGTTCCTCCAACTTAAATTAAGTGTTCTTTTGATTTCCAGAAAATTGTGTTCAGCCAAAGTTGTGAATCATGTCCATAAGCTCAAGCGCTAGAGTCGAAATAAAAAACCATAATCTAAATCCATAATCGTAAGATCTAATTTTTCAAAGGGTCGGTATGAAAATTATGTTGCAAAAGTGAGAAAACAATTTGGTAAACCTATCTTCGGTAATACCTTTCATCATGACCAATTGGCAGACAAACTTTCGAAAAAAATAAATACTTTTACACTGGGGAGAGTCGTAGTTTTTATCAGATAGCGTTTATTTTCATACATATTGGCAAATTGATAAAAATAATCATATTTGCCGAACTTCAATCTAATAGCTTTAGTTGTTCGTGCTTAAAGAATAGTCGAAAACATATTTTTGTATGAGTGGTAGGCGTGGTTTTCATCTGATTCAAACCATGTTTAAATATGTTGATTATATAATAAATATAATAAAAACTACCGAGTTTCAGCTTGGTAAGTTAACATTTTCGTGCGCAAAGTGTGAAAATATACGTCTGGAAGCATAAGTTTATATGGGAGGTATGCGTTATTTTAATCCGAATTGGTTAATTTTGGAATACACTTAATAATTAGTAAATATAATCAAAACTACTGAATTTCAGCCTGATAACTTTATGTTTACGCGCGCAAAGTGTGAAAACATACGTCTGGAAGCATAAATTTGTATGGGAGGTATGCGAGATTTTTGCTGATTCAGTTCATTTTTAACTATGTCTTTTAGTTAGTAAATATAATCAAAACTATCGAGTTTCAGCTTGATAACTTTATTTTTACATACGCAAAGTGTGAAAACATACTTACGAAAGCATAAGTTTGTATGGGATTTATGCGTGATTTTTGTCTGATTCACTTCATTTTTAAAGATGTCCTTTACAAATTGAATTTAATCATATGTACCAAGTTTCAGCTTTTAGACGTTGTATTTCCGCTTTTAAAGTGTGAAAACATACACAGTCATCAGCATGCTGTTGTATGGAGATAGGCGTAGTTTTTATTCGGTTCAGTCCATTTTTTTTAGCCAGACTCTTAATTAGTAAATATATTTATATGTACTAAATTGAAAGCTTAAAAACTATATTTTTTCGTGCGTAAAGTGTGAAAATATACATTTAACAACATATTTTTCAATGGGAAGTAGGCGTGGTTTCTATCCGATGGTGTCGATTTTCTTATATCTCTTTTCTGTTAACAAATTATTCTTATATACTGGCTTTCAGCTTAAAAACTTCATAGATTCGCTTTCAAAATGTTAAAACACATAGTCCACTACATACTTTTGTATGGGAGGTAGCCGTTGTTTTCATTCGATTATGCTCATTTTTTAATATATTCATTCTGTGATAATGCTAATATTATATATTGAGTGTCATCTTGATAACTTTACATTTTCCGATATAAAGTGAAGAAAATAACATTCAGGAATATAACTTTGTATGGGAGGCAGGTATGGTTTCCGTCCGATTACGTCCATATTTGAGTATAAACATAGGCTTTTAACGCCTTAAAGTATGAACATTATATCAATAAAAGTAAAAATGTGGACTTGAAAGCTCAAGAAAGCAATGTTCATTATAATAATTCGTATGTAGTTTGAAATTAACTTCTTTATACTTCATACTTATGTCCGAATATTTAATAATAATAGTAACTACTTCCGTGATCTTAATGAAATCATAGGAATATGAAGACAGTTTTAATTAAAACAATCTTTAACGCAACATTAATCAATTGCAACAAGTTATCTATTAAAAAATATTTATGTTATTGGCACTCGTTGGCGATTGCTTGCAACATGAAAGCAATTGCTCTATAATTAAATATATACTCGCAGTTATCTAGGCATGTAGTAGTATACTCTATATGTCTGTACAAATTATATATGCTTTCTTTTCTTTTCATCAGCCTATGCTCCATAATTATGATATCGTTTAAACATAATATTAAATATGAAACATGAACATGGATGATGATGACTATGAGGAAATATCGCAGCAATCGTTTTAGTATTTTCACCTTATATTTAATAGTGAAAAAAATAGAAAAAAAGCACGTGATATGATGTGATTGACAGCCATTGTGGTCATATGATGATCACATAATAATACAGAGGTGTTAAACAGAACATCTAGGGGAGTAGTGGAATAAATTTCCAGTGTACTAAAACTAACGAGTTTACCATAGTTACGATGAGTAGATTAAATGCATTTTTAATGGACGAATAATTTTAGTCCACTAATCTCATATCTGAATAGAAATTGTTAATTGCATTCTTTTCATAAAGTAAAAATTGCATTTCCTTAATACATACCCATTCGTTCGATTGGCGGCAATTCAATCAAAATTTTTATACGCTTACTTACACATTACCGCAACAATGAAGATGAGATGATTTTACAGTGCTTATTCATTTAAATAAATGTGTTTTTTTTTTGTAGAGAACGCTTGTAAACGTTAGTAGTGTGATAACTTCCTGTTTATTCATATATAGAGCTTTGTCCAAGTGTATTCATAGTATGAGTTGACGAACCATGCCATTTATAGAATGCATAAAAATAATAGCGGATCAATGTAATTGGAACGGAACTGACTGAGCTTATCAGTTTTCGAATTGTAAAACGAAACACTTGCTAGTTCTCACGATATTTGAATTGAATGATGAAGGAGGTGGCAAATGTGGCGCAAGAAAATCTTCATATATTTGTTGTTGTTGATATTTTTTACATAAATAAGCATATATTCATATACGAATATTCATGCATACAAACATATGGATAACACATTGATACGAAATAGTTTTTTTTTACCAGAGACTTATTGAGGTTACGATTTTATACGCTTCTATTTCCAAAAAATTTTTAATCAAATATAATAGTTGTTCATTTAATACAATAATTAGTTACAAATCATTAATATTTTTAACAAACTGTGTCAAAAAATGAAAATTTCATTTCAAAACTCGAAATATTTTCATTTAATCAATCAAACGAAATGATTCTTTCGAAATGTGTATTTGTTTTTCTTTTCATAAATGCAAAAAACGATAATCGTTTGAAAAATACAGATATTGATTTGCTTCATATTCAATTATTTAGGCCTATAACTACCAGTAGGTCACTTGAAACGTACATTCAATTTAATATATTGCATATCATTCAGTTATTTTTTTTTTTTTAAATTTATAATTTGGACCAATATCTGATTTCCCAAACATTTTCAAGTTCGCTTCTTACAAACATTTGATGTTAGACTATTGCCAATTATGCTAAATTCTTTTGCATAACTCGACATAAGCGATTATTGATTATTGCCACAGATGTTTAAAATAATTCCAAAAAAAAAAAATTCTTGACATATTTTTCATAGTGAATTGTTTATCTATAAATAAAATGCTTGTTGAACATGCTTGTCTTCAAGTGTTTTGCTTTGTATATTTTTGTTTTTTTGTATATAAAGGAATATGCTTTATGGTTAAAAAGAGAAAAAAAAAATTATGAAATATGTATATTGTGATTTTGTTTATTTAATTAACGTTTGTGTCTGCTAAATTTTACGCACTCACGCATTAGCGTAATATGTTTAAAAATAAATTCCCATATATTATAATTTGTGTTAAACATTTCAGTTTAGTGCGTAAGTTGGTAATATTTCAAGAAAAAATATTATATATATTTGTTACATACGCATATACTTACATGTTTTCATTTCAATTTTAAATATTTCGACATTCAAAATCACTTCAACATGTTTGACGTGCAATAATTGCAAATAATTGTCTATTGTCAAATTATGTTTGGTATTTTTGAATATTAATGTTTTGTGTTTTGTGCCGTTTTTTAGATTGTTTTTAATCATTTAAAATATTACAACATGATAATCAAATATATTGGGCATCACTTTATAGCACAACGATTTTTTTTTATTATTGCTTTTATCGTTTCTACTTTCAACCTTAGAAAGCAGAAATGATAGTTCTTTCTTAGAATACATCAAAACTCATATTTTCTTACAAAAAAAAATGGGTATTTAATTTCTTCCTCCTTAAGAATAAATTCACCAAAATCTGGCATCATTCGTTAAAGCACGAACTCAATTCAACCTAAAGCCGGTTACTCGTTACATTTTGCTACCTATGGCGGCTTTTACTAAACATTTGCATATTAACGATTGCAAGTGAATAGAAATTTCATTAAGAATTGTAGAATTGATTTTTAAAACGATAATAGTCGTGTTTTATTCGACAACTCGCTATCTTTGTATGTCAATGATTTTCATAAACAGAGTTGATTTAATCTTTTATTTATACATTTTTAAAAATTTCTATTGTAAATAAATTTCAAATCGAATAAATTGTAATTATTTAATTAGTAAAATGTCTCAAAAGTAGTGAAATAATTTTGTTGCAAACTTCTTCCTTTTCCTCATTTTCTTCTTTATTATAACATTTTTTTGACATTTAAATTAAAATATAACATCTCTGTAGAGTAAAAAAAGGGTAAATTGTAGTTATAGTCAAAAGGAAGAATATTTTAAAGCTAGAATCGACTTGTTTGACTTATTTCATATTAACGTATGTATTTAATTGGTACCACGCAACTTAAGAGAGCTGCTAAATATTCTTATAACCTATAGCTGTCTGTCATTTTGTGTTGTTTCACCATTTAGTTATCGCCGCTACATTACGAGTGTCGAATAAAACAAGGCTAATGCAATATTTTGTAGCGACTTTCTATTTACATTCTGGCGATTTTCACAAAAATGTACCCCTGACCAATTTTATCATTTACCTTTCTGTTTGGTTTTTAGATTAGATTTGTGGCAAAAAGTAATAACCGCCTAAGTACATTCTAAGAATATACTTGAGTAAAACATAAAAGTGACATTTTAACGATTTTATAGGTGAGCGATTTTATGCCCCTATTGCCGTTCACCACTCAACCCAGTTTGGTCGTCTTAGAGTCGACCCGACTTCAACAAGACCAAACTATTTTTTGGTATTGTGGTACACCACTGTTTTCGGTTGAAATTGTTATGGCGTTACCAGCTTAAAATATCACTTATGACAGAAAAGTGGTCGATTAAAAGTAAAAATTAAGGAAATATACAATTGTGTTTTGCTGTTTAAATTATTTAAAATGGATATTAGTGTAGATTTGTTTTATGAAGATGAAAACGAAGACGCGAAAATTGATTTGCTACGCTTACGGAGAAAAATTCGTGATGACTCTAACCCTCTTGAACTACCTAGCGAAAAGTATAAATATTGTTCAAAATAAATAAAAGCAAATAATAAATTTTTTTATAGATTTATTAGCTATTTTCGACTGAGCAAAGAGGCATTTTGCTTTTTGCTGGATGACGTAAAAGACCATTTCAAGAAATCTGTGCGTGTCGTATCTATACCACCAATATTGAAATTGTGTGCTGCTCTTAGATTTTTCGCTGATGGAAGCTACCAGAAGAGCAGCGGCAATGACTTCAATATAGGAGTGGCTCAATCTACAATGTCACTTGTTTTAAAAGAAGTATTAGATGTATTGGAGACGAAACAGACGCTGCAAGGAGTATCAGAAATAATATAATGCGTTCTTTCCAAGCTCATTAGATTTATCTCTTATTTATTTTTTAAATTCATTTCAGTCTCTTTGGTAAATGGAAGATAACTTAAATTATTTAAAAAAAAATCTTATTTTCTTAGATTCACGTCTACTTTGTTAGCTTGGATTCTGGTCCATTAGTTGAACAAGCCTCTCAAATTGAGCTTTGGTTGTAATTTTTAAACTTCTGAAAATGTATAAAATGTTGAGAAATTACAATATGAAGCCAAGCTAATTATTACTTACGATCTCTCCATTATTTTTGGCTTTATTAGTTTAAAGTAAACTGCAACTGATGCAAACACAACTGCTTATGAGCAGTGGTGTATATTTAACGTGCTTGTCGACCAAACTGAAACAGAGTTGCAAACGGCAATACCACAAAAATAATGAACACAATCAAAAAAATCAGCCGCCAGTCGAGTTGAGAACGGCAATATGAATTTCTCGACGGCGACCAAACTGTTTCAAAAGTTGTGAACCGCAATAGGGGCATTAATTTACAAAGTGGAACACAAAAATCATCATAAAAAATCATACACATTTTTCTATTTTGAGGATATTGACAATTTTGGAATAAATTCAAAAATCAAATAGTATTGAAAATTGTACATCTGGACTCAATCTTTTCAGTTAAAATTTCGTTTTCTACGATTTCTCAGAATTTTCAATTCCAATGAACTCGACTTAAACGGTTATTACTTTTCGCCACAAAAATATATCGTAGACAAACAAAATGAAAAATATCAAGGAGTGCACATTTTTTTTTTATCGATTGACCTAATTTCTCAATAAACTCGTATACATCAAATTGCTACCACGCTCTTTTGCAGGTGTGGTGAAAATGAAGGGACACAACTGTCACGGAAACGAATTTTGTTGTTTTCGTCGATTTGTTTGAAGACAAATTATGTTGCCAACGCATTGTTCATCCTTTTGAATGAATATATACATAAATGAATTAATCAATAATAAGGCAATGGAATAGAGTAATTACGTATTTGCATAGTGGGTGTGATTATAATGAATCCCCATAGAAGAATCAACTAGTTTTATTATGAAATCTATTCAATGAGCACAGTTGACAACTCAAATGGAAAATATTATTTGCAATTGAAATGAGATTTTGTGTTGGTAGAGTTTAAGATGTTGGTGAAGGTATAATGTCAATGCAATAAGTGAGATGATGCGTAGTTTGGAAAGCGGTTTCTATTTTGGGGCATAAAATTTCAACGAATGATATTTTCGGTATTTAGAACAATTCATTCGATCAATTTGCAAAGTGCTTATTCTAGTGATATTGAGATTTTTTTCTAAACCACCCATTTCTATAAATCTAAATTTAAAAGTGGATGTTGGTCCCAAATGAGATCGGTTCTGCTTTTGTAATCAATGATCAGAACAGCACCTATTTGATTTTGTTAATATTTTTGGAATTTCTGTCTTACACATGATTTTTCAAGATACTCAAATAGTTATATTGTACTAAGCTATTAGCTTTCACACAAAATAAAATATTTACATAAACATTAGTTTTATGCTTCGTTGACGCCATGTAAATTTAGAATAAAATTTAAATAAATACTACCAACTTTTTGCTGTAAATGAGTTTTTATTGTAAACTACAAGTACATATAAGTAACTGCCTTTGAATATCTATCTAATGAAAGGAAGGTATAGTAGGTAGTTTTGTGGCACAAGTACCTGCAATTATTGTTCATTTTCAGACTCACTGTGGAAAATTGTAAAAGTGTTTATAATTGCGAAAAGCTAACAGTTAAACAAGTCATAAAACCATTCATTCTTCATATGAGGTATTGTTTTTTGTTTTTTTTTTCCCTTTAGAGAAAGTTTCTTGCTTGTATAGTATGTACTGATATTGTACGTATTCTGCTTGAAGTGGTTTCGTAGTTACTTAAAATGTTATGTTGTACAATGTACATTAAGGATCTTTGAAATGATAAAACACCCCAAAAAAATATATGTATGATTTTTTTAATTTATTGTTATTATTGTTCATAAAAGGTGAAAATATGATTATCATAGTGATGATGAAGATGAAGAATCATCAGTAAAGCCTTAAGAAACTTGTGAACAAAGAGAAAATACAATATTTCGTGGTTTCTTGAGAAAGAATACAAAAAAAATTATTTAAGAGCCTCAAGCAGATGTATAAAAATAAATTAAAACCGCATTAGGTATATCAACATGATTATAAAATCTGTAGTGTAATTTACAAAAATTAAATACATAAATATATTCGTGTAATTGCATTAGTTGTGGAAGAGTGATTTATGAAGATTATTAATAATGGCATTTGAATATGTGATTCTTTGAGGTTCAAAAAAAAAAAAAAAATGCGTAAGACAACAAATATTAGGGGTGTGCTGGGGGTAAATGCTACAAATTCGAGGTCATATTTAAAAAAAATGGTATGGATATTGACAAATATCCACACAGTTGCTTAGAAAGAGCTCCTAGAAGGCTTAAATCTATGACTTTTTCTCCTCAATATTATTCCCAAAATTACTTACCTCCTAGCATATGCAATTCTTAGGGGGACTACATTGTAATATAGAGTTTTATAGAAATAAAATTCGCTGCCATTGTTTTCAGGATGTCTTTGGAAGTATAAAATTTATGAACGACCTAAATTTACTTTTTCTCCCCAATATTTTTCACTTTTTATGAAGACTACCATACAAAGTGGACGTTTTTGTTAATAAAATCGCTCCCATCGCTTTCACAGTGCTCCTAGAGGGGCAAAATATATGACCGACTACGATTCATTTTTGAAATTCAACATTTTTTCTAAACATACCTGCTTTCTATTTTTATCCCTTAAGGGGCTACCGTACAAAATGCACATAAAAATAGCTGAAAATCAACAAATATCCTCATAGTTGTCTAGAAATCTCTTTTAGAGAGATATAATGCAGAGCCAACTCACATTAATTTTGCCTCCACAATATATTTTCTAACTTTAAGTGTTTTAAAAAATTATATTCTCAACTTTTGGAACAGATCTAATATACAATACATATGTATTGTATATAAATTTCTTTCGTAGTTACTTTTAATTACTTATGAATTAAATTCGTGCATATTTTTAATTTTTCACAAAATTAAAGCATAAAAAGTGGTATCATTTTAATATATTTTTTATTTCCAATTATAGACGGGCGTAGTATGAAGCTATAATTATTAGGTTCTTATGAGCTAAGTAGAAATTATATATTTTGAAAAATATTATTGTCGGCACGTATAGACTACAATTAGTTCTCATTAATAAATGCATTGTCAAAAATTTGTTCTTTTTTTTGTTGTTGTGTGGTTAAAAATAAAATTATATTTCATTAATTGATATTACTTAGACAGAGTGGTCTGTCCACAACAATAAAAATATGTTATGACATAAGGTTATGATAAATATTTGTGCATATTTGTTACGATCAAAATTAAATAACACTGTAGAACAAAATCAACTCTTTGGAAATGCTTCAAAAGCTTCTATCTGTGTTTTAATTTTAACTCATTTGCTTTGTTAATCCATAGGTGCTTCTGGTCTTTGGTGACTTGAAATGAAAGTTTTTGAAAAATATTTCTGATATGCAATATCTATTGAAAGTATGAAATTGGGCGTGTCCATTGATTATGAATTTTGCTGATATTATTCTTGTTGCATACTTTTTACACATTTAGGGAATAAAAATTTAAATATAGCATTTTTAAAAAAATATATATATGGACTATAAATTTTGCTGATTTATTCTTGCTGCATACTTTTTACACATTTAGGGAATAAAAATTTAAATATAGCATTTTTTAAAATATCTAAATATTTTATTTCTCGAGCGTGATAGGGTTAATGGACTAAGAGTAAGGAAACTGCTATTTATATTGTGGAATCTATTCAAAAAATAAATAAATAAATTTATATTAATATATTTGCATATAAACTCAATGAACATACGTATCTGATTAATTTGTTGTCTAATTTTCTTTATCTTTCTTATTCTCATTGCAGGTAAATTTATATGACAACTACTATATGTTGTACTACTATGTACGCTATGGTTAAATTGCAAATTGTTTAATGAAGCATTAAATTGAATTTGATTTATATACTTTCATATTAAAAATGTTGTAAGTAAATTTAGCTATACACCTACAATACCAACATTCACTAAGTATATACATATATTTTTATGTAAAAGTCTATATATGCAAGTATGAATATAAATGAAAACTAATTGCATTAGTTTTCAAGTACAATAAATTTTATTAAATAAAAATATATATGACAAAATTGCATTATACATATTGACATTGCCTTGTTTAGTGTACATACAATTAACGTATGTATTGTATTCTTTTTTTATAAAAACTTACACAAATAAACTTACACAAATACGCTCTCGTACATTTATGGTGGTATGGAATTTGTTTGAATACGACAACTTCCTTCCGTTTCGATATTCTATTGTTTTCGTTGTCGTACGACCGGTATTTGCATTTCTATGAGCAGTTTCTCTAAATAAGTCAAGATGATATCATTATAATTTTTTTTGTCAAACTGAATTCATTAATAATAATCGGCAAATGAAATAAGTAAAGATTTCATTGGAAATTCTTTTTACACGTTTTTTTTTCCAATGATGATAAAAGTAAAAGCGTAAAGCATAAAGTAATAAATAATAACAAAAGAAAAAAAAATTTAATACATAAATTGCAAAATGATGGTATGTGAATGATGTCATGTACTTGAGCATTTTATATTTTTTTCTTTTTCTATTAAAATAATTGGCTTTATTTAGAACACAATCAATATTAAAACTAAAAATGACAATATAAAAAAAATTCTAATATGCAAATAGTATATATTGAAGGTTATGATAAATAATGCTGCTGAGCTATACATACTGTATATAATGTATTTCGAATTGGGCGATGCCAATACATACTTGTACATTTGTACATATGTATTGTAGCAATGTCAGAAACAGTATTATGCAACTATTTCGAGGGTCAAAAGTTCAAACAAACAAATGTACAATATAAACATATGTTTATATGCATATGTGTGTATATATACATGTTTCTTCGTCTTCTTCTTCTTCTTTGTATTTAAGTGATAGCTGCAATATGTTTCATTCAGAATAAAGATGTACATTTATATGCAGAGTGGCAATCGTAAACTATTGCTAAAATATTTACTTTGTTTCTTCTGCCAAAAGAAACTTTTTTTTTTAGAAAAAAAAAAAAAACAAAAATTGCAATATCTATTTAATACAATTTCCTTTGACTTTTGAATAATGCTGCAACAATTGATACACTCTTTCGATGCTTTTGCTAAAAAAAAATTGAAATAAATTTGTGCAAAAAATGTAAGAAATTGAAAATTGTAGAAATTCAACATTATTGAAATTTTTTTTTTTGTAATAATATACATATATGTATGTACATTAAGGTGCCCACCCAATATATGAGGGAACACTTTTTACATACAAATTTAAGTTTTAATAGTTAAAAAATTTTTCAATTTGATAAAAACACTACAACATGAAAAGTTTCAATCCAATTGATGAGCCTAAAAGTTGTAAAAAACTTGTTTTTCATCATTTTTCTTATTGTCTAACTATGAATTCTCGCCTAAAGAGGCTTAAAATGTATAACCGTCCACTATTCATTTTCTCTCCTCAACATTTTTTCGAAACTTATCCTCTACGTCTGCTCCTTAGGTGGGCTCTCCCACAAAATTTATTTTTTTACGCAATTCTGAATCTACGAAACTATAAATGAAATTTGTACCATCGATCGCTATTAATTATATTGTTTTGACATTTTTTCGAAACCAAGTGACCCTTTAAGATTATCCTTTACAAGGGCTGTCCTATAAAATTAGCATTTTTATAATGTATGCTCCCAGCACTTCAATGGAGCCTCTAGAGGGGTCAAATATATGATCGACCACGATTTATTTTATCATCTTAATATTTCTTCCAAACATTTTTATGCCTTATCTCCATCCTTTAAGGGGGCTACCATACAAAATAAACTTAAAGGCACCCAGCAAATAGACAAATAACTCCATAGCTGCCCAGGAATCATCCCTAGCACCACAAAATATATGACCGACTCCTATTTCTTATTCCATCCAAACATTTTCTCCGAACGTAATCGTTATCTATTTCTATCCTTTAAGAGGATTGATATAAAATATCCATGAAAAATGCCTGAAAATTGAAAAATAATCCCATAACTGCGAAGAATCACCTCTAGGAGGGTGATATAGAAATCCGATCAACATTATTTTTTCTTCAATATTTTTCCCATTCTTACATACCCTATAATTCCTCGACATCTTAAGGGGCTGTCATATCAAATGAACGCAAAAACATCTGAAAATCGACAAAAAGCTCCAGACGTGCCTAGAAACCGCCTTCAATCACACCATTCTCTTCAATATACATACATCCGACCCTATATCTTCACCCTTTAAGAGGACTGCCATACAAAATTAACGGAATAGTGTTTCGTCCTACATTCATTTCAATTATCTATGACTTCGCGCTATTTATGTCACTGCCAAAATATGCTTGAAAACATTGGAGGATCATAAAGACGATTTCTGAAGTGGTAAGATGGGTTTTTCTATAAAAAATTGTTGATCCCACAAAATCGAACAGCAAACCTATGTGATAAGATTTGTTGTAATAAACACAAAGGACAAAAATCGAAAAAAAAACAATTTTTTTCTTTAGAAGTCAGTGCTCTTTCATACTATCAGCGAAATGTGTATGAGGCACAAAAAAAAAAAAACAAAATTACATTCACCTTTACACACATAAATTTAAATTAAATTCATTAAAGTAATGTCGCATTAAAATATGTACGAGTACTTGTATGTATGTTATTTAAAATTTTTATCCAAAAAAGGTACACAATAACATGAACACCTCAATTTCTATACAAAAATTAAATAAAATTCTTACTCATTTCATTATAAAAATACTATCACATACTTACGAATGAGTATGTATGTATTTTAGTATGCAATAAACAAATAAACATTAACAAAAGAAATTTCATCAATGTGTGGAATTTAAATTAATTTGACCGTCCAACATATGCGTACATGCGTACTGATATATGTATACATGCTTGTGTTTCCATGCATACTCATATGCATTGTTAACCCTTTTGTGACTTAATTTTGTATATGTATATGTTACATATGTAAATTGAGTTGTTTGAATTGTTTGAAGAATTTGAAATGAGTGTGTATGTATTTGTGTTTTGATGACCCAGTGGGAAAAATTTAATAATCGTAAGGGAATTTTAAAATTGGAATGTCATAGAAAATTCTTGCATGGCATAACGCAATGACATATGCATATTAGTAAGAGAAATAAATAAATTACATTATTTTTTGTCCATTGGCTATGTATTGTCAACTTTTCTATTGGGTACATAGTATGTTCCAGTCCCACTTGGCACAACAATTTCGATTCTATGCTCTTTATCAATGTGTCACATGGGTGTATGTAGGTAGTTGTACCACTGAATGTGTCAGTGCGTGCTTGCGTACATTTAATTCACAAAATTTTCTTGTTCTCATTTATTTCGAAGCATATCTACATGTACTCATGTTGTTTAGATAGTTTTCACCTCGACCTCTTTCAATATGCAATTTATATACATTGGTGTTGTATAGACGTATGTAATCTACATGTAATTGTCGCCGTTGTCTGATATATGTAGTACAATATATTCTGTGGGTTGAACCGCTATACATATACAACACTATTACGGCTGTAGATACTCTGTATATTTGGTTTGTTTGAATTCTATCTTTTTGAATGCTAAAATTAATTTTGAATAGTCAAATTGAATCACTTAAACTATTATTTCACACTAGTATATTATAGTTGAAGTGTTTTTTTTTTTGCAATCACAATTTACTTGGGGTAACTTATAAAAGAATGAGAGTATAAAGGATTTTGAAAATTGCAGATATTTAGGTCGTCTACAAGTATGCAATATTAACAATTTATTGTATTCAATAAATTTCTATTGATTTAAATTACCGGTCTTTTTATTATTGAACTTTTAATAAATCTATTGATGGATGTATCATGATAAGAACATCAATAACAATTATGAAAATTGTAAAATTTCTTAATAAAACTTGTTTTGTACAATCATATGGGCTACGGGTATGCACATATATTTGTGAATATCTTATTTTCTATTCAATTTGAAAACATTTTCACACAATAAATAACGACACAATAACTAATTTGTATACTTAACAAATGATGTCAGCCAACAACAATTGATGAGAGAGTACATACATCTCATATATAGCGAGAAAAAGTCGAATTGAATGAATGAATGAATAATAATAAATAAATAATAATAATAATAATTAAATAAAATTGAAGAAACCTTCAACTAACATTCGCGCATATATGTATGTAGGCATTACATGTTTATATACATGTGTCTAGGTATATTCATAAGAAATTCTTAGGAACAAAAGTTGCAAATGTAAATTTGTATCCGAGTTGGGTGTTTTTCTATAATATGAATTTATATTGTATTCAAATTTGTATATTCATAAGAAATTCTTATGAAGAAAAGTTTCAAATGTAAATTTTTATCAGAATTGGGCGTTTTCCATTAATATGAATTTATATTGTATTAAAATTTGCTCAGATCAGTGCTCAATTTGTTGGACCTTGATTAAATATGACGATTTATTTATATTTTGTGTTTTTATAGTTATTTTCTACTCTGCAAAGTATTGAAAAATTCAAATCAAAACCTAAAAATTAAAGTAATTTCTTATTAAATCGCTCTCACTGCAAGCTGCAGTTAATCAGAGAGGAGAATAGTTTAAGCTTAGTAAAGATTTTCATATCATTCTTGCGGCGTAAGGGTTTTGAGATCTTTTACAGTATATTAAACGAAAACAATTGTTGAAGTTTTTCTACTTCCATTTCTATGAATTTTATTTTATTCTCATTCATTTCTATCAGAAACCGATCGTTAAGTCGAACAATTTGATTAATGACATCACTATTATGATTTTTAATTTAAATGATCATTATTTTCTTGTATGTACTATTTTATTGTTGTTAATTTTCACAATTCCCATCTCTGGTTTTCAATATTGCATAGGTTATACATATTGTACTTGATGTCTCAAGATTCAATTTGCTCTATTTTAATATGTATAAGTGCCTAAAGAATAATAGCAAAATCAGACGCTATTTAGTAGCGGTTTTACGGTCTTCTCCCTTTTACTTGGTTGCATGAAATATATTTAAATCGTAAACAACTTAAGCGATATCTCAATTATAATTTATTTAATTTTATTTTAAAGATATATGGGAATATCGAGTTTAAAAAAAAAACAACAAGCCTAAAACGATATCGGATATGTTGTTTTATTTAAATTTAGTACATATGTACATATGTATGAACACAAATACTTGATAATATGGAATTAATGACAATTACTCATGCACGATTAAATCACATTCACTCATAATATCCTCAAGAATAAAATTAAATTACAAATCAACAAAATAAAAAAATTAAATGAAAACAAAAACAAAAATAATCGTAAATAAAACGAAAACAAAACATTTTGTAATCATTCCGCAACATTCCATTTGCAATGAATCATTTACTTACATACGAGTACATGCTAACGAGTAGGTAGGTATCGAGTGTACATGTACTCGATATGAGCGCACTCGTTAAATTAACCGCATATGCAATTGTATTTACTGTCGTCTCGATTATTGAACGATGTTTACAATACTTACATTTCTCATTTGTTGCAGTTATTCAATCATTTTCAACCTAATTACGTTCAATTTATTACCGTATCACATTGATGACGATGATGATGATGATAATGATCAAGATGATTATGGTTCTGCTATTATTTTTCTTTTATTACCACACAACTATTGTGTAGACTAAACTTGATTCTGACGCCATTTTTATTTTTATTCAATTTTCAATTTACATTTTCATGAAGAATTATTTTATAATCACTTTTCCCAATACTACGAGTGTTTGTATTGAAAAGGGTAATTACTCGTAAACTCCTATTTTACTGTTGTGTAGCGAAAAAAAAAAAGTGGAATTGAAACAATAGCTATTATTAAGAGCACATCAAATTGCTAATGGGTCATTCGTAATAGTACCATTTTATATGGACGTGTATTATATGGCGCCATGTTGCCTATTGTTTTTGTTTTATTTTCTATGCAAGTACGAGTAAATATAAATTGTTTGAAATTTATGCTTTCCATTATTGCGTGTTTTTTGAACCAGTGGATAAAAGGGAGTGAATGAAAAACAATGAAAATGACAACAACAAAAAATGTAAAAAATGCAAGATTCATGTTATTTCCAAATGAAAACTTTCGACAAAGTGCAATGCTGCTGTTGTTATTTTGCGTGCTATACATATGCATGAGATGACCCCGAAGAGAAGTGTGACCTCTGGAATATTAATGGTCATAGCTACTCGTATATGATATAACTTTGGTGTCACTTGAAATTCTAAAGTATGGCAATATTTACTTCATGAAAAAGCTGCCAACTTTTTAGTACTATCGAATAGAATATTACGAAAATTCAAGATTACGATGACAATCATAATTTTTTACCAACATATGGGTTGATGTAAAAATTACTTGAACAAAATTGTTTTAAAAAAATTGATTAAAGTGTATGTTTTGAACATTTTCAAGTATTCAAATAATTGGATGTATTATTATATGCCCTATTCCGAAGCAGACGTCTAAGAAATGAGGTTTTGAGAGCTTCAGCGACTACTTGAAGGAATTTGTTAGCTTTGAGGCACGATTTAACTTTGGAAGTATGGATGAAAAAGAAATTATTAAATGCCAAATCTGGACTATGCTATATTTCGTAAAAAATACTTTTTTCATGCATTCAAACGCGTGAAAACGTATGTTATCGGAAGAGGATGTCAAATTTTTTTGAAAAATATATCAAGACTTTAGGATTTGCCAAATTCCCCAAATTTATTTAACAACTTTTCCATATACTAACCTAATTTGGTATTTAATATGAAAATAAATAATGAAAAATCTGAAAGTGTTACTAAAATGAGATTAACTATCGTTAAATGCAATATATGTTTACATATTTACAAAAATAGTTTTTTTTTCAACATTGAAAGATCAAATTTGTTCAACTTTCATGCACTAGAAAGTAAATGAGTTCAATGGTTGGTTTATTGAGAGCATCGGGTTATGTTGTTGATAATGATGATGATGATGATAATGATGATGATAGTGGTATTAAGATCATTAAATGTAGTGTTAATTACTTTGACTCATAAGCAGTATATTAAAGGGGTTACGAGTTGATTTAGTAATATAAATATGTATTTCTATTCTTGTATGTACGAGCATTGTATGAAAAGTTTGGTAAATAACAAAGAAATATATAATTTTTACATATATATTGTAAATTTTTCCCATCTCTCCTTGTATTTATGTTGTTTTCTATTTGAAAAATAATTTTAATCATCTTTTGTTTACTACAACAATTTATTTTTATTTACTCGTATGTGTTATAATTTTAAAATTCCTTTTAAATCACACTATTATTTATTGTTATTTATTATTTTCAATTTATTTGTTTGTATGCTTTCTGTTTTTTTTTTTTTTTGTTCTTTTCTTTGATATTTGTGATCTGTGTTCATATGAAAAATTCTTCAAAATACACAAATGTTATAAGGAGAGGAAAACAAAATTAAAACTAAAATAAATTGAATAAAAATAATGTCATCTCTTTGCTTTTGCCGCCATCAAATATAGTGTACACTATTTTGTTATGATCTTCGATTATGCCATCGACTCTTCACATTTTTTGGCTTGCCATCATAATCATTACTAGTTGTGGCTAACAACAACGACAACAACAACAACAACAACAAATTATGTTCATGGTGTTGTTAACCTTCAGAATTCTTGGTATATAAAGACCCCGCATACATATATATGTATGTACATTAATAAGTTTGTATGTACGAGTATTTTTCTAATTATACATTTTGATGTATTCTTCTTTGGTATGGGTAGGTAGGTACTTGTACTTGTCTCTATTAATGAAATGAAAATTTCATATTTTATTTATAATGAATTTACAAGCGAAAAAATGGCTTTAAATTTCTTTAATTTAATATTTACATAAGATTTTTGGGCAATAATTCCAAAAGTGACACCTAAATGTGTGGTATAATGGGCTAAGTTGGAGGCTATTCGAATCTGATATTTTTTATTTTTACCAATCTTCAATTCATCATGTTCTCTTTATTTCAATACAATTCCAAGAAAGTTGTATTGTGTCATATAAGCTATCACTAAAGCGATATTAATTTTATGGTATCTACTGTTTGGTTTGTTGGGTGTTCTATTACTTGTACAATTCTAATTATCTTCTTCTTCTTCTTCTCAGATATAATATACATTGTACATATGTACTGGATATGTCAAACTTTTCATCAGTTCATTACGATATGATAAAGTTTCATGTCGTTAAAGAAGTTCAACTATATCAATTTCATATTTAGAAAATTTTCTTACATATTCATATGCTAATGGACATAAAATATGAGTGGAGAAAATAAATTAAATTAAATTAAAAGCTTTCATAATTGGATTTCATTTTGCGTACTTGATACGTACGACGATAATTTATGTATGAACTTGAAAGACTTGTAAATTGAAAATAAAGAAAAGTGTCTACGCTTAAATTTTTTTTTTTAAATTAAGAAAGTCGAAACATTAATTGATTTAATACAAAAATTATCGTGATTTTTTAGAATTTTTATTACATGTTGCTATTTAAAATTCCTTTTGATGATTTCCTGGTATATTAAAATTTAATTGAAACTTGTTTTTATTGCATTTTTCTCTCTCTCTTTATTTAATATATATTTGCTGTTTATTTGTATTAGCATTTATATCGTTTATTCAGTTTTTTTTGGTTAATTCAATATGATGACGCCATCAAATTGTTTTGCGGCTTTAATTGTTGTTTTTGTTTAAATGTTGTTGTTGTTTAAATGTTGTTGTTTAAATGTTGTCAGTGTCAGTTTTCTTGTAAATAAAAAGAACTTGTTTCTTTTCGATTTTTTATAATAGTTTTTTGGTTTTTTTGATTTGAGAGTATTTGTTCATATGTTTTGCGGCAATGCTCATAGATTAGTTTGTTGGCTTTATTTCTACATTTGGTTTAATATAAAATTTATTTGCATACACTCAAATGTATTCATGTTGAACCGGTTTATGAGAAGACAATAAAATAGCATTTAAAAAAAAATATTTTTTTATATAAAAAAAAAATCAGAAGATGTATTTTCATTTAGTTTGAGATTTTAATATTTCTTCTAAGATGACTATAATCTTACTAAACTCTTGGTATATCCATTTAACCATTTGTAATTCAAATTTAATTGATTTTCAATATATTTTTAAGTTGAATAATTCAATTAAAAAAAAAATAATAAAAGCAGAATTGCAGCAACTTTTTAAATATATTACGTTCACGCTATACAATTGCTGATAATAATTATAATCCCTTAAAAATAAACTTCTTTACTTTTCCTTTCACTCTGTTCAATAAATAACAGCAAATTATACGCTTTCCACAATTTTCACACATCGTGCAACAGTATAAATTATTGACGTTAATAATTCTATACGCATATACAACTTCATTGTTAAATGTTAGATTAGCCAATCATACGTATGAATGCTTACATTTCGTACAGCAGTAGAAGTAGGGCGTAGAGTTATCCAATAAAGAAAAAAAATAAATTGACTTTCACTCTTTCCATAGATATCGATACGCTTTTTGGTTCTATCTAAATTAAAAATTAAAAATCATTTTCACATACTAACACACACACACACTCATGTAAAAGATAGACACTCAATGAAAGATTACAATTGAGCTGTTGATTGGGTGGATCTTCTTCCATAAGTAGAAGCAGCAATAGATTCTATCACAATGACCCACATCATTTTTTAATTTCAAAAACTGTTCAACAAACTTTTAATATCAATTTACAAGGAAGACAATTTTCTATATGAGCACGTACATACCATTTGTACTAGCGTTGCCCATCCCGGTATTCCAGTTGAACAGTTTTCCAGAAATTTCGTAAATAGATAATATGAATCATGGGATTTTTAGCAGATATTGATTTAGATAAATAATTTACATGATTATAATTGAATAATCGTGACTAGAAATGTAAAAGAATCAGAGAGAATAATAAATATTCACCCATACCTTGCTATACAGCCTAGATATAGGCCTCATTGCTCTAAGAGCATGCAATATATTCCTCGTGGGATGCTGATTTTCGAAAATACTGCTGTAGAATTTCTGAATGCGGTGCCTAACTAAGTTTTTCCCTAATGAAATGAACAAAAATGCTATGCTAGTTTGACTGCTTGATCTGTCATAAAATCCCTACTGGAAAAAGTAATTTTAAGACTTTTAAGTAAATCACACTAAACTCTTTTTTAGGAACTGAGTTAGGGTTTTCTTCAGTTATTAGCATTCGACGCCTTTTCTTCAACAGTCTGAGAATCTGAGAATTTTGAACTGCATTCTAACTTACCAATGATTGACGTTAGCGTGTCAGTTATATTATTTTAGTATTTCAAACACTTTTGTTAACTGCTTTCAGATTCCTTTTTAATTTTCTTTCACTTATAATTTTATAATTTCGATGTAAGTATATAAAATGAAAAGTAGTAGTAGGAGTCATAGGCTTTGAAGTGTTTTTAAACATTTTAAATGCTATTTTCAGTTATTCTTAAGCTTTAAAGAAAACTTTAAATCGAGACTAAAATCTGTTCTTCCAAAATTTTATATTTTTTTTTTAAATACAAATATTACCGGGATTAGCAAGAAATCCCAAAATAGGCATCCCTGAGTTGTTCATAACTTGAGATGAACGTTGGAAAAAGAGCAAAAAGGTGGTGGTTGTGGTTGATTGAGTTAATTGAAATGATTAAATTGACAATTAAAAGTTTCAAATTGATGAAATTTAAAGAAAGATGTTACACTAAAATGTACATTTATACACAATGTTAGGTGATTGTCGTAAGTCAGAAGTTTCAAAAACATGGCGATGTACGGGGAAATAGAATAACGAAATTTAGGAAATATTATATCAATATTTGATTTTTTTAAATGAATTTTTAGCTTTAGAAAGCGTGAAATAAATAAATCATATTTAGAAAATTCCATATAATTCTTGGACATGCCTAATGTACATATATAAAATATATTTTTAAATACATAACTTCAAAAAACGATTTGCAAAAAAAAAAAAAGAAATCTTGTTTGTTATTGTTTTTTGTTTGTTCATTGCACTCGTATTACTGGTAATATGAGTAAATATAATGATCTGTTTTATAAAGGCCACCTAGTTGTTGCTTTTTGTGTATATTTTTTTTAAATATTTTATTTTATTGCCATTACTGTTGCAATTGTTGCTACAATATTTACTTCTTATATGTACTTGTATTGTCAATATTGTTGATGTCATTTAAGATTTTCTTTAATTGAACACAAAATTATGGCAACTAGCCAAAAGACAATATATCGTATAGCACATACAGATTGTATTCACTGTATGTATGTTATGTTAGCTCAGGGAAAATTATAAAATTTGGAATTTTTTAAGCATTTTTCGAGTTTTAGGTGTTTTTCGGTGGTTTTGTATGGGACTCCTCTTAAGGGGTAGAGACAGGGGCTTGGTATGTTCGAAGGAAATATTGAGGAGGAAAAAGTAATGGGGGTCAGTCATACATTTTACTGCTCTAGGGGCGATTTTGGAGCAGCTTTGGTCGGTTTTCAGGTGTGTTTCAGTAATTTTGTATGGGAGTCCTCTTAAGGGGTAGAGACAGAGGCTTAGTATGTCCCAAGGAAATGTTGAGGAGAAAAAAGTAATGGGCGCTAGTCATACATTTTACTACTCTAAGGGCGATTTTGGAGCAGCTTTGGTCGGTTTTCAGGTGTGTTTCAGTAATTTTGTATGGGAGCCCTCTTAAGGGGTAGAGACAGAGGCTTGGTATGTTCGAAGGAAATATTGAGGAGAAAAAAGTAATGGGCATCGGTCATACATTTTACTACTCTAATGGCGAGTCCTGCTCAGTTTTGAGGTTATTTGTCGATTTTAATGTTTTTCGGTGTGGGGGTCTTCTTAAGGAGTGGATATAGGTGCTATGTTTATTTGGATAATATGTCTTCCCATGCAGTGGTGATTATTGGCAACTATGTGTATTTTTTGTCGATTTCCATATGTTTTTGTTTTCAGTTTCTCTCATATTTCACCTCTAGAATGGTGATTAGAGTATGATTCTAGAGTATAATCAATTTCTTTATGCTTTCTTTAGAAGAAATGCTTGAAATAAATTAAAATTAATGTTTTTCGCTGAGTCAGATAGTCAACATTTTGCTGCATACACCTTAATCCACCTTAATAATATAATACATAGCATTGAGTCTCTGAAAAATAGCATCTACAAAGAAATTATAACGAAAATTGAAATAATATTTCGAGGAAACTAAAAGAAAAAAGTATATAAATATATAATATTCAATAAAATGCTCAAAATAAGAGGAAAAACATATAAAAACAATGAATTGCAAAAAAACAACAAAATTGTCATTTATTTGTGCACAATTTTATTGCCATTTAGTAAAGTAGGTAGATACTTAAGTACATGATATAAGTACATTCGCTATTCAAAGCGGAAAATGAAAGAAAATTGTGCTTGTGCTAAAATGGGTTAAGGCAATTTGTACCACTTAACCTCTACAATGTATTAAAAGTTCTTGTATGTATGTACATATGTAGTATGCTACTTTATCGATAATATTCCTAGAAAATGTTATATTTATACAGTCGTCAAGTGGTCTTGTGTTTTAAATTGTCATTCGAGTCATAGTTATATATATGTATGTATACACGATTTGCATATGATGTCAACTACAAAACAGCCATTAACTGTTGCTGCAGTGTCGTCATCGTTGTTGTCATCTTTCTCTTTGAGACTACTCATTATTATTGCATGCAACTAATATACAATATCTTCGTGTCGAATATACTACGTGAATATGAAGCTGAT
Source organism: Megamerina dolium (assembly GCA_963854835.1). Classification (NCBI taxonomy): domain Eukaryota; kingdom Metazoa; phylum Arthropoda; class Insecta; order Diptera; family Megamerinidae; genus Megamerina; species Megamerina dolium. The sequence goes on from OY978525.1 coordinate 3,817,003, forward strand.
GTATATATCTTTGTATACATTTACGTGACCAAAACTAAAGTAATTTCGATGATGGCCATATGAGCACTTAAATGTACCCGGTTGGTATGTTATAGTCATTGGAAATACATATGCATCTTCGTAGAGCCGGTAACATATAGTAAGTAACTACCTCGTTTACCAGCAAATCCATAATTGTATCAATTTACCTTTTACTACTATATTTTTTTAAGGAGTTTCTTGACAAATTAGCTCTCCACTGGTTGCACTATACATATGTATATTGGCTTACCATAAATTCTGTCATAACTAAATATGTATTACTTAGCACATACGACTATTATAGCCGCATACGTATGTATGTACATAGTAAGACTATATATACTAACTTGTAAAAAATAACTGCAACAGTATTACTAAACAAGTACAATAACAATAAAAAAAATATATAAATGAACGATGACGAACAGCAAAAAAAAATAAAATAGTAATAAAATGTGTTGCAAATACGATTAGCTCAACTTAAGTAGGCTAAAGAGTGTGATTGTGTAAATTCTATATACATGAAATCAAATCAGCTGATAAATGATGACATTCCGGATAATTAAAGAAGTTTTTTGTACACATGTATAGTATGTAATTATGTACGTCTGGCGTATACACATAATTAATGCACTTAATACTTAATTGGGCACGTAAAAATAATAAAAATTACAATGCGTTTTACTTCAGGAAACTCATTTTCACAATTATAGGTACTTAAATAAAGTATTGTTAGAGTGATTCACGAAAAATATAAATCTTGGTATTATTTTATGTTAATCTCCGAAATATTTAACCTTGGTTAAACTTCTGTGAAACTTTCAAATTTATTAAAAATATGATTTCACTTGAAAAAGACAAAAAATATACAGTTTTTTGTAGAAATTATGGGCTAATATATGGGCTATTGCTACATTAACATTTTTCTAAAAAAAAATTAACCCTTTGTGAACACTCTTAATTTGCTAAAAAATTATTTTACTTAACTATGGCAGCAAACATTTGTTTTATAGAGAAATTATGCGCTAATGCAATTTTTTTTTAAAATTATATAAACTCTTTTTAGAACAAATTAACACTCTGTGAAACCTTGACACTTGGTAAAAATGCGATTTCACTAGGAAAATTCAAAAAAAAAAAAATTCTTGTTTTATAGAAATTAAATCATTATTATTAAACAATTTTTATTGATTAAATAAACCCTGTGTAGATGTTAAGAATTTGTTAAAAATACGTTTTCACTTGAAAAAGATCCATAACCAAGCGAAATAGTTAGCCAGTACATTCCAAAAGTAAGTTCTAAAAAATATTCTACTATAGGTTGCTTAATAGAAATTTTCAAAAATGGAAAAAATAAGAAAAACCGAGTTTTTGACATTTGAACCCAAAAAAAGACTTGATCACAATGCTCTGGAGCACTTTCGCCTTTGAAAAGGCATACTTTAATCTCACTCACATTTTTGGTTGTACACTATTTATATGTCTATTGATTGATTTACAATTTAAATGTCGCGCAGCAAAATTTTAATAAATCATTTTATATGAAAATGTCTTGAAAAATATACATTTATCATTTACAATCCACATGCAATCCACATCGTGTTTTAAATAGAAAATAATAAATATCTAATAAAATTCTTAGTTTTTTAAGAAAACTGATCATATCAAAAAAATTAATACAAAAAAAAAAAAAAAAGAAATCATATTTGAGTTTTATCCTTTTGTTTCTAAACAAAAATAAAAAAACTTAGTCACACCCTTTTGTGTCCATGAGCAACATTAAGTGGTTTTTGCTATAAAAGGTTCAAAATGAGTACGTAAAATTTTTATTTTAAGCTAAAAAAAAAAATAATAATAATAAAACGCATAACTCTAATGAAGCATGCAACCAATAACGTTTTATTATACTCGAAAGTCTTATTTAATATTGCAATACAATTACATATTGTATCATATTTAAAAATAGCATCCACTATACAAATTCATACATTCATCAATTAATATAAATTTAATATAAAATAATAAAAACAATAACAAATAACACTGCATATTTTCTTCCACTTTTAATTATGAATAGTATATGAATATATACTAAAAATATACACTATGTAATTCTGCGGTATATGTTATGTGTTATCACAATGAGCATGAAATTTGAACTTCAAATTGAATTACTCATAATTTATAAATTTTTTTCAAACCGATTTAATTCTAATTTTTTTTTTCTACTTGTTGCTTTACATAAACACTTGTATACGTTTAAATGTATGTATATGTCCATACGTGATATGAGCCCATATGAGCCACTTTACGTGAATATTTTGTCATCTATATGTTTTCGTATGTGTATGTGTGTGGTGTGTGTGTGTGTGTGTGAGTGAACAAGTACAAATTATCAACATTTCGTCAGCAATATAATGCTGTGTTATTTTTGGATACGAAGCGTCATATTGGCGATGATCTGCTATTCAGCCAAATGTAGAATATACTTTGGATTATAGTGTAGTAGATTCGTATGCATATGTGATTAGAACAAGTATTTTCTTGTTGTATTATTTTGTTTTTGTTTTTAAAACAAATTTGTATTTATTATTATTTTTGTTGTTGCGCACTTTTGTATTTTGCAAACATCAAAACTATATGCATATGCTATAAATACGTTCATATATATATATGATATTTCAATACTAATTCGGTTCAAGTGCAAATTGGATTGTGGTACGATAAATACCCAAGAGGGAATTTTCAATGTATTAACACAATAATTGGACCCTATTACTTCGTTTAGCCTTAATATTTGATGTAATGCTAGTGTTAGTGTTCTGGGACCGAAAATAATAATTATTTAATGAAATGTTGGGATCAATAGACTTTTGTTATTAAAGCTTTACCATTAAATATTATATAAAAAATGGAATGCTCATTACAGTCTTCAAGGATCCTGAAAAAAATGAATTATTCTTAATTTAGTAATAAAGTCGGTAATCACATTCCATTACTAAGTAATCATTAAAGGTGGCGTATCGTTTTTTTCCCTACAAGCTATATATTTATTCGATTCTAAAATACGATCCACAATAGTACGGCGTGCGACTAATAAGTATCGCTTTGGTTTTCTTGAATTAAAAATTGCCATTCAAACGAAACTCAACTGCCGGTCGGTGTGTATGCTTATTACACTTTATTTTAGTAATACATTGTATAATTTTATTTTATTTTTGCTATATAAGTATGTTGTATGTGGTTTTTTTTCTTTCTTTGATTCATATATTGAGTATATGTGTGTGTGTATTTATGTGAAATACGCGTGTGGTGTACTCGCACATAGGCCGACAAAATTTCTGAGTTCGCGCGCTTATGTCATCAACGGAATTTATTAAATTATAAGAATTTTTTTTTTTTTACATAGATTTATTGTTGTTTCGTTCTTAAGAAGAAACATTGAACTGCAAAAGAATGGTGTGGTATAACATCAACATGATGATTTTTTGTTGTAAAATAAATGTGCTCATTGAATGTCACATTAGTAGTTTTGTATGCCAGCTCATATGATGTGCTAATGAAGTGTTACAAACACAACATTGGTGAGCAGTGATATGTGAAAAACATGATTTCAAATAAATTTTGTGATTTTAATTTTTTTCATCGTTTTTATCTTTTGTTTGTTTTATTTATAATAAAAAAAAAAATAAATATGTGTGTCTGTAAACAATTCATTCCCAAACACACTCTATATAGTGATTTTTATATACAATATACTCCATGGATTTATAAGTTTTGTGCTGCAGCTATTTTATGAAAGTGTTATTACAATTGTTAAATGAGAAAATAATTTCATAGTGAAATTTCAGTGCAATATTGTATAAATAGATTCATAAAGTATGTATAAACATCATGACGCCATGTTTCAGCAACATGTTGACAGTTGTGTATGGGAATTTTGTGATAGTTAAATATGCCTACGTTAAGATGGATTAAATTCGGATTCGGATTTTTCTTACAAAGTACATAATAACACACGCTGACGAAAAATAAAAATGAAAAAGAGCCTTGTTTTGAGCTTATGTTTGTGACAATAAGGTTAAATTAAGATTCTAGGTTGAGTTTCAAATTATCGTTCAAAATATCTGCCTAGGCATGACTTCCAGAGTGGTGAAATGTATGACCGACTCGCATTTTTCCTCTAGCATTTTTTTTCCAAACATATGTGCTTTCTGTATCGACTTCTTCAGGGGACTGCCATACAAATTGAATGTAAAAATACATAAAAATCGAAAAATCGGCAATCCCTAACCGCTGCAGTAGTTAAATCTATGATCGAACCTCATTAGTTTTTCCCCGACAATATTTTCTCTAAACATATTTACTTTTTATCTTTCACTCCTATACAAAAACACCTGAAAATATACAAATAACTCCATTTCCTTCAAATATACATACTTTCTTTCTATCTCTGCCCGTTAGAGGGATACCCATACAATAACACTTAAAAATTGATAAATATCTCCATAGATGCCTTGGAATCATCCCGAGAGCAATAAAATGCATGACTAACCCCCATTAACTTTTTCTTGGCAACAATTTTTTCAAATATAATTATCCTTTATCTCAACTTCTTAAGATGACTCCCATACAAAATGTATAAATATAATCAGCTGAAAATCAACAAATAACTCTATAGCTGTCCAGAAATTGGTCAGAGTACATTGACATGTATGAAGGGGCTCCTATTAAAATTTCCTCGGCAATATTTCCTTCAACGAAACTTCTTCCATTAGAGTGGGTTTCCTAAAAAAAATTATATTTTAATAATTTTTGAAAAAACTGAAAAGTAGGTGGGTCCAAATCTAGAATTTACATCCTGTTCACTTGGAAAAAATGCTTGAAATGATCGAAATTGTATGTTTTAATATTTTTCCTGAGCCACCTTAGCATATACATATGTATGAATGACCCACCTTAGTTACGTGTATGTAACTAACAACTATATTATCGAAATATATATTATATTTTGACTACAGAAACTCTTAATAAAACTTACTTTCATTCTTATAGTATTAATATAATATTTCGAATGAAATTATGACATCATATTGCTCTGCTTGTTAGCCTCAGTCATCATTAACATGATAATCATAAATTTCAATATTTATCATCATCATCATCATCATCAACTTCAACATCTTTAGCATCATTATTATAATCATATGTATTATTAGTAGTTATGCATTAGCACATGTGGTTGAAAACACTTGCTGACCACATTGGGCCTATTCATATGGTATGTTTTTGTTGATGTTCTTTTTTTTTATGGATTATATTATACTTTGAATAAAGTTGCTTGTTTTTATGATGCTCTTTTTCTTTCTCATTTAATTTTTTCTCTTAATAAATCAAATTTGTATTCTTATGAATTATTAAATTAGACATCAAAAATATAATTAAAGTGCCAATGAATCATATTAGCGTCTTTCCGATCTAATATTGTTGAATTTAAAATCATTCAAATATATGCGTATGTAGTACACATGATTCAAGAAAATTACAAGTATGATTTCATACTTATTGCACCCATATTAGCGTATGTATTTATATCTTATAAGCTGTGTTTCCTGAACTATAATATACACATATATAGTAACCGGCTCAAGTGCAAGTACAAAAACACTTGTATGACGGACATGCCCGTATAATCATCATTGTTGTAATTAAATTGCTCTGATATGCCATATTTTCCCAAGTCAAAACTAATTTTATTTTGTTCCTACTTCCATATTTCTGTTGTCATACGTACGTATGCGTTCATCCATTCATTTGTATATTTTTAGGAAATTGTAAGCTAGTAATAATAGTATGTGTTTGTGTTTGTGAACATATTAAATAATTACAATTAAAAGTCAAGGACAGTTGTTCACATACAATTGTAGCACATTCACTTTTTATATTCGCTTGTTTATTTTATGTACGAGTACTTGTATTCATACGTATGAATTTATATTCGTATACATGTAGGTTATGAGTAATCACTAAAATGATGGGCATGTACGACTATGTGCTAATAAAAGTCATTACATACTACAGTTAAGTAATTACATGCTAATATAATATTTTTTTGGGATAAATTAATTTTTAATTTTCAATAACTAGCAATTTCTGCAATACCATTTTAAATAGGTAGCATGTAAGTGAAATCATATTTTGGATTTTAAATAACATATGTAGCACATAAAGTTAGGCAACCGCACTGTGTGGTTTTATTTTAAATTATTTATAAAGTACTTATGAGTAATATGAATTGTTAATTAACTAAGCATAACAACAACAAAAAAAAAAAACGATTTTAATTTTATTAAAATTATTATTGGGTGGAGTTAATGAAACTTTATGTACAATGGGTGGTATGAGTAATATTAATTATTAATCAATAATAGGTATCGTACATATATAATTAATGTTGGTTTTTATTTTAATATGAAGCAATAATGCGCAGGCCCATCAAAAGCCGGTTTAATAATTTGATTTGTGTAACTTTTTCATTATAATCATGTTATACGACGCGTTTAACACTATTTTCGTTTATTAGTGGTCATACTAATGTTCGCAACATGTATCTAGCAACATTGTATTTTCATATACATTTAATTTGAACATATCGCAAAGCAAGAAAGATCATTGAAATTTAATCGGCAAATTCGAATAAAGTAAATTAAAGATTACAAAAATATAAGTGGATATCGCGATATTTCCCATTATATTCGCATATTCGTTGCGTAAAATACAATCGAGCACATACTTGTGTGAGGGACGTAGGCTTTTTATCCTATTCATCCCATTTTCAAATATGTATATTTGTTTGTAAATGTAATCGTATGTAGCAAGTTTTTGTTTGATACGTTTCTAATTTCGTTCTTAAATATGTGAAAACATCCATGCAGAAGCATAAGTTTGTATGGGAGGTTGCAGTAGTTTTTATCCGATTGCACTCATATTCTATTATATGCATTTGGTGTTCAAACTAACTTTATATACAATGTTTTAGTTTGTTAACTCCATAATTTTTTACTGTAATGTGTGTGTGTGAAAACATTCGTTCAACAACATAATTTTGTATGGGAGCTATATGTGGTTTTTATCCGATTTAGTACATTTTCGAACACGTCTATTAATAAGTAAATTTAGTAATATATACCAAGTTTCAGCTTATTAGCTTTATATTTTGGCACAGAAAGTGTTAAAACACCTATTCCAGGCATCATTTTGTATAGGAGGTTGGAGTTTACATCCGATTCAATTTCATATAGATCAAGTTATCTGACATTTATATTAAAAAATTATAATTGTAATTGTGTGTTCTATTAAGGCGTGTGTTGCTTTGAATTTGAATAAAACGCAGTCGGTTCGGAATTTTTCCAAATATTTTATTTCGTTCGAAAGGCCACACAATAGGATTATTTATTATATGCATGGAGGTCGCGGAAATGGCCAATTGTTGCAAACGATGGCGAATAGACATTCCGGAGAACTCGGCGATACATTCACTTACAGCTGCAATATTCTCAGTACTGCGTGCATTCCGCATTCTGGTTGTCTTCGGAATCTCAAGTACGGACTCAGTTTGATAAAATTTATTTACAATGTTGCGCACACTTCTGACTCTAATTTGTGTGATTGCGACCCCAAACACCAATCCTGGAATTTAACATCCAAAATTCGATGATTTCAATGCGTTGTTCACATCAATGACACAAAATATGTGCGGGAAAAGGTAGATAATGCAGATTTCAATCGATAACAATGTACCACTACTAGTATTGGAACACATTGTAGTATATGAAACGTTACATTCTATACGCATATATCCTTAAAATTGCTATTTTGTTGTATTTTCCTAAATTACGAATGCACAGTAGCTTGCATTGTTCAATCATAAAATTGTATTCACATAAAACAATAATTACATTCCTATAATAAAATGCAATTTTGTAAAAAAAAACAAAGAATCATAAAAAGGAATGCATATATTTACCCAAAACCATACATACGAGCATTTTTCCATTAACCATCATGTTGCATGTTAAATAAATGTACTCTGTTACATACGATAAATGCTATAAAAATTGGCGCCAACCTACCACAATTTTAATGCATTATTTAGTATATGCCATTACTACTCGTAGTTTATGTTACTACTCTTCGTAAGTAGATTATGTAACAAATGTAACAATAAATAAAAAAAGAGCACAAAGTAAAGTAACAACATCAAGAACAACAGTAACAATAACACCATATACTTGTATATATAATTTGCAAAGTAAATTTACTATGTGTGTGTGTGTGTGTGGTGGAAGCATGACGCCAAATTTATGACAACATGTACATAACTTACATTCCCATCCAATACAACTATCCATCAGCCACCATTCATCAAAGCCATATACATTTTTTCATTGGGGACTTTTGTATATACACACACTATGTATGTATACATATGTACCTACAAGAGTGTCTTCCGTTTTTGATTTGCGCCATGTTTGATTACATTTTTTAATTCATTTCACTCAAAATGTACATGTACAAGAATGTATGTTCTTTTATTTCTGGTCTATGAGACGACAACGATGATGATGCCATTCCAATAATAATGAATAGTACAATGAATGCAAACAGAGTAATAATCGGATCAGAATGTTATTCTGTTAAGTAAATGCTTTATACGTACATATCGTATATTACACCAGACTGGCGTCTGACTGTATAACAACATTGTGTAAATGTAATTTAACAGTGGCACATGGAAATCATTGAATAGGTACAATAAAAACTGTAATGAACTAAATGACCTGATCGTAATAAATACATAGTAATTTCTTTTTGTATACCTTGTATATAATTGTCATAATTAAATATAATGAAAGGATATTCTTCATAAATGTAGTAGGTGGTTGATTGGTGGTACTTGTATGTGGGACTTGTATTGAGTTACAAATAAATATGACGTGCAAAGATAAAACTAAATAGAAAATGATATTAAATGGAAATATTTCCTTTTTTTGTTGCTATTCAATAAAAAAAAATCGATTGGTGTGGAAAATTCAAAGGAAATGTGTGACATGCGAGCGTGTCAATATGTTCGTAATATTCGTACTACAAATCTAAGATAGTAGTTCGATGACTTGTATGATAAATGTTGAAATTAGTTGGAAAATTGTCTATATTTTTATTCGCTTTATCATATCTGTAATAACTAAAATTAATATTATTTGAAAGGTAATGAAAAACTTAATTAGACTCTGAATTTGCAATATTTTAGTTAAAAATCAAAACAAAAATAATATGAAAAATTTTGTAAACGAATAAATTTATGATATATACAATTTTGGAAATCCACAGTAAGATCTTTGGAGAAGCTTTCTAAATATAATATAAATTGATTAACTGCTACGAAATAATATATGAGTATTTTTGTACTTTATTTTTTTAAGAAATTCCGGTCTTCAAGAGTTAAAATGGTTTACAAGAAGATCGTCATCGGCATCATTTCTAAGAATATTTTACTCCTATGAACCAAAATATGGATATTTTTATAATTTTGTTGATAAATTTAAAAATTCAATAGTTAAAATTTTCCAAAGAAAATCTACAGCAAATTTTACTAGGGCCTGCAAAAGGCCAAGAGGCACGTTTTTGGTATTTATTTTGGAAATTCATGAATTTCCAGGTTACAGTGTTCCACAAAATGATGCTACAGAATAATTTAGTAGAGCTTGCCAAAGGCTAAGGTGTAAACTATCTGATAAATAACATGTTTCTACTTCTATGAACCAATATTTGTGTATTTTTAAATAATTTTATTGAGAAATTTCAGCATTCAAGTGTTAAAGTGTTACACAATAAAATTCTACATATAATTTTACTAGACTCTATCAAAGGCACGAAAAAGAAATATCACACAAATAAAATGTTATTTCATTAATAGTAGTCACCTAACTATAATAGCATGGTAAATTATTATCTTTTAAATTTCTATAGTCATCTTGTTTGCTAATTTGTCCTTTGTAAAATATAACTATTTTATTGTATTTACTGGTAAAATATGCTCTTTGGAGGCTAATTGCAATATAAAGCTTTTATTTTCCCCGGAGTGCTATTTTGAGGTTAATTACATTATCATGCCACTCTTTTAAGAGGTATAGACGCTCTTTAATAAAATGTTTTGCTAAAATTGTATGGTAGTGTGTGTAGAAAGCAACTCTAATTAACCCAATTGGAAAATCATTGCAATGAAATTCTTATGAAATTGGCTTTGTTGAATTGGGATATGTTCACATAGACGGTCAATGAAGTGATGATATCTGTATAATAGCAAAAAATATGCTCAAAATTTATTTAGTCAACTGCAAAATTATAACATAATGCTTAGAAATATGACTTTTTATTCCATTCTATAATTTTCGTGAAATTTACTCTTCGCAAATTACCACTTCTCTTACCAAATGACGAAAATTTGCACCTATCAATGCATGTACCTATGAATACAACATGAATTTACTACAGGTTGTAATGTACATGAACTACCATGCATGCATAGAATATATATTACATTTGCTTATGTTATTTATTACACCCAAGGGAATAAGTATGTACTTACTATAATTTAATGTGGGTGTGTGTGTAAGTATATACAATTTAGTACATTACATAGTTATGGTTAAAGGCGTTATTTTGAATCGATTCAATATACAGACATATTTATTTAAATGTTTTAAAGCATACGTAACATATGTATGTGATTACTTAGTAATTTTTGAGAAACTTTAAAATGTTTATCATATTTGACTAATAGCATTTAATTAATAATAAAAATCAATAGACAGTTTATTAATGTTTCTATGTATATATAATTAAATGATGGCTATTATTTATGCTTTCCTAACTGTATTCATCTAACATATTCGATATATGTAGATATCCATGACTAAAATTTCGTGCATATGGAAATATAGTCGTCGTAAGAAAGTATACAAATCTACGTGCTTAGCATATAATATTACAATATCTTGTCTGCATCTGTAATGATGCAATCAATTGTGTATGAGTATGCCTCTACTTTAAATTGAAAATCTTAAATGCACAAGAAATGAGCTAGCTTCCTCTTGACATTTTCAAATTAAACTGTTTGCATTTGTGATTTCCTCTGTCGGGTAAACGACTTTTCAAAATGTAATTTATATATACATATACATACATGCATGTATATGTTTGTGTGATATGCATGTATGTATACCATAGATGGTATTGGCACACTATTATTATGACACACCCACGAATACTGTGTAACATGAGCGCACGTTGCATGCTTCTCGTTTAAAAATTTTGCTTCTTTGATTTCATATTGGTCGATTACATTTTTTTACCCACATGATATATGTTTAAGATATAAGTAATATATTTTTGTTAAAATGCAACATTTAGCTTACAGAAATATTGATGAAACGACATTTAGTTGGTAATTTTTTTTTTTTATCGAAGTAATTGATTGCATCGCAACAATAATCTTTTATTAATTGTGTTTTATTTCGATATTAGTATGTGGAATGATATATTCAACATACTTAAAAATTTTCTTTTCGTCTAAGTGAGAAAACAAAACCACTTTTTCGGCAATACATTTGATAATTCGAAATTAGATTTACTCTTTAAAAGGCAACTGCCAACATTTTGCGTCTATCAACATATTCAATATACAAAATTATGAATAGATACACATTGTATACATAACATATGTATATAAATATTTCAATATATTCATGTAGCAGCACATGTTTCCATATTTTCTGACTTTAATCACCTGCAATGTACGTGTTGCTTCCCACTCTCATATACATATATGTGGTACTTACACGCATTTGAGCTCATAATCAGTGAGTGTGAAGTAGCAATTTTATGCAATGCAATCGCATAGCAAATGCTAATGCAAGTGTATAATTAGCGCAAATATTATAACATCAGCAACGTACTCATATTGTTCATCGTATTGTGCATTGTATTGAAACATATTGAAATATATTGGTTACATATTGTTAACTTTATTAGACATAGCGCCGTCAAGTTATTTTGTTTTTTTTTTTTTGGAATAAAATTGAATAGAAAGAAACCATTGTTGAGTCTAATTCTATTTGAATTCAATTTCTGGTAGACAGCAGGTGTTGTAAGTTAATTTGATAATATTATGTAAATGGTATTGAAATAAATGCGCTCCATATACATTAGAGTGGGTCAAATTAATATAGCAAGGAAATATCGTTACAAATCGTATGGGAAAAAGAGCAACTTTGGATAATTCTAAATACAGTTGTTGAAGAAACCATGGGATTTTCAATTAAAAAAAAAAACAATTATGTTAATAATTTTTATATGCTTATGGTAAAAATTGATTTTAGCTAAATTTACTTACCATCATAGATAGTCAATTTGTTTCTCTACAATTTGTAGGAACAAAATTTGTGCTGCCCTGACATTTGTATGTACTTTTGTGAGTAGTAAATAACATAGAGAGAAATATATATGTGTATTCAGCTGTAGTATACTTGACACACTTATTTTACAAATAAACTTCTATTGATACGATATCTCCATACAACCAAGAACGAGTAAGTGATATACTCGTAAGTACTTCTTTCACCATTGACCATTGACTAAATGTGATGATTAAAGACACAAGCAAATACTAAGCATATTGCATCAATTAATTGAATTAGGTTAATTAATTGTGCACAAAAAGGTTATAAATGTCAGTCGACGTAAAATTAAAGAGCAAAGTGTACAAAAATTTATAATTCTTGTCAAAATAAACACATTAGACTGGGCTCTTCAAAGCAAAGTTGCTGGAACATTTAAGTTTTGCATACCTAAAGATTCGATTTTGTGCCAACAATTGATATGCTGACGAAAATGTTTAGTGATAACGTCAAATGTTTGGAATTGTACCCTAAGATTGTATGATTTCATGCATATTGACGCCAATATAAGTCAAGTCATTGTCAAAGTAAGCTGCAACATGCTCAAAAAAGGGACATAATTAAATTCGAATTATTTTCGAATTATGTTTTTAACTCTGATATTAATTTCAACTATTTAATGCTATAAAAAATACAAAAATACTCTTTAATTTTATGCCGCAAGAATTCTTCCTATATAAAGGGGTTATTAAGCGAACCCGAAATTGTGTTAGAATTGCACACAGTATGTCATTTAGGTAATTATGAACCTCAATTGGTACCAAGCACTCGAAAATCGTTATAAAATAAAATTTTCCATACAAGAGAATCATCTTAATGTACATTATATTTTGTAATTCGAAAAATTGCCTTATTTAATGCATTTTTCTTTTGTATCAAATTGCAAATCAAATACAAGAGTACCCAATAAAAAATTCAGTAAGCATAGCGAAATATTGCTTGTAGAGTAAGTTTATATGTATATAATAAAAACGTGAAAGTATTTCGTAAGTATGCTTACAAAATGCTTATAAATCTAAGAAGTGATGTGTGGGTGCCGTAACTCAGTGGTTAGTGCGTTGGCCTTCTGATCAGTAGGTTGTGGGTTCAATCCCCGGCTGATACATAACAAAATTTAACATCGAAACTTTTGCCAAAAATGCTTCTTACAAGAGCTCTGTGACAAAACTAAAGTAAAGGGTTCTGCCGTTCGGAACCGGTTATTATAAGTAGGTCTCTTCTAATGCTGTGCAAATTTAGAAGCTCGGTGGTATCACAATGGGCCTTTCTGGCCTAAGTGTGTCCTATCAGAGAGAGAGAGAGAGAGAGAGAGAGAGTTCTTTCCAAGGCCTCCCTTTCGTATATTTTACAATTATGTATTTTTTAGCATTATATAGCAATTTCTCAAGCTCTATCCAAACCTAAGACAGACGTATGTAAGCTTACTGTGAATATTTTTGCAATCCTGTTTGGTTTGTTGGGCATTTTGCAAGTACATAACTACATATATTTAGATAGAAATCTTAAAACTGTCACTTTTAATCATTTAACTCATTTAAATGATTTCCATTGTAACAAGAGCAATACTCATAACAAAAGTAACTTTAGAAGCAGCATCAAATGCAACATTACAATTGAGGGTGGTCTCAATTACTCAATCTCATAGACGCGTGTTGACATGTTCAGACATACTCACACATGTATGTTGACATGCATGCAATTACATTATGAACCTCTGTATCTAAATATACCCAGTAGACAACCAATCTAGTTCTATACCCATGAATCAGCGGTCGGATCAAAACAAGCGTGCTTTATTAGCTATATTAGCATCTACGATTGCGTCGAGAAAGCATTTATTTTATTCATGCGATTTATTACTGCTGCTTATGGATTAGAATTCAAAATCGGTTGCAGGGTATATGTTCATATACATGTAAATATATATATAGTATAGCGATTTTCTCAAATTACACTATTATTCAGACATCAAATTGCCTTCACTTGTTGACTGCCAGTTGTATCATTATATTTTAATGGCTCTTAAAGTCACAGCTGCCAGTACATGCAAATATATCATACTATATATAAACGTACTACAATTTGCTTTCGTCGGATAAAAATATTTTTTATGATTAGTTTCTTTTTTTTTCTCTGCAAATTAAGTTTAATCAAATTTAATTCATAATCCAAATAATAATTTTTAATCTAATTGTGTATGACGTCTGTTCAATGTGTAGCCTGTGGGTAGAACAAATGTTACAATGTTGCTTAACAAATGCATTCGTACATATGGTAAAGTAAAATAACGACTATTAAGTGCTATTAAAAATACAGCGTTGGAGGCAATACATGTACAAAATTAAGAACGTTTTGGTTTTTGTTGTCAAATTTTTTTTTTGGGCGACACCTTAAAGAATGATTACTTTTGAGCATATTTGCGTCTGAACAGTTCAACATTTTTTAGGAAAGACTCTGTTCTCTGTAAAACTTGTTTTTGAGCTAGATTAATCCAAGCTCTCCTTTTATTAAAATTCGTTTTTGTTTTTTTCAAAAGAAATCGAATTTTTTAACCCATTACAGACTTTCACAGAACGTTTATAAGTGCTAAAATTTTGCTCAATAAATTTTATGTGAGCTTCCTGAACATCAAAATTTCTTTTCAAATTATCACGAGCAAAAATAGATCTGTTCTGTTCAGCATCTTATAATAAACTTGTTAGTGGAATATTTTTCCGGAAAATGTTTGAACTTATTATTACCTAGAAAGTTAAATTTTTATCTAAATAATTTTTTTCAATCCATCACAATTGTTTCTTCTTATTTATATCACTCCACTAATTATTGTTTTCTATTGGATCAATTTCTATTTGCAGCTATTTTCGAAATTCCTTATATTAATTACGCAAACAAAATTTTTTGGACCCAGTGAAGAGACAATTAAAATTAAATAAAAATCAAAATGCCAGCGGAAACTAAAACTGCAAACTCCGCTGGAGCGGAGCATGAAAGCCCCTCGAAGGCTAAGAAATCGGCAATTTCAGCAACAGCATCATCATCATCAAAAACGGCATTGGCTCGTGTAACATTGCTCGATGGATCACTGCTCGATGTTACCATTGATGTATGTACTGCATGCTAATTTTATTTTGCCTTCATTAATTTATAAATCCATTTTGTAGCGCAAGGCCAAGGGACGCGATTTAGTAAATTCAATTTGCGCTGGACTCAATATAATCGAGAAAGACTACTTTGGTCTTACCTATGAAACACCAACAGATCCACGTGTCTGGTTGGATTTAGAAAAGCCGGTGGCAAAGTTTTTCCGCTCCGATCCATGGGTGCTACAATTTGCTGTGAAATTCTATCCACCAGAACCGTCACAGCTACAGGAGGATATTACACGTTATCATCTGTGTTTGCAAGTGCGTAACGATATATTGGAAGGTCGTTTGCCATGCACTTTTGTTACGCACGCCCTATTGGGCTCATATCTGGTGCAATCTGAAATGGGCGATTATGATCCAAAAGATATGCCGAATCGTAATTATTTGAAAGACTTTAAAATTGCACCAAATCAAACATCTGAATTGGAAGAGAAAGTTATGGATCTACATAAAACGCATAAGTGAGTATTGTGGATGGTGAAGTGAAGTAGCAGTGGAGTTAAGAAGAATTTGGTGTGATAAGCATGAAAAAAAAACCATGTGTTACGGATGTGACATTCGTGTGGCAAGTGGATAATATCTTGAGGTTAAGCACTCGTTCGAGAAAAATTTTCCCCTAAATACAGTACTCATTTATGGTAGTTTTACATCCTCCCATTTGTCTTTGTTTTTCTCCATAATCTATGCGTACAAATGTCGCGTCCGTAACACAGAATGAGGCCATACACTTCAATTACCTCCAATCTGAACTCATCATTCAATATATTTCACTATACGAACTCTTTTTTTATATAATATAACTTCATTCCATTTCAGAGGTCAATCGCCAGCTGAGGCAGAATTGCATTACTTGGAAAATGCAAAGAAACTTGCTATGTACGGCGTTGATTTGCATCCGGCAAAGGATTCCGAGGGCGTAGACATTATGTTGGGAGTCTGCGCTTCTGGTTTATTAGTATATCGTGACAAGTAAGTCAATTTTTTCCCACATATTTCGTATTCCTATTAATTTCATATTCAATTCATTTCATTTTCATTTCTTAGACTACGAATTAATCGTTTTGCTTGGCCGAAAATATTAAAGATTTCCTATAAGCGTCATCATTTCTACATCAAGATACGCCCAGGCGAATTTGAACAATACGAATCGACAATCGGTTTCAAATTGGCCAATCATCATGCTGCTAAAAAATTATGGAAATCATGTGTTGAACATCATACTTTCTTCCGTCTGATGACGCCGGAGCAGCCGAATAAATCGACACTGTTTCCACGTTTTGGCTCCAAGTTTAGATATTCTGGACGTACAATGTATGAGAGTAAAAAGAATCCGGTTGATCGTGCCGCTCCTAAATTTGATCGTAGTTTGTCTGGCAGACGATTGACCTCAAGAAGCATGGATGGTGAGTTCGATCGTAATCGGTCGTACAAATTGGTTAAAGTTTTTAAAATTACGTTCTGCAATAACAAATCAAAAGTTGAACATTATTTGATCGTTTTGAGCAAACCTTTAAATAAAATGTGTTTATTTCCCACTAAATTTAATCCTTTCTCACGTTCCAGCTCTTGCCTTGGCCGAAAAGGAGAAAGATGCTCAGAAACGTCACACCATGGGACATCCTCCAGAGCATATTCCCGATTTGGATTCACCACGTAGCCGCAGTCCATTCAAAAAGGACAAAAAAGAGAAGGTATTTTTAACATAGATGATCACGTGATCTTCGTGGGCAGTGCATTTGTTTATTTCTTGGAACGTTACACATATCAATCAACAATTAACTGAATTCTTCATTGTTTTTCCTTTTTCTCGTTTATTTTCCGTAACTAAACAAAAAAAAAAAAAAAAAAAAAACACAACCTAATCAACTTTTTTTTTTGTCTGTTAAAATACTTACACTACCAAAAAAACAAAAAAAAAAAAAAAACGCACACCACAATTCACAATATCATTGAAAATGTTGTAATCACAAAAAAAAAATTGTTAAAAAATGTACACCTTTATTCTGGGACTCCAAATTTTCCATTTACGTAATTCCTTTTGTAATGCTTTTTGAAAATTTACATAACGTACTATACATACCTACACGTGAAACGCGAATGAAATATTTTTGTTTTTTTTTTGTTGTTCTCCGTTATTGAAAAAATATTCACTAATGAAACAGTTAAAACGAGAATCGAGCACTGGTACAGCTTCAGCCTCTTCGCAGAGCTCTATCGAAGGTGATTATGAGACCGGTACCGGTGCTGCTGCCGAGGCAGCATCTGCAGTGGCCTACATTAGTGATGAGCAGGTTAATTATGTACTTTATTTTCTCAAAATCAAAACCAAAAAAAAAAAAAAAAACTTTTTCTTCTTCTATTTTAACATACATAATTTTTTTTTTTCGCCTTCATAATTTATATAATACATATTTTCAATAATTTTAGTTCTGTATTTTCAAGAAAAAACAATTTTTTTTGCTCTTTTAAGTCTTTTATTTGCAGTAGTCACTACTTAGTTTCTTAAATTCTATTTTAGTTTCTACATAAATTTGACAAGCAAAAAAAAAAAACAAAAAAGAAGTGGCGGATTTCTAGAAAATAACACTTAATAGACTATACCAGCATAATCAATTCTCAAGATGAGCTTCCAAAAAAAAATTTACCATGCACTTTTTTATTATGCTATTGTATTTAGCCTATTTCGAAAGCCCCTTCGTGAGCGCACAATGAATCCATCCACAATGATCTGGTTAATTCAGCCAATTCAAAATTTTACCTATACAAATTTGTGTTTTATTTTCGTCAACAATTTTCTTGTGCTTACTTACGTTTGAATGCCTTTATTTGATGTGTTTATTTCTCGTATATGTATGTATGTATGTATACCCTCTGTGTCTTTAACAATTTTCAACTTTGTTTTTGTTCTACATAACCTCTGCTTTATCAGCTTAACACAAATAATGTATTACAATTGAAAGAAAAAATGTATTTTAATTTATGTTTTGATATTCTTGTAAATACGAATACAAATTCAATGGATCATCTGATTAGTCTTGCCAAAAGTTTTGTTACAAGTTTGGTGAATTTTTCCAACGTTTGTTGATTTTCTATTTATTTTTAGTTACTCCTATGTCAATTTAGCTTTGAATGACAGATTTGAAACTCTCTTGAAAGAAAAGCGGGTACTTCTCAAATCATTTACCATGGCTTTTAAAATGTATTACTGGTGCAATTTTGCCTCTTATGTCTCCTTACGGGACACTTCTAATCACAGTTTTCCGGGTGTTAATATCGTTGAACCATAAAAGCAATATTTTAGGACACAATGTAAATGTTTGTGGTGAAATGAAATGGTTGTTGTTGTTTTAAGCCAACAACTTAGATCACAATTTTCGGTTTAATATTCTAGTTGGAATGATTCAGGGAAAGGAAATGTGACACGATAAACAAATATTCTTGAAGTACCAATAATTTTCTGCAACTTGAACATTTAATTTCTACTTTCTCTGTACATTCTAATTGCGATACTAAGGGTTTCTTTTGCAATAAATTCCATATTAATCTAGTGAAAGCCGAGATTGCAAATTAATTGGAAATATTGTAAATGATTTTTATACCATTGGTTTCATTCGCATTTGCTATCAGCTTAACATTGCTATTCATTTAAAATTATTTACACAAAAAGTTGCTACCTTTTTGATAAATAAAATGCATCGACTGTAAAAGAATTTATGGCAAGACTAACAAGTATGAATAACAAGATGGATATTCAGTAAGATGTAATTAACAAAAATGCTGTGATTTGTGTAACATCTGTACCTACTACATATACCTATAATTGGCTTTTGTAATTGTTCGAATGTTCGACATACATAATATCAAGCAACACATACTTTTACACCAACACCAACACCAACACAACCCAACGAGTACAAAAGAACATAAATTTAAAAGAAAACAAAAACAAAATTTATAGAAAAATCCTTTATACACACACACACACAAATCCAGTTGCATTTTCATTTGAATGTCATTTGTTTTGTGTCAGCCAAGTACAAAGGAGTCCATTAAACGCAACCGTAAAAACATTTCAGTGACTCCTTTAAGCTTTGCATTTTTAATCATTTACATTTATTGTAGCATGCTTAAGCTCGAAATCATATACATACATATATCATACAATAATTATATTAATTGCATAATTTTAATTGTTCGTCTCAACAATGTGCTAATTTTGATTTTGACATTTGAAAATTAATGTGTCATTTTCATTGTCCTTTGAAAAAATCCAAACATGTAGGTACCTGCTGGTGCTGATGCAGAGAAAGAAGCTAAGAAATTGAAAGAGAAGGAAGAGAAGGAACGTAAGGAAAAGGAAAAGAAGGAAAAGGAAAAGAGAGAGAAAGAACTTAAGGAGAAGGCAGCCAAGGCTGCTGCTGAAGCTGCTGCTGCTGCAGGAATTAATGGTACGTTTCGATGTTAATTTGAGAGCACAAAAAGAAAAATAAATAATTTCGTTTCATTTCATTTCATATTGCAGGCAACGATGATTTGAATGATTCCAACAAATCGGATAAATCAGGAAAGGGACGTGTAAGTATTGTTCGATTTACACATGCTACATACTTTCTTTTAATCTCGAAAATATTGTGTGTATTGACATTTTTATTGAAATCTGAAAGAACACATAAAACTGTGATATATGTGTGTGTGTGTGTGTGCACCACCAACCAAAAGAAACCACCAAATAATAAATATGCCCAAAATACCTTTAGGCAATAATTTATCGATTTTCTGTAAGATCTTATTTTTGATTTTACATATTGTTGTAGTAGTACCTACCCTGTATGTAGTGTATCTAATTTTTAAGTTATTGAATGTATATATTTAATTTTGTGTTTTTTAAATTGTATTTTTGGTTTTCCCCGTTATCTTTTTCTTTATTTTTTTTTTTCTTCTTTTTATTTTCTATTTCATTTTACATTCATACGAAAAATTATGAATAATGACGATGGTCGCCAAATGTCTACGACAAACGCACTACAGGGTGGTGGTCTATTCTCATCGGGTCGCAAGAGCAAGAGTAGCTCACCAGCCAAGGAGGGCAAGGACAAAGATAAGTCGTCTGGCAAGGATAAAGATGGTAAAGACAAATCCGGCAAAGGTGGTGAGATCGCTGAACTGGTTGCTGTTGGTGTCACGACTGCTGGTCGTGGTGAACATGATCGTGATCGTGATCATGATCGTGATCGTGATCGTGGTTCGAAAACTCCGGGATATACACGCCCCTATGAATATTCTGAGGGAGATGGCGAAACAAGTCCAACCCGTAAATCTTACATTCCTGGCGGTTTCCGTTACGATCAAGATCCAAATAGTGGCAGACGTGATGGTCAAGATGGTCAAGAACAATTGTCGCCGGCATCACAGCAAAAGAAAATTGGCCTTGCATTCAATTATGCTCCTGGCAATGAAGATGCATTGAAGAAGACCGCTGAAAAACTGAAGGCTGGACAATTGTCGCCACGGACGCGCGAAAAAATCAATAAGGGTCAATTATCGCCCAAGAGTAGAGCCAAATTGTTGCAGGAAGGCAACTTGTCACCGACCACACGTGCTAAATTGCAAGGTAGCGCTGTTGATGCAGCTGCTGCCCCATTGACAGAGGCACAGAAACGTTCGTACTCACCCTCTAAGGGATATGGATACAGTTCTGGTGCCCCGGGAAGCTACAAGCCATTGGTCGATCCTACTGCCGCTTTCCTTGAATCACAACGTTACAATAAGGAACCACCTTATGTCGGTGCTGGTGGCAAAGGTGGACCTGCTGGTACCAGTGCTACTGGTTTAATTGGCAAAGATGGCAAAGGTGGTGTACCTGTTGCTGTAGCAGCTGCTGGCAAAGATGCCGCCAAGGGAATACCGACTGTCGTCGGTAAGGATGGTAGAGGTAGTGCACCTGGTACTGGTGCACCTGGCGCCGGCACACCTGGCGCTGGTGCAGCTATTATTGGTAAAGATGGCAAACCTATTGCTCCTACTAAAGCTGGACCTGGTGTGGCTGCTGCTGCCGCCAGTGCTGCCGCTGCAGCTGCAGCTGCTGCTAAACCCAAAAAGAAGCGTGTAAAGATTATGGTAATTACATCCAAATTCGATCCGGCCACCAAACGTATCGATGCCGAGAATGGTAATATTGAACATTCAACTGGAATCCTCGATCCAGCAACTGGTCTAATTGATACAAAATATGGTGCAGTGGATCCGAAAAAGGGCACTTTAACTGCTTTGAATACGAAAACCGGCAAAAATGAGACATACCAAGGTGAAATTGATCCCAAAACAGGCAATCTGCATTTGCTTAGCGGTGTTGCTGATCCCAACACAAGACGCATTGACGATTCGCTGGGACAAATTATTTGCATTACGCCCCAAGATGATCCAGTTGTTGAGCTCATCGTTATTACCAGTCGTATTGATCCTGCTACCGGTAAGGTGGATACTGTAAATGGTGAAGTTGAACGTTCTTTGGGTGTGCTAAATATGGATACTGGCCTGCTCGATACTAAATATGGTGAGATAAATACACGTAAGGGTGAATTGAAAGCCATAGATCCCAAAACTGGTAAAATAGTAGTGACAAAGAATGTTCAGGTGAATCCCGCAACTGGTCAAATTACCATATTGGGTGTGATCGATTCAAAGACGGGTAAAATTGATCCAACACAAGGTCGGATCATTGAAGTAGGTCAACAAATCGATCCCATTGTTGAGGTCACCTCACTTTCGGGCAAATATGATGCTAAGAAGAATGTCATTGATCCGAAAACGGCACACGTTGAAACTTCGGGTGGACAATTTGATCCGAAAGCTGGTAAAATTGATACAAAATATGGACAAATCGATTTGGTTAAACACACCATCACCTTCACTGATCCCAAGTCGGGCAAAACGGTTACACGCGATATTAAAATTGATCCGGCAACTGGACAAATTATACTTAAGAATCAAATCAATCCGAAAAATAATAAACCAGATAAAGACTATGCACGAGTTATATCGTTGCGCATCGTGCAGCAACGTGTTGATCCCAAGACGAAGGCACCAATTGCACATGTCAGCTCTGCCAAGGATAAGGAGATTGTTGTCGATCCGAAGTCCAATCAAATTTGGGTACCAACCGGCTCTAGTGATCCCACCACAAAAGAATCGCAATACATTTCCAGCAGCGTCGATCCCAAGACCGGTTATGTCATTACCATCTACGGTTATCTCGATCCAAAGACCAATGAAATCAAGAAGCAAAACAAACTCGATCCGAATACAATTAAAATTGAACCATCTTCGGGCAAGATCTACACGGCGACTGGTGACATTGACAAAACAACCGGCGAGCCATTATATGCCACCACCCAAGTTGACCCCGAATCTGGTGATGTGTACACCAAGCTCGGCCGTGTCGATCCGAAAACAGGAAAAATTATCCTCGTGCGAATTTTACTCATCTCCAAAACGGACGAACGCGGCCGACCCGAAGAAATCGATCCTGAAATTTGTGAAATTGATCCAGTCTCAGGACGTGTTCTTAAATTTTTCAATAAAACAGTTTACGTTTACAATATGATCGATCCAATAACAGGTGAAATTATACAGGTCGACCCGAATGATCCACGCTTTGCTGGAGCGCGCACCACAGTTACACACACAATGACGCTGACCGGAGAAATCGATCCGGTTACGGGACGCATTAAGAGCGAATATGGTGACATCGATCCGAATACTGGTGACATCGATCCGGCTACAGCAATTCGTGATCCAGTTACTGGCAAGCTAATACTGAACTATGCCCAAATCGATCCATCACATTTTGGCAAACAAGCTCAAGTGAGCACCACCACTGAAACCGTTCCAATAACACGTCAGCAATTCTTCGATGGCGTCAAACACATGGGAAAGGGTGCTTTGCGACGTGACTCTGAGGAGAGCTCAGATGATGATATGACTCAGGAGTATGCCACAGAAAATATCAAAGAAATGAGTGGAAGCAGTCCGACAAAACCTGGTACGACCACCACAACTACATCATCAAAATTGGGCAAATACGTGAGCACTCCAACTGTAGTGAAGACGACAACAAAACAAATTCTGACCAAAAACGATGATGGTGTAACACACAATGTTGAAGAAGAAGTACGCAATTTAGGCACCGGCGAAGTAACATTCTCAACACAGGAACACAAGGTTAGCGAACATGTAGTGTAAAGTATTAAGTATCGAATTGACGAATTCGTAATTCGTATAAAATTTGTAGTGAATTATTTTGAGTAGTTGCTTCTTAGGTGCTCGCCAGTTCATGACTAGAGTATATTTGAATTGAAATTTTGCGATAGATATCGTAATTTCGATTAGTTAGCTTCCTGTTTTAGTTGGTTTTTTTTTTTTCAATTACGTTAATCCATTTAGAAGATTTTATATTTGAGTTGTCCGATTTGAGTTTTTGAATTCACAATGAAAGCGTGCATTTTTCCCGAAATATTTTGTAAAGAACAAGTAAGTCGATTATGAACTGTGTAAGTATTAATGGATTTATTGTAATGAAATTGTTGCATGATTTGATGAATTTCGCTGCATTTTGAAAATGTTGTATTGTTTATTTTTCGAGAAAAGTTTGAGTTTTTATATGCCTTTTTTTTTTCTATAAAATGATATCGATGCTAATATGTTGCTCATTCTTCATTGAAACTTTTATTGATTTAATTAAGACATTTGCATCTTTAATTTTCTTATGTTCATTTTATTACATTTAATTTCATTTTTCATTTAATTCATTTTTAACCCTGCGCTCGCTCGCACACTAACAGGCCGATGCTCCCGCCGTCGATCTTAGTGGTGCTTATGTCACAGCCACAGCGGTGACAACACGCACGGCCACCACACATGAAGATTTGGGTAAAAAAGCAAAAACTGAACAGTTGGAGGAGAAGACCGTGGCAACAACAAGGACACACGATCCAACGAAACAACAACAGCGCGTTGTAACACAAGAGGTGAAAACGACTGCAACAGTCACCAGTGGCGATCAGGTAAGCAGGCTTCAGCGCGCCATATGAAAAGCAGCAGAAACGTATGAATGGATGTGGCTGTGTGTGACTGATCATATGCAAAATTCATCGCATAGCATGATGAGTGATTGAATTAGTTTGCATGTTTCTATTCGAATTATACATTGAGTTTCGATTTTAATTTCAATTTATGCATATTTCTTCTTTTCTTGTATGTACTTTTGTTCGTATTATTATTGTTATTGTTGATGTTGTTTATCTCTAAATGAATGCGTAATTGAATTGTGTAATATCATAGTTCCAACGGCGAGACAGTATTTCATCGACTAGTTCAGGCGATTCAGGTACACCCATTGATGGGCCATATGATGGCTCCAGTGTGGTACGCACCTCAGCCACCAGTCATAAGGTTTGTAGCATAATTTAACATTTGCATTTGAATTAATTGAACTATATTGCATATCTGCATATTGCATTACAGCGACTTTTTTTGTAGCTTAGTATATATAATTTTATTGAATTTTCTTCTACCTACTTGTTTAAGAAAAATATTTCATTTTTCTTTCGTTTGGTTTTTATTAAAATATACTTAAATATTTTCCAATTCATTGCTTTAAATTCTGCAGTCTCCTCTGCATGATACCACCACCACTGCAACATCAACAACAACCACCGGTCCACATGTTGAACAAACCCGCGTCGTTTTGGGCGAAGATGCACCCGGATATTCTGGACATGGCGAAATTGTCTCTTCGCAAACAGTTAGCAGTAAAACACGAACTGTGGAAACCATTACAGTAAGTATTTTATATCTAATTTTTTTTTCCACCAACTCGTAAGCGAGAGATGGAGTAGTTTTGATAAAGACTCATTGTAAAACATCCATATCATCAATTGACATGTGTCGTTACTTCAGTACTCGTATAATGTGATTGATGTCTTTTATGTAATAAAATCTTGTGGTTATCGGGATGTACATTAATAGTTAGTTATGTTTATTATTAAATATATTTGTGATTAATTGAATTTCTTATTAAAAATGTGCTCAATAACCAGATGATATTGCCAGTCATCTAATGAGTAGATTCACTATCTATTTGTGTGTTCACAAAGATCCCAAACAGACCACAAAACTTAACTAAAGCGAAAACTGACTTTATATAATTACAAAATATTATCGGAATCGGCTCTTTCTAAATTTTGCCCTATGATTGTATATGATCAAATCACTGTATGCCCGATTAATAGCTGGAATTTGATATTTCTAACTATCAACGATAAAATATTTTAATGCGCAAATAAAATGATAAAAATATTAATGAATATCTTTTCTTTTACGCTTTTTCTTAGTACAAAACCGAACGAGATGGCATTGTTGAGACCCGTGTCGAACAAAAGATAACCATACAATCCGATGGCGATCCAATCGATCATGACAAAGCATTGGCTGAGGCAATACAGGCAAGTTAATCACATTTAATAATTATTGTACAATTTGAATATTAAAAAAAAATATAATTTAATAAACAATTTTTCTTAATTTTTATAGGAAGCGACAGCCATGAATCCTGACATGACAGTTGAGAAGATTGAAATTCAACAACAAACACAATAAACGACATAATTAGATAAGAAACACAATATAATACGTATAATTAAGAAAATTCAGCACATCCATGCACACATTCATGCAACACCAATTCTACAAATCAAATATACACAAACACAATTCCACACTACACAAACATAAATATACAAATACACACACACACACATACATAGATACGGATCCACAATTCATACACGAATTAAATATTTAAAAAATGAAATGTATTAAAAAAAAAAAAAATCAAATCACATATTTAATTTTAATACAGTCAAAATATTTGATTTTATTTTGTTTGAATTTTTAATTATAAACGACCTTATGCATTATATGGTCAATATTTTTAATACATATTTCTTTAATTCTTTTTCATTTTTTGTTTGTTTTTAATTTTTATTTTAATTAAATTTAAGTAAAAAACAATCACTAAATACAATGTTTAAATACCCGTCTATATAGTTTATATATATAAAAATAAAATTTATGTGAAATAATGCTATTATTTTTTAGTTTTCTATTTCTTTTTATACCGTTTATAATGTAATCATTTACAAGTATACAGTTGATTCATATGATGATTAATTATTATACCTATACATAATTATATGTAATTACAAATTGATTTAAAATAAAATAAATTTAAATGAAAAACAAAACAAACAAACTACAACAAAACCGGAAATTGCATTAAACGTATACAAAATTTCAAAAAAAAAAAAAATAATAAAATAAAAAATAAAGAGGAAATTAAAATATTTATATGTATAATGTATACATGTTTATTAAATAAATAAATATAAAATATATCTGCTATATATTATTAAATATGATGTTTAAATGTCAGCTGCTGCTTTTGTGTATATGCAAAGAAAAACAATTTCAAATGATTAAAAATGCATCAATATTACTTTCGCTTAATGGAAATAGTGTTTTAGTCATTTCAAAGAAAATAATCAATTTAAAAATACCGTTTTTTGTGGAGGACTCAGGTTTATTAAAAGAAAAACAATTATCTTTATAATACAAGTTAATACATAAATAGATAATGTTGAAAAAATTACACATGAAAAATTTAATTGTTTATTGCATATAAGAAATACTTAAAAATATGAAGAAAGCATTTTGAGAGCTCCTCCTTTTACTGCTCCTTATCCTCCCACCATTTACTCTAGTACAGAATGTACACATCTACATATCCGTTGCAATCTATTCGTTCTAGTATTATGTTAAGTGAAATGATATCGAATTTGAATTACGCTTTTTATTTCTATGTAAGTAGCAACGAACAAAGAAATGAAAAAATGAATGAAAAATGAAGAATGAATGAAATATACATTGTTAATTAGTACTCAAGTTAGACTCCAACCAATAGTCATATATCTTATCTACCATAGATAGGAAGACACGAATACTTTTTTTTTAGACTGTCAAATTTTCCAACACTTTTATTTTTTATTTGGTCATTTTTCAATAGAGACATCAACCATTTTACATTCATATTAGAATTGTTTTCTATACTTATAACCTACAAAATGTTACAATGCAATGCAAAATATACCTTTATATATATAATGAGTTGCCATAATCGATTTTAATGGAAGGTGCAGTTCATAATGTGATGTTGTTCGTAGATCATTGCGCGTCATTTCACTTGTCATAATATTGTGAATATTTCCGTTATGAGACCAAATATGTATATTTAAAATTATAATGCAAAAGCCATTAAAAAAGAATATATTAACGTTCATATACAATATTATTACATACATACATCTATTTACATCCATTAAAGAATATTCTCAAAAAACCATCTATTACCTTTCAAGAAAATATGACTATTAATACAATAAATATGTAAATGCTTACTGGAACGCCTTATATAAATGTCATAATAAATTGAAATGTTAAAAAAAAAAGGATAATTAAACAATTTTCTGAATAATATCGAGTTGTTGTAGAATCCAATTGCTGTCGAAATTGGACATGAATCTAATAGTAGAAATTGAATGTATGAATGTTCAAATGTTTCTTGTTCATTTCTGTTGGTTTCGAGCTCAATTCCGGCAGCATTTAGATTCTATGATAATTTTAAAAATGCATTGCAAATATTAAAACAATTTCAAATAAATAAACTATAATAACGTTCAATTTTCAATCTAATCCAAGAAAAATGTGTTCATTACTACAACTTGACTTGATCTTGCCATTTTATTTTAGAAACAAGTAATTCAAATTAAGCTTAAATAATTAAATGCAGTTGTGCAAATATTTATATTGTATATGCAATTTTCAAAATTATTAAACAAAACAATACAAATGACACATTTTGAGAAAGATTCTTGCAAATTGCAACAAACTCAACGTTTAAGCATTTAACAATTAGTAGAGATTTAAGAGTGTTAATTGATGTTTAAAATTTGATTATATGTATGTAAACAGGTACGATATAATCGATAATCCTAGATGGTTTACATTGTGGATTCAAAAATGAAAAAAACTATATATTGTAGTTTTATTATTTTATTGTGGTAGAAACATATAGTAGCTACATACATAATTGTACAGAATTACAGGAAAATGTGAAAATTATGTTAAAATTTCGCAGAAGGTATTCTTATTCATTCATATAACACAATTATTTAAGCATATGGTAATCTAGGGCGGAACAAGTGCAGAATACGGACTCAGAAGGAAAAAAAAAATAAAAAATTGCCTCGGATAGAGCTTCGTTTTGTGAATATAAAAAGTAAAAAATTTGTCTCTGCAAATGCCCATACAAGGCGTGGCTCAAGGTCAAAGTTCAAAATTGAGGTCGAGATTATTCGATAGAGACGTAATTTTTTTTCTATAATATGGGTATCATAAGAAAGGTTTTTTAAATACCTTTCTACTGATATATATAATTTAATACCTATTTTTTACATTTTAAAAGTTATTATCAAAACTATAAATTTGAATTTTTTTTTTTTCAAAAACCAATTTTTTTTTTCGAAAATAAGCCTCATTTACCTATCGAAAATTTAGCACCATACTAAAGCTTATACAATTACCTTTACAACGGTGTATAAAACATATTTTTCCAGAATTTGTATGCATTTCAAAAATTGTTTTCAAGCTGATGCTTCATCAAGTGTTTCCAATATGGACGGCTTTCGATACAATTACCTGCATGTCTTCAAATTCAGTATCGCAACCAACAGTATTTTAGGACAAAAGCTCTTTTAATAGTCGGCTTTGGCCGGGCGCAAAAAAAATAATCCTTATAGGCCCGACGCCGGCTTCGCGACCAACAGTATTTTAGGACAAATGCTTTTTTGATAGCCGGCCTTCGGCCGGGCGCAAAAAAAATAACCCTTATAGGCCCGATGCCGGCTTCGCGACCAACAGTATTTTAGGACTAAAGCTTTTTTGATAGCCGGCCATTGGCCGGACGCTAAAAAAATAACCCTTATAGGCCCGACGCCGGCTTCGCGACCAACAGTATTTTAGGACAAAAGCTTTTTTGATAGCCGGCCTTTGGCCGGGCGCTAAAAAAAGAACTCTTATAGGCCCGACGCCGGCTTCGCGACCAACAGTATTTTAGAACAAAAGCTTTTTTGATAGCCGGCCTTCGGCCGGGCGCTAAAAAAAATAACCCTTATAGGCCCGACGACGGCTTCGCGACCAACAGTATTTTAGGACAAAAGCTTTTTTGATAGCTGGTTTACACAAATTAAGTTCACTCATTTCAATTTGTATTAAAAATCCTTGCTAAAATCAAATCAAATTTGTCTTACTTGAAGCTAATTCGTAACTTTTGAAATAACGGGACTGAACAGTGTAACCTAAAATTTTTGTATTCGCAATTAACAATAATTTTGCTGGTTGCGCCAATACACAAACAATGTTGTCTTTATCAGATTAATAAAAGAATTAGTTAATTATACTATTTCATCCTATTTTTCCTTAATTCTTTTGTCTATGTCTACCGCTATGATTATAACTGCCTCACTATTCCTCTGTGCACATATTTGCAATAGCGAAAGTATGACCATAAAAAAAATATATTAAAAATATATAAAAATTCTTTAAAAATATGTTTTATATACCATTGGAAAGGTAATCCTATGATCTTTGAAATAATATATAATTTTTGATAGGTTAATGGGGGACTTTTTCGAAAAAAATTTGCAGAGACAATTTTTTTATTTTTTATATTCACAAAATGAAGCTCTATCCGAGGCAATTTTTTATTTTTTTTTTCCTTATGAGTCCGTATTCTGCACTTATGCCTCTAGGGCTATCAGTCACTTTGTTTTTGTCTTGTAGTAGTATGCAGCAACTTTACCCCAATCATGATAAATCAAAGATTGAGTCGACCATTAACTTATAATATCGAATTAAGCAGTTTAATCAATTTGGTATGCAAGTGAAATAGATCAGTCTGCTATGCAAAAGTATAGCATCAACCTAAACTGCATGTGTTGTTTCAAAATGTACTCGATCATTGGGGTGACAAACGTTTAAAATCGATGGACGGAAACTATGATAGGGACATTTTAATTTCTATTTTAAAGCAAAGTCTACTGCCTATAGAAAAGTTATATAAATATAAAAATGCTCAAACAATTGAAATATACAGTGGCTCACAGCTTATTTCGTACAGTGTATATATTTTTATGTACATGGCTGTAACATCGAAACTAAAAAACTTATCAATAAGTTTTGAATGTAGATGTCTATGTATGTGTTTAGTAA
Organism: Megamerina dolium; assembly: GCA_963854835.1. Classification (NCBI taxonomy): domain Eukaryota; kingdom Metazoa; phylum Arthropoda; class Insecta; order Diptera; family Megamerinidae; genus Megamerina; species Megamerina dolium. Next base: position 3,848,072 of record OY978525.1, read on the forward strand.
ACCTAATAAGAAAACGGGGAACCCCAAAAATTGTTCTTTTTGTCATGCAAGAGAGAAAAACTATTGATCAGCTGATTTTCAGCTCACATCTTATTTCGTACACAAACTTCAATGTAAGTAAGTTTCATTCTGCCGCGCAGTTACAAAGTTTTTTTGAATTGTATGAGTTTTTGGACCTTTTTAACTATTATAACAATTTTTATTATTATTATTTTAAATAGTTAAAGTGCTGTAAATTAAACATTTAGCGTTATGGGTCGTCGTACAACGATGGAACAGCGTAAACTGGTAATTAACTATTTTAGGAAAGGTCAGAGTGTGCGAAAAATTGCTGAAATGACAAATTTAAGTGCCTCAACTGTCCAATACATCATTCAACGCTTCGTTCGCGAAAATCGGTTGGAGAACAAGGGCAGAGAAGCACCTAATAAGATTTTCAACGCTTCAGACGAGCGTTATATTGTACGAAAAATTAAGAAAAATCCAAAGTTATCCGCTCCGAAGTTGGCTGCAGAGGTTCAGCGTGAAATAGGAAAATCATCCAGTGCTGAAACTGTCCGACGTGTGCTGCGCAATCATGACTTGAACGGTCGAGTAGCCCGAAAGAAACCATTCATTTCGAAAATGAATATACAACGCCGACTTGACTTCGCCAAAGAGCATATTATTAATACTCCTGCGTTCTGGAATACCGTTATTTTCGCGGATGAGTCTAAGTTTAATATTTTTGGCTCGGACGGAATGTCATATGTTTGGCGTAAAGCGAATACCGAGCTAAACAAGGAGAACCTTAAGCCCACAGTGAAGCATGGTGGCGGTAGCGTGATGGTTTGGGCCTATATGTCAGCAGCCGGAGTAGGTGAATTGGTTTTTATTGAGGAAACAATGGACAAAATGAAGTACCTCGAGATTCTGAAAAACAATTTACTTCAAAGTGCAGACAAACTGGGTTTGCGGGATGAATTTCGGTACTACCAAGATAATGACCCAAAACATAAATCTGGGATTGTGCAATCTTGGCTTATTTGGAACTGCCCACACTTGATGTCTCCACCACCACAGTCACCTGACATGAATGTGATTGAAAATCTTTGGTCTATTTTGGACAATAAAATAAGAACACACAAGATTTCTAATAAGCAAGACCTAAAGAAGGTACTGATGGAAGAATGGAAAAAAATCACACCAGACATCACTCAAAAATTGGTGGATTCAATGCCAAATAGACTCCAGGCTGTCATTAACGCTAAGGGATGTCAACTAAATATTAAAATCAACTTACTTTGTTTTTAGTTTGAACTTAAAGAGACTGTACGAAATAAGCTGTGACATGAATTTTCCTATTTTTTTCTTATTTTATTTTTTTATAGTGTCAAACACTAAAATTTTGAAAAAGTAAATTTTGGAAAATAAAAAACAAACCTTCCTTTCTAAAATGGAATTTATATTTTGTTCAAATTTTTGCTATATTAGGAATTACGACTGCAGCAATTTTTAAACTGTCACTGTACGAAATAAGCTGGGAGCCACTGTATAGTTAAAAAAAAAGAAGAAGATTTTCATGTTTATACATTTGGTGTGATGCAAAAGCTAATTAGAGAAACGGTTCATGAATTAGAAAAAAGGCCTCTAGAACCCTCAAGTGACCCATTTTACGAAATTAATAAAATATTTAATTTCCATTAGTAAATGGATGGCGTCAGTCAATTTCTACTGGAGGCGTCAAGTTTTGGTGGTATAAATATTGTTTCATAATATATCTGCGATGCCCTGCTGGAATCGAAAAGAAAGGCGAAAAATCATTAAGCTTCAAATGTATAATGGATTCCAGGATCTGGGGCTATTATTTTCCTAAAGCTTGATTATGCATATTTTTTACGTATGCATACATTATAATGTTTAACTTTTATTGCGTAAAATATCCTTTTTGCTCTTATATAAATACACTGTAAGAACTAGTAATGGATTAACATTTTTTGTATTAATACTTTAGTAATACTAATACTAATATTCTATGAAATTAATATGACTTCCAAGGACAGCTATTAAATGTGATGTTTTTGTCATAAAGGGTGTCTTTTGGTTATTTGTCGTTTTTAAATTGTCGGCAGTCGATAGATAATAGTTACATTACTATTGTCAAATTACATGTTATTTATACCTAACTCTTAAATTTGTAAACAAAAAGTTTTCATAGATTGCCTTACCTCTTCTAGAAGCTATCGTAGTGAGATATTGAATTGAAAAATTCTACAATTTCTAAAACTTACCATCTGGCATCAATGTTAACATATTAGTTTATCAAGTTTTACTGAATAGGTGTGTCACTTCCACATGTCACTGAAAGAAGTTGAAATTTCTATTGAAAAAAATGAAAATCGCTTAAAAAATCATCCTTTCATTAAAACATTTTTTTTTTTACTGATAAAACATACACACACAAAAACACTTACGCTTCGAAAGTAATACATACATAAATACGTTACATATAAACGTAAACGTAAAATGTAATTGAATACCTTTTTCTAGGAAATCAAAATCGTACACACATATAAAAGCTAACAATTTAAAGATATAAGCCTGAATGTAAGCAGCTTAACAATTACAAATATTGATACAATACCTAATACATTAAAAAAAAAAGAGAGAAAGAAATGACAATTATAATTAAAATTTAAAAATAAAAGTTTGCAGTTTTATTTCAAATGGCGTTACGTATTTGCCCATTGACACAGTGTCATATGCCTATGAAGTTTGAGATCAAAAATGATAAATGGGATTGGAGATTGGTAATTGTAGTCAAAATTAAAATTCACTTGTTTGACAATTTTCTCATACAAAAATTTGTCAAAAATCCGATATTAATTTTTAGATGGATCTTAATTTTGACGGGTTTAATCATGAAATAATGAATGTCCATAATAATATGTCAAATATGGTGTACAACTTAAAAAGTGCAATTTTTTTTTGCTAGAAATATGCATTTATTTCGATAACAAAATGAATTCATACATCATTCAAAGTACTTCCCATCGGAAGTTATAATATTTCCTCATCTTTTTGGACATTTATGGATTCCGTCCTCATTTTTTGAGGTCAAAAATGAAACAAGCCAATTTAGGATACCCTGTACTAAAGTGAAGCGTATTCCAGTAAGGGTATTCTGGGCATCCATCCACTATTTTTCAGCAACATGTTGCCGAGCGTTGTCATGTTGGAAAATTATGGACTCGTGTCTGGTCGCATATTCCGAGCGCTTTTCGGCCATTGCTCGCTTCAAACGAATCAATTGTGTTCGATAAAGGTTCCCTGTGATCGGTACACCTATTTTCAGAAGCTCATAATACAATACTCCCTTCTAGTCCCACCAAATACAGAGCATTACCTTGGTGCCATGAGTATTTGGCTTTGCTGTTGATTTTGCTGGTTGGCCGGGCTTCACTGATGATTTTTTGCATTTTGGGTTATCATAATAGATCCATTTTTCATCACCAGTAATCATACGATGCAAATTGGCTTCTTTTTATGGCATTGGAGCAGCATTTTTGACATGCAAAATCGCCGCTCAACGCCTGTCAGCTTCAATTTCCTTGCGTTTGGATGAATGCCAGTGGTTTCAATCGTTTGGAATTGACTTGTTGTGTTACTCCCAATGATTTCGCAAGTTCTTCTTGTGTTTGACACCAATCTTGATCGAGTAATGTTTTCTATCCTTTGTCTTCAACCTTTTTTGGGTGTCCTGGGCATTGTTTGTCTCTCACGTTAAAATTACCACTTTTGAATTGCGGAAACCACTACTGCCACACTCTAACCTCTGGAGCATATTCAGGATAAGCTTCCTTGAATTATTGATGAGCTCCGGTGGCTTTCCTTTTAGATTAAAGGTTAAAAGCAAACTTTCCCGCAAATGCTGTTTTGTTAGCACGTATTTAGACATTATACGTGTAATAAAAGAATTATTTATATCAACTTTTGTTCACTTTGACAGATCGAATCTAATAGAATTATTGACACTCCTTAAGTGACAATAGCTTTCAATGACAAGAAATCAGTGCATATATTAGTAATGCCATGTAGTAGCAAAACGAACTTTTTAAGTTGTATACCTATAATATTGTTAAAAATTACCATGATAGTTTGACAGTTTGACAGCTCAATCTAACATATCACAAAATCCCTATTGATGAGTTTTCATAAAATGAAAAGTCGGATTATTTACTTGAAATCAAAAATGTCGCATGGAATAGGATTCTGATAGCAGAAAAAAAATGGTTTAATAGATAGCAACGAAATATGGTATTAGTTTTTAAACAAAATAAATATATTTCGTTTAAATTAACAGTATCATTTGACCTTTTTTGTCCAACAATGAAACACTGTACTTTGTGCTAGCCATACAAGTATGTGAAAGTAATTTCAGCAATTTAGCAAGTTTAATGCTTTTTTTTCTGGCAGTAGAGTAATTGTTTTTGCTTTACTCGGTTGCTGACATTTTTTGCACATAACAACAACAACAACAAAATTACATTAATTTTAAATGTAACTCAAATCGAACATTTTAACATGCGATCCACATTGCGATAACACTAAACAATTATGGGAGGCGCAGCAGAACAAAGGTAAAATTCTTGCAATGTTGCAAAAAAGAAAAAAGTTTGCTAGGCGATGTAGGTATTTCATAAATACGACTCGTACCTGCTGCATACGTGGCTTATGAGGAACGGGTAATGATTCCCTTGATGGCATTATTATTATTATTTTTTGTTTTCTATCAAATCAGAAGGACAGAAGGTGAATGGAGTATTGCAACGTTGGAATGTTGGAATGGCGGCTTTTATGGACGATTTGTAATGAGAGTGGGAATGAGAATGGCTATTTGCGTGGTGGTAATTGGAAATGCATTTTTTATTGACTGACTCACCGTCTGGCACTGACTGCTCGACCGATTGACTGACCATGAGCATACGACTCATATGTCTAAGAATGTGTATAGAAAAACTAACAATAGAAACAACAATAAGTTGGAGGAAAACAAAGAAAAAAGAAAAACAAAGCGAATACCTTTCAAATGAACATCAATAAAAACAAAACAAAAATTGACGCAACAATTGCCATTCAAACTATTGTTGTTGCAAGTACGATATTGTGACCACAACATGCAATAAATAATAATTTGCGCAGCGTGAGTTCGTATGTGAGTAAATTTGCAAAAGGATACCCATTCTTTCGACATTAAAAATTTATATATGTAGTAGCAAAAGAAAATGAACATGAATGGATGAGTAAGTGTGTTCAAAGTAGGCGTAAGAGGTAAAAAAAAAAAATTGGGCGTCATATAAATTGTTGTGTCAGGTCATGTGTTGGTAGTGTGTGTGTGTGTGTCGATATTTTCACTTTGAAAGTATTGCAATTTTATGAATTAAATATTCCATTGTGGCAAAAGTGGAAAATTAAATTTTTAATTTCTATTGAGGGTCAGTAAACAGTAAATGCTAAAAATGGTAAACAAACTGACGTAGATGTGGGGTGAATTAATATTGTATGTTCAAATTGTGGTTGCATTTAATTATTTCATCACGATTTTGTTGCGTTTCTCCTTCTTTTTTATACTTTTTCTGCCACGCTTTTTTGCCGCGTTATTAAATTACATTTTTGTAGAGGTTGATTTAAATGAGAAAGGAATGAGTTCTTGGAATGTGAACATTAGACATAATTCTCTAAATTATGCAAACAATTTTAAAGTTCGAAAATTCATAAAATGTTTATAGAACGTGTGTAATCGTATACCTCTGTAAACCTCTTCTCATAAAAAATAATATTCTAGAAACTTTTTACTCACAAATTTACCATTAACTAATTAAAAATCAATATGTTAGGGAATCAATGTAATCGAATGTAAATCACATTTATCTCCCATACAAATGAAGATTTTCGAATTTATGTTTTCACATTGTATCTGTCGAAAGATGAAGCTAGTGAGCTCTAAATGACTACATACAATAACTATCGCTAATAAATGAAGGTATTTAAAAATTGCTGCAATTTGATGAAAATTACGAGTACCTCCCATACAAAAGTATATTTTCGAAAATGTGTTTTCACGCTCTATCTGCCAAAATATGAAGCTACTAAGCTGAAATTTGGAAAATAAAGTAATTTTTACTAATAAATAAAGATATTTAAAAATTGTTGGCGACGGATGAAATCTACGAGCACCTCCCATACAAAAGTATATTTTCGAATGAATATTTTCAGACTTAGCTTAATGAAATATGAAGTTACTCAGCTTAAACTTACTGCATACAATAATTTTCACTAATGAATAAAGATATTTAAAAATGGTTGGCGACGGATAAAAACTACGGGCACCTCCCATACAAAAGTATATTTTCGAAATTGTGTTTTCACGCTCTACCTGCCGAAATATGAAGCTACTATGCTGAAATTTGGAAAATAAAATAATTTTTTATAATACGTGAAAGTATTCGAAAATGACCACAGTCGGATGGATACTTCGCCTATGTCCCATAAAAAAGAATATTTTCGAACATATGCTTTCATACTTTACCTACTGAAATATAAAGCTACAGAGCTGAAAATTGGAACATGCAGTAATTTTTACTTCCAAGTGACGATATTCGAAGATAGTTGCCCTCGGATGCATACTTCGCCTATCTCCCATACAAAATGATATTTTCGAACTTGTTCTTTCAGCATTAACTTGCCTAACAATTACGAAAATGCTATGAAAATATAACTATCGTCACATTTTGCATTCAATAAATTACAATTATCATTATAAAATATAGATTTCCGGAAGCAATATGCATTTTTTTCTGCTCGTCCAATGGAAGTGAATTTTATGGTATTCTGCATATCCTTAGGGACTATCATTTCATGTTTACATAAAGTAAAAGTATTTGTTGGTGATATTAAATGTACATGAACATGATCAAATATATTGATATTCTACTTGAATTTTTTAGCATTTTCAAGAAAAACATCATCATCATCATCATCATCATCACCCAATCATCAGGGTTATTATAGAAAATTATACACTTGTCCAAATGATAATACAATATTTTCATCCAACTAGCAATTTTACTTAATAAAAAATTTCCATAATTGAAAAAAACTCTAATGAAAAAGGAAAAAAAAAGGTAAACAAAAAATCGATGACAAATGACAGAGAATATTCATATGTGCTATATGCACATATGTCATAAATCTGCAAAATAGTTCAAGTCATAAAAATTCAACATTCAACACAATATGTACCACAATTGACAATTGCAATAAGTGCAATTTCATTACATTTCATGTTGTTAAAAGTCAGCAAAAGTAACTAATATTGTAAAATGAAAACAACAACAACAACAATATATACAGTAGGGTCGTAATAAAGAAATAAAATAAAATAAAATAAAATCATAAAAAGGATTGCCACAATGGGACTGGGAATACAAAGAGTAAGTATTGCAATGCAATTTTGTTGCAACCACTTGGACATTTGGCATTTGACACAAAATTGCTAAAATCAAATTCAATCGTAAATGAATGTTCATAGTGGATTTGGAATAGGGAAGGTGGGGGGGGCGAAAAAGTACAAAAATGTATGTTGTAAAATTGTAAAAGCAATGACTGTAGTACGACATGTGTAGTAAAATATCTACATACGATATGCAGGTAGAAATATATTTGCTAGCATGTTTGTGATATGTAAGAACATTTGCATGTCCATCATCGGACGAATAATTGCGATTAGATTTACATTTCGATTGCTCAAAAATAATTGCACTACCTACGATGATTGCTGTTGCTTGTAATGCTCATATTGTGCAATAGTTCGAATTGTTTTTTTTTTCTTTCTATTTTTTTTTTAAGTTAACATTTAATCGAATAATACCACTAAGTAATAAAATAAGATTTTGTTGTTAGTTTCGAACAAATAAGTGCCAATTCCGATTGACTTTACAATTTATTGCATTCTCATGCATACACATACACATATATTATTTAGGTTAGAATAATTTAGATTGATAAATACAGACATATTTTGGAGCCAGAGTACTATAATAGCTACAAATAGTAATATCTTCTTACAGAATTTTTATATGAGAGTACCTGAATAATGGATCTTACGGTGAACTAGGACCTAGCGTCTACAAACAAAGAGTCTCGGCGTCTTGTACAACACGTCACTCTTGACAATTACACTTTCGAGGCGGTAAAGGACTCAGTCTATCTTGGAACCAGCATCAGCAACTGTAATGACGTCAGCGTGGGATAACTACAAGTCCCTCATTATTCTTGTCCTAACATATGGCGCAGAAGCCTGGACAATTTCCAGGCGAAGTTCTGCGCAAGATCTTCGGACCTATTTGCGTTGATGGCGAGTTTAGAATAAGGTACAACGATTGACATAGTCAGGCGAATCAAAATCCAGCCGCTCCGCTGGCTGGGTCATGTCGAGCGAATGGAAGAAGATGCTCCAGCGAAGAGGGTATTTAATTCGGCACCCGCTGGAGGACGCAGAAGAAGAGGTAGACTAAACCTCAGTTGGAAGGACCAAGTATTGGGTAACCTGACGGCAATTGGAATATCCAATTGGCGCCAGCAAGCGATGAACAGCGAAGACTGGCGCCGCATTATATGTTCGGCCTAAATCGATCATCGGTTGTTATGGCCACATCAGAAGAAAAAGTACCTGAATACTTAAAATATCGATTATTGTACGACTAAAATGAGGGAATCAAATGAAATTCACCGCTACATTAAAAATGTCATTCGTGACAAACGTAAAATTTGTAAATATTGGGCATTCTGGTTGATATTTGATTAAAATGAGGAAATGTTCTGTTTCAAAACTAACTAGTTTCTATCAAAATTTAAAACTAATGATATTTGAGGTGTTACTGTCAAAAATCGGCGTTTTGTCAAACGACCCGTCACGAAGTTGTCAGAAAAATAGGAAAAGTTTGTCACAAAATGGAGGACGTACTTTGACGAAAAACTGACGTACGTTCAAGAAAATTAGTAGTGAGTAGTAGTTTTCGGTGGCAAGAAATTCAAATTTTAGGTTAAAATCGTAAAAAATTAAATGACCAAAATGGAGGACTTCTTTTAAGAAAAGTGCCGTAACGTTCACTTAAAGTAGTAATGAGGGGATTATTGGAGTCAAAGAATTCAAATTAAAAAAAAATAACTTATAAACATTTGAAAAGTGCTATAAAATGGCGGATATACTTTCGGAAAACCGAAGTACTTCTTCGCGTAGTATTATTGAGAGATTTTTCGGGGTCTGAGGTTAAAAAATCACGCAAAAATGGCGAACCTATATTTTTATGGAACTTTTTTGAAATAATTTTAGAAGAGAAAAACATTTCTCGAAGACCGTTGAACTTCGATTTCTACGAAATATTTCCTCTTTGGTAAAAATTATTTTATTTTGTATTCAGAATAAAATTTTGTCGGTTTCTGTAAAAATTAGATAGTTTCAAAGTGAATTAATCTTATCCGATAATACACTAATTACTTGTCATTTACCGAATAATAATTCTTATATTATTAATGGAACAATATTCATGATACTAAAGGAAGTAAAGTAGAAAGAACCAAACAACCGGTTGTATGTTTATGATCTATTCCATTAGGGTTTAAATGAACCGAATCATGCCGACATTGCTAATTAAGATTTGTACAGCTGCCGGTATTTTATCTGTTACAACAGGTGTCTCTCTTAATTTCGCAAATTTCATTCAATTTCAGAAGCCCGCTAAAATTTCACTTGGAAATATGTTAGTAAACAAACTAACAATTGGTTACTTGCTCTCATAGAATTACAATAATAGCAACAACAACAATATATAAATTTCCCCTTTTTTTTTAGTGGAATAGTATATAAGTGAGAACATTGGAATTTTGTTCACAAGCATGCGCTATATTAATGCATAGCCTCTATTATGTAGTAGTATCCCCAGAAAACTGTTATACTACATTCTATGAAAATTTTCTCCACTAGAATTTATACTCCTCTTTCTTACATGCTCATTTCGATAAGTGTTGATTTCCGTTTGTTGTTCAAAAACTTCCTTTCATTCATTTCCTTTCACATCCGGTGTGAATTAATTAATTTGTTAAGTAACCGTTTAAAACAATTGGGTACATTTTTGATTAGATTTCCTTTTTTGTTTTTTGCTTGAGGGGGCTCAACACAATTTTTCGACTTTCACTTTTTTTAGAAAATTTTTAAAAAAAAGGGAGGCAAATAAAACAAAAACTCTTTTTCAATGGCACCACTTCACTGAAATTGCAGTATTTAATTAGTCTACTTATTTAGCATTCCATTAATTGCTAGAATTCATACCTATTCATAACGTTGGTAAACGTTGGTGAGTAAAATATTGTGATACATTTATTTCTATTGCGATGTTACACTCACAATTGTGTCACCTGGTCATCGCTAAGATTTCCAATCGCTATCGACATTTTGACAAGTCATTGTTTGACTAAATATTGTCCAAAAACATTGTATATTATTGCTTTTAATTCATACTTAATTAGTTACGAACATAAATGATTTATTAGTAGTTGGAGTACATTTACATAATCTATGATCCGTTTAAAAGCCAATGTAATTAATTACATTGAGAAAATAAAAAATCTCCTTACAGTCGGCTGGGGCCGACCAAACTATACCCTGCATATGTAGATTTGTATATAAAAAGTTTACTCGAATATCCAACTTTTCTTTTATTTCCACTTTTCGAGAAACAATTTTTGCATATACTACTAATTTACACCCGAAATATGGTTGACTTTGACGAAGTAAAAGGATTTTAAGATAATTCCGAGGCTTAGTATGGGAGCTATATAAAAAGTGGGCGTGGCTTACCACTTTCTAGTAAATCCAATTAATTTTTCAATGTTAATCCACACCTTAAATTTGGTGTCCTACGTTGAATAGTTTCTAAGTTATGGTGGTTAATATTTTTGTTTAATTTCCTCAACTTTGTATGGGAGCCCCAATAAGAAGTGGGCGTGGTACGCAGATTTTTCGCCAGATTATTTCCGACTACGATATTAATTTAAGTGTCAATTATGGTTATTGTAGACATAAGATTGCCTAAGTTACAGCTGTTTCAATTTAAAATTTGTATGGGGGCTACGATAAACACTGGGCGTGGTGCACCCATTTTCTGTGAGCCTAGTTGCTCGTACAATACTAATCCATACCCTAAGTCTCGTTGTCCTAGGCTAAATGGTTTGTAAGCTATGGAGCTTAAAATTTTAGTTTAATTCACTAGACTTTGTATGGGAGACCCATGAAGGAGTGGGCGTGGCACACTGATTTTCTGCCAGATTTTTGCCGACTACGATATTAATTTAAGTGTCAATTATGGTTATTCTAGACAGAAGATTGCCGAAGTTACAGCTGTTTCAATTTAAAATTTGTATGGGGGCTACGATAAACACTGGGCGTGGTGCACCCATTTTCTGTGAGCCTAGTTGCTCGTACAATACTAATCCACACCTTAAATCTCGTTATTCTACGCTGAATAGTTTGCAAGTTATAACCGGTAACATTTTTTTTAATTTCCGCAACTTTGTATGGGAGACCCAAAAAGGAGTGGGCGTGGCACATTGATTTTCTGCCATATTATTTCTGACTGCCGTGTTAGTCTAATTGTGAATTATGGTTATTCTAGACAGAAGATTGTAGAAGTTACAGCAGTTTCAATTTAAAAGAAGTACAGACACTTTGTATGGGAGCTACGCTAGAAAGTAGGCGTGGCTCACCCACTTTTGGCGAGGTTATATAGTAGTATAATATAACTCTATGTGCAAAATATTGTTGTCCCAAGTGGTATATTATGTGAGTTATAGCAAGTTAAAGATTTTGAAAATTTCGAGGTTAGTCGCTTTGAATGCTTGGTGTGGGCGTGGTTATTGACCGATCATGCCCAATATCAATCCCCTCCGTACCCTTGGATCATAGATTACTTATGCCAAATTTCATCGAAATAGCTCAATATTTACTCAAGTTATCGTGCGAACCAGCCAGGTGACAGACAGTCGGACGGACGGACGGACGGACATCGTTAAATCGAAAATTTAATCGACGCTGATCACGAATATATATCCATGTCTATATCTCCGGAGATTCCTTCAAGTGGACACAAACATCTGACCGAAATGAATATACCATGCATATTGCATTATGCAGGGTATAATGACATATGGTCATAGCTGAAATAAAGTTACTATTTAAAAATAGTTTTCACTATATGTCACATTTTCGTATGGGGACATTGTGAAAAATGTCAATATTATTTTTAAGTTTGAACTTTATTTTGACTAAGTATACGCCTCAATTTATATTTTCTATATTAATTTATGAAAAAAAAAAAAAAAATAATACTTAGTATCATCGTTTGATAAAAATTTGGGGAGAGTTTGTCGAAACATGAACATTTCAAAAAAGTATTTATTCATTGGCCTTTTTAGGGTTTTTTCTGCAAGAATTTTACATATGCTACGAGGACGGTCCTAGAACTACCCGATCTAACATAGAAACACAACAAATTAGGGAACAATATTTCTTTATTTCTCAACATAATCTCTTTTTGGCTCTATACACTTTTCCCAGCGATATTCTATAGCTTCGATACCCTGTTTATAGTATGAACTGTCTATGAACTGTAAAATAGCCATCTACCGCAGACTCCACCTCTTTATTGTTTGCAAATCTTCTATCATCAAGCAATTTTTTGAAATTTGGAAATAGAAAATATAGCTTTAACTCATTGATTTTGGCCATCGCAATAGCGGATGTGTAAACTGGTGCATTGTCTTGATGAAACAACACTTTCTTTTTCGCTAAATGAGGCCTTTTTTCTTCAACTTCATAACTTAAACGATGCAACAAATTAGCATGATACTCGCCGTTTATTTTTTTTGCTTTTTGAAGATAATTAATAAAAATTATCCCACGTGCATCCCAAAAAATAGACGCCATGCCTGCAAATGGAACTCTCTTTGCCTTTTTTGGACACAATTCTAACCTTTCAGTCCACTGTTTAGAATGCTCCTTTGTCTCAGGCATGAAGTGGTGGACCCATGTCGTATCCATGGTTACGAATCGACGCAAAAACTCTACTTTATTACTGTGAAACATCGCCAAACACTCTATAGAAACATCTTCACGACGTTGTTCTATTGTGAGCAAACGCGGCACCCATCTTGCACACAGCCTGTAATTTCACGTAGCTCACACACCTTCAGCTGGCGATCATCCAATACCATTTTGTGGATTTTCTTAATCGTTTCTGGCGTGGCCACCTCAATTGGTCGATCACTACGGTGTTCGTCTTGGCAGCTCGTACGACCTCGTTTAAACTCTGCCACCCAATATTTTATGGTCGTAAACGAAGGAGCAGACTCCCCCAGAGTAGAATCTAGTTCGGCTTTAATATTTATTGAACTGAGAAATTTGAAATGAAAGTATTGAATTACATAACGGTGACCAATTTTTTCCATGTTTAAAAATTCACTGAGGTCGTTAACTTCCGATGGCTCCAAAAAAATACTAAATAACGTGGCGCCTTGAAACTTAAAACATATATATATGTGGTTGCCACTTTTCACAAAAGTAATTTTTTTCATACGACTGCCGCCATATATATGTCAGGTCGGGTTGTCCTGGGACCGCCCTCGTACTTGACGATTCCTAATTAAATTTAATACGTAATACTGGATCAAGTCTAATGCCGTATTTAGGTACAGTCACATTTTACCTGATCTGGTAATACTGATCGCAGTAGTTCAAATTTCAAAGAATATTTTTTTTTAAAGAAAGTTTGGAAGATGTTTTTAACAGTTGAAAAGTTTTTCGTGTTTGAAAATTTAGTTTTCTAAAGAAGATTTTATTGAAATTTTAGTTTTACTTCCATAGAGGTAAAAAGGGAACACAGGCAATTGAAAAAAAAAAAATGGAGAAAATCCGATATCAACGCATGTGGCATAACGTTGGTGCAAATGATTTAGTACTGTGTGGCCATTCGGCCGTCCAATCTTGAAAAAATAATAATAATAAATATGTGGCACTTATAAGTTTGGAAGAGCTCTTTGGCCAAGCTTTTCTTCCATTACTGTTGCGCGTGTTAAATTTTTTGGACAGCATTAGAAGATACCTACTTATTTTAGCCGGTTCGGAGCAGCAAAACCCTTGTAGCATCATTTTTTCTTAGCTTTGTCACAGAGTTCTTATAGAAGAAGAAAGAGTTGCCAATTGCTTGCTGACAGGAGAGTACAAAAAAAAAAGAAAGAATCCACGACCCACAAATCAGAAAGCCAACACACCTACCACTGAGCTACAGCACTTATCATGCAAAAAATCCACATGCAACCACTAATGATATCACGGAGGAGGTAATTGCTGAGAAAACCGTTTCACAGTATTTGCATGCTGCTGGATTCATCAAGAAGCTCGATGTTACATGAACTGAGTGAGACAAATTTACTCGACTGGCATTTGTGAATCCAATAGCTTGCTGAAGCGGTTGGAAAACAAGCATCCAATGATTAATAATAGATCACGTACGGTAACGTGTAGCGAAAACGATCATGGAAGAAGCGATCGGATACGCTAGAAACAATCGCAAAGCTTGACTTGATGAATAAGAAGGGAAAGTCCTATTGCTGAGTGGAATGGGATTGAATGATACATGCCAGCCTGCCCAAACGATCGATTCGGAATTCTAACGTGAGCGAAGTAATCAAGTAAACGTGACCAGAATTTACAAAATTGCCAGGTGTTATCTTTCTGCGAAGATCCAGAAGTCGTTGAAGAGTGATCGACAACAATGGCCAGTATTTTGATGAATTCTGTTTATTGAAAGTACCATAATAAAAATAATCAACGCAAATAGAAGACTGCATTTCTTTTTACTTGACCTGATGTGTTTTTAATTCTTCAAACTCTGGTTTTAGTGATTTTTTGATCAGATTTGGACGTTTGTGTTGCAAAAAAGACAAAGAAAAATCCAACCATATAGAAAAGCAAAATTAGCAATATTTTCCAGGACAGCTAGGCGAAAAAATTATATTCTTTGAGATTAGAAAAAAAAAACTTGGATTAGATTCAGCGACGCAAAAACCTTAGAGTGTGACCAATCTGATTCATTGGAAATCATACAGTTGCTTGTGGGGCGGTGGAGTTAAATTTATTAAATTTCATAGGATTTTATAAAATTCTAATGTCTCTGAATGTGTGTATTAGGAAATATAATTAAATATGAGAACATCGAAAGTGTTGTAAAGCCATAAATAGATTTGAAATTATGGAAAATTATATGTTATACTTTAAAGGTACTCGTGCTCATAATAGAAAGTTTCTACCAAAAGGAAAAAAAAGCATGTAGTTTGTTAGAACAACTTCAATATACATATATGTGAGTTTTATACGTGCAGCTATATATTCGAATTTATGTTTGTATGTATGCACTTGTTAAATATTAATTTAAATGACGCATGACAGGATCATGCAACACAATATATTTCATTTGATTGGGTCATTACGCATTTGATGATATTCTACATAAGAAGAGTCCACCTTAAAACTTAAATAAACACTTGCCAATGATAGGCTTTTGCGTGTTACGTATGTAGCATTTGAAACAACGAGTTAGTGGAACAAAAGAAAGAAAAAATAAAGCAAACCACTTAAATGGCGTGTTAATCAACTTTAATTTGTATGCTGAAATTGGAAAATATGTCAATGACAAATTAGCTGGTCTTACCAACAAAAATTTTTGATTTTTCCACTATTAAATATGGGAATGGGGTAATATGAGTGTGAGGCAATATCAGCTATATACGAACGTGTTATTAAAAAGTTATTAGAATTTGAATATGTACTAGGCATGTATGTATTTACGATACTTAAATAGTTACGCTTTATTTAATTGACGTCTTAACGTGTTATCATTAGCGCATTTCCCCCAATTGAATACACGGAAGTTTTGTACAATGTACATTTGATCCACCAACACCCACCGCTGCACGACATGAACATTTATACGAGGGACATTTGCTCAAAATGATGTTGCCATCCAAGTTGACTTAGTTTACTTAGAAAATTGCCATTACCCTACTAATAAATAATGCAAAAGTGCGATGCGCACTTGAAATTGTAACGCATTGCTGAGCGTTGTTAGTCGCTACAATTTCTATGCAATGTTGAAATTTTCATATTTTGCGTGACCTCAACGTTTACATATAATCATTGGTATAATTTTTGTGTGTGGAAAAATGAATATACCTACTACTTTTGGTAACTCCTACCAACTAACTAGTATTTTTACTTCAATTGATAATTTCCTTCTCTTACCAATGTATGCGTATGTACATATCGGCCATGAAATGATTTTCAACTATCATATGATTTGCTATGTAGATACAAGAAAATAGAAAAGTGGAGAAAAGGGAAATCATGTTTTTACATATTTTGTTATTATTTTATAACCCCTACATGGTCATTAGTCATCCCCTACCGCAGCCTATTGTGGTTCGTAATACAAGAAACGCAATTCAATAACTTAAAGGAGCTTACTCAGCAATGATGGGGGGTAGTTTTCATCAAATTGTGCTAGTTAAATTTGGAAAGATTGGGTTTTGGATAACAGAAGAAAAAAATCAAAGACAATACTATTGAGTGCGAGACACTTGCTGTCTATGGCACTGCGTTCGTTCCGAACTATTGTGCCATACCCGAGTTTAATACTGGAAGAGATTATATCCTCCTATTTTCTTAAAGAACGTTTTGATTCTTGTGAGTACAAGTTCAGACAGATAAATTGTCTGTAATAGTTCCCACCCAAGTGTTTGTTTTCTCACATGGACAAGGGCTGGACATTCTGTGATTAGGTGTATGGATGTCTCATCATCTTCCATGAATACCAATACGCTTGAGTAAACGAAAAACTTTAGCTATATTTCTAAGATTTACTTAGAGTTGGCTTTTAAAAATTTCCAGCTGAAAAATATCTTATAAAAAATAGGTTTGTAGTCATCATCATCATCATTTGGCGCTACAGATCATTGTGAGCTTTGGCCTGCTGAACAATACGCCTCCATGTTACTCGGTCTTTTGTCGTCTATTTCCAGTTTTCCACTTGGAGTTTCTTTAAGTCTTCGTTTACTGCATCCATCCATCTTGATTTTGGTCTTCCTCTTGCTTTGTTGGTGAATGACTTCGCATCTAGTATTTTTCTTTGAGATCTTGAATCGTCCATTCTTGGTTTGTAGTATTGGATTACATATCTCAAGCTTTAGTGTGTTGATTCGTTCAAATTCAGGCTCGGACAACTCGGCAAAAATTTTTCAGAATGACAAATAATCGATATTTCTGCCGGCAGTGATATATTGCTATGAAAAATCTTCTGAAAGAGCTCTGTGATAAAGTTTGGAAAAACCGTGGCCGAAAGAATATTCCAATATATTTAAAAATGCTCTTCTAGTACTGCTTAGATTTTACACACACAACTACCTTGAACCAGTTAGAAAATTAATTCGATTTTTTATTAGCTTCTTTAGTTTTTACCTTTGAGTATGTAACATTCCATGACAACATACATAGATCTGTGACTATTTAGAGTTGCTAAATTCGAATCCGGAGTTGGTTTAATTCGGACAGTAAATTTAGCAAAAAAATTTGAAGAGACAAAATTAATAGACGTCAGTCATACAATTGATTCCTTTAAGGAAGATTTGAGTCATTTTTTTATGATTAGAGATGAAATGCAAAGTGATCGAGTCGATCCTACTCCGTATTCGTATTCAGCAATCCACATGCATTTAGCAGTTTGTTCGGATTCTGTGGATTTTATTTATGTGCGTCTATCTTTGCCTTGAAAACTTTGATGAAGGTTAAGGCGTCAAGTGCTCAACTCAAACTTCTTTAGAATGTTAATCGTTTCCAGACGCTGAAGTCTCGTCATATTTCAACCAGCCCGTAATTTAGCCTTGTCGATAAGCTCAAGTGAAATTGTTTTGCGAAAAAAATATAAATTTTACTCTAAGAATCTCCCATCTGTTCTTTATTGCGCAGAATCATGGCAACTCTATTTATAATGAGTAGATTCGTGAGGTTTTCAAAATGAAAATTCTCTCTAAGACTTATGGACGTATTTACGTCGAATGCGAGTACCGATTACTCAAATATAAACATAGTGAAATGCATTACAATCTAGTGGCTGTGTTGGTGTATCGCAAGGAAAGTGATTTAATCGGAATACGGTGCTGGAGTGTTGAGAGGTATGAGACTCCAACTGGCAGCAGAGAGTAGGAAACTGACTGATCGTAAAGAACGCTCTGGACAGCCGAAAAGTTTGAAGACGAGGATTTGGAGACATTACTCGACCAAGACCCATGCTAAACGCAAGAATTGCTTGCAGAATCATTAAGAATAGATCGCTCAATCGTTGCCAAGCATTTAAAAACATTGGGGTTTATCCAAAAAGATTGGAAATTGAGTTCCATACGATTTAAAGCCGAGGGACGTTGAAGAGTGATTTTGCATGTCCGAAATACTGCTTGAAATGCCCAAAACATAGGAGTTTTGCATCGAATTATAACGGGCGATGAAAAATGGATATATTACGATAATCTCAAGTACAAAAAATCATATGTCAAGCCTGGCCAACCAGACGAAAGGCAAATATTCACGGCTCCAAGGCAATGCTCTGTAATTGGTGGGATCAGAAGGGTGTGATCCATTATGATCTACTAGAACCTGGTCGCGTCATTACGGGAGAGCTGTATCGACAAAAATTGATGCGGTCGAAGAGAGCAATGATCGACAAAATGGCCGGAATATGCGACCAGACACGAGTCGGTAATTTTTATACCCTGCATAATGCAATATGCATGGTATATTCATTTCGGTCAGATGTTTGTGTCCACTTGAAGGAATCTCCGGAGATATAAACATAGATATATATTCGTGATCAGCGTCGATTAAATTTTCGATTTAACGATGTCCGTCCGTCCGTCCGTCCGTCCGTCCGTCCGTCCGTCCGTCCGTCCGTCCGTGAAGGAATCTCCGGAGATATAGACATAGATATATATTCGTGATCAGCGTCGATTAAATTTTCGATTTAACGATGTCCGTCCGTCCGTCCGTCCGTCCGTCCGTCTGTCTGTCACCTGGCTGGTTCGCACGATAACTTGAGTAAATATTGAGCTATTTCGATGAAATTTGGCACAAGTAACCTATGATCCAAGGGTACGGAGGGGATTGATATTGGGCATGATCGGTCAATAACCACGCCCACACCAAACATTCAAAGCGACTAACCTCGAAATTTTCAAAATCTTTAACTTGCTATAACTCACATAATATACCACTTGGGACAACAATATTTGGCACATAGACTTATATTATA
Organism: Megamerina dolium; assembly: GCA_963854835.1. Lineage (NCBI taxonomy): Eukaryota > Metazoa > Arthropoda > Insecta > Diptera > Megamerinidae > Megamerina > Megamerina dolium. The sequence goes on from OY978525.1 coordinate 3,867,520, forward strand.
CTACTATATAACCTCACCAAAAGTAGTTGAGCCACGCCTACTTTTTAGCGTAGCTCTCATACAAAGTGTATGTACTTCTTTTAAATTGAAACAGCTGTAACTTCGGCAATCTTGTGTCTAGAATAACTATAATTGACACTTAAATTAATATCGTAGTCAGTAATAATCTGGCAGAAAATCAGTGTGCCAGGCCTACTCCTTCATGGGTCTCCCATACAAAGTCGAGGGAATTAAACTAAAATTGTAAGCTCCATAGCTTACAAACCATTTAGCCTAGGACAACGAGATTTAAGGTATGGATTAGTATTGTACAAGCAATTAAACTCACAGGAAATGGGCGCACCACGCCAACTGTTTATCGTAGCCCCCATACAAATTTTAAATTGAAACAGCTGTAACTTCTGCATCCTTCTGTCTAGAACAATCATAATTAACACTTAGGTTAATATGGTAGTCGGAAATAATCTGGCAAAAAATCAGCGTACCACGCCCACTTCTTATTGGGGCTCCCATACAAAGTTGAGGAAATTAAACAAAAATGTTAACCACCATAACTTAGAAACTATTCAACGTAGGACACCAAATTTAAGGTGTGGAAAAATTAATTGAATTTACTAGAAAGTGGTAAGCCACGCCCACTTTTTATATAGCTCCCATACTAAGCCTCGGAATTATCTTAAAATCCTTTTACTTCGTCAAAGTCAACCATATTTCGGGTGTAAATTAGTAGTATATGCAAAAATTGTTTCTCGAAAAGTGGAAATAAAAGAAAAGTTGGATATTCGAGTAAACTTTTTATATATAAATCTACATATGCAGGGTATAGTTTGGTCGGCCCCAGCCGACTGTAAGGAGATTTTTCATCATGACAACGCAAGATCACACATTGCTATTCCGGTCAAAAACTATCTTGCTAATAGCGGATGGGAAATTTTACCTCACCAGCCTTATAGCCCAGACCTGACGCCTTCAGCTTACCATTTGTCCACGCAGAACGCCCTTAATGGAATACGCTTCACTTCAGTTACAGGAATCAAAAATTGGCTCAATTCGTTTTTGGCCGCCAAGCCGGCGAAGTTCTTTTGGGATGGACTCCATACTTGGATTTTGCTCAAAATTTAACGATTTATTAAATAAAACACATTGACATAATATCGAAATAAGTTTTATTGCGTATTGACTTCGTTCATTCTGAATATGCCTACTCATTTAGAGAATATATGTATGTATGTACTATAATTTCGATGATTAATGATAGATAGAACATTTGCAATACCTACTATTCTAATGAGTGTAACCTAAATTGTTATGATTTTCGTTGTTGTTAAATATAATATATTTATAAAATGATTTTCTATGACATTTGTCAAATTTCATATGTCACAATTCAAATGACTCCATTTGAGTATACCAATCTTCACTATCACACTATCATTCCAAATACATTAGCACTAGCACCAATCAATGCCAATGTAATTAATAATAATGACCATTATATTGAAAATTGTATAAATTGCGTGCAATCTATTTACAATATTCTTATTATATTTTTTTGGGGACAGAGACAGAGTGAGAGTGAGAGAAAGATAGAAATATAGAAAATAACGCCAAATTTTTTCCGAGTACTTAGATACATTAAAAAATCGATCATGATGTGTCGCAACAAACCGCAAATAAAAAAAGAAAAAAGAACACAAAAAAGCCAACATCATGTGTGGCATACACATGAATTATTAATTGACAATTTCAAATGTAGTATTTCATTTGTTGATGGAATGAGTAAAGCTATTAATGAAGGTAATAGTAAATAGATGGCCTCGTCATCATCATCATCATCGTCATTATCGTCATTATTATTATCATCATCAGCAGCATGTGAACGCAAATATAATACATACATGACAATATCATGGCAAATACGAAATACCAAGCACTTTCAATTTCCACCAAAAAATTGACACGAATGTCCATGAATTGCGTGGCACAATGTTCCAAGTAAGAGTTGGGGGAGGGTTTTATTTCTTCTTGCATTGATGGCTCATATGTATCAGCACAGGTGTACTTGGCGTTTGTTGTTAATTTATCTTCTATTGGCCATATATGTATGTTAGGTACTTAGCCGTACGATACATTGAACATTTGTTCTATTTCTGACCACGTTAAATTTTTTCTTTTTTGGACAATTTTTTGTTTGTTTATTTGTTCAACAATTGCAAATGACAATGTTTCTTCGAACAAATAAATAGATAAATACGCACATATATACATAATATAGAAAATATATATATGATTTAGGCCTTATTCATTTTGTGAAGGGTAAAAGCAATTAAATGTTTTATATGCAAACCTAGGCATGTACAATAATACTACAGATATATATATGCATATATACTGTATGTACAAAGTCATTAGTGTAATACACTTGTAGTCTGAGTATGCATGTATGTAAGGATGTGTGTGTGTGTGCAATGACATTGTACACTTTTACTAACATAACCTAATGGCGAAAGTACTTCTTGCACACTAGGGTTGTCAATGCCGGCATATTGATGAAAATAAAAATATATACATATATTGTAACGAGTATCGATGGTGTAATGAGTGAGATGAGTAACCATCTCTATTGTGACTGACACTATAGTGAATGACACGAATATTGGCAGCATCGAAACGAATGTCAACAAAAAGAAATAGACGATAACCAGAACACGCCAACGAGAAAGAAAGAGATGAATCTCGACTACGATAAAGGAAGATTCTGGAGTGTTGCCACAGAGTATAAATAGAGCCAGTATTGACAAATGCAAATCAATCGAGTTCCGAACGTTATTGCGCAAACATCGATACAGTATCAGAGCAAAAGTTGCTAGTACATTAAAAGAGTTATTGTAAATAGTTTATTGTAAACAGAGTTGTATAATAAATAAATTGTTGCTGTATATAGTTGTACAAAATAAGTGTTGCAATTATTATTAACAGAATCCAGTGATCTAACAAGGTTGATTCAAATAGAATTAAACATTCACAAAATAAAAACGTAACAGTATTATAAACATTCGAGTAAATGCAACTCTGGCAATTGAGAAAATGTGAAAATTTGCCGTGATCGTGAATGATTGAGATTTCTGTTCATAACTCTTTCTCAAAGAAACATGTAAACGCAATTGAAATCTTATGTAATAAGCAAACTATTTGTCAATTTTCATAATTGTGACTTTCAACATTTCACATTTTCGGAAAAAAAAGTTTAAATTCAACAGAAAATATTAATAAAAGTCATGAAAAAATGCTATAAATGTAAATTTAGAATAAAATAAATGAAAATATGCATGATATTAATCATATTATTCAGATTTTATGAAAGTTTTTATTTGTAAAAACTGCATTATTATTATTTTTTCGATATTTTTTGTTTATAATATGAACGAAAGGTCACTTTCGGAATTTTTTTTTTTATTCAGAAGAATGTTTTGCTAAAATCCATGAAAAGAAAAAATGATTTAATTTTGAATTGAGAATATATTGACGGGTGTTACTTTGGGTTAAGTAAACAATTGAGAAGTCCATGCAGTTCTCTCTTTAGAAACGAAAACTATACTCTATGCACAAATCTGTACCCCAAAACTATTTAATGTGACTACTCTGGCCTGTATGACATCATACTTAATTTTTATACCCTGCATAATGCAATATGCATGGTATATTCATTTCGGTCAGATGTTTGTGTCCACTTGAAGGAATCTCCGGAGATATAAACATAGATATATATTCGTGATCAGCGTCGATTAAATTTTCGATTTAACGATGTCCGTCCGTCCGTCCGTCCGTGAAGGAATCTCCGGAGATATAGACATAGATATATATTCGTGATCAGCGTCGATTAAATTTTCGATTTAACGATGTCCGTCCGTCCGTCCGTCCGTCCGTCCGTCCGTCCGTCTGTCTGTCACCTGGCTGGTTCGCACGATAACTTGAGTAAATATTGAGCTATTTCGATGAAATTTGGCACAAGTAACCTATGATCCAAGGGTACAGAGGGGATTGATATTGGGCATGATCGGTCAATAACCACGCCCACACCAAGCATTCAAAGCGACTAACCTCGAAATTTTCAAAATCTTTAACTTGCTATAACTCACATAATATACCACTTGGGACAACAATATTTGGCATATAGACTTATATTATACTACTATATAACCTCGCCCAAAGTGGTTGAGCCACGCCTACTTTTTAGCGTAGCTCTCATACAAAGTGTATGTACTTCTTTTAAATTGAAACAGCTGTAACTTCGGCAATCTTGTGTCTAGAATAACTATAATTGACACTTAAATTAATATCGTATTCGGAAATAATCTGGCAGAAAATCAGTGTGCCAGGCCTACTCCTTCATGGGTCTCCCATACAAAGTCGAGGGAATTAAACTAAAATTGTAAGCTCCATAGCTTACAAACCATTTAGCCTAGGACAACGAGATTTAAGGTATGGATTAGTATTGTACAAGCAATTAAACTCACAGGAAATGGGCGCACCACGCCCAGTGTTTATCGTAGCCCCCATACAAATTTTAAATTGAAACAGCTGTAACTTCTGCATCCTTCTGTCTAGAACAATCATAATTAACACTTAGGTTAATATGGTAGTCGGAAATAATCTGGCAAAAAATCAGCGTACCACGCCCACTTCTTATTGGGGCTCCCATACAAAGTTGAGGAAATTAAACAAAAATGTTAACCACCATAACTTAGAAACTATTCAACGTAGAACACCAAATTTAAGGTGTGGAAAAATTAATTGGATTTACTAGAAAGTGGTAAGCCACGCCCACTTTTTATATAGCTCCCATACTAAGCCTCGGAATTATCTTAAAATCCTTTTACTTCGTCAAAGTCAACCATATTTCGGGTGTAAATTAGTAGTATATGCAAAAATTGTTTCTCGAAAAGTGGAAATAAAAGAAAAGTTGGATATTCGAGTAAACTTTTTATATATAAATCTACATATGCAGGGTATAGTTTGGTCGGCCCCAGCCGACTGTAAGGAGATTTTTTATTGTGAGATTGTGTAACCATTCTTTCATCACAAAAATCAGTAGAAAGGCGATATATCTCCCTCTATCTCTTTATAGATAAAAATAATAAAAAAAGAAAAATAAATATGTGGCACCTATAAGCCTCGAACGACTATTTGGCTGAGCTTCTTTTCTCTTAGAAAGAACCTATTTATTTTAGCCGGTTCCGAATGACAGAACCCTTGTAACCTCACTTCTTCTGAGCTTTGTCTCAGATTTATTTTTAGAAAATTTTTAATTGCAAATTGGCGGAAAAATTGCCAATTCCTTACGACAGGTGGGCACCATTCGAAACAAAAATCTTTTCGATATCAAATTTATGCTTCAGATGCGGATTGAACGCACGACCTACAGATCAAAAGGCCAAACCACGAAATACTGAGCTATGACATCCACCTTCTCTTTAAACTTAATCAGCTTTATTTTTTTAGTGGAAAATTCTGTAGATTGAACTGAAAAACTGAAGAACTGCGCTGGCAATGGAAATTCGCATGTTTTTATACTTTTTATTTTTCAAAAATAGAAATCTACAGATATTACTTGTTATTTAAATATTTACCATCAGAAGAAATGAATGTATTTTCTAATTAAACCATAAATTTTTGAATTACACAGCCAGATGAATAGCTAAATATTTTTATGCGCATTTGTGGAAGCTGAATTTGGATTGGTTTGACTCGATTAGAATTATTTATGATAGTTGAAACATTATGAACATTCTTATCTCTCATCCCAGTGGCATTCAGAATCCCCTGGAGTGGTAAAATGTGTGACCGACCTCTATTAATTTTACTACATATTTTTTCTGATTATATTTATTCCCTAAATTTACTCTTTTTTTAGAAAATGAATTTAAAAGCTTCTGCAAATCGATAAATAACCTTCGAATTGCCTAGATATTGCTACTAGAACGGTGAAATGTATGACCGACACCCATAAAATTTTTTGACCAAACATTTCCTTGAAACTTATTTCCCCACTACCTCCACCTATTAGGGGGCATATTCTATAAAATTAATATTTTTATAAAATCAAATACAAATTCCGGGTCTCAGTGATGGACAACCCTATTGCTTATACGCATATATGTACGCATATCTATGTATCACTACGAAATGTTCGCGCTCTATTAGCTACGATAGTAATCGTTGCCGAAAATATCCCTCCACTAATACTAAAGTAATAAATATATACTACCACCATACCGTCCATCCATTGTTCATCCATCCGGTGTCCATGCGTTTGTGTATGTGTATTATCTTCAATTTATACATACTATGTAGTAAGAACATGTGTACTTGTATGCTTACATGTGTACAACATATCCATGTGTGTGTAAGTACACCAAACTGCGTGCATTAAATTATGCGTTATCGGTCAAATTATATCTTTTGCCGCAAAAAAATTATTTTGATTGTTTTGACATTTTCCCATTGTCATTTTGTGAAATTATGAACATATTCGTGTATATTTTTTGATAAATTATAAAGAAATTTCAATTTATCATCATCATAATCAGTTTTAATAGTGGACACATATGATAAATGATTGCATTTCTCAAATCAAATATGTTCAAATTCTTACCTACCTATTGGTATATGTTCCTCTTTGGCCCAAAATAAATATAAAAATATTTTGGGTCTCTGGAACTAAAGGGATTCTACTGGAAAAATATAATTAAACGCTTTTAGGCACTACGAAAATGCTCTAAATTTATTTGAGAGTGAATGATGGGCTATACCAAATCTGACAGTTTAAGCAATATGAAGATTCTCGAAGCTATCGAGACGTGTAGGGTGGAATTTTGCTATTGGTCTCATGGGGAATCCACTGAAAGTCGTTAAAACTTTGATCCAATTGTACCAATCTGACGTTTTAGTGAAACCTCACAATAAAACATTGACCGTAGAAGAGTTGTGCACCCTCAACAAGGTTCCACCTCTGCTCATAGTGCAAAATCGGCTCAGTCATAATTAAAAAATAATTGAATTTTAATTTATTGAAATTTATTTAGACGGATGATTGCTCAACTTGTAAGCCAGACCTGAACAATCAAGATTCTATTATTTTTATAATTGCATGCAAGTATTTTTTTTTTTTTTTGCAATTTAATAACAATTAAAAGAGTACACCGACTGTAGTTTGGTTGAATTAAAATTTTTGATATAAATAGGCAAAAAACCATTTAACCAAGAAGATAATTTGTGGCAATTAAAAAGATAGCAATAGAATTGTGTATTTCACATATAACGTTATATATTATATATTATGTAATTTAAAAAGTCTCCGCGGTTTTTTTGGTACTAGATGTGTTGGTGTTGATGCCCATTATCACTAATGCTATTGTGTCAAACGGACATGTGTTTGAAAGGTGACATTTCAGGCTATATTTTTTTCTGAACACAATTCTGTAAGTCGTTGCTAGTGGTAAAAAGTTATTTTGATTTGAAAATTAGTGAAATATCTGAAGAAATGTACCTCGCTCTGGACGGCAGCCACTGAAGAAGTCTATGAAATTTTGAAACTGATGAAACAAGACCGTCACACAAACTGTCAGGAGATAACGGAGGCATTAAACACCAACTACGTAACAGTTCATCATCAGTTCCTTTATCTCCCACTGGAGCAGAGGGCCTCAATAAAGTACTTCCACGTGGTTCTGTTTTTCGCCAAAATCTTTAGCTCGTTCTACATTTTTCATATAAGTCGGAGTTATTGATGATATTTAGCCACCATAACTTGAGAATACGTCAGAGACATCTGTTGACGAAACTTTGAATTTTTCCAGCAAGAAAGTCGGTTACAAGCCAGGTCTCACATTCACAGAGCAATACTGTGATGACGTTTGACTTAAATAGTCTCATTTTTGTGGGTAACAGTTGAGAATGTTGGATACCACATGAATTAATGCAAAGAAATTTGATAGACCGAATTACCATCAGCGAAACGCAGCCGAAACGCAACGAAATCGTACCATTTTTTAAGCAAATCATTACGGGCGATGAAAAGTGGATTGAATAAGAGAAATTTACAATGCAAATGATCATAGTCAAAGGCCGGTGACCCTTCACAAACGACTTCGATGCCTGGATTGACAGCAAATAAGGTTATGTCGAGTGTTTGGTGGGATTCGAAGGGAATTGTATATTACAAGCTGCTACAACCTAGTGAAACAGTTAATTCTGATCTCTACTGCTCATAACAGGACCGCTTGAATGAAGCAATCACAAAAAAGCGATCGGAATTGACCAACAGAAAAGCACAGGGAAATTGACCATCATAACAATGCCAGGCCACACACATCTTTGATGACTCGGAACAAATTCACTGACGGTCTCGGTCTCTGCAAAAAGACGAGGGTATTTAATTCGGTACCCGCTGGAGGACGCAGAAGAAGAGGAAGGACCAAGTGTTGGGTAACCTAGCGACGCTTGGTATATCCAATTGACGCCAGCAAGTGAAGAGCAGAGAAGACTGGCGCTGAATTATATGTTTGGCCTAAATCGATTATCGGTTGTTATGGTCACATAAGAAGAAGAAAAATGTACTTGGTAAAAATTGATTTTCAATAAAGACAATTTTTATTCAAAAATATACCAAAAAAACCGCGAATACTTTTTAAATTACTCAATACATATAAAATGATAATTGGTTCATATGATCATTTCTCAGTTAAGTTCGCCCAGTACCAAATTTCAGCATTATAAATTTCATAGAATTGTTCGTAAATTTTCATAAATTTCAATTGTAACGTCCATATTATTTTCTATCGACTTTCTATCGACTATATCGTTTAATGAAGCACTCAATTGTCCTAAATATAAAATCCATCTAATGCCATAAAATAGACAAAATTTGTATGACATTCTGCCACTCGTCTCTGTTTTTTATAATATTTTATACGGGAGTATGTCGCGTCCGTAATTCCCATAATGTTCATGTAGTTGGTATGCACAATATATAGTACCTTATATACAAGGTGCGACAACTATGTATTAAGACTCGAACCATACCTTAGCAACCAAGCGCGCCATCTATGTGTGAGCACATGCGTTTTGTAGCTTCCACCTTCCTCTACTAACTGTCAATGTCAATTTCATGGCATTTGGTTGATATTTAATGTTAATTGACATTCCATTCATTTTACAAAACATGTGTTCGTTTGATGTTGAAATTTTAACATGAAATTTGACATGAAATTTAACATACAGCACTCCTTGTTCGTCAATTTTTGGCTCGGTATCAGGTCTGTGTGTTGAATTACCTGCCGTATTCACCTGATTTGGCACCGTGCGATTTCTTTTTGTTCCCAAAACTGAAATTGAAGTTGAAAGGATGCTTTTTTGATGACATTCAAACCATACAATGGGCTTCGACGAGGGCACTGGAGGCAATTCCGAAAAATGAACTGGAACACGCGTTTGAATAACTATTAAATCGATGTAACAAGTGTATTGAATCAGGAGGAGAATATTTCGAATAAATATATCGTAAAATTAGCAGATATCGTGATTTAATTGTGTTTTCTAGTGGCAGTCTTAATACATAATTGTCGCACCATGTATATTTGTGCTATCCACAAAGTGAAAATAACTAATATAGCACATAATGAAAACCAAAACCTGAAAAACCCCCAATTCAACTACAGAAATAATTTAAGCAGGGATTTATTTCTATACCATATTCAATTTTTCACTTTCCCTTATTTTGAAATTTTCTATTTTTCTATTTTTCTATTTTTTTTGGCAGTTACACTAACCCATTTCTATTGACTAGTCGAACAATTTGGATAATTTTCTCATAAATATTTAAATATCTACTTACGTACTTGTGTGTTTTCTATATGAAAAAAAAAATGCCAACACTATAATTAGGGAGGAATATGCATTAGTGGACATGTGTGTATAACTACATGTAACTATATATGATATGACGCTAATATACAAATAATACATGCAACTTGCCTAATAATGGTACATACAATAGGTAGATAGTATAGGTAAAAAAAAAAAAAATACACGCATGTGATATATTGGATAATGGTATCTCTGGCACGCAATTTTTGTCTCTCAAATATTAGATGGAAATTTGATCGAATATAACAATTATTAAGCAGAAGGTCCCTTCAAACACACATACACACACATATACTATAAACATTTGTAATATTAAAAATAAAATTTTAAGTGTCGCATTTTTAATGGTGTCATTTTGCTCATTTATATATAATGCTATAACGTCATCGAAATCCCAGTAAATCAAACGAAAATTTTTAACCATTTGAATGAATTTGAATTTAATATATTTATGAATGAAATATTTCAGAATATATTATATTTATTTTGATTTAATCTACATTTTATTGAAACTAATTAACTAGGTATTGACCTTCATGTGACCCTTGCAATTTTAAAGTCCATTTCCATTTAGCTATAGTCATTTGCCATAATTTTTGTTTATCGGTCTACGTGCATGATTCTTAGACACCATCTTGGGAACAAAATGCTTTCAAATCAAACTGAAGCATTTTCAGAGTGGCAATAATAAGACTGTGAACCAAGACCGTAGGGGTTAATATTGTAAAAGATGTAGGTTGTGTTTCGTCTGGTAAATTTTTGATTCGCTTAAGACCGGGTATGTTTTTCAATAGGACTTCTTGAGGTTTCTTGTGAAGTTTTCAGTCCAGTAATCGATTGTAGACTACATATCATACAGCACAAAAAAAAAAATTGGCTAATATCCGTCATACTAGAGTACTCGTAGTTACATTGTATGGAATCAGAATTTCTGGTGAAATTTACACAAATTTCATTTAAAAAAAGTTGAACGAAAGAGGTTTTAGAGTTTAGAAATAAAACTGATTTACCCAAAATTGTGACTACTCTAGCCCATCGGATATCATAATTTTTTTATCGTGCGGCTATGTTGTGAGATTCCAATTGCAGAACTCATTCAGCTTTTCAGATCTAATCCACGAAGGAAATAGAATAATTATCCACCCATACCAAAAACAAGTAAAGCTCTTATCCAGCAGACGATATAAACATTTTTAAACATATTTAGAGTCGTTGAATTTGAATCCGGGATTAGTCTCGGTATCAGTCAGGTCGAATTTCAACCATAACCTCAAAAAAACAAAATACGATTCATTTTGACACCTTCATTAGAATACTCAGAATCGCTGCTTACTTACTTACATATGTGGTACATTACAACCGAAAATCGATTTATGCCGAATCTAGCATACTTCGTCAGCCAGCTCTTTCCCTCGCTAGTTGGCGCCAGTGAGAAATTTCAAGCGCTGGCAAGTTCTTCAGTACTTGGTCTTTCCACCGCAGGTTAGGTCTGCCTCTTCTGCATCGTCCATCAGCGGCTTCCGAATATAACACCTCCTTAGCCGGAGCGTGTTCTTCCATTCGTTCGACATGACCTTGCCAACGCAGCTGCTGAATTTTAATGCGCTTTACTAAGTCGGTATCGGCGTACAGCTCATACAGCTCATGGTTGTACCTTATTCGATACACGCCACCAACGCAAATGAGAGACTTGTAGAGTATGCTTTTCGTTTCTCGGAAGAGGGTTCAATTTCTCAATTGCCTACTTAGCCTAAAGCAGCGCCTGTTAGCAAGAGCCATTCTTTGCAATATCTCCAGGCTGACGTCATTATTGATGTTAATGCTGGTTTTAAGATAGACTAGGTCCATCACTACTTCAAAATCGTAGTTATCAACAGTGACCAGTGCTGCCCATATGTTGGGACTCTTTGTTTGTTGATACTAGATACTACGTCTTGCTATCGTTCACCACTAAATTTTTTTTCTCAACATGCTTTTCTGAACATACAGTGGCTCCCAGCTTATTTCGTACAGTGACAGTTTAAAAATTTCTGCAGTCGTAATTCCTAATATAGCAAAAATTTGAACAAAATATAAATGCCATTTTAGAAAGGAAGGTTTGTTTTTTATTTTCCAAAATTTACTTTTTCAAAATTTTAGTGTTTGACACTATAAAAAAATAAAATAAGAAAAAAATAGGAAAATTCATGTCACAGCTTATTTCGTACAGTCTCTTTAAGTTCAAACTAAAAACAAAGTAAGTTGATTTTAATATTTAGTTGACATCCCTTAGCGTTAATGACAGCCTGGAGTCTATTTGGCATTGAATCCACCAATTTTTGAGTGATGTCTGGTGTGATTTTTTTCCATTCTTCCATCAGTACCTTCTTTAGGTCTTGCTTATTAGAAATCTTGTGTGTTCTTATTTTATTGTCCAAAATAGACCAAAGATTTTCAATCACATTCATGTCAGGTGACTGTGGTGGTGGAGACATCAAGTGTGGGCAGTTCCAAATAAGCCAAGATTGCACAATCCCAGATTTATGTTTTGGGTCATTATCTTGGTAGTACCGAAATTCTTCCCGCAAACCCAGTTTGTCTGCACTTTGAAGTAAATTGTTTTTCAGAATCTCGAGGTACTTCATTTTGTCCATTGTTTCCTCAATAAAAACCAATTCACCTACTCCGGCTGCTGACATACAGGCCCAAACCATCACGCTACCGCCACCATGCTTCACTGTGGGCTTAAGGTTCTCCTTGTTTAGCTCGGTATTCGCTTTACGCCAAACATATGACATTCCGTCCGAGCCAAAAATATTAAACTTAGACTCATCCGCGAAAATAACGGTATTCCAGAACGCAGGAGTCTTAATAATATGCTCTTTGGCGAAGTCAAGTCGGCGTTGTATATTCATTTTTGAAATGAATGGTTTCTTTCGGGCTACTCTACCGTTCAAGTCATGATTGCGCAGCACACGTCGGACAGTTTCAGCACTGGATGATTTTCCTATTTCACGCTGAACCTCTGCAGCCAACTTCGGAGCGGATAACTTTGGATTTTTCTTAATTTTTCGTACAATATAACGCTCGTCTGAAGCGTTGAAAATCTTATTATGTGCTTCTCTGCCCTTGTTCTCCAACCGATTTTCGCGAACGAAGCGTTGAATGATGTATTGGACAGTTGAGGCACTTAAATTTGTCATTTCAGCAATTTTTCACACACTCTGACCTTTCCTAAAATGGTTAATTACCAGTTTACGCTGTTCCATCGTTGTACGACGACCCATAACGCTAAATGTTTAATTTACAGCACTTTAAATATTTAAAATAATAATAATAAAAATTGTTATAATAGTTAAAAAGGTCCAAAAACTCATACAATTCAAAAAAACTTTGTAACTGCGCGGCAGAATGAAACTTACTTACATTGAAGTTTGTGTACGAAATAAGATGTGAGCTGAAAATCAGCTGATCAATAGTTTTTCTCTCTTGCATGACAAAAAGAACAATTTTTGGGGTTCCCCGTTTTCTTATTAGGTTTACTAAACACATACATAGACATCTACATTCAAAACTTATTGATAAGTTTTTTAGTTTCGATGTTACAGCCATGTACATAAAAATATATACACTGTACGAAATAAGCTGTGAGCCACTGTATTTACTCCTTCTCACTATCTGTAGGGAAAAAAATTAGACCGTCCTTCTTTAAAATTCATTATGCAACTTTTTCTCTGAACTTACTTACTCCCTATCTTTACTCTTTAGGCTGACTTCTTACAAAATGAGTTCAAAAGCACGTAAAAATATACAAATAGTACCGTAAACCTGCAGGAAGTAACTCTACGGCTATGAAATGTATGACTGATCACCATTAATTCTTCTGCCCCATTGTTTCCCCTAATGTAATTGCCTCCTATCAGCACTGCTTAGGGGGATTCCCCTGTAAATGATGCTCTAGCAATTTTCTATTTCAAAAGTCGCTGAAGATTGATAAGTAAATCCATAACCGATAAACTTCAAATTCGTGGTTTTCGAATTTTCACATTATAATGTATGGTTTGTTTTGTTGGGCTATACTCATAGTGTAGGCGGAATATGTGTATTGTGTGACATTTATTGCAAAGTGTTATTGTTAAATTTTTAATTAAACACTATCAGAAAAGTATTATTATATCAATAATTTAGGTTATTAGGCATTTTTTTTTTATTTTTTTTTGTGGAAATCAGATTTTTTTTGTGATGTGTGAGAAAATGAAAATGTGTTAAGAATGTCAAATGAGCTGTAAAATTTTTGCTTTTTATTAAATTTTGTATCATCAATTTATTTCGAATATTTTGTTATTCATTTTTTTTTTTACAATACATATACATATATATAGAATTTGACTTACCTGATGCAAAATCCAAAAAGATGGAATGAAAAAATATTATAAATTCCACGCACATCAAAACACCAATATCAAATGTAATAAAAATTACACTATTTGCAATAAAGAGGATAACAATTTGATAGCTTCAATATAATAAACTAAAAAATATAAATATAATAACTGACCGTTATCTATACATAGGCCTATTGTCGATATTGTATCATACTTGGGATTGGATTGGTATAGATGGGCAAACTCAATTTTCGAAACAATGAAAAATTATTAGAAAAAAACGAAAATATTTTCGCTGCATTCGAATGGGGCAGAATATTTTGAGTGTATTGAAATTGCCAAATCAACATAAAAATAGCAATAAACGCAAATGAATAACAGTAAAACGTTTAAAAAGGGATCAACGCATGGTGAGACACACACAACACACACATATGAACATGTGGTCATACTTGTATGTGGTCAATATGATTTTAATATATAAAAACTTTTGGGGCATTTATTGCCAAAAGTCAATTTTGTTACGTAACATTAAGCAATTCATTTGAATGTTGCATTTCAAACAGGGAACTTCGATTGTTTTCTTATATTTCAGTAAATTCCAATCATCATCATTATTATTATTGTAACGCGTTATAGTATTATATAGGCTTCATAATCGATATGAAATTCATTGGCAATCGCATGAAAATTGCACGACAACCCTTTTTTTTACCAACAAAGTCGTTAAATTCGATTTGCTTATTTTATGTGTAGATTGTATGCGAGGCTACATAAGGCATAGACTATAAAGGTGGAAATATTGTTGGTCGATTGCTTCATATTCATTTTTATTTTTGCAATAATTTTCAATAAAAACAAATCATTTGAATTATGTACGAATACATTGTGAATATTTTGTAGATGATTGTTTTGACCTTTTTCAATTTTTTTCCCCAGCTTATTTTGTGCCTTGAGCTTGATTTTTTCTCAACTCCATTAGAGAGTTAATAAAAAAAACAATATGCATGCAAATGCGTGTAGTATGAGAGTGTTATACCTTTATTTATAAATGTTATTTATAAATCGCATTATCTTGGACTTTTACGAATATTGATGAAGTAATAGACTTTAATGCAATATGATAGGAAACCAGTAAAGGGATAGTTTTATTGTCTCTTGATCAAAAGATAGTTTTGAGTTCTTCTCGTAAATTTTCCATACAAAAATCTTTCAAAAATATTTTAACCATGACTTTTGACTATGATTAAGCCTCATTTATTTTTAGATTATTTAATGGCATGAGTAAAATAAAAGATAGACTACACTGTATAACAATATTTCTAAGAAGTGAATGATAATGAAATAATTTTTAAAAAATACTGCAAATTTATATACTTCTACTATAAATTTTCTTTTTTTCACTAATTTATATATTTCAAGGCTCAACTTGCGGCATCACAATGGGCCTGTTTTGCTTTAACTGCGTCCATGTAAGCTGACAGCAGCTTCAATCTACATATCGTCGGTGTATACGAACAAAAGACGCGAGCTCAAGAATTGACGGCGAAGAAAGACGCGTAAACATGATTGCCAACGAAGAAAGACGTGTAAATATGCAATATGAATGTAAATATGAATGCAACGACACCATCTCTCGAGTGAAAAATCTGGCATAAAGTGTTTTTTTCGTCGTCAAATATGTTTATGCGCTTTTCTTCGTCGTCAATTATGCTTACACGTCTTTGTTTGCCGTCAACAATGATTATGCGTCTTTCTTTGTCTTACTTTTTAACGCGTCTTTCTTCGTCGTTAAAACACTCATGCGTCTTTCTTCGTATGCACCGACAATATATATTTCGTCATTTGCAATTGTCGGTTCTGCAGAACTTGTTCCTTCTGCCATAACTGCAGTTTTCCGCTAGAGCCTAGAGCATGTTCTTCGATTCAATTTATATCATCGATCCAAAGCAATTACTTTATTTGAATTTGTAATATACTTTCTCTAAATTATTCTTCAGCAAATATTAAATACATAAAAGAAGAAAGACTCATAGGTTAGAAAAGTAAAATTTCATTTTTTTACACTGAGAGCCCTAACTTTTAAATTATTTAGATCGAGTTATATTCAGCTATCATATTTTTCAACACATATTAGTGAAAAATACTTTACTTTACTTTACATAGTACATTTCCTAATATATTAGAGTACTTTGAAAAAAAGAATCTGAAAGCAAATCTCCGGTTTATTTGACTCAGACTTAGTCATTTCATTAATATATCATTAAAATATCCATAATTGCGAATATGACACTAATTTTTGATCAACTTTTTATAGGGGCTCCTCTAAAAAATTGATGTTTTTATAAACATGGCTCTCACCTTTTACAGAGTCAGCTCCTATCTGAGTCAAATGAGTTGGGTGTGTGAATTAGTAACCGGCCTTTTACGTCAGATGGGCGCCACGCTTAAGCACGATGTCGTACATCATTGTCCGAAATCTCATTTTAAATGTCTATTCACTTACTGTCAAAATCAGTTAAAAATTTTCAGTTTGGTTGTATGTATCATCTTTTTTTTAACGATGGAAATTTTTTAGAATTGGGGAAAAAAAACAGCATTTGCGGGAAGTTTTTTTAAGTTACTTTTTTGCAATAAAAAGTGCGGCTGAAAGTCATCGTTTGCTTGTGGAATTTGGAGACATTACTCGACCAAGACCTGATCGAACCATTACGGGAGAGCTGTACCGACAACAATTGATGTGGTTGAAGAGAGCAATGATCGAGAAACGGTCGGAATATGCGACCAGACACGAGTCGGTAATTTTTCACCATGACAACGCACGGCCACACATTGCTATTCAGGTCAAAAACTACCTTGCTAATAGCGGATGGGAAGTTTTACTCCACCCGCCTTAAAGCCCAGACTTGGCGACTTCAGTTCACCACTTGTTCCGGTCCATGCAGTACACCCTTAATGGAATATGCTTTACTTCAGTTACCAGAGTCTAAAATTGGCTAGATTTGTTTTTGACCGCCAAGCCGGCGAAGTTCTTTTGGAATGGATTCGATAAATTGCCAGAGAGATGGGAAAATGTCATAGTTTCTGGTGGACAATACTTTGAATGACATGGTTTTTACAGGATTCTTAAAAATAAATTATTTTTGAGCACTAAAAAAGGCCGGTTACTAATTCCCACACCCAATATGTGACCGACTCTCACTAATTTTACCATTCTATATTTTTTCGAGACATACTTACCACCTAATTTTGCTAGTTAGAGAGGTTCTTTTACAAAATGAAATCAAAACCGCCGGAAAGTCGCCACTGGTACTACTTCTATGAACATAGTAATTGTTTCCATGTGCCAATTCAAAAGTAAATTTTTGTTGCACGGTGTTCTGCATACTTGCAGACATTGTACGAAGATATTATATTGTATTAATGATATGCCATTCATTATTGTATTTATTTTGTAAGTATTTGTCTGCAGCATGATCGTATGGACTGAAGAAAACAGCTGAAATGACAGAGCTGAGAACAATGCAACAGAGAGTATGTAGAGAAAGTTTGTGTAAAATAGATAAAAGGTCAATGCAAGAGATAAATTGTTTGTTTACAATTATGGAAAAAATGGAAAAAGTGCAACAAGAAATAAGAAAATTAAGAAACAAAAACAACAGACAACAATTACATAAGTTTACTTTAAACCACAAAGGCGATAAACACACGATATTGATGTTAACTAAAAAGATGGAAGAAGAAAGGCAAAGACAAAAAAGTCATTCAACCTGTGAAAAAGAAATAAGAGAGCCGTAATGAATAATAACTTGATCGTAGCTGAATTGCATGACGTGGTTCAAGTTAAAATTATACATACATTCACTGATCGTAATCCAGAGAAAGAGAGAGTGCGACAGAATGAGAGCGTAATTCTGATATAATTGTATCTATGTACATATGTGGGGTGATCCAAAAACATGTTATGTATGGTAAAGCCGCACGAAAAGCACTTTTGGTTTCCAACACAATGCTGAGCGTAGCATTTCAGTCATAAATTTGCCGGTAAAAGTATAGCATGCTTAGTTTAGCTAAAACGAATGTAATTTTTTTCGTGTGATTTTACTATTATTTTACATTTACATATCAATTCCATTTATCTTCGCTCTCCTTTAGCGCTTAATTCGTTTAGTAATTGGCAAGGGGAGTTCATTTTAGCTTTATTCAATTCAGTTTAGTTCGACTTAGTTCAGTACTGGTGCTCAATTGTTAAGCAACACGCAAGAATTTACCAGAATACGACAGGTTTTCCAGTGTTAGAGTAGTTGTTATTGTTGTTGTTGTTGTTTTTGTTGTTGCTGTATTTGTATAGAACGCGTCGACGACAAGTCATGTTGCAAACTAAAGACTTTCTAACGCTATGCATAATTGTAATACTGGCGACAGTAAATCAACGTATTACTTCAGTATTGGCCGCTTCATGTTCGGGTTGTGTCGACTTGGACGACATTAATTTCGACAAGACCATTGCACGTTTTCCCTATGCATTGGTGAAGTTCGATATCGCATTTCCATATGGCGAGAAACATGAAGCGTTTGCAGAGTTCTCTAGAGCAGCACATAAAATTACCGATGAACTGCTGATAGCCACTGTCGGCATCAAAGATTATGGCGACAATGAGAATAAGCAGCTTGGTTTGCGTTATAAATCACACGACGGCAACTTTCCGGGTATATTCTTCTTCAAAGGAAACCCTCTGAAGGGTTATGTCAAGTTTCCCGATCATCTAGATGTAACGGTAGATAATCTCAAAAAATTCGTTACCGAAAATAGTCACCTGTACATTGGACGTGATGGTTGTATTAAAGAATTGAACGATTTGGTAGATCGTTATGCCAATCAAGACGATGCGAAGCAGCTTGAACTATTACAAAAAGCTGAAGAGTTGGCAAAGGAGTACGCAGAAAATACGGAGAGAGCACAAAATGCCAAAATATATTTGATATTTATGCGAAAAATCAATGAGAAAGGTTATGACTTTGTTGAGGAGGAAACAAAACGTTTGTTGCGGCTGAAAGCGGGTAAAGTGAATGTGGCGAAAAAGACGGAAATTCAACAGAAACTAAATATACTGGAATCATTTCGTGTAACCAAATTGACAAAGTCACCAAAAGAGGATTTGTAAATTGGAAGTGAATGCCTAGAATATTTTATTTTACATAGCTAAATACGAGTAGTAATTGTAAGTGGCGGGACATAATAGCAATAAATAGGCACTTACAAATGTATGTATATCAATAATGCAATTAATGCAATATTTTCGCGTAAAATCAATCAAAAATATTTAATATATATAAGTATATATCTATATCTATATATAATGATGTAGTAAAATTGTAAATTATTATATAATTTAATAAAACAAAACAAAAGAAGAACAACATTATTGGTTTATAATCGTATTTCATCAATCACCACCCATGTTAACTAGTTCTGTTAATAACAGTCTATGTAAATTCAATGCGCTGTGTATATTTACATAGATAATGTAAATGGATTACACTGTGCGAAAATGTCAATTCAACTCTTTCAGACATGTCACAGATGTCACAGTTGACAGAGGATATAACATGATGTGATAGATAATGCAAATAGATTACACTGTGCGGCAAATCTAAACTCAACTCTCATCAATATGGTGATGTTATGTATGATAGGCCATCATCTATCATCATTTTCAAAATGTAAATCTTTTCGTATTTTAATTTTTTGCATAAAGAATATATTTTTTCATAGAATTTTACTTTTGAAGTTTTGTTTTATGACATTTGTTGAAAAAAAAATACATAAAATATTATCGAAAGTTGAGTTAAATGGCTTAATAGCCTAGACAGACGGCAGCCTAATTCCGTATTAGCGGCTCACTTAATCCGAATAAAATAATAACCTGACAGACGGCAGTATTGCGGATTAACTAAACGGCTGATTGCTGTTTTATTAGGTCTGTCCACTTACATTACTATCACTATCAATTTCTGTCATCTATCACTCTCGATATGAGAAAATCTACAAGAAGCACGTGAACTGAAAACTATCAGAAACTTGTAAATTGACATTCAACGTTCGTAATTGACAGCTGGATTTATTTGTTCGTCAACACTTTTCATGTTGAAAACTGTTAACAATTGTTGAAAGTTTTTTGTTAGCGAACACACCTAATATTTTGTAAAATGGACGGAGAAAAATTCACAATAGACAATTTTCAGCAGTGTTGCCATCGCAAATTGCCCTAATCCCCTTTTATTTTGAGAATTAATTCGAATTAACTCGGTAATCCGGAATTAGGCTGCCGTCTGTCTAGGCTATAAGATGTTAAAAAATCATCGAAAAATTATTCATTTAATTATTTATAAAATACTGTATTATATGCATGCATAATCATTTTGAAAATGTACATTTTTACGTACTTTAAGTTAACGTTGAGTTTTTTTCTATGATTTTACTAAAAACATACTGCAAAGTTTCGATATTGGAAATTTTTTGACAAATATGCTTTACAGCTGCACGGAAAATTAGTAAAATTACTACTGAAGTTAGTTTAAATAGATTATTATCATTGTGAAAATGTCCATCTTTTGGAATTTTAAATCTTTGAATAAAGCCTTTGAGTTTAGTTATTTGTTTCTAAATTCAAAATTTAGCTTAAATTTTTTTTTTTCATTTGAAATACAAATTTTGTTTTTTCGTTGTGTTATATTGAAATAATTAAGCGAGATGTATTGGAGATCTCAATTTATTTTAAAGGATAAAATTTTACATGCTTTAACCATAAACAAATTTTGAAAAAATGTATAATTTGTTACTAATATGATATGATATTATCACAAAGATATAAAATCAAAATAATATGGAAATTAAAAATCATTGTGTTTTTTGGCAAATGTCCCATACAAAAATGTTTGAACAATTCAATATATCCATGCCTTGCTATACGACCAGTTTCTATTTGGCAATTTGCTATAAACACTTTTTATACCCTGCATAATGCAATATGCATGGTATATTCATTTCGGTCAGATGTTTGTGTCCACTTGAAGGAATCTCCGGAGATATAGACATAGATATATATTCGTGATCAGCGTCGATTAAATTTTCGATTTAACGATGTCCGTCCGTCCGTCCGTCCGTCTGTCTGTCACCTGGCTGGTTCGCACGATAACTTGAGTAAATATTGAGGTATTTCGATGAAATTTGGCATAAGTAATCTATGATCCAAGGGTACGGAGGGGATTGATATTGGGCGTGATCGGTCAATAACCACGCCCACACCAAGCATTTAAAGCGACTAACCTCGAAATTTTCAAAATCTTTAACTTGCTATAACTCACATAATATACGACTTGGGACAACAATATTTGCCACATAGACTTATATTATACTACTATATAACCTCACCAAAAGTGGTTGAGCCACGCCTACTTTTTAGCGTAGCTCTCATACAAAGTGTCTGTACTTCTTTTAAATTGAAACAGCTGTAACTTCGGCAATCTTCTGTCCAGAATAACCATAATTGACACTGAGATTAACATGGTAGTCGGAAATAATATGGCAGAAAATCAGTGTACCACGCCCACTGCTTTTTGGGTCTCCTATACAAAGTTGCGGAAATTAAAAAAAATGTTACCGGTTATAAGTTGCAAACTATTCAGCGTAGAATAACGAGATTTAAGGTGTGGATTAGTATTGTACGAGCAACTAGGCTTACAGAAAATGGGCGCACCACGCCCACTCTTTATCGTAGCCCCCATACAAATTTTAAATTGAAACAGCTGTAACTTCGGCAATCTTCTGTCTAGAATAACCATAATTGACACTTAAATTAATATCGTAGTCGGCAAAAATCTGGCAGAAAATCAGTGTGCCACGCCCACTCCTTCATGAGTCTCCCATACAAAGTCAAGGGAATTAAACTAAAACTTTTAAGCTCCATAACTTACAAACCATTTAGCGTAGGACAACGAGATTTAAGGTATGGAATAGTATTGTACGAGCAACTAGACTCACTTGAAATGGGCGCACCACGCCCACTGTTTATTGTAGCCCCCATACAAATTTTAAATTTAAACAGCTGTAACTTCGGCAATCTTCTGTCTAAAATAACCATAATTGACACTTAAATTAATATCGTAGTCGGCAAAAATCTGGCAGAAAATCAGTGTGCCACGCCCACTCCTTCATGAGTCTCCCATACAAAGTCAAGGGAATTAAACTAAAACTTTTAAGCTCCATAACTTACAAACCATTTATCGTAGGACAACCAAATTTAAGGTGTGGATTGATATTGAAAAATTAATTAAATATACCAGAAAGAGATACGTCACGCCCACTTTTTATATATCTTCCGTATAAAGTCTCGGATTTATCTTAAACATTAAAACACCCATAACTTACTAATTAATACGCCTAGGTCAACCCATTGCAACCTATGTAGTTTAGTATTATAGGCAGAAATTGATCCTCCAAAACTG
This sequence comes from Megamerina dolium, assembly GCA_963854835.1. Taxonomy (NCBI): domain Eukaryota; kingdom Metazoa; phylum Arthropoda; class Insecta; order Diptera; family Megamerinidae; genus Megamerina; species Megamerina dolium. The sequence continues at coordinate 3,890,319 of OY978525.1, forward strand.
GTGAGATACGCCTGCTTCTTAATGTAGGTCCTATACAAAGTAGTGGAAAAAAAGGATGGATATACGAGCAAACTTTTTATATATACCTCTACATATGCAGGGTATAATTTGGTCGGCCCCAGCCGACTGTAAGGAGATTTTTTAACTATGTTTCTTAACCACTTTACGGCCCATTATGTTTCGTTATACGGCACAATTGCAATGTCGTTAGTCCGTTGTAATGAAAAAATGTCAGAAATAGTGTATTCGCTATACGGCTTTTCGTTTTAAGGCCAACTTTTCTAAGCCGTAAAGCGGATTTGTTTTCATCATAACTTTTGCAACATTTTGATTTAATTTGGTATACACTTTGGAAATTTAAAGTTTTGTAAAACACAAATATAAGATGACTCTTAAACGACTGTTAAAAATATGAAATATTTAATAATAGGTTTTGCTGTAGTACTGTGTTATTTTTTTTTATCTATTCATTTTTGCAAATTTGAAATAAACCCCTAAAGTATAATATGGGTTATTTGGTTTGGTTCATTTTGATTGTTGATACAAAGTAACACAGGGTAATCAGTATTGCAATTAATGTCTACAGAGCATTTGCATGCACCCTAAAAGTATGCAAATTTTAATTGTGTATCGTGTGTATAGAAATTTCTGTATACTCTCGTTATGCTCTCTCGTTTAATTGCTTGAAAAAATAAACCCCATTATGAGAAATATCTATTTATGTAATTGATTGAAATCGATTTACAATGACATTTAATATTTTGCTAATTAGCATAATTTAAAAACTAAAACAACAACAACAATTGTGACATTTGAAGCACCAAAAGTAGATCTTTGATGTGAATTGTGTGTGGAAAACGTAGAAACGTTGAAAGTTGAACTATAAGAGTCAATGGTGAGTGCTATTGTTTTATACAGACCCACTGTGATATCCGACGGACCGAAGTAATCACATCTTTTGAATTTTGAGGGCCTGAATTCGAATCCATAACCGTTTTTCCACCATCACATTTAGTTTTCTTCATTTTGGTTTGTTTTTTGCCAGTCTTTTTGAGGTTAGAAATAAATTTGATTGTGTTTCAACGATCAAATCCATACAATGTGACTACTTTGGTTCGTTGGACATCATAGATTACATCACTTTTGTAGCTATTCAATTGTTTAACATAAAATTTAATAAAATCTGTGTTTTTTTTAAGTTCCGAAACAGATATTATACTGTATTAAAATATTGAATATTGAAAGATTTTACTATAAAGTAATTAAGATAAAATGAGGATAAAAGATAAGAAATCTTTTAAAAACGGATACAAGAAAATTACTTGAAAATCATGAAAATCACATTTGAAAAGTAAACAAAAATTACAACTGCAAAAAAAAAAAATGCGATACTACAATATACCTAAATAGATATTATGTTTGTATAGGAAATTGCATCCTGTTGTTTTACTAACTAAGTTGAAAATACATTTGTAATATACGAGTACATTGCAACCCATGCATGCACATATGTTACCAACCAACATTTTGGCGTAATCAAATAAATACAACAACAACAACAATATTAATAACAGAAGGTAGAAGGAAGTGAGATGAGAGTGTAAGTGCCAAAAGTAAGCAAAAGAAGTCAATTTCATTTTGTGTTGTTGTTGTTGTTGTTGATTATTTTTCCCTTCCACTTTTTGCGTGCGTGCAGGTTTTTCTTCGTTGTTCATTAACAATTTTCCCATCACTTGATTCGACTGTTACTTATTTGCGCTTGCTACCCCAAGAAATTAATACCTGTTTATATAGGAATATTATAGGTACATTAGAGTAGTTCTTAATTAGAGACTTGTGAATTCATTCAAGTTGTAATAAATAAAAATTCAATAAGAACAATTTTCTGGATCTGGAACATTTTGAACCCAAGAAAAAAATTCTTACCTTTAGAGATAAACATTAGAAAAAAAAAATCGATGGGGTATACTTTTCAAAACACAATCAATACACAATTATCCATAGAGCTAAGGATCACTCTAATGTTCATGTATATACATATATGCTATATGTATGAGTGTTCGTAGGGGTTCACGAGTATTGTAACATTTTATAGAAAATTTTATGATATCGCAGTTGCAATCAAAAATGCATCATTGTCGTCGCCAATAACAGACTGAAAGAGAGAAAAGCAACAGCAGCTTCAAGGTAGCAGGTAAAAATTCATTAGTGAATTTATTCCTGCAAGGCAAGTGCAGATCCTTTCTTATGCGATCACCGTCATAAGCATGCGTAACGTGGATCGCACGTTTTATTCATTATATGCACACAGGCATACTCATATAAATGACTTTGTAGCGAATGAAATGCATTGTCATTCTTATGGCATATTTTTAATGCATTATATTACTGTTGTTGTTGTTGTTGCAGTTGTTGTTATTTTCTTTTATTATTTGAAAAGCGATCAATGCGAATAAATTTTATAGCAACCTGACCATTTTTTATATAATTTTCTTATATGATTGTGAGCGTGTGTGTGTGTGTTTGAGTGCGTTTGAGTCTGCGAGTGTCTTTTTGTTAATTTTATGTTTTGTAACCTTTGTAGTTTGTATTATTTTTTGACTTTTGTATTCATATTTGTATGTTTAGCTTAGTTGATCTCACCTGTTGCTATGTGAACTGCTTTTGGATACTTAAATATGAATATTGCAATAATATATACAATAATAAAAACAAAATAATAAAAAAAAAAATTGTTTCCCTTGAAGAATGTTCGATCAATATTTCATACGAAATGAAATTGTGACACTTTGCACTTTGCTTTCATTTCCAATTCATCCATCGAACCGATTAGATCCATTAATATGCTCCAGAAGTTTACCTATGGCAATAAATGATAGTGCGGCTTAGTTCCAGCCAAGTAATAATCATCCGAAAGCCTTCAGGGCTTCGTAACTCATATCTTTGAGACAGAGTTCAGTGATCATAGTGTGGCTAAGTTCCTCTCAAGTAATAATGATGTAGAAGTTACCTCTATTTCCTGTTTTGGCACAGTCCAATAGATGAAGGTGAGGGATATTAGTTACTTTTCGTCTTTGTAGCTCGTACCTTTGAAACAATGATCAGTGATCATTCTTACAATAGTTGAAACATTTTTTAGATTTATATCAACCAATCTGCTTGTATTTGATACAGGAAAAATTTGTTTTTAAGATGCTTTTAGTGTCCGAGGCATTTTAATGTCTGAAATTAATAGCCGCATTTTTATATCGCACCTCAAACCCATTAGACTAAAATTAGTAACCATGCCTGCAATTGCTGAAGTTTTTAAAAAATGTACGTCAGCAAGTCTGTTTATAGCGTATATTTAATATCCGAAGAAAAATTAGTAAATTTTTTTTTTATGATCTGGCATACAATGAGACTTCACTTGTGTGATCGTATTATCTATTTTTTCAGGTTTCCCAACATTTGAAAATATATAGTATAGATCTTGCTTTTCTAAATTCTCTGCATCAACTGATGATATCTCTCAATTCACGAAATGACTTCCGTTCAGCAACACCAAGGAAGTTTTAATGAAGTTTTTTCTCTCAGACCATTCTCAGGCTTTGGTCTATTTTTCTCTCAGCCATATGAAAACATTATGGAAACTCTATCAAATCGAATACAAGCATTTTAATTGTATGAAAGTGAAAATTCTTCTTCGGAAATGTTACGTGCTCCACAGCCCTTCAATAAAAAGATGTTTGATATATTCAGGCTTCTTTTTAACCTGCAAATATAGCCGAAAAACATTGTATTTCATTTTAGATTATAAAGAAAACTGAGAATGATGACAGAAGTTCAATTAGATTCAGATACCAAAATGCATAGAATGAGATATATGTATTGTGGGATTGTGTAATAAGTTTTGCATTGTATTATTTATTATCACCAATCGTAGCCCGAATTCAAAATTCCACTGACTAAAATAAATCTAAAACTATGCCAAATGTTCTGAGCTTGTGGTCGGCATCCAAGTTTGTGCGCCCTCTGTTTGTTGACAGACATGATAAGATTTCTTCGAGCAATTTTTTGACTTCTCATTCGACATCTCTACCTTCAGAGCTTTGTCATAGAGAAGTTTTTGCATGGTCAAATTTAACTATCGGCAATGGTGCTCCCTTTGTCTTCTAATTCTAATTCTAAATTAATACACAGCTTCTTTCATTAGAAAAACAAATACAATAAAAAGTGAAACGCAGTGAAAAGAGCTAATAATTTTATTATATATGTCCGCCGCGACTCTTCTTGCATATGGCCATTCTTCTTCATCACATTTTGGCGGGCTTGATCTTCAACGTAGCTCCAAAGTCTAATAGCCTAGACAGACGGCAGCCTAATTCCGGATTACCGAGTTAATTCGAATTAACTCGGGCATTAACTGCAGCTAATCCGCATAAACTCTATGAGTTAATTCTCAAAATAAAAGAGGATTAGGTCAATTTGCGCTGGCAACACCGCTAAAAATTGTCTATTGTGAATTTTTCTCGATCCATTTTACAAAAAATTAGGTGTGTTCGCTAACAAAAAACTTTCAACAATTGTTAACAGTTTTCAACATGAAAAGCGTTGGCGAACAAATAAATCCAGCTGTCAATTAAGAACTGTGAATGTCAATTTACAAGTTTCTAATAGTTTTCAATTCGCGTATTTCTTGTAGATTTTCTCATATCGAGAGTGACAGATGACAGAGATTGATAGTGATAGTAATGTAAGTGAGCAGACCTAATAAAACAGCAATCAGCCGTTTAGTTAATCCGCAATACTGCCGTCTGTCAGGTTATTATTTTATTCGGATTAAGTGCGCCGGTAATCCGGAATTAGGCTGCCGTCTGTCTAGGCTATAATGGTGTTAAGCCGTACGATCACGGCGGCCATTCAAAGTGTCGTTCATATCCAGCATTCAATCAGTGAATTTAGGTCATTTTCTATCGTCTAAGGGCATCAATTCTTGTGTCAACATTACCTTATAAGCATGTAGACCAAGATCTTTATTCAAAATATGGTGCAAATTGGTTTGGGATACGCTCAATTCCTGTGATCGTCTTGAAATGGACAAACAAATGAGTTTTCAGTCACACTTTCAGCTACAGCTGCGATAATTGCAGTCATTACATCACTAACTTGTCCGAGATGTTCGAATTTATCGATTAATTTCACTATCGCTGTGCAAAAGGCGATTAACGATGGTCAAAAGCGTTACGAACTTGACAAATCTTATTCGCGATATTTTCACTGTTTTTGTGATGAAGTTTTTTTTACTATTTCAAAGCGTTGTGCAAGCGTGTATCGATTCATTTCTGAAAATCTATAGTTCTTTTTTATCAAATGTCAACGAATGACAGTTGAATGTGGACACCTGAAAAAGTAATACGAAATTCTGTTTTTTATAGCTTGGATCCCAAGCTCAAAATACCAGTGCACCAAGAATTGTTACAGCTGCAGCATATATGTTATGTATCTTTTACATACTCGTATATTGTTTATTTGCAATGGCTATCCATAATAAGATTCACTGTGGCGATCTCGGACATGTTCTCATCGATCCAGTGATGCTAACACCTGCAACGTTGCATTGAAAGGCAATTTTATTATAATAATATTACAACGTTTTCATCTATAATGCAATAAGAATAATTTTCAAAACAAAATGTAGAAAATATGATAAAAAAAAAGAAAAAATCACGCTGTGACGATCGCTGATCATTAATACGCATTTGGCATTATTCACGATTTTAGATCATTTTTCACTATTTCATTTGGAGCAGCAAAATCGTTTGAAAAGGCAAAATCTAAAAAATGAAAAAGAAAGAAGCAAGCATTAAAATATGAAGGTATATATTGTAGAACTACGCTCGTATTTTGCTTTTCTACCTAGAATGGTATTGCGCGACCCTTTAACCATGTATGCAAGCGTCCACGTACGTATGTATGTGCATTTGAGTCCATTTGATTCGCCATCATCGTAACAAGTGTTAGGCTAAATTGATTTTCTATAACCTGCTGGTTACCTATGAAGGCACTTTATGCATTAGGATGGGCTAAAATAGAATGGTGAAAAAAACGTGATAAATGTTGGACATCAATTTGGACGACTAATTCCCAAATTTTCATTAATTTATGCAAGTATAGATATTCTTATTTGCCAAAATGTGGGGTCAATAAATGCTTGGAAAAATATGCTCAGAATCAACGGTGGTTTCTTCTTTTACTACAATATTTATGTGCAAAAAATATGACCCGCTCTAATGTACATATCTGTGCATATTTAGAAATTTGTTAAAAAAGGGCATTTTAATATAAAGGATTTTCCATGGGATTTCTGTTGTTGTTGTTGTTGTTATTATTATTATTATTATTATTGTTGTATGCAAGTATCCCCAAAAGTGAGAAAAAAAGGAATGAAGTCTTTAGAAATCCACATTCAGACATTTTTTCTATTGCATTCTTTTATTATCATTTTACATCAAATTTTGATATCAAAATGATTATAAAGAATATCTAAAGAAAATACAAAATGAAAAAATGAAGAAAAAAATTTAATTTGTTTAAATTCGATGAAGTCTTTCTATTGTTCTCATTCTATTATTCGCGTCAATGTCTTTTTGACTTTGTTGTTTAGTTGGTTTGTTATTTGGTTGATGTTAGAATTCATATCTACCATGAATATATGTTTCCACTTGATATTTGGCTAACGATAGTAAATCAAAGGATCTTTTCTGAATTATCTTTTGTTTTCGCTGTCTCGCTATCTTAATCTTACCCCTCCACCTTGTTGTCGCTATCACTGATAAAGGATCATATTGTATGTAGACCTTATATTTTTATTGTATTGTATAATGTAATAATGGTTGAATATTTTTGACTAATGTTATGTGGTTGGATATTCAAGAAAACCTGTGACAGGTGAACGCACAAGGACAGTGAGTGGTATAAAAATTAGAGGAAGTTTATGAAGATCAAGTGGAGCCTCAGCAAAAGATCGTTTCTTCTTCAAGGAACAAATTTTCTTCTTTAATGACATTATCAAAAATATATATTATGGATCCATATTTATTTGCCTAGAGATCGTACTGGATCCTTCACAATATGTGCCTGCAACTGGCGACAAAGTAGTCATCTTAAAATCCCTACTTTTTCAAACGTCATTTAAAAAGTCATGTTTGCGCTATTCCACACATTTCGCTTATAAAATTTATGTTTACGCAATTTACGCTTCGTCTTTGAATCACTCATTTGATTACAGCTCGTATTCCATTTTCTTTAAGCGCCGAAATTGTCTATTGATTTCAATAAATGCATAAATAAATTTTTATTTGTCAACTCTTTTCATTGTTTCAGTGAAAATTGTTGCTTACAGTTCGCTAGAATATTAGTGCAACCGGCCCTGATCACTTTTAGAGTTGATCTTATGTTTGTTGAAGGAGCCACTTCACTAAGGAAAATTCGTTTTATGTCTGTAAAAGACATACATTACATTACATTACATTATGTGTGTTTTCTGCAGGAGGCCCTGGTTTTTAGAGTTCATTTGTTAGTCAAAGGCTCTGCATTAGTGCGAGATATGACTAATATTATCGTAAAAGACGGTGACCTCTCATTGTATTCATTCTGTCTTGTCTCAAAGTTAACGAAGAGTGTGTTTTGTGTATTATTAGACATTCCCAAAATAGGAAAAAATATTTGAAGTTTCTGAATTCGAATTTGTTTGGCTCGATTAGGTCCCATTTCGTCCTTAACCTCAAAAAATGGATGAAGCATTCATTAAGACACTCAAAATCACGCTCAAATATATGGCCAATCCCCATAAAATTTTAGTGCTTAACATTTTTTGTGAACATACTTACCCCCTATATGAACCTTTAAGGGGAGCCGCCCCACAAAATTGACTTTTATATATAAATTTTGCTCTTATCACACCTAGACTGCACCTAGAGAGGCGATATGTATGATTAGCTGCCATTATTTTTGACTGCCTAATATTTTTTGTGAACACACTTACCATATACCTCTATATCTTAGAGGGGCTCCTCTTAAAAATTGGCGTTTTTGATCAATTTCGTTGTCACTGCTGCCATATTGGTTGTTGTTGTTGTTGTAGCAGCAAGAATACGGAAATATTTTATTTTGTTCCCGTACAAAGCATTTACGTATTCTGATGAGATGAATGCACCTTGGTCGACCACGTGGTCGGATGCTTCCATTCTTGCGAAGCTGCCATATTGGTGTTAGAGGGGTAAAATATATTGCAGATCCCTATTAGTTTTGATCACTGAACATTTCTTATAAATATGATTTCTTCCTATCTTAGGAAGGTTGCCATACAAATTGAACTCAAAAGCAATGGCACATTAACGAATAAACTCATAGTTGCCCAGGAAGTGCCCTTAGACTATTAATTGTTTTGTGGCGATATTTTACTTAAGTATACTTAAACTCTGTTGGTGCCGTATCTCAGTGGTTAGCGAGTTGACCTTCTGATCTATCCGTTGTGGGTGCTATCTCCGGCTAAAATACAATTGTTATATCGAAAAGATTTTTCTTTCAAACGGTATCCACTTGTCGGCAAACAATTGGCAATTCTTCCTGCAGTAACAACTTGCCATTAAAGAGCTTCTAAAGGAGCTCTGTGACAGAGCTCAGAAAAAGTGATGTCACAAGGGTTCTGCTGTTCAAAACCAGCTAATATAAGTTGGTCCCTTCTAATAATGTCTGAAATTTAGCACGCACAACAGTACTGGAAGAGAAACGCGGGCAAAGGGCCCTTTGGAGTAGAATGGTAATTTCCCCCTTCAATCCTTTCTTTATAATTTATAGGACATAATTCATATTAACAAGGATTCTTAAAATTTTGTAAGCAGACAGTTTCTTAAGAATATGCTATGCTACAAGTATATCCTTAGAAATGGCTATCACTGTTGATCTTTTCATTAAATTTTATTTCCATCGTACCATTATTGTGCATATCCTCGTTCTTTTATTCGTATATTCTTTGCGCAACATACTTATACTCATACACTCATGCATATGTACCTGCTATCTCCTATTAAAATAAAATGCAACATTAGCAGCACCAAGACCCAGCTGTATTTCTCTCACATAATGGTACAGTAATGGCATATATTTATTCATCTGCATTTTCCCCCCTTTTCAATTATGGCAGTTGCATTTTTTTCATTTCGTAATGTCGTTAATATAAATGATTAAGCAAATTCACCTGCTTGATCCACATAAAGAAAAAAAAAAAGAAGAAACAAAAATGAGAAAAGAAACCAACCTGTTCAATGATGTTGTCATTATTGTTGCATTATTTAAATGCAACAACATGCCAACCCAATATGCTTATCATGATGAAAAGTCAATGAATGAATAATATAACAATGATATAGATGCTTACGCCTAAATAAAAAATTCTTATGATTATGTTAATAAATATGATGCACATTGTGCTGGGAAAGAAGCCTACCAATTATTCTTATGAAACTGTCAAAAATGCGAAAAATGATCGATTATTATTTGACAGTTGGATTTTTTATAATTTGTTTTTTTCCAAAGTATTTCACAGCAGGTAATTATGCTACAGACGACTCCATTTTTTAATTTAGTAATGAAAAATGATCCTAAAGTCTTTAAGGTAATACAGTAAGAAGTTTTAAAATAGTTTTTCCTTAACGCAAATACTTAAAATAGTAAGATTTCTGGTCTCATAAACATACTAGTTCATATTGAGCTCGAATTGTTTTTAGTGGAGGGGTTTGGGATTGGGCGACAAAACCACGTGGCATCACAATGAGATTTTGCGGGCCCTAGTATGCTCTTCGGAGTGGTAAATTTTTCCTATTTATTGAAATTGAAATTTTATTGTGAAAAATTTGTTATACATTCCATGTTCAAGGTATTTTCCGTCGATACCCACTACTTTTTCCACATTTTTTTTGCTTCATCGTAAGAATAGAAGCGCTGTTCTTAAAGGCCGTGTGTCATCGATCGGAACAAATGGTAATCGAAAGGAGCAATGTATACGGCGGGTGGGGGAGAACTTCTCATTTGAGCGTTTTTAAGTACACTGTTGTTGTAAAATAACATTCTGTCGTGTCTATCAGCGTATTGGGGGCGTTTTTCATGCAATACTCGGCTTAAACGCTTCAATTGTCGTCGGTGCAGATCTCCTGTGATCGTCTGGCCCAATTTTAACAGCTCATAATACATCACACCCACCAAATACACAGCATGATCTTCTCACCTTGAATATTCGGCTCGACCGTCGATGATGAGGCATGGCCGGGGTATCTATACGTTGCCCGACGTTTTGGATGATCGCAATGGAAGCACTTTTTATCGCCAGTTACAATTCGATGCAAAAACACCTTTGTTTTTTTCCGTTAGAGCAGTTGTTCACATGTGCAAAAACGGCGTTCGACGTCTCTTGGCTTCAGTTCATGCGGCACCCAATTTCATAACTTTCGGATCATTCCCATTGCGTTGAAACGATGCCAAATTGTTGGCTGAGTGACTCCAAGTGTTTTTGTGAGTTTATCTTGCATTTGTGATGGATCTTCAACTCTTCATCCTCAAACTTTGGCGGCGCTCCGGATCGTTTTTCGTCTTCCAAATCAAAATTGCCACTTTTAAATCGTGCAAACCATTTCTGACACATTCGTTTAGCTAAAGCATGGTCACCATGAACTTCAACTAAAATACGATGATTTTCGGCAGTGAATTAAATGTAGATCTCTCCCACGATTACTTTTTTTTTAATATATAACATACTTTGTAAATTTTTTTTTTCTCCCACTAATTTTACCCGCCCTAATATACTTACTACACAAAATCAATCAATGTTGATAATGATTTCCACAAAAATTGTACAAATACAAATATTTCAAATCAATCAATAATCAAATAATGTCATGCAATCGTCACATAGCCCGGTGCTTAATGGTAGTAGTTTATCTGAGAAACGGTCACCTAAAGGAGGATTTATCGTTCTAGTTTAGCACTTTTTTCTAACTTACTATTGTAATTGTCTACAAAATTAAGCTACAGCGCTGCAAGTGCAGTTGAAATAGAAAAATGATCGAACAAAGTGATCGTGACGCTACTGCTATGTCAGTTGAGATTGCTATGTTCTTGTTGTTTGTGCATTCATTTTCGTTTTTTTTTTTCATTACTTTTATATGTAACAAAAAAGCAACAACAAGTAGGTAACAATATTTTTATTCTTTATGGGTGAGCTTTTATAAAGGGTACATATAGGATAAGTAGAGGTTAGGTTAGGTTATGTGGTTGACCTCTCTCTGAGAGGACACATTTAGGCCAGAATCTTGTGACACTACTTTAACTTAGTTTTGTTACAGAGCTCTACTAACTACCAGAAGGATAAGTAGAAAAAGGCTTATCATTCTTTTGAAAGCCTTATATTTTTTATGTGAGATATCGAGATTTGGATTTTGTGTGGGTGCCGTGGCTCAGTGGTTAGTGTGTTGGCCTTCTGATCTGTAGGTCGTGGTTCAATACCCGACTGATGCATAACAAATTTAATATCGATAAGATTTTTCTTTCGAAAGGTACCCACCTGTCGGCAAGCAAATGGCAATTCTTCCGACAGTAACAACTTGCCATGAAAAAGCTTTTAAAAGAACTCTGTGACAAAGCTCAGAAAAAGTGATGTCGCAAGGGTTCTGCCGTTCGGAACCGGCTAAAATAAGTAGGTCCCTTCTAATACTATCCAAAATTTAACACGCACAACAGTAATTGAAGAGAAGCTCGGCCAATGAGCCCTTCGGTGCTTTAAGTGCCACATATTTATTTATTTTTATCGAGATTTGGACGAGATTCTTTTGAAGTTTTTAAATTTTAATCCGATTAGAAATAAAATTTCAACAGGTTTCAATTCATTAGGTCAACAACAATAGCAGATATTTGGAATAAAGTAAAACCATATTTTTCAGAACGAAAATTTTTGCTACCTATATGTCTGGAAACTGTCCTGTTTTCAAGATTTTTTGGTTTTTATTTTCGGATTCAGCATACGATTTTCCGAGAATAGGATGAAACAAAAAAATGTTTTCCGTGATCACAGCAATAAAACTGTATGACATTTTAAATTTTACTTTTAAGGAGAAAATATAAAAAATTAACTTTTATTGCTGAGCAGAAAAAACAATTTTCAAAAATTATTTTTTATTGTTTAGCCAAAAAAAAAAAAAAATTAAACTCAAAAAATAATTCTTTCGTTAGAGTAAAAAAACATAAATCAAACATCCTCTAAAGAGAAGTACATGCCAGAAGGGATGCTATTGAGAATAAATCTCAAAATTGCCAATTGGGAATTTACGATTCAACAAAACAAAAGAACTTAATGGGATGAAAGCTTTTCAAGCATATATATATTTATGCTCTCACTTGATCAATTTGCTCTATTTCATTTTTGTACTAACGTGAGTGATGCCAGATTTTATTTTTGTGCAAAAAGAAAAAAAAATCTTAAATTAAAAAAAAAATGCTAAAAGGACCCAATTTCTTCAGAAGATTTATTACTTTATTATCAGATTTTTCAAAATCTAGAAAACTATTGCGTATTCATTCTTTTTCTTTTATGCTATATTTAGACGATAGCGAAATTGTTCAATTTTGACAGGCTATTTCAATCTCAATTTCAATCCAATAACACAATTATTTGCCATTTGACAACTGATTGTTTACGTTGTGAGAAAATATAAAAAATGTTTGTATATAATTTTCACATTCTTAAACATTTATGATAATATTAGCAATATTGTGCACCATATAGGAATGGTGTATAGTGACAATATCAAGAAGTATTGTAAACCTCGTAAAATTTAACCGCAAATGATTGCGCTGCTGCGATTACCACCGCACTTTTTTTCTTTATTCTGCTTCTTCTTTTTTTTTTTTACAGGTGACGTAAGTTTTGTTAAATTAAGTAATTTAGGTTCTCTAGCGAACATAATACAAATCAACACCAATTTTGATTTTACTCGCTTCTTTACGAAATAATCGATCAAAGTCAGAGTTGCATAGAGGAAAATCTAACAAAGTTATAGGGATGTGTACAAAATTCTAGTTTATCGTGGTAGTAATTTTATATGGGAAATCTGTTTGTTCGAAACTAGATTTGAGTGATAATATCAAAATTGAAGATAATCTCGTATGTGGAAACATACTATTAGACTAAAATACAAAATATGTATATCACCCAGTGGAGGTGGTTATATTGGCGCTCTTTGCAAATTTGAAATATAGCAACTGAAAACTGTCAAACATATCGTATTCGAAAAAATGGATTTCCTGGTCCTGGTGTGAAAGAGATTCAATTCTCCAAGTTTGTGCTTGGCGTAATAACAACTTCTACAAGTACAAATCCCAATAAAATTGTGATCTAAACATGATACAATTGTAAAGGTGATGAATTTCAGGCGAATATGAAAATAATGTATAGTTTTGCGAAATATACGCCTTATAAATAAACTATAAATTTTTCACATTTCATAAAAAATTTTGAGCTTTCCATTATCAAAAATCTGGCAGCACGTTTTCATACACGTCATAGTTCATACTCGCTCTTATCATACTCACTTGCAATTTTCAATTTGTATTAGAAAACATACTCTCAACATAATGCAATTTGTTGTTGTTGTTGTTATCATTGCTTTTGCCAATATACTCAAACATATACTCATATGTGTGTACTTGTTGTTGGACTTACATATATGTTTTAATTAAACATTTTGGTGAATGATGACGTCTACTCCACATTATAATTTGCCATTCACTTACACAAAGTGAATTCATACACACACACACACACACACTATACCATATTAATTTACATAGATGCATATACATATATTAGTATATACAAAAACGACTAGTATATGTAAATTATATTTAATGTATGGGCTGAGAAGTCTGTGTCAATTGTTGTTGATTGCCGTCAAGAGTGAGTATTTTTTCAGTTATTTTGTTTTTTTTTTTTGTATTATTGAGAAGCAAATAAGCATTGAATGAGAGTGTTGTAAGTGCCATATAGCGGCGACAAATGGCAAAAAAGTCATTGTCAAAATGTAATGTCGTTGCTGTTGTTGTTGTTGTTAATATTATTTGAGTTTGATTGTTATTATTCGTACTATTACAACTGCTGCTGTTGCTGCTGCTGCTGTTAGTGTCACCGTTGTTGTGGTTCTCATTGACGTTGTCGTTGCTGGTGTACGAGTATGTGTTGATTTCAAGGATTTCGAAATTAGGTTGTTTTGATCTTAGCATATACATACATATATATTCATGTTTGTATGTTTGATGATTCTCTGTTGTTGATGGTGTTGTTGTTGTTTTATTTGCTTATGTTTATGCTAACGATTCTACATATACCGAATATTTATGTATAGATCGTGCTTCAGCAAAATGTTTGGCGAATGCCATATCTTAACATTGTTGTTGCGTTGTATTCATTTATGATTTTGTGTGCAAGTGTATGAGTGTGTGTGTGTATGTGTGTAGCATGCTTATATACCTTACATACATATTTTTGTTATATGTATGGTAGCTACTATGCTATATGCTTAGTTTTTAGGTCACCTCGATAATTTATTTTGTTGATAGTCGCTGTGCTGTTGCTGTTGTTGTTGTTGTTATTATTATTATTATTGTAAATTTGTTATTGTAAAACTTACATTTTTTAAAAAATGGCACACAGCGCACTTGGTGAGTGGAAATTTTTTCGTATTTTTTCGTATTTATTATTTTTCTTTTTGTATTTGTTTACCAGTTGTTATTGTTATAGGTATATATATGTATATGTATATGTATGTCTGTATGTAAGTAAAAAATTCTTTTTACATACCAAAATTTTTCATTTTGTGTGATAGCGTAGAGAGTTAGAGATTACATCGTCTAGATAATTTTAGATTTTTTTTTGCATATTTCATTTTCAAAAAACACTTGCAATGCGCTATTTTGAGATTGCCATTAGTGTGGTACATTAGAAAGAGCCACAAAAAAAAAAAAGTTTACAAATGCCGAGCCTATTTTGGATGCTTAGCTTAATAGTATTTCAGTGCCATAGCCGAGCCATAAAAATCAACATAATTATATTTCATCATATTTTTATTATTTGAAGACCCTCATTAATTTTTACAATTCAACATTTTTTGTGAACATATTTGACCCTTATTTTCAGCTCTTATGGAACCTTCCCTCACAAAACGCACATAAGAACACTTGAAAATCAGCAAATAATCCCATAATGTCTCAAGAGAGATAAATTACGTGACCGACCTCTATTTATTTTTGCTGTTCATGTTGTTTTCTGAAAAAAATTTCCCCCTATTTTAACCCCTTATGAGATCTTTCCTACAAAATGTATAATGCATGAAAATACCTAATTTCGGCAAATAATCCCAAAAAAATCTCAAGAGAGATAAATAATGTGACCGACATTCATTAATTTTTACTACTCAACCCTATTTCGGAACATTATTACTCCTTATTTTAACCCCTTATGAGGCTTCCCCTACAAAATGCATATAAGAACACCTGAAAATCAACAAATAACCTCATAACGTCTCTATAGAGATAAATTATGCGCCCGACCTACATTAATTTATACTACTCAACATTTCTTTTGAACATTTTTACCCCCTATTTAACCCCTTATGAGGCCTTCCCTATAAAATGCACATAAAACACCTGGAAAACGACAACTTCTACTACTCAACGTTTCTTCTGAACATTCTTACCCTCTATTTTAACAACTTATGACGCGTCCCCTACAAAATTCACATAAAAACACCTGCAAAACGACAAATAACCTATAGTGTCTCCAAGGAGGTAAATTATCTGATCGACCCCCCATTAATTTTTACTAATCAGCATTTTCTCTGAACATCTTTACCATCTATTTTAATCCCTTATGAGACCAACCCTACAAAATTTACAAAAAATCTTATGAAAATCAACAAAAAATCTATAGCGCCTCAAGGTGGTAAATTATCTGATTGACCCTCATTAATTTTTACTAGTCAGCATTTTTTCTGAACATTTTTATCCCGTATTTTAACTCCTTATGGAACCGTTCCTACAAAATGCACATAAAATCACTTGGAAAATGACAAATAATGTCTCCAAGGCAGTAAATTATTTGACCAAACATCATTAAATTTTATTACTTAACATTTTTTCTGAACATTCTTAGCCCCTATTTTAACCCCTTATAGAACCTCTCCTACAAAATTTGCGTAAAAACAATGTGAAAATCGACAAAGAACCTTATAGCTGCCAATTTTAATAAGTTTTACAAAGTTTTTTTTGAAGTTTCTACAGGAAGACGAATTTATAATTACTTCTTGGAAACTGCCTCAAGCAAAACTAGGTTGAATAGGTTGAATAGGACGTTGAATAAGTCGTCTCATGATGCTTTATTGGAGCTGTTTGTGTAATTGGGAAGCTTAAAATAAGAGTAAGAAAAAGTCTAAAAATAGCATTGTGTATTTAAAATGAATATTTAATTCAAAATGGCGAAGTTTGTCGCAATCATATGTGGAGAAGTTAGTCAATACCAAAACCTTGATTTATCGCGAGATTACGCGAAATGTTGGTGACTGAATGTCAAAATAAAATTATAAAGTATTGAAAAAAAGAAAAAGAGAAAATAAAAAGATAATTTTTCATTTGTTTAGTAACATTTTAAATGACTTAAATCGTTTACATTGTTGTTGAAAAAAACTATTGAACTTGTTTCCTCACCATATACACAATGCAATATGAATTTTTCTCCAACTCACAAACATATTACTAATTGTATATAATTCAAGCAAATTCCAAACAGAATCAATTAATTATGCTTATTTTAATTTAATCATATTAACAGTTTACAAATTGTATACTCCATACAAAACAACTAATGGTATATCTACAATATATTAATACTTCGTAATGATGGGATTATGACTATGATGATGATGATGAATTATTAATAAATATTTGTATGTAATATGTAGCATAACAATGATGATTTACTAAACAATTTTCAGCACATTGGTACGTATGTATGTACCAATTAAAAATGCACTATTTGAGTACCCGCTTGCCGTCACATTAGTTACGCTTATAAGCAACAAACATTTCTATGCATGCATCATCGATATGCGTATATGCGTACGAGTCGTAACAGCAATAGTGCCATGCAAAAGTAAATTAACAAACGCGTGCGCTAACCTTACACTAACACTTACTATATAACAACAATAACGACAACAACAACAACAACAACCCCACCCAAAATGCATTTTCCCAAATGAATTGTTGGCTGGCCATCTAGTCGACCATACAAAGGTTGATTGTGCGTTTAGTTCACTGACTGGTTAACTGACTGGTGTGTTGATGTTTACTTATTTCTCTTCCTGTTGTTCTTCACTCTCAATCGAAAATGAAAAATAAGTTTTTTTTTTGCCCAAAAATAGTTTCACCAAGTCAATGACCCGGACAATTTTCTACAAACACTCAAAAAATATATAGCAACACAAAATGTTGCAATTGCAATTCTATCGTATTCTATTCAGAACATCAGAATTGAGAGGCGGGAGAGAGAGATAGGGAAAATTGATACAATATGAATGACAGCAACATTCCGACAACCGCAAATTTGTGATAGACCCGCATTTGTGTTAATAAAAAAAAAAAAAAAGAAAATTTCGATTAAATCGAAGAAATTCGTAAATTCTCATCAAAAATGCATGCGTATGTGTTGATGAAAGTCTATTAAGTCAAAATAAATTTCCGCCAATAATTCTATATTAATTTTCCAAGCGCATGATGAACATCATCAATGGAAAAACGATATTAATTGAATGAGAAATTCGTTAAACGAAGCATTATTTCTTTATTGGGACCTCCTTGTAAATGTTGTAGTTCGCGTGGCAAATTTATGAGGGTGCTTATTATGAAAATATTGTATATTGATAATTTAGCTAGAGCGAGTGCAAAAAAAAAGATTATAAAAAAGTATCGTATTTTAAAGTTCCAATTTCTTTTCACTATTCAAGCAAAATAAAAAAAATTTCTACTTTCGAGAAGTTTCTTATTACTTTTCAAAAGTGTTTTCTTAATGATGGTTGGATGGATGGCAATTTGAAATACAAAAAAAAAGCTCTTTGGCCCAGCTTCTCTTCCAGTACTATTATGCGTGTTAAATTCTGGACGGTATTAGAAGGGACCGCCTACTTATTTTATCCTGTTCCGAATGGCAGAGTCATTGTGACAACACTTTTTCTGAGCTTTGTCACACAGTTCTCATTAGAATTCTTTGAATTTTCCATTCCAATCGATTTTATTCTGAGGTTTCTTTTTCTTTTTAGATTTCTTTTCCATGAAAAATTGTTGCTGCCCAAAGAATTGCCAATTGCTTGCCGACAAGTGGCCACCATTCGAAAGAATAATCTTTTCGATATTAAATTTATGCTTCAGCCGGGTATTGAAGAGCAACGCACTGAACTACGGCACCCAATTTGGTATACACTGAAAAAAATTTCGAAATAATTTTTTTGTTTGCCATAG
This sequence comes from Megamerina dolium, assembly GCA_963854835.1. Classification (NCBI taxonomy): domain Eukaryota; kingdom Metazoa; phylum Arthropoda; class Insecta; order Diptera; family Megamerinidae; genus Megamerina; species Megamerina dolium. Next base: position 3,908,916 of record OY978525.1, read on the forward strand.
CGAATGATAATCTGTCCATCATTGGGAGTCGAATTAGATCTGTACGAAGGATGACACATTAATTCAAGGGTTGGATAGCTCAAAAAGGTAGTGCCATGCATTTTTTTATGGCTTTGCGGGTAGTCGTCATTTTCTAGTGGTGACTTCAACTCAACAAGTATTTTTTTTTTAATTTACAGCACCATCACACGAAAAAAATAAAAATCTGTTCTCCAGCAGATATAATTATTTTTATTTGAATTCTTAATTCTAAACCGATGTGGGCAGGTCCCACTTCATTCGTATCCACTAAAAAAGAATGAAAGTTTAAACATTCATTAAGTTAGATACTCAGAGTTGCCTCTAGGCGGTTGAAATGTTAAGCCGATTGCCATAATTTTTTATCTTTAAGTGTTTTTTTTTTATACACTTACCCACCAACTCAACTCTTTAGATGGACTTCCCTGAAAATTTGATATTTTTATAAATTTCACTATTGCCTCTCAGGGGCTGGAAGAGCCCTAGAAGAGTAAAATGTATGACCGAACTCCATTCATTTTTAAAAATAAATAAATATGTGGCACTTAAAGCCCCGATTAATTACAGTTGTGCGTGTTAAATTTTGGACAGTATTAGAAGGGACCTATTTATTTTAGCCGGTTCCGAATGGCAGAACCCTTGCGACATCACTTTTTCTGAGCTTTGTCACAGAGATGTTTTAGAAGCTTTTTCATGGCAAGTTGTTACTGTAGGAAGAATTGCCAATTACTTGCCGACAGGTGGGTACCGTTGGAAAGAAAAATCTTTTCGATATTAAATTTGTTATGCATGAGCCGGGGATTGCACCACGACCTACAGATCAGAAGGCCAACATACTAACTACTGAGCCACGGCACCCAAATAATATTTTTATTAAATAATATTTTGACTTAACATACCTACTCCCCCTATTTTTACTCCTTAAGTAGGCTACCCTATAAACTGAACTTAAAAATACCTGAAAATTTACAAATGCTCCCATAAAAGCGCAGAATTCGTCTCTAGGATATTAAAGTATATGACCGACCACCCAAATTTGTTCTGAACCCATATTTCCATTTTTTTTAGAAAGGGCTTCCCCAACAAATAGATATTTTAATGAAATTCGCTATCACCACTTCTATGATACAAACTCCTTGTTAAAGCGTAATATTTTCCCTGAAAAAACTTCCTTCCTATCTTCACTTTTTAGGTTAGCTCTGCTACAATATGAACTTAAGAGCACTTGAAAATCGACAAATTATCCACTAATTCCAAAGAAATCGCCCTTAAACCGGTGAACTTTATGATTGACTCCTATTAATTGTTCAAATATACTTAGCATCTATCTCCGTTCCTTACGGAGGTAGTTGGCTCCCCCATACAAAATTCATGTATTAATACAATAAAATTGAAAGGGTCCCATAAAATTATATGTTTTTGGTCGAACTGAGAATCGGATCTCCGATTTGATAAAGAGAAAATGAACGCATTAACCACTCTGCTACGATAACCAGAATGACATGGAGGGCTCAATGCACTCAATTGCACTCAAAATATTGCAATATTGCAAATTTTTTTTATGATTTTGTTTTCAATGTGACAAATCAAAATAGCGAAATTCGTGTTTTGATGAAATACGAGGAAGTAAAGTGGAGGAAACAGCTCGGAATATTAACGCTGTGTATGGCAATGAAATCACTTCAAAGCACACAGTAATGCGCTGGTTTATGAAGTTCCGATCTGACCAATGAATCACGCGGACGACCTGAGACGAAGGTGAATAACGACGTGCTGAAAGTCACAATCGAATCGAATCCGGCCCAAAGTGCACACGATTTATCGCTGATGTTTGAGGTGTCCAGGCAAACAATACTAACCCATTTGGTTCAGATCGGCAAAGTGAAAAAGCTGGACAAGTGGGTACCACACGAATTGAACAATGACCCAAAACGCCATCGCCTCGAAGTTTACCGTTTGCTTCTTGCTCGCAACAAAAGCGAACCATTTTTGAATCGAATTCGATCCTTTACGACAATCGCAAGGATTTATCGCAGTGGTTGGATCGAAATGAAGCACCAAAACACTGTCCGAAACGAAACATCTACCAGCAGAAGCTGATGGTGATTGTTTGGTGGTCTGGAGGCGTTGAAATCCACAACAGCTTCATGAAATCGAGCGAATCGATCACGGCGAATCTCTACTATATGCAACTGGTCGAAATAATACGGAATATTGCGATTAAACGGTCGAAATAGGTCAACCGATCAACCCCAATCCTTTTGCGCGACCACATACTGCACGAATGACTGTGGCAAAGCTACAGGAGTTGGATTTGAAAACCCTTCCAAACGATTGCACCCACTGAATTATACTTCTTTCGAAATTTGGACAACTTCCTGGTAGTAAAAAGATTTAATTCCAGAAGTTTAAGTCAAAAGTGCCTTCCAGCAGTTCATCGACTCCCGTGAACCAGTCTTTTACAGCAGAGAGATACTCGTACATGAGCTACCGCTTAAATGGTAAAAGTATATCGATAGTATGAGCGCATACTTCGATTAAAAATAAAAAGTCTCTTCATACATACATATGTGCAAGAAGATATTTATTTAACGGCCAACTAGAGCGACTCTAACATGTTTTCTTCTTATTTTTTGACATCTTGAGCATAAAATTGTTTTCGAAACAAATGTGTTTCTCTACAGGGAGGTTCTTATTTCAGTTAAATTTGTCTAATTTAAATTACAAGATAATAAGTTATAAATGGAACTGGTTTGAACTTTCTACCTTTCCACAACTTTCAACAACATCACGTAAACATCCTTTTGACCTTTCGACCTTAACATTATTTCTTATAATACAAATTTCTAAAGGATTTTCTCTTCAATGTTCTTTTTCTTTCGCCTGTTCCCACTCAGTCTTCGTTGCTAATAGCAAAAACATCTTAAAATGCTGTGATAAAAAGGTTTCACTGCTAAACTCGTTTTTTTATTTAGCTTTTCTTTCAAATACATACATATATGACATTCAGAAGATTGAAGTGTGTACGTGTATTCGTATATTTAATTGCGTTTTTCTATTATTCCACTCCTTTTTCTCCATCAAAAAAATGTTGTTTGTTTGTTTACTGTTGTCATTTGTCTTTTGTTCGAATTGTTAAACATTGATCTTTGCTGCTGTTGTTGCTTCTGCTGTCAAATACAAACAATATTTTTTTTTTCCCTGTTCTACAACATTATTGTAATTTGACTATCAATAATGCTGGCTGTTGTTATTGTTTGTTATCTGATCTTATATGAAACCGCATATATCATACCATATGTATGTACTCATCTACACTATTAGGAATTTGTTTGCATTCACACATACTTAGAAATATGTACGATATGTTTTATTTGCACAATGAAAGTGTTGTTCATCACTGTCGTTTATGGGAAATTACTTTGCAAATGCATTTCGAAAATATGAGGGTTATTGAATATTTCAATAATTTTCAAAACTGAGTGATGTCTATAATAACTTCATACATGTTGAATGTATGTTGTGTAACTCTTCCAGATAACTATAATGTTTTTCAGACAAAATATCCGTTGAGTTTTGAAAAGAACGATACAGAAATGTAGTTTAATTAACACTAATTGAACCCAGGTATCGAAACTACAACCACGGGCTAAGAATTCTAATGATTGCACTACCGTATTGGAATTTGGATTTTTCTTCAGTTCAGCCCCTACAACAGACTACATTTAGCTATGAAATTCTTCAAAATTATTGCAGCTGATATAGCAAAAATAAATAATATAAATAGGCCTCGAAGAACTTTAGTCGATCTTCTGCTTCAGCTTTATTATACATTCTAATTTTGAATAGTATTCAAAGGGGCCGAACTACCTTAATCACGGATGATCCCGCACCCGATCATCCCGAGATCAGAAAGGCCATTTCTATGATGAGAAACAACAAAGCTGCAGGTGCTAATGGCCTGCTGCCTGGTTGTTTAAGAGCGTACGCGATGAGCTGCTCATCAGCATGCACCAGCTCATAAGCAGAATATGATCGGATGAAAGCATGCCCGATGATTGGACGCTTAGCGTTTTCTGTACCGTGCATAAGAAAGAAGACCCCACAACTATAGTAATAAGCTTTCTTAGCATCGCATACAAGATTCTATCAAGCGTACTGTGTGAGAAATTAAAGCCCATGCATAACAACCTGAATGGATATTAACAGTGTGACTTCAGACCTGATAAACCTACCATCTACCATCGGTAAGGAATTACCCTTACACAACAATGTATGAGTTCAGTATTTCTGCAAAACTCATTCGTTTTTGCAACATGACACTGTATAACTCCCGATGTGCAGTGAAAATTGGGAAGGATCTCTCTCCGCCGTTTAATACCGAACGGAGCTTCAGACGAGGTCATTATCGTGCGACTTCTTCAATCTTATTATGGAGAAGATAATGCGAGCTGCTTATATTTGGCACTATAATTGCACTATCTTCAAGAAAAGTGTCATGATTTTGGCGTATGCCGATGACATTGACATAATCGAACAATCAGTGCAGCATGCTCAGAGTTGAAAAGAGAGCCGGGTCGGATGGTTCTTACGGTGAACGAAAGCAAGACGAAGAACCTAGTGTCAGCAAACAAAGAGTCCCAGCATCTTGGACAGCACCTCACTGTTGATAACTACACTTTTGAAGTTGTGAAAAACTTTGTTCATCTTGGAACCCGCATTAACAACAGTAATGACGTCAGCCTGGGGATATTGCGAAGGATCGCTCTTGCTAACAGGTACCACTTTTGGTCTAAGTAGAGCAATTGAGAACTCTACAAGTCTACATGTCGAGCAAATGGAAGAACACGCTCCGGCTTAGAAGGTGTTATATTCCGAACCCGCTGGCAGACCAAGTACTGGTGAGCCTGTTATCGCTTAAAACCTCTAACTGGCGCCAGCTATAGAAGGAAAGAGTTGACTGGTGAAACATGCTAGATTCGGCCTAAATCGATTTTCGGTTGCAATGGCCACATAAGTAAGTGAGTAAGTAACTAAATATAAGAAGGGATATATTTATATTTGTCGATTCCGAGTGACAGTACTTTTTTAATATGATTTATTTTGAGTTTTGTCACAGAAGGTTAGGTTGAAGCGGTTAAACGCTTACGCGAACTCAATTAGAACAAAGTACGCCCATTGTGATGCCTTAAAAACGTTGTCACAGAATTTTGATGAAATTGTTGACGTTTTTCTCAGATTCCATGCACAAAAATACTTCCAAGTAATTTTTGTCATTTTCTTTTGAAGCAAAGGTTTGCCTTTAATAATTTTTTGCAGAAACTTTAACAAATAATAATGTGAAGGTGCCAGGTCTGCAGAATATGGGGCTTTTGAGACATTTCATTACCATGGTGGAACACTTTACCCTTTGTATTGATCAATTCTGATCTTTTCTATTCGACTAAATCATTCATTTTCTTCAGTTGATGGCAGTATACTTCATAATTGATCACGATATTGCTCGATAGATGACTAGAAAGAGCTTTAAAGCATTTAGCACTGTTGTAAATTGCCTATTCCTCAACTCTAATGATGATTCGATTATGAAATTGATATTTTTATTGACTTTTGAGCAGCAAATTCACGAACATCAATGCGACGAATCAAATTTCGTTGAGTTTTAAACTTAAACCAAGGCGTTACACATGGTGATGAATACTGGAATTTGACAAATTCTCATTATAGAGGCATAATTTCAGAATACTTACCATTAAAATAAGCGATAAAACCCTTTTGAGAGCAACTTCGATCGAAGTATATTCGAGGTATACCGAAATGATAACCTTATCATGAGAGTACTCGTATGTTCCAAAGTTTGTTGTCTAGCCGATATCGCTGGCAAGTATACAGAAATGATGCTTGCCATCGAAATTGGCAACACTAGTTGGCCCTAATTATAAAAATCTGCCTCAAAAAAGTTGTTTTGTTACCGATTTCCATGGCAATTGTACAGAAATGATGCCTTTACCATGAGAATTTATTCATTAAAAAAATCTTTAATTCATGAAGACCTAAAAAAAAAACCAAAAACAGTTATGTCATCATCTTTTTGATCTATATAATTGCAATCGCTTTAAAGTCAATCGCAATTTGAACAATTTTCAAACGATTAGTGCAATATTTTTCCATAATTCTAAGCCTTTAGACTTGCTTGCATAGCAAAAAAACAACAACAAAAAGAAAAGGGTTCTTTGTGTATAAGCATTTCATTTAAATGCTGCACAATATTCATCATCAGTGTGGGAACGAATAGTGGCACTGCGCATAATGATGCATAACAGGTTAATGCTATTGCGTGTTGCTAGTAATCAGGATCTTGCGGTTGCCTCCCATATATACATGAATGCATAGCTATTTACAGAGATATCTGTGTACTCGTAGTTCTTAATTTGTAATTTGTAATTCTCAATTGTGAATGTGAATCCTTTTCTTAGCTGAAATCCTTTCATTTCGCTTAACCCTGCTGCCGGCAATCGCACATTGTTCGATTCATGAAATGGCATATTTTTGAATAACTTCTTCAAAAGAGGTTGATTGAATATTATTATTCTGCTTGTTTGCGTCTGAATACATATGTATGTCAAATCGTTGCACATGTTGTGATTATAGATGTGAGGGAGCAAAAACAAAAAAAAAAAAAAAAAAACAAAAAGGATATTATGACGGGTGTATTTCACATACATAAGTCAATCAGCATCAATACAAAGGGAGAAAGGGGTATCATCATTTGGATATTTTCTCACGATTATGATGATTATAAAATTGCGTAGCATCAAAATTTTCAATTTAAATTTGGAATTAGTATTAGCGATACGAAAAGAAATGAGAAAATTAGCCAAATCGGCCTAAGAATGTACATATTACAATGCAATGGATAAACTATACGAGTACGAATAGTATTGTAAAGTACGAGTATTTGTTATAAAGATATCGTTTGATTTAATGCTCCGAAAATTGCCTTTATTCTACGCATGGTTGAAGTACGAGTGTATCACTTATCATTGCATAGACATCTCTGGCTCTTAATGGCAATTTCAAAGTGTAGCTAATCACATTTTTACGTCATTCTCTTCCTTTCAATGCATCAAATTGTTGTAATTTGAGTCGATCAGTCGATTTATCAAAAAGCCAAAAACAAAAAACAAAAAATAAAAAGAAACCTCTATCAAAAATGGTTTTCGAAATCTGTAAAAGTCAACACTTGCAACTACTTCGATCATGATGATGATGATGATGATGATGATGATGATGCTGATGACGACGACGACTACAACGACGACATAATCTGCGCATTCTTTTGCTCAGATGATACGCTACACAGCGGCGACCTTTTTTTTTGGCCAATAGGTGCAGCATCATGCATTGGTGTTGCATTCTACCAGCAAACAACAACAACAATAAAAAGCAGTCATAGAAAAGGGTCAACGTTTTGTTACCTGCTGTGTTTTTTTTTCTAAGGTTTATGCATTACCACTTTTTATTGTTGTTATTTTTTTATATTTTTTTTTTTTTTTTTTTTTTGGGATCGAAACAGGTTTGCTTTTATTTCGCTTCCACTTCATCGCTGCACATATTATTATTATGGTGCATTTACTATTTCTCTATGAGCATGATGATGTGGCTTGGTATTTGTAAAATTGTAAAAAAAAAAAAAACAGAAAATAAACTGGCAATCATTATTGCAGCAACAGCTTCTTGTAATACTTCTTGCATTTAATACATTCAATATTTGACTCTTGGAAAATACAGCCAAATATTCTGGAATAAGAGAACCTCACCAAAAAAAGGTCTTTGAATTTTATAAAAATATGAATTTTGTTAAAGAGCCTCAATAAGGGGTTTAGATAGGGGGTAAAGATGTATAGGGAAATGCTGGGGCAAAAGTAGTAATGAACGTCGGCCATATTCTTCACAACTCTAGGGATGATTCCTAGGCAATTTGTCGATTTTCAAGTGGTTTTCAAATTCAGTTTGTAGGGAGCTTCTCTAAGGATTGAGATAGAGAGTAAATTTGTTCAGAGCAAATGTTTAGCCGTAAAAATTATTATGGGTCGATCATATATTTTACCTTTCTAGGGGCAATCGAAAGATTTTTCTTTCAAATGGTACCCACCTGTAGGCAAGCAATTGGCAATCCATCCGGTAGTAACAATTTGCCATGAGAAAACTTCTAAAAGAGCTCTGTGACAAAGCTCAGAAAAACTGATGTCACAAGGGTTCTGCCATTCGGAACCGGCTAATATAAGTAGATCTCTTCTAATACTGTCCAAAGTTTAGAACGTAATTTGGCACTTGCAACAGTACTGGAAAAAAGCTTGACCAAACGGTACTTTAGGGTCCTATAAGTGCTTACTTAAGTACTCACTTATGCGTTCATTACAACCGAGAATCGATTTAGGACGAATCTAACATGTTTCGTCAGTCAAGTCAACTCTTGCCTTCGCTAGCTGACTCCAGTTAGAGATTCCAAGCGATGACAAGTTCTCCAGTCCTTGGTTTTTCACCGGAGGTTAGGTCTGCCTCTTTCGTGTCGTCAATCTGCAGGTTCCGAATATAATACCCTTTTAACTTCTAAGTGCTAGATAAAATATTTATTTTCTAGAGGCAATCTGGGACCAATGGCACCTCTAAGAAGTGTACATACGGGGTAGGTATGTTCACATCCGGAGTCGAATTCCAGATACTCTAGGTAACATATACATAAAAATATTTGTCTTTAGGATAAGATCTTTTACTTGGTTCGTGTGGCTGCATAATAAATCTGACTTAGCTCAATCGTTGGACTCCCGGTTCGGTTAACGCAAGAAAATTATTTTCAGAAAAAAATAATTTGTATAATTCAAATGGTGCTCAGCCATTCAGAATCGGGATCTTAATACAAGTAGATACCTTCCAATCTAAATCTCTAAATTTAATAGGCGCAATATTGCTGCAAGAGAAATGTTGCTATTGGTTTTTAATATTGTTGTTTTTGTTTTTTGGTAAAGGTTCTTCGACCTGCAGTACATTATGTTGCCATTATTAGAACACATTTCCTTTGAAAGACTTGTTGATAAATACTTTGGGGGCTGTGGCAAATATATGCTTCATCTACGAACCTTATCTTTAATGTTGGCTCGCTAAGTTTCTACTTTTTATTTAAAGCGAGGCCATAGGAGTTGAATATATCATTTTTTATGAGCTTTTAAAGGATTTTAACCAGGGAAAATTATGGAAAATTCTATACGAGATTGCTTGATTAGATTTCCTCAATTTTCGCTTTATCTAAATTTGTTAGGCTTCAAAAAAGGTTCTGAACAGCAATGAATTCGTTTAGTTATTTTCAATATTTGACCTTGCAGTTAGAGTTAATTTGTCAAATGACTCCAAATATGTCTCCATAGATTTCTAAATGCCTAATAACACCATTTGCTGATTAAGAAATATCTTTATTAAGAAAGATCGGACCGATCGACCTCAAAAAATCTGCATCTGGAGATTTGAATGCATAGTACCGCCTTATAACTCTCATAAAAGTATTAAAAATCCAGTAAGCTTGGAGATGAAAATTTCTATAATCGCGAAACTTTCTAGCAGTACTACTGAAAGGTTTGTACAATGCCCAGTAATTTCTTTTTGGGATAAAAATTTCTATATTTTTCATTTTTTTTTTTATCAAAATCATTTCAAACGATCTCAATTATTGAATTAATAATTGACTTTTCGTCATAGATTCGACTTTATCGCTGCGTCCCCATAGTTTGATCCATTGGTAAAAGCATAAAAAAAATAGAATTATCTTTGGGAGGAACAACTGAAAAAAGGTTTTAACAAAATAACAAATTAGCAGCAGCGTTAACTGATTCAGCAACGCATACACAACTACACACTTACAGAGCATCTATATTTATTAGATCCATCCAAAATGTCAAAATCGGATTTTTTTTATGAACTGAGCGTTATTTTTAAAATATTTTCCAAACGTAAATAGGATTTATAAAATTTACAGATTTTTGAAAGAATTATTTCTTGAAAATTTAGTTCGCTTATGTTTAATCTAAAAAAATTAAATAAATTGTTAAAAAAAATTTTTTTTTACCAGCATCTGAACATAAAATTTCATAATTATATTTTATAGCAAATAGTGGAATAGTTTATGAAAATTTATTTAAATATTTTCTTTGAAAAACCTATTCTTTTGTCAAAGAGTTTTCAGAAAAGCCTCAAAAACGCATATTTTGAAAAACATCATACATTTTTTGGACAGGTTTGTTATACAAATATACTGATGCTATTGCAGCAGATTGGCATTTATGTATTTGAATGTTTGTATGTGTGTGTGTGTAACTTCTTGCATGTGTGCAGCTACAAGTGTTAATACGGTCAATCGTCGATTGCAGGTAGAAACATTGGTTAGAGTGAATGGATGCTAAAGAATGTGTGCTCTGCATGTATGGATACTTATGTTGTTATTGTTGTTGTTGTTGTAGTTTATACACATCTCTTCTTTTTTTTGCTTTAATGGTGAATTCTTGTAATTTGGATGTGGCTGTTGTTGTTGTTGTTGTTGTTGTTGTTGCTATGGTTGGTCTCTATACAACATTTTATTAGCTTAACTTGGCGATGTTAGCATCAGCGATTTTGGACCCTTTTCTTAAGTACGTCCGTCATTTGCTTCAGCGCTGCTTCATATTCTCAATTTTTCTTTTTACACCTATTTGCTATATATGTATGTATTGTACATGTGCATATATATATTTTACACATGCATACATTTCCATGTATGGCATAGCGATTACTAAGCATCTATCGCTCTTAATTGAACTCAATGCATTCGATTCATTTTGTCTGTTGATTGTCGCCATCTTTTTAGACTTCTGCTACTCTTTGCACGGCTTTATGCTTACTTTTGCGCTTGATTGCTTTCAATTGTTGGGAAGAGTCAGCACTCAGTTAACTGACTGCATAATCTGGACATACAAGTTTGAATTGAAAACACTAAATCGAACTGGTTGAGTTGGGACTTGTTGACTCTATGATTCTGAATAGATGTGCTGATTAAGACTTGTTCTACCTTTTATTTTTATTTTTTTCTTTTATTTCTCCTTCATTATTATTTGATTTTTATTATGGTAGGTAGGTAGGTTTATTTATTATTTTCTTTCTTCTTATAGGTACCTACACATACATATGAATTTTCTCCTTCATTGAAGTCAATGACTTTCTTATGGTTGTATGAGTTTAACTTCTAACTTGGTTGCCATGACTTTGATTCGATTTTATAGTTTGATTTTGTTAATGTTGCACTTTAATTGGAACTTGGTATTGTTGTGTCGATGTCTTTTATAGCATTAGCGCATTTTTTTTTTATTGCCTACAACATGTATAGATAATTTGTTGTTTTTGTTTAGCTGATTTTTAGATTATTGAGTATTTTTTTTATATTTTCAATCGTTTATTGTTTATTTCTTATTTTTATGTAAAATATTCATTTAAATGGTAATCATTTAAATATAATAATACATTTTTTTATATATTTAAGAATGACCAGATCGCTTTGATTTTTATTATGTGAATTGTAGAAATGAAAACTAAATTTTGAAGCTATAATTGATGCAACCCTCATCCTCAGTTCATCCTCAATTCATTCCCGACTCTTTCTCAGCTCATTTTTAAGTTCATTAAATCGCTTGATCTCTTGTTGCGAATTACAATATATTTAACGTCAAGTTAAGAATTAAGATTTTTCGCAATGGCTTAAGTTCAGTGTGAAAATTACAGTATATTGGACATTAAAGTCAATCAATCAAAAGAGAGCGTGACGTTAGAGCAAGGATATAATCCTTGTTCATCAAGTGGACCATGCGTAACCAGACCAAGGTCTGTTAGAGGATATGAGCCCTATAGCTGATACCCAAGCCCGTCTATGACACTAGAATCTCCTCTACCTTTTTAATGAACGATAGAATTGATCTTGTCGAACTTTTGATGATTGCAGCTGGTGTTGGGAAACTCAGCAGAAAGTGTTTGCGGCGAAGTCTGGCCAAGGCCGGACATTCGCAAAATATGTGGATCGATATTTCACTCTCCTCCAGATAAAGTCTACACTCCGTGTCAGCGGATAGTCCCATTTTGTGGAGGTGGTATTTTAACCAGTTATTTCCTGAGCGATAGTCGGTTATTAGGCGTAGATTTGTTCTGCTAAGACTAATTCTGTCAAAAGCTGCATCGAAGCATATTGGACATTAAGTTGAGGATCAATCAATTTCTCAAACATTTGAGATTTTATGATGTGACATATGAAATTTATAACATTAAATATCAAGTTGAAATGATACTTTTAAATTTCCAACTCATCCTCAACTCACACTCAAGTCGAGAAAATTGTTTGACTTGTAATGAATATCTAGTTGAGAATTCCGTTTTTTCTTAAGACTGGAGTTCAGTATGAAGTAAATGTTTTCACAAATTTAATCATTTCAACTCAAGTTGAGTTGTACGAATTTTCTCAAGGATAATTACATTTGATATCATGATATCAAGAATCAACAATTTTCTTAACTCATCCGCAACTAATTATCAACTCATTTTCAAGTTGACAAATTCGCTTAACTTCAAGTTGAGAATTATTGTATATTGGATTTTTAAATTTTTCTCAAGCATTTGAGAAAAATCAAGCATTTTCTTAACTAATCGTGAACTCATTCTCAATTCGACTTCAAGCTGAGAATTATATGTATATTGAAGAGAAAGTTGAAAATTAAGATTTTCTTCCAACGTTTGAGTTCAGTATGAAAATTACATTGATTATCAAGTTGAATATCAATCATTTTCTCAAACATTTGATCCTGAAACGATAGCAATAGAATTCAGTAACAAAAACCCTAATCGATTTCTACCCCATACGTCACTATTTTTTTTTAGAGTTGCTTAAAATTTGGCATTTCGATCAATAATAGAATCAAGGAATTTAACAAATCATAAGTAAAATTGCATTTAGTATAGTTCATGTCTTTGGAGACCTATTTTAAAATTTTCCGAGCATTATTTTCTTGGAACATTTTAACTCTCTAACTATCATCCGTATGGGTAATTTTGGGCCTTTTTTTTCGAAAACTTCCATAAAAATCAACATTTGGAAGGATTAAAGTCTTCCACAAAAATATTCTCCGGAAATTTTCACTATGGCCCACTGAAGACAACAAATATGTACCACTTATAGGTAATATGTAAAAAATGAATTAAAAGTTGAAGCATTTTTAAGCATGTATTAATGGCATATATTAATAGCATAGTGTAATAGCTTCATTCCACAATTTAAGGATCGTTGTCCTAGAGGGCGAACAAAATCAGTCTCAAACGATAACATTTCACTTCATTAACAAAAACCTTAATCCCTTTCTGCTGCATTACAGCAGTGGTGGCTTAAAATTTGGCTTTTCCGGTCAAAAGTAGACTCATGGAATTTGAGAAATCATATGTAAAATTGCATTTAGTATAGTTCTTGTCTTCAGAGACCTATTTTAAAATTTTCTGAGAATTATTTTCTCAGAACATTTTAACCCTCCAACTACCGCCCGAATGGCACATTTTGGACCCTTTTTTTTTCAAATACTACTCTAAGTGTGATAGCTCTATGCCACAATTTGGGGATCAAAACCAAATCAGTCTCAAACGATAGCATTTGACTTTAGTAACAAAAGCCCTAATCGCTTTCACAGTTTTTTTTCCAGTGGTTTAAAATTTGGCTTTATTGATCAAAAATAAATTCATGGAATTTGCAAAATCAATGTAAAAATGGATTTAGGACAGTTCTTGTCGATGGAGATCTATATTAAAGATTTTTGTGAATTATTTTTTCGGAACATTTTAACACTTTAAAAAAAATAAAATAAATATGTGGCCACATAAAGCCCCAAAGGGCTCATTGGCCGAGCTTCTCTTCCATTACTGTTGTGCGTCTTAAATTTTGGACAATATTAGAAGGGACCTACTTATTTTAGCCGGTTCCGAACGGCAGAACACTTGTGACATCACTTTTTCTGAGCTTTGTCACAGAGTTCTTTAAGAAGCTTTTTCATGGCAAGTTGTTACTGTCGGAAGAATTGCCAATTGCTTGCCGACAGGTGGGTACCGTTCGAAAAAAAAATCTTATCGATATTAAATTTGTTATGCATCAGCCGGGGATTGAACCACCGACCTACAGATCAGAAGGCGAACACACTAACCACTGAGCTACGGCACCCACCGGCCATAACACTTTAGTTACCACATATATGGGTTATTTTAGCTCTGGCTCTGGCTGTCATATGTGGTTGACATAAATAGCTGATTTTTGCTTTGTTGGAAAACTGTGACATTCATCAACCATATTTAATTTATATTGAGTTTTAAATAACATAATTATTTTTTATTGCATCGAAAATGTTCTAATTTTTGTTAAAGAAATAGCATTTGCGGGAAGCATGTATTATGCGGTATATTATGAATGGCTTCAATCGAACGAAACCATCACAGGCAATCGCTATCTACAACAATTTATACGTTTGAGCCGAGCACTGAAAGAACCACCGTCGCAATACGAGCAGAGACACGGCAAAGTGATTTTTCGACAACACTCGACCACATGTTGCACAACCGGTCAAAACATATTTGGAAACGTTGAAATGAAAAGTTCTACCTAACTCGCCGTATAGTCTAGACATTGCTCCTTCCGATTACTACTTGTTCAGGTCGATGGCACATGGCTTAGCTGAGCAGCACTTCCAGTCTTTCGAAGTAGTCAAAAATTGAGTCGATTCGTGGATTGCATCAAAAGATGTATCGTTTTTTCGAGATGGTATTCGAAAATTACCAGAAATACTGGACAATACTTTCAATAATGTTTAAATTCATATTGTTATAAAAATAAACGATTGAAAAAAGGGGGAAAAAAAAGAACGGACCGAATTAAGTTGTACACCCTATTGATTTCTATTACTTACACCATATATTCATTATTTCCGTATCATTGTGTGCCATTTTGTATAATTTTTGTGTGAATACGATAAATTTGACAATAATTTGAACTTCAATTCGATGTAAGCATCCGTAAATTGTCTCAATAGAAAAGAATTATTTGTATATTCAAAGGACTACATTTTTACTTGATTTTTGCATTCAATCGGCGCAATCGGCCTTATATTATTTATGAATCGTGTGGCATTTTTGTAGGTAATTAATGTGGATTATTCCTTGATTTCATTGACTTTGTCTTCTTTAAAACCTAATCTTCTGTAGAGATCCATTATTTTTACTAGTCACTTGTTTTTGCAGTGCGGTATTGAGTTTGCTCTAGTCATTGGGGGATAAATGGATGCTCGAATCCAATGATCATTACTCGATTATGAAGAAATCATACTTGAGTAAAATTCTCTTGTTTCCATTGTCAACTGCATAATTTGTAGCATCTTTATTAGGATATATGATAGCTTGCGAGTACATAAATTAATATTGAATGTTTAGACAGCATTTTTTACTAATTGAAAAATTAATTTCCCAAGTTCATAACCCACATACTCATACTCGAATTGTTAAATGCGAAAATTGAGAAAATGAGTGTGTGAAAATTTTATTAAGCATTTTCCGGTTCACAGATATATGAGTATATGCGTTTTTTAAATGAAATCCTTAATTAGAATTACACACACATCCTTAACATAATATGATCGCGTGTGCGAATGTCATTTTTTATGATCGCACAAATAAATATGACAACACTCATATACATTCATATGAAGTGTGTTCAAATTGGGCTGTATAGGAAAAGCTGCGGGTTAAAGGTTCTCATTAAAAACAAGTAATGAATGAGAAATACTCACACGTATTTTTCTATTATTTTGTTTTTGGCGACACACACTGTTGATGGTGCTGCTGGTGAAATAACATTATAAAAACTTTTTTGGAAAACTATCTAAATGACTGTGTATAAAAAAAAATACATACGCACATGTAGTAAATTAAAGATCGTATGCATTGTCGCTGGTGATCATGAGAAAAATATACATGCATACATACTTATGTGCAATACGGGGTTTTCATGTACGAGTAATACCTAAAACTAGCACAACTCGTACACGGGATATCATTTCTAGAAAAGAAAAAAAAAAAAGTCCAATTGATAAGATCTGATATTTTTCTTTTTTTTCTCTTTTGCTGTATTAATTTTTTTATTTTGATATCTAGGCGCAATAAATTGTAAAGAGTTAAAAACGTGTTTGGTGACAATGCTGGTTGAGAGAGTTCATAAATTTATTGTACGTACGTTTGCATGCCAGAGTTACTTAGGAATGGGTACCGACATGTCTATCTTACAATAACCCCCCTCAGTTGGTAGGAAAAATTGCATTTTATAGTATAGAAAATATAGAATTTTTTTTTTGTTCTTCCAAATGGTTCATCAAGAGAAGTACTGTTAATTTTATATATTTCCACGAAATGTCTCCGCTATTGCTTACATGAATGTATTAGGTTGGGGAAAATATATCGGGTAATTTCTAATGAAATAATTTTGATCATTTTAATTTGTTATTGTAGAAATTATTGAATATTTTTGCTCTTCATTCGGAAAAAGACTATCAAATCAATATATTTTGCATTTATGTATTGGGTTGAGTGAAAAGTATCGATCTCTTCTTAGTAAAAGGCTCTGTTTAGTGTATTATCAATATCGCAAAATTTAGATTTTTGATTTTTTATCTAAAAGAATGATTTCGCAAAAAAAAATATATGGAAATTCTTGCTTAAAATTTTCTCGAAGCAAATTTAAATTTTTTGCTTGAGAGGACAATTTCCCTCCAAAAAATTTTTACAATATCACACTACGATATGGCAATATAATAGGTTTCATGGAAACAGAAAAATATTCACCAAAGTTCTTCGGAGTTTCTGGTGTCTAATTAAGTTCTTTTACTTTTCAAAGGCCAGAATGATGCAGAAGCTCTTAATATTTTTGAGATCTATATACTTAAGGTATTTAACATGAATTCATTGCAAAATATTTAATAAATCACGTTACAATATTCGATTCATCTACAATACAATAAAATTTATTCGCGATAGAAGTGATTAGAAATAGACGATGAAGAACGGAATATTTTTGAAAATATGAAGCAAATCGTTATAGAAGCATGTTGAAATCCCACAAAACATGGTAAAACCAAAACTGCTGGTTAGGAAGATGTGTTCGATGATTTGCATCGTGCATCATGAAGATTTTTTGATTGTTCAAACGATTGGTTTTGCTATTAAGTTTGAGCAACTAATGCGATAAAGTCGGGCAATTGTGAAAAAATATGGAAAATTAATTCATTCGGTATTTTACCATGCTAGTGTCAAATCAAAAAAATGTTTTGAATATCTTATAGGGGACCGATATTTTTTCCCCTACTACTTTGGATATGAAAAGAAATTGAATTTTGAACTATAACGCTTGCATGTAAAGTTGACTTCATTAAAGACCTGTAAAAATGTCTTTAATTCGGTTTTGCACTGAAAACTCCCAAAATTTTGATCTTAATTAAGAATAATGGTTGTAAAAAAGAAAACAAAAAAACAAATAACAAATATTGATCTGCAAAAATAGCATACAGTTAAAAAAAAATTAAGAATTATGACAAATAAATGTTTTGAATATCTTATAGTGGACCGATATTTTTTCCCTACTACTTTGGATATGAAAAAATTGAATTTTTAACTATAAAGCTGACATGTAAAATTGACTTCATTAGAGATCTGTGAAAATTACTTTAATTCGGACTTGCATTAAACACTCCCAAAATTTTGACTTTAATGGAGAATAATGTTTGCAACAAAAAAGTAATAACAAATAGCAAAAATAGTATATAGTTAATAAAAAAATTAAGAATTGTGAAAAAACATGTTTTAAATTTCTTATAGGGGACCGATACTTTTTCCCCTACTACTTTGAATATAAAAAAAAATTGAATTTTTAACTATACGCGACGTTATTTTTTCCGTAACCATTACTAATATTATAGTATATATTACGATAAAAATTATTTTTACTTGTAACTATTTGCTAATGCACATCTGCATTGCCAACGTCCAACGTAGTACTACGCACATATGTCTCCACTTTATCATTTGGCATGAAGATGTTAAATTATTTGTACTTTTTTTTTTTTTTTGGTTTGTCAAAAACGCGCTCTGCTCATTGAAAATGCATACTCTAATGCATTTGTATGGTGTGTATGTTGTATTTGAATAAATGCATATGTTCATACTACAAGACAAGACCTTTAACCCCAAAAACGAAAGAAGCGGAAAATGCATGTACATAATTGTATATATTTATATGCATACTATATCTACTATATATTCATCTTACCTTGCCTTCATTTCATTTTTTTTTTGTGCTGCCTCTTCTATTAAATCACGCATAAATTGGATTTCGTAGTAGTCGTTTCCTTTGAACAAATGACAACTACTCGTACTACATATGTATATAAGAATTTTTGCGTGGGAAGCAAACAAATTCAAACATCTTGAAAACATTTACATTAGCTTGGTGTTGTTGTAGTATAAAAGTCATAATATGCTTGTTGTATGTGGTAATAATGCAGTGTAAGAACAATGGCGCGTCCCTAGTACTAATACATACATATATGTATATCCATATGAATACGAGTATAAATAAATATGTCACGCATGCGCAAATGTCACTGAAAATTTGAAATGCGCACTACTAATTACAATTTCAATATGTGCTTGTATGTGTTTGTACCAAAGAAAATGCTCGAAATTAAAATTCACGTATAAAATTAGAACAAATGTTCTACGAAGGGATGTTTTAATGTCATCGGAATACATAGATATTTACTTGGAAATTGTAAGTAATTTCATGATATGGAACACTTTGAAAATAAATAGTGGGTGTTTTTGTAAATTTCATTAATGAAAATTTATAATTTTCATTCAAATTCAAGAAATGCTATTATTTTAATTATAATGCTAGCTACGAATATCATTTGCAAATAAACAATTTATTACCAAAAAATTGAAATTTTTTTTTATAATTATTATAATGTCATTATAACAATTATTTTTGGCTTGTTTATTTTATAAATATTCAAAAAGTAAATACCTAACCTTAAATTAATGGTAAATTGTTAATCGATGGCATCGATTTCATTGACCTCTTTCCACATATATATACCTTATAAACACACACGCACACACACAAGCATATGTATGTACACTGCACAGCTGTAGCTAAAGGTCAAAGTAGAAACAACAATAATAAAATTAGCTTATTTTTCAATAATGAACATAATGAACCTTAAATTAGAAACATATGAAAATATATTCAATAAATAATATTAGTTACCTTCAAAATGGGTCGACGATCCAGTATGCAAAACATTTTTTTTTTTCAAAGTGCAGTGAACAAAAACAAAAAACAAACACCATAAAGATGAAGTAGTATATATATAAAAATGTATTGATGTATCAAGATATATTATAATAATTAATTGATAAAATTAACAGAAAAATAATTTTGCATTCATAATAATATTCAGTAGCTAGACTTTGAATTAACCCTTTTGAGAACGGGTGTCATCATTCATATGGCTACTTTATAGTTATTGTTTAAAAAAATAAGGTACAATTAACACAAACTACTTTCGAATTTTGATTTTAAGTACAAATTTAATAAATAGAAAGACAACAAAGAAAATTTTTTTTTTACATGAAAATTAAAAAGAAAAATTTTTTTAAAGCTTTAAGTTTTTTCATTGACGCCAGCAGTATAATTTTAAGCTAAATTTTAGCATAGAAAAAAAAAAATAGAATAGAAAAAATAGAACATTAAATACTTTCTAATGAATCTGTGGCAAAAATGTTCCATAAAGCTGATGATTCAGAGTTTTAAAAAATTTCGGAAAATATTCTCTATTAAATTTTAATGGAAAAATATTTTTTAGATAGAAGTACTTACATATGGCTATTTTTCAGTCTACCATAAGTCTTCGAAATTTTAAAAAATGCCAGATTTGGTAGACAGATGGAAAAAGGTAATTTAAAAAAAAAATACGATAACATTTTGAATGAAAATATTTTTGATTATGGAAGAAACATTTGTCTTAAGGAATAAAGAATTTTCCAATAATACGCGTTGTGATGTCTCAGATCTGACACAGTGATGGCGCGAAAAACAGCATAGCAGTGAAATGAAAAGTAAACATTTTTATATTAAAAAACGCTGGTCGAATTTCAAAATACTATATGAGGGGATACGTCTTAGACATCACACAGAGAATTCGCGAAAAAACATTGAAATAAAAATTGTAATATAAACTTTTAATTTTAATTTATAATCACACTAAAAAAGAACCAAAGAGACAACGTGTAAAATGGCAAATTTTCCAAATGGTAAGAAAGATCTACAAAAATATTTTCCATTCAAGATTATAAATGTTTTACAAAAATATTTTCGGAAAATTTTGTGTCAGAATCGAAACAAAAATAATTTTTTTTAAAGTGTTTCTTATCTCCCAAAAAAAAAAAAGAAATCATTTTCAAATAATACAATAATTTTTTAATCAATTTTATTTGAGCAAAAAAAAAAATTGTTTTACGAAGTAAAAACATATAAATTTTGGGATTTTACACCCCATTTGAATACTCGCTATCAACTCTTTTCGGCATGCAACATCTCATCATAGCTTCCAATTATATTGAAAGTGCTAAATTATAGCTGCCATCTCACTTAAACATATGCCTCAAGAAGTTCTCATTTACAAAGGGTTAATATATTTACGACTATAAACAGAAAACCTTAGGCGAACGTGCGTACGTGTGTAGATTTTAAGGTTAACTACTTTATAACATATTTACTATAGTATATCGTAGTATACCAACTGTAGTAATAATAATAACAGCAATATAGTATGTACAGATAACAACAACAACAACAACAACAACAATTTAAATAACAATAATAATAATAATAAAAAATGCATAATTCCAAAGACGGCACGATACAAGAGACAAACTCAAGGGGATAATGAAGTGACAAGGTTATTTCATTGCAGCCTCTTCACTATCATTTGAGGAAGTACATAAAGAAATTATGTATTATGCAATTTTTTAAAAATTGAACTAAGTAATGCCCTTCATATTGCAAACATCCTCAATAACCTAAATAGAAAAGTTTGTGTAATCGATTTGGTCGAAGCAAATATTTAATTTTATTTGTATATAAAGTATTTTTATTATTAATAATTACCTTCAATTTATTATTAAAATGTCAAATTCCATTAAATAGTCGCACAAACAAAAATTATTTTTGATTTGACGAACGTCAAATACATAGAATAGATAAATAGATTTCGCCATAATGACTATGGCGGCGAGTCATCAAATTGAACAATTATGCTAAAGAAAGAGATAGCCATATCGAATGCAATGCATAAAAAAAAAATATTCAATTTTTTTCTATTTGTTGTTTTCTATTTTTTTATTTGCTTCTAAATTCATACTTTATCAGCAAGCAAATGCAGCAACAGCAACGCCAATAACAAAAGCAATAATAATAATTTCGAAAATGAGCAAACTCTTTATTCGTTTACAACAAATACATACACACACATACTTAGTTATAGTATATAATATAGTCAAAAAACACATTTTTGTTCATTAAAAAGTTCATTGACTTTATAGACGAAAAAAAAAAAAAAAAGACGCAACAGCGAATATTATAGAAAAACGCACTCAAATTAAAGATGGCGTATTCAATATACTCGTCCATACTACAATACGCATTCATATACAATTTCGAACAAAACAAAAATTCAGCAATATAAAATGTTCGATATCATGCATGGCTCCACCATTTCAGCTCCAATGGAACACACACATACATACGAAGACATTGGCGCACCCGAATTATTCGAAAATGCAAGTTTATACTTATCACACTGCACAGTGATCACACTTCCACTTCGTGATCATCTTTCATTCGGACATACACGATCATACATACACACACATACGGATATACATGATCATACATACACACACACATGCATATATTGTACGTGCAAACATATGCATGCTCCATAAAACATTGCGTTCTTCGGTTTTTAGATGATCATGATGGAGCTACGTATCAAACAATGACGCCATGTTGTTGCGGCTGTTGTTTTAATGGAGAGCTAATATTAAATTCGTACTCGCAGCAAGCATTCATACGTGCCGAATGCATACGACAACAATGAGTTGGGGAAAATGCAACTGCCAAAATGGTTGAATTACACTGACTTTTATTGTAGAACAGTTTACGCTCTGTGACTGTATATCAGTTCAGCCATGCAAATATGTTGAGAGTGCATAAGAGAGATAGAGGGAGAGAGAGAGAGAGAGAGAGAGAGCAAAACCAGTGATGGAGCTAATGATTGGATATGTGTAGTTGGGGAAAATGCAAATGCTAAAATGTAGGGATTGCACTAAGTTTGGTGTATAACAGTTAACGCGCAAATGGATTCAGGGCCTGTATATAAGTTTAGACATGCAAATATGTTGAGCGTTCAAAGGAGAGATCGAGAGAAAGAGAGTGTGTGTTAGAAAGAGAGAGAGAGAGAGAGAGAGAAATTCAGAGTAGGCGAGAGAGAAACAACTCATGGAGCTAATGATTCAATACGACTATATGCGTAGTTGGGGAAAATGCAACTACTAAAATGGTCGGCTTGCATTTAGTTTTTCGTATAAGAGTTATTGCAAATAAATTGTAAGAAGAGTGAAGAGAGCAAGACTATAGAAAATGGAGCCAATGAATGCATATGACAACAGCGAATATATTCGTACGATAGTTGGGGAAAGTGCAATCGCATGAAATGATTGTATTGCACTAACTTTGGAGTATAACAGTTAATGCATAAATGTTGTGTGTTTGTGCTGAAAGAGAGAGAAAGAAAAAGAATCGAACATGAGACCAATGATAATGTACCTATGCAAGTGAGTACCATAGCAAATTCACATTTAATTCAATGGATATGACTCTTTCGAAAATTCGACAATAATCGAAACAAGTTTTTCAAAAATAATTTTTGCTTTAACAATTTTTTTTTTTTTTTTGTATTTGTTTTTAACTAATTCGTTGCATTCAAAGCAATTGACAACTTATACGATGTCTCTATGGAGATATTTTCAGTAATTTTTAATAAAATTTTTAATTTTTGTATAAAATCGATTGAAAGTAAATTTTCTGCAATGCAAAATACGGAACAAAATAAAAAATTAGAGAAATTTGATGAAAATCGAAAAATATATACATTTGGTACTAAATTTGATGATGTATTTACATGTTTTCTGTTAAGATGATATAACAGTTATTATTAAGTACCTACGAATCGACGATTATTATTTCTATAATAAAATTTTTTTTACGAATATCTCTTATCTAAAATTTATACACTTTTAATTAGCAAAATTATAATAATAACAACAACAACAACAAACAGCCGTAACAACAAACAATATGCAATTCTAATGCTTTTATTTATGCCCCTTTATTCATTTCATAATATATTGTACTATGTATACCCACGCACAAGTACACAATATGCAGAGAGACGCACATGACTAAGACGTCAAATGAGATCAAAAATAAGTTTGCATATAAAGGGTGACTACAATATTTTTATTTACAAATTTTTTTTCTTTTGCGGTAATAATAGCAATAACTCAAATGAATTCACTCGGAAAAATAAAATCTGTACTGAATTCGAACTCAGGGTTGGTTTTTATTCCGAAGCTGGAAAAAATGAGGAAAATCGAAATACTGATTAAAGTACACAGAATCACCTTCAAGTGGATATGAATGTATGACTGAGCATTATTAATCTTCCTTTCTTAACATTTTGCTCCAATAAATTGTCTTGCTATCTACATCTCTTATTTGACGTCCCCTACAAAATTGATATTCTTTCAATTTAACACAAGTATTAATTTATACAGGAGCCCCTTAAGATGTGGAGATAGTAGATAAATATATTTCGAGGAAATCTTGGGATAGAAGAATTAATGGTGATCGGTTGAAATATACATTTCACCCTTCTAGAAGCGACTCATAAGCAATTATGGAATTATTTGTCAATTTTCACATATTTTTAAGACCATTTTGAGGAGCCTGCTTAAGAAGTAAATATGGGGAATTAGTACATTCAGCAAATAATTTGAGGAGACAAAACTAGTTGTGATCGATCATACAGTTTACCACTCTAGAGGCGTTTCTTGGTATTTTAATGAATTCTTTAACATTAAACATTTTAGGGTCGAAACGAAATGCTACCTGCCCAAGTCAAACAAACTCCGAGTTCGAATTTCCCAAAGTTTCCAAATTTGTGTAGAAATATTTAATGCGCCAACTGTGCAAAATCTATTTTTTATCGTGTAGCAGCTATGAATTTGAAAGTAATAGTGCTAAAAATCTCTAAAGATTGCAGACCTTGAGTTGAACTTCATGTGTTCTTATAAGGTAAACTGATTCATGATTGATTTCAATTTGGCTTTTGAATTGTAGTGTATTTGCATTTGCGATAATATGTGAATAGATATGTTGATTTTTCTTGTGTTGTGGCTTTCTCTGCAAGATCACCTACATAGTCGAGCGCCTTAAACAATTTAATGGCACTAGAAACCAACAAAGATTTACTTACTTACTCATTTGGTCATTTAACCGAAAATCGATTTAGGCTAAATCTAGCATGCTTCGCCAGCCAGCTCTTTTAATCGCTAGTTTGCGCCAGTTAGAAATTCCAAGCACTGACAAGTTCTCCAGTACTTGATTTTTCCACCGGTGGTTAGGTCTGCCTTTTTTGCGTCGTCCACCAGCGGGTTCTGAATATAAGACCTTCTTAGTCGGAGCGTGTTCTTCCATTCGCTCGACATGACTTAACAAACATTTGCCATTACAAGGAAGAAACGACTTGTATGCTTTATACTACATAATACGCCATTCTTGGTCTAAATAGGCCTTTGTTGGGCAACCGCATAAACCTACCTTCGACCGTATAGTTTCCAAATCACGATTCCGACAAAATTAATAAAGCAATTTTCTAACGCCCAAAAAGTATGTATATAATTTTTCGCCACCCTGTATGACTAAGAAGAAAATTCTGTCATTGCAGTTTATTACGAAAAGTAAATACATAGAAATACATAGAATAACAACAATATGAATCAAAATGAAAATGGAAATGTGCTTGTATGCGTGTACTCGCAATTGAAATAATCATATATGCTGAATATAAAATTACTTTAAAATGCAACCAACAACAGAGCGTAGCGGCGATCAACAAAATAATGTGTAGCGGTGGTGGTGGTGGTGGCGGTGAGTTAGAGCGAAGCAAATGACATGGGAATGGCGATTCGTTAAATGAATGCGAACTTCCGGTTTTTGGCATTTGCAGGCATTTCAGCGTATCTGCTTAATACTTAGTAGCAATAATACTACAACAACAACAACAACCAAATGTAGAACATTTCGCTTTTCCTTAGTCAATGAACCCATGCGAACGTAGGTACATATTTGTAGTAATCACATGCATACGAATACAAACGTGCATTCGTAGTACAACCAAATTTTCCGTAGGTTTTTTTTTGTTGGTTCAGTTTTTTGTTTTTATTTTTGTTGATATTTTTATCAAATATAATTTTGCAGTTGATGCACACGCATATACTTAATGTTGCGACATTTATGTAATTTTTATTTTATTTCATTTTTTGTTGTTGTATATTAGTTTGGTCTATGAATAAATACAAACGTGGGGGAAGAAAAAAAAAAATAAACTAATTTCAATGATATGCGCTTGTATTTATATGCATAAGTGCATAGTTGTGCGTTTGACTGCGTCTACATGTATTTTGTTTATTATCTGCGCCGTCTGGAATAGCAAATTAGATGATATTGCAGTGCCAGTCAGTAGTGCATGTACGCATAATTTTCAAATATCGTTGTTGTTGTTGTTATTGTTGTTGCTGGTGTTGTTCGTTGAGTGCAAACTTCCTGTTGTTATAAAAGAATTTTTCGAATTTTGGTTTTAATGTATATTTTATGCATTATAATTTCCACGCATTCACACACACACAGACACAAACACACATTCACATATATGTATTTGTATGGCTTTGTAAAAATGACAATGATTGTGAAAATGTTCACTTGTCTTTCAAGATGATTTTTCACGAAAAATAAAAATGATAAATTATATGAAACGATAGAGTGAAGATGAAGAAGAAGAAGAGGAAAACGATGAAGAAGAGAAAAATAATAGCTACTTAAATGGAAAAACTGCAACTTTTCCACCAAAATAATAAATGTTAATATTTTTATACATAGCGGAAAATACTTTCAAGCGGACACTTGCAAAGAAAAGTCAAGCTCTCTCTGGAGGATCAAAATGAACATTCTACACTATGAGAAAATAACATTATAAAATCATTAAAAAATATTTATAATACAGAGTTGTAATAGTTTTCATTTAAGATGGTTTAAGCTTATATAAACAGAACATACGAATGTTCTGTAGCTCAGTTGGTTAGTGCCTTAGTCTTCTATGCTTATGTTAAAAGCTTTGATTTCAAATTCCGATCGAGCAAATGTTCATATCACGATCTTGACCTTTCGGAAATCAGTTGGTAACTCTTCCGATAGTAACGATTGGTCATGAGAAAGTTGCTGACAGAACTCTGTGACAAAGCTCCGAGAAAATGATGTCACAAGGGATCTGTCCTTTGGTATCGGACAATATATTCCGATTACTTTCAATACTGTCCAAATTTTACACGGACAATAGCACTGGAACAGAAACTACGCCAAAGCGCTCTTCGGACCCAATAACATCTAACTATTAATTTCAAAAATATTCATTATGAATTCAAGTTTGCATATTTTTGACTAATTTGCGCTGAGTTGAATTAAAAATTTCAAACTTTTTGTATCTTTATCGTAGTTTCAATACAAAAATTTGAATTTCTGTTCTCAAAATTTCGAGATTCAGTGAAAAGCAACCAAACGTTGTACGAATTTTTTCTTTTTCATCCCAGAACTCAAATTTGCCATAAGAGGGCTTACACTTGATTTTGACATGGTTTTTGGTGAGTGAATATGCTTATATTGCACGAAAGCTTCAACATTTATGTTGACTAAAGAGGGAATGCTTTCGGTTTTCAAGAAAAAATGCAAAATGTTTTTGTTAGCGATAAGTCCTGATGAAGGTCCAACTGTGGGTTATACGCGCTTCATATTAAGATTAATGTTAACATAGGGTTCAGTTGACTTAAGCATATCCAGCCAGAAATCATTGCAATCAAAAAGTTGTTCGACATATTCCAAGACTAGATGTAATTACTGTAAATCATTTTTCGAGGACAAAATTATTGTTATAATTGGTAATTGTGCTTATGTTGGACTCTATAACAGTTTCTAGATGAACCTAGACCATTCTCGGTCTTCGTTTTAAATGTTTACATGTCAAAAGTTTCTGAAATTTGCATATTTTTGTGCAATGTCTGGGAACTACTTTATTTTAGGGAACCTAAAGTAGAATATTGCAAGAAATTTTCACCCATTAGATTCTGTTTAAATGTGTGTTTGAAAATTTTGAGGAGAAATTGAACAAATTGATGGGTTCAGGATGCCCTCAAAGTACTCAAAGTGAAGAAGTTCACTATGAATTAATAAAGAAACGAAGCTTATATGGGTTAAGGGTATGGAATAGATAGTAAAAACATAAATATCAACTTTACACAATGGGATTATTTGAAGATCATGGCAATAGAGCTGGGAAATGGGCAATAAACGGCGAAATTTTTGGCACAGAGTTAGTTGCATTTTTATACAAATATTTTTATTTTAAGTTTTTTATTTTAGGGTTTTTTTTTTAACATCAAATTAATTTTATTATGGAATATTTTAACAAGTCAATTTTCTCATAAATTCTAGCGAAGCACAGAGTTGCATTTAAAATAATTTCTGAAATGTGTACACCTACAATCAGCGGCAGTTTAAAATCGTCTAAGTGAAATGAATATTTTTAAAATGTAGAGGAAGTGTACAGTGTGCGTTTGCAGGTCAGTCCGCCAATTGGTAATTTTACTCTATAGAAATCGTATATGCAACTAGCTTAGTATGCAAAAGTTGGAAATTAATAGATGTTGTTACCTATTTGATGAAAATTACAATTAATCTTAATAAATTTTTCTATACTCTTGCCTTTTTTTCTTTTTTTATTTTCATTTAGGAAATGGGAAATGTAAATTTAGTAAAATCATGATTATATTTAAATCATATTATGAGTGTATTTGAGAAAAATCATTTAATTGGCCTCATTTACAAATTCATATTGTAGAATGCTCATTTTTCTATGGTTCACATTTAGGCCGTAGAAAATTTGAATTTATTTAATGATAAAAAAAATAAAGTAAATTTTCAAAATGGTGCCAAACTAAAATAAATGAAAAAATCGAAAGGGAGAATTGGTTAAACAAATGTAGTACTTGTATGTATGTATTGTAGAAACTTCAAAGCGCAAAATATAAAAGTAGTACATAAATAGTTGAAGCACTTCATGTGTGCTACTATTATCCCATATATGGTGGTGTCATTTGTCCTGTCTATTGTTGAACAAATAATCATATGGGTACATACGTATGTGTAAATATACCAACTCATTAACACACACACATTAACATGCTCACATATTCACATATTCATATAAAAAGGTGTTAAGTTAAATTTGTATGTATTTCATTCACCTCCCTCCACCTGCTACTATTGGGAAATCGACTGCCCCTGCCATTTCTATATTCTGTATATATGTAAACTTCAGATTTAGATTATAGCATTACCCACACATGCACTGATATACTCTATTTCAACAGTTACTCACACCACCCAAGTTTATATTCATCCTCATACTCATCCTTATGCTCAAGCGGATACTTATCATTGTTGTTGTTATTGTTGTTGTTGTTTTTGCCATTATAGTGGTTGTCATTTTGCAATTTACAACAACAACAATGACAGCGATGTCGTTTTTTTTTTCTTTTTCGTTTTTCGTTTTTTTGGCAACCCTCTTTTAGAATTTCTCACATACACATGCATGCCTATGTATGCATACGTATGTGTGTATTTCGAAAACAGTGCTTAACATTAAAATGAACTTAACACAATTCCCATGTCCTGTTGCCTGATTAAAAGCGCGTGTTATACACAGGCTCATACACACTTGCCACACTACGCACTAGTGCGGGGGGTTGAATGACAAATGGAGTGGGTTATTCCAAAATGGGCATGTTTATCACACGCATACACACACATGTACACTTCCATATGCTAGTGTTATTACCAATAATCATTGAACACCATTCACTAATGCATTGATGGTTAAGTTATCATCGTTGTTGTTGTTGTTGTTGTTGTTGGTCGTCCTTGTGCTTTTCTCGTTCACTAGCTTTAAAGCAATTTTCATATCGTTCATTCATTTTTTAACTACATTGTTGCTGTTTATTGTTGTGTTGTTGTTGTTGTGTTGTTGTTGTTGTGTTATTGTTGTATTGAACCAAATTGATTTCACACCCAAACGATTTTTTCTAATACATTAAAATGTCGATTTTAAGTTCAAGAGGGTGGTGGGGGTGGACCTGTACTCTTCAACAAGAGCAACAGCGATAGCAAAAAAAAAAGTAATCAAGTACTTTTAATTTTCTGAAAAATCTTTTTCAGAAAAAAAATTACTTGAAATTCTTTGCAAAAAAAAGAAAATAAAAAATGGTACCAGTTGAACCCTAAAAGTTGGCATATAATGGATTAAAATGTTACACAATGTTAACAAGCAATACTAAATGAATAACACAAATTGAGGTTTTTTTGATATGATAAAAGTACACATTTTATGGAGCAGCCCCCTTATGATGGAGATGGGAGGTACGTACATTTGGGGAAAGGATTCTGACAAAAGGATAAATGAGAGTCGGTCATACATTTCATTCCTCTAGAGATGATTCCAGAAGAGTTATGGTGTTATTTGTCAAATTGAAGGTGTTTTAAGTTCTTTTTGTATGGGAGTCTCTCTAGAGAACAAAGTAGGGGTATTGGTATGTTTAGAAAAAATGTTTATTAGTAAAAATTAATGAAGTCAGTCATACATTTCATCATTATAGGAGCACTCTGGAAGCGGGGGGAACGAATTTTATAAAAAAACGTCTATTTCGTAGGGCAAACCCTCTAAGTACATTTAACACCTCTAGAGCTGATATAGGCTATTCTTGTAAAATTTTCAACTTTCTTTTTGAGGTTATGGAAGTTATGACCGAATCAAACCAACCCTGGCTTCAAATTCAGAGACCGTAAATACCTATAGAAATGATTATCTCGACTTGTGGACCTACTAACTTTTTCTTTTCTCATGTGGCTGTGTAATCAATCGGTGTCTATATATAATATAAAATATTTTTTTTGTTTAAATTGAATACCCACAACAATGGTGCAGAGCAACTTGTCTAGGGTCCACCACCAAACTTTCCACTTAAGCAGTACGAATAGAATTAAATGTAAATACTGAGTATTCGGTTTTCATTTCAATAAAAAATTTTTTGTTTGAAGACAAGCTCGACTCAAGTTCTCTGGAGCAAAATATATAAATAAGTCGTGGTGAAAATTGTAGGCACCGTGACTCAGTTGTTATTATTGTTATTATTTCTTTCTTTTTTAGTTTGCAATGCTAAGTTCATAAGCGGATTCGAACTTTAGGAAGTTTAATTCAACTCAATTTGTTCAAAAATAAAAAATTTTGCTCATTCAAATAGTGATACGTATCTGTCGGCAGGCTTTTGGAAATTCGTTTGATAATAAAAATTTGCTATGAAAAATTCTTCTGAAGAATTCTTTCCCAAAGCATAGAAAAATTGATGTGACAAACGTATTGTCATTCAAAACCGGCCCTAATATAAATAGATCCCTTGTAAGATTGTTCAATACTGAAAGTGAAGTTCATCTAAAATTCTTTCATAGTCAAATAAGTACAAATGTATATTTTAACGAAAAAAATCAGCAAAAATATACTGAGTAACCGGTTACTTTACCTTAAATTTGCGCAAATTTTTTTTTTTTCGATGTTAGGATAGAAACTACAAATTTTAGTGCCAAATATAGATATAAGTTTAGGTTGCCACATGATAATTATGAAATTGAGTAATCGGTTACTTCTTATTAGATGTTGCTTATTTTTCTTATTTTCATGGGTGCGCATTATTTTCTTATTTTAATGAATCAAAAATGTACAAATATTTACTTCACCGAAAGAAAATCTACCAGCGTACACTAGGTAACCGGTTACTTTGCGTTAGATGTGCCTATTTTTATTTGCAGTTTGTATGTTAGTTAGAGAATGGTTGCCTCATAACAGATTCTAAAATGATCGATTACTTCTATTAGATGTTCTTTATTTTTCTTACAATATTTTCATATATTTTAGCAAAACCGATTATCATAGCATGCAAAACTTAAAAATGAAAGGAGGACGGAAATAAAATAAAGCTAGTACCTACTATTTGCTTGCCTTCATGCTTAGGGTTGTTTTTGCCCATTTTATATACATACATACATACATAAAATATTTAAATTTAGCATCATTTTGCATTAATTTACAAATACACACATACACACACACATGCAAATATGTCTATATCTATATACATAAAGATACTCGTACATAATATTATATACTCAACCATACGACATGCAGACATACACTAATGTCTGTGACACATTGCCTGTCGCATGTCTGGCTGGAAGAGGAAGAAGAAGAAGAAAAAATGATCATAAAAAAAAGACAGAAACCCTAAACATGGATACAATAAAAAAAATCCCATATCAAGAATGTCCTCAAAAACATAAAAACAGATAAAAATAAAACACGGCGACCAATGTTTTGATGGCAAATAACCCCCGAGCAGACAAAAGCAGTGTTCCCTCAAGTGTCGCAAAAGCAATATCACAAGAAATATAACAAAAAAAAAAAAAAAACAACAACAAAAAGTCAGCTTATGAATTTTCTTCTTCTTATGATGATATTGCTTTACCTTACATGTCGTTTTATTTAGCATAAATATTGCAGTAGTAGCAGCAGCAGTAGAGCATAAAAGCAACAACTATGTATGTATGTAGTATTGAAAATTTGAAACACACATTGATATGTATGCTTTTAGGGATGAAGTTTTGTTGTTTCAACCACCACCATCACCATTACCATCGTCATCATCATCATCACAAGCAGCAGCAGCAGTAGCAGCACTACCCTCAAAGCATCGCCATTCTGGTGGATGGTTGGATGCCGACTGATGGTGTGAGAGATTTCACAAAAAATTTGCATCAATGCCAATACCAATACATAAACAAATAAACGTATATACAAACTTGATGCAAATTGAAAGTGAAATTGGAAGCAAAAATATCAGAAAGGTAAACGGAAGAAAGTGCTGTCGTGGTTGTCGATGTCATTGTTGTTGTCATTACTATGACTACTGCTGCGTACGTATGTATGCTGGCTCGAGTACTCGTATGCATGCATGATGTGTGAGATGTACGTGCAATAATTTAATATTACAAAAATTATAATAACAACAACAACCACAATACGGTGTCAAAGCAACCCTTGTTGCAGATTTCCCCCCCCCCCCCCTCCGACTGTTATTATTCAGCCTCTTTGGTATTTTCATAAGCATTACTTACTATACCCGCACCACTAACAACAATAATGCACAGTAGGTACATGCATATGGAATTATTGCCAATAATGAAAAAATAGGGGACATAAAGTAAAGGAAAGGACGCATCTAATGCGTTGATGCGCTATAATGCTACAACATTACAAATAGCATTGGTGGAAGGAGAGATTCATCACATAACATATATTGGTAAGCAATTTGCACAATATCGAATGTGAGTGCATAAGTCGCCATTTCGTAAATGTGATTTGGCGATTTTGCACTGAAATTCAATATATTGTATGTATGAGGGTTTTTTTTTTTTTGGTTTGTGCACATATTCATCTACACAAAACTTATATTTGAGGGGTTCACCATAAAAGGGAGGAGCATGTGAACAAAACACACATATCATTGATGAGCATACATTTTGAGTAAATTTGTTGTCATTTGAAATTCGCTAATCGCAGGAAGAGAAGGCACGAAAATTTTCGTAAAATGGCGTCGTATTCGTTTGAGTTATTGGGGTGGGGTGTGATTGATATAATTTTATTTGAAATTCTAAGAGATTTTAAGCGAAAAATGGTATTATATTTCATGGAAAGCAACGAATTATGTCAGAATATGACTAATTGATCTTCTCCCATATGTTCAACGAAATGTTTTTGTTCAAATTTAGTTTTTTTTTTTTTTTACATAAAAAGACGATCTTCTACCAAGAAATAGGCAAAAACAGCCAAGTAATAGCCAAAATAGTATGGATTTGGTAATCGAATTAATACCATATCCATTATAATCGTCAGATTTGTATGATATTCATTTCCAAAACTACAATATTAGCGTTACTCTGCTAAAAAATTATATTTCAAAATATTTCTGTTTAATATTGACAACCAACCATTATTTTTTTTTGTACAATATTTACAGAAAAAGATGATCTTTCACCAAGTCAATGAATGGCCAAAATCTATGAATTTTTTATCCAAAGTCGTCCTGGGTCCATCATATTCGTCTGTTTGGTATTCGTTTTATTTCAAAAACTGAAAAAATCTTTCAATGGAAGCAGATTTGCATTGAATTTTGAATTTAGCTTTGCAGCAAAGGACTATTTTGAGAAGATTTCAAAAAATTCTATTATAATGAAAGTGTAAAAAACTTGTAATGTTGTTGTTGTAATACCTAAATAAAAGCTTTATAGTCAGAAATAAAAATAAATGTCCAAAAATGTTGCGAACTGCAACTACCAACTAGAATTTTTGTTCATAGCTGCACATAAATCGACTCTAAAGCGATAAAATACATATATATCCAAACTCCATTAATTTTTGCTTCTTAGGATTTCTTCCAAATATACTTTCCTGTTATCTCCATCCCTCAAAGAGACTTCCATAAAAATTTCTTCTGAATATACTTACTCCGTATCTCCACTTCCTAAACGAGCTCCCGTACAAAATTGATACTTTTAACTGATGGCTTATAAAACTAAAATGTCAATCTTTTAGCATCAAGCTGTAAAATTTAGTATTTTATAAGGTTTATCAAAATAATTCGAATCAATAGAAACTAAACCGATTTCAAAAATCCTCTAAAAATATCGTTATGTCGAGTTTTTCTATATTCGAGATATTTCATAAAAACTAGATATTTAAAGCGTTTTTGAAGTTGAATTGAAAATTGAAAATTGATTCGAAATATTTTCATAACAACTTTCCTTCCGTTGAATGAAATATTAAAGAGTGAGGTCCAATGCCTGTTAAAATGGAACGATGGGTAATATAATTTTTCTTGCCTACAATCTAGTTGTCCTTTACTCTGTGATTACTTTTAATTCTAAAATTTATCTTCCAGGCGTATGGAAGTTTTACATTTTACTAACCAACAACCTGACTAGTTTTTACACTTCGATCTGCCTTTTGTTGCCGAAATAAATACTCGTTAAAACTTCCTCTGATACCAAAGTTCATCCTTCAGACAACACAAAATTGCGTGACTTACAAGAAAGTATAAGAACTGCGAACCCCCCAAGCTTGAAGAATACTAACACGATTTAGTTGACATAAGCGAATGATTTGATATTTGTAATTGATCCGTGATATAGCCCAAAACTTTAAATTCGTTGCTGCTCACAGGAGATGTCACAAGGTTTCTGCTCTTCGGAACCGGCTCAAATAAGTGGGTCCCTTCTAATACTGGCTTAAATTTAACACTCACAACAGTACTGGAAGAAAAGCTCAGCCAAAGAGCCCTTCGAGTCTTAGAAGTGCCTACATATTTACTTATTATTTTCACATGTGATGTAAAATATCGCGAAATTCCGAATTCGATAATAGTACTTTAACCCGCTCAGACATTCGACAATGCACTGATTTGCAAAATGAATTCTAACTGATTTCGGCTAAGCAAAAAAAGAATTGATATTAATAAAATAAAGAAAATGTGTACATACAATCTGGTTAATGACCTTATAAGATTGCAATATTTCTACAAATTTCCATTCACATAGTGTGTACGATTTAGAACTCATATGAGTATTTGCTACGATCGCATATGATCGTTTTGAAAAATTATATCCCTCTTGCATTTCAAAAATTTTCCATCATAATAATTGTTCACTTTGCCAAAAAACTAGCTCATTTACATAATTTTATGTGTGTTTTTTTTTTTTTGGCTGCGTCGCTTTTGAAAATATACGACAAACAAAGAATTAAGTAAATGAAAATTTACTTTCAGCAGATCACGTCGTCATCATCATCATCATATGCATATGAATATATATGTATTTATTTTACAACATTTGCAGATATACACATATGCAAGAAATATGTCAAGCAACAACAACAACAACAATAACCAGAAATTTGTAAATTTTCATAAAAACGAGCATGGAAATGGAAAAAAAAAATTATGCAAATGTGAAAACTTTCTCACGATCACGATCACTTGAGAGCGAAAAAGATAAAGGAAAACAAAGTCGGCAGAGGTAGAAAAGAAAGAGCTAGAATATATATCGTACCTGACCTTTTAATGCAAATTGCATAAACTGGCGAAAAGGAAAGACAACACCCGGATGTTGCATCGCAACATAAACGACTGCATAATCCACTGAATTTGTGTTGTTTACGACTACAATGATCACTTTTCATTTTCCTCGCTTCATTTTCATTCTTCTTCTTGCACCTCATCATCTGTGTCATTATCATCATATAAAATAAATTTGCATAATTTTCATTTTTCATTGCCAAAAAAATTGCATCCTCAGCAAGGCTCTATACGTGCATATAAAGAAAATATGTGTACGTGCAAAGATACATAAATCTATAATTTGTCTCATTTGCCTCATTTGCATATATGCAAAACATTGTGAAAGTAAAAGTGTGATCACTTGAAGATCGCAATATGTTGATCGCTGAGTATATATATTTTTTTTTTTTTTTGTCTTGCTGCTTATCTCAATAGGGGTTAATTAGGCGACTCTGCATGATGCGCACACCACACAAAAGCCCACCGTCCGCATAAGGGTGACCTCAGCATGCTAGCGGACACATAGACAGTCAAGGGTTAAATATGCTACTGACGGGACACATGTGTGTGTGTGTGTATATGGAATACTCGTAAGCGATAATAATTTGCATATTTTTTTTTCTTTTTGGCACTAACGTGACATGTATGTATTTTCCATCGTCTTGTGATGCAAAATGCAAATTTGTTTTTCTCTGCATCCTTCTTCTTAGCATTTAATTTATTTGCATTTTAATTAGAATTTCTATTTTTATTTGGGAAAATGAAAAAAATGCAGCAAAGGAATACATATGTAAATTTACGCTTAAGAAAGGATTGCATGTGGAATATTTTTCTCACGCTCCCAAAAACTCTGTGAACATTCGAACAGAAAGTTCTTTGGGTGTGTCTGTATTGACTGTATTGATCGATCAAATTGACAATCGGGTAAAGCCAGCCGCAGTAGCAGCAATGACAATACTCGATGGGGTTCTAATAAATTTCAATCGATTTTTGATTATTTAAATTGTTTGACAATATATTCAATAAATTCATGTAAAAATTGAACGAGAGAGGCATACAGAGAGAGAGAGAGACTAATTCGTTCAGAGTCTACGGTTAGACATAGAGGTTTTCATACAACATCGCTAAAAAATCAATGAAAATATGCTAATTTTCCGTTTTACAATCCATTACGTTATTCAATTGCTGTACATACAATCATATCAAATATATTTGATCGTAACGGCAACATGTTTTCAGCTGCACTACATTTACATTTACAAATACTCGTACATATGATGAACTCGGAAGAGAAATGAGAATGGAACAGTCTGTGGTGTGGTGTTTCATAGGAACGTATGGTGTTCCATTTCATTTCTATACTGAGCTCATTATTTATGAAATGGAATATAGTGGAAATTCAATAAGTTTTGAAGCTGTCTAAATTTCCCTAAATCTCTGAAGCCTTTTTTCAGGTTTATAAAACATTATATGAAAATTAATTTCATTTATTCCGGCGACGAAGCACATGAAAATTATGCTTAAATAAATATTCCACAATTGTGTGGATTTTATCTAAAAAATATATATAAACGATGAGGGAAAAAAATTGGGTAATTTTTTTCAAAATTATTTTTTATTAGGTTAGGTTAGGTTGGCCGCCGTCTCCAATGGAGAGGGCACACGTAGGCCAGATAGAGGACCATTGTGATACCACGCGGATATTGCCTTTACCTATTCACTCGAATTTTAGGAGGTTGTTAATCTCAACCTGGGATAATTCTGCTATATCATTCATTTGATAATGGCCAAGAAATTGTTTGCGCATCCTGCACAAAGCAGGACAGGTGCACAGCAGATGTGAGACAGTCTCAAACTCCTCCTCATCTCTGCAGCTTCTGCAAAAGTCGTGTGCGAGATGGCCCAGGCCTAATCTTGCAGCGTGTGAACCTATGAGGCAGTGACCAGTGACCAGTCCTACATAGGTCGAAATTTTTTTAATTAAATTTTTATCACACATTTGAAGCTGAAAAAAGTCCAAAATGTTGAGTATTTTTTTCAATAAAATTTTTGAGAATCATTTTTTCAAATTTTATCAAAATTTATCATGAAAATAACATAATTCTAAGGATTTTGTTGAAAAAATTAAAGCGAACGATAAAAACGATATAGATGCTACTTTTTTCGAAATCGAATCTTATTTTATTTTTGAAAAACTTAAAAGTCGAAAAGTTTCTTCGAAAACGAATCTTATTTTATTTTTGAAAAACTTAAGTCATGTTTTCTGTTAAAAAAAAATCAAAGTAAATGCAAAACTCTGACCCATACGTCGTTCCGATATTTCCACTTTATAACGGGTCGCTTCAAAGCTTTAGTGCGTAACTCACTTGTTCCATGCGTTGTTTTGTTACTCACCTCCGATTCCCAGTTCAATTCCTAAATAGACTACAAACAGAAAATAACAATATTTTTTTCCAGAAATGGAATACAATATTTTCGATTCAATTTTTATTGGACTTTTTCTTTCTTAAAAATCGAAGCAAAATTCGGATATGCATATTTTGAGTGGATTTTAAATTAATATTATGAAAATCGCGTTACAAATAAAAAGAAATTTTTTTTTAAAGTAATAATTTTCAAAATCGCATTTTGAGTTAAAAATAAACCAAGGAAATGTGAAAGTTTAGTTCAAGTACCCTTCAAATGTTTAAAGGATTGATTCGAGTCGAATGTGAGTACGTAGCTCACTTGCTCAATACCTTGGCGTGTTACAAACCTCAGGTCTCCAGTTGAAATCCCGGTAAGACTATAAAAAGAAAACAACAACAACATTTTCATTTTCAGAAATATAATTTATTCCATCCCACAATGTTTACTTACTAACGCAACTCTTGTGACCGTTGACAAATTGCAATAAAAACCATAAAAATCTTCTTTCTGAAGAGTTTTCGCTTTAAAAAATGACATATTATGTATTAGGCTTCCTCTAGTAATGTCTGAATGACAAAAGGTTATACTCAATATGGTGTAGTAGAGCATTTTTAATTAAATCTATTTGGAAATTCATGGCTATTTCTAACATTTTTTTTTTTGAGTTTCGTAAAAAATGGGTTTCTTTTCATGTTGTGGATGGTAACTTTTCAAGTAAGTTCACCTTAGAATAGAAAAGAGAGCAATTTTTTGATTGATACTACTTTGAGAACCACACCTCATCTTCAGAGATTATCTTCTCAAATTTGATAACAGCTCTGGTTTGTTCAACGAGTAAACGGATCTTATTAATATCCATGTGATACCACGACAAGCCTTCTGGCCGAAGTGACCTCCTTATAAGAAGAGCTGCTGACCTTGAGAGAGCAGAGTTGGGCCTTTAGGTGAATGTATGTTTTAGTATTTTTCTCTCCAAAGATTTATAGGATTTTGGTAAGCAAGAACTTTTGGAACCCCAATATAAATATATTGTAGTTTTACAAGAAAATGGAAAAAAAATAATTTTTGAATTTTTTTTCTTTCTAACTTTCTTTGTAAATCTATTCGTTTTTCTCAATCAAATTAGCATTTAATTGTCTATATGATTATCTATTTTCATAAAATAATTCACTTTCATCACAAATTTATTAAGTCAAAAAAATATTAAGGAGCTTAGAGTTATGTGCGTGTAATATTGAGTTAACGCCTTCTACTAATAATTGTATTTAGCAGTTAAATTTCTAAAAACAAAAGTAACCATTTTCGAAAACAATAAACAACACATTTTGTTTTCTTACTTTGTTTCACGTTTTTGCACTTGTCACTTTCATGTGGAAAGTGAAAGAAATCACTTCTTTTCAACAGCTCCTTTAAATCCTTTTATGTGAAATGTTTTTGTTTTCTCTTTTAATTTTCAAATTTTCTTTTCATTATATTTTTTGTTGATTTCTTGATTGATTTTTTTTTTTTTTGGTTTTTTTGTCTGGAAACTCTTAAAAATAAACATTGCCAATGAAATTTATGTGGCATAAAAATAAAAACCCATAAACATATCCTCCCCTAGAAAATGAAAATTCTATAAGAACAAAGTGGGGAAAAAAAAGTAAAATTCATAGTCTAACAAGCATATGAATAACGTAATGATGCAATGTGAGATCAGCAACAACAATGAGCAACAAAAATCATCCTGATGGAGTTACTGGTGATAATGATGGTGATCATGATTTGTTGTGTATACGTGTGGATGTGTGTGATTGTTTTTTCTTTTTATTTGTTGTGTCAAACAGGTTCCTTCACACGAACGAAAAATATAGATACACTTTTTTTTCGTTTTGGTTGTCACTGTTCTTGTTCTTGCTGTTGTTTTGGTAAATTATGGAGGAAATCTTTATTTTTTTTTTTTTCTTTTGGAAAACGAGATTGCAATGACTATGCTGATCACTAAATAATACACTATGGTATGTATAATAAGAAGATGCGGGAAAGAAAAAAAAAATTAAAGAAAATACATAAGTATGTTTGATGTTGTACAAACATTTGTGCAAGAAAAAAAAAAAAGAAAACAAAATCCTGAATTTTTGTTTGATTTTAGTTGTGTTTGGATGCTAAAACTAAAATAGGTACAGTATGTGCTTAGTTATATGAGTGTGATTAGTTGGTGAAACTATGTAGTATATTAGAAACAAATGATTATCAAAGAATTATATTATTTTTTGTTGCAAATTTAATGCAATTATAGTTTTATTGTAATTTATATTGCATATTTTGCGTTCAAAGGCGCTTATAATTTACTTGTAGGCCTACTAGGACTATATGAAGAACCGGAATTTTAGGAATATCATCTAAAGTACCATCACTACATATTCCAGACTCTGAAAGCATTTGCTAAAAACTATATCGCAAATTATGTTTAAAACGGCAAATTTCGAATATATTTGTTGGTTTTTTTTTTTTGCAAAATCTATATTTTTATAACACACTGACGTCGACTTTTTGAATTTCCACACCGTACAATAATTATTGTCCATTATACATGCAAATTTTTCTTTCAAAATGTGTTGATAACGTTTTCGCGCTTCAATTTTATCACCATTTCAAACATTTTCAGGATTATCATGAACAAATTTCTGAAAGAAATTTTTCCCAACTCAACAATCTAAAATGTATGGCTGACAAGTTAAAAATTTCCCATAAAAATTTGCTCATGATAGTCCTGATGTGAATTTTGTACGTTTTTAAGCCCTTCTTACCTTAGCGCATTAAACTATAGTGATGGGCGTACCATACCTTTTAGCATAATCTGGGTAAGATGATTGCAATTTTATTATATGAAGCACCTAACTTTTAGTCCAGAATTGAACTGGAAGTTCGTTTTTTTTTGTCCTGCCCCAATCTGTCGACTTGCTGAGAGAATATTTCTCTATAATCCTTTGTATGAATTTTTTGCCTTGCTTGAAATAAGACCTCTCCGGCGTTCAATCCCCGGCTGAAGCATAACAAAATTTAATATCGAAAAGATTTTTCTTTCGACCGGTATCCACCTGCCGAATTGACAATTTTTCCGGCAGCAACAATTTGCCAAAAATACTTCTTAAGAGAACTCTGTGACAAAACTAAGTTAAAGTGATGTCACAAGGGTTCCGCCGTTCGAAATCGGCTAATATAAGCAGATCCCTTCTAATGCTGTCCAAATTTAACACTCACAATAGTATTGGAAGAGAAGCTCGGTGATATCACAATGGGCCTTTGTGGACTAAGTGTGTCCTCACAGAGAGAGGGCAGCCACATAACCTAAGCTAACTAACCTAAAATTATAACTTTATATGTCATTATTGTTTCACTAATTAACAGGCCTCTAATTAGTGTCGCTATGGATCTAGTAGATCTATTCACAGCCTCTAGTGAGCTAGTAAAACTTAACCTAACTTTCTCATACTACAAAAAAGGGTATACAAACAACTTTCAGCTCCTTATAATTATTTCACTGAATTTTCAACCATTTTAAGCCATATTCAAAATATGATTGATCGGATTCTGCTTAAAATAAGGTTCGATCAATAAATAATCACGCTTGAAGACAGGAGGCATTTGCTGCGTGTGATTTTACTTTAGCGTCGTGCCCATGAAGTAATTCTTGCTTCGTAATTCGTCCAAGTACTGGATTTTTGCGGATGAATCTGCTGCAATGAAGGCAAATGCGTCCCATCGGCCATATTTCATAGGATTCCAAGGCAATAATCATCAAAGAGTGTTTGCCGAAAAAAATCAACCATGTAGAAGCTGTATATATTGAAATTATTGGAAAGGTTCGATAAGGTTAACTTAGAAAAATGTAAAACTCACGAAAAATGAAAACTCGCCAGCTATACATCCACAATTTTTTCAGACAACTTCCTTGAACTGGTCAACGAATTATTGCCGCTAATACTAAAAATAGTGTCTAGGTTTTGATTTTTTAACAAAAGCAATTTCGATTCCGATCTTTACGAAAATTGGGCACAATTATCAATTATTAGGATTTCGCGATTTTGTTCATTTTTGAAATCACATTTACCGTTATTTAACGGAAAATATCTTATACTAACCAAGGATAATCACATTTTCTGGAATCTATCTTCCACAAAGAAATCTTACAATTATCCCTAATTCAAAAATGCATAAGTATTATTTTCAAAAACCAAATAAAAACAAAAAAACAATAGAAAAAGGTGACAATAACAACGCCAATTTATTTGCCAAGGAATTAAAATCTCAAATTACATTTGATTCTCTTTATTTTTTGGGTAAAATTTTACCCCAAAAAAA
Source organism: Megamerina dolium (assembly GCA_963854835.1). Classification (NCBI taxonomy): domain Eukaryota; kingdom Metazoa; phylum Arthropoda; class Insecta; order Diptera; family Megamerinidae; genus Megamerina; species Megamerina dolium. The sequence goes on from OY978525.1 coordinate 3,951,498, forward strand.
GAAAAAAAAAACAAAACAAAACAAAAAACATTAATCGTGTCAACTATGGCAAATGAAACCTTCTAGGCAAATACAATACCGATAGTGAGGACGACGATGATGATGATGATCATTGTCATCATCATAATGATGATTGCTTGTACGCGCGTTGAACTCGTGTTCAACCATCCATCAAGACAAACATGTTGCATACAACACAATATTAAATGCTCCTGATGGCAATAATAACAGCAACAGCAGCAGCAGCAGCAAAGAGCAGTGGTGATGATCAGCGATCGTGGTCATGGTCATTTGCATTGTTCTATTCTCTTCTCTGTCTCTGTCTCTGTCACACATTCATTCGTTTGTCATTGAAAGGAACTACACGTTCATCCTTTCATCATTTCGTTACGCTGTTCAATTACAATACATACTCGTACTTGATTGTGAGAGAGATCTTTTGTGTCTATTCATATTTTGTGTCCTTCTTTCATTGCTAGGTACGAGCACCTATTATACATTTTTTGTTTTTTCTTTCTTACTTTTCATCGTTCCAAATTCACTTTCATTACGAGTACATGGTCGTATGTGATTGTCTGAATTTGAAATGATTTTCTTTTCATTTCATTTTACATTGAACAATGTACGAGTATGTAGGTAATACAAGCTCTCATTAAATTCATGCTGAGTACAACATGAAATGTACTTAATCGTGGTGGTTAATGGTGGTTGTGTGTCGCTGCAATATAATTATATCGAATGACCTCTACAGATAATGATTATGGTCTAGCTAGCAGTAGTGCCAGTGAATTTTGTCAGGTGTTTGATATAAAAATACTGGCAGCCTGCACAGCAGGTTTAAGCCTTTCTTCATATCTAGAAGAAAATGAAAAAAAAGTGGATATATTAAAATGGAACTTATAAGCAAAATTGTGTTTTTCTTTCCTACCATTTTATTTGAAAACCTGCTTTGTTACAGAATTTTCTTGAATACATACATTCCACACACACACGCAATTCCAACATCATAAGCAATGCATTTAGTACACAAAACACGCGATGAATATTCAAGAAAAAATCAATGTATGTATACAACGCGCTTCGCTACTTGGAGTCCAACAAAGATTTTTCCAATCCACTCGACGTACACATATTTTCTGCAGAGAGGGGGTTCGTTAACCTGCAAACGAAAATGAAAGAATTGAATAGAAGATTAGAAAATGTGAAAATAAATAAAAGAAGAAATAGAAAAAATAAACAACATGAAATTCATGGTCATCAGAAATTAAATGAAAAAAAAAAAAAAATAAACACAAAATCATACACCAGCACACGTACACAGCGTTTGAATATAAAATATTTTCAACAATGCAACAATGCAAGCGAAATACCAAAAATAGACAACATCAATAGAAATGATCATATTAAAACTCAACATACGCAAGAGATAATTTCCAAAATAGTGTTTCCTAATCTATAAGTCGCATAAGAGTAATGTTTTAATGAGATTTCAAACAAGAAAGGATACATTTGTCAGCCCCATATGGTTTGTCCTGATGAAGAATGATTTCACTTGAAGATATTTTCACAGCATTTCTACATCATTTCCAATTGTAAAAGAGAAAGGGTCAATTGTGAATGCGAAAACGTCAATTAAAAATGAGAATAGTCAGTTCTAAATGAAAAAAGCGTTAAATGAAAATGAGAAAGCGTCAAATGAAAATGAGAAAGCGTTAAATGAAAATGAGAAAACGTCATATGAAAATGCGAAATAATCAAACCCACATGTAAATGGGCAAAATATAGGGGAGCAGCGACTTCAGTATTTAAAGAAGCTCATGGATGATGCAAAGGCCACTCTTATAGGAGGAGACTGCACAAAAGCATTTCAACATGTGTCATCATTCCATGAGGATGCAATCACCCATCAAGATATGTCCATGGGCACATAAAAAATTGTATTTATTGTAATTACAATATGAGTTTCTCCATTTTATTTGACACTTTCTCATTTACAACTGACTATTCTCATTTTCAATTGACGCTTTCTCATTTACAAATGATGATTTCGCATTTTAAAATGACTAATCTTATTTACAATTGACTATTCTTATTTTGAATTGACGTTTTCGCATCGTTTTTAAACATTGTGTACCTAAATATAAAACTATAAAATTGAAACTTGACAGATTAACAAAATCGATTGATAACCACGCCTACCTGTCATACAAAATATGCGCACATATATACTATATATTTTCAGATTTTGTGCATGTACAACTCAAGAATTTCCATGCTATTGCCTTCATAAGAGAGTTCCAATCTTGCCGAGATTAATTCATTAGTGAGAAAGTTTGAGATCCACTATAACATTATGAAATTCATAGCATAAGCAATAGAAGACATGAAGATAAAACTTAAATTTATGTTATTTATTGCTTTTCACCGACAACGCTGTCATTGGTAGTGTTGCTAATGCTGCTGCTGCTCCTTCATCTGATGAAGATAATTTCAGCATACAGCATTACACTTAATTAGAGCAACAACAACAATTTCAGCGTATCCTGTAGATATAATCATTAAGGCTGTTATCGTTTTTAACTTCTAATAATACAAATCCACAAGCACTAATCAAAGAATCACAAAGAAGCTATTCAACGTATCCACCCTCGCGATTGTTAAAATCCAAATTCGATTCTAGCATTGCGTGTATTGTAAAATTTGTAGTTAAATATGTTGGGAACACCTACCTACTTGGTTTTGAAGATCCTTTTTTTTTCTCTTCTGAAATAATATTTTTTTCTTCTACTTCATGCAAAGAATATATTTTTCACTACTTCTTATTTTTCGTCTGATTTATTATTTTCTATCCTATAATCGAAAATGTAAAATTTTATGCTAATGAATTAAATAAATATACATATTGTGCGCCTAATTAGCAGCCATCACCACTCGCATATGAAACAGGAAGCCAAGTGTTGAGACGATACAGACCATACATACACGGCTGCATGCGAATGTGCAAATGTTGCCAACATTTTCTACTAATACACAATGAAAATACTAAGGGAGACTAAGGAAGACGTGATTAGATTTTCAGTTAAACTTATGTGAATTGATTTAAAGAGGAACACGTTCACTTAGTATGGGATCCCTTTATCGGGTGGAGATACGGACTTAGTATGCTTGGGAGACATGTTGGAGAGCATCTTACGATAGAAGCATCCAACGTATGATATAAATCAATTTTATAAAAACATCAATTTTGTAAGGAAACGCCCCTAAGTTAAGTTTTAATAAAATGTTGAGAAAGAAAAATTAATATGGGTCAGCCTTACATTCTATCTCTCTAAAGGCAATCCCTCCGCAGATGTGTGGCTTTTTGCCGATTTTTCGTCATTTTGAGGATTATTTTGCATATTCGTAAGGCGTGAAAATAGGGTATTAATATGTTTGGTGAAAATGTTGCTGTTTTAAAAAATTTAATATGGATTGATCATAAACTTTATCGCTCTGGCGGCTCCCAGGGCTCCGGGGACTCCCAGCGATAGGAGTGAACTTAATAAAAATTACAATTTTATAGGGAGTTTAGACAGAGAGTAAATACGAGTAAGTAAATGATTAGGGAAAAAATTTATTGAGTACGGTCATACATTTTACCACTCTATGAGCACCACTTGAACAGGTTGGTGGGATTATTTTTCAAATTTCTTTCAATTTGGTACAATTTTTCAGTTACTAATTTTTAAGGATTAGGCTAAGTGGTCGAAAAATCCATAAACAATATATTTTTTTTTCGAAATTTTCAAAATTAGCCAAATACATATTTTTGCCAATCTCGCGCTTAGTAAAGTCCCCCAATTTTCCCTATTCGTATTTAGTGCAATTTTTCATTTAACAATCTTTAAGGATTAGTTTAAGTGATCGAAGTATATATGAAAATATGTTTTTTCACAATTTTTAAGACTAATTTTTGCCACATGTTTTTTCCACTGGTTCAATTTCGCCCTTGGTAGAGTCTGCCCAGTTGGCTCTACTGTTTAAAACAGTACATTTGTTTTCTTGTGAAGTATCACGCATAATACACGTAACTACACACATTAGTAATTAGATTCTTTAAATAAATTCCTAGATTTAGATCTATGTAAGTATTATATTAGCGAAGATCGATACCGATCTTTAGTGTGACTTTAGCAAGTACATCAACCAAATAAGATGGATGATTATGAAGGTGTCTTCTACGATTTGTTAGGAAAGCGTTGACTTAAAAATCAAAACACTGCGATTACGATACTATAGGAAATAATTCGATAAAAGAAATTCACAAATCGATCGCTGCCGTTGCTCAGTGGTTAGTGTATTGGCCTTCTGATCTGTAGATCGTGTATTCAATGATCGGCTGAAGCATAGAATATTTAATATTGGAATATTTAATGTCGGCAACCAATTGGCAATTCTTCCGGCAGTAACAATTTACCATGAAAAAGCTTCTAAAAATAACTCTGACAAAACTCAGAAAAAATAATGTCACAAGAGTTCTGCCGTTGGGAACCGCCTAAACTAAGTATGTCCCTTATAAAACTGTCCAAAATTTAACACGCACAACAGTAATGGAAGAGAAGCTCGGCCTAAGAGCCCTTCGGGGCTCGTAAGTGCCACATATTTTAAATCGATTTAATAGTTATTTTCATTTGCATCAAAGAAAACAATAAAAAAGGAAATTTATTATTTCAACCTGGGTCATTTATTTAGTATTTAGGAAGTTTTTTTAGGCTATCAAATTAACATGTGGGTTCTAAGGCCTCTTCGAAATGGGTTTCATCGCATATATATCTGTCATTCATTTTAGAAACATCACCAGAATGAATTAGAAATTATAAGATATTTAAACTAGTGATATGAACCAAAACTCTTATCTTTGCAGTGATAAAGAAATATCAGAAGATCTTCCAAAAATTGTTTATTCAAAAAGTAAAGCACTAAATTCAATGGATTCGTAAGGCTGATTCAAGAGGCAAGAAATGGTTGGGGCGAATGGAGTTTTTATGGGAAATACACCAGTGGAACTATGCAAAATATTATGCATATACCTCCTTTATAGGGCAATTTCTTTTGATTAATATCTGATGATATTTTTTAATAAAGTTCGGTACTTGTACACTAAATGATAGATAGACAGACAGGCGGTAAGAAAATCAAACATATTGTCAAGCGTACTTAAACAACATCAATTTATGAGTGTTTGATTGAATTGTATTGTTTCTTTCATTACGATTATTAGATCCTATATTCTTCTTCTAACATTCTTACAGGTTTCCCCTTTTTTCACAACTTCAGCATAAATATTTACTTACTTTCTTGCATTGAACAAAGTTAATAAATTGCCCAACATTAATATAAAATTACGAAACAATTGTCAAAATGACTCGATTAATGTTGCATGTTATTTATTCTTATTCCTCTTATTGCGACTTGTTTATTTTATTACCTTCTTTATAAATTTTATATGGGGTTATTCTAATAACAATACACAATTGACATTCAATCAATGTCATATCGGAAATATATTGAGAAAGTAAGATGGGAAGATAAAATCTTAAGAGAATATTGCAAAGATGAGCATGATATTTATTAGGTACCATAAACGGAGATAACCTGTTTTGTATAATATAAAAACAAATTGTTATAGTAATATAACAATAAATTAGAAGAAATCAAACAAAAAAAAATATTCAAATTGCCACACGTGTAAGTATAACATATATGTATAACAAAAATGCAATAAAATTTGTATGATTATCGACCTTTATTTTTTTAAGCTCGATCATGACGAATCAAAAAAAGTTTTTGCAGAAATGAAATAAGAAATAAATTGGTTCCTTAAGCCCTTTAGAAGACTGGTCCTTGTGCACAGAGTCATTTCGAAGGAAACTTCTAATGCATAATTGCAATTGCCGGCTTCATTCATATCGTGAGTTGAATTTAAGTAGCCAAATAGTTGAACAAATGTTGAAAAATACAAATTCTTACATATTAATTGAACATGCAATAACAACAGCTACAATAATAATAATAGTAATAGCAATAATAATTAAGATACAACCACGCACCACGATCACACATAAGTTGGAAATGGAAACAATAGTAAAGAAATTCAATTTCAAATATTCATATGTACATATTACACTATTTTAATAATCATCACACGATCGTAAATGCAACATGTAATAACCACAATCAGAAAGCAGAGAACTAGAGACCATTATACACAGGCGCACACTATGCTAACAATTGCAATTAAGCTGCTACTCAACAAGAAGACGAACCACAATTAGAAAACGAAAAAGACAAGGAGGCAAAGTCATTTGAAAGCCATTTTTGTCGAAATACAATTGACGCGACGCCAATAACATAGCATGCAGAATGCATACATACATAAATATGTACACAGCTCTATCACGATGCCAATGCCATGAACTCCATGAAATTTTAGAATAAGAAGAAGAAAAAGCCCATAAGAGAAACCCAAGAAACGAAATCAAAATAAAACTTGAAAACAAATAGCTAAATATATACAGCAAAATAGGAAAAGTTATAATATCAAAGGGGGAGCGAAACGAAATGATCAAATATGGCCGGCCCTATGCCAACATAAATTCTCGTTGATTTTGTTTTTTATTGATTTTCTACGTTTTGTTGCTTCGTTTTTCGTTTTTTAATTTTGAATGTGGGATTGGGTGGGTGCCGTCACTCAGTGGTTAGTGCGTTGGCCTTCTGAGGTTTAGGCCGTGGGTTCAATCTCCGACTGAAACATATAATTAATAACGAAAAGATTTTTCTTTCGAACGGCACCCACCTATCGGCAACCAATTGGCAATTCTTTCGGTAGTAAGAATTTGCCATGAAAAAGCTTCTAAAAGAACTCTGTGACAAAGCTCAGAAAAAGTGACCCCACAAGGGTACTGCCGTTTGGAACCAGCTAAAATAAGTAGGTCCCTTCGAATACTGTCCAAATTTAAGACGCACAACAGTAATGGAAGAGAAGCTATGCTAATGAGCCCTTTGGGGCTTATAAGTGCCACACATTTATTTATTTTTTTTTTAATATGGTCTTCGGGTAAAATTCCGGATCGATCTACCCAAGGTTGTTTTCTCAGAAAAGCAACAATTTGGCATTTTATGGTCAGAATCACATGAAATTTCATCATCTAGTGATAAAAAGCACAAGAGACATATTGAAAATTATATGAAACAATCAGCCCAAGTAGAAAGTCTCAATAATATAGCATTGAATTAACTGAAATGGAATATTTTCAAACATTTCGCCTTCATGTCTCTAATGTAAGATGTAACAAAGTCAACAAGCTCAACATAGCTCTCACATGGGTTTTCCAGCCATAGGAATATTGACGGACTCATAATTTGCTCCATGAGAGCTCGCTTTGGTGCACATTCAAAGGTAACTGTCTCGGTTTCTCTAGGTTTTATCAAGAGGAGTGCATATTTGCACTCTCTTCTGGTGGTTAATTGAAAATAAAGTCACAAACTTTCTGTATTAACTCTCAAGTAAGAGAATTGTCGTGAATTTTTACAGCAGTCTATTCGTATTACTGGCACATTGGTACTCACATAGCGAAACTTCATATTCCATTTAACACCCATCATAGAAGTTGGGCAAAATTGTGTGAAAATGAACTCATACACATCGTCTTTGCGAATATCGACTCTGGCGAGAACAAGTTATAGATTTATGTGAGGGTATTACTTTGACACGCTCCGGCTAAGAAGGTGTTATATTCGGAACCCGCTGGAGGACAACGGAGAAGAGTCAGACCTAACCTCCGGTAGAAAGACAAAATACTGGAGAACTTGTCAGCATTTGAAATCTCTAACTGGCGCCAACTAGCGAACGAAAGAGTTTACTGGCGAAGCATGCTGTCAAACCGTCCGGCAATCAATCCGATGAAACTTTTAGGATATATAAAATCTCTACGGGTTGGATTACGTCCTACAAAGAAACTTTTTGGATGATTTTTCCTTGACAATTTATTAAAGTGTTCCGCGACCAATTGAACAAATGTGTTAGTATATCGAAAATTTACGGACTAAAATAGTGGGAAACTACAAATATTGTAGATTTTTACCATAACAAGGTGCTAGAGCGCTGATTGGTACGCACAGTAGATATCTGTGGGTCAGCCATCGCAATCAACCAATCACGCAATCAACAGTTCAGACCAATTTCAGATCAATTGTCTGATAAAGAAATATTTTTTCGCAACAAAACCTTAAAATTTTCTTATTGCCCTCTTCAGACAGCATGGAGCCCAAATCATGTCTATAGATTGCAATGAATTTTAAATTTTATTACACTGTGCAGCATTTATGCAAATCTGATTAATGTGATTTTCTATTTTGTGATAAAAATCACAAAGCATTTAGATCAAAACTAAGATTATGAAGGATAATGATTGTTAAAATCTGTGAAACCACAAAATCATAATAGATCATTGTCATTTTTTCTTCAATTTCAATTGAAATCTATCCAATAAGATATAAGATAATAGATTATAAGGGGGAAAAAAATAATAATAATAAATACAAAATAACTAGCAAACCAAAATACTCGAATAATAACAACAAGCCAATAACTTGTAATAATAAATCCTGGAACACCTCCATCAGCTAACATAGAATCACATCAAAATATAGAACAAAAGGACTTTCTGTGTGACAAAAATGATACATAGCTGAGGCATGCTCACATATCCTTGTATTAATGGCTCGCTGGTATCTACACCTACATATATCGTTTTTTGTGGTGTCAACTTGTCTAATTCCCACGAGCAACAACAAAATATATTGTGCACATGTGTCGATTTTTATTTGAAAACAATACAAAATATGCTCAGGATAATGCAAGGAAATAGTCATGGGAAAATTTTTAGTGCAAACGCAATCTTAAGTCAAATACGATATATAGCAACAGGCAATCAAGCATGAAATTATGCGCGGAAGAGGGTGCACTCACTTGGGGCAGTTTGGAGTCGAAATTATTATAACCTTCAGGCAATATTTACAAGTGAGTATGAGATAGTGAAATTCTCATATATTCATAACTTACTAGTCTTCTCGAATGCCCCTCCTTGACTTGTACAAAGAATACGCTCATGATCAATTGCACTAATGCATAGGTACATATGTATGTGAAGAAGCAACAGTTGCAGCATCAAGGTGGCAATATGAAAACAAAAGAACAAAATAAATATTAAACAAAATTCAAAAAGAAATACAATATATAAATATGCACATATGCTTATTAAAGCACCTCACGATCATACAAAAGGAAAATATGATTTCTATTTTCTACAAAAAAATCAATCTTAATTTATTTCATAATGATTTCAAAAATATGGCGACTTTAGTGGTGAATTTCTATGGATTGCAACACTTTAACATCATTAGCTTAAAGAATAATGTTGCTAGAACTAGAACAGTTGCTAAATTGTCTCTGCAACATTGAGTCTGAATGGTACGAAATAGAAAAAATTCTAGTGGCGCCAAACCATGGATTTCCAAAGCTCAAACGACTTCATTAAAACGCAATTATTATAATTAATATTAGAAAAATAGATTCTTGAAGGGCTGGTGTGACATATAGCACAATTGTGCTGGTCTCTGAACAGAAAAGGGTCTAATGGCGACGTCCAAACGACGTCAGTAAAATGTTAGTACTATAATTAATATGAAAAATTTCGATTATTGGAGGGTTCATACGAAACATAGGATAATTGTGCTGTATTCAAATTTCGCGCAAATCCCCTTTTCCAAATTTCCCCCCAAAAAAATATATAGCTTCAACTTTGGAAGTAGATTTGCTATCATGAAATGCTGTCTCTATTTTCAACTTTAAAGAGCTGCATTTTATGGCTCTGGAACAAGTTTCTAATAATTTTAATATTTATCTTGGACTCTTTAATCGTTATAGGTCCAAACTGTCCAAAAATATTTAAGAACAGATATAAAATGACAAAAAATTTTCAAAATCTAAACGAAAATTACATAAAAATGAAATATTAGCAAATATCACAGTCTATATATGTTCGATAAATATTGTAAATTATGGCAAAATCTTATAAATTTCATCTTTCTATTATAGTTGAGCAAAGCCATTTTGTGGAAGTTCTTTAATGACGATCGCTTAAGCTGAAATATTTTGGAAATAATCGTAAAATAATAAATCAAAGTGGATTTTCAGTTGAAAATATTAGTCATTTCACACAAGGCGACCTAATGTACAAGTACATACATATGTGCATATGGAAGTAGCGAGAAAATCAAAAATCAACAACAACGATGTAATGTAACATTCCCAGCGAATTTCGCCGGCAATGGCCACAACGCGTACATAATGCAATCAAAACGCGAAGGTGCCGAGTAAATGAGGGTGTAAGGGGTGGAAGAATAAAGAAAATGCAGGTTTTTCAGCTGTTGCTGCAACAACACACATACACATACTCATATAAATATATAGCTGCATATGCACATGCGATCGGTTTTTTATGTTTTTCAGATTGGTATTATCTTTTTTTATACGTATATTGAACTTGAGCATATACAGGACAGGATCTGCTGGTGTATTAATTGTGTTGGTGTATTCTTTTATTCATTTTTCAGCGATTTTGGTTTTTCTTTCTTCATCTTCTTCTTGTTCTTCTTTTTTGATGCACCCATAGAAATCGTGTGACTTTTATTTCCAATCAAAAAGCCAACTTTTTTCCCATGATTTCTTTTTGGCATCCTTTTGATCGCATGCCTGGCATGCATGGGATTGTGTATAGTAAATAATAATAACAACAACAACATCTATTGAAGCAATGATTTTTACATTCACATTTTGATTATCGCCTCTTTTTTTTTTTTGTATTGATTTTTCTATCTTGTTATTCACTTTTTTCATCTACTTTGAGATTTTATTGAAAATATCCTTTTGTGATCCTGTAAGGTGTTCACGTCTATTCAGTTGCCTAATGTAATATTCTTCAGGTACTATTGTTTATATAGAAATGTATACATACATATGTATGATATGTAAGGTGTTGGAAGTTGGTTTTTTGAGATTTTCGTTTGTTTTTGTTTTATTATTTTCATAGAATAATAGAGAAATGTATGGGTTATTGAACTCATTCACTATATCTACCCAATTGTTTAGAGTTCTTATGTCATCATGGCATGGTTTTATCAATATTTATTATTTATAATTTCGAATCATATAATAAACAAGTAGATTATTACGAAAGGTTAGCATCAGTAAGCGACTTTCGACTAAAGGGGATCAATTTTAAGAAGATTTCTTTATCTGAAAGAGTTATATTGTAGATAATACCATTAGATTAGATTAGAAGGTAATATAGGACTTGTGGGTTACCTTAGAAAAAAATAAAACCCCTAAAATCACACATATTTCCGAGCAAAAAAACATAAAACATACATAGGAGCGAGACCGGAGAGACTTACTTTGAGTTAAACTCGAGTAAAATTCACATAAGATATTCAATGCAATAAACAACTATGAAATCTGACCAAAAATTGTGAGACTATTGGTAAAAAACATCAAAAGGGTAGATATAGGGGATAAGCATGTTGAGGAGGAAAAAATAATGGGTGCTGACTGGACATTTCAACTCTTTAAAGTATCTTGGGTAGTTTAGTTACATTTTGTAAGGGAGCTCTTATAAGAGATAAATATGGAGAATAAGTATTTTCACGAAAAATGATTAGGAACAAAAATTAGAGGTGGTCGATGCTAAAATTGAACCCTGTAGGGATAAACCGTTTTGATAAAAACATCGATTTTGTAGGGGAGCCCCCGCAGACTTGTATGGGCTAAGTATGTCTCGCAAAAAACTTGAGGAGCTAAAATTAATGGGGGTCAGTTATACATTTTATCTATATAGGGGCGATCTCACTGCTTTTTCGCTGATTTTCATGTGATTTTAGTTACATTTTGTCGAGGAACTTCGATAAGGGGTACAGATAGAAAGTAAGTATGGTTAAACATTTGTTAGAGGAACAAGAACGAATGGTGCTCGGTGCTATATTGGACTCCTGTAGTTCCTAGTTTTGATAAAAACATAAGTTTTGTAGGATGGCCATCATAGGGCATGAATATAAGGGCTAACAATGTTCAGCAAAAGTGTTGGAAAGTAAAAATTAATGTGGGTCCATCACACACGTTACCTCTCTAAGGGCGACTCTTGAGCATCTGTGAGGTTTTTATGTAGATTTTTCTCTCATTTGTTTGAATTTTGCGCTCGAATCGGTACTATTTATCCTCATTTAACGCTCAACTATCTTCAGGCTAACAGATTTCTTACAAAACCTAAGAAAATCATAATTACTTTTTGGCACTCGGTCAACTCACCGATGAAAATCTTAGTAAAATCTTCCCATCAGTAGTTCTAAGCGTTTATTATGTATCATAATTATGTCATTATTCCAATTGATCGATTCTCCCCAGCCACTCTTACTCTTAAAGAAACATTCACACTGCTTCATAGTAGCAGCAATATTCGCATTGATTTCACTTATTAGAATTATAAATTTATTTGGCTTCGTTAAGTTAAATAGAAGTATATTTGGCAACACAATAAAAAATATAAAATACGGAAATTTTACAACTCTGTATCGATAAGTTTTAATATTAGCGTATAAGAGAATCAAGCTTACGCAAAAAGTTAAGCTACACACGCATACGCATTAAGCACATGACGCAACTAGTCATTTGCAAAAATAACCATAGGTACAGCAAAATGTGTGCAAATTTAAATATTTGCAAAAAAGTTTGTACAAAAACCATTTTCTTTTGCAATAAAATACAAATTTTGCAAAATTGCAAAAAGCTCTGCCAGAAAATCGTATGTTAAAATTTAAGATTGTTTAACAGAAAAGCTTTAAAAATGAATAAATAAAAATGGAATTAATTTCTTTAAAAATATACACAAATTAAATTAATTAAACATTTATTTAATACATTTAATTTTGCAAGTAAATAAATGCCGACATAGTAGTCTGTTCGTTGTAGTAAACAACAAATGACGTAATCCATACGGTAAAAACAATTCCAGTGAAATCCATAAACACTCATCATCAAATACATAGCAATAAATAGCAACCAACACAAGAAAATAGCAAATAAAAAATTTGTTTACCGCAAAAATATTTTAACAAGCAGAGGAAAGCTTTTTTCTTTTGGTTCTTCCCGTTTTTTCTTTTTTTTATTATTTATTTTAGTTTTATTCTTTAGCTGTTGTAGATATGTAGTCTAGTCTACTCAATTATTCGTACTTTGTTCCTCTATATTTAGGCATATATATATATATATATATATATATATATATATATATATATATATATATATATATATATATATATAAATATATATATATATATATATATATATATATATATATATATATATATATAAATATATATATATATATATATATATATATATATATATATATATAAATATATATATATATATATATATATATATATATATATATATATATATATTTATATAAAGAATTAAAAAATAAGCTGAAATTAAATAATTTTGCGCGAAAATGGCGACTTATGAACCTGCAAAAATACTATATAAGCCGGTATACTGAAAAGTCGGTGTATGTAGGTACCAACACAGACACAATTCTGTTGCAAATGGATGCGTATATTTATGCAATGAGTTATACCCCATAGGAATTTGATTAACTCATAGCTGTTTTTACAAGACAGTGAAGCACATTAGATAGAACTATTGAAAATATCAGGCTTCTTCTTTTAACCACAAATAAAACCCCTAAATATTACATTATGTCTGTATACATAAAGCTAAAAAGTCTTCAAAATAATTATAAAATGCTTCAAATAATAAAAAGACTATGAATAATAAAAAGGCTCACAAATAATTACAGAAGAAAAAGAAACTATTTAAATCAATCATGAAAAGCTGAACAGAATTTATCATCTCTTCGAAGCATTTACCGGCCAAAAAATGTTTGTCATTTGTCTTAATTATCTCTAATCAATCAATAGGATAATTGAGTCAAGAACGTGGGGAAAAATGTCCACCTTTGATTTTTCCATCTAGACAATACACAAAGAGTGTACATCTTCTCAGTTTCGATGGAGAAAATTCTCGATTAAGATTTGTCTCACATTCGTCTCATACCTGTCATTACATAAGATGCCGAAGCTTGTATAATTTCCACTTCAGATTAGAGAATGCACGGAATTTTCGAGAAAAAAAGTCCTACGCAATATCTTTGGATCTATTTGCGTTGGTGGCGAGTATCGAATATGGTACAACCATAAGCTGTATGAGTTGGTGCATGACGCAGAAGAGGCAAACCTAACTTCCGATGGAAAGGGCAAGTACTGGAGAGCCTGTCAGCGCTTGGAATCTCTACCTGGCGTCAGCTAGAGATGGAAAGAGTTGGCAGGTGAAGCAACATATGTAAGTAATTGAGTAAGTAAAAATTCGAATTGAGAATTTTTCCAATGGCCTGCGACTACTTTCAGTTTCCGATAAGGAACAAAATTTCTAGAATTATATAGAAAAATATATCTATTCTAGAGATCTTTCCGATCTTTCCGATAAGGAAATATGCAAAAAGTTGGCCAATCAAATGCCTTTAGGAACAATCTGTTTTTGTCGAACTATGAGCAAAGTATGGGGGAAAAGGCAGAGTACAAAAATCAATCAAATATGTCAATCCCTCAACTATCAACTGAATGATCTAGCTCTACTATCCTTAGTTGATATTAGTGACTTTAAAATTCATAAAATAATGGTGGTAGCTTCAACATATTACTAGGTAGTAGGAATATATACTTATTGATCTACTATTGTGCTGATGGAATAATTTGGCTGGGAAGAGATGTTGAATGTAAGTACATTCTTTCATTACAATTTCTGTTCTGAGCTACAATAATTTTCCATTGGGCATTATGAAACAAAAATAAAATAATACAAAAAAAGAAATGCTGATATTTTAGCGAAAACAAGAATAACAAGTAAACAACGACACCGATAGCAAAAACAACAGCAAGAAGTAGAGTGAGAAGTGAGGTGCGGTGTGTAGTATAAAACAAAAAAAAAAACACACCAAAATAGAGAAAATAAAACTAAGCTTTCGTCGGCTGTTCGCAAGATAAAAGACAAAAAACAACAGCAGCGTCGGTGACGGTCGTCGTCATTTGCAAAAAGCTGATTGGTCGTTATTGCGAATTTCGGCAAAATTTTGCGAATGCCAAAAGCGAATAAAATATTTGCAAAGCAACATCGTCAATTGTCGGTAACATATCGGTGCCAACGATAGATAATACCGATGTGATATATTGGTCGGGAACACAATTCGGCTATTTGATAGAGCTGGTGTATGTGCGTGTGCGTGTGTGAGGTAGGTTAGGGAAACATTTGCAGCGGGAGTGCTAACGACGAGGTATTCGCGAGCCGGTTGTACATGTATGTACATACTTATGTAGGTACTTAGTTAGTGTGGCAAAAAAGATGAGTATATTCCTCTATCTATAGGTATACGCGTACATGCTTTTGCATGTAGGTTTGAATGTATGTATGTATTTGTGTAGGGGAATATGCGTGGTTTGAAATTTGCGATTGCTGGTGGAAGTGTGTTTGTTGATGGTGCTGGTAGCAGTGGGCGATGAATAATATTATATTTTGGCGCTTATTTTGCGTTCATTCGTTTGCTATTTTTTGCCTATTTATTATTGAGATATACATATATATGAATGTGTATGTGTAAGCGTGTGTCTGTGAATATTGTTATTGCCGGTATTTTGCCGCTTGGTTGCTATTGAAAAGCTAGTTGTTGCTTTCAAGTTCAAGTTTATGAATGTCGCAACGTCTACACACATACAAGTGTATATATACACGAGCTTATGTATACATATGCTTATCATGGCATTCGTTGAAATTTCAATGTTAATGTCAGCGGCGATGATTTAGTTTTTTTTTTTTTTTGTTTATTTTTTTTTTGCTAGTTTGCTATTTTTTGCGTTTTTTACCTACATTTTTCGTTGTTTTTTTTTCACTTTATTAAATAGAATCGAATGGTATCGCATATATTTCTTATTCTTTTCGTACATAGGTACATAGAATCATACTTTTGAAAAATTAGCAAATAGATTATGGTAATATTTAAAAATAAAATAAAAAATTTACAAGTCTGCTTTATGCTGCTAATATTGGCATATGAATTTTGATGTTTTTTAGTTGTTGTTTCATTCGCACTTTTTGCTTTTTTAATTCGCAAAAATTCTATATTAGCTTTCTACAACATACAATGTAGAAGGGGTACTATACTTTGTTATCCGCCATATTGTTGTTTTGATGAATGGCGTCATTTTGCTGCGTGCGACTAAATGGCTGTACTGCCACATAAACATTCCATTTACGAGAGTTTTTTTTTTTTGTAGCAATTATTATTACATTTAATATATGTAAACTGTGTAATACATGCTCATAATATAATATTTTTTTTATTTTCAGGTGTTCAACTGTTCCATGCAAAATACACTGTGAATGCAGAATATTATACAAGGAAAATTTTCAAGTGGAAAAGGATAGATGCTCATAATGAATCTACATAAAATGAAGACACTCAAATGTAGAAAATAATATAGTTAATTTCATAATATCGTAGTATCGTAGCTCATTACTTAATACAAATTTACTTATTTGCATTATTTTATGGTATTTTTTCGAATTTAAACTTGTACGCCTTTCATATTTATGATCATAATTAATATATAATTTAATTGTAGTTGGCAACAATGTATGATTATTTATGATACTCAAAATATTTAATATGTAATTTGGATATTATAAAATTTATACGTTATTTTATGGTATTTTTTCGAATTTAGACTTGTACGCCCTCCTTTCATATGTAAGATCGTAATTATTTTATATTTTAATTGTATTTGGCAACGCTGTATGATTTTTTATGATACTGAAAATATTGAATGTATATTTCGGATATTTATAAAATTTATATATTGTAGCTTAGTAGCTTAGTATGAAATATTCCTAAGCATTTACGCTGATTCATGAATTCAATGTTACATTAGCGATATTCACGCTTTTTTAGTTTTTCTTCTTGTAGTGAGACTGTTGTAGCTCAGTAGAAGTAGGCGTTGGCTGGTTCAATTTCTGATTTTTCGGACATGACAAAATTTGATCTTCCATGTCTTGCCAATCTGTTCACAAATAATTGACAAATTCAAAATTACGGATTGTGATTCTGTTCACAATCCGTAATTTTTCACGCAGTGATGTCATGAAAATAATTTCGTAAACTAAATGTACAACAACAAAAACAAAAAAACAACAACAATATTAACTAACACAACATCAACACCTACGAAATTGTCTGTGACTTAATGCTTACATATTCACTCTACAAGCAACAGGATGCTAAATATCTTTTTGACATGCACCAAACTGAATAATTTCCACAATTAAACGATGTAAGGTATGTGTATCGTGGAATACTTAGCGCCTGGTTACACCACTTCAAACTTGAACGGTGTGTAGTTGCCAATCATGTTTTTACCTTTGCTTCACCTTAACTGTCATTATTTGTTTAAATGTCACTAGGATCGATTAGAAACCATAATTAGCGAATATTTTGGAATGGATATGTAAAATATAGCTGTATTAAAAATCGCAGAAACAAATTTTTCTTATTTCGGTTCTATTCGCTATGAAATTGTAAAAATAATCTTTCCAACTGTCAAAATGTGGAACGAAATTTTATGTTTTAAAGTGAATGTTTGACGAATTTTTTCTCTGCTTTTAGCTAGCTACTTTTTTAGCGCTCTCTTTTTACATAGGCGTTCAATTTTCCACTTATGTAACCAGACAATATTGGTGCAATAAGTAATAGCGATGTACTTCATTACTGTCAAATAAATTAATGTCGAAAAATTATCGCAATTATGCAGAAATTTTTTTTAATACGTGCAAACAAAATTTTCGTTTCTTTTTACCTTAATTAATGTAGCAATCACAGGATCGTTAATATATTATTTGAAGATATGAGTGGACAGTAAGTTCACATATGAAAAAACAACAAATTATCTGTTCTAGATAAACAACAAGCACGCCTCGGTATACAACCTAAATACGATCTGTGTAAATTGGACGCAAAACGAAAAGCCGTATAATGAATCAATAAGTTTTGAAATCAATTAATTCGAAATTTATGCAGTACACCGGACTAACAACACATCATTGAGGTCTTTTTTAGCGAAACGCCGTATAAAAATCGGCGTGTAGCGAGGTATGGATGTATTTGCTATATATTTGTTTGTTTTGTAAAAATATTTTTAATTTTCTATGGAATCAACCAAATGAGTCAATTGATCTGTGGCAATGCGTTGCTAATTTAGAGCAACATGCTTTCGATAAAATACCGGAAATACTCTCATTTATAATTTGCCGATGCCAACATTTGTATAGAATTTCGACATCAATTTCGAGTAAAACACAGAATGCAGCCAAAGATGCACTAAAAGATCTTTACCGTTTTAAAATCAATTATAAAAAAAAAGCTTGTAGTAAATTAACTTTAAAATGTGCATTTATAATATCGCCATATTTGAAAATAATTGAAAAACTATGAATATGATTTTTACATATGTACACATTGTTATAAAATTTCGGTCACTTATTCATAAATAATTAGATGCTCGCATAGAAAGTATGTTTATAGAACAAATCAAATATAAATTTATAAATATTGTGTAGATTCTCAAAAATTATGGAAATTTTATTAGATAAGATTTTTCAAAATTTTTACCTAATAAACAAATTCAAAAAAAAAAGCTCATTCAATTTCCAAAATTCAAAAATCGAATATATACTGTATCATACACATACAATGATATGTATTGATATGAAGATATGAACTAGAAAATAACAATGTGTTCTAATTGCTAAAGTTGTGTAAATAAAACTAATAGCTGAGAAAAAAATATTGTGTAATAATTGACCTTGAAAATAAAGTAGAGCTATATGAAATTGAAAACATATTTGATGCTTTTGCACATATGAATATGATATTTAAAAATGAATACGTGAGTATTATTACATACAGTAGATTTCACAATTAATTGTATGAATTTTTTGGAAAATATATCATTTAAATATTGGAATATTTAGATTAAATAATGGCCAAATAAAAATATTTTATGAAAAAGATCATATATATATTTTTTCTTCTGCACACAGCTAATCAAATCTAATCAAGCCACGTAAGTACATACGCTACACACTATAAAGGGCTAAACACCATATGCTAATGACGATGATGAAGTCGAACAAGATGATGATGTTGAGAAAAAGCTTCTTTTTTTTTTGATTATTTGCGCTTATAATTTAGAAACAATTTTGTATAGTTTTATTTGCTTGTTCTATTAATGGGCGTAATCTATGGATTACGTAAAATATGATTACATTAATTGAAATAATTTTCTATAGAATTATTATAGCAAGGTATTGCAAAAAAAATTAACACACCCAATTTTCAGCACATTTTTCAGTTTCCTTTGAGATATTTTGCATCTTTCACTTTAGCACCACAATACACTCTCGATGAATAATTGGTTCGACACGTTTATAGTACAAAAAAATAAATACGCATTTTTCGCTTTTAATTTTTTCTCATTCCATAAAATTCAATTTTTGCTTCAATTCTATAAAATTTTTAGATTTATTTTAAATTAAAAAAAAATTTATTTCCTTTTTTTTTTGCCTTCGTTACTTTACATCTGCAAACTATAAGTGTGCGCCATTATTGGGCAGAATTCAAGGTCAGTGCTCGCAGCCACTGTGCACGCGAAATTAAAATGAATTGTGTAACAAAAATAATCCAAAAAGTCCAAGAGAAGTGTCCAACACGACGAACAAATAAACGAATGAGTGCTTTAGTGTTGCTTACAGAATTTTTACAGCAACATCGAAAATTGAAATAAAAAAAATAAATAAAAGCTTACAACATATTGTAGGTATACTTGTACAATGTATTAGATATGCTAATCTTATTGTTCTTGTAATTTTCGTTGTTTTTGTTGTTATTACATTGCGTGAAGAGAATAAGTATGTTGATCAATTGTTGTCGTTTATTTCATTTTTTATTTGCCTGTTTTTTCTTTCATTTTGTAGGTACGAATAAAATCGCTTTTAGAACTTTTTTTTTTTTGTAGTGCCAACACATACTAGAATATTTGTCGATGTATATGTATAGGTTCCTATATACAGTTTTTACAGTGTAGTTTGGTATATACATAAATATTTTTTCGCGATCATCGCAATTTTTTTTCCTTCTTCTTTTACTTGACTTTTTTATTTTTATTTTTTTTTTTTACTTTTTATTTTTTGCTCATAGTCGATGATGGCGATGGCAACGACAACGTTTTAGTACATAGTACCTACGTATAGGAAAAGTTTTACTAATAATTTTTTTTCGCTGTCGACATTTTGTTTGTTCTTTATTCGTTGTAAAGAAATGCGACGACGTAACGTCCAGCTAGCGGACGCCTATGAAATTATTATTGACTTTAAAAACTTTACACATATGGCAAAAATCGGCAAAGGAGTCGTCTAGTCGGCTTTTTTGTATGTGCATATATTTACGATTTTCAATAAAATATTTTTGAAATTTTATGCATAGAAACATAAAATTTATGGAAGTAAAGAAAATGAAGAAACATAAGAAAAATATCATTTAAAGAAGGAAAATTCTTAAATTAAACTCGCGTAAATTGGCAAAATGCTTTTTTTTTCGCAAAACTAAACAAATAAATATGAATGTCTATGTGAATGTGTGTGGAATAATAAAAAACGTGGCAGTTGACATATGAAATTATCAGATAACAAGTGTGTGAATAAAATCTTAAGATGGTAATGGTAAATAATTTTAATATAAATCGTATGCATCGTGAATAAATGTGCTAATAAAAATGTTTACTATTTAAAGAAAATAAAAATAAATAAAATTATAGCCTAAATAGAATTTTTAGGCGAATGCTCATCACGGCAACAGTATTTAAAGGAAGACAAGCCCATTTTTTTAATATCAAGAAATCTGTGGTGAACATTTCTATAAACTTTTACTACTATTACTCACTAAGGAACAATGTGATTGAACAATGATTTGAATTGGAAAAATTCTTCTAAAAACAAAAACACGCGAATTCCCTGCATTTTACTTTTTTGAACGCTATAACGCAATTAGATGCAATTTCTAATTGATTTGTAAAAAAAAAAATGAATTTATATGGAAGAGAAGCATGCCAATAATCAATTCTTAATAATGTTTTAATCATTTTTCATGTTCTATCATATATGTATATCGAGTTGATAGCATTATATTATCGTGTGGAAATTTTGAAAATATTCATACGGAAGCATCATTTTGTATGAAAGGTAGGCGTGGTTGTCATCCAATTACGTCTATTTTCTAATAGAATAATTTTGTGCTAACTTTAGCTTTATATACATAGTCTCACTTCGATAGCTGTACATTTTCGAACGAAAAGTGTGATAAAATATTTTATACAACATATTTTTGTATAGGAAGTAGATGTGATTCTCATTCGGTTATGCCGATTTTCCAAATTTTTGTCATTTTTGTAGTAAATAACTTTATATACTAAGGTTTAGTTCAATAACTTTCCTTTTTCGCACGAAATGTAATAAAACACACATTCAAGAACAAATTTTTGTATGGAAGATTGGCGATTATCTAATCGGATTAGGGCGATTTTTTAACAAATCAATTGTATAGTAAGAATAACTTCATATACTAAGTTTTAGTTTGATAGCCTTATATGTATTTTCGCCTGAAATGTATAAAAAACCCATAAAACAACTTATTTTTGTATGGAAGGTAGGCTTGATTCTCATCTGATTATGGCTATTTTTCATTATATATATTCTGTTGAAAAAATAAGATCATATACCAAGCTTTAGTGAGATAGCCTTAAATTTTCGTGCGAAAAGTATGAAAAAACACATTAAACAACATATTTTTGTATGGGAGGTAGGCTTGATTCTCATCCGATTACGACAATTTTTTAATATATCAATTTTGTTGTAAGAATATGGTCATATACCAAACTTTAGTGAGATAGCTTAAAATTTTCATGCGCAAAGTATGAAAAACATACATTAAACAGCATATTTTTATATGGGAGATAGGCGTGGTGTTCATCCGATCTTATTCATGCACAGAATAATCGATTTGTTGGTGAAAATAATCTTATATACTAATTTACAGCTCGATTGCTTTGTATTTATGGTAATTATCATGCGTACAGGCGGTCAAAAATTTGCTGAATCAACTAATATCATCGTGATTCTACACACCTTACATATGAAAGTGAATAGATTTGAATAAAAAGATGGGAATTGCAAAAAAATACAGTAGCAAATAATGTATTACGTTGGTTCTGCTATGATCTAACAAAAAAAAAAAATAATAATAATAATAATAATAATAATAAATGCTATTTCAGCATAAAACACGTAATTTTGTTACATCATCCAGCACTACCAACTGCAACAATAGTTAAATAAATTCGTTCTACCAGTTTTATAATCAAATAATGCAAATTATATGCTAATGTAATGCAAATTTTTATATAAAATAAAAAAAAAAAAATTTCCAAAAATTTGCTTTGAAAGAAATTTTTTGAAAATACAAACAAATACAAATTTTGTAAAATAAAAACTGGTCGAATCTACATACATATATGGATGTGTGTATGTATATGCCCTTCAAAAATAAAAAATGAATAAGCTGTTGTTTTGACTCAAGTAATGAAAGTATAAACCCATTAAAAACCTATAACAACAACGCCTAAAAACGACTAAACCACAATAACAATAATAATTACAAATCATCATTATTAGAAAGAAATAACAGCAGTACTCTTCTTTATACGTACCAAATTACATACCTACACAGAGACGAAAGGCAGCCAAACAAATGTAAGTAAGTAAATCAATATGTACCTAAATATTTTCATATAATTTTTCATATCAAATCATATCAACATATGAGTACTTCCCTATATATATTTAAATAAATAAACATCAGCTGCTTCAATCAAACACCTTTTCTTTGGGGCGAAAGAAGTAGAAATGCAGAAAAACCACGAAAAAGAGTTATTAAACGTAATCAACACACACCTAAAGATTTACAAACAGACATATAGACAGATACATTTATTCACAAGCGTACATATGTATGTATTTAAAATTTCAAATCATCATCATAATCCAAAACTCATTAATATTCAAATTTCTCACAAAAATTAAAGGAAAATGTGACAAAGATTAATTAGCGTAAGGGGTCCAAATTTGATATTTGTGGTAAATGCAAAATAATAATAAATATTTACAACTGAACTTGCATCATCAGTAAGCAAATGGAAAGGCAAAAGAAAAATTGCAGCATCTTATACGAAAAAATGGCAAGATCTTCTTGTTGCAACCACTTTTTTTTTTCGAAAATGCTTAAAATATGAGCATATTTTTTTCTCTAACCCCTCGACTTTGTTTTAAATAGAAGAAAATTACATTTATTCAGATAACCCATTTCCAAAAATGTTTGACTTAGTTCTTCTCAAAAAGTTATTTCCAAGTTGATTGCTTTTTGTTGCTTTTTTATTTTCTCATTTTAGGTACTTTGTACATACTTGTACACAATTTTTCATATTCATAGAAACCGTTTGCATAATGTATTGAAAATATTTTCGCTTGTATATTAGAAAAGTTCGAAAAAATGTATGTGATTTTCAGAATATGCCATTCGGAACTTGCTAATATAAGTAAGACCCAGCTAATACTGTCCAAATTTAGCATGTACCACAGTATTGGAAGAGAAGCTCGATGGTATCACAATGGGTCTTTCTGGCCTAAGAGAGAGGGCAGCCACTATAACCTTACCTAACTAAATCATGTATTATAACGAACATTTCTTGAATTTTGCCTCAAGAAAATATATTGAAAAGCATTTTTCTAAACTATTTTGCTGCTCGCTACAAAGTAAAGCTATGGAATTTCATAATCTGAGTGCTATAGAAAATATAGTAAAAACAATTTTTCTTAAAAAAATCAAAATTTTAGCTAAAAAAAAGTTATTGAAAAAGATTTTCTTAAACTATTTCAATTCTCACAATAAAATGAAAATATGTATGAAGTTTCTTAACTTACAACATTTTTGTAGTTAAATTAGAAAAAAAGGCCATGTACTTTTTAAAATTTCTTCAGCCAAAAAAAAAAACTATTTGAAAACATTTTTTCGGAACTTTTTCTACTATTTGCTACTACCTACTAAGGTAAAATTGGAGATTCTAACGTTCGAAGTACTTTTAGTACATTTTTTTAGATTTTTGATTTAAAAAACTGGAAATTATGAATTTCTTACTAAAAAAAAATTATCGGAAAAGTGTTTTCAAAACTTCAAGGTAAAATTCTTCAATTTCATATTATAAGTACTTTTTAAAAAGATTTAATATAATTTCTAAGGCTCTAATGTCTTTAGAAACTACTTCGTTACATTTTATGTAAATAATTTTCATTTTTTAATATTTTCCTCAGTAAAAAAAAGTTGAAAAAGTTTTATAATTATCTGACCATATTTCAATACTCGCTGTAAGGTAAAATTGTGGAATATTTTTTACCGAATGCTGTAAAAATAAAATTTAAACAATTTTGTTGATTTCTTAGTTATCGGAAAACTAATTACTTATATTATATATTAGAAAATTGTCATTTTAAAAATATTTCGAAAGGAAGAGGTTTTTAAAAAGTTTTGAAACTTCTTCGAAAATAATATATTAGAGATATTTTTTTTTGGTTTTCAGAAAAAAAAAAAAACAAACAAAATTTTTTGAAAAAAAAAAATTTTTATTAATTTCATATTCTGAGTGGGAAAATTGAAACAATTTGTTGATTCTTATTTTCATTAAGAAATTAGATAAACACGACTTAGCTTGTGTCCGTATATATTAGAGGCCTAACTCAATTTATAAGAAAATTCCGCTAATTAACGAAAGTGTGGAAAATATAATGTGGGTCCACATCACTATCGCAATATATTCTCAAATGTGTCTATGCCCTAATCTAACATAAGAAACTGCAATATTCTTTTTAAATTTATCTTCTGCAAATTTGGACGACTCTAATAAACAGATATGTACATATATTGCAATGAAAGAAAAAAAAATAAAAAGGCAAAATGAGAAGTAAAATCTTTCATAACCCTTCTTTCAAAAAAAAAAAAATATATAATAAAAGTGCTAAATATATATAAATAACTCTGTACGTTCCCAAAGAATGACAACAGAAATGGTAAAGTAAAATTGTGATGTTTTCTATCTAAATATTACAACTGGCCGTGACGATGGTGGTCTTTGCCATGTATTTTATAGACTTTTTTAAATACTTAAACAAAAAAGCGAAATTTATTGAACGCAAAAAAAAACGAAACGAAAATAGAAAATAGGAAATAAACAAAAAATCGAATACTGAATATACTACTCGTAAAGGTATGTGATAATAATAACAAGAACAAGAATATCGATAGTCATAATAATGATATTCGAAATCCTACAAAATAGCTATAATAACAAATTAAGATGCTAAACAAATAATCAACTTAAAGGGTTCCACTTCAGAGACACCGTCCGTCCCGTCTGATTGATCAAATGATCGACACGATCAAAAAAATATACTTATTTACTCGTACGTGTCCTGGATAAATAGAATGATATTATATATATATATGTATATATATTTTTTTATTTCATCTTGATATTGGTTTTGTTCAAAATGAAAAAAAAAAAAACAAATTACTTAAATATCAAATTTTGTCAAATACGGAAGCCACTTTCATTGGCAGAAGGTTGAATCTACCTGCTGTGGCATTTTATTATGATTTTCTTCGGTTTTCTGCACAGCTCGAGTATGTTTTGTTACAA
This sequence comes from Megamerina dolium, assembly GCA_963854835.1. NCBI lineage: Eukaryota > Metazoa > Arthropoda > Insecta > Diptera > Megamerinidae > Megamerina > Megamerina dolium. The sequence goes on from OY978525.1 coordinate 3,977,556, forward strand.
AGATTCAAGGTTTTGAAAATGTGCTAATGAATACCCAGCAACAGAAGCAAATAATAAAATGTTTATAAACAAATGCATACAAACAAATTCAGTGACAATGAGTGTGTCTAAGATGTATAGTGTGTGAAGAAGAGAATTCGTATACATATAGTAGAATTGAAAATCTATGGAACTATGAAACTATGGAACAATGGAAATTTTTAATGGCACCATCAGCTAAGACCTAGGTATTTTATATAGAACAAAGATCTGTAGGTTCAAGGTTCAGGTGACGGATTCTATTTTTGAATGCAGCTAACTTGAAATTTGCTAATCAAGAAAACACATCAACTATGCTCATGACACCTCCTCTATCAACCATTCTGGCTGACATTCGTCATTCTTGTGTTAGTTTTGTGGCAATTACAAAATTTCCAAAAATGCATTGCACATTGAAATGAATCTATTTTTATTATTTAACATGGAATGTTGTTGTGAAGACATTGAAAATCACTTCACATACACAGATGATGCTTGCAGAAGCATACATGCGTTGTTGCTTGCCAAAAGAGTATACTCAGTGGAACACTAAGCACGAACATGAAGAAAGCATGCACATACACATTAATACTGTGATGTGATGGCACTGATGCAATACAAGCATATTTTATGTGTACATACACGCATACATATATAAGTAAAAGTACAGTGTGGTGCATTTAAAATTAAAAATAAATGAAATGAGCAATTTTCATTGTTGTAGTTTTTATTAATTTTTATTTTTGGTATATTTTTGTTGATGCATGCAACATTGATTAAAATTGTTTTTTTTTTTGCTGTTACTTCTATTGCTGATACGTATTTGTGCGTGAGTGCGTGTCATAAGCATACTTTTCCAAATACATTCGTACATCCAAATATACAAATGTATATATGCAGATGTTTGTATGCATTCGTATGTTTATACATTTAGCCACTTGAGTCAATATGTGCATTATAGTCAAAGTCTGCCAACGTGCATATATCGTATACTCATATAACAGCAGACATACTTATGTTGTATCTCTAATTTTGGGTGTTGCATTTTCATTGTAGTAATAGTATTTGTTGTTGTTGTTAGATATATTTACCGCATACTTAACAAATAGTAGGTACGAGTATTTGTGTACTTCGTGCGTATTTCGTTAATTTTTGTACATTTTATTTTCGCCTTGCTTGTGCGGTATATACAGTGGTGACAAATTAATTAATACAGCATACAGAAGTGAAAAATTGTTTGGGTTTTCTTCTTTTAGAAATTTTTATTTTTTCGATATTATAAAGCCAACTTCTTCAAATTCCTAATATATCGAGCAACTTTATTGATATATTTTGGCAATATTTCCATGTTAGGAGTCCCCTTTCATCTATATATTCGTACCAAGATGCATTTTTCTTTAAACAGTAATGAATCGATCATTATAATTTTTGCATTAAAAGGCAAACATATTCTTCTTTGGTCTAGATCACCACATTAGGACTCGAATCCCCTTTCGAAGAATGAAAATTATACTCTGATGGTGTATGTGGAGGGACATTTGGCCGCTAGTTTAAGTTTATGTTGATAAGTTCTGATAAGTTGATTTTCGAGAAATAATTAATCCCAAAATTTTTGGAACTATTTGCGTTAAAGGTAAATGTCAAATGAGATACAATTATGAATTCTATGAGTTACATGCAAATATTGACATAGTCAGGATGAGATAGTTCGGACATATTGAGCAATTGAATAATACACTCCAACCGATAAGGTATTATATTCGAAAATAAGTATGAAATCGAACAAATAGGGTTTGCTAATTTAAATAAATTCATAATAAAAAACAAAGGTCATCGTCAAATTTACGATTCAATTTAAAAATATGTTTTAAATCATATAGAATTTAAATTATTTTATTTAAAATATTCTTTAAATTGAAAAAAAAAATTTTTTTTTGACCTATTCCCCATATAAATATCTGTGAAAAATTCGATACTAAATTTAAATGCGAAATTTATATTAAATATAAAAAAGGGGTGTCAATTAAAATGTGAATCTGTTATATTAATAAATCAATTTTTTCTTAATTTTTTGACAAATAACCCATACAAATATCAGTCGAAATTCGATGTTATTGTAAATATAAGCTCAAAATTTTTTATAGAATATTAATACGCATCAAATTTCTTGAAATATTTTGAGGCATTTAGATTCGTGAGAAGTTTAAAAGTGATTATTGAAAAATAATATCATACACATCAGGGTGTCCTAATTAGCATGGCACTACTGTATGTGTAAATAAATGTAAGTATGAATGCACATTTGGGTGTACGTAGTTGCGTACGACGATTCGTACGAAATTGCTGCTGCATTAAAAATGGCTGAATGCGTTTTCGTCCCGCTTACTGTTGTCGTTTAGTATTGGTTAGTCGTTGCAAAAGTGCAATGACCCGCAACAAATAATGACGACGACGACGACGACTACGCCAACGCTAAAATCAACATGACGACGATGATGATGATGATCATGATGATGGTCGCGACGACGACGACGTCAACGATAACATGTCACTTTCCAACAGTATTGTACAACAACAACAACAATAACAACATTAATAGTAATAACAATAACTTTTTTTCAATCATGTTTATTTATTGTTGTTGTGTTGTCTATTGTTGTTGTTATTTGTGTTCATTTCATTTCATTTCATTTTTTTGCGTTTCTGTTGTTGCTTTTTTTCCCTATAGCTCTTTCTTTGCCGCCGAACATTAATTTGGTTGTTGTTAATAATTTGTTTTTTTTTTTTGTCGGCGACAGCAATAACATGTAATCGCCGCCAACGTCAGCAGCATCGAAATGCAGTCCATATTGTTATACTAATATATACCAATACTGTTGTTGTTGTCGTTGTTGCTGCTTTTTTAGTTACCTTCTTTTTCTTTGTATCTCGCTCTCGCTCTCTCTCTCTCCCTCTCACTCTCCCTCTCTCTCCCTCTTTCTGTTCATTTAGTATTTACCAGCTTATATAAACATTGATGGATAAATATTTTCTAATTTTTACCATATTTTTTATATTATTTTGGGCTTTGTTGGTTATCTCATCACCGATATCGCATACTTATGTGTATGATTACATGTACCATATGAATGTCGAATAAGTGTCGATGTACCTACAAACAAATAAATATGTTACTCTTATTTTTGTTGTTATTCTTTAAATTTTTTTTTCTTTTTTTCTTTCTTTTTTTATGTATGTTAATTCCAGTTATGAAGATTTTTGAGAGGTGGTGACAGCTGGTGAACTCAGACGCCTTATCACACAACCCCCTACACTCATTTAAGGAAGAACTTACATAGTTGTGGGTGCTGACTGAAACCTTGATTGATTTTATTATGATTACAAATATATTTAAACTTTATCAATAGCCGCAATTGAGCGGGAACGTTAAAAAAAAAAATTTTTTTTATTCTAATTTGATGAAGACAAATTTTTTTTCCTAGCCTACTTTTAGCCAAATGTTGTTGTTGTATATACGAATATTATGAGTGTAAAGCTCAGGATTTCAGAATAACTCAAAATTCAGCGAACTCAAAAATACCTGAAAACCCACAAAGAACCTCACAGCTGCAAAGAATCCCATCTAAAGCGGTAAAATGGAGTCCTGACTCTATTAATTTTTGGTTTCAACATTTTTTCCGAAATTACTTACCCTCTAGCTCTACCCTTTAAGGTGTGTCCCATACAAAATGAACACAAAAATATTTCAATATCAAGAAATATCCCTAGGAATCACCTCTAGAGCAGTGGAATAGACTCCTGACCCTATTAATTTTTCTTCCCAACATTTTTCCGAACTTATTTACCAGCTATTTCCGCCCATTAAGGTACATACTATACAAAATGGGTACAAAAATATTTGAAAATCGACAAATATCCCCAAAAATCACCTCTAGAGTGGTGAAATATATGACTGACCTTCATTAATATTTCATCGTCAACATTTCCTCAGAATATATTGTACTTACGCATCATAGCACCTCTTTAAGAGGTTATGATTTTGTCAGTAACTAAAGACGTAGTAAGTCAAGTAGTAAATTATCTCAAACAAGTTATCGAATTTCCAAATATTGAACTTATCGATAACTTTATTCTTTGCATTTTAGAAAAAATTGAGAAAAAAAAATGCAAAAATCGATTTTTATACTAAATTGAAGTAATAAAAGTCACAAAATAATTATTAATTTTCTATTTTGGTGCATATTTGCTCTAAAAACTATGGCTTATATGGCTTCCTAGTAGAATATAAATAACACATATGTATGTATGTGTTACATAGAAAACCTAACAAGGGCTTCATCCCCCCTGCGGTGCATGCTCGTATGTCCATATGTAAATTATCATAATGCGTACATATGAACAACATACGTTATCATACTTATCTAATGTACATATTCATACATACTGATCATAAATGCAACCGTGTAGATTTTTGTTTTTTTTTTTTTTCACAAACTGCACTACACTTCACTGCACCATAATACAGAATTGCTACAAAAATTTGTGTATTTTTTTTTTCTCTTCACATTTTCGTTCCAATTCGAAATGTTCAGCGAACAGTTCATTCACCTTGCTTGTATCTTTCTCTCACTGCCAGAGTCAGTGTGCGTGCGATTGTGTATATACATATGTATATACATATTAGGCAGTGGAGTGGTAGCCATCTTTTCTAGTTTTTGCTGTTGCATTTCGTTTACTTGTTGTTGTGGTTGTTGTTGCAATAATATAAAAAATCGCGCGCTAACAGTAACGAAAATGAATTTCATTTTGTTGAAATTTCTTTTTCTCCACTTTTTTTTCCTCAATTTTTTTTTTCGTTTTTTATTTAAACAAAGTATGCGCTCTGGCCTTATCTCCATTATTTGCTTCAACCAAATGCATATTCACACAAACTAACGCTTATACACACACACACACACTCTCTAATATAAATTGTGTAATTTATGTGATTTGTTGTAATATTTAAAACAACAACAACAACAACAACAAAACAATAATATTATTTTAAACTAAAAATTGCAGTGGAGTATAACGAGTATGGCATGGTGGAGCAGCAAATCATTTGTTTTTTATTTTGGTTATCTTATCAGCGTTTTTTTCTTCTTCTTCTTTGTTTTATTATGTATTTCTTGTAGTTTATTTTATGATTTGAACTTCTTTTTATTATTATTTTTTATTTTTTATTTGATATTGCATGTATTGCATGTATTGTGTATTTTTTATGATTGCATGTGGATGTGTACTCGTTAGTGTTTGCCTTTGTGACATTAAATGCGATTAAATTCGATATGAATTGTGTAAATTAACGAATGCGTTTTTAAATTATTATTTATTGAAAATTAATAAAATATTTCCGTGCTACAAAATGAAGTGATAACTAATTACAAAATGTTATCAATTTTTTAATACTCGTTCATGCACTCATATAAGTTGTCGAAGTTGTTTTAGAACTTCTTCCAATTGAATATAAATATTTGGTAAACACGCAAGTCGATAATTTACAATAGTGTTTTACAATTTATATATGTATATTTCATGTGAGCCACAAAAATTACAATAATATGTGCTTCGAATCATTACATGTATTCAGCTCAGTCAGAATATAACTTTTTAAGAATGATTAAATATAAGGTTTAAATCTAGGAGCTTAAAATCTGCAAATAACAACCACAAAGAGAATGATAATGAAAATACCATGTGTGTTTAAAACGTTTTTCAACGAATTTTATGCTATTTTCAACAAAAATTCCTCAATTTTGTAAAAAATAATTTTTTTTATTTTTCCTCTCTTCTTAAAAATTCAATTGCACCCCTGACCGGGAATCGAAGAAATAGGTTTTAGAAACCAATGCCAATTTCACATTTTCAAATTTTCATATTCAAATTGAAGATGAAGTCACTGTATTTCTATACTTTCACATCTGGCAACGCTGATGACCAAAATTCCATCATTCAGTGTATATCTCGGATTACTTAGTATGCTCTTTGTATCAGATCTGAAAATGTTGTTTGCCTACAAAGCCAACCAGCTAAGTGATGTGTATATTAAAGTGGGTCCCATTTATATGTCGAGAAAAGTGACAATTCGTAGAACATAAATACCACCGATATTTGTCCAATAAGCCGTGGATCTAAAATCAAACTCATCTAAAATGACGCCTCACATTTAGTCAAATAATTATCACCATCCATATAAAAAAATTTGCTTTATTGTAGTTTCTGCTATATTACCCCTTGGTGGCTTTCCAATCTTTACATTTTCGGTCCATGTTAAAAATAACTCTTATTCAAGATGGTAGATTTCCTGCGATAGTTATAAGCACAAAGTAGGAGCTTGGTGAGACCTATCGTCTTTTAATGACTAAACACCTAATAGTAGTAAACATCCTGGAAGTCTGTGGGCGCTACCGTTGGCTCGCTAGGAGTTCTTCCGCTACTGCGCCTGTTAGCGTGAATGGATATGTTGCTAAGAGGACCATCGGTGCAACCCAAAAACCTCCTTGAGGCCTTATGCTCCAGTGGGAGATTCAGGAAACGATGATGATAATGATGATGATGATATAAAAAAATTTAAGTAATATTGCAAAGAAAACATTATTTATTTGTAAAAATAAGGGCAAATATACTTAAAATTATCGATAGTTTTTGGTTTTGTCAATCAATTTATGGAAAAAAATGTTGATCCACTCTAATGCATATATATTGAATAATGAATAGAACAATCTCAATGTAATCAATAGTCATTGTGATCAATAAATGTATTGTAATTTTGTCAAAATATTCATACACGCCTCTATTCCTTTCGATTATACTAATTTAATGGATGTCATCACTCAATAATTCTCACCTACAAATGCCTACATAATCAAAAAAAAAAAAAAAAAACTTTTAAACAATAAGCACATGCCATATATGCCATTCAGCATATACTCAGTTGACATTTTCGCATGGTATTGTTCCAACGTCAAGTCCTGCTATTAACACTGATATTGTTTGGTGCTTCTCAAAAGAGTCTTGCTGGGTATACCTGCAATTTATTCAAATTGCAATAGAATACCATATTCCTTTGTTTTATATAATTTGGCACAATGATCATAAGTGTGACCATTTCTTTGAATTTCAAAACATATATGTATATACAATGAATATATATATATTTTTACTAGTTATAAATATTATTTAAAATATAAAAACTGAAAATACGAACTGAAAGTTATTGTACACTTGTATTCATAAAATAGCAATATCCTGCTGTTTATTGACTTTACAATTGCTTAATCCCTTTTCTTTGACCTTTTAACTTTAATGTATTTACCTTTAAAATACAATAAATATTATAGGTACAATACATAAATTCGCAACAGCTCAATTAGTTGTGAATAGGTTGGTAGGTAACAAAGGAAATAGAAAATACATATACAATACACAATATAATAATCATATTACCAAAATGAAAAGATAAGATTATTAGCTCATTAGTATGAGATTAGAATTGGTTAATCTCGTCCTTCAGATAAATGCTATAGAAACCACTGTCATAAAATGAGGTAAAGTAAACGTAAGAACCGCAATTTACTCGTAGACAATTGCCAGGAGATACATAATTGGTTTTCAGAAAACTACAAGAGAAACACAATGCTAATACAGCAAATGGTGAAATTTTTGCATTTGTCTCATACTTACAGTCACTGATTAAAAATATCTTTCAACTAAAACATGAAGTGAACATTATGTGATGGTTTTCGGATAAGTATCAGGGTCGTATTTTCCTAAATTTTCGGCGCTGTCTTTTCTTTTTCTCATATTGTTTGATTATTGATTAAGCTAATCTTAGCCACCAGATGTCATCTTGACTCAGATCGTCATTCTGATGAATAATAATAAATACTCTTACATACTTGCAACTGGCGCCTTATTAGTTCGACAAACGGATGCCTAAAATCAGTATAGCCTTGACACTTTAAGTGTAGGGTGTAAATGGTATTAGTATGTGTTTACTATCAAACATATATTTTGTATGGAGCAATGAACTATGTAATTACAATCATTGAGTCGTAGTAGAGGTAAACATTAGAGATTGCATATGTAAATATTTATGTGCATAAAAATGCATTTCGGCGATATTTATGAGATGTAAAAGCTCACAAGTTTAACGTCACATAATTGACGTTTCCATCTTATCAATGTCCGACACTTACACAGGCCCTCTTTTACTTTGTTGTTTTCCATATACGATGTAATCAAATTGTAGCGAATTCTTTGTTCATTCCATTTCTATTTTACATATTTTCGCACTATCACGATTTAATTCAATAAAAATATGTACATTTTGAATATTTGCGATAGTAATGCGGGTCCATTGAACAATTGACATATTTTCGTTATTTATCTGCTACAATTTATCAATTGTGGCATTTACATTTTACATGTCCATCATTATAACCCACTTGATATGCATACGTTTGCTTTGCAGAGTGAAATAATTTCGAAGTTTAGTCACTATCGCATTAAGGTCTAAGCTATTTTAACTTATATTTGTAAGTCAAAAATTTTAATCTAAAATATGACCACTTTCACATAAATAAAAAGAAAAACCTTAATGTAATTTTTATCAAACGAAGCGTATTATGAGCTTCTGGAGTCCTAAAAACTCAGATCAATTATCACAAATATTCTAGAGTCTTTCAATTTGATTTTCTCTTGTGGCCTGATGGTCCTTTTCAAATATTATTATTTTAAAATGACAAATTTTCATCTCCTGCGATGATGAAGAAGAAAATTGAACTTGCAAATTGGTGTTTGCAAATTTGAAGTTTGTTAAAACCAAAATTTAACCGATCCCACTGTTGTCGATCTTGTAAAAATTGTAAGGAATATGTATATAGTAAATGTACTATATTTTCAAGAAAATATATTTCATAGGCTTCAAAATAGCTAAGTTCTCAAGCCCAACGGACAACCTCTAAACGAGGAGATTTTCGCCACTCACCTCAATCACCTCCCAGCGGATACCAGGAAGACGTTGCCCGGTGTCCGTTACCTTGCGAAAACACCACCAGATCATCACTAGACGAGATAAATATTTATTTAATATAGGTATCTAAGAGCACAATATGCTTCAGCAAAGAATGTATTAGTTAGTTTTTAAACCAAATGGCGAGCGACTGAGACTCGGATGAAAAGGCTGAGAAGTACGGAAATCAACTGCCAGCCAGCGACTGGCAAAATTCGATAAAAACCAACCAAAATTACATTACACTAAGTACATTAAGTAAGATCGTCAGGTGGTCTTCATATCGAAGGTCGGCAAGAAGGATCTTCTTCATCCGAAATCCTTGAGACCAATTTGCCTAACGAAGGGTGTTAGGCATTGGTAGATATTGTGATCCTTCGCAATATCTCCAGGCTGACGTCATTACTGCTGTTAATGCTGGTTCCAAGATAGACAAAGTCCCTTACTACTTCAAAAGCGTAGTTGTCAACAGTGACGTGCTGTCCAAGACGCCGGGACTCTTTGTTTGTTGACACTAGATACTTCGTCTTGCCCTCGTTCACCGTAAGACCCATTCGACGCGGCTCTCTTTCTAACCCTGAGAATGCTGCACTGACTGCTCGCGTGTTCATGCCAATTATGTCAATTATGCCAATTATGTTGGCATACGCCAACAGCATGACACTTTTGTTGAAGATAGTGCCATTATGTCGTAGATCAGCAGCTCGTATTATTTTCTCCATAATAAGATTGAAGAAGTCGCACGATAACGAATCACCTTGTCTGAAACCCCGTTCGGTATTAAACGGTGCGGAGAGGTCCTTCCCAATTTTCACTACACAATGGGAGTTATGCAGTGTCATTCTACAAAGTCGAATGAGCTTTGCAGGAATACCGAACTCAGACATTGTTGCGTAGAGGTAATCCCTTACCGGACTGTCGAAAGCGGCTTTATAATCAACAAATAGGTGGTGTGTGTCGATCTGTTTTTCTTGGGTCTTCTCCTGGGTCTGGAAAATTTGGTCGATGGTAGATTTACCAGGTATGAAGCCACACTGATAAGGTCCAATCAGGTTGTTGAGCATGGGCTTCAAACTTTCACACAATACGCTTGATAGGACCTTGTATGCGATGCTCAGGAGACTTATTCCACGGTAGTTGGCGCAAATTCTGGGGTCTCCTTTTTTATGTACGAGTCAGAGAACACTGAGCCTCCAATCATCAGGCATGCTTTCATCCGACCATATTTTGGCGAGCAGCTCATCGCCTCCAGTCTTAAACAACTCGGCAGGCAGGCCATCAGCATCTGCAGCTTTGTTGTTCTTCAGCCTTAAAATGGCCGTTTCAACCTCGTCATAGTCGGGTGGTGGAACATCAACACCATCATCTGTAATTGGGGTTATCGGCCAATCTCCTCCACTGGCGGAATTGTTCGTAGCATCACCATTCAGTAACGTAGAGAAGTGTTCCCTCCATAGGCTCAGTACACTCTGGGCATCTGTAACCAGATTCCCATTTCCATCACGACAAGAAGAGGCTCCGGGATTTAAACCTCCACTCAGGCGCTTGATCTTTTCGAAGTCTCATTCTTGTCGGTACACATCTCTATCTCCTCACACTCTCGTCTTTCCAACTCCCTCTTCTTGCGTCTGAAAAGACGTCTCTCTGCAGGACGCAGGGTTTTTCTGTAGGCGGCGTCTTTCTCTGCGGTAGCGTCGCGACACTCCTGATCATACCACTCATTCCTCAGAGACCGGTAATAACCGATTACCTCCTCGGCAGCAGTAGTCATGGAGTGGGATATATGTGTCCACCGTGCGCATGTATCACCAAGTGGGGGAGTGTTCTGCATAAGCAGATCCGATAGTCGAGTGAAAAATGCATCCGCTGTCTCTGGTGATCGCAGCTTACTGACGTCGAACTTTCTCTGTGTGGGACTTCTTTTGTTATTTGCGACACATAAACGTGTGCGCACCTTAGCTGCAACAAGATAGTGATCCGAGTCGATGTTGGCACCACGGATCGATTTCACGTCCATCACACTGGAAGCATGCTCTCCGTCAATCACCGCATGATCAATTTGATTTCTTGTTCGTTGATCTGGAGACAGACATGTCGCTTTGTTGATGTCGTGGTGCTGGAATCTGGTATGTTTCGTGCTGCGGCGAAGTCGATCAGCATGATTCCGTTATCTGAGGTGTTCTGGTGGAGGCTGAATTTTCCGAAAGTCGCCAAGCACGATTTTGATATCGTGGCGGGGGCAGCGATCGTAAGCTTCTTAAGATAAATATAATAAATAAGATAAATATAATAAATAAAAATTGTAATTTCGAAAGAACTGTAGACTTAGATTTAGGGATTCCACGAAAAACTGCAATACAATATTATATTACCGAAGCGTATGATTTCCAAAATAAATACTGAATACTTTTGACTACATACAATCGTGTACTTTGTACCTTAAGTATCGATTCTGCCAAATATTTAATAATATTTATACAATACCTATAATACATATGAATGAAATTCATCAACAAACACAGACAATATTTTCACAGACAATATATACTGAGACGTAACTACTTTTGAATGCTCACTTCGTGTACTTTGTACCTTAAGTATTGATTCTGTTACTGAAAAATACATGAAAATTAACAAAAATTCGACATGTCACTGTTTGAGATTATCCTAACCGAGATTTAATAGTGAATTGTAAGCGGTTAGCCTTCAAAAATTGCAGTAATAAAATAATTAAAACAAGTAAAAGGGCTAATTGTTCATAAGCATAGCGTATTCTGAACCTATTTACTATCTATTGTAGTAATAGGAATAAAGCAAAATTTATTTTATGATTTAACTATGTTTTGTATAGAGTGATTCGTGTTTAGACAAAATCTTTATTTACCAAATAAAACTATTCTTCTAGCCAATTTTCGCACTTTTATGAAGTAAAATGAACAACAAGCAAGGATTCGAGAATTAAGCAAGGAATATCTAACCCTTTTCCTTTTTTTTTTTATTGTATCATAAATATATATGTATGTATGTATATATTGAAAACAATTCGAAAGAGTAGATTCATTGAAGAGAAAATATGATTCAGGTACATACATAAATCGCGGTTTTGTGTTGAAATTTTCGCATATCGATTGTAGCATAGAATGAAATTCCATTTAAAATTGAAAATGGTCAGTCAATTTTGCAGCAATTTGACAGTGTGAAAAAGTATATAATTTATGATTGACTAAATCCAAGAAAGGCTTAAAAATTTCATTGGAAATGAAATCAATTTTAAGCACAAGGATAAAACTGAATGAATTGATTTCAAAATATAATACTTGTTTGTCAATATTTATATTTTGTATGCACATAACGTATAATATGATGTTGAAGGATAGATAGCATATGTTGCCAATTTTTTTCATACAAACCACATGTGGTGGATGAACTTCGTATACATATAGAAAGTATATAAAAAATATTGGAACAAGTATAGAATAGCCCACTGAAAGTGAAAAAAAAAATTTCTTCGTATAGAGCCAATTTTAAATATTTTAAAAATTTTGATCAAAATAAAAAATTTGAAATTTTTTTTTTCAAAAACTGATTTTTTTTTTTTGCGAAAATAATCACCATTGACCTATTAAAAATTTAAAACCATATTCAAGGGCATACAATTACCTTTTCAATGGTATAAAAAACATATTTTTAGAAAATGCGTATATAATTTTAATATTTTTTTTTTAAATTGATATTTACTGAAATTTTTTCAATATGGATGGCTTTCGATAGAATTACCTGTATGTCTTCAAATAGTAGTAGTTTCGCGACCTTCAGTATTTTCGCATAAAAAACCTTTCTTGATAGCTGGCCTTCGACCGGGCCCAAAAAAAAATAACGCTTGTAGGCCCGATGATGGCTTCGCGACCATCAGTATTTTCGGATAAAAGTCTTTTTTTATAGCTGGCCTTCGGCAGGGCTAAATATAAATAACTCTTATAGGCCCAACGCTGACTTCGCGAACAACAATATTTCACAAAATAGTCTTTTTAGTATGTACGCATTCCCCCAATCCAGGGTTTATGCGTTTCCGTGCCCACTGGATAGTTTGCAACGTGGGGGGGCTATACTGGCTGTATTTTAACGGCGCCTCATGGAGTAACTTTGGACTTCCCGGAGTATAGGGCTCTGCTTCGGACGAACTCTAAGACCGTCCTAAATTATTCGACCGCGATGCCTGATACGTCGGAAAGTAAATTAAAAATTGCCTCGGACAATTCCGAAAACTCCAAAAGGTCTCCCCTGGAGGGCAGGCCCAAAATCGCAACTTCTTCGGAAAGCGTGGAGCATAAGATACCAAAGTCAGGCTCCTCCGCTGTCCGTAAAGCACCTGTGCGCAGGAGCACCCCAGTTTTTTCTTTTGATATCTGTTTCGAGGAAGAGCTGATTTGCTCCACCTATTTGCAAATTGAAAATTAAAACTCTTAAAAAAAGTTTGTCAACTTTATTGATTCGTAGTCGCAGTAGAAGTGAAGTTAACAGTTGTAGAATATTTTAAGTTAGGCTATGCTTATGATTATATGTACATAAGAACGAGATAATTAAAGAAATAGGTAAAAATTTAGTCAACTGCAATGAGAGAGTTTACAGTTGCATGTATGATCACTAAAATCAGAGAGAATAAGAGAATTACAGTTTCGTTTATGATCTCGAGATTTAGTACATTGCAATATAAAATGATAGTTTATTATATGATCATGAAAGTTAGCTCTGCGAGTCCCGAAATAGAAATAGTGCTGCGAGTCCCGATATAAAATGAGTGCTGCTGCGAACAATATCCATATTGTAAAGAAAAATTTCAAATTTATTAAGTAATTTCGGTCGCATGTTTCCACTTTAACTTTGAGCCACGCCTTATATGGGCGTTAGCTACAGAAAAAAGTTGGTTTTTTATATTCACAGAAATAGGCTCTATACGAAGAAAATTATTTATTTTTTTTTTTCGTTTCAGTGGGCTATTATTCTATACTTATGCCAAAATATTTATTTAGATTAGATCTGTTAAAATTCTTCAAAATCGATTTGAGGCATTTTATGATTTTTTAATTGCAATTGCAATATATGAACTGTCAATATTTATGATACTTCCAGTTAAAAGTAGCAGTAACTTTAGTTTTCTTCTTCTTAAATGAACTTATAGCTATGCACTCTCTTTGCTCAAAAATATCAATTTAATAGAATTTCATTATTTTTTGAGTTTGAAAATGGCACAACATATGCCATTGCTGCTGCTGCTGCTATTGGCATTACTAGTAGTATGATTGCACTTCATAAATGCATATACTTACATTTTTGTTTATGGTTGTTGCTGATTGTTTATTTCCTACAATTTTTGGTTTGACCTTAATTTGTAGCATGATTAATTGATATGTCTGTATGTTAGACGATGTGTGGAGATATACATATATACAAAAGATACAATTTCGAAAACGAATGAAGCAGCAACAACTTCAACAACAACAATAACATCATATTTGGTCATTATCAGTAAAGGTAATAACATGAAAAAATGTTGTAAAAAAAAACCAAAAAAAAAATAAAAATAAAAATGTTTTCTTAACGAACAACTCAAATGTAGCTAGATAGACATTTAACATATATGTACCAATGTATTCATATACATACATATGTACATGTCAAAAAGTATGTAATTAAATCGATTTTCTAAACCACAATGGGTAGCAAACCTTAACAACAACAATAACAGCAAATACAAAAGCAGAAATATCGACGAATAAATGCAAAGAAGAGTGCAAGCAAAAAACAAAAAAAAAAATACAAAAAAACTCCACAATCATAATGATCAGATCAACGTCAGATGCATTTCCCCATGGCAAACAGCTATGCCGTTTATTATATTGTACATAATTATATATCTTTCTTTCACATACATGCGTATTTTTGTACGAAATAAACCTTTCTTATATAGATTATGGTGATAATTATCAAAACAATTACAATAGAATGGACCTGAATATATTAACTGATTCTAGTATACTACTCAATACTCTTGCGATGCTACTTGCATACAACTTTGCCAAAGAGCACTTTCAAATGTCTAAAGACAAATGCACGCACTAGAGACTCCAAAGGACAATGCTTAGCTTGTCTTCTAATATTTTAATACTTTTTGAATTTCGATATTACTGGAAGAGACCTACTTACTACAGCCCATTCGGAACGGCAAATCTCTTGCGAAATTACTTGCTTAAAACTTATTAACAGATGTCTTTCAACGACAAAGTTCTTGCGATATTAATTTCTAATATCTTCTTTTGTTGGTACATACTAGAGACCCCAAATAACCATGGTTGAACTTCTAGTATTACAACGCCAAAGAACTCTGTGACAAAGCTCAGAAAAAGTGATGTCACAAGTGTTCTGCCGTTCGGAATCGGCTGAAATAAGTAGGTCCATTCTAATACTGTCCAAAATTTAAGACGCACAACAGTAATGGAAGCTCGGCCAATGAGCCCTTTGGGGCTTTAAGTGCCACATATTTATTTATTTTAATTTTTAATTTTGACTACATATTTTGGCGTATTGCATTATTGTTGAACAATATCTTTTGTAATAATGGCGATTTTTTTTATTATTTGGCAACAAATGCTTCGATGACAATCGTGAAGTCTTTATTACCCGGAAAAATCTTCGACATTGTAGCGAAAATGTTTCCAATAATGTTGAAAGTCTAAAATTTTTGCAGTAACAAATTTTTCGACGACAGTGGCGAACTCTTTATTACCTGAAAAAAAAATTCTTTGAGCTTCATCGGAAAAAATAAGAAATATTGCAATTTAAAAAGAATAAGATTGACTTGATCGAGATAATATAAATGAAAACTTTGGCCCAAATTTAATAATCATAATTAAGATACATTATAATTTGGTAATTCACAAATCGCTCTTATAAAAATCTCTCAAAAATACGAGACTAAATTTAAGACACGTCTCAATCTTAACTATAAATATATTTATGATCATATAGATTTTTTCAAATAACAGATATTACATCCTGATGTATCTGCTCTTAAATTACACCGAGTAATAGAGCGTACAACATATACCACCCTATAAAAAAGATGCCCTCATTTATATTCAAATGTTCAAATAACTAGGTGAAACCTTTTTGTTTCATAAATATTATTGCTGTAATGCAAAATTGTCGGTTAAAAAACGGTTTGAAAATCATTTGCATTCCACAACAACAACTATTCATATACATAATTCTAGCAATATTTTACCGCATTCCAAATTCACATAAATAGAGAATAGCAACAACAGCAACAACAACAACATACGCATTTCAACACTTTGCTTGAAGGGCGACCAACAAAAAAGAAAACAAGAGAATAAGAAGAAGATGGCGACAACGAAAAAAAATGCAAGCAAACGCATTGCGTATTTATGTTATTCTTCTGCTTTATAAAATGACTAATAACAAAAGGTGCGTGCATATGCATATACATATGCATGCTCGCATATGCATATACATATGCATGCTCGCATATAAGAAATGAAATCGTGAAAGAAAGAGACTATTTACTGTGCTGTACTCGTATGTTAGAAAAAGAGAACGAATAAGAATGCGCTAATAATCGAACCATGTGTTGTGCATATTACGCGTATATTTTAAGGGGAAATTCACATACGCGTTGTGGCAATGTGTATATGAGCGCTTAATTCTTATACCATTCGCTTCGATTGACGCCACAATCGAATAGCAAAAATACGAGTAGTATGTGTGTGTATGAAATTGTATATTGGAATAGTAGAATGAGTCGTCGGCCATGAGATCGGCAATTTCAAATCAAAGGAAATCAATTTTGATTGGATAAAAGGATAACAACGTATATGCATAAAGGTATATGTATGCATGTATGTGTGTGAATATTGAACATATAGATAATGAAGTGTTTAGTGCATATTAACAAAAAAATATCTTAAATCATTAATAGTACATAAATTCTATAAGTTCATTGGAACAAGTGTTTTCTTTTCAATATTCATCCGTTAGAAAAACTATAGAAAATTTGCATAACAAGAGCAACAGTCAATAAAAAAATAATCAAAAAATATGCAAATGAGTAAAATTGATTTTAATTGATTAACCCCTTTTTCTTTTTCCTTCATACCGCTGAACCATAATGGATGTGTATTGCAGAGCACTTTTGTCCCTATTTTCATCATTATTATAATTAGCATAATAAAAAACAAAAAACAATATTACCTAGTGGTTGCACTATTGCATTATTGCAATTTATTATATTTGCCTGAATACCTAAGAGACAGGCTGACACTTTTAAAAGGCGCGCAAAAATTCAAATCTCTGTCTTATGCTTTTTTAAAATATTTCCGTATGCAAGAGTGTGTCGAATTTCATTAAATCTCTTCCATTTATGTACATACCTATTTAATCACCTTGATCCATTATCTTATTCATATTGATTTTGACATATCGTTCATATTTGTTTTTTCATCTTCTAATTCTATTTCTATATTTAACGACTTCTGCATTTACTTAAGTTATTAGTATTATTTCTTTTATTTGAACCTATTTACATACACAAATAATATACATATTTACATTTTGAGAATTCACATACTACGTATATGCATGCATTTAATTGTATATGTACAAAAAAGGGTGTCTTAGCAGAAAAATCGCGCTGATCCGTCATACAAATTAATCTTGAATGAATTATAAAAAATTTTTTTAAAATTGTCACTTCGATATTTTCGCCCAAAACATATGAAAAAATTGGAAATGGAATAAAAGACCCCAGAAAATGTCGTCCAAATTAAATGGTTTGTTAGTTTTGCTAGCCGTTTCGAAAAGCTGAGCTCTAGTGACATCATCTATTCAGAGCTCTTTCAAAAATGTCTCCATTGTAATTTTTAAGAAGTTGCAGTTGCTTGTCAACAATTCCTCCCACTAAGCCTAGAAATATCGATCCCAAATTGGCGAAACTATTTATCAGGGTGTCGTAGCTCAGTAGTTCAATCTGCGGTTGAAGCACAATATTAGTATTAAACAATTGGCAATGCTTCTGACAGCAACAATTTGCCATAAAAATGGTTCTAAAAGAGCACTGGCACAAAGCTCAGAAAAAAATAATGTCGCATGGGTTCTGCCATTCGGAACCGGCTGATATGAGTAGATTCCTTCTAATACTGTCCAAAATTTAACAAGCACAGCAGTTCTGGAAGAGAAGTTTCATTTATTTATTTACATATATCATCAAACTATCAAAGGGCAGTGAATCGGGGAGGGCTCTCAGTCTAGGACGGTTAACTCTAAGCTGGTTGACTGCATTAATAACTGAGGATGGCAATTTCAGGTACCACCTCTGCAAGATGGGTCTTGTTGAAGGGGAGGATGCTGACATTTGCAGATTATGCATGGAAGAGGCAGAGACAGCGGCGCACATAGTGTGCCAGTGTCCTGTATTAGCAAACAGGAGAACAAGAAGAAGAACAAGAAATGAACAAGAAAAATGATACAACTCGTCCTATAATAGAATGTAAAAATCTTACAACTTTCTCCGTTTAGAAAGCAAGATTTTTTTGGAAAAGAGCACAATACCCGATGAAAAGGCTAACTGCTTTTGAGAAAAGAATGCTATTAGTAGTAATAAATTGGCAGGTAAATAAGAATTAATATTAGAATCCGAATTATGATTTATTTGATAAGACCTAATTCCAAATTGATCAATATGTGATTAAAGAAAACATTCGAGTTCGAGCTGTCGAAAACGTCCACCTCTTAAAGATCACTAGAAATTAGGTGCCATCGATGGAAATACTTTGGGCCGCCGTAACCGCTGCCGGTGGTTGAGCTGGTCATATACCGTGAGAGTAGGCAGTATTGAGATAATATCCACGCATAGGTTCCAGCGCCAGTACGTGGATGTTTCAACAAGCCCCTGCACCATCTCACACTAAGCACGCCATCCGTGAACGTATGAAATTCAGCTTCCCCCACTAAATTTCCTCGGCACAGTGACCGGTAAAATGAGTATAAGCAAATTTGATGAGCTTGTCTATCTAAGACATTTTAATCGGCAAGAATGACACAACACAATACCAAAATGTCAATCATCTCAAGCCAGCACTTTACTGAGAGTAAGCTAAAATAAGACAGAGCCGCATAAAGGCAGAGTAAAACCGCCCGACTTAAGCCCTTAATTGGAAGACTATAACGAAATTTGGTGATGAATTTTAAAAATCACATTATATATGAATATTTTGTAGGTGACTTGTGTAAAGAGCATGCACAAATTGAGGAAAAATATTTCGTTTTGATTTGTTCAAAATTTTATTACATCACCCTGTATACCTAATAAGAAAAACTAAACACAAATATACAAAAATCATGAAAATTTGTAATTTCTTTTAAAAATTTTCATCAAAACAATAGAAAATGAACCACTACTCTAACTACGAAATGCACATGTAGTATACATATTCTTCATGCATATACACATATACTCGTTTGACCATATTATACAATTGTGTACATGCATATGTAGACAAGTATTGCATGATGGTGAACCCTTTCTGGTGAATACATAGCTAAAAGAAATTAAATAACAACATTAGCGAACAGTTCACGCATTAGCACAAGAACAACAACAAGTACAACAAGCAACCCATCCGAAAAAACTAACCTAATGATATTGTAGAATTAGAAGGAAAAGAGGGAAATAAATATTTTTGGCTTGTTAATAACCAACCTGCTTCAACAACAATAATAAATAAAGAGGAAAAATAGAAAGAAGCCGGCAAAGTTGAATGCCACAAATACAATATATACACACTTGCAATAGCAAGTAAATAAAATACGTATGTATCTTGCCCCTATATACATATATATATTTTTTATAAGTATATAGATCTTTGTGGGTGCCACATAATACTAACACATGGACAAGTGGTCATCTACACATGCATATTTATAAGCATATACATATGTGCTTGTATTTCCAAGTGTGCATTCAACATTCTCAACCCCATTAAAATGTGCGTAATACTGTGAAATCGTTCATAAGTGGAACAGGTTTCCTCAAGCAACACCACAGTGTCCGCCCATAGTGTCACCCACTGTATGCATATGTGTATTCTATGTACATACATATCATATACTTATGTATCTCCCTATGTATAACGCGCGAGTTCGATCACGAGTGAGCGTCTCTTTTGCACACAAACTTCTGCTGTGGGTACAACAATAACAACCACAGAGCGACGCATTACAATGTAACAAAACGCAAAAAATAAATATGTATATGGATAAAAAACCCTACTCGGTGCGTAAACGAATTGAAACTCACGGAGATGATGGCGACTACGACTATCACAACGATGACGATGAAAAAAAAAAATATACACGAAAAACTGCAGTCGTGTATATATACACCATTCGAAAAAAGAGCGAAAAAAAAACGAGCAAGCAAGCAAACGAACATATGACAATAATAATAAAAAAGGATTGTGCGTGAGAGCACCACATATGCATATGCATTGTGTATACATTGTTGTTGTTGTTGTTCTTAATATTCCTACTTCTTCTTCTCCCTTATTTCTACTTTTTTCTTTTTGTTATTCTCTATTTTGCTGTTTTGTGCACAAGTGGGAATACGATGAGTGTTGCCAAATACTTACTCACCATGTATACATGCTAGCTCTCTCACACGTAATGCAATGTGCATTTCCGTCATACGCCAGAGAGGGGATAAACTGTTATACATAAGTGCCTTCATGTAATAGAACAGTTTTATGTGAGTAATATGAACAGAGTGCAGTTTACATGGTGTCGAGTCTGCAGAATTTATCATATTTTTATTTGTTGTTATGTGTTGTTTGGTTGACTTTTCATTATTTCCCCTGATTAGATGATTGTGAGTTGTGCGTTTTCCCCTATTTGCTGTTGTGTTGTTGTTGTTGGCGTTGTAACTCAATGTAATTTCGTATCCATGTATTTGTGTTTGTGAGTGTTCTTTTTTTGCTGCGTTTGCCATTATATTGTGACGTTTCGAATTTTTGTTGTTGTTGCTATTATTGCTTGTTTGCTTAGTAGCTGTCGCTGCTACTCAATGTTGTTTTTGTAGCTTTTCTCCATTCGCCATTGGAAAATACATAGAAAACATTTTGAATGACTTTATGCATGCAATCGCAAAGTACTTTTATTCAAGTTTGAGAACTCGGATCTGCAACAACGCAACGTTTCGCTGCTGATTTTTGTTACGTTTTGTATTTGTTGCTGAATCAAAAACGATAAACGGAACGGATGAAAAACACAAAATAATATCAATAAAAAAATTTAAGAAAAAAAAACGAAGAAAATTGCAATTTGCTAACTTACACATAAGAAAAAAACATCATCATCAACAAAATTTAGCAAGCAATTTCAACATCAATCCAGTAAGCAGTTCAAAAACGGTGATAACAGCGGCATAAAAACTTTTTCTACATATGAACGTTCGAATATTTTGAAAATTTCCTCTTCATCTTTTTGCTCTCTGTCTATAGTGGATTAACCCATGTATGCAAATTTGGGATTATAAAATAAGCAACTACCATACCTAAATAAATTTATAAAAAAAGGAAGAAAAGTTTCAATATAAGAGCAAAAAAAAAACAGCAAAATTCAATTTTAAAAACTAAAAACTACAAACTCAAAATTTATTCATATTTTGAATAAATTAGTGCAATTTTGAAATGAAATAGTTTTGCTGAAACCAAAAAAAAACACAAAAAAAGAAATAATATAAATAAAAAAATAGAATTAAAAATAACAACAACAAAAACTATAAAAATTCATTGAAAATATTGCAAAACACTCCACACACAGCAGCCCACGCATATACATTTTTATAGCGCTCAACCAACCTACCAACCCTCTCTCCCTTCCAGCATATACGAAACGACACGCCACTCCATTATTTTTCATTTGCTAAGCATTGTCACCCAAACGCAGAAATATTTAGCTATATTTTTTCCTCCCCCCCTTCTGTTTTGGAATAAGTATTTTTTAGTCTCGAATTCTTGTGATTATTATTATTTTTCTTTTTTGGCATTTCATTTGCTGTGTGTGTGTACAAAATTTCGAACATATCAAACCAAATTCGAATAAAAACATTTTTTCCAAATTCAAAAACAAAACCCATCAAAAAAAAAAAAATATCTACGCACAATATCAAAAATATAGCAGAAATAATAGCAACAGCAGCAGCATCAAATTAATATTAATATATTTCATTACGTGGAATTGAATGTGGATTTTCGTAACATAACATTGCGATTATAACTTTCTCGTTACTCCATACAAACGAGAGCAACTGATGCTGTTGTTTGATTTTCGAAAATTGTGAATTTCATACATTCGTGGCATGCACTTTCGAAGTCGGACTAGTGCATAATTTATATTTTCCATTTTCTCTAAAGGTGAGTTTATTTGGGACGTGTTTTATATAAGAATGTGCTGACTTGAGACGATTTCTTTTTCCCCAAAAAGAAAATGCAAATTTTTCTTACTCTATCGAAGAAAACTTCGCCCGTTTTTTATGTTAATTTTTCTTTCACATTTGTAGGTAATCATTTTTAAAATATGTTAACCTTAGAAAATAAAGAAATTATGTATTTTCTACCTAACTGTTGCATTTTTCCAAGGGTAACATATAAAAACAAAATTCTATTTTTTCATTTTTTTTTTTTTTTGCCTGAAGAGCAATTTGCAGTGATTAGTCACTATGTTTGATTATATTATTTGTATTTTCAATTTGTATGTTTTTAGTACTCATCGTATTGGTTAACCCTTAGATATTGACAGAGGTCAATTGAATAGAGTTCTTGTAAATTTAGACGAAAGAAGAGACAATACTTCAATTCAATAGAAAAAAATACCATTATCAGCATTTAGCATAATAATAATATAATAACTTTTTATTATTATTATTAGTATTATTAGTAGGTACTTACTATTATTATGGTATTCCTAGAAACTCACAAATACCTTGTAAACCGTATAAACTTAGAATCTCATAAAGTCTCACATTTATGAGACAGGTCCATTATAGCCCGAAGTTATAGTCAGAATTCAGATCCATCTACGATTTAATATCAATTTGTTTGAAAAATTTCCCATAAAAAAACACTCAAAAAGCCGATGCTAAATTTATTAATTTTGACTATAACTACGGGCCTATATTTTTATGTATTAATAAACAACACAAAAATTGTGTTTTTTTTTTTTTTTTAATTTAGTACACTCAAACTGTTGCAAAGTAGTAATATGCATGTATTTTTTTAATTAATAATTTTTATACCGCTATTTATGCAAATGCTTCATGATTAAAACTCAACTCCAACATGGAATCACTTTTGCTTGATTTCAAACTGTATTTTTCAATACTTTTAGTCATTATCTAATATCAATGACATATCTATATATTTATATCCGTTGTCTAGGTGTTTTCGAATATTAGCATCTTAGCATCATAAAAAGAACTAGGTAAGCGCAATGTCAAAAAAAAAACGTTGATAATTTCTGATGCAATTTCAGAGAAACTTGGTATTTTTTTTCTTCCAAAAATCGCACATAAAAAATATTTTTTAAATGTAGCTTGTCGATTATACATTCTCATAAAATAGAAGTATTCGGATGTACGTCAAATCAGATCGTCGATGAATCCAAATCAGTAGTATCTTTGTAACCTCTAAAATATCTGCAGAAATAGCCGAAAAATTATGCGTGAACACTCTGGTCCGTTGGACATAATTCTTTTTTGTTATTTTGTTTTAATAAGATTTCAACGCAGAAAATAATATTTAAATCTCTTGCAAAATAGGTTTCCATCAGTATTATTATATTATTTCTCTCTTGATTATTAAAAAAACGCAATTTTGCAATTTATATGCATATTTACAATTAAATTATTGTACACTTTTTATTAAATTCTTTCAAAAATTGGGCTAATGTGTTAAAACAGAAAAAAAATGGCCACTTAATCATTAATTTATACAAATAGAGTTTTACTTTTTATCGATACATAATTAATTGATGCCCTTCAGATTTCTGATCATTCAAGGGTTAAATATACATATATGTATTTGCCTTCCCTTAAAAAATCTATGATTTTTATATATAAGTGACACACAATACAATGTCCAGCGGCGGCTGATTCATAGCAAATTTTTAGAAATTTAACAATTTTTGATTTCGTATATTTTTATAAGTGTTTATTTGTGTTTATGCAATAATGACATTTAAATCGCATACTCAAAGTGTATTTAGGAAAGTGTGTCAGATAATGAGAAATTTCTTGCATTTCAAATTACGTGTCAATATTTCAAAATTCGGTAATTTTTAGTTTATGTTCTTAAAAATTTTATTTAATTTTTTTTTTTTTATAATAATAATAATTATTATTATTATTCGCTATAACTTCCATTCATTTATTTTCATTATTATTTGATCAAATATAATGGTTCTTTTAACAAATTTAACCTTCAAAAAGGTCTTCAATTAATAAAAATAAAAACAAGCTTAGCTAAAAAATTGAGAGAACAAATATAACAACAAATAAACAAATTGAAATTTCGCAATAAATTTTGTGAACAACAAAAAAAACCGGTTTATATGCAAGTTTTTTAAATTAATATTACATATGCGTACATATTACACGGCGAGACCTAGAGAGAGAATAACCAAAAAAAAAAAAAAAAACAACAACAACAAAATAGCATAATGTCCCCATTGCCCTTAAGGGCTGTACGTCATACACACTCGTATCAGCAAAAATGAATAGCAAATATGAAACAACAACAACAACAACAACGTCTATTCATTTTTGTAAATAACTTTTTATTAAATGAGCAGAGCTTTATGCATATATTGTATCTTAATACATACATAAGCATTATATGTAAAACATCTGCATATAATTTATGGTAACATAAAAATCTATGTAGTAAATAAAAGCTTTTTGCATTTGGTGCTTTAGCAAATTTATGTTAAATTTCCAAGCACATACTCATATTCATATGAAATAGGTAGATGAATGAGCAACAAAATGTATTGAAAACGAGGGGGTTGACAAATTGGCAACATAGTCAAATGATAAATTCATTTCAGTGAGAGCGAATGTATATCGAATGAGTCTATGAGAGACAGAGAGTGAGAGAGAGAGAGAGCAACCAAAGTTTATTATGATCATTTGTGGATGTGTGTAGTGATGAAGCTTTTTGTGCTAATAATGGCGATTGTTGTGTAAAACTCTTATACGCCCTTGCCATGTCACCATTTTGCATGCAAACAAATAATTTCTATCAGAAATTTGCTTTTCAGATGATAACTTTATTTTATATTGCAGATAATTGAAAATTAAAAATATATTCATTTAATAGTGCACCTGCTAAAAGAAGCGATGTGACTTTAATGCTTACAAATGATTAAAAAATTATTACGATTTAACCTTAAACTGTTAACACAACTAATACGCAGTCGTAATTTGTTGTTTTTTGAATTCCTTTTTTTTTTTTTTGCTCGATGTTTGCTGAGCCTTAAATAGATGTTGCTTAAAAAGTTAATCCTATTTGATTACTTCTTTTACTCATATCGAACATATGTATGATCGTATGATACTAATGACTTAAATGTGACTATTACTATTATCGTTTTTAATATGGGGTTTACCTTTTCTTCTCTTTTATTATTTTTTTTCTTCAACCACATCTGATTATATCATTCTATTGGAAAATTGATTAAAAGTAAAAAAAAAAAATAGAAAATTAAAAACAATCCTATAATTCTCTACTACCTGTGATGAAATTTGAAAACAACAACAACAAAACAACCAAAAATAATTGCGCAAAATTTTCACAACATTTTTCTTTTAAGACGTTCTTTTTTTTCTTGTGTCTTTTATTGTTTGTCTATTCTTTTATATCATTTATATGTAGCTCACCTTGCAAATCAACCTGCAAATGTGTTGGATGTGGGACTATGCGTGTATATGTGTGTGAGTGTGTGCTTATCTGTCAATCTATTGTATTGGCGTCGCATTTACTATTCGTTTTCCCTTTTCTTTTTTAATTTTGTTGCTGTTGTTGTTGTTGTTGTTGTTGTTGCTTTTCATGCAGACAGGAAAAATTGCACAAACAATGAAAAACGTCATCATCATTGCAGTTTACGCATTTCTTCGTTTTGGCAAACAAAAGGAAGCGCACACAGGCATTGTCTATTTTGTATTATCGCAAAGTGCCACTGATATCCTTTTAATTTTATTTTTCTATTCTTATTTTTTTTTACGTACATATGCACTCATATGTTGGGAAACTATCGAATAACATTTGGCAAATTTATTATTATTATATTCGATTGGGGAAAAATTAACAGTTCTTTTTCTTACATACTATAGCCTAACTGGAATTCGAAATATAAGTAGGCAGTACTGTATTTAGATAATATTTGCTATATTTTGCAAGATTATTGCGGATAAAGAATAAAATCAACATCCAAGCAATTATTCACACAGTTTAGAGTGTGACAATTGCAAATGCAAAAATGCGCATTGCTGTTCTAATCGAATTATTATTAAAGAATTAAATGGAATACTATTAAAATGTAATGTAATTTTGAAGTAATTATATTGTAAGAAACAATTATGCGTAATACCGGCCAAATTGAGTACTCCTTTTATATGAAATGCCACAACAGATGGTGTTATATGACACAAAAAAACTATTAGGTCGCAGTGTCGGCATTTGGGCAACCTGCAACAGTAAATTATTATTAAAGGGTGTTATTGATTGGTCAAATGTATGATTCTCTACTATACTGCAAACAACAGAAAAATGACAATTGAAGAAAATGTCACTTATTTAAGGGGGTCCACCTGTGTGAGCGCGGTATTTCGAACGCTTTTTCGGGAATTTTCGTTAGGAGAACTAATTCGAAAATAAGAATAAGTTTTACGTTATTTTGAAGGTTTGTGCTTATATTTCAATAGTAAATTTTTCCAATAGTGTAATCCAAAGGATTGTACTCATTAAGGGCGTTCAAAGTGACCCCTTCAAAATGAAATACCGAAATTGTGGGCAAGATTCCGCTCGAACCAGTTATCTAAAACACAAAAAGTAAAAAAAATCTTATTTCTGTTTATATCGTTGAGGTACTGACGTAGGATTTTGACGAAATTTTAAAAATTGAAGAAATGGCAGTTGTTTTTATAAAAATTATTCGTTTTCATGCTTTTTTTCGATATAAAAACTGCTGTAAAATTAAAAAAAAAAAAAATTTCGAAAAACCGCTACGTGAGTACCTTCAGTTATCTGTATTAAGGAGTCTGTCAAAATTTCAAGTCAATCGGTTAAGTAGATTTTTTTTAATCCTGCCCACAAAATTCAAAAATATTGTTTCGAGAAAAACGCTTTCAAAGTTTGGAAACACAACAAAACTTTGTATTATAGACTCACATTTAATCTGCAATACCAGGACCATAAACTTCCCCTTCCTCATCCTGTAGAAGCTCTCGTTAAAGATGCGAAAAATGTAAAAAAAAATCGATTTTTCGAAAATTTTACACAGGTGGACCCCCTTAATTTAATATAAATTATTTTAAATCAATTAACTGTTGTTTAAACAAGCTTACAATTCAGACTTCATAAGAAAATATTGCGAATTTGTTTGAAAAATTAGCTAACTTAATGGGGCTAAGTACAGAAAAAATGCTTTGCCCTTGGACTGCAAAGAGACTGATACTTTTTCGTATTGTATATTACATCCTGCGTCATTTTTCATTTTTTTCATTTTTTTCAACTTACTTTATCATCATTATCATCATAATCTTTACAATCGTCGTCATCGTCATCGTCGTCATCGTCAATAATATCAATAATCGTGTAACAACGCCTTTGTTGACGGCGATCAGGATTGTTATTGTTTTCGTAATGCTTGCTTCCCCTACATTCTTCTCTATCAACCTAAACCTACTCAATGTAATACTTGAGACATATGAGTATCATTTTTCAAACATTTTTTTTCTCTTCATCATAATCAATTTTGCCATAAATTATCACTACCACTATCAATATTCGCATTGTCTTGCATTTTGATTTGTATTATTTCTTTATGGTTTTGAAGAGTAATTTATGAACATTTAAAGAAACCTGCCTGCCATGCCATGCCATGCTTGCACTTTTCATATTATCAAGTATGGATAGATTGGTAGATTGACGTTGTAGTAATAGGATATTTTGCGTGCATTTTTCAATTTTGTTTTTATGTTTGCTTTTGCTTTTTTTTTTTTTTTTGTTTATTTGCTTCTTTTAATGCTCCTTCACATTTGTACATTTGTAATCGTAAAATAGCAGTAGTAGAAATTTGGCAACGCCTATCAATTTTTTGAAGAATAATTATTCTCAAACATGACGTTTTACTTTTATAGAGATTTTTTTTTTTTTTATTGATATTTTTGGATTTTATTTAATTTTCCATTTAATATTGTATAATGAAAATCTAGTGAAACTGATTTTACTCGAAGGAGCTCAATAATGATATATTTGTAAAATTGTAAAATATGAAATTGCAAGAGGTTGGAAAAATACTCATTGGTTGTTTTAGCCAATTCAAAGCTAAAATAGAGAATATTTAATGTTTTAAAATAATTTCCACATCACTTGGTGTGCAAAATATGCGCAAATATGTTTGTTTCTTATTTGAAGGGCTTTAGTTTGACAACTCAAATGGTTGGCTACGCGAAATATTCTATTCTATTTTTATTTTGTTTACAGATGTACCTATGTATATTATTTGAGAAGAAAAACATAAAATAGTAATAACAATTATTATATCAAATTTCCAAATTTTCTTCTTTGCATTATCTACATACAACTCTGTAAATGTATATGCTGATGATGGCTGACACATGTCATGGAAAATAATGTGCATATGCATTCTAGATCGTAGGTAGTATACTCTACTAGTGCTCTTATATACTTGCACAAATGTATATTTGGATGCATTCTCAATTTACAACAACGTCTGCACAGCATATGGTCAAATGACCAGCAGCAATTACTACATGTTACTTATCAATGTTGTATATTTTTATATATCTACTATATGGCGAATGCATTTAACCTTTCTATGGGCATTTGAATGCACATCACAGCGTCACATATGCCCATTAGCTTGTCAGAAATTGGTGATATATTTTATACATAGTGTAGCATATGTTGCAGTGTTGCAATAATATATTGAAGTACCTATTCCATTTTTTTTTATTGTTTGAATCTTACTGTTATTTACTGTTACTCTCGATCCTCACTCACTAAAATCTCATTTATCACTTCAAGTGCTAAGGTTAGTTTATTAAAAATAGATAACAGAGTGTATAAGTGTGTGACCAAGAAAGAGATTGAGAGAGAGAGAGAGAGGGGGAGAGAGAGAGAGAATACGATAAAGCCAGAATGCGTGTTTAGCATATTTTTGAAACTATTTCAATTTATTGGTTTTTAGTACTAAACATACTCCTATCATATATCACATGTATTCATATGATACGTATTTGCACTTTACATGTACTAGTTATGCTAACTTTTCGGATCTCATGCTGATACCGAAATATTACGAAAAGAGTCTCGAAATTATAGAATAAAAAAAATAAGAATACTTTAAAAAATTAGTTCATTGTTTAAATATATATGTTTTGTCATTGGCAACTTATTACTTATTATTGCAGGTTGTTGAAAAATACAAAATTTATATACCTTTTTTTTTCAACAAGCAACAAAAATTGGCAATGTTCTCTTCAAGTTTTCAAACGCAACTGTACTTCGCTATATTGTCGCTTTTTATATGATATTTCGCCACACTTTTTCGATTTACTGATCACAATATTTTGTTAAACGGCCCAAAAATGCTGTGCTGTTAAACTGGTATATGAATTTTATTAATTATCGCATTATTGTCAAAATAATTTTGCAACAAAGTCGACATTTTCAATATTATTACAAAAAGTCAAAATTCAAATTTCTTACATATTTTGTTCCACATTACTTTAATTTAGAAAAAATATCTACACCAACTTAACAATGCAAAGTTTTTTTTTTTTTGTTTTTTTGCTTTATTATTTTCGACATTATTTTAAAAAGTCATTCGATCTTAATTCATATAGCTTATTGATTGATGCAGATAACTAGTTGTTGTTGTTGTTTTCAATACAAAATAAAAATTTGAGAGAACGAAAAAACAAAATTCTTTCGCAGAGAGTCACGAAATAAATACTCAGTTACATAGGCAGTCAAGACTATTGTGTTTCTGTAAATGATCTACAAATGATTTACAGAAAAACAATAGTCTTGACTGCCTATGTAACAATAATCTTAGCGACCTTCTGTTTAATTCCAATTAGATCGTGAAAACGTGATAAATGCAATGAAATGTTTTATTAATTAAAAAATAGATTATTTTATAAAAATGGTTTTGTATCAAGCAAATTGATTTTGGTTTACGGCCAATTTTCAGGGAATTTTTATTATTGTTCTTTCACTCTATTCACACAATTTTCAATTCTTCCGTGATTGGCAACGCTGAAATATTTAAGTACAATGCATTTTATTGTTTTTCCAAAAATGTACTAAAAATTCAAAAATTTCGGCATACCGGGATTTGCATTCCCAACATGTTCTCAACTATGCATTGGCATTGCCAATGTAAAATTTTTTTATAATTTTTAATTAAATTAACGGAAAAACAAATTTCAAATATTACTATCGAATTGAATAAAATGAAATGTAAATCAACCACCACCACCATCACCACCAACACCCTCACATTTTTTAATGTGTATTTATCTATTTATCTAACAATTTCCACCACTACAGAGTCATGCAATAAAATCAAGTAAAAAACGCACTTTTTTCAAGGAAAACTGTAGCAAACGAAAAGAAAAAAAAAACGGCAAAAATTATTGCAAAGCTACAGAAATGGCAGCCGCATCGAGTTTTCCGGTTTTGCCCCCCGACTCATATATCGTAATAAATGCGACTATTATGCATGTGCGTGTGTAATTTTGTATATATTTTTGCCCTCATTAAGTTTAAGCAAAAAAAAAAATAAAAATAAAATAATTTTACTCATTCGCGTTCATTCGCATTGAACCGCGAAACTTCTTGTGCTTGTGTATATTTTCCCCATTCGAGGGATGTTTGCATTTTGTGAAGTGTGTTGCACACGCATAATTCTCTTCGTTTTTTTTTTTTTTTTGGTTTTTCTTTGTTTTCTACGCCTCATTTTTGTTATTTGTTTTTTTTTTTTTATGTTTCTGAATACGTATTTGGTTTGCTTATTTCTATGCAATTTCAACAAACAAACAAAAAACACCAAAAGGAAGCATATCATTGAAAAGCCCCTGTTATAAATACTTGTTCTTAGTATGTATATATGTGAGTGTAAGTGGTTACATGCCGCATACATTCACATAAATAGAAATATATGCATTCCTAGTTACAAAGGTCTCACATTTACGCTTTTGTGGTGGTTTCTTTATTTTCTTCTACTTCTTCTCCTTTTTATATTTTTTTTTGTTTTGTCATTTTAAAGTTTTTGTTATTTGCCTCCGCATCTTGATTGTTGTAACAAAAGAAAGCAGCCTCTTCATCCTTCATCATCATACAGGTACATTGAGCACACAAATTTAATGGGAATGATCCAACAGATTGTGGGAATCTTGGTGAAAACAGATCGTTTACAAAATTGATTGTTCTTAAAACATTTAAATTCGTTAATTTTCAATTGAAATCAGCGTGTTGGGCTTCCTAACTGCCCAACAAAGTGATAATGACACTCTTCTTGCATTCAAACTTTCTTCGATATCACATTCACTAGGCAAACATTTTCAATTCGTAATTTCGCACTTGGTACACTACACTGAAAACTGCACGCCAACTTGCATATTTGCAATTTATAGAAATTATACTCAAATATTTATACTGATTCATTCAGACTACACAAGTATTCCAAACGATCAAAATATTATAGAACACGTTTTCTTTTGTGCTATTGTTTTTTGAAAAATTTGCAAAGAAAATTTTTGATTATTCAATCATACATACTGACGTAAATCAATTTTGTGCTCTATTTGATTGCAGCTGAAGCACGTGAAAAACATTACGCTGGCTCTCAAAATACGCAAACATCTGGCGTATCACTCTTCATCGCTGTTGAGTTCATCGTTTCCGAGTTTTATGCCATACGCTATTGGGGCAACAGAAAGTGCATCATCTGCTGCCGCCGCCGCCGCCGCCGCAGTTGCTGCCGCTGCTATGGGTGGTCCGCCTCCAGTACCGGCCATCGAAGGTCAAACATATTGTCTTCGATGGAATAATCATAAATCAAATTTGGTCGAAATACTCGATGCGCTAATCAAGGTCGAAAGCTATGTCGATTGTACAATTGTTGTCGACGATCAAGTACAATTTAAAGCACATCGTGTCGTACTCGCCGCTAATTCGCCATATTTCCAAACCATATTGCAAGATGTGCCAATGGATCATTGTAGCATCATATTTCCCGGTGTGAAGGCATTTGAAATGCGCGCTCTACTCGAATACATGTACACCGGCGAGGTGAATGTCACACAGAGTCAGATACCGAAAATTATGCGTATCGCCGAAGAGCTCGAGGTGAAGGGTCTTTTTGACATGGCCGACTTGAAGGAGAAATTCAATAAACTCAACGAGGAGCACACAGAACGCATACACAATCCATATGCGAGCCCACCAATGCCGCCAACAGTACCGTACACATCGACCGCCACCTCTCCATCGACCTCGACAGCAGCCGCGGCGTCGGCGTTGTCAAGTGCTCAAAATGGTGCATCAAAAGATCCAAACGATCATCCACACCAGCAACATCATCATCAGCATCATCATCATCTGCATCATCCGCACAATTCCTCATCAGTGATCTCTACATCATCGAATATATCGCCTTCGGCTGCGCCCTCCAGCAGTAGTTCGTCGCCACCGTTCACGAACAGTTGCTACAAATCGCCATATTCAAGCTTATACGTTAAATCGCCGGGGCCTTTACAACAGAGCATCACACAACCGCCATCTAGCGCAAGCACAGCACAAACTCCACCTGCACAACAGTCACAGTCACAACAGAAAACCAACACAGATCACACACAATGGCCTCTGTCACCATCTGCTGCTGCTACGGCTGCTGCCATGTTAAGCTCCGTCTATGAATCTGCATCCGATATGAATCCGCTGAAGCGTAAGAAGCTCTCATCGATTTCCAGTATGCTAATGAATCGCGATACACCAATATTGCGCAATGTGTTGGCACAAGCGAATCCAGTTGATTCATCACAGCCGATGCCATTAATGTTGCCCGGATCGACTGGCGGAAAGTCAGAAAAATTATCGACCGAGAAGAGCTCCAATCCCCATCCCACAATGATTGGAGTAGGTGGTGCCGGTGGTGGTGGTGGTGGTAGTGGTGGAGGTGGTGGAGGCGCTGGTGGTGGTAATGGTGGTAATAACAACAGTCACAATTTCAACGGTTCAGATTATGGAAGTGATAAGGTATGTAATTATTACAAGGGCTGTGACCAATACTCGTTATAATTAATTATTCGATTATTCAAGATTTTGATGTATTAAAATTATTCAGAATTTGTTAATCAGACTCCTCAATTAAGTAATTAATTTGAAGAATTTTATTATGATTTTGTTAATTTTTTTCAAGAATTTGCTAACATTTCTGAGTAAGAATCTTGATTAATTAGACTTCTTGATTAAACGTTTAATCACACAATAATAATACTACGAAAATATATCGATGATCATACACGTTAGCACTTCTTAGCTGACTTTTTTGGTTTTTATTAAATTATGACCATTATGACCACCGATATATGTAGTTCCTCATATATACAAAAGCCTATATTTACCTACTCTTTATTTCCTAGAAGTATCACGATGAACCACACTCACCATATACGGATCGTTCCTTTGAGGATGATGGTTTTGATCCGAAAGGCAATTTCGGTGGCAACTTTGGTGCCAACTCAAATCAGAAACCCGAATGGAAACGCTACAAACAGTACACACGTAATGACATACTATCGGCCATACAGTGCGTTCGAGATGGCATGAGTGCTTTACAGGCATCCCGTAAATTCGGCGTACCCTCACGGACACTGTACGATAAGGTGAAGAAATTGGGCATAACCACCGGTCGACCGATGAATCGAACTATGAAACGTAGTCCGAGCAATATTGAAACTTCAGCTGCATTCCCCTATGCTCACGGTTATGGTCAATCGGAGCCGCTGCTCTCATCATTGCATGATTCACGGGGTGATGAGCGCGAACCAAAGGAACACCATCGTTCCGAACATCATCATGTGCCAACGACCATGCCACATCCAGCTGCCGCTCTGCTTGATCATGCTTTTCTGCAGCAGGCTTTGGAAAATCGTGGTGGCGATGCACTGCATGCAATGGCTCTTGTTGCAGCACATGCTGCCGCCAATCGTATGTCCACAAGTCCTGGCCCGAATGGCAATACAGCTGCAATACGTTCGCCTAGTCCCACGGCATTTGGTCTCAAGTATGGACGTCACAGTGAACACGAAATGCTGTTGGAACGTGAACGTGAGAAAGAACGACGTCTGATCGAGGATGAAATGGAACGTGAACGCGAAATGGAACACGAACGAGAATTGGAAATGGATCGTGAACGTGAGCGCGAACATTGTGGTCGTGAACGGCATGATATGGACGACGATGAAGATGATCATGTCGAAGATTTGTCAGTAGCTCGTAAGGATTGCATATCACCTGCAGCAGTAGCAGCAGCAGCAGCAGCAATGGAAATTAGTAGGCGTTCCAACGAATCACCGTATGCCGGATCACAGCAAACGCTGCAGCCACCGCCACCGCCGCCTCCAGAAAATGGAAGCGGTGTAATCATGCCGCCGATCAATGCCAAATTGGAAGTTCACAGTGGTGATGAAATCATTAGCGAGGCGGCCATGAAGCGTGAAATCATGAGTAGTGATGATGGACGTGCTGACTGATTGATGCTTACGATGGCTTGGCAATATGCGGCCGACAGTTGTTACGATTCCTTATTTATGACCCGTTGACGACGAGTCCAATACCCGATGAATATATTTTAAAGTTATACATACATACATACGAATGCAAACCGATATGAATAGGTGCGCAATCGCATTTGCACTTAGCACATTTACTATGTTCAATGAACACATTTGCTAAATGCGTGCGAATAGGAAAGGATCTTCAACAAATTTTTTTTCTTTTTTTGTTTTCTGTACAATAGAAATATTTTTAATTGTAGGATTTATGGTATATTTTAAACATAATAAACATTACGTGCAATAGGGCCGACTTAACAGACGAGACGACCTCTACAGAGACACATTTCATACATTTCTTTAAAACAATTTTCTGTTTTCTATTTCTAAATAGTACATACATATTATTACATACATATGTACATTCGCTTACCAATGCGAGAATGAATGCGGTAAAGAAGCTTTAAATTCATGTATATTTCAATCGAAATCGAAAATACCTCAATGGAACCAATTCTACATACGACTAAGTACGACTACGAGTACGAGTACACATGTAGTTCCACATACACACACACACAGACACAAGGCACCGCACATTATGCGCACTTTGCTCAATTAGAATTGTGCAAATAATCAAATTTTAATCAAAATATGTAAGTACACATATAGAAGATTTGTCTATAAAAGAATCGATAGATTTTTTTTTTTGCGGACAGATCTAATATGCATACGTATATGAAAATGCACTTGAAAATAGCAAAATTTCAATGTCTATGTATGTCTACTATATAATATGTAAATTATTAGAAAAATTGTTGTTCTTCTTCTTGTTGTTGTTGTTGTTGTCTAAATCACCGTGTGCCTAAAAAGAAAATGGAGAAAAAAAAGAAAAGAAAAAAAAACACAAACCAATCTTTAGTATCATATATTATTATTTTTATTATTATAATTAGTTTAGTTAGTTGATAGGAGTATGATTTGCCATTAGAAAGCTTAACTTACTATTGTATATGTATATTATATGTATGTCATAATCTATACGAGAGGAGAACAAGCAACGACGACACAATGACGATGACGATAATGACGACGTAAAACATATTTCCTATTGCTATGTCTATACAAAAACGATTTTCGGCATATTTTCGAAAATGATGAGGATTCTTTTTTCAGTGGAAATCAACTAAAAATCACAATACAGTGTTACATCTATGCTATTATCATGTTTACACCTCCTCTACACTGACATTATGATATTTCTTCTGTCTAAACGTATTACAAAATGACTAAACATAACTAAATTCAATATTTTGCAAATCAATGGCAACGATTACTATGTTCCTGCTGTCACTTGACATACGAAATTACAATTGCCATGTAAACACTTTTCTGTAAAGATTTATGTTCTCCGGCAATTTTGGTCAAAACTTTCGAACAAATCAATAATAAAAATGTTGCTTTTTTTGCTGCCACTTGACATATGAAATTGCCAGTTGACAGTTGTCGTGTAGAATAAGAGTACGAGTACGAGTACATTGAATTATCTCAATTTCTTATAAAAAAAAAAAGCTGCATATTTCCACTAGCTCATTATAAAATTTAAATGTTTCGTTTGCTGTCACTTGACAGATGAAATAACAATTGCCATGTAAACGCCTTTCTGTAAAGATTTATGTTCTCCGGAAATGTTGGTAAAAAATTTTCGTTTTTCGATTAAAAATCGACTGTCAAATGGAATTTCGAACAACTCAATAATAAAAATGTTACCTTTACTGTCACTTGACATATGAAATTACAACTGTCGTATAGACACAGCACTACCAACAAAAGTACATAGATGTGAAGTAAGTGTGAAGTACATTGAATTATATCATTTTCTTATGAAAAAACTGTATATTTCCACTTGCTCAATATAAAATTTAAATATTGTTTCGTTAGCTGTCACTTGACATGCGAAAATACAAATTTTTATTTTTTTATGCAAAATTAATCGAATTATGCAATAGAATAGACATAGCAATAGTCGAATAATGAAATAATGACAAAAAATTTAAAATCAAAATATAAAAAAAAAATTACATACATACATATGTACACATGTATACACGTGTACACATAAGACTGATGATGGGAGTAAGCGACAGCGGCAACGGAGGCTCACATGCTTAAGCAATTCTATTAACAACAATTTCTATAAGAGGCTCTAATATGTTTATTAATGCACTTGAAACAAAAAAGCAACAAAAAATTCAAAATAAAATAGCAAAATGTAAAAACGAATAGAACAGCATAATAATGTAATAGTCTTTATATAGAGCGTTAGGAAGAGATAGATAGATATATATATATAGAGAGAGAGAGAGAGAGAGAGAGAAGATAATGAAGAGATGAATCTTTTTTAAAAAAAAATATTTTTATTCATGCCAGTGATTTGTTTAAAAAAGAAATAAACTATATAATAGAGTTCATTGATATAAAAACATACAAACAAGCAAAAATGTAAATTATAACTTAATGATTATTTTTTTTTATACATTGTATTTAATATACTAAGTATATACTATATACATACATATATTCTAGTTTTTAATTGAATATTTTTTTATGTCAATGATGCAAATACATAGTCGCTCATACTGTAACTCTTAAACTACCTCAATTGTAAAGAAGAATGTTTGTTCGTTTGTTTGTTGCCGGTTTAATTTTTTTAATATTTTTTAATTTTTGCTTTTTTTCGTTGTTTTCTGTTTCTTTTTCGCCAAGAGGAAAAAAAAAAACAAAATGGTACAAATAATTTATTTCCCTGTGTTCAATTTTATAAGACTGACACTGATTACTGATTACTAATGAAATATCACATCCATACTTATGTATACTCATAAATCTGTATACATACATATAAATGGAAACGGAGTGCACAATGCAAGCAAAAAAAAAAATAATAATAATAAAAATAAAAAATAAAAAAATAAATAAATGAAAAATTTTTTAATAATAATAAAATGGAAATTATAAAGAAAAAAAAACCTGTACAAATTGCTTATTGATTAATTACACAGATTATGCATATAGCAAATATTAATTAAATGCGCTGGGGCAATGCAATATGCTCTATTAAAAAAACAAAAAAACACATCCATACATACAAACATATTTAGAATTATTTTCTATGTAGAATTACACACACGTACATACATATTTGGATTAATACTATTATTTCTACCTATTGCATAGATATTGCGTTTAGTGTTAATTGTGTATGTAAAAGAAGATTAAACATTTTCTTTATTTATCATTTTATCAACATTTGATATTGTAAATAGTAGTAGTAAATAGTTATAAATTGTATATTATTTCTAAGCTGCTATGTTTGCATACATACGATACATACACATACATTAATCGTATAGGTATTGTTTGTTGTATGAATTTAGTAATTTGTAAATGTCTATATTTGATATGCATGTTTACATATTAGTTTTCCTCTTTTTTCTTTGGCATTTATTACTCGTATATTATAAATTTCTTACATAAGTACGTATGTATGTGAGTAGAGGGTAAAAATTAAAATCAAAAATGAAATTTATTTCTGTAAATTAGTATATAATTGCAAAAATAAAATTGTTTTATATTTTTATTTTATTGTATATTTTGAATTTTGTAGTAAATTACGATGACTGAGTAAATTCACAACAAACACAACAAGCATACATACACGCAAATACTGTTTTAACAAAAATACATCAAACATTCACAGAAAAATTGAATATATACCAACATAATTATAATAAAATAAAATAAAAAATTTAATTTTGTTATTATTCATCCATATACAGTGGCTCCCAGCTTATTTCGTACAGTGACAGTTTAAAAATTGCTGCAGTCGTAATTCCTAATATAGCAAAAATTTGAACAAAATATAAATGCCATTTTAGAAAGGAAGGTTTGTTTCCAAAATTTACTTTTTCAAAATTTTAGTGTTTGACACTATAAAAAAATAAAATAAGAAAAAAATAGGAAAATTCATGTCACAGCTTATTTCGTACAGTCTCTTTAAGTTCAAACTAAAAACAAAGTAAGTTGATTTTAATATTTAGTTGACATCCCTTAGCGTTAATGACAGCCTGGAGTCTATTTGGCATTGAATCCACCAATTTTTGAGTGATGTCTGGTGTGATTTTTTTCCATTCTTCCATCAGTACCTTCTTTAGGTCTTGCTTATTAGAAATCTTGTGTGTTCTTATTTTATTGTCCAAAATAGACCAAAGATTTTCAATCACATTCATGTCAGGTGACTGTGGTGGTGGAGACATCAAGTGTGGGCAGTTCCAAATAAGCCAAGATTGCACAATCCCAGATTTATGTTTTGGGTCATTATCTTGGTAGTACCGAAATTCTTCCCGCAAACCCAGTTTGTCTGCACTTTGAAGTAAATTGTTTTTCAGAATCTCGAGGTACTTCATTTTGTCCATTGTTTCCTCAATAAAAACCAATTCACCTACTCCGGCTGCTGACATACAGGCCCAAACCATCACGCTACCGCCACCATGCTTCACTGTGGGCTTAAGGTTCTCCTTGTTTAGCTCGGTATTCGCTTTACGCCAAACATATGACATTCCGTCCGAGCCAAAAATATTAAACTTAGACTCATCCGCGAAAATAACGGTATTCCAGAACGCAGGAGTATTAATAATATGCTCTTTGGCGAAGTCAAGTCGGCGTTGTATATTCATTTTCGAAATGAATGGTTTCTTTCGGGCTACTCGACCGTTCAAGTCATGATTGCGCAGCACACGTCGGACAGTTTCAGCACTGGATGATTTTCCTATTTCACGCTGAACCTCTGCAGCCAACTTCGGAGCGGATAACTTTGGATTTTTCTTAATTTTTCGTACAATATAACGCTCGTCTGAAGCGTTGAAAATCTTATTAGGTGCTTCTCTGCCCTTGTTCTCCAACCGATTTTCGCGAACGAAGCGTTGAATGATGTATTGGACAGTTGAGGCACTTAAATTTGTCATTTCAGCAATTTTTCGCACACTCTGACCTTTCCTAAAATGGTTAATTACCAGTTTACGCTGTTCCATCGTTGTACGACGACCCATAACGCTAAATGTTTAATTTACAGCACTTTAACTATTTAAAATAATAATGATAAAAATTGTTATAATAGTTAAAAGGGTCCAAAAACTCATACAATTCAAAAAAACTTTGTAACTGCGCGGCAGAATGAAACTTACTTACATTGAAGTTTGTGTACGAAATAAGATGTGAGCTGAAAATCAGCTGATCAATAGTTTTTCTCTCTTGCATGACAAAAAGAACAATTTTTGGGGTTCCCCGTTTTCTTATTAGGTTTACTAAACACATACATAGACATCTACATTCAAAACTTATTGATAAGTTTTTTAGTTTCGATGTTACAGCCATGTACATAAAAATATATACACTGTACGAAATAAGCTGTGAGCCACTGTAGTTCCGATGATAAGATGCTGCTTGCAGAAGAGAGAAATCCAATTTATACCTATTTCGGGTAATAATTGCCGTTTTTTAAATTTGACAACTGGCACCCTCTGTGTTAATGAAAGGACAGAGATGCTAAGTTTCTTAAATCGAAGAAATTCTTATTATTTAATTGATAAAATACTTCAAAAATAGTGAAATAATTTTATTGCAATTTTTGTCTTAAGCATAAAAAAAAAACGATATCAATAAGTAGCATCTCTGTACAGTAGAAAAATTGAATGAACTTAGGAAGCAATCCAAATTTTTTTAGCATCTATAGTTATACACGGTGAAGTTGGCACCCATAGTATATTTAACAAAGTAAGGCAATCGTAAAATTTGGTATTATGTCAATCACAGGATATGCCAAAGGATTTGTAAGTAATGTCAAAATATGAATGAGAGAGGAATGTCAAAATCTGTTCACGCAATGTCTAAATTAAACCTCTGGTTTAGTACAAAATTATGAGTCTTTTTTTTTTGAAATTTTTTTAAAGAACAACAATGAGCTTTAACATTATTTTAATTATTGTAACAATTAAAAAAATATTTACAAGTTGATGTAATTAAAATAAAATTAGTAATAATCGAAAAGAACGAATATATAAATGCATATTAGATGTTGGACCCTGGTACACAATCTGAGGGTTAATGTGACAAAATATTATAGAAATTTGCACTTCGATAGATTTCACAAAGCTGTCTTTTGATTTTCTCATGTACTTATCGGTACTAGCTACGTTCGAGTGGCAACACTATCTGATTGCCTTGTTTGAGAGTCACCTGCTAATTAGCAGTACCCTGTTCAGTTGCCTTCGCGCATTCAAATCAAAGTAGATGATTTCTTCGTATGCCATAGATATGTAATACCAGAGACTTTAGAAGTATAGAGATATCCCACTGCTAATAGACAGCGTTTTTTTTTATAATATTATAATATAATTTTATATAAAAAAATTTAATTTGTTTACAATATTCATTCTTATCAAAATGTTTTAGCTATAGAAACTCAAGTGAATTTCAATAAGAGATCAATTCCCTATATACCTACTGCAAACAATCAACTGCCGCTTGCCATCAACTCTATCATCATCATCTGTTCTATTCTAATTGCTCTCAACTTCTTCATTTTCTACAAATTTTACTACGTAAAAAGTATATGTACGTATGCGAAGCAAAATTGTCTATTTTTCAACTCAGCAAGCATGCGATTGAATTTCTGCAATTCTTAAATATTTTGTTATTTTGTACTTGTTTAGCAGCCACCAAAGTCAAGAGAAAGACACGCCAAATCACCAAATTGTTCGTCTTTTGTTGATTACCCACCCATTGGCATAGAAACACATAAAACTACGCATGCGCTTTTGCTGTTGCTTTTGCTTTTGTTTCTTGCAGGAAGAGGAAGAATTATAAAATTTCTGATTTTCTATTTGGTCTTTGCTATATTTACAAAACAATATCACATATGGGCGATAGGCCGGGTCGATTTTTATAGCGAAAAAAAAGTATTTAACAGTAGAAAATAGACAAATTTCCTTCGCATACGCACATATATTTTTACGTACTACAATATTTAGAAAAGAAAAAAAGGAGAGAGAAAGTGAAATAACATTTTGATAAAAAAATAACTCAAATATTACATTTGCTGAATGTCGCATATTCTTGTATAAATATAATTTATAATTATCCTATGGAAGTATTTATACATCGGACGATGCCTACTAAAATAAATTGTGAGAGCTGCAGGGCCATTGTTTCTTCACCAGATTTGCTGTTAAAACGCTGTCTATTAACAGTGGCATATTTCTATACAACTAAAGTCTCTGATTATTCAGTAGTTGCAGTAATAACAGAGACTTTAGAAGAGAGATATATCTCTCTGTTAATGAACAGAGTTTTCAGCTGTTAATGGACACGTTAATCAAGAGAAGTTTTGTCAGAGACTTTAGAAGTATAGAGAGAGAGAGTCTTTAGAAGTATAGAGACAAAGACTTTAGAAGTATATAAATATCCCACTGTTAGTAGACAGCGTTTTAACACAAAACCGAAAACAAAACCAAAAATATTTATGAATACACTGGAAAACAGTTGAAATTGAGCATTATTATATCAATTGAAAATGCTGCCTATTAACAGTGGGATATCTCTATACTACTAAAGTCTCTGAAATGATATTTTTTTTTTAATAACAGTCACCCTGTGTTCGTGTAACGTTAATCAACTGTTCCGCGACATTCGTACACAAATGCTATAGTTTAATATTAAGCAAAAAATGCATTTTTATATGGCACTTAACGTTCGAATAATTAATTGAAAGTGTTGAAATGTGTTTTATATATTAAGAACAAATTGAATTTATTCATAATTGTAATGTTTAGTAAATGTTTGTACAATCTCACTAAAGAAGCAACTTAAAAAAGACGAAATAAAAGTGAACTGAGTGCGAGCGCTGTGTAAAAAGAAAGCAAACGGGACCTGCTAGGGAATCATTAAACATTCTACACATATGTGTAGAAGCTGATTTTACAAAATTCTCTTTGTTGGGCTAACAAAACACTATGAATGGCGTAACTAGAAGTGAGGTCGCCGCGACGACGTTTAATAATACCACACTTCAACCAACTGGTAGTAAAAAACGTAAACGCTTGGCTCCACGAAAATCGTTGGCGTCACCTATAGCCGCTGCCGGTGATGATGTTGTCTGGGGTAAAAAGAATACCACCGCAAATGTGCTCAACAATGGTATAGCCGAGGAGCATCAGTTGCCGGTTGCAACATGCTCTATGTGTGGCAACTGTAATGAAAGATTACATCCGACACTTGATCTCAGTGCGAATGTGGAAATGCGACGTATATTAAACTCATATTGTAAAATGACTGTAAGTAATGATGATGAATGTGCTCCTCCGTTCCATATGTAACTTCAAATAAAATTGCTAACTCGATTTCTAATTACAGTCGGAACAATTGCAGCAGACTCTGTCCTCTATATGTGTGCAATGTGTATGTAAAATCAATGTGCACAAGGGTTTAACTAAAACCATAGAATATCGTCTGGCTGATATTAGAAATGGAAAATTGAATCCGACTATTCACGATATAAGAACCACAAATTCCAATCAATTAAAAATAGATATCGATCACCATCACAACCACCACAAGGAACCAAAGTTAAGCAGAATCAAAGCAGCATCAACAGAGAACAATTTAAAAGAGAGTCTTACAAAATGCCTCACGCCAGTACGTACGGAAGTGGAAACCGATTTAAACATCCACCTTACACCACTCGATCTATCAATAACAAATGATTACGTCACGTTTGATGGTCAAACAAGTCACAACAACACCTTCGAAAAAGATATAACACCACCGCCATATTCACCACACTTGCCTCGCAGTGCTATGGATATTGTGCCCGATGTGAGTACACCAAGAAATAAGTATATAGTGCAAACCGAACCAGTTACACCCGTTACAAGTTTACCAGAAGAACAAGAGGATAGAAACCCCGA
Organism: Megamerina dolium; assembly: GCA_963854835.1. NCBI lineage: Eukaryota > Metazoa > Arthropoda > Insecta > Diptera > Megamerinidae > Megamerina > Megamerina dolium. Next base: position 4,021,804 of record OY978525.1, read on the forward strand.
CGATACCAATGATAATCGAGATAATACAGCTTCCCGCCATATATCTTTGCTGCCAATAATGAATACTAGTACACCAATCCATATGAAATCACTGCAGACGACCACACACACCACAGTAATGGTGGTCAGTTCGCAAGAGTCAAACCTTTCGATGCTGGAGGTGTATCGGGAACATTCTGAGTCAGCTCTAATCACTGAGTCTGGTGGTAGGATCAATAATTACCAAGGAAGTCACAGTGCAGCAGCACAATTTAAATGCCAATATTGTTTGCGTGTCTATATGCGCAAACATCACTATTCTAAGCATTTACGCAGCTGTTGTCAGCTCTATCGACTAAGGCACAATCGATCTGCATCGGCACGCAACAGTGCTAAAGCTGTGAATGCCAATGGGAACAGTGACATGATCGAACAACCGGATCAGGAAGATGTCAGTACAGATGTGCGTACACCAGCGCGTATGTTTCATTGTTCAGAGTGTGCTGTCACATTGGAGAACATAACGAAAATGCGTCAGCACAAACGCATACATTTACAGCGTTATTATTGCAACATTTGTGGTGACGAATTCAACACAGTGCGCGATTATGATTTTCATCGAGTTATATGTGAAGCCAAACAAGAAGTGAGTGCATCTCATCTCATCTTTGTCTCAAACCTTACTGAATTTATAATTTTCAGGCACTATGTGAAACGCCAATTATACTCGAGAATCTTGAATCAAAAGGTCGTATAACACGTGCACGCTCAAAAGCTCTATCCAGGGCTGTTTCACTAAATAGTCGTAGAGTAGCACGTAGCAGCTTATCAACCAGAACAATTAACACCGAGTATGATTGCACAGAGCATAATGACGATGACGATGATGGGGACGATGATGTATCGGTTGCTGACACAATGTACACAAAACGTATGCGTTTCAGTAGCAATTGGGTTGAGGGACGCAACCATATCTATGATTGTGAAGAGGAGACACAAATCGCATCATATAAGGAATATGGTAAGTACATGATTGCTTTGAAATTGCTTACGAATTGTAAATAATCGCTCTAAACCTCTTAGATTTGTACCTTTTGGATCTTTTAAAATCGCAAATACGCGCAAATTCATTCGTTTGTCTCGATACGAATTGTAACTATCGCACAGATTGGCTAGTGGGAATGATGGTACATGACTACAAGTGTCATTTTAAAAGCTCTTGGTTCTATTGTAATAAATGTGGACGTGTCTTTACCAGCAAGTAAATATCTACGTTTCACACAAACACACAGAAATTATATATGTATTAAACATTTGTCCAATTCCTATTTCCACAGAGTATTTCTTGACTATCATTTGGATCGACAAAATGGCGGACGTTTTATTTGCGTAAAATGTGGTGACATTTTCGAATTTCAACATGAGCTGGATCGTCATCTCATCCAGCATACGAAATGCATTAATTATCGTTGTAATTATTGTAATTTTGAGTTTCTCACCGAATTCGAATTATTGCAACATTGTCGTATCGAACAGCACGATCCGAATGGTGAACGCAAATGCATACATATTGATCCCGAGCTGAAAATTGTAAATAAGGTAACGCCATCGATGACAGATAATAGAAACAGGCGTCAAAAGGGTGACTATCGTGTGCATATATTGGTTAAACAATTGCCACGGTTGCCATCAAAAAGGCCGATACCAGTGCCTGGTCATGAAACATCTAAACGTCGCATCGGTGATGTACAATTCAAGAATCAAACATATCCCAATTGTTGGGGTTGGAAATAATAATAGTAATTGTGCAATGAATGAATGAATGAATGAACAAACAAGCAAGAAAAAAGTACAAGTCTCTTAATTAGCCATATAAAAAATAATACATATATGTATATGTGTATGCATCAATGATGAATCCAAGTTTAGTTTTAATATTATTTTTTTGTGAAATCCCGTTACATACATACATATATGTATAGCGAATTTTGTTCCTTATCGTGTAGAGATGTAATGAAAATCTCAATTTAAATAGTGTAATCTAAATTTGAAATCCTCTCTTACATACTTGCATGTATTTGTATATAAAGTATTTATAAATAATTTCACATGTGTATATGTATTAAATGTAACTTAAGTATTTCTACAGACTTCTCGTATCTACAATTCGATATATATCATATATATGTGAATATCACATATTACATCTTGATTTCGAAATTGCCTACATACTACACACATACTTCTCATTATCATCCAAATAAACCAAAAGGTTCAGAAAATACTTTTTTGACTATTATTTAGGAGCGTTTTTATTTTTCTTCCCCGGTGGATTTTCCTTAAGAATCCTAAATATAAGTCAGAAAAAGTCATTTATGAATGATTCTAAAAACAGCTAATATATGATTGCTTTTCTAATATTTTCTGGAAAAAATATGAGCCTTTTTGTATTCTTTTTGAGCTTTAAATTAGTTTAGTTTTGAATATTTTATGAATTATTAATTTTATAAGATTTATTTATTTATTTTTTTTTTTTTGTTAAACAATTATAATTACTTATAATTAATTAATCTAGCAATGCAACTACTCAATTTATTTTGTTATATTTTATTAGAAATTAGAAATTGACGAGTATGCGTAATGAACATGAAGTTCCACTTACAAAATCATGTCGCACTAAATTTCAAAATTATGAAAATAAACTCGCATTACCAATGTGAGACAGCTAAATGTTTCACTTGTTGTATTCGATATAATAAAAATATATAATATAAGACTGTAATAATATAACATGTAGATATTATGATATTAATATAATATAATTAATATAATACTATTCCAACTCTCCCCATCTTATTATTACAATTCCCCATACTATTGTATATGCAATGAAAATGTGTCACAGCAAGTGTTCTTGATTTCGAATTCAAATGCGAGTCCCGCCTCATATTACACGCTATTCTAAATGAAGCTTTATGGTATTGCCCATTATAATAATATTCAAAAATTTGAACGATATTTCGAGCGTAAGATTTTGTATCATAATTCTATATATTTGTGCAAAAATTGTATATAAAAAAAAAACGACAACAAATTAAAATTTAAGCCAATGAATTCTTGAATTCCCCCAAAAAAAACGGTTCAGAAATAAGGAATGATATTGTATGAACGTTTGCTGAAAAGTACAAAAAAAAAACAAAAGAAATATGATTCTTTTCAAGTCTTTTTGCGTTAAACGTTAAGGATCTGATCTATTGAGCAGTTTTATTTCCTTATTGAAATCATATTTTCCTATAAGCATACGTACAAATTATTTTCAATTTTATTTTCTTATCTTTGTTAGAAAAAAAAAATCGTGCAAAAGAATATACAGAATATCAGTAAATGTAATTATGATGGGACAATAAATTTGAATAGTATAGTGTGTAACTAATGAGGTTCACATCCAAAAATTTAAAAATAAAAATGTATTAAATTACATATCTATATAATTACCTAAATTACCATAATGAAGATATAAATTTTCAAAACATGTAATCACATGAAGAAAAAGCTGCAGCTTCATAAATGTTTCACACTGTTTTTCAATGCTTTCAATTTGCTTTCAACTTACATTTTAAGAAAATACCACAAATCTTTCCACTTTTCAAATCGAAAGCGCCATCTTTAATTTTTTTAAATTCAAATCGCTGTGAATTCTTTGTTCGCTCACTTAACGCACAGGAATACAACTCTGTTGTGAAAATAACCAAATTTCGCTCAGTTCTATAAATATTTGCTCAATCATATTTTGCAGTTTATATGTAACATATGTATGTTGTGATGAACTAAGAATGAGAGGAGAGGATTTTTGTAGTTGTGACGCAATAGCAGTTCAGCTGCGAGAGACAATTACAAAATGGCGAACAAACAGAAAAGAAAAATGTAAACAATGCCAAATAATGAATGAATAATGCAACTCTTGGAACTACTATTATGTCACAATATTTACTGAGAACCGGAAGAGTATTTACGTATTCGAAAAATTTGCAACGAGAGAGCAAAAACGAGGACTTAAAAATTAAGAGAGAAAAAAGTAGCTGCAAATCTCTGTTAGTAAAATATCTACTAGGTACTAATAATATGGAACAGAACAGAAAAACAACAATTGTTAAAATCAATCAGTTATCTTAGTGAGGAAAATATGTGAAAGTACTGGAACAGTATGTGAAGAAACCAAAAATTGTTTTTTTTTTGCCCCTTTTGTGCTACGCGCCATTGTATATTGTATATTGTTTGTTTATTGTTTTTACATATTGTATATTTTATTTATAATGAAAATTGGTAATTGGTGATCATTTAAAACTATCCATGATATAATTATAAAGGTAGAGCAACATAAGAAAGTTCTCGCGAATGAAGTACATGGAGAAAACAAAACACTAAACTAATAAAGAAATCGTTTTTGACATTCTAAGAGTCAATTATAGAAACTTAACGTAACATAACTTGGCAGAGATAAACTGTCACTTGGGGCCAGTACAAATTTAAACTAAGTTTACGTAAACGGAGTTTAAATTTAAACTTATTTTAAACCGCAGCAAGAAAAAATGTGCTGGGATGCAAAAACAGACAGCTGAACAACTGATAGCATAATCTTAGTTAAACCCTAATGATTTTGAATTTCTTAATTAAGATCAGGTACATTAAGTTTCTATAATTGAGCCAAAAGAGAGAGAGAGAGAGAGAGCTTATACAATTTCTCTACCTTGTATTCTTATACATACCATGATAAAAACAAAGCGCAGGCAAATGAATGTGATTTATTGCGTTGCGTTTGACATAAATTGCCAAAGGAAAAATGAAGAAATTATAAATTAATTTTTTTTTTAATTCATAATAATCCAATGTCTTCAATTATTATGTGCAGTAAAGAATATTTGTTTAAAAATAATAATTTAATATTCGTTCATTTCATATTATTTCGTTTCGTTTCATTTAATATATATTTTTATTTTCGTATACAGCAATATCCGGTTACGGATTTAGCCCTCAATTTACCTCCGATTGGCTCGAATTTTATTTATATCATTTTTATCTCACATTGACTACAAACAAAATAATATTTATCAGTTAATACAGATATTTATGATGTTGAAAAAAAAATTCAACAATAATGATATAGTGCGATAAAAATGACAGCGTATGACGTATGATTTTTTTTTTTTTTTATTTATTCTAAAATCAGAAAATCTTGCGGTAGCTGTGAATACGTTAGAAATAAATTTACGGAAATTATTTTATTTAACAATCAGTGATTATATAATTTAGGACTGAAGACTGACGAATTATAACTATAACATTATTAATATTATATATTTAATTTAGAAATTTTGAGTTAATTTTTAAAAGTAAACTTGTACAATTTATTTCTTGAAGGTAGATTTTTTCAAACCGAAAAAAAAAAAAATAGTAAAAAGAAAGAACTAAATGCTATCCATTTACTCATTGAAACAAAAACTTATATTTACAAAAATTCAAAAGTTTTATTTATATACCATGCCCATAGTATAACTAACAAATTAAGGCAATCCAAGAAAGTAATTATGATGCTCTCGATTTGACATAAATGTATCGAAGAAAATTCAAAGACAGCTTTGTGAAAACCATCAAAATGAAAAATTCGAAAATATTTTGTCACATTAACCCTCTGATTCTATATAAGTGATAAATATCTTAACCAGAGGATTAATAATTTTGACACTGCCTAAACAGATTTTGGCATTCCTCTTTCATTGATATTTTTGCCACATAGGTAGCGATTTTGACACTGCCTGAACATGCTTTGGCACATTCTGTGAATGACGTGAGAACAAAAATTATTATTGCCCTACTTTGTTAATTATACTATGTATATTGATACTTGTTTCTATGTATTCGACTTTCAAATATGCAAGCGCACAACTCACATTTGTACTTTAATAATGTTGGATAAATGTTTTGCTGACAAAAAAAAAAAGACAAGAATGAAGAATTCACTTGAAACTGACATCGCTTGGCGGAAGATAAAATAGCATCGATTAAAACATTGTCGAGAGAGAAATGATCAGATGAACTTTTAAAAGTGTGATATCCCCAATAGTTTAATAACATGATATAATTAAACAGTTGAAACTGTCGGGCGGAAATAATTTCTCTTGGCTTGTGCGAGTTATGTCAAAAATCGTATGTTTGATGTATATTCTTGTAACGGTTGTCCTTCATTTGGGAGAGTATACATATATTCTCTCAGATTGTGTTACCTTCAAAATTTTGCCATCGGCTAGTAGCAATATAGAAGTATGTACAATATGATTAAAGACGCGACGTAATGCGTCACCTTGTTTTCGTGCTTTACAAAATGATAAATCAAAGCGAATCATGACGTCGCGTTGGATTCATAATTGATCAGCAAATATCCGCTTTATTGGTACAACTATGATAGTTAGTTATAAGATAAAATATATGTTGTAGCTAAATAAATAAATGATTTTAATGATTTATGTAATATCGAAATATATTAGAGGAGTATCGTATTATGTGAGTACGGAATTTGATGACCCAAAAAAATACCATTCCTATAGTTAATACTGAAATTACTTTCATATTCGTATCAGGTGTTAATTTTTATAAATAGAAAAAACATAGGATAATGAAATAAAATCATACATAGCAATATAGAAATATAACTTTTTTTGGGTTCTCAAAATCCAATCCAATATATAATAATATAATAAAAAAAAAAAAGATATAATGTATAAATGTAGGTATATTTTTGTACCCAAATTTAAAATAAGCACAATTAGTATATTGCTGTATGTTAACGCGACAACAACAAGAACAATACCTACAACAGAAACACATACACACATACATACATTAACACTCTCAGTCAGTTAATAGTCAGTAAAGAGCTGCGATAATATATTTGATTTTTGAATGATTCTCTTTGCTCTCAAAACATGTACAATATTTGCAAAGCATATCCAGATAGAATGAAAATGAGTGAGAGTAAAATATTAGGCAAATAGAATACCCAATTCATTTCTTGTACAAGAACTATTTCATAAATTCGTTTTTTCTCTTCAAATAAACGAATGTTTGAGAGTACTATGAGAGTTTGAGAGTACTACGAGTGTGCTGTACGTTATAATTGTTGTTGCTTTTCATGACAGGCACTGATGATTTGTATTACTGCGCCTTGCCGCGTCATGTCTTATCTACTGTATGTTTTGCATATATTGTAATTTAACATAGTAAAGCAAAATTAATGTTTGGAGTATTCTCAAATACTTTACTTCCAGTTGCAAACGTTGAGATTCTACTCATTCTATGAAAACGAAACATACACTCCATTCTATTCTAAATCTATTTTAATCATTCTAATTTGTATTTGCTCAGAGAGAATGAATGAGAGATTCTATTCTAATATCAATGCAGTGTTTTGAAGATGTAAACAAATATATTCCTGCAGCACTCTAATAGTCATATATTTTTTAATTCAATTCAAATTATGCAAACCAAACAAAATAAAAAATAAAATAAAATAAAAAGAAATGTGCTCATATAAATAATACAATATACATAAGAGAATTAAAATTAAATAAAATGTTCTTTGAAAAATATGTCATAGGTATTGTGTTTGTTTCTCATAGATTTCTTCTCTACTTCTTACAGGGTAAGTGCTCTAGTTGATGGCAGTTCACCTTTTATATATTTAAAATGGCATCTTGACATTTATGAACATTGTATTGAATTCAAACATAAATATTCCATTTCCATTCCATTTAATAAAAATATTAGATATTACTAATTCTTATATTTTGCAACATATGTCATATTTCATATTTAAGTATCAATTACTCCACTTATTTGCAAGCAAGTGATATTATTGTTGTTGCAATGAAATTTTCAAATGACAGTTTTCATTTTTTATGCTACAAATTCGCTGTAGAAAGTAATGTCAAATTGGACACCATTTTTAAAATATGGGACTGAATGTTAAAAATCCGAAAAAAATATCTGCCCTGGTCTAAATTTCGTTGGATGAAAATATGAAGAAATTACCAATTGTTTTTCAGAACAAAAAATTTGAAGTTATATTCGGACAATTGTTGCTATTTGTCTTAGTTTTCATTTTATGTAATTGTGATATTACACGGTTGTTAATACACGTAATACAGTAATTGCGGTCCAATTTATTTGGACTATCGAACTTGAAGCTAGGTGAGCCAAAAAAAAAACAATTAGATAGAAGTCGGAGAACACGGTAGAGTGTATTTCTGCCATTGGATTCTTGATTCAGGTTGAAATCCTTGATAAACTCAACCCTCAACTCAACTCGGGTACCATTAAATTGTTTGCAGAACCATAAACGACTGTTGCTCGAATTCCATAATCCCATAAATAAAGACAAGTTAAAGCCTGGGAGGTCACTAAGTAATACGATTCAATGGCAATGCTTGGTTAAATCTTAAGCACCTGTTGGTTATTCAATTTCATCCATGACATCATCGATTATTGTGTGCAAATTCTTCACTTTGACAAAAGGAAGATGTTGAACTGAATGAAATTCAAGTGATTTTCAAAGTTAATTAAAATTACTTTAAAAATGTAAGAAGATGGTCACCTTATCGAATGTCAATGACGCTTATTTTTGCATTATTCCCTAGTTTTTTGAAGAAGTTGGCAACATTGGTAATAAGTCAGAAAACGCACGCTCCGCGGTAATTCCAGAAAACCGATAAAGGCTTGGGTAATAATTTCTTCTAAATCACGAACTTAAAATTACTATATAACCAAAAATGGGTGTACAAGTAGTGTCATTATCTCCTGGTGATGGTAAGTTGGACTTTTGTGTAAAAAACTACATAAACTATGACATCAATTGTACCGACCCGGAAACTAACCTTGCAATTCGCATTCTATATTTTTTGTGCGTGCGTGTTTATGCGTTTGTGTGTGTGTACGTGTGTATATATATATTTACAGGTAGCACCTTCCCCAAGAATGGACAAGTGGTATCGGTTCATTATACTGGTACTCTAGATGATGGAAAGAAATTCGATTCATCACGAGACCGTAATAAGCCATTCAAATTTACCCTTGGTAAAGGTGAGGTGATTCGTGGTTGGGATGAAGGCGTTGCTCAACTTTCCGTTGGACAACGTGCAAAACTAATATGCTCACCGGACTATGCTTATGGTAGTCGTGGCCATCCAGGTGTTATTCCACCCAATGCCACCTTGACTTTTGATGTTGAATTGCTCAAGGTTGAATAAGCTGTTTAAACAAACTGTGGGCGACATAGGAAACATATAAAAACCAATAGTAACAATTAATAGAAGGAAGACAGCCCAATCAAGCATTTAAAGCATTTACAAAAAAGTTTAAAAATATTTCTATTTGCACACTGCATACATATACTCTAATAAGAAAGTATTCTCTGTGAACAAATTCCAATAATATTGTATATGTACATATATGTGGAAATGTAAATGATTAACGTATATTTATCACAAAAATCGATGCATTTGTCCTTTCTTGAAGTTTTGTAATTTGAATATGCCCATATTACTATATTAATTTAATTATGAGAATATATTATCTACTTTGCTGGATCCAAACAATTAATAAATAAATGTAGAGAATTGTCAGAATTATATCGTCGGCTTTTGTTTGTATTCTATAGAATAAGCAATTCACAGGTAGGCAGTCGTGAATCATGATAAATTGCTGCACAGGTATGTGTGTATGTGAAACTTTACATGGCTTTACTTTCGATTGTACAATGAATTTTGGTTAATAAGCCTGTCTACTTTTCCATCGGTCATTTAAAAGATGCCCATCCCCTACAAAAATGGATGCATTCATATTGCATGACATAGTGGTATCAACCGAATCCGGAAGGGAAAACCATGGTGGTTGAGACATTGCTTTTTCCAATCTTTTCCAAGCATGTCACGGTAAATTGTTATTGCCGAAGGAATTGCCAATTGCTTGCTGATCACTTGCGAGCCCTGCAGTGTTGCCACTTTATATTAATATGCTTTCACTACACCATTAATTTCCAAAATATATTCATTTGCACATCAATCGGACGTCACAACAATAAGAAATATTGATTTTCTAATCACTTGGTACAACAAAATTGATACTCGTTTTGATTGAGGAAACGAGAAAAGAGATAGTAAGATTTAAGCAAATGTTCTCATTTACTGCTAATACTTCATTATCAACGTTTATGTTCGTTTTCAATGTTAAAGAAAATATTTTTCTGCGATGTTTGGTGTATCTTCGGTTCTACCCAAGCAACCCCATTTTACTTAAAGCGTCAGTAAGAAAATGGGCACAACAACAACGTAAGTGAATTGAAAATAATAAACAACGTCATATATAGCAGAAGAGGAAGATTCAAACCTACAGTGCAGTGGACCGATTACTGAAAAATCTCTTAATGCTTCGAAGGCAATTTTGTGAGCGTACTAAAGTTTCCCCGTAACGTAATCGTTTACGTTTAATATTTACAAGAGTAACGATTTTTGCAGTAGTTGGCAATACCTGAATTACATTTTTCCTCTTGCCGAGCGATGCATTGGAAATTGAAGTAGTGTGATAGAGACAGATGAGAACAAGAACTGTCAAATGACAAAATATTGCTGTTCAATAATCATTATTTGTAAACTAACTATAAAAATAAGTTTAATTATTTATGAAAATTGAAAAAATGAAAATATAGTTTCAGAAATACTTGTGAATGAATTGAGTTTAGTAAATTTAAAATTCTTAAGAGATTTGTTGCGGGTTTTAGGAAAAGTGGGTGCATTAATCGAATCTAGCTGAGTGATTATTTATTTTTCTAATAGAATGCAGGATTATAACCAGCAATGCCAGCCGGAAGCACAAAATGCACATATAGTGGTCGCTGAGCCCACTGGTGAAATGAATGTTGTTCCAGAGGAGATCTTAGAATTTATATTGACATATTTGCCGCCGTACAAAGACTTGAAAAATTGCAGTTTGGTATGCAAACGTTGGAATGTCGTAGTAAAGAGTATGCAAATGTTATACCACATACCTAAATATGTATGCATATTGTTGCTTTTTATTCTAGATTTAATACGCCGCACAAAAAATAATCTGCAAAAAGGTCTTATTGACTTTCGGTTGCGTTGGGAAGTTTTTTCGCAGCAGACAGCAATCTCCGTGGATGCGCAAGCGAATACTATATGCTCTACTTCAAATCTACCTTTGCCCATAATCGCTGGGCGGTTTTCGCATTCGGCCGTGCGTCATAGCAACTCAATGTATATATTCGGAGGGGGATCATCCTCGGATACTACTTTCAATGATCTGTGGCGGTTTGATTTATCCGAAATGCGTTGGGAAAGGCCGCTCTCAATGGGTTCCTATCCATCTCCCAAGGGCAGCGCTTCAATGGTGTGCTGGCGTGAACAACTAGTACTATTTGGTGGCTGGCGATATCCTTCTTTGCATCCACCCTATCAACCCTGGTGCTTGTTTGACGAACTTCACTATTACGATTTGTCGACTCATCGGTGGACAGTGCATGTATCACAGATATGTCCTCCTCCTATGGCTGGACATTCAGCGAGTGTACATGGCGATCGTATGGTCGTCTTTGGCGGTTATCAAATTGCAGAGGGTGTAAACAATGTTAATAACGAAACATGGTGCTTGGATTTGCATGAGCACAAGTGGTGGCAACCACGCATTGCTGGCAATACCAAACCGCCACCGCGTTATGGTCAATATCAGCTGGAAGTGGATGAGCATCATTTGTTGATTGTAGGTGGCTGTGGTGGTCCGAATAGTGTCTATTCAGACGCTTGGCTTCTTGATATGTCGCATGAGGTGTGGGCTTGGAGGTTGGTTCCGGTGCGTAATAAAAAGTTCAGTGCAACACATATGTGGTGTAATCCTGCGTGTAAAGTCGATTCAAAATTGGTGGTATTAGGGCCGACACCGAATATGCCACAAGATTTTCAAATGATGAAACAAACATGCGTTCCTGTAGGTGGTGCCATGGCTGCACCAGGAATTAATCGTATAAATCCGATGGAGCGGCAACGATTTGGTGGTCTTGGTGGTGGGGGTGGTGGAGTCGGCGGAGGCGGAATAGGTGGCGGTGTTGGTGGACTCGGCGGAGGTTTTGGTGCTCTGCGGATACCACTGAACCATAACAGGCTAGACAATTATCGAATTGTTGGCCAGGCAATGCCAGTTGGGCTAGTTGTGCAAGCAGGTGGACCGGACGAACAGTACTATGCAAATCGCCGAGCCATATTGAATCAGCATCAGCACGGTGCAAACAATAATATACTGAATAATAATCATTTACAGCCACGCACTGGTAGATTAAATGATCTCCATTCGCAAGCATCTTCCACTTCTTCACCATTGGTTGGAACTATGGCTGAGGAGCGTAATCAAAACCGTCCATCAACGTCGACTGCTGCATCAGCACCACGGTTAAATGGCACATCATCAACACCACGTAATGATAATGATGGTGCTGCAAACGGAATTAATGGTAGTGCCAATAATTCGAGTGACATTGAAGCAGCCAATCGTTTGCAAAGAAATTTAGCTTTGCGATGTAGGGAGAATGAGCCCCTATTACCAAAGCGTTTCGATGAATTGTACGAGGTACGTTTATCTGCCCACATTGCAAGTGAAAAATTCATTAACATTTTTTGTTTGTTTCCATTTTTTTAGGATCCATTCCGAATGGCTGCATTCAATGTACAAAGCCGTCCTCGTAGTTTCTCTAAAGATCACAATGAGCGTATACGTCGCATGGAGGAGAAAATGAATGCACTGCGCAATTCACGTCGCAATGCCATGTTTGAGCAGAAATCCATAAAAGAACCATCGCCGAAACGGGTCAAAAGAAATGTACTCTCACTATTTGTTTGTGATCTCTCATCGGCGTTGGATCCAGACGATCCACATTTAGAATGGGTAGAATATAAAAACTATGGCATCATACCGGGAGCACCAGAGCGTTTAATATTATCGACAATGGTTGCCGGTCATGGTGAATTAATTCTATTTGGTGGCGTACACAAGGAAACATTGAGCGAACTAACGCATCAAGTATCGAATTCTGTGCATTTTCTTAGCGCTACACGCAACATTGTTTGAGGGGTGTCGATCGGCTACTGCTTACTTCTACGCTCAGCTTTTGGTTAGTTGCTTGTCATGTAATTGCATGAGTGTTATAGAATAGGCTAAAAGACATCATCTGCTTTACGTTTTACACCTAAACAATATGCATCGAAAATATTAGGCAACAACAACAAATACATACCTATAGAATTTCATGAGATTTAAGTTAGAAATATAACATAAAAATTATCTTTGTTTTCTTAATAATCTAAATGGTTTTATTAATATATAAAAATAATATCATCATTATATTATTTTTTTTTTTCTAATAATTGTATATTGCTCGCTGTTCCATGTGATTTTTCTCATTAAAATGCTGCCATGATAGCGCGTATTGCAATATAAAGTATGTAGAAACACATACGTAGACATTATTCTGAAAAGAATTAATTTAAATATAGTACATTTTGTTAGAATTTAATTAATTGTCAATTTCTTAAATTCAGTAGAATTAATAAAAATTAAGTGTTGGATGTATTCAATAAATCTTAAGAAAGTTATAATAAAAATTTAGATTTCAAAATTCTTCATTTGAATATTTTTGTTTTAATTAAAACGAAATTAATTTCACTCGGCACGAACAAAAGGTTAAAAATAATAATAAACACCTTAGTGGTGGAAACAAATGTCTGGTGATGTTGAATTGTGGAAATTATAGTGTAACGTAACGACTTGATGTGGTGGATTGACGTATATAAAATATTCTATGAATTTTGGTTAAAAGTATAGCCACTCGTGATTTGAAAATTTGCCTTAAATGTCAAAGTATCGTACAAGCAAGTATTTCTAAATATAATATTTTACCTTAATAATTATTAAATGAAATGCTGAATGAAGACCAAATGGAAAAGAGTGGCAGCACTCTTATAAGTCGCAAAATCAAAACGTCAAATTCTTGAAAATATAGTTGTCAATAATAAATTGTAATTTTTTCAAATTTTTAAAGCAAGTGAGTAAATATAATAAATGAATTTATTATGAAAACAACACCACAAAGACGCAGACAACAAAGCGAAATGCAATTGGCGCGTGGTCGTCTTCGAGGAGCTCTCAACGATGCTGTTCAACTCTCTGATGATGATGATAATACTGATGGCACTGACTATTATAATTCTGCGGATGATTTACCAAAACGTGGCCGTCCTCCAAAGAATTTACAAGCTGTACAGCAATCACCAAGAAATTCACGCCAGTCGAGTATGTCACCAGGAAAACTTCTAACACCATCCAAACGGCGTAAACGTGAGCAACACCAACAGCAGCAACAACAACAGACGGCAATGCAATCACAAAAAATCCAAGCGGAGAGTTTTGTGATGAAATTATTTGATCGTAGTCTAGATCTCTCAAAGTACACCGAACAGACATCGTTGTATCCCATTTGTCGTGCTTGGATGGCAAATCAACCACGAAATCCTAGTATTCGCAGCTATCGTGAACACAATTCGCCGTCACCCGTTCTACGTGATACTAACGGAGAGGAAGTGCTAATGCAATTGCGACGTCGCGAAATACGTGAAATACAAGAGATGCCAGCACCAGTAACCACTGATTTGCCAAAAATACCACCACCATTAGATTATGAAAATACTGATATTTCGGAATCATCCGAAAATGAAGATCTCGGCAAGGAAGAACTACTGGCGAAGCACATGTCCAAGTGGAAGGAAGTAAAATGTAATTGGATAAAGCACACAAAACGTTATCAGCAACGTAATCAAACGAATCATCTTATTATAAAAGAATTATTCAAAAATAATTAAATATTTAATAAATTAACTTATATCTAATGTAGCCACATAACTGTATTTACTTAATAACATACGGACACATCTCCATAATTAATTTTAGCAGCTGCGAAGGATTTAGGTCGGATTTCCCTTGTATATCTTTTACATCATAAATATGCAGAGTTTACTAGAATGGGCATACTTCTATTAGTAGACTTTCAACAGCAAAGAAAAAGGTGATACGGCCTTCTATGTTTTTTTTGTTGCACAAACCTGTAGAAAGAGCCTATTATGGTAATTTTTTTTAGTGTGACAATCGCCAATTGCTGATATGCGGGCATAATTAAATAGAATCCACGCTTGTCATTCTAAAATAAAAATGTAAATTTGAATCTGATGTTCAAAGGTGACAAGTTTTTCATATGCATAAATGTTGGAATATACGATTTCTAACTTTTGGTAAGTTGAGTAAAAAATGTGTGAAAAATGAGTTTTTAGAGGAAACTAGCATAAAATAAAAATTTTGTAATTATAATTTAACAAAGTAATTGTCTCGAATTTCAGAAACATCCAGAAGGTATGTATGTATGTGTATGAAAATAAGTTTATGATATTTTATGTTAGTAAAGCTATTTGGAAAAAGTAGCAAACAATTCTTTCCGTTTTGATTAATATTTAAATATTTTTGTTCATCCTAAAAGTATGCATGCAAAAATTAAATGATTAAAAATAGAAATACCACACGGTATATAGATGAAGGTAGAGCAATTAAGATTGAGTTCTCACCTCTGAATATTAAAAACATGTGGTTGACAATATAGAAAACATTCACAAAGAAAAAACGCTTGATTATGTGCAAGTAATGTGACAAAAAGTGTTGCGAGTATTGTCAAAATCATATTTCCAATGTGTTTCTTGTTCTTAATATTATAACTCAATTGTGGTAATGCTATACCTTCACCGTAAGGCATCCGGTATATTATTATTCTATGCTGACAACCCTGTGGAAAAGAAAACAAAAACACTCGTTTGCTGTTTGCTTGTTTGCTTTGTTTGCCATTCGCTATTGGTGCTTGATTCCAGTCGGTCGTGGTGCACGGATTGTTTGCGTTGTGACTTGATTATTTATTATTTTTTCTAAGAATATTGCATAAATTGCGCTGTAGCCATGTGTGTTTGTGTTATAAATTATTAGGTAGTGAGAAAATAAAAAAATAAAAATTGGCAATATTCATCAATACTGAAATGCGTAATTGACTAAATGTGCATCGAGAAAAAACTGTGAAATACTACAAATTAGATACATACCTTACATGTGATACATAAAGCAGATCATCTGTGTACTGTGCGAATTTGTACAAGTGTGAGTGTAATCAATTACTATTTACTTTTTTTATTTACTATTTATTTATGATTTCATATATTTATTACATTTCATTCATTACACTGTCGAATTAGAATTATCATTTTTATTTTGCTTTTCGTTTTCGCATTTGTTTTGTATACATGTACGTATCTATGTATTTTTCGTTTTCTTTATAATTTTTTTTGCGCGTTTACATTTAAGCAAGGTTTTTTTTTCAAGCAGAATATGATATTGTTGGCTAGTTGGTAGCAAATTCAAAAATTTGTTGGTAAATGGTTTTTAAATTGACATTTCATGTGTTACGGATTATGAGGGATTTGCTCTTTTATAATAATCCCTTATATTAGAAGCAGTGGCTTATAGTAAATGTATAGAATTAGTGGAATGTATGGTGAATACTTGAAATAAGTGATAATTATAGAAGATAATATATCTAGTTGAGGACCACTATAGATCAATTCCACTCTATGAGTGAACTATTATGCACCCTGCCTATAAGGCAATATAGGTCGTTGATTTCTTTTAGAAATTGGAGTAGGTGTTTATATGCATAATTCTTGTAGTTCACGCTATATTTGGAAACTTTTGAATGTTAAATATTTGAATTTAATTTTCTACTAATTGTGGTCTTAAAAATATCAAATAAATTGGCTCATTGTATTTTTGGCTACAAGAAGATGAAAATATTTTGCTCAACCATTGTGCAATTTAACGTATGTATGCATTATGGACTTTCATTCTAATCATTTAAAAAAGATTAATATATTTTGTACTACATTTATAGAGCTTGGTGGGTAAACAAATTCCCTTAGAAATAGTATATAATCTAAGAAACGATATTTTACATACCATCAAGTCCCCATAATGATTTCCTGAGTTATTTCCCTGCATAAAATTATGCGACTAATCTCTAAAGAGAGTAGTCCAGGATTAGTCTCTTTAGATATCAATCGGAGATTAGACTCAAATCGGTCTCTTTAGAGATGCGTTGTGGATCAATTTTTAAATTAATTAATATATTTAGAGATTCACTTCGCACTTGCAATTGATTCGCTTTTAAGTCTTTACCCAGGTTCAATTATAAATATTTTGATTCGAATAGCGGTGTAGAACAAAAATGAGTAAATTGTCAAATAATTGAAATGAAAATGTACTTGAGAATTATAGTGCATTGAATGAAAATTTCTAACCGTGCGTCTAATCTATTTATAGAAGATGAGTAATCCACATTTTTACCCATCTGGATATAAAAGGGTACAATTAGTCTCTTCATAGAACATGCTCGAACAAAAGGGAACAGTTCATTCCATAAAAAAGAGATCAAAATTGCGATTAGTCGCATATGCCTTTGCGACTGATCTCTTACACATCCCGGATATGTCGCATTTTTTGCAGGGATTATTCAAGATTTGCACGCACTTACGTATATATATATTTTCAATGTATATTATACATATATAGTATATGCCTTTGTCTTATTATTAAACGTGAGGGATTGTTCTTTAATCTTATATTTTATACATCCACTATGTATTACTATCTATCTAAAAATAGCAACTTGAATATATGTGAATATTTGTATGATAGAGTTCTATCTTTTTGTGTTTGTTTTCTTGTTAATTCACTTTATTGTATTATTTCTTATAGTCATTATATACCTATACCTATTATATTATCAATAGGGGTTCTGTGTAAGTACCTACCACTAAATAAAAATTTCTTAATATTGAGGAAAATTATATATAGAATAGAAAAAAAAAAATTAATTCAGTGACTGTAATTATTTTAAGCTATGTACCTGCATTTAAAAAAATACGATATTTATAAATCAGTTTTTTTTTGCCTTGGAAATTTCAATCGGACCTATTGTGACCAAACTTTTCGTATGAACATTTTCATTTGTCAGCAATCTGACAAAAAGAGAAAAATTTTTTACGCGAAAATTTGTTAACGATATACCTGAATATTTTTAAAATTCTCCATATTTTGTTTAAAAATAAAATTTCTATTGTTGCTCATAGAAATGATTTATGAGCTTTCTACTAATTTCTATTCAGAAAAGAAGATTATATATGTTTTATGATATTTATGTGAAATAAAAATCACGATAGACGTTATTGTGACTTTTTTTTTTTTTTTTGATTTTTTGTTTTTCATTTGTAATTCATTGTCATTATCGTGGAGATTTGTGAGCGATTTGATTTTTAAAAACAATTTTTTAACTCGAAAACCATATTTTATAAACACTTTTTGTTTATTTTCAAACAATTTTACTTATTATTTTTTTTGCATAATACATAAATACCATTAATTATCGTACTCAATCACCACAGCTAATCGGTTCTCAGTGAATTTGACAGATTGTAATGTAATAGTAGTTCCAAGAGTTGCATTATTCATTCATACTTCCGCATTGTTTACATGTTTCTTTTCCATTTGTTCGCCATTTGGTTATTTTATCGCAATTGAACTATTATGACGTCACAGCTAGAATAATCCTCTCTGGTGGGTGCAATTTTCTTTTTTATCATTTTTGCTCAATCACAGCACTTTTTTTGTTTTCTTTCTTTGTTCTCTTTCGTCGTCATTAAAAATGAACATGGCGCTAAAAAAGTGACGCGATTCCAGAAATTTATTATTTTTTTTTCTGCATTTATTACATGAACTTCTGTAATTGATCCATGCTATGGTCCTATAGGTTTAGTTGTTGTTGTTGTTGTAGCAGAAAGAATACGGAAATGCTTTGTTTTGTTCCCTTACAAAGCATTTCGATATTTTGATGAGATACGTAGACCTTGGTCTACCACGTGGTCGAGTATTTCCGGACCATAACAGGCCATTTAATAAGTGTGCAGAATGACACATAGATGATGTTACTAGAATTCTTTCCATATGATTTTGATTGAGTTCTAACCTAATGATCGACACGTCATAAAATTGACAACAATCTGACAATTGGTTCGTGTGTTATAGCATTTTGTGTGAAGCAACTTTTGTTATTAAAAATTAAAGTGAATTTTGTGTTTTGATCGAGTATTGCTTTTTGATGAAAAGAAAAACAGTGAAAACCAAACAATGGCAAACAATACAAATGATAGAATAGTGGATTGCTGAATTTAAACGTGGTCGTACCAGCACAAACGATATAGAACGCAGTGGACGCCCAAATTCCAGAAAACATAAAAAAAATCCACAAATTGTTTATGAACGATCGCAAATTGAAGGTGCACGAGCTAGCTGCCACCGTAAAGATATGAGATGGTAGTGTGTTTACCATTTTTGCACGAACATTTGGGTATGCGAAAGCTCTGTGCAAAATGGGTGCCGCATATTGTTTTACCAAGACAATGCTCCGTGTTACAAATCGATGAAAACGATGACAAAAGTGAATGAATTGGACTTTGAATTACTTTCCCATCCACCGTATTTTCCAGATTTTGCCCAGCCAGCGAGTTTTTCTTGTTTTCAGATCACAAGAGAATGCTTTCTGGAAAGAAATTTAAGTCCGATGATGCAGTATTCGCTGAAACTGAGGCCTACTTTGACGAGAAAGAGAAATCGTACTATAAAAGTACTATGTTGAATAATAAAATCGAGTTTTGTCAAAATTTTGTTATTTTTATACTTTTCCTACGGACTTATTGCATGGCCTATTAGACCCGTCCATTCTTCTGAAGCATGAGTTGAGTGATTTTCATAGTTTGACTGCTACTGTCATTTCGATTTATTATATCTAACAACAGACATTTTAATTAGTTATTTAAAACAAATTTATCTACTTCATATATACTGCAGATAAATGCAAACGTTCCACATGTTCCTAAATCAATATTTGAATTTTTTCTATTTTCATTATTATTCAGTTTGTTTTGTGCAATTTTTCCATCATTTTTGCTTTAAACATTTATTTATTAAATATTCGTTTTTTGCGATTTTTCTTTGCTAATTGGGTTAATGAACTTCGTATACAAAATTGTTGCAAAAATTTTGCATATAATATGAACGATATAATCACACTATAAGAATATCATAGAGAAATGAATAGAAACAAAATATGATTACCTGTTCACGCTGTTACTATCTCACAATTTTTCGTCGATCGTATGCTATCTCTCTCTTTTTCGTTTTGTTTTCATTTTTTTTTTCAGTCACACATAGTGTACGCCAACTGGCCAGATATTCTCACAGGTCGATTTAGCTGATCGTGCTAGACGTTTCGTGTTTTCTTAGTGTTTTTGTGATTCTTTTAACTTAATTAGCCGCTCACTGCTTGTGTTTGTTATATTCATGGTTCAATACCGAGCATAGGTATATTTATACATAATTCGTGTTTTTGCTATCTATCTTATCAGTAAAGCCTTTAAAATAGAACAATTTCTTTGCAATTTAGCTGGAATTTTGTGAATATATTGTATGTGAATTGTTTGTGCTCTCTCCCATATTGGAAAAAAAATGTTGCTAATTGTGTGATATTGTTTTCAACATTAGTAGTGTGAAAATCCATATACAGCTTCAAAATTAAGACATTTTGTTGTATTTCTCTAAACAATATTGTCTTTCTTAAATGATATTGAAAAAGAAGACTGTTAGATAAAATTTACACAGGCTTGTAGATTTATGACGAAAGCAAGACTTATGTTATCAAATCTAAACTCCCTGAAATTGTTACAACACCATAAAATAGCTCAGAACGAGCTTCACTTTTTATGCATTATGGATGTAGTCCTTAATCTCATAAAAAAAATGTACTTTGTGGACTTTTGGAGATATAATTTGATATTTTTTTTTTTGTTTTTTTTTGAAGTTAATTATACTACTTGACCTTATCTTGAACAAAAATTTCCAACTTGTTTTTCTGGTCAGGTTTTCGAAATACAACTTGAAAAAATTTTTTTTTTTTACTTTTCTCGAAAGTATTATTACTAACACTGTGACACAATTTCAGCAATTTTTTCTGGTGGCGGAATGATTCCTATTCTGAATGAAAAACCTAGACCCTGGCCACATTTTTGTTCAATGGCCATATTAAATTTGGAATTTTTTTTTTTTGAATATGTCGAAAAAAGGGTTAAAATTCATATCGCAGCGAAATATGTTGTTTGTGTACATATAGTAAAATTTTACGAGGAATAATTTTGTAAAATATTTTAACCCATTAGCTCTGTCACAAAAGGGTCGTTTTGACCACTTTTATGGAGAGTTTGAATAAAATGGCATTTGGGAGGTCGCTAGAGGGTTAAAATGTTCTAGAAAATTATTCGCCGGAAAATTTCACTAGCGTTATTCTCAAACAAAATCTTTATACAAAGAAAGTCCACAGCAGAAGGTCACTGCAACTTTTTTATGTTTTCTTTTATAGTTTGTTTATAAATATAATTCTAACTCTTTTCGAGGGTGATGCTTCAGCGCTTCGGACATCAGTATAGCAGCCATTGCCATCATCAAAATCTGAGTCACGCATGATGTCCACATGTGACTTCAGCCTTTCTTTTAGGTTATTCTAAAAACACTCCGGCAAAATATTCCAAATTATATGAAATTTAAAAAAATTGGGTCTGAGAATGCAAAAAGATTTTTAGGTTTTACTTGATGGGTCTAGGTCTATTATCCTATGTTGGAATCATTCCACCCCCACAAATACTGTGTCACTGTGTAATTATACCATATATCTCCTGCAAGAAATTTCCAACCTGATTGTAAAAGTTATCCAAATATCTTTAGTATTTAACGTGCAATGAGCTAAAACATGAAAAATTTCGTCTTTTTTAGACCAAAATGATCATTAAAAATCGTGAAAAATATAAATCGTAAAAATGGACCAATATTTATATTTTTTACATAGAGCTCGTTTTTTTTTTTTTCAAAGAAAACAAGTGATTACTGAAGAAAATTTACGGATAAATGTCCAAGTTATGAACAATTATTTCAAAGAACTGAAATTCAAAAATTTGTCTATATTTTTAATAGAGTTGCAATCAAGCAGGAAATATGTAGGTTTTGGTACTCAAGACCCCTATGTATTGAGGTGAGGTTATATAAAAATATGCGTGCCTCTAAAAATTGATAGAAATGTGGTGGGGAATATTATTATTGGCGGGGGCGTTAAATATTGAAAAAAATTGTAGGAAATCGGATAAATAACCCCACAGCTTCCTAGAGCTCTTTCCTAGAGGTATGAAATGTATGGCCGATCCCGATTAATTTTTCCTCCACAATATATTTTCGGAACATACTCACTTTCATACCCACCGATCCAGGGGGCTTCCCTGCAGTAATTACGTTTTCTCATAAAATTCTTTCTCAAGAGAGGTAATATAGGTGTATATGACCTTCATTAATTTTTGTTATTCAATATTTTCCTCAAACATTGTTATTCCCTACCTCCACTTATTATGGGAACTTCCCTACAAAATGAACCAAAAAACCATAAAGTCGAACAATAACACTATATTTGCCCAGGAAACCCTCTAGAGGGATGCAATGTCGAACCGGCCTCCATTACTTTTTCTCTGCTTCTTATTTTGAGCACACTTAATCACTATTCTGCGTCAAATATATTCTTAGGATTCATATTTTTACTGATTATTTTTGTGTATTTTCGATGACCATTTTTATCCAAAAAATTGAAATTTTTCGTCATATTTTGGACCAAACTAGACTGATGGAAAATATTTGTAGTAAGGTTTGTTAGTAACAACTTGCCATGAAAAAAGCTTCTAGAAGAACTCTGTGACAAAGCTCGGGAAAAGTGATGTCACAAGTTTTCTGCCGTTCGGAAGCGGCTAAAATATGTAGGTCCCTTCCAATACTGTCCAAAATTTAACACGCACAACAGTAATGGAAGAGAAGCTCGGCCAATGAGCCCTTCGGGGCTTTAAGTGCTACAATTTTATTTATTTATTTAAGGTTTGTTAGTTTGGTGGACCCAATGAATATATTTTTAAGCAAAAGTCAAGGTTTTTGCTAGCTTATAATTAAGAAAATTTTGAAAAATTCAAAAAATGCAAACAGAATATATATTTTAATCGTTATAATTCGAAATACATACACGGTGTCCAATAAGTTTTAATAAAAATGTTTTTCGCTATATTAAGGAAAGTTGACAAAATGAATGGAAAAATTTTATTCAAATGAGTTGTCTTATACATTTTGAAAAATTATAAAAGGTTTTTATTTATTACACCCCCCCTTTGCTTTTTTTACTAAGCCCAATCTCTTTTCAAAAGAGTCGCATGCGGCACGTACATGATTCATGGGCATTTCCTCCCATATCTTTTGTAAAGTTTTACGTAGCTGCCCCAAATTTCTTATTTTATAGTCGTTGAGCTTTGCTGTTATATATCCCCATTCGAAGAAATCCATAGGATTAAGATCAGGGCTGCTTGGTAGCCACTCATCCTTCCTCAAAAAATCAGCCAAATTCTCTTCGCACCAGTCTTGACAAATTTTTGCAGTATGTGATGGCGCTCCGTCTTGTTGAAAACAATAGTAGTCGTCACCAAACAAGTGTTTGCAAGCAGGGAGGACTACTGACTTCAAAACGTGCTCTTTGTAGTACCCAGCATTTACTTTGACCCCTTTTTCAATAAAAACAAGCGGAAATTTACCCCTCTTGCAAAATCCGCCCTAAACCATGATCGAGAGAGCACTCTGATATCTGGGGACAAATAATTCTGATTCAGGAACATCCTACAATGAAACAGCCCATACTCGGTCGTTCTGTGCATTATGCGATTGCTGCAACACGAAAAGTTTTTCATCAGAAAATACGAACTCGTCGCCACCGTGCCAAGCCTGAATACTGCTGACTCTTTCAGTTCTCTTGACCTTCGAAGAAATGGAAACGCCGTGAATTTTTTGTTTTTTGTACGGTTTAAGTCCAACATCTTTTTTTAAAAGCAAATGAGCAGATGACTTGCTTATTTTTAAAGAGGCAGCGATTTTTCTCACGGAGCGGCACCTTTTTCGTCGAATTTGCTCTCTTACAATTTTGATATTGCTCTTCGTCCGGGCAGTGCGTGGACGGCCACTTTTCGGTCGATTTTCAGTAGACCCAGTTTCCTTAAATCGTTTTATGGTCTTATAAACAAAATCGCACTTGATTCCACCTTGTTTCAATGATTTGAAAATTGCATATGGCTTTATGCCTCGCAAAAATTGATTAATAATTACTTCGCGCACGTTCTTCATCGTTTTTATTTAACTCAACTACAGCTGAAATGAAATGAATTCTATGACACGCTGCTCAGAAATCTAACGGGATTTCATATATGTCAAAATAAAAACATACGCCTACTTTCTGTTATTTAAAATTAACGGAAAACATATTTATTAAAACTTATTGGACACCGTGTATATTTGATTCGTACTGTTTTGTAGTTCCTCGGTAGACATTAGGAAGTACCTTTGTGCTTTTATAAATCGAGCTCCACCTTGGTTAATTTGTTTAATTTTTGTCTGCAAAATAACTTTGGCCTTTTTATGTTTTAAATATGAATAATTTGTATATTCAATATGCACCATCTAAATATCATAAGTTTCATTATAAATTCTCTACACGTATTCGTACGATTTGTGCTCTATGAGTATACAGGGGTATCTCCATATTTTATGTATATTAATTAATTTTAATTCAAATCAAATCAATTCAGTAGTCTTCAATTCAAATACGTCTTAGTATTTGAATTTATAGCTTTTAGGAGTTTTCATTATAAATGCATACAAGTACCAAAATGGCGTTAACAATTTGTCCATACGTACGTACGTATTCGCTTAAAGTAATAGTGATTGTTATGAAATTATCATTGCTCTTGTTTACGTTTGAAGCTCGTCGCGTTTGTTAATAACACCAGTGAGTGGAGTGTATGACGTAATTTTGATCACTCTGAGTCAATATGCGCCAGTAATTGTACTTAAATATTGTTTAAAGTTTTCATTGTGTGTATTTTATGTGAAACCAGTTTTTTTTTTCTATCTCCTCTTGGTTCGCTACTATACAAAATATACAATAACATCTTTGGGGGTAGAGTGATCACTTTATACTTAATATACATTTAATATATATTGTGGTTTTGTATAATATATGAACTTCTTTTTTTTTTTTTTAAATTTTAATCTCTTATTTTTGACTACTGTAGCGAACAATGTACTGTTTTGTATATGTAGTGGTGTTGCCAATCCCGTGATTCCAATTAAAATGTTGTAACGAAAACATGAAGATTAGCTGTGATGGATTTTTAGTAAAAAAAAAAAATTATTTTGCGTAATTTCCTAATCAAAAACAGAAATAGGAGTTTTCCATAATAAAAATCGACCCTCCAAAACATTATTGATGCGTCCATTTTTATTTTAAATGGATTTAGAATGGAGTTTGTATTTCTTCTCTCTATTTTTTTTTAAAGGCAATTTGAATTTAGACGATATCTTGAGCAAAAAGCTATCAATATGATTAAAAAAAGGTATCGAAATAATATTTATCCAAGTAATATTTTCAATTGGTCTAGTACTTTACGTGCAATGTGCAGAAATATGAGAAAAATTGTTCATCCATACATAAAATTTACTAAAAAATTGTGAAAAATATAAATCTCAAAAAATAAAAATATATTCATATTTTTCTCTCTATAGATTTGAGGTTTTTTTTTTACAAATAAAGCAAAGTACCGATGAAGAAAATCTATGGATACCCAAGTTATGAGGTTATTATGTCAAAGTACTGACATTTCTAAATTTTTAATCGAAACGATCAATAAATCCATAACTGTCTAGGAAACCCAAGGAACATATTGCATTTCGATAAGTGTCTATAGAAGTTATTTCCACTTCGCTTTTTCCTTCGTAAAGGCTTTATGGAAGCAATTTTCGCTGAGAAATTATTGAGCTGTTTGAAGCTACATATTTTTAAGAGCGATGCTCAATTGTATAAGCAAACTGCTATACAACTTTTTTGTTTTTTTTTTTACCTAAATACCAATTAGAAGCCCTATAGATGTGGCTTCACGAAATAATTTCCATCCAGTAGCTCAGCGGATGTTTAATAAAGTTCTTCCTCTAAAACTGCTATAAATCTTGTGAATTCTTTTCCTAAAGACCAATTGGAAAACTCTTTTCAACGATTGATTCAAACTGCCTTGAGGAATCGGTACGTAATCCTTGTAGCAGCAAGCACTTGTATTTTAGTCTTCTGGAAGTACAAATTGTAACTTGGGAACACCTCTACAGTGAGGTCAAATGTATAACTGCCCTCATTAATTTTACTCCCACAATACTTTTTTGTCGAAATATATACCCCATATTTCCATCTCTTAGTGGGGATCCCCACTTACAAGTTATAATTATACCCTGCATAATGCAATATGCATGGTATATTCATTTCGGTCAGATGTTTGTGTCCACTTGAAGGAATCTCCGGAGATATAGACATGGATATATATTCGTGATCAGCGTCGATTAAATTTTCGATTTAACGATGTCCGTCCGTCCGTCCGTCCGTCCGTCTGTCTGTCACCTGGCTGGTTCGCACGATAACTTGAGTAAATATTGAGCTATTTCGATGAAATTTGGCATAAGTAATCTATGATCCAAGAGTACGGAGGGGATTGATATTGGGCATGATCGGTCAATAACCACGCCCACACCAAGCATTCAAAGCGACTAACCTCGAAATTTTCAAAATCTTTACCTTGCTATAACTCACACAATATACCACTTGGGACAACAATATTTTGCACATAGAGTTATATTATACTACTATATAACCTCACCAAAAGTGGATGAGCCACGCCTACTTTCTAGCGTAGCTCCCATACAAAGTGTCTGTACTTCTTTTAAATTGAAACTGCTGTAACTTCTACAATCTTCTGTCTAGAATAACCATAATTGACACTTAGATTAACACGGTAGTCGGAAATAATATGGCAGAAAATCAATGTGCCACGCCCACTCCTTTTTGGGTCTCCCATACAAAGTTGTGGAAATTAAAAAAAATGTTACCGGTTATAACTTGCAAACTATTCAGCGTAGAATAACGAGATTTAAGGTGTGGATTAGTATTGTACGAGCAACTAGGCTCACAGAAAATGGGCGTACCACGCCCAGTGTTTATCGTAGCCCCCATACAAATTTTAAATTGAAACAGCTGTAACTTCGGCAATCTTCTGTCTAGAATAACCATAATTGACACTTAAATTAATATCGTAGTCGGCAAAAATCTGGCAGAAAATGAGTGTGCCACGCCCACTCCTTCATGGGTCTCCCATACAAAGTCGAGTGAATTAAACTAAAATTTTAAGCTCCATAGCTTACAAACCATTTAGCCTAGGACAACGAGACTTAGGGTATGGATTAGTATTGTACGAGCAACTAGGCTCACAGAAAATGGGCGCACCACGCCCAGTGTTTATCGTAGCCCCCATACAAATTTTAAATTGAAACAGCTGTAACTTAGGCAATCTTATGTCTAGAATAACCATAATTGACACTTAAATTAATATCGTAGTCGGAAATAATCTGGCGAAAAATCAGCGTACAACGCCCACTTCTTATTGGGGCTCCCATACAAAGTTGAGGAAATTAAACAAAAATGTTAACCACCATAACTTAGAAACTATTCAACGTAGGACACCAAATTTAAGGTGTGGATTAACATTGAAAAATTAATTGGATTTATTAGAAAGTGGTAAGCCACGCCCACTTTTTATATAGCTCCCATACTAAGCCTCGGAATTATCTTAAAATCCTTTTACTTCGTTAAAGTCAACCATATTTCGGGTGTAAATTAGTAGTATATGCAAAAATTGTTTCTCGAAAAGTGGAAATAAAAAAAAGTTGGATATTCGAGTAAACTTTTTATATATAAATCTACATATGCAGGGTATAGTTAGGTCGGCCCTAGCCGACTGTAAGGAGATTTTTTTTATTTAAAATTGGTTCTCATCGCTTCCAGAAGTAGAGTTAGGAAGTAAGTATGATCAGCACAAAGAAGAGAGCATAAATGAATGCGACTCGGTAATATAATTGATCCCACTAGAGGCATTCTGGGAGTGGTGCATGCAAATAACAAATAAAAACAATGTCGATTTTTGTAGATGTAGCTCAAAACCCTTGTGACATCACTTTTTTCGAGCTTTGTCACAGAGTTCTTTTAGAAGCCTTTTCATGGCAAGTTATTACTGCCGGAAGCATTGCCAATTGGTGGGTAACATTCGAAAGGAAAATCTTTACGATATTAAAATTGTTCTTCAGTCAGGGATTGAAGCCACAATATATAGATTAGCAGGCCAACCACTGAGCTGCCTATACTAAATTTACTTCAGAGCTTAATTTTAATCATGAATGCGGCCAAAAGTTCTTATTTGTATATTCGCTGATAAAATTTTACTGTTTTTTTTTGTTTGGTAGTATTTTTTTCAAACAAATCCATCGTTTCATGAATATGGCGACCATTAGACACTAATATGTGACAGATATCTCTCTCAAAAACCTATCAACCACAAAAAGCTCTCTATGTAAGAACATACTTATATTTGAAAACTCTATTCATGTGAGACTATTCCTTTTTTTGTTCTTAAAAAAATACCGAAAATCTTGGGATCGTGAAAAGCCTCCACGATTATTGGCTGCCCTATTGTGCTGCATGTGTACTTTATTTGTTGCATTTTCATCGCCTTTTAATTGGTTTGTTGTTGTTGTTTCTAATATCGGCGGCACATGTCACAAAAGCACTTAACCATTTCAGTGATCACGTTTACCTTGTACATATGCATGTGTCTGTGCATGTATAGAATTAAGGGGGAGTTTTTCTTATTAGTTCTAATTTCTTTCATCATTTATCTTCATCAGTTTATTCTTTGTAGTTTGTTTTTTTTTTCTAGATATCATGATTCACTTGGTGTTGAGTTTTAGTTGGGTTTAACTTCTTTAATTAGTGACTATGTGACTGACTGAACCGGTTACTTCATACTTGCGTACATAATTGTCTAGACGTAATTTGATTGCGTAATTTGTGATGCGAAATTAAATTATATGCAGATCAAAGTTCAATAAAATTTATTACGTACTTATGAAATTAAATAATTTTTGTCAAATATAATCTCTATTGTCTATTTTTTGTATTTATTGTGGATCCATTTGACCACACGTACTTATGATAATATAAAAATATGAAAATATAACATGAATTAGGGAAAATAGAATATATTTTTGTATTTTAAAAATATATTTTCTATCATCAAAGTCAATGCCGTTCGTACATATGTTTCTGGCCCATTGAATCATTAATAAAATTATGTGACACACACGCATAGTGACAATTCATTAATAACATTGGACTTTAAAATTATATGTTCCTACATACTTTGTAATTGTACAAAAAAAAAAGCAGCAGCGGAATTAAAAAGAATATAAAACAATATTACATGACCTTGACATCATTTTCGATCAAAAATAATAAATATATAGACACACAATTTTACATATACATATGTATATAAACATGATTAACAAGTTTCTATTTTGTTATGATGATTATCTATTATGTACATATCCATCTCTAATTCTTTGCTTTTTTCAATATTCAACACTCTTCTACATAAAAACTGACAATAGAAAAATTAAAAAGCATTTTTTTGATCACTGTTGTTACTAATTAAATTTTTTCCCTACAAACTTCCCTACATTGTATAAAAAAATCAATATAGGGAAAAAAAACAATCATCATTTGTAGATATTGCTAGAAATTGTTATTTATATTTTTTGCATTTTTCTTAATTAGTCAAATATTTTTTGAATATCAATTTTACACCCAGAAGCACAGAGATGATATACCATACAAAATATGAATTAAGATAAAAACGGGGATGTTAAAAGTTTTATTAAATATGCAATTGGTATTACCAGAGATGTTACATTTTAGAGTTATCTACCGACAATTTGTTACCGATCTTTTTCGAACACTCAATATTTCAGTTCAAAAACGAAAACTTATATATTCACACTTTTATGCAAAAACTAAGTAAAATAGATATTTAAAGGACAATTATATAAATAAATCAATATGGAGGAAAAAAAAATTATCATTTGTAGATATAGCTAGATATTGTTATTTATACTTTTTGCATGTTTTTTAATTAGTCAAATATTTTTTTGCATATCAATTTTACATTTAGAAGCACGGAGAAGACACAATACAAAATATGAATTAAGACAGGTTTATCAAAAGACGGGGATGCTAAAAGTTTGATTAAATATGCAAAAAGATGCAATTAATATTACCAGAGATGTTACATTTTAGAGGTATCTATCGACAATTTGTTACCGAACTTTTTCGAACACCCAATATTTCAGTTCTAAAACGAAAACTTATATATTCACACTTTCATGCAAAAACTAAGTAAAAGAGACATTTAAAGTACAATTAAATAAACAAATCAATATAGGAATAAAATACAATCATTTGTAGATATTGTTATTTATACTTTTTGCATGTTTTTTAATTAGTAAAAGAGAAGACAAACGATACAAAGTATGAATTAAAATAGGTTAATCAAAAGGCGGGGATGTTAAAAGTTTGATTAAATATGCAAAATGTACTTATCAACCTTTTACTTTCTTTGATAAAGTTCTAAATATTAATTTTTCTTAACAATGATACAAAATATGAATTAAGATAGGTTAATACAAAGACGGGGATGTTAAAAGTTTGATTAAATATGTAAAAAAATTTTACTCAATTTGCATTGAAAGTTTAATTTTTGACGAAAAAAAAGCAGACAATCTACATCTACTATGTGACATCAGTACGGAAAATTCTAAAAATTTTATATTCTCTTTCTATGTAGCCTAGTGTAATTTTTGATTTGTTTTGTTGTTTCTTTCGTATAGTATTTTTTTTTTCTCTTATGTTTTGTTTATGTTTACAAATTTACCGTTTATGTTTGGCACGCTTTGATTCGTGAATAAATTACATATTATACGCGCATTGAGGCAATATATTATATTTAGATTTACAAGTTGTAGTCTTGCTATTGATAAGTGCTGACAAGTTTTTGATTATAATTTGTGGTTTTTTATAATTTTGATGTTGTGAAGTTTTTTTAAATAAAAACACTTTTCATTCTAATACAATCATGCTAGTGCGAGCATTGTTCACATCCGTGCACCCTGCTAATAAACAATGCATCACAAATTTGAATCATTCCCATGACGATTTTCATTTCATACACGTGATTGATTTACCAAAACTTAGCCCCTATGAGACATATTGATGAAAACTGTCTATGTGATAAAAATAAATTGTGGGTGTCAACGTACTCGTAGTCAATTGTCAATGTTTTACATAAGAAGACAAATAAAACCTACGCACCAAGTGAATAGAAGGCCAAATAAATTGCATATATAGTTACATTAGGGCTGGTCAAATTTTTAGACAGCTAGGTTTAGCTAAATCTTATAATTTGGATAATTTAAAATAACATTTCTTTCTCGCCTACATTTCAGTTTTAATTTATAACATTTTTTAGTTTAAGTAAAAGCATCAATTTTGTAGAGTACTTCCCTTAGGAAGTGGTCCACATATCACCACTTTCTAAGGGAGCTACCCTACAAAAAATGATGCTTTTACATTAAACTAAAAAAGTTATAAATTTAAAACTGAAAAGTCGGTGAGGAAGAAATAATGTTTGAAGTCTGTTTCGAGGAAATGTTGAGGGGAAAAAATTAATGGTGGTTGGTCATACATTTCTCCGCCGTATAGACGTTTCCTCGGCAGTTATTGTCATTTTTTAGGTATTTTTCGTTAATTTTGTATGACAGCCCCATTAAGGGATAGTGAAAGGGGATAAGTTTGTTTGGGAAAAATGTTGAGCGGAGGAAATTAATAGGGGTCGGTCATATATTTGAGCTTTGTAGGTGCGACTCCAGGTAGCAAAGATCAATATTTTCTAAAAATAACGATTATGCAAGGAAGGGGCCCCTTTAAAGGTGGAGATAGGTATTGAGTATATTTCAAAAAATGTCGAAAAAATAAAATTGATAGGGGTCGGTCATACGTTTGCCTCTCTACAGATAAGACTTAATGGATAAATATTAAGAAAAATTACGAAAACACAATTTGTACCAACTTTTTGGGTTCGTCTCCGATTTTTCAAATTTCATCAATCAGAACGAAATTTTTTATTTTGTAATTTTTTATCAAATCGATCATTTTAGTCTATGAGAACTAGGAAAAAAAAAACGATTGACAACGGTCACCTTAATGTATATGCCATAAAATAAATATACGGGTAGAGAAATTGTGATGAAAAAATTTTTTTTTTTTACATTTCTCAATTAAAAAATTTAAAACATGTTAAATAGCACAAAATATTTATATTTTATTAGGCACCTAAATATCTTTAACCTGCATATTTATGTATGAATACAAATGTACCTATGAAAATGAGAGTAAAATTCAAATGATATTAAAAAATTTTTATGTTGTTGTTGTTGTTGTAGCAGCAAGGGAACAAAACAAAGCATTTCCGTATGGACCTTGGTCGACCACGTGGTCGGGAGCATATGGTGCGTAGACCCATCCATTCTTGGGAAATTTTTATAATTGCTTACTGTTCGTATTCAGTCGACAGTCGACACTAAAAATAGAAAAAAAAAACAATTAACTTAGCATCAGTGCTAAGTTCAGTGCTACCAATCACAATAATTTTGTGTAATACACAGAAATGTTACTTAACGATATCTATAGCTTCAAACTTACTTACTTACTTTACTTACTTATGTGGCCATAACAACCGAATATCGATTTAGGCCGAAAATAATATGCTTCGCCAGCCATCTCTGTTCTTCGCTAGCTGGCGCCAGTTAGAAATTCTAAGCGCCGTCAGGTTCTCCAGTACTTGGTCTTTCCACCTGAGGTTTGGTCTTCCTCTTCTGCGTCGTCCTCCAGCGGGTTCCGAATATAACACCTTCTTAGCTGGAGCGTGTTCTTCCATTCGCTCGACATGACCTAGCCAGCGCAGCCGCTGGATTTTGATGCGCTTTACTATGTCAATATCGGCATACAGCTCGTACAGCTCATGGTTGTACCTTATTCGGTACTCGCCACCAACGCAAATAGGTCCAAAGATCCTGTGTAGGACTTTTTCCCGAAAACCCCAAGAATTCGCTCATCCGAGGTGGAAATTGTCCAGGCTTCAGCGCCATATGTTAGGACAGGCATGGTGAGAGACTTGTAGAGTGTAGTTTTCGTTCTTCGAGAGAGAGCTCGACTTCTCAATTGCTTACTCAGCCCAAAGTAACACCTGTTAGCAAGAGTTATCCTACGCATGATCTCCAAGCTGACGTCATTACTGCTGTTAATTCTGGTTCCAAGATAGACAAAGTCCCTTACTACTTCAAAAGCGTAGTTGTCAACAGTGACGTGCTGTCCAAGACGCCGGGACTCTTTGTTTGTTGACACTAGATACTTCGTCTTGCCCTCGTTCACCGTAAGATCCATTCGATGCGGCTCTCTTTCTAACTCTGAGAATGCTGAACTGACTGCTCGCGTGTTCATGCCGATTATGTCAATATCGTCGGCATACGCCAACAGCATGACACTTTTGTTGAAGATAGTGCCATTATGTCGTAGATCAGCAGCTCGTATTATTTTCTCCATAATAAGATTGAAGAAGTCGCACGATAACGAATCACCTTGTCTGAAACCCCGTTCGGTATTAAACGGTGCGGAGAGGTCCTTCCCAATTTTCACTGCACAACGGGAGTTATGCAGTGTCATTCTACAAAGTCGAATGAGCTTTGTAGGAATACCGAACTCAGACATTGTTGCATAGAGGTAATCCCTTACCGGACTGTTGAAAGCGGCTTTATAATCAACAAATAGGTGGTTTGTGTCGACCTTTTTTTCTTGGGTCTTCTCCAGGATTTGGCGCTTAGCTTCAAACATCAAAAAAAAAAATATTGTATTATAATTAATGTAAGAAGAAAGAGAATAATTTTTCATATAAAGAAAAAATTAATCAATTCTATTTTGGACACACTTTTCTGTTGAGAGAGGCGATCACATAATTTCCGACTGGGTTGAGTATCCATCACAAAATATGCTATGTTTCATTTAGTCGATGGGCTGACCTTTCGTCTACAGGTGACGTCATTAAAACATTTACTTACGGAAGAATGGGATGTGTTATCCTTCCACTTTCCACATTTATATATCGCACATTGTAAACTAAAAATTATAATCAATATTTCATCTTAATAATAAGACATTTATAATTTATGTATAACACACATTTTCGTTTGTACAGACTGACTGATGGACTTCTGAAAATATCAGCATACGAGTATGTCGGTCGGTCGCTTTGATAAATTAAAAATTACTCGTACGTTTATAGCCGTGTATATAAAAGCAAACTAAATATGTACGTTTGAAATAATTTATGAGCATTTTTAGCGTTTCATGTGTTTCTAAAATATAGTAAATATACAAAAAAAAAAAAAATATTTTATAGAATTTTGCCAAGTCAATTTTATCATGTGTATGTAGTATTTTTTTTGTATGCGTCGATACAATTCGTGACCCAATTACTAAACTAGGTCAATTCACGTAGAGACATGCAATAAATACATATAATATATATATGTATTGGTAGGTGTACATATAAGTTAAATTGTGCTTACGGAATGAGTTTGCGCATATACTGCATGTACTGTCAAAATTCTTATGTACCTATTGCAGATACTAATGTCTATACCCTTTTATGACAATTATTTACTCATTGTAGCTTCACTTATCAATAACATTACGTGACGCAATAATTTACAGATTTAATGGTGAAATAAAAATTTGAGAATATTTAACATTGAAATATTAAATTGTCGATTGTTGGTGTTAATTTGTTGCTCTGCACTGTCAATTATCACAATTTTATCAATTTTTTTTTTTGTAATTTGTTCTTGATACAGAGGTAATTGAACGTAGAATTCGATTAAATATTTCCGACATATTTTAGACTGTAAGATGACGTTTCAATTCGGTGTAAAATTGATGAATTAAGTAAAAATAAAAAAAAATTGAATTAAAAAATTTAAACAAAAAACGTTATAAAAAACTGTTATATTTTAAATTTCATTTTCTCTATTAAAATGATTAATTTTACTAGTTTTTTTTACTTCTCTAGAATTTACATAAAGTAGAAGCGCCATCTCACGGTCCAAGTGATGAATTAAGTTAAAAAACGAATAAATTGAATTTAAAAAATCAAAGTGAAGGTAAAAAAAAAATATGAAATTAATGTTTTCAATTAATTTTTTATATATTTTATTAGTTTTCAAATTTTGAATTTGAATTTACACAAATTTGAAGCGCCATCTTACAGATTAATTAATGAATTAAGTTAAAAAACGAATATATTGAATTAAAAAAACTAAACGAAATAAATATTTTCTAAAATTTTCACCATTTTATTTATTAAAATTCTTAATTTTACTAATTCTTTAGTGCATAGCAATTTTCAAATAGATTTTCTTGATTTTCTGATGTGCCCTAGCAATCGCTGGAACATGTATTTCATGTTTTTTTGCCTCTTTTTTAAATTCTGATGGAATTTCTCATGTCATGCAAATCTTTGTTGTAGTGTGTTGTCAAAATATGACAATTATAATTAATTATCAAGCATCTAAAGCTGAAGAAATCAGCTAGAGTTGAATTTTTTTTTGGTAATTTTCATAGCAATTTTCAAATAGATTTTCTTAATTTTCTAATGTGCCCTAACAAATTGCCGGGATATGTATTTCATGTTTTTTTTTTCCTATTTCATGTCATGCAGATCTTTGTTGCAGTGTGTTGTCAAAATATGACAATTATAATTAACCCTTAATGTGTAACGTGGGGTCACTTGTGCCCTGCCGAAACTGAAATTTTCCAAGTTTTTTTTTTTCAAACGGTTATGTTCTTTAAACAAATTAAAAAATGGTTAATATAGCGATTGATCCTTAAAATAAAATCCTCAAGTTAAGTTTTGTGAATTTGAGAAATTTGGAAATTTTTTTGAGCACTTTTACGTACTTTTTTAAGAACCGGTCACAAGTGATCCGACGTTACATAGAAGAGGTGCGAAAATACGACGTTACATGGCAAGGGTTAATGATCAAGCATCTAAAGCTGAAGAATTAAGCAGGACTTGAATTTTTTTTTTTTCTAATTTTTTAAACTGTAAGGGTTCAAATTCGACCAATTCGACCCTAATTTTCGCTGGAAATACACATTTTTCAAAGTTCATCCTTCTTTTATGCCCAGGTAGTTTTCTAAATTATCGCACAGGTAAATCTATATTGTCTGTAAATGTTAATCTCGATTATTAAGATTCATATTAATCAAAATACAAAATTATGGATTAATTGGAATTTTGATTAAACAAATAATTTTACACTTTTTGTTTGGTTTTCTTTAAAATTTTTTATGTAAATAATATTATTTTCAAACGCACTTTTATATTTGTATTTTTTGAAAATTTACGTGTTTTCTTTGTATTGGACAAAATATTTTAAATATTTTGAATATTTTTTGTTCCAAAATTAATCAAATTAATCGATTAATCAAATTATTTATCAAAATCATGATTATTCGAATTAATCGCATAATTCGTTATTTAATTCTGATTAATGTTAATTTTGATTAATCGATTAATCGATTAATCTAAATTAATCAGATTAATCAATTAAATAATTATGAATTTCATTTTGATAAATGCACATATTCTAGTATTTATTATTCATTCTTTTTTACCTTGTCGATCCACTGTGCATTGGGTTAATGACTAGCTAGTTGATTACATTTAAAATTGCTGCGAAATGTGTTTTGAAAAATTCTGCTTCATAAATGGTATAACAAGTGTATCTATTTGAAAATAAAATGAAAATGTTTCAATGTAATGTTTTACGAGTAATGATCACATTTGTGGATATGTGGAAGGATGACATCATCTAGCCTTGAATTGTTTTACTATTGTTTGATTAGAGCATTATACAAAAAAGAAAAAAGCAATTACAAAGAAATAGCAACTAATTTTTAGCTGTCAAGCAATAGACAGGTAAACAAATAATTTGGTAATTGTAACAAAAATTCTATCTCATATTCTATCTCTATCTCATATCTTGTGTTTGAAGCACATTCTAATTTTTGCTTATCAATTCTTATTTTCAGTAGACTGTGCTGGCGCTTACTGCGATATATTGAGAGACATTCGAACATTTTAATATTCCCAACCACACACACACACTTTGTCTTCCAAACATTTGGAATGGGTCAGCTGATGGTGAAATTGGCTGAGCCATTGCAGCAATGCACTGAGGGCGTAAAAGAGATATTGCGAAGTGGTCGCAAACGCAAACGTGATTCAAATTCATGCAGTGAAAATGAGAATCAACAGAATAGCGAATTGCAATCGCCAAAAAAGAAGAAACTCCTAACTACTACACAGTATATTTATCAAGCACTTTTCAAGGAGCAAAAGAATTCCGATATAGCTGTGATGGCCATGGGTAAAGTGTGGAATCTGCACAAAGTGTATCTGAGTCAAAGTCCATACTTTTATAGTATGTTCAATGGATCGTGGAAGGAATCATGTCAAGATTTTGTTCACATCAAAATTCTAGATGATCGAATAACATTGGATGGTAAGTGATGCTCCCAATAGACAGTTTCAAATAGTAATTGTGATCTTTTATATTCCATGTATGTTACAGCTCTGGACTCAGTTTTCGGCTCAATGTATTCGGATGAAATTGAAATTGATCCAAAGGATGTCATATCTGTATTGGCTACTGCAACATTATTCCTTTTAGAGGGCATCATTGATAAATGTGCTGAAGTGATGGTCGAGACTATAAATGTTGAGGTAAAATTATACACTGAATACATTTCATTTCATTTTCATCTATAAAATATATTTACTTTCTTGCAGACTGCCATCGTATACTATGAAGCTGCATGCCAATATGGTTGTGCAAATGTGAAAAAATCCGCATTTGAATGGCTCGAAATAAATTTACTATGCATTTATATGAAGAATCAAAAAATACTACGTCACGTTAGTAGAGAACTGATGACAGCATTAATTTCTAGTCCCGATTTGTATGTGATGCAAACAGAATTTTCCCTTTATACTCTACTCCGGACATGGATGTACATTCGTCTTCATCCACACTATGATCCGGATGATAGTCAGCAGTTTGCCGAAGAGTCAGGGTGTAGCTCAAGCGAAGCAATACATTTATTCTTTGCTGATCGCAGCGAAAAACGTTCCTTTCTGACCACACCAGACGGTCAACAATTTCTGAAACCATTTCAAGCGTTGCGCACTCAATATCTCACCAATCATCAGATGGATTTGAAAATTGTACTTAATGAGAATATCATTCCGAAGGAGTGGCTACACCATCATGTACTCGGCCATTGGAATGCCATTCTCAAAATGGATCATTTACCAGATGAAGGGTATGTATTTGAGAAAGAGAGAGAGAGAGAGAGCAAAAAGAGAAAATGAGACAGAGAGAAAGGAAGAAAAATAAGAAAATTGAAAGAATGAGAGGATGAACTAGAGGGATAGAGGAGGGGACAAAGAGAGAGAGATAGAGAGAGAGGGAGAAAGAGAAATAAAGAGAGGTAGAAAGCAAGAATAGAGAGAAAAAGAGAGAGGAAATAATAGAGAGAAAAAGAGAGAGGAAAGAATAGAGAGAGAAGGAGAAAAAGTATAAGAGAGGGAGAGAATGTAAGAGGCAAAGATATAAAGAGAAAGAGTAAGAGAGAATAAGCGAGAGAGAGAGAGAGAGAGAGAGATAGAATACATGAAATATGAAGAGACAGAGAAGAAAGAGTGCGAAGGGAGCGAGAAATAAGAGTGAGACGAGAGAGACGGAATCATAGAACAAGAGAAAGAGATAGTGTAAGTGAGAGAATGAACAATAGTATAGAGAGAAAGTAGGAGAAAAAGAGGTAGAGAGAA
Source organism: Megamerina dolium (assembly GCA_963854835.1). Classification (NCBI taxonomy): domain Eukaryota; kingdom Metazoa; phylum Arthropoda; class Insecta; order Diptera; family Megamerinidae; genus Megamerina; species Megamerina dolium. The sequence continues at coordinate 4,061,085 of OY978525.1, forward strand.
AGAGTAAGAGAGAAGAAAAGAGAGAGAGAGAATACATTAAATAGAAAGAGACAAAGGAGACACAGTACGAAGGGAGCAAGAAATAAGAGAGAGAGAGAAACATAGAACGAAAGAAAGAGAGAGCGTAAGAGAGAGAATGAAAAATAGGAGAGAGGGAGAAAGTAAGAGACAAAGAGATAAAGTGAAAGAGTAAGAGAGAAGAAGAGAGAGAAAAAAGAAGGAGTACGAAGGGAGAGAGAAGTGGGAATGAAACGAGAAAGAGAGAGGAAGAGAGAACGAATGAAAGAGATAGCGAGAGAGAGAGAGAATAATAAAAATTGAGAGAGGAAGAAGGAGAAAGAGAAACAAAATATAAATAAAATATATAAGGAGAAAGAGTAGCAAAACAGAGATAGTTAAAGATAGAGAAATAGAAAGAAAGGAAAGAGAGAGAAAGTGCTAACAAGGGGGAGAAAGAATGACCAAGAGAGAGAAAGAGTGACAGAGATCGAGAACGAGTGACACAGAGAGAGAAAGAGTGACAGAAAGAAAGAGAGAAAGATTTACAATTCCACAATTCCCTCGAATTTGTTGCCAATTTCCTAAAAAAAATTCATGAGAATATTGTTCGCGGGAAAAGGCTTTTGGAGAATTTTTACATTAAAAAAACGTAAAAGAACGTTTTTGGTTTGATTTGTAATGAACTTTTAATTATGGATTTTTTTTTCAAAATAGTGGCAATATTTTCCCTATTTGTTTCCATGATACAATCTAATGAGGTTAGGATTTTTAAAATAATAATTTATCTTTTTCTTTTTATTTTTATTGATGATGCTACAGCCCACAGAATCTCGATGCGGATATTTTCTATAAGAATTGTATGCGTTGTGGGCGTATTCTACTTGAGTCTGGCTATCAAAAATGGCGTTGGACTGGTTTTAATTTTGGTCTGGATCTGATTCTTATCGCAGATTCACGAGTGCTTAGTGTACGTCGACATCATCGCAATGAACATGAACGTTTGCTCAGTTTACAAACGAAACGACAATTTATGATAAGGTGAGTGTTAATTTTTTTTTTTTTTTTTGCAAAACACTTGTAATAATTATTCAATAATAATAATTCGTTCTCCCTCTTTATAGAGCATGCATCACATCGATCAATGCACAACGTCAACCAATTTTTACACAAAAATCAGAAATTACCTCATTATCACTTGAGAAAAATGAAGAAGTTACACTAATGATCATGGATACGAAATTGGTGCATCCGTTGTTAATATCAGTGAATCTACTTGTTGTACCACCAGTAGATCAAAGTTTCAAAAGCAATACACTTCCAACGGAGGAATCAACGAATGCCATACCCATTTCAGAGATAGGTGCCAATTGTGAACGAGGCACAACAACACCATTGAACGATGCGCCAGCAGTGTGTCTAATGCCAGCATCACCAATTTGCACAGCCATCGTACTGACGACATCGCATCGTTCCCCATCCGCATCATCGTCTGCGTCAAGAGCATCATCAATGGCTTCCACCTTAACCTCATCAACGTCATCAACATCATCAGCGGCTTCTTCAGCAGATTTTCTATAAAGTTGCTTCTTATGTTTTCCTATTGAAGCGTCACACAAACATTTCTATATATATACTACTTATATACTATCATATACCAATTACTTATGCTAATATATTTAATACGTAGTTGTAAATATCTACATCATCATCATCATCATATGTTTGACTAACTGAGTTTTTTATTTCTCTGTTTATATCTCTTTTTAAGAAATGTGAAGATTTTTGAATTTATTATATATTTGATAAAACTTACAAATAGATTTTATATATTATGATATTTTACTTGTAAGAATATAATATATATACATACAAATTATACGAATGATTTAAATTCAAAAGTATACAAGAAAAGGCCAGTCAGATATATTGAATGGCCAAATTTGTAATAATTTTTTTTTTTTTTTTGGTTTATTCATGTATATGTGTAAGACATATATTTACACATTATTTTATACATTTAAGTACTCTTTTTTATTATTTTTTTATTCTTAAACGCATTGTTTTTGTGTATCGTAAGTATTTTCTAAAGCACAATGAACTCTCATGAAATCTGTTGTAATGTAATTTAAACATTTATTTATCATATGATATAAAATTATTTGATAAAAGCAAACAAATTCTATACATATAACTACTAATTATGAATGTACACTCTTTTGTTGTTTTGTAAATAAAATTAAAAAATCTTGAATTGCATGAAGTAAATGAAGAAATATTGTTGTTGAACCTCATCACGATCATTGGATTTAAACATCACCGTATTGATTTCATAGTTTCATAAAAACCCTTACAAATTCCCTGGAATTTACTTTGAAATTTATCTTCTACTAAACATTAGTAGCTTTAAGAGCCATAGAGTTAATTCAGTCACAATTCACAATATTTTACATTTATATAAAAAAATTTACGAATTTTTTATTTCAAAATCAATCAATTTGCCATCAATACAATCAATCAATCACCTTACAATGTCATCATTTATTTGCGCATGGTCTTAAGCACTTTTCGTTTCCATAATTGCATTTGTTTCACTGCCGCTGTTAATTCAATCAAATCGAGACGTTCATCCAATTGCAATGCTCGACGCAAATGTCTCAACACACGATTCAAACGACGATCTTTCGATTTATACATATAGCCAACACGTCGTGCAGCCTCAATGTAATGATATTTATCATTCAATGGCATCTTTTTCCACAATTCACCCGCTTCCACAGCGCTTACACATGCAGATGATCGGCATTTCTGATGACGCCGATAGATGTTGAGAAAATGCATGAATGCATTACGACTTTCGATTGATCTATCGACGATTTGATCGCATGGTATACACATAGAATTTGGTTTCATTGGTTTTTGAACAAAATGAACGATGTTTGGGGAGAAGTAATTCGTACTTACTCGTTGAATTTGATTTTATTGGAATATTTTATAATAAATTAATTTTCATTTTCAAATGATATTTAAATGAAAGCCTAGAGATTTATTGACAATATGTGTACAGGGTGTTTGCAAGGGAGGATGAAAATTCATTTTTTAGTTAATTCTAATAATTTTTCCTCTACAAATTGAACATAGATATAGCAGAAAATCAACAAATAACCGTAAAAATCGTCCCTAGAGTGATAAAATAAAAACTATTTTGTGATTTTATTATTCATCAATGTGCTTTATAAGCATTTATATATTTCAAATTCGTACATTTCAAATCATTCTTAGATGAATTTATTATATAAATAATACATTTTTTTTTAACAATTATATAGACATTTGTGTATACATTTAACTATTGTGTAAAACAAATATGTAGTTTAATGCAAAAATAATACAAAGTGTTTTCATCAACAATTAACAAATTAATTAAAGGTTAAACAATGAAAAAAAAAAAAAATAATTTAATAATATGTTTATAATAATATGAATCGTTATTTTATTCGATATCGATCGATAATCTATAGCTCCAGCCATTCTGTCAATATATAATTTAAATATCTAGTATATAATCACACATAATTTTATGCCAGGTAAATGCCAGGTCAGGCGACTATTTGATTTTATGGTTTTCACACTCAACCATTTTCCAATATTATAATACTAATAGTAAAATAGTTCGGGAAAATTAGTTTCGTATATGGGTTTTTCGCTTTGACCCGCCTGACCTGCCTGCTGTTGTGTCTTAATGTCACTCTGTGTTATTTGACGTTCAATAGCGAGCGAATTGAATAGATCATTTAAACGATTTTGTATAACATCATGCTAAAAGAAAATAGAGGGAGGGTTTATAATTTTATATGATTTTTATGGAGAATGAGTGGAGGAGTATACCTTGGGTTCAGTGCGTCGTAGTAAATCATCAAACGTTCCTTCGCGGAATGTCTTCACAATTTTAATTTGTTTTTCACGTTGTTCACGTTTAACCGCTTCCGATGGTTCAGCGAGAGCACGTTTCATTGCATCGAAATTAAATTCAGGTGCAAGAGTTTTCTAGAAACAAAAAACATGAATTCAAGATCAAGATGTAACGTAATTAAAAATAAATTGATGCATACCTTTGAAACACCTGGTGAACTAGTAACACTATCCGCATCCGCATTATATGTCGTCAAATCAGCAGAGCTATTCCGTTGCGGCATATGATTGCTCACCGACTCCACCCATGAATGACGATGTGCCGGATTGTCCATCTGATTGAGCGCATATGGTGCTCCCGTTTGCAAACGATTATAGTCCATACCAGCATTTTGTAAAGTCTCTGACAATGCCATTTTATCGATGGACAAATGCGGTAGGGTTAAATTAAATTTAGCCGTTGTCTTTTTGGGATCAAGCAACGGCGGCAAAAAGTATGGTGCTTCATCTTTGCGAGATTCCACTAATTTTTGTGCATATTCGAGTAGATTATTAATGCCAGTGATGCGTGATATCAGTGTCAGCAATGCAATGGCAATACAGTGCAGATTACATTTATGCACCATATCCAAATCGTCTGAAGTTATTGCCACCTGTTGAATACTGAATGCGAAAGTAGATAATACGTTAATTTAGCTTGTATGAATTCATGGAGGAAAAAGATTTTTTCTCAAGGAAAAATCTCGATTGAATTTCGAAAAAACAACATGAGTGGCCATAAATTGTCAGTTTGAATGTCAACGTATAGGTTAGGCTAGGCTGAGGCGGCTGTTCACTCACTTGGGGCAAGTAAGACCAATTGTGATGCCGCTGGTAGGCTATCCCATTTATATTGGAAACCAACACGAGCCTTGGGTGAAGTGCAAAATATTCCCCAGATGACAGTGAGACAGTTTGGTGAGGTCGTGTAAGAAATGTATGCCCAGAGTAGTCACTCTGCGACGGGTCAGGGTCGGACACTCACATAGGAGATGCATTATGGACTTCGGTGGGATGCCTAGCCTAATTGCATGCCTTGCTATCATGCAATGCACCGTAATAATTTCTACCAGCATACTAATCGTTAGTTCACTTAGGCCAAGTAAGGCCCATTGTGATGCCGCAGGTAGGCTACTCCATTTATATTGGAAACTAACACGAGCTTTGGGTGAAGTGTCAAATATGACACTGACAGATGACAGTGTGCCACCTCGGTGAGGTCGTGTAAGAAACTACCACACAGAGTAGTCACTCTGCGACGAGTCAGGGTCGAACACTCACATAGGGGATGCGATGCCTAACCTAATTGTATGCCTCGATATTAGGCAATGCTTCGTAATAATTTCTACCAGCATACTAATCGCGTGTCCGTAAAGTGCTTAATTAGGTCTGTTGTTCGTTTTATGTCCAGTACTGGACAGATTAATAATAATTTATTACATAGGTTGCCCAATGGACGATACTGCGATCTAAAAGATCTTTTGTGTCCCGCTACATTTATAAAATTGTTATCCGTGCGATCACAACTATTCAATCTACTATACCCTATAGCACCAATGTTTCTAGTATACCATAGCATTACATCCCTTTCTAACTAGATATTACCTATCTAGGGAAGGGAATCAGCTGAAATCCATATTTTTCCAGTATCATTTTCGCTTTTCGGATGAAATTGAGTATGTCCACAACAGGAGTATTTTTTATTTCTGCGAGATTTAGTCGATCACTGTGGAAAATGTGCATTCTTGTTTTTGCCAACCCAATACAGTCGCACAGTATGTGTTCTGTAGTTTCATCCTCTTTAAGACTTTCCGTATCGTCAAGAATGTGGATTTTAGTGAGATGAAATTTCAAGCAGTAATGTTCTGAAAGGAAACCTACTATTTTCCTGTCTTGCACATATTGCGCAGTTCCCTATTGCAGGTGTATGGCCTAACCAACATTTTGGCTTGGCGAAGTTTTTGTAACCCTTCCCAGTGGGATACTCTGAGACTATGCTACCATTTGTTCACCTTCGTTTTAGCCTCCCCCCAATTGATACCACAGTATGGCTCTGGGCCTGTAAGGTTTGCTGCAGAACCGGCCCTGGCCAGCTCATCAGCAATTTCATTTCCCTCAATCCCAGAATGGCCCGGTACAAACTTATTCGTTGTAGCTAGGGATTGGATGTTATTGAAGCATTCCTCCACTAGTTTCGATTCCAAAGAATAAGACGCTAGTGCTTTTAATGTAGCTTGATTATCTGAATAGATAGCTATGTGTGCGCCTTTGATGTCCCTTTCCAGATTTATCCTCGCGCAGATTGAAATTGCTTGAATTTCGGCTTGAAAAATGCTAGGCCACTCGCCCATCTTAGAGAGAGATCTTAGTGTTGGGTCCATACACCCCTGCACCAACTCCAGATTCTGTTTTTGACCCGTCAGAGAACCATTCTAGGCTTCTAGGATCGACCCAAGGCCCTCCAATGTCCTATTCATCATGGTGTGAGGTAATGATCTCGAAATTACGATCAAAGCGTCATATAATCTGTTACTTTTACTGGCCAGATTAATTGGGCAGTTGTACACGAATGTTCCAATTTCCACCTGGCATTCGTTGTAAATAATGCGTTCGAGGTTGGAAGTTTATATGTCGCCATTGGAATGGAATTTTTATTTTTTGAACAGCCGTTGGAACTTTTAGTCCACGATCATTCGTAAGTCGTCCACGAGGAATTCTTATCAATCACCAATGTTTGAAAAATCACTGGGATATCACACACACACCCATATACTTACCCCAAAATGAATAGCAGAAACTCTTGCACTGTCTCACTGCATGACATTTCGACAATGAGCAATGCTGCCGTATTATAGCTGGATATCAGTGCTTCGATACGGCCAGACAATGCCATTGAATCGATGAGGGCCTGCATAATGTTTGCGCCATATTTATGCGTAAAGATTATATCCGAACGAGATGGTGGCTCTTGCGACAATGCCGGATACGGTTTCACACTCACCGTACTGAGGACTTTTTCATTTTGATGACGATCCAATAGTGCTTGGAATATTTGCATGACTATAACACGTGTCGGATCATGGGGTGCTCGTGCCATTTTCAATAGTGGCTGCAAGAATGATGCCGGGAATGCCTTCTCAAACGACACAGTACTGTATTGGGTGCCCACTTTGAGTAGCGATTTAAGCAAAATATTCTGCAACATTTGATCGCCCTTGCTCTTCTTTGTCAAATCGGGCACAGTGTTCATGATGAAGAGCATAATTTCGATTTTTTGATAATCCGGATGATGATTTGCAAATTCACCCAATGCATTTATGAGTGCTTCCTGATATTGCGACTCTTCGGGTGTTATTTCACTGGTGGTACTGACACTGGTACGTAGATGGGTCAGCAAATTGTTGATAATATCTAGAGCAGATGGACCAACACTCTCACCAGCAGCGATGGCAATAATTTTCGACAGCACGACGGCGAGCGAAGTTCGAGTTTTGGGTGAGGATTTGAAATTGTTATCCAAATGTTGCATCAATGTCTCAACCACAGTGTATGAGTACTGTGGCTGTATGGAAATCATTACTATACGGAAAGTGTGTATGGCAAAAATATTGGGCACCCATAGTTCGTGACGATCCAAATGTCTGTAAAGTCAGATAATTTGTATTACAAATATATTGTCATACTCAAATGATGCATAACATATGCATAACTTACGTTAGTAGCGGCTTGAGTACACTACGAATGTGTCCAAATGAAGCACGTCCCACTAGCTCGCGTAAAACCTCCTCGGCCAAGACGGGTGGTGTGACATTGGTTGCATCTTCGACTGGTGTCAAATCGCCCGACTTTAATTAATTAAATAGTGGGGGATTTTGAAATAAGAGGAATAAAATAAAACAAAATAATGACAACAAACAGAAAACGAAATAAGCGAAATAGGAAAATGAAGAAATCAAGCAGCAGCATATTTTAAAATTAAATTGGATATAGTCAGAAAAAATTACCGCCAGTAAATTCTTCTTCACAAACATAACGTTTACGCAAAACTTTTACAATGAAACAATAAATAAACGACAATATGATGATAAAATTGTAGTTAAATCATTCGTATAAAAATTGTAGTTCAATTTCCATAAAAACTAATTGCATTGTATTGATAATTGATAAATGTTTGTTAAGTTCGCTTAGAGCTGACCTGCATATTGAAGAGCAATGATGGTACTATCTTTTCCATGTGCTGTTTCTCCCAGATGTTCTCAACCAAGTCATCTGATACGGTCTTACGTATGACTCCCTGCAGACCCTTAATACCTGCCAAACGTATACTGTCACGCAATTCAATGTTGTCATGATTACCATGACACATCGACGAGAACTTGGATATAAAAAAGTCATAGCGCCGATGATATGAAGGTGTGTCCTCGTTAATGTTGGCAAATTTCACAAACTATAAAACAATATAGCCACATGTACAGGTACATATTAGATATTAATATGGTATTTCTATTTGTATACAAATGTATGTATGCTTTGCTGCGTATATATATATATATATATATATATATATATCGCTTTTTTAACATTATCATCAACAACCACACTATATTATACATTTTGTTTATACATGAATATATTACATGTTCGTATAAATTTAGTATAAACAAATACACATGAAATTGTGTTAATAAATTGGCTTATCTCAGCAAAGACTGAAATTGATAGATGTATTCACCAACATACATACATATACTATATACAATATACGATAACTGAAGATGAATGCATACCGAATTAGTGGCCATAATTTGCAAATTTGGATTTGAATCTTCCAATAATTTCTGCACCATACGTAGAAATGATTCTACAAATAGATTTAATGTTGTTTGAGCGTGACATGCTTGTAGCAGTAAATCCATTGCTTCCATAGCAATCTCCACAAATCTATAATGACAGATAATATATTATTTGCACATATGTATATCCGTACCTATATGTACTCACTTGTAACGTTTCCTATTAATATCCTTTGTTGCCTTTAGGTATAAATATTCACCAATACGATCCAATTTATCGGGTGAGCTAAGTGAATAAAATGTTAGCTTCTCCATGTTCGATTTAACCAATCCATCTTCTGGGTTGACGGGAAATATGTTATCCACCAGACGTTTGTAGCGTGGACGAAGCGCTGAACAACAACCGCAGCAACCTAATGAAAGGACACAAAAACATTTTCTTAATGTGACGCACTTAGTGGAAGAAGCCTGAGGTAGTATGGCGCGCATGCAGCTATAGCTAAACATGCCGTCATCCGTCGGAACATGGCATACGCTGCACACACTTTGAATTAAGAACAACGAATGGGATCAGCACAGTAATAAGGGTGCGTGCGTACGATTATGTGATTGTGTATCGCGTGAAGGTGCCATAAATTAACAAAAAAAAAAAAAAAAAAAAAAAGAATATACATAATCTTATCTTTGCGATATATGTATATAATAAACATGAGGTTGTTTTCCTTGATCTTCGAACTATATATTTGCAACGATTGCAATTGTTTTCAGTTTTACACAATATTACTATAAATATATGCACACACTTTTACAAATATATTTACCAGACATTTTTGCTTCTCTTTCAAATTGCAATTATTCCAATAAGAAAAATAGTAAATTTTCATATAAAAGTAATTATTCAATTCAATTTGTTTATGAAAAATGTATTAAATGAAAAAAAAACCACCTAACACCAAGTCCAACACTCAGCTGACTCAATTGAAGTACTTGGAAAAAAAATGCAGTGTTGCATATGAAGGTGGAAAAATCAATTGCGAACGATGCCGTACTACATAAAGTGAGTTGCTTAATGCAAGCAATTACGTAAAATTATTAATAATGCATTGTAAATGTATAAAATAGCATTTTAGGTTTCATCTAAACTTATTTATTTATTACAGGATATAGTAAATGAGAACCACCCTGTTGTAGATGTAACTCATTGGAGTGTATAACAGCATTGCCAGAACTACGTATTCCGGATTATTTTAATAAATTGGACATTGTTGATTTTGTCGAAGGTATTATTGGAAACCGAAAAACTATCAGTTAAAGGTTAAAACGCAAATTAGTAAACTCGTCATTTGAAATTATATTCATTTTATCAATTACATTTTGAATAAGACTCATATGACTACTTTTGGTGTTTTCTTACAAGAAGAATAATGCACGATAAAAGATATTGGTTCAAGTATAAAAATTTGAAAAAACATGGAAATCAAAAGTTAAGTTCTTGTAATCAGCTTTTATAATCTCATAAAATTAACTAACGTAAGTACATTGTGCATAAATAGAGGACTTAGAATTGAAGTTATCTTAGAATAGCTAACAAATATTATAAGCTCGACGCTTCTGGCAGGAGTGACGATATCGTGTATAAATATCAATTTATATCGTCAGAATTCAAACGGCAGTCAGATTTAATATTGTTTGGTGTGTTATTTAAGATAATTTAAAATTTAGTATCGGTTTTTTGATGAATTTTTGGATGGAAAATATGTCAAACAAATCAATACTAAATTTGATAAGCTTATTAATTTTAACTACATCTACTGGCTTTTGAGTTTCACCTTTTGTATTTAGTAGCTTTTGCTAACGCTTTGTTACTGGTTTAGTGATCCTTTGCAAAAACTTCATATATTAAAATTTGAATTTTTCTCAAAAAGCAGTTTGTATGAAATTCATTAGATCATAATTTTTTTGCAGTAATGCAGAAAGGACTGTATTTTGGATCGTCGAAGTCATATTCGAAGTATTTTGAGTTTTCAGTATGACTATATGGCGAATACTTTTTTCAGTAATGATCCCAAGATTCTGTTATATGAACAGATTATAACAATTTGATTATTACTATTATTAAAATTTTTTTTAAATCCATTTCCTTTGCCACAATTAATGGAAATTTTTTTCGTAAATCTCTGGCAAGCTTAATGTAATGTTTAACATAGTTAAAAAAACTATAAACAGCTGTCTGGTAATGCTGCCAAGTTGTGAGCTCGAATGTGTGGTGACGTATCAAGTGTGGTGGAAATATGATTTCTACATGTATACGTTATTTTCAAAATATTTTAAATCATTTTGAAATATTTTACAATAGAGGGCGGTTGATGATTCTTTAAAATTGTATGTGCACTAATACTTTCAAAAACATGTACAGAAGGACTAAGGAAAGGTGTCACTTTGCTATGCTATGTAAATATTACACTTACAATAGCCATAACAATATCACTTGACATTATTACTTACATATGTAAATCGTTCTGTAGGTGTCTAACAACAAGATGTAAAATAACTGTAGGTATGGAAAACCACTCATACATAGTTAGAATGGAATGATGATGCATTCTTTAATAATTGAAACTGGCACACAAGGAAGGTCGTGTAACATTTTGATGTTGACACGAGGTGCTGTTGAACAAAACCACTTATAGATGTAATTTTAAAAATAACATTATTGTAGATATGGTACATTAGATAAATCCATTATAGTTTACACATGAATAGAGTTTGTGTATGTTTAAAATGTCATTATGGTTTAGTGCATCTGTAGCAGGATGAAAATGCATTTAGAACGTCAACAATGTATATATGTATGAAATAATGCTTGTTTTAGGACACAAATTGAAAAGGAGTTAATTGAAAGTTGAATATTGAAGTTGAATGTTTAAATATTACTAGGTAAATTAAACTTTTTGGCCTAATATACATTAATTTTGTTTACTAAATAAATTCTTATTATACATGAATAACAATTTACTTATAACTAATCCTAAATAATTTAATATAATGTAATGTTTACATGTTACTCATGCATACACACTTGAAAAAAGGTCAAAGAGCCTTCTCACAAACACCCCATAGGTATGATGGTATTTGTTATTCTGTGCTTAAATACTACGTATACGAGTATATTAAACTTTTAGTCCATATATTGTACTATACATGACTGAAGAGGACATTATGTGTATATAACATTTCTACACAATAGCTGCTTGTCTGAATTTTGAATAGACAGGCAGGCAACGATTACTAACATATATGACTTGATGAGTGTGTGTCAATGTATAGTAATGTATGTGTACTCATATGAAATCAGAGAGTTCAAATGGGTACAAATCGATGAAAATAGACAATTTATTTCACTTTTCTTTGCATTTATAAATAGCAAGTATAAAGTGCTCAATGTTTATTCAATTGTGATTGTAGGTGGAGTGTAAATAGATAATATGTATTTTTTATTATTTTAATGTAGTAATTAGTTTGATTGTAGTTTTTATGTGGTAATTCACTATAAATAAATAAATTACACAGGCCAAATAATGTTTATACAATAGAGTAACTATAATCTAATCGTGAAAGGGAAATACGTACTGACCATATCGACGAATACTGTATTTTTCAACACCCTTTTGAATGTCATAGAGATTTTTCTTATGATTTTTTATTGCAGAAACGTATTTTTTCTTTTTGGAAGATTTAACGGTTTGATGTCTAAGATAAACATTTTAGTATTTGTTTGTTTTTATAAGAAACTTTAATCGTCCCTCGTTTCAGGATTTTGCAGTGGCTACCTCTATATCCTATCTCTATACTGGTACCGGAGACGATGAGGTGGTAGTGTGTAATGAGGTAGTGTGTAAGGATTAGAGATTGAACATATCTTCGGAGATAGTTTTTAGAGTATAATATAAAGGAATGACTAAAAGACTGCTTCAAAAATATGATTTAAACTGTTACATTAGATCTGATAATTTCGTCATATAGACCGGATTGTCATTCTGCGGAAATCTGAGAGAAAATCCAAATTCAACATGTCATATATTTGATGATTGTGAAGTTATTAGAGATAATCTGATGAGGAAATACAACCAGCAATTTCATCGATTGGGAGGAAAAGTGCAAGATGAAGCACCTAAATAAATGAAGTAAATAATTGGCTCTAAGGGTTCTGGAAATATATTGCGAAGCTTCTCTTTCAGTTTTGAATGTAGCAATTTTTTTCCTGAGCATTGTCAGTGTCATTTTGTGCCAAACTTTTAAAATCGGTAGAATTGCCAACTATTTGGCGTTCCGATGGGCATCGTTTGCAGAAAGTGCTTATGGTGGATAAAATAAAATCACAATGAAATCGAAATGATTGCATTCAGCCAACAATACTTTGCAATACTTTGTTGCAATAAAAATATTGAAATTTTTTGGACTCCATTATGTATTTATTTAGTTTAAAGTAGTCGTCTTAAAATGTGGGTGCCGTAGTTCAGTGGTTAGTGTGTTGGCTTTCTGATCTGTAGGTTGTAGGTTCAATACCCGGCTGAAGCATAACAAATTTTACATCGAAAAGATTTTTCTTTCGAACGGTACCCACCTGTCGGCAAGCAATTCGCATTTCTTCTGGCAGTAACAATTTGCCATGGAAAAGCTTCTAAAAGAACTCTGTGACAAAGCTCGGAAAAAGTGATGTCGCAAGAGTTCTGCCATTCGGAACCGACTAAAATAAATAGGTCCCTTTTAATACTGTCCAAAATTTAACACGCTCAACAGTAATGAAAGAAAAGCTTGTCCAAAGAGCCCTTCGGGGTTTATAAGTGCCACATATTTTTAATTTTTTTTTTAATATTCTCAAAATTAATATCTCAATAAAATAATAATAAGCAATATAAGTACTCACATGTTGGATCTGTGCATTTTTGTATGAATGAATCAAAAAATTCTGGCAATTCGACAGGTTCAAAACAGCAACGTATAAGCGCCATGATTTTCACCGTTTACTGGACACGTGTAGCGGTTAGTTTTTTCTCTCTTTCTACCTTCTCTTTAGATTTAACGCGCCAAAAATTTAATACAAACACATTGTATACATTGTATCAATTTATTACGAAACCGAAAGAAGAAACAATAAACAAAAATATGACTTAAAGGCAGGCAGGATGGGATTGAAGAAATTTTGCGTAAGTATTTATATAATGTTTAGCCTTGAACTCATTTTGCACTATTTAGCCCACCAATTCACCACTTTCAACATCCCCTATCGAATATATACTGAATGTGTACATATTTTTGCTTATAATAGACTAAAATTCCTATAATATCGTATGCAGCAATGCAATGATGAAGTCAGCTGATGATGATTGTGAAAAAAAAAATATTATCTCATATGGTCATATGGTATGCATACATATATGTATGTATATATGTGTATGTGTATATACATACACACCGTTATAATTGAAACATTTGAGCTTTTGTTTTATTCGATTTTTTTATTGTTCTTTTTTATATTCACTATCGTCTATATGGCACGAATAAGCGCCAATGCACACATACGCTCGCAGTTAAATTTATATTCATTAATATTTTCATTTGTACATATTTTATTTGCATTTAATAATTGTTATTATTTTTTTGTTTATTTCAATCGTGCTGTCATACACTTTGCACTGCCAATCTCACTATTTGACATTAATTAAGAGCACAGTAGAAATTATTGTACATAGATAAACACAGGGTGACACATACATACATATAAACATGCATATCTATTGATAGAGGTATATAGTTATAGGAGCAGGAGAAGAAGAAGAAGAAGAGAACAACAACAAGAAGAAGAAGAGATAGTAGTAGTAATGGGAGAAAAATAAAAGACAAAGAAGCACAATAAAACTCGAAATAAAAATTTATTTGAATTAGAACAATTTCATACAATCAGTTGAAAATTGTGGTGTGGGAGAAAGATTAATAGTATAGATTGTATAGTATACGTTCACAAAATAAAATTAATAAAAATGAATTTTTTCAATATTTTTTTAAATTCCTTTTTTTTTTGTTTGGTTTTTTTCTCAAAAGTAATGTTTTTTCAACACAAATTTCTATTTGTTGGTGCTTGCTATGTGCAGCTTGAATTTACTCTTGTTTCTTAATTGTTGTTGTTGTTGTTATTATTGTAGACGTTGATGGATCTTTTTTGGGTTTAATGCAAAAACAAAAAAATAACATAACTAAAATATCCTTTAATGCGGACATTATTATGCTTTTGATTTTTTAATGTAAGTAGCAGCACTCACTCACTAATAACCAACTGAACTGAACTTGAGAACTGAACGTGTTCTATATTAAAGGTATATTTTGCTATGTGTAATGAAGCTTTAAAGGAGCACATTTAAGGTTTCTTGCTTGTTTTTTCACATGTCCACGAAACACCTACAAATAAACATGCGTGTAGAGAAACACGCAAGAAAAATATTTGTGCAAAAGCTATACAGACATAAACTTTAACCTTTTTCTGAAAGCTTTTTCAAATGGGGTGGTATGGTGGGTGATGTTGATTTCATTCAGAAATGTGGCACATTGAAAATAGTGGTAATGTTGGGGTGTACTTTGCAATATAAAACAAATAACAAAAAGAAATTAAGCTTTAAATCATTTAATTGTGCATAAACATCATCAACCTTTTTTATAAGACTTTTTTTTATTGTTCCAGATTTGCAGGGACAATCATGAATTTTATGGTAGATTTTTATGCTGTCTCTGACGGCAGTTTTTGATAATTTGTTTCGGCAGAATAAGTGCAGAAGTGCATTATTTTACACTCTTACTTAGCTAGCATCGATAAATATGTATATGGTAAAACAACAATAAAGATGCTAGACTTAGCGCTTATAACTATAGACGCTAAATACTTGGCATGCTAAGTACTAAGTTCAATGCTACGTTTACTTATATTTTTTCTAAAATACAGAGATGTTACATATCGACTTCTAAACGTCAAATAATGTTATAATTAAATGAAAAGGAAAAAAGGAATTTTAGAGTAAAATTATTTCCCTCATTTTAAAACATTTGATGAATAAAACAATCCAAATTTATGGTATTTGCAATTTAAATGTATAAAATAAATAATAAAGTCCACTGGCCGGTGGTTAAAATCAAAGTTATGATAATTTTAAATTTAATATCGATTAATTTAACATATTTGACTCTCTAAGAAAGTGGTGACACAAAAGTTGTTTGCTTGACACAAATAAAGAGAACCTTGAATTTCTTTTCGTAGATTAATCGTGTTATGTGCGCTCCTTCAAACTCTCCTGGTAACAATTACAAATCGTAAGCGTGTATAAATGACTGAATTCAATTGATAAATTTATAAATTAGTGATACATGGTGATTTTTTTTGTGGTACCTCATGTTTTTTTTTCGAATAAAATGACTGTCCGATGTCAGAATGACGTTAGAAATGTCAAACTGGCACCATTTTTACCATGGAGCATTACACATCACAATTGTGATGTGTAATGTGAAATTGCAGAAATTGTGAAATTTTTATTTTCAAATTTTTGGAGTCGTGTAACCATGACAGATTAGGCTCATTTTACGCTCTTTGGAAGTGTTAATACGCTGAAATCCTCAATTGATCCATGAAGTGCCTTTACATTCACCAAAAGTTACTGTTTGGTGCGAAGTGTGCTCGGATTGAGTCATTGGCCCGTATTTTTTCAAGGATACGACAGTAATCTGTCAACAGGGTGCGATATCGGGCAATGATATGGAATTTTTTGCAATCTGAGCTGGAAGAAAATGACATGGATGATTACTGGTTTCAATAGGGTGGCGCAATATGCCATACGACTGGTGAAACTATGGGTTTACTGAAGGTAATGTTCCCTGTTCGATTGATTTCGAAACAAGGTGACTTTGAATGGCCATCACAACGCTCACCTGATTTGACTCCGCTGGACTTTTTCTTGTAAGGATACTTAAAAATCAAGCCTTATTCCGACAAATCAGAGTCTCTCGTAAAACTTAAGGCAAACATATGCAACAAAATTGCTGGAATTGAACCAGAAACACTCAAAAAAGTGATGGAGAACATCGAAAAAAGAGTATTTATCAAATATCATTTACAAAAACTGATTAAACAAATTGTAAAGGTCTAAATTTAAATAAAATAAACAATAAAAAAAATTATTGTTTTTTTTGGGTTCCACAAAAAAAAAAAATTACCCTGTATAAATACTTACTCTTTGGTGCAGATGATTTTTAAAGCCACCCAACTCACAAACTGTTGCTTCTATACACTTAACCTTTCAATCACATCTTCCTATGAAAGGAAAAGGTATTATCGATTTGCGTTGATTTTATTTTTCTATTGTGCTTTCACACACACACACACAATTATTTCTAACTTACTTACATATTAATTTTATTTAGCTAGCAGTTTGATGATTCAATGAGGCTCCCTTAGGTACATTATGTACTGCTTATATACTATATATCCTTATATGTATGTATATATATAACTCACAGAGATGGCAGCATTACATCATAATCGAACATCATTAACATACATAATTATCATTAGTAACATCTGCTATTGTTGTATTTTATATATGTAGTTTATCTATTGACGTCAGCATTTTCTTGTAAATATACGTTTTTATTTCTCCTGCGGGATGTGGTGTGTGTGAAGGAGTGACTGTAAAATTGTTAGGATTTCAAGAAAAATTAACATACTGTTTTCATAATTGATTAATCACATTGCCGAAGCAAAACATGTACACAATAGTATACAAAGTATACAATAGTCTTTGAAAAATATTTTTTTATAATATTTGGGTTGGATGGGATAAGCATCGTTTGCCTTGCACTATATATTTGTTATTTTAGTCCACATTTCGTAGTTTTTTGTGGGATTTTACCTTGAAAAACTAAATAAAAAAATTTTAGGGTAACGTTAAACTAGTTAAATAGAGTATTGCAGAAACCGCATGGTACGAGGTCAGGACTATATGATGGAAAAATCTTAAATTTCCAGTCAAATTCTCTACATTTTCAACACATATGACTACAAAGGGTCAATTAATAAAAAATTTCTCACTATTTCGCTGACTTTCACGATTATATGTAGATCGACAAGCGTAGCAAGTATCATTTGAGTCATCTGTAGGAATACTTCTTCCCAAATCCAATAATGGTCTGAATAGTAATTGATTAGAAGATTGTGTTCTGTATATCAGTTTCAGGGTGTAGAAAGCAAAGTTGTGGTAATTCAAATATTTCATGAAACAAATTTTATAGAATGAGAAATTGCTCAGAGACTTTAGGATTCAATGTTACGAAGGCGTCCCAGAACTACCCGACCTAACAAAGAAAACAACAAATTTGGGAAAATTTTTCTGCATTTCTCAACATAATCTTCTTTTAGCTCTATACACTTTTCCCAGCGATATTCTATAGCTTCGATACCTTGTTTATAGTATGAACTGTCTAGCTCATTAAAATAGCCATCTAGCGCAGACTCCACTTCTTCATTGTATGCAAATCTTCTACCATTATTTCAAATTTGGATATAGAAAATAATCCGAAGGAGCAAAATCTGGCGAATAAGGTGCATGCTGAAGCAATTCGAGCTTTAACTCATTGATTTTGGGACCATCGCAATAGCGGATGTGGGAATGGGTGCATTGTCTTGATGAAACAGCACTTACTTTTCGCCAAATGCGGCTTTTTTTTCTTCAATTTCAACACTTAAACGCTGCAACAAATTAGCTTAATACTCGCCGTTGATTGTTTTTCCTTTATGAAGATAATTAATAAAAATTATCCCAAGTGCATCCCCAAAAAACAGACACCATAACCTTGCCTGCAGATGGAACTGTCTTTGATGTTTTTGGACACGATTCTCACCTTTCAGTCCACTGTTTGGACTGCTCCTTTGTCTCAGGTGTGAATTGGTAGACCCATGTCTCATCCATGGTTATGAAGCGACGCAAAAACTCGGCTTTATTACTGTGAAACATCGCCAAACACTCTATAGAAACATCTTCACGACGTTGTTTTTGTTCTATTGTGAGCAAACGCGGCACCCATCTTGCACACAGCTTTTTCATCTCTAAATTCTCGGTCAATATACGATGTATAGCATTTTTTGAAATGTCTGTAATTTCACCTAGCTCACGCACCTTCAGCCGGCGATCATCCAATATCATTTTGTAGATTTTCTTAACCGTTTCTGGCGTGCCCATCTCAATTGGTCGACCATTATGGTGTTCGTCTTGGCAGCTCGTACGACCTCGTTTAAACTCTGCCACCCAATATTTTATGGTCGTAAACGAAGGAGCAGACTTCGCCAGAGGAGCATCTAGTTCGGCTTTAATATTCGTTGGACTGAGACCTTTCAAATGAAAGTATTGTATTACATAACGGTAACCAATTTTTTCCATGTTTACAAATTCACTGAGGTCGTTAACTTTCGATGGTTCCAAAAAAAAAAAAAAATACTAATCAACATGGCGCCTTGAAACTTAAAACATATATTTTATAAGGTTGCCACTTTTCACCAAAGTAATTTTTTTGAAACTACGACCGTCATCTATATTTCATGTCGGGTAATTCTGGGACCGCCCTAGGATATTGGTCCTTTTTCTAAAGAAGAGACGATGTGGATGAAAAAATTCTTTGTTTTATAAAATGGAATGTAATTCAATGATGATAATACTATATAAATTATTTTTCTCACGCTATATAATTATTTCCATGTGTGTAAATGTGTGTGAAAAGAGATTAGATTATTTTCATTACACAAATTGGAAAAATACATCTACAGAATACGACAAATCTTCAGAATTCCCTGAAGATTTGTCGCTAAGCTGTTCTTTTACTGCTATAATATGGAAAATTTGATGAAAAAAATAAACAGTGTTATGTGATTGCTTGTTTTTGGCATATTTTATATTAATATTGTACCATTTCTCACACATTTATTCAATTATTATAAAGTGATTTTTTTCTGGAAACTGTCAATGACAAGAAAAACATTAATAAATGGAAATAGTAAAAAAAAAATAATAATAATAAGTAAATACGTTAGATTTCTCATACTATTTAAGTATGTGTTGTTTTTTCTTCTTTTTAATTTTTTTTTGCTATGCTCATTTATACGATCTAGTCTCATTGCGTCCGGATTAAGAAGCTAATTTTTGCTGCTTGCTTGTGTGCCACCGATTTGAACGTTTTTCAATTTTTCCCATTTTTTTTTTTATATTCAAGTGTTTTATGCTAGTAATGAAGTTTGGCATTAAGTAGGAAACTAGTTTAGTGAGTATGCCACTTGGTTTTTTTGTTTTGTTCCTTTTTTAGTTTTTCCTTTTATTTAGCCACTTCAAAAACAAGACTATATGTACAACTATAGTCGTTTATGAGATTTTCTATGCGAAATAATTACGTAAAATTTTAATATGTTGATATATACAATATGTAGATTAGTGTGTGTGTGTGTGCATTGAGATGAGAAAGTGCGTGGATGTATGGTGAGTCATTCCTTGTTGATATCAGCCTTTTATATACATATATTATGAATATGTGGATTTAGATATCTCTCGATTTGTTACAAAAAAAAAAACAAATAATTTTAATTTTAAAGATATAGTAAAATGTATATTAATAGTAGTATACCTCGCTATACGGCCTAGATAGATCTCGAAAAATTGAACTGATGTCAAATAAAAAATTTAAAATTTAAATTTGCTACAATATTGCAAAAAAATTGCATATAACATCGATTAAACATCGAATAAAAATATTAAAAAATAATATTTTCGACATTATTGCTAAAATTTTTTATATATTCCCGAACATTTGTTGTCAGTATAAACAAAATTTCGATATTATTGCAAATATTTTTCGATATTAATGCAGTAAACCGCTCTCACAACATACCATTTCTGTCTTTGGCCGTATAGTGAAATATTTTAGGCCATAAATCAATAAAGTGCTTCCTAAAAAAAATGTCGTTATAATGAAATGCCATATAAAAAAGGAAGAATGCCGCTTTCGGGGTGGTCATTTTAGTCTCCATAGAACCTCTCACTCTTTAATGAAACACCTTTCACGGAAAAATCAATGAAATATTTACAAAAAATGAGCAAAATCGCTAAGCAGGCAATTACTATATCCATAAGGCCCATAATATTGAATACTAAATAGTTGTGAAGTATTTTAAGCCAGCTGGATGGTGGAAGCTCGCGAGCTTTATTTCCAATCAAATATTGTATGGGGAGTATAAATAAATTCGTGCGTATTTAATAACAGATGTCGCTACTAGTTATTTCATTGTTTCATCTGGCAACACCGTTATTTTGAAGTGTCATCATTAGGCGTTCTTTTTCAGTAGCTGTTATTTCGCTAAAGTGTAAACAACATCGTTCCTGTATGCTCCGAAAATGTCAACTTTTGTATCGAATAATGTGTTTTTGCGGGGAGTTTTGCTTCATTACTTCAATATGAAGAAAAAGACTGCCGAAAGTCATCGTATTTTAAAAGTGACAAGGAAGAAAAAGAAGAGGAAGAACGACCCGGAGCGCCACCTAAGTTTGAGAATGATGAACTGGTCGTAAGGCTCTTAAACTCGTATAAATACTTGGAGTCACACAGCTAAACTTTTGCCATCGTTGGAACATAATGGAAATGATCTGAAAGGTAGGAAATTGGGTGCTGTCTGAAATAATGCGGGCAGACGTCAAACACCGTTTTTCACGTATGAACAACTACTCGAACGGCAAAAAAGTCAGGAGTTTTTGCATCGAATTATGACTGGCAGTCGGGGAACGTATGAGGATACCCCGGCCATGTCTCTTCATCGACGGCCAAGCCGAATACTGATGAGAAGAAGATCATGCTGCATATTTGGTGAGACCATCTGGGTGTGGTGTATTATGAGCTATTGAAATTGGGTCAGACGATCACAAGAGACCTGCACCAATGACAAATGATGCGTTTGAGCCGAGTATTGCCAGAAAAACGGCCACAATACGGCGATAGACACTACAAAGTTATATTGTAACATGATAATGCTCGGTCACATGTTGCGGTACCCGTTAAAACATACTTAGGAATGCTTAAATTGGAAGTCCTACCCCACCCATGGTATAGTACAGACATTGCTTCTTCCGATTACCACTTGTTTCGATCGATGACACACGGCCTGGAAGAACAGCGCTTCCATTCTTACGAATAAGCCATAAATTCTGTGGATTGCCTCAAAACATGTCGACTATTTTACGACGTGGGGTATTTGTATGCTGCCAGAAAGATGGGAAAAAGTAGTGGATAGTAACGGACAATACTTTCAACATTAAATGTATAAACAATTTTCCAGAATTATATTTCAATTCGAAAATAAACTGTAAAAACTTATTTATAATCCCTTATTTATACTACAGTTAGCGCTGGATGCTTCTTAAAACCTTTGCTGAGTGTTTTTTCCATTACTATTTTGTACATTATTATGGGGTAGTAATAAAAATGACTTATCGCAAAAACTTATGTAACATTATTGCTTGTTATAATTTTGCCACAGAGCTCTTTCAGAAAGTTGTTTCATTGCAGGTATTAATTGTCGAAAAATTGATTGACGATATTCGAATGTATTGTATTCAGCAACATGCTTACGCAACATGTTGTGCAACATGCAACTATGCTTTCTGATTGTTTATGGAACGTAATCCGCTTTTCATTAAACTCTCATGAAATAAATTTCCTAATTTCCACATTTTTGTAATAAAATTTCAAAATGTAGTGATTTTCTTGTGCACTTTTGGATAAATGGAAAACTTTATAAATTTGATTTATACAATTGTATATTAAATGTAAGTTGTCATATATAGTAATCCATTAGTTAATCTTTAACTAAAATACAATTTCAATAATATGCTACTATTTTGAAAAATTAATACAAAAAAAAAAAAAAAAAATATAGTTTAAGACATACGGGTATAATTATGAAGGTGTTAATATGTATACATTCTCAATTATTACAGTTAAAAATATATATAGTAAATAAAAAAAAAAAATATAAAAAATCATATTTTAATCATTAGATTGTTTTATGAGCAAATTATACAAAATAAAAAAAAAATATATATATATCAATCCAATAATAGTTCATGGCTTTGAACCCTGCCTAAATATGTATAGCTCATATTGTAATTTAATTTTAAGTTCAATGCTTTTGGTGTTATCAAATTTCAGAAATAAATAAATTTTAATTTCAAGTATGAATTCCATAGAAATATTAAATATCATATAAATTACAAAAAAAAAAAAATTATAAAAATAAAAAATAACGCTTTGACACATATATAGTATGTAGTATATATAAAAAACAAAATACCCACACTTGATACATTTTTGTTGATACATTGTTATTGGCTTATTCGATCATTTTTATAGTTGTTGTTGTTGTTTTGTGCTTTTTAAAAATTATTTATGCGAATATTTTTGAGTTTTTTCAAGGCATATACACATCGTATGTATAATATGATATTTCGAGCGTGATTTTTAAATCAAGATTAATATGAACATTGTTATTTTTTGTGAATTCTTAATAATATATAAATACATATACGATACATAAATATATATGTACCTAAACACATTTGAATGTAGTAAATATGGGTGAAGTTCAGTTTGACCCATACTACACCCGCACACCAACATTCAATTTACATAGATGCAGTAGAAGTAGAAGAGGAAGAAGAAGAAGAAGAGGAAAATATAATGAAATATAGTACAAAATAACAGTAGTTTCTTCTTCTTCATTTTCAACACATGAATGCGTATGCGAATGCCTACATACATATATGATACGTTTTGGTCAAATGAATTCATCAATCAACGCCATTAAAAATATAGTAAATGGGAATGTGCGAATTATCGCTATATCTTTACTTGTGAAAATATTTAATCTCTTTTTTGTGTTTGCTTTTATTAATTTTTGATCAAATTTTGATTATGCTCATATTGATATTTTTAATAATCTGCTATGCAGAAAATATTCTCAGGCCATTTTAATGTTAGAAACTCCCACTTTCGTATATCTTTGTGGTATTTCTTAGAAAAAAAAAACGCAAATAATACAGTAAACCAATTTCAAATGACAGCATTTTCATACGATAAAAAAATTCTCAATTTGATTGTGCTCTACCTACTACGTCACAATTTTTTTTTACAATGGTTTAAAGTTTTGCTTTTTCGGTCATATAGTAGAATCATAGAATTTGAAAAATCAAAAGTAAAACTTCATTTGGAATAGTTCTTGTCTTCAGAGAACTATATTTTCCGAGAATTAATTTCATGGAACATTTTAACCCTCTAAATACCACTGGTATGGGTCATTTTTGGTAATTTTTCTGAAAACTCCCATAAAAATCAACATTTGGGAGGAGTTCAAGGGTTAAAGGCTTCCACAAAACTATTCTCCGGAAATTTTTACTATGGGTCACTGAAGTCAAAAAATATGTACAACTTATAGGTAACATGTAAAAAACGAATTAAAATTTTAAATATCGTGTGATAGCTTCATTCCACAATTTGAGGGTCGTTGTCTCGGGGTTGAACAAAGCCGTCTCAAACAATAGCATTTGAAATCATTAATAAAAACCCTAATCCCAAAATTCGGTGAAAAGCAGAATCATGGAATTTGAAAAATCATCTGTAAAATTATATTTGGGATAGTTTTTATCTTCGGAGACCTATATTAGAGTTTTTCGAGTCTTAATTTCATGGAACATGTTAAGGGTTAACTAAATACCACTCGTATGGGTCATTTTTGGACTTTTTCCAAAAACACCCATAAAAGACAACATTTGGGAGGAGATTAAGAGTTAAAGTCTTCCACAAAAATATTCTCCGGAAATTTTTACTATGGGTCACTGAAGACAAAAAATATATACTACTTATAGGTAACATGTAAAAAACAAATTGAAATTTTAAGTACTTTATTTTTAAGCATCTATTTCATCGTGTGATAGCTTCATTCCACAATTTAAGGTTCGTTGATCTCATACGGGACGGTGGTCTGGGAGAAATGTACAATGCAGAAAGTGATTACCAACACACTTAGTAGGATACAAAGATTAGCGTGTGTATGCCTCACAGCGGCAATGCAGACATGTCCCATGGCATCTTTGGAAATTCTCTTGGAATTCACTTTTCATATTTATATTCAGTCCCAGGCAAGGAGGGCGATTCTAAGAATGTCTAAAGGCAACATCGTAATAGGAGGGCACCTTGCCCGCAGGAAGTTTGATATTCTTGCGAAACGAATACCTGAAATCATGATGCCGAGAGACACGATGCATACAAGGTTCAACTTCATTAAAAGATTTAAAACTGAACTTAGTAATAAAAAGAGCTGAGACGGCATATCTAAAACTTATGAGATAAACCAGAACATGATAACATGGTACACATATAGCTCACTCACAGATGAGGGAACTGGATTGGTAGTATTTGGGCCGGGGGTAAGATACTCGTAAGCATTAGGTAAAAGCATGACCATCTTTCAAGCGGAAATCTACGCTATTGACAGAGGCATCTATTTTAATCTCTCACGTAACTATCGGAACAGAATAATTGCTATCCTAACTGACAGCCAGGTGGCAATCAAAGCAATTAAATCTCATCAAATTACATCGTATCTGGTGATGGAGTGTCTTGAGAAGCTGAACATCGTTGGTGAAAGCAATTAGGTGTGGATACTATGGGTTCCATTTCATGTGGGAATTACAGGAAATGCAAAGGCAGATGAACTCGCTATTAGGCTGTAGGCCCGGAACCATTCGGCGGATTGGGAAAGGACAACTTCTCCAAAATCTTTAGGGATGCAGAAGATATACAAAGGAAGCAATATTGGGACAATCTACCTGGGTTATTACAATCAAAGTCACTCTTAGGAACATATAACCTAAATATATTTGAGGATTGTATGAAGCTAAACAAGAATAACTTAAGAATCATTACAGGAATTTGTAAGCTGAACTATTACCTGACAAAACTGGGAATTTACTCTAATGTAATTTGTAGGTTTTAGGTTTTGTGGGGAGGTGGATGAAACCTCGAAATATGTGCTGGAGGTGTGCCCTGCACTAATGTACAAACGAAAGAAACACCTAGGTGAACATCTACTAACTGGTGGCGTAATACTTCATTTCATAGGGGATGTTGGACTCAAAGGATTACTTTGAACCAAAAAGAAGGCGGCACGATAGATCTTATAATAATTTTCTCGGAACATTTTAATCCTTTAGCTACCACCCGTATGGGTAATTTTTGTTTTTTTTTATGTATGTTAGGGATTCTTTGAAGTTCAGAAATACTTTTGCATTAATTTTTTAACATCTCCTTTATAAAGGTCTACTAAAAAATATCATAAGATATCTGATCTTTGACTTCCAATGGTTGTATTAAGGTTAGAGTAGATCACACTGAAGAATAAAATTTGATTTTACATTTCCGCTCAACGAAATGATCAAGAAGCTTCATTTAAGCACTTTGGTTTCTTATAAAAAAAAAAAACAAGGATGTACGTACAATTTTTGACTGACTGTATCGTGTATTCTTTTTTCTTACATTTTGCATTTTAATTTTGTTTTCAGTGAAAATTGCTTTGGTTGATTTTTTCCTTATTTGTTATATGGTCGGGCAAAATAATACACGTACTACAATATATTAAGTGAATTTTTTTTTTGCATAACTTTCAAATACGTAGTACTCTCTGAAATACGGGTAATGGTAGTTTGCAAGTGTAACGCCTATTTTTTTTTTTTTTTTTTTTGCTTCTTTCGTCTCTTCGTTTGATACTTAAATTTTGTATTTTATTACATTTTGACGACCATCATCAATTGCTACTGCGCCTGCGTGCAAGTATAGAATATTAATTTTTGTTCTTGCAGCTACACAAAGGTGATTCAAATTTTTGACGACACATCAGAAGAGACGAGAGTGGGAGAGAGCGTAAGAATGTATGTATGAATGTTATATATACATACTTACGATTACATATATAGTTACATACATGCATCTAAATAATAATTATAACTATAAATATGTGCATATATTTACGTAATGCATGGATACTTATGATATGCTTAATGGATATGTGCATAACTGATATGATATATAACTACATGAATTTACATTGAATATTCTTATGGAATTTGAAATATTCAATACTAGGCATTTAATTGAATTTTATTTGTTTCAGTAAGAGTTCCTGTTTAATCGATTCAGAATGTGAAAGTAATCTTGTGAGGTAAACATGAAATAAAATAATCAGCAAGTAAAAAAATTTATTGTCATATGGCTGCTTGTAAATTGATTTCAATTGCTTGCGCATAATGAGGCACAGCAATAAGGTTGTAAAATTTGATATACATTTAATCTAATTAAAAACTTGTAACAAGTCAGAAGTTTTAAAAAGCAATCACAACCGGAATTTACATCATACACGCACAGTGGAACAATGGAATTTAATTGTATTCTATTTGGACCATAACTTGTGTAAGAAACTACTAATTTAATGGTAAAAGGCATAAAAATAAAGAAAAATCTATAAACTAACAAATATTGCTAAAAATATTTTCAATACGCTCACTAGTTTGCCTGAAATAGAACAATATATTAAAAAATGTCACTTTTTTGAACCAAAATAATCATAAAAAATTTATTGAAAAAATCGTTAAAAATAAAAATCATAAAAATACATTAAGACGTGTGGTACTTTGATTTTGATTAAAACGCAAACGGTTTGGAATTTTTCCAAATATTTTATATCGTTCGAAAGGCCACACAATAAGATTATGTTTGGAAAATTATTTCGCGGATATGTTTACCGTGACTAGTCCGTAGATATCTCATTCTTCCGACCATATTCTTGATGACAAATTTGCAGTATGACCTGCGGAATGGCCCGAATCACCGGACGGCCAGTTCACATCACCGCGACGAGTAATTTCGCAGTTCGGGAACTTGCGACGCAAAAAGTCAAAATTGAGGCGAGTTGTGTGTGGTGTAGCGCCGTTCTGTTGAAATCACATATCGTCCAGACCCTGAGCTTCAATCTCCGGCACAAAATAGTCCTGCAACATGATGTGGTACCGCTCAGAATAGACATTTTTGGTGTTTCTGTACTCATATTCGAAAAAATACGGCCCGATGATGCCTCCGACCCATAAACCGCATCAAACAATGACTCGCGGTGGATGCATTGGCTTCTCAACAATGACGTGTGGATTTTCCGTGCCCCAGATACGACAGTTTTGCCTGTTAACATAGGCGCCGAGGTGGAAATGAGCCACGTCCGAAAATGTATGTTTTTATAAAATTTGCTCCCACTGCTCACAAGTTTGCTCTTAGGGGGTTAACATTTGTAATCAACCCTCATTAATTTTTATAATAAAAATTTTTCTTGCATACATTTACACCCTATTTTCATTCCATAGAAGGGTTGCCATATAAAGTGAACGGAGAAGTACCTACAAATGGATAAATTACAATTTGAACCACTAAAATACAGGTAATTAGGTATATAATTTAATTTGTATATACTTTTAACTTGGAATTATAATTCATAGTGTGGAAAAAGTTATACAGCCAACTGGACATGATATCCAGACTCCAAGCTAGTACAAATGAATTGCTTCAAAATTTCATAAAATCGTTCTAATAAAATAGTAATAATTTAAAGAGTTGAACAAATGAATTTTATAAAAATGTATGATACCAAGGAATCGGTGTGGATGCCAGATTGCTACTCTGCTTAAAATTCTTTAAAAATTGGTCAAATTGTTATTATTAGATAACAGGTATGGTATAGGGTTTTCATCAAATGAATGCGAATAATTTTCAAATTGCCATGCCTTGAATAAATTGTTTAAAAGTGTATAAAAATCATTACTAGAGTTCACGCTTTAAGGTAAAACTGTGTAAAAACATGTATGCGAAAGTACTAAAATGTGAAATATTCGACGGTTTTTTTTTCAACAAACATATGGCAACGCTTCGCAATTTTAGAATCATATAAACGCACTGCTGAAACCCTGATTGATATGCAAAGAGCGCGATTTTATGACAATCAGCTGACTGTGTTGAGCATTAATTCAATTGAAAATGGCTGTGCAAGAGAAAAAAAAGAGGAGGAAGGAAGAAATTCCCAAATATTGATAATTTAGAGGAAAATCTCAAATCTAAGGTAAAATTTTATTAATTTATTTGTAGATACACATATATTATTATAAAAAAAATAAATATGTGGCACTTAAAGCCCCGAAGGGCTCATTGGCCGAGCTTCTCTTCAATTACTGTTGTGCGTGTTAAATTTTTAGACAGTATTAGAAGGGACCTACTTATTTTAGCCGGTTCCGAACGGCAGAACCCTTGCGACATCACTTTTTCTGAGCTTTGTCACAGAGTTCTTTTAGATGCTTTTCATCGCATATATTATTATACACATACATTTTAATGCAGCATCCATTGTTGCGGCACTGTGTATTTTAATTTAATTTTCATAAGCAGCTGTTGCCATTTGACATTTCGCACTGACAATCAGTTTGTTCGCGTACATGACCATCACTTTCTGTCATTTAAGAGAGTAAAAACAAATTACACTCTGAATGTGAGAAAATATACAGAAAGTATACAGAATGCAAATTGACAATCGCAGTACGTAATTGACAGCTGGATTTTTTTTTTCTACAAGTGATGGAAAATGATGGAAAAAATGTTACTATCACAAACTATCACCTCTATTCAATTTTTACGCTCTTATTTTAAAATTCTCTGTCACACAAATCGAGTACGCGAACGCTCTCCTGTCGACAATTATTAACAATTGACGAAAGTTGTCAGTTAGCGAACGAACCTAATATTAATTAGCACCGTTAACGTTTTTTGTGTATCTCTAGCATCGTAATAGAAATATTTCAATAAAATAATAAAAAATAAAATAATTTCAATTTTTTAAAAATAAGATTTTCCACATAGAATATAACATCTGTTTGGTGCCCAGACACACTTCTTTGAATTATCTACTTCTTTTTAGCACACAAGATAAGTGCAATATATTTAAGATGTTTGATGGTCGCATAAATCCCCAAATATTTCCCTTTAAAATTATTGAGTCTATGAACTATGTATCTCAAATACTCTATTGGGTGTGTGAATTAGTTACCGGCATTTCTTAGTGCTCAAAAATTATTTATTTTTAAGAATTCTGTAAAAAACGCGTTATTCAAAGTATTGTCCATCAGAAACTATGACATTTTCCCATCTTTCTGGCAAAATTTATGAATTCCATCGGCCGGGTTGGTGGTCAAAAACGAATCGAGCCAATTTTTGATTCTGGTGACTGTAGTGAAGCGTATTCCATTAAGGACGTTCTGCATGGACCGGAACAAATGGTAACCTGAAAGTGCCAGGTCTGGGCTATAAGGCGGGTGGAGTAAAAATTCCCATCCGCTATTAGCAAAATAATTACAGACTCATGTCTGGTCTCATATTCCGGCCGTTTTTCGATCATTGCTCTCTTCAACTACATCAATTGTTGTGTCGATACAGCTCTCCCGTAATGGTTCGACCAGGTCTTGGTCGAGTAATGCCTCAAAATCCTCGTCTTCAAACTTTTTCAGCTGCCCAGAGCGTTCTTTGTCTTCCATATCAAAATCACCGTTTTTGAAGCACTCAAACCACTCCTTACACTATGTATTGGATATAGAATTGTCGCTATACAATTCCACAAACAAACGAAGACTTTCAGCCGCAGTTTTCTTTTTGCAAAAAAGTAACTTTACAAAACTCCCCACAAATGCTGTTTTTTTTTTGTCAATTCTTAAAATTTTCCATCGTGAAAAAAAATATGATGCGCACAACCAAATTGAAAACTTTTGATTGATTTTGACAGCAAGTGAATTGACATTTAAAATGACATTTCGGACAATGATATACGACTACTAATTCACATACCGGTTACTAATTCACATACCCAATATATAGACAAGCATTTAAAATAAAGTTCTTCAAAGTTTTAACGATCTTTTATCATTTAATCTTGCATAGTTTATTGGCACAATAGTCTAATAATTATAAATATACTTAATAATTCAACATTAATCCGGTTACTTATCACTGTACCACTCATAGTCATTCAATGAGTTTTAGAGAAATTTCACCATATTTCTATTCTGGTGTTATTTGTAATTTTTCTATCTTTTTATGCCACCAACAATTATATTTTATTTATTATTTATATAGATTTTCTTTTGTTTTACATTCGCATTTAGCATTTCGTTCGTAAAGTTTTGCATAATTACTATGATCAATATGTCAATTTCATGAATAGATGGAATAGAACACAAATACATGCATGTGCGCACATTTATTGAGAACATTTGTGGAGGATGTTGATTTCTTCTAATTTAGTATTGAGCGCAAAAAATAACAAAAAAAAAAAAAAAATTCAAAATAAAAAATATGAAAAAAACACCCGCGCATTGAATGTATCATAAATGGTCAAGTTAGAAAGAAATGAGAGAGAAAAAGTAACAAAATCTAAAATAAAAAAAAAAAAATTAAAAAAAATATAAATATAAAAAAAAATCACAATGAGAATTATATTTTAAGGTCACTCTTAATAATGATGTTTAAGAAATATCGTACAAATAGTCAAAATACACATATAACGTAACAGAGAGTTTGGTATTACCGATGTGTGTTCACATTAGCTGTTACGTTAATATCATTAGTTATATGATGCCATTGTTGTTATTTTTGTGCTGTATGTAATTAATTTTGAAATGAAATTTAAGTACATTTGTATTGTAGTATAATTGCAAAATCATCTATGCCAGTTTATCTGTTGATATCTCTCAGCAGCACTTCATTGTTGTTGATGTCAAGGTGATTTCTGTGTTTTTTCTTTTTCTTTGATTTCATAGATTTTGACACCTTCTCAGCAAGTCAGTGTTGCCACCATTTATGACAACTTCATTAATAATAAGCACCAACAAAAGTGTTGTTCAACATAATATATATTTGATCATATTCATGTGAAATATCCACAAATGTATCGAATTTACATTTTACAAGAATCTCTGAGATATTGTCAACAGTTTTTTGTTTTTTGTTTTTTTGTTTTTTTTTTTTGATTAATCGCCGTAATATTATAAAATTATAATAGACACTTATCATTAATATGTATGGAAAATAACCCAAAGGCATTAGATATCTTACGCGTGCATAGTATGAAGTACACACTCCATATGACAGTGACAGTGACAGTGTTGAATTTCAATTAATTGTCTACTCTATAATTTTGGGCCTTTTGTTTCGTTTGCCTTTAATGACATAGTCGCATACATAATAATAATAATAATAATAATAGGAACATTATTCTTTATTCAAATCTATTTAATTTACAATATATTAAGGCGTTAAAAATCAAAGCATGCGACAAATGTTGTTGTTTTTTGAAATTTTTTGGTAAAAATGTGTACAAAAAAAAAAATAAAACCAAAACCATAAACGAACAACATTTAGAAGAAGTTAGCAGACAAAGATAGCAAGCAAAAAGCATACAACAAGTAAATATTAATGATTATCAAATTTAATTGATGATTAGGATTGAGGCGTGAGTGTATGTGTGTGTGTGTGTGTTAAAGAATTTTAAATTATATTGGATAGAATAAGAATTCAAGGGGTAGAACTGAAAGACAAAAGATGAAAATATGCTAATTTTTAAGAAAAAACTAAAATATTTAACCAAAAATTAAATTTTAATATTGATGTTCGAAAAAGTTTGGTTACAAATTTGACCAGAAATTAAATAATTTTCTTCTATATTTGCTTAAATCTACTCAGGTCAAGACTACTACTCCAAAATCTGTAAACTGACCATATACAAAACATTAATAAGACCAGTGGCTGGTTGGTTGGTTGGTTGAAGTGATGACTCATCCATGAGTTCATATAACGCTTACGCACCGTACAGATCGAAACAAATGATAATCCTAAGGCGCAAGGTTCGGGTTTTATTGTGGCTTCATCAAAGGCTTTCCTTCCAAGCTCTCTGAGTCTCTGGCGGGTCATCAAAGATGTGTGTAGTCTGGCGTTGTTGTCATAATGGAACACAACATCTTTACTGTTGATCACTTCTGGCGGTTTTAATTGAATTGTTTGCTTGAATCTTGTTAATTGTTGATGGTAGAGATCAGAATTAATCGTTTGACCAGTTTGTAGAAGCATATAATGAATACAATCCATGTATCAATGCCACCAGAATCACAGCATTACCTTTTTTGGTGTCAATCCTGATTTTGCGAAGCTTCACCTTGCTTTGTCCATGATCTTTTTCGCACATTATTGTCGTATGTGATCCATTTTGCATCGCCCGTAATTATTCGCTTTAGAAATGGTTGGATTTCGTTATGTTTTAGCAGTGAATCGCATATGGAAATTCGATCCACTAAAATTTTTCACTGCTAATTCATGTGGCATCAAGCAAACATCAAGCTTCTTTGTGTATCCAACTTTCTTCAAATGGTTGCTAACTATTTGGTGATGAATGCCTAGTTTCCCAGCAACATCCATGCTGCTTATGTGCCGAGTTTGATCAAATTTTTCCCTGATTTCAACGACTTTTTCAATGATTGGTCGACCAGAGCGAGGTGCATCTTTAACATCAAAATTATCAGAGAGGAAACGGGCGAACAACATTGTTGCTGTTTTTCTAGTTACAGAATCGTCTTCGCAAACCTTTCACATTTTTTCAGCAGCCTGCGATGCATTCTTACCTTTAGAGAAGCAAAATATGACGATAATGTTCCGAATTTTCACTGATTTTTAAACGTAGACAAGTTTTCATAGAATAATGTCTTCCAGCAAAATGAAGCTTAAAATGTCTCCTTTCAAAAAAGCTATAGTATTGCCAGATGCAATTAATATTACCAGAGATGTTACATTTTAGAGTCATCTACTGACAATTTGTTACCGAACTTTTTCGCACATCCAATATAATACATCTTGTTTGACAATTCCAAATTAATATGAGCGAAAATGAAATGCGAGCATATAATTATATATTACGAGTAGAATGGATGATTAATTTATCTAATGAGAATTATGATGTGGGCAATATACAATACACATATAAAAGGATGTGAAATTTGTAGCTAAATAATATCGGCAATATGTCACAGGTGGGGGATTTTAGGGGGGATTTTTTCCAATCTAAAAAATTAAGGCATTTTTCTCGTTTCGAATAAACCTTGCCGCATAATTAAATAAATAAAAAGTAAATATGTGGCACTTAAAGCCCCAAAGGGCTCATTGGCGGAGCTTCTCTTCCATTAATGTTGTGCGTCTTAAATTTGGACAGTATTAGAAGGGACCTACTTATTTTAGCCGGTTCCGAACGGCAGAACACTTGTGACATCACTTTTTCTGAGCTTTGTCACAGAGTTCTTTCAGAAGCTTTTTCATGGCAAGTTGTTACTGTCGGAAGAATTGCCAATTGCTTGCCGACAGGTGGGTACCATTCGAAAGAAAAATCTTATCGATATAAAATTTGTAATGCATCAGCCGGGGATTGAACCACGACCTACAGATCAGAAGGCGAACACACTAACCACTGAGCTACGGCACCCATAATTAATGTAATTGTAATGCAGCTATTTCAATCCTGCAATATTTTATTTTTTTTTTTAATTAGCAAATACTACTCTCTCCTTTCTCATTTAGAATTATGCTTGAGAACAAAAATGTTTTCAAATATAAGCCACATACATACATACATACATACATAATCTATGTATAATAATATTTTAAGCAAATTAGATTTTATTACAAAAATATTGGCATAACATTCATACATGATTACCATTAGCGATGTTACCGCAATGAAAATGTATATATGTATGAATGTATAGGAAGAGTATATATGTACATATATAAAAAGAAGAAAATTCATAAACATTTAAAAACCTGTTTCATCAATGGCTAACGAATAATGAAAATCCGGAAAAACATTCACATTTAAACGCCAAACGGCAAATGTCCAGCCGGCCCTCTCGCACTCTCTCTCTCTCTCTCAGCACATTCACATTTAGTTTAAACTGTGACTAAATAAAAAAAAAAAAAAAGAATAACAAAAACAACAACATACTTAAGAGCACGTTGGCTGCCATTTTACTACGTTTAATGTTTATTTGGACTAGTCGATAAAACTCTGACTGACTAACTAACATTCTATGAGCGCATTCCACTGTCAAGTTAACTCTACTTGCCTACTTGCCATAACTTCCAATTATACAAGTACTACGAGTGGTACAATTTCATCCACCCCCACCCGTCTCTCTTTATTTCTGCTGCTGTTGCTGCTGATGCTGCTGTTACCACCATTCACTAATACGCCAGGGATACTATTAACGAGTTAAAAGTGGAAACCGTTGCTAATTCGAACCACAAAAAAAAAAAAAAAAAACAAAAAAGGAACAGTGTAGTTTGACTTAAGATAATCAGCAACAAAATGTTCCAGGGCGATTGTGAGGTGGTGGATGGCTGATTCGCATTATATATACATACATATATATGTAGTACAATACACGGTAATATTATTAAGTAAAAGTATCAATTACATGCTACTGCACTGCACTGCATCATTTTGCAATAAAAACCGTTTTCGCATTCTCTGACATTCTAGTGCAAAATCCACTTTATTGGTTCTGCTGCTGTTGCTTAAAAAAAAAAAAAAAAAAAAAATAAAAATAGAAAAAAAAAGCCAAAAGCAAAATATTTAGTTGGAAGAAGGACGTAACTACTATGAAGTTAAGTTTTATTTCTCATTAGTTCAACTTGTTGCAGCTGCTTTTATGTTTAGTTTTTGTTAATTTTCACAAAGTTTTTATCATTTGGGTTTGGTCTTCTTTTAGATATTTTCAACTTTTTTTTTCTCAACAACATTCATTGAGCAAATTCCATTAATGATGTTGATTGCACTTGTTTGTAGATATTTGCATTTACCAAACGAGAAAGAGAATATTTTCATAAATTCCATTTAAGCGTTCACCAAAATTCTATAAAATACACAAATTTTGTAGTGGACCCTCCATAATGGAAGGACGTAAATATATTGATGAGAAATACTAGGACAGAAGAATTAATGAAGATTGGTCATAGGTTTCCAGGTGAAATTCCTTGGCAGCTATAGGGTTATTTGGGCCTTAGAAGCCCAAAGCCTTAGAAGTTAAGCTTCTAAAGGAGTAAAGATAGCAGGTAAGGATATACAGGAAAAATGTTGATTAGTAAAAATTA
Source organism: Megamerina dolium (assembly GCA_963854835.1). Classification (NCBI taxonomy): domain Eukaryota; kingdom Metazoa; phylum Arthropoda; class Insecta; order Diptera; family Megamerinidae; genus Megamerina; species Megamerina dolium. Next base: position 4,097,219 of record OY978525.1, read on the forward strand.
ATGGTGTTCGGTCATACATTTTCCCTTTCCAGAGGCACTTTGGAAGCAGTAGAAGTCAAATTTATATTGGGATTATCGATTAATTTTAAAGGATCTACGAAAGATGGGTTGTTACGCATCAACCACGACGCTACTATTTAAAAATTTTTTTTTTCTGTCATGAGGTTACACAAAGTTCAGTACGAGTCATTGTGTTGAAGTATAAACGATAAAGTTTTTTTGAACCTCGAATATGCCGACTTTTGTACCAACGAAACGCAATTTGCAAGAAGGAGTTCGTCTTTGCTTTCATTTGCAAAAATCTGCAGCTGAGGATCGTCGTCGATCGATCGAATTCATCGATTTGTGAGTACTGGTTCGGACGATTCCGAAGTGGCGACTTCGACACAGAAGAAAAAAAGAGGTCTGAAGTATTGGAAGCATTTCTCGACCAAGATTAATGTCAAATGCAAAAACATCTCGCAGAATCCTTGAAAGTGACACAATAAATCATTTTCGAACATTTAAAAGCAGCAGGATTCAATCGAATGCACGAAAATTGAAGTGCCAAATGAACTGAGGTCAAGAGACGTTGAAAGGCGATTTCGCATATCAGAAATGTTGCTCGAGCAACACAAAAAGAAGTCGTTTTTGCTTCGGATTTTTACTGGTGACGAAAAATGGATTCATTACGACAATCCGAAGTGCAAGAAATTGTATGTGAAGTACGGCCAGCCATCGACATCAACGACAAAGCAGAATATTCATAGCTCGAAGATAATGCTCTGCATTTGGTGGGCTCAGAAGTGTGTTGTATTATGAGCTGTTCCAATCGGGTCAAACCATTACAGGGGACTTGTCCGAACATACTTGATTCGTTTGAAGAGAGCAATCGCCGAAAAACGACCAGAATATGCGACATGAGACTTGAGACAACGCTCGGCATCATGTTGCCAGACCGATTGAAAATTATTTGGAAAACAGCGGCTGGAAAGTTTTACCTCATCTGTCTGACTAACATTTATTTCGATCGTTTCACTTCGAATACGCTTCTTCAGTACTTCAGTACAAGGTATCCGAAATTTGCTTGATTCATTTTTGGATTCAAAAAATGAGCAGTTATTTTGAGAAGGAATCCATATGCTACCAGAAAGATGGGAAAAAGTCAGAGCTCACAATAGCCAATACATTGAATAATGTCTTCAAAGGCATAGAAATATAGGGAAAATTAAGTAAAAAAAAATACTCAAAAAATTGCCTTCTGGACAATATTTTTTTTTTAGTGTTAATGTATGCTTATCCTTATGTTCTAAGTGTAATGGAGAGATATAATACATTCTGTCAAATAAGTACCCGGAAATTCTCATTTTTATTTTTCCCTCTGAGAATATTTAAAAAAATTTTTTTTCCCAGGTTGGCACAACTATCAGTCACTATTCTGTGAATTTTTATTGCTATGTGTCATTTAGTTTGGTTACGGCGTCATTAGGAACAAGTCAACCTTTTGTGTGCGTTGCGATTTCTTTTCGCCCCTCTTTGAACGATTTATACCAATCGTAAACTTGAGTTTTCGACATGGTTGACTCACCAAATGTTTTTTTTTTCAACATTTCCAACGTTTTGGCACAAGAAATTTCGTTTGAAACACAAAATTTCACACAAACTCTTTGTTCGATATTTTTATCCTTAACCAAACTAACTGACACATAGCAATAAAAATTCACAGAATAGTGGCTGACAGTTGTGCCAACCTGGGAAAATTTTTTTTTTGAAATATTCTCAGAGGGAAAATTAAAAATGAGAATATCCGATTTCCGGGTACTTATTTGACAGAATGTAATATTAAAAAATAATAATAATAAATAAATATGTGGTACTTATAAGTTTCGAAGGGCTCTTTGGTCGAGCTTCTCTTCCAGTATTGTTGTGCGTGTTAAATTTTGGACAGTATTAGAAGGGACCTACTTAATTTAACCGATTTCGAAAGGCAGAATCCTTGTGACATCATTTTTTCTGAGCTTTGTCACAAAGATCTGGTTTTTTAGAAGCTTTTCAATGGTAAATTGTTACTGCCGGAAGAATTGCAAATTACGAAATTTATGCTTCAGCCGTGAATTGAACCCATGACCTAAAGATTAGAACTACTGAATTAGTAATACAGAAAATTATTTAAAATTAGTGATTAACCGCGATTAATAATACTGTCAATGAAAGTATGCTTATCGTTCATGGCAATTAGGTCTTCCTGTGATCTCAATTTGGTGAATTTTGAGACCTATATACATTTTTATTTGAAAAATCCATATATAAATGTGTTTAATATAATTTATTGCGGTTTTATCGTTTTTTTTTTTAAATTTTATTTCCATTGATTTTGGGTTTTTGTCACTTTTCAATGAGAATCCATTTACGACGTGTATAATGACCAATTGCAATATTGCATAAATATTTAACAATTCAATCCCATTGCTCTATATTTCCTTATTTCAATAAACAAACAACATTTTGTATGTAGAACATATGTAGAATACTTAATAATGTTATTATTAACTTAGATTTTTATTATCTATGCTCATAACGTATGAGGAATGCTTAAAGAGATGTTCACATAATCAAATGTGAACACGTGTTAAACATAATAATTAACACATTTCAGTTGTTCAATTTCAACTTCATCGTATACCGAGTACTCTGTACAAGTACATACTGCATAAGTATATACAATTCACCATATTTTAACCGTAATTTAATACTTATAGTCATTTTGTTGTTGTTGTTATTTGCTATTATTCTCGATGACAGTGGGGTATACTCATACATACTCGTACATACATATATTGGCAATTGCATACAGAACCTGTTTCAATTATATCTATCATATTATGTATGAGTATACTCGTACATACATACTACATATACTATAATAGTTATTTGAGTGCATTTCTAATCAACAATCATCAGCATTATGATTGTTGAAATACTTAATATGTAAATTGTTAATATCATTTGATCTATATAATACTATACATATAGTATACTCATATAGATGATTGTATTTAATTGTATTCGTAATATCTAGCGCTTTTGCATTAAGCCATGCATATTGGATTTGTGTGGTGAAAAGCTTTTTTTTTGGTCTTTCATTGAGTATAGCGTTTGACACCTGTTAAATTATTTGAGCTGTTGATGTTGAAATCAGATACTTTAGAATGGTGAATTTAATGAGTGGTGATTATTATTACTTAATTGATCATCGATCAATTAAATTTCTGTTCGTTGTTCTTGTTAAGCAAGCATTATAATTGCATTAAAAGGTGTTGCCACATTCGCCATTTTGCTTATTTTTATGAATGAAATGCATAGCCCGAAAATATAGTTGTAAATAAATATGATATCAAGCAAAGATTTTTGTAATTGTGTTCAAATCGGAAAAGTTTCCAATTGCAATTCCATTTTCAAAAATATTGGACGTTTAAATAAGTTTGTGCGGACAGATGTCGCTACTAGTTTATTATTCCATTGTTTTATCTGGCAACACCGCCATCTTGAAGTGTCATCATTAGGGTTTCTTTTTCAGTATCTGTCATTTCGCTGAAGTGTAAACAACATAGTCTCTGTGTGCTCCGAAAATGTCAATTTTTGTACCGAATAATGTGTTTTTGTGGGGAGTTTTACTTTATTACTTCAATATAAAGAAAAATGTTGCCGACAGTCCTCGTATTTTAGTGGAAGTATATGGTGAGCATGTTTTAGCTGAACGAACGTGTCAGAAGTGGTTTGCATGATTTAAAAGTTGCAATTTTGATTTGAAAGACCAAGAACGAACCGAAGCGCCACCAATGTTTTAGGATGAAGAATTGGATGCAAGGCTCTATCCGCAGATCCATTACAAACGCCAGATGAACCTGTAAACACACTTGGAGTCACTCAGCCAACCATTTGCCATCATATAAACGCAATGGGGAATGATCCGAAAGGTAGGAAAATGGGGTGCCGTATGAAGCCAAGAGACGTCGAAAATCGTTTTACGAGTGTACAACTGCTCCAACGGCAAAAAAGGAAGGGGTTTTTGCATCGAATTTTGACTGGCAATGAGAAGTGGGTCCATTATGATAATCCAAAACGTCGGGCAACGTATGGATACCCCTACTATGCCTCATCATCGACGACCAAGCCGAATATTCAGGGCGAGAAGATCGTGCTGTGTATTTGGTGGGACCAGCTGGGGGTGCTGTATTATATGCTGTTGAAATCGGGTCAGACGATCACAGGGGACCTGTAACGATGACAATTGATGCGAGAAAAATGGCTCAAATGGGGAGTCCTACTTTACCCACCGTATAGTACAGACGTTGCTTCTTCCGATTACCACTTGTTCCGATCGATAACACATGGCCTCGAAGAACAGCGCTCCATTTTTACGAAGAAGTGAAAAATTGGGTCGATTATTGGATTGCTTAAAAATATGTCGACTTCTTCCGACACGGAATTCGTTTGCTGCCACTCAAATGGGAAAAAGTAGTGTCTAGTGACCGTTAATACTTTGAATATTGAATATATAACCAATTTTTGACAATAAAATTTGAATTTTCGAAAATAAACCGGACGAAATTATTTATACTGCAATACAACATTTGCAAATCTGCCATCAAATGACAGAGTTATGACACAAAGAGTAAAATTTAAGGCAAAAAAAAAAATAATTTAATTGTTGTTCAACTTTTTTTCATCAACTTATGCTTACTTACTTACTTACCTACTAAATGTTTATTGGAATCTTCCCAGCAAGAACAGCGTGACTGTAATACCGTATGAATTTGAAACCGGGTCCTTCCCAATGCAGAGCTCATTTCTAATCACTTGGCTACTGCACTATGTGTCCGGTGTTGGGTGAAAAGCAGTATTTATAAATTGAAGTGTAAAAACTAATAAGTGTGATAAGGATAGATGCATATAACTTATATTGAGGCAAATATGTTATTCGCATAGCTCTTAATAAAGTGATAGCAAAAAGCAGAGTTGTGTGACTATTTAAATGACACTCGTGACCGTCATGTTACTAGGTTAAGTGTCCGGGACTGTTCTTGCTGGGTTGTGCTAAGTACACATTCTTCTAGATAATTTTATATCATGAGGGTGACAATAAAATTTATTATTTAATTAATATCAAATCAATGATAGTTGAGAAAGTTGCTTGATATCAAATCATCATCAAATGTAAAATCAAAGTAAAATACTTGCGCATAATGATTGTAGATGGCTGAATAAAATTTTGATTAGAACTAAATTCTCTTTTGTTTTAAAAAGCCATTTTTTTCAATTGTTTATTAAATTTGCTGCAAATTATTGACACTTGAGAAAAAGCTTGATATCAAATCATGAATAAATGTAAGCCAAATGTTTGCAAAGGTTTATCAAATCGATTTATTGTGATTTTATTGTGATCTTTGGATTTGTTTTAAATAATGTAATTATTTGAAAATATTATATATAACAATAGATAATTACCAAAAAAGAAAAAAAAATTGAAAAATGTGATCAATAAATAACAGTGCCTACATTATGGAAAACAAGTTCACCTTTAAAAACAATCTCAAAAAAAAAATAAACAAATTAATAAATAAAAAATGCAAAGGAGAAAAGGAGAAGTTTCAATCAATGATGATGAATCTGTTTGTATTGTTTGAGCATATGTGGTGAATTTTCATAATGAAATAATGAACAAAAGTGCTAAAAAAAAAACAATCTCAAGAATGTTTGGGCGATCTGGTTTCGCTTGTTTGCCAAAAACAAATAACACAAAAAATGTTATATTATATTACAGCAAAATTCATTCTCAAAAGTAAAGCATTGAGAAAATGCCGGCAATGTGTTCATGTGTGTGAGTGTGTGCGTGTTGTTAAAAGTGTGGTGAGTAGAGTAGCAATGGCAGAACAGCGTGTAATCAATTGAAACCTGTTGCAAAAATCAAATGTAACAAGACGAAGAAGAGCGGCAGTAGCAATTTACGCTTATATCGGTAGAGCTCAATGTGAGCTCTTAACTACATACTTGTACTCGTATTTATTTGCTTGCTTAACTTTTAAGCAATGGTGAGTTTATGTTAGCCGTTTAAGTAACAGTCTCATTTTAGACGTGGTCGTGTTTACTTGGTTTGTTCGCCGTGTGTATTAGCAACATCAACAACAGCAACAGCAGCAGCAGTAGCAGCAATATAGCACCATCATCAGTAGTAGCGGTTATTTTTTCGAAAAATTTATTTCGCAGTGCTCTTTGTGTATGCTAAATACAATACGAATTTAATTCATTAACGAATTAAACAATAAAAAAAATTCAATTTTTTTAAAAAATTTCTATACGAGTGTGTGTCGATCGGTGTGTGGTGAATTAGACGTGATTATTTTGGCAGTTTTTTAACGACAAAACGATTTTTTTTTGTTTTGCAAAAAAAAAAAAAATACAATTTTATTTTACTTTGTTTTTGCCATTGCATAATCATCGATTTCGACTTCGAAGCGATTCAATTTGTTCACTTCGTTTAACGACAGCTTTGTGAAAAGCTCATCTTCATTAAAGTGGAAAAAAAAAATTAGAAAAAAATAAAAAAAATAACAAAAGACAAATACAATATTATTTACTAAACTAAATAGTGCACCTGAGCAAATTGAGTTACCACATTGAAAGGCTGTATATGTGCGCGAGACATTTCACATATCGATTAACATTTGTTATTGCGCTGTGCTGTGTAATCTAAACCTACTTAATGTATGTAAATGATTGCATATGTGCGCTCAATCGATTGTGATGTTGTCAACAGAGTAATGAGCATGGTTTTTCCCCGTATTGCAAATATTTCGTTTGTTTGTTATTTAGCAAATAAATGTATATTTTAATAACAATTTAATTCATACAACAAATCAATTGTGTCCATAAAGAACTTACATACTTCAATATTATCACATGGAGTGTCAATCGATTTGCATGTAGCAAATTTTATTCAACATTTTTAAGGTAAGTTTTTTTCAATAGTTTGCATTTTTTTTTTTCAATTAATTACTTAACTACGAATAATAACAAGAATGCATAAAAAAAAAATATTAATAATACGTACATACATACATACTACATATTAATAATCATAATCAAATTGCAACCACCAAACAACACTGCTGCTGTACTTACTTGCTCCACTTACGCTTTATTTATAAGCTATTTATTTACTACAATCACTTGATAATCTATTAATTTGAATACAAAAAAACAAAGTAGTTAATATTATGAAATAATTTTAAGGTAATTTAATGCAAATTGCAATAATTGTGCAATATTTTGTAATAGTAATTGCATTATTTTTATACACACGTATACACTATGGCATACTGGTGTTTAATGTATACACCAAAACAAACGAAAAGTTGCCAACTTAATGAAATCTTTATGAAAATCAAGAAAGAAAGAAGGAACCAGCATAATTGCATAGTCAAAAATTGCAATAAATAAAAAATAGAAAAAGGCAATTTGCAGCAGATAAATATTTTTATAAGAATTTGAAATTGTTGACTTTTAATCAATAATTATTTTAACTTGATCAGGTCGCATTTCATTTCTAACCTCAAAAAACAAAAAAAAAATTAGAACAGTTGTATTTAAAATACCCAGAATAAACTTAAGGGAGTAAAAATTATAACAAAGGCCCATTTTTTTCAGAACACTCCCGCTCCTATTTCTACTCCTCAGTAAGCGTTGCCCTATAAAATTGAAATTGTCCCTGCAGGAATTTGACCACCATAATTTTTACAACTCAACATTTTTTTGAACATCTAAACCACCTATCTTGACTCCTAAGAGAGGTTTCTTTTGAAAAATGAACTTAAAAATACCAGATAACCGACAAATATTGCCATAATTGCTCAGGAATTCAGTCCCGCCGCTCTCAGAGTGTCCCTGGAGGAATTCGACCCTCATACTTTTTACTACTCAACATTTTTTTCGAACATCTAAACTACCTATCTTGACTCCTAAGAGAGGTTTCTTTTGAAAAATGAACTTAAAAATACCAGATAACCGACAAATATTGCCATAATTGCTCAGGAATCGCCCCTAAAGTAATGGAATGTATTAATTATTCGATGTCGATTAGATCTTCTGTTCCAAAATATCCCCCAAATATATTTGGTTCCTTTTCCCAGCCCGTATGTCGGCTTTCCTACAAAATTTATGCTTTTCTAAAAATGCTTTCGATGATGCAAAGTAAAGAATAAGGTGTTTTAAGAGAAAGAGACTCGTTTAGAATTTACCGTTATTCAAAAAACGAATTTGAGTCAGTTTTTTTATTATACATATTATCAATTTTATGAATTTCGAGCTCTTCAGTGGTCTTTCAAAAAAATCGTAAAAGTTTGTAATTTTCATATTTGGCATAAAAAAGTTTTGAACATTTTCAAATTTCGAATCGAATCTTTCAAAACAAATCGCTAAAACTCAAATTTTGTGGTTTGCCTCGAAGAATGCTTAAGGATTTAATTTTTGAACAAATGAAATTATATTATTTCTACATCTTTCTTTTGCAATAATTGCAAATATTTTAAAATATTTTAAAAAATTTGTAAAAAATCTAATTTTTAATTTTGATTCTAATGAGTCCATAAGTTTGGTTTGTTGTGCTACATATATTTGCATAAAATTGCATTAAAATGCAATTGCAATTCCAAATAATGGAAATAATGAATTTTATTTGTTAGGAAATGACCGATTATGTAATATTAACAATTAAATATTTGCAATTTAAACTATATAAAAACTTGCAATTGTGCAACTTTTGGTTAACATAAATACAAGTGCATAGAGCAACAAAAAACAACAAACAAAAAGAAGAAGAAGAATAAGTAAAAACATCATAGTACAATATATTGTATTTATATGTGATTTAGGTACTGTTATTAATATGGGATATATATGGTTACGGACGCGACATTTGTTCACATAAAATATTTTTTTTTTTTTTTTTTTTTTTTTTTTTACAAGCTTTTTTATTGGATCTTTCTAAAATTACTTAGAAACTAACAATAAGTAATCAAATCTTACAAACTAAATAAAATTATGTGATATTCCCAACGTTCCATCACAATTTGTTGAGTCACGAGGTATAGCAATTTCACAGCATATTCAGTGTGTCTTTTCTTTTTAATCGACGATGCCCCGTGCTCAGCAACAATTGCCTAGCAAGGGGATTCGGATGACTGTGTAATTTTTGAATGTAGCTTCTGCAAGACATTGCAACTTCCTCAGAAATTGTGGGTACATTTAAATCTCGATGGATGTTAACGTTCCTCATATACCAAGGCGCGTTTACAATAATTCGCAGACACTTGGATTGTATTCGCTGCAATTTTTCGATATTTGAGGGAGATGCGGTGCCCCAAAACTGAATACCATAAGTCCAGATTGGCTGGACCACCTGGACCACATAAAATATGGAGAAAATGACAAATTATTGGATACAAATTTGAACCGATTTGTAGAACTAAATAAGTATTAGATTTATTTCAAAAACAGAGCATGGTCGAATATTTGATTTCAATATATTAACCAATATATATTACAACTTTGCGGACGTGACCAAATATTAAAGTGATTTTTGTCACGTTTGTATCACTTATATATTGTTTGATATCTTGAAATCAAATATTCAATTATGATGATTTTTTCACTGAAATATAATACTCATATATAATTTTTACAAATCAATCAAAACTGGTAATACATTCGTTCATTATTTTTTCTCCATATTTTATATGCACAAATGTCGCGTTCGTAATCTGTGAAATATTCATATAGCCAATTCTCATGTTAGTATAAAATATATTAAAAAAATGTTTTCAAGCCAATTTGCTGCAATTTTATTTAATTACACCTATAATTATAATATTTGCAAAATGATTAAACTAATTAAAAGTAAATTATGAATAAAATTGCATAACTAAATACGAGTATATGACATATTTTAAGCTCTATTGTATTCATTTATGAATTGTTTTTTTAAATATTTATAATATATATATGTATAATTTTCTCATATTAATTTATAATAAAAAATTATTTTATATTATAGTTTTTTTTATGAAATTTAAAATTCGAGAATATGACGCAAGTCAATATGCAAATTGCATTTCTTGTGGTTCTTAGCTCGAAGCAGGATAATATATGACTTGATGTTGAAAACTGCACTAAATGGGTCAAATTTTGTTGCATAATTGTTGCACCTTTACCAAAGAAAATTTGAGTTCTTAAATGTGTTGCTCATCGCATGCAAGTTGTTGAGTAAGAACCTCTCGATTGCAATTAATTTGCAATTTTTCGATTTTTTTTGCAAGTATATGTTCTAAGAACTTAAAATAAAAAAATATTCAAAGTTATTATTATTAAATATATTATTATTATTATTATCATTATTATTATTAATAAAAATAATAATATTCTCATTTTATATAAAGTCAGTTCAGGTGTGAATGACGCATTTGCAATGTAAGTGCTTTGAAGGCGTCTTTGTTTTTATTTTAATTTAATATTTTTTTTCATTTTTTTTTTTTTAAGAACAAATGCAAAAAGCAAGAAAAAGAACAACAATAATAGAACAATACTCCTATGGTCTTCACAATTGTATATTGTATAAATTATATTGAATTCGTTTATGTGTATGTGTTTGCCTGTATGTGCGTGGGGGAGGCGGATATGAAAAATATATACATTGATCGTTTGAATAATTCGAATGAACGAATTAAAGGTTCTTACTTTTTCGCCATTTTATGCATCAATATTATTAAATATTGCGTTTTTTTAAAGCGTTTTATTTTCATTTATTCAATTCTAAATATAAATTATCAACCGACCGAATGAAGCGATCGATCGTGTTTGATTTAATCACGTAAATCACGTTAAATTAAATGAAATTTTGTACTAGTTTCATATACATATACATATACATTAGAATATTTCGAGTACTCGTACATACATTTCTATACAATATGAACGTCCATGAACGTTCTAAATATTGGATTATTATCGATAACTAATAAAGAACGGTGTTGTGTGTATATGAAGTTATTTATTAGTAGATATAGTGATCTATCTACTATATAAGTATTATTGGTAAAATAGCTTAATGAAAAACTAATATCATCATTTCATCAATACATACCGGTAATTTTAATTTCAATTTCTATATATCTACCTAGAGGTATACTTATATGCTATAGTTGGTATGCATTGTTGATATTTTTATATATTTTTTTTTTGTACAACAAATTTGTTTCGCATTTGTGCCCTTGCTTCATTAATTTTAGACACGTTTTCATTTCGAAGCCATTGAATTTTTAATTTTAAAACAAATTAACACAATTCGTCATTAGGAGAGAAGAATAAAAAAAAAAATTATATATGTGTGCATTAAGGTGGTCCAGGAAATCTTTCTTATTAATTCCTTAGGTGTCATTTGTTGATAGATGTGCTAGCTAGAATCAAGCTTCTTCACAATTCATCATGCCAACTATGAATTTTGAACTTTTTAAATGTAAATAATTTTGTTATGCCCCATATCGAACTTTTATTATAGAATATAGTATACAAAATTTTAAAGCCCAAGTGTAGTCAAAAGTTAAATTGGCTCTTTTTATTAGTCCTTTGCAACCAATACGAAATTTCGATGATTTTTAGCAAGACGTTACTATAAATTTTCTTGTATAGGGTGTTTTTTTTCTTGCTGCATGAGATCTTTCGATAGGGATACTTATGGTTTGACAGATAAGATCTGTCAAACTGTGTTGACATTTCTGTTCAATAAATTTACCATTTCATCATGAATCGTTTAACGCTGGAGCAACGCTTCCAAATCGTCTAATAATTCTGCTTTCGAAGGCCATAGAGCAATTCGTCCATTTTATGGTCCGCATAATTGTGTTTAGTGATGAAGCTCATTTCTGGTTGAACGGTTACATTAATAAACAAAATTGACGTATATATGAAGTAAAGATAATCCTTAAGACGTCATTGAATAACCATTGCATTGCATTGCATCCTTATTGTGGTGAAAAATTGGACTGATCGAATGGAGCATGTGACCAATAATATTTCTTTCATTTATTTTGGTTCAAAGTTTTTAAGTTCATAAAAGAACACCCGTTAGTTTTAGCATGACATCAAAAACATCATGCTTCTCTAATGTTTCTCATGATTCTCTAATTCTGATCTACTTTCTTACGATATGGGCTGTAAGTGACTTTGGAGAATTCCTCAATTGTGATAAAAATTAAAAGAACTAAGTTGAATATAATTTTCAATTAAATTAGTGAAGATTGTGTATCTGGTCGATTACAAACCATGTTTAGTAAATTTTTAACACACTCAAAATTCGGATTTACCTTTAAAATCACGTTATCAGGACACTTCTATTGTTTGACAATCAATAATTCAGGTGTTTTCCAAGCGATTTCTAATTTTTTTACATTTCTGAAAATAGAAAAACGTTACTTTCGTGTGGTATATTTGCTTTTGTTAGTTGAATAAAAATATTTCTAATTTTTGACAAGAAAATTTTAATTGGACCACTTTCTCTTCTAATCACAATTTTTTGCAAATAGGTTGTTAAAAATGGTAATAATTTGCATTAATATTCTAAAAATGTAAGAAATTTTGTATTTAACGATTGTTTATTGATTGAAATCGATTGCAAATATACGTAGTTATGAGACTTTTTCGTGCGAATTAATAATAAAACTTGTGTCTTACTTACGCAGTTTAACAAAACAAATTTTACAGTTTAGGACTTTTTTTTTCTCACGAGAAAGTATCATGACTACGAATATTTGAATTTGGTATTGTAATTGTTGTTGTTGTTGTTTGGCTCTGTGCAATTATTTCTTGCTCAGACCTGGATTGAATATCGCTATCGAACTTGAATTAAAATTTAAAGGAATTATTAAAAAAAATAATGGAAAAAATTCCAATGCCAATGACACTTTTTATAAGAAATAAAAATTTTGAAAAAAAAAATGGCTCACCCTAATGTCCCTATAAGTATAGTTGCCTGTATAATGTATGTACATATAAGTAGTAGCTATGCTGTGATTAAAAAAAAAAATTTATTTTTTTTTTATTATTCACCCATATACATAAACATATTGACACTTATATACATATGTATGTGCAAGATGACTCATTCGAATTGACAGCTGTCAACGTGAAAGATACGATTTAAAATGCAAACTTTTGTGCAAACAACAAAAATGATAAAGAAAAGGCAAATGAACCTTCTTTTAGTGTGATAAAATAAAAAATATAAAAAAAATTCCTATTAAAAAAAAATCTTAACAATTTAATTATTGGTGATTTTGCGTTTTTGTTTTGCTTTTGTTTTTTTTTTTTTATAAAAAACTGTAACAAATCAATATTATGCGCTTTAATCTTCTAATATTCATACAAATACTTCATAATAAGTTAATAAATTAATATAAGAAATATTTAAATATAACAAATGTTAATAATAAATAAAACATAAAACAATTTTATTGCTTGTATATTGTTATTCTTTTAAATCCAATTTGAATTCACACAAAAAAGGTTCAATTCATAATTTTGCTTAACCTGATTTTTAGCATATATTCTATTGATTTTTTTTTTTCGATACTCAACAATTTGTAGTTTACATTGTTGTTGTTGTTGTTGTTGTTATAATTTCTTTTGTTATTAATCATATGTATGAGTTAAATATGAAACGAGAAATTAGCTACTTTCTTTTCATTGATTGTCTTTGATGGCGCATCATTTGCTGTCGCTGTTAATTATGATGATAATGATGATGATGATGATGATGATGGAATTGATATTTTTGTTAATTAGGTATTTTGCTCTTTAATAGTCTCATCTATTATACATGTGTATATTGTTACTCATTAATAGTTTCTTTAATATATTAGAAGAACAATGATTTTAATGTAAAATTACAATAGATTTGTTGAAAAATGTATGTGATTCGCAAAATATGATTTTTATAATTTGCTGAATATTTTTTGGAAGATTTTTTTGCAAAATATTAGAATTTACTAGAAGAAATTTTTTACAAATTCTTTTCCAGAACTTTGTCGAATGCAGTAATACACTAATTAGTCTTCTTGCAAACACAGTTTTTTGTTTTTGTTAGTAATTTCTCATCCCTAATACAAATTGAAACCAAATTTCTAAAGTTAAACGAGCCATTTGTATCATTGTAACGATACAAAAAACTATTATAATTAATTGCTATGACCTTGTAATTTATTCTACTTTAAATTATATCTAAGAAATTTGTTTATAATCGTTTAAATTCACATACTTTCACTTATAACTCTTTTGTAGAATTATCCGGCAACATTACTGCATCATATTTGCATAAAAGATGTAGCAACAATTTGATTAATTTGTATTATGAATCTCTTTGTATGTGGTTCTCTTCAATAAATGACACTAAACAAATGTTTATAAACATATGCATGTACTTATGTATCTATGAACTAGTTACAAACCATTCCATATGTTGCTATGTACTCGTACGTATGCATAATGCTCACAGACACGATGACGCTTAAGAGTCGGCATTACTACATTTATTGCTGCTTAACAATATTTTAAAATATGTCTACTTTAAACCTTCACTATTATATTGTGTATATACACATATATGTATATGGACATAAGTACGAGTACCCAGCAAAGCAAAGTTTCAGGCAATTCAGGCAATCATAATGATTTTGTGACGTAATTATAACATTCATTGTAATTTATCGAATTAAATTGAGAAATTTAAAAATGTCTTTTTACAATTTGTCTGAAAAGTTATTTAAATTTTTTTTTATTTATTTATATTAATAGCGCCAACCACAAAAATATGCAAAGTTTGTAAATAATTACAATTTTTTTTTGGTTTACTGGGTATATTACCTACATATATGCACGAGTATTGACCATTTCACCCGCTGTGTTTATTTGAATTGCTGCTTGTGCAAACGATGATGATGAATCTAGTAAAGTCTAACTAACAAATTACAAACGCAATCAACTATGACATAATTAATGCACCAATTAAAATTATAAATTGTCGAAAATACCTTAAACATTTATTTGCCTATTTGACTTTATACAAATAAGTATAAATATGTAGTATATACTGCCTAGATTATAGCTATTACCATAATAGGTCGAAAAAAAAGTAAATAGAATACAAACGACAATGATTAATAAATCATATATAAGTACATACATACAAACATACATGGAAAAACATGTTGGCAAAAATATTCAATAAATTGCAAAATAGAAATTCATAACACACAAACTGGCTATGTGATGATGGTGGTCGTGATAGTGGTGTGGGTATGTGAACTAATGTCGATTCCCAGGTAAAATTATATGTACATATATGTTGCTATGAATCACATTATATGAAATTTTTGTAAACAATCAATTTTATTCATTTATGATTATAGACGCACATCCTCTTCTTTGTCTCTGTTTTTTTTTTGTTTTGTATGGAAGTGTATGTTATAGTACCTATTATTATTAATAAATTCTTATATTCTTCTATTTCTAATTTCATTATTAGCAACTTTCACTTGTAACACTTTCCAAGTGTATACTTTATTTTCTTCGATTATTTCCGTTTGTCATAATGAATAACTAAGACGAACCCAATTGATTATAATTTTGTTTTTTTTTTTACTTATTTCTATATCAACCAATAACCGTTAATGGTAAAAGTCAAAAGTCGAGCAACAAAACAAAAGCAAACAACATTTATAATCGAACTATTTTAGCAAATATCGTTTGAGTAAAACAAAAGAAAAAAAAAAAAAACAAAAAAAAGAAACAAAATGTATATTAAATTTTAATAATTTTGCGCTTCTGGCAGATGAATGTTTATATTAGACTTGGTCGCAAAAATATACAGATGAATATGATTACTTGTTAATTGACAAAATGACAGAGATTGATTGTTAAGTGGTCCGATAATGGGGTTTTAATAAAAAATCGAAAATTTGTGGGTATTAGAATTTTTTTAAAGTCGGTTTTACGTCGAACACGACCAGACTAGAAAATTTATTTTGTCTCCAAATTTAATCTATTGTATTACACTATGACCCAATTTGAGGGCTATTTTCTCAGAGGTAAACCAAAACAGTCTCAAACGATAGTGTCCTAATCCTTTGCTGTGCACTGTGCACGTCACAATGGTTATTTACAGTGGTTTAAAATTTGACTTTTTCGGTCAAGAGTAAAATCACGGAATTTGAAAAATCATATGTAAAAATATATTTGGGATAGTTCTTGTCTTCGGAGACCCATATTGAAAAATTTCGAAGATTATTTTCTCGAAACATTTTAATCCTCTTTTTGGACATTTTTTTTTTTTGGATTACCCCCGAGAAAGTATGCTTCACTATGTTATTACTAGAAAATGTTTTAATTTTGTATCATAATTTTGATCTTTGCACTTTGAATCAAATCAAACAAATCATTACTTAAGTAAAGTAAAATTTAATGAATACATTTGTGCCTACTTGTGAAAACGTGCTCTAATTAAATATGTGCATATATGGATAATATCACAGTAGGAGCTAAAAAGAAAACATACGCCACAAAAGCAATGTGAAATGTTGCCAATTTGAATTCAAATAAATACATGGAAATTATGTAAAAAAAAAAAATGAACATACAGTATAAGCTCGAATAAATGTGTTGGTAATATTGGCAGATAATCATGACTTTTATTCATTGCACAGCTACATAAAAATATATGCATTGAACACGATATGAAATAAATATTTTTATACAAAACATATTTGGAATAACTGAGTTCGATTCTAGTTGTTTGCCTTAATCGAGGCACTTAAGTCGAGTCAAATTATGCCTAACCACAAAAGTTGAAATATTAATTAAAATACTTAGAATCCGCGATGGAGGGGTCATATGTATGATAGTCCCCTATTGATTTTTTCCTATCTCTGGCCCTTAGAAGAGTTCCTCTACAAAATTGACGCTTTTTCGTCTAAATTTGTTACATATATGAGCAACTTCCATTAATTTTGCGGACCCAACATTTTTTTTTAACATATTTACCTTCAATTTTCACTTTCTAAGTAGGCTTCCTTAAAAATGAACTTCAAATCTTCTGAAAATTGACAAAATAATCTCATAATTCCCGTTAGAGCGGTGAAATATATGATAGATCTCTATTAATTTTCTAGCTACAGTATTTTCTTAAAAATATATCTACTTTAATTCCATCCATTAAGGTGGTTCCCCTACAAAAATCAAATTTTTTTTATAAATGTCGCTCCCACTACTCTCAGAGTGGACCTAGAAGGGTTAAATATATGATTAACCACCATAAATTTTTACTAATCAACATTTTTTTCAGAACATAATTCCTCCCTACCTTTGCTTCTTAGAAAGGCTCCCCTACAAAAATGACAAAAATTAGATATCACTCCAGTCACTCCCAGAGAGCCCGAAGATGGGTAACATATATGATCGACCTACAATAATTTTTACCCCCGAAATTTTTTTTAACTAACTTACTCCCTATCTTCACTTCTTAAAGGGGCTTCCGTACAAAATGAACTTAAAAACATCTGAAAATTGATAAATAATCCAATTACTGCTTAGAAATCATGCCGATCTTAATTAATTCTTCAGCATCTACATTTCCTCCAAATATTCTTATGCTCTATCTCCATTCCTTAGTGGAGCTGCGGACGAGACATGTGGCTGTCTTATTGTCAATATGAATATTCCTAATTTTATATAATCGACAAGCTACTGTATCATAAAATTAAAAAGAGAAGATCCAAGAAGAAAAATGTGCGCACCAAAATTCTTAATTAGTTAACATAGCGACAACAATTATTGTCAACAATAATGATGACGATAACGAAGATGATGACGCTATATAATGGCGTCTGAAAAGAAGAAAAAAATAAAATGGTAAATTTATTTAAATTATACACGAAAAATTTGTATAATAATAAATTTAAGTTTTATTATTAGCATTTTTTTTTTAAACGTAAAAAAAAACCAAAATTGTTTGTGAAAAATTTATTTTAAAAGAGGAAAACAAAACAAAAGCCTCAATAATAAAATAGTTTAAATTTAACATTAATACTGCTGCTGCTGCTGCTGCTGTTGCTAATGATGTTGTTGTTGTTTCAAATAGATATTTATTTAATGACGTGAAACACATAATAGAGTAGATATTGTAAAGACAATAAATCGTTAAATCGAATGTTGTTGTTAAATAAAAAAATTTTTTTGTTTATTTGTTTGTTTTTTTTTTCATTCTTTATTGTCTAATGAATTAAGAAGAATTTTGGCGACAATGTATAGGTAGTATTTTGAATTAATAGTGTTTGATGGCACGATATATAAAAAATGTGATGTCGCGACAATGGTTAAGCTTGATGTTTTGGATTTTTAGAAAGTTTGCAATTGGAATTGCAAATTAAGTAGCCAGGAACATTCTTTAACTGTAACAATATATTACAACGTTGAGGTGACTGTTCAATTTGATATATACGACAATGATGACACTTGTTAATTTTATGATGAATTGTATGGTAAGTATGGTCTTAGATCCCAGATACGTGGTTATTTGAAACTGCAAAAAAAAAAATTGTGAATGAGACCAACGAAACAAATTCAATAAAAATGTCAATCACGATTCAATGGCCAAATGGTCATAGTCTACTTGAGCATTGTTATTGCTTAATTAAGCAAATTTTCGTCCTTATATGGTTTTGGGACAGTAGTCATTGCATATTTATGTGACTAGCAAGAAGCATGAAATTTTTGATTATATATTAGTTTATAGTCACTGTCATTTAATAAAGAGCGGAAATGTTTTGTACACAATTATATACACAAAACATCAGACTGACTACTACTGGTTTTAGTGATTCTCTATTTTGAAGATGTGCCTCTACCAAATTAAGACATTAAATATGTTTAGGTAATACCTTTGCTTAATGATGCTACACCATTTTGAACAAGTATACTTAAATCAAGTTTACCTCCTCCGGTTTGCTTGTTTTATTGGATTTTTCATGCTTTCAAAGATTTATGGTTTTTCTTGTATGTAGTATAGTATATATATTAGTTTGAGGTTAAAACGTTTTGCTGCATTCTAAAGGAATACAGTTTTTTTTTTTGTTTTTTGGTAAAGAAAATAATTGAAATTATTATGTTTGTTCGAATAACTAAAATTCTTGAAATCATGAGATGATGTAGAAATGGCTAGCCAAAAATGAACCTTAAATTTTAAATTACTCATAAGCCTTGAAACACAATGAATTCAGAAAGTGTTTAAGCATATAGGTATACTACGTATTCTCATAAATCGAATGGAAAAATTGTCTTAAAACTGTTAAATGAATTCAAAGTCAAAAATTCAAAATTAAAAAAGGCAAAAAACCCCATAGCTGCTCTGACATCATACACACCTAGAGGGATAAAATGTATGACCAGCCTTCATTAATTTTTCCTTCCAAACATATTTTCGGAAAATACTTACCCTCTATCTCTACACTTTCGAGGTGCTCTCATATGAAATTTACGCTTTTATACAAACTTGCACCCTAATTGTACAGGATTCTAAGTTAGAGGGATATGACATATGACCGACCCTCATTAATTTTTTCTGCCCAACATTTTTTTATATTATACTTAGCCCTATTTCTATTCCTTCGTGGTGCTCCCATATGAAATTGACGTTTTTTTCTATTACTTCGCTTCCACAAATGCACATGAGTCGCACTTAGAAGGGTAAATTATATGATCTACCCACATTAATTTTTTCTCCTCAACATTTTTTTGAATTACACTTATCCCCTACCTCTACTCCTTCGACGGACTACCATACGAAATTGATGTTTTTATTAATTTCGCTTTCAACATTCTTGTAAATCCACTTTAGAGAAGTGAAATGTATAATCGACACTTCTTAACTTTTGTCTGGATCATATTTGACCCCTATCTCTACCCCATAGGGTAGCCATTTTAAAATTTACAGTATTTCGATAGACAATAGTATGCCTGATGTATTCTTTTCGTTGTATTAGTTCTCACTAAGTATTTATTCATGGGTACCATCGTGTACCTAACTTCATAAATTTTGTATATATTTAATTTTAATCCCTTCTTTGAGATTTGCATGAATTAGCAATGGCACTTAAGTAAAGATTATAGTTATATAAATTTCAGATTTTATTACTATTAATCATAATTTATTTTGTATTATTATTATGCTTATTATTGTACGAATATGTATGCAGTACCATAATTATTATTGCACAGTGAAAAATAGAAGGAAAAAGACAGAGAGAGAGAGCGCGCGAAAAATAAAGAATTATGCAAATTTAAAATTGCAGAAAATAAGAAATACAAAATAATAAATAAAAGAAAAAAAAAAGACCAATACAATAATAATAACAATAACTCTTAAAAACATTTACATAATATTATTTATTATTACTATTGTGGTTTTCATTGTATATCGCTTTTCTGTTACCAATGTATATGTATGTATGTATTGTCTTCATTCACTAATACATAGGCTTTTGTAGGTATTAGAAATATCATGAATTCATTTTGGCTTGTCTTTAAGTCAATCATTTCTATTAGGATTAATCAACATCAATAATAACAACAACAACAACAACAACAACAACAACAGTAACAACATTAACAATAATGTAACAACGAATAATAAAATATCGCTTACAATCGTATCTAATTGCAGTTAAACACTAAAAAAAAAATTGAGGTAAATTGTGGAGAAGAAAAAAAAAAAATTAAAATTAATTAAAATCTTTCAATATGGCAATATTTATGTATTGTATAATATATAGATAAATAACATGAACCACGTGCCCAAGAGTTGTTATTATTTATTTCGTTATGTTGCTTGTTTTATGAACGTGGAGAGGAGTGTTTCCATCAATCGATGCAATCAAATATGTTTGCTATAAATAAAATACTCTTATGTGGC
The DNA here is from genome assembly GCA_963854835.1 of Megamerina dolium. Lineage (NCBI taxonomy): Eukaryota > Metazoa > Arthropoda > Insecta > Diptera > Megamerinidae > Megamerina > Megamerina dolium. The sequence goes on from OY978525.1 coordinate 4,118,268, forward strand.
TATTAACTAATGTATACATACAATGTATATATACAATGTATACACACAATGTATACAAACATCTGTATACATGAAGATGGCCGTCAAATGTATGAGAGACAATTTTTGGACACAAATTCTAGTTCTCAATGACTAAAAATATTTGATTTGAAAAAAAAAAAAACAAATATGTAGAAAGTAGAATCTTTCATTTATATTTAGAGTTTAGAGTTTATTTAACCTTGCCAAAAATGTTGCTAAGAATATCTATTGAGAACGAAAATATATTACCCCATACAATCACAGGTATCATCTCTAAGAGGATCAAATAACTTCGATCATCACTAGTTTTACTTCCTCCATATTTTTTTCATACATAATTATCCTCTATTTTGACAGCATAAGGGGGCTGCCATACAAGATGAACGCAAAAACGTCTGAAAAACGAGAGATAATCATGCATCTGTCCAGGAATTACATATAGGCAAATCAAATATAAGACGAAAATATAGTTAAATATTTTTTTGCTGCAACAATTCTCCAAAATAATTCATCACTTTCAGTAAAATTTTATTATAACTCGAAAATGTGAATGAATAACTTTACGATGAATGTGGCACATCTTATTGTTATGATATAACTTAAATTTTTCGAAAAACACAATTTTATTTCAAAATAAATATTTCTACGTAAAGGTTTGCTCTGAATCTTAAAAAAAAATTTTTATCCATATAATCAAGGCACACCTTAGTGTAATCATATACAAAAATGAACGCATGTACGGTATACAGATATGTTCAAACTCGTATGTGAATATATGTACATATGAGTTCGACGGTCAAGTGTTAAATTAATTTTGTTTTTATTTACATATTTGTTACAGTTTGTATGGCGATTCGTGTTGTTGTTGTTGTTGTTGCTTAGACTGACCTATCTGTATTGTATGAGATGATTGTTTTTTTTTTGTTATATGCACATATACTTTATAGTTTCAGTTTCCGTTTTGAACTTTATATTTTGAATTTTCATATGTGTATGTAGTCGTACATTATACAAATGTCTGGTTTTTGTTCAGGAAAACTTTTTCAATATTGGCATTGAGTTTGTTTTAATTTAAATTTTACTTAATTACTAAAATGATGTTTCATTTGCATACCCACCTTTGAAGAATTTGTATACTTGAATCATACATATTATTTTTTTAGCTATGTATGTATGTATGTGTATATAAACATTTTATTATATATTTTTATTTTATATATAAACTTTTCACTAAAATCATAAATAATCGTAGATTGGGTCAAGAAACTTCTTTATAATGTATATTTTGTGATATCTTATGTACTATATCTATATACATACAATGTATATATATATATATGTACCAACATTAACGGAAGTTTAATACCAAATGGTTAGCATACGGAACCTATTTGCCATAAGCAACTGTTAAAAGAAAATTTAAACATCTACTCACTTTTGTCGCATTTTTCTAACCAATTAATTACTTACGCACGTATTAACACACATACTTATATGCATATAAACATATATACATATATACATAATAAATATATAAATACACATATGCACATACCTATATGTATACCTATATGTGTATGAATTTAGTTGTATATGTTGCATTCCCCCTTAAGAAAATCCATCACAAAACAGCATCAGATAAAAATCAAGTATTAAATTACAAATTTAACGCCAGTTTAACTTAAGTAACTGATAAAAATTCCTCAAAATTTTTCATAACATGCAAATTATATAGTATACGGATATTTGTATAGTAAATAAGTAGAATGAAATGGAAGACAGTAGGGAATTTAAACAAAAACAGAGACCAATGAATGTTGAGAGCAGGGTTGCTAAGCTTTGGAGACGTCATATATTACTTTATATTACTTTGGGCGTGAATAATTGAAGAAAATATTTTTCCTAAATTTCAAAAATTTTAATATATTGATATCTGAGACTAGGTAGACTGAGGCATATGATATTTAGAAGTATTGGGTTGTCTAGTAAAAAATGGTACGATGGGAAATGGAAATTCAATCGATTTTTTTCTGTGTGTAGACTTTTTATTTTTAATCGAAGTATGTGCCCATATTATCGATATATTTTTGCCATTTCAGTGGTAGCTCACGGGAGGTATTGAATTGCTGGAAGTACTTTTGACAGCTTCTTCGGAATTAAATTTGTTTGTTACCAGGAAGTTGTCTATATTCCGAAAGAAGTGGTAGTTGGTGGGTGCAAAGTCGGGTGAATATGGTGGAGAGTTTCGAAATCCAACTTCTGTAGCGTTGCCAAAGTCATACGTGCAGTGTGTGGTCGCGCGTTATCGTGAAAAAGGATTGGGTTTGATCGATTGACCAATATCGGCTGTTTAATCTCAAGATTCCATATAATTTCGTCCAATTGCATAGAGTAGACATTCGCCGTGATCGATTCGCCCGGTTTCATGAAGCTGTGATGGATTACACCGCCTCGAGACCACCAAACAGTCACCATCAGCTCCTTCTGGTGGATGTTTCATTTGTTTCGACTGCGATGAAATCTTGCGACTGTCGTAAGTGATCGTAAGTGATTTCGCATCACACGTAACAATTCGATTCAAAAATGGTTCACTTTTGCTTCGAGCAAAGAGCGAAAGGCAAGCTTCGAGACGATAGCGTTTTTGGTCGTCATTCAATTTGTTCATTGGTACTCGCTTGTCCAGCCTTTTCACCTTGCCGATTTGTGTCAAATATGTTAGTATTGTTTGCTTGGACATCTCAAACATCAACGATACATCGTGTGCACTTTGGGCCGGATTCAATTCGATTGTGGCTTTCAGCACATCGTTATCCATCTTCGTCTCAGTTCGTTCACGTGGTTCATTGGTCAGATCGAAGTCACCAGAACGAAACTTCAAAAAACAAACGGGATACTGTCTGCTTTGGAGTGACTTTAGTGCCAAATACAGTGATAAAATTCCGAGCGATAATATTCCGATCAAAACGCGAATTTCGCTATTTTGCATTGACACATTGAAATAAAAAAAATTGTTTTTCAATGTTTTTATCAAAATTGAAATGACTTGTAAAGAGAATAATTGTATCTTTTAAAAAAAGAAAAAAAAAATGGCGTTAAAATAATTATTCGGAGTGAAGTTATGTGGCATTCAAGTTGAGATTTTCACAATCGTCCATTTTTTACTAGACAATCAATATTTTTGAAATAAAAATTTTCATCATTTCAATTTTTTACTAGACAACCAATATTTTTGAAATAAAAAAAATTGAAAAATTGAAATGGTCTTGAGTAATTTTTTTTACTTTGACTCCATTTATAAGCACAACGTTTTTTCGGATATTCAAAAACAGTTTTTTGCTGCAGTTTTGAAACAAAAATTGCGCAAAAATGGTGCCTTTTGGGCTTTGAGTCATTTTTGCTTACTTTGACTCTATTTAAAAACACCATGTGATGGTCAAATTTGAAGAACAACATTTTTTATATATTCTTCTTCTTGATTCTATGTCTAACAAGCAATCGGCAAAGAAAATTCAGCAATTTATTACTTCTCAACGCTTTTTGAAGTATGAAGTTCTCCAAGCCAAATGTTTTAACACAAACAAATATTGAAATATTACAAAACAGAGTGAACACTCTAGAAAATTGTTATTATTATTTTTTTCGTTTTCTTTTATTTGCAATTTCTTTAAAAAAATCCCTAAAATCCCATTTTTTTTTATTGTAAAAATAGTATCAAAAATTTATACAAAAAAAATGCCAATATTTTTGTGAAATTTTTTACTTGGCATCACTATATGTTATAAGAATGAGAATAAAGAAATAAATATAAATATAATGAAATCAAAAGAAAAAAAAAAAAATAATAAACTGCAACACTATGACAAAGACACATTATAACGCTTCTGTTGTTTTGAAAGAGTTCAAAAATCGCATTAACACTTGAACGAACAGTTGTTGTCTAATCAGTTGCGATGTTTAAACTTCTGCATACTTATTATCATCATATGAATGATGATGGATAATAATAATCAACGACAAGAACGATTAATAAGCTGCGCTTCGAACTTCCAAGTATGTACAATACTTACTGAACTTGAATGAATGAAATTTAATACACCTGGGAAATTAAATCGATAAGTGTCTGTGTGTGTGAGTGGAGAAGGGAGATCTAAGAAGGAAAAAAAAAATCAACAATGTTAAGCAATTTATTAAAACAATTAGTTGTGTTGTGTAAAAGCAAAAAAAAAAATTCATCTTTTCATAATTACAATATATTTATAATGATGATAATGTGTGGGTAATATAGATCACGTTGCTGCGCATGCGATTTTTAATTGAAATCACAAATTATACAACTCTATAGTGATTTTTTAAACAAGATTATAATTTTTCTCATTTAAAAAGTGCCAATTTGTTGTTAATTAATTGACAATTCCTCCCACAAAGTATATTTGCCGGAAAAGGTTTCCTCAAAAAGAGCGATGCCGCATAACTTCATTCGTAGCTACTTTCTTGTGCTTTCAAATCATCCAAAGTGAAAGAGAATTTTGTTCAAAGTTCTTCGCAGTTATTAGTGTAAATAATAAATTTTTTTTTTTATAGTTAATGCAAAAAAAATTGTGTCGAACTAAATTAGCTGTACAGTCGGCATATATATGGAAAGAAAACTCTAATGACAAACACATTTATAACTCAATTTGAGTTAGTAGGTCACGGCATATAATTGGTAATGAAAATTATTTACTATTAAATATTTCTAAAATGTATGATACCTTATTGATGTAGCAAAATATTGTATATGATGTGCTTAATTAGCATGCTCAATTAGTGACAGGCAGGCGGTGGATACTTTCATTGGAATAATGCCAGAAGGTGTTGGCGATTTCACTTTAGAATTGAAATACCTATCGTATACAATGAGAGTTCTTTTTATAATCCATATATAATTCTTATTAAGAAAAACAACGTTTAACAATACAGCTGGGAAAAAAAACATACTAATATGTACAGTAATTTTGTAAAATTTATAGTAGCAAAATATAATAGTATTTAGCCTAGGCTGAGTAATGTCTATGGAATTTTTTATATACAATATATTTAAAAAAATAATGCAAAAAAATCAATAAGTATTTGTTTGTTTGTTAATAAAATGAAATAAACTATGTAAATGAAAAATTGAATAGTACTTATACACACACACACCTTTATTTACTATAATAGGTTTAAAAGCGAAGAATTTGTGTAAATATTTGTAAATATAGTAAGTATAATACCTAAAGATTTTATTTTTATAGTTTCGTAAATACATATATATATTTTTTTAGTATATCACCAAAAAAAATAAAATAGCATAAAATTATTACCTACATATTTTATTATATATTTTTAAATCAATTATACTTTAGGCTAAAAAGATTTGCAATTTTAATATTTTTTGCTTTGTCTTTCGTTTACATGTTGGCATAACTAATTAACTATGTTTTTTTTGTATGTTTTCTTGTTTTATTTATTTTTTGTTGCTGTATTATTTGGCAATAGTGAAAGCTTTCATAAGCATTTACTAATGAAATGAGCACTTTTTGTCGTTTCATATTAATATATATGTAAATTTTACAACTTCAAATTAGAATATTGCAATATATTTACACTCTTTATTATGGCTCTACATTTAAAAACATATAATTACATAGCAACATAAAACAAAAAAAAAAAAAAAATTTGTCTATCTAGCAGATGAGTTACATTTTTTGCATTTGGGGTCGCTGAATTCGAATCTGAGGTGGGTTTCATTTCATCTCTAACTTGAAATAAATGAGTACATATGAAATATTAATTAATTGAAGTACTCAAAATCGCTTCTAATTGGGGTAAATGACCGACCCCTATTTGTTTTTCTCTGCTGAGCAATTTCTATAAACATACTTGCCCTCTATTTCTATCACTTAGAGGTGTTGCCATACAAAATTGACAAAATCTTTAAACATTTCGCTCCCATCGCTTCCCGACTGCTTCCAGAGGAATAACATATATATCTGACCCGTGCTAATTTTTTCTTCTAAACATTTTTTCTGAACATATTTATCCTTTGAAATAAAGCACCTTATTGGGGTTTCCCTACAAAGTTAACGATTTTTTTTTTATAAATTTCAATCCCACCGCCCCTAAGATGGCCCTAGAGAAGTCAAATTTATGACCGAGGTGCATTAATTGTTTTGGACATACTACTCCCTAGGTCGTTGGTTCAAATTCCTGCTGAAGCACAACTTTAATATCGAAAAGATTTTTCTTTCGAACGGTAACCAGCTTTTGGAAATTCTCCCGGCAGTAATAGTTTGCTGTGCAAAAGCTTCTAAAAGAACTCTGAGTCAAAGTTCAGACAAAGTGTTGTTCCAAGGGGTCTGCTGTTCGGAACCGGCTAATATAGGTAAGTCCCTGCTAATACTGTTCAAAATTTAACACTCACAACAATCATTAAAAGATAAGCTCTGCCAAAGGCCTCTTCGTGTCCTATAAGTGTCACATATTTATTTTTATTTTATACTACTCTCTAACTTTGCTCCTTAGAGAGGCTTTCCTATAAAAAGAACGATTTTGTTGTAAATTTCATTTCTATCGCACCAGGAGTGCTCTCAGAGGGGTGAAATGTATGATCAGCCTCCATTAATTTCTACTACTCAAACTTTTTCCTGTACATATTTACTATTGTACCGACGTATCTTTACTCCTTAGGAAGGGTCCCCTACAAAGTGAACAATTTTGTTTTAAATTTCGTTTCTATTGCACCAAGAGTGTTCTCAGAGGGGTAAAATGTATGACTAACCTCCATTAATTTTTACTACTTACACTTTTTTCGGAACATATTTACTATTGTATCTATGTATCTTTACTCATTAGAAAGGCTCCCCTATAAAATGAACTTAAAAGCATCGGCAAATGAACAAATAACCCCAGAGAGCCACCAGAGGGGTCAAATATGTGACTAATTCACATTCATTTTTAGCACTCGACATTTTTTCGAAACATATTTGGTCCCTATCGTGAGTCCTTAGAAAGGCCTTCCTACAAAATGAATTTAAAAGCCCTTCTATATGGCACAAATGTCCAAGAATATTCACTAATACAATAAAATGTGTAATCGATTCACATTTATTCTACTCTCGCAATATTTCCCAAAAATATACTTACCCTTACCTCCTCTTGTAAGGCGGCTCCCCTATAAAATGCATATTCTTTAAGTTCTAAACTATTTTGGAATTCTTTTACTAGCCTCTAGCGCGTTAAGATGTATGAGCGATTACCATTTATTCTTCTGTCGCAACATTTCCCCCAAAAAATGCTCACTCCTTAGGAGGGCTCCCCTACAAAATAAATGTTTTTCTAAACTGATACAATTTTGGAATTTTTTTCAATTGATTTACTTTATTAGCTTAGTTTTTGAAACCAGTTTGTAAGCGCATTTTTTATATGATTTATATTTTAAGGTTTACTTTTATTAATGGACTCCGATTGGTCGAACTTTTGTTATATACAATTACATACATTACAATTTTATATAAACATTTAAAAATATAATTGCGTATAATTAAATTAATTTTATTTAATCAATTTTTATCACATTATTATTATCACATGTTTAAAATTGCCAAAAAACAAAAATAAATCTGCATAAAAATGAATTAAGTAAATAATTGAAAACATGAATTCGGAGAAGAGAGAAAAAAAAAACAAAACTGTCAATTGAAATCAAAAGCTTGACAACCAGACAACCTTTAACAAGGTTAAGAACCATTTTTGGGACATTACGACAAAACGATGAACTTTAGTACGACTTGTTGCTGTTTTTTTTTTTGTGTTGTGTCAAACATTGATTTGCCAACTTTGTTTTTTTATTGAATTATTTATAATTCTTCATCAAGTTTATTTTTATGCGATTTGTATTTTATTTTATTATTATGTGTGCTCATTTTCGTATGTTTAAAACATACAATTTTTGTATGCATACTTGTTCTTGTGCTGCAGGTAATATTATTTGGTTGTTGTTGTTCTTTCATGTTGCATTTCATTATTAATGAGCTTCGAATCTCTTTTGGGCAAAATTTCGTTCAATTTCATTGTCTATTGGCTTAAAGTGAAATTGAATAAAAGAAAAAAAAATGGAAAGCATGAAAACGAAAATATTCGCATGCACTTACGGTTTGCGTCCTTTTGATTATATCGGCACTGACGTCATTGGCATTGACGCATATTCAAGGTTAAGGCAATGTTATAGGCAGAGTTTGCAGTCTGTTGATGTTGTTATAGCATATATGCACATAGAGAGATAGCAAGCGCAAACATATGATAAACAACAATGAATTTGTACTTAAATAAATGCGATCTAAATATTTCACCATCTAATAGGTGTTACGCGCTTTTCAGTATGATATTCGTAACGTTCATACGTATTATTCATGTATTTTATTTGTTTGCTTATTGTCATCGTATGCATGCATGTATTATTGTAAAAGTCGTCATATGATGTCATATCTTTATTTGTCTCCTTTTGGTTTGAATTTTCTGTTTTATTCTTTTCTTTTTTTTTTTTTTTTCTAAGAGTTCATTTGGATAAAATTTTTTGGTTATTTCTTTTGATTTGTTTTAAGTATGTTGCTTGAATTTATTTTCATGCGAATACCATAAACCTATTTAGAACTCTAATATTTGTTCAGTTTTTTTTTTTTTTTTTTTGACTATTAATTTTGTATATTTAATTTGCAATTGTTGGTATATCGGAGTATAAAAGTGTGCGTGTTGAATTTTTAATTTGGTACATAATGCGTTGGTGTCTCGTGTCCATTCTATATAGGTTGTATTATAAATATGTTAGTGGCGTAGCCAGGATTTTTGCAAGGGGGGGGGAGAGGGCAGGGGTTAATGAGAAAAATATGTATACGAAAAAATTTCGAATGAATGATTTATTATTATTTCTCATTTTTAACAAGTCCATCAGCCAAAGGGGAGAACTAACCCCCCCATGATCCCCCTGGCTACACCACTGATATGTGTAATTTTTTAAAAATAGAAATGTAAAAATATACTTGATTTTATCATAGTTTGACAGAGCTGCCACTTAAGTTTAATTGACATTATATCCTGAAATTAGTGAAAATGTCGTCATAGAGCTAAATAGTTAATCTCAGTTGATGAAATGATGATGAAAGAAATTATTATTATTATTTAAAAGAATTAATTTAAAAGTTCAAAATTCTATATGTGAATTATATCTCACTACCATATTAATCTACAAGTCAAATATGATTGTTTTAGAGTGAAAACTACGTAGGGAAGCAAATTATGGTGGTTAAAAATTTTAAAAAATTTCTAAATTTTTTGTGTGGGAGCTATATAAAATAGTAAGCGTGATTTATTCATTTATCTTACCATGGAAAACTGGGAGCCACACTGTGCAGTGAGTGATTCAGACATCACCATTTACACACACGGCTCTAAGATGGACAGAGGGACGGGAGCGCGAATTGTTTTAGAAAGCCCTCGCTGTGGGATATCATTTCAACTTCCTGACGCTTGCAGTGTCTTTCAGGCAGAAATATATGCAATTGAGAAGGCAGCTGAACTATTACAAGATAGTACAATTCCACCTTCGAATATCACTATCTTTGTAGACAGTCAAGCGGCATTGAAGGCAATTGAATCCAGAAGCCGAGCTTCATTATGTGACATAAGAAACCACAGGGTCTCTCTTTGCTGGGTTCCTGGACATAGTGATATTGAAGGGAATGAACTGGCAGACGAAATGGCCTGCAGGGGATCCAGTATGGACACCAATAAGGACTCAGTAAAAATTCTGCTTTGCGAACTGTTTTGGTGTATAGAATAGTTGTTAAGAAGGCGAACAGCTTGTGGACTAGCCGAGAGGATGGTGAGGTTTCCATGATCTTATGGCCTAGGCTAGATATGAGAAGGACGAGGTACTTCTGTCTTTAGCGAAGTCTGCAGTTAGAATTCTTACCGGGGTGCTCACTGGGCATTGTGTCATAGTGAAAATGCTTCATGATGATGAAGAGGAAGAAGAACAATCAATAAACCACTATCTATGTCTCTGTCCAGGACTACAGACAAAATGACTTCAATGTTTGGGGTCTTGTTTCTTCACAAGACTGGACGAATATGCGAAAGTGGACTTAAAAGAGAACCAATTAGTTCAATTAGTGCTGTGGGGTTGATTTTAACTAGGTCCCTGGGAACTATGAATCCGTTGCCTAGGTATTTTAGTCTGCATCTAGCCACAGCTGGGCAATTGCAAAGAACGTGTTCTGCTGTTTCCTGCTCTTCAAGATAGAGTCAACAGAGATCGTTGTTTACCACACCCATTTTCATCATGTGATAATTAAGTTTACAATGACCTGTTAGTAGTTTAGTGTACAGTTTGATGTCTTTTCTGCTGAAGTTCAAGATAGTATCATAGTATGTTTGGGCTCTCCAGTAATCGGTTAGACTACTTTTTTCCTTTTCACATATTAAGTTGTTTATGAAACTACTGTTTACCCCGCAGAAGGGTTCTGGGCCTACGAAAGGAGTGTCTGCGCCCAAGGGTAATCACAATAGGTAATAGATACCTCCGAGTGGAAGTGTCAATATATGTTTACACATGGGAGCTACATTAAGTAGTGGGCATTGTTCATAGATTTCTTGCGAGATTATTACCCATTGAAGTAGTAATCTAGGTTTCAAATATGATTGCTCTAAACCAAAAAAGTGCTAAAGTTATGGTGGATTTGAGTTTTAAAATGTTTCGCAACTTTGTATGGGTGCCATATCAAATAGGGGACTTAGTGCGCTCAGTTCATAATAAATTTTTAGGCAATATAATAGCAATCTACATACTCAAAATTATTGTTTTCAAAATGATATTAACTGCGTTACAACGTGTTGAAATATTTAAAAATTCCAGGGTTGGTCTCTTTGGCAGCTTCGTGTGAGAGCGACAGTTGAACGATCACTCCCAATTATCAATAGCACCATTGCTCTTGGATCATGCGAAATTTCGTTAAAATATCTCAATATTTGTTCAAGTTATTGTGCCGACCAACCAGTCGCAAGGAAGACAGAATGAAGAATGGACGCAGATCGATCTTTAGATCGATTGGTTGGATCTACGATTAGTAAGAATACTCTTCTATATCTCTAGAGCATCGTTCAAGTCATTACAAACATCAAAATGATCCAAATGAATATACACTGAGACTTGTGCGGGTTTAAATATGTCATTGACTTCAATCAGATATGTAATCGCTAACAATTTGTTATACTCAATCATTTTCTCTATACAATTTAGTACTGATGAATTTCATCATTATCAGCAATTTTTTTGAAATAATCATTTTTCTAAATTTTCAATATATTTTATATTATATACTTAGTATACAGTACTTAATAATATATCTTCAACGCAAGAATTTCTCCTCATAATGAAGAGTTTGCAATTTTAATATGTCGGTAAGATGTGGAAAAATTAAAGGCCTTCTTTCTACGTATATATTTTAAATATACACTACTTAGTTTGCTAGATCGCTAGTTTGCGCATTCACCACTCAACACGTATACGAATTGTTAACAGTTCGTAAATTACAGTGGACTACTTACAATGTGTACGCCCCATTTGTTGTTCATTTTCGAGAATGAGGCAGTCATTATGACCCTCATAATTGCTTGCGAAATGAAAAACATAGTTGAGAACTTGCTGAAGAAACTTTTGGATAATTAAAAAAAAAATAATAAAAAAGGAATTCTAAACTATAAACGAGTAGGTATACTACATATATATATTTGTGGTATGTATGTAATAATCGATAAACCAATTTTAGTTAAAATGCTTTCAATAAAGTCATTAAATTGATAAATTGGCCGCATTAAGAATATGATCTCAACTAATCAGAATTATGTGTGTTTATTGTTAGTGTTGTTTGGTTGTTATTGTGCTTTTTAGTTTGATTCTTTTTTAGGTTGTCTCAACTCTCAACAAATGAGCAAACTAAAGAAGTTCTATGGTATATATGTATGCATAAGGGTATAAGATATAATTAAAATTTTCGAAGAATATACACAATTTAGTATTTTTTTTCTCCCATTCATAGTGAAACAACATTTGTATAGTATACCTTCATATGTGTAAAATCGCTATATACCTGCTATACATACATATATGTGTTTAAATAGTTGCCTTAGGGGCAAAATAAACAGAACACCTTTTTTTTTTGTACAGAGTAAAATAAAGATTTTAAGCAAACACTATAGCATGTACCATTCTAAGCAAAATATGCGTGAGTTTGGCTAATCTCAATTATTATTAGTTTGTTCTTTTGTGCGCTATTTTGCTTTATCAACAAGTAGTACACATTGTACTGAGGTAAGAAGACCCTGCGGCAAAATATACTAGTTAGAACTAATGTGAATTACAAAATAATCATAATTAACTTCTGCTTGAAATAATAATGCACACTACGATGAAATGGAAAACGCTGAATTTTACTAATGACAATTGTTCGTTAAGTAATATATTTCTCATCTTCAACACTATTGGATTAGTTGCCAAATATAAAAATGATTAAAAAGTAATTTTGCAAAAGATAAACAAAAAGTCAATACGTTCTAAATGACATATATTGGGTGTATGGAATTAAAAGTCATCCTTTTTTAGTGCTCACAAATCATTTATTTTTAAGAATTCTGTAAGAAACATGTCATTCAAAGTATTGTCCATCAGAAACTATCATATTACCCCATCTTCCTGGCAATTTATGGATTCCATCTCAAAAGAACTTCGCCGGCTTGTTGGCAAGAAACGAATCGACTTTTGATTCCGGTGCATGGGTCGGAACAAGTGGTAATCTGAAGGCGCCAGGTCTGGGCTATAAGCCGGGTAGGGTAAAACTTTCCATCCGTTTTTAGTAAGATAGTCTCTGATCGGAATAGCAATGTGTGGCCGTACGTTGTCATGGTGAAAAATTACCGACTCATGTCTGGTCCCATATTCCGGCCGTTTCTCGATTATTGCTCTCTTCAACCGCATCACTTGTTGTCGGTACAGCTCTCCCGAAAGGGTTCGACCAGGTCTTAGTCGTGTAATGTCTCCAAATTCTCGTCTTCAAACTTTTTCGGTTGTCCAGATCGTTCTTTGTCTTTGATATCAAAATCACCGTTTTTAAAACTCACAAACCTCTCCTTATACTGTGTATTGGATAGAGAATTGTCTCAACAAGTAAACGATGACTTTGAGCCGCACTTTTCTTTGCAAAAAATTCTGTTTTTTTCGCCAATTCTTAAAATTTTCCATCATGAAAAAAATATGATGCGCACAACCAATTGAAAATTTTGACATTTCGGACAATGATTTATGGCATCGCGCTTTCGCGTGGCGCTATATAACGTAATAGGCCGGTTCTTAATTCACACATCCAATAGTAGAAAATTGTTGAATTTTTAAAGATTTTTTTATTTCAAGCATTATTGGAAAACAATTACTGATTTTATTCTGTGATAAGCGGAGGGATCTAATCTTTTAAAAATATTAATTTTGTATGGTAGTTTCCTTAACGGGTGGAATTAAGATCTCGGTGTGTTCTGATAAAATGTAGAAGGGGAAAAACGAGGGTATTTCTGTGTAGCTCTGGGATTATTTGTCAATTTTAAGGTGTTTTTATGTTTATTTTTTATGAGAGCCCTCTTGAGAAGTGAAAATAAAGTGTACAAATGTTTGAAAAAATGTTGAATACTAAAAATGAATGAAGGTCGGTCATATATTTTAACCCTCTAAAGGTATTCTGGCAGTAATGACATCCAATTTTATAAAAAAACTTTCAATTTTGAATGACAAATCACCCAAGCATTGGAAATGGGTGGCTAAGTAAATCCTAAAAAAAATATCGCGGGAAAAAAAAATGAATGGGAGTCGATCATAAGAGGTGTACAAATAAATTCTGTCATGTGTTGGCTATACTAAAAAATATACTTAAAGGCATCTATTTCCCCCGCCATTTTGGGTATATGTAACTTGGTCATTGCTGTTTATATGACACGATTTTCAATCGTTTACAAGCTGTCATTCAGTGTGTATCAATTTTATAAGAGATAGATGTCGATAAAGCAACATTTACGCCATTGTATTTTATTCTGTTTTCAAATGCAAAAAAAAGTACTGCTACGAATCTGTGAAGTTTATTAATTCGACTTTGAGTGAAAATCTATGTGAATCTTAAAAGAGTACAAAGATAGTTTGCAAGATTTCGTGACAATAATTTTTGCCATGAACATGATTCACGTTCCGGTGCTCCAAACAAGGTTATGGACGAAGAAATTCAAAATTTGCTTCTTGAAAATCCATGTCAAACTGTTATAGCTGAATGTTATCAACAACAAATGATCAAATTAAGTAATGCTGTTGAGGAAAAACTATAATTTACTGCTCAAGAAAGTCGAAAAGTGACACCTCTCGTTCACATACAACAAAATCAACTAAGGAACTAATCTTCTACTTACGCTGAGAAGTTCTCCAACATGCGGCGTTTTCTCCAGGCTTGCCTCCTTTTGACTAATACTTTTTCAGATCAATGCAGTCTTATTAAGCTGACTAAAGCTTTTCTTCAAAGTTGAATATGTGCGAAAATGGCTTGATGACTATTTTATCTCAAAACCACCAAGTTTATATCTCGAGGGGGTCCATCAACTACCCGATAAATGGTAAAATACAATGGCAAGATAGTACTATTTTGAATATTAAGCTTTGAGTAAAGTAAAAAAATTAAATTCATGAGAAACATGACAGAATTTATTTGTGCACCTATTATATTTTACCACGCTTGCCATCAGTTCTGTGGAATTTTGAGGTTATTCATACGTTTGATTGCAATTTTGTTTGAAAAATCATAAAAAGAAATGCTCACAAGAATGAATATTCTTCGTTGATGAGTTGTGTTATCATTAAATATTAAAATGAAAACATATTTTATTTTTAAGCTCAGTATGCTGTAGAAAATAAATTCCGCTCCCATAAGAAAATACATTCGATAATTTGAAATGAAATGTCAAAATAAATTATTTTCGTTATCTTTCCGGAGGAAGTACACTGTTGAAAATAATTAGGGTTGATATTTGTAGTAGACTTGTGTTTTGTAGACTTGTGGAGACTTTATTAGAATGTTTGATATTGAAATGAATTAAATTCGAATTGAATTGAAAACATTTGTTGAATTATAATTTTATTAATATAATGTTTGGTTATTGCTTGTATTGATGCCAATAATGGAGGCAAATAGAAACAGTAAAATATTCGAAATTTTATTATTTCTCAATTTGGTTTTTTTTTTTTTAAATTAATTTAATTACTGTGAACATTGTGCAAAAATGACATTTAACTCTTATTTCTACACCGAAAAGGAAAATATGCCAAGCCTACACAAAAATAAATTATTTTCTACAGCATACTGTCTTCACATCGAAATCAAAACCAAAAATAATTAGAAGAATTGCTCACTGGGAGTAGGAAATTTTTTCAAGTTCTTTTGTTTTAATTGCGAAGGCAGATTATTTGCTGCAATTTTGTATACCACTGGTTAATGAAGAAATTAAATTACCTTAGGTAGGTGTATCATTATGTTAATGGCGTCAACTGAGCCCAAAAATTTACAATAAAGCCTTGGGATAATTGAAAATCTGGCTGTGAAAATGAGTGATATTGGAAAATGTATCATCCCTAATTAAAAGCACTTCGAAATAAATAATTTGTTTGATTAGAAAAATAGTAAGTATCAAATCTTGGGTAGAAAAATTCTCTATGGATAATGGTAGAAGCAAGTTTCGTTATATGCATGCAACTGATTGAATGGTGCCTTTTACAAATACTTACAATTATTCATATTTTTGCAACTACTTAACCATAGGATGTTTTGGACCAATCTTAGCGTATCAGAAATTGACTACCGGTCATATTGTTCTACACACAAAGACGCAATAGCATCATAAATTGTTTTATTGCTGCCATATGATTGAAGAGAGCAATCTGTGAATGTTACATATCGACAAACATTTGTAGTATGCTTTAAATAAAATGAACCTGTGTCAATTTAGTTGAATTGATTTAAACTTTAGTTATTATTAGTGTGGGCGCCAATGAACATTTGTTAAATAATATAAATTCCATTTTGATTTAATTTGATTTTGTTTAAACGAATGATGTCATATGTAAGTATGATACATATATATTTTGTTCATGTTTTGTAATGATAAATTATTCTTGATCAAGTGACCTTACATATTTTGCTAAATGCATTTAGTCATACGTATGTACATATGTTGAAATAAGCGCATTTAATACGAGAGCAATGTTAAAGTGCAATTTGTTATAAATAATATGAGTAATTTCGAATAAATATATTATATTCTATCATATAAAAAAATATGTTTTTGATATAATAACAAAATTAGTATGAGTAATATTCATATAACAAATGACAAACGTATTAATCTGAAGATTTATCTTAGAATTTAAAAGATTTTCTCATGTTTGCAATGAATGGTGGAATTTTTTCCTAAGATACACTATGCAATAATCTATATCCCTAATTTATTTGTATATATTTCGAACAATTTTACCCGAAAGTTTTCAATGAAATATTGAATGGCGCTATAATATCGATTTCTATATTGCTCCCATTCGGAAGTGATTAATTCGATATTGTTTTTAATACAATATTTTGATCCAACTAAACAAAAGCATTGGGTTTTTAATCGAAAAAAAATATATATACACACAAATATGAAATAGAGAAATTTCACTTTTTCTCCAAATGAACTGCTCTTATACTCGTAATTATGAAATTTGCGATAATCATCGATTCATTAGTGATCGTAACTTACTTACTTATGTAAAGTTGTATTGATGATCCGTTTTTTATTGTTTCTTTTTTATTGTTGTTTTTTTTTTTTGCTAAAAGACCATCATGAAAATCAGATTGATTGTACAATCAAATATATGCGCATTAGTGTAAAACATTAACATTAATGATGAGAAAATTTATCAACATTTCACTAAAATAATTAATCATGATTTAATCATTTGAATATATAGAGTGGAGTCAATATTAATTTAGAAAGAATTAATAGAGATTAGATAAATCACCTGATTGAAAAGAAATGAGAAAAATTGTTGGAATGTGTTGAAATCATATGAGAGTTGAAAATTAATCAATAACTAATTTATTTATTGAACATAGTGCACATCTAATTTTAAGCAATTAAATCAATATTACATCATATTATTATATATATAAAATTTAATTGATTTGTTTTGTTATTAAGTATAGGGGGAATATAATGACCACTCCTCTATACATTGTATATAAACATGTATATAAGACGTACTAGACACAGATTTGGGTGATTATTATTTAGGAAAATAATTTTTTCATATCTCTCATTGGCTAAAAAATATTCGATTTAATAAAAAACCTTAAAAGAGAAGAAGTTTTTGTTTTTGTTTTGTTTTGTTGAACTCGCTCATGAGACGCAAATGTAAAAAAAAATTATTTTACATCATTTCTTATATTAGTACACAGAAACAGTAAACCTCTGGAGGTATGTAATGTAGGACCAACTGTAATTATTTTTGTCTTTTCAAAATTTTTTCGAAATAGAGTATTAAAAAAAAAAATAAATATGTGGCACTTATAAGCTCCGAAGGGCTTTTTGTAAGAGTTTCAATTCCATTACCGTTGTGCGTGTTAAATTAAAAGGGACCTAATTATTTTAACCGGTTCCGAATGGTAGTACTCTTACGACATCACTTTTTCTGAGCTTTTTCGCAAAGATCTTTTAGAAGCTTTTCCATAGAAAATTGTTACTGCCAGAAGAATTGCCAATTGCTTGCCAACAGGTGGGTACCATTCGAAAGGAAAATCTTTTCGGTATAAAAATTGTTATGCTTCAGCCGTGGATTGAATCCACGACCTACAGATCAGATCAGATTTCTTATATTAGTAAACAGAAATATATGGCCTTTGGAGGTATGAAATGTAGGACTAATTCTAATTATTTTTGTCTTTTCAAAATTTTTTCGAAATAGATTTACATCATATCTCTCCACTCATTAAGGGGATTACCTTAGAATATAAACATTCGTCATAAAACATGCTTCCAACACTCCAAGGGTGGTTCTTTTTTTTTTTGCGTGCTAAATTTAAGACAGTTTTAGAAGGGACTTACTTATCTTAGCCGCTTCCGAACGGCAGAACCGTTGTGACGTCACTGTTTTCTGAACTTTGTCATAGAGCTCTTTTAGAAGTTTTTTTATGGCAAATTGTTACTGCTGGAAGAAGTGTCAGTTGCTTGCTGACAATTCGAAAGAAAAATCTTTGCAATATTAAAGTTGTGCTTCAGCCGGGGATTAAATCCATGACCTACAGGTTAGAGGGCCAACGCAGTAACACACTAAGCTACTGCACCCAGGGTGATACTAGAATAGCGAAATATATAACTGAGACTCATTTATTTCGTCATCATTGTATTTCCTTCAAACACATTTACATCCTACCTCCACCAATTATCGAGGTGGCTTTACAAAAATAACTTCATATTTGCTCAGAAATTACCTCTATGACAGTTATAACTTCGCTTCCATTAGTTTTAACTCCTCAATATTTTTCTCGAACTTACTTATCCCATATTTGCACCCGGTAACGGGGTACCAACACAAAAGACCCGAAAATGGATAATTAATTCTGTAATTATCCATGAATTTCTTCCAATTTTGAACTCCATAGATTTTACCTTCCCTATATTTTTTCCGAACTTATGAATTTCCTATTTCCACCCTTTAAGTGGAGCTATGACCCAATTTTCGTATCAGACGCATTGATTCGCATATCTAAGCGCAATTTTAAACGTATTGAAAGGTAAATAATTTAAAAAATATTTAAAAAAAATTTATATTGTTCTAACATGCTCTTCCTACAAAAATTTGATTTATTAACTCTGTTCCGATAGCTTATATTGATAAATATTTTGAAAGAATTAGGCAACTCGTTCAAAAATGCCCGACGACAACAGTTTATATTAGTTTGCCATGCAAAAAATGTAGAAAAAAAAAATATAAAACTGTTTATTACAAGCATTTAGGCAATATTTCACACAAAAATTGCTTAATTTTTTTTTTTCTTTTTCAAATCATACATACTCACACTCATACTCATGCTTAAGTCTTATAAGCTAAATACGAATAAGAATACGAGTATTGTGCACTTTTCACTTTCTCATTCATCGTTATCATCATTGTTGCAAATGAGATCGAGCGAAACATGAAAAAGTAATAGGAAATTTTAGTTTTGCTACAAATAAAATGTGCATTAAACATGCAACATTTCGGCATGTTGCACGAAAATAGAATTTTTACTCTTTTACAATTACAATTATGCTTAAACAGACTGTTACTCCAATTTCCCACATTTTCCGAAGAAGAAGAAGAAGAAGAAGAAAAAAGTTAAATAAAAGACTTTCAAAATGTTTTCAAATCAAAATAATTCCCAAGCTTAAAAATAACAAATGAAATCAAATGAAAAGAGTTGTGAAGAGGAGTAAACATGTAAATAACCAATTATGAATTTATGATTTAATGATTAAAACTTGAACTCGAAACAGTGATGTTGAAAAAAAAAAAAACTTAGTTGGTTAACGGACGGACAGATGACAGTTGACATGACAGAGTGTGTGGTTTATTCTTCTTCTTCTCTATAATTCTCTATTGTTTACATACTGCATACTGCGGCTGCTATTGTTGTTTCAAGATTATACATTTACCATTGAATTGAGGGGAGAAAAATGAATATGCAATTTCAATTGGCAGTTGCAGTTACGAGTATATACAATATTAATAGCACACAAAAAAAAAAAAAATCACATCAATGTAATTCCTGTTTCAGTATTTTATTTGAAAAGTTTGAACTATGAACTCTTAAATTGAGAGAAGGAGGCGGAGAAAAAGACCACAACAATAGAAAAAGTAGTATACGTTTTTGCTGTTGCAATAGCAGCAATAATATTAACAGTGCTTACTAACTGTTTTCTTTAATTTTTTGTTTGTTTTCTATCTTACTACCTTTACATATCTCATATAAGCTGATATAATATGATAGCATCTCCACGTGAGTGTGTGTATGTGTGTGTGTTTTTATAATTATTACAACAACAATAAAACGATAATCATAATAATAATGAAATGTGCCTGTCAATATAATCATTATCATCATCATCATTAACAACAGCATCATATATAATATATTACATGAACATTAGATTGGTTCCAAAAATATTAACTTTCTGTGATTCTCATACTATGACTATTGAAAGACTTTATTTCATCTAAGTAACAATCAGAACAAATTTGGTGTATTTTGAAGTAAGTTTAATTACATTGACTTCCAAATTATAATGAAAAATCATTTTTTTTAGGAGTTTTGGCAGGCAGGAAACATGTATGTAATTTTTTCTGACTAAAATCTATTGGTATAGTCACATAATTTATCAGTTTGTATAAAAACCATATAGTAAAAATTAAATAATAAAAATTACACAGTAAATTCCAACAAATATTCGGTGTTACAATGCTCGTATATGGAATTTTCCATATTCATGTTCAATCAAATTGACCCAGTGTGAACCAAATTTGAGAGATTATTTTTGAGGTCAAAAATAAACGTTTTGCTATTCGGAATTTGATTTTAATCCGTCTTAACAGTAGAACTCGCGAAATTTTTAGAAAATAATTTTTTTTTTCATCACCTACAACAACAAAATTTACAATTTTCTAATATTATTTTTGAGAAATATCTCTTAGAATACCTTTCATTGCATAAAAAATTATATTTTGAAAATATAAATAATTTTTTGGACATATCTACTATATAATAGATACACACTTGCGACTTTATATATGCATTTATATAGCTAATTTATTATTTTAAACCTATATCTATATTGAAATAATTTTTTTTAATGTAAAGGGTGTTCAAATTTGAGGTTAGAAAGGTTATTGTAGAAAAAATTTTTTTTTTTGCAATGAAAAATTCAGATTTATTAAAAAAAACATGAAATATAGTTTTGGAAATTAATAATTAAATAAAATATCAGCCAAATGAACGTCTCCGGTACGTCAACAAATTTCGGGAACATATTTATCAACAAATGTAGCTCTATTGCAGTTATTGATATGAATAATTACAATTTTTTTTAGCTTTTGAATCGTTTGTGGATTATTATCATAGATACTACTCTTTTACATAAACCCATACATGATCTTGAACACTAACCATCATTTAAATTGTTTAAACAAAATTAAACGTCCATCAAATTTCATCTTCAGTAAATTAATTATTTGATGATTAGTTTATTAATTAAATTAAATTGAATTAAAGCACATTTTTAAGTCGTTCCATGACAAAAATTTTACACATTTTTATTTTACAAATATCAAAGAATGACATTTGAATATTTGATATTTCACAAAATGACAGCTAATTTACTTTCGAATCCCAAACTTGAACACCCTTTATATATGTTTGCAAGCATTTGCAATATTACATGATCTTGCAATTAAAATATAAAATGTTTATATTGATTGGTGCTGAAGGTTTTTTGGTTTGACACCCCCTTCCCCCTCTCTCTCTCTCTTGCTCTCCATCTCTTTCTATCTTTCTCTTACTCTGACTCTATCATTTCATTCAATTTGATTTCCTACTGCTATTGATTTTTTGAAAAATTTTTTTCCATTTCTTCATCATACCTAATTCACTATGTACTTTGTGGTTTGTGCATGTGCTGTGGTGGACAACCCCAAAGACTTCAGACACATACTTACTTGTTATTGCTGAACCATTCACCTTGTTTACTTTTGCTTATAAATCAAAACAAACAGATGAAGAGGAAAACATACAATTTGTTATGAAATTAAAAAAGTTGCTTTCTCAACTCATCATTACATATATTGTTGTTGTTTGTTTTGTGGGTGTTACCGCATTGATGATTTTATGAACAATGATTGCATTGATAGTACCTTACATATGGTATATTGGTTATATAATACAAGTTCTAACAAAAAAAAAAAAAAAAACAAGCTTAAATCGCAATAATAGAAAAATAATAAATATTTTTCCTATATAATTGTAGGTACTTGTATGCATATTAGAGTGGTCCTTAAAAATCAAATGAACGATATTTTTCAGGTCCACCCTCTCAATCGCTAAGATCACTGTCAAAGATATCACATATAAATTTTGGTACCGATTGAAGATGGTTAAGGGGTGCCGCACAGGGGCCAAAGTTCAGTTTCTTCTATGGAGACTCAAAAAATTAAAGTAAAATTTTTTTCATCTAATACCTAAAACCGATACTACTATAGTCGAAGTTATCACATATAAAATTTGGTCCCTATCGGAGACGGTTAAGAAATCTGAAATTTGACCCATATGCAAACAATCTCCAATCGTGACCAAAAAAATATATGTGATATTTTTGATCGTAGTATTATTGATTGAGGTGGTGAAGTTGTGTGGAAATGTGATATAAAAATATTCTTCCTACATTTAAGGACCACCCTAATATTGATATTGAGCGAAATAATTAAAATTAATTCTCGCTCGTAATTAGAAAGCAAACTTAGAGGCCCTGAAATTGTTTGAATATTGCTAAAAAATATAATTTTCCTCCTAAAAATTTCTAAAATTGGCCTGTAGTACATTCGAATTTTGAGAAAAATTTTAAAAATCTAAGTTTTTTTAATTTTTATTGAATTTCTCATTATTTATTTATATTTTCAAGAACATTTGCGTTCTGTAGAAATATTGAAAAAAATAAAAAATTTTAAGCAAACTGAATAAAATCATAAAAAAGTTATTTTAAGAATTCGCCAAAAAATGAAGTGATCATTTTAAATTTTTTACACGTCAAATGGGCTCATTTGTCTGTCTTTTGTTATTCATATACATATAGTATCATTATTATCATTAACATTGTCATCGTCAGTTGTGCATATGCGAAGAAGAATATCATCATCGTGCAAAATATTGAATTGTTTTTTTTTCATTCTTTTGGCATTTTGTAAATTTAATCAATATATATGATAATGGCATTGTCATATACATAATAAAAAAAAAATCAATAAGAACACCAAACAATTAACACAAACAACACCATCATCGTCATCATCATATACGCAAGTTGATGTACAATTATTTGCATGCATATATTGATGAAGTTGTGCAAGCGCAATGAAGTAGCATGCAAATTGCAGTTAACCATTAGGGGGATCATAAAAATGATAATAAATGCAATAAATATTATCACACATGCAACTGGAGTCCATTGGACAAGTCATTCATTTGGTCAAAGCCAAATTTAAGCGCTAATTGACAATGAATGAAATTTAATACAACCAAAAGAAATCAATAATGCCATCTCACGACCGACAACAAAACAACAACAATCAGAATAACATTAAAACAACAATTATCATACATACAAATGCAAATGACACAAATTAAAATTACATTAATTCTACGTAAAAGCTTCTTTATTACGTACATAATAATAATAATATTCTCATTCTATGCATGCATTCATGTGAATATGTAAGCATATCTGAATGTGCCCAGTGGGAAAGTCCACTAAAGAATTAACGAATGATAATTTGTATATATTCTTTGGTATGCTAAAACCTAATTTGTAAAGAATTAATTTCAAAAACACACATCTCATTGATGGCATTTTTCCCATTGGGATATATACGCTTGGGTATAAATATCATACATACAAAATATATTGTGGGTAGTATATACCTAGTATTATCTGTTCAATATATATATATATTGTATATATTTGTGACGACGCATTATCAACACTTTGTTGGTGTTAATACGACTATACGACTTTGTGGTGACATTGTCAATGCTCTCAAAAGGTGTAAGAAAATTATTAAGTATAAGCGCAGGCGGTTGTGCTGAGTGTGATATAAAAAAATTAAAAATTTTATATAAAATACAATATACATTGATTGCATATTAATAATATATTTTATTTCATATAAAATATACATACCATGTATGTCTGCGCGACTATAGTATACGATTATAGAAGCAATTTATTGAAATGTGCTAATTTATGTGTGATGGTCAAAGTAATTGTAGAAAAAAAATGTTGAATGAATAAATGAATGCAAGCAAACATTAATGAATGGAAAAAATATTGTTTGTTCGCAGAGAAATAGTTTTTTTTTTTTTTTTAATTTTTAGGGAACAGTCAATAAACAGATATATGCGGAAATAAGTAGTAAATGAGATTTTATTTAAGAGAAACATGGGAAATATTATTATTATGAGTAATATTCAAAAAAATTCATACGAAGAAAATCAAATAAGTTTTACCCGGCAAATGAGTTACAGATTTTTATACGTATTTTTTTTGCAGTATACGAATCAGAAGTTGGTTGGATTCGATTATTCAGAAAATTCAACCGAAGGAATCCAAAAAGTCTTGTTCTGCAGAAGAAATACACATTTTTTTACGAATTTTCGTTGCAAAATTCGAATCAGATGTTGCCGTAGCCCAGTGGTTAGTGCATTGGCTTTCTGACCCGTACGGCGTGGATTAAATCCCTAACTGTAATTTCGAACTTTAATATCCAAAATACTTTTCTTTCGAATTTTGCTGACCCACAGGCAAGAAATTTTCAATTCTTCCTGAAATAAGCTCTGTAATAAGGCTCAGAAAAAGTGATATCAGAAGGGTTCTGCCATCCGGAACAGGCTAATATAAGTAATTCCCTGCTAATACTGTCCAAATTTAATACGCCCAATAGGTCTTTCTGGCTAGAGTGTGTCCTCTCCAAGGATAGGCACACTAATCTAACCTTACTTTGACTCCGTCAGGTCGCATTTCATATTTAATCTGAAAAAAAAAATTATAAAAATTTTTATTTCATTAAAATACTAAATAATCACACATAGGAAGGTAACATGTACGA
Organism: Megamerina dolium; assembly: GCA_963854835.1. Lineage (NCBI taxonomy): Eukaryota > Metazoa > Arthropoda > Insecta > Diptera > Megamerinidae > Megamerina > Megamerina dolium. Next base: position 4,143,328 of record OY978525.1, read on the forward strand.
CCAACCACCACAAATTTTTCTTACTTAACTTTTTTCTGAAAATACTTATTCGCTATTTCCACCGCTTATGGCGGCTTCCATTCAAGATAAATTAAAAAGCAACTAAAAACCGACTTATAAATTGCAAATTGTATGTTTCTATAAATTTCGCCTGTCAGAGTGCATCTACAAAAGTGAAATATATTTCCCAGCTGCATTAATTCTTACTATTCAACATTTTTTCTGAACATACTTATCTCATCTTCATCTTCATCTCTTAAGGCGGCTTCCATACAAAATGAACTAAAATGTGCCAGAAACTCGACTTATAACCCAGTAATAGCCCTTAGAATAGTGAAACTTATGATTGATGTCCATTAATTTTTATGTCTCAATATTTCCTCAAATATTTTACCCCCTTTCGCCGCTCTTTCTTCCAATTACACAAAAAACATCAATTTTGTAGAGTAGCCTACAGTAGGGTATACATTATCTTGGTAGAAATATTGGCAAGGAAAAATAAATAGGGGTCAATCATAGATTTTCTTTGCTCTCAGGAGGATTCCTGTGCAGTCACGGGATTTTTTTTGTTAATTTGGATGTATTTTACATGCATTTTGTAGAGGAGACTCCATAAGGTGTGAGAATATGGAGGAAGCCAAATTTTCTGGGATAAAAAAATTGTTGGGGTAATATTATGGTATTTATATTTAGGTATGAAGTACGATTAAACGCTGAATTGAATATTTATTTTGTTTGTTTTTTTCGTTTTTTCAGGATTTATTTTTATTATTTTATTTTATTTTCTGATTAAATATTTTTTTTGCAGCAGTTTTTTTTTTGTCAGAAATAAAAATGATTTAAAAAAAAAAAAAAAAAAATATCACAAAAAACCATGAAAATATTGTATACGATGCTCAGCAGGCTTATTCCAATGCAGTTAGAGCAAAGGCTGGGGTAATATTTATGAATATCAAGTAGAGTATTCTGGAATTCTTGCATCCTTGCTTAGCTTGCTTTTATCTAGCCACATTTTACATATAAGCTGCTGCATAGTGAAAAGTAGATGTTTGCCTCCATCGTCGTACTTCTCTGCTTCAGGTTCATGACATTCCATAAAGCCGGTATTTATTGATTACCACCTCGACAGCAGTACACATGAAATAGGATATGTGTATGGTATGGAGTATTTTACCTAAGCAGATTTAATAGTGTAAACAAGAGTTTGCTTATCTAAGTTTTTCTCTAAGTAACACTGCGTTTGTAGGTAGCTGGTAGCAATCTATAGGTCAATTGCCCTGAAAATATGGTTTCGGTCAATCATCATGTAATTTTTAATTTTCTTATATTGGGACAGACAAGTCGCTTTCGATATCAAGATGAATAATTCTTTTATAGAAGATTTCTCGTTGAGTTTAATTTTTCTGAGTGTTGAATATGTGATGGAGAATAATTTATAAAATAGAACTCGATGAAAATACACATTTAATCAAATCGTTTATTAACACAATGGACATGTGTCCGTTTTTTTTTTTTTTTTGAATGTTCAGAGTAAACGAGAGTGAACGAAAAGACATTTTTTCACCAAATGACGTTACTAATATATAAGCAAGGTTTTCTGATCGATAAGGCTGCATATATATTATGTCATCATAGACAGGGTTGTTTAAAATGAAATGTATATGGTAGAAATCTACTGTCAGTGTAAATGCTCACAAATGGTTTTTTTTCATTGCATCGTCCTTCTAGTCCGTCACAGCTTTTACTGCTGTTTAGTGCTGCGATGAAATTTAATTTGATTCATTCTTATTTCATTGCCTTGCAGCACATTTAACACCGATGAGCGAAATAAATTTTATTTTAATATTTTTGGATGACAACCTTTAGAATTGATACTTTATAAAAAATAAAAAAATATAATAATATAAAATAAAAAGATAAATAAAAAGACAAAAAAAAAAAACTCAAAATGTTCACCCATATGTGTATATATTGTGTATGTACATATATGAAGATGACCAAAAAAGGCAACTTGAAAAAAGTATTAAAAAAAAAAGCAAAAAAAAAAATAATAGCTACAGTATATCAGCTCCATTCCATTGCCGTCAACTTATATTCGTACCATCACCAAAATCACCACACCAGCTATAGGTGTACGTACAATCAGCCATCCAGTCAGCCAGTCCGCCTGTCACGAAATCAAACAAAGTCAGTAATTACCATTAATGGTAATTGACCGAATAACAACGATGACAACTTTTGTTTTTTGTTTTTTATATGATTATTTTTACTGTTTGTATATTTTTTATATGGCAAAAGGTACATGCATACATACATACTTGTGTGTATATAGAGGATATAGACTGTAAGCGGGAGGTATGAAATAAAAAATAAAAAAAAAATCATAAGCAAGAAAAGAGTTCGATTACATGACATCGTCAGCTGTATACCATTCACCTATTATCACCAACACAAGCTTTGCAAACACACACATGTGTTTATATATGCATATGAGCGTAGGTATATGGCTATGGCCAACACTTGATGTAGGCTTTGTTGTTGATGATGCCCTCCATCTGAGGATTTTATATGTTACTTATTAGCTCACAAACAGTAAACATAATAATAATTATAATAATAATAATGAAAAAAAAATTATAATAATAAAATATAACAATAATGAACGATAAACAACAACAACACCAAAGAGATAGACTTATATAGATATATGTATGTGTGTATATGTAGATGTATACATCTTATCTTAAGTTGTTGGCGTTTTAAAAGAAACAATTTTTTGTCGATGCGATCAAATGTTGATGACCCTCAGCATTAATAAATTTACATTAAATGTTGTTATTATTATTTTTGTTGTTGTTATTGTTGTTGTATATCAGTTTTGCGTTTTTCTCTTTTTTTTCTGCATTTTTTTTTTTGAATTATTTGGATTTTTGTTGTTCTTTTTGCGAACACATTTTATTACATACATACTGGTATTCGTAGTATAACACTTTACAATTGTAGCAAACTCAAGAAAATGGAGCAAAATCAATTGCAAATACATATTTTTGTTTTTTTTTTTGTACTTGTTCATCGTTGTTTGAGTGAATTGTTTTGTATACAAAAAATGCTGTTTGTATGCGATTTGTTGTTATTACATAATTTCGATTTTATGGCTCGCTCTATTGATTTTTTCCTTTTGGTTTTCTTATTTTTATTTTAACTGTTGTTTTATTTTATGCCTTTGCGTAATGATTACATTATTTGTAATTTATTAATTTTATAGTTTTTTTATTATTATTTTTTTGAGATTTTTTATTTATAGGGTGTTTTTTTATAGTTTTTAAAATATTTTTGTAATATTTTAAAGCATTATCTTACTTTTTTATGCATATCTTCTTCATTTTTTGGAAGAAATCATATTTTTAACATACCAAGAGAGGCTAAAAATTATTAATAATCGTTAAATGAAGCAATAAGAAATCGAACGTGTATGTATGTGTGTGTGTGACTTTGTGTATATACATATCACATTTAAAATGAATAGACAATTTGGCACTAACTACATGCACTGCCCACTATGAATATGTACAATGCTTAAGTAATGCGATTAATTTATAATTTTTGATGATATTTCGATTTATTATATCTTCTTTCTATATTTTGATTATTAATTGTGTTGTATGTATATATAATAAATGAAGTAAATTTTCGAGAGAAAAAGCTTAAAAGAAATTAACATTGTGATTATGTACTAAGTAGAAGTATAAGTATAAATATAAGTACTTAACATAAGTATGCATTTTCTCTTCAATGTAAGCATATTTTTAGATTAGATTTATTATTTACATATTTTCTTATAAATAGTAATTTCGTGGGCTTCAAATTCTTTAAATTACCCATTTGATATTATAAAATGTTGTATTAGCATATTTAGAGAGCTTTTTGTCTAGTAGAAAAATTAGTGATATTGTTGTAAGTGATGTATTCTAAGAAGGGTCAGAAAATATATTCGATTTCAAAAGTAATGATACAAAAAATTTACATAGAATAAAATAATAATCATCATCGTTAGATGTTAATGATATTGTATTATTAGAATTGATAATGGTTATTATATTTTTCATGATTTTTATTGTTATATTGGCTTGGCAACTAAAAAAGTGCCGATTTCATACATAGATGTTTCTGACTATTCACACATATTTTTGATATATTTTGTCAATGTTATGAGTTTTTCTTTCTGATATTGTGTAGCTGTTACATTTTACTTACTTAAGAAGTAAATTGCATATATTTTTGTTTGAAGATGGTAGTTTGGTGTAAATTTGTATATGAAAACATTTTCGATTATTTCGGCAATTTGTTACTTGTCAACACAATGCTTTGATTCCTGAGCATATTTAGATGTTTAAATTCAATAATAACACTGTGAGGCAACACTTTTTTATCCAAAATTACTCTAATCTTTCTCTTACCGAAATAAACAGCTCAAAACCCCCCTCTGTCGTCAAAGAAACTTGATCCTGAGGAGCAAAATGGTCTTCAATACGCCTATGCTGATCAAATTCAAACATTTTTTTTTAAATTTGGCTTCACAGTGTAATTAATTTTTATTAATTCTAAATTATGATAATAAAAATTAAAATCAGTTGTTGTATGTGTGTATATATGTATAATATACAAGTAAGCAGTGCCCATATTAGCGATTGTCTTGATATACAACTGGTTAAACAGTAACAATATAAATAAAATTTCTGAAAAATATATTATAAACAAACGAGTATACTTATACACAATAGTCAACGTATGTAGGTATATGTTAGAGCTGAATAAAACTATAACAAGTACAACAATGAGTATGAATATTTATACAAAAGTAAAGAGAGCAGTGAGATTTAAAAGTAATAATAATAATAATAATAATAATAATAAAAATAATAATAATAATTCACAAGGTCGTTTAGAGGAAATTCTGCACATGTGGATGTTAGTGTATGTATATTATTGTATGTAAATATGTATCTACATACGTGCATGTGTTCATGTGCAACCATACATATACTCGCATTGAACAATAAAATATGTATAATAATAAGCTTAAGATTGAAAAGCGTTGAAAGTGTATTAAGAAAATGAGAAAAAAATATAAGCACACAACAACAACAACAACAACAACAACAAAAACAATGGCAATGTTAACTATCACATTTGTCAGCATTTATTTTAACATATACGAATACAACTTGTTTTATTGCCATTGTTGTTGCTATTATTATTATTTTCTACTTCGTCTAACACATGGCATAGAAATATATGAAACACAAACATATACAAATATACAACTATATAATGGATGGGGGCGTGGAGTGTTAATTGTGTTTGCCGCTTTTGTATTGTCGTCGCCGTTGTTGTTGTTGTTGTTGTTGTTTTCCCTCCACCCAATGCACAAGTGTAGATGTGAGTCGATGTTTGTATGTATGCATACACGGAAACTTGGTACTGCATTGCTTTATATTGTCATCGCTGTTATAGTTATTACTATTGTTATTGTTGTTGTTGCAATTTTTTTGTTATTTTTTTTTTGTTATAAATTATTTAGCATTTGCCGCTATTGTTTTGTTTATAAATTTGAATGAATACTTTTTCAGGTTGCTTCTGTTAAATGTTGCCGTTTTTACGCTTTATTAACACATACAAATATATAATACATAGAGCATAGAGACATTTAGCATTATGTAGATCTACATATTTTATACTGACTCATATGAATATAGAAAGCATATGGAAAAGAAAAAAATAACAAACTTATTCATATTCTATTATATTAGAAGGTTAAACAGAAGGTTTTTGTGTGTGTGAGTGTGTTGGCAACTCAAGAAGACAATTGCTAGCCTTATTAAAAACCTATACATATATGAGCATGAGCTTTTTAATTTTTTTCTTTTATAAAAAAAAAAATAGAAAATTAATGTTTGCAGTTTTCCATCACAAGTACACTTTCATCCAATTTACAAGTACATATTCATATATAAATTCATATATAAATGGAATTATTTACATTTTTGTTATGATTCATCATTGTCATCATCATCATCATTGTTTTAAATGTCATATGGAGTTGTAGTTGTTTTTGAGTAATTATTTGTAAAAAAAATTAATTTCGATGTGATCATAATACAATAAATCAAGAATTTAATAATATTTAATTTAAATCTGTTGAATTGGATCCATTTCACATTACTGTAGTACATTGCAGATTGCAGCAAGTTTGTATCTTAAGTCTTTTATAAGATCCTCATACAAAACAAAAGACTTAAGAAACAAACTGAAGTCTTTTATAAGATCCTCATACAAAACAAAAGACTTAAGAAACAAACTTGATCTTTTCTATGACAAATGATTTGATGCCGAACAAATTAGGGGCCACAACTAGTTTAACCACCTGAAAAAAGGTGATTTTTGTGAATTGCTTAAAAAAAAGTATTGCATCTAATGTTTTAAAATATTGCAGATATATTTGTGCATAAATATTTCACACAAAGGAATTTTTTCCAATGAAAATATTAGATTTTCAGCAAGTTATTCACCATATCCTGAGTCTTCAAAATAAAAGTTCTCACACTGCTGCAGTGATTGTAGCCTTCACAGTGCCTGTAATAAAAAAAAAACCAAAATTTTTATTGAACTAGATTACATTTTCTAACCAATGACCCTCGATCGGTATAAATTATCGAAAAATTAAAAAAAAAATCGATTTTTTCAAAATTTCAAACTAGTTGTGCCCCTTAATAGTAAAGAATTTAATATCGAATAAATTAATTTCGCGTATAATAATTGCAATGATATTGAAATTATTTTTATATGTAAAAAAAAAACAATATTTCAACTTGTTTGTGCCGAAATTGATACAATTTACCAGGTGTACAATCATAAATCCGCTGTTTTTCGGTAAAAAAAAAAACACATTTTTTTCATAGAAAGCCAAAAATTAATTTATTCAAAGTATTTGCCCTCACTAGTTATACATTTTTTCCATCTCTCGGGCAATTTGTGTATACCATACCAAAAGAATTCCTCATTTTTCGAGGCATACGAATACGAAGTGCTGTTCGGCGAGTGCGTGACCCATCGACGAAAACAGGTGATAGTCAGAAGGGGCCAGGTCTGGTGTATAAGCGGGATGAGGTAGCACCTCGCAATTGAGTGTATCCAAATAGTTTTGACGTGTGCGATGGGGCCTTGTCGTGGAGAAAAATCAACTTCTGATGTCTTTGTTCATAACCAGGCCTTTTTTCATTCAAAGCACGGCGCAATTTCACTAGTTGTTGGTCCTCCACAAGTATTCGATGCAACTCAGCAGCAGATTTCTTCAAATTGAAGCAAAAATTTAGAGCTTCCCGTATATGCTCTTTTTCTGGCACAAAATTATACATGATTATACGAGGAAAAATGTATGTTGTTGTATCATGATCACTGATGATGTTTACTAATTGATGTAAACAGGTGTCGAACTCATAAAAAAAAGGATGCACAGTCGATAATAGCTCAATATGCTCACTAACGCCATCTACGAGCATACAGCGGATTTGAGCTTGTACACCTGGTACAAAAAAAATTTCAGTTACTATTGTAAACATTTTTGAAACAATGCCGATCTTCTTTTTTAGACATTATTGCAATGGTTTTTAATATCAGTTTATGTAGCCCTTTTTAATAATTAGATTACGTCAAGGAAGAAAAAACTAAATCATATATACCAAAAATTCAAATCGTCATCTTTAAAAACACAAATTTTAACAATTATTTTTTGTTTTTTTTTTCTCTAATATTTTTATTTAAGCTTGATTTTTATTTAGTTAATATTCATTTCGGAAATTTATATAAGTTTTGGTAAATATGTAAAACCAATCAAACCGAAAACGATTTATTTCTTAATTCCATATTTTTATATGCTTCACAAATTGGCTGTATTTTTCCATACTACTTTTAATAGTCATATTTTCTTTATCGCTCTCTCTCTCTCTCAATCTCTTGAATATATTAAAAATTGGAATATTTAATTTAAAGCAGTTATGAATGCGTCATCCATTATGTTATGTGTGAATGACATGCTAAAATAAATAAATAAATATATATATTTTTTTGTAAATTTGAAAGAAAGCAAAGAGTTCATATATATTTTTTCTATATTTTAATTTTTTGTATTCGCACAAAACTATGCAGATATGTTCATATCTAAAAATATAAATAACATGAAACTCATAATAATGAAATTTGATAAGAAATCGTATTTATAACCGATGCAATCAGCGATCAACGAAAGTCGAGGAATAGAGTGAGACAAATGAAAATAAAATGCCACTAACAACAATAATAATAATGACAACAACAAAAACAATAACAATAATCAACACAACAATGGCAATAATCACAATAATAGTAATAATAGCAACAATGTATCGTACTAAAGTATCGAATCAACAATAAATGGATCAGTTGAATAAAAATACATAATAATAAATAAAATATGTCTATATACATATATACATACTCATATATATATATATATATGTATATATATATATATATATATATATATATATATATATATATATATATTTTTTTTTTTTTTTTTTTTGTACTACATCTATATGCATGATCATATATGTATGTATGATCATAGTGGTGGCATAGTTATACTTGAATATCATCAATTGAGGTGTTGCCATATGAACACATTTGTACATGTAAATCGTAAGCTTTGATGTGTAATAAAAAAATATAACAATAATAACAACTACAACAATGTAAATATATGTTATAACCAGCAACTGCAACAGCAACAGCAGCATTGTACTGCCATATATTCACATTCAATGCCAAAAGGCCGAAATATATGGCAATGCACATATATACTTATATGATGCACGTATTCAATGTAATGTGGTTATTAGGGCTTTGGGTCTAAGGAGGCTACTTTTATTGACTTGATTTGATGTGCGATCGCATTGTTCACGAATCCAAATTGATGCGCCACACTACATAGCAGTGCAAGTGAAAAAGTTGTTAATGCATAGGTTGAAAGGATTACATATATATTTGTACTTCTGTGTAAAATTAAATACCTACCATATATATATATCTATATATATATATGATTGCTGATGTAAGTATATGAATTCAAAAATTCATGTGATCATCATGCAGTATAGATATGAATGGCCCAATAGGAAATGCAATATGCATTAGTATATTTAGACGTCATTGAGTCTATGGTAGCAATGATTTCGTATGGTAGCTACATTAAATAGTGGGCGTGGTTTGCTTATTTTTTGAGGAATTATTTCCTACTATAATATTAATTAACACACTAAATATGGATATCTTAGAAGAAAGAATTCGTAAGTTATAAGTATGTAAAATTTTAAACAATTCCGTAGCTTTGTATGAGAGCTATATTAAATAGTATGCGTGGCTCGATGATTTTTTGCTAAATTATTGCTTACTTTAATATTTTATTATATACTGGATAAAATTAACCTAGAAGGTAGATTGCGTAAGTTATGATGGTTTAAAATTCGAAAAAATTTCGCAGCTTTATATGACAGCTATCCTAAATGGTGGGCCTAGCTGACCGAATTTTTGCTGAATTATTTCTCACTATTATATCCATTTATTTGGTGAATAAAGTTGTTCTAAGATGAAGACTGCGTAAGTAATGGGGTTTTAAACGTTTGAAAAATTCGTCGATGTTGTATGGGAGCTACAATAATTAGTGGGCGTGGATCATCTATTTCTTAAAAAAATATTTTTGGTTATAAAACTAATGTATTTATGAAATAAAATTGTCTTTTGGATTAAGATTACATAAGTTATGGCTATTTAAAGTTTTATAATATTTAGCAGCTTTGTATGGGAGCTACATTAATTAGTGGGCGTGGCTCAGCTATTTCTTGCAAAATTCTTACCCATTACAGTATTAATCTGTGCAATAAATATTTTTTTCATAAATTGCAATATTAGCTGAGTTATAATGGGTTAAATATATTAAGGACTCCGAGGTTAGTCTCTTTGATTGCCCTGCGTTGACGTGGTAGTTGACCAATCGTTCCTATTTTCTACAGCTTATATACTCTTGAATCATAGATAGTTCAGACTAAATTTCATTGAAATATCTTAACATTTTTCACATTATAGTACTAAATTTATGTTAGATTTCAAAAATTCAACTTTCAATCTGAAGGTTTAGTTTCCATAATAGTTTCCCAAGTCGGAATTGGTTTTGTTGTTTTTAAATCAATGTAAATAATGTAAATTGACTATTGCCTATTTGAAATTGTAGGTGTAATATTATTTTTCTTCATTTCTCACTTTCTTGCATACTTATTGCGTAAAGTTGGAAATGGCGCGTAACCAATCTGATTTGAAAATTATTGGTTTCACACTACAACAACAATAATAAAATAATAACAATAATAATGGAATGAATACAACAATTTATGGATAACACATAGTCGAGGAAAAAAAAATAGGAAAAATTGAAAAACAATAAACAGAGAGTGAAATGATGCAACGCAACGGAATATAACGAAATGCAACGCAATGCACAAAGATGAACAAGCGCTTCAAATTTTATGTTTATTACACCCTTAATAATGCATGTTTACAAACAAATCACGTTGTACGCAGTGCAGTGTACAATCTCATCTAGTGACGTTACCGCCACCATCACTACCACCGTCGTGCCAATAAACAGTCTGCGTAGTCTGCGAATGAATGATCAACAATAAGAATTGGACTTTATACGTGAATTACACAAACTATATGTATGCATGTATGCTTGATTGCGAATATTTGTGTGTGTGTGTGTGTGGGTGTGTGTTCATTGCATTTGGGTGCTCATCGTCATCATTATTGCTGATACGTACGCATGCTTGCGCACGCGTTACCTTCAAATTATATGTTACAGAACAAATTTTATTGGCAGCTCGCAGCGATATTCCAAAAGAAATAGACAAACAGTAAGACACATGAACACACGCATGCGAAATATCTATGAAAAGAGTCTACCTATATAGTGTGACAGTCAAATACAACAACTATAGATATGTGTCTCCCTATATATGCATTTATGTGTAGACAAAGGAGAGTTTGCCTAGATATGCTGTTGATTGGACTCACTTTCCGGTCATTAAAGAAACGAAACTGAAAACATAGTAAAAGAAAACGAAAACGAAAATGAATCGCAAGCATTGCAAAATTGTACATACGTGAAAGCTTCAGCAGAGCGTCTCATCTGAAATTAGCAGCTATATCTCGGTGGATGATTGTTTGTATGTTTGTAAAGTAGTACTAAAGGTGCCATAATAAGAGAACACTTTGTGTTACATTATGATTTCTAGTCTACAATCATACGGAGTATATGTAACACTGCATGAACGCAAAGGGTGTTTTTTTTTCTTAGAATATCATAGTTTCGAATTAAGCAAAAAACAGCAAATTAAATAAGTTTTTGGCTTTATTTCTAAACCTTATTTCTGGAAAATAATCGAAATTCTTCCGTTTGTAATAATTTTCCATGGAAAAATTCTCTGAAATGTCACAGAAAGTGTCTTTTTGAATATAATCCTAAATTTATGCACCCCCCAATGCTGGAAGAGAAGTTTGGTCACATTTTTTTTTGGAGTTTAATTTATTAAAATACATTTTTTTTCAACTATCTTGGATCATTATTTAGCAGTAATGGGTTGGACATTGGGTTGCGAATCGTCTATAGATTATTTTCAGAGGTTACAGACTTGATGGATGTAAAAAAATTGTAAAAAAAATATAAATCCAAAGATGTCAAATCATTAAAGTGGCCAGCTGATGTAAAAATGTCGTATAATAGATTATAGTAGTTTAATATTTCTCTGAGTCGACTTTTGTTATGCTTGTATTCTGGAACCAGTCTGACGTTAAGCCGCCGACCGGTTATATTTCTAAATAAGTAAATTCCAATAAATTTTCGAACTAGTAAAATATACTAAACATTCGATTCAAATCCCTTCAATTAAAATATGTAAATTTTATTTATAGATGGAGACATTTAAGTGAAAATAATTTGCAAAACTGATCGAGAACATACTTTCGCATGAGACACAGGGCTAGTTTTGATCCAATTCCATCGACTTTCTACATTGTGAATGCATTGTCAAAAATAATCATTTGTACTATGTTTCAATTTGATAACTTAATTTTTTTTTTTGTATGCAAAGTGTGAAAACATATGATTGGAAGTATAAATTTGTATGGGAGGTAGGTGTTGTTTTTATCTAATTCAGTCCATTTTTAAATATATCTATTAACTAGTAATTATATGCGTATATACCAAATTTCAGTTGAAAAACTTAATATTTTCGCATTATAGTATGAAAACACACATTGAACTATATGCTTTTGTATGGGAGGTACGCTGTATTTTTCTTCTATTACCACAATATTTTAATATGTATATTTTGTAATCAGAAAAACTTTATTTACCAAGTTTTAATTAAATAGCGTCATATTTTTATGTATAAAGTGTAAAAATATACATCCGACAATCTACTTTTGTATGGGAGGTGGTAGTAATATTCATTTGATTACAATCAGTTTTTTATAGATTATTTCTTTAATGAAAATAATATTATATAGCAAATTTTAGTTTGATAGCTGCATATTTTCTGGGTTAAAGTGTGAAAAAATACCCTAAACACCTTACTTTTGTATGGGAGCTATGACTAATTTTTATTCAATTTCCCTCATTCACAAACATATCTATTAATTGGTGAAACAATTGTTATGTACCAAATTTTAGCTTAATATCTCTACAATTATGTCATACTGATATCGCTAAAGCATTGTAGTTCGTGATTCTTCTTCTTCTGAGTGTTACAAAGGGAAGCATAAATTCAATATATCCTTTACTATTTGAATATAGTATATAATAAAATTGTAAATAGAATTGAAATATAAACACAATAAAATACTGCTGCATTTTTGCTAATAAACATATGTTTCTCATACAAATTTGGTCACCTTAATATTAGTAATATTCTTAAATGACGACTTCAAGTGCGGTCTACGTACATATAAGTAGTTATATCATAAGCAGTACATAAGCAGTAAGTGCAAGTATATTTACTTTATTTTTGTTTATTTTTTATTATTTATTTATTTTTTTTTGTGGTTTGTTCTGTATTTATAATATTTCTTTCGACCGTCCTATGCCCTCAAGTCCATTACATTGTTTAAATAGACTTGATAGTATTCAAATATGCATATTATCGCTTTTATTTAATCTTAATCATAATTTTTACCTTTTGTACCTATAATATTTCCTTTTCTTGCCTTTACTGATGCTGATGATGATGCTGCTGCTGCTGCTGTTGTTTCTTGAGCTGCTGCTGTAGTTGTTTATATTTATTTTTGATTTGAAATTTATATATATTCTTTTTTATGGATTTCCATATGATCTACTCATATATATATATGTATGCAGTTAGTACTCTACCTCGTATGTATATGCGCTCGATCACCAACCATAATTCTAGAAGGCGCTCCTTAATTGTGTTATCCTTTTTGTGAAGCAATATACCGTGACAAGTTCATATGTAAATTGTTAGCAAGTAGTATGTATATATGCTATATGAAAACAACAACAACAAAAGTAACAACAACAACAACAACAATAAGTAGAAGAAAACACTACATACAAAAATATAAATAAATTGTAAAATTTGCCTTCAGGCGGCACAGCCACTCTACCATTACATATACGAGTACGAGTAGTAGATAGGTGCATATCGTAGTTTTTCATATGGGAATGGGGAGTTTATGAGCTTTTGATTTGAGTGGCATTGTTGCTTTTTTGTTATTACTTATTATGATTATTGTTATTGCTGTCGTTATGCTATTGTTAAATTGGTCATTAAAGTTGTTGGCTCGTATTTATATATATATGTGTGTGTGTGTGTGTGTATGTAATGTAAAAATAGCGGTATTAAAGAGCATACATGTGAAATTTATGACAAGAGTTATGCATGTATATTTTGGTTATATTATAGTTGTTTATAAAAATTGCTATGAATATTATGAATATATTCAAAGTTTGGAGATAGACTTAATGTAACAAAAACAACAAATGAGCCAAATATTTCTCAACACTTTATTGATAGAATATAACATAGAATAAGATGGAATATAAAATCATATTTATTTTATACTTTTTGAGTGGATATGGAATATGAAATATGAATATAAAATAATTCCATTTGATTTGTTGTATATATTTCCATAAAATAATCGATAAGTATCAACAACATAATCAATGCATAATCGCATTGCAATCGCAAGCAATAAAATTATGGTGAAAAATCAATGAGAACTTGAACTTGACCTATGCATAAGAAGATTCTGTCTGCTGGTCAGTTGCACACAGTTTGTGGTCATGTAAAGTAGCCATAAAATTGCTAATACATATATAATTTCGAAATTTATAAAGTATGGATGATATTTATGCATGGATCATAATAGAAATATAATGCAATGATGTAGGTAGAAAAAATAAAGAACAAAAGTTGATATTTCTTCCATTGCAAATATGTATGTAAGTAGTATAGAAGACAATAGTTCACACTACCACGCCTTAAATAAAGTATAAGCATTAATAAATGTAAAACGCTGTGTGTGTTCTGTACACTGTACCATTCCATAAGCTAATGTAACATAAGATGACCTCTTGGGGTCAGCAAATGTGGACAATCAACATAGGCGCCACTGAAGTGTGATTGTTTTTGTTGATGTTTTTGATTTCTAAATCCAAAATTAAGGTGTAGTTCTAATTTGTAAAAATTTGCAGTTATCATTAGTCATGTTATATATGAGTAATATATTTTCGCTCTCTTCATATGGCTCACTAAATGACAGTAGTTGACTATGTCGATGTAGCATATATTTTGTAATGGAAGTCAGTAGTTGACGTTCTCGTTGTTGTTGTTGTTGTTCTTAATATTGTTCCCATTACCATTAAATCACACTAGTGAAGAGTGAAAGGGAATCAATAAAAAGAAAAAGAAAAGAGATTTGCAGACAAATAAATAAGTCAAGCCCTCTCTGCCTTATGAGTAACATAAGAGCCATCATCAAGAAAAACATTATCACAGTACAGATGTAAATTGCTGTGATGCACAGTGATTTCACTCCATGCAAATGGCAGAACAAATTTATTGTAGTGCACTAATTTTAATAATTTTTTTTTGCATTAGTAAATCTGCTGAAAATTAGGTGTACTAAATTTATGTCGAAATTATTTGCAATAATGTCGAAATTTTTTGTTTATATCGAAAACATATTTTTCGACATTATTGTAAATATTTTTTCGATATTAGTGGAGACGATCTGTTGGAGTGATCTGTTTTGATAAAATTTCTTGCAGTTGAAAAATCTTTGAATATCGAGTAGTATAGTGAAAAAATATCGAAAATTTCTTTTTATATGGAAAAATATTTTTCGACATTATTGCAAACATTTTTTCCATATATGTGAATGGAGACGATATGTTGGAGTGATCTGTTTTGATCAAATTTTGTTGCATTGAAAAATCTTTGAACCTCGAGTGGTGTAGTGTATTAATGTCGAGATTTTTCTTATATGAAAAAAATATTTTTCGACATTATTGCCAACATTTTTTCCATATAAGTAAATGGAGACGAACTGTTGGAGTGGTGTGCTTTGATCAAATTTTGTTGCATTGAAAAATTTTGGAACATCGAATGGTATACTGAATTAATGTCGAGATTTTTCTTATATGAAAAAAATATTTTTCGACAATATTGCAAACATTTTTTTCTATATGAGTAAATGGAGACAATCTGTGGAGTGGTCTGTTTTCATAAAATTTCTTGCATTGAAAAATCTTTGAACATCAGTATACCACTACTGAATTAATGTCGAAATTTTGTTTATATGGAAAAAATATTTTTCGATATTATAGCCAACATTTTTTCCATACATATACTGAATTAATATCGAATTTTTTTTTTTTATATGGAAAAAATAATTTTCGACATTATTGCAAAAACTACTAGAATTATGTTAATATTAATAATAATAGAAAGTTAGACAACTTTGGTAGAAATTGTCTAGTTTTGAAATAGAGGTGATATAATTATCTTCATATTGTTGAACTTATATTTATAAGCATTTTAAGAAATGCTTGAATATTTTTAGGGCGACAAAAATGGTTTTCTTTTTTTTTTCAACTTTCCATTGAGGCTTTTTTTTTTCAAAATAAATTGCTCAGATCAAAATATTGGGGAGGTATAATGAATGAAGATTTTCCTGCATTTTACCATCATCGATGAGATTCTTTGGTAGCTTTATGATTATTTGTCGATTTTAAGTAGTTCTACGAATCATCTTGTATGGCAGCTCCTCTAAGGAGTGAAAATAGGTAACGAGTATGTTCAAGAAAAATATTATGAAGGTCAAACTATTGAATATTTGACACATCGCACAAGTGCGATTCATAAACCGCCAGTGGAATATTTATCGATTTTCAGGCGTTATTAATAACATTTTGTAGAGAAGCTCCTTTTAGAGCTGCATTATGTTAGTGAAAAATGATGTGGAGGTCAAACAATTAACAATTGGCCTCTAAATTTTCCTGCCAGAGGCAATTCCTCAGCAGATTTTCAGTCGTTTTTATATTAATTTTGTAGGAGAGGTCGCTAAAGTGGTAAAGGTAGCGAGTAAATATGTTTTTTTTTGAAAATATTGGATTGGAAAGATTAATAGAGGTCTGTTTTATATTTCAAACCTCTGAAAGGCGCACTAGCAGCGATGAGAGTAAATTTTATAGAAATTGAAATTTTATGGGAGCCCCCATAACGAGTGGAGCGTATAAGGTAAGTATATTTGGGCAAAAGTTTGGGTAGAAAAAATTAATGGAGCCTGGTCATACATTGAACCCCTCTAGGGATGGTTTCTGCGCAGGTGTGGAGATATTTGTATATTTTGCATTGATTTTCTTATACTTCGACCTTGAGGCGGCTCTGTTTATACGCATGCCATTACCATCATTTCTTTGGCTGATTTGATTTGAAGAAAAAAACATTATAAAATAGTGGGTTACTGAGCCTATATAGTAATCGGGAAGTTGTGCACTTGCTCTTAGCTTCTGTGTACTCAGATTATTCATATTTTTCATATTTTTTACCTAGCTTCAGTGTTGTCATTTGCTCTTAGTTGAAAGACGGGATGAATTACTGTGCGGCAGGAACATCTATGCGCTATATAGCGCATTCACAGCGGCATTTTTCGCTTTCGATTTTTGCTGTTATTTATTTATTTTTATAAATTGTTGTTGTTGTTGTTGTTGTTTTTTCATGGATTATTGCATTTTGTGAGAAGAATCTTCATCTATTTTGTTATTTTTTTTATATTTTTGTTTGTGTTTGTTCGTCATCGTCTGCGATTGCAGACTTTTTTTCGTATGCGTTTGTTTCTTGTCTGTTGGGGCATTTTTGTTGCATTGTTGCATTGGCCCATTCTTGGTTTGGCACGTAAGTATGCATGTTTGTATGTATGTTTGTACGTTTGAATATGTACATACTAGTCATAGAAGTACTATCTACATGATGGCAAATGGTTAATTGCATTTCGATATCAATGTGCAGGCATCTTGCAATGTGTGGCGCAGAAGGCGTGCAGCCATTGAGAGTTGTATTTTCTTTGGTATTTTTTTTTTGTATTTTTTGCAACCAATTTGGTTTGTTCTGTTGTTGTTGTTGTTGTTGTTGTTGGTTTCTGCCGATTTCTGCCAAGCAACAAAATCGATTTTTATAAAGTTTTAGTTGTTGTTGTTGTACAACAAAACAGTCATATAGAAAACCACAAGCTGAAGAAGAACAAAGTTATTTGCGCGCCTGCGCCTGCACTATTTACACAGAATTACATACTTTCATAGAGACTAATTGTAGGGTCGTCGTCGCATTTAAGAATGAAGCACTTTTAGCATTTTATTGTGGCTGCCGTTGTTACATAGATGTTAAATAGTTGAAGGTTTTTAGTGCAACAATGTGCATATGAATGTCTACTTATGTGGCTATGAGAGAGAGTGCGTGCGTGCGTGCGTGCGTGCGTGGTGAGTGCTTGCTTGTTTGCGCTATTTAAGTGCAAATATTTTGTGAAATCAAAGTTGTTGTTGTTGTTGTTATTATTTTGAGAAGAAAAAAATTATAAAAAATAAAAATTACAAGCAAACAAAAAAAAGAAATAAAAATAAAAAACGACTATAAAATTAAAGTTAAACAATATCAGCATGATATACAGTATGAATACTAGTATGCTAGTAGTTTAAAAGAACAGCAAATAAAATCAATTATAAAATCACACAGAAATACGCAATAACCGCACATCAAAAACGGCGCCGAACAACAACAGAATATTTGAAAGAAATACGTCTTGTAATGTCGTGATTTGAATTTTTTTGCCCCAATGATTCTTTTTTTTTTGTGTATTTCTTTTTGTCATGTGAATGTGTATATCACAGTAGCACATTTCACAAATTTACACATGCATACAAACATACATACAATTCATTGTTAACTCATTGAGACGAATAGTTGAGAATTGTATAATTAATAAGATGAGCAATAGAATAATTCTGTAAATTTGATCGATTAAATTGTGCACGATTTTTCCACAGAATCATATTAATTTAGAATGATTCTGATTAAAATGTATTTACGTGGGCGTCGCATTTGGATTCTATGCTTGAAACCCCTGTTTCGAATGATGGAACAAGCAACTAATATTACTGGTCAACGTAGGGAGAATTCTCGGTCTTGTTGCCACTCAAAAATGACAAAAAAAAACCATTTATGTATGTATTTAAGATTGCTTCATGCACACCTTTGACTTTGACGGGTCGCTTTCCTAACCTCAAAAAAAAAAGAAAAAAAAATTGTAACTTTCTTCAAAACACCCAAAATCGTTTCTAAGAAGATAATAAGTATGAGCAGCCATCATTAATCTCCACTTTTCGAATTTTTTTTCAGAACATACTTATCCGCTATCTTCACTCTTTAGAGGGGTTCTCCTTCAAAATTACCGTTTTAGTCAATATCGCTTCCAACGCCTCCTGAGTGATATCACAGCGTTAAAATTTATGTCTAACTCTTATTATTTTTTACTATTTAACATGTTTTTAAACAAACTTATGCACTATTTTCAATCATTATGAGGTCTCGGCTACAAAATGCACCTAAATCACCTGAAAATCGACAATTCCCTAATCAATGTACGGCCCAGGAATCACCTCTAGAACGGAGAAGTATATGTACGATCTCTATTAATTGTTTTTTTTTTCCATATATTTGCTGAACATATTGTACTTTCCCTCTATTTGCACCTCTTAGAAGTACTCCTTTACTAAAAATAAAATATTTGTAAATATTGCTTCCACCATCAGCAGAGTATCTTCGAAAGAGTGAAATATATGATCGATTTCCATTAATATTTATCATTCAATATTTTTTTGGAACTTACTCACTCCCTATCTTCACTCGTTAGAGAAGCTCCCATACAAAATGAACTTAAAAACACCTGAAAATTTACTAATAACCCGAAAATTATAGAGGAATTGCCTCCAGAGTAATAAAAAACAATAAAAAAACAACTTAATTTTTTTGCAACAATATTTTTTCCAAATGTGCCCACCCCTACCTCTACCTCTTAGAGGGGCTCCCATATAAAATTGATGTTTTTATGTAAAAAATTTGAGAAAACATCAATTTTGGATGGAATTGAAAATTGATCTTCATGATGCCTACATATTTGACAAGGATTGATTGGATAGGGACCATATGCTAGGGTTTATATCAGGTTGCCTTAACGATTAGGTGTGTAATTTGTGGAACTGTGTAACAACTAGTGCCATTTAAGCGATTGTCTGAGAAAAGATTTGGCCAGATATAATCAACTGCGAAAATATTCTATTCGAGTGTCTCATAATTAAAAATTGAGAAAATTTGGCTATAAAGTCTTGATACATTCACCATTCACATAGTTTCATCCACCACTGGACAGTAGACTCTCATTAATTTCGGTCCATTTAATATTTCCGGCATTAAGTTGTCTTTAAGGGGGATCTACAAAAATTAATTTCATAGTTTTCAATCAAAAAAATATCTCAGAATTTCTACAGAGATGAAATAATAACTTAATACAATAGTGTAATTCGGTCACTATGTAAAATATTTCTATGGCAATATTAAGTTGCTTTCAAATATGACCTGTGAAAAGTACTAAAAACCTTAAAAGCTTTGCAGAAATGGAATACTGAATGCAGACAAAAAAAAAATTGTGGAAAATAGCCCGATAGTTTTTCCCCCACATAAATATCTGAAAATTACTCGATTCAATTTTTCCATCAAAAACCTTGAAAGCTTTACAGCGATGGAATAATGAATGCAATTAAAAAAAAAAATTGTGGAAAATAGCCCGATAGTTTTTCCCCAAATAAATATCTGTTTTTATTATGTACGACTAAAAGTAAAACTTAATTAAAAATGTTGGTATGTTTGTTGTTGTAACAAAAAATTTTTATGACGTTAAGCAAATGAAACATAATGAAATCTTTACATTCTTCTCGTATTTTGTTTTTGCATTAATTTTCATAGTTGTTGTTATTTTGTATTGTATTATTTTTTAATTTTACAAAAAAAATTCAAATATTCTAAAAAAACATTGTTTATTCAATTATAGTGAACCATCTGTTGACAATATAAATGTATGTAGTGTGTATTTACCCGTATGAATTTATTTTCAAGGTGTGGTTTGTATATTGGCTATTACATTGAGCCTACCACTTTCTTATATCGCGTTTATGCTTATATAGTACTGGTAGTAAACAAATGACGCAACAAAGTAACAAAACAAAAAAAAAAAAAAATTCGATTTAGCTTATGTGTGTAAAATTTAATAGTAATATATGTGAATATTTCTAAACATGAGTGCCTATATCCTTGACAGTGATAATGCCTTTATCTTTGGTGACAAAAGTCATTTTTGTAGCTTCATGTATTTCTAATACAATATTATAAATTGTATTGTAGCAAATGTTTGTTTATAATATAGATTTTCCTGTATAACAACTTTTAATTGAGACCCATCTGCAATGGTATAAACGGTGACAGCCACGAATAGGACTCACTCAGATATATAGACTCATTATATATATACTTTCAATAAACAAGAAAAAAAAAAAATTGTTTTAACCTAAGTAATCAGAATATTTTAAACAAAATAATATATAATTACGTAAACTAAATTCTCATTGATGAATTAAAAAATAAAAAACTTATTCCTTTTAAAAGTTCAACGTATATTCGTATATGTACTCATACCTACTCGTATACGAGTACAACCTGACTGAATATTGTAAGTCATTTAAGCAGCAAAAATCCGCTATAATGAAACGAGATAAAGCAAAGAAAAAAAAACCAAATCTTTTAACACGTTTTAATACTATACAAAAGTCGTGATTAGGTACCTACTACAAAAATATATGAATCTGTATATGAATGTACGAGTAACAAAACAAATGTAGCTACATACATATAAATGTAAAAGTGAACAAACAAGAACAAGAGTAATAACAAAAAAAAAAAAACAAAACAAAAATAATTTTAAAGCAACAAATAACGCCACCCGCAATGTGCACCATATTACGAAAGATGGTAAAATCTATTTAACTGTTAAAAATAGTTTTCATAGTGCATTCATATACATACAGGTGGTGACGATGCCGGCGAATATAGTGGTGTTTCATTATTGCCCATTGTTTTTCTTTTTTTTTTTCTGTACTCCTTAAGATGTTGAATGCACTTAATTATTATAGCCATTTGTTTTTATTACCTTTTGCTTGTTTAAAGCGCGAATATGGCGCATTTCGGTTTCATTAACTGCGGCATTAGGTGCCGCAATCTTTTATAAATATATATATTTTTTTCAGATATTGTGCTTGTAAAAATGATGTTATCGACTATTTTCACCGTCGAAGAAATATATTTGAGAATAGATTTAATTGGATGAGAATAATGCCATAACCTTCCATACAAAAGTTGGATTACGAATATATATTTTCGAATTTTTCGTGCTATAATATACATTTACCGAGCTCAATTTAGACACGCAAGCTCATTTTCACTAAAGAATATATAAGCCTGAAAATTGATGAAATCAATTAAAATTTACATGTAGCTCCCATACAAAAGTGTCTTTTCGAACATATGTTTCTGGTCTTTGCGCATGTCACAATAAATTTAGCAAGCTGCAACGTATTATATAATATTATTTTTATCAATGTATTAGTTTTGTAAAAGTACAAGCGTAATCGTATGAAAACTACACATACCTACCATACAAAAGTATATTTTCGAACATATAATTGCAGACTTTATGTACGTAAATAATAATCTATTGTGTTGCAATTTGGCATATAATATTATTTTGATCAATCAATTTAGAGGAATTAAAGATGGATGTAATCGCATAAAAATTACATATACCTGCCATACAAAATTCTGATTTCGAATATAGGTTTTCGGACTTTATGCATGAAAATATAAATATATGATGCTGAAACTTCTCACATATGATTATTTTTATCAAAGAATAAAAATATATCAAAATGAGCATAATTGAATGAAAACTACATCTACCTTTCATAGAAAAGTATATGTTCGAATAAATGATTTCACACTTTGTTCATATAAATATAAGCCTATCAAGCTGAAACTCATTATAGACGATTATTCTTATCAAAAAATAAAAATATATCAAAATAAGCATAATCGAATAAAAACTACATCTATCTTCCATATAAAAGGTTGATTTCGAATGTGTTCTTCCTGATTTTATGCATGAAACGATAAGTCTATCAAGCTGAAACTCATTATGTAGGATTATTTTTATCAAAAAATGCAAATTTATAAAAGTGAATGCAATACAATGAAAACTATATCTATATTCCATACAAAAGTATATTTTCGAATAAATGATATCATACTTTGTTCATGTAAATATAAACCTATCAAGCTGAAACTTATTACAGACGATTATTTTTTATCAAAGAATAAAAATTTATAAAACTAAGCATAATCGAATGAAAACTATATTTATCTCCCATACAAAAGGTTGATTTCGAATCTGTGTTTCCTGATTTTATGCATGAAACTATTAGCCTACCAAGTTGAAACTCATTATGTACGATTATTTTTCTCAATAAACCGTTGTATATAGAAATGAGTGTAATTGTATGAAAAATAAACCCATTTTTCATACAAAAGTATGTTTTCGAACATATGATTTTAGGCTTTGTGCTCGTAAATGAAATCCTATATAGCCTAAACTTTACATATACTATTATTTTTATCAAGTAATTGTTAATGTCGAAAATCGTTGTGATTCTCTAAAAACCACGCCTATCTCTCATACAAAATTATTTGCTCATAATTATGTTTCTGGACTTTTGCGATCGATAGTAAAAATATATCGATTTGAAGTTTGTTGCATAAGACCATTTTTATAATCAAGTAGGACAATTTTTGCACTTTCTAAAAACTCGCTTTCATTTTCATGTTTAAATTTCCATTTGCGATCAATATGGTTTTGGAATCATGGTGAAAAGATCAATGGAATCTTAGGGAAGTTAGATTTTAAGGCAATGTAAAGTTGTCAATTCAGTCAGTTGCTCAAATAAATTAGTCAACTATCTAGTCTACAATCTGTCTAATGGAATTAAGTAGTCTGAAGAGATCTCCCTTCACACCTTCCTAAAAGCAGAATTAGAAGTTCTTCTAGCATCAAGTTTTTGCTGTGTTCTCTATATTACTATGATCAAAGACCATTATGTTTAGGTAGAACATTGATTTTCTGGCTATTTTATTATGATAATAATAATAATTAATAATGAAATCAAAAACAATATAAATTAATATGATTAATATCTTGTAGTAATTCCAAATTTTTAATTGTTTATATTAATTAATACACAATAATGAATAATAATAATAAAGGTAATAATTCAGTAAGAATAAATAATTTATCTTTTTCACAAAAACAAAAAACAAAAGAAATAAAAAACAAATCAAATATATAATCAAGACAAAGCATTTCTAATGAACACTTGTCAGCAAGAGTTGGTTGTTTACTTACATTTTATTCTTTGCCTTCTTTGGTATTATACTACCTGCTAGCTATGTATTTTATTTATATTGAAATTGTGTTCTTTCATTAATTTGCTTTCATTTCAATTCGACTCTTTCATTTTTATATACAAGTATATAATGATTATTTTTTATTAATAGTTAATTTGTTGATATTGCGTATCTAACTATTACTTTGCATCATGAGTCCATGTGAATACCACAATAATGACAACAATAAAATTAGGCTGATTATTTTCATTCGCTACGGGTGATAATTTTTAATTTTTCATATTTTTTTGCAAATACTATATACGTATATTTACGACGCAATTAATCCAATTAGAAATTGAACAAACGAAGAAACGAAAAAAATCGAAAACAAAAATTAAATAAATTAAGAAAATGAAGAAGTAGAAAATAAAATCTTAAAAAAAATTGTTTATAATAGAATTAAAAGTGAATAAGAAATTGAAAATAAGTAATTATGTCTATTGGTTCACATGCAGCTTAAAGGAAATAAAAGACTTAAGAAACAAACTTGATTTGTCTTTACTCGTCTTCATACGAACTAGTATTTCTTTGGGGGACTTTTTTGCGATTTTTATGAAATTTATTTTAAATAATTACTATAAAATATTTTTATTTTTATTTTTATTTTTATGATTATATACATATATGTAAATTATATGCTGCTGATTTGTTCTATTCAATGATCGTTTGTCTCTCTACACCACAATGATTGTGTGTTTAGTTATAATTCGTTTTGAATTTAGCATCAACATCGATTTTTTTTTCCATTTCTAGCTTTATTTATTTTTATCATATATATTTTTACTTACGCTAGCATGTATATATGAAGTGAAATAATTTTAAAATGCCATTTTTTTGTTCAAAATATTAACAAACTGACTTTGCTGGCTAACAATGAATTTTTCTTACAATATTTTACTACTTTCTTGAGGTTATTTTTTCAATATATATATTTAATTAAGTTCATAAATAATTACTTACCTACTACAGCTACTGTGCTGCCTAATCAACAATATAATTAAAATGTAATTGTATTTAAAACACAAAAAAAATTTTATATTACTTAAAAACTAAAAGCAACTGCATGTTAAAACTACATTAAAAAATATAGATAGTACTACATAAAGAGCGCAAAAAATATCTATTTCTAATGCCACTATATAAATAACAATAACAAATTGTGTTCTTTCAACACGCGCATGCATATGAATGAATGTTGTATGTACAAACGCCAATCACCACTACCACTATAAACAGCCACAACCACTTTTTGCAAAAGAATAACAT
Organism: Megamerina dolium; assembly: GCA_963854835.1. Lineage (NCBI taxonomy): Eukaryota > Metazoa > Arthropoda > Insecta > Diptera > Megamerinidae > Megamerina > Megamerina dolium. The sequence goes on from OY978525.1 coordinate 4,168,863, forward strand.
CTAACGGTAATCTAACAAAGTGAAAAAAAATTCTATAACAAATATAACAAAAGCAACAAAAAAACGCATCAAATAATACATATATATAGAAACAACACACAAATTACGAAAAAGCTCATTCTAACATATGGAATGGAATGAGGGGGTTGTAATTAACTTGAAAATAATAATCAACAATTTCATCTACAAAAAAATATTATGCATCATCTATAGATATAATATCTATATATACGTAAATTTATTCATTCACTCGCTCACTCACTTACTCACTCACTCAATAACTCACCATCACTAAACAACAACAAAATAATAAGCAAATCAAATCTAACATCCAAAAAACAAACAAAATAAAAAGCCAAAAAAATATTAAGCAAATTTCAAAGCAGAAATTTATTTTTTAAATTTCAGCAGAGCTTATTGCTGCGCAAATAAAAAATAAACCGTATAATCAAATAAGAAAATCAAAGAAAGTATAGAGTGAGAGTGAAATAAAAATCATCAAACAAGAGCTATTGAAGTTGGTGGTAATACGATACGAGCATATAAATAAAATTACTTTCAATAAAATTCGGGGGAGAAAAAATAACGAGCAAGATCGAAAGAAATTAATTGAAATAGGAAACGGATGCTGCTTGCTCCACAACCATAATCATCACCAACACCACCACCACCACTATCACATTATTATCATCATCAGCAACATCGACATGAGCAACACAAACATCAGCATAATTTGCTTCTTAGAATAGAAAGTCCAAGTAAAAGTGACACAACAACAACAACAACAACAACAACAACAATATTAATGTACTCACTTTCATACAATTGCCGCCTTCATGCCGTACTCATACAAATTAGAAAAATCGAAAGATCAACAGCACAACGTGAAGAGAAATAATATTAAAAATTTTGAAATTTGCTAAAAATATGGCTGTACAAAATCAACAAAGAATGCAACAAGAACAACAACAAGAACAACAACAACAAATACAACAACAGCAACCACAACCACCACAAAAACCACACCGAATACCGAAAACAGCTGATAATATTAGAATAGAAGTAGCAGCCCCAACACCACCAATACCGACAACAGGCACAGATAGTACAGCCAATAATAGCACTACATCAACATCATTAGCACCAATAACAATGCCACAGCATCACCATCAACAACAACAACAACAACAACAATCAACACAGGCGAACAATATCGAAGGAGCGGCAGGTGGAGGAGTAGCAACAGCAGCAACAGCAGCAGGTGGACCACGTGTTTCATTCAATAGAGATGTGCACGTGAAACGAATCGGTTAGTTTTGATCCACATACATATGACATACATTTGACATACAAAATACATACATTTGACATTCATGTGATCATAGCCATTCGAAAGAGAGCCAAGATATTTATTTATATTTGCTTTATATTTTAATAATTTGAAATAGAATTATTCTTAAGGCAAATTTTTAAAAATATGCTCTTTTAAAGCATCAAAATCCATACTTTTCAAACATTGCGAAGCATAATTTGACATTCCAATAGTTTTCCATATAAAATTTGAGGTGAAAATGTTTATAAATATTGTTTATAAATATAATAATGTTTATAAACATTGTACCCATACAAAAATTGCATTTTTTTAAAACAAAAATGCTAAAATCTGTATGTAGAGTGTCATTATTTTGAAAATAAATTATTCCGAAATTTGGGGAATAATTTTTTTTACTAAAATTGACATTTCCACATAAAATTTGATGTTATTTCGTTAATAGAAAGCATGGCCCACATACAAAAGAGGGTCGTATTTCAATGCAATATTTTGCAATTTTGAATATTTTGTTTCTTTTTTATCAAAATAGTAAATCACACAAAATTTCAAGAGATTTTGTATGATTTGAACGAAAATAGGCTAATTTGTAGGGCAGAGTGACACTAAATTTTAATGAATCATTCTGAAATGTTGAAAATCTTATTTATTCAACAAAATATTATTCCAAACTAAATTTAGAGTCATTTGGTTCATATATAAATATAGTGCACATATAAAATTTTTGATTTTTTAAAGGAAAATTGACAAATTTTTGAATGCATAATTTGTTTTATATAAAATAGCACTCCACATAAAATTGCAAACTTTTTTTGCTTACAAATAAACATAGTATTCATGCAGAAGTTCAATTTTTTTAGGTAAAATTTTACAAATTTATTTGGAAGTTGCCATTTGTTTTTAATATATTATTCTGAAACTTGGGATAATTCATTTTTTCAGCAAAAAAGTAATTCATATAAAATTTGAAAGCATACCGATAATAAATAATCATTGTCCTCATATAAAATTATTATTTAAAAGAAAATCAAAAAGTTTATATGGAAGATTATACAATTTCTCAACGCATAATTTTACAAGTGCAGAAATTTTATTTTAAATTTTATTTAAAATAAATCAGTTTTCATATTTAAATTTGAAGCCATTCCCATGAATAGCTTCTATATAGAAATATATAATATTATTTAAAGGAAAATCGAAAATTTTGTATGAAAGGTACCATTATTTTTAAAAGCATTATTTTGAAAATAGGGACATTTTTTTTTATAATCAAAATAGTGCTTACAACAAAATTTTAAATTATTCCTTTCATGAATGAACAGTCTCCATATAAAAATAACACTTTCTTTACGAAAATCGACAAAATTTGTATGAAAGTTACCATCATTTTTTAAGGCATTATTCTCAAAACTTCGAAAATTTTATTTCCTCATCAAAATATTTATTCGCACAAAATTTTAGGCCATTATGATTATAAATAGACACAGTCTCCATATAAAAATAACACTTTTTTTTACGAAAATCGTCAAAATTTGTATGAAAGCTACCATCATTTTTTAAGGGATTATTCTCAAATCTTCGAAAATTTTATTTGTTCATCAAAATATTTATTCATACAAAATTTTAAGTCATTACAATTATAAATAGACATAGCCCACATACAAAATTTTCGTTTTTTAAATCAAAATCAACAAATTCCTACATTACAAATGAATTATTTTTAATTGTTTTTCAATGCAAAATTCTGAAATTTTGAGTAATTTATTTCTTCATCAAAATAGTATGCCACACAAAATATAAAGTGATTCTGTTCATAAATCAACATAATCCATCCATACAAAAGTTGCCCATGTTTGTTTGAAAACTGAAAATTTTCTGCTTAACGATTTTTTAAATCATCATCTACATCTTAAATTTACAGAAATGCCTTTTTTCTATTATCCCATATGGAATTTATGTGTAATTTATATAGTAATTTATTGTAGGTTAAGTACATTGTGTATACTGGCGAGGTAGTTAAAATACCACACAGACAATATTTTTTAATCAAACAATTAAATTACCATTCAATTCCGGTTTTTTGTTTGTTCTTTGTTTCAACTGAAATTAGAATAATCTGAATATAATTACTGCACAAGTGAAGATAAATAACAAAAAATCAGATTAAGGTACTTCTGTTAGAGTCGTATGTATAGATACATGTATAGTATACATGTATACATGTATACATGTACAATGTGATAAAACCCACATATAAATTTCGTGCAAAAAAAAGCTCTTATTCCATTTTAATAAGCACATTGTAGTTACGTGGCTTTTATTCTTCATCATTATCATTATCATTATCATCATTATGATCCTCTTCTGGTTAATAACACGTTAGAATATCATCAATGAAAATTTTTGTATTTTTGTTTCACTTCAATCATCAATGAACATTGGAATTATTTGCGTGTGTGTATGCGTATACCTACATGTAGGAGTTATAACAATAGGCCAACATCGTGATCAACTTCACATTTATATGTGCACACATGGTAACTATGTTAAGTATGAGCATCAGAATCATCATCATCATCATCATCATAGTCGTCATCATAACCAGTGTTATTATCATTGCTTTGGCTGCTTTTAAATATGTATATATTTGGTGTTTTTTTTGTAGCAATTATGCTCAAATTAAGTCAAGTCCAAATGCTAGAATATCAAAGTGTCATTAAATCACAAATAGCCTTGCTGAATTGTGTGCCTGTTTTGTAACTTGGCTAGCCACAAATGGCAACTAAGTATTTCATATTGGTTTAATTTTATTTGTATTTTTACCTAATTAAATGTGGTTTAATTAAGAATGAGAAATAACTAAATAAGATATGTTTCTATACATAGTGTTGTATACCACACAAAGTATATGTACGTGTATCTTCGTATACATTCACATTTCATTGTCGTTAGGCGAATGGAGTGTGCGTGCTTGATTATCGTAGTATGTATATAGCATTTGAAGCTAAATATAATTCAAGTAGAGGCGTATTAGAACTAGTTGCACCTACTTATGTTGAAACATTTTGATTTCAATTGATTTAAATTTCAATGCTATTATTTATCACGTGGTACATATGAAGTGAAGTGTAGATGTATACGTTCCACAAGTGAGGCCGGTGGTGAAAAAATTAACAATTATTTCTAGTTTGAAGAACAAAAAAAGGCTTTCTATTTTACATGAGAGTATTCTAATGAACTGCATTAAAAACCATAAAAATACCCTGCACTAACACAAAAAGACAGACATGCTTTCGTAAAATCATACTTTTGTACAAAAGGTAGGCGTCGTTTCCATCTGCTAACACATATTTTCCAATATAATCGCCCGTTGATCAAAATTAATCATATGTGCCAAACTTCAAATACACTCGAGAACATACTTTTATATGAGAGGTAGTGATAATTTTCATCCGATAGCGCTTGTTTTTTAATATACTCTTTCCTCGGTAAAAACAATCGTATGTGCTAAACTTCAGGCCTATAACTTTATATATTCGTACACAAACTGCAGTCGAGAACATACTTTTATATGAGAGGTAGATGTTGTTTTCATCGGATTACCTTTATTTTCGAACATATCTATTCCTGGACAAATAAAGTCATATGTACTGAATTTCAACTTGATAACTTTATATTTACGCGAAAAAATTGTGAAAATATACATAGGAACGAATAAATTTGTATGAGAGGTAAGTGTAGTTTTTATCAGATACAGTTCATTTTTGAATATGTTTATTAGTTTGTAAATAGAGTAATTGGAACTGAATTTCAGCTAAATAGCTTTATATTTTCGTATATAAAGTGTGAAAATATGGATTCGGAAGCACAATATTGTATGGGAGGTATGCGTGATTTGTATACGATTCAGCTCAGTTTTTAATATGTCTATTAATGAATGAATAGAGCAATATGTACTTAATTTCAGCTTAATAACTTTATATCTTCATGCGCAAAGTGTGAAAATACGCAACCATCAGCATACTTTAGTATGGGAGGTATGTGTACGTTTTATCCGATTTTGCCCATTTTCGTACACATTGATTTATTAGTAAGTATAATCATATGCACCAAGTTACAGCTTAATAACTCCATATTTTCGTGTAAAAAGTGTAAAAACATACATTTACTAACATACTTTTGTATGGGAGTCGAGCTTGGTTTCCATTCAATTTCACCAGTTCACAAATTCATTTTTTTATTTTAGAAAATAAGCCTATGTATAAATTTTAAGTTTGATAATTATATAATTATGATAGTTACGGTGCGAATAGATGACTAACTTGACTCAGATCGTGATCCGCATCAATAATAGCTTCCCTCTGAATGTTATAAACAAAAATATGAACTCTGGAATCTTTGACTTTCAATATTCAAAAGCTAAAATAATTTTTAATACTTGAGGGTCGTATCCCGAGCTCGATATTTTATACCCAACATGCCTCATCTTACATTATGCTAATTCGTCACTGTTATGGACACACTTTTACCAATGATTGCATGCTTATTACTCTCTGATATACGTAATATTTAATGCATCTTTTGCTCTGCTTAAGCAAAGGAAATATTCAGGTTTACGCATGTGTATATGCGTAAAAATTATCTATACGCTCCTTACGCATAAAATTGTAAATTATAAAGGAATTAAAAAACAATTTTTTATACAATAAATGCCATAACAACAACAATAATAACAACAACAGCAACAACTACAACAACAACAACGAACAAGAAGTCCACGTCTATAGTATATGCACACATTCATTGTGTTGCCAATAAACGCATATTTGCACACACATACACACACACATACACGAGACATTTTAATAATTTTTATTACTGAGCTCTTTGTCATATTCAATTTCTTAATTTCTTAAGCATTTTGCCTTTTGCGAGTATGTGCATATGTTTTGTTGTTGTTTTTTTTTGTTCATTTTTCTTATTATTTGACCATTTTGCGGCAAATATATAAGGTATTTATACATATTCGAATACATACTCGTATATTAAATAGTACAAGCTGGCGTCGGCGACAATGCAAAACAACAAATAACGCATACGCATACGCAATAAATTCAATGCAACTATGAAATAAATCTTTTCACCGCAATGTTGCAAACAGAACGATGTAAGGGCATACATATGTACTCTTATATGAATAATAGTTATGATGATTGTGGTGATAATGAGGATGATGATGATGATGACGATGGTGTAGCAGTCTAGCAGTAGTCAGAAATGAAGCACAGCAGCAAAGTGAATGCTTGCTGGGTTACATGTGTACATATACGTGCGAATGTGTATATGAAGCGTGGAGAGGCGTCAGTTGCTGATGGTTAGGAGGCCAATAGCGCTTGTTAACTTATGGTTCGAATATATTTTCACACATACGTATATATATATATATGCCCGACAACTATACACACAATTAGTAACGCAGCATATAGCTGCTAGCAATTTTACCATCATCATCATCATCATCATCGTAATCATTTTTATCACCAGCATCCACAGCAGACATAAACATAATCATAACAATAATAATAATAATAATATAATAAAATACGACCAACAACAGCAAACAGACAAATTGGGAGAGCAAAAGAGAAAGAGACCAATAACAACAACAAAAAAAAACGAATAATTTAATGAGCGAATGCAACTGATGCGATTTTAAGGTTGCACCATACTATTATACTACAATGCAATGCAATGCAATACTTGATGCATGATTTTTATATGCACAGCGATGTGATACTTTTTCGGTTTTTAACAATTTTCTTGTTTTCATCTTTTTATTTGCTTTTATTTATATGTTGTCGCATAAAGTATTTAATAAAAAAGAAAACAACAACAACAACAATAACAAATCTCAAGGTAAACAACATTTTGTCAACGAAATGACAATAACAATAACCGCGACAAAGACGACAATGACGACGATGACGACGACGACGACGATTGTACTAATATTGCTGGCAATTAAGTCAACAACAACAATAGTATTAATAATAATAATAACAACAAAACAACAATCATATTAAGAGAAAAAAAATATTATATTATTTATTTTAGCTCATTTTCAACATTACTATCACTTTTCATTGGTTGTACGCCTGTGCCTATGCAAAATGCTGTGGCGGCTTATGAACGAACTAGAAAGAATACTATTTTTTTTATATGATTTATTATAATTTGTCAAATTAGGAGAAAGGCATGCTTGTCATATAATTGTAGCATACGATTTTTAATCATATAAAGTCACTATTTTGAAAATATACATTTTGAAAATATATTTTTATATGGGAGAAAGGCGTAGTTTTTACTCGATCACACCTAATCTCCAATATATTGGTTAGTTTGAGAAATTAAACTAATCGACTGAGTTTTAGCTCAATAGCATTCTATTTGTATGTTTAATGACTGAAATCATATATTCGAAATCATACTTTTGTATGAGAGGTACTCGTAGTTTTCATTCTATTACTCAAATTCTTTAACACATTGAATCATAGGTTAAAAAAATGTTTTTTTTCTCTTTGTACCAGTATGATAGTTTTATATTTGTGGGCGCAATGTTTCAAAATATAAATCAAAGACATACTTTTGTATGGTGGCTATACGTAGTTTTTATCTGATTACAAATATTTTTTAACATATTTGTTCGTTAGCGGAAACAACTTAATACACGAAGTTTGAAGATGATACCTTACTATTTACGTGCACATTGCCTTAAAATATAAATTGGAGGCAGACTTTTGTATAGAAGTTTGGCGCGTTTTTTATCCGATTACGTCTTTTCTTTAACATATTTGTTCTTTAGTAGAAAAAACTTTGTGCACGTAATTTCAAAATGATATCTTCATATTTAAGTGCATAAGGTCTTAAAATGTAATTTGAAGACAAAGTTTTGTATGGTAGGTAGGCGTAATTTTCATGCGTTTATTCGCAGTCTTTAATATATAAGTTTGATAAAGAAAATAATCGTATGCACAGAGTTTCAGCTCGATACCTTTATATTTACGTACACAATGTTTGAAAATATAACTCAAAAACAAACTTTTGTTTGGAAGGTAGTGGTAATTTTAATTTATTTATTACTATTTTTAAACATGTTAGTTCATTAATGAAATGACTTTTATATACCAGGTTTCAGCACAATAGCTTTATATTTATGTCCACAATGCTCCAAAGCATAATTTGAGGGCATACTTCTGTATGGAAGGCAGGCGTGATTTTCATTTAAATACTGCGATTTTCGAACATGTTAATTCTTTATTAAAATAACCTTTATATATATCAAGTTTCAGCTTGATAGCTTTATATTTAGGTGCAAAATGATCCAAAATATAATTTGGGAGCATACTTTTGTATGGCAGATAGCCGTGTTTTGTCTTCGATTACTGCCATGCTTGAAAAAATTAGTTTGTTGCTAAAAAATAATCATATGCTCTGAATTTCAAGATGATACCTTTACATTTATAATTTTGAAGCATACTTTTATATGCTTGTATGAGGTAGCCGTTTTTTTTTAACCGATACAAAATGATTTTTTTGTCTCAAAATTCTAATAATAATCTGATAAAATTTATGATAAAATTAAAAGAATAAAATTTCAATATGCCAACGACATTGACTATCATACAAATACTAATATAAATACACATCAACATAACTGCGTATGTATATTCATCATGTGTGGTGTGTTATTGCTATGTTATACATACTTGTACATAATGCTATGTTTTGTGGTTTATTATTACACATTTCGAACATGTAAATCTATTACATCAATTCTGACAGTTACATAACCTTAAAATATTTTACATCATTTTGACATAATTCTCCATTCTGTATTATAATTTATTTACACATCACTAATCATTTATCAATGATTTCTAATTACAAGGACATAATAAATACATTTAAAGAAATTTTGTAAAATGTATTGCAAATACAATAATCTATTTCAATAACAAATATTTAACATTCAAAATGTTCTAATTAATATGGATCGTTCTATTAAATTGTATATATGAGAATGCTTCATGTCTGATATCTACCTACTTATTGACGTGTAGTGTATTTAATTGAGTATTATTTTGTTATATATACAACTCATTAATTTATTTATTCGTTTCCTAATAATTAAGCGATTTATATAAATGATTTTTATATAAATAGGTACATATTTATGTGTTTCTTTAGATTTACTTCCGCAGTGCAAAGATTTGCTTCGATGCTTGAACATCTGTGCACATATCCCACACATACTCAGAAGATCTCTAAATGATACATGAGAAAAATATAACAAGTACAATGTCATTGAACAAAATTAATAAATTACTACAAATATAGCACATGCTGCTACAATCAATGTATTTAAAAAAAAAATATGTACATGAAATGATGAGTTAATAACATTTTGACATTTGTTATGCTATAATGACTGCTTAAACCGACGAGTTATAGTGTTTGCTGTTATTTCATTATTATGTACTTATTTTGTTATTATTAAATCATTTAATTTTTTTATTTTTTTTCGTTTGGATGCCAAGTACATGAAACACTCAAGTCTTTTGTATATATACATATATGAAATGATGAAGTCTTCTTCTAGGAGCACTCAAGCAGTTGTATCGAAGAGCAATGATAATTTGTTGTGTTAATTGAACATATGTTTGCTTCATCATATTGTACAATATATGTATATGTATAGTTATACATTATGACAGAAGCTTAACAATGCATTTAAAAAAACATTAAACACATTTTAAGTGTAAATTGTGTCTTCTTCATGTTTTAAGGTTATTTGGTTGGTTGAGCTGATTATTTGACAATGGCATTTGCTAATTTGCTTCTACTTAAGATTATCATATTTCATTGTACATAAGAAAAATATTTAAATTATATAAATTAAATTATTTTTTTTTTTTGTATTAATTTTTATTTTATTAATTAAAATGTTTTTGCAATTTTCTTCCTCATTTCAGGTATGTAAATATTACAATGATAATATTATGAAATATACACCCCCGCATCATTTATCAACTTTGAAATGAAATGAACGAAAAAACTGAAAATTGATGTATGGTAAGGTTAATGATTAATCATTTTACATATAAAAAGTTGACGAAACATTTCTCAAATGTTGCAAATCGAAAATATGTCATACCTAAGGAATTGTCTTAGCAACAATGTTGACATTAGGTATAGGCATTAAATTGATCATTTTAGTGCTAAAATATATGAAAAAAGTGGGTGTGATTGTTGTAGTGGGCGTGGCACATCTCATAATATCGGATTAAAATTGCCAGAATACTTCTCCATAAGTCAGCGATTAGGCAAAAAAAAAAAACCCCAAGCTCATCGGTAATCTGCAATATGAGAAAGTGGATGGTATTATTGAAATGGGCGTGGTACATTCTATTTGATCTAAATGTAATATGTTGACTATTTAGAGATCCATAACTCTGAGATTTGGTATAAAAGTCAAGGATATCGATGTTGTGACATATGAAAAAAATGGGCGAAAATAAATAAATGGCCGTGGCACATTTCATATATCAAAAATAGAGTCTATTGAATACTTAAACATTCTTTTGAGTATAGGAGCTAAATTTATCGACGCTGTGATTTATGAAAAAAGTGGGCGGTACTATACATATGGGCGTGGTACATTTTATTTGATTCAAATGACATTTGTCAACTATTTAGAGATTCATAACTCTGAGATTTGGTATAAAAGAGAAGGATATCGATGTCGGGCGGATTAGATAAAGAGGCTCCGATATTTGGAACATAAATCAAACGAATCATATAGAATATCGAAAAATTCATATCTAGAATATATAGAAATCCATTTATTGTCTCGCTACGGAAAATTGGTATAAACGCAATGGCTTAAGATATTATATTATATGAAAAAAAGTGGACGGCACAGTTTTCAGTAAGCTTGGAACTTTCCAGATGCCCCAAATTTGAGCATGCAATGTGGCACGTGAAATATCGAAAAATATCACCTGAGCTACAATACAATGACATGTACTCAACTTAAAGTAGACTTTTGTGGTTAACATTATATATGTTGCTTGCATGAGCCCTTTTGTATTGCCTTCAAGGATATCCATCCCATTTATAAAGTAATCATCACCACTAACACCATCATTACCATCATAATCATCATCAAACATTATTCTCAATGAAACAAACACTTCAACACTATAATTAAATTATTCGCTAGCAGCACATACTGCACATACGAGTATGTGTGTGATGAGCTAAAGAATTAGTAGAATCATTAAATAAATCAACACAACACATTGCAACGAATTTTAATTGCAATTGCCTGTAGCAGAAAAGAGAAAAAAAAAAAGAAATAAGATTAAATGTGAATGATTTGTATAGAATAAATCTATGTGCATCAAATCTCACGCATATGGATATGAAGAAGCCACATTAAAATAGCGCATCACAGAAATGTGTTCAATGTCATTTCAAATGCACTAAAACACAACAGCAACAATGGCAACAATGGCAACAACCTTGTCAGCGACAAATTGGGGTAAATAAGGGAAAATAGTAACAACAACAAAGAAAAGAAAAAATAGCAAAAAAGAAAAAAAAAAAACGCTCGACTACAAATCATCAACATTAGTCAGACAATAAGCAGCCTTCCTATGCATACTTAAGTAGTAGATGCTCTAAGGCTAAATCAGCAGCGGCACCTTGTCAGGTGTTGTTAATTGTTCATTGTGCGTTATTTTTTCATTTCTTTGCCATCCACCTATGTGTATACTCTTACATATATATTCATACCATATATGTATGAGGTATAGCTTTAACCATATATTATTGCGATTATTAAAAAGTAATTTATGTTGTGGTGATTTTCATAGTGCCCTGCATCTACAAAACATACTACATATAACTGACTGTTTACTATATTTGGCTGAAGTATGAGTGAGTGTGTGTGTATTGGTTGTTGTTGTTGTTGTTGTTGATGATGACATAATTTTTGCAATAATAAACAAAACGAGAGAATAGGAAATTATACATTTAACCACTTATACCAACGTATGTGAGTGTGAGTGTTTAAATTGTTTGTATATTATACATGGTGGTCCGTTTTAAGTGTACACAATTTTTTGAGGCAATTCTGTAGTTAATTCTGATTATAAAATTGTTTTAAATGACTAAAAGTCAACTTTAAATTTGATTCCTTGATGTAAGTTTTCACATTAAAAAGGTGATTAAATTTGACCACCAAAATAGAAAATAAAAATTCAAGTAGTCTATATTCAAAATCAACATTAAAAATATTCTCTGTAGTAAAATTTCACTATAAACTTAATTTAGAAGTTGATTTTCACAAATTTTTTCGACTGATTAAAAGATTTTCATTGAAATTTCACAACAACACTCAATTAAAAATAATAATTTTTTAAAAACTAAAAAAATTTCAGCACAATATTTCCGGATTTCATGCTTATCAAATGCGTTCTTTTAATTTTTTGTGTAAAACATCAAATTTCTTTTCTTATAAACACTAAATACGAATCAACCTGTATATTTATACTATACTAATGATTGTTTAAACGATATATATGTGAAGTGTATAAGAGCAGTTATACAGAGTATTCCACACAAATTATGCCTATCTCTCATAAAACAATATGTTTTCGAACATTTGTTTAATGACTTTTGGCACAGTAATAAAGAAAGCTATCGAACTAAAACTCGGTACACAAGAATATTTTTACTAACGAACATTTGAATTCGAGAATTTTCATAATACCATGAAGAATACATCTACCTTCCATATAAAAATATATTTTCGAACATATACTTTTTGACTTTTCACACAGATATATAAAGTTATCGAACTGAAACTTAGTATATCAACATTAGTTTTACTAATGAACATACGAGCCTGAGCATAGTGATAATTTAATGAAAATTACACATACCTTACATACAAAAATATATTTTCGAACGCATACTTTCTGACTTTTCATAAGGAAATATTAAGTTATCGAACTGAAAATTGGCATGTGCAATTATTTTTACCAACAAAATAAATATTCAAAAAATGAACGAGAACGCCTTCAAATATAACATATATCCCATACAAAAATATGATTTCGAACATAAATTTCTTATATTGTGCGCAGAATTATTAAGTTATCAAGTTGAAAGTCGATGCATATAATTGATTTTACTAATAAACAAATTAATAAAAGAATGGACGTAATCGGATAAAAATCACACATACCTCTCATGCAAAAGTACGATTTCGAGTATAGGTTTTCTTACTTTGCATACATATTTATACAGCTATCAAGCTAAAAGTCGGTGTAAATAATTGTTTTCACTATTAAATGAATTAGTAAAAGAGTAGAAGTAATTGGATGAAAACTACATCTACCTCTCATACAAAAGTACATTTTCGAACATATGTTTTCTAATTTTACACACAAGATCATAAAGCTATCCAGCTAGAATTTGATAAATATGATTATTTTTAGCGCTAAATTAACATATTTGTATAAGAATGTAATTGGATGAAAATTGCGTCCACCTTCCATACAAAAACATATTTTCGAATCTATATTTTCTAAATTATAGCACATAAAAGAAACCAGAAATCATAATTAATCACACTCATAATACAAAACGTTTAAATATCACTTTTTGCAGTCAGTCAACAGTGTTTTACCTATAAAAATCCAATTTTTATTAGCACATTTGACATTTTCTTACAATCATGAGTACATAAATATTTATATAATTGTATATACATATGTGTAACATCAACAACTAAATAGCTTCATTAGTTCTAATTGGTAGATATATCTTCCGCGATTTTTTCTCTTTCTATTTTTTTTTTTATCGTAGTTATATTTGTATTCTTCTTTGATGCAAGTGCTGTTTGTCGCTTTCGTTTAACATGAATGTCAATTTAATAACATTGTTGCAATATATTTGATAAAAGTGTAGAAATTGTGGGGCACGGGATCGGATATTGAAGGTATGAATGAAGAAAAATACTACTCATTGTACTTGTATTGAAAAGCAAAGCGAGCTTGTGTAATCGTTCTTATCACAGTTGGAGGGAAGTGAAAATCAACTACCAGCAGACAACTAGCGATTCTAATGAAATTTTTAAATGCAAATAAATTAAATTTTTACACTGTCTCGCTTGAGGACTTACACTCAGCAACAATATGAACCAACCAAACAGCCCGATTGGCTATTGCAAGTACGGCTGAGTGTGTATTTGCTACAGTTTGTTACAGTCACAGCAAATCGCATCATCAAAATAACACCTACGGTTCACTAACGTCTTACAAATACAAGTATTTATGTAAGTATGTAGTCGCTTGTATATTTACACATTCAAGGTAGCTGTTGTATGTATAAAGAGAACTACTTGTATATATGTACCATAATAGTAGTCACTAAGTGGTATGATGGTAAGCAACCAACGCTTAAAGCGAAATTGAAGCATTGCGAATGTATGTAACTGTTACAACAACCAATAACAACAATATTGAAAACATCAACACAAAAAGAAACTAAAAATTATCACATCATATCTAATGCAGTGCAATAGCAGCAACAGCAGCAACATGTTTATTTGATTTGAATGTATATTCTTGCTGTCTATAGGATGTCGTTATGTGTGTGTGTGTGTGTATGTTTACGAAATGTTATTAGATCAGCCGAAATGCAATTAATAGTGTCGTCTTCCTGTAAATGTAGGCAATAATCTATTTTATATTGCTCTCATACAATTGTTGTTCTGTCTCGTCCATATCCAAGTGCCATATGCATGTATATACTCATGTATATGAATACTCATATGTTTAGATACATATGAGTAAAGTGCTACAAATAAATATGTTATGCAAATATTTGTCTTTTCTTATTCGAATGTTGGTTTGTTTGTTTTATTTTTTTAAATATTTTTTTTATATAAATTTATTGCTGATGCTGTTCTTGTATCAACAGCAGCAATATACATAGCTGTGCTGTGCTCTGTGTGCATTTAGAAAGTTTATTGAAGCAATTAAGCTATGCTCATATATATACAAATGTGCCATTTAGTTCTTTGGTCGCCAAATACATTTTAATTCACCTTGATTTGCATAATTTGAAAGTATATATAATATTAGGGTGGTTCACCTCAATTGAATCAACGAAAAATATAAAATTTAAATAATTTCAAGCATTTTTTCCAAGGAAACAAAATGGAATTACCTCTTAGCCCTATCGATTGATAGTGATAAGATGTAAGAATGTGAGGAGAAAATATTCAGGATGTTGTTATTTGTCGAATTTCATATGGTCCTGCGTTCAAAGCCCAATTTTCAAGGTTTTGGAATCGTTGCGGTCGATTTTTGTGACATACTTACTCCCTAACTTCATTTCTCAGAGAGGCTTCTTGGGTTTAAGTCAGTTAGAAAAACATTTACACTAGAAAATTTGATCCACCTTAATGTATGTACGCATATACATACATATATAAGAGTTTATTAAGATATTAACAATTGCAAGCACTTGTACTCGTATTTAGTTGATTTTAATACATTCATTCCATTGTATGTGGAGTACATACATTGTATACCGAATTGATTGGTGTTGATTTTCTTGGAGTGGCAATACATAGACGCTTAGTGACAAAGAAAAAGGAAACAACATTTTCTTCTTACATGTCTTCGATAATATTCTTCACGTTAAAGTAAGTTGTTTACATTTGCAAATTGTTCATTATGTCTAAATTTATGAACTACATTTACATTGATTGGGCAAGAAGGCTGTGCTATCCTTATGAATTGTCTTCCTGCACCTATGTGTTATCATTTTTTGTAATAACTATTTACCATTTTAATGCAATGAACAAGTATTTATTGCTATAATTTCCTTAATCATAAAATTTATAATTAATTCTTGAAAATCAAAGGGTGACCGTTACGATAGGGTACGTCAAATTCTATGTCCGCAAATTGAATGCAAAAAAAAAAAAAAACAACGACCTACCAATAGTTCTAAGCATTTAATTACTCAGCTATGACATCACATAATCATTACAACAATTTTTCTCATATAAAATTCTTGACCTTGACTTAACATACTGGACTATAGAAAGACTAATGTTATCCAAACAATACTTCTTAATAATGTTTAAGCTATAAATTATGCGGGTTCATATTTTCTGATACAATATGCACAAATATTGGCAAATATTAATTAAGAATATGGCAAAAAAAAAAAAAAAACTCCCAACACACTCACTTATAAGGTAAACAAGTTGGGAAACATGTAAATAGGTATCAACAAATGTTTATATACATATGATAGGTACTTTTTTGTCAGTGCTCAGGTTGGAATACAACAAAGACGAAACAAGATAATAAAATCGTATTATTATTGTAGGCGTATCATATGGTATATGCATGTACCTACTTATAAAAGTATATATACATTAATATGTGTACATGTTACTGTTTTTTTTTTTTTGTAAATACTCAAACATATGTGTATAAGATTGTCAATTTTATGACAAAATGACATCGGAAAAAAAAACCAAATTGTGTAAAAAAAATTGTCTACTTTGCGAATGTCGTCATATCCATTTTAAGTTTACATTATTTACTATCTTATTGTTTGTTTTTGTATTATATTTTGTTCCCCTTTGACTATACGTGTTGTTCAAAATAAATGCTGCTTAAATTTAAATTAGCTTCAAATGGGTACAAATTAAATGACGAAAACTTCAAACTCCAATTTGTTTATTTTTCCCAAGCTATTTTGTATGTGCATTATTTGTAGCAAAAAAAAATGAAGATAACAAAAAATTCGGTTGTCTGTAAAGGGTGTTTTTTGTTTAGCAAAGTAGTAGTAGTTTTGATATAAAATTAATTAAAGCAGAGGGGATAATTTCGATTGCCAAAAAATCTCAAACTTATGCTCAACAACGTGTATATTCTCTTCACCCCGAACTGTGTGCCATCTAGAATGAATGAGGATGGAAATTTACCAAAAGGGTTGCAATAGCATTAAAAAAAAATCTCTTGTGGATCATTTTCGGAATAAATTCGGAAGTTATTTGTATTGTTTTAGCCATTTTCAATGCACTTAGCATATGTGTAATATGTTGCTTCAATCGATTTAGTCTTGATTTTATGCCTCTTTGCAGGAGAACTGCCGTATTTATAAAGTGATAAAGCTGAAAATTGGTACAAATGATTATTTTCACAAATGAATGTATGTGTTTTGAGAATTGGTGCAATTGGCATGAAACCAAGCCTACCTTCCATACAAAAGTATGTTTTAAATGTGTTTTATCACACATAAACCGAGAAAATATAAAGCTATTGAACTAAGATTTGGTACATTTAATTAGTCTGACCATAGAATTGATTTATTAGAAAATAAATGAAATTGGATGAATATTACGCCTATCTCCCATATAAAAGTATCTGGTTGAATGTGTATTTTCACACTTTGCACCACAAAATGAAAGACTATCAACCTAAAACTCGATGTGAAAATGTTTTTTCTTACTCAAAAATTAATATAATTGAAAATATATGAAATTGAATGAAAACCACACATACCTCCCATATAAAAGTATATTGTTGAATGTATGTTTTCATACTTTGCGCAAGAAAATATAAACCAATCAAACTAAAACTTGGTGTGAAAAAGTTTTTCTTATCCAAGAATTGATTTAGTCGTAAAAAGGCGAAATTGGAGGAAAACCACACCTACCTCCCATATGTATGTTGTTGAATGTATGTTTTTACACTTTGCATAGGAAAATATCAAGTTATCTAGCTGAAATTTAATATATATGATTCTATTTACCATCAAATAGACATATTCAAAAATGGAGGTAATCGAATAAAAACTACGCCTAGCTCCCATATAAACTTATCCTTCCAAATGACTGTTTGCACCCTTTATGCATGCAAATATTAAGTTACCAAGCTGAAACTTAAACATATACATATATTTACCATTTAAAAGACATACTTAAAAATGAGCTGAATTGGTTAAAAACCATACCCACCTCTCATACAAAAATATGATTTTCAATAGGTATTTCCACATTTTGAGTATGAAAATATACACTTATCATTTTGAAACTCGTCACATATGATTGTATTTGATCATGAAAGAATTAGTTCAAAAATGAACGAAATCGCATAAAAATTACGACTACTTGTCATACGAACGCATATTGTCGACTGTAACTTCCGCACACATAGAGGATAGAATTGGATAAAAATCGCATTTGCTTCCAGCACAAAAATATTTTTTTCTTACATGTCTTTTTCATCCATTTATTTCAAAATTTCCTCCATTTATTTCAATCAATATGCTATAATTTATACAATATTAGTAGAGATCCCTCAACATCCAAGATCCCTCAATGCCAAGTGGAAACAATGCCAGTTGAAAGAGAATATTCGTATTTTCATATAATTCTTGAAATATTGACGCATACATATACATACAAATTTCCTACTTTAAATAACTTGTTTTCTAATTTTAAATCTCTTCTTTAGTTATTGTAATCTATTCAATTTAATTAATTTCATATTACTAATTTATGTCTGCATAATAGTATAAAGTTGTTTCTATTAATAATTTCAAATGATTAAAAAAAAAAAAAATAGCTACTGTGGTCACATCAAAACACCAGAAGATTATACGGAGTAAATATATGCGTAATTCATGATATTTCCAAAATATTTCTTACTTAAAACTCGTTTTGCAATTTAACATTTGTAATTATATTCGCTCAATAAACTGTTCTATTAGATTTCAAAATTCAGTCTTTAAAGTTAAAGTCTTATAGTTTTTAATGAAACAAAAAAAAAAAATTAATTGAAAAATTTGGTAGATTATATTCTACTCAAAAGTAAAACAAAACACACACAAGAAAAAAAAATGGAAAAGTGAAAGGAACAAATTGAAATGAAAATAAAATTAAAATTGGCATCATCTGTGTAAAGTAGCTGATTGAAAGAGATTAAAATTCATTATAATATTAAATTGAAATAAATTACCTACATATACTTAAGTTGTCCCTTTTGTTTTTATTTTTAATTATAGGAACTTTAATTTATGTTACTGCTTAACAAGCTGGCTGCACACAAAAATCAATTAATCTTAACCACAATCATCATTGAAATGCGTATGTTCAAGTTTGAATTCAACTTGAAAATCAATTGTCAATATTAAATGATGTTGAATATAGTATAGTATTTTATCACCGGATCTATATAATATCTGCATGCATTGTTGATAGCGTTGAATCGTAAAAAATCATCATTATTGCAAAAATTCAATGCCATTTACAAAATTTAATTTAAATTTTAATACATCGCAATATACAATACATAAGTGAAACTAATTGACTTTTTAGTGTTTAATATGAAGAAAAAAAGTCAAAATTTTGCAATGATGAAAATTACGAAATGTCATGAGAACACACAAGTTAGTAGTGTTCAATTGTTGACAGGTGGGCATTTGAAGAATTGTCCACTATTGTTTTTTTTTTTTTTTTTTTGTTGAAACACTTTTCCAAATTATTCAAAATAAATTTGAAATGAATGTCAGCAATTTTCGCAAATTACATATTTTTATTAAATATTTTATTATTTTAAAATAGCAATAAATTAAATTGATTGGAGAATTGATTGTAAAATATTTTAAGAAAAAATCTATAAAGACTTGCTTAAAGTTGTAATTTTATTAAAGTTTAATAGAGATTTAGTAGTCAATCAGAAAATAGAGATTTGGTAGTCAATAGGAGATCAAGTTCTTGTAAAAGAATTGCGTTTGTAATCAGAAAACAGAGATTTATTAGTCAATCAGAGATCATGTTCTTATAGAAGAATATGGTCTGTAATTGGAAAAAAAAAAAATTAAACTGATGATGTGTTGAAAAAAAAAAGCTCAATACTTCAGGCAAATAGAAAAAGTGTTCGGAAATACATAAATAGCTCGAACACTGTTCTAAGATTCCAAGACTTATAAAAAATCTTAAAGAAAATACAATAATTTATTGAAGGGATGATTCTGGTAGAAAAAGGGCATTTGTGATGAAAATAAATTCAAAAAACTAGATAAATCAGTGTGATTTTGAAAGGAATTCTTAATATTTCAAGTAGACAGAGAGTGGCCCCTTAAAGTAGTTCACTCGAAAGTTTTTGTGCGCACAGTCAAGAAGAAAATATTATTTGATTACTTTTAGATAGTATATATCAAAATGATAAGCCAGATGGCAATGTTGTAAATAAAATTAAAATTAAAAAAAAAAAAAAGAAGACGGAAGGCAGAATGACGAAACATAAATTTTAATCAATTTTCACAGCTTTCTTTTGGAGAATTTTACACTATAGATGTGAACTGTCGAAATGTAGATGAAAGATTTTCGACCAAAAAATCAGTCAAAAATTCAATGGAAATCGCAAATTAGAATATAAATAGCAAATATAGCAAATTGATAAACCAGATGGCAATGTTGTAAAAAAAAAAAAAATTAACAGAGGACAGAAGGACGAAACACAAATTTTAATAAATTTTCAGTTTTCTTTTGAAGAATTTTACTTTATAGATGTGAACTGTTCGAAATGTAGATAAAAGATTTCAGACCAAAAAATTAGTCAAAAATTTATTGGAAATTTCTCCATTGGCAAAATCTCTACAATTAGCATGCTTTTCTTAATTAGAGGCACAATAAAATTTGAAATTAACATAGAAAAACATTCGAAGAAAAGATTTACCACATTTCAAAGACATATCTCTGCAATTCTGATGAAAAAAATATGTTCTTTGCAACAATGTACATAATAAATTCTAAATTTTATATAGAAGGATATTCAGAGAATAGAACACACAGAGAATGATCACACTTTTAAGATAGAATGTCCACCTTATTGTGCCAAAAATCTCACTAACTCAATTTCTTTTGGGAAAAAATCGATTTTCGAAATAAATAAATAAATAAAATATAAATAAATTAATAAAATTATTAGTTTAGCAGACTTTTTTGAATATTAGGTTAGGTTAGATTAGGCTATGTGGCTGCCTTCTCTCTGAGAGGACACACTTGGGCCAGAAATGCCTATTGTGATAACACCGAACTTCTCTTCCAATACTGTTGTGCGTGTTAAATTTGGACAGCATTAGAAGGGACCTACTTATATTAGCCGATTTCGAATGGCAAAACCCTTGTGACATCACTTTAACTTTAAGTTTTATCACAGAGCTCTTTTAAGAAGCAGTTTTGGCAAATTGTTACTGCCGGAAAAATTGCCAATTCTTGTCGGCAGGCAAATGTACCATAAGTGCATGTTTCTCTTTTGTATCGTATTTTTAAGCGCAAATCATTATTCTAGTCAAACAGCCAGTCCAATTTGTGGCTCTGTCTTACTCATAGTGGTGTATCTAGAATTCTCTGTCCCACCAATAGTTTTGCTTTATTGGCTGCACATATATTATTTAATTAACAAGAGGCTTCTGGACTATTTAACCATAATGCCGTTTGAACCTAATGATTAACACCAAGAAAGATGAATATCAATATATCTCAAATAGTAGCACCAGACACGGAAAAATTGTCTCACTTGTCATTTTTAACTGGTTTTAATGATCAAATAAGTAAATAAATTTTTCTATTCAGTGATTGTGTTAGAATTAAGGCCGGTTTTTTCAAACCAGCGACCATAGACTCTTTATACTCATTTGGTTAGCCTTCGCGTTACTTCTATGCAATAACCGGCAGTTTGCTTAAATTTTCACTAATCTTAGTGATCAGAGTAACTAATTATTATCAATAATAATTATAAAATCATGCTATTACTCATAATATTACTAAAAAAAAAGCAGCCGCTTTAGTTTTTAAGTATTAATATTAGTGCTTCCAAAGTGCTCTCGCGCATCTCACACTTTGCATTCATGTGCGAGAGTATTTTTGGTTTTATTTTTATTTTTTTTTTTGCTCAAATTAGTTATAGTTTCATACACACTCCAAACACATACACACACTTTTTTCGCTGTCATATTTTATTTAATTTGACTATTTTTATTATGATGACGATGACGAGTATGATCGCCATCACGATGATGACTACTACTACAACGACAGCGACGCGACGGTGGCGACGTTGATTTTACTTACTTACTTACTTGCCTATTGCCTATACTATTTGGCACAATTCATTTGGGTGTTAAGTCGGTGCGTTGTACCAGCGCCAGCGGCAAACGAGTAGGTAGAGCAAGTAGCAAAGAGTATGAGTGATGCCAGACTAGACAAGACTGTTCAAGTGTAGTGTTGTAGTGTTGTGCAGCATAGTGTAAATGTACTGATACTGTTGCTACTACTTTCGTGTGTGTGTGTGTGTGTGTGTGTGTATGAGCGAAGTTAGCTTTTTGTCTGGGCGCTGCTGTTTACACTCTCGCTGTTTTTAGCTACAGCCGCTGCTATTGCTACTGCTACATACTACTACATACTAGCAAAGGCCGCAGTCAATAATTTTGAGTTAAGCCAGTTTCTGTCAGTCAGTCAGGTTCTTTAAGCTGGCTGCTTTAGGTGATGTTTTTGTTTTTTCTTCGTGTTTTCTGTGTGAAATTAGCCTTTACCAAACGACATTAGATGAGTATGTGTGTATATGAGTGTGTTTGTGTGTGTTTTTTGAGTCTGAGTTATATACTTTGCATATGGTGCGTATGTCGTCTGTCTGATGCTGTGCTAAATTTTACGGAATTAAAATGTAGTGATTCAAAGCAATATTATAGTACAGCATAGACCGCAGCCGCAAGTGCATGTAATACATTCATTCATTCAATCAAGTCAATTGCTCTTAGCAAATAAAACAAAAAAAAAAAAAAACAAAAACAAAAACAAAATAAATAAAAATCAATGCATTTTTTAAAAATGCAAATAAAATGCAAATTAATTGAAAATATTTAAATGATCTGTAAATGTGTGTGCATATGTATGTGTGTAATGTAGATTCAATTTTTTTTTTTCTCTCTTAAAATGAACATTCACCTTCATGTGATTATTATTGCTACTTCACAGAGATGAAATCGAAATGACAAAGTGTAACCTTGAACTTATAATTGACGTGCATTGTTGTTGTTGTTGTAGTTGTCATTGTTGATGTTGTTGTTGTTGTTGTTGTTGTTGCTCTGATGAAGTGTCCAAATTGCATTTGTGTTTATATGCTTGAGAAAATTTTATATAAAAAAAAATCAAATAAAATTATTTAAAAAAATACAATACAAATTTACTTAACTGTATATGTGAGAATTTCAGTTACTAATACTCGTGCTTATAATTATAATTTTGTATATATGAACATTTTTTAAAAATTGTATATTTTTGTGGAGAATTTGCACACCTCGTTGAACATTTAATAATATATTAGTGTATGTGTAAGTGTGAGTGTGTGCAGTGTGTTATATTGTTGTATTGTTAATCGTTCGATAAATGTTTGTTCATAAATCATCTGAATCAACACTGAACAACTAACAACAACATCAAGTGAACAAGCAACCAGCATCAGCAACATCGTCATCAGCATCATTATCATTAGCAACAACAGCTACAAACATATGTATCTTGAAATATATGCATATCAACATATAGCAACAGCAGCAGCTGCCAAGTAGTTTTAGCTTCTCATCGCCTTTGTAAAAAAGAAAAAAAAAAAAATTAAATAATTTGTTAAAAAAAAAGCAACAAAAACAAAGATTGAAAAAAAAAAAAATTAAATAAAAAATAAAAATAAAAAAAACAACAACAACAAAAATCAAAATCCAAATCAATATTGCGCAGTTGTTTCTTTCCTCATTTCATCTGCTGCGCTACGACTACTATAGCGCTAGCTATACTACTAGTACTACTACTACTACTATTACAAATATAGATACAACTGCCGTCTCTGCCAGTCTGCTCTGCTCTCAATAACAGGTATTTTCATTATCATTTACAGTTAATTACATTGGAAATATAGTTGTATATTCATTATATATTTAGTAATCATTTTTAGCAATTATTTGCGATTCATATCTATAGAAATTGTCATTATTCCTAGACATTTGCATGTGCATTTATTAATTCGCAATGACATGAGACTCGATTGAATTTCTATATTGTTTGCTTGTGCTTTTTATGATTATATTGAATTTGTCTTCCGTCAACATCATATTTGCACATGTGTATACTTAGCCGTATATCTCTCTGTTTAACTGTTTGATTTCCATATATGAAATTTTTCTTTATTCTAATCGGTTTTCATTTTTTGCAAAAAAAAAAAAATATTTTTTTTTATGATAAAAAATTCAATAAATTTGTTGCAAACTTTTGCAATTAGTTTGCTTTAGCTGCCCTATCGATCAGTCATTCGATCAACAAGTGTCAGTGACAGTGAGCAGTGAGGTGGTGTAACACACGAGAACGAGTTTGTTGCTTAAGTCTATCTTCCATAGATAAATACTCTTTCAAGTTTGTCGCTTAAGTTTTTCACCTATGGGTACATTTTTTTTCAAGTGAGTGCCTTACATCTTTCTGTTTTACGTAAATGCCGATTCAAGTATGCTACTAAAGAGTTTGACTTATTTGTAATATGTGATTTTTATTTTTTTTTTGATTATTTTTAATTTACAAAGAAATATACTATACATACTCGTATTTGTATTGCGTCATATAAGTAAATATATAAATATGAGCATACATTATTTGTCTCCATATGACATATGAAATGATACATATGGTTGTAAAAAAAAATGATGGTTTAGTTCTAATGAAATGTGTTATTCATATTCTATTTGTTCTTTCGTGAGTAGATACATGTTTAGATACATATGTTGATATTTATTTGATTCGCATTTTTTTTTTTTTTGTCGTAAACAACTAAGTAAAAATAAACAAATTATTTTACAAAAATATACGTGTCAATCAAATTCATAGAATTCTCTCGCCTACATATTGAGAAATATCGCATTTCTTCATATTACGCAATTACGTTAAAATGGATTTAAAGCTTCTAAATATGAAAATCGCAGAAAAATGTTTGTTACTATTGGGTTTTTTAGATTTTGCTAAAGAAATTTTACTTTATTACTTCCTATCTCCATCACTAGGAGCTTTGTAAGCCAATTCTATAAAAACATTACTTTTGTATGGGGGCCCTTTAAACGACGGAGATAGGGGATAATCATGTTTAGAAGAAATGTTGATGAACACAAAAAATAATGGCGATCGGTCTTCCATTGCACATCTCTAGAGGGCAATACTATGGGCAATGCTATGGGGTTATTTGTCAATTTTTGGGTGTTTTTAGGTTAATTTTGTAGTGAAGAACCCCTAAAACGTGAAGCTAGGTGATAAGTATGTTCGGAAGAAATTTTGAATGAAAAAAATTAGCCTGGTTCGGTGATATACTATACCCCTCTAGAGACACCCAGTGAGCGGTGGGAGCAGATTTTATGAAAAAAAGTCATTTTTGTATGGGAGCCCCTCGAATCAGTGGAAATAGAGTATAAGCATGTTTTGAAAAAATATTACGAAAGCAAAAATTAATGATAGTCCGTCATACATTTCATACGAGCACTCTGGCAGCGAAGGTAGCGAATTTTATTTAAAAAAACGGTTAATTTTGTATGGGAGCCCCCATAATGGATCATAATCTTTTAAACAAATATTACAGAGGAAAAATTAATGGGATTTGGTGATATATTTTACATCGATGGAAGAACTCTGGCAGCAATGGGAGTGAATTTTATGAAAAAAAAGTCAATTTTGTATGGGAGCCCCCAGAACGGATAAAAATTGGGGGTCAGAGTCTTTAAAACAAATAATACAGAGCAAAAATTAATGGGAGTCGGTGATATATTTTACATCGCTGGGAACACTCTGGCAGCAATGGAAGTGAATTTTATAAAAAAAAGTCAATTTTGTATGGGAGTCCTCCGAGATAAGCAGTAGTAAACATAGTCTGAAAAAAGATTACGGAGGAAAAATTAATGGGGGGTTCCATATAAATTTTACACCGCTGAAAACACTCTGGCAGCGCTGGGAACGAATTTTATAACAAATGCCAATTCTGTTGAGGAGCCTAACGAAGGCATGAATATAGGGGATCATGATATTCCATACAAATATTAGGAAATAATAAAAATTAATGGAGACCGGTCATACAAAGGCAAGTCCTACGAAATTATGGATTTATTTAACCGATTTCCTGCAATTTTATTTATATATTTTTTTATAATCTCACAAAATAAGGTGGGACTAGTGTGTCAACATCGAAAAGTCATGAACTACCGTTGGTCTAGTGTATCTACATAATTTTTCTCATTCAAACTATTCAAACCTATTACGACCACATTAATAGATGAAAATTAGATCCAAAATACAATAAGATTAACTTCGGATAGCACTTTTAATTTGGGATGTGTTTTACATTACTGTGATGTACATTACATTACATTCTCTAGTTGCCTAAGTCAAAGAATGTGATAACCTGGCCATAGTGTTATTATAGACCACAACATAGACCACAAACAACATGCAAAACAATTTGTCTCTACTATTAGTCTTAGTGAGCTACCACATGCATAAAAATAATTTTCGATTTCCAATGGAGACAACTTAAATTAAAGGTTGTCTTTGGTTACAACGTACAATGACAATAAAGAAATATTATTTTTACAAATACGAGAACAGCATGAACAGCATACGAACAGGCAAAAAGAAAAAATGACGTAAGCTCTTTACATATCGTAAACTGTCAAACTACATGACACAAGGAGCGGATAAGAATGATGTGGACGGCTGACGACCTAGGGATAGACTAGTCTAGGCGGAATTTATTGTGATGTTCTGTTGACGGCCAATGATAGTAGTATGTTTTCTTGCTAATCGCATGTGTATATTTGAATATTTTATACACATTTAATTGAAAGCATTATGGGAGAGAATAATAATCAGTTGTGTTGTAGGAATTATGAAAAAAATATATATATATAAATATTGTTGCATTGATATGTATTTATTATATATTTGCTATTATAAATGATCATCTTTGAGATGCAATCAAACAAAAAAGCAAATGAAGGCGAAACAATAAATGCGGCGCGGCTACATCAATAATAAATAATCAATTCAATAATTACTAACATATTAAATAAATACCTATTATTATCAATATTTTTTTTTATAGTGACGTTTGGGAGACGGCACCGTATACATACTGATTATACATATATTTATTAGCTTCATTCAATTTTTAGAATAATTAATCTATTACAAACAAAAAAGAAGCAAACAATTAATAAATCTTTAATTAAAGTGCTGTAAATAAATTAACTACATTATTGATTTCCTTATTTCATACTAATTTCATATATAATTACGCTATAACTCTATAATAAAATCATGTTTAGATAGTAACCTTTGTTGAATATTTCCGACATTCTCAATAAACGAATATGCTCATATACATGTGCATTAAAAAATTATGCTCCCACAATATGTCACTATAAACCTAATCGATTTATTCACTGAGCTGCTGTGACTTTTCCACTTCATTTTCCATGCATACCAACATACAATAACATTAGCAACTAGTATACAACCTATAGAACCTTGCAACTTGTAATCAAGCAACATGTTCTTATGTTTTGTTATTTTTATATTTGTTTATATGCATTTACGCTTTAAATGGTTTAAAAGTGAAGCTGACGCTGTAACGCAATGCTGATAATTTATATTTATACAGCAGGAATTAAAAATCACTAAGCAAATTTGTCAGCAACAGCAGGAGCACTAACAATGTGACATGCATTTTAGCAACTTGTGATAACATGTCAACAACTCACGGAACATGAGAACAACTACCTACAACAATGTCAAGTATTTATTAAGTGAAGGACATGTAAATGTTTCCATATATCTACAAGTATTTGTGCGTAGTTAGAAATAAATTAATAAAAAACGTTTTACAAAAATATTGTGGGTATTAATATATAACAACAATTGTTACCATTGATGTACATTGGTCCTAAACAAGTTATTTGATAATGTGGAAATAAATGTGCTGGGGGGAAAAAGTGACTCAATGGCAAAATTATATAAACGATTGCTCGTACGATCATTGAAATGTGAAAATATTATGGCTCTAAGTTGAAAAAAAAAAATGGAGCAACATTTATCTCATTTTTTGTCCAGCGCAGAATGATAGCAATTTTTTCAAAAGTATTTTTCTTTCACAATCAGACTCTTTAGACTTTGAAAGTAATCCTTCTTGGATCTTGATACCAATCAGTGTGGATTAACTTACTTCACCAATTTTGTTACGTTTCACGAAAATTTCACAAAATCAAAATAATATTTTCTTTCAAAGACGTCCGAATATTTTTATGGCACAAACATATATTTTTAGTTTATCTTTGAAATTATGACGTCACACTTATGCACATTCTATACATATTGCAGGGCGCCACATACCACTATTCTAAATTAAATTGCATTGGGAATTAAACTGATATAAATATATAATATCTATATATTTTTAAGCAATGACGTCACACGTGTTCACGTTTTTATCCACATTTTGTGGATACACAACTGATAGAAACTGATAGAAATATATAATCTCTATGCAATGACGTCACATGTGTTCACGTTTTTGTGCACATTTTATTGCGCAATCGGTGTTTCTTTCAATCATATACCGTACAATATATATTCTACAGTTTCACTATAAAAATTATCAGTTAATGTGATAGAATAGAAAAATACTGCCGATATAAATATGTAATACATGTATGTTTTCCTTAAGCGGTTACACCACTGTAGAGCACAAAAAAAGGCATATTTCGGGAATTTTCGTAGGCCAAACAAAAGGAGATATTCAAAGTCTGTAAAAAGTATTTTTTAATGTCAATCTTGAAGTCCAAAAAAAAAAACAATTAAGTTGCGCGATTCAAAAACAAAATGGCGGCTGTGCAGCAATTCCCCGCTGATGCGTTTTTTTCACCGCGATGCACGGCCGGAAACCTAGCGCCTGCAATTTTCGATCTGGAACAAAAAACCGAATAATTTTTTGATTCCATATTACAATAGCAAGAGACGTACGTAGGGCTTTTTGGATTAATTGATTTTTCGAAGTTCGAAATTTCACCTAAAAAATCGTCTAAAAATTGTTTATAAATAAAAAAATATGCACAATTTCAAAAAACCCCTACGTACGTCGCTGAAGAAAACGATTTCAAATGTGTTGTTAAAATTTTCAAATCAATCGGTTAAGATTTGTTCGAGTTATGTTTCCGGCCAGCTCAAAAAAAAAATGGTTTCGATAAAAACGCGTTTAAAGTTTAAAGGTGCTCGGAGAATACCTCAGACGTCTTGCGGCAAAACTCGAAATTCAGACACTTAGACATTTTTCCCGCCTTCCATCCTTTAGTATATTATTTTTGAGACTATTAATGACTATTTAAGATAAACATTTTTTTTTTTCTATTTTTTGAAAATTCTACAGTGGTGTTACCCCTTAAAGCTCTGACGTGGAATGTGCAATATGCTTCATTTTCCTTAAATTACCGAATACCAATGGCTCCTGTAATATTTTTAAGTTCAGCAGAGTAGCAAAATAAAGTTGATATTAATATGAAATACATATTTGCTTTTCTTTAAGACTATGACGTCACACGTGTTCATATTTTAAGCACATGACAATGCGCAATCTGCGTTTTTGTGTTTTTTTTTCAATTATATACCAAATTTGATCTATATGGAAAGTCAAACTGTTATTAGTATAAGATAATACGTAATGATGTCACATACATATATTTCAATTCTATACAATCTGTTTTTCTTTCAATTATTTCAATTTCATTTCAATTCAATTTCAATTCAATTCAATTTCACATTCGTTTCGTTACAAATATTTCAAGTTAACCTAAGTACGAAATTAAAGTAATATGAATATAAAAATAATTATTTTCAATAATGTTCAAATAAATAAACAATTAATTCACATTAAATTTTATAACCTTTTCAAATTAAAATACTAAAAAAAATGCCATTTAAAACATGAATGTCTACACAATGCAATTAAATTACAATAGAGATGTTGCTATACATTTGTATGTACCTTACAATATGTATATTGATACAAATATTCTATTACATGTAAATGAGCTCTTTATTTAATTCTAATTTGTAATTTAATTTAATCAAGTGTGACGTGTTTTTTGAAAAAAAAAAAAAAATTATTTAAATCGTGACAATTTTTATATTATACTTATACTCTTACATAAGTCTATACTCTATTAGCTTACATTCATTCTTATTATTCCACCTATATTTGATTAATAATACTTGTCGTATGTACTTTACATTTCAAATGGCTATTTTTAGGGTGTTGCTTTTGTGATTTGATGTGGCATGGTCCATGCCACCATGTCAAGCAATTTAAATGTTCGCTGGTGCATTGCTGATTTTATTGCTTTTTATTTAATTGTTATTTTTGCGCTCTCTTTTAAGGCGTTTCAATTAATCTACAATTTTAATATTGTTTGTTGTTTTTCTGTATCTACAATACATTTTGGCATTTCAAGGTTTTTTTTTTTTTTTTGCTGTGTTTCAAACAAACAATAGAACTAAACTCAGAACTAATCGGGGGAACTAAAGAGACAAATTGAATGTTTCTATACATTGTATATATATACATAAAAAAAAAAATGTATTATGTATATATATACATAATGGCATAATATGTTGCTAATAACTATATAATCATGTTCTTAAACAGTTCTACTACGGTATACATGAAAATTTAATTAAATGAATAAAATTGAACTAATATGAATTAATGGTCACATTAGTTGTATGAATTATCCATGGAATAGTATGGAAGATTGTAGTATTGTATCTATGAAATTGAACTTTAATAAAACATAATTTTCATTGTTAGTACTAAGAACGTGCATATAACATTCATCTTACATATGAATATATATTCAAAATTAAAATTAATTAAAAAAGTCCATCTGAAAGAAAGACCATAATAAATAAACAACAGTAAACTATAAGAAGAAGAAGAAAAAAAAAATATCGTGGGTGAAATATAATTATTCAGA
This sequence comes from Megamerina dolium, assembly GCA_963854835.1. NCBI lineage: Eukaryota > Metazoa > Arthropoda > Insecta > Diptera > Megamerinidae > Megamerina > Megamerina dolium. The sequence goes on from OY978525.1 coordinate 4,200,403, forward strand.
AAAAACTCCAAAAGTAAAAAAGAATTATTATAGAAGCGTAAAAAGAAAATGACGTGCAAGAATGTTTGATGTCCATAAAGATGTGGCCATAACGACACAACAACGAAATTAATTATTAATTTAATATTAACAGATTTCATGCAAACAACCAAAAAGAAATAAACATCTGAAAGTTCAAAGAAATGGAAAAAAAGAAAAAAAAAATTAGTAATAAAAGGAAATTTGTTAGTACTCGTAGAATCGAAAATAAAGTTGATGATCTCACACTGGCACTGAATTTATGGTGAAAAAAAAAAATAATAATAAATAAAAATAACAATACGAGTATGGACTCATATGTTTGTATAAATATAAATAAAAATTTACTTATTTTCGTTTCTTTTTGCTGCTTTTTTCTCATTTTATTTTTATTTTATTTTATTTTTTTTATAGAGATTTTTAATATTTGAATTGTATTAATTTGGCAAACCAGTTGGTGGTGGCAAAAAAATATTTAATTCGCATTCATTCGTTTTTTACCCCGCCCACCTCGCTATTTTAGGTAAATATTTATTTTATTTATTCGCAGCAGCAGAAGAAATAAAAAAGTAATGCGAAATAATAAATATGCTTACAATAATTTTTTATTTCAAACGAGATATGAGAAACTTTAATTTTTACGTTGCAAAGAAATGAAGGAGACAATGTGTTAAAATAAAAATGTATAAAAAAACAAAAAATGAAAGAGAACAGTAGTTTGATACTTTTGCTGGTGGTGCTTGAGTACATAGTACATATTCCAAATAAATGCCACAAATATCAACAATAACCCAAACAGCGGTTGGTTACTTTGCACATGCACTACGTCACAAACAAATATCATAAACTTGATTAATTTGGACAAATTTATGCGATCATATTATGTGCACGCATATAAAAAGCATACTGCTGCGTTACTCCTCCAGTAGTGAATGATTTTGTATATTATTTATTTTGAATGTCATTTCTGTTTTTTTTTTTGGAAATAACTTTCATTCAAGTATTTGTTTATTTTCATTTAAAATTATACCATATTGTTTGTTAAAGTTGACTTTTTATTTTTTTCTCAAAATTATCTTTGCAAATGTAGGATTCCCACATGCTTAGCGTGATGAATATTTAGCATTTCATATTTGCATTACCTACTATTAAAATAAACAAATATAAAAGCGAGTTGATTTTTTAAGCTTCTTACCAAAAGCAACACATACACAAAAAAAAAACAGTACTCAGTAGGTGGTCATAACTTGAATTTTTGAATCTTTACTTTATAAGTATATACTATGTATACTTTTCTTACACGCACATAGCAATATATATGCTAATGTGTTTAAAAAGTTTCCGGAAAATTGATTGAAATTGACTAATTTACTCTTTCAAATTTATATCATCGTTATGTCGTTTTTTTACAAATTTTAATGCCGTTGGAATAGTTTCTTTCTGCAAGAATTTACGTTGAATCACTTCAATCAGATCAGAACTGTATCCCCAGAGGAGCCTTTGGGCTTTACTGAATAGCCATAAGTCACATAGTGCTAAATCAGGCGCATATTTTGGCTATGTATCGATATGAGTATCTTCTCATCTCTCTTTTTCGTATGCATTTAGTGTTTTTGGAATAAAAAAAAACGAAAGGGTCCATCTGAAGCCAAAATTTTCTTTTGAAATTGATCGAATGATCTAAGTGATGTGAACCAGGTCTCTGATTATTATTCGATGCCTTTTAAGCATCGAAATTTTGGTTTCCTTCTAGTTATTTTCATCAGTTCGGATTCGTCTTCATCGTTTTTGCCGTTGAGGTGTACATTTTTTACCAAAAGCTCTTTCGGCCCCTAGAAGGATTTTCGAGCATAAAATCTTATTCCGCGAGCCATATTCAATGCAAAAAACTGTGCTTAATTTTTTGGAATATTTTTTTCAAAATCGCCGAAATAACTTTTCTGTGTTCACAAAAGCCACTCATCTTCTCAAGCTACACTTCAAGCGAATGACAATATTAACGTAATGTCTTTATATTAGTATATGCGTATTAGACGTGTTCAAAAATGGCAGGTGTTTTTAGAAAATTATTATTTTGAGATTGACACTTTTTCTAATATTTTTGGAAGAAAAAAGAAAGAAAAGATTTCAAAAATGAAAAAAATTTTGAATCAAATTTTTGTAACCTAAACTTCACCCATTGTATTCTACTAGCTGCAAAAACAAAAAACCTATAAAGAAATTAATTAATTTTTAACGAGGTTTAGTGAAGTTTAGGGAGGTTTAATAAATATGTTCATGGGCAAAAAAGCTTTTCTGAAAGCAATTTGTAAAGAAAATTGAAAGACAGACTTTTTCAAGTATCAAGAGAAAATTTTATATGAAAAGTCGTACTTTTTTTGGAACAAAAACTTGTTTATTTAATTTCGAAAATTTGATTTAAATACTTTTTGATTACAATTTTATGATTATATGCTTTTTGAAGGTGTTCTGAAAGCTCTTTGCAAACAAATAACATTAAAAACATATTGAGGGAGGTTTTCATAAATGCTTTTATGTGCTCAAAGCTTTTTAAAAAGCTATCTCTTTTATCTCATCTAATCGACAACCTAAGCACTAAGAATACAATTTTTCACAATTTTTTCATGCTGTTGGTAGTGGAATGACCTAGAAAAACATTTTAAAACAACTTTTTTTTTGAAGAAGCAATAAAAATTCGACACTTTTTCGCCCTTAATCCAAACAACTAGTTGCTGGAAACGCAAGTCAGAAAGGTTATCTCATTCTTTCATTCTCGCAGACATTCAGAATATGAAATTATTTCAATTTTAACTTGAAAAGGAAAATCTATTTTAATATTTTTTTCATTTTTTGCAAATTCTATTATTCCAAAAACAACTGCTTTCATCTAAGATTTCAAGATACAAAAAAATTATTATTTCGAAATGCCATTAATTTTTCAAACAGCTCTAATGCATATGTTCGCTAATAAATAGTTTTATTATTGCCTCATGCATAGTTGTGGTTTAGTATTTATTACTTAACAATATATTTGTTATTATACTGTGAAAAAGTTGCTATTTTTTTCACCCCTTGTATCTCTGTTGTGTGGCTCGTTTAGTCTAGCTGATTAATTAACATATCGTTGATATAATAACGAATATACATATGTTTAATATTTAATTTCAAAAATAATATTTTCACCAAATTTACATAATTATTTAATAACTAATCATATATTTGATTATCATAATATCATAATAACATTCAAATGGATTTTTAATTACACAAATGTCAAATCTTTTTGGTGTCATAGTGATTTTAATGGGAAAATATATGCACTTGATGGGAAACTTATATGTCGTATGTACATAATTGTATAATTTTTAAAAATAAAATGTCATATCCCGTTGAGTAATTTTATGGTGAATAATTGAATAGCGAAAGTAGTATTAAAAAATATGACATTCAAAATGCAATCATTTATCCACTACTGGGTTAAATGTGTATAAATAAATTAATAAGACAGCCAAAAGCATAATGAAAAAGTTGTTCAACAAACTTGACAAACATGGGGTTCTTGAATTCCAATCCGAGTTTGCTTTAAATCGCTCAGGTCGTATTTCGTCCCTAACCTCCAAAATATGATGAAAATTGAAATATTCATTAAAATATTGCTCCTAGTGGGATGAAATGTATGACCGCCTTCTATTAATTTTTTCTTGTCAACATTTTGTCTGAACATACTTATCCGCTATTTCTATCCGTTAGAATGGCTCCCCTACGAAAATTGATATTTTCATATAAAATGCGCTCCCACCGCTACCAGGGCGCTCGTAGAGTGGTGAATTATATGACCGACCCCCATTAACTTTTAATAATTAATATTTTTTTTAAACATACTTACCCTGTATATTCATTCTTTATGGTGGCTGCCCTACAAAATGTTTGTAAAAATCTATAAAAATCGATAATTAACCTCACAGCTGCCCAATAATTAGCATTAGAGCAAAGAAATGCTTGAGAAAGTCATATTTGCTAAAGATTTTAGCCTTGGAAATACCAATTTTAATGGATTTTATATAGAAATCTTGGAAAATTTGACTAAAAGTTCTTATAAATATAAATTATTAAAATATTTTACACACGAAACAAAAAAAAATTATTCATAAAAATTTACCATAAACATATTTGGTTGTTTTATAATATAATGTTCTTATAGAATATAGAAACGAAACAAATATTGAGTTACAACGAGTACTACACACAGACATGTACATACATCTAATAGTAATTACATCTGTGAATTCACAAGAATGATGATAATACTCGTAAATATGCTTAGGAATTTTTCAATTTTATTTTATATTTTATTTTTTTTTTTTTTATAAAATTTGCCATATATCATTCAACCTCTTCTTCGGTTTCTATTTCTAAATAGTAAACAAACATAGTGTGTACATATCATAGAGCGCACACCTTTTGAACTTTTAATTGTAATTGTTCAACTATTCAACAAAATAACAAATTACAATAATATTAGCAGTTATACCTAATAATATAGTTAGATACTCGTAATACGTACGACAAAACAAATTTGACATCAAACACTCCCTTATGTCATTTTATTTATTATATTTTTACTGTTTCTTGTTATTATTATAGTTTTTTATTGGTTTTTTTTTTTGTTTTTTAGGAATTTAATGAACTCATAATTTACAAAAGGAAAAACAAAACACAGAAAACAACAATAACATTAATAATAATCATAATAATAATTTTAACAAGTTTAATCTAAAATGAACAAACATTTTGCCAAAAAGTAAGACAAAAATAAGACAAAAATTCAAAAACAAATTCGAAAATATCAACCCACCCATTTTGTTACAACTCTTAAACACTTTTGTTAAATTAATTGGTGTTTTTATTGTTTTTGTTGTTCTTTTATTTTTTTTCCATTTGCTGTAGAATTTTGTCATAAGTTTAATGCTCCGTTGGCTCAGTTAAATCAGTAAATTTATTGAAAAAAATCACAGAAGAAATACAAAATTTTACAAGAATAGAATCATACAAAGTGTTCGCTGCAATATATGAACATTAGCGCAGATCAAGTTGTTCTGCAGGAAATAATTTATTTATGAGATGTCTAATATTTCAGCAAAAAAAAAAAAATTCTTTTCTCTCGAATAGTGCATGTACTCATCTAAGGAAATAAGAAAAAATGGAGTGCGAGTACATAAAAAGCCATTCAAAATATCACGAAAAATCAAATTTCGTGCCTTTTCGTATAAATCATTTGTGTTAGAATATGCTAGAGTTAAACTATCAGGCTTCAAGTATTACAAATAAAATCCTGAATCGGCTTTCCTTTATTCATTAAAGTCACTGACAAATACAAAATCTTAATTCTGACACCCATGTCTGGAAGAGTCGGAAAAAGAGCCATCCTTACGCTGAAAACCGAAGTTCTGGCTTTTTTTTTTATCGAAATAATATGGTGCACTCCAATTTACTTTACTGGTCCAAGTATAGTACTTTTTATAGCAATTCCAAAAGGAGATGCAACACCCTTATTACACTATGATACAATAATATTTGCGACACAGTTGCAGTCATCAATAGAATCCTAACTAGACTGGAATAATAAGCAAATTACTTCAATTGGAGCTATTTAAACAAAGATCTGGCTGGCTCTCTGGGGCTTCTTACAGAGAAATCTTGTTCCCACCTTCGGCATTTGCGCAACGTAGGTAGACTATATTCTGAAAGCCTTTCGTCAGTGTCTTAACATAGCCATCAACCATTGACACAAGAGCGACAGCTCTTTTTGTCGATAACTTCAAGTGGTTCGATAGACAATGAGCTGGGATCTATTTAGTTTATTTTTCCTATATAATCACCGCTCAAACCTCTCCTTGGACTACTTCTTAATTTTGATATATAAATCTTTCCGTCTTGTCCTATGACCTTTGCGACAACACAGTGAGCCCACAATGGTCCACGTAAGTCACCATCATGGGGGAAAGTCACACCATCTATGTACAGAGAATTAATATTTAACTGTTTAGTTAGGGATTTTGGATGACAGAATATCGCTGTCGTAAAGCAAAGAACGGATTTGATTTAGGAATATTGATTTCTTCAATCATTGTTGCATTTTTTTACTCAGAAAACTTCGATCTCAGCGACCATGTCAAAGTATAAACATATTATTGACTCTGGAGGTGACGAAAAACCCTGATGGGAGCTCTCTTTGATTATTGTTAGACGTATTAAGATTCAGACCGAGTTGTATGGAGCGTATCTATACTGCCTGATTTCCAAAGGTCGAAGAATTGAGGCATCAATATTTTTATGTCAAAGTATAAACAAATTATTGATTTTGGAGGTGACGAAAAACCCTGATGGGAGCTCTCTTTGATTATTATTAGGCGTATTAAGTTTCAGACATAGTTAAATGGAGCGTACCTATATTGTCTGATTTCCAAAGGTCGAAGAATTGAGACATCAATTTTTTTTTTGACTTGTTATAAAGCTCTTTTGTTGCGTATTACTGCTGATGGATGAATAATCGAATTTCTAATTCCACCAATAATAAATTTTAAGCAAATTCTATACACCACACTATTTTCAACTGTCACTATTGTACCCACAATATATCCATACCGGTATACTTGTATGTATACATGTTTCACAAAATATGTACCTACACATATGTATATGGTAAATATGACAGTTAAAATGACAAATCAATTGTTTCAATTTAAATTTTATATGCATTTTTTTTTCGTGCACATAATCGTACATATGTAGTGATCGTTTTTTTTTTTTTGTTTTGTTCTTATTGCTTGATTTTAATTATGGCATATTTTTGTGGGCGCATTGTATAACTTATTTTATATATCTATATACATATTTGTTAGTTTATTCTTACAAATATTTCCATATGGTATATACATATGATGCTGAACTTACTTACCATTCAGTAATGTCTTTGTACATTCATATCATAACCAATTTGGTCATGACAGTCGACCTACGCATACTTCTAAATACTTGAATATGTACATACTCGTATGTACATATGTAGCGGTGCAAATGTGGGGGCCTAATACACATATGTTCATATATTCCATAATGAGGAAACTACCATTATGAGATATGTAGTAATGACTGTGAAAATATTATTAATATATTAACATTAGAGTTGTCCATATTTTCAAAATAAACGTTTTGCAATTGATCTATTTCGTTATCGATTGTAGAAAGGAAATTTTTGTATATAAATTTTGAGCTTTGTGTTAAGAAGAGAGATAGTCTTAGATCAATCCCTTTATAAATATTAATAACGATCAGTAGTGTTTTCATGATTTTGCTACAATTCTAATTATTTTCCGATTCCAACATATGGTAATGCTAATATTCAAATCATCTCTAAATAGTTAAAGAAAAAAATTATTAAATAAGGATTTTTCGAAATCTCTATTACTAATTTTTTTACCTTCTGTTTTAAGTGATTTTTTTTTTCGATAAAATTTAATTTTTATAGTTAGGGTATTTTGTAACATGCATACTCATTGTATTCACAATATATATATTTGCAGAAGTCAATTCAATGACGTCAAGTAGGTAGGTAGGCAGGTATCAACCCAAAATCAATGCTATAAAATGCACTTAAATTATGTTGCAAGTTGAAATTTCCGACTTAAAGAGATTGTTCGCGCAACACTTGAAAAGACTTGAAAAGTGGTGCAAAATTCAAAAAAAAAAAACAATAACAACAACCAAATGAACAATAATACAATAATAAAAAAAGAAGAAGAAGAAGAAAATAAATATATTAAGACGCCTTTAGCATAAACTATAGCACAAGACAAAAAAAAAGAAGGCAAAAAGAAAAAAAATAAAAATAAAACAAATGCATTTAAAAAAGGAAACTGTCAAGATATGTGTCAAGGTAAATTGTTTGCAATGTATGTATGATTGTTTGTTTATATGCTGACTATGGTCGTATTCATACACATGAACACACACGCTCACACATTAACACATTCACATACATGTTCGACGCAAGCATGTTCATCAAGATGTGTACTGTGCTGATGATCACAAAACTGATGATATCGACTGTGACGATAACGAAGACGACGACGACGACGACAATGACTGTTCATCATGCTCATGTTAAGTGGTATACTTAGTACTTACTCCTCTTTCAAATAGAAATTTAATGTAAAAATGTACATACATTCAATATGTCAAGTTGCAGAGAGATGAAGTGAAGCGCCATAATAGATGTGTTTGCATGTTGTTGGAGTCGTAACAATTGCGCTAAAGTGGAAATCATGTTTTTCGCTCTCTTATGCTAAATAACTGTAAGTGTTTGATTAAAATTGAATGTGTACATGTGTGCATGATATTGATCCATTCACTGCTTTGGATTGACAGCAAGTTAAGGTGAATAGTTTTTTAAATGATATGGCATATATTCGGTTTACTTTTAGTCAAAAAAAAAAGAGATTGGAAGAAATGCATTGAAACATTTTTTTTTTGGAATTGTTGTTTTCTTTGTGTGAATGAAATGATGAAGTGCTGGTTAATAATCTAATCTATTTAATTAAATTGGTCCTTTTCCGGTAAAACTCTTCTACAGGCTCGAAACAATGTCACCGGAGTGTTATTTCAGGTTTCATAGGATTCTAAATCAGGAACGATATAAGTCGAATTTTTGGCGAAATCATTTCTTCATCATTTCAGAAACCAAGGTTTATCTGTCTAAAATTCAAACATCTTTTTACACTCGCTTTCTATTTGAACTTTTGGGATTAGCAAAAAATCACATAGTGCTAAGTCAGGTAATCATGGTGTCTTGGGAATGTTATTAGTCGAATTTCAGACGAAATGGTTTCGAATATCCAATGCTTACGACGACGATTATAATACATAAATCAATTATTATAATACATAAATCAAGAAATGTCTGTTCATAATTCTGACATATTTACGCAAATTGTTTCTCGGAAACGTCTTATAACAATCAAATCTTTTAGTCTGTTAACAACTTCCCAATGTGAAAGTTATTCAAAGGGCATCATAGCACGGTGATTGAATACAGGTCTTAGCAACATCTTAATTATTGAACATTTGATCTTTTTGCCGTTGCTTTACCCTTTTAAAATATTTGCTTGCCTGATCAATTATTTACGAGTTAAAGTGCAGTTAAGGCACTATTTTTCAAAAAAAAAAAAAAAACATTGCTTCAGAGACATAGCATTATCTTACTGGAATGTCTGGCAAACGTTTAGCTAATTCTTCTTTTATGAATTTTCCTAAAAATATAATAGTAATTGATATCAATGAGTGACACATTCAAGTTACATGACCCTATTTTCATGAAGGAGTAATTCTACGTCAGTCCAATCTTTGGATGATTTTTTGCTTATATTTTCACACTGATATCGTCTAACGGACGTAATGTGAAAATTTTGAAGCATTTTTGCGATATGAGATTGGATCTTATAAAATTGGCCAAAAATTCCCTTTTTTAAAAGACATTTCACCACAAAATGCAACACTGATTCAAGTGATTCCTATTTGTTGACGTTGATTATAATACTGATGGTTGTTCACCTTGAATGCATTCTCTGTCTTCATTGGTGTTTCTATATTACTTTCAAAAATTTTTGTATCGATGTCCACTGGTCACCAAATGCTTTTTGCAACAATTCCGACATTTTACAAGTCGCCAAAATATTTATACTTTCATTGCAAACTAAGAAGAGCACATGAAAATCTAAGGAACATATTGCCATTATAATTTTTATAGACAAATGTCAAAGAAAGTGTTGCCAATCTAAGAAAATATATTGAACTCAATTACATAATCCATTAATGAATAAAAAGAGAATACAAGTTCTTTTAGAAATTTTAACAAAATTATTTGAAATTAAAAAATTCATTAATTTATATTTTATGAAAATTACTTTTTGACTATAATCTCATTCTCCACCAACTTGCCAACTCATTTGCTTAAATACATTTTATTCGGGATATTATTGTCACAATATTTGATATTAAAAACAAAAACAACAAAATTGTATTTGATTTATTGTTGTTATACTTTGTTGTTGTTATTTCTTTGTTGTTCTTGAACTTAATCAATCACATTTTGCATTTGGTATTGGCATTTCATGCTTTAGTCAAAAAAAAAAAAAACAAAACAAAAAAATATGATAAAAAAAGTGGAAAAATAAAAATCGAAACAAATAAATTAATGCTATACCACGCCTATCAACTTCTTAATAATACGCTAATAATATGATTTGCAAACAATAACCATAGTAGCACGGGCATTTATCAGCAACACTCAATTCAGACCGACAATACAGCTGAACCTCAAAATACACTTAACTGTGTGGTATACATAAAATTAATATTAATTTGCACTTTATGATATTCTCGATATTACCATTATATGTTTAAATAATTTTTTTTGTCGTTTATTTTTTTTTTTTTTACTGCGATTTTGACAAATTGCATGCATTTACTTAATGATTAGCTTATAAAAGAGAACAACAAAGAACATTAAAAAAATATTAACAAGTTAAATGATAATATGTATTCAAATATAGTGGCAAAAGAAATTTTTGCATAAAATATTTGTGTAGGTACGTCCATAATATCATCTAAATTTTCCATATTTTTTAATTAGTAGACTACATTGAGGTTGAGGTTGTTGAAAAAATTAGGAGTTTTTTTCTCGCATTCAGATGTGTGAAGCTGAGAAAATAACACTTTAATGATTTTTATTTGATAATTATAATCATTAGAAAACAATACCTAAATGTATTAAAATACCTCAAATTTATTAAAAATTAAAAAATTTCGCTATAATGTCGGAAAAATTTATTATAATAACGAACAAACATTTATGGTATTTCAAATTTCGACAATATTGCAAAAATGTTCCCAAACAATGTCCGATACATGCTTTTATAAACATTTCAGTTGTGACACTACTGCACAAATGTTTACAATAATACAGCAACATGTTTTGTTCATAATAAAGAAAAGTGTCTACATTATTGTAAACATGTTCGCTATATGAATTCAATACATTCACTCTCTTTAATGACCCAAATGTTGGGATAATAAGTTTTTACCATTTTTATATATGAAAATATAAACATAAAATAATTGAAGTATGTATATAAATATTTGCCTTTCCTTATAAGTATGTATATAAACATATATAATTATGAATGCATACTGTTCATCAGTAAATCGTGCTTGTATCATTTGATTATACTTAAATTAACATGAAATTATTCCATATGCAATGGTATAAATAATCGTGTAAATGAAAGTAGTTTTCAACAACATCAACTATATCGAAGTGGTCACAACGCAGAAACATCAGTCAAGCAATCAGCAATCACAATGTGCGAACAAAAAATCTTTTTTGATATTTGATATTATTGTTACAAGTCTTATTATGACTATTACTATGTATTACCAGCATAATCCTATCAATAATGGTAATATCAAAATAGCATTAAAAGAAAAACAAAAAAAAACAAAAAACAAAAAAACGTTACTATAAAAACTTAAATATACGAATACGCATAAAATTGAGATAAGGAATCTCTATGTGTGCCAGTTTATTATGATTATTGTTATTTTTGTTGTTGTTGTTGTAATTTTATATAATAAAATCAAGTATGATATTTCGCATAGTATACATGAGACTCTGTTTGAGATGTGATATAGCCTGTTGGTGGTATACAATATGTATTGTACCTAGATATGGTGGCAGTGACGGTGTCGGCTCTGCCTCAAGGTAATTGGTTGTAACCAATTTTTCGCATAACTTTTTTTTTTTCTATATATGTATATCTTTCTTTTTGGTCAGGACTGTAGTGTTTTTTTTTTCCTCTCTTTTTATATTATTCCATAGAAGTAGGTATCTGTGTTCATTTCTCATTTTTATGGATTTATTTAGTTTTATTTTTATGGACTTTTATATAAAATAAATATTTGCTTTTTTCTTTTTTCTCTTATAATTCATTTTATTTTGATTATTTTTGTTTGTTTTGCTTGTTGTGCTTGTAAACAAACTGGAACGTACAAGCTAGTTGGTACTACATTTAAAGTGCTGACAACAACTCTGGACAAATAAGGCATATGCAGTATGTATATGAAGAAATACTGGTATAAACTATACGAGTACATATAGTAGTAGTAACTAAAACAACGTTTAACAACTTTCACTAATGCGCGCATATGAATTTGGTCAATGGACCAATAGATCGGACTGATCAATAACGACATTAACTTATGCATAAACGTGCTCATGCGCAAATTACACTATGAACATACTTGTATATAGGTACTACATAAATATGCATACATATAACTTTAATCAATTTTGAAAAGTAAAATAATACTTATGAAGTTACTTATTTTTTACAATTTTGTATTTTACTCATTTAGTCAATTTTTGGTGAGGATATTTTCTTCGTAAATTTTTAAATAAAATATAATATTCTCACGTTAATAAAAATAATCGTATGTCTGTCTAGAATATGTTTTCGTATGAGAGCTAGGCTTAGTTTTTGTTCGATTACATTTATTTTGGATCACGTCTAATAATCAGTAATTTTAATCATATGTACGAAATTTCAGCTCGATAATTGTATATATTCGTGTGAAAAGTGTGGAAATATACTTATGGAAGCTGAACTATGTATGAGAGGTAGTCGTGATTTTTATCAGATTCAGCTTTTTTCTTAATATATTTGTTAGTTAGTAAATATAATTGTACACACCAAGTTTCAGCTCGATAAATTTAAATTTTAGCTTCCAAAGTATGAAAATATACTTACGAATGCATAATTTTATATGGGAGGTAGGTGAGGATTATATCCGATTCACTTAATTTGGAGATATGTTCATTAGTTAGTTAATATAATCATATGTACTCAAGTTTAATTGAATAGATTTATATTTTCGTGAGCAAAGTATGAAAATTTACTTTCAAAAACAAACTTTTGTATGGCAAATGAGCGTGGTTTTAATCCGATTCAATGCATTATTAAATATTTGAGTAAATTAGTATATTATTAATTGTATGTGCTAAGTTTCAACTCTATAACTTGATATTTTCGTGCGCAAAATGTGAAAAATCCCATTTAAATGCATATTTTTGTATGGCAGGTAGATGTAGTTTTTATCCGATTCTTTTTAATTTCAGATATGTTTATTAACTAGTAAAAATAGTCGTATGTACCAAGTTTCAGCGTGATAGCTTGATATTTCCGGAAAATGCACATCTCGAAACCAACTTTTGTATGAGGGATAATCGTATATTTTATCCGATGCAATCCATTTTTGGATATGTAAATTAGTTAGTAAACATAATCGTATAGTCCAAGTTTCAGCTTGAAAACTTGATATTTTCGTATATAAAGTGTGAAAAAACACATTCAAAAACATAATTTTGTATGGAAGGTGGGTGTGCATTTTATCCGATTTATCCGATTTTTGCGTATGTCTATTAGTTAATAAATATAATGATATGTACCAAGTTTCAACTGGATAGCTTTATATTTTCGCAAAATTTTGTATGGGAGGTAGACATTATTTTCATTCTATTTTGCTTATTCATGAACTCAATCATTCGTTGGTAAAAATAATATTAGGTCGATTGCACTATAATTACGGAAATTATTGTGCGAACAGACAGACAGATATAGCAAAATCACCCAGATCGTGATACTGATCCTTTTCCATATCTCTCACCTCTCCTTATAGGTGTTGCAAATGAAAGCATGAACTCAATATTATCGTGACTCTTGAGTGTTAAGGATAAGAATTTCTTTGCTATAGAGTATGATCAGTTCCAAGGCATTAAACTACTTCTCTGACTATTTTAGAGCAACATTGAGCATTTCACCCAGCGTCTCTATATTTCGCTTGCTGGCTTTTTCAAATTTTCCAATATTTGATCCTTTCGTGTGATTATGAATCTTTTAATTAGCCCAAAATAATACTGAAGAGTAATCTTTAATTCGCTAAACTGATTTTAATCAGCAATTTGACCTCACGTTGTCGTGACGTCACACAGTTCCCTTTCCTATTCAACAGTTGAGGGGGGCGCTTCTAATGAATTAATTATCTGTGACTTTTAAAACTTTAAGAATATTTAATCATATTAACTAATTACTAGAAGTATAAAATTAAATCATAAAAAAATGACATATTTATACAATTAACACATATTTACTCGTGCTTAAGTAGATGTGAACACATATACATGAAAATAATTTTATTCACTTTACAATCTAGAAAAAATTTACATATTTGATATTATCAGACATTAAGAAGACGAGAGTGAACGTGTATCAAATAAAAATAAGCTTAAAAATATAGACGAAAATAAAAATAAGCAAATAATGTTGAAGGAAATAACAAAATGAAACGTGTTTTTGCTTGGTAAAGTATATTTTCAACAAGATTAGGAGAGGAAGAAAACAAGAATTAAGTTAATCTTAATTTGTATGTAAATATAACGAGCATGTAGCTTTAATGGAATACATGAAAACATCATAACTACAATCTTCCTAAATATATCTACATATTTAATTAGAGAACAAAACTAAACTACATATAATCTGAACAAAATTAGCAAAAATTTTATTTAAATCGGTCGACAAAAATGTGTTGAAAACTTAAAAAACGAAATACCAGTCAGGCGGGACGAAAAACTTGGTTTAAGTTTGAGTAATCAAAAAATATAAAAATTAATACAAATGTCTAATACAAGTCTATACATATGTATACATGTTTAATCCACTATTTAGAGTTTACATATACTCGCAATGCTAATAAACATATTATACTTTTCCGTATATCTACTAGGCTACTGTTGTTAGTGCGGTTCTACTTCGTTACTTCGTTACCGGCCAACAGCAGCACGTTTCATTTATTTTCAACACTATGTAGTTAATTAAACATTATTATTATTATTATTATTATTTATTATTTATTATTATTTATTTATGATTTTATTTTCCATGTTTTATTCTATCATTTTATTTTTCATATAAAAATGAGCACGTGATTATTGCCCTTTTCTTCTGTTCTCATTGTCTTGACGGCAAACAACAGATTTCTTATAATTTAGGTATTTAATATGTTTTGAGCTACAATATGGGCTTTTGTTGATACACAAGTCTATATTAAAATCATGCCTATACAATAATACATTCTCTACTCTACTTTATCTTAGCGTATGCATCTCTGATGATGTATATATACATTGTATATGGAGATGTATACAACATTACGATTATTATTATTATTATATGAATGATATGTAGACGTATGATATTTTTTGAAGCACGTTACCATTTTTATTGCCATTTGTTGTTGTTGTTTTTGTTGTTGCTCTTCACCATTATTTCAAATTATATAATAATACAATATAACTATGAGTGAATGTATGTACAACATGTATATATGTGTTTGTTATTGATTTGACCTTGAAATGTAGTGGATTATTTAATTTCTTTAATTTTGTTCACTTTTATTTCTTACTTTCTTGGCGGTTACTCTTCTTGTTTTCATATTATTATTATTATTATTATTATTATTGCCTGCTATTGTGATTAACGAAAAAATTCCGAAAAAAATACAAATAATTCACCATTGCCACTTGAAAAGAAAAAACTTATTCTCCAGCAGACAAAATGAACATTTCTATACATATTTGGTATCGTAGAATTCGAAATTGTGTATTTTCGTTGATTGCATTTTGTTGTTAATCTATAAGAATTTGATTAAACATTCATAAACGATCTAAAATCACCTTTAAATGGGGCTCCCCAAGAATGGACGGGTCTACGTCCCGAAAGCATTCGAGAACATGGTCGACCAAGGTCCATTCACCTCATCAGAATGCGAAAATGTTTTTTACGGGAATAAAACAAGGCATTTCCGTATTTTTGCTGCTACAACAACAACAACAACAACATTTAAATGGATGAAATGTATGACTGACCCTCATTAACTTTTCTCACTTAAACTTTTTTATGAATTCACTTATCCCCTATCTCTACCCTGTAGAATTCGTTCCCACTGCTCCCAAAGCGTTTCTAGAGTGTTAAAATATCATATACGACCGACCCTCAGTGATTTTTAGTACTCAATATTTTTGCTGAACTTACTTCCTACCTTTATTCGATAGGAAGGCTTCCTTTCAAAATAAACTTTAAAGTAACTGAAAATATTCAAATAATTCCATAATTGCCCAGCAATTGGTCTTACAGTGAGAAATTTTCCAATTGATTTTGCTCCCCCAACATTTCCCCCAAATGTACTCACTCGTTTTATTTATCGCTCAGGGGGATCTGCGTAAAATTGAGTTTTTATAAATTTCGCTACCAACGCTCCCTAAGTTTACCTAGAACATATGATCGACCCATATTATTTTTTACTACTCAACATTTTTTCAAAACATACTAGTAGTATATATGATTTTCTCAAAAGGAAGACTTCCCTACAAAATTAACTTAAAACCACCCAAAAATCAACAATTAGCATCTTAATTGTTCAGGTATTTGTCTGCCCCAACATTTCCATTGAATATACTGACCTTCTATATGTATTCATTCCTTAATGGGACGGCCCTACAAAATTAAGGATATTTTTTTTTTTTTTGAAAATTTTACTGCCTCTACTTCCAGAACCTTTCTAGAGAGGTAAAATATATGACCGATCTTCATTTATTTTGATTATTTCGTATTTCTAAACATACTTACTTCCTATCTTTATTCCATAGGGTGGCTTTCATACAAGGCGAACTTAAAAATCAATAAATGCCCCCATAATTGCCCAGAAATCGTCTCTAGAGTGGTGAAATGTATGACTGACCTCTATCAATTTTGCTGACTAAACAATTTTTTAAACACATTTAGCCCCTATTTCTAGTTCTTAGAGAGGCTACCCAACAAAATTGTCGATTTTTTTTCAAAATTTCGCTTCCACCGCTTCCAGAGTGCTTCTAGAAGGTTAAAACATATCTTCGACCGCCATTAATTTTTACTATTAAATATTTTTACTGAATATACTTAATCTCTATCTTTATTCCTTATAGCGGTGTCCATACAAAATGACAACTTTAGCATCAGAAACACCCAACCCGTAGAAGATAACCCAACGAATTTATAAAAAATAGCTACTAATTACACAAAATTTACTATATTAACAATTTAATAACTGCTGCGAAATATCCTCAAACTTTACCTCCTAAACATTAAACAATTAATTCACAATCAATTTTAGCAATCAAAGTATGGGCAGAAGAAAATGTTGCTTATCTCAAATTTTGTGACATAATTGCCATATTTTAGTGTTGAGGAAATAATGCAAAATATGGTAAAAAATGCTTTAAATTTATAATAATGGAATTCAACTTACGTACAAAAATAAATTTGTACTTTACGGAAATATTACGTGAACCAATAAAAATATAATAAAATACCTTAACAGTAATATGAGTGAAACTCTAAAAATTTCTCCTCATTTCGATATTAGTTTTGATTGATTACATATGGATAACTTTAAATGTATCTAATCAATTTATTTTGAAAAAATTTCAAATCCATGTCAACGCTTTGTCATCGCTCTTGAATGTCGGTGTTATTGGATTTTAAATTGTTGTTGTTTTCCTTTTATTACCATCACTGTAGCCATCATGATGATGATGATGGTGATTATTATTATTCGCACTTCTTTTTTGTTGTTGTTGTTGTTGTTTGTTTTGTATTTGTTTTTATTGCTGCATCTCCTTTTATCTTCTTGCCACATTCTATGATATACTCATTGTTAGTGTGATATTGATTGAGATTTTGTTCGAGCTATCCTATGAAAGCATGGCGCATTAATCAAAATAATATTTTTACTATTCCAAAACATTCTGTTCGATTTATTGTGATTGTTATTGTTGTTGTTGTAGTAGTGCCGACTTGATGTACGTAAAGTGTTGTCTACATATATGTGCAGATGATGGATCTGCCCTTCAATTCCACTCCACCATTGATTAACAGATGACGGGGTCAGATTAAGTTGTTTTAGCCTAGTAATTGCAAGCAAATGATATTTCTTTCGATAGTAAAGTTTACATTTTATTTTTAAATTGCTCGAAGGCATACATACGAGTACTTAACTAGTGAGTGGGGCACTCATAATCATGCTCACGTATGTTGAGTGCATGGGTTGAGCATTGCAAATATCGCAAGTACTGTTTTGTAAATGCTATTGTTGGAGGTAAAATTGTTTTACATTTGGATTAATTTTATGCCAAGTTGTAGCTACGATTGAGACCTTGAAATTATTGCTAAGAAACGACACCGACACTCCAACACCCTAAATTTCAAAATATTTGATTGCATCAATTAAATTTCACCCATTTCCCCTTACTCATTACAGGAAAACGTCCAAACGAGATATCGAACTACGAGACCACTAATTTGCTACCACCACAAAACGTCTCCACATCCTATCATCAATTACCGGCCGATCTCTCAACGGAGAGTATACGTAAGGAGGCGGCTCTAGTCCTAGCACAAGCGGAACGTCATAAGAGTAAAGCAGAGAATGCTGACAATATACCCACGTTTAAGGTGAAAACGAAACGTAGTGGCGGTGAGACAAGTGCTAAAAAATTTCATTCATTACCAGCACGTAAAAAGAAGCTAGCATCGAAGCCGGTCGCACGTAGTGTAAGTGACGCGGCGGCAAAGAAACCAGCGAAACGGCCATCCATTTTTAGCATATTTAGTCGTAAGAGTGACTCTAATATTAATCAGGCCGAACGTGATCCACGTTTCGAAGATAGTGGCGGTCGTCGTCTGGTACGTAGTAAAAGTGATGTAAGCTCAACACCGAAGGAGGAGCGCAAACTGAAGAAGACCCTCAAAGAGTCGAAGCAACCACAAAGCAGTTCAGCCAAACAGTTGCCCACCCAATTGACGCCCATCATAGAGAACGCCCAAAAGGAGGAATACTTTGCGCAACAATTCAATCGTGAACGTCGCAAATCCGATGCCATTACCGATCGTGAGAAGCATGAGAGCGATGTAAGTGAACTGATAGAACGTAGTCGTGCCAAAGCAGAAGTTGATGGTAGCTTGATAGGTCCAAATCCAGTTTCGGACAGCATTAAAGATAAAATAATTATATTGCATACAAATTCCGCTGAAAATATGCACAGCTCACAATTGCCAGCGCAAAAGTTGCCGCTGACCAAGGGCATAACCGTAAATGGTATGGTGAAGCGATTATCGATGGAACGTTTTTCGCCACCACCATCGGGTCCGGCCTTCTCATACATTCGACCCAATGATGGCATCACTTATGCCCAACTGGATCTGAACGATGATCTGTACGAAAGACGTTCGCCGAGCAGAGAAATTCGTACGCCCATTCGCGATTATCGATCACCAGTACGAGATGTACGTTCTATAGATCGCGAACTGCGACCCAGTGCTACACTGAATCATCGTCATTCTGTGGATCGCACTGACTTTCACGCTAGTCACCATCATAATAGTAATAATCATATAAATAATATAAGAACAACTACAACTGCCTATTCACCAATGCAAAGTAGCCAGCATCAGAATCCGAATCATAGTAGCCGCATTATAATCGAAGCACCTGGCCGACGTCCACAAGATTCATTTTCGCCCGTACCTGGTCCAACAACCATTCGTATATCTAGTTCACATTCACCGTCGCCATGGCAACAATTGAGTCCGCGTAATCTCAGCGATGAAGATGAAGGACTTGGCATTGAGACGCGTAAATATTATCACGATGATGAATTATCCAAGCCACAAACAAAAATACCCGCAGAACCGCCCATTATACCCGTTATTCGTAGCATAACACCAACTCGCGAAAATGGTTTTGATAAACGCGCTTATTTGTCTCCGGCTCGCGATGATCCCGCCGCCGCCGTCGTCGATGATTTGGGCTATCGGCGTGCACGTCTCGAATCGCGCATACTAACACGTCGTTTCGGCGACAGTGCCACATTAGATCGTGGTCTTTACAACCATCCGAATCACAATCATAGCCGCAACTATCATCATAGCTCCAATTCGCCCGAACGCAATCGTGAAATGCGCGAGGTGTCGACGACTCATCATCACTACCTCAATACGGAACGCGATCCGTACGAGCATAGATTCCATAAGCCAGAATCGAATGAGATTCTGCACAAATATTCACCGGAGCGTTCACATTTGGACATTATTGCGCCCAAGGTGGCTCCCACCGTCGAAAAGACATCACGCTACAAGCATACCAAATACTATGATGATGGACACGGTGGCGTTAAGGAGGTCTACGAACGCGAGACACATGAAGATGGTCAGGGTAAGCCGCAGGTGCGTGAATCCCGTCATCGCGAACGTCTGGATTCGTACACCAGCAAGAGGGATCATTCGTCCGCTGAGAGACAATATATCGATTACGAACCGAAGAGTTTGGAGTCCCAATTCACAAGTACCGATCATTATCGATCATCGCCGGAGAATATGAAAAGGTATGATTTAGGCGTGGAACGCGGTGTGCCATTACATCCACATGAGCTGCAGCAACAACAGCAAACGCACCTAAATGGCGAAGAGCACTGGCAGAGCACTCTGAAGCGCGATAAATTACAGCAACGTAGCTTCGATAAAGGTGATTCGGGTATTGAGAATGATTTCCGAAAGGAATCGTTCAACGGAGACATTACAACGAGGTAAGTTGGAAGTGAGGGCTTCGATTTGAGGGCATAGAGCTAAATTTCTTCTCTTTTCATTACAAATAGATGGCGTAAACGTACGATAGTCGACGATATGAAGGCGTGCGAAACGTTTTTGAAGAAGGAACGTCGACATACCGAACAACAGCATGTGATGCAGCCAAACACAAGCCATTACATATATCGCGAACGTTCGATTGATGATGGATCACACTTTGATCCGCATTTGGACAAGTACACAAGTACTACGACAAATACTCTGCGACGCAAAGATCAACAATCGCAAACGACTCTAGGCCAACAGGATACACTGAAGCGCACCAAGAAGAAGGGTGGCTTCGAGAAAGTGAAACAACTCTTCACTGGCGGCGGCGGCGGTGGCGGTGGTAGCAGCAGCAGTGGCGGCGGCGGCGGCGATGGCGGCTCAACTTCAAAGAAGGAATCGGGGCGTCACAAACGTGCCAACAGTACCACAAGTAGCAGCACACAAACGCCACCAAAAGACAAAGACAAAGATGGCAAGTACTTGGTGAAGGAGGAGGAGATGCGTTCGCGGTATAATGAGCATCGTACCAGCATTCAAGAAGAAACGTTGCGCGAACCAAAGGTAAGTCAGCAAACAAACAAGCAAACCATCAAGCATGTGTTGATGTGTTAATTTTTTGAAATTGATATTCGGTGAATGTGTGCTCTTCAAGAAGAGCCTTGGCTATTGGCATTAAGTAGCTGTTGGCCGCACGCACACGACAAACATATCAAAAGGGTTTACATAGATGCTTTAACAAAAACAAAAAAACATTAGTTCAATGCACGATCTAGCCATTTTTCTCTTGTTACACGTTCACACATGCTTGTATATTTATATTGAATTAATGCTTATTGTTGATGCGTAACTTAGACTATTTGGTTAGCGAAATTATTAGCATATAGCCTCTCTTATAGCGTGCTGGTCATGGGAAGTTTCATTTGTGCAAGTTTGCTTTACACTCTCGCTACGAGGTAGCTACCTATAATTGTATTTTTCTAAGCTTGTTATGATAATTTGTTCAGCCCAAGTTCTGTTAACGAATTTTAATTAATAAATTTCCATTTAAATTCATACACAATATGAAGCATGGATTATTTCTAATTTGGAATTAAAATTCTAATGTACACAGCTATTATATTTCGGTCTGCTATTATGGCTAAGTAATTTGCCATACACTTTGATTGTATGGTAGAAATAGGTTTTTTCGAGATACCAATCTACTGGCAAATGAGGCTTGCTGAGCAAAATCTCTGCTCACAGAATAGTGGAAATTTCTTTAAGTTCCAAGTAGATATTTAACTTCATTTTGAGCAACAGAAAGTTTGGCAGACGCCTACCGTTCAACGAAATTGTCCGTATTTTCTTTTTCGGAATTTCGTTTCAATAAAATTCTCTAAATCGACCATAACTACCACAATTACAAAGTTATCAGGCTCAAAAATGAAACAGGCTAATATTTTCATCAACGAATTGATCAGTTCTTAAATGGATGAGGTTAGACGAAAACCACACTTACCTCCCATACAAAAGTAGGCTGCTGAATGTATGTTTTTACATTTTTTCGACGAAAATATAAAGTTATGGTACTAAAATTTGGTATATGAAGTAAGTCTAACCGCAGAATAGACAATCTAGAAAATGGGAAGAATTCGATGAAAATCACACCTACCTCCCATACAAAAGTATGTTGTTGAAAGTTGTTTTTTACATTTTTCAAAGAAAATTTCAAAGTTATCAAGCTGAAACTCCTTGCATCTAAGTATATTTGCTAATGATTGAATAATTTTAAAAATAACCGAAATCGGATGAAAACAACACCTGCCTTCCATACAAAGTTATGCTTCTGTATGATTGTATTCATACTTTCGGTTTGCAAATATAAAATTAACAAGCTGAAACTTGGTATATACAAATATATTTACGAAGAAAGTAACATTGTTGAAAATAAATGTAATCGAATAAAAATTACGCATACCTCCCATACAAAAGAATGTTTTTGAGAGTTGTTTTTTACATTTTTCAAGGAAAATTTTGAAGTTATCAAGCTGAAACTCCTTCCATCCAAGTATATTTGCTAACGATTGAACTATTTTGAAAATTATCAAAATCGGATGGAAACCACACCTACCTCCCATACAAAGTTATGCCTCCGTATGCTTGTTTTCATACTTTCGGTTTTAAAATATAAAACTAGCAAACTGAAACTCAACACATATGATACTATTTGCTGATAAATGTATCAAGTCGAAAGTAAATGAAATTGCATAAAAATCAAGCCTAGCTGTCATACAAAATGATGTTCTCGACTACTTTTTATGCACGATTATATAAAGCATATGTGATTTTTTGGATGACATCAGCTTGAAAATTACGCCTACTTCAATACAAAAATTTGTCTTTTTTTTTCGAAAATATGTCTGCTTACTTGTCACAGTGTAGGGTATTTAAGCTTCGATATTACCAAAGTTAAGATTTCCAAATTATTTTGTTAGATATTGTTAAATATATGCATCGTCATTTTTTTAATATTTTTTTTTCTCTCTCTAAAATATTCAATCTATGATTCGAAGGTATCTACTAGTCATTGACGAAATATTTAATGTCAATATGTCAGCAACTGAATTTTACATAATTTTGCTGCATATTAACATATTTTCATATTACATAATATTATATATGTACAGTATTGAAGGTACCTAAACGAGTACCTACATATGTATGAGCATGCACGTCAATTCGGCTGCTGACCTGTTTGCTTCTGCTGCTATTGCAATGCATGCAACAATTGTGCATTATTGATAAGCATCTATGCAATAAGTATATACCTACATTTAGACGATTGATCGAGAGTGTAATGCAAATCACCATTATCATCATTGTGTCGTGGTATAAGTGCTGATGTCTGCCGAGATGCCAACATACCAACATGTATGTAGCATCATCATTGTAATCATCATCATTTGGCAGGAGGCAGTCATTTTCACTTTTATGATATGCATGTACTTCTACACGTACTTGTACCATATACTGGTACGTATGGTACTTACATACAATACATATATTGTATTACGACATAGATTTTATTTGGTTTTTCCTTTCATACCAACTGGTTTTTATGATGTCTCTATATTTTGTAGCTTCTTTTTTTTTTTTTTGGGGAAAGGTCAATTGTTGGGTTTCTAAGTACAAGTACTTATATGTATTTTTACACTATGTGACTGCATCTCACTCGTATTTTCAATTCAATTTTGTTATTTTTTGCATAAACATCTAGAAGAAGCTGGCTTAGTGAAGGGAAATGAATTATGTTAAATTAAAGAATTATTTGATGTTGCCGCTGTGATGTGGGAATACTCTTGCTTAACGAGAGAAAAAATAACAATAAAATATTATTTAGGAGTATTTCCTATATCATTTTGACACCCTCAGTACATTCCCATTCAATTATATCTACTCAGCAGTGATTGTCTCATTTAAAATGAAATAAACGAAATGTTTAAAAACACACTCTTCTTTCAGACTTTAGATTCCGACTTCGAAAAGTACTAAAATAGAATAGAAAAAATAAAACCGATGCTTTCAAAGTCGAAAACTTGTTGATACTAAATAAAATCAGCCTAATTCCTCCTAATTCTTCCAAATCGCCCCATTAAATATTTAGGTTTGATATAGATTTAAAAATTAATCACTTTCTCAAATATCTAAGGTAATCAATTTATAATCAATTGGAAAAATCTTTGATCTAAAATTAATTTCAAATTGAAACTAATCTCTTTCAAATGTGACAAATTTCAGTATATAGGTAATAAATCAAAGCTTTCAATTTTCTTTTTAATTTTCCAAATTTATTTGTAATTAAAGAATGCAAATTATTTTCATACATAGAAATTCTCACGCCTAATTGCTATTTTTTCATTCAAAATTATTTGTTTTTGAGTCCAAAGTAATAAACAGATGTACTGCGGCTGCAACATTGTATCATAACAACTGTCAACATTTAGATTTGTATACACGAACAAATGACGACAATTGACGTAGTGGTCGACTTCAATCTATTTCTATGTACATTTCTATGCAACAAAATGATATGTAAGCAATTAACAATTATGAAATAATTATTTATATTTAATAATTATAATAATGAAATGAATTATGAAACATTTAATGAAAGTGATTGTGTGGTATTTTTGCAAAATGTATTCTAATGAAATTTTAATGTTGTCATCATCACAACTTTTGTTGCAGACGCCATCTTGTGGTCGTGATACAATGTTGCTGGCGCAATGAATTTGTTTACAAACTTAGTAGAGAAGAATGCTCAACAAATGTTTCGAAATAAGAACATATGGTATTCTTTGAATTTCTCGGAAATTGATTTTAAATATGGAATTTTAATTTTTTTTTTTCTGTTTGAGAATGATTTGAGAATTTTTATCGATTGAGAAATTGAAAAATTAAAATTTGACAAAAATTTGAAATTGTTTTTCATAATTTTTTTATCAGTTTTTTTTTCTCCAATGTATTGTACATTAGAGCGCGTTAATTTAATAGGAAAAAAAAAAACGTAACAAATTGTATATACAAAAAAAGAAACGACCAACGAATAAATATTTTCAATACCGCAAGCATAAAAATTATTACATGGATATAAATATTTATTAGTCAAAATACATGTGATTAAAATTGATTTTAGACGCATGGTTTCTTAGGCAAATATACTTAGAAGCATTACAAGTTGTAGTCAACAAATTTGATGCGCCCTCATGTGTGGATTAGAATTATGAAAAAATATAAAAACTAAATACAAAAACAGTTTACGCAACATATTTATGTGTAAAAGAATAAAAACCCACACAAAATTCCATCAAAAGCGTAACTACATATAAATGTACTTGGATCACTAAACTATGTATATATGAAGGCGATTTGAATGAGTACTCTATGTATGTACATCTACTATATAATAAATTGGTATCATCATGCAAAACACTGTGTGTAAGTCGGGAGGGTGTTTAAGCTATTACGAGTAGTATAGTATATACATATATATAGTATATCTACATATTTATATGTACTTATTTCTAAATTGTTCTACTAACTAGAAAAGGAAGTCTCAAATTAACTAACTTCAATACAACAATGTTTAACAAGTTTGCCGCTGTTTACTACACACTACATCAGTAGCTTGCAAATAGGTAATGTAGTACTTATAGTCTTTTGCTATGGCTATTTACAACTTTGGCTAGTTACTATTGCGATTGTTGTTGTTGTTATTGTTGCTACTTTAGTTGTAATCATTTGTGGTTGTTTTTGTTTTCTTCTTTTGCATAATCCATCGAGTTAACAGAGAGCTCTAAGTACCATATAGCTTCTTCATTATTGTTATTATGCACAGCCGCACAGCCAGTAGTCGTATCAGGCGGCTTTAAGTGATATTGCATAAAGCACAGCAACAGCTGCATTCATGCATACGGCGCATACTACTGCATAATTAGCTATGCTTGAGAGCTTAGTTAGAACATGCTGCTCATGCATTCAACCTATGGACTACTGTTACAAGCTACTGTTGCCACAGTGTCTGGTAGAGTTGTTATCTGTTGCTATAGCTCTGCTCTGCTGTCTATACTAGGCACAAGTAAAGGTACTTACTTAGAGGCTTCTTTTTGTGTGACGATGTGTGGATGGCCTTGGTTCTAATTCTTGCATCAATTGCAACAGATAGGATGCTCAATGACGGCATGTCCGATAGTTACAAGTATATACATATGTTTACGCATGCGTATGCATAAAACTTGCATTGAAATATTTTTACTGAAGCAACTGGTTATAAATACATACGAGTATGTGCATCACTAGTATGCTTCTCTTCTTCTTCTTCTTCTTCTTAATACCACAACCGACATACAAATATTAAAAGCATTTCATTGGAATTGCAATTTTTGGCACATTCCAGGTATACAAAAAAAAAATGATTAACACCAAAAATCTTATATGTGCATACACACTCACACATATATGCAAATGAAGCATGCTGCTTTGTGGCAATATCCGACTAATGGTAATAAATATTTTAAAGCTTTCTAAAATCTTTTAAAGAATAAAAAATACAACTATATATATAAAAATGTAGTTGTGTGAGGGTATGATAGCCATAAAAAAACACACATAATAAATATTTAAAGTTCTGATATATATGTAGCTATGCATAACAGAGAACCTTTTCTTTTCGCCAATATGTGCAAAACTGTGACGCATTAACACCTTGGTAGTACAAAAAAAAAAAAAGAGGAGCTTCCAAAAAAAATCTCAACAAAGCACAATGGATTGCATTCATCATTTTATAGTATTAATTGTACAACATAAGAAGCAATCCTTTTCTGTGAAAAGACCCACCATATTGACAAGTGTGTTATGTGTTAAGTGTCTGGTTTTAAGTCTATAGCAGAAAAATTGTTTATGTGATTTTAACTTGTCATTTAACAACACAGGCAACTAAAAAAAGGTTTCAAAGCAAGATTTAGGTACTTAACGCCCTTCTTGAATTCATTTTTTGGGATTGCTTCAAGTTTTCGAGATATAACTTTTTCTTAAATTTTTTTACGAGGGTCATTTTACTATTCGAATCATATTTCAAGCAAGAAACCATCCATTCGATGGTGGAATATTTCAAAATAAAGATAATATAAGAGATAACCTAGCACTGCATAGGATCAAACTGGTAAAGAAATTTCGCTCATTTGAATGAAAACGATAATCGAAAATATACGTTAAAATCGATAAAAATATTTATAGTTAAAATATATAAATTTTTATAATAGAGCTGTTTCTTTTGCAAAGAAAATAATGTATCGATGCACAAAATCTATAAAGAAATACCCAAGTTATGAGCAATTATGTATACTTACCTAAAATGATTCCCAATTTTAACCGAAAATCGATCTCAAAATTTCCCTCGTATATACTTACCCCTTCTCTTCGCCCCTGAGAGGGTCCCCCCTATAAAATTGATGTTTTAAAAAAATTGTCTGTCACCGCTGCCAAGATAAATTAAAAAAAAAAAATTAATTTACAAGTTGTAGCGAGAGTGTAAAAGTATTTATTTGCCTTTCTTTAATTTGTCGAGCCGCAGGGTTGTATTTTATAAAAATAGTTTTTCTAGAGTTGCCACAGAGTATATTTTATTTTGTTTATTTGTTTTTTTTACTAAAAATAGGAACAATGGTAGTCCTTAGTTGATTTAGATTCACTAGTTTGTTGGAAAAGTTATGATGTTTTTCAAGATTATTACCAAGGCACAGTTGTGGATATTTAGAACAAAGTTCAATAAATTATTTATTTTGGTCATTTCGATGTAGGAACTTCTTATCCTGTTCGGAGCAGCTTGGATTTGTTACTTATTGAACGATTGGTCCTTTCCAGCGATGATTTGAATATTATGCTGGTTGATAGCCTTATTAGAAACGAATGAGATCTACCATTGAAATAATTTTACAAGGAATGAAATATATGAATGGCAGTCAGAATAGGCAAGGTCTGAATAGTACGACTGAAGAAATTAGATTTTCCATTCAAGTTGTAGCAATTGCCGACGACACACAAACTTCTCTAAGGACTAACATTGTCATGGTGAAATACTATGCCTTTGCTGCGATTGCTGAATTCTGGACATGTTTTTACCTCAGAAATTTTTTAAAACTATCCAGTTGATGCAATGCGCATTTGCAACAATCGTCAGGTTCCGTAGTAGAAGTTCGAAATGCATGGTACTCTAGTACTTACACCATATAAAGAGTTTAAGACCGGCTTGGGTGTCATTAGAGTAGCAGCTACATAGTGTTTTAAGAGCGAATCGTTTTTATTTCGGCTCAGATGCTAAGATGTTGCTCTGTCTCTTCTATAAACAAAGTGAACAAAAATAAAATAGAATATGAGTTTCGATAAGTTAAGAATTCTCTCAAAATAAATTCCTCACCACTATACTGCTCAAGCATCAAATTGATAAATGAATTAAAAATAAGAAAAATATTTCAGAAAAAAAAATATACTTAAATTCTTTAGTTAAGGCACACCCATGCCAACATATTTTTTATACTCTCTAGTTACTTTTTTTTTGTTGCCATTTTTTTTTTATTATTTATTAATGTTTGTGTTTAAGAAAAAAAATTTTTTTTTGGAGAGAAACCTTTTAACGATGCTGATGCTAATGGCAATACGGTGGTAGTGGCAGTGTTGCTGGTAGTGTTGCTTGCTGACACTTATTGAACATTAAGAAAATTTATTTCTTTACCAATTAAATAAAAAGACAACAAAAAATGAGAAATATTCAATTCGATATGCTAAAATATAAGATAATTAAAAAGATAGCATACCAAATATTGCCTAATGCCAAAATAAATAAAAAAATTGAAAATTGACACATTTTATGAGGGTGTTGTTTACTTGAAATCATGTTCTTAAATTGCATTTAAGCAATAAAATTAGGTGATTTTTATCTCTTTATAATATATATGTATGTTAATAAAGTTGATTTTATTTATTATTTACATTGCCAGCCTATTTTGATACTAATGAGACATAGGCACATGTTGCCAATGTTGAGAACACTTTGTTTATATACATAGTAAACAAATTTGTTTATATTAAAGTGCTGGATTTTTGGAGCAATCGATTTCAAATAATTGTGTTTATATGAAACATTTTTATTAAATATTTTCAAAATATTTAATTTTCATTGAATTTCATCAAAAAGTCAATTTTATACAGGAGCCCCTCTAAGAGAGTTTGTGATAAAAGTCAATGAAGTTCGGAAAAAATATTGAAGAGATAACATTAGAGTTCCTCTAGGGGGCGATCAAAGCATCAGGGATTTTATAAATGCTTCAACTTTCATAAGGTATTTAAAGTTTGGAACAAAATTCGACTTGATCAAGTCAAATTAATCACGAGTTCGAGTTTAGTGATCTCAAATATGTAAACAATGTTTATCTCATCTGCTGGACAATAGCTTTATTTGTTTTTCGTGTGCTTGTGTAATTTATTGGTAGCGCCTCTTGACATTTTGAAGCTATGCACAATTGCATTCATAAATAGTCCAATGGAGAAACGAAAATGTTGCAATTCGATATACTAAAATTCTCCCAAAACAATTCACTCAATGTTGATACTCATAAATAATTTTTATTATTCAACTTTAATATACGAATCCTCTCTATGCTCATATACTCATATACACTTAGTTATACACTATATAATCTTTTCATTCAGATTATGTAAGAAAAAATAAAAGAAATAAATTGCTTGAATCAGTAAGGTAGGAATTAATTTTATGTACACACGCGCCTGGCCAAATGCTATTATTTAAAATTCGCATAAATTCGTTTTTGAAGTTACAATTGGGCCACCACCACCAGCACCAACATTGCAATCAACAAAAACAAGTTTGTTTTTGGGAAAATTCATGTAATGCGATACATGAGCGCAATATTGCACTAACAATCATTGCAGAAAATCACCCACAAAAAAAAGAAAAAAGCAAACGAATGAAATTATTACATCAATTGAGAACAAGACACCAACTGACTGACTGACTGGTTGTCTGTCTGTCTGTCTATCTATCTGACTGGCTGACTAACAAACT
The DNA here is from genome assembly GCA_963854835.1 of Megamerina dolium. Classification (NCBI taxonomy): domain Eukaryota; kingdom Metazoa; phylum Arthropoda; class Insecta; order Diptera; family Megamerinidae; genus Megamerina; species Megamerina dolium. The sequence continues at coordinate 4,230,880 of OY978525.1, forward strand.
AACTGGTTTAAATGAAAAATGCAAGACTTTTTTATTTTCAACTTTGTTAAGTGGCAGGTTCGCTGGTTAACGCTGATTGCCTATAATATGTATTTTTGCTTAATGGCAAATACTCAAATTGTGCTTATTATTAGACCAACGAAGGACGGCAAACTTATATAGGCGCATATGCATCGACATGTGTTTGTATGTTGCATTCCCTAAAAGGTAGGCTGGCATGCTGTTATATTTTGGTTAAACTATTTGCTGCCTGAAAGGTTTTCAGTTTTGATGTCGCACCTTGCAATAATACAATTTTAACAGGTTCATACTGACATTTCTGTTATTATTTTTACATAGGCTGAGGTGTGTTTCCATTTGCATAAATCATCGCTGCAATTGTTTATTATATTATTTATTCATAATTTTATTTTTTTTTTTTTGCAACATTTTCTCTTTAACCCATAGGCTACCGATATATCTACACGTCGTCGATTGTCTACACCAAAAGCTAGTCCATTACTATTGAAGCGTACCTCATCGGATAAGACCAAGAATCAATCACCATTGGCAAAACCGGAGAAAACAAGTTGGTTCAAATCACTTGATCGTCGTTCCAAGAGCAAATCAAAAGAGAAGGTATGTACTAAATATCTATGCTGGATTTTTTATTGCAACAGGGTAACAATGATATAAGAAGATGCTTTATATTCAATTTAATATAAACATCAATTTTGTATGGGAGCCCCCATAAGGCAGAGGGGCTACTTATATTTCGCAGAAATGTTGGGTAGCAAAAATTACAGGAGTTGGTCATAACATTCACCGATCTAAGTGTGATTCTTGGGAAATTTTTGGGTTATTTGTCAGTTTTAAAGTGATTTTGAGTTCATTTTGTAGGGGAGCAAAAAAAAAATGGCAGTTGGCCATATAATTCATCGCTCTAAGTGCGATTCTTGGAGAATTCTGGGGTTATTTGTCAATTTTAAAGTAATTTTGAGTTCATTTTGTATGGGAGCCTCCATAAGGAGTAAAGATGGGAAGTAAGTATGTTCAGAATAAATGTAGAGTAGTAAAATAGAGGTCGGTTATATAAATCAACCCGTTATGAGCACCCTGGAAGTTGTAGAAGCAAAATTTATTAAAAAACATAAATTTGTAGGGGAGCCCTTTTATGATGTTAGAGATATGATGTAAGCATATTCAGAAAAAATTTTAAGAATAAAAAATTAATCATAGTCGTTCATATATTTTACTCCTCCAAGGGCGATTTTGGGTATTTTAATGAATGTTTCAACTTTCATCATTAAAGGGAAGGAATGAAATGTGATCAAATCGAGCCAAATCAACCTCTGATTCAAAATTTGCTATCTCAAATATATGTATATACAATTGTTCATTTCGTCTGCTGTTCAACGCATTTTTCTAGTTTTCATACGACGTTCTTTGGCAGATAAAACCGAGAACATTCTCGAATATGACTTTATTCCGAAATAAATTGTCTTAGATTTATGACTTGTTTACTCTGTTGCAAAAAAAAATCTTATTGACTGCAGTATAAATTTAATTTAATTGATAATTGCTTATAATTTTTACGCCTTGCACCGCTCTCTCCCAACTCAGTTAAGTACACCCGCTAATATACCAAGCGATACATCGAGTATGAAACGTAGTAAAACTTCACGCATTACAACAACAACAACGACAACGATAACACCACCAACACCACCACCGCCACAAGTGACGACAACAACAATAACAACAACAACAACACCACAAGGGAAAAATTTACGTTTCTTCGGCGATACTGATTTGGACTCAAATCCGCCGACCATATCCAGAGCAAATACAACACTCAAGTAAGTCGATGTGAAGAAGTCATTGTAAAATATATTCCCCATAAATCACAATGTTGTACCCAAGAGAAAATCATAGATATTCAGATAATAGGGCTAAAAATGAATTAATCACGGCTGGTAGTTTTTCTGGATCAATTCGATTTGGATTTTATTTTTACTAAGAACTTAATATCACTTCTTTTATTAGATATACAAAAAAAATGTTTTTTAATAAAAGTTACAGAAAATTTTTGCGTTTAAAATTTGTAGACGAATTGACCTAAACAAACAGCCTAGTGTGTCTTGCTTATTATAAGCCCTACTTTCAGAATACATATTATTTTCGCTTGTGTGCTGTCAAAAATAGAAGTTCATCGGGCGTTACAGTTACATATGTACTAAATACCACATATTCTTTCCACAGAGCTCGTGCACCGCTTGCTTCCACATTGAATCGTTCACAGAAATACTCACAGAGCGCATTTCATTTGGATCGCATTCAACCGAATCCGCTTAGCAATAATGATTACAGACGCAATCTATCATCGTCGACACAAAATGTCAATACCACATCTCGCCACAAAAGCTCTTCGATGCATAATCTAGAAAATGGCGGAGGTGCCAATAGCGATGAAGTTGATTTTCGTAAACGTCGTCATTATTCGCGTTCACGTGATTTGGATGATATTTCTGAGAGTGGCTCTGAGACAGAGGATCAACAAAAACGTCCAAATGGCATCAGTGCCAACACTAGAACATTATCACGTGAACGTCTTGATCGTTCGCATCGGTATGATGATCATTCGTACCGTCGCAGTAACGATCGTCAATTGCCAATGATGTCATCAACACCAAATGGCGGCGGTGGCATCGGAGTTGGTGGTGGTGGTAGTGGTGGTGAGACAACCAACAGCACACAGTTCAGACGAACAACACATCATTTGGCAGGACCACCAAAGCCTGCTCGCAGTGCTGAACGAAGAATTTTATCTTCATATTCAAGGTAACATGCATTTCGCACAAAGTATTTACATATTTTTAAATGTCACTAATAACAATAAATACTTGACTTTCGTAGAGAACGTGATCGCTTTCCAGCCGAAAGCTCCGGAACTGAAGGTGAATCAAGTCTTCACAGTCAACGCAGTATCGTCTATTTGCACGCTACAACCGTTGGTGCCATACCACAGCCATATCATCTAAGACGTCGCTCAATGTCGCGTGACGATCTACGCTCGAATAAAAGTAAAAATTCATCATCACAACTCACACAACCACAACCATTACAGCCGATGACACGAACTGTTTCACGATCCGTCTCAATGTTGGCACCCTGGAAACCAAAACTGATAAGTGAGGGCTATGAAATTAATTATTCACAGGAGCAAAATAAGAGGGTAAGCAATTTGGTGTAGATGAAGAAGTTTTTGTTTTCTTAAAATCGCTTCAAAAAATTGTTGTTGCAGATGTCTACACTACCACGTAAACCACATACCAATGGCAATGGCAATAGCACAAGTACTCTAATACGTACACACAAAAAGACAGAGTTGCCTCCATCACGTATTCGACGCCATGAAAATCATATTAAAGATGATCAATCGTCGCTGAGAAACTCATCGACGACCAGTGCTTCCAAATCTCATCTCTCATCGAATTTACGTACAAATGCTGATACGAGAAGAAAACTGAAATGAGCAACAACAGCAACAATCTACATGAACTCATTAAGAGAGCAATGTAGTGCAAGTAGAGCAAAATGCATACATTTACGAGTATAAAAGCAGAAGAAGAAGAATATAAAAAATCGAGTAAATTAACCAAATTTAATACTAAAGAATTAAAACGAATACGAAAATGCTCTATTAAAAAGTCATAAGCAGATAGAGAGTGAGAGAGAGAGAGAGAGAGAGAGAGAGTGAGAGATCGAGAGGTAGTATCGAAGCGAATGAAAAGAGAGCAATCGAATATGAATTTACATGTATGAAACAATCAATGAAGGTGCTCTTCTTCATAACATATTGTATCATACAATATGTATGTAGTTTTAAATGGACTTTTCTTAATAAGAATGAAAGTAAGAGCAATCCAATTGCCGATATTTATAAATTTAAGTTTATTAACTAACTTAACAAAAAAGAAAATTACTTTCAACAAATAATATTCGACGTAATATGTAATAAAACAAAAAGCTCATTAAGCTTTTAAGCTCTGAAGCATATTTGTCGTTTCAGCTAAGTACATTTTTTGCAAAATGAAATGAATGAAAATTTATTAAAAGAAAAAAAAGTGTGATTACAGAAGAAGAAGAAGAAAAACACTAAAACTTTGCGATCGATGCATTATATTAATTCTCGTCATATATTATAAATACATATAATAAATATGTAAATATACATATATATGTATATACACACCTATAAATATATAAATGCATCACAATCAATTTGTAATATGTATAATCACATAATTAGTATACTAATTATAGTACATCTAAGTTTAATAAATAATTAATTTACATTAAACTAAAACAATTTTGAAAAATATCAAAAATATCGCTACTAATATTTCTTCTTTTGCTTTCATTTAATTTTTAAACATTTCTAAATATTTCTATTCACATACGATCATACATTGTATGTTGTAATTTAATATTATTAATATTAATTTTAATATTGTGTAATATTATTAATAATAATAATAATGATAAAAATTAAAAATATTAATTTAATAAATTAGCGAAAAGCGAAATATTTTATGTGTTGATTTATTTGACATGTGTGAATATTCTATATACTGGCCGAATGTCGAATGCCTAATTGGAAAACCCAGGCGCTGTTAGGGTCATCAGTACTTGGATCTTTCACCGAAGGCTGTATTTTTTCTTCGCCTGTATCATACGAATTTGACATCTTCTTGGAAGGAGCGTGTTCTTTCAATTATTCGACATAACCGATCCACTGACTTTTGATGCCCTTAACGGCATACAGCAACATCAGCACAGAGCTCAGCGCCATCAACGCAAATAAGTCCAAATATCTAACAGTGAAGTTTTTCTCGAAAACACCAAAGAACCTCTCAGTCATATGTAGGTACAAACGTGATGATAAATGCGTTCAATATTGTTTCCGATCTTCGAGAGATGGCTCGAATTCTCAACTGCTTGCTTAGCACAAAGTAGTACCTGCCTGCAAGAGTTGCCCTTCGTTCGATCGCAAGGCTGCCATCTTTACTTTGATTAGGAATCTTGATCTTCTTAAAGCCTTTCGTTAGGACGGCAGACCTGGCTCCATATTTAGATCATTAGACATCATCGAAAAATCAGTAAACCGATGCGCTAGGAGAAAAATTTCAATAGCAAAATCAATCAGGTTGCTGATCATCACCGATCGCAGTCCACAGTCACATAGAATATCGAAAACATCACATCAATTAGGTAAAGGTAAATATGAAAAGAGATATTGTCCAGCAGTCACGAAAACTATTTGTGTTAGTATAATTCGAGTCCAGGTTTAGTTCGAAGGTTACATTTCGTCTCTAGATTTAAGTTTCGTTGAGTATGGTTTTCGTTCCTCGAAAAAGGGGTAGACTTGTTTCAACGTGTGATCCTCCGCATGATCTCCACATTGGCGTCATTACTGATATTTATTTTGGCTCCAAGATAGAGTCAAATTCCATTACTACTTCGAAGGCATAATTATAAATAGTTGTGTTTTGTTTAAGATGCCGAAACACTCTGTTTGGTAACACTCGGCATTTCGTCTTAACCTTAAGGAGAGTTTCTCTCTAATGCAGTAAAAGTTGCACTGTCTGCTTTCGTGTAAATGCCGATTATGCCGAATAAGCCAATATTGCCGACAGTACGCCACATTTGTTGAAGGTAGTGTCGTTTTGTCGTAAATCTAAAGGTTATGGTGAGTTATGCGGTCGTCCTTTTACGATGACCCACTGAGACATGCTATTGATCCCGTTCCCTTTGTAGAACAGAACCAATAGGATGTTGTAATGTAAAACATAAATAACTCTAACTTCTATGGGTGCTAGCACAGAAGTTTTTTTGTGAAGAATTCACTCCCTTATAGTATAATATATGACTACAACCGACAGAAGAAATGTTCATTAGTTTCCTCATCCTTCTCGTCCTGACAGCTGCGACAAAAATCATTCGTTGTCCGACCTAGCCCAGTATCATTCTTCATAAACAGCTTGAAGAAGTTATACAATAAGGAATCATATTATCTAAAATATCATTTGGTATTAAACGGGAGTAGAGAGATCCTTCCCACATCACACCATACAACGAGAGAAAATATTTTTATTTTTCGGCGTTGCCATATGAAATTAAAAATTGAAATAATTTTCTGGTTAATATTTCTATTTAAATTCTATGATAAAACATCGCATATAAGATCCAAAAAAATCAAATCTCACAAAATTATTGTTCAATTACAATTTTTTTGAATATTAAGATTTAAGTTTATTTCAATACTAATTTGATGTACAATTTGTATACAAATTTTGAGAGAAGTACAAATATTATGTAAATATTATGATTAGAAATGAAAACATCGTCTATGCATTGCTTCACACTATCCTTGAGAATTAGATAAACAAATCATAAATGTACTATACACAATGGAATATTCACGTGAATGAAAAATATGCTCTTAATATGGGTCGCTATACTCGTATGTGTACAAATAGAGTTCTCTTTGAGAGGTGTCAAACAGACGAATATTTCCTCTGCCAGAGAATTCTAAAGTCTCTGATATACGTATGTAGGTGTCAAAAACAGAAAGCAAGCATATATTGTGTATGGCTACTGAGGAGATAAAATCACAACAACAAAATTAAATGGCGGCAGACAGTCTTTATAGATTTAAAAACATTCACATATGTACGAATTATAATAGGTAGGTATGTTTTTCTATGTTTAAGGTCATTGGAAAACATGAAATTTTGAAATTTAAATGCTCTAATATTTATTATATGGAATCTATTATTCATTTTATGAGTATTATACGAGATGAGTTTGCAAACATTAGTGAAAATGTTATATTTTCCAAAGGAAGGGACAAAAATAAACCACTTACATATGTTTAGCTCATGTTCAAGATCAATTCGATAAATCAATGTTTTTCAGCAATATTTAGAATCAGCAGAAAATATTACATGTCAATATAAACATTTTTTAATCAAGAACATACCACTTTTATAATAGAATATATTAAGTAAATTCTTCTTATGACTACTATGAATATAATATTATCAAGCATGTGATGCAAATCATACGAATTTAAAACGAAAATGAAATTTCAAATCGTACGAATTTTTTTTTTTTTTTCAGTGGGTTACAGCTGATTTGGCAGAACTTCCCAATTTTGTGCAAAATTGTTCAAAATTACAAAAATTAGTATATTTTTGGCAACAGCAGAATTTTTTAAAGAGAAATTGAAGCAAGAAAATCTGAAAATGTGGAACGGCACAGACTTAGAGATTAATAAATATGTTATTTGTCAAATTAATTTAATTAATTTAATTTAATTTAATTAATTTAATTTAATTGACAAATTAGATTTTGATGCAAATAAAAATTCGATTTTATGTCATTTTTTTACAAAGGTATTCTTTTAATGATATTTTTTCATTTATATAAATATTTAATAGACAAGTAAAATGTTTGCATACCCATGCATGTTTATAACGTTAACTAATAAAACATAACATAACATCCATGTTGAATTTTCGATAGATATTTGCAACTTGTTGTGTACAACAAAATGATGTTGCCTCTATGTTCATGAGTTTTTCAAATTTTTTTTTTCCTGTTTTAAATTGTGTTTGCATGCAATTTTACTAGAGCTGTATAAATTTGGAGATATATAGGGTGATCCAATAGGAGGTACTTTATCCAATAGGGATTCTCAGACATCTCACGTGTTATAACTGTCATGTTCATATGACATTTGTGTTCATTATTCATTGACATTTCACCATGAATAGATTTACGCCAGAACAACGTTTACAAATTGTGAAAATTCAGTGTTCAGTGAGAAATGTTCTTCATTCTCTTCGACCATTTCATGGTGTTCATATGGTGTTATGTTGTGGTTATGGTGTTCAGATCTTGTGATCTGCCGCAGTTGGAGCTATGTGAAATTAGTTGTTTATGTCGATAAACCACAATCGATTCCTGCATTAGAAGCGATCATAACACGCGTAATTAACGGAATATCGGACCCATAGAATGGATCATGTTAGAGCCAGTTGGCCACAGTATTTAAAATAAATTATTTTCAAACATTAAATGTCATAAACCGAACTTACGTCTCAAATACACTTTTTGATTATTAAATTGATTTTAATGCCTTGTTTTGTTCCCATACAAAGCATTTCCGTATTCTGATGAGGTGAATGGACCTTGGTCGACCACATGGTCGAGTGCTTTCTGGACGTAGACCCTTCCATTCTTGGGAAGCATTCAAATTTTGTCTAAAGCATTTTCATTAATCGAATTTCCAACTTAAAAAAATTAACATTTCGTACATAATTTGTCCACACACAATTTGCTCACTGACAATTTGTTCTGAAATCGTTTAAAAAAATATCAACGTAAATCGAAATGAATTGATTTTGAGAAAAAACCGAATGTAATTTAGTAATAATTCTATTTTCGAAATAAATACGTTTTCTTTGCGTTTGGGTGCAATCGAAAGTTCAATTTTATCAAATCATAATTATTATCATTAGATTTTATGTAAGCAAAATATATTTTACTAGTAATAAGCTACTAACATTGACATAAATATGAGATAAAAACAAAAATTTATATAAATTGCAAAATTACGCCCCCCATTTTATTTTTGGATAAATTAGGTCAATCAACATATAATATTTAAAAATATGTATGTATATGTCATCATATGAATTTCCGTGCAACAAATATAGAATTAGCAAACAACAACAATTGCACTGAAAATACAAAACAGCGATTTTTAAAATTCTTCCATGATCACACAAATATTTAGTACGTCCGAGCAGCTACAGACATATTTCATGTCATACAATTTACAATTAGATCAAACCGCAAAGGGGGATATGTAGTACTACTGAGTTATGTAAATCGTAAATTCACTGGAAAACCACAATTGGCAATAAAAAGTAAATAAATAAAAATAAAAAAAATAAACAACAGCTGATCGCCAACGATCGTCATTAATCGTATTGGGCAAAACAAACAATTAACAAACAGCAACATTATAATAATCGATTTAATCGCACAATAAAAATAGATCAGATGAAAAGAGAGCAAGAGAAAAAGTGCTATCGAGGGATACATTGAGAGAGAGAGAGAGAGAGAGAGAGAGAAAGTATGTAAGAGACATTACAAATAGCGCAAATCTCTCTATTTTTGATACTATCGCACTAGTAACGGCGCATTAGCAACAACAACAACAACAACAACAACAACCAAACACATAGCAACAACTTTTGAAAAAAATAAGAAAATTCTGAAAAAAAAAATTATTTCAAAATATTTTGGTTTTGAAGTTGTGTTTTTTTCTTTTCAAATCTACTTTAAAAAAATCAGAGAGACACAACAACAACAACAACAACAACAACAAAAGTAGAAAAATGAAAAACTAAATAAATAAAATTCAATTTTTAGAAACTTTTGCATGAACACAGTATGCGCGCCACAACAGTCGAAAATTTGTCGCGTTTCGATTTGGTACATCAAAATCAACGTAGCAGAAATCAAGTGAAAAAGAAAAATTAAGTATAAGCCACTTAAATATATATATGTATATATAAACACTTTTATATGTATTGTGCATATATTTATATTCCTAAGATATTTTTGTATGGCAAATTTTTGAATACAAAAATAATGTCCACATATAAAATGTATAATAGTACACATACGTCCAAGTGATGTGATTACATATGAGCAAATAATCATCATTAAAGTGAGCAAAAAGAAAAAAAAAAAAACAAATAATAAAAACAAACAAAATGGCAACTCTTGCTTTAGCACGTCGTAATAGTGATAAGGAATTATTGCAAAAAGCCGGCTGGAAGATTGATCAAAATGACAAAGGTATTGAAATTTTCTTACTAAATACTTACAGTAAAAATATAGAAAAATAAATTTAATTTTTATTTAATCAAAATCATGACAAATTGACAAATGGACTAATCAAATTTCATCAAGAACAAATTCGATTTAAATAAAATTCTAATTAATCGATTAATCGATAACATAAAATATTGATTAACCAAACTGTTTGATTAAAAGAGTCTAACTAACATCCCCAAAATAATATGCTTCAAAAATTGAAAACTTTCCTCAAAATTGCATCGAAAATTTATTGCGTAAAAGATTCTGATAAAGAAGGTACATACATATATATATGATCATAATGTATATGATTCGCATTCATTTTTCACAGCGCAAATTAATTTAGCTATTTTTAAATTTTATTTATTTTTTTTCTAAATCATTTTGACATATGCTCTTATTGCATGTATACGTATAATACCTTTATATGAACAAGAGCATGTGAGCTATATTATACAAGTCAATAAATTTGCTTTGTTTATCAAATATAATTTTCTTTTCAATATTATTTAGACAAAATATATTGTATTTGCAATTTATTTGCATGTCATCTATTTAGAAATCTGTCATCGTGATATTTTCATTTTGTACTTATTTTATTTTTATTTATTTTATTATTTTTATTTTTATTTATTTATTCCTTTTAGGTGTCTCTTTTGGTTTTTATTTAACATTTTCAATTAACGATTGTTTTCAATTGTCAGAACTTTATTTGGGTTGTTATTTGTAGAAATGAACAAGAATTTTAGAATTTTTTCGCATTTCTAGACGAATGAGAATTCCTTCCTAATTCATTGGTTAGCTGAATTTTCAACAGGAACCTGGTCTAACGGCTTAATGAAAAACTTGAAGATCCAATTACTCAATAAAGGTTAACGTCTTCTAAATACGTAAAAACACTCTTGAAAACAGTATGCAATTGAGAAGTTGAATCCTCTTTCGAAGAATAAAAGCTACACTCTATAAATCTCCCGTCATGTCTGCCCTTACATATCTCATAGAAATCCAGACACTTTCCATCTCGAATGAGAAGTTGTTTGCAGTTTTCGATAGAATATGAAGACACAACAACATCCAATCGAAGGATCGTATATTAGAGACACTGTTTTGTCTTGGAGTTTCTAGTTGGTGCCAGTAAGTAAAGAGCAGAGAAAATCTACGAAGCATTTTACATCGACTAAAATTGGCAAATAATTAAGTAAAGTTCATAGTCTAGCAGCGAGGTCTGGAATCTTTAGCAACACATTCTCAACATCTATGTAGCGATATTAGAGAAAGTTGTTGAACCTATGCAACCATTGTCTGTCATTTAAAAAAGCTAAATCTGACGAAGAAAAAATCTTACAAAATCTTAGTACTAATTAATGGGAGCAGGTAACTGCAAGACTTTGTAATACGATGTTTATGAATTATACTCCGAATGGATGCATAGTGGCTGTATTACTTATTTACTTACTTACTTACTTATGTGGCCATTACTACCGAAAATCTATTTAGGTCGAATCTAGCATGCTTCGCTAGCGAACTTTTGCCATCGCTATCTGATACCAGTTAGAGATTCCAAGCGCTAACAAGTTCTCCATTACTTGGTATTTCCACCGGAGGTTAGATCTGTCTCTTCTGCGTCATCCACCAGCGAGTTTCGAATATAACACCTTCTTAGGGGGAGTGTGTTCTTCCATTCGCTCAACATGACCTAGCCAGCGCAGTCGCTGAATTTTAAAGCGTTTTACAATATCGGTATCAGCATACAGCTCATGGTTGTACCTTATTCGATCCTTGCCATCAATGCAACGAAAACTTTGAGTATTCTCTCATCTGAGGTGGAAATTGTCCAATCTGCGGCACCATATCTAAAGACAGGTATGATGAGAGACTTGTACAGTGTGGTTTTCGTTTCTCGATAGAGGGTTCGACTTCTCAATTGCTCACTTGGACCAAAGTAGCACCTGTTTGCAAGAATGATACTTCACAATATCTTCAGACTGACGTCATTACTGGTGTTAATGCTGACTCCAAGATAGACAAAGTCCTTCACTACTTCAAAGGCGTGGTTTTCAACAGTGACGTGCTGTCCATGACACTTTTGTCGTTGATTTTTTTGGGTTTTCTCTAGGATTTCCTTATGAAAATAACATATAATAATATAATACATTTCTTTTACAATTTCAAAGCTTGCTATATTGACGTCGAAGAAGATACTCAAGAAGAGGTATTGGATGAAAATCACATCTACTCTGAATGGTGTAATCTACCTGATTTATTACTCGAAGAGATTTTCTCATATTTAAATATTAAACAACGTTATTATGCTAGTCTGGTATGAATTTGCAAATGTTTTGATGAAAATTCTTTAGCAATTTAACTGCAACTATTTGTTGAAATTCCTTTTTTGTTTTGCTTTTTTTTCATAGGTATGCCGACGATGGTATCGCGCCTTTTATATGCCCACCGTGTGGAGTAATTTTCTAGTCCATGATTGTACTTTAACGCGCCCAAAATATAATTATTATTCTGGTTGGCAATACTGTTTGGATCATATGCGTACACAAAATTGTCTTGCTCGTATTGGCAGACATTTGCGCGGTTTGGAATTTCGACCGGAGCACAGTTTCAATAATATTTATCAATTTATGACATTAATGTCATGGAGTATGGAAAGGGTAAGAATGATTATTAGCGAAAATTTCAATTATTTTCAAATGAACACTCGTTAGTCAAATGATACGACATTTTTTGAATTTCATAATTCGGTCCGTTTTCAAAAGATAGCTCTAGCTGTCATACATATGTGGTTGACATAAACAGCTGATTTTTGCTTTGTTGGAAAGCTGTGACATTTGTCAATCACATTTAGTTTGTATTATATTGAATGATGGGAATGATTCGAAAGCAAGAACATTGGGTGCCAAATGAATTGAAACCAAGAGACATTGAAGGAGCGATTTTTCACATGCCAACCACTGCTGAAGAGACAAAAAGGAAGAGTTTTTTGTGTCGTATTATGACTGGAGATGAAAAGTGGCTCCATTGCGATAATCCCAAGCGCAAAAAAATCATGGGCTAAACCCGGTATTGGTTCGCAAGTAATGCTCTGTATCTGGTGGGATCAACTGGGTGTGGTGTATTATGAGCTGCTGCAACCTAATGAAACCAGGGGATCAGTACCTACAGCAAGAAAGTGGACGAATTGGCAAGAAGGAGGGTAACTCACAGCGAATTCGAGTCGGTAACTGTTGGAAATCCCCTTAGCACCATCAAAAAAGAGCTCTACCTACAGTCACGAAAGTAGGCAGAAAGCAAGAAATCAGGTGGTCAAGAACTGGCGCCTGTAAAATAGCAAAAGTAACATGGCCTAAATACAATAAGTCAAGAACCAACGAATTGGTATGAAAGAAAAGAACAGATATTTTCAGAATCACCTCCACTATTACCGGTCATTGGCCGATAGGGGACCATGCAGAGAAAATAGGATGGCCCTGCAACGACAGATGCCGAATCCAAGAGGGATCCAAGGAGACGGTTTTCCACAATCTATGTGAGAACTCTAGGGAATTTCGTAATGGATAACCTAAATGAAATCGCTGGAAACAAAATAGACGACATTAGCAGATTTATTAACGGACCAAGATGGTTCGTATAGGCCTCACTTCAGTCGTTCCAGGAGTGGTGGAGCAAAATAGCGCTTTTCTATGTGTTAATTGAGTTTCGGTTTCTGTCTACCGAGCAGCACCTAAACCAACCAACCTACAGCAATTAATGCGTTTGAGCCAAGCACTTCATGAAAAATGACCGGAATATGCTGAAAGACACGACAGAGTGATTTTGCAGCATGAGAACGCTGCTAAAATGGAAGCTCCTACCCCAACCGCTTTATTCTCCAGACGTTGCGCCATCTGATTACCACTTATTCCAATCAATAGCTCAAGGCTCGACTGAGCAGCACTTGCGTTCTTTCGAAGAAGTCAAAAATTGGATCGATTCGTGGATCACATCACAAAAGACTCATCGTATTTTCGAGATGGAGTCCGAAAATTACCAGAAAGGTGGGAAAAGTTAGTGGCTAGCGATGGGCAATACTTTCAATAATGTATAAATTCATTAAAATAAAACAAAAAAGAAAACGGACCGAATTAAATTTGACTATCAATAATTTATTTATACATTGCAACTCAATTCCCTCTTTCAGGGTGCTGAACATAATGCTCCAGCAGAATTACGTGGTGTAGGTGAGCACATACGATCACTCATCTATGTATTCCCATGTAATATGTCACAACCGAATGATCCGGAAGGTTTAAAATTATTCGGCACCGGTGGGCAATTGTTGAAGGGACTAAAGCATCTACTGTCAAAGTTGCATAATTTGCGGACATTAAAATTGGTTGATTTCGTATTGGAACGATTTGAGGCTAAACATTTGCTGGATGAAGTGCTGGAGACGTGTTGTACGAAAATGCGTGTCCTCAATTTGGTTAATGTAACCGTGGTACATTGTCCCATCATGCACGTTGGTCTATTTCTGAATCTAAAGGTAATGCCAGGCATCTCAATGCAATGCAAAGTTGTCATTTCGAGAAAGTTTACTCATAGAAAATTTTATATTATTTAGATTTTAATAATTTCACCACAAAATATCGATGATGATGTTCTTCTACTACTAGCCGATACCAGATTGAAGCATCTGCATTTAGTGCAAAATCGTTATACAGCAGTACACTTTACCATAACACCGTGCAGTGCAAAAGCGTGGCGCATTTTGAAGCGTGATAATCCAAATCTTAAAGTACATTTGCGTGTTGAATCGTTCAAGGATGGTGATATTGTATTTCAACAAGAGGCTCCTGTTTACAGTGTAACTTATTGTGCGCCAGCAATTAAGGTAAGTTCATTCCAATGTTTGGAATTTTACAACAACAACAAAAATCAACACAATTTTTTGCTTCCACATAGATTAAACCTGATGTTATATTACGCATTATGGATAACTATAAGAATACACTGACAGTGTATGGTCATGAAATGCTACCACGTTTTATTAGTCCAAAATCCTTTAGCAATCGCATTGATAGTCTAATGCTGTTACTCTGTCGGCAATGTTTCAATCTGAACACTTTAGTATGTATACGACTAAATTATTGCTCTTTTCCGATAGCTTTCAATTAATCGAAATTCTATTGCATAGTTAATACGCGAAAAAGTATCCACATCGACTGTGTTGCTTATAGCGCGAACTGCCAAAAATTTACAACGCTTCTATGTGCGTCGTTTTGCTGTTATAATACGTTGTGATTGGCCACGCCATCCCGAGTGGTCAGATGATTTCTATACTTGGTTGCGTCGCTGTTCACGCTCCTATGCATCCGTTGAACGTGAAGTATCACAAATATTAGGCTACAATTGGACATTTATGAGTGATTATGATTACAAATTGATTGAATTGGAAGTTAGAAAGATTACATGAATATACGAGTATAGATATGTAATGCAATATGTACGAATGGTGATATTAAATATATTAAATCCTAGAAGTATGCTAAGTTATTTTTCATTCTTCAGTTATAATAGTAGATATCCCATGCGACAGTGGAAGTAGTCAAGTAATTAAAGTGTAACTAGTTACCTTTTTGATAAGCATTTCATTTGTTGCACTATTTACTTTCTTTTTAGCGTTTGCCAATTGCTTACCCCCTGCATTACATCGCACTAGTTGAGAATACATGTATATGACAGTACATGTTATTGATTAATGTACAATGGAATGACTCTAGTTCCGAATTAGTACTCAAACGTTAAAGCATATTGTTGAATAATGCTGTGAGCGACAATTTTTTCGATGATTTCTATTAGAATAATTTTCCGAATACAATTTTTCAAACACAAAAATCAACAAAAACAAGTCAAATTCTTGTTATTTTTTTTTTTTTATTCATTTATTAAGAGCTTAAAGAACAATCGAATTGTTAAATAAACTAAAAACGCAGCGCTAGCCAAGGAGGCTTTCGGCTGCAAATTCATTTTAATTTATTGTTAACTAAGTGTGATTAATAATTATGGCCTTTTTCCTTTAAAAATCACACATAATAAGATGTCGCTGAATTCGAATACGTTTGGTTTGACATGCTCTGATCATATTTCGTTCAAACCCAAAACAAACAAAAAAAAAAAAAAACAAATACGAAAGTTGAAATATCGTGTAGTTTGAAATGTAAGACCAACCTTCAACATTTTGTGCCTTTCAACATTTCTCACGAAAATCGTTGTCTCATAGAGTGGCTCTTTTTCACAAAAATTTTGTATTTAACACCACCGCTCCGAGGGTGCTCATAACTCATATTAATTTTTGATATTCAATATTTTTCCTAAACACACTCCTAGTCCTAGTTTTACTCGTTAGGAAGGCTTCCCTACAAAATTGACATTTTCATCTTTTCCTCCGCTCTCCAGTTGCCCACATGTATGCCCATACATCTGTGCAACCGCCCCTAATTTTTGGTATCCAACATTTTTTCTAAACATTCTTATGGTTCTTCCTCTACAAAGTTAATTTAAATACCCATAAAAAAAAATCGCTTAGAATCGATATAATCGATATCATCAATATAATCGATATTGATCAGCCCCACAAACTCCCAGTAATCGTTCATAGAGTCTGTGAAATTACGAATGGCCATTTTGAATTCTTCAGACAACATTTTCTTCAAATATACTTTAATTCTATGTCGACCTTTTAGGAGGGCTACCATATAAAACTGATATTATTTATCTAATTGTCATTATTGCTCATGTTTGTATTGTACGTTATCTGGTACTCGGATCCAACACAAAGAGGTCCAAAAATCTTGGATAGGGGTATTCTTACGAAAACTTTAAGCAACTTTTTAGACACCCAGACTTTTTAGTTATCGACCGTTTTTCACTGTAAAACCCATTCGATGCCTTCCCAATTTCCACTAAGCAAACGTTGAGCTATGTCATTCTGCAAAATCGAATGATCTACGTTACATACTCTGCTTTAATTTAATTCTTTTACGGAAAATTTATTTGGAGAAAAATCAATGCTCGCTAGCTCAAATTGCTGCTCAACTCAATCTCAATCTCAAAATCAGCCTATAACGATAAAGTGTTAAATTATATACATTAAATTATATAATATTAATAGGGGGGTTTTGAGCATCAGACTAAATTTCTAAAATATGATTATTATATATTCTCCATAAGTGTCAAAAATCATCGTTATAGATCAATTTTTCTAGATATTCACTTCAATGTATTATTTTCCTTATATTACTAGAATTTATTGACACACACTCACATAAATATTATTACAATGTAAAAGTGTAGAATTTAATATTGTTTTTTGTTTTTTTTTTTTGTGTTTCCAAATATATATTGTTGTTAAATATCACAATGATTTTATTGCTAAAATTAATGAGATTGTGTGAATTCCCACATTTATGGTATATGCAGTTAGTATTTAAACAATGTAAATATGTCATATTAAATCAGTCAATTGTTTAGTTTTGATCATTTGAAGTATTTAGTTTGAAAATTTACTAATATTGAATATTTTAACTATAGCGAATGATGTAATATGTATGACTCTCAATTTTTTTTTGAGATCAATTCCATAAAAAAAGGGAATTTTTTTTTCGCTTCTTAATTTCATTTTTTCATGTAATATTTCAAACAGTTTGTATATAAATAATGGTTGTCAAATGCATTGACTCTGCAATCACAACACGACATTACAACACGATGAAGTTCTTCAATACTGTTTGGATTGGCATTACAGTGGTATATATTATGGCATCAATGGTTTGCTCGAATCCAGTACCATCATACTATCATACAATTCCAGTAATTGTGGTCAAGCCAAGACCAAACTACTACCGGAAGCCTTATTATCCACACTACCGCCCACAATATAATCATTATCAACCTAGACACACTTCTATATGGGGAGGAGGCGGAGGTGGCTATGGTGGTGGAAATTATGGTGGTGGAAATTATGGCGGTTATTATGGTTGACGATCGACAACATCTCTTAAAACACTTTATCATTTGATATATTATTTTGTTACAAGTCATTTTTAAAAATCAAATAAATATTCAAGCAAATAAAGCGAAGCATAATTTTTGTCAAACATTTACATAGCGTTATATAGAGCTGTAAAGTGTGAATTTATTTTCCCTATTCCCTAAATTCCCTTTTTCTTAGCATTCAGTGTGTGAAAATTTATCATTTTCAATTATGAATTACAAAATCTAAAGAATTCACCCTGAATTGAAATTTTAATGAATGGCAATGCCAATATCCATTCCGTAGCAAAAGAGCAATTTTAAATTTTATTGGCGATAACATTAATGTTAATAACATATTAATGTTAATTATAACATTACAGCATTTCTGTATGGTTGTTGTAACGTTTGAAACTTGTTGTAGCGATTCATTGAATGCATTCATCATATTTTTAAGCTTAGCAAAAATGGGATTTCAAGTCCCACCATATACTGAATGCGAAAGTGTGCTAATTTTTAGATTTTAAGAATGATGACTGGTTCGTCTGACATTATTTAACGAATTAGACGCGTAAGAGTGACATCTCGTTGATGCAGCTTTTAAATGAATTAAGGATGAGTGAATTCCCATCACATGTTAGCGTAAAGGGTGGAATAAAATGAAAATGTCAGTGAGAGATTTCAATAAAAGTTCTGTCTATTTGGGATCATTGAACTCAATCTATTATAAACAGGTGAATTTTTGCATATTTGACTAGTTATACCAAAAGTTTGTTCTTCATTATGGAATTATTGTATTTAAAATTAAACATGTTCTTATTGGAAATTCCAAAAAAAAAAATTCAATAAATTGTAACGAATTTAATTCTGTATGCAATAAGCTCAAGTTAGGGGGTTACAACTCTGAGTTATTGAGTTTACTAGTAAATATCGAAATATTTTCAACGATATACAATATTTTCAAATCAGTCAGCAAATATCAAATTTATGATGAAAATACCGTTTGGCTGTTTTTCGTAAGTTCCAAAAATAAAATGTAAATGGTGCCGGTATACTCTTTCTGTAAGATTTCTATTAAGGGTTAGGCATTTAATGCTATTTTCAACTATCGTAGTCTACAACACATTTCCGGTATTTTGTCTATGAGACGAATCACTCTGTGCGTCTTTAGTGGATATTCTATAAGATTGACTTTTTATGCTAATACATAATATATACATATGTACAATACATAAGTTCGTGGGAAATTCTGTCGTCATAAAAATGTGCATTTAATAGAACAAAAAGCTTCTAGGGTGGTGAAAAAAAAAAAACGATGGAAAGCTTTAAGCGAATGCATTTCTCCTGCAATGCATATGACCTTGACCATATGCATGCAAAACTATGCGCATAAAAAATCAATACAAATTACAAAAACAACAACAACAACATATGTTGTGAGGAACTATAGTTTGTGACAAAAGGGAAAAACAAAAAATGAGAGCAACAACAAATGCAATGGTGCCAATGTCAATGCCAAAATGTTAACTAGTCATCATAGTCGCAAATACATAAAGGGGTTGTTGATTTCTCGCTTACGTGAATCTGAGCAGTTGTGTATATTTATTTTTGGTTTATAATTTAAGAAAAATTTGATCCAAAATTACTGAAAAAAAAATGAACACACAGAGAAGAAGAATTATTTAATACAAAGCCTAAAAGTAGGCAACAGTGTGTCCATTGGATTTTGTCATTTGGTTTATGTGTGAACCTGAAATTGAATATACAAAATTTTTTTTGCAATACGAAAATACGTACAAATTTTTTTTTTCTTTTAACTTTTTAGTGATGAAAGATGTACATATTATCAGGGTCGTTTCTCGCGTAAAAAAGAAAATCAACATAGAGAAAATATTCTTATGAAATGATGATGCTTGGCACTCTTTTGAGAATTGTGAGAAAATAAACAAATTTTCACTTTTTTTTTTTTATTTTTTTAATTTTTTGAGAATTACTTTGTCTTAGAAAATACGAGTATTCGAGTAAAAGTTGATGTGACAAAAAAAAAATGTGTAAACTGAAAATAAAGAGAATATTTTTTTGGCAGAAGAAATTTTAATTTGTAAACAAACGAAAATCATTTTAAAATCAAATCAGTGGCAGTGGGATTTTACAAAATCAGTTGTATTCGGATCTTTTTGCGTTAATCATGAACACTTTGTGATCATTTTGGATTATAATTTTAAAAAAAAAAAAATAAAAACCAAAAAGAAAAGAAGAAATAGATATAGACATACAATGTAAATAGCAAACAAAAAAAAAAAAAAACAAAAATCGAAACAAAAATCATTATAAACAAAGTGTAATAAAAAACCATCAGCAAACGTCAGCATCAATTATAAAATAACGGCAACGTATTTAAATGATTGTGCCAATTATTTCAATAAATTCCGATTGTGTAATATTTATTCATTAAGCATACGTATTAAGTAATTCAAAAAGTAATTCTATCCAATAAAAAAAAAAAAATATTTTTCTACAACTTTGAAAATTGTTGTATTACAGCAAATTCAAAAACACATTCAGCAACTAGTGCCTAGCTGCCTAGAGTAGAATTGCATCATGAACAAAACGATACTCCATTGGAGCTATTTAAATTTTAAAGATGTCCCCATGGATTTGTATCTATATGAGGAACTGGAAGAGGTCTATCTCAAGGAGAATTTTATAACATCCATTCCAAAATGGCTGCTAAATGTTACCACTTTAAAATTTATCCATTTGGCTGGCAACAATCTTACCACTTTGCCGGATGAAATGTATCTATTGGAAAATTTGGAATTTCTCGATGTGTCCGAAAATGAAATAACACAACTGCCGGATACCATTGGTTGGATGTCACGTTTGCAACGTTTAAATGTGAGCGCCAATATGTTAACTGAATTGCCGGCATGTGAGTGTGCCAATTGCCTAAATATTCATATACATTTGTGTATATTAGATATGTTCGAAAAATTTACAAAACATGATTTTTGTTATGTGCAAAAATATTCGATTAACATTTTAATGAAAGCTCTGCATGAAATTGGATTTCACAAAAAAATATTTCTGCAATATATTTAGTTTAACCCATTCTCTACTGGCTGCTAACATTTTTGGAGATTCTTCTAAGGGATTTTTGGAGATTTTTCTGTTTTGAAAGTTTTTTATTAATACAAATTTCTTATATTTAAGCTTTAAATGCACAATTATATAGAGTTTTAAAAGAAAAATCTTTAGCATTATGTCTGAAATATCTTTTTTTATCAAAACATGTTCAAAGAAAAATATTTCTGTAAAAATGTTTACTAAAAATTTATCAAATATAATTCAGTTGAGCGCTGTAAGTGAGATGCAGAATTGATTCAAAATATATCACTTAAAGATTTTCAGTGAGCACGGAACTTAGTGACCTTTCCGGATACTAGAGACCTTGTCGAGTTTATATAACATTAGCGATACCAAACTGTAGTGAAAAAAAAATTGAGCTAGCTGAGTTTAAAGTTTAAAATTACAAAAATTAACAAAAATTATTTTTAAAAATTCTGGTGAAATTCCCATTTTGAGCTTGCTGAAAATTAATTTTTGTCCTCTTTCATAATCATATCAAAAGTTTTCTGAAAAATTCATTCTGATATCGGTGAAAAAAGATGGAATAAATATATTTATTCAAACATTATATCGGAAAGGTTCTATTTTTCTCACAACTATTCCAGGAAGTCCAATATTTTAGTTACAGATTTCGAAAATTTTACAGCAAAGATATTTTTTTTATTTATCTGGTGTTTTTTTTTACAGAAAATCGTTTTTGAAAAATTCAGTAATTCAAAGTTTTTCAGAATGAAAGTTTATATATATTAGCTGTATTAACCAACTGTACTACAAAAATCAAGACATATTTTTATTGAAGGAATTGAATATTACTACAGTATGCCCATGAGCCCTTTTGCAGCACCTATTCAATTTACAATTCGCATTTATTTTGGGAAAACATATATGAAGATCTTTTTATTTTAATTGTTTTTTGTTATGTTTTTGAAAATAATAAGATTTTTATTGTTTTACAGCATCTAAATAAAGCATGGGATTTTACCTCTTAAATAATATTGTTTTTTTTTGCAATTAGCTTACAGGAAAAAATTTTTGAACATAAAAATATCATATTCGAAAAATTTCATATTTTTTTTTGAACATATCTAATGTATAGTATTGTATATAGTTATCAATATTTGATCTCATTGATGTTATTTCTCTTTTTTTGTTTCGATTTTCAATTAGCACTTGGTAACCTAAAGCAACTGGTCGAATTAAATGTGTCAAAGAATCAATTGAAACGACTGCCCATACAATTGAGCGAATGCATGCGCCTTAATGAGTTAAATCTCAGCGACAATACAGAGATTTGGCACTTGCCCGAACGAATTGCCAATTTGCAGTCACTGCAATCACTCTCAGCTGACCGTATGTTTTGTGTTGATACAATTTTTTTTTTTCATATTCTTGTTATATTTTGCATTACCATATATTTTCTCGTAAGAGTAACAAACATTCAAAGTGAAAGCTTTTCTTTTCTATTCTCTATTTTATGCAACAGGCTGTGCACTCATTTATCTACCAGCTGCACTATCGAAATTCTTAAATCATGTACGCATCTTTCACAATTCGGCTGTAACATATGTGCCCATGTGCTATGAAAAATTCTTTCAGAATTTCTATGATAATCGTCAAAAAGTGATGCCGATGTAAGTATTTTATGTAGTGGTTGTGATGTTTCGACTATTGTATGGGGAGTGTGAATTAATTCGTAGCGTTTTCACGACAGATGGAGTAAGTAGTAATTAATTCATTCGTTCCATTCTTCCTATGATTTACTGGAAAACTTGTAATGCGTGGCTTTTGTTTCCCAGCTGGGGTATTACGCAGTCAGCCAGGGTCAAACAAGAGGGCAATGTAAAAACTCCTGTTGTAGGAGGAAGACCGAATTCCGCACGATTGCCTATTAGCAGTCAATTCACCGACACTAGAAGAGTGTTCGACTCGGTACTGATGGAACTACTACTTTGTTTTATTTTCATATTTTTATTTTTCTTCGTTTTTAATTTCCTTTCTTTCTACTTCAATCTCTTACTCTATGCCTTAATGGAATACCTAACCCTAGCTAATCTTACTTATATAATGAGGATTTATAGGATTGACCAGTGCCACTTGGTCGCATCTAACGAATTAGTCATCTGATAGATATGCCTCAGCAGAAGTCTCCAAGCGACTGATAATTTTGTAGGGTAGCCTGATACAGGGGTCTCCTGTATCCAGCACCCTGGCCTCACACCTAGAAGAGACCTTTTATAGTAATATATAAGAACAACCAACGGGGTGGCGTATGGCTGCTCATGGTATATGCGGTTGGTCAAAATGACCCCGGACAGAGCTGAGGGCTCGCAGGCGACTCGGAAATTGTTCATGTCAAACGCAAGAAGAACTTACAGCACAAACATACCGATAAGCGACCACAATTTGAGTAGAAATATAATAAAGTGATTCTGCAGAACGGCAATGATCGGCCACATGTTGCGTAGGACGTTAAAAAAGTATTTAGAGTAATTTAAATTGGATGTCCTTCCCCACCCGTCGTATAGCCGAGACATTACTCCTTCCGATTATCACTTGTTTTGATCAATGACACACGGCCTGGAAGAGCAGAGCTTCCATTCTACGAAGAAGCCTAAGATTGGGTCGATACATGGATTGCTTCAAAATACGAGCAGTTTTTCCGATGTGATATCCGTATGCTGCTGGAAAATGGGAAAAAGTAGTGGCAGTGATGGCCAATACTTTGAAGATTAAATGTATAACCATTTTCTCAAAATAAACTCAAATTAAAAAAAAAAAAACAAAAACGCTACGAATTAATTCACACTCTCAACAAAAATTATACCATGGTATATCCGTGGTTATAGCCAAAATTAAGATAATTAAAAATTTTAAATCCCATTTTTTTACATATTTTCCATGTAGGGAAATTTATCAAATTAATCGATACAAAATTTATGATAATCATTACTTTAACTATAACTATGGCCCATTTATTCTTTCTGCAATTTTTTTCTAATCCATTATTTTCCACCTCTCACTCTCGTAGACCGATTACGAATAAGAAATTTTTCTGGGTAATGGAAAAGGAGAAATTCACCAAACTCTTGTTACCGATTGGAACAAGTGCTGTATTTTCAGTGTCATCTTTTGAAAATCGAATTACCCTATACGATGATTGTTTGCATGCCATTTGTACAACACGTCATAGTGTGCCGGCATTCGATGATGAAAACCTGTTGCGGCATTTGCTACCAGAACAATTTATGATCGATCACATTCGTAATGGTGCCATTGCACGTTGTACGCTCTTCAAGTGCTCCAATCCTCTATACACGACATATTATTTTATGATTGTAAAAAGGTACGTCGTTCGATACTGCTCAATGATAAATAATCGATAATCGCATTCTCTTGCCCTTACTTTCTTGTATTTTCTTTCTAGACGTGGCAGTACTGCTAATCAACTTTTCACATGTAATTTTTGTTCACAATATTGTGCATATCATTGGTTGCAGGATAATTTTAAAAAATATTACCAAATTGATTGGGAAGTTTGTGATAATTAGAAAATGGACTAAATATGTGTATAGAAATTGCTTGAAATTAAACAAAAATATTACCTATTAAATAGTACATACGATATGTACATAAAATGCTGTGAATTGTTATAAAAATAGAAACATTTAATAAAATCTAGTGTATATACACCTTTATTTAGAAACATAGAAATTGGTGTTGTGAATATATACAAATGCTCTCATGACTCTTACAATGTTGCAGAGTATAGATTTATGTACGGCATGAAACTTAAGGTCAAGGTACTAACAACTACATACATATATATGTGAAATGTTGATATCCACAAAAAAACTGGCACAAATAGTGTAAAGGGTGTTTCTTTTTCTTTGTGAAATGATCTCCATTTAAAATTTCGACATTAGGGCGGTAAATACAACACTTCTAAAAAATACAATCTAGTTATTCTTCCAAAGCATTAAAGGTACTAGATCAGTAAATTTCTGTTTTTGAAATAACTTCAGAGAAGCCTCCTAATGATTTTTTATACCCTGCATAATGCAATATGCATGGTATATTCATTTCGGTCAGATGTTTGTGTCCACTTGAAGGAATCTCCGGAGATATACACATGGATATATATTCGTGATCAGCGTCGATTAAATTTTCGATTTAACGATGTCCGTCCGTCCGTCCGTCCGTCCGTCCGTCCGTCCGTCCGTCCGTCCGTCCGTCCGTCTGTCTGTCACCTGGCTGGTTCGCACGATAACTTGAGTAAATATTGAGCTATTTCGATGAAATTTGGCATAAGTAATCTATGATCCAAGGGTACGGAGGGGATTGATATTGGGCATGATCGGTCAATAACCACGCCCACACGAAGCATTCAAAGCGACTAACCTCGAAATTTTCAAAATCTTTAACTTGCTATAACTCACATAATATACCACTTGGGACAACAATATTTTGCACATAGAGTTATATTATACTACTATATAACCTCGCCAAAAGTGGGTGAGCCACGCCTACTTTCTAGCGTAGCTCCCATACAAAGTGTCTGTACTTCTTTTAAATTGAAACTGCTGTAACTTCTACAATCTTCTGTCTAGAATAACCATAATTGACACTTAGATTAACGCGGTAGTCAGAAATAATATGGCAGAAAATCAATGTGCCACGCCCACTCCTTTTTGGGTCTCCCATACAAAGTTGCGGAAATTAAAAAAAATGTTACCGGTTATAACTTGCAAACTATTCAGCGTAGAATAACGAGATTTAAGGTGTGGATTAGTATTGTACAAGCAACTAGGCTCACAGAAAATGGGCGCACCACGCTCACTGTTTATCGTAGCCCCCATACAAATTTTAAATTGAAACAGCTGTAACTTCGGCAATCTTCTGTCTAGAATAACCATAATTGACACTTAAATTAATATCGTAGTCGGAAATAATCTGGCAGAAAATCAGTGTGCCACGCCCACTCTTTCATGGGTCTCCCATACAAAGTCGAGTGAATTAAACTAAAATTTTAAGCTCCATAGCTTACAAACCATTTAGCCTAGGACAACGAGACTTAGGGTATGGATTAGTATTGTACGAGCAACTAGGCTCACAGAAAATGGGCGCACCACGCGCAGTGTTTATCGTAGCCCCCATACAAATTTTAAATTGAAACAGCTGTAACTTAGGCAATCTTACGTCTACAATAACCATAATTGACACTTAAATTAATATCGTAGTCGGAAATAATCTGGCGAAAAATCAGCGTACCACGCCCACTTCTTATTGGGGCTCCCATACAAAGTTGAGGAAATTAAACAAAAATGTTAACCACCATAACTTAGAAACTATTCAACTTAGGACACCAAATTTAAGGTGTGGATTAACATTGAAAAATTAATTGGATTTACTAGAAAGTGGTAAGCCACGACCACTTTTTATATAGCTCCCATACTAAGCCTCGGAATTATCTTAAAATCCTTTTACTTCATCAAAGTCAACCATATTTCGGGTGTAAATTAGTAGTATATGCAAAAATTGTTTCTCGAAAAGTGGAAATAAAAGAAAAGTTGGATATTCGAGTAAACTTTTTATATATAAATCTACATATGCAGGGTATAGTTTGGTCGGCCCCAGCCGACTGTAAGGAGATTTTTTTTATTCAAAAGCGAACTGGCTTTTTACGAATTTAGTACATTTACGACGCAAAAATGATAGACAAAAAGATTGCGCCCATCGGAGAGAATTTTTCTAGTTGTGACGTCATAGTACTTCAGTTGCGAGAGAAAATGACAAAATGGCGAACGTATGGAAAACGTATGGAAAAGAGAAATGTAAACAACTGAAACAACTGTGACGTCACCATCCGTCAAATTCACTGAGAACTGATTTGCGGTAAAAGTTGGCGCAACTTTAGTATTCTGTGACTTGTGTGTAAGATGCAATCTATTTATCTTCTATTAAATGATATTCAACAATGATAAAAAAAAGATTCGAATTTAATAATGGCTTTGTAAGGCATTGTAATACTTCAAATTTCACGAAATATTCTTCAAAATAATTGTAATTTTTGGCAATGTGAGAGTATGACAAATAAATTTCAATTGCAATATTCAAATAAATAAAAAAAAATTAGGGGAAACCTAACATTGAACGAACTTTCGGGTTTCTTTTTAAATTCCCGCTCATTGGGGAAGATTTTTATTTCATCCTTAACTTCAAAAAATAATTAAAATTTAAATATTCATTAAAATACAATATATTAAAATATAAACGCCATTACGGGAGTGAAACGTAAAACTAATTTCATTCACTTTTCCTACTTAACTTGACCATTCTTTCTGAAAACAGTGAGAACGTTCATTTTGGAAATTAAAATTTTTGAAAATTCAAATATTAATAATAAACATTTTTTTAAAAATCCCTCCTAGAGAGGTAAAATATAATATATGACAGACTCGCTTCAATTTTTTCTCCTCAATATTTTTTCTGAACATATTTACCACCTAATTTGTCGCCTTTATCAATTTCGTTATATTTGTTTTCAGATTGCTGCTAGACGGTTACTTCTCGGCATTTTTCGAATATACTCACTCCCTTTACTTTCCTTTTTAAAGGAGGCATCTCTACAAAATTAACCTAAAATCGACTGAAAATCGACAAATGATCCCTGGAATTGCCTCAAGAGCAGTGAAATGTATGACTGACCCCTCACAATTCCTCTGGCTCAATATTTCTCCCAAATCGACTTACCACCTATCTCGAACTCTTAGTGGGGCTCCCGTACAAATTTGAAGTTATTCAAGTTTTCAAAATATCTCGTCAGCTGATATGACCTTTTATTTTCATGTGGTTGTGACATTGATTGAATCAAATTTATTGTGGATGCATGAACTAATTAAACTTCGTTCAAAACAATTTCTTTCTATCACAATTGAGATTTTTATTTTTTTTACTAGCTTAGGCGCAGAATTGCATGTGTATTGTTGCGAAAATTTACATTTTTCTGTGCCTTTGTGAACACTCTATCTACTATAGTTAGCTGAATCAATTACACATATGTTAATTACTCGTAAAAGGTTTGTCAATAGCTACAGATTTCTGTTACACTCTTTTGCTGTCCAAATACCTTTGCGAAAATGAAAAATAATATCCATTGTTCCCTTTGAATTTTTTTCATTTCTGGGCATGGTTATGGATTTTTTTCACGAAAATCTATCGTCTATCTGAGTATATCGCATGACATTCAAAACGTATAAAGCGAGCTTACGTATTCATACGCCGTCATTTTTTATAAATGTTGTCTCCTAGTTAGAGTCAATGTTAAGAACTTCTAAAATTTAATTCGATTCTAAATTTGTCTGGACATTTTATCTCTATAAATATTTTTTTAATCTCACCCTAACAGTGTCTCACAGTATCTTACAGTTTCTCACTCTCTCTCTCTCTCTGACACATCTCATACGAGTACATCTGACACATTTGAATCTCAACCTTTCTTCTGCTCACTACTAAATGTTGTATATGGAAAATGAAGTTTTCTGTTTTAATTTGTGTAGTGATACAAATTACATTATCGGTGGAAGATCTACAAAGTGAATTCAAATTGTCGTACATGTGAATTAATACATAGAACATATTTATATCATTCTTTAAATAAATTAAATATACATATTGCAATTATAAATAAATTTGTAAAAAAAAAAATAAATACAAATACTAATTTAGTGCAAATTTATATTAATTAGTATTTAATTAATTTACACATGAACATATTTGTGTAGTTAGTGCTTATACTATATATGCTTGTATTGATACTACTCTTAGTTATGCCATCATGACGTAATTAAGTAAGTGTGATGAATTCATACGATTGTCTTGTATACAAATAATTGCACAAAATTAATTCAACAGATTGCAAAGTGATATATGCGATAATAACTCATACATATACATAAAATCAATATATAATAGAAACTATTTATTTTACAAATGAAACTAATTTATTATGGTGGATTTTCCGATCAACGATATATGAATTATTGCAGTATGAAATTAAAAATGTCAATGAATATTATATATTGCTTTGTTTTTGGTGTTTATTTGTTTTTAATTTAAACGGAAAACAACTAAAGTGAAGTACTCCGTATTTGATTTAATTATTGTGCAAATAGTTATTGCTAGAACAGTGATTTTAGTTATCGAACGAATTTCGAAAGTGTTCTTGGTATGTGTTGCAAATAGTTTCTATCGGATCTATATATTCCTGGTGGATTTTTCTAACCTCAAAATCTCGTTAAAATATTTACAAAAAATATCTTAAGATAGGCAATAAATAGGCACTGCCGCAGGCTTCACTAATTTATTTAAATGAATGTTGTGGCATCTAAAACTAGTTTCAGGAGGACTTTGTTATTAAATAAAGCTATTAGTATTAACTAGCTAAGTATGAATATCGGATTGTGTTTATGCAGCAACCATGTATCCTCAATTGCAATCTTCCCTAATGGAGGGAGCTTAAAAGGACCATAATAGTTGAACGACATTAGTGATATCAAATTGAAGAAGATTCCCCAGAATGCTTAGTCATTGGAACGTTGTAGTATATTTACACATACGAGATTATATGCATTTTTGAGATTATCACTCAAATCTAATTTCGAACAAGTAGATTTCTCATATAAAATTACTACCACCATAATCTAGGATTTTGTGCAAATTCCGATAACTTTGTTAGATTATCCTCTCTGGCAACTCTGGTTTTTATAGATTATTTCGTGAAGAAG
Organism: Megamerina dolium; assembly: GCA_963854835.1. Classification (NCBI taxonomy): domain Eukaryota; kingdom Metazoa; phylum Arthropoda; class Insecta; order Diptera; family Megamerinidae; genus Megamerina; species Megamerina dolium. The sequence continues at coordinate 4,260,753 of OY978525.1, forward strand.
GGAGTAAAATCAAAATTTAGAAAGAAGTAAATCTTACTATTTAAACGGGTAGATCGATTTTCGTAAACATACTATTTGACTTTGACGACTGTCAATGAAATGTTCAAATGTTTTGATTTCGGCTTCTCCCTTTTAGATCCTGGAAAAATGATTGTGTAAAATATTAAGTTTGTCGGCATAAATACCAAAAAAATGTTTTTATCAAAATCTTAAAATGTACTTAAAACGTTTGCCTTAGAATAAAAGATTTGCATAAGTAGGTACATCCCTCTAATACATTCTGTCAAATAAGTACCCGGAAACCGGAAATTTTTGTGTGTTTCAAACGAAATTGATTGTGCCAAAACGTTGGAAATGTTGAAAAAAACATTTGGTGATTCAATCATGTCGAAAAAAAATTACACACAAACTCTTTGTTCGATATTTTTATCCATAGTTGTGCCAACCTGGGAAAAAATTTTTTTTTTTAAATATTCTGAGGGAAAATTAAAAATGAGAATTTCCGGGTACTTATTTGACAGAATGTATACAATTTCTACTACACACCTTCTTGATGTAATCAAATTGACTTTGATAACTATTATTTACCATTTTACCATTTGTTTGTCAATTTGACAATGACCAAAATAAACTATTTTAATCTGAAGTATTATTTATTGCTTATCAAAACGTAAAATATGATAATACTTAATTCATAAAAAAGTTCCCAACGACCTTTGATTATTCGTTGATTCAATTGTATTGCGAATATAAAATTATCATTTTTCAAATAAATTCGGATAAAATCGCAAAATTCATTAATAGAATTTAATAAAATTTATTAGCGCTCACCTACTGAGTTATGGCGTAAAATCAAATGTCAACAATAATCAAATAGGGGAAATATTGGGTAATTTAAAAAGTCTTCGCGATAGCGGAGGCACTAAACATCAATTACGTGACAGACTAAAAAGAGCAGGCTACGTAAACACGCTCGATATTTGGATACCACATGAATTAACGCAAAGAAATTTTATAGACCCAATTACCATCAGGGAAACGAAACGAAATCGAACCATTTTTTAAGTGCATCATTACGGGCGATGAATAATGGATCCAATATGAGAATATCCAATGCAAACGATCATGGTCAGAGGCCGGTGACCCTTCACACAACGACTTCAAAACCTGGATTGTCAACAAACAAGGTTATGTTGAGTGTTTGGTGAGATTGGAAGGGATTTATCTATTACGAGTTGTTACGACCTGATGAAACGATTTATTCTGATCTCTACTGCTCACAATTCGACCGCTTAAATGACCAGAATTGGTTCACGGAAAAGGAGTTCTGTTCCCACATGACAATGCCAGGACACACACATCTTTGATGACACGGAACAAATTCACTGATGGCACTTGGTTGGGAAGTTTTGATGCATCCACCTTATAGACCGGGCCTCGCACCGTCTGACTACCGTTTGTTTCGGTCTCTGCAAAACTCTCTTAATGGTAAAAATTTGACCGACCGAAAACTCATTGAAAATCACTTGGCCAAGTTTTTCGCCGATACACCACAGCAGTTCTACATCGATAAAATTATGATGTTACCAAAAAAAATGGTAAAAGATAAGTTGTGCTTCATTAAAATTGATTTGCAAAAATGTACCAAAAACCGTGAATACTTTTTAAATTACCCAATATCAACAAGTATCCGGTAGTGGGATAGTCGATACGATGGGACAGTTTAGTTTTATCAAATTACTTGTGATTTATGATTTTAATGCTATAAATGAAACAATTATTTATAAACGGCCACTTTGTTTAACAATAATATCTTATCACAATTAATGATTTTTCTCTTGAAACGGAGAACACAAGCGGCAGCTTTTTTTTTTAGCGATAGTACAGTATGATTTTTTATATAGCTTGTCGCTATAGACATGAGCCTTAACAGAGCCCCACAAAAAATGATCTCAAGGTGTTAAATCGTAGGATCTAAGCGGCCAATTGACCGGCCCCAAACGTGAAATAAACTGTTTACCGAAATCGCCTCTCAATTGGGCCATTGTTTCACATGCTGTGTGGCATGTGGCACCGTCTTGTTGAAACCACATCTCATTCAAGTCCAGCTCTTCCATTTTGGGCAAAAAAAAGTTTGTTATCATCGCACATTAGCGCTAGCCATTCACAGTAATGTTCCTGCCTTTGACGTCTTTGAAAAAGTACGGCCCAATGATGCCACCGTCCCATAATTCACACCAAACAGTGCATTTTTCGGGATGCATTGACAGTTCTGGCAATGCTTCTGGCTGTTCTTCACACCAAATACGGCAATTTTGATTGTTCACGGATCCATTCAATCAGAAATGAGCTTCTTCACTGAACATAATTTTCCGATAAAAAAGTGGATCTTCATCCAACTTTTCCAGCTCCCATTCACTAAAAATTAGCCGTTGTGGAAGGTCATGTGGCTTAAATTTTTGCACCAGCTGTATTTTAAAAGGTTTCACACAAAAATCCTTCCGCAAAATTTTCCACGTAGTGGAGTAACAGAGGCCCAATTGCTGCAAACGCCGCCGAATCGATAATCCACGGTCATCAAGAACACTGGCGGATATAACTGCGATATTTTCCTCTGTCCGCACTCTACGTATGCGTGTTGGTTGTTTAATGTCCAATAATGTAAATTTGATGCAAGTTTAGCCACAAGATTCCGAATGGCCATAAAATGGAAGAAGTGCACGATGCGACGATCTTAACCGAGCATGAATTTTGATAATACAATTCAATATTCTGCAAGCGTTGTTCATTTGTAAGTCGAAATTATAGACCAAACTGAACATGTTTGACAGTAGCATGTTACACGAAAACAGCTGAGCTGCCAAAAACAATGTTGTCAAAAAGAAAGTTGCTGAAAAATCACCCTGTAGCAGACGTAGGTCATTTCATAAACACAGAATGAATATGCGTATGGACTAAAAATGTTTGCCATAAAATATATTGGTATGAAATGGTCATTCAATATAATTGTATGCCCCAAAAACTGAAAATGTTCCAACTTAGGGCCAAATCCATTAGAAACTGCAATAAATAGCAAGGTAGTAAGCATGTGCATAGTTAAATATCAATCTTATCAGTTTATTTTAATTAATTTTTGTTTTTAAACGTCTCGATAAGAATAGAATGGAATAGTTACGCCCCATTGATTGACATGAATTAATAATTTTAAAGATATTAGAACGAGGGTGAGTGCATTCGAAATCTATCATCAGAGAAAACTGACTATAAAATTTAGAACAACATCGAATAGATATTCAGTGCAAATACAAGCTTTCTACATATTAGAGGTTGAACAAAAACAAAAACATTAAGTAAAAATGTATATTACGAAATTCAGTATTACATCTGGATTGCTGCTACTGGCAGTATTGTCAAACTATTTGACATATGGTCAATTTAGTTTGAACACACTTCCCAATCGAGATACAATTGTTCATCTCTTTGAATGGAAATGGGATGATATTGCAGCAGAATGTGAAAATTTTCTAGGTCCCAAGGGTTATGCAGGCGTTCAGGTGAATATCATTGAAAATGAAAACTCCTCTGTTAGCATAATATAACACACATCCTGCTTTGCTTATGGCTAGGTATCACCAGTTAATGAAAATGTCATTGTTCCTGGTCGTCCATGGTATGAGCGTTATCAACCCATTTCATATTTATTAAGCACGCGTTCTGGTAACGAACAACAATTCACCGATATGGTGAGGCGTTGTAATGCTGTGGGCGTACGCACCTATGTGGATGTGGTTTTCAATCATATGGCAGCTGCACAACAGTCGAAAACCGTTGGTACTGGTGGTTCGGTTGCGGATCCGGAGAGTAAAAGTTTTCCTGCTGTTCCCTATTCGAATTTGGATTTCCATTGGACATGTTCCATTAATAATTACAATGATCCTACAGAAGTGCGCAACTGTGAATTGGTTGGTTTGAAGGATTTGGATCAGAGCAAATCATGGGTACAAGATCGTATTGTGGAGTTTTTGAATAAACTAATTTCAATCGGTGTTGCTGGTTTTCGTGTGGATGCTGCCAAACATATGTGGCCATCTGATTTGAAGGTAAACGAAATACTAACAAATATTCGCTAACAATTCAATTCCCAAAATGTTCAATCTTTGCACAGACTATCTACAGTCGCTTGAACAATCTAAATACAGCACATGGTTTTGCGGCCAACTCAAGACCATTCATCGCTCAGGAGGTTATTGATTTGGGTGGTGAAGCAATTTCGAAAAATGAATACAAAGATTTTGGCGTTGTCACCGAATTCAGTTTCTCCGCTGATATTGGCAAAGTCTTCCGTGGCCGAGATCAAATGAATTATCTAAAGAGCTGGGGCACCGATTGGGGATTTCTGCCATCGGATCGCGCTTTAGTATTCGTCGATAATCATGATAATCAGAGAGGACATGGTGCTGGCGGTGCTGATGTGCTCACGCACAAAGATTCCAGACAATACAAAATGGCAACAGCATTTATGCTAGCCTATCCGTTCGGTGTAACACGTGTGATGTCCTCCTTTGCCTTTAATGATCCCAGCCAAGGTCCACCCACAACGGATGGCAACAATATCAAGAGTCCCACATTTAATGCTGATCATACATGCGGTGGCGGTTGGATTTGTGAACATCGCTGGCGTCAAATCTACAACATGGTTGGATTCAAGAACACTGTAGCCGATACACAAATTGAAAATTGGTGGGATAATGGTCGCAATCAGATTGCATTCTGTCGCGGACAGAAAGGTTTTATTGCCATCAATGGCGAGGAGACTGATTTGAATACATCGCTGCAGACATGCTTGCCATCTGGTACATATTGTGATGTCATTTCCGGCACTAAAGCGGGCACTGTGTGCACTGGCAAATCGGTGCAAGTTGGTTCAGATGGCCGAGCCGAAATCCAACTAAAGCAAAACGAAGAAGACGGTGTTTTGGCTATACATATGCATTCTAAATTATAAATACGAATACAACTCTGTTAGCCTTTAAGTTCATTGCATTTCCTTATAGGTTCCTATTTGAATAAATTATGTAAATACGATTTCAAGCCGAGCTAGTACATTTCATATTGTGATGGTATCTCGACTTGGGCGGCGATACTAGCCAAACTTTGTAAGATTTATCAGGCAGCTTAGGCACATAAAAAAAATAAATATGTAGCACTTACGGCCCCGAAGTTCTCTTTGGCCGAGCTTTTCTAGCATTACTGGTGTGCGTGTTATATTTTGGACAGTATTAGAGGGACCTACTTATTTTAGCCGGTTCCGAACGGCAGAACTCTTGGGACATCACTTTTTCTGAGCTCTGTCACAGAGTTTTTTTAGAAGCTTTTTTGGAAGAATTGCCAATTGCTTGCCCACAGGTGGGTACCGTTCGAAAGAAAAATATTTTCGATATTAAATTTGTTATGCTTCAGCCGAGGATTGAACCACGACCTACAGATCAGAAGGCCAACACACTAACCACTGAGCTTAGGCACATTCTGAAGAAAAATTGTAATTTCATATCAACAAGTGCAGCAATTTTAGAATATTCATTCCAACGAACAAGTTTGCCAACAAACAAACTATTTTTCATGCTTAGCAACCAATAGCAGAGAAATAACATGTGGCATTGCTATAGAAGTTTTGTTCGATTTTTTTTTATTTGTTTGTTCAATTCGAATATTTTTCTCAGTTCTGCGCTACAACACAGAAATTAAATAGGCACACATATATTTTTTTAAATATTTTATTGAACGCAGAAGAACCACCAAAAAAATGTTACGCATTCCGGGTATGCCATTTCTACCGGGTACCGTCTTTCGAGACGTAAGTATAAAATAATCCACATACGAGAAGAAAATAAACATCAAACGCTTTTGCTTCGCCAGATCTCGAAGACGCATTTTCCCAAACAGCAAGGTCTGATGAATTGTCAGGGCATTAGCATGCTCTCAGATCGTCAACCTCCAAGTTTGGTCGACCCAAACGGTATGGTCGTCGATCCAAATTGTCCACCCACACAAGTGCCTTCCGCATATCCACCCAAAACGGGTCCAAAGCTTCCGCCATGGCTGGCCTTTGACAAAAAAGTGCTCTGCTTCAATGCATACTTCAAGGAGACGCTACAAGAAGTCTATCATGCACCCTATCAGGTGCGCAAAGTCAAAATATTATACTATTTAGAGGATGGCACAATGCAAATTACCGAACCAAAAGTGGAAAATTCCGGCATACCACAAGGTTGTCTTGTACATCGTCAACGCATACCGAAACCGATACCCTGCCAAACGGATTTCATTTCGTTTTTGGATTTAAATGTGAATACCACAATTCAGATATTCGATCGTGTCTATCATATTACCGGATGTGATCTGTTTACACGACATTTTTTAAATCGTTCCGGCATTGCTGTATCGGATCCAATAGATGAACCAGTGTAAGTTAATCAGAATCATTTAGTTTGTGGACCAGACTATTGAACTCAAATACAATATTTTGTGAACCAAACAGTGATCCGACGACGGAAATGCGCAAACGTGTGGGCATTAAATTTCATCAGACACCACCGAAGAAGCATCCATTTGCACAATTTCTAGCCTACGATCGTCAGGTGTTGAAATTTCACGGCTACTGGGATGATCGTTCCGAGTTTGGTGATGTGCGCAAGCTGGAGATTTGCTATTATTTAGCCGATGATACAATGGACATCAAAGAAATATTTCCACGCAATTCTGGTCGTGAAGGACCGACGACATTTTTGAAACGTGGCAAATTGCCTAGGGTTAGTTTTGTTCGAACAATTTTCAGAGAGAGCGAGAGACGATATAAATGAATTCAATTATTTTAAGGAATTTACTGGACTTCCACTGCCAGGCGAGCAAACACAATTAACGTTGCTCAATGTCTTGGGCACCAATATGCGCAATGTGCGCTACGTTACCGATCCGCTCGATACAGGAAAAAAGGAAATTTTCTACTATTCTGATCGTGATTTACAAATTGGCACCGTCTTAAATGTTTTCGGCCGTGCTGTTGTATTGGTGGATTGTGATGAATTTACACAAAACTATTATAGGAAAAAGGTTTGAATATTGCAATTATCAAAATTGAATACAATACAAAAATATATTTTTGATATCTGATGATAGTATGGCATCGAAGATTTTACTGCTGCACCTGTACCATCACGTTCTGAGGATTGTGTACCGAACAAACCGCACGATCGCATACTTCCGCCCTATAATGGTTGGGGCTCCTATGAGGATTCCGAAGGCAATTGTATTTCAGTCGAACCAAAACCACCACAAACTGATTTCAAAAAGTTCATCAAATTCGATCGTTACGTTTTGCGTTACGGTGCCAAATTGTTGTCGACCATCAAGGAGAATTGTGATCGGGTTTTTATCATTTCATATTATCTCTCCGACGATACAATACAAATATACGAAATAGCTGAGCGTAATTCTGGATTTTTGGGTGGTGAATTTCTGAAACGAACCCGCATTCCATTACCGGGCCAAGAGAAATTCACCCATAAACGTCCACAATATTATCAGCCATATAATTTTTATATCGGCTCTACAATCAGTCTTAAAGATCACATCTTTCACGTTGTCTCTGCCGATGAGTATACGCTTATTTACATGGAGCAACATCCATTTGAGGTTGGTTGAAAGAATACAGGCAAGCATTTCATTTTCGAGAGAAAGTGATGTATTTTTCACTAAAAATTTTCACTAAGAGCACAAAAGTGAAATTTAAAAATAAAAACTGTCACTCGAATTCTGGAATCTGCCTGATATTTTTTGCTCAACTGTATTTATGATGCAAATAATGAATTTTTTAGTTTCCCATGGCTGATGTGAAAGCTATTATGAGTAAAATACGCGATGCAATGCGTACCAATTATAAGAATTTCGTATGTAAATGCTTACCAGAAGGTGCGAACGATGTGAAAGATGTCAAATTCATCAGTTACGAAACACTAAAGCGTGCCCTAGTCGATTTACTCGCCGATAATATATCAAATCATGAGATTATCACCGTTTGTCGATTCTTCTCGGCCGAACAAGCACCATCGGCGACTTGTAATCGCGATACAGTACGCGGAGCTGTACATCTGGAATTGAAGCGTTCGCTATGGAATGCAATCGATGAGGTGAAGGAGCACTTACATCATATTAATCCATTGAATAAACCCTTCCTAGCAGAGGTGAAATTACGTTCCACATTGAAAGGTTGTCGTCTACCGTTTACGGATGAATTAATCGATGACATGTTGCAAGTGCTGAATCATAACGATTGTGGCGAGGTGGAAGTATGTGATTTTCTCAATTTCCTTGATATGGGCTGTGGCAAACCACCCGATATAGCACCAATGAATATTGCATTTGAATTATGTCCGAAAATACCATTCTTGCACAAGGGTCGACTAATCAATTTTAATTGTTTCCTCCAGCAATTGGATTTGGAGGAGGAAATCAAAAAGGAAAGTGAATAAAATTATGTGTGCACTCAGCACGGCACAACAAATAAATTATAGTGCAATTTAAATTGTAATTCGCCGATTTTTCTTTTTTTTTATTATTTTTCATAAGCATATACTACATGTAAATTCACAAATCATGAAAAAAAAACACAATTACATATTTCATAAAACATAAAATTACAATATCGTTAATGAATAGATTCATCAAATGTAAAATTATGCTTGCAATATTCATAAATACAATTAATCTTTTTTGAAAATACATTAAACGAAAATTTGAACTATAATTGTTATTACTTTTTAGCAAACCAAAAAGGAATGTGTGCTTTACTCTTTACATATGTATAGGTAATATTTAAAAATAATGATAAATAAAAAATGACCAATTTAAATCCATATAAGAAAAAAAAAAAACAAAAACAAATTATTAGCAATACCATTTCGTTCTTAAAAATAAAATCTGATAATTAATGTGATTTCACACTTCACATTTCACACACACACATACAAATACCTAAGGCAATTGTAGTTTACAATTTCGATTCTGTTAGCCAATTGAACGTTTGTGGTTTCCTATCCGCTAATGGATCGATAAACACATTAATTATTGTTGGTTTGTCTGTGAGTTTTTGTGCTTCTTTAAGTGCCTCCTGCAATTCCGTCAACTCTCTGCAGTAGTAACCCTTCAGTCCAAACATTTTCATCATTTCCTCATAATGTATTTCGACGCCCAGAGCAGAGGGTGGTGTTCTAAAAATACAATTCAACAATAATAATGTGAAGAACAGAGATTTGTAGCAAAATAAAACTTACACTTGTGATAAATCACCACCATTTCGAATCGAATCATATGTCTCTTGATCAAAACCACTGTAGATTCCATTATTGTTGACAACTATAATGGTGACGGGCAATTTATAGCGTACCATTGTCTCGACTTCCATAGCTGAGAAACCAAATGCACTATCGCCCTCTATACAGATTACCCGTTTGCCTGGATAACGATCGCGGCAATATAATGCCGCTGCAATAGCAAAACCTGGTCCCACGCCCATTGTACCAAAAGTACCAGCATCCAAACGATGACGCGGCAAGATATTCAATAGCATAGAGCGACCAATATCCATAGTGTTGGCGCCTTCATTTACAATAATCGCATCACGCGGTATTAATTCGCGCAAATGATGAAATACAGTGTAATAGTTGAGGGGTGCCGTTGTCTTCATGGACATTGTGCGAACAGTTTCACGATTTTTCTTACATTTCGCTGTCAAATCTTGCCACCAGTCATTCTCATTAGCATATTGAAAGTTGACAGCGTTCATTTGCTCAAACAACTGCTCTGCAAACGGCTTGATATCCGATTGAATAGCCAATGCTGCAGTAACCGAATTATGCAATTCCTCTGCAGAGATGTCAACCTTTTTCGGAAAGAAAAGATAAATGATATAGCAATTTATGTCGACACAAAGCCAAATAATTCATACTTGAATGAATTTCACATTTTTATCAAAACGTGGCATGCGACCAAAATGCAAAATCCAATTTAAGCGGGCGCCCAACAATAGAACGACATCAGCCTTCTGTAATGCAAGTGTACGTGCCGAAGAAACACATTGGGGTGCAGCATCAGAGACAACACCTTTTCCCATTGGTGTCGGCAAGAAGGGCAAATTTGTATTCTCAATGAAATGCCTTAAAATATTTTCAGCATGAGCATAGGCGGCACCTTTGCCAATGATAACCAATGGACGTTTGGCCGAACGCAATAAATTTGCCGCACGTATAACATCATCATGTGGTGGATACGCAATTGGGGGTGCTGGATGAGGCAATGCTTTATAGATTGTCTCCACAGGAGCACTCGATTGTAATAAATTGCCTGGGAAATCCAGATATGTGACACCAGGACGTCCATACGTCGCATAGCGTACTGCTTTCTCCACATGTAGCGGAATTAGAGCGGCAGTGGGCGGACGAGCAGCATACTTGCAATACGGTCGTGACAATTCCACTTGGTTGCACTCTTGAAAACCGCCAATACCTTCATGATCTTCATTGGTCGCACCGCCAATAACAATCAATGGCCAACAATTCATCTGAGCATTTGCCATACCACCTGAATTTTAACAAATTTAATTTCAATAGTTTTTAAATTTTCATTTTTGATCAGTATTTACTCACCAGTCACATGTAGTAATCCTGGTCCGGAGACTACTAAACACACTCCTGGTTTACCAGTTAGGTATCCAATCGCCTGGGCAGCATAGCATGCAGCCTGTTCATTTCTCATTCCAATGTATTTAAGGCCAGCAGCTTGCATTGCCATTGAAAGTTCAACGACAGGTATGCCAACAATGCCGAATACATATTCAACACCCTATGTTTTTTGTACATACACACTTATTAAAGATTAATTGATTTCATGTAGATATTTGTTAAATTAAAGATCAATTTTCTGGTTTACAACAAGTAAATAACTACCAAATAATTGTGCATGTTATTTTAATCGTACATTTTGAATTATTTATTCACCACAAGTTTTCTTTCTTCTTTCTCTTCGTCAAATAACTTAATCTAATCTATAATCGGACTGTAAGAATTAAGTATTCACCAGCAACATAATATCATTCTCGTTGAACTTTGATCATAAATTGATAAAAATTTCTATTAGAAATGAAAATTATACCGTTGATTGTTTCAGCCCTTCTCTCATTTTGATTTTTTACACAAACAAAAATTATATGAACAAAACCCACAGACACCCCAAAATCACCCACTTACCTGAGCACGGAGTGCCTCCGCTACAATTCGCTCAGCTTCCATTCGTGCCATGTTCAATTTCTTTCCCTTTTATCGCAATTTAAATAGAAATGCCCAAAAAGATTTTATAATTGTTAAAAATAAATTAATTCTACTTTTTAATCCGACAGTCTCGATGTGATGTACAAAATATTTGTGGCCACTTGTTTGCACGTCAAAGAATTCGCCTCAACTTTTTTTCCGCTTGTAATTTAGACAAAGGAACAGACAGCTGTCAAATTCAGACAATGTCATGCGTCATAGCTGTGTTTAATGGTTGACTATAGAAATTATGAGAATCTGAAGTATTTCTAAACAAGGTAACGCTATTCCATAGGGCATCCATATCGTTATATGAAATCAAAAAATCCGTATGTTAAATTTAAAATATTTTATAGATGAAACAAATAACTTTCTAAAATGACCAAAAAACAAAATTTTTTCAACATTTGTATTTTTGTTTAAAAAAAACGTGGTTTTGCAGGAACACGTATTTTAATATGGCGCATCATAATCAATCAAAGAGTAGAAATTTGAATTTTATGTAACTTATGGCTTTTTTAAAATTTTCATGAAAGAAAAGACGTCCCGACAAAAGAAACACGATTTTGGTACCACTTGAACACATTTTTGAAATTACTTGAATTTGAAATTGCTCTAGTACCAGATGCTATAAGCACCTTACGACGCTAATTGTCTGGACCTTTACAGGAAATCATATCATATTGGTCGCTTTTTATTCGTTAATTTTTTATAAGAAGTAGGTTGTATCAAGGTTCTTGAATTTGAGTACTCGCCAGCTTATTCGTATGAGTTCGTTCGTGTTAAAACTAAATTACTTGGCCCTGTCATTGACAATTAACTTGATTATATTTCTATATTGATCTTGAAATTGGTGAATGTACTACATAAAGTAGAAAAAAAATTATGAAAAATCGCTTTTCTATAGTTTTTTTTTTGTCAAGAATAAGTCCACCTCATTTTAAATGGAAATATTTATTAAGTAAATCAAACAGAAAACGGCTAAATTTTATACTGAAAATCTTCTTCATATTTTTACCGGGCAGTTATTTTGAATTAATTAACAGTTGATTCTGCTTTTTTTTTAGCGTGCAGTCACTTTGAATTCATTAAAAATAATTCCTTTTAATTTTTACCAAATAACTTGAATTTATTTAAAAGGATTCCTTCTTATCATCTCCAAGGGTTCAACATTTGCTTCGTTTCTGTCTCATACTTGTCTATTTACCTATAAAAAAAAATGAAGATGATAAATAGTCAAAATAAGTTTCAACTTAAAAATGGTATCAGCTTTTTTGACAAATTTCACATACAAAAATCTGTCAAAAACCTACACTAATTTTAAGTTGGGATTTAATTTTGACTATGAATAAACGCCAATTTATCTAACTCTTAGGTAGCAAATTTTTCACAGTGTACTCGTATAAATAAATAAAAATACAACTATTGTATATTGACATATATGTATGGACGTGTATATTAGATTGTATAAAAAAATCACATAAATTTTGGTGTGATGAACTTAATACTACTATGTTGTTGTAACTAAACTAAACTAGATTTTTCACTAATTTTATGCAAATACTCAAACAATTATATTTTCATAATTTTGTATTAACGATTTCTTCACGTGATGCAGTCGTATTGACTTCGTTCCATTTTTGAATTTTACCCGAACCGAAAAACCAAAATACTAGGGCAGGTATGATGTAAGCGCCAGCGCCAATGATGAATACCCAATGCCATTGATCGATGGTGTTCTGTAATGAGGAGAGGAGAATACATTATGATTATACGAAAAATTGCTATACATAAAAAAAAACAACTTTGTAATAATTACATTTTCCTTTGTAAAGAATGCCACAATCATCGGTGAGAATATACCAGGAGTTGTACCGATACAATTAATAATGCCATAAATTGTACCAGCATAGTTTGGTGCTAAATCTTGAGAGTTTTGTAAATTTGATGCGGTAGCAGCTCCATTGAAACCAAGCGATATTGTCATAATGGCAACGCACACATAAGGATTTTTGCCAAAATACGCCAGTACAATGAGGAACAGGCCGGGTATAATGTGTGCTGTAAATAAAGAAATTTGTTTGTAGTTAAACTTATCTTCTCTTACCACAAGTGCATCAACTTACATGGAATACAAAATACTTTACGCATTCGTGTTACAGATAACCAATCTTTGCGACGTACTAAATCTGCAACAGCACCAAAACCAAATGCACACAGGAGACGCGCCAAATGTGGTAGACTGGAGAGGAAACCAGCGTGTGACAAATTAAAACCAAGAACCTATAATCAAAAGTATTGTGTTTTGAATGTTATAAAATAATTATTATCGATATTTTTTGAATTTAGTTTAGTACATACTTCGCTAAGGAATTTCGGTGTTGCCGTAATGAGAAAGAATAATCCCCACATACTGCCATAATGCAAGAACATCAATGCCCAAAATGGTAGTGAAAGAAGAAGTTGTTTGTATGGTGGCCATCTCTGTAAGAGAGTAATTATTTTGTGTGGATGCCATATTAAATATATTTTCATGCTATTCGCATAGTCTGACCATAGTTTTAGAATTTATTATCCACATTATTTTTACCTTTTTACCAGATACACTGTCACCGAGGCTCTTTTCTATATATTCACGTTCTTGTATGCTTATCGATGTGTGTTCAGCTGGATTCTCGGCCACTATGATGAACCATGCTGCTACTACAATCAGCACAAATATGCCAACCGAATAGAATGCCCAATCCCAGCCTAAGTTTTCAATTATAATGCCACTCAATGGCCATGTTATCACCGTGCCAAATGTACCACCCATTAGGGCAGCAACAAATTTGCCCTTTTCATCGGGTGGTGACCATTTTGAAATCAAATTGTGACAGCATGGATAAATAACGCCCTACAATTTTATAAGTAAATAACAACAAATTTTATTAACATACACATAATTGAGAAATATCGCAGTTATAAGCACGTACCCCCAAAAAACCAATGGCAAAGCGTATAGCAAATACCGCCCATTTATCCCATGCTGCAGCGATTGGTGTTAATGCCGTTAGTATACCAGCTAATAAGCAACTATAGCCTGCAATAGGTTTGCCACCTAAATTTTCAGCCAACATACCTCCGGGTAGCGAAGTAAACATGTAACCATAAAAATATGCACCTAATAATAGAGCTTGATCATTTTGTGTCCAATTATATCGTGGTCCATACTATATGTTTTAAAAAGAAGCACATTTAATTACTCATATACAAAAATCATATAATCTCAAAACCTACATCAGGTAGTATTTCTGTTGTATTTGTGTGTTCTGTATGTTCAACCATTGCAATAATATTGATCGAAAGATTGACACGCATCATGTAGCTCATGAGACAAGCCATAAAAAGCATTACAGCAATATTTAAGCGTTTGGGAATTTTCACTAAAATGATAAGCAAAATAAATAAGTTAAAAAGTTAATAAGCAGTAATTAAAGTTATTAATAAAAGTATTGTACTAAAACAAAGCAAACAATAAAAGGGGGAAAAAACGTGATGCGAATATCACGTTATTTATTATCTATGACAATTTTAATAAGTACTTAAGTCAAATTAAGAAATAATTGCATTATATTTATTATCCACACACATTGTATGAAGTTTTTGTGAAAATGAGATTTGATCATTTGCGGAAAAAAGCAGATATTTTATTAATTAAAGCGAATTTTTCTTTAAAAAGAAATTCAAAATGTTATTTGTTATTAACAAATTCTTGAGTTTTTTCTCAATCTCTCGATTTTGTGTTATATTTGATGATTTTTAGATTTCGCTCAGAAAATATAAAGTCGACTTAAGCAATTATTACTTTTTTTCCACAGATGCATGATTGTGAAATATTGTTTTGCAACGATAAAATACAAAATTTAGGCCACATTTTAATAACATATAATGATTATAAACATTTTATTGCCAATATCTATATGTACTCGAATTTTTTTTATTGCATGAATTAGCATCTTTTACTTTTATTTTTTTTTTATTTAGGAAGTACTGTATATATAGATATATAATATAAATACGTTTTCACTATTTCATTATAATAGCACTGCATGTTAATTGCCGATTACTGTCACGTAAATTTAATTATCACATACAAGTGATGATTCCGAAGAAAAGGCAATGTGGCAACACTTGCAAAAATTTAATATGAAGGGTACAGAAAATATACAACAATACATCACACGCAAATATAACGCACATGAATACGTATTTATGTACTAAATGTGTACTTAAAAAATAACTGAGTACAAATTTGAAGTTTATTTTACGAATTTCAAATTGCATAAATATCAAATAAATGTTATTGACATGCGAATATTATGAATTTTGATAAAATTTTGTGTCATCGGATGATGCTAATTAATTTCCGCCTGCGTATGTAAATAAACGTATAAATATTCGCACATAAAAATATAAGAAAAAATTTTTAATATTAAATTTGTTTAATTTAATTTGAAATATATTGTACTTACGGCATGGTAAATTTATAAATGCCATTTTGTTATTTTCTTTTTGGAGGTAATCTTTTCAAGGACTTAGTAGTAGCAATTGAATCAGATGTTATAAGACACTGTTGATAGAAACTTTACCAAATCATATCCTTTGTTGTTATGCAGCGATTTAAGCGATCTGAAAAAAGAGCAAAATTAAATTTTTAAACATTTTTATTTTGAATTTGCATATGTGAGTCATTTTAGTACTAAGGGTTTAGCTATAGCAGAGGACATACTGAAAAATGAACATCAGATATGTTCATATGTGTAAAATTTTATAAAGCGACTTAAAGAATTTCAAGTTAAAAAACAATTTTTTTAACAAAAAGTGCTCTTCGTACTGTTAATTGCTGCATCAATTGTATCCACTAGATTTGGGCCTCTGTGAAGAATGACAATGAATCGTAAAAAAATAGCATTGTATTGTGTTTGTGAAATTGAAATGTCTGTTTTGAGTTTTGCTCTTACAAAAATCATTAGATTTTCTATTTTTTTGTGTATAAATTTTTTTTTAATGATCATGAATCATATAACATTATATTGTAAAAGATTTTAGAGACAAGAAATTGATTAATGTTATTTCAAATAAATTTGTTATACATTTCCCCATGATTTCAGTGCCCATACTCTAATATTACAATGTGGTAATGAAATTGACATTTCTCTCTTGAAAGTTTCCTTTACAGTCATTATATTTTATTTATTAGTACTTTTTGACCCATACTGTAATAATACAAAGTGCTAATTAAATTGACATTTCTATCTTAAAAGTTTTAAAAAAAAATATAAAATATTTTAGAGACAAGAAATTGATTCGAATTATTTCAAAAAATTTGTTATACATTTCCCCATGATTTCAGTGCCCATACTCTAATTATACAAAGTGGTAATGAAATTGACATTTCTCTCTTGAAAGTTGCCCTTACAAAAGTCATTAGATTTTTTTTTTATTCGTACTTTTTGACAATTAAAAATGATAACGACAGTGCACGAAATAAAAATTTAACTTTGAAATTGCGGTACGGAGCTATATTTGAACTACAAAGTCGAAACTGATCTTTGCGCTGAAGAGCCGCGGTTATGATATAATGTATATAAACGAATTTCGGACCACCAAATTATGCGGGAAATGCCACACGGAGAACATCACGTCCCGATCTCCACACAGGTATCAATTTTGTCGTACTTATTGGAATCGGGACGTCAACGCTGGGGTGAAAAACCCTTACATTGGTGAATATATCATGTATCAATGGGGTAAGGACTCACAAAAGCACTATGAAGCACTATTTAGAATTGAACATTATTTAATCAATCATTTTTTTCATTTCTCTTTTCAGGATGATGAGTCCCCGGAGAAGAAGAAGAACAAACGAAGTGCCACTAAGAGATGTACTGTGGTCACTTGACCTCCTTCATTTATTTGAAGGGAGCTGAAGCTTAAGCTTACATACGACACCTAAGAGTCCTTATGACACTTTGAGAAAATGATTTGCTTCCATCAAAGATAATTTGATTTGCAAATAAAATTCAAAATTTGTATTGCAAAATATTAGAAAATAATCAGAATTTCAACTAAAACGAAAAAACTCCAGATCAATGCCTTTTTGGTGTTTTTTACATAAAATATCATATTCACCACACTTCTAATACTGTCCAAAAAGTAACACGCACAACAGTAATGGAAATGAAGCTCGGCCAAAGAGCCCTTCGGTGCTTATAAGTGTCATATTTTTTTTGTACACCTAATTTTAGTGAATTTACATATATAAATTGTGATTTCCTTTCAAATCAACTCAATTCTTGCATATGTAATTGTTTAATCATGATGTAGTAAAATTCCGAGAACTATCCGAGCAGCATATAAAATTTGAAATTTTCCCAACGAATATAATTTAACAGCAAACAAAGATGAAAATCTGTATTGTAGAATATCAAAAATGAAATTGAAGTACAATTAAAAAGGGGAAAACCCACAAATTTTGACATTTTGCTCTTTTTTACAAAAAAATATCCAACTTCTTCTTTGTGACTTTATATAAATTGTGAATTCCCCTCAAATTTACGCAATTCTTGTATAATAAATTTTTATGCAATTACATTGTTTATTTATTACTACAGTGGCATCGTTTGTTTCAATGACAATTGCATTTGCAGATAGAAGATGATAGTGCAAAGGAAATTCCATCTTACATTTTATAAATTTCTATATACAAAGTAATATATTATTTGTTATTAAGATTTAATTTAAAATTAATTATCAAATGAATTAATGATCACGTAGTTAAACTTTCAAATATAATCAACTTATAAAACTAAACACTTTAAAATTCAATAATCTATAATCTAATTAGTTAGAAATTGCCATAATAATCGCCAATATAAGTAAGAGTATTATCATCATCATTAAAGTAAATATTGTGCATTTGTGAATTTTTTTTTTTTTTTTTTTTTTTTTGTAGAAATTTATTAGCGATAAAGATTTTTATCTTAGTAAAAATGTATATATAATTGATTTCTATAAAGGTACTAACTAGTCAATATATTCAAATCATAAATTAATATTTTTTTTTATTATCAAACCAATGGCTGATGACATTCAATTATTTATGTCACATTTATAACTAAATATTGTACAACAATGATTGTTTGATTGTGTTGGATCTGTACACTGTACATATATGTACGTACCTGGACTCGACTTGTACTACACGTCTTTATGAGTAGGTGGGTGTGTGTGCATACGAGTGTGAAGTAATTCAAAACGTTACTAATTCTATTGATGAAATCTATTTGCTTGCTGTTTTTGTATTAAACCATGAATATTGTGAGTGTGCATAAACCACTTAATTAACCATTATAATTAGTGACAACTTGTGTTTGTTGTTGCTGTTGCTGTTGCTGATAAAACGGCTACTACTGTTGCCACTTCGGCTATTATTGTTATGATCTGATGACTATTAATTACAATAACCTATCAAAATACATATACAATATTATTATTATTGTTGTTGTTGTTGCTGTTTTACGTTTTTGTTTATTATGATTATTATTATTAATATTATTAAAATATTGCATTGTTCTTATGTAGTTATTACTATTCTTATTCCATGTTACGCTTGAAGTAATACGAGTAAAAACTTTGAAATTGAAATTGAAATTGATATTGAGGTAATCATACTAAAACAGCTGTTTTCAAGTCATTAGAGTGGAATAACACATTATAGTTGATTTAATTTTAATTTTAAATTTTATGCGACTTTATTTCTTATAGAGTAAGTCTGTGTTTAAAAGTGATTTTGTTACAATCTTTTGCAAAATATACCTAATTTCATTTTAATGAAATTAAAAAAATACATGTGAATATGTTTTGATAGGTAAATTCTTGTCATTCCAAAGAAAAATGCAACTAAATTGACAACGCATAGTTTTAATGTCAAAGAAAATCACAACATAATCAAAAAAACTAGTAGAAAAATAATAATAAAAAATAAACCCTAAAATTTGTGCATATTTTTAATAATAAGAAATATTAATTGATTTATGAATAACAATTACGTAGGTTGCCTTTTATATATTTTGAAAAAGTATGATATAGTATGTTTTAATCAAATCTGACATTTCCATTGGAAATTTTGACATTTTTTTAAACATAAACGTACTTAGAAAGTTTTTGTGGTGTTTACAGTGACTTGAAAAATTCATCTCGGTCAAAAAAATGGATTTAACTCGTGCACATTTTCGAGATATAATTTTTTATAATTTTCAAAATGGACATCTCCACAACAGTGCTTCGGACCCACCACCAGACAATTTATAACTGGTTTAACAAATTCAAACGTGATCGCCATTCGCTTCAGGACGAATTTCATGAAGTTGGTCCAAAATCAATCCAAAATTGTGCCAGAAACCATCGATGCTGTACGTGAACCGATAGTGAAAGTTCGCCAAATGACATGCCGTAAGATAGAGGCATCTTTGAGCATTAGTTCCACCGCCATGCATTTGATATTCCATGAACACTTAGCTGTCAGAAAGATTTGTTCTCATTGGATCCCGCATAATTTAACAATCGCTAAAAAAAAAGGCTCCTGTCGATTGGTGCGAAGAAATGATGAAAAAATTCGATCGCGGGGCTTCGAAAGACATTTATAAGATCGTGACAGCTGACGAATCATTGATATATGCGTATGAGCCCAAACAAAACAACAGTCGACCGACTGGGTCTTCTATGACCAGTCAAACCCAACAAAAAACCATATTTTGGAGATGTCTCAGTCGAAGTGGCAAAAGTGCTTCCAATTGGTCTGAGCGCATGCTGAAAATGTGTGTAAATCTTCATGGCGAATACTTTGAAAAACAATAAAATCATTTTTGATGATAACCAAATACATTTTCATACATTTTAAAAAAATATAAAAGGCAACCCGAAATACATTATAGAGACAATAAATCGAAATAAATGTGAGCATTGGCGTACACTCGTGCAACTAAAATACTTGCACGATTCAAATTACATATGAAATTATATAGATTTTGTAATTTTAATCATTTCTAATAATTTTATTCTCACAAGCACGTGCATATGTCACGACTCTAAAAAGAACTGTTAATCGGGAGTATACTGTGCGCAGCGTAAATTAATTCTTGCAATGAACAGTTGTGAAAATTTTTGTTTGACGTGCATAATAAACATATGTAACATTGGTATAATTATTCAGATATTTAATTATTTCATAATTTCAATTTTAGAGGATTTTTCGAGGAATGCATACAATCATACCTTGTGTTTAATTTTTTTTTTACTATACGATAAAAATAACTGATTAATTCATAGCGTGTTAAATTCATGTATTTGTACTGTAAATGATTAGTTTGATGATTTAAAAACAGTTATTCGATTCGATTACAGTCACGTGAATAGGTATTTATTATTTGATCAATGTAAAAAAAAAAAAATAGCAATATAATAGGTGTATTTTTAAATCATGGCAGCAATAAGTTTGTTGTGATTGTTATTATATTTACTTGATGTTTTTTTTTTTTTGGGCGTAAAACAAAACAACACAAATAATGATAATATTGAGATCGAAATTTAAATCAAAGTTCAAAGTTGACATACCAAAAGTATGAATAATTTCATTATATTGCATTTTCTCACGTTTTAAAATGTGACAAAATTAAAAAATGCCACACAAAAATGTACAAAATGCTGATTATATAACGTATATTAGTATGCATTGTATTTATAAAATTGTATTGTAGCTATTTTCCAACAACTTGTTATTATTTGTCAACCGTTTGCTAGTATTTAATGTCAAGTAACGGCATAACGGCATAATAAGTACTTATTATTGAAGAAAAAAAAAATCATTAAATATTGCCATCAATGTAGAAATAGATTTTTAATGATCATTTCAATTTAATTTAATGTTAATGCTACGTTCAAATATTTGACGTAAATTTGGCTGATGCATTAGATCCATCAATTTACATTGCAAATTAGACCTCGCCTCGACACAAATCGACAACCGCCGAGCCATTTCTGCAGACTTAGGAACACGAAATTTTAATCAGGGTCTAAATTTTGAGAGTATGAAATTTGGAGTGAAAAGAATTTACAAGAGATGCACGAGGCACCCTTACATCTGTAAAATCTCACTGTTTGGTGTACTTTATGGCGCGGTGTAATCGTTGGTCCTCACCTCTTCAATAATGAGAACGGCGAGAATGTTACCGTCAACGGTGAGCACTGTAGATCCATGATTGCCGATTATTTCATGCCCCAATTGAATGAAATGTGGACTGCAAATATGTTTTTCCAAACAGGATGACGCTACGTGCGTTAAAGAATCAACTTATTGCAAATGCGCCAGTCGATTGGCCACAGCCCGATATGTAGACGCCTTGGAAGACTATATTTGTATGAAGTATTGCCGAGATGTGGCTCCCATTGTTTGAAAAAGTATTCGAAAATTAGACCTACATATTCCGCCATGTACGCGCCTGATGCGGCGCCTATAATGCTCAAAATTATACGATTATTCAAGCAATGGCATAAAATTATTTTTCAAATGCAGTCAATTTTCAGTTTGAAATTGTATAATCTAAACTTTATTTTCAAATATTAAATTTCTACATTTCTAAAAAATACCATTTTTTTGCATGCGTTGTCACATGAATCCGTCAAGAGGATCCATCGAGAGGTGGGTGCCGCATTAGCAAGTGAGAAGGATTGAGTCGACCTCATTAGCGCAAACAATAACTTGCTAAGTGCTTCTGAAAAAGGCAACTTCTGAGACGAGCGATCTCTGGTGATGAGAAATGCATCACGTACCACAATATGTAGCGATGGGAAGCTCCAGAAATAATCTCAGAGCCATAATTACCTAATTACAACGTGATGCTCTGATGATAGTGGTACTGGAAGGAATCCATTCATTACGAGCTTCTAAGTTTAGCCAAGCAAACGACTCGAAGCTCTGTTGCGAGTAACTAATGAGATCGAGCGTAGCAATCAAGCAAAATCGATCAGAATGGACGAAATCTCTCGATGTTATCTTTTAGTAGGACAAGGCAAGGCCATTTACATCTTTGGTGACTCCATGAAGCTCTTCAGTAAAACATTTTTGTTCGCTTATCTATCAGAAAGCCCTGACGGAGAATATTGAGACCTCTATATGGTGTGGTCACTTCAAAACTAGCTACATGAGTAAAAAACTTAGTCTAAAAATGACTACGAAAACCACTTGCTGACGTTCTTTGGACAGAAAACAAAAATATTCTATGAATTCTACGTTCTATGATTCTACGTGAAAGATTGCAAATGATGATCGATAACAATTTTATATTTCGATTAATTCCATTTAAAAAATTAATTCCATTTATCGAAAATAATAATGTAATGCATTACGTTACATAAGGCTTTACTCTATATTTTCTACAAATAATTTAAGCCCTACTGATTCCCAATATTCTTCGTATTTCTGCATTGACAATTTGTTACAAGTCTAATGTACGATATTCGCTCGAATGAATTTTTCATAAAGCATTTTGGTCATATCTAGCCTATTTTTTCGATGTCATCATCGTTGCAACTAAACTTGAAATTGCAAAATTAAAATTAAAAAGAAATACACACGCACACACAATGCATACACAGCACACAGCACACAGCACACAATAACAGTATATTACACGTAACTATGCACGTGCTCTACATTTTTTCTTCATTTAATCATATTCATGTTTTATTTATTTATTTAATTTTTTTTTTTCCAACTTCTTGTTTATGTATGAGTATCTACCATATACAATATGAACCAGAGTATATGAGTACCTACCTATTTTATTCATTTCTGCACAAATTTTCAATGTCAATGATCGTATGAATGCACGCAATAATTTATAATAAATAAATATATTGTTCATTTTACAATGAAATATACTCATAAATACTTTATGCTTTATATGGGAAAATATGGAACAAAATGACATTACATTTCATTATATTTGGGTCAACTTTTTTTTTTTTGAAATTTTACTTAGAGATTTTCAATTTGTATCAGAATGCATTTATTGCTGTTGTTTTCTAGAAAAGGTGAATTTTTGTTTTTGTGGCATCATACTCTTTGAATCCAAAAAGAAAAGTCTAAATGGATTGTATCAGTCTAAATTTAAACATTTAAAACACTTGAATAATCAAATAATTAGTTTTATTTCACACTTTGTCAAAATGTCAATTTTAAGTAGGTACTATAAGGCATAAGTACTATGTACATATATGTATGTACAGCGCAATACGTCCATTAAGACGTCTCATCAATAGAAATAGCTAATAGCTGTTTTCTTCTTGAAAGCTAATATCATAAATTAAGTTTTTGCCAAAAATTATTTTATGGTTTAATTAAAAACAGAAACTCTATACTTTCGAAAAAGCCGAAATTCCAAACATTTTCATTTCCCCCTTGGTTATTAAGAATCTTCCGCTAAAAAAATGTACATATTAAGAAGAAGAAAATTGCATGAAAAATCTCGTTTGTAGTTTTTTTTTTACAAATGAAAATGTCTAACTGCATTACAAATTGCTCGCGTAACCGAAATTTTACTAAACATTTTATTGACATTCATTAACAGCCAGCAGTCATTTAACATAATCATTTAACATTAGCATTTAACATTAACATTTATTAAACAGGCATAACAAAAATTACGATATAATCTAAAAAAAAAAAAATTAAAAATTAAAACTCAATAATTGGGACTAACAAAAGTTCGCTTAGTTGATTAATCTTCATAATTTTTCATTTTTTTCAACATACATATTTTTCATTAATTTCTATACATTTTTGAAGCCGATAGATATACTTTCTGAAATAGTTCTCTAAATCCGGTTAACTACTTCGAGATTATCTGCACTAATTTTGTCCTTACTCATTCTCTCAATTTTTTAATTTTGGAAAAAAAAAAACAAAAATCACACGCCGCTAGGTCCAACGACTATGGTACTGGACAAATTTCTGCAATTCCTAAGAGTTCAATAAAGTTTTTCGTTTTATCAGCACTGTGAGATTATTATGATGCAGAAAGTATCAGCGCAGATCCTTTTTTTGCTGATTTCTAATGAAATTTTTGAAAACATGTGGTTAGCAAGTTTCAGCAATCCAGTCTTCAGAGGAATAACAACTACAACAACTTCTCCTCTGGTGATGTGAATTGACATCTATATTTTTGTTACTGACTACTGTTGCCTGGCCTTAACACATGGATTAGCATCTTGTGGGTTTCATATGTACCACCAAAATGTTGTTTTGTTTCTGGGTTGTAATTGTCGAATCAAGCTTCATCATCTTTTACGAATTTAGTGAAAATGCTGGACCATTCACTTTCAACATTTTGAAGAAACTATTGGTCACATCTTATTTTGAGTTTCAGTTGAAGTATGTATCGAAGATGATTGCTTAATATTCGCAATACAGCCATGGCATTCACTCCCAGTTCATCAGCAATCATTTTCTAGTTAATCCTGAATATCATCAATTTTATAATTCACCACGGCAACCTCTAAAGCTGACATTTTTTGACTTGTAAACATTTTCATTCGCGTTGCCAACTATTATTAAAAATGACCAATTCGAATTATAATAAATCAAATCTTCAGCACTTCAGAAATATTGAAAAAATACCGATTCTGAACTACTACTCATCCCAATTATGGGCTAACTCCACTAAAAATGAAAATTTTGTATTTAGGAATATGATTTGTACACATTTTTTTTTGTTAATTACCGATAAATTCGAAATAAAAATTACGATTTCAAAGGTTCACGGACGATTATTGTGAATTGCTGATAGATTAGCGGTAATATTGATTTTAAAAGTTCACGAACGTTTATTGTGATTGTCATAATATTTTGAAAATTACCATAAGACTCAACAACAAGGTTATTTTTACTTTGTATGATGAAGACGTAAGACGTCTTAATATACATCTGCTAAAATACTCGTCTGTACATATGAATAAATAATGAAAAATAATAAATAAACAATATTTTATATACATACAATTACCTACTGCATGATAGGTACGTGCATGATAGAGTCTTGAATCTAATTTTTCAAATAAATACATTTTAAAACGGTTAGCAACATTCTACAACTTAAATACATAGTATAAAATATAGTAAGAACATATTTATTTATGAAAATTTAAACAAAGGTGTGTCTAATTTTATGTCCTTCTATTTTTTTTTTTTTAATAATATTGACTGTGAAAACAAAGATATGCAAATAGTTTTATAGCGAAATAAAATCGTTCACAGCAGTAGTGAATTTAGTTTTGTTACGTCAAAACGACAACTGTAGATGAAGATAACTATGTTAAGAAATCAAATTACCGATTTTTGTTTTCAATGAATCACGTATAATGGTTACTTTCATTTTAATGTATATTTTATGCAACATTTTACTTAATGTGTTATGTAATATGATTTGCCTTCGCACTAAACATTGCACTCGAGGTGTTATATGCAATAATTCTATATGTTTATATACATATGTTTATATACATATGTTTATATACATACGTTTATATACATAAATAAGTTCTATATGTTATTCTATTTCTCAAGTGTTAATAAAATATCTAATATTCTCATAATTTAAGATAAATTTTCTGTATTAGAAAGTTGCTTCATATTAAAAATGATTGATTGACATACATGACATACATTACGTATTAAATAGATATGTATTAATTCTAATTAATTCGAATTAATGTAGGTGTCTCTCACTTTTTCAATATACCGTCCGGAAACCGGTAAGCTTTGCCATTGCATAAGTGGACGTTTTTCTAAAGAAATTGCAATTATTATCACTCATCACTTCAGCTTATTAACTCTTATAAATACACATGTAGCTATTTTCAAAGATCGACTAGATTTAGATTAATACTATTTGATTTGACTTGTCACAGGCAACTACTTACAATCTGTCGTTTTTTCTAATTTTTTTATTTCCATCATATTCATTTCAAATATCTTTCATTATTTGTTCGAAATCTACAGTCTGTTTAATCTTTTCACCATATTCATTCAGTATACGTTTCTCAAAATAATTGATTCTGAAACTTTCCATTTATGCGTGATGCTCTCCCATTCACTGAATTTATATTAAAAAAAAAATCATAAAAAGAAACGAAGAAAGGAGAAACAAATTTGTCGCAAAGTTATCCGAATTGTTACAAAAGATTGTTCGAATTTTTGATAGTTTGCGATACTCACTATATAATTTTCAGAAATCATATTTTTTGCACCTAAAAATAATATTTCAACAATTATGCTTGAAATTAGTTTCATATATTAATAATTTTTTAAGAAAATATCTTGGCTCTAAATCTATGATATAAATATTCAAATCCTCAGAATATTGTATGATTCTTTCTACAAAAAAAAAAAATGTTTAAAAGCGATGGAAATTCATACTGGTATCGTAAATATATTAGATGAATGAATGTCCTAGACATGGATAAATAAAAAATATTAAAATGTGGCACTTATAGGCCCCGAATGTCCCTTTGGCCGAGCTTCTCTTCCAGTACTATAGTGCGTATTAAATTTTGGATAGTATTAGAAGGGAACTACTTAGAAATATTAGCTGGTTCCGAATTGTTACTTCCGCAAGAATTGCCAATTGCTTGTCGGCAGGTGGGTACCGTTCGAAAGCAAAATCTTTCGATATTAAAGTTATGCTTCAGCTGAGGACTGAAACCATAACTTATAGATCAGAAAGCCAATGCACTAACCATTGAGATATGACCACCACACACGATCCACATGAAGCTTGTCCAAAAAGCGTCTCAACACTAGGACTCATAGTATACAAATTCAATTCATGATTTCAAAAGATCTTCGATTCACCGAGAGAGATTCGACATAGGCTCTAGACAATTCATTAGGCGATATCAAAGTGAATTTTGACGTTTCAAAAAGCTCTGTGCACCATGGGTGCCACATACACTAATAATGGAATAAAAAGCACTTTAGAAAGCAAAAAAAATGTTGTGTGTTTTATTTCATCATCATGGATGAGACTTGGTTCCACCACCAAAGTTCTCAATCAAAATAACAGGCTAAAGAGTGGTATGGATCTGATACGACATTTTTAAAGCAAGTTCGTTTCAAAAAATCGGCTGAAGAAAGTGTCAGTTTTTTTTTTACGCAAGTAGAATTTTGTTGGCCTCTAAAATCAATTTTAATCAAGGTAAAAGCAATCTCGACACATCTCAAAAAATCATCGTTAAAATCACTGAATAATAGAGCTCTCTGATTTTTTGCTCTTCTCACACTTTAAAAACTTATTTACTGATAAACAATGTTCATCAAACCAAGAGTTTAGATACCCGTATATGAGAATTTTCCAGTCCTTTCGGATTGTAATTTCAAGGAAGGGATCCATTAGTTTCTTTGAAATGCGAACGGAATTTTGTTAGTGAATCATCTTCAAGCAAGATTATTAATGTAACCTTTTGGGTCAATTTGATGAAAAATTCGATGAAAAAAAGCTCGATTTTAAGAAGAAAAAATCAATTCTAATCAAGACAATGTATCTGCTCGCATAACTCAAAACCGTCAGATTTACAGAAGATAAAAATCAATCTTAATCAAGACAATGTTCCCCTCAACATAACTCAAAAAACCATCGTTAAAATCAGTGAATTAAAGTATGAATTATTGAAACGTCTCGTATCACAAAAAAGATATTTCGTGAAGAACAATTTTCATCGTACAAACCTACCGGAGACTAGCATTTTGCTTTAAGTTTTTCGCATTCTAAATTTAGAGAAGGCATCCGTACATTAGAGGATCATTGGAATACTGGTATTCAGGCTTTACGCAAAATTTACTGAAAATAAAATCATTTTTACAATTATAAATACGTGATAAAAACTCTATTGACATAATCGGCATGAACACGCGAGCAGTCAGTGCAGCATTCTCATAGTTGGAAAGAGAGTCGCGTCGGATAATTCTTGTTAACAGGTGTTACTTTGGGCTGAGTAAGCAATTGAGAAGTCGAGCCCTCTCTCGAAGAACGAAAACTACACACTACAAGTCTCTCATCATGCCTGTCCTAACATATGGCGCTGAAGCCTGGACAATTTCCACCTCGGATGAGCGAATGCTTGGAGTTTTCGAGAGAAAAGTCCTACGCAAGACCTTTGGACCTATTTGCGTTGGTGGCGAGTACCGAATAAGGTACAACCATGAGCTGTACGAGCTGTATGCCGATATTGACATAGTAAAGCGCATCAAAATCCAGCGGCTGCGCTGGCTATTTCATGTTGAGCGAATGAAAGAACACGCTTCAGCTAAGAAGGTGTTATATTCGGAACCCGCTGGAGGACGACGCAGAAGAGGAAGACCTAACCTGCGGTGGAATGACCAAGCACTGGAGAACCTGAAGGCGCTTGGAATTTCTAACTGGCGCCAGCTAGCAAAGAACAGAGATGGCTGGCGAAGCATGTTATTTTCGGCCTAAATCGATATTCGGTTGTTATGGCCACATAAGTAAGTAAGTATGATAAAAGTTCTTCCGTGAAGTGTTGCCAACTGTAAATTGAGTTTCTTACAAATTTTTACAATTCCAAATTCTACTGAAGGGAATTGCCAACTATATATTTATTAAGCTATTGAAAAAATTTTGAGGATTTTATTTATAATTTTATATACCAAATATAGTTATTAATTTAGATTATTATTAGCTTAGCAATAAGTGGTGTTTTATGAATTTATTTTAAATATTTTATAATTCTCAGCAAATTTATAAAAGCCGTTATGAAACTAAAAACCTACACAACCCAAATGAATCCCATCTATCTAGCAACTCAAATTTGATTATATAAGAATTAATTTTTTCGGTATACGAGTACACCGTAGAATCTAGAATTTTATTGTACACTGGCTAATTGCGTTAAAAATAATAATTAATTATTATTTATAATTAATTTTGTTGATTTTAATTATTTGTTATTTTCGCTTTTTTTTTTTTGGGACTATACTAGACATTAGTTGAACAGTCTTTAGCACGAATTTAATTAGCACTTCAAAAAATAAAAAAAAAAATCATAACAGCAATTTGAATACCTAAAAATCCCCAGCAACAATAAACAACGATGATCTTTATTTTGTTTAATTTGTAATTTATAATAAAAAAATATATATTTTAAACTGGTTTCGTTTGCATAGCAGACGTTAATGCTGTTAACTGAAATTAATTCGTTAATCAATAAAATAAATTTTATGGAAAATGCAAATTTCACCTAAAAAAAAAGGTGAGTATCAAAAAAAAAATATAAACATAACACAAATGTCATAGCAACAATGGAAAACAGCAACAATAAGAACAACAAAAAGGGTTATCTGACAAAAATTGGATGACAAGTAGCCGCTGCCACATCTACCAAAAAGACATTAAAGTTCGCACGCTTGGCATCATATAATTATATGTGCACAAACATTCATCTATTTGTACGATACATACGATATGTAATTATGTACAAATGTAAGCATTTATACAAATATGTCTGTTTGTGTGAATATTCATGTTTTCTGTTTTTTTTTTCCTTTTTTTTTTTACATAAATTTTGGCTTGTGGCTTAAATGATGATTATAAATGTGACTACTTAAGTATTTGAAACATTCGAGAAATAAACAAAAACATGTATACAAACATATGTATGTACTATGATATGTCTGTTTGGATGGTTTGACATCTTTGTTGTATTGATAATTTGCATTGAATTGGCTTTGAGGCCGGTAGGTAGGTGTGTAGGTAACTAACTAGCTTGGTTGGTGTTAACACAGTTTTTTTTTTTAATATTTTTGCTTTGCTTTTATTTATTATTATTACTTTTTCTTCTTCTTTTCCTTTTTCTTTTTCTTCTTCTTCTTCTTGTGTTTATTTGGTGTTTTTGACTTTTGGCTCATTATACTCGCTCATAATAAAAACTTCCATGACAACTATTTATTTATTGGACGATATCATTTTTCATTTCTGAATAATTCGAAGAATGGAATACATGCAAAAAATAAAAAAAAAAGCACCAAAAAACAAACAAAAAACGCACTTTAATACACAGTAATAAATAATTGTTGTTTTATTGTACGAGTAACTACATATGAGTATGATTATTGATATTCTTCTTGATTATATAACAAGAAATACGTTGAACATTCAACAATTAATTCAGCAAAATAATGGTATACTATATTCTTCATTAAGATGATGATGAAGGAGAAGAAGGAACAGTGGGAGCAGCAATATTGCAGGTAAGCTCCAAGATAGAAAACCAGTTTCAATTTAGCATTTTTTAATTTCTTTCATATTTTCATATTTACTCTATGGAATGTTGTATTGATAAATTATTATAATTTTATAAATGCTTATCAATTAATATTATGACTTAATTACTAAACATTATCATATACACGAACACGATATGTGATACTGAGAATATGTGATCACATACTTTGAATTTAGTTAAGTGTATTTTGTATTTGTCAACGATCATTCCAGCATTCATTTCTATTGTGCGTATTAAATACAAACATCTACTTACATATATTAATATTAAAAATCATATGATAATGATATGCTAATGCTATTAATATCATCATATTGCTGTTGATTTGCAAAAACTTTCTGTGTCCAAAGTGAAGGACAAGCCAATTTTAATATTAATATCTAACATACTCGAATAATTCATGGAGAGCGAACTCTTTCTCTGCGACAAATTGAAATGTCCTCATTCAATATTGTTCAAACATGTTCAATCATATTCAATTGTTCAATCATATTCGTATAAATTCCTCAAGAAATATACAATGTAATAGTGGCAGTCTATGTGTTTAGGAGTATAAAATAATGTATTTATGAGCTACATGGTGATGTCATAGTTAAGGACGGAAGTCATCTAGCGATGTAATGCTATCATGACATAAAAATACAAATATACAAGTGAATGCTTATGAATGAAAATCAATGATTGAATATTAAAAAATTTACAATTTTTGCCATAAAAAAAAAAATGAAGAGAATGTAACAAAATTGTCAAATATTTTATGTACATTCACTAGGCAATGAGATATAAACACAGCAGCAGGTTACCTAGATTGTTTATACATTAATATTTGGCCACTTTAATCGAAGCAAATTGATAATTCATATTTTCTACAACTTTTTATCATATTTATGAACTACGAGAGTGCAGTATAATCGTATTAATATTTTTCACTTTTCTCTTGAAATAAATTTCAAGATTGGTTTGAATGCTTTTTCATATCTTCAATATTATAATTTTGAAGTATCTACTTAAAATAATGTAATTTTGAATTTTTAGTCAAGAATTATTCATTATAATTTCATTTTCAGAATTTAGTGATGCATAGAAAAATATCTATTTCGATTTATTACACATTTTTTTCAGATTTCATCGATAACATTGACTTTTGTTAATTTCCTATCAATTTCCAAAAGGATGATAGGATTTTGACAGCTTATGGAGATATATTTGTTTTTTTTTTTTTTTTAATTTTTGACATTTGATGTTCTTTGTCATTTCATCATAAATAAATTTACGTTATCACAATGTTTTGAAATTGTTCAAATATTTTTTAACAACGCTGAAGAACGTTCCATTACTGTGGCGAGTAGCGAGCATTATCGGAGCATATTAATTGATTTTTTTTTATTTCCGGTAATTAATGAAATCAAATCGGATGACATTTATTTTCAACAAGACGGTGCAACTTGCCATACAGCCGCCGTTAAGATGGATCGTTTGAGCGGACAGAAGAAGGTGAAGGTGAGTACCTGCCTGGAGGGCCTATCTCACGGCGCTCAAAGGACGTCGTATCAGAATTAATCATCGATAAGCGCCCCCCAGGACTAGAAGGCAACGACTTCTAGCCCTGAAGTACAAATTTGGGGTGCGTGAATGGCCGCACTACCCACCCTTGGTGAGGATCGAGGCCCATCTTAAATCTCTGCTGGACTATGGGGTCCAGCACCCGGTTGAGAATGCAACTCCACACCGAGCAACGTGCTCTACCCGCGTACCTTTGGGTATAAATCACAGCCACCACGAAGCCCCACGAAGGGCCGTTCCCAACGATCAGGTTGGAGCAAGCTCCAAGGGCTCCTGATCCCCGTGGTACCAGATTAAAGTCTCCGATCGGACTTTGTAGCCGAAGCTACTACCAGTTGAGCTACCATTCAGCTCCGGACTGGTGGCCAAAAGGAAAACGCAAAAAATGTACAATAAAATAAAT
Source organism: Megamerina dolium (assembly GCA_963854835.1). Lineage (NCBI taxonomy): Eukaryota > Metazoa > Arthropoda > Insecta > Diptera > Megamerinidae > Megamerina > Megamerina dolium. Next base: position 4,293,477 of record OY978525.1, read on the forward strand.
AAATAAATAATAAATAACTCCACCAATAAATAATAATTAACAAGAATTAAAGCTAGTAATAAATAAGTACAAAAAATGAACTTAAATCTAAGTAATAATAGTAACATATTTAACAATTTACCAAACAACCGGTACCAGCCTGGCCGCTAGATGTTATTGTTTTATCGCTAGGCTCACAGCCAGCGGCCGAGTGTTGGCACCATCCCACCCATTAACAGTATTAAATTGTTTCGCGGACAATTCGATGACTTGATAATTTCAAGAAATGGCCACCAACGCCAATGGACTATTTTCTGTGGGGTTATGTTAAATCACAGGTTTACGCCAATCAACCTAAAATTACTGATTGCTGCACATAGTCATCGAAAATTGGAGTGACCGGATAAGCCAATGCAAGAAGAGCTGTTGTGGGCATTTGAATGATATGTTATTTAATTCATAAATGGCATAAAAGATATCAGCTAATAAAAGCAAATTTTCTGTTTTTTATTTCAATTTCAAATCCTATCGTTCTTAATGGGAAACTCTTTATATCACCACTCTTTTGCGATTTTAATTATATTTATTATATAAATTTTGTTTGAAATTCCTACGCTGATTAACGAGTGACATGTAACGACAGCGAGTTAAAGCATTACAAATTTGTTTAGATATACTTGAATACTATGAATAATAAAAAATAAGAAAAAATGAGTTGAAACTCTTATTTCAAACTCATTATTTTACAACTTACTATTTGTGCTATTTTCTTTGTTGCTTTCAATATGATTTGGTTCAATAATATTGCATAATACAAAGCAACTTATGACGTACACAAAAGTATAAGTAAGAATTGCACAATTTTCCATTTTAAAATATTACCAATAATATCAATCAAAAAATGATGATGATTTAAAATATAATTTAACATTTTTGGTTATTTGTGCTTCAAATATCGATATCCGATATATCGCTCATCTCTAATTCTTTTTACATTTTATATAATTTAAAATTGTATAGATATTTTAGTTATAATAATATTTTTTTTGTGACACAATAACAATGATAAGAAATTAAAAAAAAAACCTATTAAAATTCCATTTGTGGATTCATACTTCAGCAACACTCTTTTTAGAACATTTACACCAGCCTCAGCATGCCGACTCATTTTGACGTCTACGTGTAAAATGGACAGTGTGGGAAGGAGAAGCTACATGAAGCTGTCTGTTTTGAGTTGTTTTTTTTTTTTTTTTAATTTACGGACACATTTGGAAATTTTGTTGATGTAACATTTTTTGAAGTAACACATGTGAAGACACGAAATACGCAAAAATGCGATGACGTGGTGTTCAGGCTAAGTTTTAGTAGAAACATAAAGGAGATGATACAAGTTGAAATAAATCGATGCAATAGTTCAACTGAAATAAATGAATTAAACTCGAAAAAAATATGTCAGTTTTACCGATATTATTCCCAACAATTACTGACATTAGTGCAAGAAGCATACATTTTAGGAGACCTTCTAGTTTTACACTCACAAACAGAAATACGTAGAAAACATAAAATCAAACCAAAAGCAAAACAATACATAAATCAAGTTGTACAAAATTGTTGTATTTTTTTTTTGTCAAAATTCAAGGTATTTAGTATAACATATTTGTAGAGTGATAGAGTTATAGCACAGTCTATCGACCTTCTGTACATGTACTTTACTATTTACTTCAGAGCTACATCGTTAGACTCAACAGCAGTTTGTTAAAAAAATAAACGAAATTGGGCAATTCTTATTACTATTTATCGTAAAAAAAAACTTCTACGAGAGCTCTGTGACATATGTAACTATAGAGAATAAATATAAAAAGAAAAATCATATTTTTTTTTTAACAACTGACTATTGCCACCCGATTGTGCTTCTCTGAGAGAATTCTCAAGACATGTTTTTTGCCAATGACATTGTTATGTCCGGTTGTTGTTTACGTATTATATGACGTATTATTGCCTTGAACTAATTTGACCCAAAAATTATTGGCATTGTTTTTTTTTTTTTTGTTATTGTCCGATGGAAATCTATATAATATCTTAAATTAGTATCGACTGAGATAAGCAGATTTTAATGTTCTGATAAGAAAATTTAATTTTAATCTCAGATTACGTTGATTTGGTATACGGGCAACTCTTACAGAACGTATAGTGAGGTATGAGACTATGAGACATTTTCTATTTGTTTAATTCGCTAGTTCCTAGTAGAGTTAGTCTAGTTGCACAGCGACTTTACAGCGATGGTTAGATTATATAGGCTATTGTCAAAACGGGGAATTTTATACTTGATAGACCTTTTGAAAAAATTTAATTGCAAAAATAATGAGAGAATCAACACCACTTTATAATGCCAAAAAAATAGTTTCTCTTTAATTAGAATTTTTTGAATGAAAAATTAACGAATAGAAATTCTCCACCATCGTGTGTAATCGCATTTCCTTTTCTCACTAAAATGTTACTCATTTATTGCCCTTTGTGAGAATGTCAAAATTAAGATGTTTCGTTCTCTTCTAACAAATGTTAAACGGGAAAAAATGTAACATTTTTACATTTCAACTTAACATTTTACATAACATTTTTACATAACATTTTTACATAACATTTTTTACAATGACGATGCGATGCGATGTTGCAAATCAACTCTCTGCGACCGGATAACAATGGTTTGTTCTATTCTTTTATGAAAAATGTTATATTTTTGTAGAATAAAAGGGTAATAACTATTTTTTTATAGAAAATAAAATACTATAAATGAAGAACTTTCTTCTTATCTTCATAATGCGAATTTTAATCATCATATGCCATTGCTCTAATTGAATTTTAAACAGTTGACGAAGGTAACGCTCATGATTAATATATTTAGTTTAGTATATTTGCTAATTAAATTTATAATTGTCGCTAGCTTGCTAGATAGGAAAAAAAAAAATTAGACATCATAAACATAATGGTAATGAAATGAAAATATTGTAGTTTCCAAGTATGATGAAACAATTAACGTAAAAATTATTAATACACACCAGAATGAAAGTATTTCTAAATACTCGTATATGAGTGGAAATTTAAAATCAAAATTAATAACAAATAATTTATGTAATAATAATACAAAAAATAAGGGGGAAAATGTGACAAATTGCTAAATATTGAATAAAACATTTTTTCAAACAAGGTGAGCGATATTCACTGACACTCACAACTACATATATAATAATGATTAACGTAGATTTTATAAAAACACTATGGAAATTCATTTGCACTTGCACTGAGACAAGTGATCTTTGAATAGAGCTACAAGTTGTATGAATTCTTTGAAATAGTAAAATCGAATTTTGATTGCTATTATCAAATGTTTATAATAATATTTTGATTTTATTTAAGAGTTGATGTGAATTTAATGCAAGACTTTCATACTTCATAGAAAATAGAAGTGAAAATGTCGAAGAACTCCATAGAAGGTGGTTTTCACTGGCACTCAGTCAATACAAAGATATCTCATCAGTTTCAACGATCACTGTATCTTGTATTCAAATATGTACATACAAAGTAAATCTTGAGTTTTTTTTTATGCTCTGTATATAAATTAATTTCTCAATGACTGTGTCATAATAATATAGCTAAAAATAATTAGTTATAGCTATACTATTAATATTTAACTATAGTACACCAAAGAAAAAAAAAAAACAGATAAGCAGTAAAAAATAAATAATTAATTTATGATAAAAAAAAACATGCTACTGGTTGTTTAGCTAATTAATTTTAAAATTTCTTTAATTTACTCAAACTAAATACGCAATTCAATTTAGTAAAATCATTCAAAAAATTATATAATTTCCATATAATTAAATAGTATAATTTTTGTGTGAAAAAAAAGGAAAATATTCATAAATTAGTATTAATTTTCCATCATAAATAATGAATAGCACTCATACGTCACGTATGACAGCAGGCATTTTAAAAGTATAGTTTAAAAGTATAGGTACTGACTGTCATGTTTTGTTCTGTTTAATTTTTTCTTTTTTTTTTATTGTAATATTTAATGACAATAATTTCCTTACTCATATTAAGTTAATTCCATCATTTTCGTTACGCTCAATATCATATAAAATTATTTGCACTATATATTTAATACTAAATATCAATTAGATTGAATGAGAAAAAACCAAAAATTATGAAATAATAATTTTCCATTTAATTTTAACAACTCACAATTACTAAAAGCTAGAAATTTATTTTTATACATTTTTTTTTTTGCTTACCTTTGCGCAATAAAGATCACACAAAATTTGTTAATTTTTTTTTACACCAAAATTCACTTGTTTTTCTCTCTTTTTTTATTTTTGATTTTTATTTATCTTCCTCTTCTTCTTCTCTATTTATAACTAAATTTAATGCTCAGTCACTAAATTACACAGCACTAATTTGCAAAACCACAGCTAATTTGATGTATTAGCCAAAATTAGCAGTTATTAGCTATAAATATAATATTTTGTATTTTGTTTTTTCTGCTTCTTCTTCTTCTTTTCGAACGACAAATTTATCTATTTGATATGAGAGAGCGTAACGAACGTGTACTTCGAAAGCCGATAAGCGAATGAAGTGAATCGCATGCGGCTAATGAAAGTTATAAACCGAAATTCGAGACTGAAATTCAGTTAAAAGAAATACAAAATACAAAATAAATAAACAATAAAAAAAAAAAATAGATAATAAGAAATACATTTAATTTGTTATTGTTAGTTTATTTTAGTGTTGTTGCTACTGCTACTACTATTCACTGTTTTGCTGCTTCTACCGTACAACTACTATTGCTATTAATTTACCTAAATACATATGTATATCCGAGTTGAATGTATTATCAATGATATGTAAAATAGTATATTCTTGAAAAGTATCATTTTATACGAGTTAAATGAAATTTATCGCATGATAGAAATTTTGTCATACCGTACATCATCAGTATGGGAGAGATGACAGTTGATACTAGTGAGAGTATAGCCATTTTGTTGTTGCTGTTGTTGATAATAATTGGAATACGGAATTATAGTTTGGGTGATTTTTACGAGAACAAAAGAGATTATTCAGTTAAGCGACTTGTTTGACTGTTTGTTTCTTTTTCTTCTTCTTCTTTTTTGTTAATAAAAACATATACATAAACCCCGTGCTATCAATAAGATAAAATTGAGCTCCAACAGATGCAGTAGGAATGCCAATTTTCTAGCATCTTGCTGATCCCGCAAATTTTCAATAACTAGTAAAGACAATAATAAAAGACCAAAACTATAGAATATTGCAAAAAAAGTATTACAAAATATTACAAAGAACTCATTTTAAAAATAAAATTCATATAGTTTAAAAATTGAAAATAATTTTTTTTAAGAAAAACTATATTAGAAGTAGAGCAAAACATGATTAAAGCAAAAAAGTTGTTTTTTTAATTAAATTTATAAAAGCAGATTTACCAGGTTTCTTTATAATCTCGAAAAACATTGCCATTTTTTTTTTTTTTGGCAATTTTCGCAGGAATTTTTAAGGTTGGAAAAGTAAAATTGACGGTGAAAATTAGATCACGAATTCGGTATGAGTGTAGGTATGAGTATAATGAAAAATCAATTTCCCCATCTTGAACTACTTAGGAAATTGCTCGATGTCAACACTTGTTGATGCGATATTTTTGGTGTGACATATGAATTGTTTCAAGTAATTTTTGGACAAGAAATATCTATTGACCATTATTTCTAACCTTACACCAATTCAAATGCTTCGAAAAGCTAATAAGAAACATGATTATGGAATTTTTTATTTAAATATTTCTTGTTTACAAACTTTTTTATTCGCATCAAAGACTGGAGTCCGGAATTAGCACTTCTAACAACAACAACAACAACAACAAAGCAACAGGAATGACAAAGCTACATTTATTGTTACAAATATGAACTCAAAAATAACTTAAAATTAAATGTATATGTATATAATTAATTAAAACATCAAAAAAAAAAATTAATATACACACTTAACACATAAAAACACACAAAAACAATAAAACAACAAAAATTGATGTTAAAAGCAACCATTTGCCACATTTGTTTAAATTTTATAATTTTTATTTGAAAGTAAAGAAGAAATAAAAACAAAAATAAATAAATATAATAAATACTTGTATTAATTAAATAAAAAATTCAATAGGTGTGAGGGGGATTTTTGTTTTCAAACTTTTGTCTTAAGATATTGACATATAAAATTACGTGATTTTTTTCAAATTTGCTGTTTCGTTTTTTTTTTTTCTTTTTTCATTAACAACATCAACATTTTGATCATGTGCCGTGCCACCGTCACCGCTACCGCCAACACCAACCACCATCGGCAAAAGTGGAGAAATCACATGTTCTGCGGTTTCTCATTTGCATTAAGTTTTAGTTATTTTGATGAAAAATTTTTTTTTTGATTTTCATTATTAAATCATTCTAAAAATGGCTATCATACGATATACATAGAAAAAAATTGTTATTACCATCATGATAGTTAATAAATTTTTGAGTATACAAAAAAAAAAAAAGAAAAAAAAAAACTCACTACACAGGTACAACAACAACAACAACAACAACAACAACACACAAACAGTGCCAGAAATAAAACCACATTTTGATTTGATTTTATTAGTTTGTTTTCATCTCTCTCTCCCTCTCTCTCTCTCAGCAATGCAATATATGTACATACACATATGCTTACAAACATGTGTTTATATACATGTGCTTAGAACAAGTTGCTTTCTCTGCATACAGACGTAGTTATTCTTATAAGATAATAAACGTTTAACCAGAGACGCATACACGTCTCTGATTTAACAAACTAACCAGGCAAGTCGCAGGTGAACTGATAAATTCATTGCCTCTTCAGTTGTTATTGTTACGCTTGATTGCTTAAATCACACACATTTACACCAGAGATTAATCGTTTTATCGTTTCAGCACTTATTACCATTCATCAAATAACAATTATATATGTAGATATATTGTTTATGTTTACACGTTTTTCTTTTCTTTTTTCTTGTTTGTTTTTTGTATTTTTATTATTTTTTTTTTTTTTTTAATAGATATTAAATTACTTGACTACATGATTATGAGACTATTTTTAAAATTTATTTAATATTCGAATTTTATTTTTCACATCCTCAAACTTACATATTCAGATGAGATAAAATAGATAGATAGGGAGCAAGACATAGAGAGACATAGAGGGATGCTTAAATAAATATATATAATTAAAAATAACAACAATCACTTAACAATTACAATATTATAATTTGTATTTTGTCCTATTTTTTAATGAAAAAAATGCTCAAGTCGAATTATGTCTGATGTGTTTATCAACATCTGAACAAAAAGCATAGTTATTTCAAAAATGTTGATGCAATAAAACATATCAACATGTATCAAATGACAAAATTCTATTACATACTATTAAAAATTATAATTATATTTTGTGAAAAATCGAAAAAAATGCAAATTAAAAAAAAAAAACAAGAATAAATTTTCTTACAAATTATGAAAAATTTAATTTATTCACTTAAGAGACAACTATCGTCTGCTTGCCCTTAGGTTCGAAAAATAATAAATAAAATCGACTTGAGCAATTATTGCTTTTTACCATCGAATTGTTGAACATGTGTTTGTCTTAATTGTCATTAAAATGTTGATATATATATAAATGTATGTATGTATGTAGATCTGTACGTTTGTACAATAAAAATGATTTTGAATTGTAATGCGTATTATTTTATATTTTCAAATACAACATACGATGTGCACAAGTTTTGCCAACCAGTTTGCCATATTCTAATATCGATTCCCGATCATCATCATCACCAGTGATCTGTAAAAGAAAGAACAATACGATAAAGTACTTCTATAGATATTGTATTGATACATTTTATAGCAATAGCAAATGCAAATCATCAAGGCAACAACATTAGTAGAATTTACAGAAGAGAGAAAATTATATAGTACACAAGCCAATAGCAACATTTATTATTATTATTATTATTATTATTATTATTATTACCTCCTTGTAAATTCTGCTCCTTATAGCGTCCAACATATTGTCAAGTGTTACAATATTAAATGACTGAAAGGAGCAGATTTTATATGTATTTTGAAAAAATTATTTAATTCAATACAGAATAATTGTATTAGAGTTGGTGATGATGTTGCACATGATGATTAATGATGATGTTGTTGTTGTTGTTGATCATATTGGTTGTTTGGTTGATGAGATGGCATTTAGTTTGTTACGAAAGAACAATTAATAAGCACATAACATTAACAATAATTTTAGTTTACAAAATACGCAGAAATAAAATATTATTGACTCATCACACCAATACAAACAAATTTTACAAACTTTGCCAACTCCATACAAACATTTACCTGTATATATTCGCGATAAGTTATATATGTATTATTCTCTATAAGTAGCAAGACCATGCCTAGATGCTCTTCATCGAAATCATCTATATCCTTGGCCGTTAAATCGGCATTTAAACGCAGATACTTTTGCTTATCCAATTTCGAACGAGTTTCTAAATATAGATAGAATCTATTTAGTACAATATTATGCCTCATTATGAAATAAATAGTGTATACCATCAGTAAGTAAATGCCATGTATAAGTTTCCGGGCATAGCAAATATGATGGCACCAATTTGCCTTTGTAGCGCATTTTTGGGCAAGAGTGTATATAGAAGCCCATATAATAATACTTTAGTGCTGGAATTTTAGCGGCAAGTTGATGCACATAATCGATTTCTCTATGTGAAGGAATAACATTTAAATGCTTATATGAAAAGTGTGTTGAACAATTGCAAATACCTTAACGAACCATAAGTACCCAGCGATAAAAAGCTATAGTCTGGATCATAAAAGAAATATACAGAACTGACACAATATGGTAAAATGTCTATAACACCAACAGCTATTAATTTATCATCCAACCAATATTGATGATGGAAAGAACCATAACCGGCAGTAGGACCATCATGAGTTTTGGTAAGCTAAACAAATGATACAATATAACATAAAATGCATTAATGTCAAATGGATGGCAAAATAGACAACAAAAGCAATAAAAATATAAACAATTGAATTTTTCAGAAACTTGGCTGTCCATCATCATTGCACAAAATTATCAGTAACATGAATGGAATCATCATCACCTTCAATGGTGAACGTTGTAAAAATTCCAAATATTCGGTTACATCTTCTGGCGGATCTTTATGTATTTTTGTTTGATATTTTTCATATAGCTCATACGTCTGAGATTGTGTATCTTTAAATTGTTTACTCTTCACATGTACAAGTTGCAGCTAGACGGGACAATGAAAATGTGATAGTTATGAGTTAGTTCATCTATGACATTACCTTTAGGGGTGATTTATAACAAAAACGCTGTAAACTAGTTGGACTTAGTCGTGCCGGGTCATCATTATGTATGAACAATTGGTATTTGCGATATAAATTAAAAGCTTCATCGGTAACTTTTTGCTTATTCGATGGTATTAGTATTATCTGCAAATAGGAAAATGTGGATAACTTAACTTAATAAGCGGCAAATTAATGCAATGAGTATAGGTATCGAATCATCTTAACTTTAGCATATGGCTGAAGCAAATATATATATATGTATACATATGATATGACCACGTATGAGAATCCAACTATTTTAAAGCTATTTTTCAATAGTGTGTTAATGTGTATTTAAATACCTTTAATTTGTGTTTATCATCTGGACCGGCATCAGCAATATAATCTGCTAGAGTTTTTTCTTTAATTGTATTCGTTTTTGTTGTTGTTGTTGTTGTTGTTGTAGGTGTTGTGTTTTCAGTCACACCTTTAGCGGCCAATTTTGCTTGTCTGCGTTCCAAACGCATTTGTTTTGCTTTCTTACATGGCGGATTAATACATTCAAGGGCTATGAAATAGATAAATATTAGTCCAATGTAATAGGAAAGGTACATGTAATACCTACACTTTTTAGAACCTTCCAGTGATGTTGAAGAACCCAATGACGATGTTGCCTGTTCAACTTGCATAACATTCGATTTATCAACAAACTGCTTATCATCAAAATGTTCATTATAATGGACAGCAGCGGCATGCTGTTCGGGATTTGCAGCCGCTACAGCTTCTAAATTCACATTTGGTATTGGTATATCAGGTTGTTTCGGTTCATCACGTATACCACCGCCACCACCATCACCACCATCACCACCATCACCACCATCAATGTCATTTTGTGTCTTTTCCGTTGCAATTCTATCTTCTTCAATTTTATCTTTTTTACCATCACGTAAAAAACGTGTCATTCGTTTCAGCACCTTTTTGTGAGATTTTGTTAATTTGAAATCCAAAGCATTGCATCTGAAAATTGAGAAATTTTCAAAATTAATTTACAATAATTTCTCTTATAGAATATTGATACTCACTTAATGGTATAGCATGGACAGCATGTTGTTTTATTGTCTGGTTTATAGCAATAATGTCCTGATCGACGCCAGCCACGATCTATTAGATCTTGATAATCTTGTGGACATAAATTGTATGCATGCATACCTGCAATTTATATATAGCATATTTTTAGGCATTTATATAATTTTCTATTACTTTCTTTTTTTTTTTAATTTCATTATTTTCCAATCATATATAATGCCGAATAGCAAGATATAAATATCTTGTTTTCTATATATTCAAAAATAAATTGCATAACATTAAGCAAAAGAATACTAAATTTTATGACATCAATGTCAAGGTCACAAATGCCGCTTATTTTAAATACAAAATAAAATGCATACAAATTTCGTTTTAACATAAAAACAATTAATTAAATGCCTTTTCAAAACAAAATAAAATAGTTTCATACGTTTCTGTTTTTATTCGCGACATCATCAACCCTAACAGGTGTACGTACGTACGTACTATATGCACAAAATTATAAGTGGGTGGCCTGATTATTTGCATATATTTATATGGATTTGATTACCCTCTTTCTATATTTTCATAATAAAAACATTCACATTTGTTTCTTTAAATTATTACTTGTGTGGTATGAATCATAATTTTTTCGATTTTTCAATTTTCTTACCATGCGCAATACTACAGTCTTTCTGCTTGCAATAACCACATTTGCTAATTTGCTTTCCATAATAGTTTATAATTGAAAAGTCCATCGAATTATATTATCGCAATGGATTTATTGTAATTTTTAATTTAATTCTATTTATAATTTCTTTGGAAATTATTCTGCTTTTTCTTTTTTGCCTCAACTATTTCACCACTTTTCTCTTCTTTTTCATTAAATTCAATTCAGAACATATACTAGAACAGCTGTTCGTTGTTCGGCGATGAATATTTGTAAATAATCGGTTATCGATAATTGGGTAGTGCAGTTGTAGATGATAACAGAGTTGCATTTGATGCAATTGAATTTATGATTATGCATTGTTTGATTGGTTTTTTAAATTAAATTGAAGTCAAAGCGAAACAATTTGACGATAATTTAATAAACTATTATGAAATTATGCATTGCGTATGCTTGTATAACTCGAAAAATCTAAAGAATATATATTTTTGGCGTTTTCCAATTACAACCAGCCATAACATAATAAAAGCTAAGCGCTTTCATCAGCGTGCAAACTGCGGCAGAGGCAGAGGTAAAAAGCTTCTGAAGCAAATAGAAAATAAAAATATGTTTAAAAAAGCTGGTTCAGTTGAAATTCCATCGCGTGAGCCGTTGTTTGTATAGTAGGAGTTTGGCGTCGTGTCGGACAAATGTTAAAATTAGAAGTGAAAATCAATGTCGTTTCATGCATTCTCACGATTAAAAAAAAAGCACACACAAAATAGAATGATAGCAGAGCACATGCGAATATTAGTTTAGTAAGATTATCGGCAAAAAATGAAAAAAAGAAATACATAATCAAAAGTGATGAAAACAAAAATATAAAGTGTTAGAGCATATAAATAGCGCCAAAATAGAATGAATTAAAAGTTATTACATACTAATAAATCATTTAATTTATTTTCAACAAATTGAAAGCAAATTACATGCATACACACTTTTTTTCTGTGAAATTCTGCCAATTAAAATCAATTGATTTTTACAAAAGCTGCAATTTATTTTATATCATTACGTATTGGCATTTGATTTCATCCATATACATACCTATATACACAAGTTTGTTTGCGCATAACCACACGTGTTTGTATAATTTGTGTACATTTCCATGAGCGAATATAACTGAATGGCTGTGATTTGAATCGAATAATTTGTGTGTTCGCGAGTGTGAATTAAATAACGGTTCTTGACAATGACCAATTTCGATGGCTGGGATTTTACGGTGCTGGTCACCATCCTCATTATATCCGCCCTAATCGGTATTTACTATCGCTACACGGGTGGAAAGCAAAAAACGACCAAAGAATATCTAATGGCCGATCAGAGTATGACAGCTCTACCGGTGGCATTTAGTCTGATGGCAAGCTTCATGTCTGCCATCACCTTAATGGGTGTATCCAATGAGAGTTATCAATATGGAATATTGTTTTGTGTCATTAACATATCGTATGTGTTGGGTACACCGATTGTTGTCTATCTATACCTGCCCGTCTTCTATCATATGCGCACCACCAGTATTTACGAGTATTTGGAACGACGTTTCGGACATGCGACACGTTTAGCGGCATCCGTAGCATATTCGGTGCAAATGATACTGTATATGGGCATTGCATTGTACGCACCAGCATTGGCACTGGAAGCAGTCACGGGGATCAATAAGATTATTGCCATTGCGGTCATTGGTCTGGTGTGTACATTCTATTCAACAATTGGCGGTTTGAAAGCAGTACTCATCACAGATGTTTTCCAATCGCTTTTGATGTTTGCTGCCATCTATGTTGTGATTGTGGTGTCTGCTATAAAAGCTGACGGTTTGCTACCAATATGGAATGTGGCAGTGGATCGTGGCCGTTTAAATTTAATTGAATTCTCATTTGATCCGACCATTCGTCATACTTGGTGGAGCCTCATCATCGGTGGTATGGTTACATTTCTGTCATTGTACGGTGTGAATCAGGTACAAGTGCAACGTTTGCTAAGTGTACGCGATTTGAAAAGTGCTCAACGTTCACTCTGGTGGAGTCTACCGATATTGTGCTGTTTGAGTTTTAGTACACTCTTCAGTGGGTTGGCCATATTCTACTATTATCGTAATTGTGATCCATTACTTGAGGGACGCATCAAATCGAGAGATCAAATAATGCCACTCTTTGCGATCGATACAATGGGTAAGTAGAGTAGAGAAATATAATAAAATATGATTAAATTTTGTTTCAAAAAAAGTAGAATTTTTTTTTTTTTAATTTTTTAAAATTATTAAATTACGTTTCTTGGTTAAAATTGTGTTTGACTAGCTTCTAACATGAATTTATATGTTTTAAATTTAAGGTCAATACCCTGGTCTGTGTGGACTCTTTGTGTCTGGCATATTCTCAGCAAGTCTTTCGTCGATTTCATCAGCAGTTAGTTCACTTTCGGCCGTCACGCTGGAGGATTACATAAAACCGTTGTATAAGAAATGCTTTAAACGCCCTATGCTCGATTCGAATACAATACTGCCATCGAAAATCATCGCATTCATTTATGGCATTGTTTGTATTGTGTTGGCATTTTTATCCGGTTCCATGGGTGGTGTCTTGCAGGCCTCCCTAACAATATTTGGTGTTGTTGGTGGACCATTGCTTGCTCTATTTACATTGGGCATGTTTACAGTGAAAGCCAATCAACGTGGTGTACTTTTGGGTCTTCTCATTGGATTGGTATTTACATTCTACATTGGTTTCGGTGGACAAAAACCGATAAATCCAACATTAGAATTAACTGCTAGCGGTTGTGCGGCTCCAACTAATACAACTTTCGTGGGTAGCGCATTTAAAGTGAGTGAATCGTTAATTGCTGATAGTGCAATGCCAACACCAAAAGCTTCAGCAACAGCAGACACATATTTTTGGTTACATCGACTTTCATATTTGTGGTTTTCGGTATTGGGTTTCCTTATCACCTTTATATTTGGTTATGCTAGCAGCATAATAATGGAATATTTTCAATTGGCTGATAATTCACAAATTTACGTGGACCCAGCAAGAACGCAATTGGATTTTGATCTATTTATACCGCCATTATCACGGCGATTGCGTCAAAAATCTGGAATAGATGGTGGTGGCGGAGGAGGAAGAGGAGCAGGTGTAGCAGAAGAAATGACCAAATTAAATGTATGTGAATAAAGTGCAGAGCTCCGCTGTAGTTCCTAATTCATATATGTACTTAGTTTAATTAATTAGTTTTTGTACTTTTATTGTTTTTGTGCACCTACATACAAATTGATTGTGTCATCCTTTAGCACAAATGTTGTTATTCTCAAATTTTATATCGAAATAGGTATTATTATGGTGTTCATCATCATCAACAATTTTAAGCAATACTTTCATAATTATTGTTTTGTTTTTTTTTTTTAACATAACATAAATTCTAAACTATTTTATAATGTAGTTGTAGGTAAGAAAATTCACTTAATTTGCTTTTAAAATGAAGATACTCAGCCATTCTTCATTTAGTTTATGTTAGTCGAAATAAATTCATTTGTTTTTACTCCAAGTCCATGACTGTCTATTATCGAATTACTTAATTAATTTTTAGTTATATAGTGAAAATGTTATTTTATCTATTGTTATAAGCTCTAGTGTTTAAAATTGTAAAAATTTACAAATTTCCCATCACAAATAAAGCAAAACTACACTCACTCACTCTATCTATCTATTATTTCTAATCAATTTACACAATCATATAAATTAGATGTGACCAAAAAAAATGCATAAAGTAATTTTTGTCCTTAGTAAAATATTAATATATATCAGCAAAATGTCTTCCATGTGTTATTGTTATTGCGAATGTTATTGTGCTAAGAAATGTCTATGTTTATATATAAGATAATAGCATATATGCACTAGTACCTAACTATTTATATAGAAAACAGGAATACAAATATCTATAAACAACTATTTGAAATTGTTATAAAATGATTATAAATGATTATCGACAATAAAAAAAGTAAAAAACCAAAAATTTATAGAAACATCTACTACTACCAATGTAAATACTTAATTTGTTATACATATATGTATGTACTTATGTATGTAATTAATAAGAGCAATGTATTTTGGAGTGCATCAAGTGCATAGCTTTTACTATATACAAAATTTGATAAGTTTTATGAGAAAATTGTTTGCAAATAATCATAAAAAAAAATATACCTATAATTTATGTATACCGATCATATCTATTGTAGTTTTATTGCTAACTCACTCACTGGTGTTATACCATTATTATCAGCCAGCACTGTGATTATTATCTATAAGTGCTTATTTAGATACCAACTGTTAAGTAATTACTTTCAATAATTTATTACATGACCTTCATAATATTTCATAACTAATCGTCATTAGTCATTGTTTACGGCGAAATTTCATAGATCCTGTTTTTTTTTTTTTGCAACTATGTGCTATTTATATATTGAAAAGTGTTATCAATGGAATCGTTTTAGAAGCGATAGCGATGACGATATAAAAAAGCTTACCAAGAATGAGCTTTTCAAGAATGGACGGGTCTACGTCCCGGAAGTTCTCGACCACGTGGTCGACCAAGGTCCATTTACCTCAGCAGTATACGGAAATACTTTGTACGGGAACAAAACAAACCATAACCGTATTTTTGCTGCTACAACAACAACAACAACGTTATAAAAAGTAGTCGAAAACTTGATGTGGGCGAGTTTTCGTAAAAGAATCTGCTTTCTAATGGAAAAAAATCGGAAATGGTTGCGCCAAGTACTCGAAACTCGTAGATTGTGAAATTTCAAACATCTTACATGATATAAATTTTACGTAAACAGTTTATTTTTCTTCTGAAAATAACTTGGGAGAATAAACCCTGAAAATCAGGGTTTGGTAATCTGTATAATTCATGTTTTCAAATTTATTGAGAGTCCAATTAACACTGTCTATGTGTAATACATCGCTATACGGCCACTTTCATTTTATTTTTTTCACATATCGCTATAAAAATTTAAGTTCTTAGGACGGTATACTGCTTAAATGACTCGTTATACGACCAATATTTACGGCTTGTGTCTAGGTCGTACAGCGAGGTATGATTGTACTTTTGGAACTATGACATTTTGTTATACAACCCTAATGGTATGCTCATGAGACGGCGTATCGCATAAATCTCGAAAATAATTGATTCGTTTTACGGCCAACTTTTACGGAACGCGCGTAAGCCGTACATCGAGAAATGAGTGTACTATTCTTCCTGAGATGTGTGTCGATCCTCACCAAGGGTGGGTAGTGAGGGCATTCACGCACCCCAAATTGGTACCTCAGGGCTAGAAGTCGTCTGCCTTCTAGTCCTGTGGTGCGCTTATCGACGTTTAATTTTGATTTCTTTTTCTGTACTTTTCATGATTCTATCACATAAAAATGCTATGTATTTTTGTTTGAATTTCGAGGGAATAGTACAAAGTGAGCTGCTATCGCATTCCCAAACGATTGATCCTGATGTTTGCTCTGAGCAAAGCTGCTGAATTAAAGTACAGAAAAAGCATTGTGTTTCATCGTGACAATTCTGGATGAAATATATCTTTGATAACTCGTCAGAAACTGCCGGAAGCTTAACTGGGACGTTTTGATGCGTCCACCATATAACCCGGACCTTGTACGGTCTGATTTGTACCGTTATTTGCGGTCAGATCGCTAAAGAACTCTCTCTCTCTCTCTCTCTCATTCTGAGTAATGAAGGACTGATGTCCGTAGACCACCGCACTTTTCGCTCAGAAAATCCAAAAGCTCTACAGCGAAAGTATAATGGCTTTATCAGGAAAATAGTGAAAATCATAACGATCGATATTTGGTTTAATAAATATCATTTGATATTATATAAGAAAAATGTTTTAATTTTAGTTAAAAATCGGTGAGAACTGTGTGTGAGAACAGAATATAGCAGTGTAAAAATTAATTGTAGGCCTCTCTGATATTCAAATGCGACTTGAAACCGGCTACAACATGTTGGAATGTAATTGTAGAACTATAATTTTTAAAAATAATTTTTTTTATTAATTTCATAATTTTATAAATCATTTCCATTTTAAAATTTTAGTTTGGCGTTTAATTAAATTTTAAAAAATTTTCTAGAACTAGGTCTTTGACGATTACCACTTTTCAGAGTAAAATGCTTATTGTTCTGCAAATTAATATTCAAAGTAGTACTCAATTTGCTTCCGGGTAAACCATGTGAGATATCAAGGAGTATTAAATGACAATCAAGACCAGCAAACCAAATTTTAAAATCTTCTTGTGTACATCGTTTTGAGAGAAAATTATCTTTGAAATAATGTTTTTAGAAAATATTATATTAGAAAAAAAATCAATTTCATTCAAACAAGTTGATAAGAAAAAACCATCAAATTAAATACGTTTGTTTATAGCCCAGAACAATCATTAGTTAGTTCAAACTCTAATTTTCTATGGAATTTTTGTTATTGTTTATCCCTTGAAGCGAGACCTCTTACATATTTGTTGTGTCTACTGACAAGTTATTTTTAACTGCTCCATCAAATTAAATAAACATTTAAATTTTTTTTTCTCACTTATTTACTCAAGCTATTTAATGATTTGTTGAATTGTGAAATTGAGTACTCTCTTACTATTCTTAATAGATACCCACCCATACATATAAATTAAACAAATTCGAAAATTTCCCAATACAATTTAAATTTTCATACTCACAACAATGTCAAATAATCGATGTAATTGTTTTTGTTCAATTAACACAGCACAATTAATGGCGTCATGTTGATGATAATGATATTTTAACAACATACGATGTGAAGCAAATTTGTTTACATACTTTGCCAACATACATTTTTTTATATACATGTTGCTTTTTTCGCTTTTTGTAACATTTTTAACAAACGATGTTTGTATTGCGTGAAAGTTGCCGGTATTGCTTACTCGGTCATTTCAAATGAATTTATTTATTTATTTTTTGTCAATTTGCATAATTAGCAACAATTTAAATAATTTGTAGTTGTTGTAAATTAAATCAAGTTACAATATATTTTAAAATACCTTGGTTTCTAGTTAATCTATATTAATATCATGCAAAAAAAAAAAAAAGAATGAAAGAAAAATGAGGAACAGCATAAAAAATAAATAAATAAATAAATAATGAAAAATATATCTGATCTGATATCATGACCTCTTTATAAAATCAATAAAACGACATTAAGCATGTTGAATCCGCAAAAATGACTAACAAAAAACAACAACAAAAAAAAAATCAAAGTATCATTAATAGTTCAATAGCTTCATTTCTAAATAAATAATTCCATTCGTTTGCGGTATGCGATCGTTATCAAATTTGACACTTTCTAAGGAACATTAATCAGATTAAAAATTGAAAAAAAGTACAAAGTACATGTATGGAAAGTTAACAAAGATAAACAGATATATCTTATTAATGCTCTCTAATTGTAAATTCCAAAAGTTCAATATCCGTTCAAGTGACTTTGTTACTTTTCAAATTATATATTGGCTAATTAAATGGAGTTATTTGCTTGGTTACAATTACAAACAAATCGCATAAAATTAATATGCCAATTTAACACTAAATCTGAATGTGCTCCTCTTATTAGAATTGCCCTGTAGCTAATATTGATTTTCAAGTTCAATATAAATTTTAGAACAAACAATTTCGAGAATATTTCACATTTTTCAGAAAATATGAATGGAAAATGTAAAACTAAATTTATTAATATATAAATAAAAAATAGTATTTTTGACAATTTTAGGAATGCGTAATACGCACGGAGGATGGAATAAACGGCATTAAAACTCGACCATCATAGTACCTACATAATACATTCTCCACTAGAAGTTCTGTGCAAATTTTTGAATACAAAGTGCACACGCACAAATGTCGAATGTATACAGTAGCGTGTGTATATAAAATATTTTTGTGTAGTAGATAGGCATACTAAAAATAATCGGGCAATTAAATTAAAGTAATTAAATATTTACGGAAAGAAACAACAAAAAATTATATCATTTTGCCGTCTGCAACACATTTTTTCACACAATCATTAAAATACAAACTCCCTAAAAGTATGCAAAGTCAGCCAAATTGATAGATATAATGAATATATCGACTCAAACGTATATCGATTATTATATCGGAGGAAATTGTCAACAAATTTTAAAACCCTAAGGCTGAGTATCATTGTGTATTAGGCATGTTGTGAAGAAATATGTCCAGCTGTCGGTCATTTACACGGATGAATACGGAAGTGCTTAGGGTGAAACATATATATTGCCATATGATTGCAGATCACAGCACTTTTATGCTCGATTTATATCCTATTTTAATAGCTATTATACTCAATTTTATGGAAGGATAACAAAAGCAATTTTGCTAAGCGCTGTATTGACTGTGTGAATAGCCCACTGCAATACATCCACGTTATTGTTGTTGTAGCAGCCAGAATATGGATATGAGGTTTTGTTCCCGTACAAAGCATTACCGTATTCTGATGAGTTGAATGGATCTTAGTCGACCAAGTGGTCGAGTGCTTCCGCGACGTAGACCCGCCCATTCTTAGGAAGCGTACCTATATAATCGCAGATGTAAGCGGAATGATTTTATCCTTATCAGTCGTTTCATTGTTATGAATCACTGCGTACTTTTTAATCCACCACAAATCATCACGAAATGATTGAATTGTACTCATATTAAAATTAGTTTTAAATAAGGATTCCGTTTTATTTTCTTCATTTTCTATTTTAGCTCATATCAAAATTTGTATATGCAGTTTTACAATGTTTTTTCCTTCTCATTACATGCATTTAATAATTTTGGCTCCCATCAAGGGGATGAAAATGTATGTATATATGCATGAATACAATGTATACAAATAAACAATATAAATTTGAGAAGATAGTAAAAACATGAAGTCTTAACTATGTTTACTTCTTCTTGGATACACCAACAGTGCGACCACGACGGCCAGTTGTCTTTGTATGTTGACCACGTACACGGAGACCCCAGTAATGACGTAAACCACGATGAGAACGAATCTTCTTCAAACGTTCCAAATCTTCACGCAATTTTGAATCCAAATTGGATGAGGTCAATTGTGTGTATTTACCATCAATGATATCCTTTTGTCTGTTAAGGAACCAATTGGGTACTTTGTATTGCAATGGATTGGAGATGATGGTGACAATTTTGTCCACCTATACAAAAAAAACAATATTCAGTTAATACATGAAGTTCGAGTTAAAAAAAAAATAAACATTGCTTACCTCTTCTTCAGTGCATTCACCGGCGCGTTTTGTTAAATCTACATCGGCTTTCTTCAACACAATGTTGGAATAACGACGACCTACACCTTTGATGGCAGTCATGGCAATACCAACTTTACGTTTACCATCGATGTTCGTATTCATAATACGAAGAATGTGTTGGAATTTCTCTGGGATTACAAGCGACTGCAAATGAATAAAAATAATATAATTGCTTTATTAATATAGTTACAAGCAAAAAAAAAAAAAATAAATAAAATAAGTAATAATTGCACTTTCACAACAACAAGATAGCATTCGCAGCTACATCATTCCCCATAAAGTGGAAATTCATAGGCACGTATTGATAATGCTTTTTTTACAATATCAAATAGATTCCATGCCAAAATTTTATCATAAAGACAAGTAGCGATATTTTTTGGAACATTCTTTACAAATTATTGCAATTTTGTTGTTGGATGATTAAAATAAATTTCGATTTTTCAACACACACACCATTTTGCTCGTTCTATTACGACCAAGTTCAACGCGAAAAGAACCGTGTCAGGAAATATGCAAAACGTCAAAAAAATGCATTTTGACAGCCATATTGAAATTTGTCAAATTTGCCACATCTCTGTGTTAGATAATCAGGGTTGCAATTGCTCATAAAACGTAGGTTTAGAGATAGTTGCTGATCTAATTGATAGATGTCGCTGAGTAATTTAAGTAAATGTACATCGGCACTAGATGGAGTGGTGTCATTTTCTTTGTTAGATTTTCGAATTATTACAAGAGTTCTATATTTTAAATTCATTATCATAAGTAAATAACGAAACGATATACATAAATAATGCCTGTACACTTTCACTGTAACTTTGCTTCGTTTGTTTTTCGATAGATGTACAAATATCGATGCAATGTTATGTCTATACTAGAGATCGAAATTAAAAGATAAGTATTAATAATTTGAAATAAATTAAATTACTAATAGGTAAAAAGTAATTTTAAAGAATTTGTGCTGATTTGCAGGTCAATCCACAGAAATGAAACAAGTACATAGTGCAGCAAATGTATTTATGGGTTCAACGTACCTCAGAGAATATTTCCGTGATCGACGACGAAGTTATTTTAGTAGAAATTCCATTTTAATGAATTTTATATAAAGCAAAACTTCATCGTGACATTGACATGGAAGTCAACTTAACCTAATTTAAATTCAATCTTATTTATTTATGAGTATGAGAATATTGCCATTTTCACGTATTATTTCATCTTATTTTGTTTTTTTCTTGTTCTGTTTAATGTATTTATATGTACATACATATGTGTATACTTCCGCTAATGTAATTCACCATTAAAATGGACTTTTATGTTCCATTATTTAATATATGCTTTATATGTAATACGTATATATGTGTCGTGTTAATAAAAAAAAAACACACAACAACAACATCAACAACAAAATATAGCAATAAAAATAGCAATAAGCAATATTCTCACGTTAAAATATCAAAAAAGCAGATAATTATACAATCTGTATGTTGGTAGGGAAACAGAAAATGTCAAATATGATATGTATATGGTAGATTATACGCATGGTGTGTGAATAATTGCCATCATCAATAATACTACTCTAATGTGGGAGTACATACGTATATGTAAAAACAATTGAAACTTCCGTAAAGTAATCCATTCTTATAATGAAAGCTACACCATAATCCTGTATGAGTATTTTTTCCTTATACTTTTTGTTGTTGTGGTTAGTAAATTTAATGTTGTGTGTTTTTGTTTCCGGTAGGAAGAAACATATAAACAGATTGATACCTTTTGAAATGCCTGGTGGTGGCATACAGTTGGTAACATTTAAGTTCAGCGATAATTTTCAATATTAAAAACTCGGTTTCGAAGTGAAGTGATATGAGTTTGGTATTATTATTTATTTTTTTACTTTACTTTATACATTTTTGTTTTCAATTCAATATATTTAGTAAAATGTTAAAATAATAATTTGTATTATCTTAGAGTATCGTATGAGTATTTTTGTTTTTACCCTTTACTCAATAAAATTGAATAAGCACACTTGAATAAAAATGTCAATTGAGGTGCATAAATTTTGCATGCCAGCAGCAAATACTTAAACTCGTAACCTATAAGTAAACTATTATACAAGTATATTTATCTAGAATAAGTATAAAAACTTTTTAAGTTTTCTTACTAAATTTCTATGCACATAAGTGTATCATACATACAAACACATAATGAATAATCTCTTGGCACTCAAGTGTTAAAGTTGCAAAAATTCTTTCGTACGTGAACGATGAACAATTTTGTGGTTTCACACGAGACAGTGTACGATATGTACCACCGTTAGTGGGAGCATCTTCTTAAGAAAGTAATTTTCACATATTACAATGTCAATTCATTTCCCTGCATGCTAGTGGGTATAATAACATCCCATTCCAAAATTTCTGCCATTCCCATGAAATATGTACAAGTTTTATATGTTCAATAATGGATAAAAGTGGTTATTCAATGCAGATGGTGGGTGGGTGTTATATAGGTGATGTCACATATATAATATAAAAATTGTAAAACATCTATAGAGATGGAAACCGGGGGAGAAATTTAAATGTTATTGCGTAGACATACATACATGTGTACATTCATATGTACACTTACATACAAGCGTAAATTTTTGTAGTGAAAGTGATGTAGTCATGTTTGATAAGAGATTACAAATAGTGGAGTTACTAATAAAGTGACTCAGATTTGATTAAATTGCTTTCGATAGAAGAAAATATATCTTAAGAAATTAAAATAAAATAATATGATTACATACCAGGTGTAGATATATGAAATTATCGGTAATACAGATTTGGTTCTACAGTTAAAGATTATTATGAACGAGCCCTAATTGTTTTTATTTTGGCAAACAACATTAGGTCTGTTCGCTGCTTTACTAGTAAAATTTCTCTATCAACACAATTCAAGAGTGTAATAGAAATCGCCTTTAAAAATGAAAAAAAAAGTAAAAAATACCCAAACGGAAAATTTGTAAGATTTACGAGTAATTTCCAAACTCCTTCAGTTCTGTCACTTGCCAGTAAGAACAGCTGTTTTTTTCTATGTTACGAATTCTTACTAATAGAAATATTACCAGTATAAATTTGCAAGAATTATCAAAGAGAGGAAGTAATTTGCTATTATTACGTAGCGAACGGACCTACTGTATATTTTTTGGAAAATTTTGTACAAAAAAAATCATCTTTTGTGGGAAATTTTATTGCATTATTTATTATTATTTTTTTTTTTAATTCAGCTGAAGCACATCGATTGCTTATCGAAGCTTATGGTCATGCACTTTTAGAACCCACATGCAGAAATTGGTTTCAATGATTCAAAAGTAATGATTTTGATTTGATGAAGGTTGAAGAACGTGGAAGATCACCGAAAAAGTTTCAAGACATCGAATTGCAAGCATTGTTCGACGAAGATGACACTTTAAGTCAATAACAAATGGCAAAAATGTTAAATGTTACACAAAAAACAATTTCCAACCGTTATGTGGAAAGATCCAAAAGAGTTGAAAATGGATACCACATGATTTGACTGAGTGACAGATGGAAAATCGAAAAAACACTTGTGAAATTTTGCCTCAAAGGCAAGAAAGAAAGAGTTTTTTTTTTTTTGCATCAAATTGTGAGTGATGACGAAAAGTGGTTTTATTTTGAGAATCCTAAACGCAAAAAATCATGGGTTACATCAGGCCAACCATCAGCATCGTCCGCAAGACCGCAAGATCGCTGTGGAAAGAAGAGGATGCTGTGTGTTTGGTGCGATCGGATAATTGTTGTGTCCCATGTGCTTCTGAAACCTGGCAAAACTGTTAATACTGATCGCTATCGACAACAAATGGTAATTTTAAATTATGCATTAATCGAAAAACGACTAGAATGGGCCAGAAGACACGGTAGACAACGCTCCGGCATATAAAGCAAAACCTGTCAAACAATCAAATCGCTTAACTGGGTTTTGTCACCACACCCGCCATATTCAGCAGACTTGGCTACTTCCGATTACCACTTGTTTTCATCGATGGGTCACACACTTAAGGAACAACACTTCAAAACATCTGTAGAACTGAAAAATTGGGTCTCTGAATGGTTTTCATCAAAATACAATTAATTTTTTTTTGTCGTGGTATCCACGAATTGCCTGAAAGGTGGTCAATATGTGTATAAAACTATGGCCAATACTTTGAATAAAATATTTTTATCTTTTCATTTTAAAATAAACGTTTTATATTCTTAAAAAAAAACATAATTTCATATTTCTACACCTGGTATGTAACCATATTACCTATGCATAACTATGTATACTTACATATATAATAAAATATATTTTCCATTTTTACGTGTAGGTGGCAAAAAAGGTTCTTTTCCATTTCCAAAATAATTTATGTTGAGATAGTTTTCAGTTTTAGTGGGTTTCTCAGCTCAGTGACTAATACGTTGGTATTCTGATCTGTAGGTGGTGGGTTCAATATTCGACTGAAGTACAATTTTAATATCGAAAATATTTTTTTTCTTCGAACTGTACCCACCTGTTGGCAAGCGATTGGCAATTCTTTCGGTAGTAACAATTTGCCACGAAAAAGCGTCTCTGTGAAAAGCTCAGAAACAGTTATGTCGCAATATTGTTCAAAATTTAACACGCACAACAGTAATGGAAGAGAACCTCGGCCAAAGATCCCTTCGAGCCTTATAAGTGCCACATATTTATTTTTTTATTGTTGTTTTATTTTATTGAAGGTAATCGAATCGAAAACAAACAATTTCGCAATGACTTTGGTGGCTGATAAGCCTATCTTGGCCATGCAAGATCGACATGTGACATATCGTGAAATAGAGGTATCCTTGCACATTAGTTCCACTTCAATACATTCGATTTTGCATGAACAGTTAGGTTAGCTTAGGTTATTGTGGCTTCCCTCTCTCTGAGAGGACACACTTAGGCCAGAAACGCCCAATGTGATACCACCGAGCTTCTCTTCAATACTGTTGTGAGTGTTAAATTTGGACAGCATTAGAAGGGACCTACTTATATTAGCCGGTTCCGAATGGCAGAACCCTTGTGACATCGCTTTAACTTAGTTTTGTCACAGAGCTCTTTTAAGAAGCATTTTTGGCAAATTGTTACTGCCGGAAAAATTGCCATACCTTGCCGGCAGGTGAGTATCGTTCGAAAGAAAAATCTTTTCGATAGTAAATTTTGCTATGTTTCTGTCGGGGATTGAACCCACGACCCACAGATCAGAAGGCCAACGCACTAACCACTGAGCGAGCCAAGACGAGCCAAATCCAACAAAATTTATTCGGGCCCGCAGCACATCGAAGCAAATGGTCGCCTGTTTTTTCGGCCACTTAAGCAATGTAGGACGATCAATTCTGAGTGGTACACGACCATTTCTTTGCCGGAAGTCTTCAGAGAAATTCGCAAAACCAACCGCCAAAGACGAATTATTCTCCATCATGACAATGCGAGCTCTCACACGTCAAACAGGTGGATTTTTGAGCAGTCAAAACATCGAATTGATGACTCATCCTTCGTACAGTCCTGATGTGGCACCCAATGACTTCTTCTTGTTCCCGAATATCAAAGGTAAACTGCGTGGTCAACGATTTACGAGCGTCAAAGAAGCAGTTGAAGCGTTCAAAAACCACGTTTTGGAAGTGTCTCAAGAGAAATGGAAAAACTGCTATGACAAATGGTTTGAACGAATGCAAAAGTGCATTCATCATGCACTTTTGCATCATCATGTTAAATATTTTGAAAAATAATAAAGCGGTTTTTATTTAAAAAATTTGCTATTCCCGAAATATAAATAAGCTAAGAAATTAAGACCTAAAGGCATCACGTATGGATGTGTGAAGCCGGATCTATTTTACCGCAACGCGTAAGGGAATAAGGAAATATGAAAATATTTGCATATTCATACATATTTTTTAGCTACAGCAACAGCTTGCTATAATCACTCATGTCAAACAACTACGAGTATGTCGTCGTCATCGTCATCGGTAGAACATAATTTTTATGAATGAATTATGTATGCTTCTGCGCATAGGTCATATGGCTGCCGGTTGAATACTACGTGAACGACAACAATAATTTGCAATATACAGTTATATCATGATTATACTCTCACTCGCACTCGCATTCGCACTGCAATACGTACAATCAATGGCAATAACAGCAGCAGCAGCAACAGCAACAGCAGCCAAATAGTAATTGTTGGACACTTTTACCATTCAGTCAGTCATCGTCATTCTATTGGCCTTCATTGAGGTTTTTATGAATACGCGAATGTGAAAACTTTTGTTTTTTTTTCTATTATTCTATTATCAAAGGATATATGTATGTGATTTATCGTAATTTGTAATTTAAGTCTCATATGTTCGCAACGTTCATGCGATACATTTAGCTACTTATTCGCATTTCGTTGGCTTTTGCGGTGATAAGTGAAAAGTGATGATGAAAAACGACAAATATGTACGCGTATGTTTTGCTATGCGGATTTAACTTTTCGTCAAATTAAATAAATGAAAATTCTTCATGATTAATGGCGAATTTTTGAAATTATTTTCAAGTGATTGTTTAACTACAGTGCATAATCCCATGTGAGTGTCGTTCACATATGTTAAATGCTCTTTTTTTTCCCACACCGTTAACATTGTTGTTGTATTAGTGTTAAGTGAATTTGATGAAATTTGTAAGAAAAAAAAACAAATTTAGAAAATCTCAACATAAAAAAAAATAAATAAATAAATTCAATTAAAATTCCATTTAAAAAATAATGTGAAAATATGTGAAAAATGTTTTTCTAATATTAAAGGCAAAAAAAGAGCACAAAAAAAAAAATAATAAAAACCACACAAAACAAATATTTAGCTGAAAAAAAAGATTGTTGTAAGTATGAATTCATACATATGTATTACATCGAGACAGTGGCGTAGCCAGGGGAGGGGTTCAGGGGAATAAATCGCCCCCTTGGCCGATCGACTTGTTAAAAAAAAATAATAACATATATATATTTAGAAATAATTAAATAAAATTATTTTCTTATACATCTTTTTCATCTTATGCACCCCCCGACCCTCCGCCCCCTTGCCAAAATCTTGACTACGTCATTGGATGCTTGATAATTTGGAAAAAAAAAAACTTTTTATAAGTACAAATTCATACATATGTATTACATAGACACATTGACGTAACCAGGGGTGGGGTTCAGGGGTAGATTGCCCCCATTGCCCGATGGACTTGTTAAAAAAGAAAAATAATAATATATAAACATTTAAAAATCATTCATTAACATTTTTTTCTTATACATCTTTTTCATCTTATGCACCCCCCTTGCCAAAATCTCGTCTACGCCACTGCATGCACATATGAATATTTATTAACTCTTGATATTTTGATAAAAAAAAAGCAAAGCATAATTTAAAAATTATTCATTAACATTTTCTTCTTATACAACTTTTTATCTTATGCACCCCCCTTGCCAAAATCCTAACTACGCCACTGTATACACATGTGAATATTTTAATTTCTTGATAATTTGACAAAAAACATTTTTGTAAGTATGAATTCATACATATATATTATATAGACACATTGGCGTAGCCAGGAGAGAGGATCAGGGGTATAGACAGCCCCCCTTGGCCGATGGGCTTGTTAAAACAGAAAAATAATAACATATAGATATTTAAAAATCATTCATTAACATTTTTTTCTTATACATCTTTTTCATCTTATGTACCCCCCTTGCAAAATCCTGACTACACCACTGCATGCACATATGAATATTTATTATCTCTTGATAATTTGACAAAAAAAAGCAATATTTATTAATTAATATTAATACTCCCCCACTTGTATTGGATAATTGGTTTTAAACCGGCATTTAAAATGTAATTTGTTTGCCCGAATATTATATATTGATACTTACACATACACTGGCATATAAATCGAATAAAAATCTATAATAAGTGTTTACATTTAAACCACATATACATGTTGAAATAAATGAATTGGAAAAAGTTCTGTGTAGGCTGTAAATTTAAAAATTAACTTAATTATTTATTTATACACGTACACACGGATAATTCCTGAGAAAGGTTAATTAAATAATAAAGAAAGAAGAAGAAAAAAGAAAATGTATATAATCTGCTTAAGCAATTAATTGAATCACATTTTAATTTCTGATAATTTCATTTAAATATTTGAAGA
The DNA here is from genome assembly GCA_963854835.1 of Megamerina dolium. Classification (NCBI taxonomy): domain Eukaryota; kingdom Metazoa; phylum Arthropoda; class Insecta; order Diptera; family Megamerinidae; genus Megamerina; species Megamerina dolium. Next base: position 4,322,219 of record OY978525.1, read on the forward strand.
TACAATAATTAAAACATGTACAGAATGTCAAGGCAATAATCTCTCAGCTACGCTGATTCACATATTAAATGACTTCAATTAATATGCAGCGATAGCATGCTAATTAACACATCCCCACCAGAATGTTATGCGGCACACGTTTTACTAATCTTACATCATTTTCAAATTCTTTCAAACTTGTATTTAATTGTAAAGATTTGTAGTCAAAGTTAAGATAGTCTTACATTCCGAATTTAGAAGATTTTTTACAGATGATCCTTTTGCCCATCATAATATTTTGTCTTAATACGGGCTAATCTGCCATGTTTACAGTAATCACCATAGTTAAAATTGAACACTTTCGTTACAAATACAGCAAATCGATAAATTCTAAATTGTTACCCGCTAATTAGAAAATAACAAGATGTTACCTTCTAAAAATGATTTTTGTATATAAAATTGCAGCATACTTTTGGGCTTTTATTGTTATTGATACTAAAAGTATGCTACAAAGAAACTTTTCAGTAAGCGATGTATTTTTTCTGGGGCAAAAGGATCTAGGTAAAGGATAAAAAAAAAATAAAAATAAATATGTGGCACATAAAGCCCCAAAGGGCTCATTGACCGAGCTTCTCTTCCATTACTGTTGTGCGTCTTAAATTTTGGACAATATTAGAAGGGACCTACTTATTTTAGCCGAACGGCAGAACATTTGTGACATCACTTTTTCTGAGCTTTGTCACAGAGTTCTTTAAGAAGCTTTTTCATGGCAAGTTGTTGCTGTCGGAAGAATTGCCAATTGCTTGCCGACAGGTGGGTACCGTTCGAAAGAAAAATCTTATCGATATTAAATTTGTTATGCATCAGCCGGGGATTGAACCACGACCTACAGATCAGAAGGCGAACACACTAACCACTGAGCTACGGCACCCACAGGTAAAGGATAAACAGTACTTAAAATTATCTTTTCAACAATATATTACACTTTCGAATCGAGTAATAAATAAAGGAGTTATGAAGAAAATTCAATTTTGGCTGTTTTTAGGATTCGCCAAGGACACAAATTTTTATGATCTTAAAATCCTCTCACAATAAGCTTTCACATTAGGGGTTGGGCAATTGCAAAGTTTATTCCATCGTATAGGTACCGACCCGGTCTAATGAATATTTTGCAAAATTTTTTGGAAAATTATCCTGAACATGCATTACGGTAATTTAAGGTAAATGAATATGAATTCCTCGGGCATCCTGCTTATGAAATCTCAAAACAGGGAAAGTCCGACGTTAGAAAAAAATCTGCAAAAAAAGCCTCAAAAAATAATTTTTTGAGGTTCACAAAACCATCCAAAAAAAGCCGGAAAATGCTTTTTTGAGGTTAGAAAGAAATCTGAGGGTTATTGCGCAAATCTGACTACGGATTCGGATTAAGCGACCTAAAACCCATGGAATGTGACTGTACTGGTCCCTCGTATAGCCTGCTTTTCTTCTTCTCCACAGTCCAACAAACTTTCTTCTCTACAAAGAAGTATCACATTCTATGGTTTTTGTGTTTAATTCGAATCTATAGTCCGATCTCTGCTACCACAATCAGTTTTTTGGCTAACCATAAAAAACAGTATTTTTCAGCTATTTTGCAGGCTTTTTGAGGTTAGAAAAAAACCTGAAGGCAATAGCAGCAATATGACCATGGTTTTGTATTCATCGACCCAAAAACATAGAATGTGATTATTCTAGTTCTTCAGACATACTGCTTTTTTGTGGGACTCTCACCGTCCAAAAAATAAAAATAAAAAATTTGTGATGTCAATTTCGAGTGATCACATTCCATGCTATTTGGATTGCTGAATATCATATGACCCTCTTAAAGAGGCTCCAATGAAAAGTTGTTCCCCGGTGATTAGATGTTGTTCTTCGACCATTAAATATTGTTTTTGGACCATAAATTGCTAAGCAGAAATATGGACGACCCAGGAAACATCAAAAAGCGCACTCCACTACTGTTGTTCGAAAATAATTTTCTAGCTCAGACTTTGATTTAAAAAATCTTACAATTATCAAATTTAATATTTTTTAAAAAATAAATCATTTCTAGCCACTAAATAATTTTTTAATGATTAAAAAAAAATACATCACATTGACTTTTTAAAAAAATCATGGTTTTTTCCTAGTTTTTCAAAGTAGGCACCTTCAATTGAATTAAAATTTTTTAAGAACTTCTACAAATTGCACGACCGAACAATAAGTGAAATTTTTAATTTTCAACCAGGTATACAATACATTTAGTTTATATTACTTTTTTATAACAAAAAAATATACAAACGCAAAATTACTGTAAACAATGTTTAAACGTAAACTTTCAATTACAAATCAACTGTCAAAATCTCATTATTTTAGATTACACGTATTTTATTGCTGCCTGTGTAATTAATATTCAAAAGCAGCCAATAGCGGATGCTGCTGTCGTCGTACTATTATTTCATAAATAAATGGATATTTAATAATGGGGAATATTAAATATGTGAAATTAACGATATTTATAAAATGCAATATTATCAAATTTTTTAATTTATAGCGCAAATAAAATTTTGTAATTAGTAAGCCCATTTGGAAGAGGGTGATTAAAACTTAATTCGAAAATATTTGTCGCGCCATGGCATCTATAATGTGCGGTTCACATTATATTATGTTAATTTCGTTGACACATTTCCTATGCAACATAAATAGAGCAACATAATGCTGCTGGATACATTTTCGAAAATGTTGCGAGAAACATCAGATATAATACAGACCGAATTGAGTATTCCTTTTCTCAAAGTCGTCAAAAATTGGGAATATAGAAAATCATCGTAATTTTTTATATTGTCCCATGCGCGCATTTTCCAAAAATTACTAATGTTGTTGTTTTCAATATTGTGCAAACCACCAATTAACTTCGAAATACAAATGTTTGCCCCTACAACAGAAATAATGGTGACATGGGTTGAATGTAAAAAGAAAAAAAAAATCATTTATAGAAAATCACAAAATTTTTTCCCAACAACACGAATAACGAATAATCAATATTTGCTAAACATAATTAAATTCAAAATAAATCATTGAAAAACCTCAATATTGTTTGAAAAAAAAAAACAATTAATTGCCTTGTACCATAATAACATATAGTTAAATAAAAATAGAAACAATGCATAAGGAATAACCAAAAGCCGTTATTATAATAATAAAATTGAACTACCACATGCAACGAAAATCCATCAATACTTATAACATACGAATATGTATCCATATATAAAGTGTAGCGCACTTTCGGCATAGTGAAGTTTAATTTTAAATTTAAAGAGTCCTTCAAGAGCAACATTAATAATACGAGTTTACAAATTCTGCTTAACATTTCTATATGATTAGATGAGACGAGAATCTAATTTGATGCACTGAATTCGAATTTGAAATTCGTGTTTTTCGGATTGGCTGTAGTTTTCGAGATATTTGAAAATGATGAAATATGCAATAAAATATTCTAAAGCTAGGATGAAAAAAAAAAAAAACTTAACAAAAGTCCGACCAACCTTTAGATCTGAACAAATGAGAAATTTTCTTGATGTAGTTTGGTGCTTTGAGTTCAAATCCGCATTCGATTTTTAGTTTCTGATTTCGAAATATTCAATAAATTCATTTTTTTTTTTTATATTTTTGACAATTTGACAAGTAATAAATCATTGTTTTGGATGCGTTTTACTCATAATAGTCCAACAGTAGTCGCTCATTACACTCTGGTTCCAAAATACCTGGTATTATATATTCATTTTCTCCAAATCAGTGCAAAAATAAGATATGAATGCATTTACATACATTTTGAAAGATATTTGAGCTCTAATTTTGCAATAATTTTGTATCAAAGTACATATTATTTGCTTGAAATCCGTAAAACTTGAACCTGAACTTGAACTTGAACTTGAAGCTTTCAGGAATTCCGTAAAAGGGCTCAATTGTGAGTACTTAATGAGTTCTTCCCCAATTTGGAAAACAACAAAAACAATTTGCGAAAATTCTTGATTAAATATTTCAAAGTCGGTGAATATTTAAACAAACTTTAATCAGTTGGACTATTTCAAATGTCATTTGCATTTAAAATTCCCAAAATTTGGGTCGTCTATTGCGTATTGTATGAGGACTGAAAAAAAACGTTGCAACATTTTCAGCACATTATAGGAGAGTCTGATGTATATCATACACAGTGTTGGCAAGCGAATCCAGTAAGTCCTGTAATTAATTGATTTCGATAATAAAATTTAGAAGCCCAAAGGTCTAGGCTACTAGATAAATAAACTAGGCAATATTCTTATTGGATTACATTCACTTCTGAATATATTCTTTCTATTTCTCACAGTTATACTTGATAATATCACGGTTTTCATGTTAAAATTTTCCTATCATCAATCTAATCATCATTATATGCATATAGTATTCACCTACTACCGACAGTAGGGCTGAAATGAATAAAAGCAAAATTTATTAGTGGGATCAATTCATTCATAAAAGCATCATAAAAAATGTTTATACAAATACAATGGGAACACGAAGCAATGATCATGAAAAAGAATTGGATACATACATACATCAATGTTATATAGGAGCAATTAAAATTACACACAGTGGGCTTCATATAGTAAACAACAAAAGGAAAAATTGAAAAAGAAAATCATCATAATAAAGTAAGAAAAGAAAAAATAAATAATAAAATACATTTCGTGCATGTGAGTGTAATAAAATTTAATGAAAAAATACCACATATTTCCTAAAAAAAAAAAAAAAATTAAAGGAAATATAAAGCATATGTGTATGGATATCAAGAAAATATATGGTTAGCTACAAAAACAATACCATGCCAACAAGACTAATCATAATAAACAAATTATCAGTCGCCGCAAACAAAGTCAACAATTGCTAATCGAGAAGCCAAATATAATAGGAACTATTTTCGTCCATATTTACTATATATATACATATGTACATACATATGTATGTACTATATAAGTACATATATATAACATATTAATGGCGAAATGCGTCTGCCTGTGGTTTTTATGATTTTTTGGCAGCTCATCAAAATACATTTCCATATACAAAGGCACATATTTATAAACATTTGTATATATACATATAAATGTTGCTATTGCATCTACGCACGCCATCTACAAATTGCAGTATTTATTTTTCGTAAAATTATTTATTTTTACTAGCATTCAACTCCATTGGAAATTAAATTAAAATTTAAAAGCGTTTTCTTAAGCAAATAAATATGCGCATTACATACTCGCAATCGGAATCTTCAAAAGGGAAACATTAGTGTGAAAAGGAAATACTTAATGATGACGAAGTAGAGGAAATGTATTTGATGATTAGATCGGAAGATATAATCATCAAAGCATTACTTATACTAGTGTACATTGCCATTGATCGAATAAATTTGAAATTTTATATTATCAATAGTTTATTTGTTCCACTGCACTTACGTATAAATAGTTGATACAATTCAACAATTTATGTACGTATTGTTGATTAAAAATCAACATTTTACTGATTGTAATTGCTGTTATTGTGATTTCCTTTATATCAATTTTCAGCAAGAGCAAGTGGTTAAAACGAAAATTTATTGATATTTTGGATTTGTTTCGGCTTTTTTTTAGTGTGGTTATTTTTTAATACCATATAAATTGATAATTTGCAAATTTTTTTTTTTATATATAAATGTTTTATTTTTTTTTTTTTGTTCTTCAAATTTGAGTAAACAATTTATATTGGCACTTTGGCATTTTTGTTTAAAATTTGATGGAATAAAAAAGAAAAACAATCCATGTTTAGAATATATAATAAACATGTATATAAAATGTTTATAAACATTTCTCATGTATACTCGTAAGTGGTAGAATATTTTATTTAAAATATTTTTGAATGTCATAAAATTTAGAGAAGGAATAAAAAAAAACAAACGATCATCTTTTTACGTTCTTCGGAAAATTAATTAAGCAACTTATTATGAATTGTTATAATATATATATGAACATATCTCGTAGTATGTTAAGTAGTCAAAATGTTGGTCCATATAATTTGACTCACCTGAATATATACACATCCATGCTTCGTTATATGGCATTTTACTGTAACGGATTTTGAAATTATGGAACTTTTTCGAATTATGCACCACAATGTATAATGAAACATTGTCAAATGAATGAATTTCCAAAAAAAAATTGATTAGTCATTTTTAATAGGCTTATATAGGCCGTATAGGGAGGTATACATACTTACTTACGAGGTATGGGTGTAATTATAATAAAAATAAAAATAAAATAAAATGCACTATGCAATGTAATGCAATAAATAAAAAATAATGTTGAAACAGAAATGTGTGAATTTAGATTTTCGATGTTATTGCAAAAATTTTCGCAATAATGTCGAAATAAAATTTTGCAAAAACCACGATTTCAACATTAAAAACAATTTTTTGGAATAATGTAGAAATTAAAACTGGCAAAAATTTCGATTTCGACATTATTTGAATAATTTTTGTAATAATGTCGAAATAAAATTTTGACAAAAAACTACGATTTCAACGTTATTTAAAAATTGTTTGCAATAATGTCGAAATAAAATTTTGCAAAAATTACGATTTCAACATTATTAAATTTTTTTTTGCAATAATGTCGAAATTAAATTTGGCAAAAATTATGATTTCAACATTATTTGAATAATTTTTGCAATAATGTCGCATATTATTTTCCTGTTGAAAAAATAGTGGAAGATTTCTTTTCATATAAAATAATTGTTTCAAATATTTTTTCCAAACGAAAAAATTATCGACATTTTTTTGCCATAAAAAAATTTTCGAAAATTTCCTTCCATATAATAAAAAGTATCGAAAATTTTTTTTCTATATACAATATTACAAAAATTACGATTTTAACATTATTTGAATAATTTTTGTAAAAATGTCGAACATTATTTTCCGGTTGAAGAAATTGTGGAAGATTTCTTGCGACATTTTTTTTCCGTATAAAAAATTATCAAAAATTTTTTTCCATATAAAAATTTTATCAAAAAATTTGCACAAATTGTCGTAATTGTTTTCCATATGAAAGAATTGTCAACAAATTTTTGTCATATAAAAAATTGTCAAAAATATATTTCCATATAAAAATATTATCGAACATTTGTTTTCATATAAAAAAATTGTAATTTTTTTCCATAAAAATATTGTCGCGAGTATTTTCTATAGAAAAATTGTAGAAAAAATTATCCATATAAAAAAATTGTCGTAATTTTTTTCAAATATAAAAATTGTCAAAAAATTTTTGACATATAAAAAATTGTCAAATATATTCTTCCATGTAAAAAATTGTAATTTTTTCAGACGAAAAAAATTGTAGTTTTTCCACACGAAAAAAAATGTAATTTTTTTTCCATATGAAAAAAAATAATAATTTCTTGCCATTTAAAAAATTGTTGAAATTTTTTTCCATATAAAAAAAATTGTCCAACATTTTTTGCCATACAAAGGATTATCGAATTTTTTCTTCTCATATAAAAAATTCCCGAGAAAAATTATCGTAATTTTTTTTTGGCATATTAAAATTATTGTAATTTTTTTTTTCATATAAAAATTTACGAAAATTTATTTCCATATAAAAAAATTATCGACATAATTGCAAAAGAAATTCACCATAAATTCATTCGATATTAAGACAGTAATTTTGAAAGACCCATTTATTTACCAGAACGATATAATAACTTTGCAAAGTCAAACTATAAAAGAAAATGGTAATGGCAACAAGTATAATAACTGCATTCAAGTTGTCACTTTAAGTATTGGAATAATTAAAATATATTTAATGAAAATGTAAAACTGTTTAAACATTCATTAAATATATTAATTTGTAGCAAAGTAATATGAGACATTCTTTATTAAATTCTCAATGCTTACACATTAAGACAATTAACCTAAAAATCAATGTGGGAGGGGTAAAAACTCAATTTAATAGCATAGCTAAAAGTATCAATTTCATTAGAAAAAGAAAAAGCGAGGAAAAAAGAAAAAAAAAATAGTGTAATTAAAATTATTAAAAATTAATGCATGTTTTAGTAAGACTAAAAGAGAAAAGCAATTAACGCAACGAAAATTCATACCCATTCTTATGATCAAGACTACTATATATATGGAGAGAGGCTAGATGGACATGCGTTGTGCTTTGACTAACATCATATTTACAAGCGAATTGTTTTTTTTTTTTATGAACGCAGGGAAAAAAACGATGAAAATATTTAACTTAATGTGCAAATAAATGTACAAAGTGTCAACAGTAACAATAACAATGACCGCAGAGAAACGATTGAATTAAAAAATTATATAACACACACCAAACTAAAAGAAGAAGAAAAAACGAAGCAAGTGAATTATGCAAATGATGTTGTGCTTATGATAGCCAAACTATTTACTTATTCTCATTCTCATATATTCATATTTTATTATTGTTATTCTTATTCTTATGCGAGTCTGCTGCCAAAAGCAGTTGTAACGTAAGTATATCAAAAATATTCAACTTCTCCCTCTACACCCTTCTCCCTCAAGTGAAATGCTTACATAATGTCATAAAGTGCGTTACAAATGAACAAAAAATCTATATGGGCAAGTATGTAAATGTATTTTTCGTTTTTGCTGTCGCTATGAAATAAAAATAAAAATGTTACAAATAACAGCACCGGCATGAGGCAAAAGAGGTTAGAGAAACAAAAAAATACATACAATATTTACTATAGAGGACAGTGAAGACAATAAAAATGGTAATATTTCACAACAGCAACTGTGTACACATGGGATAATTATGATAATGATATATTATGTGGAGTTTATATTTAAAATAATTTTATCTATTCATCTTTTTATATTATTCACAATAATATTATAGTTCCATATAGGTAAGCTCCCTAATGAGGAGCTAGATAGTTATACGCTATTAAAATTAGTTAAATGTATATTTTTTTAAATGAAAATTTGTACCTTTTGCTAAACGAATATGTAATATGTTCAATATGAAATTCCAAAATTCCTATGACATTGAGATAAAAGAACAACGTCTTCGTTGACGACTGGATGCCTTTAGCATCCATACGAAACACCTAGTTACGATGTTACAGAATAATGTTTTTCTACCAATGGAATGAAAATTATGATTACCAAGTCATCAGATGATGTTCAGTTATTTACTGTAATTTATTTCACATTTTTTCAACATTTTATTCTGTTTTTGCTGAAAGGTTAATGGCTTGTAACGCATTGACCGAAACAATATAACCACTACACACTGCACACAGTGAGAATATAAAAGGAGATTTTAATATTTCTCTATAATATCTAATTTTTTTTTTTCCTTCTTACAATAATGACCGAAATCCGAAAAATGTCCTTTTCCGAATGTCCAACGAATAAATTTAGTATGATAAAAATGATGCCAAAGTAAAGGTAGAAACACTTAGTAGTAGAAAAAGCTAAGCACATATTATGATTTATGTGCTGATTACTTACTGTTGCCGGAACTTTAAATTGCGAGTCAAATGGAGATGGGGCGGAAAAAATTATCTTAAGCAGCGAGAATAATTTTAAAAATCCAAAAACTTTCATATGCAACAAGTTGTACTAAATATGTAGAATTGAAACTTTTATGATGGTTGTACAGATGGTTCCTTAAGCGAAACGACAATGATTTTTTAATCGGCAGTGTTCGTCATATTGAGAATAGTGTACTGGATAATGGCATAATTGAGAAGAGACTGCTAAAAAATTGGTGATTGGTGATTCGAACGGTTGGCTTCTGAAGTGAGACAGCCAAGCTGTACTAAAGGATCCTGAAATTGTGTGGCCACGACTTTTAAAATTGTCCAAGAAAATTTATAGTTTTGAATCTGCATTCAGCGTTATTGTAATGTTCAATGGAATAAAATAGTTGATGAACTGATAAAATGTGGATCTGCGGCAAAGCCAATGGGATCACACCCAAATACCGGATTAAGTTCAACAGGGATTGTAACCTGAATCAGGGTTCAAGTAAGCAAAATTCAGACTAGATCAATCATCTGTGAAGCAGCCAACTCCAAGCCAATGCTAAGCTCAAACAAGAAAAAAAGTTACTTTTAGTCTTTAGTCGTGAGGAGACGTATCTTGGGGACAAATATTCTGAAAATGGGCTTTGTAAATTCTTTGTCTTTTGATAGACTAGATAAATCTATCTTGATAGATAGATTGATAGATTTTCTCCTTCCTACTCCTCCTCTAAATAAGCACGAGATTAATTTTAGTTTCATTTATTCGATTTGACAGTTTTGTGTACAAACCAAATACAATAGGTTGCTGCAAGAATGATAGAAAAGAATATTACGCCCATCAGAGAGGATTTTTCAATTTGTGACGTAGAAGTAGTCAAAATAGCGAACAAATTCAAAAGAAAAATGTAAACTTGCCAAAAATTGTTCTCATATCAATTTCTAATTACACATGTTTGTACAAATGAAGCGAATATACATATTTCAATTCATTTTAAACAATTTTTCTCACTGAAGTTATATGATAACACAAAAAGTAAAATATGAATATTCAGAGTACACAAAAATAATCACATACGAACACTTAAATTTGTTGTGTTGTTTATCAATAATGAGGTTAGGTTATAAATTTTCTATCTTTCTATCATTCTTGTAAACAGTGATACTATTATTACGTCACGCGAACATCTGATTTTGTCAAATTCACTGAGAGTCGAATAGCTGTAAAAGATGGGCACAATCTTAGTATTTTGTGTTCTGTGAGATTGTTGTAATGTTGTTATTGTTGTTGTTGTTGTTGAGGCCAAGCATAATATAGACTTGTGTTATACGTCAACCGTGTTGTTGTTTTTTTTGTTTTTTTATTACAAGCATTTGTCGATTTTGTCGTACAATTCAAGTGCCATTGTACCCTCTCTGCCTCCCTCCTTCTTTCCGTCTCTCTCTCTCTCTTTATCTGACTCTCTCGTTATCCCTCTCTTATATCATTCAGAAACAGAGTTGTATAGGAAGCCAAGAGCAATTTTTAAACTATAATAAAATTTCTATCTTGTGAATTACTTAATTGTAATTGTATTTTGAATGAAAAAATGTTTGTATTTTACTGATGTGATGCAAGAAATACTTTTGCAATAATATTTTTCATCATGCAATACTATTAGCATTAGGTTTGTGGAATTCATTATTCGGTGCATATGGTCTTGTAAAAGAGCACCTATATGCAATCGTATACTATTGCAAAATTTGCCATCACAACAACAAAAATGTGCAGATTTGTATTTACTATGCAAATAAAAATAAAAAATAAAAAATATGATTGCAAATATGCAACAATTAAAAAATATATAGCATATATTTGCTAAGTATTGCATAAATACTGATTTGACACTTAAAACAGTTGAAATTTAGCAAATTGTTAATCAAATTTCTTTACCAAATGTCTTGCAAAATAAATTTCGAATAAATTACTTACAATTTGTTGGAAATATTTGCAATTTTGCAAGACCAAAATGCACAAGATCGTAACTATCGATGTTGTCAATTACTTTTGTAAATTATTATTGCTACATATTTTTAAAGGTAGAGCAAATCGTGCCATTTTCATTATATATTCTTCACAATTTGCTATTTTTATAATATATTATAGTTTACATAATCATATAAAATTTCTATGGCAACTAAAATACTTGCTGTTGCATATTGAAGTCTTTTTTTTGAATTTTGAGCTGTGAGTCGTTTGTAGCTTAGGTGCGATATAATGCCTACTCGCAAAAAATTTCATCATACCACGTCAATATCTATATCTATATAGTATACGATACATAAACAAAGTGAATAGACAATTTAAAGAAAAAAATATATTACGGGGACAGCAAAATAATGAAGACCATAAAAAACAGATGACATTCTTTTGTTTTTCGGTAGCTAATTAAATGGAGCAGAATTTACAAATTGAATATCCCCCATGGTACTCGTATTTATCTGATAAATTAACTAAATAAATTAATAGTTAAAAATGACTTGCACTATGATCAAATAAAGTTAAGTACTCGCACATTCAATTGTCATCATAAAACGTGATGAAATCTTTCTTAATACTACGCTCATACTCATCTAAATGAATTTGTACACAGCTCAAAGGTCATCATTATAATTCAGATAATAACATTGTCACTATGATTAATCTATGTATATCTTTAGACAGGTAGGCAGATATGCCAAAAGGATGACAAATCTGTCTTTTGTAATAATGTATTGTGAGTTCTATACGCCTCTAGAAAAAAAAAATATATAAATGGAATTATATATATATATAGTACAACATTAGTAACTACATATAATAACAACAATAACAACAAAAAGTTAAATAACAACACAGATACATGTATATATATACATAGTATATCTGTGTAAACATTGAAAGCTTCAAAAGTTAGTACATATTCCCATTGATGTACATATATGTCATAGGCTTAATATCCTGCGATAAAATAGATGAAAAAACGAAAAGGAAAATTAAGAACATCAAATAATTACATTGTGTAGGTGTTACGTTGTAGAAAATAGAGATGAGCTTAACAACATCAAGTTCAACGTAAAGGTATTCTACTTAAACCAGTCATATAGAGATACAAACATAGTATATACTGAAACAGTGATGGGAATTACTATAAACTCGAAGCCAACTACCTCATAAGTCACACCAAAACCATTGTTTTGTCGAATGTAATGGCAGCTCTTTAATCTTTTCGGGCTTCAGGCTTTTTTACATAGCCATAAAACCAGAAATGAATCTCATCGCTGAATCAATTCTAAATGCTGTGCAAAGCTAAGTCTTTGTATGATTAAATGTCACAGAATACTAAAATATCATCACAGTTTAACAGTTGATCGGTTTGACAGCTTGATCTGACAATGAATCGCCCTTTTAATCATCTTAATTTCATTAATTTAATCATTTTGTGTTTATATGAATTTCTACCACTGTTCATAACTATATAGAGCTAAACTATAAGTACAATGGACTCTCAGTTAACGAACAACCCGCTTAACGAACATTTCTCATAACGAACAAAATTTTTTGTTGAAAAACGTTTCGCTTAAGAAACGAGGTTTCGTATAACGATTAATGAAAAAGAAAGAAAAAAGTTTTTAAAGGAAGCAAGGGGTAGTTCGAGAATTACAAAAAAAGACGTACTGGTAGAGGAGAAAGCAATGCCAGGCCACAAACCAATGAAATATCGCTTAAAAAAAAAAAAATAAATAAATAAATATGTGGCACTGATATAACGCGAAGGGCTCTTTGGCTGAGCTTCTCTTCCAGCGCTATTGTTCGTATTAAATTTTCGATAGAAGGGACCTACTTATTTTAGCCGGTTCCCAACGGCAGAACCCTTGTGGCATCACTTTTTCTGAGCTTTCTCACAGAGATTTCTTTAGAAGCTTTACCATGGCAAATTGTTACTGCCGGAAGAATTGCCAATTGTTTGTCAAGAGGTGGGCACAGTTCGAAAGAAAATCTTTTCGATGTTAAATTTATGCTTCAGCCAATGATTAACCACAGAGCTACGGCACCCACACCGGAAATACCACTTTAGTCTGCTTTTTTTTGTGCCAATCGAAGAGGCGAATTGAAAATAAATCCACACACCTTCAAAAAGTATATTGTCTACAATGAGCAGGCTAAGTGTTCTATGGAGGTCCAACAGTAATGCTTGGGTGACACGTGAGGTTTCTAACTTATTGGGTTAATCAAGATTTTGCTCCGTTTCTGAAGAAATATTTTATTGAGATGGATTTACCACTTCACGCCTTGATTGTGTTGATAGACAATGCTTTTTCCCGTCCACCAGGGATCTCATTGATAAGCTCAAATTCATCAAAATTCACTTTTTGCCTCCTAAGACTACCCCATGACTTCAGCCTATGGACCAACAAGTTATTTTTATCTTCAAGAAGCTCTACACGAAGGAACTTTTCCGGCGTTGCTTTGAAGTGCCCAACGTTCTGGCACGAATTGTGTTCGTTAAACGAGGGTCCACTGTATATTGAACGTGTTGTTCATAAGCAGATTTCGGTCCAAAGTGCCAGCACCTAGTATGACTACATTTATATACTTATAAATAGTACCACTATGTAACAAAGATATAACAAAAAATCGGATAATGTATGATAATGTTAAACATCATGATGATATTGAGAATACTGCTATAATATTCAGTTGAATATTTTATTTACTTGCGTACCACAACATTGCATTAAATATAAATAATAAAATTGACTGAGAAATGATAAAACAAATAAATCCTAAGTGAAATTGCCCGATGTGATAAAATACACACACAAATGATGGCAAGAGGATCATAAAGCAAAAAATCAGAAAAGAAAAGAAATGCGAAATGTTTAATGAAACTTCAGCACATCATCGAGATTTCATAACAAGAAAAATGTCTACTGTTTTCCTATATGAGAGTATGTATGCGCATTAGGGTGGTCCTTCAAATCAAATTTGCATTTCTTATTACGTTTCGTTTCCAATTTAGTCTCATCCCCTCAATCGGTAATACCTCGGTTAAGGATAGATATCACATATAAATTTTTTACCCGATTGGAGACGGTTAAGGCACACCCAGCTCGGGGGTCAGATTTTAGATTCCTCTATGGAGACTCAAAAAATTTAAATAAATTTTATTTTTTTAATCTAATACCAGAAATCGATACTACTATAGTCGAAGATATCACATATAAATTTTAGTCCCGATTGGAGATGATTAAGGAATTTGCACTTTGACCCCTGTGCGACACGCCTTCAGCGTCTGCAATCTGGACCAAAATTTATATGTGATATATTTGACCATACTAACGATTGAAGGGCTGTGTTTTGGAAAATCTGATGTAAAATATTTCTTCCTAAATTTAAGGACCACCCTAATGTGCGTTCGTTATATATAGATGTACAATACATTGGTAGTACGAGTACTTATTATATTCGCATATGCGAGCATCCTCATTAAGAACAATGTGCATTAAGGTGGGCTAAATTGTATGTAGCAAAATTTCTTCCAAAGAAAGCATAAGCCATTTCAGGTTTGACTCGGCCTACTTTTTCATTTGTTTACAAAGCCATCAATTTGGTATGAAAGACCGATTAACGAGTGGAGATAGAGCATAAGTATATTTGGAGGAAATGTTGGAGATAAAAAATTAATGGGAATCAATCATATATTTTATTGTTCTTGGAACGAGTTCTGGGGGGCTTTATGGAATTTCAGATTTTTTTTTTGTCATTTTGTAAGGAGTAGAGTTCGATAGTAAGTATGTTCGAAGAAAATGTTGGGAAGTAAAAATTAATGCGAATTAGTTATATATTTTACATCACCAGAGGCCAAATATGGAAGAAAACGAATATAAAAACTTTTGAAAATAGACAAATATCCGCATAACTAATCAGGAATCGTCCCTAGAGTGTTAACTGTATGGTTGACCTCAATTCAATTTTTGTCTTCAATATTTCCACCCAATATAAAGAACCTCTATCTCGACCCGCTAAGATGACTCCCATATAAAAATAATATAAAAAAACATATTAAAACCGACAAAACACCTCAGGAATCGCCTTTAAAGTACTAAAATTAATAGCACTTCCTTCTTTACATTTCCTCCAAATATATGTGCCCTCTATCTCTGGACTTTAAAGGAGCTCCCATGCAAGCATAACATAAAACACCTAAAATTCGACAAAGAACTCCTAGAGTGACTAATTTCTATTAATTTTTCCTTTTTAACATTTTTTCGAAACATACTTACCTACTACCTTACATCTTTCAGGAGACCCTTATACAATATTACCGAAAAACACATGAAAATCAAAAATAGCTGCCAAAGAATCGCCCTAGAGCGGTAAAATGTATGACTGACTCCTATTCATTTTTCCTATTCAACATTTCCCCTGAACATACTTATCCCATTACTTACTTACTTACTTATGTGGCCATAACAACCGAATATCGATTTAGGCCGAAAATAACATGCTTCGCCAGCCATCTCTGTTCTTCGCTAGCTGGCGCCAGTTAGAAATTCCAAGCGCCGTCAGGTTCTCCAGTACTTGGTCTTTCCACCGGAGGTTTGGTCTTCCTCTTTTGCGTCGTCCTCCAGCGGGTTCCGAATATAACACCTTCTTAGCTGGAGCGTGTTCTTCCATTCGCTCGACATGACCTAGCCAGCGCAGCCGCTGGATTTTGATGCGCTTTACTATGTCAATATCGGCATACAGCTCGTACAGCTCATGGTTGTACCTTATTCGGTACTCGCCACCAACGCAAATAGGTCCAAAGATCTTGCGTAGGACTTTTCTCTCGAAAACTCCAAGTATTCGCTCATCCGAGGTGGAAATTGTCCAGGCTTCAGCGCCATATGTTAGGACAGGCATGATGAGAGACTTGTAGAGTGTAGTTTTCGTTCTTCGAGAGAGGGCTCGACTTCTCAATTGCTTACTCAGCCCAAAGTAACACCTGTTAGCAAGAGTTATCCTACGCATGATCTCCAAGCTGACGTCATTACTGCTGTTAATGCTGGTTCCAAGATAGACAAAGTCCCTTACTACTTCAAAAGCGTAGTTGTCAACAGTGACGTGCTGTCCAAGACGCCGGGACTCTTTGTTTGTTGACACTAGATACTTCGTCTTGCCCTCGTTCACCGTGAGACCCATCCGACGCGACTCTCTTTCCAACTCTGAGAATGCTGCACTGACTGCTCGCGTGTTCATGCCGATTATGTCAATATCGTCGGCATACGCTAACAGCATGACACTTTTGTTGAAGATAGTGCCATTATGTCGTAGATCAGCAGCTCGTATTATTTTCTCCATAATAAGATTGAAGAAGTCGCACGATAACGAATCACCTTGTCTGAAACCCCGTTCGGTATTAAACGGTGCGGAGAGGTCCTTCCCAATTTTCACTGCACAACGGGAGTTATGCAGTGTCATTCTACAAAGTCGAATGAGCTTTGCAGGAATACCGAACTCAGACATTGTTGCGTAGAGGTAATCCCTTACCGGACTGTCGAAAGCGGCTTTATAATCAACAAATAGGTGGTGTGTGTCGATCTGTTTTTCTTGGGTCTTCTCCAGGATTTGGCGCAGTGTGAAAATCTGGTCGATGGTGGATTTACCAGGTCTGAAGCCACACTGATAAGGTCCAATCAGGTTGCTGAGCATAGGCTTCAATCTTTCACACAGTACGCTCGATAGAACCTTGTACGCGATGCTCAGGAGACTTATTCCACGGTAGTTGGCGCAAATTGTGGGGTCTCCTTTTTTATGTACAGGACAGAGAACACTGAGCCTCCAATCATCAGGCATGCTTTCATCCGACCATATTCTGCTTATGAGCTGGTGCATGCGGGTGAGCAGCTCATCGCCTCCGGTCTTAAACAACTCGGCAGGCAGGCCATCAGCACCTGCAGCTTTGTTGTTCTTCAGCCTTAAAATGGCCGTTTCAACCTCGTCATAGTCGGGTGGTGGAACATCAACACCATCATCTGTAATTGGGGTTATCGGGCATTCTCCTCCACTGGCGGAATTGTTCGTAGCATCGCCATTCAGTAACGTGGAGAAGTGTTCCCTCCATAGGCTCAGTACACTCTGGACATCCGTAACCAGATTCCCATTTCCATCACGACAAGAAGAGGCTCCGGAATTTAAACCTCCACTCAGGCGCTTGATCTTTTCAAAGAATTTTCGAGTCTCATTCTTGTCGGTGCACATCTCTATCTCCTCACACTCGCGTCTTTCCAACTCCCTCTTCTTGCGCCTGAAAAGACGTCTCTCTGCACTCCTTTTCTCTCTATACCGCTCCTTAACAGCTCGCGTTACGCCTGCACGCAGGGTTTTTCTGTAGGCGGCGTCTTTCTCTGCGGTAGCGTCGCGACACTCCTGATCATACCACTCATTCCTCAGAGGCCGGTAGTAACCGATTACCTCCTCGGCAGCAGTAGTCATGGAGTGGGATATATGTGTCCACCGTGCGCATGTATCATCAAGTGGGGGAGTGTTCTGCATAAGCAGATCCGATAGTCGAGTGGAAAATGCATCTGCTGTCTCTGGTGATTGCAGCTTACTGACGTCGAGCTTTCTCTGTGTGGGACTTCTCTTGTTATTTGCGACACATAGGCGTGTGCGCACCTTAGCTGCAACAAGGTAGTGATCCGAGTCGATGTTGGCACCACGGATCGATTTCACGTCCATCACACTGGAAGCATGCCTTCCGTCAATCAACACATGATCAATTTGGTTTCTTGTACGATGATCTGGAGACAGCCATGTCGCTTTGTGGATGTCGAGATGCTGGAATCTGGTACCACCAATTACCATGTTTCGTGCTGCGGCGAAGTCGATCAGCCTCATTCCGTTATCGGAGGTGTTTTGGTGGAGGCTGAATTTTCCGACAGTTGGACCAAAGGTACCTTCCTTGCCCACCCTGGCATTAAAGTCGCCAAGCACGATTTTGATATCGTGGCGGGGGCAGCGGTCATAAGCTTCTTCGAGGCGCTGAAAGAAGCTCTCCTTGGTCACATTGTCCTTCTCATCCGTCGGAGCGTGGGCACATATAAGGCTGATGTTGAAAAATTTTGCCTTGATGCGGATTGTGGCCAGCCGTTCGTTCACAGGCGTGAACTGTGAGACAAGATGTCGTAGTCTCTTTCTGACCAAAAATCCACATCCTAATTCGTGCCTTTCAGCATGGCAACTGTAGTAGATGTCACAGGACGCTCTTTTGGAGCAGCCCTGTCCTGTCCATCGCATTTCCTGGAGAGCGGTGATGTCAGCTCTGTATTTTTCGAGGACATCAACCAGCTGGATAGAGGCACCCTCCCTATAAAGGGATCGGACATTCCAGGTGCATATCCGTAAATCATTGTCCTTTTCTCGTTTGCGGGGGTCATCAACAAAAGCGGTAGTCCTTATCCGAGGCATTTTAGTTTTTTTCATTGGAGGGGTTTTTTATGTGGCGGGTCTCAAACCCAACGCACAACCTCTAACCGAGGTACTTATCCCATATCACCACTTATTAAGGGGCCTCCCCTACAAAATTGATGCTTTTATAGTGGTTGTTAAGACTTAAAGGTAGACAAGTCCAAAAATGAAATTTTCTTCCTATTTGTCCTTGGAAAGAATTGCTTAAAATAATATTTTATATATTAAATAAAAATTTGATCCACCTTGTTGTACATACAGGCATGCAGGGCACTTAACGCTTGTCATCTAAACAAAAGTAAACTGAATTATAAATGAAGTGTATACTATGCATAGGTAGGTACTTCAATATGATTAAAAAAAACATACTTCATTTCAATAGAATAGAATAAATAAAGAAATAATCATAAGCAAGACAAATAAATGGAATAAATAAGGACAACATTACATTATCACAGCATCATGTACTTAGATTTGCTGACATTATGAACTTATTGAGACCATCCATTCGCTATGGTCGATTTCATAAATAATTGCAAATATTTGTACTTGCATATATCATATTGTTCAATTGGATAGATTTAATTATTAATATGGTCACGTACAAATGATATACTACCTATAGTAGAGATAATAGCATAATAATTTGGCTACATGATTTTTATAAAGATTAAATATTCAGATGATGCCCACCTCCTAGCAGGTAATTAGCAATTCTACTTCTACTTTTTCTTCTTCTTCTTCAACACGTACAAACGCACTGAAAGAGGTTTTGCCGAACTGTCAATGCCAAATGTCTATGTGACTGTTAGATAATTTTCCATTAGGACTTAATTTAACCTTAAGCTAACATATTCTGCTATGGTTACGATAGTCATAGTGGCATAGTTTTAGGCTTTTTTAATTAGTTTAAAAAATTAGTTACTACTTTCAATTAAGAGTGATTTGAAATTACCACATTAAAAAATAAAAAAATAAAAATATTAAACTTTAGAGATCCGGTCCAAAAACCATATTTTCGACAAAAATTCAGTAGCATTGTTAAAAAAATAGAGCATACTTTTAGGATCGTATGTAATAATATTTTCATATACCTTTTGCTTATAACAGGTGCTTTTTAAGAGCTTGAGCTTTTTTGAACCAAACAAAAGAAGTAAATATTATTGGAATGACATTTTTTTTATTTTAATCTATTAGATAATTTAATGCCATTTATTTTTTAGATATATTTTCCCGCATGCTCCATTCGATCAATATAATATTTGACCACTTTTTTCAATAAATCTGGCCGTATTTCGTCAATGGTGGCTTCAATATTGGCTTCCAACGCTTTAAGAGTTGCTGGTTTGTTGGCATAAACCAATGACAACTTAGCCCCATAAAAACTAGTCAAGATGCACCATTGAGGAGGCCAAATGATAGGACCGCATCTGGAAAGAAAATTGTCGCCAAATTGATTTTGCAATAACTCTATGAACTTCACGAATCGCATAATTTTGTTTGAAAATAAAATTCCACAATTTGGAAGCAATTTGGAAACGATCCATAATGAAATGGCAAATTTTATTGAATAGAAATGTCAACACATTTTGACAATTCTCATCTGGCAAACCATTAATATCCCTATCGCAAGATCTCATTAAGTAAAACAAAAGAAAAATAAAAAACACCCGTTATACGTCACATTTATATGACTATCACAGCAAATGCCTAAAAGTATGCCACATTTTCGTACAAACAATTATTTTTATCATATAGAGAATTGCATATCGAATTTTACGTTTTTTCATTTCTATTCTTACCAACTTTTCTAAAATTTAGAACGAAATATCATTAGATTACTATAACACGTGTACTATTTTTTAATTCTTCAAAATCATATTATCAATTAAATATTATTAAATATTATCAATTAATCGAACTTTTGTTAGTCTCTCCGTATAGTAGGTACTTTTAAATTTAACCTGAATTTACATTTCATTATACGAGTATATAGTTAATTCCATTTTCATAACATAATTTCTTCGAATGCTTTAATTCATTCATTCAACATTTTTAATTGATGTGTTGGTATGAATGCGATTCAATGTTATCCTATTGCTATCATCTGTTAAGGATTATTTATTACACTATTTATTTGCTCATTTATCTAACAACTGCATTATATTGTGCATTGCTTTAATTGTTGATTCTCATTCTCAAGTTGGTTATGAACTTGAAGAAAATGTAAACATTTTCCTATTATCAGCCAGTATGAACTTATTGCTGAGCTAAACACTCGTAGGTATGTATTGTATATCAGTATAATACAATCGAATATAAGTAGGATATATTCATGTAGAAATGTATATAGAGAAGAGAAAATATAACCCAAGGGATTATCCATATACTCATACATACTATATAATACTATAGATCATAAAAAGTTCTTATACATATTGTATCTATTGTTGCATTTCATCTTATTGTGAGTGCTAAAGGATAAAATGTTAAGAGTTGAAGTGTACATTTAGATTTTATAGAATTTATAATCAATATCAGCTGTCATAATATTTAATAAATATGGCATATAACAAGAATAAGAAAGAGATGAGAAAGAAAATGATAGCAAAATGTGTCCAGAGGGAAAATGTTAACAATGTTATTAAGGTAAGAGATAAGCATACTAACTGTTTTAATGAATTTTAATATTACGATTTCATAGGAAATTTATGCAGGATATATTTATGAAACCGGTAAGCAAAAAAAGTGAAATATGGTAAATGTAATAATAATAAAAAATATTTACATTTCTTTAATTAGAATATGAAAATAAGTCACTTTTTTCACTTTCATTTTTTAGCCTTTTCGCTTAATTAACGATAGTATCTCTCATTAAGAATTAAAGAATTCTATACTTGATTTTTTATTGGGATAAATTGAATATTTCACACAATTACATATGAATTTATATGATAGACAATTCAAATGTCAAATAAATTAAAATTTTACCAAAGTAAACAACAATAATAGAGAAACAAGAAGAAAAAAAAATCTCCTTACAGTCAGCTGGGGCCGACCAAATTATACCCTGCATATGTAGAGGTATATATAAAAAGTTTGCTCGTATATCCATCCTTTTCTTCCACTACTTTGTATAGGACCTACATTAAGAAGCAGGCGTACCTCACCAATTTTGGAGGATCAATTTCTGCCTATAATACTAAACTACAAAGGTTGCAATGGGTTGACCTAGGCGTATTAATTAGTAAGTTATGGGTGTTTTAATGTTTAAAATAAATCCGAGACTTTGTACGGAAGCTATATAAAAAGTGGGCGTGACGTATCTCTTTCCGATATATCTAATTAATTTTTCAATATCAATCCACACCTTAAATTTGGTTGTCCTACGCTAAATGGTTTGTAAGTTATGGAGCTTAAAAGTTTTAGTTTAATTCCCTTGACTTTCTATGGGAGACTCATGAAGGAGTGGGCGTGGCACACTGATTTTCTGCCAGATTTTTGCCGACTACGATATTAATCTAATTGTCAATTATGGTTATTTTAGGCAGGAGATTGCCGAAGTTACAGCTGTTTAAATATAAAAGAATTTCAGTCATTTTGTATGGGGGCTGCAATAAACAGTGGGCATGGCGCGCCCATTTCCTATGAGCCTAGTTGCTCGTACAATACTTATCCATACCTTAAATCTCGTTGTCCTACGCTAAATGGTTTGTAAGTTATGGAGCTTAAAAGTTTTAGTTTAATTCCCTTGACTTTGTATGGGAGACTCATGTAGGAGTGGGCGTGGCACACTGATTTTCTGCTAGATTTTTGCCGTCTACGATATTAGTTTAAGTGTCAATTATGGTTATTCTGGACAGAAGATTGTAAAAGTTACAGCTGTTTCAATTTAAAAAAAGTACAGACACTTTGTATGAGAGCTACGCTAAAAAGTAGGCGTGGCTCAACCACTTTTGGCGAGTTTATATAGAAGTATAATATATGTCTATGTGCCAAATATTGTTGTCCCAAGTGGTATATTATGTGAGTTATGGCAAGTTAAAGATTTTGAAAATTTCGTGGTAAGTCGCTTTGAATGCTTGGTGTGGGCGTGGTTATTGATCGATCATGCCCAATATCAATCCCCTCCGTACCCTTGGATCATAGATTACTTATGCCAAATTTCATCGAAATAGCTCAATATTTACTCAAGTTATCGTGCGAACCAGCCAGGTGACAGACAGACAGACGGACGGACATCGTTAAATCGAAAATTTAAACGACGCTGATCACGAATATATATCTATGTCTATATCTCCGGAGATTCCTTCAAGTGGACACAAACATCTGACCGAAATGAATATACCTTGCATATTGCATTATGCAGGGTATAAAAAAGGATTTATTGTATTTAAACTCATATAAATTCATTTTACAAATGCTTTTTTATTCATTGTCCTCATTCAGAGAAATAAATAGATGAAAATGAAATTAGTAAGAGCAAAATGAACAAGCAATTAAATGCTGTTCAACATAAACTTCATTGTTACATAAATACACAAAGATGATGTATTCGTATGACAGTGAACACCCACACACACACACACACACACACGTACACAATATTATGTGGAAAATGCATTTTCCTTGAATTCTAATGCTATTATCATACAAACACAGAGATTCAGAATGAGGTTGTTATTATTGAATAAGTACGAGCACATATATGAACATACATAGAGAAATAATGGATTTTTTCAGTTGTCACATCACATCACATAGTACAATAGTACAATTCCACAATCATGTAAGAATATTTTTTAAAATAAATTTCGTTTTAATAAATAAATTAATTGAAATAAATGTACTTGTTTTTAGAAATACCCATTTCATTGTTTATAAACATACTTATGTATACTGGCGGACCTTATATACATTTCACTTTGTTTCTTTAATTTTAGCAACATTGCTAAAATAATCAGATTTAATTTTAATAGTTCATGTGCTATTGTGTGGACTAAATTTTAGTTCAACTACTTTTTGGTAATTTTAGCATTTATAATAAATTTCCTTTTAATAAATAAATTAATTGAAATAAATGTACTTGTTTTTAGAAATACCCATTTCATTGTTTATAAACATACTTATGTATACTGGCGGACCTTATATACATTTCACGTTGTTTCTTTAATTTTAGCAACATTGCTAAAATAATTTAAGTTTTAATTTTAATCGTTCCTGTGCTATTGTGTGGACTAAATTTTAGTTCAACTACTTTTTGGTAATTTTAGCATTATAAAAATTTCCAATAGAGATTATTTGAAACGTTGCCGCTAAAGTCGAAATATTAAAAAAAAATCTTTTCAAGTGAAAATAGCATAAACTTTTCTTATAAAGTGCTCTAATAGATTGGCCCTTCCCTTAATTTCCTACATCCAATGCCGCTGTTATGGTTATTGCTCATCGACATCAACTATTACAAACTCTCGATGCTCTGGGCAATGAAGCTCAGGGATTTGCAGACAAGTTGGTTACCAAATTTGACTCTACGGTAACATACTCTCTATTTAGCTCGTCACCTCACACAAAACTGGCGTTAGGCCTTTCGACTTTCGATAAACTCGAACAAAATAAGGTTAGCATCTTGCGCCAGAAGATGAAAACTGAACTTGGACTTCGAAATTAGAGATGATTATATTAACATAATGGAATTATCACAACGCTTCTCCCTCTTCACTTTGTGGTCAATAGAGTAATAGTCTGTACGCCTATAAATTTACGCAATCTACTCCATCATAAAGAAGACGTCATAATGGAGTGCATTAATATTATAGACTTTGACGGCAACTCACCAGATCCCATGGCCTTTGAAAGAATGGATAAAAAACTAACATTTTCTAAGCACTAACGGTGCCGTAGCTCAGGGATTAGTGCGTTGGCCTTCTGATCTGTAGGTCGTGGGTTCAATCCTCGGCTGAAGCATAATAAAATTTAATATCGAAAAGATTTTTCTTTTGAACGGTACCCACCTGCCGGCAAGAATTGGCAATTTTTCCGGCAGTAACAATTTTCCAAAAAAGCCTCCTAAAAGAGGTCTGTGACAAAACTAAGTTAAAGTGATGTCACAAGGGTTCTGCCGTTCGGAACGGGCTAAAATAAGTAAGTCCCTTCAAATGCTGTCCAAATTTAACACACACAACAGTATTGAAAGAGAAGCTCGGTGGTATCACAATGTGCCTTTCTGGCCTAAGTGTGTTCTGTCAGAGAGAGGGCAGCCACATAACCTATCCTAACCTAATCTAAGCATTTGGATGTGGTCATTAGTGACCGCATTGCGTGAAGAAATAACGATATAACCTACAAACAGGACTGCCAGATATGGCAGGTTGATGGGCTTAAAATCTAAGATAACAATGTTGGAGTAAGGATTTTAGGAGCCAATTTCCAATATCCATTTTTAGGGCAAAGATTTGCACCTTAGAGTCTTCTGTCGGGTGCCAATATATATAAATATTCTTTTAGACATCTAGGTATGTTAGCTCTAATGAATTCTCATTGCAATCAGAGGTAAACACTTTAGAGTCATCTGACAGGAAATGCATACGCAAGGGCTCTCCTGGTGCCAATATATGTATTATTTAAGACAGCCAGATAGTTCTAATAAATCCTCATTCCAACCATAGTTATCTGGCAAGGCTTTAAACTACTCCATACTCACATAATGAGGATCTCTGCCACTCTGGGAACCAGGCTATGCGGCACGGGTCTTTAATGAAATGAAAGAGCAGTTGCTGTGAGCAAAAACCACCCCCTATCAAAGATGCAGAAGAATTTGCTTTGAGTACCAAATGGCGCTTATATCATGCATCAATGTATAAAAGTGCAGCTGAGATGTGCTTGAGGTCTCATCAAATTTCAGTTAATTGGTTTTGAAAAACTCTCAAACATAAATAACTCAATATAATTCTATGCTCTATCGATTAAAACATTTTTCATCGAAAGAAAATGGTCCTTGTTCTTGTTTCTTTGCTACGGATTTTCATTATATATATAGCATTAAACTCTAATATTTATCTATTTTCTTAAGGCTCACCATTATTTTCCTGTTGTTTGATTTTAATAATATTGCAGTTTTTTTTCTATTCGGATATTTAACTCTAATATTTATTTATTTTCTTAAGTCTGGCCATTATTTCTCTGACCCTTAATGCTAAAAATGTTGAATTTATATTAAATGGAGCATAACTAAGTAGCAAATAGACAAAGACCGAAGAGTGCAGTCAGCATTGAAGTAACTTATTGTATTTAATATTTTCAATAAATTTCAACAAGTTATAAGCTTTATATATTTATCCATGAGGTTATTATTACAAACAAACAAAAAAAAAAATTTTGATAAATTCCCACATTCACGTAAATGTCAGTCAATAACACGTACTAACTAACATTTGCAAAAAAAGGTTCACAAAAGTCATTTTCGATATAAACCCTCTTTCGTTATAATCGTCATATATATTTGCTCTAAAATAAATACTTCAATAAATTGTTCATATAAGCTTTCATTCATTGAGGAGTGCGGTTGAGTTCAATCACATTAGTTTCGGAGGATTTATCTCCCACTCTCCAAATAGTTTCTGTCAGCCATTACGATGATGATGGTTAGTCATAAATAATATTGATATTTACTATGATTATAAGTATGTACATAAGAGTACATATGTATACGTGCGCACTATATAATAATGGTATGTGATTTGATCAGCAACAGATTGCTTTAAAAGATTATGCCATATATACTCCACCCATATCTGTATGTATGGATATGGAGCTCTCTAACAAATCGACAAATTTTATTCATTATGAGAATAGATATATAAATTTCCTACTAATACATATGCATGAATGTGTTATTATAGAAGTAAATGTTCCTCGCAATAGATATCCTGGTGACTGCTGTGATGTTGATTTGATGTGACAAATTACCTATCGATTACATAGTGACAGTATAAGATCTAAATGAGAAATATTTAGGTGCTTATTATAAATCAACCATTCGGTTTTCTATGAATTTATAATTCAGACTCAGAGTATTGAATTAAAATTTTTTTAAGCAAATGGATGGAAGGATGAACATTTAACTTATAAATATTGATTGGCTTTGGAAATTTACAAAGTGAATGGAAGTAAAGCTTTTTAAATGAAAATAACAACTTTCAAAATTTTCAACAATTTAAACTGGACATAAATATATATTGCTATATTTAGATTTATTGCTTACTTTTACCTTGAATATGCAATTTTTCATATCATTCCAATATAAACTTCAAGCTATCAGACTTAAACTTTGTTTATTAAGTTAGTTTTATTAGAGAATGAATCTATACAAAAATGGGTCTAATCGAATAAAAAATACACCTACCTTCCATACAAAAAATGCTATCGAAGGTATGTTTTTACACTTAACGCATGAAAATACAAAGCTATAAAGCTGAAATTTAGTACATATAATTATATTTGCTAATAAATGCACTAGTTTGAGAATGGATGAAATTGGATGAAAACTACTTGTACCTTCCATACAAAAGTATGCTGCCGTAAGTATATTTTCACACTGAGCGCATGAAAATACAAAGCTATAGCATTGAAACTTGATGCAGATGATTAAATTATCTAACAAAAGCACCAGTTGAAGAATGGACAAAATCGGCTTAAAATTACACCTACCTCCCATACAAAAATATGTTTCGGCATGTATGTTTTTACACTCTGAACATCAAAGTTCAAAGCTATCAAACTGAAACTAAGTATATACACTTATATTTGCTATCAAATGTATCAGTTGAAGAATAGGTGTAATCGGATAAAAACTACGTCATCCTCCCATACAAATGTATGCTTCCATATGTAGGTTTTCACCGTTTTTTGGACGAAAAAATTAAGCTATCAAATTGAAACTCATTACATACGATTATATTTACTAATAAATGAATATGCTGAAGGATGGACGAAATCGAATGAAAATAACGAATACCTCCCATACAAAAGTATGTTTCCGTGTGCAATTTTTTACATTTTGAGCAAGAAAGTACAAATATATCAGTCTGAAATTTGGTATTAATTAATTGTATTTACTAATAAATATATCAGTTGAAGAATAGGCGAAATTGACAGAAAATCACAACTATCTTCCATACAAAAATATGCTTTCGCATGTGTGTTTTCACACTCTGAGCACGAAAATGCATAGCTATTAAGGTGGAACTTCGTACATGTACGCTAATATTTATTGATAAATATATCAGCTTGAGAATGGACGTAATCGGATATGAATCATGCCTACTTCTCTATTTACGGTAAGCTGCGGCATTATCGAAGTTAAGCGTATTACATTTTTTATTTAGTAGTTAGGTGCTTACGATATTGTTTTGATTTTAGTTCTCTGAATTTAATAGTTATGATATCCACTGCACCATCACACAAAATAATAATATAAACATGTATGTATGTATGTATACATACATGTACACTAGAGTCTATTAACAGTTCTTTTGTTGTTTTCCATTTAATTTTGGGCAACGTCTTTCATTAATATATTTTCGTTTTATACTTGAAGTCTATAAGAGGCATTGAACTCTTTTGGTATTGAGAATTCAATCGAATTCTATTTGTTTATAAAATAGTTGAAATTGCACTTTTTTATACTTTCCGTTGACAATGTTTGTAACAAAATTCTAAGGAATTTTAAGTGCATGCATTTCCTCTTTACTTCAAGTATGTTTTGTACGAAAGAAATTCTTAAAAGGCGTTGAACTCATTAAATCTGCTAATAAAAATTATATGGAATTTTAATTGTATTTGCTTTCTAATCAGAATTGCATTTTGTATTGAAGTACTCTATATTTTTCTGTGTAATTCAAAATGCAATTCTGTCAATTTTCATTTATTGATTTTGGTATTTAATATTAAGAATTTTTGTAAATCAAACAGTCATATTCTTTGATTCAATAAAGAAAGGTCTATCCAGTATAAAACAAATAATTGTTTTTTTTGAATAAACGAGACCTTAATGATTTAATTTTTAATATCATCCCCAAATCTAGTGCATTTATTCACGTGTTCTAAAATGTGATGTAGTTTGTCCATTTTACGTATGCAGAATGGTTCATTCTAATTCCTTAAAAATCAATTCCAAATCAATGTAATCATTTTAAATTGAAATCCTAAATAAATTCTGAATAAATTCAGTAAAAAAAAAAAATAGTAAACGAGCAATCATTTCATATTATAAAAAAAAACGACTGAGTTGATTTCTGCAATAAAAACCAATCCATGCATTCAAATATGTAAATCCGTAAATGCATACACAAATAACCTTTTTCTTGTTGTGTTTTGTCTCGTTATCCGTTTTTTATTATACTCAAACAACAACAGAAATTCACATATGGTAGTGTCCACATACTATATTTGAGTTAACACTTCTTTTATGACACAAAAAATGACATTGATTATGATCATCATAATGATGATGATTATAAAAACGATCATTATAATGTTATACGCATTTTTGAAATGTTTTTCTTTCCTAGACTTATATGCAAATTTTGTCCCATACGTTAACACTGTTTCATAAAAATATGCATATATAATACTATACAGTGATTGAAATTGATATAAACTCAAAATTAATTTTTTATATAAAATACTTTTGAAATTATTTTAAATAAATTATTATTATTACCAGACCCTTATGCACTGCGACCAGACTTGATCTATTGTGCAGTCTTTGGGTAACCCTAAATTATCTGGCTTTTAATAAATTTCAACACTTTGTTGGGTTCATTATTCCACAATTTATATGGAGACACTGTACTATCACCAAAGTGGTTTAGTCTTTGTCTGCCAAGAGCTTGACATTCACAGAGAATGTGTTCCGAGCTTTCGATGTCTAAGTTGCAGTATCTGCAGACATCAGTGTCAGATAGATCTAATTTCTTTAAGTGGTATCTGAGGCTGCAGTGGCCTGTGAAATAAACAAAAAGAATACGTAGTTTAGCTCTACGAAACGTGATCATCTTTTTAGATATACCTTTATTTGGGATTAGGAGCTGTTTTGCTTGACGCTGCCCTGTACTATTGAGCCAGTGTTCTGCAAATTTCTTTTCCTCCCATTTCCTGACAACCTCCTTAGCGTGGCATCTAGCCAAATCACAGAAGGGTTCTGGGCCGATCAGGGCCAGTTTATCAGCTATTTCGTTCCCATCGCTTATAACGATTTCGAAGTGCCGGAAGTATGATATTTTTAAGGCCAGTATGTCCTCGTCAAACAAAAGGGGCTATTGGCAAAGTATTCTAAACTTTCAGGCGCCCGGTTACATCTCCATTTTAAATGAATAATATAACTAAAAATTTGAAAGAAATCAGGACTTATATGAGCTAAATTTAAAAGAAACTAAGATCTTTCTACAAGAACACTTTTGCAAAAAATTTAACAGACTTCAGACACTACTTTACTTTGTAACTCCTTAAAAATAAGAATTCAAAACTTACACATTTTAATCATAAGAAGAAACTTGCCAGGCGAGGAGGCAATGATATTGCAATTGAATATTAAAATGTTATGACATTTGTTCAATGACAAAAAAAAAAAAAAAAATTATTTAATCATGGAGGAAGAAGTTTTAAATTACAAGATTTCCAGGCTACCGTTACATTGAAACTGAGATAGGAATGAGTCGAATATTGGGTATAGTAAAAAAAAAATTGTTTTATCCTGGTGGGGCCATGTTTCTTTAAATTTCTTATCAAGGCGATCCAATAATTCGCTAGAAAACTGTCTCATAGTTGTTTTTTCTTTCTGAAAAAATTCTAGTATTGAGGAGACTGAGGATAATATTTTTCTAATCCAAAAAAATTGTGACCTTTCCAGCCAAAGATACCGCAATTACCTTCTTCGAAGCAGATTCATCCTGAAAAAAGCATTGATTTGACTGTCCTTTTAATCAACTATCGAAACGGTCCAATAATTTCCCGCAGTATTGCCCCGCGTTTGTTTTTTCTTTTTGCAAAAATATTGAGGATTGCGGAATACTGAGGATTGAGTATGTTGAGAATTATTTCCTTTTAATCCAAAAGAAAATCTGGAACTTTTCTGCAAATGGCACCATGTTTGCCTTGACTGTTCGTTAGCCTCTGGCATTTTATAATTTGTTCAGATCTCTTCAACAATGACGACTCAATGTAAAAAGTCTCGCGAACGGGATCGATCGAACTCACACCTTTCCCATACTTATTTTTATCATATACAATATTGATTGAAATTTCGTACGATAAGTATTTAAATTCATTGAACCATTCATCTCACGGTTGTCATAGATTATAAAGGATATCCATAGACAGCATCAAACTTCGCTCTAAAATTAGAAATTAGAACACCTATTACAATATCGAAGGCTTTTTTGCTATTTTATCGCGAAATTGATAGAAACTAACATATGCATCAGTCCGAAATTTGGTGCGATACCGTTTGGCAGATGTCATTACATGACGGTAATGTCAACTTCCGCCAGAAACACGACCTCTTTTCAAATGCGTATACTTATTGATCGACCTTCTCCGATGGTCATCCAAGAAGATTAAATCGCAGTGCATTAAATAATTGTGCACATAAAAAATTACAATAATAACAACAACATGAAAATTCTGTAGATTTAATAAATTGAGTTTATAGAAATGTCTACTACTGTAAATGAATGTTACTCATACGCCATGTATTATTAGATTCTTTTTGGCAATAATTGACTGAAACTTTCAATATTCCTTATTTACATGTATGGATGGCTTTTATTCACTGGTGACATTGATGAAAAAAAAATTCTAAATTGCTTCTACAAAAAATTACACATATAAAAAAGAAATAAAAAAAATAAATTCTATTACCATAGCGTTTTTTTTTTAAAGCTAAAAAGATATGTGAACAAATATTAAATTTGTAAACGTTTTCACATATTTTCAAGTGCAATTAAATGAATATGCAGTATAAGAGCAAATGGATAAATTAATTTTGCAATATGATTCAAATTGCATTCACGTTTATGTATTATGCACATATTTGTGTGCGGTTGTACTGACGCGTATTGTTAGCATACCGTTTGTTAATGAAATTTTCAACAAATGAATAAGCACCAATTTATTTACTTATGAATACGTATGTACATATTTCAATTATAGTAGCTGCTAGCTAGTAATAATTAAAGCCACATACTTTGTAAGTGTTTGCATACAAATTCATTTGCCTTAAAATTTGTGTATGTATTCGCACCGTAAATGTGCTAAAGTAAATTTCAATTTAGTCCGAAGAAGACCTGCAATTGAAGGTAATGTTGACAAGCGTGAAAATGAACATGCATTGTAAAGTTTGTAATGAAATTTTGCTTATGAAAGTAATACAAAATGAACTCATTATAATAAAGAAAATAGAAATATTCATTGGAAATCACCCAGTAAGACGGTCACGCGTGACATTTAAATAGTCACCAAGCCCTGCTCAGTGCAATCACTTTGTTAAGGGCTGTGGTATAAACGTGGCAAACATTTTTGTATAAATGCGATTAAAACCAATATAAATTCCTATATATAAAAAAAAAAATTATTAAAGTACTAGAGCAAATTACACTTTTTGTGAGAGATTTGTCAAAGAGCTCTTTGCTTACTTATAACCATCGCAGGGCTCTTTGGCAGAAGTTCTGGAACTGTTGCGCGTGTTAAATTTTGGACAGTATTAGCTAAGATTGGTGGGTGCCGTAGCTCAGTAGTTCGTGTGTTTGCCTTCTGATCTGTAGGTCGTGGTTCAATCCCCGGCTGATGCATAACAAATTTTATATCGATAAGATTTTTCTTTCGAATGGTACCCACCTGTCGGCAAGCACTTGGCAATTCTTCCGACAGTAACAATTTTCCAAAAATGCTTCTTAAAAGAGCTCTGTGACAAAACTAAGTTAAATTGATGTCATAAGAGTTCTGCCGTTCGGAACCGGCTAAAATAAGTAGGTCCCTTCTAATATTGTCCAAAATTTAACACGCACAACAGTAATGGAAGAGAAGCTCGGCCAATGAGCCCTTAGGAGTTTTAAGTGCCACATATTTATTTATTTTTATTTTTTATTAGCAAGGACCTACGCGGGTTCTGAACGACAGTACTCTTATGACATTACTTTCTCTAACACACTAACTAACACATTAAACTAATACTTTTATAATTTTTTAATGTAAGAATTTATGCTGTGTGTAATCAAATTTTATGCAATTAATTTTTTTTTTATGAATAAAACTATATTTAAAATAAATGATTGCCTTTTTGGGGACTTGAATCAGGGTTGTTTACGATGCAGAGCTTAGGTCTAACAACTTAGCTAGTGCGCTATGAGCGTAGGCTGCGGATAAAAACCAGTATTTATCTATCGATTTTAGACAATGGGTATATAATAATGAGTGTGAGGGAGACAAATATGGCAGAAAATGTCTATGCGCGAAGGTGATAGAAAGTCACACATACATCCAAAATTTTGGAAGCACTTTTGATTTACTTAATAGTAATGTAATTGCAAGTGTGCCAATTAAATGGTCACGCGTACCGTACATGTGACGGGTAACATGACCGGCATTGTTCTTGTTGAGCTTATTTTTCATTTCAAAAAAGTGCGTGGTTATGTTAGTGAAAAACAAAAATTCTATGAGTGTATTGTTGTTTTGGTCACGCTGGTCTTGCTGGGGTAGAAATTAAATATAAGCATATGAGACATTTCATAAAGTTTCGAATAATAAATTGATATCGCTTTTGTCTTAAAAATGTTAATAATTTTCCTTTTCAATAAATATTGATTATTCATGAATATTGAATTTATTAAATTCTTGAATAGATACTATTACAACAATAACATTTGTAATTATCCACTGACAAGGCCTCTGATACATTATATACTCTGATATGGTGCTTTATTTATGAAACGATGTTTAACTTTACAACGTCAATAACAGCGGCGGAAGCAAAGTGCAATTTGATGGCAAATACGTACCTTTGTTGCATCATTTCCAAACATAAAGGCTGTCATCAAGTCATAACTTTTGATATTTCTTCGCAATATTTTTCTATAACCATAGTTTATATATAAATATATCACTCTACAATGTACACTGTACATACTCGTTGTAAATAATGTAGTGCAATATCTCCTTGCATTTAGTTTTTTTTTCAATTTTTTTTTACATTGTTTCACTTCAACCAATCCAATCAACCAATATCATAACATAAACCATAATATGTCAATATGTATATTAGCGTTGTCAGCATTTTATTCTCATGTGTGAGCATATTTTCGCAAAATGTTTTTAAAAAATTTAATAAATTCAATGGTTCGATTATCTAAAATTCCCTTTTATTTTGCGTATATAAAAATTTGAAAAATTAGTATTTGCTACATTGACATATGACAGTACATCATATTAAAGTATACGCACAAAAAGTCGATGAGCACAAAGAGTGCAGTCGAGAAGATGAAGAAGATGAAGAACAAAAAGTATGCCAAGTAGTATCATACTTGAATGCATAAATTTCATTATATTTATTTAAGTACCTACTCCATGTCAACAATGTAAATAAAATAGCATGAGTTTATTCTAATGCTATGCTTGCATAAACTTCTACGTGTAGATGTATGTATGAGGAAGTCATCACTTAGTTTCATCCGTCCTGTTGTCTTTTTGCTACACTTTCAATTATGAATTTTCATTCTTTCATACTGTATTATACAATGGGGTATTCATACAAATTGGTTTGATGAAAAATGAAGAAGAAAAAAAAAATAGTAATAAAAATAATAAATAGATACAGTATCATAATATCAAATTACAAGTACCAAATTAGCATGATACTATGGGACTTCTCTATGTATATTAATCATTTATGTTTGCAAATGGAGTTTTGTATGTTGGCAAGGAAGAAAAATTACATAATAAGGTGGTCATTCAAAATTGAATGCATTGAGTTGTTTTTATTTTTTTTTTTTTTGTTTCTGTGAGATTAATCGTTTATTCAAGGAATCTGATTAATTCATTATTCGATTAATCAAAATTTTGATTAGTCAACTTATAAAATTTATCAAAATACAAATTATTCGATTATATACAATAGAATTATGAGTAAACAAAATAATATTTATGAATCAAAACATTTTTTTTGGAATAACAAAAATAAAAAATAAAATCACTCTTATAACTGCATTTTCAAATATTGGAAAAAAATATTACATCAATCTTGAATATCGGATATTTTTTTCAGATTAATCGAAATTATTATTAATCGTAAAATATTGAATTTTGATATTTTACAGTTATAATTATTATTACAGTTGAGCGATTAATCATTTAGTTAACGATGTGATTGATACACTTATTCGATTAATCAAAATGCAAATTATTGATTATTAATCGGAATTTTGATTAATAAAAAATTTTTTTCGCTTTCAGTTTTTCTTTGTTTTTCAAATTTTCGTTTGAAATAAAAATTTCAAACAAGTTCTTATATTCATTCCTAGCTTTGTGTTGAAAAAAATATATTTATTCGTATAAATTTATTCATATTATTGAAAATTTTTTTTAAACGAATAATTTAAATTTTCGATTAATTTTTCATATTAATCGAATAATTTAAATTTTTTATTAATCAAAATCATAATTGCTATTACAGTTGTGCGATTAATCAGTTAGTTAACTATGTAATTGAATCACTTATTCGATTAATCAAAATAATAATTATGAAATTAATCAGAATTTTGATTAGTAAAAAATTTTTTCACTTTTAGTTTTTCTTTATTTTTTAAATTTTGGTTGGGAATTTTAAAACGAACTTTGTGTTGAAAAAAAAAATGTATACAAATTTTCAATATTTTATTCATATAATTTCATTGAGATTATTGAAAATTATGTTTAATCGACTAATTTCATTTTTCGATTAATTTTTCAGGTTAATCGAATTTTTGATTAATCAAAATCATAATTATTATTACAGTTGTGCTATAAATCACTTAGTTAACGATCTGATTGCATCACTTATTCGGTTAATCATTATTTTGATTAATAAACATTTTTTTTTTCACTTTTAACTTTTCTTTGTTTTTAAAATTTTCTTTTGAAATTAAAATTTCATTCTTGTGTCTTATATTCCTAGCTTTGTGTTGAAAAAAAATTTATACACGATTTTCAATATTTTCTTCATATAATTTCATTCATATTATTGAAAATTTTGTTTAATCGAATAATTTCGTTAAATCAAAATCATAATCATTCGTAATGCGATTAATCATTTTGTGAATAATCTGATTAATTACAAAAAATTTGGTTGATTATTATTTTGATTATTCAAATAGTTTTTCTCAAATTTTGAAAATTTCTCTTGTAATAAAAATATTATTTTTATGTTCCTTATATTATTATGAATTATGGGTTATGCATTTTTTGTTTAAATAATATTATTTTGATTAGTCAAAATTTGTATTAATCGAATAATTTCAATTTTTCAATAATCATAATTGTCATTATTCGAATAATTGATTATTTGATTAATCTAAATATTGATTAAGCGAATAATTGTTTATTCAGAATTTTGTTTTATCAGATTGTTTGGATAAACGATTAATTGCAAAACTTTAATTACAAATTTAATTCAAATTTCGATTAATCGATTAATCGGATAATTGACTAATAAGAATTTTTACTATTCACAATATTTTTTTTTCTTTTGACCAAGTCCAGCTCGAGATATCAAGTTTGTTGTTGTTATTTCCTTGAAAGTGTGGAGATTCTATTTGGAATCTTCTAGAGACAAATGATGATTACTACACAATTTTCAAAGGAATGTTCTTTGAATCACACACAAGCATCTGGTCTATCGCAAAGACATTTAATATTTATTTACAAGACTTCATCTAAATATTTGTACAGATCTAAGATATGTAAATAAAAAATGAAGTGTATTTTCTTATAATCTGAGAAAAAGTATCTTTAGATGCAGCAAGCAAATACAAGTATAATATTGTATTATAAGTGAGTGCATATGCATTTCTCAAGTGCATTCTACATATAAAATGTTAGCTATAATGACAAGAAATATTACAGTTTGTAAACATAATAATAAATATAAAATTTATGTAATGTATATCAAGAGATTAAAACGAAAATAGTTTTTCATGTACAATAATCAATTTCAGCTATTTATTATATTTATAATATCAATTTAATTAGTTTCCTTTCACATTCTTAAACTAATGAAACAAACATTTAGTACAGCACAATTTCAGTGCAAACATAAGGTCTTATCTTCGTTGGTAAAATCATTTTTAATCTTTTTAATTAATTAGGGATATGTTGATGTATGTACATACGTATGTACGCATATCGTTCTTACAATGAGAGGAATTACAAATGCTATTTATTATATATATGTACACATATTCATATATAAAATACATGGATGCTCTTCTACTCGTATTTGTTACGTAAGTACGTATGTATGAAGGATGAGAGATGTAGAATTAAAGTAAAATAGAAGTAGTCAAGCGTTTCTTATTGCTACAGCAAGCACCTCTTGTGCTAATGCTGCTTACAATTGAAGTACTAGGAAGTGAAATTGTAAATGAAGAAAATATGAAAAATTAATAAATCAAAATGGAAAAAAAATTATATCAAATTACACTGACACCATAATGAACAAAAGAAAAATGGCATACAAATATGGTTTAATGAAAAAGGAAAAGAAAGTAAAATTACTAAAAATATGTGTATATGATTTGCTTTAAAAATGAATTCGTTTTAAAATGAGTTAGCAGTTTTGCTTCTAAATCAAAAAAGTGATGACGCAAAAGTTCTGCCGTGCGGAACCGGCTAAAATTAGTAGATTTAACATTTAATACGCACAACAGTAATGGGAGAGAAGCCTGGCCAAGGGCCCTTCGGGGCTTTAAGCGACACATATTTATTTTGTTATTTATTTTTATGCGTCCATACTATCGATACACTTTTGCCATTGCAACGGTAGCTCATTTATCTCTCAGCTATAGATGCCTGGCTCATGGGAGCCGATGAACTGCTGGAAGGCACTTTTGGCAACCTCTTCGGAATTAAATTTGTTTTCCTACCAGACAGTTATCCAAATTCCAAAAGAAGTGGTAGTCGGTGGGTGCAAGATCGGGTGAATATGGTGGATGTCGGAGAGTTTCCAAATCCAAATCCGAATCCAACTCCAACTCCAAAAAAAAAAGTTGAAATTTTTACAATCGCACTGTCGTTCATGAATTTGGAAAAATTGTCAAAAATAAATTTTAAACAATATTCAAAAAAGTAATAATGACATATTAATCCTACATACTTTGGCTCCAAAACTGCATATTGATAGTTTTTAATTGGCGCTATTTTACGAGATCAAGAGATCGAGAAGAAAGTACATATTTTAGAAAGCTGAAGAAAACATCTGTTCTTTGCTTGCTGGCACCGTCAGATTACCCAACACTTGGTCCTTCCAACGGAGGTTTGGTCTTCCTCTTCTTCTGCGTTCTCCAGCGGGTACCGAATTAAATACCCTCTTCCCTGGAGCGTCTTCTTCCATTCGCTCGACATGACCCAACCAGCGCAACTGCTGGATTTTGATTCGCCTGACTATGTCAATGTCAGCGTACAGCTCATACAGCTCATCGTTGTACCTTATTCGATATTCGCCAGCAACACAAATAGGCCCGAAGATCATGCGCAGTACTATTCTCTCGAAAACTCAAAGCATCCTCTCATCCGTGGTGGAAATTGTCCAGGCTGTCCACCTGTTAGCAAGAGTTATACTACGCATGATCTCCAGGCTGACGTCATTACAGTTGTTGATGCTGGTTACAAGATAGACAAAGTCCTCCACCACCAGAATGATCATTTTCATACTTCTGGTCCATATAATATAAAAAGTTGCGCAATCAATTCAAAGTTTTCCTTGTGAAAATAGACAAAATTTCTATGAAATATGTTAGGAGAAGCTATGGAAGAAATTGATACGCAAGTCCGGCTATTTTGTGAGATTTCCAAAAAAAAAAAAAAATAATTCAGAAAAAGAACATAAGGTGACGATAGAGGTTAAGTATCGAGCAATTTTTGGGGACAAAAAAAACAATGAGTGCTGGCCTTATAGCTTACTAGCTATGAGGTTATTTGTCGATTTTCTCAGATTTTCAAATTCATGTTGATATTTTGAGTATATTTGGAAGTATGATTGAAGTATTGTTTTGAACTTATCAAAGAGAATATTCGTTTTTTTTTTTTTTTTTTTGTATACTTTGAAATAAACACAGATTTGCTGCTAGTTATTTGCGATATCAATTTAAAGTTTTTGATTTATATGCGATAGCTATGCATTATATTGTAGTGTTTAAGTATTGAGCACTATGTATTTGAAAACTTCCTATCAATTTGTATTAGTCATACAGAATACAGTATGACACAAAGATATGTACTTTGTATAGATGTACAATCTGTGTTTCAAAGTTTTCGATTGTAAGTGCACAATTTTTTTTTGTTTGCTTCCGTTCTTTGGCAAATTGTTGCAGAACCTTTTTTTTTTTTTTGCTCAATCTTTTTACTACAAAATTCTGTTTAAGACTTGTACTTATACACAGAACAATTTCTATAACTAAAATTGACTTTGAGCTGTGTACACATACAGTGGTTAACCATTGTGGCCATAAACGGTGTCCTCTTTTTATTGAACTTTAGCAGAATTGAAGCGATACTTCGATCAGAAAATGAGCGTGTGTGTGTGTGTGTGTTTTTATAGCATTTGAAAGAAAACACATTTATGGCAGTTTATGCCAGCAATTAAGCTTGTCAGGGAGACGGACATGCATTCGTATATATTTCGCTACTATACGAACACTTCATATATAGTAATGTGATAGAATTGAACAACAAATACCCAACATATGTAATATGTACTATAATACTAGAACATGCATGCAATGTGCACAGCTGCATTTTAGCAAAAAGCAAAGCACAAATTTATACATGCTTTATAAATTCCCCAAAGAAATGGGACGAGAGGGATGAAAAACAATAGAAGAAGAAGAAACCCAGTAGTATTTATAACAAAATGGCAAATGGCAAATGGTAAATGGGCAATATAACGCTGTCGCGAACAGTATGATGCAACGCAAGTATGTGGTAAGGTCGCTAGTACACTACATTAAATATTTTCACATTTTTCGACACATAACAAAAATGTTTCTATGCAAGCATAAGTAAGGTATATAGACACACATGTGTGTGTGTGTGTGGGTGTGTGTGTCTGAAACAATGTTGTTAAATGCATTTTTCACATCCCCATTGAATTATATTTGTATTATACATACTTTATATGGATATTCACTATATATTTTATGTGTTTGCGATAGTGAAACCTTTTCTTCATCAAACTATGTGTACATATTATTATTACAAGTCAGTTTTTTTGATGGAGCATAGTATAAGCAGTGCTGTAAAAAGTTATCATATACGATTTTTCCTATAAAATTCAAACAATAATAAAATTTTGTACGAAAGCCTTCTTAAGGGATGGAGATAAAGGATAAATATGGTCAGAAGAAATTTTAAGGATAAAAATATATTGAGTGTTGGCTATACATTTCATACCTCTTGAAGCGATTCTTGCGCAACTATGTGGTTAATTATTAATTTTCAGGTATTTTGGGATCCATTTTGTATGGGAGCGCTCTTCAAAAACGGGCATAGAGTATAAGTATCTTCGGAAGATATGTTAGTTGGGCAGTATAATTAAATTTGGCCATATATTTTATCCCTCTATCGGTATCTCGGGAGCAGCGGCAGTTAATTCTATAAAATCATTGATTTGCTAGGAGAACCTCTCTAAGGAATGTATAAAATAAATAAAAAAAAAATATGTGGCACTTAAAGCCCCAAAGGGCTCATTGGCCGAGCTTCTCTTCCATTACTGTTGTGCGTCTTAAAAATTGGACAATATTAGAAGGGACCTACTTATTTTAGCCGGTTCCGAACGGCAGAACACTTGTGACATCACTTTTTCTGAGCTTTGTCACAGAGTTCTTTAAGAAGCTTTTTCATGGCAAGTTGTTACTGTCGGAAGAATTGCCAATTGCTTGCCGACAGGTGGGTACCGTTCGAAAGAAAAATCTTATCGATATTAAATTTGTTATGCATCAGCCGGGGATTGAACCACGACCTACAGATCAGAAGGCGAACACACTAACCACTGAGCTACGGCACCCACATGTAAGGAATGTATATCGGGAGTAAATATGTTGGAAGAAAATGTTGCAAATAAAAAATTAGTAGAGGTCGGTCATACATTTCATACCCCTAGATACGATAGCTGGTCAACTATGGGCATACTTGTTGATTTTCATGTGTTTGTACGTTCATTTTGTATGGGAGCTCACTTAAAGACTGGAAATATGGTATACAGGGTGGATCATATAGTGTTTTTTTTTAATCATATGTTATTTTTACAGTGACAGCTCTTTTCCACTATAAATATGGACAGAAAGTGAGTATGATATTTCCGTGGAACGAAATGAATCGCTTGAACAACGTTGGGCAAAGTCAATGTGGTGTAGTTTCTTTTATTTTCCCTGACGAAGTGCATTTTCATCTCGACGGCTATGTTAAGAAACAAAATTGCCGCATCTGGGAACCGGAAAACCCGCACCTAGTCGTCCAGAAGCCAATGCATCCTCAGAGAATAACAGTTTGGTGCGGGTTTTGGAGCGGTGTCATTATTGGCACAATTTTCTTGGAAAATATTGCTGGTAATGCAATTTCCGTTAACTGTGAGCTTTACGGCGGAATGATAAATGATATTTTGTCGCCGAAAATTGAAGATATGGACTTGGACGATCTTTGGTTTCAGCAGGATGGTGCGCCATGCCACACAGCTCATGCCACAATCGATCTTTTGCGCCCCAAGTTCGGAAATCATATTATCAGTCGACTCGGCTATGTCCATTGTCCGTCTCGGAGATGCGATTTGACGCCGTTAGAATTTTTTTTTTTTGTGGAATGCCGTCAGAGACCGATGTTATGAGAACAATCCATTAACGATTCAAGTCGTTAAGGCGAGTATAGAGCAAGCCATTTGTGAGATAGAGCCAGAAACCGTTACCAATGTCTTGGAAAACTGGGTTGACAGAATGACCTATTGTGAAGCTAGCCGAGGCAGTCACAATATTTGCTCCTTTGATTAAACCAATTTTTAATTTTTTTTTTTGAATTTTTAAAAACAAATTCGTATATGGTTCACCCTGTATATAAGTTCTGTAGAAATGCTAGTTTGAAAAAATTATCGAAGTCGGTCATAAATATTAACCCTCTAGGAAGTGCCCTGTGAGCGATGGTAGCCAATTTTATAAAAATTGCAAATTTTTTAGGGGAGGCCCCTAAAGCTGTGCAGTAAGGCAAGTATTTTCGGGAAAAATGCTGAGAAAAAATATTAATGGGACCCATTGATACATTCGACTTCTCTAGAAGCGATCCCTTGGAAGTTCTAGGTTATTTTTTGATTTTTTTTGCCATATTTTTGTGAAATTTGACCTCGATCCGGGTCGATTTATACCAACCAATTTCTGACTCATGGATTTTTTCATAAAATCTCACAAATTAAGATGAATGCAAGTGTCAAAAATGAAAAGTCTTATCTAAATTTCAGTGATTTTCCCCCCCATGAGTGCACTTAATCGTGTACCATAACTTTTGAATGTACAATATGGGTATTTATAAAGTTTTTCACTGCTTTGTGATTGCATAAGTTGCTATTTTTTATGATCTTGGATAATTGTTAATTTTTAATAGCACTTAAAATGTATATAAACTTTCTTTGCTTGTCAACAACATTAGTATTTGTTGTTGCTACTGCAGCTCATTATTACCAGAGGTGATATTTTGTCATGTGATATTTTTTGTTTTTTGCCCGCGCATAAATAAATCAGTTCATCAGTATATTGTATAAAATATAAAAGAGCTTTTATTCAGCTTAAACAAAAAAAACAACAAAACAAAGTATTTCCAGGAAGTTACCATTTTTCGTATGAATTTTCTTAATCATAAAAGTGATTAGGTGAGTAGCAACAGATATTTTTCATTTTCCTTTTATAGTAAAATATAATCATGGATTATTCTTTTCTTTGTTCATATTATTTTGATGATATTTTATGCTTTGTTGATTATTATCACATTGCTACAAGTATTTAATTTCATTTCTATTTGAATTTTGTATAGAATTAAATATTTTCTTTGTTCTATGTATATTATTATAATTTTCTTTGTTTTTATGTTTGTTTTCTAATTTTTTTTGTTTTACTTATTTTTTTAAATTCTTATTAAATTATCAACACACACCATTTGACA
The DNA here is from genome assembly GCA_963854835.1 of Megamerina dolium. Lineage (NCBI taxonomy): Eukaryota > Metazoa > Arthropoda > Insecta > Diptera > Megamerinidae > Megamerina > Megamerina dolium. Next base: position 4,365,705 of record OY978525.1, read on the forward strand.
TTTTGTATGCGCTGCCATATGACGAATGCGGTATACATGAACATGATGTGAAACGAAAAGTTTTTGCATAAATTTTCACTCACACCACACAAGTTCGTGTCGGAAATATAATAACAATTATCACACGCATAAATTATCCTTTAAGGGAAACCCAAAGAAACAAAAGGGGGCAAAGGATTCGTGTTCAATTTGTTCGCTGGGGTTTTATTTTTTTTTTTTTTTGGGTTGCATGCATATTTTATAAACTAAATGTCGGTATTTGTGTTATTCTTTCGTTTAAATTATCGTACGAGAATTTAAACTGTAAGAGTATTTGTAAATATTGAAGAGAGAGGGAGAGAGAGAGAAATTTTGTTCTAATAAATGTCGTTTTTATATTCACAATATCTCAATATGTATATGTATAGAATCTAAATAGCATTGTAGATTATAATTAGCAGTGCTGGAATTTGTGTGTTTCGAAAATAATGTTTATAACCTGCACTACATTAGAACTTGAAAAGAAAATTTCGTTTAAAAAAAAATCTCATATCCAAATGCAAGTGGGATAATCTTTGTTTCCCTCTTTAGAGAGGATTTGAACAAGTTTAAACGACACTAAATTCAATCTAGAATTCGGAAAACACAATTTGGAATATATTTTTGTATGAGAGGTAGGCGTGGTATACATTTGATTCCGCCCACTTTCGAGTTGGTCTATTTATTACCAAATATAATCGTATATACGAAGTATCAGCATGATAACTTTATATTTTCATGCGCAAACTGTGAAATCATGCATATGAAAGCATAATTTTATATGGAAGGTAGATGTGGTTTTTATCCGTTTCAACATATATTCAAATATGTGTATAAATAAATAAAAATAATTATATATGCCAAAGTTTAGCTTGATAGTTTTATGTTTTCGCTCGGAAACTGTAAAAACATACATTCAACAACATACATTTGTATGGGAGGTATGTGTATTTTTTATTAGATTCAATTCACTTTTAAATATGTCTACAAATAAGTCAAAATAATCTTACGTATCAAGTTTCAGCTTTAAAATCGTATATTTTCGATCGTAAAGTGTAAAAACATACATTCAACAATATACTTTTGTATGGAAGATATGCGTATTTTTTATTCAATTCAATCTGTTTTTGAATATGTCTATAAAAAGGTAAAAATAATCTTACATACCGAGTTTTAGCTTGATGGCTTTCTATTTTCATGCGCAAAGTGCGAAATCATGCATACGAAAGCATAACTTTGTATGGGAGATAGGCGAGATTTTTATCCGATTCAACATATTTTCAAATATGTTGATAACTAAGTAAAAATAATTATATGTGCCAAGTTTCAGCTTAAAAATCGTATATTCGCGCTTCAAATGTAACAGTACACATTCAATAGCATACTATTGTATGGGAGGTAGTCGTGATTTTTATCCGATTATGAAATTTTTTTAATATATCTATTTTATTATCAGATTATATTTATATAACAAATTTTAGTTGGATGTAATAATAATTAGGCGCGTAAATTGTAGAAAAAAACATTCAACAATATGATTTTGTATGGGAGATAAGAATAATTTTTATCCGATTACTGCTATTTTTTTGCTAATCAATTTTGATTTGGTATATATATTTGAGCGCAACATTTCAAAAATCACATTTAAGAATTTAATTTTGTTGTTAACCAATTTTGCCCATTCTCGAATTTGAACATTCGTGTGATTCACATGGCTAAACCGACATAGATCTTAAGCTTATTTTCCTTTTCTGTCACCTTTGGTTATGGATGTTACAAATGAAAGCACAAATTCAATGTACCCTTGACACGAATAGATATTCCTAATGATGTGAAAGAGTAACTCTGAAATTTAGTTATTTCATACAAGGACGGAATCCATATAGAATGAAAATTTACATTCGATAATCTATATAAATGCATAGGTACTAAATATTAAAATTTGTAACTTTCCTCAGCTTTCTATGAATTCAAGGAGAAAAAAAAATATAATGAAAAACCATAAACTTATTCTGTGCTGTAAGCCACTTACGGATTAGTAAAATCACTATGCTTTCTAAATGTACCAAATTAAATCAAGGAAACCATAAACTACATAGTATATGTGAAGTATTCATATAATAATATACGTGTACATATTTTATACAACTTAAAAATGCTTTTATTTGAAACTACTATTGTATAATATATTATTTTCCCATATACTTGTTTAATAAATACGAGTAAATTTAATTCAAAGTTACCATGAACACAAATAAAGTTTAACACTTGTTATATGTAGTAGTATGTATGTACGAGGGCGGTCCCAGAACTATCCGACCTAACAAAGAAAACACAACAAATTTGGGAAAATTTTTCTTTATTTCTCAACATAATTTCCTTTTAGTTCTATACACTTTTCCCAGTGATATTCTATAGCTTCAATATCCTGTGTATTGAATGAACTGTCTGGCTCATTAAAATAGCCATCTAGCGCAGACTCCACCTCTTCATTGTTTGCAAATCTTCTACCACCAAATTCCTGTTACCATTAAATTGGAAATAGAAAATAATCCGAAGGAGCTAAATCTGGCGAATGCGGTGCGTGCTGAAGCAATTCGAGCTCTAACTCATTGATTTTGGGCATCACAATAGCGGATGTGTGAACTGGTGCACTGTCTTGATTGTGAGCAAACGCGGCACCCATCTTGCGCACAGCTTTTTCATCTCCAAATTTTCGGTCAATATACGATGTATAGCAATTTTTGAAATGACTGTAATGTCACCTAGTTCACGCACCTTCAGCCGGCGATCATCCAATAGCATTTTATGGATTTTCTTAACTTAACCTCAGGTGGCCTGGCGTGGCCACCTCAATTGGTTGACCATTACAGTGTTCGTCTTGGCAGCCCGTACGACCTCGTTTAAACTCTGCCACCTTATAGTCGGGTAGTTTTGGGACCGCCTTCGTATGCACGTATGTACGTATGTTGTACTTAATTAATTATCTCAGTTATTATTAATTATTTTTTTTTTTTTTGTATTCATAATCATTAAATTATTTGTAACAAAAAGTTTTATCGACTAACATTTAATGAGTTGAATAATTTCCATGATGCTTATGAAATTTTCTACACTTTGGATTTAATCTGAATTTAGAAATATGAAAATATTTAGCAACATTTGACACAATACTAAGAAATAGTAAATTAATATTTAGCTTTAATTTTTATTGAAAAAATGGGATCAACAAAATAATAACAAGTTGTATGTATTTCTATATACATAGATATTTGTATGTATATAGATTAATAACGAGCTCTTGTTATAAAAAAAAAAAAAAAATTGCACGTCCGAAGCTTTTAAGCAAATTGAATTCAAATTGTACTTTACGCTTACCAAAACATATATATAAATGTAATTTTTTTTTTTCTTTCAATTTTGTCCTTCATAATTGTTAATTATTCTTACTAGCTTATTGAACTGCTGGAATTGCGTCTATACATGAAAATTAGGGTTGCTCAAATATTATATGGAATTTTCAGAATGTGATTTTTCAAAAAATGCATAATGTTCGTGTTGTAAGCTTTTTGAAAGTAAAATTAGAATATTAATTGCAATTATTGCAATTGCAATTTTGCATTTTTTCTGCAAAAAGCTTTCAAAAATACCTTACCCACATTGATAAAAATTATTTGTCAAAAATTTGAACATTTCTAATGTCAATAATTGGTTGCTTGTTTAAATATGTACGTCATAAGGCATTACGTAAATATAGTATATATTATATGATATCTACTAAGTACATATTGGCTATGGTTTTTAGTAATATTACATGCACAAGCACGCTCACACTATACATGTCCTGGCAAATGAAATTAGAAAATTACGCCAATATGTTTTAGCGCTTCTATTATTTTTATTCATGTGGATAATTGACTAATGGAATAATGAATATGGTTCATGCTCTTACTCAATATACTAATACAATATATACTTTGTAGACAATGCAGAGTATAAATATGATATATGCTCTGAGTTGTAAGTAAAAAAAATCATTTTTTCAAGATGCCACTGTACTGATTCCATACAATGATATGACAAAATTGCATAATTGCAATAAAATTGCATATATTTGTAATAGTTAGGTCACTAAAATCCTTATTTTCGAAATAATCTCACTTGAACTGTCACATTTTCTTCATGTTTGACATGTTTCATATAATTAGGTGATTTTCGATCACATACTTTGTCAATAAAAAATTCATAGTCAAATATGTCATTTGGTACACAACTAAACGCATTCATTACGAATGCAATATTGGGCATCTATTTCAACTTGACTGCGATTTGACAGATTTGACATTTATACTTCATTGCCACGTAAAGAGTTTTTGGCATCAATCGTTTACAATCATGGAATGGGGCGACATCGAAAATCGTATTGTTGTAGTTGGCCTACTAAAATGCAACATTGGAAAAGGCGATATATTTCGAACGTTGCGACCGATTGGAATCACTCGAAATTTTGTGTATCGTGCTGTGAAGTTGTTTGAGGATACTGGTGGAGCACGAGATCTTCAACGCGCGGCTGACCGCGCATTGTGAGAACTCCGAAAGAGATCAAAGCCGTGAAGAAACGAATCGACCGAAAACCGCTGCGAAAACAGAAAATCTTGTCGCGGGAAATGCAAATTTCACAAGATTTTTGACTCAGCGCGTACAAGCGACACACTGGACACGTGCTCCCGGCCGCATTGGAGGGAAAATGCAAGCGAAAATCGAAAGCGTTACGCAGCCATGCTTTAACTCATTGATTTTGGACATCACAATAGCGGATGTGTGAACTGGTGCATTGTCTTGATGAAACAACATTTTCTTTTCCGCCAAATGCGGCCATTGTTCTTTAATTTCATCACTTAAACGCTGCAACAAATTAGCATAACACTCGCCGTTGATTGTTTTTCTTTTTTGAAGGTAATCAATAAAAATGATCCCACCTTGCCTGCAGATGGAAATGTCTTCGCCTTCTTTGGACACGACTCTCCCCTTTCAGTGCACTGTGTTGACTGCTCCTTTATCTCAGGTGCGAAATGGTTGACCCATGTCTCATTCATGGTTACAAATCGATGCAAAAACTCGACTTTATTTGTGAAACATCGCCAAACACTCTATACAAACATCTTGACGACGTTGTTTTTGTTCTATCGTGAGCAAACGCAGCACACAGCTTGCACACAGCTTTTTCATCTCCAAATTTTCGGTCAATATACGATGTATATCACTTTTTGAAATTGTGGATTTTTTTAACCGTTTCTAGCGTGGCCACCTCAATTGGTCGACCATTACGATGTTCGTCTTGACAGCTCGTACGATCTCGTTTAAATTCTGCCACCCAATATTTGATGGTCGTAAACGAAGGAGCAGACTCCAACAAAGTAGAATCTAGTTTGGCTTTAATATTCGTTAGACTGAGACCTTTGAAATGAAAGTATTGAATTACATAACGGTGACCAATTTTTTCATTGTTTACAAATTCACTGAGGTCGTTAACTTTCGATGGCTCCAAAAAAAAAAAAAAATACTAAACAACGTGGCGACTTGAAACTTAAAACATATTGTTTATAAGGTTGCCACTTTTCACAAAAATAATTTTTTTCAAACTACTGCCGCCGTCTATATGTTAGGTTGGGTAGTTCTGGGACCGTCCTCGTATTAGTCAAAGCAAAAGAAATGCAATCATTATTAAATAAATTCAGCTTTTTTTTAGCTGAAATTGAAAGAAAATATTTTCTCAAAGCATTAGCAAAATGGGATATTTATCCTATCGTATTTCTTTTTTTTTTCACCATGTCATATCTAAGTGTAAATATAAGTGTAAATGTGCTTAACATTGGCTTTTAATGTACGAAAATTGAATAGCTGTCGGTTTTTTATTAATCCTTCAAAGACATTTTGCTTAACACTTGGACATGGACAATATAATAACTACTAACATATATGTATATGTGTGCATATTTATTTTAGTGGAAAGCTTTTTGCATAATCCGAATACAAAGTTGTGATTATTATAATGCGATGGTGAAAATAATTTTTAAGACATCTACTTATTATGAATATGCACATGTAATAGTATCTCTTTATGACACCTTTGAGCATGTTTCTAAATATATGTACTCTAATGTGCACAATATATATTATATATATAATAACTAAACGTATATGTACATAGATGTAGAATTTTATATACAATATAAGCTCTCAATACTCCTAAGCTCTTACTATGTACATGCATATAAATGTATGCACATGAGATATACATGTAAATTTCATTTTATTAAAGCAAAAGCACTTAATTCTTCTTTCATATGAAATCCATCATATTTCTGCATGACATTACCATATATCATATTATAGTTAGTAGTAAAATTTCAACTTCATAATTACACACAAAAATATTGAATGACATACCTTTCACATCTATTTCTATATTCTTATCTTGTTTATGACAGCAATTCTTGTCTCTTGCTAAACTTGTAATCAAATTCTGTTTGTAATATATATATTTCATATAACTATATTAAAATATACTCATAGAACAACTCATATGCATTTATGTCTATGCACAATTCTGACGAAGCCTAAAAGCATGCTACAAACAATATAATATGTACATAATTCTCTTATCGATTATCGTCAGTGTTAATTGGCTTTAGTTGCTTGTTTTTCGTTGATGAGGGACGGTGATTTTGATGGTTGGTTATCTGTAATCAAATTTGTTCATATTTATTTATTGATCATTTGAGTACGTGAGGCTTAACTAAACTTAACTGCTATTAATGTTTTAAGTGTTTTCCTCCATATGGCTAAATTGATGTATTGTGTACCTACCTACCTGTACACATAAATATTGTCGGTATTATATTTAAGTATATTCACATGTAAATATTATTAATTTATTTATTGGAATTGACATGAGCATTATTAGATATGATTACTTTTATTGACTTGCATATATATTTATATATAAAAGTCTTTTGTTTATGTTACTGATTTGTTAACATGCTCTGATTTTGTGTGTTTGATTAATTTATTGTGCAAAATTTATTGATTTCACAAACACACATTTATGTTAGTTATTTATGATGACAAGGAGCTATATGCTTTTAATAAACATTATATATTTTTCTTTATTTTATTTTATGTATAGAAATCTGTTAGTGAATTTAACTATTATTATTTACAATAAAACATTTTGGATCTTAGAAAAACAACAACAACAATAAAATGTAAAATTTCTTGTTAATGATAAGTAACCAAGTTATGAGAAATATAGGAAAATATCCAAATAAAAATTGTTTTCCATCTTTAAAAGAGCCAAAATCATTTTTCGATATTGATACATCAAGTCCCCTACTTTATGAGATTTCGTAAAAAAAAGTGTATGAGCCAAAGAGAGCCAGGTCTGTGGTAAAGGGTGAAAGTTACAAAACAGAGGTGAAATTGGTCCAAAAAACTCCACTGACTGTCCCCATTAATTTCTTCTCTAGAGCTTCTCGGAATATATTTACCCTCTATCGCCAGTCCTTAGAAGGGCTACCTTCGAAAATGGACAACTTCATTAAAATTCCGTCCCACCTCTCTTCGTAGTCTCTAGAGATATAAAATATATGATTGCCCCATCCAATAATTTTTTCTCCGCAACATTTTTTCTGGACAAACTTACTTTTTATCTCCATCTTATAGAGGAGATGTCATACAAAATGGACAAAAAACGCACGACAAATCGACAATTTGGCCTTTAATTGCCCAGAAGTTACCCCCAAGGAGATGCAGCTTTTCCAACCCTCATTAAATTTTCCAACCCAATCATTTTACGGAATAGCCTTAGTTCTTATCTCTACTCATTAGGGTGCCTCTCACATAAAATCGATGTTTTCATTAGACTTCGGTCTCATCGCTCTTAGAATGTCCCTAGAGTTGTAAAATATATGCCTGGGAGCTAGTAATTTTTTCTACCCAATATTTTTTCTCAGCACACTTACTGCCTGTCTTCACTCTATAGAGGGGCTGCCATAGAAAATTAACGAAAAACGTACGACAAATCGACAAACTGACCTTAAGTTGCCCAGATATTGCCTCCAAAGGTTTGAAGCTCTTTCAAACCTCATTAAATTTTCATTTCCAATATTTTTTCGGAATATCCATAGTTCTTATATCCAATCATTAGGGTGGCTCTTATACAAAATTGATGTTCACATTAGAATTCGGTCCCATCGCTCCTATAATGTCCTTAGAGTTGTAAAATGTATGTCTAGGAGCTAGTAATTTTTTCTACCCAATATTTTTTCTGAACATATTTACTGTCTGTTTTCATCCTATAGGGGGGCTGCCATACAAAATGGACATTAGAACACTTGAAAATTGACAAACAACCCTTTAATTGTTGAGAAGTTGCCCCTAGAGGGTTGAAATCTCCCCAATCTCTACCCAACAGAAGGCTCTCTTAGAAAATAGCGGTTTCTATAGAATTGGCTATCAACGCTACCAGAATTGGAGATAGATATTCTTCATTTACAATACATCTATATGCTACTTTAAGAAACATTTTTATAAAGCTTTAAAGTTATTACAGTTACTTCCATATCGTATACATTGGTCCCTCTTTTTGCTTTTTGTACCACTGTATTGCATGTGCTAGTCTGTTTGTTCAAGTATTTTAATTACCACATCAAGTGGTATGAGTTTTGCTCTTTTTATCGGTGATTCAAGGATTCACCAACAACAACAACAACAACATCTATAATTTAATCATTGATTAAATTTATGCTTTTATACACTTCCGAGTATTATCCACTGTCTTTATGTAGCACAAAATTTTAAAAAGAGTTAACACTGGCATTAACCACTTGATTGAGTGCTCAGGGTATGTTCAAGTGTGACAAAGCATTTGCTTATTTTCTTTATGCATAGCATCATCAAGAGCTACCTACTATATACGATATCTGCTGATGATACTCGTTCATATTATTGGCATTTTGTTTTGTGTGCAACATTTTCAATGAGATTGCTTTGTACATTCAAATGTACTCTGTAAAATATATTTATATGTATAGAGTACATCAATATTTGAGAATTATTTGAAAGTGTTCAAATCAAAGAGAATCTAGGTGCAAAAAAAAAATGTCCGACTACTAAAAAAGTACTGAGAAAGCTCTAAAAAGGATGGTACTCTTCACATTAAATACGCACAACAGAACTGTGAGACACCCCACATTCCACGAAAGCCCCTTTATTGTTATACTTACACATACATAGTTCATTAATTAATTAATTATATCACTTAAAAAGATTTATGATGAGAGAAACAAAGTAGTACGATTATCATGAATGGTTTTTGTCCTCAACTTCTTCTTGTTTTTGAATTTATTTCAATTATATTATGCCACTTGATAATCAACTTAATTTGACTATAGACTAACTAACAATTTTGAATAAAAGGACAATCGACTGAAGGAGTTTATAGGAAAATTTCTTAAATTTGCATTATCATTATTATGTTGATGCTTTGTTTGGGAAGATTTTCAAAGAAATTAGGTTATTAAAATTTTGAGTAGGTATTTGCGTATGCGAAGTAAATTGATTTTGTAATTAAAAACAAAAAGGTTATTTTAGTTAGATTGCAAATACAATTTATTTACTTACTACAATACACAAGTGGTAACATCAATATTGTCCTAATTTAAAATAAATTATGAAAATAAAATAATTAAAATAAGACACTCTTTTCTTTACCTACAATTTGACTATGTAGGAGTAACAAATCGATATAATTTGGCGTGGGTGGTAAATAATTGTACTGGTATTCTCTTACGGCTAGCTTACGAGCACAATACATTTAAAAACCATCATGCTGTTCTCACACTATTATTGAAGTTAGTGCTTCTAATCTCATCTCCGTAAATGTAAGTATGTCCATAACTATTGTTCCTGAACAAATTGAGCTATTTATATAAAGCACGTAGGTATTCGTCGAATTAAAATATTTTCTGCCTACCACATATACAGAGTGTTCTAATAATAGGTGTGGTACTTTGTTATCGATTGAAATATGCACTATCAACTAGAGTGCTGAATGCACGTAGTGCTCAGAATATTGTTTGCAACAATTGGCCATTTCCGCGACCCATATAAAGTCTAACTGATACAGCAGCTGTTGCCTCGTGACCACGTGACCGTCGTATATTCGATTATTGGGCCCTACAAATAATTGCTGAAGATGATTTTTTTCAAAATATCATCTTTTCGGATAAGGCTCATTTCCACCTCGGCGACTATGTTAACAAGCAAAACTCTCATATCTGGGGCTCGCAAAATCCATACGTCATTATTGAGAAACCAATGCATCCACCGCGAGGCACTATTTGGTGCTGTTTATGGGTTGGAGGCATCATCGGTCCGTCCGATGATCCGAAGACGATTCCAGACTTGAAAAGCAATATTACATCGGTAATTCGGACCATTCCGGAGGTCATACTGCAAAATGTCATCAAGAATATGGTCGAAAGAGTGAGATATCTACGGAATAGTCGCCGTGATCATATCCTCCAAATTTTCCACTCATAATCCTATTAAATACTCTTTCGAACGAAATAAAATATTTGGAAAAATTCCGAATCGTTTGCGTTTTATTCAAAATCAAAGTACCACATGTTTTAATGGAACACCCTGTACGAGTACATACAACTAGTAGTAAATCATATCTTTAAAAATGCGTTTATTTGTATTCTCATTTGGCATATTTTTACTTTTTTACTTATGTTATTTGCCTCTTCTTGCGGCAAATACTTGACCAATACTTAAATTTGTATTTAAGTACCTCTTCGAACCAAATTAGGCAGTTAAAAAGTCATTATAAAGCAATTATGTTTTAGCAAATTGATTATTGCTTAAATACATTCGACTGATGGATAATAACATGTTTTCTTTTTTTTTTTCTTTTCATCTTTCAATACAATATCTTAACTAAATTAAATTTTAAAGCCTCTGTTGTGTGTTTGTGGACTCTTTTTTTGGCCATAGCTTGCCGAATTGTACTATGTTTTTAGGTTAGTAGATTGCCGGTAGCTTTGTTGTTAGAGCATTGTCTACGCATTGAATCACCGAATCCATCCTTGTCTTAAAAATTTGCATTAACCTATCCGTTAGTAATTGGCGATTCATACGACAGTAGCAACTCTCGACAACCTTGCCCAAATCCCTTCTTTTTTTTCATTGTGTGATTTAAGAGTATTGAAAATATTTTTCTTTCGAACGGTGCCCACTTGTCGGTAAGCAAGGGAGGCCAAAGGGCCCTTCGGTGTTTATAAGTGCCACATATTAATTTATTTTGTAATAGTATGGGCGCCTTAATATAGTAATTAGTTCGGTATTAGTGCATACGGTTTTTCATACATCCGATCCATAGAGATTAGGTTATGTTATATTAGCTGTCAGCTCCAAAATCCAAAAATGTTCTATGCTCATTTATTTTACGAAATGAAAATTTTGTCAAGAAAAAGGTTTTCTTCTGTGGTTCTGTGGCAAAGTTCGGAAAAAATGGTGTCTGAAAAAATCTAACCGTTCGAATTTTTCATACAACACACGACAAAATCAAAAAAAAGGAAAATTTGAACCTAGGTCTCTCGGAGCGTCGAATTTCGAGGTATGAATGTGTGTACCAGTGTCACCAGTACATATTACGAGCAAATCAGACTCAGTTCTTATGCAGCGCAGCTAGATGATCCATGACAGCTCACAGTGCGCACCAAACAGCAAAAACTTGTTGTTGTTGTAATGATCTCCGAATATTTTTTGAGATTACCTGTACTTCAGAATCGTCTTCGCTAAATTTGTGGTGAAATTCAGTAAATATACGAAGGTAACCATAGTAATTTTTGCATGAATTGGATGTTGCACGAATAACCATTAAAAACCTTTTTGGGGTTAGGGACGATTTCTGGCTAGCTTTGAGATTATTTGTCGATTTTTGGGTGTTTTCACATGCTTTGCGTAGGGAAGCCCGTATAGGAAGTGAAAATAGGTAATGAGTATGTTCGAATATTTTTTTCGAGTAGTATAAATTTCGAAAGCGATGGCAGCTAAAATTATAAAAACTTCATTGTTGTAAAGGAACACCTTTAAGTCATAGAGATGGGGTAGAAGTTTGTTCAGCAAAAATGTTGAGAAAGTAAGATTGATGGGGATTTTCCATACATTTTACCCCTTTAAGTACATTCTAGAAAAGGTTAAAGCGAAATTTATACCTTAAACATGAATATTGTAGGTGAATATCATTAAGTGCTAATGATGAGGTAGAAGTTTGTTCAGTAAAAATGTTGAGAAGAACAAATTAATGGTGATCGATGATAGATTTTACATCTCTAGGGATGATTCTTGGGCTCTTACTGAGTGTTTCAAGTTTCATTTAATTTCTTTCATACATTTTACCCCCTAAGTATACTATGGGAACGGTTAAGGCGAAATTTATACGTTAAACGTCAATTTTATAGGGTAATATCTTTAAGTGTTAATGATAAGGTAGAAGTTTGTTCAGCAACAATGCTGAGAAGAAAAAATGAATAGTGATCGATGATAGATTTTACTACTCTAGGGGTGATTCTTGGGATTTTAATGAGTGTTTCAAATTTCATTTAATTTCTTTGAGATTAGGTTCGAAATTCGAAATTACAGAGTCAAAATAATCAAGAATTTGAATTCATGGTTTATATCATCTGCTTATCGTTAAGCTTGTTATTTTTTCCCGTGACTTTGTACCCAATACTTCGTCATGCTTGATAGTACTGTGGAACACCCATTGATTATGTACGTTGTACTAGTTAATATCGATTTCACATTGGTTTTTATTTGAAGATATATATAGCATATATTTAAAGGGAACTACCATTATGCATTTATTTTATTTTATTTCGAATATTTGAATAGTTATCCTTTAAGTTTAATTTTTTTTTCGACTATAAATATATACATGACTTCATGATTATGCACGTTTGCAGACATAAACATTCTCACAAGTCGAAATTGTGTGTAGCACGTAGCTTTTTATATACATATATACAATCCTATATAAACATGCATTTATTTTTGGACTTGTTTTATTACCAATATGAAGATGTAATTTTCGAAGTTACGTAAACAACGATTTTCCCCACTCAAACGTCATAAGTCAAATTATTATAGATTTTTGACTTAACTTTTATACGTGTTTAGCATGAAAGTGAATTTAAAATTTTACACATTAATATTTATCTATTTTCGTTTAGTCTTACGTGTGAGATGATGTGCTTAAATCAGTTATGTAGTTTGTGTAGTAACTTAAAGCATTTCGCATTTATTATTATATTCATGTTGTTTCAATGCAATTGGGTATAATATTTTATTGTTGCTCTGGTGTTATGAGTATTTTCGTACGACTACATACATACATACATACATATTACACTCGAATGTAGGTCACTAAGAATTACACTAATCCTTCTTATTATATTATACTATTCTTGTGAATACTTTACCACATAGTAAATGTAGATTACAACAAAGGTGATAAAGAAAATATTGATATCCATAGGGGCGAATACAAATACGCACTAAGGGCATCATATATATATATATATATATATATATATATATATATATATATATATATATATATTCTTCATGAAGTTAAACTGTCACTTTTATGGTTATTAAGTCATAAATCACACAATAGTGGTTATTCATCATTGCGTTTTTCACCATGTACTCGCACGTACCTACATATTCGTTTGTCTTTTTTGTAAAAGACTCTTGAGAGTGGTTGTTATCACACCAATTTAGCACATACTATGTTCTTTATGTTTATACATAAACGAGTACAGATGTTGTTTCTTAAGTCGATATATATGTATATGTGTGAATTGCTGTGTGTGTATACATGTGTGTTGATCATTTCATCTGACAACACTTTCATCACACTTACAAGAAACTATGTACATATTTATTTATGTTTCATAGTGCTACGTGTCATCTTCTACATACATAGAATACGTTTGACATTTTATCAACAATTTATTCCGCATAGACACATTTATGGGCACGTATACATATGTTGATATACATATGTATATATACATATGTATATGTATATTGTTAAATGTATATACGCAAAGCAGAAGAAATTCTGCAACAAATTCTACTCATCATTCAATCAACCACACATTTGATATTGTTGGATATAACGTACCTACTACAGTAAACTCCAGTTAAGTGGTTTCACTTTGAAATGTCATACCCACCTCAGCATCTGTTAATAGTGGCAATTTCATTTTTTATTGTAACAATTTGTGGTAGTTCACATTTCAAGTGTCATTTATATAAATCTCGAATTGTACTTTTGCACTTTGTGCTTCAATAAAAGAGGTATTGTATTCGCTGTCATTTTGAAAATGACGTAAAAAAAACTGTCAATTTGAAAGTAACTTGAAATAAAAATTATATTGAAAAGCAATGAATAAAAAAATTTTGTTGGTACTAGAATCTTCAAAAAACAAGTATTATTGTGCATATTTGATATAGCAAAAGCGATTTAAAGAGATGCACATATATTAGTCGATTTCAAGCAGCAGATGCTTTGCGATACGATTTGATCTAAAATTTGTGAAATTATAATTTTTTAGGTTTCTCATGGCATTTCTTTTTTAATGTTGGAATAATTGGTAATTATTTACTGAGAAGTTGTCCCAATTAAATTTTGAGTTGGGGTAAAAGAAATCCACCATTTTGATTATGTTCATTTTTAGGCTTAATTTAATAATTTGGGGTCAAATATGCACTATTTTAAAAATGTTGGGTTGGAGAAAAAGAAATCCATTATTTTGATTACGTTCATTTGAAGGCTCACTTTAACACGGCTCTGATTGTCCGATTGGGGTCAAGTATGCACTATTTTAAAAATGTTGGGTTGGAGAAAAAGAAATCCATTATTTCGATTATGTTCATTTTAAGGCTTAATTTAACAATTTTTGGTCAAATATGCACCATTTTTTAAATAATTTATGGAAATTTTAAAGGCAACTTCTCAATGCGTCTCTCACGAAAGTCCGTGTCTCTATTGTGAAGAATTTCGACAAAGCGATTTGTACAATAACCTTCCGATGCCGCTTTCTTAGTGATAAGTTTTGTAATGATAAAAAATAAAATATACGTTAATCGCTTGATACCAGTTTTAGACTATAATGTGGATGCATGAAAACTTACTAAAACCTTAAAAAAGTTTATCCTTCTGAAAGAAATATTTTTTAGGTAAGGAGGCAGCATTGAAAATTATTTAAAATAAATTCCAAATACCAATTTTTTGCCGCTTATTAAATCAATATATGGTTTTCGGGAAATTCAAAGTTCGAATGAATTAATGTCGAAATATCTTTGTTGAAATTTTTTATATGACAACAGATTTTTACATTTTTTGCAATGCGTAATTATTGCAAGAATGTTGAAGTCGTAATTTATGTTAAATTTAATTTCGACATTATTGCAAAAATTTCAACAATAATATCGAATTAATTAATAAGAAAAATATTTTGTTTTTTTTTTATTATTATAGTGCCATACGTAATTCTTCCGACAATGTCGAAATTCTAATTTTTGCAAAATATAATATACTTTCGACATTATTGCACAAACTTGGCAACAATGCGGAATGAATTAATGACGAAAAAACAATTTCAAATAAATTTCAAATGCCAACATTTTTTTGTTTTTTTCTGTAGAAAATTGAATGTTGCATTCAAAACGAGTGATTTAATGACGAACTTTTTTTTGCAATAACATCGAAATTGTTTTTAATGGCAACATTAACGTTTTAATTTTTATTGCAATAAGTAATTCTTGCAAAAAAAAAAACGAAATTGTAATTTTTGCAAAATTTAATTTCGATATTAATGCATAAACATTCGCAATAATATCGAAAAACTAGATGTACACATTCCTGTTTCGACATTATTTCAATTTTGTGCAATAATGTCGAAAAATAAGTTGTATTGTGGCAAGGGTGAAATTTCAAATGTATACATTACATTAAGGTGTCTCAGCAGCTATAAAAATAATGTTGCTGATTTTAGCAATGAAACATCAATTTTGGTTTATTTTAGGTTACTCAGCGTTAAATAGCATTAGTTTAATAGAAGGTTTTTACTCCATAGGAAAAAAAAATAAATATAAATATGTGGCGCTTATAAGCCCCGAAGAGCTCTTTGGCAGAGCTTCTCTTTCAGTACTGTGCGTGTTAGAAGAGGCCTACTTATTTTAGTTGATTTCGAATGGCGGATGTCCCTTGTGACATCATTTTTTCTGAGCTTTGTCACAAAGTTCTTTTAGAAGCCTTTCCATAGAAAATTGTTACTGCCGTAAAAAGTGCCAATTGCTTGCCGACAGGTGGGTAGAGGTTCGAAAGAAAAATTTTTCGATATTAAATTTATGATCAGCTACTTTATAAGTTTTCGAAAAACATTGAAGCAGCAATTTGAACATAATATTTTTCTCTTTTCTGAAACTATTTATTGGAAAAAAAAGTTGCTAAGATATTTTTTATATAAAAAAAGATAATTTTTGTTTAGTTTTCTAAAGAATTTAGAACGAACGACTTCCTATTGAGTTCCAATTGAAATGAAATTTCTTACAATACATTACCCGCCAGAGTACCACAAATACCTAACTAGTTGAGCTATTTAAATAGCATTTACTGTATTACTTAATGTTGACATTTTTATAAATTCACACAATTAATTTATATACGTATTCTTTTTGCATATCCTTTAATGCTGCATTAACATTTTATTTTATTTATAAATGAATGGATGTTTGTGTGTATCTTTTCTTACTATTTGACGCAGTTAAATTTACCGAATACCTATATATGTTAAGTAGATGCAATAAGAAATCCCTTAAGCAATTTACCATATTAAACTTATCCTTAAGCAGTGAAATTTGTATAAACATGAATGTGGCATTAATTGTTAATAGTCAGCCTTGTGCAATATACGACAATATTTGCCAAGACAGCAATACAATTAAGACAATGATACAATGTAATATGTATCATAGGTAGAAGGTTTCCATAACCTTTAGTTAGCCATCAGTTGACAAATTGAAATTAAAAGAGCTAGAGGGCCTACGACAACAATGTCTTTAGTAGCATTATCAAAGTAATCTGCTCTAAAATATACACTAATGTCATCAAATTAATTGAGGAGATTAGCAATGTTGCAAATATACAGATGGAGATGTTTAGGCTAATAGGTCTTTCATACCAATTACCTTACTTGTGAATGAAACACAAAAAATGTAGGAAAGAAAATCTTTCGAAAAGCATTTCATAGAAAACCCATTCGCTGTTCCATTGCTGTATTCTCTATATTCTTAAGCGCAGACTTTTTCCAATGTCATTTGTCATTTTTTAGTAACTTTCTTTTTGGCAACACTGTTTTTGGCAACTCAGCTGTTTTTGTATAACATGTCACTGTTAAACATGTTCGGTTTGGTCTATAATTTAACCATGAATCGACTTACAAACGAACAACGTTTGCAGATTATTGAATTTTATTATCAAAATTCATGCTCTGTTAAGATCATCGCATCGTGCACTTCTTCCATTTTATGGTCAGTTTTGGGCGACCTTCTGAGGCGGCTATTCGGAATCTTGTGACTAAATTTCGCACCAAATTTACATTATTGGACATTAAACCACCAACATGCATACGTAGAATGCGGACAGAGGAAAATATCGCATCTGTATCCGCCAGTGTTGTTGATGACCGTGAATTATCGATTCGGCGCCCTTCGCAGCAATTGGGCCTCTGTGGCTCCACTACGTGGAAAATTTTGCGGAAGGATTTGGGTGTAAAACCTTTTAAAATACAGCTGGTGTAAGAATTGAAGTCACACGATCTACCACAACGGCTAAATTTTGGTGAATGGGCGCTGGCAAAGTTGGATGAAAAACCACTTTTTTATCGGAAAATTGTGTTCAGCGACGAAGCTCATTTCTGGTTGAATGGATATGTCATCATCATCATCATCATCATTTCCTGTATCTCTCACTGGAGCATAGGGCCTCAATAAAGCATTTCCATCTGGTCCTGTTTTTTGCTAGTATCTTTAATTTGTTCCACGATCTTCCGCATTCGTCGATTTCTTTTTGTAAGGATCTCCTCCACGTGGTCTTAGGGCGACCCCTCTTACGACTACCTTGGGGGTCCCAATCAAAAGCTTGTCGGCAAACTTCTGTGGCATCTTTTCGCAATGTTTGGCCTATCCATCTCCATTTTCGTAGTTTGATATAGTTGGCCATAGGTTCCAGTTTGCATTTTTTATATAGGTCGTCATTGCTGATGACATTCGGCCACCACACCCTAAGAATACGCCGCAGGCATCTGTTAACAAAGCTCTGAATCTTACCAGTTAAATGGTCGGTTACAAGCCAGGTCTCGCATCCGTAGAGCAGTACTGAGACAAAGTTGGACTTAAATAGTCTAATTTTTGTTTGGAAGGATATTTGCTTCGAGTTCCAGATTTGTCGCAGCTGTGCATATGCGCCTATTGCTTTGTTTATTCTGGCCAAAATATCCTTTCCTGCACTATTCTCCGAGGATATTATATTGCCTAGGTAGGTAAAATCTTCGACTTGTTCAATTTCTTTGACATGTATCATAAAAATTTCGTTGTTTTTGGTGTTCATTTTCATTGCTTTTGTTTTGTCGATGTTGGTTTTTAAGCCAACCTTAACCGACTCGGCGCACAGGTCGTGGAGCTTTGCTTGCATGTCGGAGTGCTTCACAGATAACAGAATGGATATGTGATGGATCAAAATTGCCGTACTGCCAATGCATTTTGAAAAATGCACTGCTTGGTGTCGATTATGGGCTGGTGGCATCAGTGGACCATACTTTTTCAAAGACGACGAAGGCAGGAACGTTACTGTGAATGGCGAACGATACCGTGCGATGATTACAAACTTTTTTTTTTGCTCAAAATGGAGGAGCTGGCCTTGGCTGATATGTGGTATCAACAAGACGGTGCCACATGCAACACAACACGCGAAACAATGGCCCAATTGAGAGGCGAGTTCGGTGAACAGTTCATTTCACATTTGGCGCCGGTCAATTGGCCGCCTAGATCGTGCGATTTAACGCCTTTAGACTATTTTTTGTGGGGCTATGTTAAGGCTCATGGCTATAGCGACAAGCCCCAACGGTTGACACACTGGAAGCCAATATTGGCTTCCGACTTACAGCGTATAAACCATTTGAGGTGCTGCCACGGTCAACATTTACATGAAATCATCTTTAAACATTGAATTATATAGATCGTTCTATCGACTCAAATAAGGATTTCATATATTTCTCTAAATTTTATGTGTTTTTTTTTTTTAATCTAATTCGAAGGCTCTTAAAAATCACCCTGTACTATTAAGAGATTTCGTAATTTGCAACAATTAAGATTTTCAGCCCAGACATTTAAAGTTACAATATCAATCTAATAATGTTAAATAATGTCCATCATGCAATATATACTTTTTGGAATAGTCATGATGAAGCCATTCATATGATATTCGTATTGCCTTCTGTTTATGATTACCTTTCTTTTTCACATTTGCTTTTTTTTTTTTTTTTTGGTTCTGCCATATTCAACTAATGAATAGAGCATATTAAAGAAAAAATACCATTAAAGCAAAATTTTGTGAAAATACTAAAGAAATTCCTTAGGCTATTCATATTGTAATATGTAATGAGAATTAAGAAAAGCTGACGATGAAAAAAAAAATGAAAAATAAAAATGAAATGAAATTAATCGAAAATGGTCCATCATTAAGTTGGAGGAGGCTTTTAATTAATGAGACAAAGACGACGCTGGGACAAAATTGTGACGATTCACAACATTCACGTAACATCTATAAGAAAATAAATTGACTAACATTCATTTTGCCACATCATAATGTTCATTGGCAAATTACACAATATATAAAAGATGAATTAATTTTCTTGCAAATCATTTTGTAACGTTTCTTTTTTTTTTTTTTTTTTGTTCTGTTTTGATATTGTATACGCGTAAAAGCGTACAAATTATTGAACAAAATACAATGCATACATATACGATATATATGGGTAATATTAAGATGACTAGTTGAAATTTCAATTACCAAGAGAATGCTGTCGATGGTGGTGGTGATGATGGTGGTGGATGGATGGAGGAGTGTGAGATTATGCAACTTAATACATTTAATACTATACAAATTTAAGCTACTTATAGCGTATCGGAAATTAAAATTTAATCGAGTTTACAGAGAATATCGACAAAAAAGTAAACGAAAAAGAACTAATGAATAATGAACTATTTTTTTGGATAAAAGAAAAATGAAATTTATGCGAATAAGATGCAGTTTGAATTTACCTGCTATCTCATTATTTACATACAAGTACATACATACATGCTTAGAGGTAAAAAAAAGTTTTCATAATACTCGTTATAAACTTTCTTACCACTCGTAAATCAAGTAAACTAAATTTTATATATGTTCATTGCATTTGAGCATACATTCATATAATGAAGAGATGTTAAGTTCACTACTTAATTGTACCCCAAGTTTAATGTAATATTTATGTGACAGAAAAATACAAAGTTTAGTCAATCAACAACATGTCAAAGTCGTTTTCTTTTTCTTCTCATTTGAATGACAAAAAAAAAAGGACATAAAGAATCTTTATTCTGCAGAAATATTGGGAGTTCGAAAAAGTTCCGTTACAAATTTGATCATTTGAAATGAGCATTATTAAATCAAATATGTGCCATTTTGATCGATAACCTTTTGCCTTGGGGTAAATTCATTGTTCCATGGGTAGAAATTCTACGTGTTCTAAACGAAAAACTGATCCAAGTGCGTTATGTTGACCTCTAAAAAAAAAATAAATATGTGGCACTTAAAGCCCCAAAAGGGTCATTGGCCGAGCTTCTCTTTCATTATTGTTGTGCGTCTTAAATTTTGGACAGTATTAGAAGGGACCTACTTATTTTAGCCGGTTCCGAACGGCAGAACACTTGTGACATCACTTTTTCTGAGCTTTGTCACAGAGTTCTTTTAGAAACTTTTTCATGGCAAGATGTTACTGTCGGAAGAATTGCCAATTGCTTGCCGACAGGTGGGTACCGTTCGAAAGAAAAATCTTATCGATATTAAATTTGTTATGCATCAGCCGGGGATTGAACCAAGGCCTACAGATCAGAAGGCGAACACACTAACCACTGAGCGACGGCACCCTAACCACTAACCACTGTTGACCACTACGGAATTTAAATTTACACCATTAAGAGAATTCTGCAGAGATCAAAACAAATGATAATCTGAAGATGAAGGTTTGGGGTATATGGTGGATGCATCAAAACTTCCAAAACTTAAAGCATCTGACCAAAATTCATATATTCTGGTTGTTGTGCAGAGTATAAAAATATGCTGAAGAATTGAAATTTGTAAGAAGAGAGTGTGAAAGCTTCATGTAAATATTCTTCTTCTTCTCCTTATGTGGTGATAACAACCGATGATCGATTTAAGATAGTAGTCCGGTGTGACGACCGAAATTTCGACGTTTTTTCATGAATTTTTTTTAACAAGAAAATAAAATGCGATCGTTTTAAAATTTTTACAGGTTCTTATTGGTATTTTCAAGTATAGAAACAAAAATTTTTTAAGTTAATTTTACATTAATTTGTTTTTAATTTTTGACTTCAGAGTGGAGTCCTCGAAAAAAAGATGAGTTGGTTAGGGGAAGCACACCGCCTTCCGAAGTCATTTGAAATAAAAAATTCAAAAAGATTATTTAATGAACTAACCTATAATATACATAAAAAAGAAACAAAATGGCGGACTTGTGAAAAAACTTCTCAAAATCTAATTTTTTTTTCTTGATAAATTGTTTAAATAAAATAGTTTATTATTAAAAAATTAAATGTTTTAAAGGTTACGTATTTAGATATGTGTGTCTAGAATAATGGGTAAAATTTTTAACCAAATCGGTTGAATAGTTTTGAGTCAGTGCTTCCCCGAGAATTCAAAAACATGGTTTTGAGAAAAACGCGTTTAAAATTTTGACAACAGATTCATACTCAATACGGCGCGCTCTCTTATTTTAGCTATAACTTTTAAAATTTCGGTCTGAAATTTTTAGAGTATATTTTTAAGATGTTTTTCTTCCGAAAAATATAAAAAAAATCGATTTTTTGAACCCGTCACACCGGACTACTACCTTAAGCAAGAACAGAGAAGACTGGCGCTCGACATGATGCAGCCAGCACAGCCGCTGGATTTTGATTCGCTTGACTCTGTCAATGTCATCGTACAGTGCATACAGCTCATAGTTGTACCTCATTCGGTACTCGCCATCAACGCAAATAGGTCCAAAGATCCTGCGCAGAACTTTTCTCTCGAAAACTCCAATCATCCTCTCATCCGTGGTGGAAATGGGACAGGCTTCTGAGCCATATGTTAGGACTGGAATAATGAGGGACTTGTAGAGTGTGAGAGGGCTCGACTACTCAATTGTCGATTTTCCGGTTATTCAGGTTCATTTTGTAGGGGAGCCCCTTAAAAAACAAAGCTATTCAGTGGAAATTTTTGCATAAATATGCTTGATGGGGGTAGGTTTTCCCCCTCTATAGGAACCCTTAGAACGATGGAAGTGAATTTCAACAAATTTTAAAAGAATCTCTCAAATGGATAAACTATATGGACGGCCACCTTTCCCAGGAAAATTTACCGTAAGCAGCAAAACAGGGTTGATATTATCTTAATGACTAAAATTTTCACTTTTTCATTACCTTATTTTCATCAACATTGAAAATATTGAAAACTTCCCATAATCCTTTTCTTTGCTCCTTGTTGGTGTAACTCAGGGGTAAATTTTGGGACCATTGTTTTTTTTTTGCTTATTTGCTGATTCTATATTACATGTTTATAAGCATTCTACGATCCATGCCTACGCTGACGATATTCAGCTTTATATTTCCGCAATCCCTACTGTGGTTGATGATATGATCATACATAAAACTTAATGCTGACCTCCTCCAGTCCATTAACTTGTAGAAGAATATTTCTAAAATTAAAAGCATAAATAGTTATTGATTATTTAATGACACTATTAACGTAGAATACTATATGCTATGAATATTTAATTTCAAAAATAAATTCGTTGTTAACATATAAACGTTATATCTTTCGCATTGTGAGAAAATAATAAAAATTAATATTTAAACCACATGGCGTATGAGTATCATACAATTTTAGTATGACCTTAAATTAATTTATCTGTTGCATCTGTGTTTCCACCAACCTCTAGCCCTTTATTTTTGCAGTATATATATATATATATATATATATATATATATATATATATATATATATATATATATATATGAAAAAGTTAAATTTATGCAAAGTATTATATTTAAATTGCTGTTGATGCTGCCACTGCTTGAATAGCAGAGGCATGCATATATGAATATTCTTGTGACCCATAATTCTACAATAGGGCTGTTCAGAATCTTGTGCAAATGGTCTTGCATCATTGCAATTGCAAAATGGTGTAGTAAATTTTTGCTTTACACTAACAAAATATACAGTCGTGCATTTACTACACTCTTGCAACGACGCAACACCAAAAACCCGTAGGTTATGTATGCAACACTGAATTGCAAACTAACAGCTGATCAGCAACAAAATAAAAAAAAACTGAAAATGGAAGGCGAACAAATCAAAAAAAGAATAAATGAAGAATGAAAGAATAAATAAATAAAAAATGCATCCTCATCAAATTCTAATTTAATGAAAAATGGTTATTTACTGAAATTATGAAGAGAATATTTCATACCTTCGTTGCACATAATTTCATCAGCAGCTTCGTCAATTAAAGAGTCGACTACTTGCTCCTTACAGCTTTTTTTCGGCATTTCTTCTAATTTGTGCGCAATTTTAACATCAAAATAATTTGCTATTTCACCAATCAGCTGTGAATAGCTTGGCTTGCAACAAGTAATGCAAAGTAAACAAAAAAGTCGTTCACAATTGATGATAAATATTTACAATTGCACGAATTTGCAATCTTAAATGCACAAGATTCTGAACAGCCCTAATATATCGTAGGTACTTATAAAATGACTTGTATATACTATACGCCAACGCAATACTACTTATTCACAAGTGGCATCTAATTTCAGATATTCGCTTGAGTATGATGTTGATGTTCATACAACCGCTATAGCTAGCATACTATATGTGTAGTTGACTTTTAATGCCAAAGAATTGGAACAAGTTTGAAGATGATCATATATTGCAATTAAGAGTTCTATTCAATGATCTCATAGAAAAACTGCATTCTATGAAAAAAAAAAAATCGAGAAAGAGTACATACTGCAATTAAATTAATTGGGACACAAACATATGCATATGAGTGCTAACTAATGGTTTACACATATATACACATATATGTGTAGATACATAACTCTTATCTTCCAGCTTAATACTTCCATTAATTGTGATAACATTTTCATCTGAGTCGGCTTCCATTTACGTATTTATAATTATTTAAGACAACATTGTCTTTGTACTCACTCACTATTCTAAATCCATTCAAAGTACATATTCTTCATACCACTTTTTTATTGAATGTACGTACACGAAGGTAAATTATATTGTCAAATGCTTTAACTTTCATAAAATCCTATGTAGGTACACTCAACTTTTCGTATATAGACACAAAACCAAATTAGAAGTGACTTTTACATGTATATTTTATATACAAACACTTAGGAGGGAAGATGTTTTTCTTTTCCCAATCCATGTGTATTCTGAAATAGAGGAGGAAATGTAATTTCCTTATAAAATGTTAAACAAAGTCTAAAAAAAAAATGATGTGTTTAAGTGTTTAAGTGATACAATTTCTTAAGACGTAAGCTTATGTATATTGTATATATGTATGTATATGGTACACATGTATATTGTACCTTGTAATATCTCTATTATGTAAAACATTTTTATTGCTTGAGAATGTGCTTATATTCATGCATACACCTCTTCATATTTATGTACGTATATTAGAGTGGCTGCCCCATATAAGTATGGGAGAAGATTTTTGAGCGCAAATTCTATGTAGTTCTTATAAGATAAAAATATTTGTTTAGACAAAAAATTAAAACTAACAAAATTGAGGTTTTGTGCTGATTTATGAAATTCTAGAACATGCGCATGAGGGTTTTTGATGCTCTTTCATCATTTTTTTCAGGTTTAACATAAGATTTAATGAAGATTTAAGACTTAATTACTTACTTATGTGGTCCTTACAACCGAATCTATCATGCCTTCCCAGCCAGTTCTTTCCTTCGCTAGCTGGCGCCAGTTAGAAATTCTAAGCGCTGGCAAGTTCTCCAGTACTTGATCTTTTCACCGGAGGTTAGGTTTTCCTCTTCTGCGTCATCCACCAGCGGGTTCCGAATATAACCCATTCTTACTCGGAGCGTGTTCTTCCATTCGCTCGACGTGACCTAGCCAGCACAGCCGCTGAATTTTAATGCGCTTTACTATGTCGGTGTCGGCATACACCTCAAAAAGTTCATGATTGTACCTTATTCGGTACTCGCCACCAACGCAAATAGGTCCAAAGATTTTGCGTAGGAATTTTCTATCGCAAATACCGAGCATTCTCTCATTTAAGGTGGAAATTGTCCAAGCTGAGAAACTTGTAGCGTGCAGTTTTCGTTTCTCGAGATAGGTCCCGACTTTTCAATTGCTTACTTAGCCCAAAGTAGCACCTGTTAGCAAGAGTGATCCTTCGCAATATCTACAGGCTGACGTCATTACTGTTAATACTGTAATTACTGTTAATACTGGTTCCAAGATAGATAAAGTCCTTCATTACTTCAAAAGCGTAGTTAATATCAGTGACGACTGACCGCCATTAATTATAACTCCTCAACAATTTCCCTCATTATACTTATCCGCCTCTCTCGATTTCTTACTGGGTGGTACCGCACAAAATTACTTTCCATCTCCACCCCTTAGAGATCCGCCCATAGATAGATAGATAGATATGTGGCACTTATAAACCCCGAAGGGTTCTTGGCCGAGGTTCTCTTCCATTGCGAACCAATTTTGGACAGTATTAGAAGGAACCTGCTTATTTTAGACGCTTCCGAATGGCAGGGCACTTGCGACATCACTTTTTCTGAGCTTTGTCACAGAATTTTTTTAGACGTTTTTCCATGGCAGTAACCATGGTTTCCATGGTTACTGCCGGAAGAATTGTCAATTGCTTACCGTTCACCCATACAAAATGAATTTAAAACCGCAGAAAATAAGAATTCGTCACATAGGTGCCAAGTAATCGCCCCTACGTTTTGTACTCAATTTTATACTTGCCAATTTATATGCAAATTATGCAATGTCAATCATGCGTTAAAGTATTGCAAAAAATTTTAAAAACTTTCGGTACTCGATCGAATTTAGCTTCCTTCGCCCACACTCACCTGAAATATAATTGTGGTAGTACCTATTTTTGTGTGTACTGTCAATGGAAGCATCACTCTATGTTTTATGTCAGACCATCCTTCCAACTGCACTTATTCTTATGGTGCTCTCGGAAGGAACGGTCCTTCCAACTGCACTTATTCTTATGGTGCTGTCGGAAGGAACGGTCACTCTCCGAGCGTTGATTGATCAAGGATCGCAAAAAAACCGTTGTTTTTTTTTCAAACATTCCTCATCCGAAATATCAGGTATGATAGGACAAGCCATCGAAAACTTCAAGGAGCTCTGTTCTTTCACACTAATTTCCCCTAAAACAGGTCAAAGGATAGAAGATAAGGCAATAGTACTTTCGCAGCTCACTTAATTTCTCCCAATATTCTGTGCAAAACGAGCAAATTGGCAAGAAATCGTCAAACTTGACCTCTCAAATTGACTTGGTCCTTGGAAGTGATTTAATCCCTGAAATCCTTCTGAAAGAGGCTTCTCATTGTGCACATGGGACATTTGTAGCACAAAATTCTGTATTTGGCTGAATCATCATCACAAATAAAAAAGTTCTTTAGCCCTTATCTAAGGTCTTCTCAAAAAAAAAATTCGATTTGCTACAAGAAGCTTTCATCGAGGTGCCTTTCCATGCCCATTCTCTTGCATTGCTTACACTTTCTCTCCATCCCATATAAAATAAAATTTTTTAACAAATATATTCCTAGCACTTTCAGGGCGACCGTAAAATTTAAGTTTATTTTTAATTATTTCATTATAATACTCTCTCCCATCAAACTTATCCTTACCCTATCTTCATACCTTAAGATTCCGCCCACACAAGATGAATTTAAAAGCACTCGAAAGTGACTAATGAGCTCATTATTGCCCAGGAATCTACTCTAGAAAGATGAAATGTAAATCTGAACCATATTAATTTATCTCTCATTCATTTTTCCTCGGCAAAATTTTCTCTAAACATTCTTACCTCCCATCCCCATCCCTTAAGGAGTCGCTCATACAAAATGAATTTGAAAATATCCGTAAAATAAAAATTAACTTCACAGCTACCCAGGAATAGCCCCTAGAGAGCAAAAATGTAAAACTGACCTTCATTAAATTTACTTCTCCCAACATTTTCCCTTATACTTTCTCTCCATCCCCCACAGGAGGGATACCCTACAAAAAAAATTGTTCCCAAATAAAATTAAAAAATTTTTTTTTTAATTTTAATTTTTATTTTTTCATCACAATATATGGGATCCTTATGCCTTAAGATTTCGCCCATACAAAATGAATTTAAAAACATCCGAAAATGACTAATGAACTCATAATTGCCCAGGGATCAATTCTAGAAAGAAGGAAATATAAATCCGATCCCTATTACTTTACATCTTCAATATTATTTCAGAAAGTACTTACTTTCTAGGTTAACCCCTCAAGGAGACTGCCATACAAAATGAATGCAAAAACTTCTAAAAATCGCCAAATAGCCAAATAACTCCACAAAACTTGATTCTAGGAGAATGAAATGTAAAGCAGACCTCCATTAACTTGACTTTCCCATCTTTTTTGCGAACTCGTCCACCCATTACATGCAGCCCTTAGGGGAGTTTTTCTATTGTATTGCATATTAGATCCATTAAAATTTCCAGTATATGATTTTCTTGTGCGTTGAAAATGTTTTCAAAGTACGTTTCCATAAAATAAATTATATTAAATATTCTTTTCGAGCATATTCTGCTACTAAATACCAGGCAAAATTTGGGAAATTACATTTCTAATCGTTGTAATGAAATATTAAAAATGTTTATACAATATTTATTTTTATTTTAAATTCCCCTATCAGATATTAAGAAAATTTAATAATTATATAAATTATTTTTAAAGAGTTTTTTAAAACAAGCAACCGCTTAATTTGGCCATGACTCATTTATGTCTTAACTAACTACCTGCTTCGTCCACTTGCTTGGGTACAAAATAGTTATCCACTTTTCACACTAAGTACAGTGTAGAGAATAATGAATTTTTTTTTTTTTTTGTAAAAGCACCATTTGTCTTTATAAATAATTAATATTTAAATGAACACACCTAATTTCTACTTGTATAAACGTCAGAACAAAATTGAAGTGAATAATATCTACTTAAAAATTCTAAATTCATCTCCATAGTATTGTATGTGCCATATGAAAAGAGAAAACGTGTTTGAGTATCAAAATAATTTCAAATATACATAATTTGCAAATTTTATTTTAGTGATGTTATTAGCAAAAAAATAAGAGGAAGAATGCGAAAATGGCAGGAAAAAAAAGAGAGATAAAAAAAATAAATTGAAAATTGAATATAATATGAATCATCTATTTTTTCCTTTTTTTTTCTAATTATGAAGGCGAGAACAATTAATTGGCAACTAGAACAAATTTTTAAACGTTTGAAGAATATTTATTAAGTAAATGAAATTTATGAATGCTAAAAGCAGCTGCATTAGAGGGCAATATACAAAATGCGGCTTAAACAAATATGATTTAGGTCTGCATACAGGGTAGTTATTAATTCAGCATACTCCCACAAATCAACCTTGTTACACAAACCTAATTTAGGCCTGCATACAGGGTACTTATTAATTCAACACATTCTCACACATCATCCCACTTGTTTATGTATATGAAATAATTATTGTAAATATCAATTTTATATTGAATTCATATTTTATTTGATTTGATTTCTACTGTTATTTCTGTTGTTAAATTTTTTTTATCTTTATTTACTGTCATGTTGCTGTTTTTGATATTATTGAATATCGATTTAAATATTACATTAATGTCAGCTCATCAATTTATATGTACTTATTGTATATATGAATGTATTTATATTGGAGTGGTCCTTATCCTTATACATAGCGAAATATATCAAATATTCGAAAATATCAAAAATTCGAAAAAAAAGTGGAACTGTTACTACTTTGTATTTTTTTTTTTTCAAATTAAAATTGTTGAAAATTATCTTCGAAATGACATTTCTTGGATCATATTAGAAATGTTCATATCGAATTTACTTTATAAAACTAATCCTATAACCTTTGAGAGCTTAATTATAATATTTTTTCTATTAAATTTGAAAACAGCTGATGATTTACTTAAGCGAATTTGAAATTCGATCTTTAAGGACTACTCTAATGTATCGTATATATTGGATTGGCAATTAAGTAATTGCCAATTTTACACATAGATATCTTTGGACATCTTTTTTAATGGCTTCTCTCAATGAGATATATTTTTTTCCTTTTGACATTTGTTAAGGGGGAAGAACACTTTGACGGTTTGAAAAAAATCGATTTTTTTTTTTGCTTGAAATGTTCTATGAGGTGTGTATTTTAATGTAGTATGCATCTATAGTCCGCCAGAAACATTTAAACGAGGTAACGAGACGATTTTTTTTAAATTTCCCGGGGCACTGAGCGAGTTTCTAAAACTTCAAACGCGTTTATCTCGAAACGACATTTTGTAAACTGGTGGGACATATCACGCTTGCAGTTTTCAACCGATTTTGATGAAACCTTGCAAAATTATCGAGAATTTAATTCTGCATCGAAATACTGGATGGGATTTTTGATATTTTATAATTTGGATTTTTAAAGCACGATTTTGAGGCAAATTTTACAGGTAAAAAATTAACAATTTTTTATAAATAGCCACCATTTTCGCAAAAATTAACTTTTCAAAAAACGACTTCAGTATTTCAGTGCGAAATTATATGGAGAATAACCTGCCTATCTAACTTTTGTTCCAGATTCACTTGCCAAGGGTCCAGATGTCCCACCGATGGGGAAAACCGGGCTGGAGGGGGGCTACGCGACCTGGTGCAGCGTGTACAGGGAGCCCGAGATCCAAGCAAAAAAAATTGACATTTATTGTAAAAAATATAACTAATAAAATCATATAAAACATTTTATCATTGCAAGTTGTTTTAATGCTGAAAACAAATTCCGAAAATACTTTATTTTCCGACAGCTCAAGGTGGTCTTCCCTCTTAACTGTCAGTCTTTGTTCGCATTAGAAGCAAATTGCGCGTATTTTTTGTTAAAAGGTATTAGTTTGACGTCAATTTTAAACGAGCATTTTCGTCATATTTTAGATTTTTATTTTCGCTAAGGAAAAAACGCAGCACAAGCTGCTAAAAAGTTACGTAATATCAGTGGCGTAGCCAGGGAGGAGTAGGAGGATGGATCGCCGCCTTGGCCGATGGACTTGTTAAAAAAAAAATAATAATAATTTGTAGATATTCACAAATCATTCATTAAAAATGTCTTCTTATACATCTTTTTCATCTTATCCCCTCTTGTAAAAATTCTGGCTACGCTACTGCATGATGTGTATAATGAGGTAGCCTTAAAAGAAAGTCAGTGTTAAAATTGGTTTGACAAATTTCGTTCGGGAGATTTTTCACTCAAAGATGATCAAAGATCAGGTCGACCAGATGTTTCATGATTTGATCAAATTAAAGCCATAATCGAGTCAGATCGTCATATAACTGTACGATACATAGCAACAAAGTTAAATGTGCCACATACAGTGATTGAGATCTTTGAATTAAAAGAAAATGTTTTTTGTTTATATGAAAAAATCGGCAATTACTTAGTTGCCAAGCTAATATATATGTAAAGAAGTAAAGGCATAATAAAATACTCGAATTCAGACAGTTATTACATAATTTTATTTTATTTAATTTTTTTTTTTTTTTGTGTTGGGTGTGAATTTTATGCACGTCGATAATGTAAATTATATTCTGCCAAGAAATGTTCAATCACATTAAATTATAATTGAAAAGATACATATTTACAATATTGGATTTTCATATTAAATTTTATAAAATTAATATATTTATAGGAAAAGAAAAAGCAATTTTAATATTTAATACGATAATTCAAAAAATTATTAAAATAAAATAGGTCGAAGATCAATCGAAATTTATATTTATTACACTTTGATTATGATACAGTCAGCCTTCCATAACTGAAATAAGTGGCAATAATTAGAATTTTTTGTGTACTACTTGTATCTATAGAATCTAATTGGAAGACAACAGCGTTTAACTGCCAAATAACATATTCCTACAATAACATATTCTTCTATTTATAAAATAAGAGGAATTAAATATCGTATAATTTTACTTTGGAATAATAATGAATAGTTCATGTTTCAAAATGTGGTCAAACCAATCCTTAATTAGTCTATAGTGTTTATACATATAACCAACATTTGGAAGAATATTAAAGGACAAGCCACTGTTTCATTTGATAAATGAAACATGTGTGTAATTGAATAATTTTAATGGATCTAATCACATCCACATCATAGTGATTTTAACTACGATTTCATAAGAATAATGTAGTGATTCGTATTAGGGAAGTTTGACAGTACACAAATATGTACATATTGTATGCCATTGTATTATTGTACGTACATATATATTTAATAGAATTTCCATTAGCATTGTCTGATTATATGATTCAACATATTGTACCTATACATGTATTAAATTTAACCCAATCAAATTACATATTCATGTTAACATTAATAGCAAAAGCAGTCAATCGTAAAATCTTATCGCATACATGCATATACTTAATATACGATACTACCTATCCGTATGAACTCAAATGTTGGTACATAAATTAATTTGCCAAAAAAAAAAAAAAAATGATTCCATTCATTCGATCGAACATGCAAGTTCTGATTAACTAATTACAAATTTATGTATTCCAATGCCTATTGAGCTACCTTAGAATTAGTTGCAGGTGAAGTTAGTACAGATTCGCCAGTGTCGTTTTAAGTCGCCAATTAAGAGGGACGTATCAATGATCAGTGTTGAGGTGGTTATGGGTTTGGAATGGCTAAAGCATTGATTCCATGATATCTCATGATCATTAATATCCCCTAACTGCATTACTTAAAGTGGACTTCCAAACGACAAAGAATCCTATAACTGAATGGGAATTGCCTTTAGAGCGATAAAACGTATGACTGGCTCCATTTTTTAACTGCACCATATTTTTTCCGAACATACTTATCTCCTATCTCAACCTCTTAAAGGGATTTCTATACGAGTTGATCGAAAAATCACTTGAAATTTCACTATAGCTGTCCAGTTATCACCCCCAGAGCAATGAAATGTATGATCAACCCAAAATAATTTTTTTCTCAATATTTTCTTAATACATACTTACCCTCTACCTGCCCCCTACCAAGACTCCCATACTTAAAGAGAAAAAAAAGCAATGGAAAATAGACAAAGAGCGCAATAACTGAGCATGAATTACACTTTGAGCCATAAAATGTATTGCTGGCTCCATTTTTTTAACTCCTCCACATTTCTGCCGGACAGACTTATCTCCTATCTCAACCTCTTAAAGGGATTTCTATATGAGATGATCGAAAAACACTTGAAATTCAACAATAGCCGTCCAGAAATCATCCCCAGAGCAATGAAATGATTAACCGACCCAAATACATTTTTTTTCTTAATATTTTCTTAATACATACTTACCCCATAACTGCCCCCTACGAAGACTCTCATTCATAAAGAGCGAAAAAACATCGGAAAATATACAAAGAGCCACATAACAAAACAGAAATTGCATTTAGAGCAATAAAATTTATGTCTGGCTCCATTCATTTTTAACTTCTCCAAATTTCTTCCGAGCAGACTTATGTTCCTGCTACCTCAACCTCTTAAAGCGGTTCCTATACGAGATGACCGAAAAACACTTGAAATTTCATAATAGCTGTCCAGGAATCACCCCCAGAGCAATGATATATATGACCGAACCTCATTAATTGCTTTTGTCAATATTTTCGTCATATATGTATACTTATATACTTACCCGTGGGTGCTGTAGCTCAGTGGTTAGTGTGTTGGCCTTCGTTGGCCTTCTGATCTGTAGGTCGTGGGTTTAATCCCCGGCTGAAGCATAACAAATTTAATATCGAAAAGATTTTTTTTTTTCGAACGGTACCCACCTGTCGGCAAGCAATTGGCAATTCTTTCGGCAGTAATAATTTGCCATGGAAAAGCTTCTAAAAGAACTCTGTGACAAAATTTAACACGCACAACAACAATGGAAGAGAAGCTCGGCCAAAGAGTCCTTCGGGCCTTATAAGTGCAACATATTTTTTTTTTGTTTACTTTTCCTGTAAAAGCACCCCTTAAAAAGACTCCCATAGAAAATGTCCGAAAAATTATATATGAAACTTGAGAAAAAACCACATAACTGCACAGAAATTGCTTCTAAGGCAATAAAATGTATGACTGTCGCTGAATAATTTTTTCTCCTCAATATTTCCTCCGAATATACTTACACTTTAGCTCAAACCCTGAAGGGGTCTTCTGCATAACGTGGCCGAAAAAACATGGAAATTGACAATAAAAAATGTATAACCGAATCCCATTCATTTTTCATCTGAACCTTTTCTCTGAACATCCTTACCCCTTAACGTCACCCTTTAAGAGAGCTTCCATATAAAATCACGAAAAATCAACTGAAAATCGACAAAAAAATCTATAACTGAACAATAATTGCTTAAATAGCAATTATTAAAAAAAATGATTTTTCAACACGAGAATTTCATGTCTTTTGGGACATTACATTTGTCGCACTCCTATGAATAACTTTTTAATACAATTAGTATGTGAACATACTTACCTCATATCTTCAATTTTTATGGGTGCTCCTCTACAAAATTTGATAATTGTAAGTGAGTTGTGAGCTGTAATAAAATTAAAATGATATTATTGAAAAAAAAAATAAATAAATAAATAAATGATTTTTCCACACGAGAATTTCATGTCTTTTGCGACATTACATTTGCCATCCTCTTATGAATATCTTCTTAGTACAATTTGTGTTTATTTCAATGAAATTTACTGTATTATATTGCAAAATAGCTACTCAATAGTATTGAATAACATATAGGTAGCATATATACAATAAATACGATTACAGGCATTTATATACACTATCAGATAGCATACATACTATATATGGTAGGTGCATAGTAGGTACACCATATTGTTGTGTATTCACACAAGTTGCAATTGAAAGCAAAGTAAAGAAAATATTTGCAGGATAAATATACAAAGTGATAACTCCAGTGCAATTTTTGTATGTCACTTACATACAAATGAGCATATACATTGGGTGTTTCTATAAGCACATGGATTTTTTAAAATTGAAAACAAAATTCGAGAATCCTTACTGAAGTTCACAGAAAGTAGTTAGTTGTACAAATCATTTGTCGCCAGTGTAGGCTTTACATGAGACTTTTTGCTACAAAACACCTATTCAGATTGTGTTGCTAGTATTCGCAACCTTTGATACATACTTAAGGTTTTTCACTAATATTTGTCTACACCAAATACATATTTATATACATTAATATCGAATCTTAAAAAATCACCCCTTTTCAAGTATGCATTCAATAAATAGAAAATTATGCAAACATACGACCAAAAGTAAATATCAACATATGCACTGATATTGTATTGTAGAATACATATGCTAATAAACATGTTTATAAACATATGTATATTTAAAATGTGAACAAACAATACGAGAGCATACGAGTATTGTGGGTGAAAGTTCTTTGTGCATGTATTACATATGCATGTGGTTACATGAGATAAATATATTTATAAACAGCATCTTTATGAGAATAAAAATTTATATCTATAATAGCAAAACCATTGCGGAAAAATAAAGAAAAATCATCATTTGATAAATATGAATATGCAATGTGTATAAACATGTATATAAACTTTTATATGATAAACACAAACGTTTATAAAATTTTAAGGACAAACTACAAACACCATAAAACCCACATACTCATCATTATATTGAGGAAACATCTGCATATAGGTACAAGGATACCGTTGAGACTGTTATGCTTATGCTCTCTAAGCAACATATTGATGTGTTAAACTTCTACAAGGTGCGACAATTTTGTATTAAGACTCGAACCATATCTCAGCAACCAAGCGCGCCATCTATGTGTGAGCACATGCGTTTTGAAGCTTCAACCTTCCTCTACTAACTGTCAAAATTTCATGGCATTTGGTTGACATTTAATGTTTATTGACATTCATTTTACAAAACACGTGCTCGTTTGATGTTGAAATTTTAACATGCAGCAAAGAGCGGTCATTAAATTCCACGCAAAAATTGGTAAGAGTGCATCAGAAACATTCGGAATGATGCAGCAAGCATATGGCGATGCTTGTTTATCAAGATCAAATGTTTTTATATGGCATAAATGGTTTGTGAATGGAGAGAGTCGCTGGAAGATGAAATAAAAGAAGGAAGGCCAATTTCAGTGAGGACGCCGGAAGCGATCCAGAAAGTTCGTGATTTTATTACAGAACACCGCAATGCTTTAGTGAAAATGATGGAAGAGACCTTAAACATCAACAGAGAAACTATCCGACTCATTCTTCACGAGGATTTGGGCAAAACAAAGGTCTGCGCGAAATTTGTTCCACACACATTGACCGAGGACCAAAAATTAATGAGAGTCAGTCATTCTAGAGACATGGTTGCAGCTGCAGAAAATGATTTAAACTTCCTGAAAACAATTGTTACGGGTGATGAAACATGGTGTTTCCAATACGATCCAGGAACCAAGCGGCAAAGTGCAGAATGGAAATCAAAATACTCACCACAAGCCAAAAAAACACGAAAAGTTCTATCAAAAATCAAAATAATGCTCATCACATTTGTTCCAACTGGTCAAACAATTACTTCCGCATGTTACATCGAAGTTTTGAAGCGTTTGATGTCCAGAATCCGTCGTGTTCGACCAGAATACCGCGATCCAAAAACTTGGTCTCTGTTGCACGTTAATGCACCGAGTCACACAGCACTCATTGTTCGTCAATTTTTGGCTCGGAATCAGATCTGTGTGTTGAATCAACCGCCGTATTCACCTGATTTGGCACCGTGCGACTTCTTTTTGTTCCCAAAACTGAAATTGAAGTTGAAAGGATGCTTTTTTGATAACATTCAGACCATACAACGGGCTTCGACGCGGGCACTGGAGGCAATTCCGAAAAATGATCTGGAACACGCGTTTGAATCACTATTAAATCGATGTAACAAGTGTATTGAATCAGGAGGAGAATATTTCGAATAAATATACCGAAAAATTAGCAAATATCGTGTTTTAATTGTGTTTTCTAGAGGCAGTCTTAATACATAATTGTCGCACCTTGTATGTATGCAGTCTCTGGCATTCAATTATCATTTCTTTCCTTCGACAATTCTCAATTATTCTTCGTGTAATAAAAAAATGCTATGAAAGGTTTTTGAATTTTAGTTTTCGAATTACAATTTTCATATTTCCCAAATCAGTATGAATTTGTATTTTTTATGAAAATTAAATCAATCCAATAATATAGTATGTATGAATAATATTAATATTGTATAATTGTATTAAATTGATATATCGAAAAGGTCAGATAATTTTAGTTTAATATTAATTCCATTTTCAGAATGTATATAGGATTTTCTCATGGGTGCAATCAATTGTTCACTTAGAATGGTGTTAACAATTAGTTGAAAGCAATGTAAAAAAAAAATCCTTATTGAAATATGAATAAAGACTTATCGTTGCATGTGACCTGATATATACAAAGACATTTTTTAAATCTCTTCAGTATCCATGACATAGGAATACAAATAAATGCACTCGTTATATATGTATAGGTTATGAAAATATTACAAAGGACAAATAAATTGTACGCGTAAAATGAGTACTATATAATTGTTATAGATACTGCAATAAATTACTCACATGTCATAACTTTTAATAATGAATTTTTTTCCCATTGTTCCTCCATCATTACAATTTTGGATGGAAAATTTTTATTTTGTATTCCATACAAATAAATTGTCATTTTAATTAGATGTACATACATAGTGTGAAAAAGAAAATGTATATTTGCTAAAAGCACAACACTAAATTTGATATCTCTGAAATATGTATATAGTACATAGATTCATTTCATTTCGTTTCGAATTTGACACGTCATTTTACTTACATTTTTCTCAAGAAATTTTCAATAACTCATACCATTTGTATAGGAGTAATTCCATACTTGAATGAATTTTTATCGAATTTACTGTCATCATTATTATTATTATCGTTGTTGTTTTATTGAAAATTCATTCGAATAATAAATGTGAATAAAAATTTGGTATTTGGTATGAATACGTACGATAAGCCTCATGAGTAATTGCAACATTAAATTAAGTACGAGAATAGTATACTATGACATTTGCCAGAATAATAAAACAGAGAGAATGTAGAAGTGAAAAAATGTCTAATAAAATCGTAATCTTTTTTTTTTTTTTTTTTTTGTACTTTTATTTAAATGCAAATTGTGTGTTTTCCAACAACAGCAAATTAATGAATACACTTTTATTGAAAACGTTTAATTTTTAATGACTTCATTATTGGAATACTCGTAAATGATGATTGTAAATCGAATTTCAATAAATGAAATGAAATGCTCTTTTAATCGTAATCGATTATATTGTATTTTATATTAATTATATTAAATAAAATGTCCTACCGCAGTATCTATTGAATGTGAATTGAGTGTGACATTTGAATTCTTCATTACTCACGAGCACTAATAGAAAACTATTTTTTAGATCTGAGCTTTATTATGAACACAAATTTAAATAGTATGTGTCTCCTTTTGGCTATTACGAGGGCGGTCCCAGAACTAACCGACCTGACATATAGATGGTGGCAGTAATTTGAAAAAAATTACTTTGGTGATAAGTGACAACCTTATAAAACGTATGTTTTAAGTTTCAAGGCGCCATGTTGTTTAGTATTTTTTTTTTTTTTTTGGAGCCATCGAAAGTTAACGATCTCAGTGAATTTGTAAACATGCAAAAATTGGTCACCATTATGTAATTCAATACTTTCATTTCAAAGGTCTCAGTCTAACGAATATTAAAGCCAAACTAGATTCTACTTTGTGGGAGTCTGCTCCTTCGTTTACGACCATCAAATATTGGAGCTGCCAAAACCAATAGCGTAGTGGTCAACCATTTGAGGTGGCCACGCCAGAAACGGTTAAGAAAATCCACAGAATGGTATTGGATGATCACCGGCTAAAGATGCGTGAGCTAGATGAAATTACAGGCATTTCAAAAAGTGCTACACATCGTATATTGACCGAAAATTTGGAGATGAAAAGGCTGTGTACAAGATAGGTGCCGCGTTTGCTCAAAATCAACTACTACTTACTTATGTGGCCATAACAACCGAATATCGATTTAGGCCGAAAATAACATGCTTCGCCAGCCATCTCTGTTCTTCGCTAGCTGGCGCCAGTTAGAAATTCCAAGCGCCGTCAGGTTCTCCAGTACTTGGTCTTTCCACCGGAGGTTTGGTCTTCCTCTTCTGCGTCGTCCTCCAGCGGGTTCCGAATATAACACCTTCTTAGCTGGAGCGTGTTCTTCCATTCGCTCGACATGACCTAGCCAGCGCAGCCGCTGGATTTTGATGCGCTTTACTATGTCAATATCGGCATATAGCTCGTACAGCTCATGGTTGTACCTTATTCGGTACTCGCCACCAACGCAAATAGGTCCAAAGATCCTGCGTAGGACCTTTCTCTCGAAAACTCCAAGCATTCGCTCATCCGAGATGGAAATTGTCCAGGTTTCAGCGCCATATGTTAGGACAGGCATGATGAGAGACTTGTAGAGTGTAGTTTTCGTTCTTCGAGAGAGGGCTCGACTTTTCAATTGCTTACTCAGCCCAAAGTAACACCTGTTAGCAAGAGTTATCCTACGCATGATCTCCAAGCTGACGTCATTACTGCTGTTAATGCTGGTTCCAAGATAGACAAAGTCCCTTACTACTTCAAAAGCGTAGTTGTCAACAGTGACGTGCTGTCCAAGACGCCGGGACTCTTTGTTGACACTAGATACTTCGTCTTGCCCTCGTTCACCGTGAGACCCATCCGACGCGACTCTCTTTCCAACTCTGAGAATGCTGCACTGACTGCTCGCGTGTTCATGCCGATTATGTCAATATCGTCGGCATACGCTAACAGCATGACACTTTTGTTGAAGATAGTGCCATTATGTCGTAGATCAGCAGCTCGTATTATTTTCTCCATAATAAGATTGAAGAAGTCGCACGATAACGAATCACCTTGTCTGAAACCCCGTTCGGTATTAAACGGTGCGGAGAGGTCCTTCCCAATTTTCACTGCACAACGAGAGTTATGCAGTGTCATTCTACAAAGTCGAATGAGCTTTGCAGGAATACCGAACTCAGACATTGTTGCGTAGAGGTAATCCCTTACCGGACTGTCGAAAGCGGCTTTATAATCAACAAATAGGTGGTGTGTGTCGATCTGTTTTTCTTGGGTCTTCTCCAGGATTTGGCGCAGTGTGAAAATCTGGTCGATGGTGGATTTACCAGGTCTGAAGCCACACTGATAAGGTCCAATCAGGTTGCTGAGCATAGGCTTCAACCTTTCACACAGTACGCTCGATAGAACCTTGTATGCGATGCTCAGGAGACTTATTCCACGGTAGTTGGCGCAAATTGTGGGGTCTCCTTTTTTATGTACAGGACAGAGAACACTGAGCCTCCAATCATCAGGCATGCTTTCATCCGACCATATTCTGCTTATGAGCTGGTGCATGCGGGTGAGCAGCTCATCGCCTCCGGTCTTAAACAACTCGGCAGGCAGGCCATCAGCACCTGCAGCTTTGTTGTTCTTCAGCCTTAAAATGGCCGTTTCAACCTCGTCATAGTCGGGTGGTGGAACATCAACACCATCATCTGTAATTGGGGTTATCGGGCAATCTCCTCCACTGGCGGAATTGTTCGTAGCATCGCCATTCAGTAACGTGGAGAAGTGTTCCCTCCATAGGCTCAGTACACTCTGGACATCTGTAACCAGATTCCCATTTCCATCACGACAAGAAGAGGCTCCGGGATTTAAACCTCCACTTAGGCGCTTGATCTTTTCGAAGAATTTTCGAGTCTCATTCTTGTCGGTACACATCTCTATCTCCTCACACTCACGTCTTTCCAACTCCCTCTTCTTGCGCCTGAAAAGACGTCTCTCTGCACTCCTTTTCTCTCTATACCGCTCCTTAACAGCTCGCGTTGCGCCTGCACGCAGGGTTCTTCTGTAGGCGGCGTCTTTCTCTGCGGTAGCGTCGCGACACTCCTGATCAAACCACTCATTCCTCAGAGGCCGGTAGTAACCGATTACCTCCTCGGCAGCAGTAGTCATGGAGTGGGATATATGTGTCCACCGTGCGCATGTATCATCAAGTTGGGGAGTGTTCTGCATAAGCAGATCCGATAGTCGAGTGGAAAATGCATCTGCTGTCTCTGGTGATCGCAGCTTACTGACGTCGAGCTTTCTCTGTGTGGGACTTCTCTTGTTATTTGCGACACATAAGCGTGTGCGCACCTTAGCTGCAACAAGGTAGTGATCCGAGTCGATGTTGGCACCACGGATCGATTTCACGTCCATCACACTGGAAGCATGCCCTCCGTCAATCACCACATGATCAATTTGGTTTCTTGTACGATGATCTGGAGACAGCCATGTCGCTTTGTGGATGTCGAGATGCTGGAATCTGGTACCACCAATTACCATGTTTCGTGCTGCGGCGAAGTCGATCAGCCTCATTCCGTTATCGGAGGTGTTCTGGTGGAGGCTGAATTTTCCGACAGTTGGACCAAAGGTACCTTCCTTGCCCACCCTGGCATTAAAGTCGCCAAGCACGATTTTGATATCGTGGCGGGGGCAGCGGTCATAAGCTTCTTCGAGGCGCTGAAAGAAGCTCTCCTTGGTCACATTGTCCTTCTCATCCGTCGGAGCGTGGGCACATATAAGGCTGATGTTGAAAAATTTTGCCTTGATGCGGATTGTGGCCAGCCGTTCGTTCACTGGCGTGAACTGTGAGACAAGATGTCGTAGTCTCTTGGTGACCAAAAATCCACATCCTAATTCGTGCCTTTCAGCATGGCAACTGTAGTAGATGTCACAGGACGCTCTTTTGGAGCAGCCCTGTCCTGTCCATCGCATTTCCTGGAGAGCGGTGATGTCAGCTCTGTATTTTTCGAGGACATCAACCAGCTGGATAGAGGCACCCTCCCTATAAAGGGACCGGACATTCCAGGTGCATATCCGTAAATCATTGTCCTTTTTTCGTTTGCGGGGGTCATCAACAAAAGCGGTAGTCCTTATCCGAGGCATTTTAGTTTTTTTCATTGGGGGGGTTTTTTATGTGGCGGGTCCCAAACCCAACGCACAACCTCTAACCGAGGAGATTTTCGCCACTCACTTCAGCCGCCTCCCAGCGGGTGCCAGGAAGACGTTGCCCGGTGGTCGCCACATGGAGGGCCCCTATTAATAATAATGAAAGCGCCGTCACATAGTAAGCAGAGCAAGCTATATGACTACCCCTCATTAACAAATAAAGGTATCATCACATAGCGCTCAGATCAAACTACATGACAGCCAGTGAGTTGACTTGCGATGAGTTCAACAAGGAGCTCAAAATCAACACAATGCACCATTTCACACATCCGCTATTGCGATGGCCAAAATCAATGAGTTAATGCCCGAATTGCTTCGGCACGCAACTTATTCGACAGATTTAGCTCCTTCGGATTATTTTCTATTTCCAAATTTGAAAAAATAGCTTAGTGGTAGAAGATTTGCAAACAATGAAGAGGTATAGTCCACGGTAGAGGTCTGTTTTAATGAGCTAGACAGTTCATACTATAAACAGGGTATCGAAGATATAGAATATCGCTGGGAAAAGTGTATAGAGCTAAAAGGAGATTATGTTGAGAAATAAAGAAAAATGTTCCCAAACATGTTGTGTTTTCTTTGTTAGGTCGGGTAGTAAGGAGATATAATATTTCCTGAGTTACGGACGTGACAATCATATGCATAAAATATGAAAAGGTTTTAAAATATACACATGATTTTCGTTATTTAATTGTACAGATCATGTATATAGGTATTTTCTGAGTTACGGACGTGACATTCATACGCATAAAATGTGATGAAAAGCGAAAACAAATGGAAGGATGTGAAAAAAATGTACACTTACTATCGAAAGGCTTTAAAAACTTGTTGTTTAATTGTTTAAATCATATATAGGTATTTTCTGAGTTACGGTCGTGACATTTGTATGTATAAAATGTGAAGAAAAGTGAAGACAAACGGTAGAATATGAAAAAATGGCACTTACATTCGAAAGGTTTTTTAAATATCTCCATATTCTTGGTTGTTTTGTTGTACAGTCATATAGAGGTATTTCCTGAGTTACGGACGTGACAATCTTATGCAAAAAAATGCGAAAAATAGCGAAAATAAATGGCAAGATATGTAAACTTATTTCAAAAGAGAATCATTTTTTTCTTTAATATATTATAAAAAAAAACTATACTAGTGGACATGGCATTACGGACGCGACAAACTATTTGTTTATCATATTCGTTTACTATGTTAATTTCTAATGAATTAAGAAACAATAAATCTATGAAGCCGACTTTCTGAAATAGTCAAAATCTGAGCTTCTGTTGCGCATGTTAAATTTTGGACAGTATTAGGAGGGACCTATTTATGTTAGCCGGTCCTGAATGGCAGAACCCTTGTGACAAAACTTTTTCTGAGCTTTATCACAGAGTTGTTTTAGAAGCTTTTCCATGGCAAATTGCTACTGACGGAAGAATTGCCAATTGTTTGCCGACATGTGGGTACCGTTCGAAAGAAAACTCTTTTCGATATTTGATTTATGCTTCAGTCGAGGATTGAATC
The DNA here is from genome assembly GCA_963854835.1 of Megamerina dolium. Lineage (NCBI taxonomy): Eukaryota > Metazoa > Arthropoda > Insecta > Diptera > Megamerinidae > Megamerina > Megamerina dolium. Next base: position 4,409,167 of record OY978525.1, read on the forward strand.
CACGATCTACAAATCTGAAGGGCAATGCACTAACCACTGAGCTACGGCACCCATAGTCAATCACCCTTTTCCACACTGTATATCAAATCAAGAATGATATTAGCTATACTGCTGAAATTGTCGATATTATGCCAAATCTGAAAAATTGGTAAGATTACAAATTTGAGAGAGGCTTTTTCCATATGATCCTAACTCTAGCACAAAAGTGCTTTAATTTAACTTTAGTAATATAATGCTTGATAGATCGATAAGAATTGCATAACTTGGTTACTTTTTCGACATTGTTGCAAAACAATGAATTTAGAATAGTGCCGAAAAAAAAGAACCTACTGTTATGTTGCCACTTTTTCGACATTATTATGTATGACTTAAGGTTTGGAATAATGTCGAAAATTTTGTAACCATTGTTGTTGTTGCAATAATATCCAAAATATTTCTTGTTATTTTTCGACATTATTGCAAGAAAATTGAAATAATGTCGAACAAAAAAAAAATTATGAATGTACGAATAATGTCGACACTATTTCTGAAGGAAAACACTTTTTTCACATAACAAAATGTCGACATTATTGCAGCAAATTTTCATCATTCATTCATTACACCGACTATTACTTTTAAGAGCTCTGGTTTCCAAAATCGACTACTATGTAGAAGTAAATCGCTTTAAGTTCTGCTCAAATTTAATATATTGCAAAAATCGGACAAATTTTTCGTAGCTTCTAATGTCAAAAATATAATTTAATTCTTTTAAGCTTCTTTAAGGTCTCGATTTCATTGAAGTGAATAAGATACGCACTTGATTCTACAATAAGTTGTTCGAATAGAAATGATTTGAATCAAATACTAAAATTAATATTTCAAAAACACTGTGACCAATACAAAGAAAATTACAAATAGAATAGGCAATTAAAAGTGCAATTTCCAATAATCCATAAATATTAAATTTTTGCTCCAAAGTATTTGGACATATTTACACAATACAATAGATCATATGAAACATTTTTTCAATTCTACTCTTTTACAGTTTTATTGACATTTTACATGCGATATATAGTAGATATATGTATATCGTAAGTGTAGAAGAATACCAATAGCAATATGCACTCACACATATTCGCCTATCCCTGCAAATATAAAATGAATAGCTTTATAACTTTCGGTATATTATGTACATATTACTGTAGTTTTGGAAACAATTTCGGAATACTTGGATTTTCAAGTATAGATTGTGGGACGAGAAAAAAAAAATATAACAGACACCTCCTAGATAGGAAATTTAATTTATGGCCAATATGTGCTTGTAACATATGAGTTGGAACAAGTTTGCTGTGTACAATTTGTATTTTTCACATATGCTTTTTAGATTTGTTGTTCCTTTCTTCATTTTTTTGGCCTATCATTCACATCATTCATTCCATCTCATGGTAAAAAAAAAGCTTGTAAATATCAATGCGTAGACAGAAAAGATATATGTATATGGGCATATATTTAGATAGATGAGAACACGAAATGAAGAGCATCGTTTACATTTATTTTAACAGCAATCAACCAAACAATGTGTGTGCAATACAAACAAAAACAAACACTGGAAGATTGGTAAACTTGAAAATTTATGAACGAAAATACATAAATATGCTGTGAAAATGTTTATTTGTAATCTAAATTGGATAAAGTGAATTTTTGAGCACGTACACGAATATTTATTTATTTACATAACTACTTAAATACATACCAACATATCTCTCAAATGTCTAAATTATTCACGTAGAGCATGAAATTGTATGTATGCCCCTAGTTACATCGTTTGTAGTACTACCCGTATATAGGTCAACAAAAAAGTTATTCAAAAATTCAACAAAACTAACTACTCCAAAAGTTGTACAATGAGAGTGTGATAGAATGATTTAGTATATTTTCAACATTTTACAAACTACTCGTATATCGCACATGAGAAATGTGTTAGTTTATGCGCATTTTATGCGAATCGAGTTAACAAACAAATCACAAATTTTGAAGGACACCAACACCACCAGTTGCAGATATGTATTCGTATGCCTAGTAGCATCAAATATAGATAATTAAATTGTAAAGGCTTAAAGCACTAAGTACTTGCATGTGTGTGTATGTGGAAAAGATGTAATTGCATAACAGACATACTGGTAATAATTTGCTTTGTGGAGCCTTAATGCCTATGCACATGAGGTCAACCACTAATAATAACAACTGCACTCAGTGCTATCAACTATTTTATAATCGACTTACGACGATGAACTTACACGAGTAATTACTTAGTCGTTTAATAAGATGATGTTGGCACGTACAAAAGGTCCTAATAGGGCCAATTGAAATATACCAAACGCTGACAGACTGTCTAGCGCTTAATCAAGTCTTTCAAGGACCGTTATTGTTAGATTATTATGGCTGCCCTCTCACTGAGAGGACATACTTATGCCAGAAAGGCCCATTGTGATACCACTGAGCTTCTCTTCCAATATTGTTGTACGTGTTAAATTTGGACAGTTTTAGAAGGGACCTATTTATATTAGCCGGTTCCGAACGGCACAACCCTTGTGACATCACTTTTTCTGAGCTTTGTCACAGAGCTCATTCATGGCAAATTGTTACTGCTGAAAAATTTACCAATTACTTGCTGACCGGTGGGCGCTGTTCGAAAGAAAAAGTTTTTCGATATAAAAGTTGTCTCGGCCGAGGATTGAACCCACGACCAGATCAGAAGGACAACGCACTAACTACTGATCAACGGCACCCCTTACCTCAAAGTATTTATGAAAGTAGATGTTGAATACTCCGAATAGATCCTAGAGGGTTAACATATATGACTGATCCCCATCAATTTTTTCTGTACAACATTTTTATTGTTCATATTAACCACACTCGTCTCCATCCCCAGAAGGGAGAGCACCTTTCCAAAAATTTATTGTATGTTTTTGCAAATAGCGATTTCACTTCACCCAGGGCACCTCTAGGAGAGGTAATATATAATAGATATACGTTAATTTTATCTCACCATCATTATCTCCACCATTTAGAGGCACTTTCGTACGAAATGTTCGTTTTTACAAATTTTACTTCCACTGCTCCCAGGGTGCCCCATAAGGGATGAAATATATGTTCAGCCCATTTTAAAAATTGTCCTTCCATTTTTTTTTTTATATGCTTTACCCTTATCTCCACTCTCCTACAAAATTTATGAATTTATAAATATGTATCGCTTTGGTCGCTCCCAGAGTGCCTCTCGGGGTATGAAATATATGGCCGACCTGTATTAATTTTTACTACGTAATAATTTTTATGAACATATTCCTACCTATCTATGATGCTTGGGAAGACTTCCCTTTAAAATGAACTTCAAATGAAGTGAAAATTATCAAATGATTCCATAGTTGTCCAGGAGTCATCCCGAGAGTAGTTAAATATATGACAGACCCTATAAAATGTTCCTTTTTATAACGATAACTGCACCGCTCCCAGAGTGCGCCTAAAGAGATGAAATATATGACCGGCCCATATTAGTTTTTCTCTTCAATAATTTTTTATTTACTTTACAGCTATCTCCACCCGTTAGAGGAACTCTTGTAACGCGTGCCTTTGTTTTCCAGCTGGGGTAACGCTCAGCCAGCCAGGGTAAACAAGAGGGCAGCGTAAAACTCTGGTTGTAGGATGAAAATCGAATTACACACTTACTATCAAATTGACAGTAATATTACCGACACTAGAGTGTTCGGCTCTGATGATATACCTCTCGCGGTACAATTCCTATTTTTATGATTATTTTCGTTTATTTGGTTTACAAAAAATTAAGTATTTACAATTTAAAGTAGAAAGAAAAGAGGCTTTGAAGTACAGAAGGATTGGTTGATTGAAATTACAAATTAATGAAAATATGCTATAATTGAATTATTTAACTGATACCACAAATTTATGAAACTGCTCTATTTGTATCCTACGCAAGTAAGAGGGAGACAAGGAGTGGAATGCGGGAGGAACCAGCGCTCGAGCTGGTTGCTCCTGGATTTGAAGTGGTCAAAGTGACTACTTTGGCAGAGCAGAAGGCTCGCAGAAGAAAGACGCTTCAATAGTGATCCTAACTAGGCAAGCACATGTGCGACGGGATTCCAAAAACAAAACAAAAAACATTCTGAAATGACTTTAAATGGCAAAAATTTTCTGAAACCAATATATCCAATTGTCGGAATATCGCATCCTAAAATTTCAACGTTTGTCCCATTTCATAATCATCATCCATCCCATATCAAGGTCAATATATGGAAAACGCTTGGACATTTTGTCACGTTTTCTTCCAACAAAATGTAGCCCAATCCAATTAAAGCATACATCTAAATATTTTAATAGCTTGAAAACTCATGGTAATTGTATTTTGGGGTTAAATGTCTTACAAAACTAAGTCCTATATTTCCAAAATGGATCATTACTACATATACTTGGCTTTTTTCTTTCAAAATATGTAGAAAAATATATTTTTAAAATTGTCTTAAGATTTCATTGGCGAAGAACGACTTCTTCATAAACGTAGGTTCATCATCTTACTACGATCATGGCTTGGAAGAGACAGTGGGCCAATGAAATTTCAAGAAATATAATTTAGTAAAAATTTTAAACAATTTTGCATTTTTTATTATCTATTCAACATTTAAAATATACCATATGTAAATACGATTTGTTCTAAATTGCTCAATAAATGGTCCTAAGAAGATGACTATTATACACTAATACACATATATATATCTGTACATATATCATAATATAACTAATTATATTATTTTATCTTCCTTCACTTTCTCTCTTATAGTTTTGAAATTGAGTTTTGAACAAAATAACATCTTGAGGCAACTACTACCATCATACATATGAATGTATTGTACATGAACAAATGCAAACAAACATTCTATGCAGAGTATATAACAAGCTGACTGCAGAAAAAACTATATTTATATAAAATGTGATAACAAAGCTTTATATGCAATTTCAAGGAAAACTCAACAAACTACTCGAATAATAAGATATCGAATACATACACATACATACACATACACACGCAGCAAACACACCCCAGAACAAGAAAAACGTAAAAGGTCATGCAGAATTTATTATTATATGAGACAACTACATCTTTATATCACAACATTAGTGATACTGGTGTTTTTGCAAGTGATGCTGCTACAAACCACCATCACAACAACAACAACAATAGCATCATAACAACATCACCAGCGTCAACAGCAACTACATATAGAATTGCCAGTAGCAGTAGCAGTAGCAGCAACATTCATGCAACAACATCGACAATAGGAACAACAATAACGGCGGCCATAGTATCAACGAGTGAATCATGGTCTCCGTGGGAGTTGGTGTCTGCCACAGCTGCAAGAGCAATGACAACCGTGGCAACAATAGTAAAATCACAAATACCGGCAAACGGTAACGATGGTAGTCATATCAGATTAATATCACCGTTGAGCAACAATGATGGTGGGCATGATGTTGCTAGTATCGGCCGGAATAATATGTACAGTTACAGCAGTAATAGTCCCATTCGTGATAGTTTGAATGTTGAAGATGCTGGTGGTGGTGGTGGTGTTGGTGTTGCCAATGATATATTAAGAAATCTGTTGAATATCACTATTAATAGTACAACACTGAGTGCAACGGCAGAAGGCGACACTATGGATGCTGCTGCTACTGAAACCCCTTACGTGCCATATGTGATGCGTCCGGAAACGTACATTGTACCCGTATTGTTTGCGTTGATTTTTATTGTGGGCGTTGTGGGTAATGGCACACTGATTGTGGTCTTTTTGAGTGTACGACAAATGCGCAATGTACCAAATACGTAAGTGAATGTATCGTATGTCTTTATGTATCTTTTTTTTTCTTTTTGGTTTGCTTGACATTATATTTTTTTTAAATAAAAACCAATAAATCATTGATGTAGCTTATATGCGGTAAATAAGAAAGTATTTCGCATGTTGGTTTATAAGAGAATATAAATACATACTAAATACTGACTTCCATACTTATACGACCATTATATAACCGATAATCTCTATTCGCTTACACAAACACCCACAAAGGAAAGAATTAAACATTTTCCTATTGGCGCCTTGAATTAGTTTTGAGAGATTTTTTCTATTTTTAAACCATTATTTAAGTAACAAAATAAATTTTAGACATTATTCAAGGTATTGTTCATCGTAGGCTATGACTTTTTCCCCATTTTCCTGGCAGCATATAAGGATTCCGCGTTGGAAAAAGTCAACATGTTTTGCGGCATTCCATGAATTGAGCCAATTTTTGGCTTCTTCGTAAGAATGGAAGCGATCGTAACAAGTGGTAATCGGAACCAGCAGGATCTCTCCGGCTTCAATTTGTATGAGAGCCAATTTTCTTGCTTCAGAATCAATCCCATGGCTTTTAAGTGCTTCTTTAAGCATATGATATAAATCTTCAGTGGCTGCCGTAGCTCAGTGGTTAGTGTGTTCGCCTTCTGATCTGTAGGTCGTGGTTCAATCCCCGGCTGATGCATAACAAATTTAATATCGATAAGATTTTTCTTTCGAATGGTACCCACCTGTCGGCAAGCAATTGGCAAGTCTTCCGATAATAACAACTTGCCATGAAAAAGCTTCTAAAAGAACTCTGTGACAAAGCTCAGAAAAAGTGATGTCACAAGTGTTCTGCCGTTGGGAATCGGCTAAAATAAGTAGGTCCCTTCTAATACTGTCCAAATTTAAGACGCACAACAGTAATGGAAGAGAAGCTCGGCCAATAAGTTCTTTGGGGCTTTAAGTGCCACATATTTATTTTTTTATTTTATAAATCTTCATAAAAAAAAAAGCCGTCAATTCTGGATCTTCATAAATTTTTTGGTTGGCCCGAACACTCTTTGTCTTTTCATTTTTTTAGTCGACGAGTTCCAAGGGCCCACTTACTCACAAAACTGACCGAGAGCCCAAAGACGGTCTTCGATGTCGAAATCATCACTTTTAAAACGACGAATCCAGTACTCACATATTTTTATCTATATACGTAAGCTCTCAATAGCAATCGACGATTTTCACCGGCACTTTTCTTTGAATTAAACATGAAAGGTTTTGTTGGCTCTACGGTCGCCATGTTTCAACTTAAATAAAAATTGATTGTTTATGCTTTTACGAAATGACACATACTGAAAAACAAAGCTGAATAATGACGCTTTAAAATGAATATAATTACAGTATGGTCTGATAGCCAATGTACAAGTTACACCATCTAACGAAAGTCCCTCAAAACTAATTCAGGACCCCAATAAAGAACGTCAGACCTAAATTGTTAGACTCAAAAACTTGAGCTTTGAGACTTTTGCAAAGACTGTTGCCAATTTTTGAATTTCAAACATTTCTATTTTTATTCAATCAATTAATAAATTTTATAGCGAAGCTTGCCTAAGGGATGGAAATAGGGGGTAAGTATATTTTGGGGTAAAATGTTGGGTTTAGAAAAATAAATATAGATTGGTCATACATTTTACAGCGCTAGGGATGATTCTTAACAATTATGAGCATATTTGTCGAATTTCAGTAAAGCAGTAAAAGCAGTAAAAATGAATAGGAGTTGGTCATAAATATCACCTCTTCTGGGACACTGCGGGAGCTATGGAGGCGAAATTTATAAAAACGTCAATTCTGTAAGGGGAGCAGCTTTAAGGGGTGGAGATAGGAAGTAACTATTTTAGGGAAAAATATTGGGCGTTTGTCGTATATTTCACTGCTTTAAGGACAATTCCTGTGGAATTATGGGATTGTTTGTCGATTTCATTGTCGAATTCAGTTTGTGTGGAAGCCTCTCTAAGGAATCAAGATAGGAAGTAGGTATGCTGAGAAAAGTTGTTGAGCACTAAAAATGAATGGAAACTGGCCATACATTTCACTTCTCGAAGAGACCAATATTTTTTTTTTAATCGTAAATTTTGTAGAGGAGCACCTCTAAGGGCTAAAGATTGGGTATGAATATGACTGAAAAAAGGTTGTGAAGAAATAATAAATGGAGGTCGTTCATATATTCCACTGCTTTAGGGGTAATTTCTGCGTAATTATTGAGTTATTTCTGCGTAATTATTTGAGTTTTTATCGATACCTTCCTAATGAGCAAAGAAAAGAAGTTGATGTGGTCAGAAGAAATGTTAAATAACATAGTAAAAATTAATGTTAGTTGATTAAACATTTGGAGTGACGTAGCTCAGTGTAGTAAGTGTGTTGGTTTTTTGATCTGTAGATCGTGGATTCAATTCCCGGGTGAAACATAACAAATTTAATATCGAAAAGATTTTTCTTTCGAACGGTACCCACCTGTCAGCAAGTAATTGGCAATTTTTCCGGCAGTAACAATTTGCCATGGAAAAGCTTCTAAAAGAACTCTGTGACAAAGCTCAGAAAAAGTGATGTCGCAAGAGTTCTGCCGTTCGGATCCGGCTAAAATAAGTAGTTCCCTTCTAATACTGTCCAAAATCTAACATGCACATCTGTAATGGAAGAGAAGATCGGCCAAAGAGCCCCTCGGGGTTTTAAGTGCCACGTTTATATATTTTTTTTAATATACATTTAAAGCATCTGCGGTTCTGGGCGAGTGGTGGGGGCAAACATTTTTGTTAAATCGTCAATTTTGTAGGGTAGCACCTCTTTGGGGTAGAGATAGAGGGTAAGTGTGTTCAGAAAAAATTGTGAGTAGTAAAAATTGAAGGGGTTTGGTCTTACAATCTACTCTAGAAACGATTCTGGGTATTTTAATTAATGTTTCCAATATTATATAGTTTTTTTTTTCACGTTAGGGACGAAATGCGACCTAGCCGAGCTAAGGAATATTTGACTCATCCATGTGATTGTAAAACAAAAAATTCTGCGAACTCTTAATGGCACAATTTTAGAAACATGTTGAGCTCAGCATTTTTATTTGTCGCCTTTGATATTATATACCAAAAGTCTCTTAAATGAGTATTTAAAATAACTCATTTGGAAATAATCGTATATCCTATAAGCAAAAGAAAAACGAGCACATGTTTATGATATCAAAATATAATGAAGCAATCCCGTGCGAGTGCTGAGGAATGAGTAGCAATTCAACAATGCAAACAACATAGCATATCGCTCAATTTCCATAGAATTCAACTTTGCTCCATTTAATTAACAAGCCATGTGTGTGCGCGAGCATTTGTGGCAACATAAATGACTTCGCTGACGATAATTTTGATTTGTGTCACACGTGATACAATATAATATACGTAATATACAATTTGACATGACGCCATATATGTCAATAATACCAGTACAGCATCGCACTGAATTGGCAAGTGTGAGATGTGGTAATTAATTTACGCTCAATATATTATATACTAATAGGCATGAAGACGTGTACAATTTTCCAGCTACTGAACGAAAGAAATTAGCTAATTTAATTTATACATATCCAATTACGTACGCAATCAGTTGGTGGTGTGGTTTCATTTTGAAGAAATTATTTGATTTACAACCAACTTCGATTTACTACGCTTCGTAATTTCGAACACAACGCGTTGGATGTCATTTTGACTTAATAGTTTCATATATTTTTGTGTGCAGGCTGATTTTAATTTTGATTGTCAGCAAGGAGAAGTCATAGCAATAAAAATTATAAAGGTTTAAGTGTCGCGCTTTATTAGAAAATCATGAGGTTGGAGAATATTTAGGCAAAAATAATTTGCACGCACGCCAGAGTTTAAAGATTAAATTCTTTTACTGTCGCAACAATGTGTTAGAATAAGGGGAAGGTTGAAAGTACCACAAAATAAAACTGGATTCAAAGAAGTGGTTGGTATAATTAAGCACTTTTGATCACATCACAAGCAGACTCAGGTTAGGTTAGGTTATGTGGCTGCCCTCTGTCTGAGAGGACACACTTTGGCCAGAAAGGCCCATTGTGATACCACAGAGCTTCTCTTTCAATACTGTTGTGTGTGTTAAATTGCGACAGCATTAGGAGGGTCCTACTTATATTAGCCGGTTCCGAACGGTAGAACCCTTGTGACATCACTTTAACTTAGTTAGAACCAAAAATACCCATTGGTTTGAACTTTTTTTTTAAGTAATTGATTCGAGAGTTCTAAAAAATGGTTTCTGTAGTCGCGTGTTCCAGATATAATTTTTTTGTGTTTTTTTTCCATGGTAATTTTACTACTCTTTATACCATATCTCACGCAATAAACCAATTACCAATCTAATTGTAAAAAAGGTATCCAAATGAAGTGATCCTACAAACTAACAAATATTGCTATCAATCTATCAATAATATCAATCGATCCAGTGGCTTATGTGCAATGTGCAAAAATCAGAGACCGAACATAACTGTTATGCAAAAAAATTTTAACTAAAAAATCATCATGTAAAAGCCGTCGCAAACATATACTATTTCCAAATACCAAAATGCTGCATTTTCTGTGTTTTTTCATATTCGTGTTGATTATAAATTTTGACAATAAAGGCAACAAGTGCCAGTTGTTTTTTAACCCATACAATTGAAAAGTAATTGGGTCAAATTAATCCTATCCAACTTTTAAGGTATATAGAATAAAATATAGGACTTTTATTATATTTTTCTACACATAAAAGTCTGAAAGTGACTTTTTTCAACAATAATTAAATTTCCTGTCATATATTTTATTTTAGGACTGAAAAATAAAAGTATGACTATTTCGAAATGCAGAAAAAATATCTGTCACAAAAGGATTTTTATTTCTGTCTCAAAAAATAAATTTCATAAAATAACACATTAATTTGAATTTAATTGTACGGGTTAAAAAATTTAATTGTGGGTGCCATAGCTCAGTGGTTAGTGTGTTGGCCTTCTGATCTGTAGGTCGTGGTTCAATCCCCGGCTGATGCATAACAAATTTAATAACGAAAAGATTTTTCTTTCGAACGGTACCCACCTGTCGGCAAGTAATTAGCAATTCTTCCGACAGTAACAACTTGCCATGAAAAAGCTTCTAAAAGAACTCTGTGACAAAGCTCAGAAAAATTGATGTCACAAGGGTTTTGCCGTTCGGAAGCGGCTAAAATCAGTAGGTCCCTTCTAATACTGTCCAAAATTTAAAACTCACAACAGTAATGATCCCTTCGCGGCTTTAAGTGCCACATATACATTTTTTTTTATATCTTTTCTTTTTTTTTTGACTTTATGGTAAAAAAGTAAGAAAATAACAATTTGGAGATAATTTTATGGAAAAAATTCATAACAATTACGATCCCTGGAAAAATATGAAAAAAAAAATCAATTTTTTGGACCAAAAAATCTCGAAATATATAAATCGTAAAAATAAAAATATATATTTTAATTTTTTGCATAGAGCTTATTCTTTTATAATGAAAATGAGATATCGTTGAAGAAAATCTATGTATTAACAACCAAGTTATGACCAATTAGGTGAAAGTAACAAAGTTTTAATTTTTCTGCGATTTTAACCGAAAATCGACAAATAACCCTACAACTTCACAGGAATCACTCTTAGAGTTCTGAAATGTATGACCGACCCATATTAGTTTTTCCTCCACAACATTTTTTTGTGAACATATTTATTCACTATTACCATTCCTTAGAGAGTCTCCCTTACAAAATTATTATATATTTTTTATTTTTTGTAAAATTCGCCCACAATTAGATTTTGATAATTGCTTTTGCCATAAATTATGGAATAATTAAAGCACCAAAACAGAAAAAATTATTTTTCAAAAATCCGAAATGAGAAAAAATGTTTAATTAATTTCGAATTTAATAGGCCCCAAATTTCTTAAGAAAATTATGGTCGCATTAATGGGTATTTTTTTTTAGTTATTTATTTATTTTTTAACTAGTAGCATTCAAAAAAATCGCAACATGAGTAAAAAATTTAATTTCTAATGCTTGAATTTATATGATTGCATACTTTTAGGAAGGCAAAAAAATGCTACGTTTATTGCTTCATGAAAAAAACCTATTAATTTACTTAGATAAGACTTTAAGGTGACAATTTTCAAATTTTCTTTGAATCCGATTACTTTTTGTACATATACTTAAATACTATACCGAATCACATAACTACACACCCACACAAGAACCGCATACATATAAGAACAATATCAAAATATCTTCATAAAATATTTACAAGGATGTGAAATAATTTTTGACAAGAAATTTCACAAAATATTATACGCCGTTATTCACTGACAAACACATGGCTATGTAATGAGAAAGACAAGAGACACGAGAGTACTAGAAAATTTAATATCATTAAATATTCGTATTTTCAAATGTATTATAGTACATACATACGAGTATGTGCTATTGGGAGTAAAGTTACTTACATTTATTCGTTAGTGTTGTTGTTGTGTCAGTAGTCAAAACAAGTGTTCTAGTGAATTTTAAAAATATTCTTATACTTCACGTTTATTATGTTCCAAAAGGTAGTTGGTCCATCGAGGACTATGCTCGTAATGCAATAAAGAAAGATGAACTTTGTATGCTTGATTATATGCGTACATTTATTTCATTTCATTCTTCTCTAATTTTATTTATTAAGTACATTTTGCTTTCTTTTTATTTTATCATACATGCCATATGACACTAACATAGTCATATGTACGACTATAACTTGTAGTAAGGAAAATTAACAACAACATTGTTTTGCTTACGATCAAGTTAAGCTTCTTTTTCTTTTATATATTTATTTTTATTACCCATGAAAATCCTTTCATATGTAATATGTAGAATATTGTTATGTAACATTTGTTGTTGCTGCTGCTGCTACTGCTATCGCTATGTAGCATTTGTGGACTGCAATATAGTACTTGCATTTAAGTGTTGGCTTATGGCTGTCCTCAGTCATTCAAAGAAAATGATTTAATAAATTACATTTTTCATTGTTGTTGATGTTATTATTATTGTTATTCTTGTTTGCTTGTTTATAACACTTTAAAGATTCATTAAATGTTGTCTTCTTGGAAAATTTTATAGCGACTCGTAAGGCAGATACTACTACATTTGTACTTTGCAACTATTCACGTGAATTTGCATTATTGATAACATTGTAAACAAGCGATTTAAGTGAGAGTGTTTTAGAAAGAATTTTTAATAGTGGAAAGTGCCTTCATACCTTGTGAACGTCAATGATAGCATGCTTGTGAGAGGGGAAAACAATGTTTTCATGCAAGTAAAATACTATCGATATTAATTGTATAACTTGTAAACATGGATTTTAGCCTTTACTCTTTATATGGAAAAACATGTATGAGAGCATACTTTTGTATGGGAGCTATGTGTAGTTTTCATCCGATTCCATCAATTTTCAAACATATTCATTCATTGCCAAATATTATGGTATGTGCCAAATTTCAATTAAATAACTTTATTTTTTCGCCCGAAAAGTGTAAAAACATACACTCGAAAGCCTAAATTTGTATGGGAGGTAAGCGCAGATTTCATCCGATTCTGATCATTTTTGAGCTTAATCAATTATTACCGAATTTAATCATATATACTAAATTTAAAATAGATAACTTCAAATTTTCATGCGTAAAATGTGAAAAAGAGACATGGGAAGCAAAAGTTTATATGACAGATAAGCGTGGTTTTCATCTGATTCGAACCATTTTTAATTTTCCATATTATTTACTAAATATAAGCGTGTGTAATGAGTTTCAGCTAAATTTGATTTGATTTTCGTGCGCAAAGTGTGAAAACATATATTCAAAAACATACTTTTGTATGGGAGATACGCGTAGATTTTATCCGATTCAGACAATTTTCGAGATTAAACAATTATTATCAAATTGAGTGGTGTACAATGAATTTCAGCTAAATAGCTTTATACTTTGGTGCGCAAATTGTGAAAACATGCCTACAGAAGCAAATGTTTGTATGGGAGGTACGCGTGATTTTTATTCAATCGAGTTTATTTTTAAGTTAGTATTTTTATAAATTCATCAAACTAATCGTTTCTGCTTAATAACTTTGTATTTTCGCGCATAAAATGAGAAAAAAACGAAAAAAAAACTCAACTAAATCGGATACCTCTCTATATGACAGTTGCCAAAAGGAGCACAAACCCAATACATGCTTGAATCTTTGAGTGTACAATGTAGTTGTGGCCTTTGGCATTATAATTGTTAGAAGAAGAGCCAATGAAAAAAAAAAACCAGAAAAATATCCATGAAAAAAATTCAAAGAATAAAACAATGACAATACCTTTATCAATATGAAAAATGTTTCGCTATGATTTTAAGTAGAATAAAATACAAAAACAAAACAAATAATGATCATCAAATTTAATTTAAGTAAATTAAATTAAACATAATCATTGTGAACATTACGTTTTCCTTAAAGGTGAGAGCTCCACGAACATTTTGCTGTTTGATGAGGGACACATTTCCCGAAGACATCATAAAATTCAAAGCTAAATACTTCACTAATTGCTAACATCAACATGATTAAATATAAAATGTTGCCACCATAATCCGTCTTATAGTTTTACATAATCGCCTTTTCAACAATACGAATAAGGGTCATTCAAATTAAGCTTCATTTAAAACAGAAGAAATTCATAATAATTCATTATTTAAATATCTGAATGTATGAGATAATTTTATTACATTTACCTTAGTATTTAGATAATTATTGATAAAAGTGTGAAAGGGAAAAATAAAATATTCTAAAGTACTGTCGCTGAGATTCTAGCAATTGAGATTAATTGTATTAAATCTACCACAAAAGTATTTCATACGAATGGTATTAATGGCTGACATTAATCTTAAATACCATCATCTTCAAGAACAACAATTGATCCTAGTTGTAGTAGCAACAGTCGGAGAAGAGAAACTGACCAATTGACCTTAACCAACCAAACAACACTTCTCTCACTCAGCCATCTCATTCATTAAATTTGTTCCGATTTTACACATGTATGAGTACCATTTGTCATTCATTCATGTATGACCATTTTGCGTCATTCATTCTATGACTGTTTACTTGCATGATAAGGATTCGATTTTATTTATTTTCCCTTATTTTTGCTTGTTTGGTTATTACTTTAGTGTTGCATCAAAACAACAATTGTGTGGGTGTGTGTGTGTGTGGGATTTGCTATTGGAAATCTTTTTATCTGCTTTAGTTTTTATTGAGTTTTATTTTAACCAAAAAACATGCCAAAATTCTCTACCATAAATCTATCAGAAATAGTAAATAAATGTTATATATTTTAAGATGAAGGTAAAAGCTGCGTTACTTACTTACTTATGTGCCCATAACAACCGAATATCGATTTAGGCCGAATATAACATGCTTCTCCAGCCATTTCTGTTATTTGCTAGCTGGCGCCATCAGGTTCTCCAGAAATTGGTCTTTCCACTGGAGGTTAGGTCTTCCTCTTCTGCGTCGTCCTCCAGCGTGTTCTTCGCTGGATTTTGATGCGCTTTACTATGTCAATATCGGCATACAGCTCATACAGCTTATGGTTGTACCTTATTCGGTTCGCAAATAGGTCCAAAGATATTGCATAGAACTTTTCTCTCGAAAACTGCTAGATCCAAGAGAGACAAAGTCCCTTACAACTTCAAAAGCATAGTTGTCAACAGTGACGTGCTGTCCAAGATGCCGGGACTCTTTGTTTGTTGATACTAGATACTTCGTCTTGCCCTCGTTCACCGTAAGACCCATTCGACGCGACTCTCTTTCCAACTCTGAGAATGCTGCACTGACTGCTCGCGTGTTAATGCCGATTATGTCAAATCGTCGGCATACGCCAATAGCATAGATTGAAGAAGTCGCACGATAACGAATCAGCTTGTCTGAAACCGCGTTTTGTATTAAACGGTGCGGAGAGATCCTTCCCAATTTTCACTGCACAACAGGAGTTATGCAGTGTCATTCTACAAAGTCGAATGAGCTTTGCGGGAATACCAAACTCAGTCATTATTGCGTAGAGGTAATCCCTTACCGGACTGTCGAAAGCGGCTTTATAATCAACAAATAGGTTGTGGGTGTCGATCTGTTTTTCTTGGGTCTTTTCCAGGATTTGGCGCAGTGTGAAAATCAGGTCGATGGTAGATTTACCAGGTTTGAAGCCACACTGATAAGGTACAATTAGGTTGTCGAGCATGGGCTTCAATCTTTCGCACAGTACACAGGATAAGACCTTATATGCTAAAGCTACATACTTAATCTTAAAATTGATAATCGTCAAAGAATATCGCAACGTCGATCTTTTATTCCATCTGAGATTTCAGAGCATTTCACGTTCTCTAAATTACTCTTATGTGGGTGAAGGGATACATTGGTGTAGAGCCAAATGAAGCTGTAGACGCCTAGGCTAGGCAAGGATCTAAAAATGAATTTTATGGGCCGGAACAACAAGTGACTTTTAGTAAAGCTACGATGAAGGCAAAGGTCGAAAATTGAGTAAGGATACTAAATTTCACGAGATGGGAGAATTTGTTCACATGTAGACAGGCAAAGGCATTGCTACGGCTACCAAGCGGCAGTGAATTTGGGAGGGTTCTCAGTCTAGGCTAGTTAACTCTCAGCTGGTTGACTGCATTAATAACTGGGCACGGCAATTTCAGGTACCACCTGAGCAAGATACTTCTTGTTGGAGGAGAGGATGCTCATATTTGCAGATTATGCATGGTAGAGGCAGAGACAGGGGCGCATATACCATAGCGCGCCAGTGTCCTGTATTAGTCTCTTTTTGCTCGAAATAACGCGTGATATTAATATGAAAAAGAAATTAGAAGAATTCTGAAACCAAGCAAATATAGAGCACACGATTTAAGGACGAAAAGGCACCCAGATAAAAGTGGCCTCATTCGGCTAATCCCTAAAATATATATAGTACTCTAAAGGGAATATAGTTTTATATTAAATCAGCCAATGAAATTCTTAGAGAATCTCTAGAGGAACACTAATCAGAAACTAATTTATGTACATTTGTTAAAAGTAGCATGAAAAAGTTTATTAAAGAACTTTTTGATAAAATACTTGAAAATAAATTGTATAGCAAAAGATCCATATTCTTCACTACGTTCTATACCGCATTTCAAAAATTACAATTTCACCCTTTGCCATCAATAGAATGTATGTATAATATTAAATATGTAATAAATGACTTCAAGCAATTGCAATTTATTTGTATGCAAAAAAAAGTATTCCAATAATAAATATTTGTTCTGAAACTGAATCCAGAAAAAAAATTAATATCTGATAAATTCAGAAATATGTATGTAACTATATTATTATATTTACTATATTTCCGTTGACCACAACGAGTATTGGGTTCATTTATTAAAATTTACAATTTATCCATCCATAACGACTATTCATATGTTGAAATTCATATGTTGATATTTATAACTTTTTACAGAAACTTTAATTTCCCCCCAATAACATATGTATGTACTTTAGATCTGTCCAAAAATATATGATATATTCAATATATAATTTTGATAAGCTCAAAGTATTTGTGAAAGCTCTTTACAAAAAAAAAAATATATATATATATAGTCCAAAAAACATTTCCAATATTTTTGAGTACCTGCTGCAATTTAAAATTGGGAATTTTCATGTTCAAAATGATTTCAAAAATGTTTCTTTAATTTATTTCAATACAAAAATTAAATTTTTTCGTTAAAACTTTGCCAAAAAAAACTGAATCGTGTCTCCCTAGTGGATTCTCTTTTAATATTATTGTGTGTATTAAATTTTGGACAGTTTTGAAAGCGATCTACTAATGCTATTCGATATCGAATGTCAAAACTATTGTGACGTCACTTTTTCAGAACTTTGCTACAGAGCTCTTTCATAATGTGTTTTAAAGTAAAATATTATTAACCGAAAAATTCCAAATTGCTTTTCAGCAAATTCACATAATTCATTTTAGTAAATTTTTGTTTTTCTAAAAAAATAATTTTATCCAGTTGGCTGAACCTGGGGTCGAACGGATCATAGTATGCAGAAGAGCCTAACTCACTGACCAATATTATAGTCATTTGAAGATAAATGTTCGTGGATTGAATAAAATAAAAATATTTAAACAAAAAAATTAATTATTTGATTGTTCTTTTTTTTCGAGCTTCGATAAAACTTCCATAATGTGATATCTTCAAGAAATATTTTTCAAACGAAATTGTTTTCATTTAAAAGCACGCAGAGGGCATTTTAAAGAATCCTCAGTAAATTGTTATTACTTGAGGTAGGAAATGTTAACGAAGTAAAAATAGCTTCGTTAAGGGAAATAATATTTGTGTCCAAATTGCTTCCAAGAGAAGTCTGGGAAATTAAATTGCGTGGCACTAGCTTGTAACAAGCATTAACAAAACACAATTTTGAACTAAAAATAATCATATTCTGAAAATCTCATAATTACTATATCTTCTTGCAGCAAATTTAAACGAAGCAGCTGCAGCTTCGTTAAGGTAAATCACTTTCTAGTCAGAATTACTTCCAAGAGGCCTATTCTAAGCTATATTGCGTAGAAATAAATTGTAGTAAGCATTTAGTAAGCACAACAAAGATCCCAGACATATTTTGGGCAGATTTGATACAATAATCCTTTAGAATGCATACATTTCCTCCGGATATATTTTTTTGTGGCTTATTGCTATCCTTTGAAAAATGCTGCATTATGTTTATGCTTGAATCAATTTGTTTGAAAAAATACTATTGAATGATAAAATGGTGCAAACACAAAAAATAAAAGAATCAATATTCCAACAAAATTCTCAAAAGGATATGGTGATTACTTTACGTTTTAAGTTTATCAATGAAATTTATGAGACTTTCAATATTGCGAAATAGAAAGAAAAAAAAAACGAGCACATATTTGAATAAGTTAAATAAATAAAAAATAATATTCAGATGAGAAACAATTCGTTAATCGATGAACATTTTAATTTTCTTTTATCTTTTAGCTATATACTCTCTTTGGCAGTGGCTGACCTACTGGTGATTTTATTAACCGTACCGCTGACATCGACCGTATACACTGTAGATTCATGGCCATGGGGTGATTTTCTCTGTACACTATCGGAATTTATTAAAGATGTCTCAATTGGTGTTTCTGTATTTACGCTGACCGCCCTATCAGGTGATCGATATTTCGCCATAGTCGATCCGTTGAGGAAATTTCATGCTCATGGTAAGTATCGTATGTATGGCCTTTGACAACGAATTATGTACGAATATTAATGCCAATTATTATATATGAATTTTTTCGCTCAACAGGCGGTGGTAAAAGAGCGACACGCGTAACTATCGCCATTGCTATTTCCATATGGATTTTAGCAATGTTTTGTGGCCTCCCAGCATTAATTGGAACATATGTTAAGGTGATGGCATGCAAAAGCATAATTCATGACTTCATAGCTTAGTTAATTTAGAAATTTGTTGTTCATTCTTTCCCACTTTCCTAAATATGTATTTTTTCTTTGTTTATTCCTCTATTTTGTTCACTCACAGAAAATTGAAATCAACAGCAACAAATCATTTTCGCTTTGCTATCCCTTTCCGGAGCAATGGGGTGAACCATATTCCAAGACAATGGTTATGTTACGTTTCCTTGTTTATTATGCCATCCCATTGGTAATCATTGGGGTCTTTTATGTACTTATAGCGCGTCATCTTATGTACACAGCCAGTGTGCCTGGCGAAATGCAAGGAGCTGTACGTCAGGTATGTACATACATAAATATGGCATGGCACGTAAAAGCACAGACTGTCGTAATTCATGTTGTTCTAGCTGTCTATTCGTCTCTGTACATTAATCATGAGAGTCGTAGAAATTAAGTGCGTCACATTGAAATGACTTATGGGATTATCTTTACGACTAAAAACATGATTTACATGAATTAAAATAAACTCGTACTATGTGCCATATGTATTATAGCGGAAATGTCCGTAAGTTGGTTTAATTTGTAAGACGGCATAGTACGTTAGGTTAAGTTATGTGGCTGTTTTCTCTCTGAGAGGACACACTTAGACCAGAAAGTGATGCCATTGTGATACCACCGAGCTTCTCTTCCAATACTGTTGTGCGTGTTAAATTTGGACAGCATTAGAAGTGACCTACTTGTATTAGCCGGTTCCGAGCGGCAGAACCCTTGTGACATCACTTTAACTTAGTTTTGTTACAGAGCTCCTTTTTAAGAAGCATTTTTGGCAAATTGTTATTGCCGGAAAAATTGCAAAATCTTGCCGACAGGTGGGTACCGTTCGAAAGAAAAATCTTTTCGATAATAAAGAAAATGTATGCTTCAGCCGTGGATTGAACTCACGACCTACAGATCAGAGAGCACCTTCTGCATCACGTAAATTTGTTAAGAAAGTTCATGGCAGTCGACAGGATGCGCTACTCTTGTGCTCATCCAATTCGATAGATTGTTGTTGTTGTTGTAGCAACGTCAAGTCATCTATTTAGGTCCGCCACAACCACGAGCCAAATTGAGCCAGAGGAGTTCTTGTTTCTCGTGATATAATCATATTTCTCGGAAAATTCAAAGCCACTGGATGCTTCATAGCGAATTTTGCAGCCCCGATCTGGACGCATTAAATCAGCAATTTAAAATCTTGAAAAACCGCAAAACTCCTTCACGCGAACTATTGCGTAATATCGTTCCAAGAATGGACGGGTCTATGTCACGAAAGCACTTGACCACGATCGAGCAATTTTTTTGGTGGCACGCCTAGCCTAGCCATAGTCACAGATTTCTGATGTAAGAGCTCCCGCCTCGCAGTATACGGAATACTGCGTCTGAGTCTCCAAGAAGAAATCGCTACATACAAGAATATTTCTGCTGTCACTGAAAGTGTGTGGGTAGAAAATTCCAGAACATGAATTTATCATAGACCTCAACAACGGTGACGCAGATTCGCCTAAGCATAAAGATCTCGAATTATTAGATGTGTGAATTAGTAACCGGCCTTTTTTAGTGCTCAAAAATCATTTATTTTTTCCCCATCATTCTGGCAATTTATGGATTCCATCCCAAAAGAACTTCGCCGGTTTGCGTCCAAAAACCAATCGAGCCAATTTTTGATTCCGGTGACTGAAGTGAAGCATATTCCATTAAAGGCGTTCTGCATGGACCGTACCAAGTGGTAATCTGAAGGCGTTAGATCTGGGCTATAAGGCGGGTAGGGTAAAACTTCGCCATGGCGTCCTGTAACGTAACAGGCCGGTTACTAATTCATACACCCAATAGTTCAATTAATTTAGGAAATAAAGCAAATTGACCAGCCGCTTTGTCATCTCTTCTTTCTTTGACGGCGTCTGTGTTTAAAGAAAATTGTATTTTCCGATGAGTTATATTAAATATTTGGGGTTCGGGCAGTCCTGTTTATTATTGGTTTTGTTCCTGGTTCTGAAACGGCATGACTTAATCAATTTACTTGGAAGATGAACTTGAAGCGCAAGGTAGAGGTTATTTGGGGTTTTAGTAGAAGGGTATTCGCGCAACGAAAACCGTTTAAAAATCTATATTTTGGGCATTAAGTTGAACGTTCGCATAATCAACCGTTTTGGTGACGCCATTTGGACTTCGCAAAGCTGCAATTTGACATCATTATATTGTACTTCTCTCGTGGGGTCACATCATAAACATTATTAATGTCCAATACCTTTGACAAGTGCACAAGAGATTTAAATGTCATTTTTTTCAAATTATAGGTTATTTATGAACCAACAGTCATTCAAAACTGTTGTATTTCCGAAAAATTGTGTATCAAAGTTAAAACACAATTCTTCTGAACTTACGGACCTTTCCACTACATATTAATTTTTACTAACCATTTTAACCTTAATAAATGTCGCATGTGCTACATTTTTTTTGCCCACCTCAGATGTGTTCATATGCATATAAATATTGTTTTAGGAAAATTGATTTATAATACTACTTACACGATAATATCCCATATTTTCCAATTTAAGGTACGTGCCAGACGTAAAGTTGCTGTGACCGTTTTGGCATTTGTGGTGATATTTGGTATTTGTTTTCTACCATATCATGTCTTTATGTTGTGGTTCTATTTTTGGTAAGTGGAGAATTAATTAATTAATTAATTGATATTATGGGATGATATAAAAAATTTCTAAAAAATTTGTGTGGAAAATTTTTTTCTCAAACTTTTTTTTGGTTGCTTTTTTTTTTGACAAATAAAAGTTTAAATATTTTTGAATTTATTCTCCTTAATTCCTTTACAGGCCTACTGCACAAGATGATTACAATTCATTTTGGCATGTTCTTCGAATTGTTGGCTTTTGCTTGTCATTTGCAAATAGCTGTGCCAATCCGGTGGCATTGTATTTTGTGAGCGGTGCATTTCGTAAACAATTCAATAGGTATTTGTTAATACACTACAATCCAGAAGCATGATCAATAATCATATTAATCATATGTATCATATAGTAATGCTTAATATAATGGAAAAGTAATCACATTATGGTAGAGGTTTATTTACATATGTACGATCGTATATGTTGGAATTGTAAAATCAATTTGTGAATGTCAATTCTAATAACAAACAAATAATAATAATATAATAATAATATTACTAATGTGTTTAATAAATTACAAAATTATTTATAACAATTGACAAATTTGTATTTGCTTGTAGTATTCACTCTATATGTAGCTCTTTATGTGTATGAATGTACTCACGTATTTATTCGTATTAATTGTAATTATAATCGCTATTATTATTGTTGCTCATCATTCTTGACGACACTTTAGATATCTATGCTGTAATAAAGGCGGTGTAATATATAGGAAACGTCACAATGACACCATGTGTATGCATCGTGACACATCATTGACTAGCACTGCATCGAAACGTTACTATTCGCGCAGATCGTGTCATCATCAGAGTACGATACGAAGGTGAGTGATCGAATATGTGCATATATTGAAAAAGTAAATGACAATTGAAATTGAAGCACTTGATTTTTATTATTTTAAACAGAAATATTGAAATAATTTTGATTTTAAATAAAATTTTGGGAATTTTTAATGTTTGATCAAAAAATAAATCTAAAAAATTCATTGAAAATATTCAAATACATGAATATAAATATGCTCAAAAAATATTATAATTTCTATTTCTCAGCTGGATTTTTATTATTTTAAACAGAAATATTGAAATAATTTCGATTTTAAATAAAATTTTGGGAATTTTTAATGTTTGATCAAAAAATAAACTTAAAAAAATTCATCGAAAATATTCTGCGTAAAAAATTTTCAAATGCATTCGTCTCTGCTTCTTCTAATAAAAGCGCAAAAATTACGTTTTTCTGAGTAAAAACAAAAAAAATTATTTTTAATTTTGAGCAAATAATTTAAAAACCTAATGCTTTTAGCGCACAAAAAAATTGAAATAAAAAAATTACTTTTTTTTATCTATTACCAAAAAATTAATATAAAAAAATCCCTTAAAAATTTAAATGCAAATAAACACAAAAAAAAAGGGAATTATAAATAAGACAGCAACATGAAAAATTGTATTGTCCAGCCTTCGAGATAACCATTTCGCTGAACTCAAGTACGGTTTCGGTTTCCTTCACTCAGGTCACATTTCGTTCCTAACCTAAAAAAAAAAAATGATGAACCTTTCATCAAAATAACCAAAAATCGCTCATAGAGGATTGAAGCGTATGACCGATCCCCGTTAATTTTTTCTGAAAATATTTTTGCTGAACATGCTTACCCCCATCTCAATTCCTTAGACGGACTCTTCTCACAAAAGTTGTGTTTTATTTTTTTAAATATCACTCCCACCACCAGAATGACTTTAAAGTAAAAACAAAGTTGAATCGAATATCATTAATTTTTTTTTTTTAATCTACATTAGGTATGTAGATGTATTTCTATACTCCTTAGGGAGGCTTCCGTATAAAATGAACTCAAAAACACCTGAACATCTACAAATTACCCAATAATTTCACAGTCATTGCCCCTAAAGCGGTGGAATATATGAGAAATTCCCACTGCTTAGGGCTGCTCCCTTCATGAAACTGGTGTTTTTATAAATTTCAATTCACAAATTGCCCCAATGCGCCTCCAATGGAAAAACAACCTAAAACCGACCTTAATCAATTTTTACTACCAACATTTTTTCTGAACATACTTACTTCTTAGAGAGGATTTTGTACGAAATGTATGTACAATCAGCAAAAAAGCGACATAAATCCCAATTATTTCACCGGAATTTTTCCTAGAGCTTTTTTTCTCTATAGTTTTATTTTCTATCCTTACCCCTTAGACAAATACCCTCACAAAATGGACTTCAAAATACATTATAATCTGCAAATAACCCCATAAATGCTCAAGAATCGCCTCTAAAGTGCTAAAATGTATGATCAACCAGTTTTAATTCTTCCGACTTTATCAAAAAATATACTTATTCTTTATATCCAACCCCTACAAGGGCTCTTCTACAAAAATAATGTTCTTTCAATAAAAAAAAAATTAATAAATCAACCCAAGATTCGACTTTAGCGACCTGAAATATATAAAGAAATGTTTAATTCTTCTGCTGGACAAGAAATTTTTGTTTTTTCGTGTGACTATGTAATTCATATTTTCCTTTTTTAATATTATGATACCTTATACTATAAGCAATTATAAAAATTTTTCTCCCCTTCATTTCCCTTATTTCTATATCGATTAAAAGTCGCCTACAAGAAACCACAATTACAATGATGCCAAATGGTAACCACAATGGCAATGGTGATGCTGATGGGACAAACGCTGATACCGATTATTGGCAACAACAACAACGAAACAAAGCACAACAACAACAGCTTATGTGAGATAGAACAAAAATGACTGACTGTAATGGCTGTAATAATGTTGAGCATAAATGTTGCAATGCTTTTGAGATGTTAACATTGACAAAATCACCATCAAGAACAGCAGCAGCAGCAGCGGCAACAGCAACAGTAAAAACGGTAAATAAAGGAGGCAAACCAACAATAGCTGATGAAGCATGCGCCAATGTCAATATGAAACCCATAAAGAAATATCGTCGTATACATTTTCATACGGCATGTGATCAAGTTTAATATGTCCTGTGCATGTGTGTATGTTCTATTGGTGCGTCAGAGAGAGAGAGAGGGAGAGTATGAGAGCGAGCGACCAGAAGAGATGGTATGACCGTGAGGAAATTTCATTTTAATCTTATGTACGTAATAAAGTGGCGGCCAAACGACCAAACAACTTAACCAATTAAAATTTACAGTCAAGTCAAATAAGTATGTACAAGTATGTACTTACGTACAAGTACGTATGTTAGTAAAAAAATGAAATGAGTGTGAGCTATAAATATAAGATTTTTTTTTAAATACGATCATATACATTTACATGAGCGGTATTAAATTTAAACAAAAGTGTCCATCAATTTTTCTATAGATAACATAACTAACATATATGATTTTATTGTCAATTGTATTCTTTCTCGCTATAAATTTATATTCTTCTTTCTATAAGATTATACATTTCTATATTATTGTGTAAATATTTTTAGCATTGTATTTAAATATCCACTAAATTCAAGCTATTGCATTCAATTCCAATTTGCACGTAGCAAGTTTCTCCGAACAATCACATTACCTATATTCATATCTCAATGGCATTCTTTCTGTCACTTTCTCTCTCTCTCTCTCTCTCTCATTTCATAATGCAGTATTATTATCATTTACTCGCTACAAATCGACAAGCAACAAAAGTTGCTACGTGAAAATTGGGATACATATAAGTATCTACAATATATTGATGAATAGAGTTTTAATATATACTATTTATTGTTGTTAATATATAAATATATGTAATATAAATGAGTAATTTGATGTAAATTTCGCTGAAGCTTTAAATAAATTAAAAAGCAAAAACTATTTTCCACTAAACGGCATTGTTAAATAATTTCAATGGCATTTTTGTTTCTTCAACATTGTGCCTCAACATGTTTTCTATGTTTGGATACATTACAATCGTGAGACTTTCTAAATATTCTAATGAGGTGTAATTGATAAAAAAGCGTTCAACAATTTTTCTTTCGAGAGAAAACTAAACTAAAGGAGACTAGTTTACTATACCACCGTTGGCCTCATGAAGATTACAGCATCTGTGGGTAAGGAAATGATTACAAATCTCTTTTCGTTGTTTTTTTTTCAGATTCACAAACAAAATATTATAGCAAGGAATGAATATGGTGAATATGCTAAAAATGTATTCAATATGACTCTTGATTTCCCCTTACCCGAAGAAGAAGAAGAAGAAGAAAGAAATATTTAATTAATTGTAATCAAGAACAAAACTAACACAAGCAATAAAGTCGTATGAAAAATATTATTATACCGAGCCCACTCATAGAGATCTCTATTTATAGTTACGGATACAGAAATATACTAACCCACAAAAACACACACAAATTAAATTGTGCTAATTAACTAAAGTAATAGGAAAACATGTTAACATAACATAATTATATCTATACGATACATGCATATATGTAAATATTACATATGCGAATTTATATTAGATATGTTCAAAAATGTATGAAATTTGCAAATTATTTTTTATTAATGCGCAAACATTTATTTATGACTTTTTTGGGGAATTTTGAGGGACATTTTTTGAAGCAAGTAGCTTAGCAGTGTAGAGTGTCCCTCAAGGGGTGGAAACAGATGGTAAGTATGCTTAAAGAAAATAACTAATTGCGGTCATATGGTTTTTACGCAATTTTTCTGTAGGAGTTCCATTAAGGATGGCGACATGGGGTACATATATTCGGAAGAGATGTTGGGGAGGAAAAATTAATTGACGTTGGTTTTGCATTTTACTGCTCTGGAGGCGATTTCTGTTTAGTTATGGTTATATTTCTAAATTTTTCGATGATTTTGCGTGCATTTTATATGGGAGTCATCTTAAGGAGTGGAGAAATCTTGAGGCGGAAAAATTAATGAAGGTTAGTCATACATTTCACTGTTCGAAAGCCGATTTCTAAGATTATTTATCGATTTTTAGAAATTTTTATGTTATTTTTGTGTCCAACCCCCGCCTAAGAAGGTGTGTGATGGTATGCGGTAAGTATGTTAAGCAGAATTATTGAAACGGAAAAATTAATGAGGATCAATTATACATTTTACTGTTTTAAAGCCGATTTCTGACGTTACTTATCGATTTTTAGGAATTTTTAAATTATTTTTGTGTGAGGCTGCGCTTAAGAAGTGGAGATATGGGATAAATATGTTCAGAGAATGAAAAATTTCTTTTATGACAATTCCTGAAAAGCTTTTATAGATTTTCATATGTTTTTCGATCATTTTGTAAAAAAAATGTCAACTGTACATGTCAAATACGACAACGTTGTGTCCAATTCGTTCCCTCTGCAAAGAAAGAAATTGAACAAAAAACCACAACAACAACAAAAAAGATGGAATAAGCCTTAAAAACTCTGAATATTTACAAGGTGTAAGAGCCAAGCTCTTAGGTAAAGTTATTCGATAATTCCACTTTCAACTGCCAGTCGCTGCATTACCTTAAACTAGTTCTATAACTAGCTACTTTTCGAAGAAATATTTCCTAGATGATACTTTCATTCAATCGTTTTAACTCTATAACTAAATACAAGCGGCAATTGATTAGTTTTTTCAATAGTTTCATTTCCAATTGACTCACGCTGCATTACTTTGAACTAGTTCTATAACCAGCTTCTTGTCAAATATATATTTCCTATGTGAATCTCTCAATTCGCTCTCTCTCTCTCTCTCTCTCTCGTTCTCACGTGAAGTGCCAGGTCACACTTTAGTATTTAAATGCATGTGCCCTATGTAGTCGCCATGTACTAAAGTACATACGAATGTATTGGAGTATTTTTTATAAGCTTGTTCAAAATAACAAGTATAATAACAATAATAATAAGAAAAAGTGAAAACAAAGGTAAAGGCTCATTTATGTACCAAACTCAGCATAAATTCTGATACATATATGCTCATATGTATTTATGTACGTACAGTAATAACCCGTACCATTGGTCGGATATAAATAAGTAGCCAAAAAAAATTAATATTATAAAAAAATTCAGATGCAGATAAAGTACGTATGTAAAATATTTTCTTAATGAGTTAGAAAGTTAGAAGGAAAATGTTTGACAAATTTTTGTATAGAGAATATGTCAAACGCGTCGATTCTTTGAGATGATCTTAACTTTGACTATAACTACGAGTCATTGGATTCAATATTCATAACAAAGACCATCAAGTTCTCAATCAGTCTGCTTATTTACTATCATGCACTTTTGTACAAAAATTCTGTCCATTTATAAGATGTTTTACTGTAAATCTATAATCACTATGTGTATTGAATCTATCCTACAAAGAATTTCATATCATTTTATGGTGAATAAGCGTTCTGTTGAATTTAACAGCAGCATTTTCATTACACAAATTGTTACATATAGTATAGTATTACGAGGGCGGTCCCAGAACTACCCGACCTGGCATATAGATGGCGGCAGTAGTTTGAAAATTTTGGTGAAAAATGGCAACCTCATAAAACATGGAACAAATTGGTCACCGTTATGTAATTCAATACTTTATTTTGAAAATTTCAGTCCAACGAATATTAAAGCAAAATTAGATTCTACTCTCGAGGAGTCTGCTCCTTCGTTTACAACCAATTGGGATGGCCACGCCAGAAAAAACGTTAAGAAAATCCACAAAATGTTATTGGATGATCGCCAGCTGATTTGGAGATGAAAAAGCTGTGTGCAAGATGCGTGCCGTGTTTGCTCACAATAGAACACAAACAACGTCGTGAAGATGTTTCTATAGTGTTTGGCGATGTTTCACAGTAATAAAGCCGAGTTTTTTCGTCGATTCGTAACCACGGATGAGACATGGATCCAACACTTTACACCTGAGGCAAAGGAGCAGTCAAAACAGTGGACTGAAAGAGGAGAATCGTATCCAAAGAAGGCGAAGGCAGTTCCATTTGCAGGCAAGGTTATGGCGTCTGTTTTTTGGGATGCACGTGGGATAATTAGGCTAATTTTTTGCAACGTTTAAGAGATGAAATTAAAGAAAAAAGGCCGCATTTGGCGAAAAAGAAAGTGTTGTTTCATCAAGACAATGCAACAGTTCATACATTCGCTATTGCGATTGCTAAAATCAATGAGTTAAAGCTCGAATTGCTTCAGCACGCACCTTATTCGCCAGATTTAGCTCCTTCGGATTATTTTCTATATCCAACTTTGAAAAAATGGCTTGGTGGTAGAAGGTTTGCAAACAATGAAAAGGTGAAGTCTGCAGTAGAAGGCTATTTTGATGAGCTAGACAGTTCATACTATAAACACGGTATCGAAGCTATAGAATATCGGTGGGAAAAGCGTATAGAGCTAAAAGGAGATTATGTTGAGAAATAAAGAAAAATGATCCCAAATTTTTTGTTTTCTTTATTAGGTCGAGTAGTTCTGGGACCGCCCTCGTATGTGAAGATGAAACAAATCTACATAAACTGAAGAGCATCAGCTCACGTATTTATGTATGCAATTCCTGAATATTCAGCATTTGTTTAATGAATTTTATTATTTCTTCGAATGTTTATGTATCACTTTGGAGGAAAGTGAAGAAGTAAGTGCAAAGAAAAACAAAATAAAATTAAAATAAAATAAAAAGAACAATAAAAGTATGAACGAATTAATATTCATGTACATAAAATAGACCCATTTTTAATTAAATTACTGATTTGTTAGTACGCCCACCTACTTCCAATACCATTTTACTTATTCTATATATGTATTTTATTAACTCAGACAGTTAATTAAAAAGACAAACACTTAAATACATACATATGTATCTTAACTGTTGAGCTATCGTATACAGTTGTATGTATTTAACACAATCCAATATAAAAACAAAAGTTTCGGTAACAAAACTTTCTGACAGTTGGGTATTTTGATGAAAATATTCTTTTATATTGTATATGAAGGTGTGAAATCAAATGGACCACCCCAGCTAATTCTTAAATTTTATTCAAAAGCTATGATCAAATCGAATGATTTAAGCCTTATTTTGGCGCTCTACCATAAATTGAGGCTCAATTAGATTCTTCAGAGTATTAGAGTTCTAGTTGAAATTATGTGTACTTAGTCAAGTCATAAATATTGATACACAGAAAAATCGACGCCAAATGAAAAAAGAATTAATATTTTTCAAAACTTTGTTTTTTCTTTTTATTGGGATATTCAATGGCTACAAATCTTAGAAGAACTTATTCGAAATGATTTCCATTTGCCTTCCAGCACGACTTGAGACGATCTGTGCACTCATCGATCGCGAGAGGTATTTCATGCATGGGGAAATTGTCCACTGCACGGGCAAGGACTCGATTCAACGACACAATATTTGGGCGTCGAGCAGAGCAAGCCATGCCCTCTAATATGGACCACAACTTTTAATCCAACGGGTTGAGGTCTGGACTACCAACTGGCCAAGCATCCGTTGATATGAAGCCTGGAATATCGTTTTCTGCCTTGTGAGCTGGAGCAGAGGCCTCTTTGGATCCTCGGGTTGAGTTGCGATGCTTCTCTGGATGACCGAGCATACACACGATCGTTGTGTTTATTGAACGATTCTTCTACGGTGAAGATAATCTCGTATGAATTTATCTGTGAGTGTACCGGCTGTGTACCGCTTTCGATTTTCGCTTCCGTTTTCCCTCCAATACGGCCCTGAGCTGGTGTCCAGTGTGTTGCTTGTACACGCTGAGTCCCAGATTTTCATGGCAATGGATTTTTGCAAAATTTAAATTTCCCGCGACAAGATTTTCTGCTTTCGCAGCGGTTTTCGGTCGATTCATTTCTTCACGGCTTTGATCGCTTTCGGAGTTTTCACAGTGCGCGGACGGCCGACTCTTTGACGGTCGCGTACTCCACCAGTATCCTCTAACAAATTCACAGCACGATACACAAAATTGCGAGTGATTCCAAGCGGTCGCAACGTCCAAAAGATATCGCCTTTTCCCATGTTGCATTTTAGTAGGCCAACTACAACAATACGATTTTCGATGTCGTCCCATTTTAGTTGTGTACCAATATTTATGACTTGACTAGGTAAATTAATTAATTTTCGCATGATACTTAAGAATATTTACATGCATACACATTTATTACATATGGGAGAGTAATTGAGTTCGTACAGTTTATTTTCGAAAATTGAAATTTTATTGTAAAAAATTGATTCGAACTAACCATGAATCGAACTTCTGGCTTCTTCGTAGGAATGGAAACGCTGTTCTTGGAGGGCGTGTATCATCCATTGGAACAAGTGGTAATCGGAAGGAGCAATGTCTGGCCTATACGGCGGATGGGGTAGGACTTCTCATTTGAGCGTTTGTAAGTGCGTTTTAACGGACGCCACAACATGTGGCCGAGGATTATCATGTTGCAAAATAACTTTGTTGTGTCTATAGGAGTATTGCGGCCATTTTTCTTGCAATTCTCGGTTCAAACGCATCAATTGTCATCGATACAGGTCCCCTATGATTGTCTGACCCGATTTGAATAGCTCATAATACCACACCCAGCTGGTCCCACCAAATATACAGTATGATCTTCTCGCCATAAATATTCGGCTTGGCCGTCGATGATGAGGCATGGGCAGGGTGTCCATACCTTGCCCGACGTTATGCATTATCGTAATGAAACCACTTTTCATCGCCAGTCACAATTCGATGCAAAAACCCCTTTCTCTTTTGCCATTGGAGCAGACTGGGTGGCGTATCTTGGCATCAGTTCATACGTCACCCAGTTTCCTACCTTTTGGATCATTCCCATTGCGTTTAAACGATGGCAAATGGTTTGCTGAGTGACTCCAAGTGTTTTTGCGAGTTCATCTTGCGTGGATGCGATGGATCTTCATTGAGCCTTGCCTCCAATTCTTCATTCGTAAACTTTGGTAGACCTCCGAGTCATTCTTTGTGTTTTAAATCAAAATTGCCACTTTTATATCCTGCAAACCACTTCTGACACGTTCGTTCAGCTAAAGCATAGTCACCATAAACTTTCACTAAAACACAAGGAGGTTCGGCAGCATTTTTCCTCATATTGAAGTAATGGAGCAAAAGTCCCCGCAAAAGCACATTATTCGGTACTAAAAGTTGACATTTTCGTAGCACACAGAAACTATGTTGATTACACTTCGGCGAAGTGACACATATTGCAAAAAAAAAGCTTATGATGACACTTCAAAATGACGGTGTTGCCAGATAAAAGAATGAAATAATAAACTAGTGGCGACTTTTGTTATCAAATCCGTACGTAGTTATGTATACTCCAATACATTTTTCAAAATACAATAAATTGTCATAATAATGACATCCATGCTCTAGCGAAAATATGAACATCAGTTAATTCGCATATCTCTTCAATACAATGCCCACTCTTCTTCTATTCGTGTTTACATACGATTTTAGTGTAAATGCATAGTTACTAAAACAACATCGGACTAGATATCGACTAAAATTGTTTACAAAAATACAAAATACAAAATAGTAATAATCTGTAGCTACATCCATGCATACATATTGCCACTGGCTTGGTGTTTATTTTAACCGCACATATGTGAAGCGCTTGTGAACGTATGTACAATAGATTAAGGTAGACCAAATTGTATGGAGTAAAAATATTGACACCGTAGCTCAAGGAAAAATCTAAAAATTTCCATTTTTTTCCCAAGAAAACAAATTTTTAAATTTAGACATATTTGGATTTATGAAAAAAATCATTTTATAAGAAAGCCTCCTTAAAAAAGAGAGATAGAGGCTAAATATGTTTGGATGAAATATTTCAAATAAAAAATTAATGGATTAATGGAGTGTATACATTTCACCGTTATATTTATGAACGATTTCTAGCAAGATATGAAGTCGTTTGTCGATTTTTACATGTTTTTAAGCTCATTTTGAGTTGCAGTCACTTTAAGGAGCGGAGCTAGGAAATAAGTATGTTTATAGAGGTTAATGGAGGTTAATGCTACACATTTCATTGCTCTGTGAGCGATTCCTGCGATTTTTAGGTGTTTTAATGTTTATATAAGAGGTGGTGATTGAATGTATTCTGGCTTGAATAGAAAGATAGTATGTTTGGAATAAATTTTGCGGAGGTTATATACTTTACAGCTTAAGAGTCGATTTCTAGGCATCGATTTTATATGTTTTTCCTTCATTTTGGACTGGATATGTATAATTAATAAGAGTCGCTCATAAATTTCACGACTCTAAAAGCAATTCCTTTGCAAATGAGGGTTCTTTTTTTATCGACATTCATACATTTTTTCATTCATTTTGTATGGGAGCATCCTTTAACAATGGAAAACAATGTGTGGAAGAAATATTTGGGAGCAAAAACTAATGATGGCCGATGGTTACACCTTTCACTGCGCCAAAGGTAGTGAGGCAGCTATTTCGATCCGAAAATTTAAAATTTGTCCTAGGCGCCGCCGACAAGGGCCGTTTTAAGCCACCTTAATATAATATATGTATGTACATCTATGCGAAAAAAATCATGGTTGGGTGAACTTATGTTAAAAAAATAGTCCATAGCTCGTTGGAGTATATCATTGACTTACGGTAAAATTGTCAATTGTAGTTCAAGCATTTTATGAACTTTATGAATGTTCATTATGTAATTATCTTTCACTTGCAGTCTGAAAAAAAATATTGTAAATTGAATTTTTTTTTTATCTCAATAGAATAACTGAAAATGAGCAATTTTTAAATAAGTCATAAAACCAATATTTTCTATATCCTAGAATTCAGTAAATCGAAAAAAAAAACATACATATATGGTTCGAAAGAAGAAAACCACATTTCCAATTATGTAAAAATCACATCACCATTCTTAAAAATTTTCTCAGTAAGTAACCACAATGTTGTGTGTTCTTTGGAGACCTTGATGTTAAAAAAGTACCAAATCTTTATAAATTTCTATATATGAATGAACAAAAGTTCAATAGTAAAAATATCTTCTAACTTTAACTGCGAGATTTCAATATTTTCAATACTTTTTTTTATAGAATTATGACACGGACTCTTTGATGCATTGAAACAAATGAAGTTTACCCCCATTAAACTTGAGTAAACTCAATTTAAACATTCAGCTTATATATACATACATAATAGAAACTGCTGCAATGTGCTAGTATTTAACATTTTAACATTTTGGAATTGTTACTTCAGCAAAAAAAAAAAAGAGGCCACCGGCTAAATGAAATTCTTGCACTAAACTGAAGTGTCCTTATCTTGTGCAAAAACATTTTAATAAAATAAGTTCAGTTAACATAAGTATGATATTTTTTTAGAATGCAAATATTTCTCAAATAAATTGCTTGGAATTTAAACGTTTTGCTACTTACCGGTACGACAATCTCAATAATGTCTATGCAAACACTTTTTTTGTTGTTTATCTATGGTCTGTGGTTAGTGTGTTCGCCTTCTGATCTGTAGGTCGTGGTTCAATACCCGGCTGATGCATAACAAATTTTATATCGAAAAGATTTTTCTTTCGAATGGTACCCACCTGTCGGCAAGCAATTGGCAATTCTTCCGACAGTAACAACTTGCCATGAAAAAGCTTCTAAAAAGAACTCTGTGACAAAGCTCAGAAAAAGTGATGTCACAAGTGTTCTGCCGTTCGGAACCGGCTAAAATAAGTAGGTCCATTCTAATACTGTCCAAAATTTAAGACGCACAACAGTAATAGAAGAGAAGCTCGGCCAATGAGCCCTTTGGGGCTTTAAGTGCCACATATTTATTTATTTTTTTTTTTTTTTTTTATCTATGGTCTGTGAATGTTGGAAACAATTAAAGGAGGCATATTTTACATATTTTTAGAATTTTATTCCAAGTCTAGCAATTGCGAGATGACTTCATCGTTATTCCCCCATATAAGAAGCCGGAAATTGTCAGAAGAACATGTCCATGAAATTAGCGAGTAAGCACAACTTCTCACAATGTCTATGCAACAATACTAATATTATACAGCCATGGTAAGATTACGAAATTCAATTAATAAATTAATAAATTTTTTTATCCAAATTAGACACTGTAGCGTTAACACTAAATTGAAAACACTTTGTAACAACATTGTTAAACGATAAGAACAGCAAAACATACGCGTACAATAAATAAACATTAGAAAATCAATATCAACAACTAGAGAATATATATACGAGTACTGATGACACAAGTTAAAATCTATAAAAATGTGTGACATATGCCATTTTTGTTGAGGCAGGCATCACATTGTAATTGTGGTGATTACACACACGAGTACCCGTATCTCTGTGTTTATTTCTATGTTCACATAAGCTCAACTATACCATTTTCATGACAAAGTACAGTGATTCGATCCTTTGATTAAATTTTTGATTTTTAATGGTCAATTTTCAACTTTTTACAAATAATTTTTATACACAATATATTTATAAAAATTGTTCGCTATTCAAGAAAAAATATTTGGCAAGTCAATAGTTTTACATTATTTTGGCAACAATGGCGTTGCTTTAAATTTGCATGCATTTAAATGGAATCGGCTATATATGATTATATGTTTATCTCTTTCGGGCATACAAGAATATAGAAGAAGCAATGAAGAAGATTAAATCGAGTGAATATCAATTCAGCTTCAATGATTATTTTTATGTGGTATGGGAAATTTTTCAATTAGAAAATTGAAGTAAATTTCCTTAATCAACTTTAAGATGATCTGTTCGCTGATGACTAATATTTTTGCACTTTTGTTCGAAGAATAATCACTTTGCCAATTATCAAAGCAAATACAACATGTGTTAAAAATAAATAAAAATCCCTACATATCGAAAAATATTTAATTGGATCACTAAAAATGAATTAACATAATTTTTTTTTTTTTTTTGGCAAGCATTTATACCACTGTGCCACAATAGGTACTCGTACATTGAAAATGAAATATGTTATCAAAATCAAAAAAGAACAACCTTAACTGTCTGTCTTACTGTCTGTAAGTATATCTATTTGCTTTTTGCCTCTTTGCCAGGCTTTGTATGTTTGTGAGAAAATATATTTTTATTGGCAAAAAAAACAAAAAAAAATGGTCTTTTAAAACGTGTTTCTTTATCACAAACGAGTATGAGATGAGAGAACAGAGAAAAGAACCAGCAGCAGAAATACCAAAATTAAAATGGTTAGTCAACATTTGTTAAATAAATATCAATCTATACAATGGACATGTGATAAAATGACACTGGCCATGTTTTGCAAAAAAAAAAATTATCGAATTAAATTTCAAACACTTAAGTTTGAACAACTTTTGCCTCCACACAAGGCAATAAAGAAGCTGCTTTCTTTGCTCTCTTAGTTATTTTCTTATTCAACATTCATTCAATTGATTGTAATCTTTAATTTTATTTATTTATTATTTTTTTTTTTTCTTTTCTTTTACAAATATTACGATATATACACCTGCTTCATTAAAGTTAAAGAAAAACCTTGTCGTATATGTATTTACATATATGTATGTAGTACACAATTACATATACAATTATATACCATCGATCCTTGAATGTATATATTGAATATTTATCCAACCGTATATAGTCCAAGACTTAAAGAGATAACAAAAACGCAAAAACAAGTTCATATTCATGAAATACCAGTTTCTCTTTGCTGAAGATATATCTTGGCCAGTTGAAATTATAACATTTCTCATAAAATTTTAATGTTTCCTATATTTTTTTCTTGCGTTTGCTTACTTTTAAAGTTGCTAAGCTCAATTAAGAACGTAAAAAAATAAGCAGAAAATCTCCTTCTTAATATAAAAGTGATAAGATTATATGAAAGAAATATTTACACGTTATCTACATAATACATATAATATTTTCTATAATAAAATATTATTTATTAGTGTCTGTAAAGTTTATGGTAAGGTCATTAAGGTTATGGTTGACTTAAAATGCATCATAATTATACAATAAGAAGTTTTAATTACCTTATTACATTTTTCTTTACTCTCATAAGTTAGCAATATCTGCCGGGTAAAACAGGCTATCAATAATAACCATTGGAGCATTTGAAATTATGCCACAACAAACCATTGCCATTACTAAAATAAAGAATCAAAATTAGAACTGCAATATTACGAAGCAGATCAAAAAGTTCTTACAAAATCAAAGGGATGATGAATTTCTAGAACAACAGCAATTCTTGTTGTAATATGTACCATCTTTTAATTGATCACAATGAAAACGCAAACGTTTCTACTTCGTTTGCTCAATAAGTAAACAGTACTTGAAGGGAAGTAGGGTTGCTGAGGAAAGTTGACATTAATGTTGACAGTTGACATTTTACCTGTCAAATGCAAACTTCATGAAGAACTTGTCCAAAAATTGGGAAACAACTTGATAATGTACCTAATAGACGATCCATCAATGTTCAGCGCTTTAACAACATTCTTAATAATACCAAGTTTTATGTGCCGAGCAAGTAGAGCAGCTACAATAAGATTTGGTGAAAATCGAACAACGATACCAAGGATTGTGGAACAATGACATGATAAGCGACTGCTGTTGGACTCTGATTCTAACCATCAAGGAGAACGACTACAACAAAATTTGATGAAAATGGAAAAATGATACCAGTGATGCTGGGGAAGAAAAGAAGAATCTCTCTTGCTAAAAGGTGCTACTTTGGGCTAAGTAAACAATTAAGAAGTAGAGCCCTCTCTCGAGAAACGAAAATCACACTATACAAGTCTCTCATCATGCAAGTCTTTAGATATGACGTCGAAGATTGTACAATTTCCACCTCAGATGATAGAATTCTCGGATTTTTTCGAGAGAAATATCCTATGCAAGATCTTTGGACCTATTTGCGTTGTGCGGCGGGTATCGAATAAGGTACAACCATGAGCTGTATAAGCTCTATGCTGATACCGACATAGCAAAGGGCATTAAAATACAGCGGTTGCGCTGACTTGGTCATGTCGAGCGAATGGAAGAACACAATCCGACTAAAAAGGTGCTATATTCGGAACCCGCTGGTGGACGACACAGAAGAGGCAGATCTAACCTCTGGTGGAAAAACCAAGTACTGAAGAACTTGTCAGAGTTTGGAATCTCTAACTGACGAAGTTAACAAAGGAAAGAGTTGGCTGCCGAAGCATGTTAAATTCGGACTAAATCGATTATCGGTTGTAATGGCCACATAAGTAAAAAAGTAAGTAGATGTTGGAGTAACAATAAGGGTGAGCTACTATTGTTAGACTTGGTACAAAACTAAAGATTACTTGTGGAGCATTTTTACAGTAAATTCAATAAGAAATTTAAGGAATTTATCTCATTTAACTAAGCAAAGCAAATTAAAAATTAGTGAATTTTGAGTTCGTAGAGCTCGCTGAATTTTTTTTTTTTTAATTATAGACACCGAAGAATAAATAAAATTGTATTTTGCTAATAAATATTTTCGAGTTTATGTTCGACTAAGCCTTTTTTCCAAAAGTAGATTTCATTATCGTGACTAAGGCAATTTTGAGGATATTGCTAAATTTTTCATACTGGACAACTTGAAATATATAAAAAAAAAGAACAACAATTTCGAATTTATAATAAGATAATCTGACAACGTCTTATATTTTAGGCTATGTAGTATATGATAGTCTGGCAACACCATTCGGAAAATAATGAGAAAACGTGTCGCTCAGAAAATGGCAGTTAAGAAGGACGCACGAGCAAACATGGAATAAATTTTAATTAAAAACTTTTTATTGGGTATCTGAATTAAACGCCGGCCTATTTTTAGTGCTAAAAAATTTTTGATTTTTAAGAATTCTACAAAAAACAAGTCATTCAAAGTATTTGCCATCAGAAACTATGACATTTGCTCATCTTTCCCCATTCCATGATTGTAAACAATTGATGCCAAAAACTTTTTATGTGGCAATGAAGCATAAATGCCAACTGTCAAATCGGAGTCAAAATGAAATGGATGCGCCCAATATTGCATTCGTAATGAATGTGTTTAGTTGTGTACCAATATTTATGACTTGACTAGGTATTTATCATATTTTATGATAGTATCCAATTTATTAACAAAAATTACTATTTCTAACTATAAAAGTTATTAAACAGAAGACAAAAGAATTTACGACTAAACACCATTAAAGTGTTGTGCATAGTCGTAAGCACACAATTAGAAGAAAATTTCTTATTGTGAGACTGAAAAAATATGCAAAATTCTTTGACAAAGTACTATTATACAATAGTCATAGGTAAAACATAATGAATCAAATGTGACTTTTTGCTAGATAAGCTCCTTTGGCTAACAGCAAGAACAAAAAATGTCACTTCAAAATACAAATCACTACTGTTCATTCAAACTTGTTTGAACTTGAGAACAAACTCTTACCGGCAATTCATTCTTTATTGCAATAATATAAGTGCAGTAATAAAGTGCAAGGAAAAGAGACATGATTAAAAGGTAAAAAAAACTCGAGGAAGGATAGAAGGAAACAATGAATAGATGTAGATGTAGAATAGCATAGTCGGACTCCTTTTATGCAATGCAAAGCATAAAGTCAGAATGTACTTACAATGAAATACACAAGTGTTCGTAGTAAGTGAGAATGCAGAGGAAATGATTTGAACAATCAGGAAACGTGAATCAAGAACAATCTCAACTAAAGTGAAGAGACCATCGCCGTCGTTACGAACTTGTTGCAATCTGCTGCAATGTAGGTATTTGCGAAAATGACCACTTGCAGGATCATTATTCACATGATCTAAAAATACGCACTAAATACAATGAACGAATAAGAGGAAGAGTTGAAAAACAAGAACTATTGCATTTATTGTGGTACTCGTACAACAAAACGTTTTAACCCAATCAACTTGTATTGCAAGCGATTAACAACGATTATACCTTAAAGCTGTAGCTGTTAGTGTTGCATTGAATTCAAATTAAATCACAAACAAGCACATGCAACTATGTGAAGCCAGAGGCTGTGGAACAGATACTGCCTGGAAGATATTTACACCGGCATGAGCACGTTTCATAAATATGTTGTCTGTCGTATGCAATCGAATATCAAGGTATAAAGGTAACCGCTGATATAAATATAGTATATTCAGAAAATAGAAAATGAAACTGAATAAAACAACAGCATACGTTCCCCTCACTAAGTAAAAATATTCCATTTTAAAGACATATGGCTTTGAGCACATATTTCTTATTATAAAGGCTAACTAAATGGGAAAAGTAAATGCAGAGCACATTTGTTTGTGATATATATAGATATTTTCTGGGGTATGGACGCTGCAGTAGTACGCTTTTTTTTGGCTCCTTGGCCAAACTTTTCTTCTAGTTCTGTTGTGCGTGTTAAATATTTGGATATTAGCCATTACCGAACGCCAGAACTTTTCTGACATTACTTTTCAGAGCTTTGTCACAGAGTTATTTCAGATGCTTTTCCATGGTAAATTCTTACTGCCGGGAGAATGGCCAATTGCTTGCCGACAGGTGGGTTGAAAGAAAAATCTTTTCGTTATTAAATTTATGCTTCAGCCAGAGATTGAACCCACGATCGGCAGATCAGAAGGCCAACGCGCTAACCACTAAGCCACGGCACCCATGTTGGAGGTTAAAATATATTTTGGCAAATTTTTCATTTTTCAGTATTTTTCAGTTTTGATAGATCTTATCTGGGGAAATGCCCACATACAGTGTGGATCATATACAAGTTTCTTTTTAGAAATTCAAAAAAATGAAGAGAAATAAATAGTTTTGCGGTATATTAATGGTTTATTCGAAAGAGCAAACATTATCATTATTTATGGAATAAGACAACTTCATTCATGTGGCTGCCTCGGCTGGCTTCGCAGTTTTCGCAATTTTCCAAGACCTTGGGACCGTTTTAGGCTATATCTCTCGAATGTCTTGCTCGATATTCGCCAAACGGGCCTGAATTATTAATGAATTGTTCCCATAACATCGATCTTTCATGACAGCGACACCGTGATGGTTACTTGACATTGTCGAGACGGCTGACAACACGATTACTGAAATTGCCGTGCGAAAGATCGATTGTGGCATGAGCAGCACCAAGGTGGTCACTTGACATCGCCGAGACGGCTGACAACACGATTACCGAACTTGGCGCGCAAAAGATCGTTTGTGGTATGAGCTGTGCGGCATGACGCACCATCCTGCTGAAACCAAAGTTCGTCCAAGTCCATGTCTTTAATTTCCGGTCACAAAAAATCTTTTATCATGCCCCTGTGGCACTCACCGTTGACCGAAATAGTATTTCTAGCAGTATTTTCACAGAAAATTGGGCCAATGATGCCACCGCATCAAAATCCACACCAATCTGTCACTCTGTGGAGATGCATTGACTTCTCGACGATTACGATCGAGTTTTTCCATACTCAGGTACGGCAGTTTTTTTTTTCCAATAAACGCACTGTTTGGAATACGCAACATTGACTTTGGAAATAAATGTGAAATATTTCCTAACGTTGTTCCAGCGTAATGCGATAAATTAGTTCCGCTGAGATATGATACTGACTTTCCGCCAAGATTTCTAATGGGATAGAGCCGTCATCGTTAAAATAACATTTAATTAAAAAAGACGATTTTGCAACATTATAAGCAAAATAATTTTGTCGTGTCTATCGGCGTATTACGGCCGTTTTTCTCGCAATGCTCAACTTAAACGTATCAATTGTCGGCAGTAAAGATCCCCTGTGATCGTGTGACCCGATTTCAGCAGCTCATAATACACTACATCCAGCTGGTCCCACCAAATACACAGCATAATCTTCTCGTCATATTCGGTTTGGCCGTCGATGATGAGGCATGGCCAGGATATCCATATGTTGCCCGACATTTTGGATTATCGTAATGGACCCACTTTTCATTGCCTGTCATCCCTTTCTTTTTTACTCTTGGGGCAGTTGTTCACACGTGAAAAAACACGGCACCCAATTTCCTACCTTTCAGATCATTCTCACTGCGTTTAAATGATGGCAACTGGTTGGCTGAGTGACTTCAAGTATTTTTGCAAATTCATCTTGCGTTTGTGATCAATATTTATAGACCTTTGCCTACAATT
Organism: Megamerina dolium; assembly: GCA_963854835.1. Taxonomy (NCBI): domain Eukaryota; kingdom Metazoa; phylum Arthropoda; class Insecta; order Diptera; family Megamerinidae; genus Megamerina; species Megamerina dolium. The sequence goes on from OY978525.1 coordinate 4,451,371, forward strand.
CTTCATCCTCAAACTTTGGTGGTGCTCCGGGTTGTTCTTCGTCTCCCATGGTCAGCATAAACTTCCACAAAAATACGATGACTTTCGGCAGCCTTGTTGTTCATATTGAAGTAATGAAGCAAAAGACCCCGCAAAACTACATTATTTGGTACAAAAGTTGACATTTTCGGAGCACACGGAAACTATGTTGTTTACACTTTATCAATATGACAGATACTGAAAAAGAAAGCCTAATGATGACACTTCAAAATGACGGCGTTGCCAGATGAAATAATGGAATAATAAATTAGTAGCGACATTTGTTATCAAATCAACATTTTTCTATTACCAGTGCAAAAGTAGCAGATGTTTAAACAACGTCAGTCCTAATACATACTTTCAGCATGCCATTATGATGATGATACTAAAGACCAGTTGCTGACATATGAAGTTTAAGTAAAAATTATAGGTGATGACATCGCAGATTCAAAATTTTGCCTTTCCCTGCTCATGATGCTATTGGCTGTCAAAATGAATATGTCGAATTATTGTCGGAACAACAAGATGTTTATTTTGTAAACAGCCAGCATTCAACGTCACACCTGCGCATGCCCTAACCATATAAGTGCTTCAACCATGAGTTGTTGATATATTGATCGATTATAAATTTTAATTATATTTTATGTACCTTCATTTCAGAGTAGCCAATATCATTTCTTAGAATTTTTAAGAGAATAAATAAGCACGATCCATCGATTAATAATGCCAGCCGCTTGTTTTCTAAGTGCGTCAGCTGTACTTACACACGCTGGTATTTGAGTTAATTTGAATTATTGTTATTAGGGATTATTTGCTATGAGAAGAAAATAGTGCGCCGTGAAATTGTTGTGTCTAAAGAAAATGGAAATCCTAATTAAAATTATTTATAAATGTCACTCTCGCACATAATAAAGCCTTCTACCTCAACAATGTATCGGTCATGCGCAAAAAATTTGGATTTTTACATTATTCGATCGTATCCCTCCACGAATTTTACACCACATCTCAAAGTTTGATATCCTTCAGCTACAAAACTACAAAATGCATACACAGTAAGTTGCAAAACCGATTATGAGAATAACACTTACCTACATACTCATATAAGACAAACATGTAATACTTGCATACACATACACATACAAAAGAAGCAAATCCAAAAAGAAAAACACATAACAAAAAAAAAGGTATTCAAAAACCTTCCGCAACGAAGTATAACAACCACAACAACAATAATACTTGAGAACAACAATGAAAATTAAAAATGTAGAATATGATATCTATGTACAGCAGTTTAGGTAGCCAGCCAACAGTTCGTTGCTCATCCAACAACATTAAAAATTACGACAACAACAACTACGAAAATAATAACAAGCAACTGAAAATTTTGCACTCCAGTACCTAAGTATATGAGAACGAATAGGTTGGTAATTCAAGCTGCAAGCGAGAATGTTGGCAAACACACTTCTATCTTAGATGTTGCCAGACTTGTTGTATTTCACAACCCGCATTAAAAACCTGTTTTGATTGGAAACAATATTTACCCAATATTTTTTTTTAATTTTACTAAAAATACCTATCACCTATTTTGTGAAAAATTGTTTTACGTCAATTGTAAAAAGACTTCAAAATTTCCAAATGAGCTCAAAAATTGATTGAAAAGATTTGATCAAAAGATCATACTTCTTCCAAAACTTTGCAAAAAAGTTTAGTTCAGTCTACTAATTTTACGAAATTATTTGTCATTGCGCTGCATTTATATTGCATTTTTCCACAAACAACTTTCACTATTTCTTCAGGCTTTTTGAAATAATCGAAATGGTACGATTTCACAAAACAGACCGTAATTTTTCAACCATTTGGAATTTAAACAAACTGAAGCAGTCAGAATTTGGTTTGCAATTTTAACATTTGGAGACAGCCAGAAATTTAGCCTTCCAATGAACTGTGACTTCAATCTATGAGAGTGAGATAAATATCATTTTTTAAGGAACATTTTTCGAATTCTTCGAAGAGTGAACATATGCCAGGAGCTATTGTATATCCATATCGAGCGTTTCATTTAAAGAAGACATTTATGTCATGATGTTATTTTAAGCACTTTATGTTGGGCACCGACAACGAAAAAGGAAGCCGAAACACACCGTGAACGATTAAGTACTGGAAAACCTACCGACATTCGAGATGTTCAACTGCCGCTAGCGATCAAAAAAGCAGAGAGGACTACAGAAATTCTATGGACGCAGACAAAATCGATTGTTCATTGTAATTAGTCTATTGTGTAGGCATCATTATATTTTATACATTTCATTTCATTTGCTAATTTTGACTTAAGAATTACTTTGATTTTCACACAAAATTTTTTCTACTGTCTCACTCAGCAAAATGGCTGTTCTTTTTTTTTTTTTTAATTTTTTTTTTTTATCTTTTAATAAATACAATAAAAACTACATACAGAATGATGATTTTCTAAAATATAATAAGGAAACAATTTTATTGCATTTGTCTTACAATCCATTTTATTCAGTACTCTAAGACGCAAGAGAATTTCCTTGAAAAATGAGGTAAAAAAAACCGTAAATTAACAGTGGGAGTCATATATGGGTTGGCAAAAAAGATTCGGTTGTTCAGAGATCACTTATAAATTTTCATGAGGAACAGTTTTACCAAAGACTGTAATGCATTTTTATCACTCATTCCAGATTTTCTTAAACAGCTGACGAGGAACCTGCTAAAAGTTCTCCTAAAATACGTATAGCTCTAAAATGCTATGTGAAAGACCTTCCTTAAAAATCTAAATTCGTTCAGCAATCTCACAAACAAAAACAGAATCGTCAACAGAACCCACGAACAAATTTTTTTTTTTTTTTCTGTTGCACTGTTTAATTTATAGAGGCAAAATATTTTGGCGATCTGATAACACTCTACACAATGACTAAATATATACCTATTTAATAAGAAGATATGGATGGAGAGATAGAGAGATAGAGGGGCATATACGAGTGGTGCAACAACTGCATAAATATATGTACATATATTGGCATCATCTGCTCAGAATGCTTAAAAATATGCGATGCACAAACGCGCCCAACAACAACATCGGACAACAACAAAACCAGCGACATGTATTGAATTTTAAAAATAAAACGATTCAACAAAGACCAACCAAACAAGCAACGATCCAAAAGTACCAACAAAAGTTGTATGTATAAAAAAAAAAATGGGTTTTTTGTTGTTTTCTATTTTCATTATTTCTGGCTCTTCTTTGCTTCTTTGAGTTGTTCTCCAATTTTTTTTTTTTTATTTTCATTTTTTTTATTTTAATTTTATATTTTTCAGGTCGAACGAGTTCTCTTGCCTCACAGGAGGCGCATTCGCAAAGGGATGTGCACACTGTACACATGTTGCTAACGAAACGTGCGCGCAACATTGCAACTTTTCGGTCGATCTTTTGATGAGTACCTATGTACATACATATTGTATATTTTGTTCGCGTGTGTGAACATTGTGAAATTGTGAAATTCTACTAAAACAGTGATCCAATATTAAATTTGAAAATATAAAAAAAAAAAATGAAATATTTTATAATAAGAAATTCTACTTTAACATCTGTCATATACGAATTATATGCATGAAATCATTGCATTTCCATCCTGAATAGAATACAACGCGTGCGCCAGACCATAAAAGTGAAAAAGAAGACGAAAAAGAGTGAGAGTGAGAGAGAAAATCATATAAGAAGCAAAAACAAAACAAAAAATTGAATAAAGGCCATTTGTGTATGTTTAATTATAATAAATAGCTGCCTACAAGAGCAGAAAAATAAAAGCAACAAGGTGTACGTTGATATTTTTGTGTGACGCATGCGTGCATGTGTCGGAAGAGTCACAAAACACTAAAATAAATATAATTTAAAAAGAAGAAGAACAAGCACAAAAAGGCATATGGCAAAAAGTGTACCTACAACATACAAATGCTTGGCTATACAACTGTCGGAAGTAGCAGTAAACCAACAACAACAACAACGACAATAATAACGACTAGTCGAAGCAGCTGTCTGCTGATGTGCATACAACCAACGTAACAACAACAACAACAACAACAACTAATGAAATTGAAAACATATATACCTACTCATGCATATGTATGTACACATGTGCCCGGCTTGAAGCCACGACTACCCTATAATATATGAATTTAACACTGGAATACAAACGAATTTAACCCCTATTACATTAAGCAATAAAAACTGTAGAACATGGACGATCACTTTTTGAAATCATTTTGAAACAAGTCTTCATCAAATGAATTACAAATAATCGTACATATGCTCAGGGTAAATGATGTTTGTTGAAATTAAAAACGGAAAGCAAAATCGATCTCATTGCAATCTAATCAATCATTAGCGCCAATGGTGAGTTAGGTGAAAATGGTTTAAAATTATTGCGGAAATATCGTGATGTGTATTGAAAAGAATTATTGCAAACTAATTTAAGATACAAATAGTCCAAAAATAATAAGAATTTATAATAATCTAAATAAGCTGAAAAAATATTGAGTTGAAGGTTGAAAGTGGAAATTGAAAGTGGTGAATATAATATATTTTTGCATGATGCAAAATCAAAAGGAATAGCAATTATTAAGAATCAAGCTAATAAATTTCATAATATTTAAATATAAATCGTATTGTTTTTTAATTTTGAATTTTCTTTGAAAAATTTTTATGCAATAAATATTTAATTATTTTTAAAGTTGAACACAAAGAAGTCAATAGTCTCACAAGTAATGTGTTGAAATTATTGATAAATAATTTTGTGGTGAAAATTACATTAATTTACTAAATGTTGAAAAATATGAATTCCAATATTTTAAATGTGAGAAAATGCTTAAACTAATAAGAGGAAAATAAATATCAAAATTTAGTCAATAGTCTCTGATATTGTGGTGAAAAAATTGATTTCGTGGTTAAAATTACAATAACTGGTGAATATATAGTAGAGTGCGAAAAGAAAATAGTGTGGTGAATATATTGAATTCAAAATAAGAAATTCATAAAAATTAAATATTATACAAAAATTCAAATCGGTTTTTATAACGAAAATATCGCAAAAAAAAATTTGAATTTGTGTTGAAAATTACAATAACAAAAACTACGAATATTCAACCAATCGGTATATCGATAAATAATCGTGTGGTCACTTAACAGGAAAAATTTTAATTAAAAACGATAAACTGTGTCTTCACAATACACACAAAAAAATAACATATACACAAAGTACCGTAATACTACAAACACACACACACACACATAAATAAAATATCAAAATGAGTAAAATACAACAACAAATACATCAAATGCAGCTGCTATTGCTACTCTTTATTATCAACATATTGACCCTGTCACACAGTTTACCTCAAGAAATGACAGACAGCATAAATCATCAGCTGCATCATCATCATCATCATCTTCATCATCATCATCATCATCAACTACATCAGCCACAAGCGCGTGTAACAAGAGAGCATCATCATGCGGTTCTTCATCATCATAGCACTTCTGCATCACCATCATCCATAATTGATGGATCTTTATCTACCTCTTCGTCATCATCATCATCATTATCATCATCAGTATCATCATCAGCATCATCATCAATATCATCCGCATCGACTGGAGTTCATCATAAGAATTGGCATCGTATCGAAATGATGGATTCGAATGGATTGTATTGGCTCGAATGGTGGCCTCTCAAATCGACCAAAGAAATACATTTTCGTGTTACGGCAAATACACGCGGTTTCATTGGTTTGGGATTCTCACGTAAAACTGGACGTATGTCCGGAGCTGATTTGGTTTTATTATGGGTCGATGATCGTACCGGTAAACCCAATGCATTGGTGAGTTTATTTTATATTTTTTATTAAATATTAAAAAATATGGTCCTTTTGTGGTTAGCAAAAATTTTCATATATTGTATTTTACATATATTAGTACATTAGAGCTATTCAAATTTTCTAAATACAATATTTTTATGGGTTAAAAAATGTTTTTCCCAAAGATTTTTGCAAAGCAAATAATTGGATTTTGGAAAAAAATAGGTTTAGGTAATTTTTTTACATTATCTACTTATTACAAAGGCTATAAATTGATTTTGATTCAATCCAAGCAATTTTAGCCATTGGAATCGAACTGCAAGTGAATCCATATTCTAAATTTCTCGTTGTAATAACTAAAAACCAAATAATTTTTCCAATAAAAAGCTTTAAAAAATGCCTTCGATTTTCGAAAATCCAATTTTTTCCAAAGAGCTTTTAGAAAAACTTTTAGTGCATAGAAAAAATTAAAATATTCTAAAAATTAATTTTTTTTGGACATGTCGAATGTAATACATATGCAAATGTATTACATATAAAAGGCTTCATCTTTTGTTTTTCAATAAATAGACGCAAAACTTCTCCTTTCTCCATGAATGTACTCACATTACTCTATCCAAATAAAAGAGGAATCCTTGAATTACCGCTACCATCGATAAAATGATGTGCTTGTAATGCTTCTAAGAATGTTTATTTTGTTATTTGAGACTGTTTTTAATTTGATACCTATTTTAATTTTTTTTTTTTTTGCCCCCATCTTCTATGCATTTATTCTTCTTTATTTTTTTTATTGTTTGACAAATATTGTAAACTTAATTTGTTATCCCTTTTTTTGTAAGTTTTTGCATACAAAAAGGTTATAGCTACACTTTTCACAGGAAATAGGCTTTGAGGTTTCTTTTATTAAGTATTGTAAAGGGTGTTTTTAAGCATTCCAATCGTAAAAATAAAAATACAAATAGTGCTGTCATAAACAATTTTAATATGATGCCATTCGATTTTCATGAAGCCTTTTTTTATTACTTCTTATTGATAGCAGCAATTTTTCCTATAGTTAAACTCTTTTTGGATATCAACTTTTGTTTTGAAAAAAAAAAATTATATTGAATGGGTCATTCGAATTCTTCGTGTGAGTTTTTTATTTTTACGAAATTTTATCGAAACAAAATTTTTTTAACCTATTTTCATTTTGAATGCGATAGAAATTATTTATATAAACGACAATTGTATGAGGAGATTCAAACGAAATCCTGAAGCATCTATTCTGTAGCTATCCAGCACTCTATAGAATTCCTCTAAACCTCTACCTCCTCTACCAGATTTCAATGATTTAGCTGAAGCACCGCCTTTGAACCAAAAAAATAAAACCGAAATTGCCTTAATAAATGATAATTGCAGAACTGAAACTCTCAACTGGATACTGCAGAAAACTTTTTTTTTCTTTTTACGAAATATTTTTACCTAAGAAACTGATAAAAAAAATATATTGAAAAAAATACAAAATTTCTAAAAACCAAATATTTCAAATGTTTGTACAAATTCAATAAGAATATTGCAAGTTCGAATATTGTTCTGTTGGAATTTTTCGAGTAACTCTTTCAAAAATGTTTATATTTGAATCCGTGGCCAAAATTTCGCCATCACCTAACATCAAAATACCGAATATTCAAAATGATATTAGAAAGAAAACTCTGTTTGTTTTGGGCATATATGTATATGTATCCTTAGAATCCAGGGTAGTTTTTATTTTTTAACTATTTTTTTTTTTTTTTTGCTAAAAGATTTATGTGCAAAAATTTCACCCGTCCTAATGTACCCTGATCAAACGACACTTTGGACGATGTAGATTTTTTTTTTCTTTTTTTTCTTAATTTTAAAGAATCTCAGAGCTTGAATTGAATACCCTTTTATATACAAACAATATAATAATATGGGTATTTTGTTTCTTTTTACAGTAATTGTTATGCTCACGTACACGAAATTCTGCATACATACATATATAGAATTACGGGACAAATGAATAGAATGTATCAGTTACTTCTAATAGGGTACAATGACGATGATGATGATGATGATGACGGTATGTCATATTATTTTGAAATGAAAGTCTTCTCATAGAAGAAAATGAATAGCACAGAATATGCTGTCTATACAATTTTGTTTATTAAATAATATTCAACTATGAATTTTAAGCTACAATTGAATTATGCTCTCAACTTAAAAGCTTGAACCAACTTCACAATCTACATGCCGATTAACGAAAGCTTCCGAAATAATACAAACATATTTTTGTGTTGCATAGAGTCCCAAACAAAAATTTCTGCGAATTTAGAAGCAATTTCACAATATTCAATGCACTCGTGCACATAACATTTCATAGAAGTTATCTCAAATGCATACACATCTATCTGCTGAGACATTAATTGCAAAAATGCTAGTGATGAAAACTATGGTCATCAATAAAAGTGGCAACATTTGTGGGTGTTGTACGTCTAACATAAAAATAGTAGCATATTTTCAGGTTGATTGCGTGGTGGTATGTGTCATCATTTGATTAATTCGTAATTTAATGAATGATGACAAAAAGTACAAACACACAAAACCACTCACACTCTCGTATATACGTTTTCATACCCGCAAAAAATTATATGACTCAAAGAACCTGAAAAGGATTCCTGAATAAGAAATATTTGCAGCAAACAAAATTTTTTCAAAAATATCAAAGTGTTATTAAATTGCCAAAAAATATGTAAACAAAAATTGAAAAAATGATTAATTGGGCACTACTTTTGTCGAGTTAACATAGCATTATTTCCATAGTTGGTCATATTCCTATGTCTAAATTAATTAAATTTGAAAAATGTAGGTATGCATTAATTTCAAGAAAAGCTCGAAATCAAATGTATGAATTTACATTTTCAACATGTGAATATGAAATTTTGCAAAAATTACAATTTCGAAACTATTGCAAAAATGTTTGAAATAATGCCGAAAAATATTTTTTCAATCTAAACAAAATTTTTCGACTTTTGCAAAATTAAAAAAGCATATTTCTGTAGTTAGCTTTATTTCGACAGCTACAGTTTGAAATAATGTCGAAAAATATTTTTTCAATCTAAATAGAATTTTTCGACTTTTGCAAAATTAAAAAAGCATATTTTTGTAGTTGGCTTTATTTCTACAGCTACATGAAATAGACACAAAATTTTTGCAATAATTTCGAAAAAAAAATCGAAATAAAAATCTAGGAATTTACATTTTCCACAATGAACATGAAATTTTGCAAAAAATACAATTTCGACATTATTGCAAAAATGCTTGAAATAATATTCAACAATTATTCTGTAGTTTGCACTGATTCTATAGTTACGTGAAATTAAATTACAAAATTTCTGCATTCATTTCGAAAAAAATCGAAAAAAAATTCTAGGAATTTACATTTTCGATAATGAATATGAAATTTTGCAATAATTTCGAAAAATATTTTTTCTTTTTAAACAAAAGTAATTGTTTCGACTTTTGCAAAAATAAAAAAAAGCATATTTCTGTAGTTGACCTTATTTCTATAGCTACATGAAATAAAGTCACAAAATTTTTACATTAATTTCGAAAAAAATCGAAATAAAATTCTAAGAATTTACATTTTCGACAATAAATATGAAATTTTGCAAAAATAACAATTTCGATATTATTGCAAAAATGTGTGTGCAATAATGTCGAAAAATATTTCTTCCATATAAAAAAAATGAATTTACCACAGAAAGAACTGAAACAAATATATACTAATTATAGAGATATTGTATATTTTTCAAAAACTCTCATAAATTGAGTTGAATAGATTTTTCATGCTGACAGATGTGCTTCGCAATATTTTAAAGGACAATTTTCTTTTGGCTATCTAGTCGAAATGAAACAGAAAAATCTCCTTACAGTCGGCTGGGGCCGACCAAATTATACCCTGCATATGTAGAGCTATATATAAAAAGTTTGCTCGTATATCCATCCTTTTCTTCCACTACTTTGTATATGACCTACATTAAGAAGCAGGCGTACCTCACCAATTTTGGAGGATCAATTTCTGCCTATAATACTAAACCACATAGGTTGCAATGGGTTGACCTAGTCGTATTATTTAGTAAGTTATGGGTGTTTTAATGTTTAAGATAAATCCGAGACTTTGTACGGAAGCTATATAAAAAGTGGGCGTGACGTATCTCTTTCTGGTATATCTAATTAATTTTTCAATATCAATCCACACCTTAAATTTGGTTGTCCTACGCTAAATGGTTTGTAAGTTATGGAGCTTAAAAGCTTTAGTTTAATTCCCTCGACTTTGTATGGGAGACCTATGAAGGAGTGGGCGTGGCACACTGATTTTCTACCATTTTATTACCGACTACGATATTAATCTAAGTGTCAATAATGGTTATTTTAGGCAGGAGATTGCCGAAGTTACAGCTGTTTAAATTTAAAAGAATTTCTGACATTTTGTATGGGGGCTGCAATAAACAGTGGGCATGGCGCGCCCATTTCCTATGAGCCTAGTTGCTCATACAATGCTTATCCATACCTTAAATCTCGTTGTCCTACGCTAAATAGTTTGTAAGTTATGGAGCTTAAAAGTTTTAGTTTAATTCCCTTGACTTTGTATGGGAGACTCATGAAGGAGTGGGCGTGGCACACTGATTTTCTGCCAGATTTTTGCCGACTACGATATTAATCTAAGTGTCAATTATGGTTATTCTAGACGGAAGATTGTCGAAGTTACAGCTGTTTCAATTTAAAATTTGTATGGGGGCTACGATAAACAGTGGGCGTGGTGCGCCCATTTTCTGTGAGCCTAGTTGTTCGTACAATACTAATCCACACCTTAAATCTCGTTATTCTACGCTGAATAGTTTGCAAGTTATAACCGGTAACATTTTTTTAATTTCCGCAACTTTGTATGGGAGACCCAAAAAGGAGTGGGCGTGGCACACTGATTTTCTGCCATATTATTTCCGACTACCATGTTAATCTAAGTGTCAATTATGGTTATTCTAGACAGAAGATTGTAGAAGTTACAGGTGTTTCAATTTAAAAGAAGTACAGACACTTTGTATGAGAGCTACGCTAAAAAGTAGGCGTGGCTCAACCACTTTTGGCGAGGTTATATAGTAGTATAATATAAGTCTATGTGCCAAATATTGTTGTCCCAAGTGGTATATTATGTGAGTTATAGCAAGTTAAAGATTTTAAAAATTTCGAGGTTAGTCGCTTTGAATGCTTGGTGTGGGCGTGGTTATTGACCGATCATGCCCAATATCAATCCCCTCCGTACCCTTGGATCATAGATTACTTATGCCAAATTTCATCGAAATAGCTCAATAATTACTCAAGTTATCGTGCGAACCAGCCAGGTGACAGACAGACGGACGGACGGACGGACGGACGGACATCGTTAAATCGAAAATTTAACCGACGCTGATCACGAATATATATCTATGTCTATATCTCCGGAGATTCCTTCAAGTGGACACAAACATCTGACCGAAATGAATATACCATGCATATTGCATTATGCAGGGTATAAAAATTGACAATAAAAAGCGCACCAATTCAAATAAATCATAATGGCACAAATACATTTTTTTTTTCATATTAAAGATTTTCAATGTCCATATTTAATAGTATGGAAGTAAGGTTGGCCTTATTCATTTTCAGTTTTTGCTATTTTCTTCGTTTTTACTTTTTCTGCAATATTAATTTTCTTCGCTTATTTTCAATAGACACGTTCATAGAGAGGGTAACCTGTTGTCTTGTCCAAAAATTGACTACCTTAGTTCTTTTGCGTTGTGAAATTACCTGTGAAAAGATAAAGAATGAAGGGCGGTGCGATCAAGAAGAGCCACAAAAACAAATGCATACATATTTGTACATACATTAGGATGCTTCAAAATTGTTTACCCACTAATTGTATAGCAAAAAAAGAAACTATGGGTATAAAATTAATTTTGACCCAACGTTTGACTTAACAAATAAATATTGCAATACAAAAATCCCTACAATAATTATTTAAATAATTTTTTTTTTTTAATAAAACTCATTTAACCGCCTTAACGTACATATATTTTAATGAAAATATAGTGTACGTGCAAATAAAGAACTATAGAAGGATATACAATACTTGTAAGAGATATGCATATACCTTTTGTAATTTATGTTCTTGCAACATTTTTTGAATTCTTTCTATTTATTTCCTTTATCATTATTTTTGGTTTTCTATTATACTATACCTACTCTCTTCGGTATTATGAACACCATGGTACATTAGAAATGCTTCGTCTTCGGTTATTCTTGCCCAGATGGCAAATGTTATGCTCAAGTCATGCTTCAAGCTTCTGTGTCCTATTTATTTATAACTAGAATGAATATATGACTCTAAATAGAGTGCGTGAAATGCAAAGAAAGTACTAGATATTTTTTAATTTTCGATCGAAATGCACTGTATTTTATATTTATGTAAGATGGAAAGATAGAATGGCGATTTAAATCCCGGAGCCTCTTTCTGTCTTGACAAAAACGGGAATCTGATAACATATGTCCAGAGAGTACTAAGCTTATGGTGGGAACACTTCTTCACGTTATTCAATGGCGACGCTTCGAACAATTCCGCCAATGGAGAAGATCTCTCGAACTCTCCAATACCGAATGATGGTGTACATGTTCCGAGGTCAGAGAGAACATTTCTAGGCTGGAAATTAACAAAGCTGCAGATGGACTGCTTGCCGAGTTGTTTAAGACTGATGATTGGAGACTCAGTGTTCTCTGTCCAGCCCATAAGAAAGGAGACCCTACAATTTGCGCCAATGACTGGGAAATAAGTCTTCTTAACATTGCATGCAAGGTCCTATCGCTCGTACTGTGTAAAATATTAAAGCTTATCATCCTTAACAACCTGATTGTACCTTAGTAGTGCGGCTTCAGACCTGGTAAATCGACCATCTAACAGATTTTCACACTGCGCCCAATCGTGGGGAAAACCCAAGAAAACCATATCGACACACACCATCTATTTGTTGATAATAAAGCCGCTTTCGATAGCCCGGTAAGGGATTGCCTCAACACAACAATGTCTGAGTTCGGTATTCCTGCGAAGTTCTTTCGACTTTGTAGAATGACACTGCATAACTCCCGTTGTGCAATTGGGAAGAACCTCTCCTAGCCATTTAATACCAAACGGGGTTTCAGACAAAGTGATTCATGATCGTGCGACTTCATCAATCTTATTATGAAAAAAATAATAAAAGCTGCTGATCTACGACATAATGGCACTATCTTCAACAAAAGTGTCATGCTGTTAGCGTATGCCGATGATATTGTCATAATCGGCATGAATACGCGAGCAACAGGTGTGGAAAGAGAGTCAAGTCGGATGGGTCTTACGGTGAAGGTGTCAATCAGCAAAGAACCCTGGCATCTTTGACAGCACCTCACTGTTGATAATTACGCTTTTCAAGTAGCGAAGGACTTTGTCGCATTAACACCAGTAAAGACGTCAGTCTGGAGATATTGGGCTAAGTAAGCAATTGACAAGTCGAGCCTTCTCTCGAGAAACAAAAGCCACACTCTACAAGTCTCTCATCATGCCTGTCCTTGCATTAGGCGCTGAAGCTTGAACAATTTCCACCTCAGATAAGAGAATGTTCGGAGTATTCGAGAGCAAAGTCTTATGCAAGATCTTTGGGCCTATTTCCGTTGATGGCGAGTAACGAATAAGGTACAACCATGAGCTGTATAAGCTGTATGCCGACAAGCCAATGGAAGAAAACGCTCCGGCTGAGGAGATGTTATGTTCGGAACGCAGAAGTGGCAGACCTAACCTCCTGTGGAAAGACCAAGTACTGGAGTACTTGCCAGTGCTTAGGATCCCTAACTGGCGCCAGCTATCGAAGCAAAGAGTTGGCTGGCGAAGCATGATAGATTCGGCCTAAATCGACTGTCGGTTGTAATGACCACATAACTAAGTAAGTATAGATTTTTCCACTGGGTAAAATATGATGGTACACATTCAGTAGTATTGTTTTGCGTTACTAAGTATATAACGTACATATCCATGTACATACTATAGATTATAAGAATAATCTATCCTTGCGTTGCCTATTATTATTGGCATAATAAATTTGTTATTACGAGTAAAATCATTGAACCTGTTGCATACTTTTCTATGTGTATTATTGACAAATTGAATGGTTTTGCCTTTATTTTTGTTTTTGTTTTTTTTTTTCATTCATTTTGCAATTTCTATAATGTGATATAATGCTATGCGTATAATATCAGTTTTATATAAGAATTATTTTATATACGAGTATAAATATTTAGGTATATAAATATGAAATTTAATATGTATGTATGTATGTATTTTCATATATGTATAAACACATGTACGAGTATATACTATATGGTATTTTTAGTAGCATATAATTCTTTTTATTTGTACTTACCACAATCATAACGTGATAGCATCCATGTGTTTATTATTATGGTAGGCATGTAGTATGTAAGCCAAAAAAGTAAAATAGAAGGCAAACGTATGTAAAGTGAATGTTTCAATTTGTACGTATGTATATACTCAGATCTATTAACACAATATGTACAACCGAAAAATTAGCACACAATGATATTTTATTACTCAGAAATATTGTTGTACTGGTAGGAATATCAATGTACATAAAGATATAATTTTTTAATGCGCCTAAAAGTATTTTATGTAGATATATTTTTTAATATTTATTGCTTACATAAATATTTAGGTTATAAAGTTGAATATGGCACATGTGCAGGCTTTTAAAATGTAGACACACCATATGTCTAAGTGAAATTCATGATTATTACATGGTTAAATATTATAAGATATTATATGCAAGTTGAATAATTTTAAAAGTGAGAAAAATACAAACATATATTTCTTTAAATACCAGAAGCTTGTGACAAGGTCTTTTCTTAACGGATACTAGGATTTTACTCAGTTAGCCAAGTAAAAAGTAGTAGAAGAGCCCAATTGCATATCAAGCGCAATGGAATAATACCATTGGAGTAGCCAGGGGGATCAGGGGGTGGATCACCACTTGACCGATTAACTAGTTGAAAAAAAAAATTAATAATATATAAATATTTAAAAATCATTCATTAAAATTTGTTTCTTATAGTATTTTTTCACTTTGAAAATACATTTGGTTATTATCAAAAATGATTTTATTGTATTTCAAAGTATTCTCCATGCTGATTTATACACTTTTGCATATGCTCAAACCAATTGTCGAAGCTCTTTTGCCACACCACACTGAGACAACTCCAAAATAGGGGTTTTGTTGGATTTGGCTCGTCTTGGAAGACCCGCGGGGTCGATTGCTGTTTTGTTGCGGGCTCATACGCACATGTGCATGGTTTTTCACATGTCACGATCTTACAGGCGTATTTCGAAGCACCGGGATAGAATTTTTTCATCATTTCTTTGCACCAATCGACATGAGCCTTTTTTTTTTCCGTCGCAAATATCCCCGTCGCTGTTGAGGGATTGATTCTAGAGAAGATAAAATGTAAAATCGACCTCTATTAGTTTTCCTTTTTCAAATTTTTTCTTAAACATACTCGCTTCCTATCACCACCCTTTATAGAAGCCATATTTGCACAGGGATTGACTCTAGAGTAATGAAATATATGGTCATCACCCATTAATTTTCCTCCTTCATCATTTTTCCTGGACACTCTTACCTCCTGTGTCCACACTTCATGGAAGCTTTCCTACAAAGTGACCTTAATGAATTTGAAAAAGACAAATACGACCATAACTACGATCCATAAGGACCGACTCTACAGTGGTAAATTGTAAGGCCGACTCCCATTAATTTTTTTTACCTTAACATCTAGATGGACTCACAGGGACCTACAGGAATCAAATATATCAACGATTCCCATTCATTTGTACTCTCCAACATTTTCGAGAAGTTTTTATCTCCCCATCTCCACGCTTTGTTGGTGCCGTAGCTCAGTGGTTAGTGTGTTCACCTTCTGATCTGTAGGTCGTGGTTCAATCCCCGGCTGATGCATAACAAATTTAATATCGATAAGATTTTTCTTTCGAATGTTACCCACCTGTCGGCAAGCAATTGGCAATTCTGCCATGAAAAAGCTTCTAAAAGAATTCAGCGACAAAGCTCAGAAAAAGTGATGTCACAAGTGTTCTGCCGTTCGGAACCGGCTAAAATAAGTAGGTCCCTTCTAATACTGTCCAAATTTAAGACGCACAACAGTAATGGAAGAGAAGCTCGACCAATGAGCCCTTTGGGGCTTTAAGTGCCACATATTTATTTATTTTTTTTTTTTTTATCTCCACGCTTTAAATGGACTCTCATACAAAATGGGCGAAACTCCATAACCGCATGGTCGTCATAATATTTTTTTTTTATGGGAGCTTAAGTTAAGCACATTTAATTAGAGGAACAGCCTTAAAAAATCGTTAATTTCGTAAATTGAGAAAGGCAAACAATGTAAATCGAAATATGGAACATTTAATGTGATTCGAAAACATATGAATAAATTAACAACATACATAAATCAAAATGTTACTCGTACTTACTTACTTATACAAAGTATATAATTCAATCACCAGACATCTTTGTTATATGCAAACTTTTGTTTTAGTGATTTTCAATCGGCCTCATGGCATAGTCTACGTAGTTAAATAATTGTATTTATATAAAATTTGATTATGAAATAAATGATGCGATATTCAAGGCAGCGGAGATGAATGTAAATTGTATAAATAATTAATTAACAGCGACAATTAAGGATCACGAGATTTCTGTTTGGTTGCAGACACATGCTATTAAGTTATGCAGACACATGTTTACATACATATGTATTCCCTATGTTGCTATACATTGATTTTGTTTATAGCAAATAAATACAACAGGAGTAAACATTTATAAATTTTTCAATTCACAATAAGATCAAAAGCAAAGTTTACTTAGCTTACTTTTGGCAACTTTTTCTTAATTTGCAATTGTTAATTACTTTATTAAAAATCTGGTGACTTCAATTACTTAGTACCTACCCACTACATCAAAAGAGTAAATTCAAAATAACTTGATTAAAGTTGCAAATAAAAATGTTTCTTAACAATTCATAGAAATTTTAGCCAATTTTATATATTTTTTTTTTTATTGAAGAGAGGAGAAACGAAAAATTTTAACTCATGTTGAGCATTCGTAGAAAAAATCATTAGTTTTCTTAGCAAAAAATATATATAAAAAAAAAGAATTCTAAAATCAAATCATTTCTTTGCGCTTTTTATTATCCAATTTTATAGGCTGTACCCAGACGTATTCCTTTTTTTTCCATTTTATTGTCTCTTGCTATATACACGTTTTTTTGATCTGCTCTTATTGCAATAACACCAATCATTATGCAGTTGGCAACGTTGCTTGCCAGTGCACATATCACAGAAAGAACATTAGGCAACATAGAAAAGGCGTGTGATATACTCGTAAATACCATTCATTTTTTTTTTTTTTATATTGACAAGCTTGAAAATTATGATATTAGAGTGGAAATTTTTTATATTGAAAATTGAAGTTAGTACTTAGGAATAAAAAAAAGTGCTACAAAAATCTGTTCGGAAATTCCACTTAAAGTGTTTTTTACGCAGCGGTGAAATGAGATTAGAAAATATATTCTTAGAAAACATCTTCGACTTACCCTTTTTCTAGTTATTATACAATATTATAAATCTATTTTCAGTCAAGTTCACACATAACATTTGTTTCCAAATTTTTAGAGTAATGAATAACACCAATTTCATCTATATTTTGTCAAATTAATGTACTAAAAATCAAATAAAATCGTATTTTGCAAAATTTTTGCTAAAATATTTAGTATTTGTTCCGCACATTTTGCATGAATAATGATATATTTTAAATTAGTTTGTCCAGTGGAATTTTAATCGGTAATAAATGACACTTTTCAATATGAGACTCCATCAAAAGTTTAATATAATATGAAATTTGCTTAAAAACTGTACTAAATTACTTTTGTTATAAAAGTTGAATGTCTTTTAAATAGTAATTAATATTTTTTTTTAAATATTAAATATCAAGGCCATCATGTACATAGTTCGTCTTTGAAATGCATCAGAGTTTATGCAAATCGGATGATAAGTTAAAAATTTACACGCGTTTAAAGTAATAATGGAAGACAACAAAGAGCTATAATCTACATTTTTTTCATTGATCTGTCAGCATGTGACTATTTTCATTTCTCTATTGTGAAATTGTTCATGAGAGGATCATTTTTGATGATTTTCTAGCCATTCAAACAGCCGTGACTAAGGTGTTAAATAGCATTTCTTCTGATGACTAATAAAAAGCTCATTGAATAAATTAATTGAGAGTATTTTGATTAAAAATAACTTCAAACAGATTATCGAATGTGCTCTTTTGAAGATATTAAGAAAATTTTGTTATTTAAAAGACATTCTCTGTATTTTCACCATTCTCCAAAACTTATAACTTTTTTTTTATGTGTCGTTATTACAAGGAAATAGTCATCAGTATCGGTTATGAGACCTAACAAATCCCTTTGACATGTAAAATGTAGAATTATCTCAATAATGACATAGGATAATATTAAATTGACTTGAAAATCTACTATAAAATGAGTTTCTGAGTGTTAGAATGCGGAAAAAGGTAGCTACAAACAAAATATTGAAATAACTTGTTGATTAGTGTAAATCACAACAACTTCTCTCTCTCTCTCTCTTCACATTTATTTTTTTAAATGCATTTTAGTTTCGTTTCTCATGGAGTGAGTTGTTTTGTTGTAATTTATTTTGATTTTTATATTTCAAAAAGGATAGCAAAATTCATGGGCGTTCACACAGCAATTTTTCGAAAAAATTAATAGAGTTACGTAGTGGCTAGGTACCTGATACTGATACATACAAATAACAAAAATAGTGAAAGGTGAGAGAGTGAGAGAGAGAGAGAGAGAAGCAAAACGCTAAATCGTTTATATGTGAGAGTGTGCATATTGGTATTTTAATCAACAATTCTGTTGAACCGTGGACAGGCCAGATTGCCGTAGTTATTGTTGTAGGTATTCATTGCATTTTTTTTTTTGTTATTGTAATTGATCAAATTTGCATGAAATGCAACAAATATGTAGGTATAGTAATTTGAAAGCGTTGCTTAACAAAATTACATAGCATCAATATTGCTGCTGTTATTGATACAAACAGGCAGGCGGCTATCGTTTAATTAAAGTGGCACAAAAACAAGCACGAAAGTTATTGTGCTTCATATTATTCTTTATACTCATAGTAGTGGATCAATGAAATTTCAAATATTGATGCTTTTGTATTTTCAATTAAATTTGTTTGAAATAACAATAACGTATTGTAAAAATTACCATAAATAAGTCTTCTTTATACAATGGATTTGATATTGCTTGTACTATAATATAAATCCATATGGGGTTATAAGGTAAATGATGACAATGACCACTTATACGACAAATTTGAACAAATTTGAAAAAAAAAACATCCTGTTAATGAGGTTTCATATGTTTAAATGACTTAATATAAGAAAACAGCCTTGAAATGCGAGGAAATTTTAGAAAATCGTTCAATTTTTGTATTCTAATCGAATATTTTACAGAAGACGATCCTTTCAAGGTATACCTTTGCTGAAAGTAAAATAATAGAATTCCATAGAACAAATATTTTAAAGCAATAAATAAAAACTGCTCATACTTTTTAAAAAAATTGCACAAGTACATATCGATTGCATTCTTTTAAGACAAAAAATCGTATATTTCACTCACAAATATTTAAAAAAGCAGTAAATTGGTTTGGAAAAACAGTATTTTTTGTAATATAAATTTAATTCAATGAAAATCAACCCTTAACGTGTAACGTCGGGTCACTTGTGCGTTTCTCCACGTTTTTCTTTGTTTAAACAATTTAAAAAATCGGTAATATAGCAATTAATTCTTAAAATAGAACCCTCAATAAAGTTTCGGGGATTTTTTCAATTTTTTGTTGCACTTTTACGTACCTTTTTAAGAGCCGGACACAAGTGACCCGACGTTACACAGAAGAAGTGCGAGAAACGACGGGTTAACAAAGAAAACTAACACGGTACTCGCAAAAATGAAAAGTAGAACGTCCGATGGATCAGAGTTATCACATTTTAGGTTGGCCAATTTGAATCCACAGTCGAATTTCAGCCTTCATTATTGGGCGTAGTTTCTCATCTCAGAAACCCCTACAAAAATTGCCGAAAAAATTGTCAGTAACACAAAATCCATTAAATTTGACTACTCTGATCTGTGGATGTCCAAATTTTTTGTATGGGGTTGGTACATCAACCATCAATATTATCCCTGATTTTTGCTATCACCTTCAGAATTTTTTCTAATGAGAAATAACCAGCAAAAACTATCCAAAAAACTATGTTTTCGAAGTAAAGAGGAAATCTATGGAATCTACGGCAACATATTTGAATTCAGCGTACCAAAATCCATTGCAGCTGACTGCGCTTATCTGTCGGACATTCTATTTGTATCGTAAAATTAGCGCTAGAATGTAAGGGTTGAGGATATTTCTCTTCAATACCTCGACCCTTACGGTGTACACTCCCTAGTATTTTGAGTGTATTATCGCTCCTCCCTGTAAACTGTATTTGGGTATTTAATTATAGAGTCTTAACTAAGTCTTAACTTTAATTAACTTAGAGTCTTGAGTAATCTCCTTCCTCTAACACTGTTTGTCAAGTCGCTTCTTTTTTTCTCTTAGAAAATCTGTTCGTTTGGCAAAAGTGCTCCATTGCTTCATCTTCCTCTATACATTTCCTCTATTTACATAGTGTGTCCTCAGCAATTCTGAATTCTTGTTCAGGTGATAGTTGTCGGTATAGAGTCTTGCCAATGCCCCACATCAAAGTCAGATAATTTAGAATTCTTTTAAATTAGCAAGCTAATGAAGAATTACAGTGATGCGTTCTGAACAAGAGTGAATAGTGACAAGGACAACAATCAAAATGGAAAGAAAGAGATAAATCTATATAACATGTTGTTATAATGAGCACTTCGCTCTTCACCATTTGAAAAAATTTATACTTGCTTCATGTTTCTACTCTCTCTCTCTCTCTCTTTCTCTCTCTCTCTCTCTTATGAAATGACAAGGATAACAATTCAAATGGTAAGAAAAAGATAAATCTATATGACATGTTGTTATAATGAGCACTACGCTCTCCACCTTGTGTTAATATTTATACTAGCTTCATGTCTCTCTCTCTCTCTCTGGAATTTCGAAATTAGGGTTATACAATTTTTTTGAGTGACATATTTTTTTGGGGCTTCCTACTGCATAAACATAGGCAGATGACTGAACTTACCCATATGTTAGTGCTGCTCAGATATTTATCCTTTTTGTTTTTTGGTTTATTAAAATAATTTTTTTACATTTTTACCTTTTTAAAATTCCAAATACATACATCTGTGTTGGATACCTGCAATTATTTGTTGCTTAGTCTTGTGAAACGAAAAATCAACACAACAAAAGGCACAGATTGATTGTTACATGTTTTGCATATAAAATGACTAAAAAAAAAATATATATATAATATTAGTATTTGATACCATTCTGTGTGGTTTACTCATGTACATAATTTATTTTTAATATATAAAAACTCAAAACACATATAGGGTGTGGCGCTTTTAAAGCTAATTATTCATTATTTATATGAAAAAAAAATGAAAAAAAAAAACCAAAGGTACGAAAGGTAATAGAAATAAAACAGAATTCTTGAGTTATGTAAATAAAATTCGTATTTCGCAATCATTCTTTTATGTTGTTCAGAACATTTTTTTTTTTTTAAATACGAATGCACATAAATATGTCAGTAAAATCAATTAAAATCATCAAATTAGAAATTCATGGTTCTTTCATTCATTGATAGAATATTTTTTTTGAAACATATACGACAAGTAGCTAAGTATTTATGATTTAACTTGCTTGGGCTTTATTTCAAATATTTAAGGTTATAAACCTGCATACAATCGAATAAATAAACTTAAGGCGTTATCTTTCGTGGGCAGATACCTAAATAGCGAAAGCAAAAATGAAAAATGAATAAGTTTTCAATTTTTATTTGAGTGAGATTTTTTTTGCAAAAAGGTTGACGTATT
Source organism: Megamerina dolium (assembly GCA_963854835.1). Classification (NCBI taxonomy): domain Eukaryota; kingdom Metazoa; phylum Arthropoda; class Insecta; order Diptera; family Megamerinidae; genus Megamerina; species Megamerina dolium. The sequence continues at coordinate 4,473,487 of OY978525.1, forward strand.
TTTACAATAAATAAAAAAAATAAAATAAAGACGAATGCTATACTCTGATGGCAGTATTATATGTACCTAGCCTTGGGAAAAAGACCAAAATCAGATTGTTCACAAGCTGGTGATTATGAACAAAGTATTACAAAAATCTCAAAAATCGTTAAAAAATATAATTCTGGGACAATTTGGGTTAATTTTTGGTTGCTGAAGTTCTTCCTATAGTCTCGCTTTAGCTCAGTATATATAACATAATTTAAGGTTTTTCCAAATTTTATATTCCTCACGAATGGTTCAGTTTCTTCTGTATTTATGTCACGGTGGGTGCCGTAGCTCAGTGGTTAATGCGTTGGCCTTTTGATCTGTTTGTCGTTTGTTCAATCTCCGGCTGAAGCATAACAAAATTTAATATCGAAAAGATTATTCTTTCGAACGGTACCCAACTGTCGGCAAGAATTGGCAATTTTTCCGGCAGTAACAATTTGCCAAAAATGCTTCTTAAAAAAGAGCTCTGTGACAAAACTAAGTTAAAGTGATGTCACAAGGGTTCTGCCGTTCGCAACCGGCTAATATAAGTAGGTCCCGTCTAATGCTGTTCAAATTTAACACACACAACAGTATTGGAAGAGAAGCCTTGTGGTATCAGAATGGACGTTTCTGGCCTAAATGTGTCCTCTCAGACAGAGGGCAGCCACATAACCCAACCTCACCTATGTCACGGACTGAAATAAGATGAAATTCACATTCCTTCTATATTTATTCGATAGATAGCAAAAAGCTCAAATTCGCACTCAAACTCATTAAATTTTACCACGAAGACAAGATGTAAATTTTCTGCAAACCGAATACATCTGTTTTTCGCTCAAAAAATCAATTTGGCAGGGGCGGATAATGGTACGTTTTAAATATGTTCTGATAAAATGTTTTATAGTAAAAAAAAAAAATTTTTTAATTTATTAATCCTGCATCGCACCCCTCTAAAACTAATTCCATAAGCTATTTGCCGATTTTCAGGTGATTTTACATACATTTTGTAGTAAAGTCCCCTAAGATGTGGAAATGGAGGACAATATGTTCGGAAAAAAATATTAAATAGCAAAAATGAATGAGGATTGATCATATATAAAACCTATCAGAACGCAAGCTGGGCGCAGTGGAACTAAATTTGATAAAAAATATGAACTTTTTAGAGGATTATCTCTTAGAGATGGAAATAGGGGTATTCATGTTCCGAAAAAATGTTGTCGAGAAAAAATTAATAACATTTTAATCTTCTAAAAGCATTCTGGAGGCGGTGGGAGCAAATTTCATATAGACATAAATTTTGTACGAGAGTCACACTAAGGGTTAAAAATAGGGGGTAAGTATGTTGCAAAGAAATGTTGTAGAAAAGAAATTACTGGACGTTGTTTATGCATTACATCCATCTAGAGGCAACTCCTGGTAATTTATGCGATTAATTAGCAGTTTTTTAACCTTTTTATGACAATTTTTATCCCAAAAAAAAGCAATTTTTTCATATTTTGTCCCATAGCGCGAAAACCATTGGACGGATTGAAAATATCTTGAGTAATATTTAATAGTTTCTTCAATTTTGTACATTTTAATACATTTTTCTATCAAATTGTTAGTTTTTTGCTCTCTATATGATCTAAAAAATAAAATTATCGTCGAAAAAAACCCCAAAAATTATTTTATCTCGAAAATCTGACAATAGATTATTTTTTTAATACGATTCTTGAATTTAGTAATCTCAAATTAATGAAAAAAAATTTATTTACGACTATTGATATCATCCATGATATATTTTGACAAGGCTTAGGATATATCATCCAACCTTCGCATATAATTCAAAATCAAGTGAAAATGAAAATTTAATCAAGTGTTAAAAACAAATCACAGACATTGACAATAATAGACACTTATGCGTACGAACTCTTATGTTTATTCTTCATCAAATTATGAGTATGTGCGACATGGTTCTATGAATTTACACTAAATGTAGTTCACTCCAAAGTACTACATACATTTATCATACAATAGTACATGCATAAGCCTTTATACCACATACCATATACTTGAAAGATTTATAATATGAAAATTGGGTGGGTGCCTTTAAGTATGCACATACACACATAGAAAATTCTTTTCTTCTACAAAATCGAATTTAATAAAATACCACAGCAACCAACCATAAATGAGAGTTTTCTTTAAATAAGATACAAAAAGACAATTTGGTTCCTTTATAGCCACAACCGTTTCCACTTGGCCACACTCTGCTCCGGCCAATTTAATCATTATTTCATTGATATTCTTTCATGCGTCGTACGTACGTACGTACGTACGTGTAGTCGCATCAAGGTTATCGTATCAAGTTAACCTTGAAAAAATCTCTAGTGGTTACCAATTTTGTTCTAAATCCTTCAATATGACCCCTTTTTTTATTATTGAATTTTTCTTTACGTTTTTCTTCATCTATCATTATTATATTGTAATATATTTTCAATGTATACAAACTCATCCATGTTTATATACATAAGTATAGGAACATCCATACATAGCTACATATGTGTACTGAGAATACCGAAAAAAAAACATGTTTCAAATATATCCTTTCAGGAGCTTTGTTTGCTGATCATTGAAAAGAAGAATGAAATTTACATACATAAAATCTTCTTTTATTTTACATACTTAGTTAAAAGGTTTATAATAGGGCATTCGATGCCAGTACTTGAAAATCGGTATAATATTGGAATTAATAGTGGAATTAAATTTGAATAACTTAAATCTGGAATAAAATAGTTCAGTGAAAAGATGGCCAAAGTCAAGTGGTTTTATATACATCGAGGGAAAACACATGAATCCAGATTGTTATCACAGTTACTTTAAAACACTGAATTGAATTTAGAAAAATTCTCAAAAATAAACTGTAAAATCTATTCGAAAAGTGAAACTCACAAAGGAAGCTCACAATTTTGAGCTTCAAAACTGTTTATTTAGGATCTTAAATTGTCGTTATTTTGCTGGATCAAGAGCCCGTTAAACGAAGGGAACTTTTTTTGCACAAATGTTTTATATTTTTTTTTAGTTTCCAATATAAGAAAGTCATTATTCTTCTAAATTGGCTTAAAATGTATACCTGTTTGAGAACATATGAAGTTGATAAAAACCCGAATAACTCTGTCAAATTGTAAAATGTTCAATTTTTCCTTATACGTTTCTATTTCGGTAACAATTGTGTCGGCATTGAATGCCCTAGTGGAAATATTTTATTTTCGATGAAAGATATTTTAGACATGCACATTTTAATTTGTTTTTTCATTTTTTTTTTCCATCTACATTTTAATACAATACATTTCAAAGTGAAGTGAATTTAGTTTTAAAAGCGTTGAAGGGGTGTAGCACCTATGTTATTACTAGAAAAAACGCAACATATTTTCATAACGTATATACTTTACCATAGTAAAGGTTCATTTTTCACGTCATTTAATATATAAACGATTTTTTGTTGTTGTTGTTAAACTTTGATGCAATGGCAGCGACTTTAATCGCTCTAATACTGATATTAATGATTGAATATATAAACTTTTTAATAGTATTCGTACTAGTTACTAGCAACATTGGTTGGGAACATTGATGCTTAGTTCTGCAACATATGTTTCTATGGATGTAAAATTGCAGCAACTTGGCAATTTGATGAAAATAATAGATAGATAAGAAAATAAATATGTTTTTTTTTTAATATTTGCAGCACAATGAAAATGAGATGTTAATCGGAAATAAGAAATTCTATGTGTAATATAAAAACACATTTATACATACAATTTTAGAAGATATATTTTCTTCATCAACTTTTTAACAAACAAATAAAAAAAGACAAAAAATTGGCATATTGTATGCATGAATATATGTGTATTTTTATGTACATATAACTTATACAAATATTCGTATTCGTAAAAGGACTTCAGAACACATGCCATATATTGTATTTTCAATTTCCTAATGACAAATTGATGTCACTTGATCGCTCCTAAAAACCATATACCATAGAACATACGAATATACGAATACACCCAAATAAAATTGACAAATTGTAACAAATTGTAACAGAAATGAGCCACAGAAGTTACACAGTTAAAGCAACAATACTCACTTATACAGTCACATGAAAGAAAACGGTTCGTTTCTTTGTATTTTTGCGGTCGCTGAACTTGAATCCGTGATTGATTTGACTCTTTCAGGCGGCATTTCGGCTTTAACTTAGAAAAATAATTGCTGAAACATTCATTAAAATACCCAGAATCGCGTCCGGATGTACGAAATATACGACCGACCCCAATTACATTTTACTCCTTAACATTCGCTCCTTAAAGGGGCTCCCACACAAAATTAAAGGTTTATTAAATTTTACTCACTCTCATTACTTTTTAGTACACAACATTTTTTCTAACCACTTCATATCATTACTGCTTGGCGAGGCTTTCCTACAAAATAACCTTAAAATCATCCGAAAATTGAAAAATTACTTCATAATTACCAAGGAATCGCCTCTAAAGTGATGATATGTTTGACTGATCCCCAGTAATTCTTCTATTTCAACATTTTTCCCAAATATATTTACCCTCTATGTCCACCTCTTAAGGTTTCCTCCCTACAAAATTGATGTTTTTATAAATTTCGCTCCAGCTGCACTCAGGGTATTCTCAAGGAGTAATATATATGACGGACTCTCATTAATTTTATGTACTCAACATTTTTTCTAAATATTAACTACTTCCTATCTTTATTCCTTAGAAAAGCTTCGTTACAAAATAACCTTAAAACCATTGGAAAATTGATGAATTACTCCAATAATTGCCTAAGAATCGCCTCTAGAGTGGTGATATGTATGACTTATTTCCAGTAATTCTTCCGTTTCAACATTTCTCCTAAATATACTTATCCTCTATATCCACCTCTTAAGGTTAGCTCCCTACGAAATTGACGATTTTATAAATTTCGCTCCCACTACTTCCTGAGTGCCTTTAGAGGAGTTAAATATATGACCAACTCTCATTAATTTTTATTACTCAACATTTTTCTAAAAATACTTATTACCAAATATCCTCATTATTGCCCAGAAATCACCACCCAGAGTATTGAATATAAGACCGGCCACCAGTAATTCTTCTACCTCCACATTTATTTCCCAATTTCATTTGACGCTTTCGCAATTTCATTTGACACTTTCTCATTTACAATTGACTATTTTCATTTTCATTTGACACTTTCTCATTTACAATTGACTATTCTCATTTTCATTTGACAATTTCTCATTTACAATTGATTATTCTCATTTTCATTTGACGCTTTCTCATTTACAATTGACTATTCTTATTTTCAATTGACGTTTTCTCATTTACAATTGGCTATTCCCATTTTCAATTGACGTTTTCTCATTCACAACGGACTATTCTTATTTTCAATAGACGTTTTCTCATTTACAATTGACTATTCTTATTTTGAATTGACATTTTCTCATTTACAATTGTTGCTTTCTGAATTACAATCTACTATTCTCATTTTCATTTGACACTTTCTCACTTACCATTGACTATTCTCATTTCTATTTGACAGTTTCTCATTTACAATTGACTATTCTCATTTTCATTTGAGACTTTTTCATTAATAATTGGCTATTCTTATTTTCATTTGACATTTTCGCAATCACAATTGACCCTTTCTCATTTACAATTGAAAATGGTGTAGATCATTGCGAAGAGAATTTATTTACTAACTCAGCACAAATAAGTTTTCTATTATTGATTCGTGCAGCTCATGAAAAAAGTGGCTCGGGGATCACATCTCTGAATCATTTACACATATTTGCATTGCGTACTGAACAATTAACGTCGCATACGATTTTATGTAATTACAACATTTATTTGATTAGCTAAACAACAAATTTTCAAAATCTGATTCCACATAATTACTGCACATTTGCGACAATAATATTGACATACTCATAATTCGTTGTTTTTCAAAAGCATCATTATGTCATCATGAAAATATAATTTGCCAAATATTTCCATGCATGCCAAGTAATAATGGAAATTTATTCCACATGAATAGTGAATGAATGAATGAATGAATGAATGCTGATAATGCTTGGTAAGCGTTGTGAGGAAATAGTTTAGCTTTGATACCATTATTTTAATCAATTTAAGTTTTATATTTCTAGGAATTCATACTATGTGGTGTACATATCACTATGAATAGTTTGCCACTATCATTGACGATTTCAAGTGATATGAATGTATCATCTGAAGTGGAAGCATGCAAGCAAGTGAGATAGTGATTTATCTTAAACAAGAACAAAAATATAATAATTGACGTGTATGCTTTTATACTATATATTCTCGAGCAAGCATTCAGTTGGAACGTGTTCTATGCTGTGATTTAAACGTAACACGAACACAAACGACTAAAATTATCCAAATAAAAGTTGTTAAAACATAAACACATAAAACTAGTATGAATGCAACACGAAACTTAAATTGAAAAATTGCTGCAACATAAAAAAAAAAATCCATTTAACTTTTTATGAAGTTATCTTGGTAGTCTATTGAAGCTATGAAGTATATACTATAGAGTATGATATGTCGTACTAAAAGGATTGTAAATATGTAAACTACAATACAAAGTTGTAAAACAAATAATTTTTGTTATCTTAGAGAATTATTTTTTTTTCTGGCTGTAAATTATGAGCATGTTTTGAATAACTTAATATTAATTAAGAATAATCCACAAGAAAAATACAAAACTACTTAGTAAAAGCCAAAGCAATTATATACTGTATGTATACACTTATACAATGATGGTCACCTAATTTGTCCATTTTACCCATACCTCGCTATACGGCTACTCTTTTGTATTATGGGACTTTTTCGATCAACAATGTTTCGTTATACGACTTAAATGCTGTGCTATTAGGCCGGTGTATTGCATAAACGTTGAATGTTTTGTCAAATTGATTCGTTATACGGCCTTCCTTTTACGACTCACTTTTAGGGGACGTATTTAGGCCGTATATCGAGGTAGGAGATTACTTTTACAATATGCGAAGTAGCAATTTATAAATGCTCGCTTTGCCAAAGATTTCCATAACGCTTCCGCATGGATATTTGATAGGTGTTTGTTCAATATAACTTCCATATAGCCTATAGGAAAACAATATATACAATCTTTATAGAGGTTTGTGGGAGAAAACGTCAATATTGCTTCCTTAAAGCTTCCATTTCTTTTAAGCTTTTGAATGGAAACAAAAATCATAAGTAATTTCACATCAAATAATCAATTTCCGACACAAATGCTCTAAGAATAGATACAAGGATTTATTGTCATTTGATTCATAAGCTTTAAAATTTTTTTTTTTTTTACATTTAATAAAGTTGAATATAGATTTTTTAGAGCAAGGATGAACCTATGATAGAATAACATCTAATTGTGGTCAAGAAATGTAAATTTGCAATTTGATCGTCTATAAATTAATATTAATATGGATATAGATATGAAACGACATAAAAATTCCTCCAGTAATGTGTGAAAGATTTGAAATCAAAAATTTTAGATTCATAACAATTTCTTTTATAAACCAATAAGCCAATTTTTGCACAGCAAACACAACTTCGATACGAGCAATCATTAAAATAGCTTCCAAGAGACCTCTATAAAGAAAAAATGTATTACCTTGTAGAAACGTAAATTGTTATCGTGGATTAATACACTTTAACTGTCTATTTTAAAATTAAAATGAGATTTTTGACTGGAAGACGTTAATTTTTTGTGATTTCAAATTGAAAACGATGGCAAAGAGAAGGAGCGACAGGGGGGAGGACAACCTTGCCTTACACGCGCATTGGTGGAGAATGGATTGTTGATGTTAAATTTGCATTGCTGTGGCAATGGCTAGCTGTGTCATAAGGGTAATATCAACAATCCATTCTCCACCAATGCGGGTGTAAGGCAAGGTTGTCCTCCCCCCTGTCGCTCCTTCTCTTCGCGATCGTTTTGGACGACTTCATGAGCCAACTCACCTTACACAAGAGAGGCATCGTATGGAATTTTTGCAGACACCTTTTGGACTCAGACTTCGCCGATTACATCTGCCTCCTCTCACACAAACGTATCAACATGCAAGCGAAGGCGGACACCTTAGTCGTGCTGGCATGTACTGTCGGACTGGAGGTCAACATTGCAAAGACCAAGACCATAAGAGTCAACCGCAAAAACCCAAACCATATAATGGTCGACGGATGCCCGGCTGCATTCTTACGGCAGACGGCGGAGCTATTGAAGACGTCAACTGCAGGTTAAACAAATCAAGGGTGGCGTACGAGCTACTGCATGCAATGTGGGTGAGCTCGCGAATCTCCAGACGCACAAAATTGCAAATATTCAGCTCATGTGTGAAGTCAATATTGTTGTACGGAAGTGAAATATTGCCGATCTCTAACACGTAGAATCTGTAGAATCTGTAGAATATTCTGGCCGAACACCATCAGCAACGACGCGCTGTGGAGACTAACAAATGAAGAACCCTTCCAAAACTGAAAGTGGCCATGCATTACAAGAATGGCACTAGACTGGAACCCGTAAGGGAGGAGAGGTCACGGTCGGCCAAAATATACTTGGAGTTGGTCGATAATGCGCCAGCTAGCTGATGAATTAACAGCACAGAACCGTGTACGATGGAAGAGTCTTGTTGAGTCCCTATGTTCCCGAGAGGAGTGAACACGAAGGGAAAATTTGCTCAAATGGGCCTATTGTCATATAATTTTTATATGACCTACTCATTTAAAGACAGAAATAAAGATATTTGTGCTAATTTCGTAACCATCACTGTATTTACAATTGTATATACATATATTCATAGTCGTATAATGAACTAATTAACGCCTTTGCAATTGTGCAAACTTTCTTTTGTATGAATACAAAGTAAAGAACAGCATGATTCCAAGTATCGTACCTATACTAAGTAAATTAAGGGATTATGGTTTAATATTGTATTTAATTTATTCTTTTATAAAGAAAACCCATACAACACACTATGACATTTGTTTTATGAGGCATAAAATTAAATATTATCATAACTATGAAAAATCTTAAGAATAATTTAATCATCATAATTACAGCAACAGTACCCATAATCAAAGAACAGCTGACAGTACTTAAGTGCATACATACAGACATGGAATCAAAATGCCCTCGCCTCAAATTGAATTCATTAATTCAATCAATTTTTATTCCAAAGTCCTTTCGAGTCCAAAAGGCATTAATAAATACATTCTGTCAAAAAAGTACCCGGAAATTCTCATTTTTAATTTTCCCTCTGAGAATATTTCAAAAATTTTTTTTCCTAGGTTGGCACAACTGTCAGCCACTATTCTGTGAATTTTTATTGCTATGTGTCATTTAGTTTGGTTACGGCGTCATTAGGAACAAGTCAACCTTTTGTGTGCGTTGCGGTTTTTACTATGGATAAAAATATCGAAGAGTTTGTGTGAAATTTTTGTGTGTTTCAAACGAAATTTCTTGTGCCAAAACGTTGGAAATGTTGAAAAAAACATTTGGTGATTCAACCATGTCGAAAAAAAATTTCACACAAACTCTTTGTTCGATATTTTTATCCATAGTAAAAATCGCAACGCACACAAAAGGTTGACTTGTTCCTAATGACGCCGTAACCAAACTAAATGACACAAATGACATTTTTTGAAATATTCTCAGAGGGAAAATTAAAAATGAGAATTTCCGGGTACTTATTTGACAGAATGTAAAACTTTTACAATTTTAATCACATAACTCACTAAACGCATTGACCTTTTTTTGCAATCGGTTAACTTTGCGCAAAAATCTTAATGAAGAAAAAAATATATAAAAAATGAAATGAAATGCAAGGAAACGAAATTTGAAACAATTATCTAAAACTTAGCCAAAATCCATTTATTTGAATACATCAACCGTGCTGATGCTAATGCGCACCGATAAAAAAAAATAATGAATTTGTAAGGCAAGAGCAAATTATTCATATTTTTTTATTACTGCTTCAATGAATAAGAAGGAAGAAAAAGGATCCGAAATGCATGTGCTTCCAAATAAATAGATACTATGCAGTGGTTAAGAAATTGCAAAATCCTTTTGTGGAAAATGGCAAAAAGCTTAAAATTAAATATTCCAGCTTTAATAAAAAATCTATTTTTGTTTTCCTTTCCTCTTTTTTTTTCTTTGTGAATTTCAAATAAAAGCAATCACGATAACAATAATAAAAAACAACAAAAACAAAAAAAAAAACAAAGACCAGAAGGAAACAAACAAGCTTCTTTACAATAATTTCTATTCTTTTCTATTTCTTCATCTTTTGCATTCATTGGTCAGACATGATACTCGTATTGTATTATATTAAACGGAGGTCATAAATCATTGTCTCCATTTCTAGTGTTACGCATATGGCTTATGTACCTATATATTTTTGTTTATTTGCCTTTGGTTTCGTTTTAATGTCCTTCATTTTAGCTTAAAGAAAGAAATTAAATAGATAAATACATATGTACATTAAGATGAGTCAACTTTTGAAGAATGACCTGCATCAAAATGACCTGAAAATCAACAAATTATCTCATACCTACCCAGCAATCGGTCACAGAGCTCAAGGTCAAGGAAGCAAAAATATATTTCCGATTTGGAGCTCTCCTGAATTCGGCAAATCTGAAAATCGACCAAAAAATCAACCAATCGACCTGTCCAGGAATCGGTCATGAGGCTTTGAAAAGTATGACAGCCCTCCGCTAAAGCCCTCAAAGTCAAGGAGGCAATAAAACATATTTCATATTTAGAGCTCTCCTAAATTCGACAAAACTGAAAAGCGACCAATAACCCCATACCTACCCAGGAATCGGTCATGGAGTTTTAAATAGTACGACAAACCTCCACTAAAGTCCTCAAAGTCAAGGAAGCAAAAATGTAATTCAGATTTGGATCTCTTCTAAATTCGGCAAACCTGAAAATCAACAAATAATCTCATACCACCCCAGGAATCGGTTACGGAGCTCTGAAAAGTACGACAAACCTCCATTAAAGTACTCAAAGTCAAGGAAGCAAAAATGAAATTCAGATTTGATGCTGCCCCGAAAATCGACTAATAACCTCATACCTGCCCAGAAATCGGTCATGGAGCTTTAAAAAGTACGGCAGACCTCCGCTAAAATCCTCATTATTTCCTTTGAACATATTTCGGCCCAATCCCCATCCCCTAAGAGAGCTCCCATACCAAATGAGTGGAAAACACATGACAATCGACAAATAACCCCATAGATGCCCAGAAAATGCACCTACATCAATGAAATATCGTGCCGATACCTTTAAATTTGTTCTCACCAATTCTTTCTCCAAACGTATCTATTCTCTATTTCCATTCCATTAAGGGGCTATCATAGAAAATGCACGCAAAAACACTTGGAAATCGAAAAATATCCCAAAACCTGCCCATGGATCAGCCAAAGAGGAGTGAAATGAATGGCCGACCACTATTAAATTATTCTCATAAATATTTTCTTCGAATATTCGTATCCCTTATATTCGTCTTTCAACGTGCTCCCATACAAAATTTTCCCAAAAGCATCTGAAAATCAAAAAATTTCCCAACACCTGCTTATGGAGCAGCCAAGAAAGTGTGAAATGTATGACTGACCTTTATTGAATTTTTCACATAAATATTTTCTGCGAATATTCGTCCCTTATATTTATCTGTTAGGGTGCTCCCATACAAAATTTACTCTAAAACACCTGAAAATCGACACATACTTCATAGATCCCTAGAAGAAATTCTAGAAGATTCAAATGTATGACCGACCTCCGTTAAATTTTCTTCCACAGCATCTTCTTTGCACATAAATACTTAATCTTTGCTGAACAGATTATCAAAATTTTTCTCCATACAAATTTGATCTACCTTAATATACTAATATATAATAAACGATTTTTCTATTACCGTCCATTTATGAATTACCGTAAATATCATTCATGCACTGAAAATTCGGATATCATTGAATTTCCAGACTAGAGTGGGTGTGGAGTGAATGAATATTTTGTTTGAACTAGAGCAACAACCTACTATACCAACAAAGAAAATGTCCCAGCATCCCCAAAACTAAAGCTTTTTAGAATTACTCTATTTGACATCAACAATAAATAAGACAGCAGACATAAGGGCTCAGCGAGGAATACTAAAATTTCTGCTTGAATTTTATAATAAAATTAGTTTTATTATGTGCCTGTCATGCTTGGCAATTTTGTTGCATCTTTTGAGCCGCATTTTTCTTTAAAAAAATGTTCAAGATTTGATCTCCAAACACAATTTAAATTTCGAAACTTTGAACAAAATGCAAAATTAACCACAGACATGGAATTCGTAGGGCGAAGGAGGATTAGAAAGCCAAAGTTCAGCTCACAAATTGATCTTCAAAAAATCCACTATGACTGTCCTCACATTTGATGCAGAAATTTGCTAACTAGAGATGAAAATTTTCTTGTAGTTTTCAAAAGAAAATACGAAATTTACTTACCTGCTGCGTTAGCCACAAGATAAGGGCGCTGAAGGTGTATGTGCTCTATGTCGATATTAACATAGTTAAAATTAAAATCTACCCAAGAATGGACGGGTCTACATCCCGGAAACACTCGACTATGTAGTCGACCAAGGTTCATTCACCTCATCAGAATACGGAAATGCTTTGTACGGTGACAAAACAGAGCATTTCCGCATTTTTGCTCAGCCATAGCGATCAAATTAAAGAACACACTCCACCCAAGAAGGTATTGTATTCGGAACTTTGTGATGGACGCTGGCAAAAAGAAAGGCTGCAGGATCTTTGGTGGAAGCAATAGGTACTGAGGAACATATTCGTTCTTGGTACTAAAAATGGCGCTAGCGAGCACAAATAGATGTGGCTCGTGTGGAGATGTTGTACTCGGAGCCTTATAATGATCGTCGACAAAAAGGAAGATCGGATTCTGGGAAATATGATAGAAAAAAACTGCGATAGAGTCGCGACACTCCTGCTCATACCTGTCTCTCATCACGCTTGTCCTTACATATGTCGCCGAAGCTTGGACAACTTCCACCACAGATGAGAGAATACTCAGAGTTTTCGAGAGAAAATTCGTACGCAAGACCTTTGAACCTATTTGCGTTAGTGGTGAGTATCGGATAAGGTACAACCATCAGTTGTACGAGCTTTATGCCGACATCGACATAGTAAAGCGCAAGATCGTTGGACCTATTTTCGTTGGTGGCGAGTGCCGAATAAGGTACAACCATTAGCTGAAAAAGCTGTATGCCGACATCGACATATTAAAGCTGGCTAAGTCATATTGATCTATTGGAAGAACATGCTCCAACTAAAAAGATGTTATATTCGGAGCCCGATGTTGGACGACATAGAAGAGGCAGACCTAAAATCCGATGGAAAGACCAATTACCGGAGAACTTGACAGAGCTTGGAATTTCTAACTGGCTCCTCCAGCCAGCGATGGGAAGAGTTGGCTGACGAAGCATGGTAGATTCGACCTACTTACAATAGTCGATTTTGAAAAGCTGTACAATAGCGATATAACTTTTCTGAGTTTCATCATAAAGGATTATTTGAAAGAACAAATTGCTTATCCAAGAGTCGAACGATATACAGAAGGAGATTAGAACGACTGAGAAAGACATAGAAGAACGTTTTTGGACTTAGACATTGCTTTTTATATTCGATGGTACTATATATTTGGTACAGTGGATTAGAAATTTATTACTACATATAATTAAGAAAGCCAATCAACTTTTTTTTGCAGCCTTTGAGCTGAGATAAAGCAAAAAGATTGTGTACTTCGAACAAAAAAAACAAGCACATAATTAACCATGTTTGCTTTGCTACTCAATTACATGTTATGTTAGACCTGTCGAAAATATGTTTAAATATATGATTTTCTGATGCGCTGAAAAAGTTTAGCTGAATTATCCTTAGTACAGAGATTTTTAAAGTTTTTCTTTAATCGAAATTCTTTTAAGATAACATTTGTGAATGTTGGCTTATAAAAATGAAAACATATTTCTAAAATTCCATACATTCTTTGTTCAGGTCTAATATGTAATATGCTTAGCTCATAGAAACATTTTTTGTTGTTGTTGTTGTCTTCTAATACTATCAATATGTACTACGTAGTTAACCTTCTAATGCACAAGAATTTCGGATTTTCGTCCTTCAATTGTGTTGACAAGTGACAGGGGTCCTTTTTTGTACGATTTCTTTTACTTGACTATTTCTTTGCTTGATTTATTTTGCTTTGCAATTAATGTTGGTATTGCACAAAAAAAAAAATATATATTTTCTTACTTCGCCATCTCAGCGGTAATTTGACAATGGTCTTAAGAAAGTTGCTACAAAATATCTTTAGCGAATTTTGTATTTATTCTTATCTTTTCTCTTCATAATAAACTGCATGAAAGAAATTTTAATCATGTCGATTTTTGTAGCCTTCACATTGGTTAACAACTTCACCCCCACCCCACAGCCCATCATCGTTTATGTTGATAACAAGCCGACATACAACATACAGACACTCACAAATCTACTTTATACACCATATTGTAAGTCAATAAATCTTTTACACAGCAAGCACAAGCAAGCAGTTCATTCAATCCCGATTATAAATATCATACTTTGTACTGTTGCTTGAAGTAATGTGTTATGCTATTCGCTTTTATGTATAGAAAGACCACTAAAGGTCAATATGTACGGTACAATACATATTCATTCATTCAAATAATATATATACATATATAAAGCAACACTTATTTACAATTGAGCACGCAAACCGACAGATATCCACAAGATGGTATATGTATAATCATATAGTACATACGAAGACGGTCCCAGAACTACCCGACCTGACATATAAATGGCAGCAGTAATTTGAAAAAAAATTACTTTGGTGAAAAGTGGCAACCTTATAAAAGATGTTTTAAGTTTCAAGGCGCCATGTTGTTTAGTATTTTTTTTTTATTGGAATCCTCGAAAGTTAACGACCTCACCGTTATGTAATTCAATACTTTCATTTGAAAGATCTCACTACAACAAATATTAAAGCCGAACTAGATTCTACTCTGGCGGAATCTGCTCCTTCGTTTAAGATCATAAAATATTGTGTGGCAGAGTTTAAATGAGGTTGTACGAGCTGTCAAGACGAACACCGTAATGGTCAACCAATTGAGGTGGCCACGCCAGAAACGGTTAAGAAAATCCACAAAATGGTATTGGATGATCGTCGGCTGAAGGTGCGTGAGCTAGGTGAAATTACAGGCATTTCAAAAAGTGCTATACATCGTATATTGACCGAAAATTTGGAGATGAAAAAGCTGTGTGCAAGATAGGTGCCGCGTTTATTATGCAAATTTTTTGCAAATTTTCCAAATTTGAAAAAATGTCTTGGTGGTAGAATATTTGCAAACAACGAAGAGGTGGAGTCAGCGGGAGATGATTATTTTAATGAGCTAGACAGTTCATACTATAAACAAGGTATCGAAGCTATATAATATCGCTGGGAAAAGTGTATAGAGCTAAAAGGAGATTATGTTGAGAAATAAAGAAAAAATTTTCCCAAATTTGTTGGGTTTTCTTTGTTAGATCGGGTAGTTCTGGGACCACCCTCGTACATCTATTCAATATAAAATCATAATTCAAGCTGTCGCCTCGTATGTCATCAACTTTTTAGACAAACGAAAATAACAACAAAGTAAAAAGTTTAACGCATTCGCATAACAAATATTTGAGGAGAAAAGGAAAATAAGGAAAAAACTAAAGGCATTTATTTATAAATTGCTTCAACGTTACTACTCCCTTCCTCCCCAGTAGGAAATTGAGTAATGCGTTCCCAGAAACAACGTATGTTTTGAAGTTAAGTGAAGAAGTAATATGTCAAGAAGGAAATTCAAGATGTAGACGGAAGAAAATGTGAAACATTTATGCATTAATTGATGACAATATGTCAGTATTGATTTGATTTGATTTGATTTGAAAGATGGTCAAGATAAAAACCAGGGCACTCAGTTAAATAACAATTGTACCCAAAACCCAAAAGCAGAAAAGAAAATAGAAGGGTAGGAGAGAGAAAGAGAGAATAAAAATAGAAGCAATAGAGTAGAGCATATTACTATACCTCAAGTTTCCTAGTATTCTTAATAAGAGAGAGAGAGACTGAACTGCGCAAAACATCAATACACAACAATCTCAATCTTGTTCGTACAAAGGCTGGACAGTGACAGATGAAATGCTCCACATCCTTTAAACAAGGCTGACAAGTCGGATCGAAGATGACACCCACAGTGGTCATATGATGTCCACAAGTGTTTTGCCCTGTCATGACCCCAATCAGGACCCTGAAATCTTTCCTTCATAATTGTAAGAGAAAATTCGCCAGTCTACTGTTAGGTTCACTCACAAAGCCTTTGGCAGCTCTACATATCTCCAAGGAGGACCATTGACTGCTATGGATCCACGCAGAGCTTACCCCTAATATAGGTTCAGGATGCATGGCATACCAGCACAGCCCTCATTGGACAAACCATCCACCAATTCGTTCCCATCGACACCATAGTGTCCCGGAACCCAAATAAGACGAAGCATGTTGCACCTTGCGATGCTATTCAGACTCATTTTATATTCACTGATCATCTTCAAAGAGCTGGCAGGGTTTACAATAGCTTTGAGTGCAACCTGACTACCATTGCAAATGCCAATACGCTTGCCATCCCATATTTTCTCAATAATCCAGCAAACCACTTTTAGTATGGCAATTACTTATGTTAGAAATACAATCCCCATACTGCCAGTGGAGAACAAGTACTTGGTATTTTCATCCAAGTACCAACCAGTCCCAGTACTATTGGAGATTTTAGGACCGCCAGTGTAGAAAATTAGAGTAATTCCCCTTGGACTTAACCATTGAACTCGTTCCGGGAAAATAACCTCAAACCAACGTGCGAAGCGTCGTATCCAATGAAGCATTTCAAAATTTCTTCAGTACTCTTCCATTTTCCGTATTTTTTTTTTTTTTTTTTTGCTATTATATGTGACCTCTTCGCTTACCCACATCTTGTAACATGCTGGCACTTTTCCGACTGGTAATCACTCACTCGTATTTATAAATACACAAATAAACCGGTGTGCACTGTTGTCGTTTTGAATTAATTTATTGGATTTAGCACGGATATCTACGTACAAATGGTGTTCTTGTACTCACAGCAATTAAAGTTGGAAAATCAACAGAATATTTTAAATGTATATAAAGAAATTCTAGTAAGCACGTCCATAAAAGCTGACTAAGCGGGGTTTAACTATAAAGTCTAAAATGTAAATATAAATTAAAAATGAACTTATTAGCAATTAGGATTCCGAGGCACTTTTCCCGAGCGTACTATGTAATATTCTTTTGTATTTGAGTAGTACTTTGGGCATATAAGGCCTCAACTACGCGAAGATCGCTATCATCTAGACTATCTTACCCGTAAAGGCTAAAAACTAATTGCATTCCTACAGAAAATGAAAAATACACCTCGATCTGGCCGCTACAATAACGGAAAAGTCGCCGGAATTCTGCAAAATGCTGTTGAAAATCTTCATGGAATCACTTAAGATATGGCCGGAGAGCTTAACATTGCTAAGTAAACGGTTTGAATTCATTTTGCGGCTGGATTCATTACAAAGCTCAAGAAGAAGTGGGTACTGCATTTGCGTATGCAATAATTTGATGAAGCGGTTCGAGAACATGCAACTTCTAAACCGAGTGATCTTACATGAGAATGTGCAGAGAAAACGGGCTTGGAAAAGGTGATCGAAAACGCCAAAAACAATGGCAATGCCAGGATTAACGAATAAGAATATGATGCTCTGTTGCTAATGGTACTGGATGGAAATCATCTATTGCGAGCTGCTTCAGCCTGGTCAAACGATCGAGGAATTCATATGATTGGGTGATGTAATCAGACAAAACCGATAAATATTGACGAAATCTCGAGATGTATTTTTTTTAGCAAAACATATCTTTGGTGACCGGGGAAAAATTGAAAAAGCTTGGGTGGAAAGTTTTGTTCCATCCACAGACTAACATCTATTCCGGTTGTTTATCTATTAGAGAGAAAATTGTAGTTGAATAATGACTGCGAAAATGTCTTGCTGGTGTTTTGTCGTTTATGGGCTCATGAATCTATTTTAAAGATGGCACTTCTAAATCTAGATTTTTATATATCTAAAAAAGGTCGCTCCAAAGCTCGCTTCCGGTGGAAGAAATTTATAATTCAATAATGACTGTGCAAACCTCTTCACTTTCTTCCCATATCTTCGGCCAGAAATCACTAAAGTTCCACGAAGAGATGGAATCATGGATCTATCTGAAAATTGTGAAAGGTGCATACTCAGACTACCATCTATTTCCGGTTGCTTCAAAACTCTCTAGAGGGAAACAAATTATTCAAAAATGATTGTGAAAACCACTTGCTCGCAATATTGGCTCTTGGATCTTGGCGCTACCCAAAGATGGAAATAATTTATCGATAACAACATTCAATACTTTGATTAATTCTGTTAGTCTGAAAAAATTGTGCAACGGTACTTATAAGTCCCGAAGGCCGCTTTGGCCAAGCTTCTCTTCCAGTATTACTATGGGTGTTATTTTTTGTACAGTATTAAAAGGGACCTACGTATTTTAGCCGGTTCCTAATAGCAGAACTCTTGTGACATCAATTTTTTCGAACTTTGTCACAGAGTTCTTTTAGAAGCTTTTCCATGGAAAGTTGCTACTACCTAAAGAATTGCCAATTGTGGGTGGGTACCGTTACCCACAACCTACAGATCAGAAGGCCACCGGCACTAACCACTAAGCTACAGCAACCACACAGTACTTCATCTTAGAAATCTTTTGTTGACAAATCCATATGCTGCTCTCTATTTAATGTTTAATAGAAATATTTAATTTTCTTCAGCACTTCAATACTGAACTCTTTCGAAGAAAAAATTATAACAAAAATATAATATACTTCAATAGGTACTCTGAAAATGACATTTTTGACCAATGTCAGCATGTCAGATTGAAAGTGTCCGATTCGAGCACAAAAGTTAAATTGCAATATGAACTATTTTTTTATAGCCACTTCTTCCTAACTTAACATTTCTTAACAACGACCAACTTTAAAGTACCACAATGTGGAACACTTAAACTTTGCTTTTTTCCTTTTCTCTCTTTTGCATTAGTGTTCTCATTGTTGTACTACTAATTCAGAAAACTTTTGTAACTCTAAGAAATATTTAAATCGAATAAATTATATGGATAAATATTGAATTGAGCATTATTAACCCTTATGTAGGAAGAATGATGCAAAAGTATCACTCACAATATTAAATGATGACAATATTAAACATTTACTTTTTGAATAATTACTTACCTAAGACAATTTGATTTCCTTTTGTGTTCTTCTCTTAAACAATAGAACATGTTGCTGCAACATTGTAAAATTCTACAACATGTATATTTCCTTCAGGAAGTAAACATACAAAAGAAAGCCCTTATTAGAAGCTAAATACAAGAATACAGTTCATACTTATAAGTGAATTATTCAAATGTTAGGTAAATACCGACTTAATTCCAAGTAATTTTCGTAAACAACACTCATCTCATTCGCTTCTTTCATATATGAGCTTCTTTATTCAGAGCCGTAGCGAGGGTGAACTATGGTAAAATCTGAATTCACGAAACCGTCATACAATGAAATTTCAAAAGCTATTTCACAATCAGAAAATGTTTAATCTGTGAAAAAAGTCACATCATCAACAAATCATAAATTATTGGACATAACCGACGGAATAAGAGCATTTTTCAATGTCAAGGTCATTTTGCAGGGTGCGGATCAGGGAAAGAACACCGATTTCAAAAACAATAGATGCCTATCGATTCACATCCCGTTTGTTTCTAAAACAGTTGATAATTTTTGAAAATATACTACACGGAAATTTGTTCTTAAACTGTCTGAGGGCCCCAAATTTATACGTTAGGCGCCAAAATGATTCGCTACGGCTCCGGCATTTATTATACCGTAAGCTAGTACAATAAAATTAAACATACAATACAAAAAACATATTTTGATGAATTTAAAACCATTTCGATGGTAAAAAGAGTGAGTTGTCTTTAAAATTTCTTTTAAAAAAATTTTAGAAAATGGAATAAATATTGAAAAAAAAAATTACTAATTAAAAAGTTTAAGCAAATGACTCGAACCTTTGACTGGATTTTGGTAAAACATTACCAGATTGAACTCCTTTGTGGATTTTGATTTGATTTTTTAATACAAATATGCTCCGTAGCCGCCTTTCTGTGCATATTCTGAACTATGGGATATTGGCACCAAGTGTGGCTCTTATAATGAAGCCTCCGAGGCATCTTTAAATAAAATCTTTATAAATTTGTTGTTATCAATGCATCGTGTTTTATCTGTTTTACTATAAAGATGCCTCTGCGGAGGTTCTTCGCTCTCAAACGGAGATTTCCCACAAATTGTTTTCCTGGATCATTAAATTTCGTTTCAGCGCCCTTTTTTGCCCGAAAATCTAAGAACTACCGTAAACTATTAACGCCATCGAAGGTGTTCGCTCTAAAAATAGAAGAACCGACGCACACAGCCAGCGCCACTTTAAAAAATGCAATCAAAAATGATCAATCAGATTCGATCGTGAAATCAAATTATGTCGAGTCACTGTCAGTATAATTTCTGAGGGATAAAAAGTTTTTTTGATAATCAAAAAATAAAATTCCCTTTTTCCAACTTCAGTCATATTTCTACTCTCAAAACATCAAATTAAATATAGATTAGAACGATAAATTTAGCCACTTTTCTACTTTCAAAATATCAGATTCAAATATAGATATGAAATTATAGAATCTCCTTCGGCCCAGAAGGCGTTTCATGTTCCGAAACATCTATAAATTTTTCTTCGAACTCTTTTGTTCCCCTCAACATCCTATATTATGGGTTGTTTCTTTATTTTTTCAATTTTTTTATTTTTATTTTTGTTGCAAAAAAGGTCCCCGAAGATCTCTTTAGCCGAGCTTCTCGTTCTGTTGTGCTTGCTAAATTTAAGACAGTTTTCGAAAGAACCTACTTATATTAACCGGTTCCGAATGGCAGAACACTTGTGACGTCACTTTTTTGTGAGCTTTGTCACAGAGCTCTTTTAGAAGCGTGGTCATGGCCAATTGTTTACCAACAGGTGGATACCATTTGAAAAAAAAAATCTTTACAATATCAAAGTTGAGTTTCAGCCGAAGATTGAATCCACAACCTATAGATCAGAAGGTCAATGCACTAACCCACTGATCTAAGGCGCCCAACTCATAAAGAATATAAAAATATTTTGTAAAAAAAGACTGCTTCACTTTAAGCAGCTTTTGAACGAAAACGATTTATTTTTTGTTATATGCCCCTATTGCGGTTCACAACTTTTGTAACAGTTTGGTCGCCGTCGAGAAATTCATATTGCCGTTCTCAACTCGACTGGCGGCTGATTTTTTTGATTGTGTTCATTATTTTTGTGGTATTGCCGTTTGCAACTCTGTTTCAGTTTGGTCGACAAGCACGTTAAATATACACCACTGCTCATAAGCAGTTGTGTTTGCATCAGTTGCAGTTTACTTTAAACTAATAAAGCCAAAAATAATGGAGAGATCGTAAGTAATAATTAGCTTGGCTTCATATAGTAATTTCTCAACATTTTATACATTTTCAGAAGTTTAAAAATTACAACCAAAGCTCAATTTGAGAGGCTTGTTCAACTAATGGACCAGAATCCAAGCTAACAAAGTAGACGTGAATCTAAGAAAATAAGATTTTTTTTTAAATAATTTAAGTTATCTTCCATTTACCAAAGAGACTGAAATGAATTTAAAAAATAAATAAGAGATAAATTTATTGAGCTTGGAAAGAACGCATTATATTATTTCTGATACTCCTTGCAGCGTCTGTTTCGTCTCCAATACATCTAATACTTCTTTTAAAACAAGTGACATTGTAGATTGAGCCACTCCTATATTGAAGTCATTGCTGCTGCTCTTCTGGTAGCTTCCATCAGCGAAAAATCTAAGAGCAGCACACAATTTCAATATTGGGGGTATAGATACGACACGCACAGATTTCTTGAAATGGTCTTTTACGTCATCCAGCAAAAAGCAAAATGCCTCTTTGCTCAGTCGAAAATAGCTAATAAATCTATAAAAAAATTTATTATTTGCTTTTATTTATTTTGAACAATATTTATACTTTTCGCTAGGTAGTTCAAGAGGGTTAGAGTCATCACGAATTTTTCTCCGTAAGCGTAGCAAATCAATTTTCGCGTCTTCGTTTTCAACTTCATAAAACAAATCTACACTAATATCCATTTTAAATAATTTTCACAGCAAAACACAATTGTATATTTCCTTAATTTTTACTTTTAATCGACCACTTTTCTGTCATAAGTGATATTTTAAGCTGGTAACGCCATAACAATTTCAACCGAAAACAGTGGTGTACCACAATACCAAAAAATAGTTTGGTCTTGTTGAAGTCGGGTCGACTCTAAGACGACCAAACTGGGTTGAGTGGTGAACCGCAATAGGGGCAATAATTTTTTTGCGGATTTTTCAGTTAATATATGACCCTTAAAACCACTTCGAAATTTTTTCGAAGTGGTTTTTCGAATTTTGTGAAATTATTCTGAGACCACCCGCAGCTTTAACGCTGTTTATTGATAAAAATTCTATCTATCTGATACATTTTATATGAAGCAACATGCAACAAGCAGCCTGCTACCTTCTAAACATTCAAATTTCCAATTTTAGCAAATAATACAATATTAAAATTGACAGCAAATAGTTGAACAATATGCTTTTTTCGAATTGGCGATCTACGCAGCTGTGCCGTGACGTCGAACGCTTCAATTTAGGTACTAGCATTACAAGAGGGAACTCTACGAATAAATTTTCAATATTTTATTGTTATTATTATTATTATTATTTTTATTATTATTATTAGATGTTAAGTACAAATTGTATACAAATAATGTTTAATTATGAGCATTACTTATTGATGTCATTTCAGGATTGTCATGGCTCGACCACAGAACAAAATGCGGCACCCATTCAAGATGATACTCAAAATTACAATGTTATAGATGGCTTTCAAAATGCAACACATACACAAATTGAATTCACGCGTCAAATTGAAACTTGTGATCCTTACGATTTGCCTTTGGGGGTAAGTTCATACTAAGTTGTGTACGAGTAAATATGTTATATGTAAATAAGAATGTACAAATGTATAGAGAATACTTCACGTAACTTGGTACCAATAAAATAGAGGACAACAAAAAAAAAAAAAGTTCAAAGAATTTCAGACTACAATTTTGCAATTTTCAACACGCAATAGTAACAACTTAGTGACTACAAGTAGTAAATACAAGTAGCATGTACTACCTCCTAGATGGCTCCCCATAGTAAAGGATGATAATGATTTAAGTGCCACCAGGACATGACAAATACTCAAGCATTCAGTTTCTTAGTTTTTCTTAATTAAAATTCTGCGTTAAATACATTGTTGCTGTTGTTGTTGCATTGACTAAATTATTACCGAATTAAATATTTCGTCTCTTATTAATATTAAGCATGCCATCTATATCACTGGCACTAAGACCTATTGAATGAATAACAATTTAATTTATGAAATTTATTTAGAATTAATCTATCGTACTCACCATGTGACGTTTGTAGATCATCAGCATTTTTTCGATCCAAACTTTTATAGAATTGAATAAGTTGTCTATCTTGACGCAATGTTGCAACACACAATGCCGGTATAAGACTAGATTGATTGAACTCATGATAAGTACAATAACGCAAAAGTAATTTGATCACCTGATAGTGGCCACCATATGTGGCAAGTGTTAAAGCATTTTGACCTGCAATGAAATTATATAGAAAATCGAAATATATATAAAAAAAATTAAAATAAAACTCACTCACCATAATAATTGATAGCTTTAACATTGCAACCAAAATCTAACAACACTTGTACACATTCATATTTACCCAAATAGCAAGCTTTCAGCAATGCTGTATTACCATAACGATCCAATTCTTCCAGATCATATTGTTTAGTACGCGCCATTGCGCATATAATGCGCAATGAGCAAACATCATCTTGTGTGACACACTGAAGTGCTATACTTTCATAGAATAATTTATTTATTTTTTTATTATTTAGATTTTTTAATTGAATTAAAAAACAAACCATTCATTTTTGCCATAATTTTATTAGAATTATAATAAGAAATGTAACAAAAAAAAAAGTGCAGAGTTGAAATACCAAATACCGTTATCAGGCATACGGCAATCAAAAACACAGGGTTGGCAAATTATTTTGATTTCAACAATTTGTAAATAAATCAAAATTCGATTTCGATTTTTAAAAATAAGATATCTTAACCCTACTAACACTATGAAAATTTTAATGATTTTTTTTCACCTACCTCATTGTTCATCAAATTATAAGCAATTTATCAAAAATATATACAAATTTATTATTGCTTAATTGATAAGAACTCGTACTAGTTCAGAAAAAAAAATTATTTTTATGAAAATTTCAATTAAATATTTAAATTTTTAACGACTTTGAAGAAAATGAGTACTTAATTCGGTCAGTATTATGCATATATTTCGCAAAAAATCTACAAATTTATTGCTTAATTGATAAGGACTTGTATTAGTTCAGAAAAAAAATGATTATTATATTTTATGTTTAACCCAGTACACGTCCATATAGAATATTTCAACCTCCTTTCAAATCCACAAAGAAGTAAAAAAAAAATCAAAATTCGTAATTCCTAACCTAATTTGAAACATTTTGTCGTCAAAATTGCAAAACACGTATTTTTTTAAGACTTTTTTTACAGGGAGAAATTTTGAATGTCATAATTTTGACATTTTGACACTTAATTTGTTATTCAATATTGTTTAACATTTGTGTAACAATTTAATTTAAATTTTTAATTTATTTTATTTAAATCTTTAATCTCAACTATTATTTCTTTTGATCATTTTTTATTATCTTATCTTAGAGTGATACAATTAAAGTTTTATGGTCATTTGGCGATACTGATCCAATACATGGTAATCTTAAAGGACATGGTAAAAATCGTGGCTACAAACCGTTACATTTGTTGGGACCAATGTTTCGTAAGAATTCAACACCAATGAAAAATCATAGTAGCAGTAGTAGTGATACACGCAAATGGGATGTCACCGTACAGAATGTTAGTTAGTTGCCATTAATTAATACAAATTACATTATATTCTAACTAATTAACCAAATTGGTATACATATTTGTACAGGTAACCATCGAAGCTGGCATGGATACATTATATTGGTGTAAAATAATACGTTCACCACCCACAATAACTGAAAAGCATCACATTATCGGCTATGAGGCATTATTAACACGTGAAAGGTGAGACGATGAACAAATGTTTGTCACAATTATTGTATTAACATAAAATAGATTAGGATAAAGTACACAAATTTTTTTTTTTTTTGCGTACTAAATTTATTCGCCATCATTTGCATTTATTTGTCAATAGATATCTGCTTGAGACATGTTTATACGTATTGACATTTATGCATAAATTTATACAACATATAATTCGTAAAATAGTTCAAGGAAATATGTTAAATGTACTTCTTATACAATTCACAAGGACAGCGTTGTCAATATGATCAATATTAGTCGAAGAGATTGACATTTGAGTGAATCTGACGGAATATCCTGAATAGGAAGATGCGCATATAAATGTATAGATATATGATGTACAATGTACAACAATCAGAAGCAGATCCTGATTAAAAAAATTGTATATAAAGTTTATTGACACAAGAACCACAGGGAAATTTAGCAAACAATTTGTTTAAATTATATTTTCAAAAATTTTTAATGTCATACTAAAGGTTAAATTCGAACTAAGAAACTCAGAACAAACAAATTATGACCAAAAATAATTAATGTGAGCGAAAAAAACTGCAATTATTTGAGTAAAAAATATATGAAAAATAAAATTTTTGTCGCTCTCAAATGCGACTTTCAGTTTCATAATTATAATATTTTAAGCTAGATTGTTTTTTATTTTGTTCTTTTTTCCCCCAAATTGTTAAAAATTGCATCATTTTTAAATTTAAATGTAGCTTCAAAGATGAAAGACATGCAAAAAAGTATGTTTTCTGATTTTTTTCATTAATTAAGACATTAATCTATATCTTTCGATCTTATAAAATAGTTCTTTTTTAAAGGAATCCTTCATAAATAAACATTTTGCACCATCCTAAAAGTATGCAATCATAACGAAAAATGAACAAAAGTGCAAAAAATCTCAATATTTGTTCATGAATATTAATCACGTTATTCCAAAACTAAATGAATTCTATCAAAATGCATAATTAAATAGAATTTATTCTTTCTAATTCATTTTATCAATAGAAAATGGTAATATTAAACATTTTTCACTGCCCTAAAATTATGCAATCAATAAGAAAAATAAACAAAAGTGCAAATAATCGAATGATTCGTTCATTAATACGAAGTTATTCTAAAACTAAAGCTAACTAACTCATTTTAAACACCCTTTATATGCATTGCGTTTTATTCAATAACTCCCACTGAGACTAGTTAACTTAACTTGTCAATGAATACTTCAATTTTTCACAATAAACGCTTCGAAATCTAAACCGCTAAGGAAAAATGTAAATCTAAAATATTTAGGTTACATAAAATGTTACATAAATAAATATGCTTGATATACATATAGATAAATAGCTTTGTATATATGATGTACTATTTATTGTATTTATTGTACTGTAAAAAATATGTGTGTGTGTTAAATAGAAAAAAATATATAAAATAAAATATTTACGTATGTACACATACACATACATATGCATGCATGTAAATATTTTTACACAAACCTAATGCGACAAAAAAAAGACAAATAAACCATTTCAGAAATGTTGACATCTGTCAATGGCATAGTACATATATAAAAAAAAAAATCCAAACAATACCAATGGTATTCTAGGGACTACTTGTATTAAAAAGAAACTGTTTGGGTCGTACAGTAGTATGAAATTTGAATTTAAACTGATAAAATATATCCTAAAGTTATCATCAAAACTGCAATCGCCATTAATGGCCTCATTTACCTTTTTGCATTTCGAAATAAAGTCACAATATCAGTTGTCAATCTAACATACACTAATTTTCCTTTGAATTTCTCTTACAATATCTCCCATTCTTCAAATGCGTGATATGTATTAAAAAGATTCCAAAGGGCAAATCTTTTGTGACTGCACTTTTTCGCAAATTTTGTTATATACAGTTTTTTTTATTGTCTGAAGAATTGCCAATCACTTTTTGACAGATAGGCAACTTTAAATAGAACAAATTTTTGTATTTTTTGTCTCCTTCACAGAAGTCTATTACATTAATGATTGTGCTACAGCATTCATAATTTAAAAATAAATAATAATTTATTGTAACACGGTCACACCATCAAATATTTACCAAAAATATGACTGCACTTTTTCGCAAATTTTCTTATATACAGTTTTTTTTATTATCTGAAGAATTGCCAATCACTTTTTGCAGATATGTAATTTTAAATAGAACAAATTTTTGTATTTTTTATCTCATTCACAGAAGTTTATTACATTAATGATTGTGCTGCAGCATTCGTAATTAAAAAATAAATAAAAATTTATTGTAACACGGTCACACCATCAAATATTTACCAAAATTATGTTAATCTCTGTTTGTTCAAATATTCATTTCAAACCATTAACTAATTTCTAACTTAAGAGTTGCCAACTCAAAAATAATTCTACAACTAAATATGTCTTCATGTGCTTGCTAGTTTAAGTACTATGTAGTTTTATAACTTTAAACTTAAAATATTTTATCATTTTCTTCTGAGAAATTTAACAAAAAAAAAAAAAATGAAAATATTTTAATTTTAAGGAATCAAATTTAACTCAAAATAAGTAGAAATATTTCAACAATTATTTCCTTTTTTTTTTCCTCTAGTGCGTAAGAGATGATCATATACAATATTAATCACAACTAAAGTTTTATTTTGCTCAACAGAATAATTGTCTAATGTAACATTTTCCACTGTGCAAATGTTGTGTAATTTTATTATATATTTACAATAATTTGAAATGTTTACATATATAATATATGGACCATTATACAATAAAGACATATTTCATCTCATTTGTTATGTTCATTTTTATTTTATTCTCTAACATTTGAATTGCATTCATTTGTAGTTCCACAAATCAACCCTTAGTCCATCATATGACTCTATTTGAATGTTCAACAAAATCATATCCCGGTTCGGATCCAGCATCATGGGAAGTTTGGGTTAAAAGTAGTGGTGCTGTATGCAATAGTAATTTACTAACGCCACGAGATTGGGACTCATGTATAACACCAGTAGCGGTATGGTCAATTGGATCAAATGGTAATTACAGAGAGGAACTAAAAAAGAATTAAAAATAAATTTTATAAGTATGTGATGTAAAATTCTTATTTTAGGCGAATTTTTACCACAACATGTTGGTATACCATTGGGAGGAAAGACTGGCGCAAAATATTATATGCTGGAAATACATTATGATAATCCAAATGAACAACAAGGTATGTGTAAAATTAACATTTTCGGTTATTTTCACCAAAAATTGAATTGTCATTGAAAAACAATTGAAATTTTGACATTTTCGTTATAAAAAGTCGTCTAACAAAATCAGATCTTCAATGAATATCGTCCGAAAAAATTGTTTTTCCTATTTTAAAATGCCTTTTAGTAAAATTAATGCTTTTGCTAATCAACGACAATTGAAATGCACCATTTTCTCTATTTCATAAAAATAATAAATAGCTGTCAGTTGACATACGAGAATTCAATCATATCGTGTGACGCCATTTTTGTTGAAATCACTCTATGCAAATCTTGTACTAAACAGTCGCACTCATTTATTCTCACTTATTTATTACTTTTTCATAGTCATTGATCATTCTGGATTTCGTATACATTACACACGACATTTACGTCCAAATGATGGTGGCATAATGATTTCTGGTGTATCCGTATCCGATACACAATTGATACCACCTGGACAGAAATTATATCGTAATATTGGTATTTGTGGACCATCTTGTTCGAATGTGGTGAGTTTTTTTTTTCTCTTTCTATTGTATAAATTCTATATAAATACATTTATCAAATTACTTACAGATGTTTCCGGATGAGGGTATTAAAATCATTTCCGGTATTTTGCACTCACATCGTGCTGGTCGTAGAATGACATTGCGACATGTCCGAGCCGGCAAGGAGTTGCCACGTATCATTGAGGATGATAATTACGATGCCAATTATCAGCAAGTGCGTCAATTGGAAAATGAAACAGTAGTGTTACCAGGTGACTATATTATCACTGATTGTGCTTATGAGGTGAGTTATTAATATTGATAAAAAAATTTTTTGTATTATTTATTGATTAAAATTTCAATTATTTTTCAACCATCACCAATTAGACAATAAATCGTAAACGTCCCACTTTTGGTGGCTATTCAACAAAACAAGAAATGTGCTTATCATTCATTACGTACTATCCCAGAATTGAATTGGCTGGTTGTTACAGCATGACACCAGTACGTGAATTCTTTGAAACATTCGGTGTATATCAATTTTATTCATTGAACATGACTGATGTGGAAAATCTCTTTTTATACAATGGGTTAGTACATAACTACTTGTGGCTACGGAACTATCATTGTCAGTAATAACATTTTTTTTTTGTTTATTAGCAATGTACTTGATTACATACCAAATACAATATATGCCAAGACGAAGAAGAATCGAGCTAATATGACTGAAGAGGATATACTTTATGAGGAATCCTTATTGAGTGAGTGCAATACAAAAATAAAAATTTTGTTGTATAATATATTATAATCTATATTCCTCTTATATTTATGCATATTTAGATAAACTAATCATTTCGGATCCTGTTGAATTTCATGATCGCACTTTTCTATCACATCTCAACCAGCTGCCATGGTCAGAGCCATTATTTACGAAACGTGTCGAACAAAGTATGATCGCTGGCAAACATATGACATTTTGTAGGGTCTCCAATGAATCTATATCCATTGTAAGTTTGAGTGTAATTCGAAATTGTATTAAAATTCTTCACAATCTTCTTTTTTTTCACATTTTTAGCCCTCTGAGATTATACGTTATCCGAATTTTACCACATTTGTAAAACCACCAAGTATATGTCCATATCAAATACTAATGGACAGTGCACCTCTTAGTTCATTGGGTATAGCCACCGGTAAATTACACTCACTGATGATATGGTATCCAATGATTGTGTTTATTATTTTGCGATTAATCTACTTGCGATCTCCATGCAATCTACTGGCACTTACTGTTTAAACATTAATACTTTCACATATATGTTTTTGATTCTTGTATGTAACATAGGTAAATATTTACATATTATTTGTATTGTAAGTATAAAAGTTGCTATCGTGAAATTTATGTTTCGTGTGAAAACTGACTACATTGGCACACTAGTTTTTTTTTTTTTGTTTTTTTGTATTAAAAAATTTCATCTTCACTTTTGCATGTACTCGTACAGTACTTCAGGAAAAAAGGAACGATCTCACACATAACAAAATGGCGAGAATATTCGTTTAGTATATTTAAATAAGTCAAAGGCACACATATTTGTTCAAAAAAATTCCAATAACAGACTAAACGACGGAAAATCTCCATTCCACCCCAAGAAAAACTTTTGAAGAATTTAATTATTTATTTGAATTTAAATTATGTTATTAGTTTCTTTTCCAATTTTTGTAGTCATACAATTTAAGTGTATAATACATTGGTACTTATTTTTGTTAAAGTCACTATAGGCATAGTAAGTATATTGTAAAAGCATGTAAAATTTATATAAATTTAAGTTTTTATTTATAATTTATAATAGATAATATTTTTAATTATTACGAACTACTTATACATACATTCAAATCAATGTAGCTCAGTCACATTCAGATTTGTGTCATTTTATTGTAATATTTTGTACTTAAAATTAATTAAGATACTAAGCATACTAAGCAAAAAATAGTTTTTAATTATCAATCCAAAGATTTAGTGTTATAATCTGAAATGAAATCAATAAAAATTAATTTGTAAATTGTAATAATAGTCAAGTTTTTCATTTTTTGTGCATAATTAAGGATGTCTACTTGTTTTTTTTTTCTGTATAATTGGTAAATTGGTAAATATAATGTTCTCGAAACATATCTAGGAAATTGTTCTGGACAATTAGATAAAGTGATGCTTGGCCTTGGTTCTTAAGCTCATATTGTACAACGTCTATTCGAAATAACTAATAGTCTTTGTTGAACCCTCCCATAGCAATTGTCGTATGATATCGATTTTGGATTCGGTATTAGTACATATCGGTTCTCAGAGTTTACCCATTATTTTATATATTATCTCAAAATAAGTGTCCTTTTGTCACTAACAATTTCTATGATGGTAGCTTTGATTCCGAATGAGAGCTTCGATAGTTCTTGTGGGAAAATAATGAACAAATGTCGTCGGATACAACAATTTCAATAATACGTTTTTTCTTTGTACAAGTACAAAATTCGAATTTTAAATTCCTACTTTAATGTAAATAAAAAAATAAAAAGATTTTCAAATATAACGAAAAGTCTCAATTACACATTGGCAACTTAAGAAAAAATGATGCCAATCCATAAATTTATTTTAGAATTGGCAACACCAACCAAAGATTTGACAATCCACTTTATAGCATACTATAGCGCTCCTTTTCTAGCTCACACCCTTTGCAACCCTTCAAATTTGACATTAATGACGTGGTGCCCATTGCAAAATGAATTTATCATATTCAGCCGAAGAATTTTTCACAAAATTCTTATAAATTTCGTGTTATTTAAATTGAATAAAGTTCGAAATGGAAAATGTGTAAAATAATTCGAAAAACATAAAAATCAAACTGTAGACTAATAAACAGATTTGAGGAGAAAAAAAAAGTAAACATCGGTAATTGGAACTTCTGAAAAAAGATTGCACCTAAAAGAGCAAAAGCAAGAAAAAATAAGTAGAATAGAATAAAAAATAAAGTAAAAGCTAAACGGCAGATACTAGCACTGAAGAAGTAGTGGCAACCGGAGAAACGTCAACATTCACACCGACACATGCAATGGTTATGAATTGACATGGTTAAAAATGAAATACAATCAGAGGATGATTAAACGTAGTAATTGAGGCGCATCGACATTGACGACGACGACAACAACGAAAGCAACGTCGATTTGGTGCTGTGAAGAGGGGTTTTCGCTTTTTAAAAGGCTTTCTTTATTTTTCTTTATTTTATTTGGTTTTTTGTTTTTTTTTTCTTGAAAATTACAATTTAGAAATTATTTGAACACACAAGAGGAGGATTATATTTATAAGAAGCACATGATTAGATAGTTTAAGAGTTGGGCGACGGTTTTATAGTGCATATAAAAAAAATACAAATATAGTACATATAAAAATAAGAAAATATGATGAATGAAGACACAAATACGGCGCCATCCGGTGCCGGTGTGAGAAAATTTTTCCAACGATTGTCACAAGTAAGTATATCCCACGGAATATAGTTGCCACATGAAGGGCTACTCATTTCGCTTACAGCATTCTAATTAAAGTATATATGAAACAATTGTTTCTAATCATGGTTAACTTGTGCGTTTATATTTTAGATGTACCAGTCCACACTGGATCATTGGACACCACATGCGAAACTCCGCTGGGCCGGTGCTGGTGTACTAGTGTTACTCTTCCTGCTCCGTATATTTTTGTATCAGGGCTGGTACATAATATGCTATGCGCTGGGCATTTATCATTTAAATTTGTTTATTGCATTTCTAACACCTAAAATTGATCCAGAATTTGATCCGTACGAGAATGATGGTAAATATATACAAAATAAAATGAGTAAATTGAACAAAATATAAAAAATGCAGATACTTTTTCCCAGCCAACCTAATGTACTGCTCACTTTTTATGCAAATATGCTTATTTGTGTACATAGAAAGGGTTGACAATCAACGATGCCATATTGTTGTTACCTTGTAAAGTCACAGAACTAATTGAATGTTATTACGGTGGGAGAATGTTTATAAATACACACCTTGTTGCACTGAAATATTGGTCGATTATTGATTTGCCATACAATATTAATCGCTTTGTATTTAACCCATTTTTAAAAGTTATAACAAAAAATCAAGTATTTTGCTCAAATTGCATTTGGATTATATTTCATCAAAACAAACATATTAAATTTATATCCGATTTATTATCTAAATCGAAAATTTGCATTTCTTTTCCAGAAGATGGCCCCAATTTGCCAACACGTAATAATGAAGAATTTCGACCATTCATACGTCGTTTGCCTGAGTTCAAATTTTGGTTATCAATTACAAAAAGTACAATCTTTGGACTGATATGTACATTCTTTGAAGCCTTCAATGTGCCCGTATTTTGGCCCATACTTGTGATGTACTTTATAACATTATTTTGCATAACAATGAAACGACAAATTAAAGTGAGTTTTATGGCGATTCATTTTGAATGTACCCTCCTTATTAAAATGCATATTTTCTTCTCTATATTCAATATAGCATATGATCAAGTACAAGTATTTGCCATTTACACGCAATAAGCCACGTTATCAACGTGTAGGTGAACCAACGCCTGCAAAGTGACAATTAGCCGCACAGACACTGCAAAAATCACCAAGCGACAAATCGATTATGGATATTACGTCGACCGCTAACACCGTCAACGCCACTACCATTAACAATATCCATAAAGCCACAACAACGGCAGCATCAGCATCAGAACCAATAACTACAACAGGAGTGGCGATTAATTCAATTGCTACACCATCCGCAACAGCAACAAGTACAGCAAAACCACCGCAAATTATAACAATTGAATGAGTATGTGAGTGGAGGAGTGTAATGTATAGTGGGTAGAGGCGATAGAAAACCACTGAGCACCGATGTGTTGTCGACGAAATGCAATTTCTAGTAATTTATGATGGATTTTTTCTTTTGTTTGCGCTTTTTTCCTTTTTAAATTCATTACTATTTTTATTTTTTGTAAACATGAAAACAAAAAGTATTTTGTAAATTGCTATTTTAGACATTAACTTTTGTGTGCATCATACAGTTAAGTTGTTAAGTTTTGTTGAGTTTGTTCTAAATTTTACCCACACACATACATATGTAGTTACATATTTGGTACATCAGTAATGCAGTTAAAAGCCCTAATCGCTAGTAAAATTTTCATTATTGTGAGAAGAAATATTATATTTTTTCGAAAAATTTCAAATATTGTATGAAAATTCCACTGTAAAGTGCGTTTCATCGCATTGGGGCCCCAAAACCGAATGGATGGAAAATGTCGTGCAGTGTCTTGTGCAAAAAACAAGATAAAAACCAATTTATTATGTTGTATAATTTATTTAAATTCATTTTATCAATTAAAATTTGAATATTCTAAAAAAAAAAGCATACATATATCTACATATTTAAAACAATTTAATTCTTTCTTTAGGGTATACTAGGTAATAATGGCGTATACATATTACATGGATATTTACCATTATAATAATTTAATTATTTCCATTGATGAGCGCATTACGTAAGATGAACGATAAACAAATGCCTATCTGGTCACATTATATGTATAACATATATGGTATAATAAATTGGCATTCATGCTGATTTATTAATACATATTGCTTTAAAATAAACGGCAATTATGTATTGTTCGTCTTTTGTAATACCAAATTTGTTATTATTCATCTTTTTATTTGAAATAAAAAACACTATTAGTTTCCTTACCTTTTCTTAGTTTAAAAATCCATTAAGTCCCTTTGAATATTTACCATTGAAAAAGTTAGACTTAATTTGTGCTATGTAATTTCTTTTTCCATTTTTTTTTATTCTTATTTTCTTAGTGAAAGCAATTGGGTTGATTTCGAATTAAGTTTAACTGATTATTTAAAAAATTCTTGTAATACAAACAAATAAAATGATCTATGCAATAGTAAACAAGAAAACAAAATGGATTTTTCATTTAAATATTACTCAGCATTTGGGTGAAGATGTGTTTGATGATTGAATATTGGGTATTTTGGAAAATATTCCAAAATTTTGCTAATTTTTGAATCCCCGGAATGAACTTTTTTTATGATAAAATTCAAAGTTATATAAATTAATAATAAAAATTAATTTTGGCACCAACCTAGCTTCAATAATATGTGTAAATGGCCAACAAAAAAATATAATTTTGTTATATTCGTCCATCTTCATAATAATCGATTCTGACGTGATTGGCAACACTGTCAAAAATAATTCATCTAGTTTCTATATTACTTTGAACAAAGTGATCGTATTTACAAAACATAATTATAAAATGAACTAATACGCAAATATAATGAAGATAATACCAATGTGACGCAAAGAAACGTGATAATTCCATATTTCATCTACTTGTACCTAGCACATCCTTAAATACAATATTAACAGAGGCTTTAGAAGTACTTCTAAAATCTCTGCTGATAACAGCACACTGTTATTTTACTATGTTAAAGCTCTGTAGTATTAAAATGGTGTTAAAATTGAGAAACGCATTTGTCACGTTTCGTAAACTTATTTCTCATTTAGAAAATTTATTCATCTTGCAGACGGTCACGGCCAACTCTTTCAGAACGTGTTTAGGCCGTATAACGAGGTATAGGTGTGTTAATCAAAAGGTTAAAAACTATATCAAGGTGATTTTGTTTCTACCACCAATTTTGCGCTTCCACGATGTAAAATTTGTTCAATATTCCTCACCTTCCGATCACCAAGTTAAAAAAAAAAGGTTATTTGAATAATTTTGCGTGAAAATTATACACATTTTGGAATTTGCCATTAGTTTACCATAAATATTCGCGTCAAAACAAATAGGAGAGTTAAAGGATAGGGACTAGAAACGGCACAAATTCAATTGTAATACAGGTAATATAAAGTAAATTGCCACAATAAAATTATTGTTATTGTTCTTTTTCACTGCCCAAAAATTCATTAAACAGCATTTTATTTTAATGGCTTTCAGCGCGCAAGAGCTCGTTTCCGCTGAGGTTCTTTTATCACTTGCAAGAGGCTTCGAAGGACCTTTTGGTCGATATTTTTCTCCATTATTGTTGTACGAGTTATTCAATTTTGATTGTGGAGTGGACCCGGATTGGATACTTAACGATATCACAGAATTATCGAATAGAATAAGTACAGAACAGAATGATCTAATAGAAGTTATTTTTAGCTTTGTCAGAAATTTTTTTTTTTTTTGGCAAATTTATATTTTCTTTAAAATTTTGCTATGAAATTTTATCTGAAATACCCTGTATATGTATTTCTATGTGTTGATAATCTTTAGAATTCAAGAACGTCTGCACTTGCTTATCACACTAAACCTTTTGTTAGCGAGTCAAAACAAGTTTATTATTACAAATGCACGCATAATTCTATTTGTATCATGATTAATATTAAATATAGCTGGGCATTAAATATTTCAATTCTAAATTGCCGACATTCACTTACAACATTGTGTAAGAACATAAACAGTAGAGCTATCGGAAAAATATAAGGGAAATTTTTGCAGAAAGCGATTTTGCCAAAAAAAAAAATAATAATAATAATTATAAAAATTTAATCAAAATATTTGCAAAGTTTTAATTTAGCTTTTCGATGCAAGCTAAAATTATTAAATTCCATTTTTTGAATGTTGTAAGGAAAATTGAAAATTTTTTTATTTTTTTTTTTTTTCATAAATCAGTTAATTAGATTAAACATAAGAAAACTGCAAAATTTTAGAACCTTTGCTGAAAAAATGTTATTTTAAAAAACATTTCAATATCATCGGAAAATAATATACATATTTTGTAATCCAAAATGTAAAAAGTTTAAAAACTTTCTTTTAATTTTTATTTTCATGAACAAATTAAAAGGAAAAAAAAATACATTGAAAAAAAAACACAAAAAACTGTTATAAGAAAAAAATATATTTTTCCAACTTATTCAAAAATTCTTGTGAAATGAAATAGAGGAACATTTTGTAATTTTTGTTTTTAGAAAATCGAATACAAAAATTAAAATTTTCTAAATTTGGATAGATCTAATATTCCATTAGAACAAAATTCACTATTAAATTATTACCGAGTACAAGTGCACTTAATCACTCACTCACATTTTGATTCTTTTATTATCGTACTCACCAAACCTCCGTCACCAACAATTGATAAGGGAGAGCCATGGTTATTCCGTTCTATTTAGTGACAGCGAGAGAGAGAGAGAGTGTGAGCAAAAATCAGAGCGCATAAGTAGCATATCTCGATCGCATATTG
This sequence comes from Megamerina dolium, assembly GCA_963854835.1. Lineage (NCBI taxonomy): Eukaryota > Metazoa > Arthropoda > Insecta > Diptera > Megamerinidae > Megamerina > Megamerina dolium. Next base: position 4,511,159 of record OY978525.1, read on the forward strand.
AAATCGATTTTATTATGTGTGTAATTACAAAATGACCGTTATCATTGGATGTACGCGATTAACTTTTGTATTGGGGTGTTATAATTGTATTATAATTTTTTTATGATTCTGCTGTAATCAGTCAGTAGAATATTTGTACAGAAAAACGAAGAAATATTATAACATTTCAAGCTACATTCATATGCAAGTAATATGTATAAAGAAACAAAGTAAATATAATTTAGTAAACAGTGACCATTGTGAGTTGTAAGTGATAACATTAAGCGACAATAATTGACGATCTTGAAGAACAAAATCTTATCGAAATTAAATAGCAATACAAGGTGCATTGAATTGCCTACAAAAAAAAAAATGGTGGAAGAACCTGGAAGCAATATGGAACGTAAAATCAAAATGAACTACAAAGATGGGAACAATGGTGAGTAAATTGCTTAATTTAAAAGTGAGATTAACCAATATCAATCTCCAAACTATTTGTATACTTAGAATCGTCCATCGCGAATAGCAGCAATTCTGAAATTAATTTAATTCAAATGAAATTGGAACATTTTCGTGCAAACATCCTTAAGGATGTGGATAATCGTTTATCGGGTATGATCGATGAAGTGCTACAAGAAATAAGTCAGCACGAATTGCGAGCACATGAATTTCGTGCATTTACAAAAACACACCAACAATACGCATCAACATGGATTAACCGTGCTACAGTCGTCGATTCACCCCCAAACGCACTGATATCCAACACAGATATGCCAGATAAGAATCGTGGAGCCAATGAAATCCAATGTCCAGAGACGTCAGAGGCAGAGGCAAATACTACGAGCGATATAAGCAAAACGAAAAAGCTGCATCGATCTTTGCCTGATAAGGTGTTTGTTGCGCGCCAATCATATTTGACCGCCTTATTGGAAGTGGATCATATAAAAACCATTTACAACATTTTTCAATGTATTCTCATTACATTACTATTGAATTGTATTAGCCATGATTATTTTGTAGAGGGCAGGTAAGCTGTTTACCCCACCAATGAATTCATATCGAATCCATTCTAATCATTTACTATTTATAGAATCAATTTTGGATTTGGCACCTTCAGAAAAGGTTTTGCTAAATTGCATCTCGTTTTGGGTACCTGGTTAATGGAACATGTATTTGTATTTGGCCTCTATTATGCTTTCACAGGATGGGCAACAATACGTGCCAAATTATCAAGGCAACGTATGTTGAGTGTTTATTTTCCTCGAAGAAATTGTAATTTATAATATTAATTTTTCAGAAGCTCTTCAACGTTTTTGGTCGCACAGTTGCCTGATTGTCTACATAAGCTCACAATTGCTATTCTGTGTAGTTGGCTCTTCGCTTTGTCTTAAATTGGATTTACCATTTGTTACCGCCTCTGTATTGCTTTTGGAGACAACACGTTTGCTCATGAAAATGCATTCATTCGTTCGATACAACTGCAGTCGTGTCATCGAAGGCAAATTAAAATCGGACGACGATCAGACACAATTACAAGCAAAAGTACCACCATTTCATTGTTATTTGTATTTTCTCTTTGCACCGACTTTGCTCTATCGTGACACATATCCACGTACGTCGCATATTCGTTGGAAATTTGCGTTGGCTCGGTTCTTTGAGGTGGTTGCCATTGCATTTATCTATAGTTATCTTTACGAACGTTACATCAAGGTACATTTCCACAACTACGGACTGGTTGAAATGAATGCATCCGCACTTATTATGAAATATTTCGGCATGACAATGCCAAGCGCTATAATATTGCTATGTGGCTTCTATATGCTTTTGCACTCTTGGTTGAATTTCACTGGTGAATTGTTGCGTTTCGGTGATCGTATGTTCTACAAAGATTGGTGGACCCAATCCACATACGAGGGTTACTATCGTAATTGGAATGTTGTAGTACATGATTGGTTGTACGAATACATCTACAAAGATTGTTACACCTATTTATTCAATGGTAGCAAAGTAGCAGCCTCACTCACGGTGTTTATGGTATCAGCATTGGTGCATGAACAATTACTCGGCTTTGCACTACAAATATTTTTCCCCATCATGTTTATGTCATTTGGCATACTTGGTGTAGCATTTGTGTTTATAACGAGAAAAGCTCCCAAATCAATTGGAAATATTTTCTTATGGAGTACTCTGATTCTTGGCAATACAGTAAATGTATCACTCTATAGTATGGAATATTATGCTCGACTGAATTGTCCAATGGCTTACAATGGTACATGGAAGGATTATATTATTCCAGCTGTATGGAGTTGCTATCATCGTTAGTTATCGATAATAAAATTTAAATTTAAATAATAATTGATGCAATTTTTATGTCTATGTTATATTATATTACATGTACATTTAATTATTAAGTCGAATCATAGTGAAATATATAATTTTTTCAAAATAAAAAAAATGTTAAATTAAAAAAAGATTCTGTTTAAGCTCGTTTAATTAGAAATATTAATGTTGGATTTCTGATCGGACTTAAAAACTTACTTATAGCTATTGCGCTATTGTTCTTCCCTTAAGTTAGCGAATAATTTTAAATTATAAGTTACTTAATAATAAATAAAAAATAAACAATTCAGCGAAAATATAAGAACTGATATACTTTAGCACACTTAATGCGGTAAAATTCGTAGTTCTTTTAAAATTATATTAATTTCAAATAAACTACATAGAGAATTTTTAATTTCGATGAAAGTTTAAAAAAATTATTGAACCAATTGGTAACCTCATTTTTAATTCACCAAATAAGTGCGCAAATTTTTGTAAAAGCAATTGGCAACGCTAGTGTTCTACTTACAATTTGACAGCTTCTATGTTTATACATTTTGCACATATATAAGAAATATTTGCAGTTTTGATTGGCATTCTGATTGGCGTCATGTAAAGATAGCAAAAATATTTACAATTTACAGAAAGATTTATCAGTGGAACAAAAGGAAAATGCCTGCTTTAAATTATGGACCACCTGAATCAGACTCTGAAGATGATTACGATGGATTCTATTTTGGAGATGATGTATGTATAACCTTAAATGCCAATTTAAATTGATTTTCCCATAACATAATATACATAAATATTCCATCATTATAGATAATAAAAAAGGAGCACAAATATTACAATGTATCGAATCCTGATCATGAATTACGAGATGCTATAATAGATGGAAATTTAGATTTGCTTAAGCAACAAGTAGAAGCAATAAATTTTAATGCAAATAAAACATTAAGTGGTAATTAGTATAAGTTTACGATTATTATAAGTATTTATATTATGGAAATTATTTTTAATTTTTCTAGATGGTTACACATTACTTATGCATGCATGTGATGAAGGGAACTTGGATATTGTTAGCTATTTGCTTGATGAGAAACATGCAAATCCCAACAAGCACTGTGATTCAAGAACACCACTTATGTCTGCTTGCGGATGCATCAGCAAGGATGGATATGTTATTGAAAGAATTGTTACACTCCTACTGAAACATGGTGCTGTAATCAACGTATCGGATAAGTATGGCTGCACACCATTTATGTTGGCTTGTCAAAATGGCCATGTAGCAGTTGTACGCTTGATGATCAAAGATGTTTCCTTCGATGCTGTTGATAATCAAGGCTGCACTCCAATTTTTCATGCCATCGAAAATAATCGAGTAGAAATCGTTAAGCTTCTCGTCGAGGCGGGTGTTAATACCACTATTGCAAATGCTAAAGGTTACACACCATTACAAGTAGCACAATTTCATGGTTTCTACGATTTGCTCGATTTACTGCCAAAAGAGAAAGAGTCATATGTTGTACCTTCACAATTTCTGGGCTATAATACGTTGCGTGATTATATACCACGGATCTTTTTAAAATCAGAATGCCCTGAGTATTTTCAGGAAATCAATTGTATATTACTCTCGATCAATATGGAACGCTTTTTAGAATATTTTGCAAAGGAACGCATATCATTAGCACAATTTCTATGTATGAATGATCAGAGCCTAGCTGAAATAGGCATTGCTTTTCCTCTATATAGAGTAAAAATTATGAAAGGCTTATTAGAGTGAGTTGCACAGATGTATTATATTTTAGTATTTTATTAAAGAAATTTTTTTTTTCGATTTTCAGTTATCATTTGCATCATTGGTCGAAAAAATCAATCGCGCGTGTGAGTAAATCATCTCAAGAAAAGTATGTTTCAATGTATTTTACATTTGAAGTACTAATGATTTATTATTTTTTTCCAAATAGTTTCTATGAAATTCTCATGATCACCGCCAATCATCTACAACATTTAGTAATTATAAATTCCACTTTACGGTTCATACAAAATAATATAAAAACTGGTCAACTGGGTGCACTCAGCGCAGAGCATTTACATAGTATGGAACGCAATTTAAATGCATATCGTACAACAATAAAGGATCTCAGAAAAACTGTGAAATATGTAAGTGCAAATACTATAAAATCAATACTCATTCAATTGATTCAATTCAACTTTTTTGTTTTCATTTTCAGTTATCATCATTTAGTCCCCCAAAGAATCCGCTTTATATTGATTACGATGAGTATCTGGCTGAACGTAAGCGTCTTAAATTGAAATGCTATTTCAAGTATACTACCATTATAATCGGTATTTCCGTGGTCATTTGTTTAAAAGTGAAGAACATTTTCTAAATTAACCTTAATTTGTGGACAAGTAAAATTACCTAAATAAAATTGCGTTTTTTTTTTTAATTATTGCATAGATTTTATTATGCTACATTGTATGTACATATATAGATAGTATTGCATTTATTGTTATTACTTTTCTTATCAATTAAAGAAATGAATTACTGCAAATTAGCATTGTTGAAAAAATATAATTAAATTGAATTGAATTGTTTCTTGTTAATAAATAAATTTTCGCTGCGAAAAAAAGTGATTTTCAAAATTATAACAATGACATATTTAATTTTCACTATAGAAAATAATTGATAAGAGGTATTGCCCTTGTAAATCACAAAACTTCTACATCTTATCTCTTCTTCTGAAAATAAAATTTTTCTACTGGTCCATTACTAAAATTCATCATTTTTTTTCTATTAAAAGATTAGATTGTTGAAAAATTATAATTTCTTGTGAACGCCAAGATTGCTGTATTCGATTCTCTTCGGGTTACAAAATATCCCAACGATTTTTCACCACAAAATGATTGGCAACACTAACAATATCATATGTTTTTGTTACTATAGTATTTTTGTTTAGGAAATCCAAATAGGCAGTGAGGTTCTATAAATTAAAAAAAAAAAAAAAAAAACAAATACAAAATGTTTCGACAATTGTTGGTAAGTAGTTATATAATATTACATCTCAAAAATTAATAATACATTACATAATCATTCACAGAACTCCAGCCTTCATAGAACTCTTACGCCATTGCTGGCACGCAGGCAACCATTTGCCGCAGCTGCGGGTGATGGTGGTAATAGGCAACCACCTAATGAAGATGTCATCAATCATGCCGATGTGCCTATTGTAGATTATGAGGATCCAGATTATTTACCACTACCTGAATATCCAATTAGACAAAATGAGCCATTAGAAGTACGCAAGCAGCGGTAAGTTATAGTAGATATATAAATTATTAGATGTTCTCATACTCTTATTTGCATTTAAGACTCGTCTATCAATCACGTAAACGTGGTATGTTGGAGAACGATTTACTATTGAGCACATTTGCCGCCAGATATTTGAAAGAGATGAATGCTGCACAAACAGAGCAATACGATCAACTGATTAATGGTGTCACAAATGATTGGGATATTTATTATTGGGCAACTAATGTTAAACCTACACCACCAGAACATGATAATGAGATTATGAAATTACTAAAGGATCATGTTGCAAATGCACAACGCGAGCAACGCTTGAGACAGCCTAATTTGTAAAGCAACCTTAATAATTAGATCGTACACGTTACACGTTATCAGATTTTGTTTAGTGATGCCCAAGAAATGAATTAGTACTAATAAAATCTCTGTATTATATTTAATCTTATATTATTTGCAATTCAATATACATGCACCTATATTTAACAACGTTCAAACACCTTATAAAGTTTTGATAAATTTGTTAATTCGTATAGATGTTGTTTAAGTACATTTGGTGGTAGTAGATACTGCTTAAAAGCTGGATAAATGACATGTTCCACCATCCACTTATGACGTTTAGGGTGTTCATGCAATTCCACTTCAGATACTTCAGTATAAAAACGTGCAGTTTCTCGACAAAATGTTTCAAAGCATTCCTCTTCGGTTTCCCATTCGACTTCGGTAGCCAAACGTAACATATAAATTGGCAAAAAAGTTGTGTTTGGGCAATGATTTTGTAGTAAAGCCGGCAAGGATTCTAATTCTCCATTCGATGATATACGCAATCCGAAATATTCACGCATCATTGGCGATTTCTCAACCAGAATAGCTGCAGCACGTTCTGCCAACTCATTTTTATCACCATCCTCTTCCGTCCAGCCACTTTCCTCGGTGTCGAGTGCTATTAGAATTAGGCCTTTTACCGGAAGCGGTGATTCGATAGCGATTTGTGGCATATTCTGAAACTCATACACCAGCCGTTGATAAAATAGCTCCTCACTGAAATGGGGAATTCAACATAATTCGCTTTGCATGCAAATAGTTTTGTCAGAGTTTATTACCTAAATTTTAGTGTATTGCACATATATAATTTCGTTTCATGTTGAAACAGTGCAAATACTTTGTCGACCACACCTACAAAAACCATTTCCTTCATCGTTTTACGCAGTAGTATGCTACAACCATCTTCCAATCGTTTTTGCATATTCAAAATGCTAGTCAAGCGAACTTCTTTTGACTTTTTCACTGCTGTCGCGCGAAATTTTTCATCCTCGCATGTACTGGATGTTTGCGATGATGGCAAGGAGGATCGGAAGTTACTCGTTTTCAAGATGTTCGGATTATCTTGGCTTATGAGAAATTTATCCAATTTTTGCTCTTTAGCATCAGTACGTATCATATCTTTTGCATAGGTCCTATCACCCGATTGAGATTTATTTGAAGAATCACCGTTGTTTGAGGCATCCGCTAAAGTTTCGCTTAAACTGGGTATTTTTAATTGTTTATAGAAAATACGACTGTCGTTACAGCCCAACAATTTCATCTCAATATTATTCTTGATTTTGGCAATAATTTCATCCTCATACAGAAAGCGAACTTCATGTTTTGTGGGATGTACATTTACATCGACATTTGAAGGTATTAACTCAAGACTAATGTAGATAAATGGATGCATTCCACGGGGCAAATACGTACTGTAAACGTTTTCGATGACTGTTTTCAATGCTAAAAGAAGATGAATTTTGAGAAAATATTGCTTGTATATTCTCTTGAAGGCATACGATATACATACATGGAGATTCCACTAAACGATGATTAATAAATAATAGGAAAATACATTTCTTCGCTGAATAATTTGCTTTGGTTATATGGCCGCGCATTGAGAATTTATGTACATCATCCTTAAATTCTATGGCCAACAATTCACTTGCAATTTTTGCACCATATATAATTCGTATATTCTGTTCTGTTGTACTATCGGATGATGTTTTTAATGTTGGCTGTTCGCCAAATTTTTTCAACGTAAATCCTACATGCGGATTGTGTATTGAATACTTTGAAACGACGTCTGATATTCTTTGAAATTCCTCTGCTGGAGATTTTAAACATTGCTTCCGTTGTGGCATATTATAGAAGAGATCTTCTATCGTAATTAGAGTTCCTTGATTTCCGGCACACAGTTTGGGTGGTGCTTTTAATTTACCATCTTCATAAGAAGCTCTAAAGTATGTCAAATCGGTTATATCCAAAGTTATAAATGCACAAACATAGCGAATAACTAGGACTTACTTAAAACCACAGCGTTCATGTGCGGTTTTTGTTTGTATGGTCAAATGGGCCACATGACTCATGCTTGCCAGTGCCTCACCACGGAAACCATATGTTGCTATACTGGTTAAATCCTCAAATGTGCTCAATTTCGATGTAGTGAAACGTTCGCACACAATCTCCAAATCTTCCCTGCGTATACCAGTACCATTATCTTGAATTTGAAGCATTTTTAGACCACCTGATTTGACAGTAATTTGTATGCAATTGGACTTGGCATCTAAACTATTTTAAAAAATATAATATTACATCAATGGTTAAAAAAGAGCAGATTGGAATGCTTTGATTCCATACCTATTTTCTAAGAGTTCTTTGAGAGCATTTGCTGGTCGTTGTATAACTTCACCAGCAGCTATTCTATTTACAACAACTTCGTCTAATTTTCTGATTTTACCAGGTTCCATTTCAATAGAAATAATCACATAAAATAATTACAAACCAATTTAGACTGTCGGAAGATATTTTTTGACCGGAATATTCAAAATAGGACGATAGTGTTGCCAAGCTAACAATTTCGGTATACACAATAATTACAAAGAACATTGAACTTTTTGGTAATTAGAAAAAATGGAAAACGAACCTTTTTGTATCGAGGAAATTATTTAATAAAAAAATTATTGCTAGCATTTTCCACATACCGGAAGTAGACGTTTGTCAACGTCTAACGTGGAACACGCTGGCGCTTTGTGAATTTGAAATCCCACCAATCAAAACTAAAATATAAAAAAAAACCTAATGGCTAATTATTAATAAAATAAAAATTTTACGTATTTGTAGATTTATGAAAAAAGCTCATTTTGACATTTTCAATTTAGGTATTTAATGTTTGCAATGAAATTATCTGGTAACCTTACGACTGTGAATGTTTAACATCAAACTTATTTAATTTTTATTATCAACAATAACAACATAAAACGATATAGCAAAGCATTTTTATAAAATACAGTCATCATACTTTTGGAAATAATCACAAAAAAATCAAATCAAACTCAAAATATTCAATCGTATTGTGATATTATCAGAATGTAAACAAAAACTGTGAATTACTGAAAAATGTAAATTCACAAGTGATTTTGAAATCTATCCATTTCATTCCATCACATGAATGTCAAAAATTATTGCTGTCACATTTGACCAAACAACCAAAACGTAACGCAGACGTCAGTCGGTTTGTGGCTTTGCTGAGTGTTGGATGTATTTTTGTGATGGTACGGAAGTTTATTCCGTTTTGATTCTTCTTAATTTTTCACACCAAATGGTATTTGTAAAATATATTTTTAAATGAAAATTTAAAGAAATTTGTGCAATAAATCAAAAGTGTAAACATAGAAGAAAGTGCAATTACAGTGTATAATTATCAATTTCATAGAGAAATTGGGAAAAAAGAAGCCACACATTGGCGGCGAACGCATTCTTTTGTTTATTTGATGTGAGTGTGTGTTTGTGTGTGTGTGTGTGTTGATTTTAATGAAGCATCTATCAATAGCGGTGGAAGTTGTGTTGATTTTTTTTCAGTAAAATTCTCATCATCATAAAATCATTCTGTAATTCAAAGTAAAGTCAAAAGTTGAAAGTGGAAATTATGTGAATTGTGTGAATTCTTAAAGAAATCTAATTGTTTTAGTTAATATAAGTGAAGAAGAAGAAGAAGAAGAAGTAGCAAAACAATATTCTATATCTACTACTACCACGAGTATAACAAAAAAAAAAAAAGCAACAGAAGTAATAGTAGCATCAGCAGCAGCAGCAGCAGCATCCAACAAGATGCATTCGCTGAGCGCAACGGCGCAGTCAGCAATGCTGCTCTGTACAAATGCTTCTTGTTCAACACAATGCAATAACAAGAAGAAGTATACGAAGCAACAGCATCCACATATGGGCGGCAGTGCTCATAGCACATTAGTGCATTATTTGAAATTTGCCATATTTTTGCTATTCCTATTCAATTTTATATGTCGCACATATGGTGCTGCATCGTCTTCTATACCCTATGGTGATATACAATTTGCAGCGCGTAATCGTGCATTTGCACGTGAAATATCCGATGCTCATGAACTTACTGGCCACAAGTTGGTTGGCATTTCTTCGCCATTCGATTCATTTGCGGAAGCTCACAGCAGCAGTCATGTTGAGAGTGGTATCGATACCAGTACTAGTAGTAGTGCCAGCACTCGTTACGATATGGATTTACGACGTTCAAGCGCTGCCACTGATCGTCGTCAACAAAAGCATCGTCAGTCTGGAAATGGAAAATTAAAAACTTTTACTGAAAACCGTAAGTTGACTATTAAATTCCAATTATGCTACATTTACCATAATTATACATAATTTTTAATAAAAATATGTTGCTTATCAGATAATAAGAAAGAAAAAAAAATAGATGTCGTTATTAAGTAAGAAGCTGCTTGAAAACTGGTATTATAGAATTTGCCATCGAAAATGCTTTCGCTTATGTCTATGTATATGCATGATATGTACATTTAATAACTGGAATATTCTCGTTCAAATATAAAATCGCTTGTGGTATCTCTCAGAATGTAGGTAATTTACTTTTTAAACGATCAATGTAAAAATAGAAGCGATTTTGTGGATAATTCTTTGTTGTTGGTTTTTTTAAATTATTATTATATTTTTTTTTTATTATTTTGTAGTACTTACTTAATGCGATTACCGAATTTATGTGTGTGTCAAAGCGATTTAATAAATAAATAGCTCATTCAAAAATATTTCAGCCAATTGAGCTCATAATGCTACATTTGAAAAGCCGATAAATTAAAGTATTGTGTCTTTTTTTTTGTGTACATCATGCCTTGGCCGAGATACATATGACGATATTCTTAACGACTCAGTGGAAAAATTTTCCCAATTTCAATTGAAATGACAATCTTATTATGTGTAAAGCAAATAATGAACATCGTGTGACCCCTATTATTATTATTAGGTCTATTGTGCATCCCATCATGGACTAGTGTATTTCTCCAAGTCCAGCATCAATAAAGAAGTTTAGTATAGATCCTAACCTAATGGACTTCAGCAGCAGATTTTCCGGTATTATAAATTCCCTGATGTTTTTCTTTCTTGTGTGCATAAGTGCTGGGCCCCAACGTTCCCAACACATGTTTTTTCAGTTTCATTCTTCTCCCTGCAATGTCGGCAGGTTTCATCTGAGACGATTGATTCTAAGTTTCGTTAGGTGATAATTCAGCTTGTCAGTGTCCTGTCAATAATCCCGTCATGATTTTTATATTATTCTTCTTTGAACTGATACATTACTCAAGTTGTTTTAGGTTCAAGATTCCTAAGAGTGTCTTGGATTGGGACAAACCTGGTAGGTATGTATGATTGTCTTGTTGATTTTGCACTCCTTTTAATGAGCATCGATAAAGCTCCAGTCCACAGAAGGGTTCTGGGCCTACAAATGGTGTTGCTGCTCTCTTCCTGGCAAGCCTATCCGCTAGCTTGTTATATTCATCAATTCTAATCAGCTTGTCAAGACATTTCAACACCAGTTTTGATTTCACCTGGTTAGAGTTCAGTAACTTGTTAGCAGCCTGACTGTCTGTCAGGTTTGCAATCTTTCTATTCCTTCTATTCTATAGTCAGTTGCGTATATTTCCGCTTCAAAGACAGTAGTATTGTTACGTAAAGGCTTCGAGTATTTTATCCCCGGGCCTATCACTTCTGCTCCGACTCCTTCATTAGTCAAGGAGCCGTCCGAAAATCCGAAATGCCGTACGGTGTTAGATATACCTTCCCATTTGTTTTCATTAATGAGCTCTTTTTGGAATCGCTTAGTAAAGCTGAGTCCCACGGCATTCCGTCCATCCATCCATCTGCCTGGTCCGCTATTAACAGCAGTCATTCTCATGATAGCCATCTTTGCTTGGGACTGGTTGTGAATGCGAAGAAGTGTTCCAAGTTCCAAGGGAACTTCCAATGATGCTGTTGGACATGTACGCATAGCTCCTGTTATACATACGCATGATAGTCTCCGAATTCTGCCGAATATAGTGGTAACAGTTTGAGGCTTTGTGCAGACGACAGCTCCGTAGCTTATCATGAGTCTAACGATTACAGTCTAAATCCAACTCAGAATCTTTGGGGTACAACCCCAACTTTTCCCTGCTGTCGATTTACAAATCATAAATATTCTAGTGGCCTTTTTCCCCACATTTTCTATATGTGTCCTCTATCGTAGACGCTGGTCTAGTACTACGCCCAGAAATTTGACTTCTTTCTGTAGCTCTATCTCTGCACCGTCTAAGCTAATAGTTTTTAGATCCCTAAATTTGTACTTCCTAGTGAATGGAACAATTGTGGTTTTCGCTGGGTTAATGCTCAGTCGCACTTTGCAGCATCATTTTTTTTGTTAGTTTTAGTCCTAGCATGATTCTGTCACATAGAGTATTTGCGAACTTTCCTCTACATATCAGGTGTAGTCAAAATAGAAATTCATTATTTTTCCAATAGATGGCTTTAGTGATCTGTATCTCGCATTGTATAAGTGCGATCGGGTTTAGCTAGATGGCATTAGAAAGATATGTTTTCGTACTAAATAAACTTCTCAGACAGTTTTGTAATTGCTTGACTCAGTATTGTTTGAGTACGCGTCAAAGATGGACACCAGTAAAGAAAAAATTCGCCATATTTTACAGTGTTTCTTCGATAAAGGCGAAAACGCAGGTCAGACGGCTGAAAATGTGAATAGTGCTAATGGTCCTGATATTGTAACAGCCAATCACGTGCAATTTTCGTTTCATCGATTCCGTTCCGGTAATTTTGCTCTGGAAGGCCAATTGTCGATAATATCGATAAAATAATGGAAATCGTCGAGTCTGACCGTCATGTAGGCACTGTTTCTATTGCCCAGGAGCTAAACATTGCACTAAAAAAGCATTTGGAACCATTTAAATAAGGCTGGATTCAAAAAGAAGCTCGATGTATGGTTGCCACACTAGTTAACGCAAAAAAAAAACCCATTGACCGAATTTCCATCTGCGAATCGCTGCTGAATCGCAACAAAATCGATCCATTTCTTAAGCGGATGGATACTGGTGATGGAAAGTGGGTCACTTACGGCAACGTCAAGCGAAAACGGTCGTGATCGAGTAGCGGTGAGCCGGCCCATACGGTGGCTAAGCAAGGATTGACGGTCAGGAAGGTTTTGCTATGTGTTTGGTGGAATTGGCAGGGAATCATCTACTATTGAGCTGCTCCCCTACGGCCAAACTCTTAATTCGTACTTGTACTGTCAACAATTGGACCGTCTGAAGCAAGCAATCGCCCAGAAGCGGCCAGCTTTGGAAAATAGGAGAGGAATTGTGTTCCATCAGGGCAACGTCAGGCCACACACATCGACGGTGACTCGCCAGAAGCTTCGGGAGCTTGGCTAGGAGGTTCTTATGCATCCACCTTATAGTCCGGACCTGGCACCAAGTGATTACTACCTGTTCCTGTCTATGACGAATGATTTTGCTGGTGAAAAATTCGCCTCAAGAGAGAGCATGCGAAAATCGACTGTCCCAATAAGGACGAGGGTTGCTATGAGAGTGGCATTATGAAATTACCTTAAAAATGGCAACAAGTTATCGAACAAAACGGTGCATATTTAACCTAAATCGGAACATTCTAACTATGCTAAATAAAACCTTCAATTTAATGCAAAAATAATGGATTTCTTTTCACTAGACCTTATATTATGGCTATATCATCAGCATAATCCTGAAATTGACTCCACATTAGCGCTGAAATTGATAAAAAAAAAAATTGTTTTTAATTAAATTATGATACAAAATAACTTTTTTGCATTTATTAACTTTTTTTTCATTTATAATATATTTATTATATTTATTATTTTGTGGGAGTCCACCCCAATATCAAAAGAGAGCAAAAACTACATTTACGGAGTTGCTTAAAAGCAACAACAATATTAAACTCATGTACTTATGTATCATACCAACATATAAAGGAAATATTAAAAAGCAATACAAACACAATCAGAACACTCAACAATAATATTCATGGCCTGGCCCCATATTGCATGCTATAATACCACATACATAGTGTGACGGTGTTGAACATGAGGGAATTTTAAATTATTATAGTACATTAACCCTCCTGCGCTTGAATAAATAAACCATTTTGTTTATTATTATTATTGCAACTAAGAAAAGAAAAAAAAAAAAGTGGCACATTTGCATGCAAATGTTGCTATTGAACATAAAATCAAAAAAAAAAAAAAAAAACTAATAAAAATATACAACAAAGCAAAAGTCGTGTTAATTTCTTTTAAAATTCCAAATTTTTGTATGCTTTGTTTTTATTTTTAATTTTATTTCACTCACATTTTTTTGGTGTTTTCAATTTTTTAATTCATTAAGAATTTATGAAAATTGCGATAGGTGCATACATACATGTGTGTGTGTGTGTGTGTGTGTGTGTGGATATTTGTATATAGAAAAATATTGGCGTTGGCGATGAATAGCGCAACTACAAAGCTATAGATTGTATTTTTGTGATGATGTAAAAAATATTTATCACGAAAAAATGCTTTTTTCCATATAATTTGGACTATGACTTTGATCCGCTGCAAAAATTTCAAGCATTTTTCATCATTAGTTCCTATATCTCCCACTGGAGTATAGAGTCTCATTAAAGCACTTCCACATGGTTCTGTTTTTCGCCAAAATCTTTAGCTCGTTCCACGTTTTTCTGGACTCTTCGATTTCTTTTTGCAATGTTCTTCTCCATGTGTTTTCAGGAAGTCCCCTCTGCCTTGGAAGGTTCCAATCAAGAACTTGTCGACAAATCTGCGTGGCATCCTCTCGCACTTTCGTAGTTTTATGTAATTGGCCATTGGTTCCAATTTACATTTTTCATACAAGTCGTCGGAGTTATTGATGACATCAACTGGCCATCACACCTTGAGAATACGTCGGAGACATCTGTTGACGAAAATTTGAATTTTTCCAGTAAGAAAGTCGGTTACAAGCCACGTCTCAAATTCATAGAGCAATACTGAGATGACGTTTCACTTAAATAGTCTCTTTTTTGAGAAGAACGTTATTTTCGCTGATTTCAAGTATTTTTAAGGTTTTTTAATTTTATGAAATGAAAAAATTCAAGTTTAGGCTGGTGAAATTGTGAGATATTGATTCCGCTTCTCAAGTATGACTTCTTAGGTCAATGATAGTCGAGAAGAAGTATAGTGCTGATTGAGACCTTCTCAACGCCATACAACTTTTGCAAATCGGCCATCAAACGTCAACGCTATGATAAAAAAAAATGTTTCTAGAAGTGCTCAAAAATGTTTCCTTAATGTTGTCAAATTGCTCGTAAGTTAAGCTTTAAATTAAGAGGTGGATATTTCAACCTTATTCAATTTTTTTTTTGTATGGGGAGCATCCAAAACAATATACGAGGAGGTCTGAAGAGTTTCAGATCTTAAAAGGAAGTTATGGAAATTGTTGGCACCCCATTTAAAAGGAACTCATCGAAATTTCAGCAACTTTGGACGTTTAAATCAGTTCGTGTGAGTCGAAAAGTCAAGGATTGAGACGTCATTAACTATTTGGAATTTTTAAGGGAATACACCTAGTACGCTCTCTTGGTGCAGTATAGACGTAATAAAACCATATTATATCCCAGGAACATAAAAACAGTCAAAACTGTTTTTTTTTTTTGGCTGACGTAAGAGTTTGAGCGAAAATCCTATCCATTTTCTGCAGCCTAAAATCCATAGAATGTTTTGACTGCATTTGTAGGAATGGCATAGTAAAAAATATGACTACTCTGCTCCGTAGGATATTCAAATCAAAGTAAATTAATTCATCATAGCCCAAACAAAATTTTGAACTCCAACGGATCCGAGTAGTCACATTCTATGGAATTTGGGTCCGATTCCGAATATCGAAAAGAACTCTGTGACAAAGCTCAGAAAAAGGGTTCTGCCGTTCGGAATCGGCTAGAATAAGTAGGTTCCTTCTTGAATCCGAATCCTTGACCGGATTTGCGCCATCGATCGCTCAAAATTTTTGCGGATCTCAAAAACTTCGCAAAAATTGCCGACAAACGATGTTTTTGGAGATTAGAAAAAAATCTGAGAGTAGTGGATGCGGTGGAAGTTCGTCGACGGATACACATTCAGCAGGCAAAATTTTTTTAAAAGAAAGAAAGAAACCGAATTACGGTTTTTTTAATTACTTGAGCACACCAGACCGTCACCACGTTTAACGCTTCCCAAGAATGGACGGGTCTACGTCCCGAAAGTACTCGACCACGTGGTCGATCAAGGTCCACTCAACTCATCAGAATACAGCAATGCTTTGTACGAGAAGAAAACAAAGCATTTCGTATTTTTGCTGCTGCAACAACAACCAGGTTTAACCCCAAGCGACTTTTTTTTCTATCCCCTAAGCTAAAAGTTAAAGTCCTCCGTGTACTATTTGGACGGGTTAAAGGGATGGCAGCAACGCTGAGAGAAGTGTGTAGTAGACTTATAAGGATTTTATGTAGACGCAGAACCAATTTAGTTTGACAAGAGCAAGTAGTTTCAATAGACACAAAGTCAGCATGTTCTTTCGCAATTTAGCGAGCGTGATGGATGAATTGAAAATATCTGGAATATGGATGAAACTGGAATAGCAACAGTTCAAACACCAGACCGTGTAACTGCTAAATGAGGAATCAAGTAAATGAGTAAAATAACGTCGTCAGAACGAAGCACACTTATAACAATCGCAGTTGCCGTATCCGGAGCTAGTGCATCAATAGTGGCAGTGGTCAAACAAGTGGCAGTGCTCTTGGCCGTCCCAAGAAATCCCAGATTTCTTATGTTTATTCATTATATAAAAATACTTTTCTATGGTTTTTTCTTTATTTTTAGACATAAAAAAATATTGGCTATTTATGCCCCGTATACCGGGCTGAACTAGTCACAGATAGACCTTGGCGCGGATGTTAATGAAGTGAAAACTGTGTGACCCATAGAAAAACTTTTAATAGCAGAAATGTAGTCAATTAAACAAGCTATCCAACGATACCTCGCCTGATCTGATACCTCTTCAAATAAGGCCTCTACAGGCAAAAGAAACTTAAGTGGCTATTGTAGCCCACATCTCCCCTACACAATTAAAATATATAACATTTTTTTTTTTTTGTAAATTTTAGATGCGTATGTATATTTTCTTAATTGCCATTTTAAATTGATTGATTAGCAGCGAAAATATAAAAGCATAACGCACTATTCATTGTATATACAATGCGTGTATCGGTATTTATGCATACCTTTTGATGCTGATGTACCAATTTGGTTGTTTTTGTTTTAAATACCAGTATATAGTACACGTAAATAGATCTATGCTTATGCCACTTAAATGCCGTAGCATCACGAACAGACACAAAATTATGATTGTTCACGATTGTTCAATTCAACAATTCATCTATTACATATAGAATACATAGAATCTTACTCTGTATAGCATCATCATCATCATCATCATCAACATCATCATCAGCAGCAGCCGCATCATATCAGGCCATCGCAATTGTTGTACATTTGTTGTTTGAATCACGAATGAAAATAAATAGAAATATGTAGAAGAAAAACAAAACAAACCAAATCAAGAAAATATGCGCAAAATTATGGTATGAAATCAGAGCATTCATAAAAGAAACGTGCTAAAAATTAAAATATTTATTGTATAATAAAAATAAAAAAATACTAATACTATTATAATAAGTCAAAGTCTATTTTTCATGAAAAATTTATACTTTTTGCTACTCCATGTAAATTTGCTGGTATTTCTTTTTAAGTATAAATGTCTATATTGATTTATTTCATAATGATATCCGAAATATTTCGGCTTCAACGATCTAACAGTCTACGATCTGATTCACTTTGAAAAATCGATTTTCGAAAAAATTTTCATTACGCTATTTTCGACCAGCTATTCGAAGTCGATTAAAACAAGTGCCTTCTCTCCAAAAACTGACCGAAACTGGCTACTTCCAACATTGTTCAGAATTAGAACGCACAATAATGCTGCAAAGCTTTAAACAAAGCTTGTGGGACAAGAGTTTTGCCATTCGGAGTTGGCCAATATTAGCAGGTTCCCTGCAATAATACTCTAAATGGGCTCTTTTCGGCACTGTCCAAGATTAGCACCTAACTATAAAAATGCTGCAATTTATGGTTGCTTTCAAAACTGTCCAAAATCAGCACGCTTAATAATTTTGATAGAAAAGCGTGACCTAGGTTCTCCAGGGCCTAAAGTTATTTATTTTATATCATAAAATAAATATCATTTGTATTTGGCCATAACAACCGATGATCGATTTAGGCCGAACATATAATGCGGCGCCAGTCATCTCTATTCTTCGCTTGCTGGCGCCAGTTGGATATTACAGGCGCTCCAACACTTGGTCCTTCCAACGGAGGTTTAGTCTTCCTCTTCTTCTTCGTCCTCCAGCGGGTGCCGAATTAAATCCCCTTTTCGTTGGAGCGTCTTCTTCCATTCGCTCGGCATGACCTACCCAGAGCAACCGTTGGATTTTGATTCGCCTGACTATCTTTGACCTAGCTTATCTTTGTACCTTATTCGATACTCGCTATCAACGCAAATAGGTCCGAAGATCCTGCGCAGTACTTTTCATAGCATGGGACTAGAACATAGCATCTAACAGGTCTAATTTCATACCAGAACTTCATAGAAATATCATGACCAAGGTTCCATTACCATTTACCATTTTGTACCATTTTTAATAAACTTTTAAAAATCGATTTTACGATAATTTTTCAATACGCTATTTTTAGCCAGCTATTGGAAGTCGAAACGTTCTCTTCCCCTAGCATCCAGCAGGTCTTATTTGAAGTAGATGCCTTCGTTATTTAAAAATCATGTGTTTGGACCATGCGTCATTTAACGCTGAAATAAATCTATGATCCTAGGTTAGGAAGCCTACAGCGGGCACTTCAGAGGGTCTAACATTGGAATTTTTTGATAAATTTATATAGTTTTGAGGATCAATACTTTTTTAAGGTCAAGCATATTTGTATGAGGCTTGACATTTCAATATGTGATAATTTTACAAAATCTGGGCAAGCCACGCCTACTACGTTATATAGTTCCCATGCAAAGTCGCTGCATTGATTCACATTGAGATTTTGAGATTTGATATATTCTGCTTAAAATTTACTGTATCAATTCGAAGCCCCGACAGGGTCTTCAGTACTTTGGTGTTTCTACCAGGCTTTTGGAATTTCTTTTCAATGTTTTCCCGTGGATTTCGCAAGTAACATCTTCTAGGCTGGAGCAATTTTTTTTCCATGAAACTGGATATGGTCGAGGCAGAGCAGCCATTAAATTTGGATGCTCTTAACTGTGCCAATATTGGTATACAACTCTTATAGCTCATTCTCGTTATTCGGTAACCCTCAGCAACGAAAATACACCCAAATATTTGCGCAGGACTCAAACTCTCAAAAACTCTAATAATCTCACCTATAAAATGGGAAATGTCCAAAGTTTTCGACATAACAATTGTTTATTTAGTCCAAAGATCTCTAGACTGACATTATTGCTGGTATTAATGCTGGTTCCAAGGTAGAAAAAGGTTCTCTACTGGTTTGAAGCGTAGTTGTGCTTAAAAATTTTATGAAAAATGGATACGACAATACGTCTCTTTCAGCGTATTGCAGCTGTTTTTCTCTCAATGCTCGGGTCAAACGCATCAATTGTCGTTGGTACAGGTTACCTGTTATCGCCTTACCCGATTTCAACAGATTTCATGGCCGCGGTATCCATACGTTGCCCGGCGTTTTGGATTATCGAGATGGACCCACTTTTCATCGCCACTAACAATTCCATGCAAAAACCTCTTTCTTTTTTGCCGTTGGAACAGTTGTTCACAAGTGCAATAACAGCGTTCGACGTTTCTTGGCTTCAGTTCATACGGCACCCAATTTCCAACCTTTCGGATCATTCCCATTGCGTTTTTAAACTATGGCAAATGGTTGACTGAGTTGACTCGATGTGTTTTTGCGAGTTTATCTTGCATTTGTGATAGATCTTCATCGAGCCTTGCCTCGCAATACTTCATCCTGAAACTTTGGTGACGCTTTGGGTCATTATTCTTCTTCCAAATCAAAATTGCCACTTTTAAATCGTGCAAACCACTTCTGACATGTTCGTTCGGCTAAAGCATTGTCATCATAAATTTCCATTAAAATATGATGACTTTCGGCAGTCGTTTTTTTTTTTTATTGAAGTAATGAAGTATTACTCCTCTCAAAAGCATAGTATTCGGTACTAAAAATTGACATTGTCGGAGCACACAGAAACTATGTGTGTTGTTTACACTTCAGCGAAATGACAGATACTGAAAAAGAAAGCCTAATGATGACACTTCAAAATGACAGTGTTGCCAGATGAAACAATGGAATAATACGAGATCGGTCCCAGAACTACTCGACCTAAGAATGAAAACACAACAAATTTGAGAACATTTTAATTTATTTCTTAACATAATCTCTTTTTAGGTCTAATGTACATTTTTCCCAGCGATATTCTATAGCTTCGATACCCTGTTTATAGTATGAACTGTCTAGCTCATTAAAATAGCCATCTACCGCAGACCACCTCTTCATTGTTTGCAAATCTTCTAACACCAAGTCATTTTTTCAAATTTGGAAATGGAATATAATCCGAAGGAGCTAAATCTGGCAAATAAGGTGTGTGCTGAAGTAATTTGAGCTTTAACTCATTGATCGCAATAGCGGATGTGTGAACTGGTGCATTGTCTTGATGAAACAAGATTTTATTTTTCGTCAAATGCGGCATTTTTTCCTTTAATTTCATCACTTAAACGCTGCAACAAATTATCATAATACTCCCCGTTGATTGTTTTTCCTTCATCCCATCCTTCTGCATACCAAAAAACAGACGCCATAATCTTGCCTGCAAACGGAACTGTCTTCGCCTTCTTTGGACACGATTCTGCCCTTTTAGTCCACTGTTTTGACTGCTCCTGAAGTGGTGTATTCATGTCTCATTCATGGTTACGAATCGACGCAAAAACTTAGCTTTATTACTGTGAAACAACGCCAAACACTCTATAGAAACATCTTCACGACGTTATTTTTGTTATATTGTCAGCAAATGCGGCACCTATCTTGCACAAAGCTTGTTCATCTCCAAATTTTCGATCAATATACGATCTATAGTACTTTTTGAAACGCCTGTAATTTCACCTAGCTCACGCGCCTTCAGCCGGCGATCATCCAATACCATTTTGTGAATTTTCTTAACCGTTTCTGGCGTGGCCACCTCAATTGGTTGACCATTACGGTGTTCGTCTTGACAGCTCGTATGACTCGTTTAAACTCTGCCAACCAATATTTTATGGTCGTAAACGAAAGAGCAGACTCCCCCAGAGTAGAATCTAGTTCGGCTTTAATATTCGTTGGACTGAGACCTTTCAAATGAAATTATTGAATTACATAAGGGTGACCACCATCTATATGTCAGGTCGGGTAGTTCTGGGACCACCCCCGTATACTCTCAATATACTGTATGGTAACTAGATCGTCAAATTCAAATTAGATTCAATTTGTGTTGACAATTTCCAATAAGTAAATATATACTCTAAATTATTCATTGTTTGCGCATTTTTGTAATTAGTCTCCTACGTACGTTTGGATGCACCTAAATTATGGATTCATATAGCGTACTTATTCAATGAATATATGTATGTACATATTTAATACATAATTTAATTATAAGATATTTATACCCGCAGCGTTAAATCAACAAATTACATTATTTTCTCACTTATACACACACACGCACACACACGCACACACACACACACACACACAACTACATACACATTTTCTCCTTATTCTGATGTGCTTCTACGCCAATTGCATTTTTGATCAATTTGTCCTTCAAGCAATGACATATTATTTATTTAATTTATTATTACATTGTTGTAAGATAAATATGTACATAGGCAGGCAGGCATACGTACACAATGTGCAATAAAACAAGAGTAAGCAAATGGAATAAACAAGAACAGTCAGTCAGTCACAGTCAGTCACAGAAATATTCAAAAGATGATATTGTCTCTATAGCTTGCTGATGATGATGATGATGATGATGATGGTGGTGGCGCATGCGTTAATGAAAACAATTGACTGTTTAGCAAATGCAACGGACACTAACGATACAACAATAATAAATTCGTAACAATAATGAACATACTCGTATGATGATGCGTGCCTGTCTTTGCATTTTAATGCTCGCAGTCAGTAGCAATATAATCGAGTATTTGTATATCTGTTAGTTGCTGTTGTTCGATATCAGCTTCTTCTTGTTCACATTCGTGTTTATTGTTTATTATTACATATTACGATATTTTTTTTTTTATGTTTGTTTTGATGTCTACGGACTGCGTCAGTTTGAATGGAATTTATTATAATTTTTGTTTCTTTCTCTACAATTATTGTTATTATTATTTTTTGTTTTGTTTTGTTTATTTTCCTTAAATGTTAGTTGTCTGATTTTGCGTCAGCAATATATGTTATGTGTGCTTGTCGTAAAACCAGAAGCAAAAGCTTGCCGTAAACTTGACGCCCGCGAATTTTACCTGTTTTGCTTTATTCTTTTTGTTTTTTTTTTTTTTTCTTTCTTCAAATTGTGCTATAAAATATGTAGATACAAATTCATTTTTTGTTTATTTTCAAGCAATTAATATTATTTATTTATATCCAGTTTTTTCGTTTATCTACGTATCTACTATGCATATTGAGATTTTTGTTAATTTTAGTTTTTTGCAAAATAAATAATTCAAGCAGTAATCACCAATGAATGCTCACAATAATAAATGACAAATGATAAATCACGTTTAAGGTTTTTATTTCGCAAAAACAGAAACGATTTTTTTCTTGCGCAAAAAAAAAAAAATATAACTCAGATTAAGTGTTATTCATGAGAAAAACACATAAAATTGATGCACGTATTTAGAAGCCAAAGCGAAAATAATATTTAAATAATTGCATACGAAGAAAGACGCATGAGTATTTTGACGGTGAAAAACGACGCATAAGAAAATAAGACGAAGAAAGAAGCGTAAACATTGTTGATGGCGAAAAAACGAAGCATGAAAATAATTGACGGTGAAGAAAGACGCGTAAAACAGTTGACGGCGAAAAAAGACGCATACACGCGTAAACATATTTGTCGGCCAAGACGCATTGTGTGAGATTTAACGCTCGAGATTTGGCGTCGCTGCAATTATCTGGCCGACTGGTAATAATTAGTGTATTTTTAAACAAATATATTTTGCGTTATGGATTGGTTGATTGAGCGTTGTGATAACCATAACGCCGTCAATTATGTTTATGCGTCTTTCTTTGCCGTCAATTATATTTACGCGTCTTTCTACGACGAAGTTTTTTTCACGCGTCTTTTTTCACGGTCAATTTTTGAGCGCGCGCCTTTCTTCGTATGCACCGACGATATATTTTATCAACCGACGTACGAGTTTTGAGGATGGGCTGAATCTGATGGAAACAACGTGTAACTCCCATATAAAAATATGCTTACGCTAGTATTTTTTCACATTTTACGTATGACGAAGTTTTTTTCACGCATCTCTTTTCGCGGTCAATTTTTGAGCACGCATCTATTTTTGTATGCACCAACGATATAATTTACCAATTTCATTATGAATAAATTCATGTTACAACAACGTTTGGAAATCGTCCAAATATTTTTTTAAGAACGCACAAATAATGCAACGTCCATTATTGTGAATGACAAGCGTGTTCGGAGCATGTTAATTGATATTTTATTTACGGAAATTGATGAAATCAATTCGGATGACATCTAATTTCAACAAGACTCTCTTCAACTTCCCATACAGCCGGCGTTACGATGGATCTTTTGTGCAGAAAATTCGGTGATTCGATAATTTCAATAAATGTCCCCAAGAACTACCCACCAAGATTGTGTGATTTAACGTCACTGGTCTATTTTTTATGGGTTTATATTAAATCATCGGTTTACGACACCAATCAATCCAAAAGTATTGGCAAGCTTGAAGCCAACATATGAGCCACAATAGTCGCCATACAACCCGAAATGCTGCACAGAATCATCTAAAATTGAAGTGACCAGATAAGACAATGAAAGAAGAGCCTTGATAGCCATTTGAATGATATTTTGTATAAATCATATATGGTATAAAATAAGAAAATAAAAAATAATAAATATGTGGCACTTAAACTAACGAAGGGCTCTTTGGTCGAGGTTCTCTTCCATTATTGTTGAGCGTGTTAAATTTTGGACAGTATTAGAAGGGACCTACTTATTTTAGCCGCTTCCGAACGACAGAATTCTTGCGACATCACTTTTTCTGAAATGTGTGACAGAGTTCCTTCAGAAGCTTTTCCATGGCAATTTGTTACTGCCGGAAAAATTGTCAATTGCTTGCCGACATGTGGGTACCGTACTAAAGAAAAATGTTTTCGATATTAAATTTATTATGTTTCAGCCGGGAATTGAACCCACGACCTACACTATCTACTGAGCTACGACTACCACATAAAATGGCATAAAATATACCATATAATAAAAGCGAAACTTCTCAAATTTGACTAAATTTTCTGTGTTTTATTTCAATTTCAAAACCTATCGTTTTTTATAAGTAAGCTTTCAATTTGAATCATTAATTATGTATGGTCTTCCATTGGGAAACAAGTGTTCGTCCCAAATGCTGGAAAATTTTTATTATGGTTTCCGACATATTGAAGTCTAACATCAAGAAAGTTGTAATGCCAAACGCAAAAAAAAAAGAGTAGGCAAATTGGTCGCTGACAATTTGCTCGAACAATTTACATGGAAATGACTTATAATGCCGTATAGCAGCATTTTATTTTAGCAATTTAGCAAATATTATTAAAAATATTTTAATATTTGACATAATTTCGTATTGATAAAATTATTGAAATTTTTCATCGACAAATGTCTTGGTAGAATTTTTGAAGATCTGAAGGCCAAATACAATTCGAGATTTGGAACTTTCGTAATGATGCAAAACAACTTTCTATAACTGAGAACTTTCATAAACTCAAATAGAATCAGCAGTGGGAGCCAAATAAAACAGAGAAAGAAATCACGGCGAATTTGTCCAGCAAATTCAATACTTTGACAAAAAATCGAAATCAAGAGTATTGCCAGCAAATTTAAGTTAAAATTTGGCATACAAATTTAATATAGGATTATCGATAAATAGTTTTGCAGCGAATTGTCTTGTTATTTGAGAAAAAATATAATTAAAAAAAAAATTCTTTAAAAATACAAACGCCATCAGCCATCGAACATGATAACAAAATTATAATCATAGCACAAAATTCGAAGCGATAATAAACTGATTCATCATGATGTACAGTATTTAAAAAAATTCTATATGATAATCATATTAGTTTGTCTGATTTCTAAAATAATGTACACAACCTAAATAAGTGTTGCCAAAAAATGTATTTTTGGCATCAAACTACTTATAGAAATAGAAAAATTGGAATGTGCACTCGTATGAATGTGGAATATCATCTAGTCAATCAATTGAATTGTTCAATATTATTGGCATTCATTAGAGTCAACTACTATTACATACTTTTAGAATGTATATTATGTATATTTTGTGTGTGTGTGTGTGTTTTTATTATTATTATTATTATTTTTTTTTTGTATAAATACGATTTTATAATGCATGTGAGGAACAACGCATTCTTTGACTATTCAAGTATCAGCAACAGCGCCTCGTTATTTTCTGATGTTTTGCACCTTTGGCTAAATTGTTGCTGACATCGTTGTTGTTGTAGTTGTTGTTGTATTATTGAAATATAAGTTGCCGGCCGGTATTTGTTGTTGTTGTTTGTTTATATCGCCTCGATATATTAAGTGAACAATCCTGTATTTACGAGTACCTACTATGTATATGTGAGTGAATGACCAACTGACTATCTGACTCTGGGTGTTGTTAGTGCGTGTGTGTGTGTGTGTGTGTGTTTGTATGTATGTACGTGAGTGTGCGTGCAAACTTGTTTTTGTTGCTAACATTTTGTCATTCTTTTTTTTTTTGTTTTTTTCGCTGTTGCTATATTTTAGTTTTACATTGTTTATATTTTCCCCCTTGATTGTCTGCTTCATGTATACGAATACGAATATGTATAGTATGTAGAAGCATGTAGTGTTAGTGTATTCTATTTAATGGAAGGTTATCGTTTGCTCTTGAACTTGAGCAAAAAGGAAATAAACAACAGCATCATCAACAACAACAACAACAACAACAATACAGTAGTAAAAGTAGCAGCCAACTTTGATTCAATATGCAACAGCAACAACAGATATTTTAATGGCATAACATATTTCTTGATTCACCTTTTGCCATAGCCGTGTACAGGCACATACAATTAATCTTTCATTGTTATGATTGTAGAAACAAAATAATAGAAAATTTTATATTAATATTAATATTAAATATAATTAATAGTTGATAGGAATTATTTGAAAAATTTTATTTTTTTGTACACATTAAAATTATTATATTAAAAAAAAATTATTTCCCATACCGGGAATCGAACCCGGGCCTTCTGGGTGAAAGCCAGATATCCTAGCCACTAGACCATATGGGATATATTGTTTCAATTGACACAAAGTGGACAATGTGCATTTATCTATCGAATACTTTTAATAGATTTGTCTGCATTACTGTACGTGGTGATGCTATTTTAGAAAATTATTCTAATTTGCAAATTCAAAAGATTTCCCTCTCGAATGTGAGTGGTAAACGGTAAATGTAAAGAGAAAATTCCAATATAATGCATTTATATAGCTGCGGTCCTCTGCAATTGGTCACTGTTAAGACAACATGAATTAAGATCGAATTGAATTAATGTCGAAAAATATTTGCAACAATGTCGAAATTTTGTTTGCTAATTTTTCAAAGTTATTGGAAGAAAAGAAATTGAAATAATGACGAAAAAAATTGCAGGAATTAAATTTTCGACATTAATGCATAAATTTTTGCAATAATGTCGAAATGTTATTGCATCATTATTTATGTATAATAATTTAAATATATCTATGCGCATAAAGCCATCTTAATAAATGCTTACACCAGCGAACTTAAGTTTCTTTTATAACGTCCGCTTTGATATTTCAACTCAATAGAAAAAAACCGCTAAAGATTTCCCTATCATAGTGAATGGTAAATGCAAAGAGAAAATTCTAATATAATGCGTTTATATAACTGCTGTCATCTGCAATTGGTAGCTGTTAAGGCAACATGAATTAAGATCGAATTGAATTAATGTTGAAAAATATTTGCGACAATGTCGAAAATTTAGTTGTCATATTTTTAGAGTTATTTCAAAAAGAAAATTGAAATAATGTCGAACAAAACTTTAGAAATTAAATTTTCGACATTAATGCATAAATTTTTGCAATAATGTCGAATTGTAATTGTAATATTAAGATTATATTAAAATATTAAAATATTTATACACAAATAATGATGCAATAACATTTCGACATTATTGCAAAAATTTATGCAATAATGTCGAAAATTTAATTAATAGCGCAATGTTTTTACCAGCAAACTATTTTTTCCAATTTTTTTTTTTTTTTGCATCTATCCTTCAGATAATTAGCAAATACTTATGATTAATTATACAAATTTAATTCAACTTGTGTGAGAAATTATTGTAATTCACAATGTCCTCTTCTACTTTTGGAACATTAGGGTCATGGTGTAATCTGTCGTTTGTGAAGTACCATGGTGCCCTTGGTGCCAACATTCTGGACTGGAAGCGTTGAATTATGTCAGCAAAATTTAGTTTCGTTTATAACGTCAGCTATAATATTTCGACTGAATAGAAAAAAAATACTGCTACAAATTTTCTATAAAAATACATTTTAGACTTCAAACATATTTATCCAATAAATTGACTCAAAAAATAAATAAGTTAACGATTTAATATAGTCGGCAGATAGATTCGAAATAATGAGATTTTTGAGAATTTTTTAAAAGTGTTTAGCTCAAAAATAACTTGCTGTTGGGCCAATATATTTTGAGTTGAGTTTAAGATATTACTGTCAAAATATTTAAATATTTTCATATAAGCAGTCAGATGAGGTACAGAAAAAAATACAGACCTTTCGAAAAGTCTGTAAATTTTTTTTCTTTTTATAACTGTACAAATTCATAATCGGGAGGATTCAATGTTGCAATGTTTGATTGTTTAAAAACGCAAGTGATTCGAAACCAGGGGTTTAACGGTAGTATGTAGAGATAGTGGAGAAATGTTGGAAGGCGGTGGAACCTTGTGAGCGAAGAAGGGGGTTAAATTTGATAAGAAATTTGGATTTTATAGAGCAGCTCCTAAAAAATAGATATACGGAGTTATAATTTTTTTCATTTTGAATGACTGCATCCATAAGGGGTGGCAAACCCATGATGTTTTTTTAAAACATCCCACCCTTTAAGGAGGCTCCCATTCAAAATGGGATTAGGGGAATAATTATGTTAGGCAAAAAAGTTGGGATGGCATAACTAATGCAGGTCGGCTATGAGGCTAAAATTGAGCTTGTAAATTCAAATGAATTATAGGTTAATTTTAAAGGGGCAAGGGTTTAAAGGATGCAGATAAGTAATTAGGATGTTTCTGGGAAATGTTTGAGGGAAATACTGAAATAAACAATTGAATGGGGATCGGTCATATATTTTATCCCACACAGGTATTCTGAATGCGGTAGGAGAGGAATTTCGTGGAAATGTCAAAATTTTTTATGCGGAATTCCCAGAAAAGTGAATATAAGGAGAAGAGAAGAATAATTGAATAATCAGTCATATATTTTGACACGCTAGAGACGAGATTTTATGGCTGAAAATTTTCATGTTAATTTTTCTTACAAATTTAGATCTTTTGAGTGAGTTCTAATGTGTCATAATATCATCAATTGGGACGAAACCTGATATATAGAATTTTTTTTTTTTAACAAATCGATAATTTTTAGCTCATGAGAGACAGGAATTTCAAAGTTTTCTAAAAACAGTCCACCCTAGTTTATAGACATCTGTATTTATTTACCGTTAATCTATTTGGAAATTGTTAGCAAAGTTTAGTAAAACGATTTTTCACCACAAATGTATTTTTTTTTTTTTAATTTAATTTAATTTTGATTTATTTTTTGTCGATGAATTACTGACCACCTGCTGCTATTAGTAGTGCTCTGCTGCTGATATTGTCACATTCACACTTTTGAAATAGTTTACAACATCTGCCGATGATTGGCAAATAAGTGTGAAAATGTGCAAATGCAAAAACAACAATAACAATAGTAACATTGGAAAGTGTTTATTGAAAATTTTTGTTGTTTTATATTTTCTCCCTCATTTTTCTTTTTTTTTTGTGTTGAATTGTTTTTTTTTTTAGGTCAATGCAGGTTGAGGCTAAAAGATTGTTGCCAACAACTGCAAAAAATATTTTGTCTGCAACCACTTTTTTATTAATATAAGCATGTATGTTTAAATGTGTTTGCTGAATTTGTGCTGCAGCAGGCAACATTTTTCTATTGTTACTAATGCAGTTGTTGTTGTTGTTGTTGTTGTTGCTATTTTGTATTCACTTTAAAACCAGGTCACAAATATATGCTGGCTCTTGTTTTTTTTTTCGTTTATGTAGCAAAGTGCATACACATACGTGATTATAGCAACAACAAACAATGATAAATGAGTATTTATGCATAAATGTGGTATCATACATGAACATATGCACATTTATTTCCATATATGTGAGGATTTGCAAGGATAATTATGGTAGGATATAATAGCAGTATGGTTGATTTGAACAAAAATACTACAAAAAAAAAAAAAAAAATATGGTAATAATAATAACATAGTAGCGCAACAAATCATTGTTATTTACAACAGATAATGGCTTTCAACGACATTCTTTGTTATTACTTTGTTTACTAGGTTTACTAGGTTAAATAGAGCATAACACAATACACACATACACACAGAGAGAGATGATTTGAATAAGCGCATTGAGATTACATTAATTTCTGCAAATAAATTGTTTGTTAATTTTCATGCGAAAGTTGAAATTTTAATAGAAAAAACCATAATGAAATAATTAGAAATATCATTTGCCTTGTGGTTGTTATAGTCTCATGTTGCCATAGCCTCATGTTGCCATAGCCTCATGTTGCCATAGCCTCATGTTGCTATAGCCTCATGTTGCGTGAGGTTGCTGATTCGATTCCCAGACGAGTCAACACGATACAAAATTTCTTTCAAAGAATTAGAAATATAATTTTTCGAACGATATACACTTGCCAGCAAGCAATGAGTAAATTTTCCATTTAATTTTTCCTTTAGAGAACTGTATGATAAAGCTCAGATGTGTCTATATTAAAGAGATTTAAAAATTTCGTTTACTAATTTTTTCATTAAAATTTTTTTCATACTTTAAATGATACTGTATACTTCAAAATGAGATGAATGTGTATCGCCACCAATCACTCAAAGCCCGCAGTTAAATTCACTTTAGTTATACAATCAATATAATTTATATATATATTTTTTTCTCCCACTCTCCACTCTCACCTACATACATACGATTACATCTTGCCTTAGGCTCTGTGTGTGTGTGTGTGTGTGTGTGTGTGATTGTGTATGTATGTGATATATGTATGTGTGATGAAAATCTTAAAAGCGGAAATCAATCAAAATGACAAGTTTAAATAATCAACACTATACTCGTCTCTGCCTTTCTCATTTGTCACATCATTCATTGATGCTCGTTATTATTATGTATTTGCTTTTTATTTGAGCAACCAACAGCAACAACAACAACAACAACGACATTAACTGTGACAGAGCAGTAAAGTAATGTTTTATCGCGAATATGCAATGAAACTCAATCAATAGAAATGAGAAGAACAGCCTGACCCGGCCTGTTTGTATTATTTTTTTTTTTGGGAGGGGTGAAAAACAACCACAAATAGCAATACAAATTCCCCTGTGTGCTTTAGCGTTTTTGATGAAAATCGTTAAGCGTTGGAATTCGTATCAGCAATAAAATAAAAAATGTGTCCTTTAATGTTGCTGCTGCTGCTGCTGTGTGTATCTTTATCTATAACGTTCTGTATATTGGCCTTCGGCAGTTGTGTCTACATATAATACCATTTTATGGTACATGGGTAACACAAAGAAGACAACAAATACCGGATGAGAGATACACATTTCCGTATATATGCTGTACATACGATATATGTATACCTTTATGAATGTTTTGGAGCAAAATCATTGAAACATTTATCATATTGGACGCTGGAGGCCATAAGCACCCTAACCTACTATGATGACAAAGGATATGCTGACACGTGTTCCCATGTACGAGTTAATGCAACTGTCATTAATTATATGCATAGGTAGATAGGCATATGTAGTGCCACTGACTTGCTGTTGTGATTTTATAAATTCTCATCTCATTTGTCACTTTTGTACCAAAATTTCAGTATGTATCATTGTAAATTTAAGGTGGACAGAATAATATGTAGAGTATGTAGTTGGTTTTTTTATTTTATAGTGTCATAGTTTTAAATTTAAGAGTACCACAAAAAAAAACTACAGGTAACTTTAATCCTATTTAGTGGCTTGGGGAGGAAATTCAACGTAAAATTCTTTTGTATCGCAAAGTCCTTTAATATTTGAAATTAATCTTGGTTTATCGTACTCTCAATCAACTTGTGTTATTGTTGTGACTTCGAAGGTATCAGTGTACTTCTTCCGAAATAGAGCTTTCAAACCCTTCGAGTGCAATTCATACAGCTACAGTGGATGACACGAGAACTATAAATTTTGGTTATAAAAACAAAATAATAAATATTTTAAAATTCTCAAAGTATACCTAGAATTACCTAGAATGCTAAGTTAGAGTAGGTTATGTGGCTGCCCTCTCTCTCTCTTAGAGGACACACTTAGGCTAGAAATGCCCTTGTGATATCACCGAGCTTCTTTTCCAATACTGTTGTGCGTGTTAAATTTGGATAGCATTAGAAGGGACCTACTTTACATTATTTTAACTTAGTTTTGTCACAGAGCTCTTTTAAGAAGCATTTTTGGCAAATTGTTACTACCGGAAAAATTGCCAAATCTTGCCGACAGGTGGGTACCGTTCGAAAGAAAAATCATTTCGATGTTAAATTTTGTTTTGCTTCAGCCGGGGATTAAACCCACGGCCTACAGATCAGAAGGCCAACGCACTAACCACTGAGCTACGGCACCCTTAGAATGCTAAAGCATCAAATAATTTGTTTGACCTCGGAATCAAATTCACCTAGTGTGGAATTGATTCCCATACGATTCTACTGAAGTGTGTGTAGAAATAATTTTGATTTTTTACGATAAATGGCTTAGAACATATGAGATCTACAACTCGGAGATATATTATCCAGTCCGTAAAGGTATCTTTCTAATTATGCAACAACGGGTTTTTCAACATCACTGCCTTGTTCACAGCTCTGTAGTGACTGTAACAGTCTAACATGTATATTTTATGAAGAAACGGTCTGACGGCTTCCAAAAACCATAAATCACACCAAATAATAAATTTCCTTAGTCTGAAGAGTCTCCTATGAATTCTCTTCATTCGAAATATGAAAATTTAGTACTTTAAAATTGCCCATAGTCTTAGCCGGAGTTAAAATAATCTTAAATGTAGTATCGATCAATTTGACATATTTTCCATGTAAAAATCTGTCAAAATGCTGATTTTAAATTTAAGTTTATTTTAATTTTGTCTGGCTTTCGGCTCATTGCGTAACGGTCCACAAAATTAATAGACACAAGCGCAAACGCTTAGTACGGTGCCGAATTGCTTCATTATGGGGCGATTCGGTCCTCATTATGAGCTTTTTATCAATGCATCGTCGAGATTCTCTTCCGTGAGCACTGCCTGTCATTTGTGTGGACCGGTGATGTTCACTAGTTGCAGATGCAGCACTACTTTGATTCGCTCCATGTAGCCATTATGTTTTCTGGAGTTTTTCGACAAGTCTAAGGCAAATTGTTACTACTCGAAGAGTTGTCAATTGCTTGCCGAAAGCTGCAACCCGTTCAAAAGAAAAATCTATTCAATATTATAGTTGCCGCCTCATCCTGATTGAACCACTGAGCTATAGCACCCAACTAAGAGTTTCGAGTAAGACAAATTCTGTACAAACCCATACCTCGCTATAAGGCCTCTCTTTATACGGCTATAAAAGCCTTTTTAATTATGTATTTTAATTATACGACCGAAGTGCATTGCTGTTAGGAATTAATGTTGAAAACAACTGGCTAGTTTTACTGCCAACTTTTACGGAGCGAGTTAAATGTGTAGTTGAACTCGGATCGAACTCACGATTTACGGCTCAGAAAACCCAAGTACTGACCATTGAGCTACAGCACCCAACTAAAAGTTTCGAGTAAGACAAATTCTGTACAAACCCATACCTCGCTATACGGCCTCTCTTTATACGGCTATAACAGCCTTTTTAATTATCTATTTAATTCTGTGACCCAAACGCATTACTGTTAGGAATTAATGTTGAAAATAATTGACTCGTTTTACGTCCAACTTTTACGGAGCGTATATTGAGGTATGTGTGTGGTTGATTCCGATCGAACACACGTTTTACAGCTCAGAAAGTCAACGCACTAACCACTGATATACAGCATCCACCTAAAAGTTTCGAGTAAGACAAACTCTGTACACCCTTACCTCGCTATACGGCCTCTCTTTATACGGCTATAACAGCCTTTTTAATTATGTGACCCAAATGCATTGCTGTTAGGAATTAATGGCGCAAATAATTGGCTCGTTTTACGGCCAACTTTTACGGAGCGTATAACGAGGTATGGGTGTAGTTGTTTCTCCTCTCTTGTTCACGGACATTGATCTTTTAATGGTTAAACATTTAGTGAAAAATGGATGTAGTCCAAGCCTACTTCATATACTTTCTTTCAAATAATTTACAATAATTAAGATATTGGACCAATGATTCCACTAGCCCATAAACCGCACCAAACAGTAAGTTTTTGTGGATGTAATGGTGCTTGAAGAATTTCTTATGGATTGTCTACACTACAAATCCGACAATTTTGCTTGTCCACATACCCATTGACCCAAAAACGAACCTCATCACTGAATAAAATTAGCGATCTGTAGCAATCTTTGAGTTTGGATAACAAAAACAAGATTCTCGTAGGAAAATTTCAATATCTACAAGCATTGTTGCAGTGTAAATCTTTCCATGATGAAATTACAAACCTCACTGAGTATAAATGACTTTTGCGTTACCAAATTTGATCATTGCTATACCATTTTACCCCTATCGGAAAATACATCGCTCTAAAATATAAACACCCTTTATAATGCCTCTGTACAAATGCTTGCAGTCTGGAGTATTGAATTGCATACAAATTAAGAACAGAGACGATTTAAAAGTGCATCCATACTCGATTAATTGTTTTATTAATCCGAATGTACATATTCATAGGGGTAAGATTGCTATGTTGGGATAGGGTTTGCTGTTCGGGTGTAATATTTTCATTTCATTCAAATTTATAATTGAGGGATTTTTGTAAAATGGAATAAACTATATAAGCGATAGGCGAAAATGGAAAACACATTGTATCTCGGGGCTCAATTATTAAAATTGACTGTTCCCAACTGAAAACTTTCCTTTACTATATACGATATAGGCATTGCCGCCGTCACTACTCTGTTTCATTTTCTATTTCATTCATATTTCAATGTAGGGGCGGCAGAAAATAAATTGAAATAATACTTAAACAATAAACATGAAAAAGAAAGAGCGCAAAATGCATTACAAGCATACATATTTGCTCCAATAAACTAAATAAATACGTCGTTGCTGTGTTACCGGCTTCAATGCAGTCGTCACCATCCCCTGTCGCTTAACATATGGCAAAAAAAAAAAAAACAATATGACGGGCGGGTGGTCTTGGCGCATATATATGTACCATAGTATATGCATACATTCCTGAACATTGTAAAACAAAGGCAGCAATTCTTTTAAAAGACGCAGCCCGACAGCTCGGCAGACGTACAGAGTGAGATCGACCATTGCATTTGCTGTTCACATCTGCTTGTATGCAGTATGAATACGCAATTGGCTTATAGAATTGCCCTGGCAAAATGTGTATTCATGTACGAATCATTGCAATACGATCATCATCATCATCATCATCACCATTAGCGCGTGCAATATGTAGCAATAATATATTTACATGCATTTATATGCGTGCGTAAATATTCGCGCTGAAATTTAAACGACAAAAAAAAAAGAGAAACAAACAAAGAACTTGATACAAAACAATATCGAAAGAATTTATACCAACCATATCCATGATACATCTGATATCGTTGAATATATTCAAAAAATGCCCGAACTCTAATTTTTCTTCGAAGACAAATGGTAGTAAGATTCAGTATTGTTAAATCCCACAAACTTGTAGTTGCCAGACCGCTAGTTTCCTAATTCTTTTATCTATCATTAGAAACTGAGTTACTTGTGACTCCACTGCTGGCCCTACAGTGCCCTCTTCAAAAGAATTCATAAAAAAGTTGCATATTTCAAGGGGACATATTTGCATTTTTATTTTCTGTGGACTTTTACATTCTTTGTATAAAAATTTTATATGTGAATACCCCTAGTGAAATTTTCCAACGAATAATTTTCTGAAACATTTTAACCCTCTAGTGACCTCCCATAAGCTATTTTCTTCATACTTTTCCAAAAAACTGGTCAAAATGACCCTTTTTTGAGAGAGTTAGTGGGTAAAAATGTTCTATAAAATTATTCATCATAAAATTTTACTCTATGTGTCTCATATGAATTTTAACCCTTTCCACTTTCTACTTATTCTCAAAGCAGTCAGTCAAAAAATTGCAAATTTAATATGGCTATAGAAAAACAAAAATTTGGCCTGAGCATGCAAAAAGTGTTGGAGGTTTTACTATATGGGTCTAGGTTTTTCGTCTTGGGTTGGAAACATTCCGCCCCCAGACAATGACCCTGAAATGTAATTTGACAATAAATTAATCATGATTTTTATTTATTATATTATTCGATTAAACGATTAATTGTATATCTCTAATTTAAACATTTGAAACAGCCTTGTCATGAACTTCTAGTGACTGCAAGTGTAGCCCGTCTCAGATATGAGGCTTTGTCACTACATTGACTAATGTTTGGAATTCTGTATTTCTTTTTTTCTCGGCATGATCAACCCGATATAACGCTTTATATTCATTTCAGGACGACTATATTTAATAAGTAAATAAATATTCCAGTACGTAGTAATTTCGCAAGAAAGGGGCGTGCTACGCCTACTTTATCTTCAAGCTCCCATACAGAGTTACGGAATTAAATATAAAAATTGCCATAACTTTCGTTGTCATCCGTTTAAGGCAACTATATTAGACATCTATATTACTATTGTAAGATGAAAAAATTTGGGAAGATTCGGGGCGTGCCACGCCTACTATTTAATGTAGCTCCCATACAAAGTTGCAGTATATTTTTAATTTTAACTCGTTATAATTTACGTAGAACCTTCACATAGAACAACCATATCAGACACGTAGATTACTATTGCAGAGGGATACAATTTTGCAAAAAATGGGCGGGCCACGCCCACTATTTAATGTAGCTCCCATATAAAGTCGCAGAATATTTTTAACTTGAACTCGTCATAACTTACGTAGCCCTTCCCTTAGGACAACCATATTAGACACGAAGATTACTATTGCAAAGGGAAACAATTTTGCAAAAATTGAACACGCCACGCCCACTATTTAATGTAGCTCCCATACAAAGTGGTAGTATATTTTTAACTTTCAGTTGTCATAACTTACCATATTTTTATGTTATGACAACTGAAGAACTGTTGGAAGGGAAATTAATAATTTCTCAACACACAATATTCCTAATGGGTACCTTATTTCAAGTACTTACTTATACTAATAATAAAAATGAATTGACTATTAAAGAAAATTCTATAAAAACGTCTTTGTGCTTCGCTACTTATTTACTTCAAGTGCATTCATAATTGGGTATTAAGAGCATTCAAATTTGACAAAAAAAAAAAAAAATGATTACATATAATATCTCCATATAAGTGCATTATAGTATAATACACTATATAAATCAATTAATCAACGACTAGCATATAAGTAAATATGTGATAAACATCATAATACGATAAACACAATATGTACAATAAGTATTTGGGTACTTGAAAATGTGCAAATTGAATTTTCACAATTCAACAATACAATACAAAACGGGTACTACTAAATACATGTGCATAAATGCTCATGTATTGTATAAGTATATGTACTTGCCATTTACACAATAACGACAATATCAGACACCGCTAGTACAGACATCAACGTCCGAATTGAAATTATTGCATACAAGTAGAAGATACAATTTGTCTGTCAACGCCCACCAAGTTGGGCGTTCAGCAAGTAAATATTATACATAGTACAGTGGGTATATCAACTATTTTGCTGATGTTTATTTAAAGCAACGCTCTTAATCCACCGTCGATCTCCCCCATCTACATTTAGTTTGTACATCTTGAATTTTGTATATTTTGTCGTTGATGTCTTCTCTTGATTTGATCAGTATTATACGAGTATGTATTGTGCGTACATAATACTTGTACGGTAGTGTATAGCATTTATATGCAATTTGTATGGTGTAAGTAAGACAATCAACCTCATCATACTGAACAGTAGCAGTATGTATGTATAATGCTTCAAGTGCCGCTGCTGTAATTATAGGCAAAAGTGATTATATGTAAATACAATAATAAATAAATCCAACCAACCTCTTCATAATAAGTAGAACGATTAGTAAAGTGGCTTTTTGCTCAATTGAGTACCATAAAATGATGCTATAGAGCTCTTAGTTTAATTGTTGATGAACTTTTATTGTACTTCATTTTGATTGTAAAATTACGAAAAGAAAAACAAAACCCTTAAAAAAAAACTATAATTAAAGATCTATAAAAATTTACATATTTAAAGGGTTTTCCATTAAGAATGATACGATTTGAAATTAGATGATATATTTTGTCATTTATGATTAAAACAAAGTATCGTTCAAATGGGTTCCACGGCTCCAAGCTCGTCAATAATTTTGGGTAGTTGGTTGGCGTAAACCTGTGATTTAATATAAACCCACAGAAAATAGTCCAATAACGTTAAATCACACGATCTTGGTGGCGAGTTGTTGGAGCCATTTCTTGAAATTATCAAACAACCGAATTTTCTACGCAAAAAATCCATCGTAACACCGGCTTGTATGCCAAATTGCGCCATCTTGTTGAAAATAAATGTCGTCCGATATGATTTCATCAATTTCCGGAAATAAAAAATTGACGAAAATGCTCCGATAACATTCGTCATTCACAGTAATGCAATGTCCTTCTGCGTTCTCAAAAAAAAAAAAAAAAAAATAAGGCCCGATGATGCCGCCGTACCATAATCCACACCCTAAAAAATAAATACTTGGCTCTTATAAGCCTCGAACTGCTCTTTGGCCGTGCTTCTCTTCCAGTATTGTTTGGCTTGTCAAATTTTGGACAGTATTAGAAGGGACCTACTTATTTCAGCCGGTTCCAAATGACAGAGCCCTTGTGACATCACTTTTTCTGAGCCTTGTCACAGAGTTCTTTCAGAATCTTTTCCATTGCAAATTTTTACTGCCGAAAGAATTGCTAATTGCTCGCCGACAGGTGGGTAGCGTTTGAAAGAAAAATCTTTTCGATATAAAGTTTTTTATGCTTCAGCCGGGGATTGAGCTCACGACTTACAGTTCAAAAGGCCAACGCACTACACCCTGGGCTACGGCATCCACAACATACAGGGGGTTTTTTTTCGAATGGAAAGCTGTTTCATAAACCACTTGTGGATGTGATTCATTCCAATAACGGTTATTTTTCTTTTTGACGAAACCATTCAACCAAAAAATGTGCCTCATCTTAAAAGTTGATTTTTCGATGAAAACCGGAGATTATTTTTCATCGCCTCTAGAGCCCAATCTGCAAACATTCTATGCAAACAGTGGTCGTTTGGCTGAAGTTCTTGTGCCAATACCATTTTGTAGGGATGCAATCCCACATCCAATCGCAAAATACGTAACGTAGTCATCCTGGGCTAGGCTAACTCTTACGAACGGCTCGGGACACACAAAGTTGCATTTCCATTAACACTTGCTTGCACAACCGTTGTAAAAGGTGTAGTAAAAAGAAATCCATTCTTTTTCGAAGAGATGACTTTACTTATCTGTATCTCGCGTTGTATAAGTGCGATCGGGTTACGCTAGATGGTGTTAGAAAGATAGGATTACGTACTAAATAAACTTTTCAGGCAATTTTGTGATTTCTTGATTCAGTATTGTTTGAGCACGTGTCAAAGATGGAAACCAGTAAAGAGAAAATACGCCATATTTTACAATTTTTCTTCGATAGAGGCGAAAACGCAAGCTAAACGGCTGAACATAAAATAGTGTTTCCAATTTTGCAATTATGCGGCGAATAGCTTGGTGTAGCAACAAAACTTCTCGAATTTTGATCAAATATTATTTTTAAAAGTTGTGATAACGTGAATTTGTTCATGATGAAATGACAAGTTTTACGGAAAACATAGAACATCAAATGTCAAAAATTCCTATTGGGAAGCCCTGGACATATCAATACTGTTTGAATCATTCTTCGGAGGAACAAATGACAACATATGAACTATCGAAGCCTTTCAATTATCGAAGATGTCATAAAAACATCAAATTAGTTTCGGTTATGACTTTATAGAATTTGGCGTAAAAACTCCAAACAGTGATTGCCTGCTTTACAAGAATATATTGCATTTGTGTTTCTTCACAGAACCATAGGGTTTTCAGATGTCTTTTAAAAATTCAAATCAGCCAATTGAGCTTTGTAGTATTAACTTAACAATGTAGTAATTCATATAGTGCAATATAAAATGCAAATTTATTTACTTGTTCATTTATTGATGCAATCTCTATATGATAATATTAGCATATTAGCAGCATTAGAATGAATTGGAAAATGAAGTCAATAAAAAATAATTTATGAATGATATAAATAACTATAAAAATGCCAATGTGGCAATTATATATTTACATTTCATATGATGAATTCATGCCGTCAATTGAATAATTAATTAAATTAAGGAATTATATAATAAGTTGGTAGATATCAGTAGACTACAACATAGTCAAACGAAGAAAAAAGAGAGGGCAAATCATTTTTTAGTGATTACGGACATTTTTCTTGAAAAAAATTAATATATAAACATTTTTACAAAGTTATAGCAGACAAATATGTATTATATTAAAACAATTTATCAAAATTTATCAAATATTTTATTTCTTATTTAATAAAATTTAATAAAATTCACGTTCAGATATTGCAGATATTGAAGTCATTGGACTATCATTAATATGTGAATACAACTAATTTATAATTATTATATGCTTGGTGGCTTCAAATTGAAAGACTTTTAAATTAATATATGGTCGTGTTTATCTAACCATAAGTAGATGATTTTATATTGCGAGCATATTGACATGTAGTTATGATGTAAATAAATATGCCACAATATATCATGCTTAGAGTAGTGTTTAAAATGTTTTTGTCCCTACATCATTTCGAATATTTTACATCCACATATAATATGTGTATGAGCTGTTTGTCAGCCCTGTAACATTATTATTTTTTTTTCTTTAAGAATATCATAATACTCATTGTTAACCGCATCTTAGTGGTTATATTGCTTTAAGTACATACATATGATGTGTATATACATTATTATATATGAAAATGAATATATTCATATACTAGTATATATTCGATTATTATAATATAGTTGTAGGCTGTAATATATATTGTAGAGCTCATATTGACACATCTACATAAACATATCAATATGTACATATGGTATATATATATATATTTTACATCCTAATATACATATGTAGACGATAGTTATAGTCGCACCACCATCCACAATAATAATAACGATCATAATAATAATGGCAACCACATCTTTGAAACTATATCCATTCCACTATATATAATCACATACTTACTCTTATGTTTATGCATTAAGACGGGTTAAAATTTTTGGATCAGTGAAAAATAAGATTTGCTCATTTTATTCATGTGATTTTTGTATCACCTTGTATGGGAGTCTCCTTAGGGGGTAGATATATGGGGTAAGAATGTTGGGAGGAAATGTTGAGGAGAACAAATTAATAATGGTCAGTCATACATTTCATAGCTCTAGAAGCGCTTCTTAGTGGTTTTTCGTGATATTTGGGTGATTTTTCGAACATTTTGTATGGGAGTTCCCTTAAAGAGTGGAGATAGCGGGTAATTATATTAGGAGGATGTGTTGAGGAGCAAAAAATAATGGGGGTCAGTTATACATTTCATCGCTCTAGAGGCGATTCTTAGTGGTTTTTCTTGATATTTGGATGATTTTTCGAACATTTTGTATGGGAGTTCCCTTGGGGATTGGAGATAGGGGGCAAATATGTTTAGAGGAAATGTTCAGGAGCAGAAAATAATGAGGGTCAGTCATACATTTCATCACTCTAGAGGCGATTCTTAGTGGTTTTTCTTGATATTTGGATGATTTTTCGATCATTTTATATGGGAGTCCTCTTAGGGATTGGAGATAGGGGGCAAATATGTTTAGAGGAAATGTTCAGGAGCAAAAAATAATGGGAGTCAGTCATACATTGCATAGCTCTAGAGGCGATTCTTAGTGGTTTATCTTGATTTTTGAGTGATTTTTTGATCATTTTATATGGAAGTTCTCTTAGGAATAGACAACAGGGGCGAATATGTTTAGAAGAAATGTTGAGGACAATAAATTAATAGTGGTCTGTCATACATTTCATCGCTCTAGAGGCGATTCTTAGTGGTTTTTCGTTATATTTTTGTGATTTTTAGATCATTTTATATGGAAGTTCTCTTAGGGATTGACGATAGGGGCGAATATGTTTAGAAGAAATGTTGAAGACGACGAATTAATGGTGGCTGGTCATACATTTCATCGCTCTAGGGGCAATTCCTGGGCAACTACTGTTGATATTCAGGTATCTTTTCGAACATTTTGTATGGGAGTCCCCTTAAAGAGTGTAGATAGGGTGTAATTATATTAGTAGGATGTGTTGAGGAGCAAAAAATAATGGGGGCCAGTTATACATTTCATCACTTTAGAGTTGATTGCTGGTGAGCTATTATCGATTTTCATGTATTTATTCGGTAATTTTGTATATGAGTCCCATTATGAGATTGATATAGAGTGCAAGTATATTTAGAGAAAATAGTAAGGAGAATAATCATTGGACGTCCGTCAATCATTCACCACTTTAGAGGCGATTTATGTTCAATTATGTGACTATTTGTCGATTTTCAGACATAATTCACTGCAAATTGGCCTTCAAATGTCAAAGATATGAAAGAAAAATGTCATTATGGCTGTTGTTAAGATGGTTCAAAATATATTTTTTAATGGTACTAAGGTGCTCACTTCGTTAGTTTGTAGTTAAGGGATTGGTATTTAAAATTTTGTTTTTTACGGACCCACTCTATTGTCACTCATCACTCATTCAACACACATAATAAGTATTGCTACTATTGCTGTGACAATATTTAAACACTTTAACATATGTTATGTAAGAAGCTTGAGAATAAATAATTGAACTTTCTAGGAAATGCTTGCATATATTTGCATCAAGAAAAGAACTAAAAAACAACAAATGTGTAAAATTTGATCAGATGAATTAGGTTTCTTTTTTTTTTTTGAAATGCTCATATTTTTAAGTTAATTTTTTTGTAGTTACATATATTCACAGGTGATTAATATTTTGGGAGTCATTTAAAAGAACTCATTTAGGTCAAGCTAGACAGGGAACCTAAACGGTGAGCCTATGCATATAAGCTCAACTCGTTAATCATTGAACATAGACACCCAGTTATTTCTACGTGGCAATTCGTTTATACAGCAATAATAATAACAATTCATTATTTTTTTTTTCTCTCTGCTTACCAAACAAATGTATTCTTTTGAGCCTTAAAATAATTTGTATTGTTTAAACCATTACATTTACATGTAGTCGCTTCCATATGCCTCATGCATACAGGAGCAGCCAGAGAACTACAAATTAATGATATGTTGTAATTGCAGGAAATCACTTAGCATAGCGTATATTGCTCTTGTTGCTATTGTTACTGCCATTGTTGCCAACTAACACCATTGCCATTGCTATTCTATCCTTTTCACTACAATTTTAAGTGCAACCATATTGTTCTCATTGTATAGATTCATATTTGTAAATGTATTGTATGTGCTTATTGTACAGCATTCAATGTTCATATTTCGATATTTCACAGAGAAAAAAAAATAAATAAATAGAGAAAAAGAAACATCGCCCTAACCCTGCCACAACATTTGCAACTCTTGTTGTATGGCAGTCTTTTGTTGGCCGCCATTTGTTTGTTATGCCTATTTTTGCGAGTTTTTTGTTTCCGGAAAATATGAAATTGCTATTGCCTGCTATCATTGCTGTAGTTGCGCTCTCGCTCTCTCTCTCTCTTTTGTTGTAATTGCATTATGCGATACGTATATCGTGCAAATTATTGTATTTCAATTTCATTTTGTTTATACTTACATATTTCATTTCCAACAATGTTGTTGATTTTTGTTTTTTTTTTTTTTGCTGCCGGATCTTATTTTGGCGTGAAAATTAAACATTATTTTTCCGGTAATGTCACGTTCATTTCCAGAACTTAGCACTATGGTGAAATGGAAATGTATGGAAATTACAATGTGTTGTGCTTTGACTCTAAATTACGAGTTTTCATTAATGCCAAATCGTTTGTTGGAAACATGAGTCTATCAAATGAAATGTAGTTTTCAAAATGTATTGCGAGTATAAATAAGTTTGTGCGGTTTATTTTCGAAAACTGTAATTTTATTGTGATAATTTGGTTATATATTCAATGTTCAGGGTATTGTCCGTCCATCTTAGCCACCACTTTTCTCCATCTTACTGGCAGCATATGGATTCTGCGTCGAAAGAAGTCGACATGTTTTGTGGCAAACCATGAATCGATCCAATTTTTGACTTCTTCGTAAGAATAAAAACGTTGTTCTTCCAGGTCGTGCCTCATTGATCGGGACAAATGGTAATCGGAAAGAGCAATGTCTGGGCTATAACGCGGATGGAGTAGAATTTCCAATTTGAGTGTTTCTAAGTACGTTTTAACGGGCGTCACACTTTGTCGCCCGTTTTTCTCGCAATGCTCGGCTTAAACGCATCAATTGTCGTCGCTACAGGTCCCCTATGATCCTCTGATCCAATTTCAACAGCTCATAATATACCACACCCAGCTGGTTCCACCAAATACAAAGCATGATCTTCTAGCCATGAATATTCAGCCTGACCGTCGGTGATGAGGCATGAATCAGACGTTGCCCGATATTTTGGATTATCGTAATGGGATCACTTTTCATCGCCAGTCACAATTCGTTACAAAACATCCTTTCTTTTTTGCTGTTGG
Organism: Megamerina dolium; assembly: GCA_963854835.1. Classification (NCBI taxonomy): domain Eukaryota; kingdom Metazoa; phylum Arthropoda; class Insecta; order Diptera; family Megamerinidae; genus Megamerina; species Megamerina dolium. The sequence goes on from OY978525.1 coordinate 4,555,878, forward strand.
AGTAGTTGTTCACACGTGAAATAACGGCCCTCGACGTTTCTTGGCTTTAGTTCATACGGCACCCAATTTCCTACCTTTCGGATAATTACCATTGCGTTTAAACGATGACAAATGGTTGACTGAGTGACTCCAAGCGTTTTTTGAGAGTTCCCCTTGCGATATTCTCGAGTCTTGCCTCCAATTCTTCATCCTCAAACTTTGATGGCGCTTCGGATCGTTCTTCGCCTTCGCCAAATCAAAATTGCCACTTTTAAATCGTTTTAAAGCATGGCCACCATAAATTTCCACTAAAATATGATGACTTTCGGCAGCCTTTTTCTTCATATTGAAGTAATGAAGTAAAACTCCCCGCAAAACACATTATTCGGTATCAAGTCTACGCTGTTTACACTTCAGCGAAATAACAGGTACTGAAAAAGAAAGCCTAATGATGACACTTCAAAATGATGATGTTGCCAGATGAAACAATGGAATAATAAACTAGGGGCGACATCTGTTATCGCATTCGCACAAACTTATTTATACTCCCAATAGCATATTTTAGACGACAGATGTAAGGGATGTAAGTAACCAGGTGCAAGGCAAACCCTGATCTACTTTACAGTCTTCCCGCATTATGTAACCCTCGCTTAAACTCTGTAAAAGTCCCACAGTTTAACGTCGTTGGGAAGTTTAAACCTCAAGAACTTGTAAATTTTATTTTCAAAACTTTTACAAAATAACTTCCATAAGCATAAATCCTAAAAAGTTGATGACAGTTAACAGTTAAGACACTTCTACTATGGATACAATTCTGAATCGCAGAATTCTTGTCATCTCATTTTCTCTAAGACTTCGGTCAGAGAGATTTTCATGACAATACAATTCGCAATTGCATTCCGACAGGTAGGATGCACCATATGATTTTGAGGGGTCCGTGAAAATGCGTTCCCAAAAAATATTTTGGATGGGACGAAGTAAATGTTGTCGGTAACGAGGTCAAAATGACAGCAAATACGTTGGAAAACCCCACATCTCTTTTGGAATCATCTCTAGAGAGGTAAAGTTTATTAAAGAAACCCATGCCTTTTGCCTCCACAATATTTCTTAGTACTCTGTCATACATACTTTCTAACTTACTCGCTGTCTTTATCCATTAGAGACGCTCACATTGCTTTTAATTTACTTTTATTTTTATTAAACTCGCTTCCACGGCTCCCAGAGTGTTCCTATAGGAGGTCTATGACCAAACTCTATTAATTGTTTCGAACCAACCTTTATCACGAACATATTTATCCTCCAGCTCCACTCCTTATGATGGCTTCCATACAAAATGAACTTAAAAGCTCTTGAAAAATTGCAAATACCCTCTACACAGTTACCGAGGGATCGCCTTTAGTCATAGGCTCATAAATAAAATTAAAAAAATTAGTGCAAAGGCACAGATCTCCCCAAAAAGCCTCAAATTTAATAAAAAATTAAAAACTAGTAGAAAATAAAAAGTACTTCAAGGCTAAATACAGATATATTATTCTTTCTACCAGTCAGCTGTTAAGTAGCAAATTTTATTAGTGATTAATTCACTCCTATGCTGTATCCAACCCTTGTATAGGGTTTCCAAGTCATTAACCATAATACAATTGATACTTATATCATAGATTTCGAAAAAAATTCAGCTGTTGTCATCACACTCAAACATTTACGTGTGTATGTGTGTATAAAATAATCTTCACTTGAACTACTTTTTCGCACACAATCTGACATAATTGTCATCTATATTCAAGTATCCTTTTTACGTACATTTTTATGTAGAAGTAGTAAGTTGTTAGTAGTAAGTAGTGCTGCTTGAACCTTTGGTGTAACATCAATTGATTTTTATAATCCAAAAGCATCGCTATAACATTGTTAAAAGCAGCAACAAAATAAGAATAAGCGTCTAATCTAACGCTATTCAAATTGTTCTTAGCATGAGAATATAATGCCTAAGGATATTTTACTACTATGACGCCTGTAAGTAGGAGCATTGTAATAGAAATAAAAAATTGTATATAGCATGTACCTCAGCTCATATGTTTGAAAAAAAAAAACAACACTTTGAATACTTAAACAGATTTGTTTTAGTTTAAGTTGTTACACAAAGCTTGCTATTTCTTCAAACATTTGCACCGCTACACTACATACACAGCCGTAACATAGTAATAGAAAAAGAGTCACGATAGTATGTAGGCAAAAATTGTACTTATACAACATAATAGGCTTTAATAGAAAACAAAAAAAAAACCTCTTTTTCTATGGAGACGATGAAAGAAAAAGGACTCAAAGCGAAAGAAAAAACAACAACTCGTATCTAGTAACAATGATTCCTGCTATAAAATTAAGATTACGTTGTCGGTTCTTTGTCGCATTATAGTACACATGAGTAAAGAAAACTAGTAGTGACTGAATAGTGGCAGAGCATAGTGTTTCTTTTCTTATAGATATACATTTGTGTCTGACAGTGGCGTAGCCAGGATTTTGGCAAAGAGGGGCCAGAGATAAGATGAAAAAGATTTATAAGGAAAAATTTTTTGTGAATTATTTTTAAATATCTATATATTTTTATTTTTCTTTTTTAACAAATCCATTGGCCAAGGGAGGTATTTATCCCCCCTAATCCCTCCCTGGCTACGCCATTGGCTTTCGAATTTTTTTGTTTTTTACAAATTACTTCCGCAGACCTCAGAAATAAAAATCAAAGCTCTTAAAAGTAGGTGCATTTGACTTTTTGAAAGCTATATCATAAAATTTATTTATTTATTTTGCAGTGGTAAAATTTCAATTTTACGAGGAATATTTTCATAAAATTCGCATATGGTACTTTGGCACTTTTCACCCATTTTTTTTTTTTACCAAATTCTCTTAAAAGCTAAAGGCATCATTAAGGTGCTAACAATTTCCACAGAAGTATTTTTCAAAAAAATTTCATCAGGTGTCGCTAAAGAAGAAGAAGCACTCTCGATTTTAATTTAATAAATGAAATTAATCTAAGGCTTTTTATCTTAGTTGTCGAACTATAACACGCTAAATTAGTCTTCATTTCTAATTAGTCGATTTAGCCATTGTAAATTGGCGAAATCGGATGAAAACTACGTCTTCCTCCCATACAAAAGTATATTCTTGATTGTATTTTTCACACTTTAGACACGAAAATATAAATCTATTCAACTAAAACTTGGTAAATAAAGTTATTTTAATCATTGAGTTGATATATTAAAAAAATGGGCGTAACTGGATGAAAACCACGCCTATCTCTCATACAAAAATATGTTCCCGATTGTATATTTTCACACTTTATGCATGAAAACATGAAGTTATTGAACTAAAACTTGGTATGTAAAGTTACTCTGATCACAGAATTGACATATTAGAAAATGGGCGTAATTGGTTGAAAATCACGCCTATTACTCATACAAAAATATGTTCCCGATTGCATGTTTTCATACTTTACACACGAAAATGTAAAGCTATCGAACTAAAATTTAAAAAATAAAGTTACTTTTATCACTGTATTGATATATTATAAAATGAGCGTAATTGGTTGAAAACCACGCCTATCTCTCATACAAAAATATGTTCCCGATTGTATGTTTTCACACTTTACGCATGAAAACAAGAAGTAATCGAACTAAAATTTGGTATGTAAAGTTGCGCTGATCATAGAATTGATATATTAGAAAATGGGCGTTACTGGATGAAAACCACGCCTATCTCTCATTCAAAAATATGTTCCCGATTGTATGTTTTCACACTTTACTCATGAAAACAAGAAGTTATCTAACCAAAATTTGGTATGTAAAGTTGCGCTGATCATAGAATTGATATATTAGAAAATGGGCGTTACTGGATGAAAACCACGCCTATCTCTCATACAAAAGATGCTGCTAAAATGATGTTTTTATATATTTACTGATTACAGGTCCTATTCAAAAATGGGCTTAATCGCAAAATAATCACGCCTAGCTCTCATACAAGCTTATGGTTAAGAATGTGTGTTTTCACACTTTGCGCAGGTAGATATGAAGTTATTAAGCTGAAACTTGGTAGTCACGATTTACTAATAAATGGACATATTCGAAAATGGACTGAACCGGACGAAAACTACGTCCAACGCGCAAAAATTTTGACACATCAGCGGTGACCTTTTGGTACATCCACCGTATAGTACTGACTCGGAGGACTCTGCCCCGTCGAACTAGTATTTGTTTTGGGCTTCACAATACTCCCGCACTTTTGAAGAATAGCTTGAAAATAGCGCTATAAAAATGGCAAAAGGTGGTCAAACAGAGAGTCACATATTTAATTTAATAAAAATTACTTTAAGTGGTTATAAATAAACATGATTTTCATTTTTGCCAATACTCATACCCAATAGCATCTGATGATAGAAAGTCATATTTATTTACTCAAACTGTTTTTTTGTGTTGATGTATTGTTAAAAGCTTACATAAACTATTGCCATCAATTTCATCTGAATGCATGTCGTCTACATTTACTTATACATAAATAAATGTTGGCTTTTATATAGAAAAAAAAAACAGCAATAATATTGGCACATTGGCATCACGTCTAATAGAAGCATTTATGTATCGTTCAATACACACAATACAATAGTTATAATCGATTCTTTATATGAGAATTTATTGTATTGCATTGTATATGAGCAATCCAGTATTAAAAGCGGTACTCACAAAGCGAGAATGAAAAAAACAAAAACAAAGAAAACAATAAAACACTAAGGTTACTGTCAGCCTCTCACTTTGGCACTATAAACTACTAACTACACTCACATAATATAGCATCATTCTGACAATAAAAGTACTTTTATTAAGGTTGAATCTTCTTAATGCAACAATAAAGAAAAACTAGATCATTGACCTAGTACTTATTCACAACAGAGTTACGTGACAGGATTATCCGCTACAATTTCAATGAGAATGGCAGAAATGGGAACAAGAAAATAGGTACACACACCAATATAGCAATGGAAAAAAATACAATTCTGCGTGCTGCTTCAAACCAGAACTTACCCGACGAGATGGTGGGGATTTAATGTGCGTTCATGTTTTAAAATCCACTTGTTGTTGTTGTACCAAGCAATCATCAAACAATAAGAAGTGCTTTAAACAGGTAGGCAGGTGTACCTGAGAGAGAGAGAGAGAGAGAGGGTTTGTGTGTGTGTGTGTAAACGGAAATGAGCGTATGTATGATATACACTTTCATATATGTGCGCCTTTAGGAGCGTATACCTAGGTGAGCTCTGACGGTTGTGGCTTTACTGTTTTGTTTTCACATTCGCAAAAGTTCGTTTGTTCTTTTGTTCTAAAGTGTATTTTAATGGATGCAAAATATGTATAGCTTCTAGTCATATTTGTACTCGCATGCATAACAATTTGCACTGTAAGAAATTGTCGATATTAAACTAAAATTATTTGCTAATTTGTCCAATTTACATCATTTCGTATTTTTGGGCACAGAAATGCGAATTCTAAAAGCTCGAAAGCCACAATCCTGAAATGCTACTTACCCGGAATATCATTTGGAATCTCCGTTTTTTTATTTAACACGTTAACTGCCACTCTAGAAAACCACGTTTGCAAATGCTGCCTCCATGGATGTCAGGATTCTTGTACAGAGATGGAATATATCGGCGAACTTCATTCTCTTTGCTTCCCTAACATGTTTTCTAAACATACTTATATTTTATTTACCGCCTTAGGGGAACACCCCTACAAAATTGGAATTTTTATTTAAAATTGACTACCAGGGTGCCTCTACATGGTTTCAATATATTAATGACATCAATTAGTTTTTACTCTTTAACGTTGTTTTTGAAAGATAGTTAACTCCAATATCCATCCCTTAGAGGTACTTCCCTACAAAAAGGACGTTTTCCTTCTACCGCGCTTAGGGTGCCTGTATGTCGCCATTACAATCGATTTATACCGAATGTAGCATGCTTCGCCAACCAACCCTGGTGCTAAACGTCTTTTCACCGGAGGTTGGGTCTGCTTTTTCTGCGTCGTTCACCAGCGGCTTCCGCATATAACACCTTCTTAGCCGGAGCGTCTTCTTTTATTCGCACGTCGTAACCTAGCCAGCGCAGATTCATGGTTGTATCTTATTCCATATTCGCCATCAACGCAAATAGGTCCAAAGATATTGCGTAGGACTTTTCTCTCGAAAACTCCGAGCATCCCCTTATCTGAGGTCCAAGCTTCGGCATCATATGAAGGACAGGCATAATGAGAGATTTGTAGAGTGTGGTTTTCGTTGCTCGAGGGAGGGCCCGACTTCCCAATTGCTTATTTCGCCCAAAGTAGCATCTGTTTTCGAGAGTGTTCCCTCGCAATATCTCCAGGCTGGTGTTAATGCTGGTTCGAATATAGATAAAGTCCTTCTACTTCTTCTACTACTTCAAAAGCGTAGTTATCAACAGTGACGTACTGTTCAAGACACCGGAACTCTTTGGTTGTTGACGCTAGGTACTTCGTAGTGCTCTCGTTCTCTAGTCTATTATTGCCCTTCATTCTTTTATACTTCCCAACATTTCGCTTAAACATGTTTACTCCCGATGTACACCTCTGGGAGCGGTGGGAGCCAAAACCACTGAATCGATTGATAATATCGTTAATAATATTTGTTAGCTTGTTGGATTATTTTCATTTTTATTCACTTCACAATTAGGTCGGTCGTTTCTTCCTCAAGATATATATGCAAATTGTAAAATTACTCTGAAGAACAAAAAATATTTCTCGATAATCCGACAAGAGAAAATTTCTTTAATACGATTTTCGAATTTTGGAGTTTTAAATTCCTTATTTTGTATTAACCACCGAGGTCTTATGATTTGTGGAGTATTTCTTTTGAGGACATATTGAGGGTGCAATCCCCGGCTGAAGGATAACAAAATTTAATATCGAAAAGATTTTTCTTTCGAACGGTACCCACCTGCCGGCAAGAATTGGAAATTTTTCCGGCAGTAATAATTTGCCAAAAATGATTCTTAAAAAAGAGCTCTTTGACAAAACTAAGTTAAAGTGATGTCACAAGGGTTTTGCCGTTCGGAACCGGCTAATATAAGTAGGTCCCTTCTAATGCTGTCCAAATTTAACACGCACAAAAGTATTGGAAGAGAAGCTCGATGGTATCACATTGGGCATTTCTGGCCTAAGTGTGTCCTCTCAGAGAGAGGGCAGCCACATAACCTAACCTAACCTATTCGGTTAAAGTAGACGCCTTAGATGATTGGAAAACAGCGAATTGAAAAACATTATTGCCAGAATGCATAGATACGACATCAGATGGTTGAAAATTAGATTCTTAGACTGTACCGTATCTGGGTCAGTCCGACCTGGTCGTTACTCGATGAGTATAATATTTTCTCTGAGTGTACATGCAATATGTATATTTTCTTTCGCAGGATATTTCAAAATTTTGAGGTGTCAGACAAAGTTTTAGCGCAAACGTTGAAGCATTTTGGAAACAAAAACTTTTGACATAACCCCATTCTTTGTCCTACAACAAATAGCGGAAGTTACTTAATAAGTTTTTACTGAAAACATGCTCTTTCCTAGTTGACAGTTGACATGAGCTTCATAAAAGTGAAATTTTGTATGTTTATCTATGTGTGTGTGCGTGTGTGTACATTATGGTGGATTAGCTTACATTGTAATGCGAAAAAAATATGGCAAAAAAAAAAAAAGAAGAAACTCTAGATACGGAGAGTCAATATTGATTTTATACCCATGATTTTTTTGGAGAAATATGAAGTTTTTGGAATTTTCTTTTTTTTTTCTATACAATTTGTGAAAAAAAAAAATTTGATCCGCCCTAATGTATATATAGTACATGTATTCATTTAAATGATTGAACGAATAAGTGAAGGTTATAGAGTTCTCACCAACTTGTCAACAAATTTTAAATCACTTTTCATATTTTCGAAAATGTGTCAATTGAAACAAATCTTTATTATGGCATAATGGGAAGGAGGGAGCCTCTTTTTATTATATTTCTACGAAAATTATCTTCACATTATATTGTATGTAGTTATGTATTCGTAAGTGCTACAACGTGCTCCCGCATATTTATATATAATTTTTTTTCAACAATTTATATTATTTTTAAGTAGTAAGAATAATATTTGACCCTCACATATCCACGGACTACTTGCTCATGCAATGCATGAAAAGTCAATATAGCACAACAGCCCCTTTAAGCTTTGCCCAGATAAAAGGAAGTACATAAAGTGAAACGATACAAAGACTAATGAAAAGTAAACAAGAATTTATGAACGAACATACTACATTTTAAATTCTCTTTCATGAAACGACGATGGCTGGCTGGCTGGCTGGTAGTAAGGGTTAGTGTGATAGCGGCGGAAAGTATGACAGAAGTTAAATGGTTCGTTTACGCCCAAACACCCCTTGTTTGACAACATTTTTTGTTTTGTTCTTGTTATAGTAGTTGTGATTTTAGGGTATCGCTATGTGCAAAAGAGAGTGGAGTGGGATGACTCTGTGTATGTGCTATCTTCATGAAATTTAAGCAAATGAGTAATAGTTATTTCTGAAAAAGACATTATTCATTTTTTCAGATGTGTCCTACTATATGAAATGTATAAATTTATATACTCTTCATTGGGTTCATGTAGGAATTTGGGGTTGTTCACAAAAAAAAATTCTCAGTACTTTAGATAGAATTATTCGCTTAGCGATATGCTTTAAAGTAATTTAAATAATCTAATACGATGGTTGCCCTTAAGAAATATTTTGATGGGTACAATTTATGGTAAGTTCGAATCTGTGGTAAATAATTTTTTTCAGTGTATTTTAAACACTTCATCTCCCTCCCTTCTCATCTTTGGGGTGTCCTCCCAAAGCATGAGAGAAATTCAATAAAAAACTACAAAAATAAATCTGTAGGTCGTGGGCTCAATCCCCGGCTGAAGCATAACAAATTTTATATCGAAAAGTTTTTCTTTCGAACGGTACCCATCTGTCGGCAAGAAATTGTCAATTCTTTCGGCAGTAACAACTTGCCATGAAAAAGCTTCTAAAAGAACTCTGTGACAAAGCTCAGAGAAAGTGATGTCGGCCAAAAAGCCTTCGGGGCTTTTATCAATTTTCTTTTTATTTAACGAGAATATCTCACTTCTAAATGGGTCAAATGTAAGGCAGACCCCATTAATTTATTTTCTTTATTATTTTTCTCGAACATACTAACTCTCTAGCGCCACTCCTTAGGGGGAATTACACACTAAATTGACGTTTTTATAAATTTCATCTTCAACATTCCCATGGTGTCCTAGATTAAATTTTAGAACTCCCTAAAGCCCCTAAAGCACAGTCTCACCGAGCTGGTTACTGTCAGCTGGGAAGCATATTACGCTTTACCCGAAGGTCGGCTCGGTTCCCAAGGGAAATGGAGTAGCCCACCTGCGGCATCACAATGGACCTCATTTGGCCGCCTCAGCCTACCTACCTAAAGCTGGTGAAAAGTTATTTTGCATCATTTTTTATATTATATATATTAATAATAGCTCGCCTATAGAGGGTTTAAATGTAAGATCGGCTTCATATTAAATTTCTATTAATATTTCTCCCGAGACATATATCCAATATGAGAAGGGCACGAAAGCTCCCGCATAAAACTTATGTTTTGTAAAAAAAATTTTTTCAGCCCTAATAGGATGTCCTGGAGGGGTAAAATGATCGATCTAATTAAAATTTTTTATCGCAATATTTCAACCAAAAATGAAAACCGCCTATGGACATCCCTTAAGAGGGTGTCCATACAAAATGAATTAAGAATACCGGAAAATTAAAAAATAGCTCCATAGCTGCCAAAGAATCACCTCTAGGAGGGTAAAATGTTAACCCGACCCTAATTAATTTTACTACTTCAATATTTTTTCGAAACGTTCTTAGCCTCTAACTCGAACCTCTAACTTAACGGCAGTTGTCATATAAAATTAAAGCAAAACAAACTGAAAATCAACAAGCAGCCATATTTGTCGTTTCCCAATTTAATTTCGAATCTTTTTGTACAAAATTTAATATATCTTGAAATTTTCATTAATTATTTTTATAAAAAATATTTCACTTTAATGGACTTCGACCAAAAAGTAATAGATCATCAACTCCTAAAACCGACAACGCGCTGCTTAGTTGCTGCGGAATCATTTCTATGAGGGTGAACTATAAATTCGAAATTCAATAATTTTACCTCTTCAATATTTTTCCCAAACAAATTTACCCTCTAGGTCTACCCCTTTAGGGATGCGACATACAAAATTAACACAAAAAACACCTGAAAATCAACAAGTAACCAAATATCTCATTTCTTGAGTTAATTTCGAATCTGTTCATGCAAAATTTAGTATATTTCAAATTTTTCAATAAAAATTTTTATAAAAAAAATTGCATTTTTATCCGACTTCAACAAAAAAAAAAGAAATCATGTCAATTCGACTGGTTTTTTTCACTAACTTGATTTAGGTGTGGCTTAAGACCAACCAGTCTGACTTGAATAGCGTTATTTGAAAATATCGAAAATATGAGTTTTCGAAACTGAGACAGAAATTGTCATTTGGAATTTCAACAAACTAAGATAACCAAAATTAAGGTATCTACTCTTATTATAATATCCGAACATTACGGCTTTGCAAAATATTGATTTTTAAGCAAGTTTTATATGAAAAAAATAAAATTTCCCGTTTGCCCAATTAGAAAATACGCAAAAATACAGTCTGTTCAGTAGAACGTGATCGACAAAATTTTCACATAGAGGGTCGTTATCATAATAGGTAGCGATGCATTGCAAAAACTCAAGTTTCGTGAAACAATTACAAAATGCACATTGTTTTAACAAAATGAGTTCCGCGTACGAGAAGCAATTTGAAGCCCTTTGTCTACACTCTAGACGGCCGAAAATGTCACGTTTGGCTGCAGCAAAATATATGAAGAATTCGTAGTCATTCGTAAAGAAGTGGACGAATCGGTTTATAGAAGTAAAAAATGTCGACGATTTGGCTGGACGGAGCCCTGAAAAAAAAAACTTCTCCAAAGCAGGACAAGAAGATCATTGATTTGTTTGCGACAAAGCCGGGCTTATCGTTGAGTAAAGCTGAAGCAATTTTAGAGAAAATTTTAGATTCGAGGACGTTTAAACGTTAACGACATCAAATACGGGAGTTGCTTGAAAAAAGAAAAAAAGTGGAAACAGCAAAATGGTGTTGAGGTATTAGATTGGCGACTGTGAAGCCTGATGCCAACCCGATAAAAAATGTGTGGGCAATAGTAAAGCAGAAACTCAGAGGAAAAACGATATGAACAGCAAACAAGTTGTCAAGACAAATTCGGCTGATTTGGAATCGATTGATTCGGCAACTTGCTCAGAACTTAGCGCAAAGTATGAGCCGGAGTTATGAGGCCATAATATTATAAACGTATAAAATGTAATTTATTTGAAACGAATCGGACAAATAGTTTCCAACTTATGACGATCATGCTTCTACTGGACAGACTGTAAATAGTATAATATGGAACATTAACATAACTTAAATTCGAAGAAGGTAATGAAGTGAATTTTCAACATCTTTTATCAACTACAAGCATTTTGCTAACCCTTGCTAGCAATCCATCATATTTGTATGGGGGAAATTTTATATAACAAATATGAAAAATATTGAGAAAAAAAAAATCGAAAATACAAAGCCTTGATAAATTAAGAAGGGTGTACGTTGTGTACAAAGTAAATGTTTGATTTAAAAAAAAAAAGGCTCATATTTTCTATCATAATGCTGTAGCAATAGCTATTGTGTAGTTTCACTTTATATTGACAATGCCTTACATTGTATTTGAGGTTATTGAACTTGAATGTATAGCATATTTCGTATAAAATTGTAGCATGAAGAATTTTTACATAAATTTTTATTTTATTCTCCTAATTACTTTATTATTATCAATGTTGATTAATGAATTTATTATATATATTTTTTAATAAAGAGTTTATTTGAAAGGAAGATACCAATTATTCTGCTATATTAATTTCTAATAATAATATTTACGAGAGAGTTGTCATACAGGGATGTCAAAAAAAAAAAAAAAATAGAAATCATGAATAAATAATAAATCATCAATCTGTAATATAGACACAATGCTTTTTAATTTTCATTATTGTAATGAGTTATCCATTTTGCGGTTTCAAAAGTAAATGTAAATAAAACACATATAAAATATTTTTTATCATGATATTTCTTTTTTATTATAAAGTTTGAACGTTGACATTATGTGTGAAATACTACATCATTTAAATGACCACCACGCGAATTGTTGCAAGCATCGATTCTTTTGAGGTAATTTTCGACCACTTTTTGACACATATTGGGCGGTATCTCAGCCATAACGTGACGAATGTTGGTTTTTAGGTGCTCAAGAGTTAAAGGTTTATCTACATAAACACGGTCTTTCGCGTAGCCCCACAAAAAAAAAAGTCAAGCGGTGTCAAATCGCATGATCTTGGTGGCCACTTGATATCGCCACGATGAGAAATTACGCGGCCAGAAAATTTCTCTTGCAATAAAGCCATATTCGCTCGAGTTGTGTGGCATGTGGCACCGTCTTGTTGAAACCACATATTCTCTAAGTCGTATTCTTCAATAGCAGGCAAAAAAAAAGTCGGTTATCATATGACCATAACGCTCCGAATTGACGGTGACAGTCGTTCCATCGTCGTTTTCGAAGAAGTAAGGTCCAATCACACCTCCGGACCAAAGAGCGCACCAAGCAGTGACTTTTTGTGGATGTAGTGGCCTCTCTTCAAAGTGGAAATTACTCCTCAATTACTTGAGGATTCTCAGAACCCCAAATACGACAATTTTGTTTGTTAACATACCCACCGAGTGAGAAATGTGCTTTGTCGCTGAAGAAAATTTTGTTCGAAAAATCGCCGTCCACCGCCTGTTGTTCAAGCACCTATTCGACGTATCTACGACGTTGTGAATGGTCAGCTGGCTTCAGTTGTTGTGTGAGCTGGATTTTATATGGATGTAGGTGTAGATCCAAATGCAAAATACGCCATAATGTGCCGTAAGACACATCGTACGAGCGAAACGATGATGCACAGGCCTTACAATATCTGTAACCGATCCAGTCTCTTCATATTTCTTCACAATTTTGCCAATTGCTTGCGTAGTTGGACGATTATGTAAACCATAATCTCCTCTTAAAGCACGATATGTGGCTGTGGCAGAATCACCATTTTTGTAGTAGGTTTTTACAATTTTAATGCGTTGTGCGATAGTTAAGCGATCCATTTTCGCAAATGTCAGACTTTGAACTGAAAAAGAAAGAAATTGTTTTAACAACTCAGTTTGACAGATGTCAAATTCTAGCCCTATACTTTTGAAACCGCGAAATGGATAACCCTTTATTTATAATATTTAGTCTGATTACGGCTCTTGTTTCATTTCAACAAATTAATGATTACAATTACTATGTATAATAATAATAATAATAATAATAATAATAATAATGCAACCATTGTCATCACCATTAGTTACGATATAGTATGTACCAATCATCACATCACCACAATTAGGGCATTTGTGTATGAGTATAGTATATAGTATAGTAAACCAGTAGCAGATTAATGATGTATCGTCATTGCAACCACAAAGTGAAAAGTTGCATTTTATATTGTATATTATTTGTATTTATTTATATTTTATTATTGTTGTTGTTGTTGTTGTTGTTTGATCCAATGGAAAGTGTAATAATAATATGGAAAATTGTAGAAAATATTTACATTAAAAATATGTTACATGTAATAATAAATTTTAGATCTACGAGTGTTATGGATGTGACATTCATTTCCATAAAATATGAAATGAAAAATAAAAACAAATATGATGCAAATTTGCATTGTTTTATTTAATTAAATGAATACTATATTTTGAGTGGAAAATTGGCACTGTCAAATTGATGAATTAAAGATATTTGTGGGACGGATACGGACGCGACAAAAATACTTTTATATTTTGCAACGCCCATTTCGTTGTATATAAGATTATATAGTATTTTAAAATCCTACATGCGACAATGCCCTAATTTTCGCTTAAATAAAATTCATATATCGATATTTTGTCACGTCCGTTACGCTTGATATTGCCAAATATCTTAAATTCAAACCTTCGAGTGTGCTCTATCTCTCGCCTAAATATAGTATTCCTTTAGTTCTACAAACAATAATTCAAAATTTGTATCACAGCTTTTCAGAAATCTATGTTTTTTCCATATGTCACGTCCGTTACCTAAGAAATGTCCATATATTGTATAAGCAAATAGGTATAGTATATATGAAAATAGAAAATCCCCTATATATTTTTATGTACGAGTGCCTGGATGATTATGTGAAAATGTAAAATTATATTTATTCACTGTATACATATTTCCGTTTTGTGGTGACGGTGGTGACAGCAACATTTTTATATGCGTAAAATTTATTATTATCATTATTTGATATTACAACGCATAATGAATTAATTTTCGTGGGAAAATTTATCTTTGTAATATGATATATTAAAAAAAAAATATGGCATACATATGTTGCCAATGACACAAAAATATGTCAACACCCAATTGTTAAAATAAATTTTTGAAGGCGATGGATTTTTTTCCATATTTCTTAAAATTATATAAATGCCTTAGCATTGATAATCATAAAAAAAAAATTCGATTTTATATGAGCAAGTTTTTAATCGTAGTCACACATATCAAGTATAAAACGACCCTACAAAAAATGCGATTTGTCCGGGATGTGTCTTGGGTCAGTCGCAATGGAATATATGACTAAACGCACTTTTGATCTCTCTATGAAGAGACTAATTGTACCATTTTGTACCCTAATGGGTATAAATGTCGATTTGCCACCTTCTATAAATAGATTAGTCGCATGGTTAGAAATTTTCATTCACTGCATTATAATTCTCATGTACATTTTCACTTAAATTATTTGACAATTTACCCATTTTTACTCTTCGCCACGATTCGAACCTGGTTACCGATCAAAAAGAATTTATTTTCATGAATTGAAACAAAGAACTTTTTTTTAATTCGCTGTGATTCGAATCTGGGTACAGATCAAACAATATTTGAAACTGGGTACCGACCATCGTATGTCTTACTATTGCAATTTCTACCACCGTCGCTCTACCAGAAAATCTCTAAATATATTAATTTAAAAATTGAACCCCAGCGCATTTCTAAAGAGACCGATAATTTTCCCATTGATATCTAAAGAGATTAATCCCGGACTACACTCTTTAGAGATTAGTTGCACAATTTTTTTGCTGGGGATAGCCAAGACATCACACGCGCAACCATAATATAAGCATAAGTGTAGCAGAGGCGACAGTAGCAAATACAAATAAATAACAAATCACAAACACTTTGACTTGACCACCGAACGAACCGCTCGACATTTCAGTGATAACCTTAAATGAGTGATTAGATGTTCAAAAACAAGAACAAAAATAACAAACATTTGCTTCAAGCAAACCAATAATGTATGTACCCATTGGGTAATGGAAATCACTCATAATACATATGCACATTATTGTCTCATCTATTTTTAGTATATGAATTCTTCCTGCCTTTATGGCACATCTTTATTGCTTTTATTTAAATTTTTAGAAATACTTTGATAGAAGTACATGGAATGCCGCCCAATTAAGCATTTGAAAAACTTCAGCATCCCATTCTCTGCATTCCATTCGAATATTTTATAATTAGACATAACGAAAATGTAAGACCCATTCAAATACACCTTCCTCGTAATCGAACATGTAAGCAGTGCTCAGTTCATTTCTTACGATAGTAGGAAATGCACTAGAATTGCCCACTCTTCTATAAGCGTTAGATCTTTGTCTTCTTTCTATTTTTAGTATATGAATTCTTCCTGCCTTTATGCTACATCTTAATTGTTTTTATTTAAATTTGGGAATTACTTTGATAGAAGTGCATGAAATGCCTCAATCAAGCATTTGAAAGACTTCAGTTTCCCATTTTCTGCATTCCATTTGAATATTTTATAATTAGACATAATGAAAATGTAAGACGGCTGTAAGTTCTCATTGTAATAGTGACAAAAATTGTAAGAAATGAGACCTATCCAAATATACCTTCCTCGTAATCGAACATGTAAGCAGTGCTCAGTTCCTTCCTTACGATGAAAGGTGTACGTAAGAATGGTTTTGCATGCGTAATGCACTTAAATTGTTCAATCTTCTATAAACGTTAGATTTTTGTCTCCTTTCGATAGTATATTTGTCATCCAAGTACACCTTCCTCATAGCTGAAATTGTAAGCAGTGCTATGGTAAGGTAATGATGGAAGATATTTAAATTGTTCAAATTCTCCTTTCTGAAAGTAGTTAGGTAGGTTTAGTATTGTCTCACCTAAATCTGAATTATTTTGATCAATTCCTTCCACTATTTTTCGCCATTGGGTATATACGAGTACATACATACATATTAATGCTCGTGCCAGACAGAGGCCAAATAAATATACAATCGCCCTGTATTATGCGACCACCATCAAGCAACAATGTCTTATTATTATTATTATCAGTCGCCGATGGTCTATTGATGATGTTCCTGGTGCTAACGATGCTATGATGCTTACCTATGAGCTAATGCTATTGAATATGAACTGCTTTCTCAAGTATGTATTTTACGCTCAATTTATAAGAATTTTTTTAATAAATAATGATAATAATAAATACTTGTATGGATGGATGGTAAAGAAAAATACTCGTAATACATATAAATAATAATTATTGATGACGACATTTGTCATTTTATTGAAGCTGTTTACATTACATGCATACATCATACTTATGAACAATCAAGATTACAACATTGAGAACCAGTCTACCTACATAGTTGCTGCTGTAATTTATACATAGTACCTACTCATATCGTGCTGCCACACGACACTTGTGTTTTTTTGTTTGTCTTGGTTGTAATTCCACTTTCTTAAGTTAGCTTCTTCAAGTGCATATGCTTTTACTAGACAATCTCGTTCTATGTTTTTGGAATTAGTTTTATTTTTTCTTCATCGTCTTCTATTAATTGTACACTTTTGTCTATTCTGTCTTCTATTAATTGTGTCTGGCTGCCGCTGTCTCAATGACATATGTTTGTACTGTCGTAGTTGCCTTATCACTTTTACCAGATGAGCGTGAAATTTGCTGTCATATTTGACTTCAAATACATTCTCGTAAATATGTAATTGCGACGAGTAGGTGCATATGAGTACTTAGTCATGTATGAATTGATGGGGAATTTATTATTATGCCAATGCTATTGATGATGATGTGATTTTATAAGATTTAAGAGGATGTCACAATAGAACAGTGTCAACTATGATTTTGAAGTACCCGGTGCTTTGTTTTAGAGTGAAGCAGTTTCTGATAGGTATAAAACGGCATAGCAGTCCTCAAATCTGGTTAGTTGCTTGGTTTAATCAAACCACCTTGATTCGTTGATAAACCTGCTAATGTTGTCTATTTTGTATACATCAATTTCATTTACGCTATCCATTATGAATTTCCCTAGAGTTCTATGTCGTAGAGCGCCCAGACTTGGGCACTCACATAGATAATGAAAAACCGTCTCCTTGGATCCCTCTTGTTTGCAGTTTCGGCATCTGTCGTTGTAGGGCCATCCTATTTCCTCTGCATGGTCCCCTATCGGCCAGTGACCGGTAATAGTGGACGTGATTCTATTCTTTTCTTTCTTACAAATTCGACAGTTCTTGATTTATCGTATTTAGGTCACGTTGCCTTTGCTATTTTGCAGGCATCAGTTCTTAACCACCTGGTTTCTGCTTGCTTTCGAAACTGTAAATAAAGCTCTCTTTTGATGGCGCTAAGGGGCCTTCCAAAAGTTACCGACCCGGATTCGCGGTTAGTTATCGCCCTTCTTGCCAGTTCGTCTACTTTCTCGTTTTCTTCTATGTTCCTATGACTAGGGACCTAGAGGAGAGTGATGTCTGGTAACCCAAAAGTGATTTGGGCTCAGTAAGGGTTGCAATTTCATCATGGAAAGATTAAAACCGCAACAACGCTTGCAAATATTGAAATTTCAATACGAAAATCATGGTTCTATCATCCAAACTCAAAGATCGCTACAAATCGATAATTTTATTCAGTAATGAGCAACATTGTCGGATTTGCAGTGAAGACAATCCATAAGAAATTCTTCAGATACTATTATATCCACAAAAACTTGCGGTTTGTGGACTGGTATAATCATTGGGCCATACTTCTTTAAAAACACGTCAGGCCACAACGTAACCATCAATGGCGATCGCTACAGAGCCATGATAACTGACTATTGGATTCCCCAATGAACGTGGTATGAATGTGGAAGAGTTGTGGTTCCAGAAAGACGGCGCTACATGCCAACATCGAACATAACAATCGATATATTAAAGGAAACATTTGACGACAACATAATCTCTCGAAATGAACTTGTGAACTATCCTGCAAGATCTTGCTATCTAACTCCTCTGGACTATTTTTTGTGGGGATATATGAAAGGGTTAGTTTATGGTGAGAAAACAGCAAATTTGGATGAATTGCAAGCCAATATTGAGCGAACTATTGCCGAAATTAGGCCTCAATTGCTTGAAGAAGTAACCGAAAATTGGGTTTCTAGATTACGCCACGTTCTAGGCAGCCTCGGCGGCCAAATGCGCGAAATCGTATTCAAACACTAATAATTCAGAATATTACATATTGTATTTTGTATTTTTTCCCCCCAAATTTGAAGGTGTTGGTGTCGTAGCTCAGTGGTTCGTGCATTGGCCTTCTGATCTGGTCGTGGGTGCCATCCGCGGCTGAAGCACAACTTTGATATAGAAAATTCTTTTGAACGGTACCATGCCATGGAAAAACGTCTAAAAAAACTCAGTGACAATGCTCAGAAAAAGTGATGTCATAAGGGTTCTGCCGTTCGAAACCGGCTAAAATAAGTTGGTCACTTCTTATACTGACCAAAATTTAACACGTAGAACAGTACTGGTAGAGAAGCTCGGCCAAGGAGGCCTTAGGGCTTATAAGTGCCACATATTCATTCATTCATTCATTCACTCTAAAAACAAATGCCTGTGTATACCTAACATATAGTGGAGTCATCATATTCTGTTCGAACTAAGCATGAAATTTCCGTGACTACGGATGTGACAATTGTTCTCCTAAATTACGCAGAAAAACAGAGAAAAATGGCTAATATATTTAAGTGAAGTTTTGTGCACGGTGAAATGTATGACATCAAGATATCAGTCTTAAGCGATACGGACTACGGACGTGACAAAATCATTTCCATATTTTGTCACGTTCGTACCTCATTCGACTACCATATATCCAATTTTTCTCCCAAATATTGTATCTATTTAGTTCTGTAAAACAACTAACAACATTCTTCCCTTTATTCTTGTTGATTTCCAATTTTTTATGCGCACAAATGTCGCGTCCGTAACGCAGAAGGACTCGTTAGTAGGTTTCAAATTCTTCGTACTTTTATCTAGCAGGCAGTGGTGGTTCGCATTCCATTGCGCCCGTTTCACGAACTCATCTGGTTCGTTGGTAATTAAAAAAAAAAAAAATCGAACAAACATAATTAATATTAATGTGCTCACATTTGTATTTTTATTTGCAAATTTTGCAAATGCTACGCCGCCTATATAACTACAATTCATATTTCCCTCATCTCGTCTTATCCATAGTGTTAATGTTTATGCTATGCGTACAAATAATTCTTCATTTTCCTTTTACATATTGTTGCATCATTTTTTTTTTTTTTTTTTTTTTTGAAAAACTTTTAACCTTTTAACCCTATTAAATGTCAAAGTTTATACATATATGAACATGGCAACTTGACATTTTTGTTATTTTACAAGTGGGTAGCTCTTAAAGTCACTGAATTTTTAAATTCAATTTATTTAAGTGTTTATTTGCGAATTTTTGGCACCAAATATACATGTACGCACTAATCTATTCGTCTTCTAGGTCAAGGAGATAAGATGAGGGAGAAATTGCATGAATTTGTTATTCGTATTAGCTAATAAAAAAATCTTGGAATTTTTTTTTTTTAGATAACAAGAAAATTCCCATTGTTTTGAGAATTTGCGACAATTTAGAATTTTTGTTTATGAATTTTAATATGAAGTTCAATTGCAATCGCAATTTTAACCTATTGTGGTATATAAATAACCTCATAGTAGTGTGTGCATTTCAATTGGTTTGATTTTATAAATTGCGTCGCAGGCATTAGATTGTGATTGAGATGGATGGACGTCATACTAAGGAACTTGGCCATGTTTTGACTTAAACTCACAACAGATGCGATACAAATATTCAATACAAGAAAATAACACCGAAATTTAATTAATGACCCCCAAGATTTTTAATGAAAACAAACGTTTTTAATGCAAAGTTGTATTTATTTCTCAACATAATTGCCTTCGAGAGCAATACACTGTGTATAGCGAGTTTCCAACATTTCGATGCCCTTTCTGTAGTACGAAATGTCCAAGCCTTAAAAATACGCCTCGGTTTCTGCGATGACTTCCTTACTCGATCTGAATCTCTTTCCCAGAAAGTTTGGGATCAGATAGTAGTCGCTGGGAGCCATATCAAGAGAATATGGTGGGTAAGCAACCAATTAAAATCGTAATTGTTCGAATTTGGTCATCGCTTTCAAAGACGCGGGTGCCAGTACATTATCATGAGGTTACAGAACTTTTTTCTTCGCCATATGAGGCCGTTTTTTCTTTATTTCGTCGTTCAGTTTATTCAATAATACTGTATAATACTATGCTGTGACTCTTCCTCTCTTCTGCAGATAATCAATGATGATTATGCCATGTGCTTTTCAACCAGAAGGAGGCCAGAATCTTTCCTGCCGAGCATTGGTGCTTTGGTCGCTGTGGTTGGCTTTCGTGGTTATCTAGACACTCTGCAGACTGCAGACTCTACAGACTGGATTTAGGTGCTTGGTAATGTACCCACGTTTCATCCATCGTCACAAAACGCCGAAAAATTTCTGATCGATTGCGCTGCAACAATGCTAAGCCGACGTCTTTGGTCAACGGTCAGACAACGCGGCAGAAATCGCGTCGATAACTCTTTCATCCCCAAAACATCGTGCGAAATGTAATCCATCCGTTCTTTTGAAATACCCACAGCCTCAGCTAACTTGCGCAACTTGACTTTTCGATCACTCAAAACGATTCGATACACTTCCTTGACGATTTCCAGCCTCCAGCGTTTCGGTGCTTGTTCGACCCATTTTGATTTCACAAAATCACCGCTAAACTGTAGCTCTCGATGGAGCAGATGTGAGATAACAATCTGCAACCATTGCGATGATTGTTCGGAACATTTTCCCCCTAAAAAAAAACAATGTGTTATCAAGATGCGATACTCCTGTTTTTTCATTATTTTTACTACGGCAACAGTAGCGTCAACTAAAATGACTGTAGCTTGCAAACGAATAGACCAAAATGTCATGAAACTTTATATAGAAACTAGTGACAGATGAGCCAGTCCCTCGCAATGAGTCATGATCATTTTCTAGTGGCGCCACCTATTAAAAAATCTCAGAACTTTTCACCCAATGTAATACGTATCGTATCTAGACCTGTACCGAGATATGGATGTACCGTAAATATACATTTTCTTGCAGTATGATACCTCTTAGACCTTCAGGCCTTTAATCGACAACTTTTATACATAGAACTCCCCCTTTGTAATGCTTCGATCTTAAAAGCTTTTGCTGATTTACTTTACTTTGAGTCATGCAACAATAATAAAAAATATTAAATAAGTGGCTACCAACACTCAGACATTGTTCAATAACACATTCAAAAGAAATGGCTTAAAAAGGTTTACTAAATGGTTTATAAATGTATTCCATTTTCATTGTGTTGATTTTTGAAAGAATTTAAAGCATAATGTACACAAAAAAAAAAATATATATTGCTTAAAGCAAATGTAAATGCAGAAATTTGAAATCAAAATCCAAGGAGAGATGATGTAGTGTCGAATAAATGTATATAGAAGTTAATTTCTAAAATGAGTACACTCAGAAATATTTAATTTAATGCTTTAATTATTAATTTCTTGAAACAGTTAATTAGAAATTAAAAAAATTTATTTCAAATACAAGAAGACCATAGTTACCATGAGTATAACTAGGCACTTTCTACACTTCTTAGTTATGCCAACAAATCTGTGTTAATGATTAGTAATAAGAATGTGAGTAATGCCTAACTATGTTGCATTCACTCCCCCAAATCTCTTAATAAATTACAATAAGCATTTTTCATATCAAATACTTATAGTAGGTACATTTAACGACGTACATACAAAACTCTTTTGTAGCTCTCTCATCTCATCGTTCACTGTAGCAACGAGCTAGCCATTAACATCCCTCATCCGCCTATTCAAAATACATCAACATCACCACGATATTAGCACCCCTAGTTAACTATGTATTTCCATATGTATAAAATCGTGGCTGTGAGCCATATACCACAGTACTGTTCCTTGTAAATACCTTCATTAATATTCTAACAATTTCTATTTTAAAATTATCTGTAAATTGTTCTTTGACAATAATATATTTTTCTTTAGAATTGAATAAAAAAAAAAATGTAAAATCAAAAACGTAGACGGAATAAAAATACTTCGCAGAGATGCTGATAGTTTGTAGATATATTAAAACCCCACTGTGAAAAGAAATTTGTTCTTATGAATGGTGTTCCTCTGGTGGCAGGTTAGGTTATGTGGCTGCCCTCTCTCTGAGAGGACACACTTAGGCAGAAAGGCCCATTGTGATACCACCGAGCTTCTCTTCCAGTACTGTTGTGCGTATTAAATTTGGACAGCATTAAAAGGGACCTACTTATATCAGCCGGTTACGAACGGCAGAACCCTTGTGACATCACTTTAACTTAGTTTTGTCACAGAGCTCTTTTAGGAAGCATTTTTGGCAAATTGTTACTGCCGGAAAAATTGCAAATTCTTGCCGACAGGAGAGTACCTTTCGAAAGAAAAATCTTTTCGATAGAAAGTTTTGTTATGCTTCAGCCGTGGATTGAACTCACGACCTACAGATCAGAAGGCCAACACATTAACCAATGAGCTACTGCACCCACAAGAAGTTTTATTAAGTTATTGTTTTTGCAAAGGAAAGTGCGGCTGAAAGTTATAGTTTACTTGTGGAATTACATGGCGACAATTCTCCATCCAATACACAGTGTAACGAGTGATTTGTGCGCTTCAAAAACGGTGATTTTGATATCAAAGACAAAGAACGCTCTGAACAGCCGAAAAAGTTTGAAAATGAGGATTTGGAGACATTACTCGACTAAAACTCATGCCAAATGCAAGAAGAGTTTACAGAATCATTGGTAATAGACCGGTCAAGCGTTTAAAAGCATGGGGGTTTATCCAAAAGGTTGGAAATTGGGTTCCAAACGATTTGAAGCCAAGAGACGTTGAAAGGCGTCTGTTTAAGAGGCTCAAAAACAAGGGATTATTGCATCGAATAGTAACGAACGACTGAAAGTTAATATATTACAATAATCCCAAGCCTGGCCAACCAGCCGAATAGATGCCAAAGACAAAAATTCACGGTGCTCTGTATTTTAGTGGTATCAGAAGGGTGTGATAAGCTACTAGACCTTGATCGAACCATTGCGGAAGAGCTGTACCGCGACAACAATTGATGCGGTTAAAGCGAGAAATGGCCAGAATATGCAACCAGAGACGAGTTGGTAATTTTTTACCATGACAACGCACGGCCACACATTGCTATTCCGGTCAGAAACTTTCTTGCTAATAGCGGATGCGAAGTTTTATCTCACCCGTATTATAGCTCAGACCTGGCGCCTTCAGATTACCACTTATTCCGGTCCATGCAAAATGCCCTGAATAGAATACGCTTCACTTCAGTCACCAAAGCCAAGCCAAGCCGGCAAAGTTCTTTTGGGATGGAATCAGATGCCAGAAAGATGGGAAAATGTCTTAGTTTCTGATGGAAAATACTTTGAATGATATGTTTTTTACACAATTCTTAAAAATAAATGATTTTTGAGCCGGTTTTTAATTCACACACTCAATATTAGTACGACTTTCAATCATCGATACAGCTAACCACCATATAAACCGGAGGGCTGCTCTGTCATGTTCATTGACTCGGAACACTACTAGAACTTCGAGGTGGAGGTCAAGTGCTGGACCACCGTTCTGCGCTTGGGCTTTACAACTATTTAGTACCAAAAAAAGCGAAAAACTGAGAGGTGCTCTGCAAGAGCCCAAAAATCTCATGTCGAACATAATAGCCAAAAAGAAAAGTTTCAAGATTTTTTTTGGGGGGTGGAAATAAGTCTTCAAATTTAATAAATCACCATATCCGCCTACGAATATTACAAAATTGACTAAATTGTCTGAATTTTTTTTTTTTTGATGGACTCAAACGATGTCAACATCCTACACGATTCGAATAACAAAAGATGTAAGTATTTTATCTAAATAAAGCGCAAAAAATATCCTTGATAAAAAAAAAAAATGTCACAAAATATTTATACATTCTATGTACATATATTGTGACATTTTGTTGACGGTGTTGCTGTTGGCCGTCGTCGTCCGATGATTATTATGATGATACTGGCAGCTGACGGTGTCTTGATGACAATTGCCGTCAGCTTGTATGTCCCATCCATCCATGGCTATGCATGTGCTTGGCTGTTGCTGTTCATTTTAATTTCTTCATTCCACAAATATCAACATGAAGTAATGCTAAATTGCAAATAAACTTAAATGAAAATACCTACAATGTTTCTGTGTTTCTGTGTTGTTGTTGTTGCTGTTGCTGGTGTAGTTGCTCGCTCATCTTCTTCTCGTACGTTCTATGGTTTTTATTGTACAGCGCCATCATCTTTTCGTTTTAAAGACAATTTTATAGCCCACAAAACAAATAAATTATATCTGCCGTTGATGGTTTTGTTACTGCTGCTGCAATGGAAGATGAGGCTGATTCTTTTTTTTTTGTTGCTATTGCTACTGATACTAAAGTGATGGGATGGAGTCAATGTACCAATATATGTTAGCGCGCGCGTAAGAATACTTACAATTCTTTTGTTTTCTTTCTTTGCGCTTTTTTTTTCCGTATGTGTTTGATTTTTGTAATACTCGTACGCCAGCTTCTCCTTTTGCCACTCCACGATTTTTGTTTGCATTAAATATATGTATATGAATGTATTTTCTCCTTCAAGCTTCAATTTTTTTATTATTGCCATTATTTCGTTTAGTTTTTATTTGTATTTCTTTGTTTGTTTATTTTTTTTTTTTGCTTTTTTTATATTCTTGAAAATCGTAAAAAGTAAACAGCATGTTTTAGCAATTTGCACTTTTGTGGATAGTCATTTTCGGTACAGTTCTTCGAGAGTTGATTGCGTCCAAAAGTATGAAAACTTATAGTGAGGGGGGAAAATTTATATTATAGATATATTTCTTTAGTATTTTAGAGTTTTTGGGGTGTTTTTCTACTTGCAACTCTCTCAAAGTTTTTATATAGAAAATAATATTTACACTGTAAATAGGTGGTAGTGGTAGAAAGCACATAAAAGGAGGCAACCATATACTATCAAATCCAATCAAATGTTAATTTGCTGACATAAATTTAAAGCTCTCAATTGATACCATTGCCGTTGAAAGAAATTACTCAGTATGCACAGAAAGTTGTAAATATATTTAACAGCATTTAAGAGAGTAAAAATTCACATATAAACTGTTTATAGAATGTACTTTGTACTGATAATTTGTTTCGAATGATATCAGATTGAATAAGTTTTTCAATCACAGTCATTTGTATAGATTCTGGATTTTAGCAGTTCAAGATGCCGTTCTTTTGGCTAGTAAATTTTATGCTAGCGCTAAATTGAGTTATGTCTTCTAGCGTGTTGTTTTCTCAACAAAATATTGCACTTTTATTTGCCTTTGCGAGGGCTATGAAAATATCATGTTCCCTTCTAAGGAATTTCGACCTTTAAATAAGGTAAAATGTAACGCTTTTTCGCTCTATTAAATGCCGAAGTGAAAGTGTTACCTTGAAAATTAACAAGGTAACATTTTAACTTTTCTTTTGTTGCTTGAAAGTGTAATTTTTTTTAGAGAAAATTTAAGAAAAAATGTTACCTTTTGAAAAGAATAACATTATTTTTAGAAATGAAAACGCTATTAGTCTAAATTTTTTAAGTAATTTCCTTCTTGCTAAAGTGCAATTGTAAAATTTCATTTTCGCCACATAAATTAAATGTTTTTGGAGACGCTGAATTCGAATTTCGTGCATAAGAAAACAAATTATTAAATTTTAAACATTCATTGAAATACCCAGAATCATCCCTAATGGAGTAAAAAGTATATGTGTTATAAATAATTTTTCATCCTCAACATTTTTTCTGAACAGCAGCTCTTATATGGGTTACTCTACAAAATTGAAGATATAAATTTTGCTCCGACCGGAGAAGCAATACACGTATATAAGACCGATCCCTATTAATTTGTGTTACCCAATATATTTCCTGAATTCCTATTTTTGCTCCTTATGAATACTTCTTTACAAAACTAATTTAAAAACATCTTTAAGTCTACAAATAACCACATAATTTCCCAAGACACGACTCTAGGACGCTAAAACATATTACCGACCGCTTTAATTCTAATGATCCAACATTTCCGCAAAATATAAATACCTTGAAGGAGTGAAAATGGACAATATCTTTAAAAAATTTTAAAGAACATCAATTTCGTAGGAAATAGCAAATTTTTCTGACGGAATTCCTTCAAATAATTTGCTCTTCGCAGTTCCAATATTTTGATCCATATTTATGAATTGAATTCTGTGGAGCACTTTCTGCCAAGTTGCAAAGAGAGATTGGCAAATGTTCATCACTACTTTGAAATGTTAATTCGAAGGTTTTATACAAATTTACAATTGCATCCTAACAAAAGTAAAAATTACATTTGTTTCGTTTTTATTTGAAGTGCATACATTTTGACATTTTTCCCCAGATATCCATATTCCCCATAGATTCCCCATATCGTAAAAAATTGTACGAAAGTATGAATTTATATCGAATAAATTGTCACAAAAACGTTGCAATAGTGTCGAACAATTTTTTCTCTATAACAAAAAAAAAAAAAAAAAATTGGGCATTAATGCTAAAATATTTCGACATTAATGCAGTACACTGTAAATGGAATTTGTACTCAAATAAGAGAATGTAAATTGGGCTACATGAATTAATATCGAATAAATATATGTCGCAAACGTATTGCAATAATGTTCGAAGATGTTTTCTCCATACAAACAAATTTCGACTTCAATGCTAAAATATTTCGACATTATTGTAGTACATTGTAAATAGAATTTTTACTAAGATTTCGATACGCTGTTTATTTTCTTTTCATATATTAAAAATTTCGACATTATTGCATTACACTGTAAATGGAATTTGTACTAAAAGGTGTACTAAAATAAAAAAAATATAAATTGGGCTACATGAACTAATATCGAATAAATATACATACGTTGCAAACGTGTTGCAATAATGTTGAAAAAATTGTTTTCTCCATATAAAAAATTTCGACATCAATGCTAAAATATTTCGACATTATTGTAGTACATTGCAAATAGAATTTTTACTAAAATTTCGATATGCTGTTTTATTTCATATATAAACAAATATCGTTATTAATGCACAAATTTTTCGACATTATTGCAGTACACTGTAAATGGAATTTATACTAAAATGTGTACTAAAATAAAAAAATGTAAATTGGACTACATGAATTAATATCGAATTAATATACATATGTTGCAAACGTGTTGCAATAATGTTGAAAAATTTTTTTCTCCATATAAAAAATTTCGACTTCAATGCTAAAATATTTCGACATTATTGCAGTACACTGTATATGGAATTTTTAGTAAAATTTCTACTAAAATAAAAATAAATGTAAATATCGATCCATATATAAAAAATGTCGGCATTAATGCAAAATATTACGACATTATTGCAGTACACTGTATGTGGAATTTGTGCTAAAATTTCTACTTAAATAAAAAAAATGTAAATATCGATCCATATATAAAAAAATTTCGACATAAATGCAAAAATTTTCGACATTAATGCAATACACTCAATTTAATTTGTGCTAAAATTTTTTAGTTTTTTTTTTTAAGCATTTTAATGTTTATCATGCCGGCATCAATTAAAGAAAAGAGGAGAACATTTCTGTGGGATATAAAATAAGGAGGGATTTTTGGAACCTGACTTGGCTTAGGTCACATATTTGAAATGCAACGCATACATTTTGAATATACTTTTTTAGCCAAATGCTGGTCGTGTTAATTTGAGTTAAGTTCCACAAAAATTGCGATAAAAATTTTAATCTTTGAAGACCCAATTTACAACTTGGTTCGTGATTGCGCTTTCCCACAAGTATTCAAGAATGTTACAATTTCATGTTGATGATTTGGCAGAGCTTTTCCAAAAGAATAATTTTCATACTCAATTTTATCAAAAAAAAAAAAAAAATTCTCAATACTACATTAGAGAGAACTTGTAAATCTCAATTAACTGATACTTTCACGAGTGGTTTTACTAATTTCCAAAGGACTAATAAAGAAAGTCTATTGTTTCTATTGTTTAAAGTGTAAGATTTTATTTCTATTATATTGCTACCACTATGAAATAACTACTTTATATAGAACGAAACTTTAGCTAGATAAAGTTTTGCAAATATTCTTTCTAATTCACTTCAGTATAGAATTTATCTCTAAGGACACTTCAACGAATACATAATACTAGGTATGCATATAGTATGATATACATACAGGAAGATTATTTCTGTATATGTGTACATACAATAATTATGTAAAATAACATTGGTACCTAGACATCTGTCGTTGATGGTATTTACTTAAAAAAAAAGTTGTCACAACTATAAGTGGAATATCTTACAATAAGGGCACCCACATGATGTAAAGTGGTTTGCTAGCATATAGATATATTATCTTCTTGGAAATGAGTGAAATGAAGTTTGGTAATTTAATTTTCTTTGTGTATGTTAACCTTGAGCATTTTCTCTGCATTTCAGCCCTCATGACAACTATGACTTCATTGCATCCATCAACCCATACATATATGTACCCCTATGTACATACATACATATGATATGTATGTATTTTCCATCTGCTACTACAAATTATTCTTTTTATTTCATCATCTCCTTGTGCTACTGTCTTCATTTTGCCTTTTGCATTTTACTTATGCTTATAGGTATAATATATTCCAGTACTCTACTATATCGCTTAGGGTTTACATACGTACATATAGTCATTGTCTATCCTATGTACTCATTAGCTTTACGTTTGGGGGATTAACGTTCTAATTGTTTCATTTGCATGTATTTTAATTTGTCTAGAGACTAAACTAACTAAGTGAAATGAATTATTCGTAATGTAAACTGTGTTTGTATGTGTGTAGCTATTGCTTATGCTGTTGGCGCTGTTGGTGCTTGTAATATTTTGTTTGACATTTTATATGCTTGGGTTAATTAATTTAATGAGTGCCTGCTCTCAAAGAAACTTTTCTTGTACAATATTTTATTCTTCTTTGTTTTTTTTTTGCTTTGCTTTTATTCTTATTATGAAATTTTTGTCTTTTTGTGACCATTTTCAAGAAATGTTTATTGCTGAAAAATGATATTAAAAAGTATTTTTATGTAATTTTTAATACAATATTTGACACCCAAAAAAAAAAAATAAAATCGTTAACTTTTGAAATATTCGTAGTAAACCCCTAAAGGTCATTTTTTAACCGCAAAAGATTTACGACTTTCTTTCTACAAGTAATTTGGAAATTCCAAAGAATTTGTGTCACCTGATTATTGACGTGAGATGAAGAGAAAATGAACCATAAATATTGAAACTCATATTGAAGTGAACCACAAGTCATGGGTTGGCCCCATAATGACCGCAAGAATGCAACTTTTAAGTGGCAACATTTTTTTTTGTTTTTTTTTAGATATTTATTTTCAGATATGCTAAGCTTGAAAACAGTTGCTTTTTTTGAAATATGATACAGTCTTGGGACTATCGATTAATTTTAAAGGATTTAGGAAAGATGGCGTAGCTTGTGTTGTTATGCATCGACCACACTACCACCATTTCAATTTTTTTTTTTTTTTTTTGTCTGTCATGAGGTTATAAATTCCAATATTAGTCATTGCGTTGAAGTATAAAATAGAAAGTTGTTTTGAGCATCAAATATCGATGTCGAGTTTTGTACCAATGAAACGCAATTTGCGAGAAGTATTACTTTTTTGCTTTCATTTGCAAAAATCTGCAACTGAGAGTCGTCGTACGCTGCAGGAAGCTTCTGGCGCGCATGCTCCATAGATCTGAACTTGTGAGTACTGGTTCAGACGATTCAGAAGTGACCTGATCAGCCAAGTAGGTTTGTAGATGACGAATTGGAAGCATTAGTCGACCTAGATTGTTGTCAAACGCAAAAAGATCTCGAAGAATCATTGGAAGTGAATCAATCAACTATTTCCGAACGTTTAAAAGCAGCAAGGTTCATTCAAAAGCAAGGAATTCAGGTACCACATGAACTAAAGCCAAGAAACGTTGAAAGGTGATTTTGCATGTAAGAAAGTTGCCTTGAGTGATACAAAAAGAAGTCGTTTTTGCATTGGATTGTCAATGGTGACGAAAAATGGATTTATTACGACAACCCGAAGGGCAATAAATCATATGTGAAGTACGACCAACCACCGAAATCAATGTTATAGCAGAATATTTATAACGCGTGGGTAATTCTCTACTTTTGGTGGTATCAGAAGGGTGTGTCGTATTATGAGCTGTTGAAATTGGGTCAGACGATCACAGGAGACTCGTACCGAACACAATTGATTCGTTTCAAGAGAGCAAGCGCCGAAAAACCAACCAAAATGTGCGACTAAACACGAGTCTTTAATATTTCACCATGAAAACGCTCGGCCTCATGCTGCAAGACCGATTAAAAATTATTTTGAAAACAGCGGCTACTAAATTTTACCCCACCCGTCTTATAACCCAGATTTTATCCATTCCGACTACCATATATTTAGATCAATTCAGAATGCACTCACTGGAATCTGCTTCACTTTAGTACTAAAATAAATAAATAAATATGTGGCACTTAAAGCCCCAAACGGCAGAACGCTTGTGACACCGCTTTTTCTGAGCTTTGTCACAGAGTTCTTTTAGAAGCTTTTTCATGGCAAGTTGTTACTGTCGGAAGTATTGGCAATTGCTTGCCGACAGGTGGGTACCATTCGAAAGAAAAATCTTATCGATATTAAATTTGTTATGCATCAGCCGGGGATTGAACCACGACCTACAGATCAGAAGGCGAACACACTAACCACTGAGCTACGGCACCACATTTTAGAACTGGGTATCCGAAATTGGCTTGATTGATTTTTTTGGCCTCAAACAATGAGTAGTTCTTTTGGGTTGGAATTCATATGCTACTAGAATGATGTGAAAAACTCATAGCTATGTTATTGAAATAAAGATATTTTCGCTAAAGAATCCTTTAAAATTAATCTATAGTCCCAATATTTATAAATTCTTATGTCGATTCCAAATCGCTTTAACAAATTTGTTTGGTGTAAAGTAGAGCCTGTAGAGAGTAGAGTTTGTTCATCATGGTCGAAACTCGATTTTGGTCGCTTGTAGAGCATTTCGCCAGTCATCTCTGTTTTTGACACGCTGAAACCAGTTGCAAATTCCAAGTGCTGTCAAATTTTCCAGTATTTAATCTTCCCAGCGATCATGTGGTAAAAGTATGTGGTTCTTTCGGGAAACCAAAATCAAAATCCCTAAAATTTCTTTAGAAGTCACATCTTATAATAGATCATTTGCATGCAAGTATTTTAAACGGGAAGTTGCAGGGATCAGTTTTCAGCAATCCTCCGCCCTTGCTCACGAAGCTGGAGTGGTACAAACCAATATTTTCATGTTGCATAATATCGTAAAAATGGCTTCATATTCATCAGATCTGAATCAGTATGCCCTTCTTTGGCAAAAGGTGAATTTGTTTTGTAAGAGGGTGCATTTGATTTGTAAAAAGTTGAAATTGGCTTGTAGTTGATGTGCATTTTGTTGTATTGGAAAAGGTGGATTTGATTTGTAGAAAGTTTAATTTGGGTTGGAAAAAGTGGATTTGTTTTGTGGGAGGATTAATTTTGTTTATACAAATTCGAAATTGATTTGTAAGACGTAGAAGGATACCTATGGAGTTAGAAAGAGGTTGAAATTGACTTGGAATAAATGAATTTGGTTTGTGATATGGATCAATTGGTTTATTGAATTTTGCTGCGACGGAAAAGCGATTGAATGGGGAAAGAAAGACTGCTGCCCATGGCTTTATGCTAAGGTTGTCTACTTTGAAACCTCTTAATTATTTAAATAGTTATACTTTCTGTTCTTATCTTTCATATTCATCTGTTGTTGGGCATAAAAACATATTTTTTCTTATTAAAGAAAATTAAAATTCTTTTTTTCAAGCGATATCCATCTGTCGTCAAGTAAATGGCAGTTCTTCCGACACAGTAACAATTTTCCAAAAAAAAAAAAAAAAAAAAAAAAAAAGCTTTTGAAAGAGCTTTGTGGCAAAGCTTCGAAAAAGTGACGTCATAAGTGTTCTTTTTCTCCGGAAATTGCAACATTTTTGAGTTAAAACTTTTCTCGAGCCTTTATTTATACAAATTATATTAAAATTTTCATAGCAATACCATATTTTATGATTTTTATCACATTTTAAAATCGGATAATTCTCAAAAATATTTTTAATATTGATCAAATAAATTAACTCTATATTTTTTTTTTCAATTTGTTTCATTTCAGGTAAGCATAAATAAATCAACTACAATATTTCAATAGCGTATGGTACATGGTAAAAACTGAGAAATTTACTAAGAAAATCATATATCACGAATCGGTTGACAGCTTGTACAAATTATAATCAAGTATTTATATTCGAAAAAAAATTTCATAAATAATTTCATTGAATTTATAGTTGAATAAGACTAACATACAGAAGTAAGAATTACATTAAATGAAAATGATTTAAATTATGTGTATCTACATTAGAACTGTTCAAAGGAAATAATGTATGAGATTTTATGCACTGAAAATTTGTTTGAAAAGCTTTCCAAATACATCCTACTCAAATTTTTAGTATGGTTTAGTTTAGAAAGTAATATTTCTGACAAAGAGCTAACAGAAAGAATTTTAATACTATGCCATGATATTATTATAGAAATTTATATACCATAGATTTAATTCCCATATATGCAGTTCTTTGAATATACATTAGTTTTTTTTTTTTTTTGTTATTCTTATTCATCCATTAAGCATATTTTTCAATTATACCCGTCACAAACAGATACACAATTGATATTCATATATTTTTTACGTTTGTGTTCGAAAAGTGACGGCACAATTTTCATACCAATCATATGAATGTTGTTGCAATCTCATAATGATGATGATGATGATAATGATGATGTTGATAATAATACTTGTAATAATACTGTACCAGTAATATTGTTTATTATGAATAATACATGTAAATGAGTACCCACTTGTTGGCAATTGAACGTATGTACAATGCTTATGTATATGACCATATGAACATATGGACTTTGAACATACTCATTCAACATATTGTTGAATTAAATTATGAAACTAAATCTTGAAAACAATAATACTTATAGCAGTTGAAATCAAAAACTCAGAGAAGCAATAACATAAAATTTACCCTATCATATTTGCTCAAGGATTTACATATCTGCAAATACAAATGTACTCATTTTCATTATCTTTATTATCGAAATAATTCAATAAAAAAAAAATCATTTAAAAAAATAGACAATATAAACATTGATCAACATCGAACCCACAATACATTTCAATGTACGTGCAAATAGGTTAAACAAATATTATTGCTATGACGTCGTCAATTGCATATAAATATGCATATACATATATTTATATATTCGTAAATATATTGAATTAAAATCAAAATAGAAAGCAAAAAGGAAAATTCATCAATAATATTGCCAAATAAAATAAACAACCAAATTCTACATGTGTGGCTTTGTGGATGATGATGACGATGATGCGGTATAACAAATTGAAATAATCCACAAATTTGGCAACATACCAGAAATACATTTTTTGTTGTTGTTGTGTTTTTTGGTTGTTTGTTCTTTTTATTTTTTGAAATTCTTTTATTTATTTGGTTTTATTTTGTGTACTATATATATATATATACAAATTATTATTAATATTACGTGTAGAGCTGTGCGATTAATCGTTTGTTCAAAAATTTTAATTATCGTAATATTCGATTAATCAAAATTAAAATTATTCGATTAATCAGAATTTTGACTAATCAAAATATTTTTCATTTTTACTATTTCTTTATTTTTGAAATTTTCTTTGGGAAAAAAAAATATTTAAAACATATTCTCATATTTGTAGCTACCTGTGTATTTTGTATTAGTAATAATATTATAAATATGTTGAATATTTTAATCGAATAATTTTATGCTGATTAATAAAAATTCTGATTAATCGAATAATTTCAAATATTTAATAATCAAAATCATGATTATTCGAATAATTTCATATATGATTAATCAAAACGTTGATTAATCGAATAATTGATTATTCGAATATTTTGATTAATCATAATTTTTTAGCAAACGATTAATCGCACAGCCTTAATTACGAGGGCGGCCCCAAACTACCCAACCTAACAAAGTAAACACAACAAATTTGGTGAAATTTTTCTTTATTTCTCAACATGATCTCTTTTTTAGCTCTATACACTTTTCCCAGCGATATTCTATAGCTTCGATACGGTATGAACTCTCTAGCTCATTAAAATAGCCATCTACCGCAGACTCCACATCTGCATTGTTTGCAAATCTTCTACCACCAAGCCATTTTTCAAATTTGGAAATAGAAAATAATCCGAAGGAGCTAAATCTTGGCGAATAAGATGCGTGCTGAAGCAATTCGAGCTTTAACTAATTGATTTTGGCCATCGCAATAGCGAATGTATGAACTGGTGTATTGTCTTGATGAAACAACACTGTCTTTTTCGCCAAATGCGGCCTTTTTTCTTTAATCTCATCACTTAAACGCTGCAACAAATTAGCATCATACTCGTCGTTGATTGTATTTTTGAAGATCATCAATAAAAATTATACCATGGGCATCCCAAAAAAAAAAACCGACGCCATAACCTTGCCTGCAGATGGAACTATCTTCGCCTTCTTTGGACACGATTCTCCTCTTTCAGTCCACTGTTTTGACTGCTCCTTTGTCTCAGGTGTGAAGTGGTGGACCCATGTCTCATCCGTGGTTACGAATCGATGCAAAAACCCGGCATTATTACTGTGAAACATCTCAAAACGCTCTATAGAAACATCTACACGACGTTGTTTTTGTTCTATTGTGAGCAAACGTGGCACCTATCTTGCACACAGCTTTTTCATCTCCAAATTTTCGGTCAATATACGATTTATAGCAGTTTTTGAAATGCACTTTCAGTCGGCGATTATCCAATACCATTTTATGGATTTTCTTAACCATTTCTGGCGTGGTCACCTCAAATAGTCGACCACTACGGTGTTCGTCTTGGCAACTCGTACGACCTCCTTTAAACTCTGCCACCCAATATTTTATGGTCGTAAACGAAGGAGCAGACTCCCCCAGAGTAGAATCTAGTTCGGCTTTAATATTCGTTGGACTGAGACCTTTCAAATGAAAGTATTGAATTACATAACGGTGACCAATTTTTTCCATGTTTACAAATTGGCACATTGAATCTGAAAACATATGTTTTATAAGGTTGCCACTTTTCTCCAAAATAATTTTTTTCAAGTTACTGCCGCCATCTATATGTCAGGTCGGGTAGTTCTGGGACTACCCTCGTATGTGTATTATTGATATCGCTGTTGCCCTCGTTTTTTTTTTTTTTTTTATTTTGCTATTCTTTAAAATGTTTTCTTTATTTAATAATTTTTTTTTTTCTTATTCGTAATATAAAAATCCATTATAATAATTACAATGTTAAAAAAAAAAAATTTGGAAAAATTTCATTAATTGAAACGCTAATGTAAATTTTGCATTGTATTGAAAGAAAATGAAATGTTTATGTTTCAAAAATTGCTGTGTAAAATGTATGATATAAACAATGAGGTTTTTTTAGATTTTCGCATTATTGAAAAGTCAAACAATTTAATGAAGCAATATTTAATTTTAACCAGATTTCTGAAAATTTTAAAAAAAAAAAATTCCAGAAATTTTTAAGTTTTTTTTTTTAGAATCGACGTAATTTGTAGAATTTGCTAATGAAGCGTTAACAACAATTTTGAAAGAGTGTGAGAAACAAAATGAAATCGATATTGGAAAGGTTAAGAAAATATTTCGTATTGCAGAAAGATACAGTTTTCGAGCATTTGCAGGTCATTTGAAAAGTTTATAGTCTGACACATAGATACTAGAGCTATCTAGCAATAAATTTATATTCAATATATTCATCTTTCGTATGAAGACGTGTAAAGTTTCAAATCAATCTGGTAACTTATTCTTTGTTTAATAGCTGCTTGAAGTTGCTGTGTCTCAGTGTTTTTCTAAAATGCAAAAATTGAAAAGTCGTGCCATTATTGAGTATTTTTTAAAAAAGGTTCACTTGGACAAGAAATCCATACCGATATGGTAAATGTGTTATGTGAATGTGTAATTTGGATCGATACCATCAGCAAAAAGTTAATGGCATCAGTTTTTTGGGATGCAAACCCGATTTTGTTGATTGATTATCTTGAGAAAGGTAAAACAATAAATTCAGAATACTATTGTAATCTTCTGGATAAACTGGATCCAGTAATTCGCGAAAAAATACCCGGTTTTAAGAAGGAAAAAATTATTTTTCATCAAGACAACCCATGTCCTCATAAAAGTGGGTGCACAATGGCTAAATTCGAGGAATCAAAGTTGAAATTGCTTGACCATTCATCGTATTCACCAGACTTGGCTCCCAGTGACTACTGCGTGTTCCGAAATTTGGAACAGTTCCTTCGTGGAAAGCGTTTTTCGTCGAATGAAGAAGCTATCTAGCAGCCGTAGAGGCAAATTTTCGAGACCTTCCGGAATCGTACTTTAATGATGGGATAGATTTAACGGAGGAGCGCTGGACTAAGTGTTTTGAACTGTTAGGAGATTATGCTGAATGAAACACCAAAACTTAAACCAAAATAACGGTGTTTTCATATTTAGGCTAGAAACTTTTCAAGTGACATTTACATGTTGAATTGTGGACAAAAGGTTCAAATTTTTTGCAAATGATATTTCAAAAACAGTTAGATATAATTTTATAATTTTTTTTTTTTCAATTTGGCAATATTTAAGTTATGCTGCGCTGTTACCATATTGCTAACTTAGAAACCCGCAACTTGCTCGAATTTCTATTGCAGTCATTTATTAATCATAATCATCTTTTACACTATATTACTTGTATGATCTGTTGAGAATTCTCAGAAATATTTTTACTGTCATTGGATTACTTCAACAAGCTATTGTTGCTGTTCTTTTTTTCATTAATTATTAATATTGTTATTGTTGTTATTGTTTGTAGTTGTTAACATTTAGTATTATTCGCATACTAGTTATTGCTGTATAAGTCGAAAGTACAACAACAACAACAACAATAACAACTACAACGGTAATAATAAATGTCTGCACAAATATGGCAACTTGTTTTTATTATATATTGTACATACGTACTCTCGTATATCTCGTTCTTGTTATTATCGTATTGTTTTTGATGCTGGTTATTGGCTACATACACACTACCATTTTACCTTTATAGTATATTTATTGTCAGCTGACAGCTTTTGTCTCAAAACCATTTCTTTGTGGTTTTAATATATCTTCTCTCTCTCTCTCGCTCTTGTGTTTTTAACTCTTCTTTCTCTACCGCTCTCTCTCTCTCTCTCTATCCAAGCCTTAAGGTATCCTTGTGTCTGTGTGTGTGTGTACAAAATTTTAATTGCTATTGCTGTTGTTGAAGTTTTACAAAATTTGAAATGCCATGTAATATTTTCAAAGAGTTTTCCAATTTTCATTTTATGTGGATACATAACATATACTACAACTGGCCGACCACTATCATCATTTATAATACTTGATATACATTTATAATATCAATAAAATTTAACCACATTGCCCGTATATTCTAGCTTTATTTTTGTGGTTTTTCAAAAGTTTTTGATTTAATATTTAGTTTGGAAAATTAGTAGCCATAATATGTTAGTATGTAGTAGTAAAGAGTTAAGAAAGTTTCGTCATTTGAACAATTGAATTTTTAGTCAGCTCAAAGTTCTCTGTTGCTAGCTTAAGATTTTTACTGCAATGTAGTGGAAATTAGAGAGATTTGATTAGGTTTTTCAGTTTTTATTTTTTAAATTATACAACAGCCTGAGAACGGTGGTAGAAATCCGACTAAGTAGTCGGATTCAGCGACCCAAAATCAACAGAATGTGACTACAATGGTCCGTCGCACATCTTATTAAAAAGATTTTTCTCTGAGGGCTGTGTAATTGAAAGAATAATTTTGTGAGATTTTGTAAAATAACATTGTCTGAGATCCAAAGAAATGATGGCGGTGAAATGCGGGTAAAAATTGTGACGACTCGAGACCAAAGTTCACGCAAATGGAAGAAAAATCGACAAATAAATCCACACCTTCTTAGGGTGGCCCCCTTATTAAATTCGCTCCCACTGTTCTCATCAGGGTTGCCCTAGAGGGTTAAGGTATGTGACCAAACCCACTCATTGGGTCATTGTTTCAGCTCAACGTCCCCTTCGAACATACTTAACCCCTGTATCCATTCCTGAGTGGGGGCTCCCTTGAAAAATTGATATTTTTCTAAAATTCAAGCCCACCGCTCTTGGGTTGTCTCTAGAAGGATAAGATATGTAAATAACCAATCATTACTTTTTTTTTCATCCCATTCTACCCTACGTTCTTTTGCGGGCTTTGGTATTTTTTTAAAATTCGCTCCCATCGTTGACCCTAAAGGAGTAAAGTTCCTAGCACTCCTATATGTACACTAAGGTGGATCGATCCACATATAAAAAAAAAAGTTTCAAAATTTCACCTCTAGTTTGAAAGATATGTTGAAATATTCCCAGAAGAAAAAACTAATTTTTTTTTCTTAATCCTTTTAGAACCACCAAAGTGTTTTTTTTTTTAAACATAGCACAGTTGTTGATTATACGATTTTTGAAAATGATAGCTCGTTGAAATGCAATCAGGTAGGACTATTAAAAAAAGTCTGCTTTCTATGGGGAGATATTAATCCTTCGAATCCTAAATTTCATTTCGCTATTGCTCCGTTAGTTTTAGTCGCTGCACACTTTAAATGGAAAAGTCTTATGGTTTTTAGAAATCTTTAATTTTATGATGGAAAAATGTTTGATTAGGAGAACGGATTTTTTTTAAGAGTTTTTTCTTCTGAGTGGGTGCCGTGGCTCAGTTTTTAGTGTGTTGGCCTTCTGATCTGTAGTTCGTGGTTCAATCCCCGGCACATGAATAACAATTTTAATATCGAAAAGATTTTTCTTTCGTACGGTACCCACCTGTCGGCAAGCAATTGGCAATTCTTCCGACAGTAACAACTTGCCATGAAAAAGCTTCTAAATGAACTCTGTGACAAAGCTCAGAAAAAGTGATGTCGCAAGGGTTCTGCCATTCGGAACCGGCTAAAATAAGTAGGTCCCTTCTGATACTGTCCAAAATTTAACAACATAATCAACATAATCTGTCAACCTAGGAGTGAAATTGTGAATCATTTTTTCGTGATCCACCCTAATGTACACCTTATGAGGGTTCCCTAGCAAAATTGAAAGAATTTTTATCAAATTCAATTCCACTGCTGCCATGGTGTCTCTGGAGGGATAAAGTATATGACAAACCTTTAGTTATTTTTCCCTTCCAATTTTACCCCCGAACTTAAATACCCCCTATCTCTACACTTTGTGAGCGTTGTCTGCAAAATTGAAAATTTTTTATCAAATTCGCTCCAACCCAACAGGTAAATGAGCAACCCTTTTTTTTTAACCCAACATTATCCTGGATTTATTTCCTCCCTATCTCTATCACTTATATGGGGTCCCCTATAAATTGAACTTAAAAACAGCTGAAAATTTACACATAT
Organism: Megamerina dolium; assembly: GCA_963854835.1. Classification (NCBI taxonomy): domain Eukaryota; kingdom Metazoa; phylum Arthropoda; class Insecta; order Diptera; family Megamerinidae; genus Megamerina; species Megamerina dolium. The sequence goes on from OY978525.1 coordinate 4,596,318, forward strand.
CCGTTGTCAAATGATCCCCTCTAGAGATGTGAAACGTAAGACAGACCGTCATTAATTTTTCCTACTCGAATACATATTCCCTTAACATGCTGATCCCCTATCACCACTCCTTAGTGTGATTTTCCCTATTAAATCAACTCACATCGCTTCCAGGGTATCTTGAACACTTGAAAGTGAGCATAATGACTTTGATATTATTTGAAAATGTGATTTAAATCAATAAATAAACGAATAATAGCATCCTCCGATATTTTCTACAATTAGAAGATGGACATTACTTTTCCAACAAGCTAAGATAAATGAATATGATGACAAAAGAAATGATTTTGGATTTTTAATTAGCCATTATCAGGTAAATGCGAGTAAATATTCCTAGTCAAATACACACACATACACACACACACACACCCCCTTAACTGAACAGACACTGCTCTTCCCTTAGTTTTACGACATCAATTAATAGGACATTACCGGTGTATGTATGTGTAATGGCGTGACACATAACAATTTTAACTTGTCATTAATAAATTATAAACATGAACTCCATACATATAATGCGAGCACAAGTAGACGTACATACTTATCTGTACTCCATTTGAAGCCGCACCTCCTCTTTATCAATTGCTCTTGCGGCAGCCTTTCGAAACAACGAAACGACTATCGCATAAGTATATACTCGCTTATTTAAAGGAATTGTTTGAATAATTTGAACTAAGAGAGAGGTGGAAACCTGTGCTTATTTAATATTCAACATGCAATCATTTTATTGCATTTCTAATATGCTTTGTTATTGTATGTAGTACAATGGCTCATGCTAATTGGTCTCCACCTTCGCTACTGCGGTAACCAAACTGGTGCCAGTACCGGTGCACCCACGCAGGCACACATCATACATACTTGTACATTTTATTTTTCAATATTCTATTACATTATAATTTGCTCTCTGACTATTTCCTCAACTCACTCTCTGGCCAACATAAACACTCACATACGCACACAAATGTAATTCATTTCAATTAAAATTCCATATTTCAAACACAACATGATAAAGAAGTGAGGTGTGGGTGGGGGTGGGTAAAAAAGAAATGAAAAACTAGCTAACAAAAATAAAAGAAGACTTACTGTTCTCTCTAATTTCAACATCGTTTATCGTTCTAAAACTCACACAAACACACTTGAATACAATTCTAACTGGTAACTGCAGCTGCACTCTTACAAAAGGTGTAATTGAAAGACGAGCAACTGAACATTTAAACTACAAACCATACTTAGGTAGGTACCTACTTGTATTTTCCTTCCTCTTTTTCCTTTAGTCCCATACTTGAAAAAGTTCTGAGTACGAGTATGAGCGAGTATGCAGTATGAGTCTTATTGTACTGCAATGCAGTATGCGGCAATATTTTTCTTATTCTTGTTGGTTTTTTTTTTTGTTCTTTTCTATTGTTTTGTGTGGTTCCAAGTCCATTTCTCATGCTGCGGCAATATTTCGCACTTTTCTTTTGGTACAAGCTTGAGCGTCGTGTGAAGAAAAAGTACTTAATCATTTGCGCTGCATTGCGCTGAGAGATGGAACAGGACAGAAGGATACTAGAAGAAGTGCAACAAAAAAATTGTTTAATTGAAAATGAAAATCAATGAAGACAAAAGTTGAAAAATTTATACACACATATGTATGTGTGTGTTCGAGTATGATAAAGTGGCGTTGAAATGAGATGAAAAGTTGTTGAATTGTTAAGTTGCTGTTTGTTGTTCGAGAGAATTGGCAATAACAAAGAAATGATTTTTGAATCGGTCTAGACCAACTTAAATGTATCATGCACCCCCCACAAAATGCACTCATTGAGAGCATCAAAATAGTGGATTTTTATGGAAATAGAAATTTGTTGCTACTTTTATCAGCAACACCTGGGTATTGGGTGATTTTATAACAACTATCAATTTATTTCGGCTCATCAGGCAGCCATTTATTCGTCAAAACTTTCTGAAAAACCTCTAAAAATTAAATAATCTCATAAAATCGCTTTTTCTATAAAAAAAGGTAGATATATAATTTTTTTTTTTTACCAATAATATCCAACATTATACGTTTTCTTTAACGATTTAGCTCACGAAAGTCGTTCTATAGAGTCGAAATATTTTTATGAAACGATTTTGATCATCCTTGGCCCAATAATAGTATTCGAACAAAGCCATTCGAAAATTAGGGTGAAGTCGAAGGTTTTAATAAATTAAAAATTCATCTATCTAGGCATGGTCCATAACACTCTCGACCTTAGAATTTACTTAGTATATTGTTGGGCGCGCCGTAGCTCAGTTGGTTTGGCCTTCTGATCTGTAGGTCGTGGGTTCAATTCCCGGCTGAAGCATAACAAAAGTACTATCGAAAAGATTTTTCTTTCGAACGGTATCCACCTATCGGCAAGCAATTGGCAATTCTTCCGGCAGTAACAATTTGCCTTGGAAAAGCTTCTAAAATCATTCTGTGCTCTGCCGTTCGGTACCGGCTAAAAAAGGTAGGTCCGTTCTAAAAAAAATTTAATACGCACAACAGTAATGGAAGAGACGCTCGGTCATAGATCCCTCCGGGGCTTTAAGTGCTACATATTTATTTTTATTTATCGTTGGGATGATTATTTCAATGATTTCAAATATGAGCGCCCTTCTCCCGGATAGGTTCGTCGCCTAGTTCGCCCAAGCAGGATCGTTGTATCACAACAATGTCCAAGTTATGTGAAATATTCAGAGATTCAATAAATTTTTAGCATTATTATGACCAGCATCCATATTATTTTACTTGAATATTTCATCCCTCAACCCAAAAAGAAGAAAAAGAAAATTCGAAATATTAATTAAAATGCCAAAAATCGCCCCTAGCGGAGTAAAATATTGGACTGCCCCTTATTAATTTTTACTTTTCAACATTTTCCCGCAACATACTTATCCTCTACCGCTATCCCATAGATGGGCTGTCCTACAAAATTGACGTTTTTTTTATATAAATTTCGCTTCCCCTGTTCCCAGAGTTCACGTAGTGTGTTAAATTGTATGACCGCCCCTCATTAATTTTTAATTTTCCACATTTTCTCTGAACATACTTATCCTCTATCACTATCCCCTAGAGGGGCTGCCCTACAAAAGTGACGTGTTTTTATATAAACGTCGATCCCTCTGCTTGCAGAGTGCACGTAGAATGGTAAAATATATGATCGCCTCTTTTTACTTATCAACATTTTCCCTGAACATATTTATACTCTATCCCTATCCCTTGGAGGGGCTGAACTACAAAATTGACGTCTCTTTTTATAAATTTCGCTTCCTCTGCTCCCAGAGCGCACGTAAAGTGGTAAAACATACGACCGCCCCTCATTAATTTTTACTTTTTAATATTTTCATTGAATATACTTATCCCCTATTTCTATCCCTTAGAAGGGCTACCCTACAAAATTGGCGTAGTTTTTTTTTTTATAATAGATAATTCCATAATTGTTCAGGTATTACTCCTAGAGCGGTGAAATATATTATCGATCTGCATAAATTTGTTTTTTCTCCCGAACATACCTCCATCTCCGAAACTTAAAGGACCCGTCCTAAGAAAACAATATCCAATGGAGCATATTCCCAAAAAAAATTATCATATTTATACAAGCATATTGAAATTTTAATAACATTTTGACACCACAGTTAGCAAATAAATAAAAAATTATTTATGATATTCATTGCTTCCCTTGTATTTAATAGGCAATTTTATTTATCGAAGTTGATAAATGAGCGGCGGCATATATTTTTCTTTGGATTCGAATGAATTTGCTTTGTGCATATTATAAAGACTTTTATTGTTACCATCGTTGTAGTTGAACGATTGAAATAAAAGTTCACCATGGTGTGAATGACTGAATTCAATCATTTTATAGCTTCCTTCCTTATTTGAAAAGTTTGGGAGCGGGGAGCTTATGTCTGTCTGGCTCTGTTATTGATGTTACAGTATACACAATAATATTTTAATGGTATCGTTATACATACATATATACGATACTATAATTCTTGTTGCTTATTAAGTTCTATTCATAGTTCTGGTTTTATAAATTTCGTATGTGTGTGTGTGTGTATATACGAGTATATGTGGATTACGATATCACAACACATCATTCATGCCATTCAATATGATAATGATAAATAGTAGAAGCTTAAGTATGAAGTGTAAGGTGCGGATATTAAATACTAGCAGCTTTTTCATGTTGTTGTTTTTGTTAAAGTCACTTTTTTTATTCTTTTTATGAAACTTGTTTGAAAGCATTGCAAAATAATAACAGTACTTTGTATTGAAAAGAATTGATTGATCATAATCCGATCGTAATAGATTTTTTATTAGATCGATAGAGTATACAATAATAACAAGTCGTTTGAGGTTACGAACGAAATGTGACATAGCCGAGTCAAGTCAACCCTGAAGATGGATCTAGTGACCTCAAATATGTATAGAAATGTTTACCTCAGCTCCTGGCCAATAATTTTCCCTTATTTTGTCTGGCTGTATTATCATTTATTTATTTGAAAGTTCAAATCATAGAATTTAGGTTATTAATTTTACAATATTTTGTTATTTTGGAACCCAGTTCACCATGAATACATGAAAACAAACATAAATGAAATTATTTATGTAATGCACTGTAACCGGGGCGTAGTTTAAACATTTAATTATACGTTCGGGTAATAAAAAACTGAATGTTTGTTCGATCTTGTTGATGTCTTTTTTTTTTTTTATTATTTTTACACTCCAATGTATATGTTGGTCAAAACCCACATACATACTTGTACACAAGCGTACTCATAAAATGATGGTCAACACCATCGATTTTGTTGCGATGGGTTGTAATTAACTGGGCGACCACATTCATATGTACATATGGGTATGTACCATGGTTACATAGTCTCGAATTGGATACGACTACATATAATGATTTGAGTGTTAAGTGCCAATTTATGTTTGTGTTTGTGCTTGCAACACCAATAGCAACAACAACAACAACAATAGTAACGTCAATAAATATTTTAACAATAAATGCTGCAGCTCGACAACATCATACAGCATCATCAAACATATATGGTATACATATAGTACAGTGATGGAAATTATAATAAACCCAACTTCATTGCTATGGAAAAATTGTTTAAATTATCTGGTCAGAAGTGTATTTAATGAGAATTACTAAAAATTTTCATATAATGAAGATCGATTTCGTATTTTAAAAAGAATTTCAAACAAGAAAGCATAGCTTTTAAAAAATCTATTTACAATTGATGACCTCGCTGGCTTTTCTATGCGAAGAAATGCTGTCAAAATCACGTGATTTTAAACTTGAATTTATTACTTTTAAAAATTAAGAGATTTGTAACGAAACCCTATAGTTCAAACAGTGGATTAAAATGGTAGCTTTTACAAAGAAACTTCTTTCCAACTAAATATTTTCAAACTTGAAACTTTGCATCACGAGCTGTTAAAAAAGATAATTAAAAAACACAATTTTAGTCAAAATAGCGCATTGCAATCTATTCTTCCAGCAAGAAGTTTTTTTCTCAGCCAATTCATTTCAAAAGTAAAGCTTTTCGTCAATAGCTGTCTAAAAAGTAAAAGAAAGTAAAATACAAAAATTTAACCGAAACAGTAAATTCAAATGTTTCTTTTTCTAAGCCAAATCATTTCAAAACTCAAGCCTGCCATCATCAGCTGGCAATTTTCAATAAAAGAGAGTAAAAGTTTGAGGATAAACATCAGCTTTAATAATACATAAAATTTAACACATTTAATTTTAATGTTTTTGTGATGTCAGCTTGATGTTTGAGTTGAGTTCTCTAGTTACTTACTGCAGCGCTCTTACTCTTGCTCCTGCATCTGTTGATTGCAAATTACTCAGGTTTTATTCAAAATTAAATCTAGTTAAAACATTTAACAACAGGAATGATTTAACTCTCAAAAGAAATTTCATTTTCCAGCAGATAAATGCTTGGAAAATGCTTAAAATATATTTTTCGAAAGAAAATATTATAACTTCCGACTTGCTGAAGTAATTTCAAACTGGAATAAACGAGGCGTGGTCAAAAAAGTTTCGGAAGTTATTTGATTCAATCCCAAAAAATTGTATTCTAAGTCCTTTATGACCATAAAAACTCAACAATACATTAATAATTTTTATTGAGCGATTTCCAAGTTTTGATTTGGTGGTCATTACTTTGGATTTTTTGGGAGAATTTTTTTTTTGTTTGTCCTGAAGACTTTCAAGAAATTTGTTTGTATTTTTGAAAATTTTATATTTTTTATTACAAACAGAATTTTTAATATATTTTATGTTTTAAATATTTTTACTTGAATTTTTTTTTCTATTTTTTATTTTCAATAAATTTTTTCAAATTTGTATTAAAAAAATTTTTTTGAAATAAAAAAATTTCTTTAATCTGACAATCTTAAACGTTAGTATTTGAATTATGACTTGAAAACATCTATAACAACAAAAACCTAGAATTGTATTAAAATTAATTGATACATATTTGAGTTAATAATAATTTCCATCACTGTACGCGTAAATAATTATTACAATATTACTTTGAATTTTTTGTGTGAATTGCATTGCATCTTGTTTTTATGTTTTTGACAATTTTTGTTTGTTTTGAAGATCTTTAAGAAATGCTTTTTTTTGTTTGAAATTTAAAAAAAATATTTTTGAAAAAAAAAACATTTTTTAATCAAATTTTTATATTTTAAAACTTTTTTTTTCGAATTTTGTTTTATTTTTTATTTTCAACGAATTTTTTAAAATTTAATTTAAATTAATTTTAATTAAAATTTTTTTTTATTTGAAAACCTTTAAGATTGGTATTTAAATTATAATTTGAAAACATTTGCAAAAAAAAAAAACCACGGACGTTTATTAAAATTAATTGAAAAATATGTGTGTTGTTAATAATTTCCATCACTGTACATACACGTACATACGAAAGGAAAAAAAAATTCTTTTAAATCAAATTTTTATATTTGATGCATAAAAAAAGACATTTTTTTAAATTTTTTATTTTCAATGAATTTTTAAAAATTTGTATTGTTAATAAAATAATTTTTTTTTTATTTTATGTACTATAATTAAAACGTAATTAATTAAATTTTTTTATTTTATGTAATTTAATTAAATCTTAATTAAAAATTTTTTTTTTATCTGTGAACCTTTAAGATTAGTTTTTGAATTATAATTTGAAAACATTTCTAATAAGAAAAAAAAAAACGTTGGAATTTTATTAAAATTAATTGAAACATATTTGAGTTTATAATCATTGCCATCACTGTACTCATGCATACCAATACGTTTTTTTCATAAATAGTCTCATGGTGAATAACCTTACATGGCGGCACATAGGTTTCATGGTACTCGTATCATGCTTCATGGATATCACCTCTCAATATGATTGACAGAATTAAATCACAAGGTGTCTAATCCATTCATCTACATATATATATATATATATATATATATATATGTATTCGAACATACATACTCGTATTTACTGAATATTTGTATATGCATGCATATATTTACATACATACTCGTATATGTTGTATGTTATACTATGTTTTGATTTTATTTGTTTTATTCGTTTGTTTTTTGCTTTTGTGCTTGCATAGAGTTATGGTTCCAATGTTCAAAGTTTGTATGATGAGGAGTAAATATCATAGATTTACCTACTCACTGGCTCTATATATCGTTAGTACTCTACGTTGTACCACATGAGCTCATGTAAATTACTTTAGCTGCGGCGGCTGCCGCCGCTCAATATTTGAGTTGTTTGAGTTTATAATTACACCATGTTGTTATTAATTGTTGTTGTCATTATTGTTGTTGTTGCTTATATGCTTGTTTTGTTTGGGTGTTGTTTGTGCTTGCTTGTTTGCCTGCCTGCTTGCTTGCTTGCTTTGGAGAATTTCATTCTGTGTTAAGTTTCGTTGAACATGTGTAAAATTAACACTATCGTACAAGCACACCAACAACAATAGAAACCAATTTGCTGAGCTATATAATTACTTCATTTGTGTTGTCTTGTTGTGTATGTACATATGTCTGTATTTTGTATTGTATTGTATTATTTAACATGCAGCAACTCTTGCTGCTCTAATATCTATGTTACCACATTGATTCCCAAATGATGAGTTAAAGTCAGTGCGATGAATTTTACAAGAGAATGAATTTCTATTTGCAAAAGAAAATGAAAAATTATTCATAACTCAAGAAGTTGGTTCGATTTGCGACTGCTTTGGAGTAAACTCAAGAACTCCTGATAGTAGCAAATTGAAACAATCACTTTTTGAAGAATTTTTTCACAAAAATTATTATTTTAATAGTTAAAGGTGACCATTAAAGGTGTTAGAAGTGTTGAAGATGAGGATTTTGGAGTCTGAAAATCATGTTTCTCAGATTAAAAAACCACATATAATTCGAATTTTCTTAAATATTTCGATCTATGAAATTCCACTTAATCGGAATGCGAATCACCACGAAATAAGTCTAGGAATCACTGATGCAATTCACATTCCATTCTTTCTTTAAAATATATACCATAATATTTATACGTATACGATTTCACTTGTGTTTTTCTTTTCCTACATTAAGACAATGAGATTTTCTTCATGTGAAAAAAATGAAAAAACAAAAAAAAAAATAAACGCAACATAACGTTGTCAGTTTACTTAAGAACTTTTCCTAATACATATTTCAAAAATGTGATTTATGAATAATATGCACATATGTACATAGATACTTTTAAACATTGCATAATATTAGTCTTTTGACTTATAGTCTGATCATAATTCATTGTAGAATTATTTAAAGTCGATTCGATGGTCCAATTTTCCTAATTTTTTCAAAGGATAAAGAATTTGTAAGCTTATATTTAATATATTTGAGAGTTTTAAAGAATTGAACAAAAATTACGAACTCAAAAAAGATGTAAAAATTATGGTACGAGGGATTATGGCGTTTAGAAAATGTAAGAACATTTTTTAACAACAAAAAAAATGCCCAAAGACGAGTAGTTTAGTTTTATTGAAATCACTAAGAAAACTAACAAAAAAAAAACATTGATAATACAACATACATAATTCATCACAAACGAAATCAATTAATTCTTGTAAATACATAATTCTTTTCGACCCATGATCCACACACTCACTCCTTAGGATGTCATCCATTTCTTCTTTACAATCGCGCTTTAGCACAAATTCCAACAGTACATTACAGATAAATGCCCATGCGATGTTACAATTAAATAAATTGAGCATAAATTAATACTTAAACGCCCACAGTGTATATGTAGGGGATTTTTGGGTGATAATAGCATAATTTGTTTTTTTTTGCTTTCAAAAAATTAGTCTTGTTTTCTTCTAAATTGTAAATTGTTGGTCTGTCACCGACGTTCTTTAAAAACTTGCATATATTTTACACGAATCAAAATAATAGCGGGGCACATTGAAAAGCCTCATACTCCAGCCGACTCTTTACTTCGCTAGCTAGCACCAGGTAGAGATTTCAAGCGCTGATAGATTCTCCAGTACTTGATCTTTCGACCGGAGCTTGGGTCTGCCTCTAATGTCTCTTCATCCACCAGTGGGTTCCAAATATAACACCTTCTTAGCCGTAGCATGTTCTTCCATTCCCTCGACATGACCTAGCCAGTACAGCCGCTAAATAGTAATGTGCTCTACTATGTTGGTGTCAGCATACAGCTCACACACCTCATAGATGTGCCTAATTCGATACTCGCCACTAACGCAAATAGGTCCAAGGATCTTGCGTGTGACATTTTTCTCTAATACTCCGAGCATTCCCTTATCTGAGGTGGAAATTGTTCAAGCTTCGGCGCCAAATATAAGAACAGACACGATGAGATAGTTGTAGATTGTGGATTTCGTTTCTCCAGAGAGGGCTCGATTTCTCAATTGCTTGCTTAGCTCAAAGTAGCACCTGTTTTCAAGAGTGATCCTTCGCAATATCTCTAGGCTGATGTTATTACTGGTGTTAATGCTGGTTTCAAGGTAGACAAAGTCCTACACTACTTCCAAATCGTAGTTATCAACAGTGATGTGCTGTCGAAGACGCCGGGGCTCTTTGTATGTTGACACTAGGTACATCGTCTTGACCTCGTTTACCGTAAGACCCATTCGACGTGACTCTCGTTCCAACTCTGAGAATGCTGCAGAATGTTAATGTCATCGGCATACGCCAACAGCATGACACTTTTGTCGAAGATAGTGCCATTATATCGTTGATCAATAGCTCGTATTATTTTCTGCATAATAAGATTGAAGAAGTCGCACCATAACGAATCACTTTGTCCGAAACCCCGTTCGGTATTAAACGCCGGGGAGAGGTCCTTTCCAATTTTAACTGCATAACGGGAGTTATACAATATCATTCTGCAAAGACGAATGAGCTTCGCAGGAATACGGAAAACCCTCATTTCGCAAAAAAAAAACTCCAGACAAAATTAATTAATTTATTAATTTATTTAGAAAATTTTGCATGAATAAAATATGCAAAATATTGATTTCAGAAATGTCAAAAAACAACGTGTCTCGTGATTTATGAAAACATATGTGAAAAAGTACGAAGAAATAGGTATTTCATCAGAAGCTAATAAAAGCGGAGCTTATATGGTTAAAAATTTAATGACAGTTGTTTGACAGCAGCTGTCAAATTTTAACAAAATGTCAAAAAATGACAATTCCCAATATCTCCGAACTTCCCCTATACCTATAGTCTAAAGATTAGCATAGTCTTAGTACAAAAGAGAAAATTGAATACGCTGGATATTACGCTATTGTCGCTTGCTTGCAAAATGATAGTAATTAAGCAATAGCCATAGCATAGTGAAATTTAATATATGGCTTTCTAAGAAGAGCTATAGTAAGTTAGCAGTAAAAATGTGTTGGGGCATTTATTCACTGCTCTTTCCCTCATTACTATAAATTTTAGGAGAACAACATGTAGCTTAAGCAATAGAATTTCATTCCTTCATGGATTTCTACTCTTTCCTTTTTTTTTTTTTTTTGGTTTTCTATTTGCTTCTTCTTTCATTTGGCCATATATCACGTTTGTATGTACTTTGAGGATAGAGATTTCACTTTAAAAAATGCATTACCCCTACATTATAGGGGTAACATTTCTACTTGCTCTGATTTCATTCGTTTCGTTTTGCGTACGTCAATAATTTATGCGTTCATCAATCACTTTATTGAATCAATGAAGCATTATTGCACGAGTTTAAGAGGAAATGTTATACCATTTCACCATGCCAACAGTGAAAAGGTTAGATTGTGGAGAGCATGAATGATTGCGAGAATTTCCTCGAGAAGGGCGTGCGTCTTTGTTTTGTGTCGGCAGTGACACCTAACATTACCAAAAATGTCATCCTTTTCAATTTTATATTCCCAAATTTGTGCGTAAATGCTTCCCACACTTTCACTCAAAACTTTTCTCCATACACATATGTGGTATTGTATGTATGTCGCCAATACTTTTCAAGGCTTCAATTTTCTCACATCATTTTTGCAAGAAACAAAAATAATAATAAATAAAAAATACATATAATTTTTTTTTTTTTTTTGTTGTGACTCGCAATTCTTTTTAGTAATTTTTTTTTTTTTTTTTTTGCTGATATTGCAAGAATTTGTAAAATTTTCTTGTCTTGTCAGCATTTTTCATTTAGGTACTTTATTTATGTGTCTGTGCATTTTTATATAGGCAGATATACCCACACTTGTGGAAAATTTTATAATGGTTTACTTAAGGAACTAATTCTGAGGACTATGCAAATGAATTTTTCTCCCTTCTCATTAATGTAAATTTTTTGCAATAATTCTCATTTGCTTTATGTTTTTCAAATGTACATAATATAATTTTATTATCATCCAAAAAGTATGCTATGGAAATAATTATCTGCTTTACAATTCTCATTTACTTTATGTTCTGCAAAGGTAGTTAATGAAAAATTATTATTTGCTTTGCAACTAAAGTTTGACTAGTTCTTTATAAATAATATTTCGCTACAGACACATATATTTTGTATATATGTTTGCATGGATCGTGTGTTTTTTCTTTCACCCCATTAATGGTATCCAAGTAAACATTTTTTTAATGTTTTTCCCTTTTTTATTTTCTTTGTTTGAAATTGAACATATTTACATGTGTACGATACACGTTGCCAAATAAAAATAGTCGGTGAAACGAACTGTGGGGGGAATCAATTCAAAGATTGTAGATGAAATTCCAAAAATTCATTGTAAATTTGTTAAATTGCTTCCTTATTGTATTTGTGTGCTATATGAAATATACGCATTTTGACACACTATACATACCTATTTGTGTTCACTTTATTAAAACATCTTCTTATGATAGGAAATTGTCTTCTATCAAGATTAAAATTATGTACGATGAACAGTGGAGCAAAGTTTATTATATTTAGTTTAGATTAGTTTTTGGAAATAATATAAACTCATCGTTTTTTTTTTTCTTAGAATTGAAAATGTCGGTACTTTGACATAATTCCTCATAGCTTGGGTATTTATCTATAGATTCATATATTTTTGTCTCTGTGAAGTAGCAAGCTCAACGCACAAAAATAAATTAAAATTTAATTTTACGATATATTATATTTTTCGAATAAAATTTAGATGAGCATTTTGTGGGTGCCGTGGCTCAGTGGTTTGTGTGTTGGCCTTCTGATCTGTACCTATTTTAAGTATTGGGTTTTCGAAAAAGCTCTCTCAGTTTCTGCCGGGTCATCAAAGATGTGATGGACCTCAACACCTTTTCTGTTGATAAGTAAATTCTGTCCGTTTTAATTGAATTACTTGCTTCAATTTCGTAAATTGTTAACGATAAAGATCGTTAAACGATCGGAATCAATCATTTGACCGGGTTGTAGAAGCTCATAATTAACAATTCCCTTCCAATCCCACCAGACACACAGAATTACCATTCTTGGTGTCAATCATGGCATTGCCACCGTTTTAGTAGCTTCACCTCACTTTGTTCACGATCTTTTTCGCACATTATTGTCATAAGGGATCTACTTTTCATCGTCCGTAATTATTCGATTCAGAAAGGGTTTGATTTCATTCCGTTTTAGCAGTGAATCGCAAATAGAAATTCCGTATACTGTTCACTGTTAATTTATGTGGCACTCAAACATTAAGTTTCTTTGTCTATCCAGTTTTCTTCAAATGTTTGATAAATGTTTGGTGATGAATGCCTAGTTCCCTAGGAACGTCCACGCTGCATATGTGCCGGTCTTACTCAATTTTTTCCATGATACATCATCGACTTGTTCAGTGATTGGTCGACACAGCGAGGTTCATCTTTAACATCAAAATTATCAGATCGAAATCGAGCAAGCTGCTGTTTTTCTAGTTGAAGCATCGTCTCCGTAAGCTTCACATATTTTTTTTAACAGCCTGCGACGCACTCTTACCTTTTCTATAATAGAAAAGCACAATATGACGATAATGTTCTAAATCTTCACTCATTTTTAAACGTAGGTAACCTGTCACTTTTCAAACAAGCTATAGTATAGACACTTAAAAAAAAATAAATATGTGGCACTTAAAGCCCCAAAGGGATCATTGGCCGAGCTTCTCTTCCATTACTGTTGTGCGTCTTAAATTTTGGACAGTATTAGAATGGACCTACTTATTTTAGCCGGTTCCGAACGGCAGAACACTTGCGACATCACTTTTTCTGAGCTTTGTCACAGAGTTCTTTTTAGAAGCTTTTTCATGGCAAGTTGTTACTGTCGGAAGAATTGCCAATTGCTTGCCGACAGGTGGGTACCGTTCGAAAGAAAAATCTTTTCGATATTAAATTTGTTATGCATCAGCCGGGTATTGAACCACGACCTACAGATCAGAAGGCGAACACACTAACCACTGAGCTACATGTACTCACAGTATAGACACTTGCAATTAATATTACCAGAGATGTTACATTTTAGCGCCATCCAACGACGATTTGTTACCGAAATTTTTCGAACACCCAATATTATTATTAATATTTGTTAGTTTTCTGTATTATTTTCCTTTTACAATAAGCTTTTACAATGAGATCGATATTTTCTTGCTCGAGGTATCAGATCCAGAGTAAAATTTCCTCGGAAGATCCGACAAAAGAAATTCATTCAAAAAATGGTCCCATCAATGCGTATTTTTTTCATCGAGTAATGTCATTTCTTTTTTCTTTTTTCAGCTAAATTCACTGAACAGTGCAACAATTAAGCCAAATTTAATAAAATAATCATTCACAAAATCCATTCTTCAATACAATCCACTGTACCTTAAAATCGTAATTTGGTATTTTAAACATAATTTTTATTTAGTGTCATTACTTGATCTTTTCAAAATCAATTGTATGGTACATCCTGATTAAATTTCAACAGAAATCATAATTCAACAATATTACAATTTTCGATAGAGTTGACAATGTACGAATGACTGAACAAACCCAAGGACGTTGCAGACGAAATAAGTAGATACAAATATACTATTTTACAATAAGAGAAGCATGAAGCATGAGTCGAAATTGTAAAATTGTATTTTTTGTCAGCATTGATATTGACCTATATACATTCAATATTTACTGTGCAAAAATTGCAAACCCACCCACCCCCGAACATCATTTCTCTGCTTCAGTTGCTATTCTAAATAGACAATTTATTTATATGATTATACATAGTTTACTCAATTTCCCAATGCATCTGATGACTGTTATGAATTGATTTATCAATAGATGATTATACGAATCATTATTATTTTCATAATAATGATAACATTTGGATTTTCTTGATTATATTTGTGCAAACGGAGGGAGAGTGCAAGAAAAAAAAAATCATTACAAATATTTGAAAATTTATGAGAATCAAATGCATTTACAATACACAATGAATGTACCTAAAATGGAGACAGTACTCATCGTTGTGTAGATTCAGTTCAGCTTAATTATATGTCCTACATTCAAAAAGAGAGCTGAGTGGTATGGCAAATTATGTATAAAACAGTCGATTTATACAGCGATTGAGCTAAAAATTTGTACATTATATTATTTTGACCAACGAACGGAGCAATTCGTTGATGGTCGAAATTGTATGAAAACCACGCCTACCTCCCATACAAAAGTGTGCTATTCAATCATTGCTTTCACACTTTACGCATAAAAATATAAAGTTATTTAGCTAAAATTTGGTATATAAAGTTCGTCACACCACAAAATTTATATATTAGAAAATGGGCGAAATCGGCTGGAAACCACGCCTACCTCCCATACAAAAGTATGTCATTGAATATATGTGTTCACGCTTTTGGTGTGCAAATATCGTGCTATCAAGCTAAAACTTGGTATCTAAAGTTAGTGAGAACACAAAATTGATGTATAAGAAAATGAACGAAAACGGCTGGAAATTACGCCTACCTCCCATACAAAAGTATGTTATTGAATGTATATTTTCACACTTTAGATGTGCAAATATAATGCTATCGAGCTAAAACTTGGTATACAAAGTTAGTGAGAACACAAAATTGATGTATTAGAAAATGAACGAAATCGGCTAGAAACCACGCCTAGCTCCCATACAAAATTATACTTTCACGTGTATGTTTTCACACTTTGGGCACGCTAATATAAAGATATCAAGCTGAAACTGAATATATGTGATGTTAATGAATGGACAAGTTGGAAAATGGGCGAAATTGGATGTAAGCCACGCCCACCTACAGCACAAATGTATTGCTCTATCCAGAGTTATCCTCTCGATTCATTGTATAAGTCATTGTATAAGGTATATTAGCTTAGGTATTGGCGGAGTTAAGCTCTTTTTCATAATGAATTTGACCACCACACACATACTGGTATATCTTTAAGTCTCGCTGGTGTAAATATGTATAAGAATTTGCATATATATATTTTTTTTCTCCGTTCAATAAATTGTCTTGTATTATACGTCCATATAATTTTATTCGCATTACATCTAGCTTAGTTTTATGCAACAACATAAATAATATTGAAAAATATTTGAAATTGTAAGCACAACAGTATGGTGTAAAAGATTACAGTCATTAAAATATATATGTATGTATGTATGTATGTATGTTTATATGGGATTCCATTAAAATCTCTTTTCGCTCTAACAAGGATGTGCTTTGTATTCGCGTTCAATATATGTTACTACATACATATATTCCGTGAGTCTTCTCTATGTACATATATATTCGTACCTCTGTTATGATTACGATCCCTTGCCTCTTCGACTGATTGAAGATAAGCAAGCACACTCAACGACAACGACGGCGGCAGCAGCAGCAGCAGCGTATAATGTAAATTAACCTTGACTGATAAGCGTCAACGGCTGTTGGCATGGCTTGTCTTGTCTTGTCTTGGCGGCAAGCAATATTGTTGTCAGCGCGCGCTTTGCTTGATTTACTAAGTACGAAGTGAAGTTGGTTGCGGTTTATTTGGCTTTACTTTTTCGTTCCGTTCCTCTTGTTTTTATATAAAATTTGCATAGTAAATTGCCCACAAATATTGAACTAGTTTTTTTCTTCTTATTTTTCTTCCTCTGTTTTTTGTTTTGTTCACCGTTGTTGTTGTTTGTACAGGAGGTGGTCATATATATTATACTATTTGTCTTTTTTCTCTTTATTTCCAAGGAGATTTATGTAAATTTAGTTCCATGCAAATAAATAAATATATAGTACTTTCTCTATCTCTCTCTCTCTCTCTCTCTCTGTGTGTGTGTGTGCTATTATTGTAATTTGATGTGATTAGTAATTCCATTGTGCGATTTATTATTGAATTATTCGTTGCGCTGTACTAACTAATCAATTGTGATTCATTAAAGCTGGTACACAATTAATATAGTTTTTTTAAATTTTTTTTATTGCGAATATTATAGAATTAAAATACATTTTCTATATTTTGTTTACAATTCTACGCAAAATAGCTCGATATCATATTGTTTTCACCTTTGTATTTGATTCTTTTTGCAATCATTTTACTACGCTTTACGCTTTACTCATCCATTTTTTCTAGAAGTATGAATGGATGTGTCAATATAAATCTTAAAATCATTCATTCATTTTATTATTGATTTGTAAATCATTGTTGTTTTTATATGTTTTTGTGGCATTTATAGGTTTGCACATTATTATTTTCAATAATATTTCTCTGATCATACTCTTTAGATGCTTATAATCTACACTCTGTATGCATTTGTTTCTTATGGAAAATATAATTTCGAAAATACTTACGTATCTTTATAGATTTAGTGCACGTAAATTTAAATCGATTAAGTTGAAATTCAGTATATTAGCTTATTTTTAGCAACGAAGTAACGAGTTCAAAGATGGTCGTAACTGAATGACAATTACGCCTACTTCCCATAGAAAAATATGCTTTCGAAAATAAATTATTGGATTTTAAATATGGAAATATAAAGCTATTGAACTTAAATCTAGCAAAGAATATCATTTTTATGAATGAAGTAATTAGTATTTTGAAAAATTTCCATATAAAAATATATTTTCGAACATATATTAACCGATTTTGTGTTAGAAAATATAAAGCTATTGAACTCAAAATCAGTAAATTATATTATTTTCAACAATGCAGACATTATATTGAATATGGATATGATCCGATGAAAATCACGCCTACCTGCCATACAAAAATATATTTTCGAATATAAGTTTTCCACTTTTTCGGGCGTAAACATAAAGTTATCAAACAAAAACTTGGCTAATAAAATTATTTTTACAATCGAATGGTCAGGTTCAAGAATAAAAGCAATCGGATGAAAATCAAACCTACATTCCATATAAAAGTATATCTTCGAATGTAAATTTTCAAACTTTGTGCACAAAAACATAATGCTATTAAAGTGAAACTCGGCGAATAATGATATTTTTACCATCGATTGCTTAAGTTTAAAAACGGACACAATCGGTTGAAAATTACACCTATCCTCCATACAAAAGTATATCTTCGAAAGTAAGTTTTCAGAGTTTTACCACAAAAATATAAAGCTATCGAACTGAATTTTGTTACATAAGATTATTTTTACCAACAAATCATATAGTTCAGAATTTAGCATAATCGAATAAAAATTACATTTACCTTCCATATAAAAGTATATCTTCGAAAGTAAGTTTTCAGAATTTTCCCACAAAAATATGAAGCTATCGAACTGAATTTTCTTACATAAGATTATTTTTAGCGACAAATGAGCAAGTTCAAGATTGGGTGTAATCAGATAAAAACCACGCCTACCTGCCATAGAAAAATAGGTGCAAAATATATATTTCACTCACAAAAAATTAATTTCTTTCATAGCGTAGTGTATCTAATTATCAATACTACTGAAACTATTTCCTTACTTAGTATTTTGTTGTTGTTTTTTCGCTCCTTTTAAGATATTTTATATGATTGTTTGTTTTCTTGCGAAAAATTACAAAAAAAAAAAGTAAAACAAAAGATTGCTTGTTTTTTTATTGCCGCTTCTGCAATGCAATAGCAACAACATTAACAACAATGTACTTTAATTTAGCTACACATGTAGCGACGCGACGCTCTGCTCGTTAACCTCTGTCACACATAGTTGTATTTGTATTCACAGTTGCATTCATCCATATACGCAGAGAGACTTACTCATAAATGCTTGCACACACATAATATGCTTGACTTGTCAAGTCATATTTCCATTGACTGACAGACAATTTGCATTCATTGACTTTGCACACTTACTTAGTTTATGGTAGGTAACTTAGGTAGCGCTTATCATCATATATTGAAGTGTAGATATTTGAACAAACAAAAAAAAATAAGACAATAATAACATAAAATTACAGAAAAGTAGAAGAAGAAGTTATCAAGTAGAGAAATTCGTATAAAAAAAAAGTTGGCAATATGGTGTCATATTCCTACAAGTACCTGAGACATGCTTGGCTCTGCAACATACATATATGTATCTATACATATCTAGGTATATACGTATGTATATAAGTATAGAAAGTTTTAGTTTGGAGTATTGCATTACTTATTGTTGTTGTTTTTGTTTTTATTTCTCATGAAGCACCATTGAAGTATTGTACAAAAAATAGGATTTTTTTTTTCTTTCAATATTTTTCTTTCTCTTTCGTACGTCCTTAATGCATGGCGTCTTGTGAACACAACTTCAATTTACACTATTCGAACTTAACGTTGCCATTATTAAATTGGGTTATAAAAAATAATGAATATTGCCAAATCAATTGGCAATGTACCTTATTTACACAAGTGCATGTACATATTTGTTGCCAACATTCTTACCTTCATATATGAAATACAATGCCAGTATCTGATTACTACATTCATAGCATAGAAGCATAGGTGTATGCGCATAGGAGAAAAGAATAATAAAGAGCAGATGCAATTGAATAGATGGATCTATATATCATGTACATGTTTTCAATGCCATATAAGAATATTTACATAGTTAAATTAATAGAGTGAAATATCATACCTAGTCAAGTCATAAATATTGGTACACAGAAAAATCGATGCCAAGTTGAAAACGAATTAATATTTTTCAAAAATTTTTTTTCCTTTTATTGGGTTATTCAATGGCTACAAATCGACTTATTCGAAATGACTTCCATTTGCCTTCCAGCACGACTTGAGACGATCTGGCCACTCATCGATCGTGAGACGCACTTCATGCATGGTGAAATTGTCCACTGCACGGACAAGGGCATGCTTCAACGACTCAATATTTGGGTGTCGAGTAGAGCAAGCCATGCCCTCTACTACGGACCACAACTTGTAATCCGAACTTGACCGACCATACACATGATCGTTTTGTTTATTGAACAATTCTTCTACTGTGAAGATTTTCTCGTCAGTAAACAGAATTTGTCTGTGAGCGTACCGACTGCGTAACGCTTTCGATTTTCGCTTGTGTTTTCTCCTCCAATGAGGCTGTGAGCAGGTGTCCAGTGTGTTGCTTGTACGCGCTGAGTCTCAAATCTTCATGAACATGGATTTTTGCGAAATTTACATTTCCCGCGACAAGATTTTCTGTTTTCGCAGCGGTTTTCGATCGATTCGATTCTTTATGGCTTTGATCGTTTTCGGAGTTCTCACAATGCTCGGACGGCCGGATCTTTGACGATCTCGTACTCCACCAGCATCCCCAAACAACTTCACAGCACGATACACAAAATTGCTGTGAGTGATTACAAGCGGTCGCAACGTCCGAAAGATATCACCTTTTCCCATGTTGCATTTTAGTAGGCCACCTACAACAATACGAATTTCGATGTCGTTCCATTTCATGATTGTAATTTCACCTAGCTCACGCACCTTCAGTTGGAGATCATCCAATACCATTTTGTGGATTTTCTTAACCGTTTCTGGCATGGCCATCTCAATTGGTCGACCACTACTATGTTCGTGTTGGCAGCTTGTACAAGTTCGTTTAAACTCGAATATTTTATGGTCGTAAACGAAGTAGCAGACTCCCCCAGAGTAGAATCTAGTTTGGCTTAAAATATTGGACTCAGACCTTGACACTGAGACAATGCCTTCCGGACTTGTAACTTAAAACATATGTTTTATAAGGTTCATCAAAAGTAATTTTTTTTATCAAACTACTGCCGCCATCTATATGTCAGGTCGGGTAGTTCTGGGACCGCCCTCGAACATAGATAGAGAGATTTAATAGAGAAATGTGTCGCCTATTTTTGGTAAAAAATTTTGAAATATTTTGAAATGCTTCAAAGCTCCCCTATGGAAATACTGCTCTTGCTAGAATTTTGCTCGGTATTTGGTTAACTTTTTTTTTTGTTATTAAAGGTCGAGTGAATCACATTTGTATTTAATAAAGTTCCCTTTAAATTTTGTAAACAAGTAAAACGTATGGAAGGTAGTAAATTTCTTAAAGAATGTACTTTGATATTTTCAACATTGTAGTGGCCTTATACTCGTATTTGTATCTAAAGTTTTCCAATATTAAAATGTCCGCTTCCATCAATTTGCTTTATAATTTCTTAAACATGTACAACATATGTATAGTTTATGTGTGTGTAAGTATGAATATATGCAAAGGATATGGCATTTTGATAATATGCATCACATCTTTGAAATTGTTGGAACCCATCCATTCTTTGCTCCTTTATTGCTGTCATCGAGTAAATGCGTATACATCCATACATATATAGGTAGGTTTTGCCCTTAACTCTCTGCGACTGGGTTGACTTATATTTGTATGTACATATATACATATTTATTATACATGTACACGCACGATGGACTTGTAATATGTTCTACAACCAGTTTAACCATAATTGAATCAGTCTTGAGTCTTTAGTTGATATTTTCTTTTACAGATTTCTTTTTCTCTTTATTTTTGGTTGGCTCATATGCAGTTGATATGAATAAGGAAATTGGTGTGTTGTTCTTTCAAGTAAATTGATTTTTTTTTTTTTCCTTTCTCGATGATGCATATGTATATGAAGGTTTATATTAACACCCAGTGCGAAAAATTGTAGCAATGGTACAAGGGCGGTCCCAGAACTACCCGACCTGGCATATAGATAGCGGCAGTAGTTTGAAAAAAAAAAAAAAATTACTTTAGTGAAAAGTGGCAACCATATAAAACATATGTTTTTAGTTTCAAGGCGCCACGTTGTTTAGTATTTTTTTTTTTTTTTTTTGGCCATTGAAAGTTAATGACCTCAGTGAATTTGTAAACATGGAAAAAATTGGTCACCGTTATGTAATTCAATACTTTCATTTGACAAGTCTCAGTCCAACGAACAACACGTCCAGCCGAACTAGATTCTACTCTGGGTGAGTCTGCCCCTTCGTTTACGATCATAAAATATTGGGTGGTTTAAACGAGGTCGTACGAGCTGGCAAGACGAACACCGTAATGGTCGACCAATTGAGGTGGCCACGCCAGAAACAGTTAAGAAAATCCACAAAATGTTATTGGATGATCGCCTGCTAAAGGTGTGTGAGCTAGGTGAAATTGCATGTATTTCAAAAAGTGCTATTTCCAAATTTGAAAAAATGACTTGGTGGTAGAAGATTTGCGAACAATGAAGAGGTAGAGTCTGCGGTAGATGGCTATTTTAATGAACTAGACAGTTCATACTATAAACAGGGTATCGAAGCTATAGAATATCGCTAGGAAAATTGTATAGAGCTAAAACGAAATTATGTTAAGAAATAAAGAAAAATTTTCCCAAATTTCTTGTGGTTTCTTTGTTAGGTCGGGTAGTTCTGGGACCGCCCTTGTAAGGGAAGAGGTAAGCAAAATTACCTGTGATGAATTTTAACACTATGATATCACAAGAAATTCATGTAGAATTTATTTGAATACCTTATAAGTAGAGAGATAATGTAAAATAGTAAAAACAATACTTAAATTAAATTTCTTACCTGTTTGTTTGCTATTTCTTCAAATATGCAAGTGTGACCCTATTGGGTATGCTGTATTGATAGAAATGATTGTATTCTTTTGTGCATCTCAAGTACGTGTATTTTTCTTGTTCACTGAACAGGTTTATTGTTGTTGGCAATTTTTTTAATTTTTTTTTTTTGCAGCCTTCTTTGTAGTCGCTTTTGCTGACTTTTGTTTTTGTCGTGGTCCTGCTGTTATTGTTCAATTCACAGTAGTTGGAAGATACCAGTATGTAGGTACGAGTATATGTTTTTTTTTGGTTTTTTTTTTTTTTTTGTGTATTCAATCCTTGTCTTCTTTGTCAACACTACATCGGCTTACGTGAAATTTAAATCGACTTGTTTGCTTCATTTGTAATCTCTTTAAATGTGCTATTCAAAGTTCTCTTTTTCCTTTTTACTCACTATACGAATGTGATACAAAGAAGTTTGTATGAAAGAAAAAAAAAAAAAAAAAAAACTATGTAAACTGACATTCTCTGGACAGTCAACATCCTTTGATTTTCAGTACAAATGTACAGAGTTTGCTTAGTTTCTTATAATCAATTCAAATTGTTATTTTTTACACCTGAATTTTTGTTTGTTTGTTTTTGTCCTTAATTTTATTTTTCATTGTATCATTTTACACATTCAAGTCTTTTTTACAGACTTTTGAACTATCGTCAAGTATTAGTTAGAATTTTTTTTTGTGCATTATTGAAATAAATTGAAATATAGCTGAATATGTGTGTTGTCGTTGGGATAGCATTACCAGACTAAGCAACGCCAGAGTACGTTTTTTCAGCGAAACCGAAAAATAGTCGGTAATTTATTGGTCATTCTTCCAACAGTAGCAAACAATTCAAGGGAAGAGCTGCAGGTATAGCTCTAGATGAATCTGAGTGACGGAAGAAATATTTTTTTTTTTGTACTGGAGATAAGTGTGATTTTCATCCGACTTCACTTATTTTCGAATATCCTCGCTTGTTGATGAAAAAGATTCTATGTATTTGCCGGGTTCTTATACCTATAATCTTATATGTCCTTAAGCAAAGTTTTCAAACATAGTCTTGTATCCAAGGTAGGCTTAGTTTTCCTTCCGATTCTTTCAATTTTGCGAACTTGTCGATTCAATAGGAAATGTAATCGTAAATTTTGCAGCTTAAAAAGTGTGAAAACATAGATACGGAAGGATTTCTTTGTATGGGAGGTAGGTTTGGATTTAATTCGATTCCCCCCTATTTACAACTAGGTTTTTTTTATTAGTAAATATGATCGTATGTACCAAGTTTCAGCTTAATAACTTTATGTTTTCCTATGCAAAGTGTGAAAATCTACATTTTAGAAGAGACTTTTGTATGGGAGATAGGCGTGATTTTTATTCAATTACATTCATTCTCAAACGCATTACTTATTTAGTAGCTATAATCGTTTATACCGAATTTCAGGTGGATAACTTAATATTTTCATGCTGAAAATAGGTAAAAATATATTTCAAGATATGCTTTTGTATGGGTGGTAGGTGTGGTTTTCATCGGATTATGTTCAATTTCGAACATATCTATACACAAAAGAAAAAAATTCTATATGCTAAATTTCAGCTTGTTAACTTTATGTTTTCATGCACAAATTGTGAAAATATACATATCAGAGGATACTTTTATATGGGAGGTAGGCATGGTTTTCATCCAATTTCGTCCATTCTTAAACTTCTCACTTATTTATCGATTATAATAGTTTATAACGATTTTCAGGTGGATAGCTTTATATTTACAAGCACAAATTGTGAAAATATACATTTCAGAAGATACTTTTATATGGGAGGTAGGCATAGTTTTCATCCAATTCCGTCCATTCTTAAACTCATCACTTATTTATCGATTATAATAGTTTATACCGAATTTCAGGTGTATAACTTTATATTTTCGTTCAAAAAATAGGAAAAAATATATTTCAAGACATACTTTTGTATGGAAGGTAAGTGTAGTTTTCAACCAATTAAGTCCATTGTCAAAATAATATATTATCTAGTAAGAAAAAATTGTACTTACCGAGATTTAGTTAGATAAATTTATGTTTTCCTGCATAAAATTCCAATAAAAAATGCATTCGACGATATACATTTTGTATGAGAGATAGGAGTAATTTTCATACGATTTAGCCATTTCTGAAACTAATTCGGCCATGGGTAAAAATAATCGTATGTACCAATTTTCAGATCGATCGCTTCATAATTGCTCGAGTTGTATGGCGAAATCGAATTTGATTCTAATTCCTTTCACCGTTTCCTCTTGGATATAACAAACGGAGACAAAACCTCAATATATCTATGATTCTATGAATGATGTAGGGTATAAAAACGTAGCATTATGAAAAATATTTTGCATAGTTGTCACATATGTCATCATACTTCACTTCACTCATCATCATGCATTTGTCACATTAAACTGACACATAAAAAAATTGGAGGAAATAATATGCAATTCATATGTACCATACATATATCACCCACATAGTGCATACTTGAGTACTCTTCATGAATGTAGTTATGTGTGCGTATCTATGTTAGTAATGTCTATGACAAAAAAATGACTCATTTTATTATTTTTGCTATTTGTTATTGTTGTTTGTTGGTTTTTATTCCACTTTTAGTTGTTGGATTTCATTTCCGCTGATGTGCAAAACTGTTGCTTATGCAAAACACTCAGCCAGTCAGCAAAATGTTATGATATTGCAACAGTTATACTAACTGTACTGCTCTATGCTCAACTTGAAAGGATGTGAAGAAGTAGGAAAATAATAAAAATTTTTTTTTTTTTTGGAAAAATATAGGAAATAATAGTGTCATAGCCTAGTTGTTGTAATTGCTAATTTTTGTTGCCGTCATTCAGAAGTACATTTGCCATTTTGTTGCTGTTGTTGTTGTTGTTGCTATTGCTGTCAGTATTGTTATTATTTTTACGGCAACTGCCATAAATGACAAAGAAATGGGAATAAATGAGGTCATCCTCCAACATTGCAATGACAAAAAAGTGGGGTGGTGGCTTAGGTGTGATGTGATGAATTTTATTTCATTTTTATCATCATCATCATCATCATCATCAACGTTTCTTCAAATGTATATCACTCACTCGTATGTACATGCACCACAAGTCAGAAGCGGTTCATTCTCCAAAATGTCTGACAGACATGTGGTCACGTTTTTACTATCAACTATTTGCTGTTTGCATTTGTATTATTTGTACTTTTATTATGATCATGGCATATTGTCGTAACAAGGAATATTTTATGTATGTCATACATACACAAATAGTTTGGTTAAATGGGATAATCAGTAACTCGCACGCATTTTATTATTGAATATAATATCTACATGCATACGCATGCTCGTGTACTATTTAGCAAAAATAAGTTTGTTTATTTAACTTATCTGTGTGATACTAAAATTTTATTGCCAGCTTATGTATGTAGAGGAAAGTAATTAGCAAAATATGGTAGCATCCCATAAAGGACGTATGTCGTTTTCAAGTCTCTTCTATCTTTCGTATGATAGAATGTTAATCGTCGAAGTGATATCACGTTATTCTTGGTTTTGCAATTGTGGCATATTTTGTGGAAATTTGATCTCCTCAAAGTTCCTTATGCGTTGCTACAGCTTTTATGGAGCTCAATACGTCAATATTTCTATATATATATATGTAAGTTAAAATCGATTGTTATATTATTTTTATAGAAAACAATGTAAGTTGGTGATTTGGATGGAAAACGCGACAATCTTTCATGCAGAAATGTATTTTCGAACATACGTATTTCTAATTTCTAAACCTAAATATATAGCTATAGAACTTAAAATCGGCGTGCATTATTATTTTTTTTTAACAACAAATGAGCAAATTTTAAAATAAACGCAATTGGATAAAAAGTGCAGCTACCTTCCATAAAAAAATGCGTTTTCGAACATATTTTTTAATAATTTCTGAACAAAAATATAAAGCTAGAGAACTTAAAATCAGCATAGTTTATTATTTTTATCAACAAATTAATAAATTAAAAAATAGATGTAATTGGATAAAAACCACACCTACCTTCCATACAAAAATGCATTTTCGAACATATTATTTAATAATTTTTGCACATAAATATAAAGCTATCGCACTGCGATTCGTTACAGACGATTATTTTTTGCAACAAATTAATCACTTTGAGAATGGATGCATTCGCACAAAAACCACTCCTACCTCCCATATAAAATTATGCTTTCGAATGTATGTTTTTATCCATTGCGCATGTAATTCTAAAGCTAATAAGTTGAAATTTGATACATAATGTTTTTTTGCGATAATATCGGCTAGATTTGGAAATTAACGAAATTTCATAAAAATCACTCCTATCTCCCATACAAAACTATATTTTCGAATATATATTTTCAGGCATTGCGCACGTAATTATAAAGTTATTAAGGTAAAACTCAATAAATTGTGTTATTTTTATGACACAATGGTTATATTGCAAAATGACCGAAATTTGGTAAAAATCACTACTACCTTCCATACAAAAACCTATATTCGAATATATATTTTCATGCATTGTGCATGTAATTACAAAACTATTGCGTTGAAAATCGGTACATATTGTTATTTTTATAATTGTTTTTTATTTGTTTAAAAATTTGCGTAATCTGATGAAAAATATTCCTAGCTTTCATACAAAAGTTCTATTCGATTGTAGATTTTCAGAAAATTTCCCAAGTAAATATAAAGACATCGAATTGAAACTTAGTATATAATATTATTTTTACTAAAAGAAGATTATGTTCAAGCATGTTCGTATTTCATTAAAATTTGCAACTATTTTACATACAAAAGTTTAATTTCGAATATATGTTTTGAATTTTTGAATTTAATCATAAAAATGTGAAATTATTAATCTGAAACTCGTCATATAAGATTATTTTAAGCAGAGAGTAAGTGTTTTTGAAAATGGGCGTAATCGGCTGCAAATCACGCCAACTCCGCATATGAAAGTTTGTTTTCGAACAAAAATTATGGCATTAAAACTCGGTATATAAGTTTATTTTTACCAAAGAATTATTACATTTCAACATGAGCGAAATACGGTGACATTCACACTTAACTTACATCTAAAAGTATACTTTCGAACATATGTTTTTGACTTTTATCATGAAAACTATAAAGCTATTGAGTTGAAACTTGGTAGATGTGATTATTTTTACCAAAGAATTGTTGAGTTAAAGCATGGAAATAATTCGCTGAAATTCACACCTACCTTTATATAAAAGTATACTTTCGAACATATGTTTTTGACTTTTATCATGAAAACTATAAAGATATTGAGTTGAAACTTGGTAGATGTGATTATTTTTACTAACACACAAGTGTTTGTAAAAATGGGAGTAATCGATTAAAAACCACGCCTACTTCCCATATAAAAGTCTGATTTCGAACAAATGATTTTAGATTTTGTACATGTAAATGAAATTATAACATGAAGCAATGTAGTGTACGATGGCATACACATAGAATTTAAACAAATGTTTCTTTTCATCATCTTGACTTTTTTATGTGTTTCGTCATTGGGTTTTCATTTTTAATTAATGCATATTAAATAAAGACATACGAAATGCATTAGCACTGATGTGAAACATGCTTTTGCCATATTTATATGTTGCATATGAAGTGTATATAAATGTATTTTTTTTTTTTTTGTATGACCTTTTATTTTAATTAAAAAGAATACTTACCATAGCTTCACAGCAGATATGAATATATGTACCAAACTATACGTTACTTACTTATGCACTTGTGTATAATATTTGATAAGAGAATTTATTAAATTTGAAATTTATTTCATTTCCTCTTTTTTACCTCTTCAATGCACATGTGCACATCTACATGCATATGGCCACTTTAGTTTCGAATCAATTTAACACTTATAAACATATGCATATGAGTAGCTAGCATTTACATAACTCATGTCAAGATGTCCACTGACAATTTTCCTAATGACTTTATACTTCTGCATATACAATATTTCTGATGTGTGAGTACTTGTATTAAATGATTTTCATATTCTATTCTATTATCGTATAACCATATGAATTAGATATTGTTTATATTAATGTACGTGCAATACATATGCAGAGATGGGTGTATGTACATACATACATACATACATTCTTATACATATGTTTTTCTTACAAGTCAATATTTACACTTTTAAGGTATTTTCAATTTCAAGATGCTCATACGCCAGAGATACCCTACATCCATATGCATATGTTTTCACACACACACACATATAACATCTATGGATATGGCTATGTACACAGAATAAGTAAGTTTGTTCTACAAGAAGTTCTTTAATGCCGTAAGCACTTAAGTACATACGCGTACAGTGACATACACGCATATACAAATATGCATCAGCTACTTACCTTATACCATTACCTAAGTAAAACAATGAAAAGCCATATGTGGACCAAGAAAGAATACTACAATATATGCATTAGGCGTATATAAGGTAAAAGTAAAAAGTAATCCATTATTTTTGCATTAAATTGAAGATTTTATTTAGCATAGTTAGAATGATCCGATTTAGGTCAAATATGCAACGTTTTGCTCGATAACTTGTTGTCATTTTGAAGGTAATTTCATAATGGCACTATCATAGAAACCCACGTCCCTATTGGCAAAAAACTGGGACGGTTGATTTTCACAGGCTTCTCTTGAGGCGAATTTTTCACCAGCAAAATCATTCGCCATAGACAGGAACAGGTACTAATCACTTGTTGCTAGGTACGGACTATAAGGTGGATGCTAAGAACCTCCCAACCAAGCTCCCGCAGCTTCTGGCGAGTCACTATCGATGTGTGTGTGGTCTGGCGTTGTCCTGATGGAACACAATTCCTCTCCTCATGGCCAAAGCTGACCGCTTCTGGGCGATTGCTTCCTTCAGACGGTCCAATTGTTGACAATACAGGTCCGAATTAAGAGTTTGGGGAGCAGCTCATAGTAGATGATTCCCTGCCAATTCCACCAAACACATAGCAAAACATTCCTGACCTTCAATTTTGACTTGGCCACCGTTTGCGCCGGCTCACCGCGATTCGACCATGACCGTTTTCGCTTGACGTTGTCGTAAGTCATCCACTTTTCATCACCAGTAACCATCCGCTTCAGAAATGGATCGATTTTGTTGCGATTCTGCAGCGATTCGCAGATGGAAATTCGGTCCATCAGGTTTTTTGTGCGTTAACTCGTGTGGCACCCATACATCGAGCTTTTTTGCGTATCCAACCTTATTGAAATGGTTCCCAACGGTTTTTGTGCAATGTTTAGCTCCTGGGCACTAGAAACAGTGCTTACATGACAGTCAGACTCTACGATTTCCATTATTTTATTGATATTTTCGACAATTGGCCTTCCAGAGCGTGGTGCATCTTTGATATAAAAGTTACCGGAACGGAATCGACGAAACCAAAATTGCACGTGATTCACTTTCACATTTTCAACCGTCTGGCTTGCATTTTCGCCTCTATCGAAGAAAAGCTGTAAAATATGGCGTATTTTCTCTTTAATGGTTTCCATCTTTGACGCGTTCTCAAACAATACTGAGTCAAGCAATCACAAGCAGTTTATTTAGTACGAAATCCTATCTTTCTAACGCCATCTAGCGTAACCCGATCGCACTTATACAACGCAAGATACAGATTACTAAAGCCATCTATTGGAAAAATAATGGATTTCTTTTTACTACATCTGATATATTTACATGCGTACTTACATATGTGACCTATATGTAACTACATACATATAGATCTTTGCTATCATCTTAGACTAACTACCATCACATATTTGTATGGGAGCTTATTTTTCTATGTGTGCTTGCTTCATACATATCTACATATATGTATGTATCTATTTCTTATTTTCTCTTTTATTTGATGCTTTCTTTTGTTGTGTATTCTACTTCCTAAAAGTATATGCACACACATACATTGAGCCTCAAACATAACTTGATAAGCATACACATCTGCTTTTTATAGCTTCTAGCTATGTGCGTATATGTCTTCATGTCTCAATGAGTGTGAGTTCAGTTGTCCCTCCATATCCCAAACGTCATCTGCATAGCATACGTAGCATTGTTTATGTTATATTTAATACATTTTATTTGTAAGTGTGAGTGCGTACATTGTCTATGATATGTATTTATCTGTCCAGCAAAAGGAAACGGATGTTGATAGGCATACGTGTATGTATGTAGTCGTAGCGTTATTGGCTATATTGGCATTATCGTTATTGTGCGTGGTCGTAGTCGTAAGCATCACATTAAATGTCGAAAACAGTTGTAGTAGTACTTACTTAGTTGTATTTTTCTTTTTCTTTTTGCGTCATTGTTTATTTAATTTTTTATTGTTTTTTGTTGTTCTTTTATTTTGCTATGCTCGCGGGCAAAAAACAGAAATATGTACTAAACTCGGAATTTCGCATTCGAAGAACACTATAAGCTTCATTTTCGAAATGTAGTGGCATTGCTAAGCCAGAAGCTTTATGGCTCTATAGGGCTGCCTTTTATATGAACAAAAATTAAATGATTCTTTAACCCATTCGTTCCGCATTGACTGTGAGATCATGTCGACATTTTTCTATTATATTTCATAATTTGTATGTCTTTAGATAATAAAAATACAAGCATAAACTTCTCATTATGAAAATGTCGAAAATTCCACTAATCGATTTTCACAATGTTCTCTTAATGTCAAGTTCCTAACACTAATAAATTTTTTTATTGATAAAAAATACTGTAAGCGCTTGGTGCCAGATCCGAACTATAAAGATGGATGCATGAAACCTTCACAGCGGGTAATTTCGGTCGTTTCTGGTCAATTGTTAACTTCAAAAGATTCAATCGTTGAAATTTAGTGTTTACAAGCTACTCATAGCAGATGATTCCCTTCCAGCCCCGACAAATACACACCAAACCCGTTTAAGGCGCTTCGCCGCACATTCATCACGATCGCTATCGCTTAACATTGTCGAATGTGATCCGTTTATCATTCCTTTTCACCATCCGTTTAAGAAATGTGTTGATTTCATTTCGTTTGGTAAATCCGTAACCTCAAATAGTCCAATTGTTAATAGTAGACGTACAAATGCACATCAAATCCGTTAGAAACGCTTCGCCGTACATTGATTACAATCGTTTTCGCCACTTTTGGTCAATCGATCCAATTCTTGACTGTAAAACTTCATATTTAGTGATTGGAAACAGCTTTTAGTAGATGGATTCCCTTCCAGCCCCAACAAATGCTCATCAAAACAGTTTGTGCTTCACTAGAGCCACACATTGATTACCATGGTTTGCACACTATATTGTCGTATGTGACCCATTTCTCATTCTCAGACACCATACATTTAAGAATTGGGTTGATTTTGTTCAGTTTGGCCAAGACTTCAAAGATGGAAGCACGATCCATTTTGATTTTTGCGTTAATTCTTATGTGGCACCCAAACAGCGAGCTTATTTTCAGCTTTATGTAGATGCTTTGTGGTTTTGTGGTCGATCTTTAGCTTCTTGGTAATAGAATGAGTGTTAACATGACGGTCCACCTTGGTCGATTTCATGATTTTATTGATATTTTCGACAATTGATATTTTATGCTCGACCTTTGCGAGTTCACTTAATTTATTAAAGTTTAATATATTAAAATACAATACAATACAGCCGCTTGTACTACATTAATTAATGTAAAAAAAAAATTGTTTTTGCAATAATGCCAACAGTTCGTCATTATTGCAAACATTTTTACATTAATGTCGAAAATTGTGCTTTTTTTGTTTTTATAATTTTTGCAATAATTTCTAAACAAAAATGTGTGAATCAAATATTTCGTTTCATTTAAAAAATTCGATATTATTGCAAAAAAAATTCGACCGTTTGGACTAAATGAATTTATGTAAACAATTATTTTTTGCAATAATGTCGACAGTTCGTCATTATTGCAAACATTTCTGCAATAATATCGAAAAAAATATTTTGCTTTTTTGAACAATATGTGCTACACAACAAATTTTGAATCAAATATCTCGTATCATTTAAAAAATTCGACATTATTGCAAAAAAAAAAATTCGACATTATTACAAAAAATAAATTCGGCATTAATTCAGTGCTCTCAGTTTAGTACAATCCATAATTGTGTAAATCATAGTGAATTTAGGTTAATAAACAAGTTTAATTTAAAAGTTGTAATTGAATTAAATAACAAATTAATTTAAAAATGCTATTTAGTTCATATTCTTCATTAAATCTTTAATCATTCTTCATATTTATGTATATCTTTTCGTTTTTGTTTTTAAGATCATTATTATTTCATGGATAATGTGCTATGCTCCTGCAAGACCATTGATTAAAATTACGAATCCTTCAAATAAAATATTCAAGCCCATCACAAGAGTTGTATATTATTTTTTGCATACATATATACATACATACATATAATATAGCCCTTAACACCATTGCGTATATACGTAAAGTATATAAAAATACATCATACGTAGTGGTAAAAGTTTAACATATTTTTCGGGTAGAATGTGGCTGTATGCTGGTGGTGGACTGTTGGTTATTAAATTAACTTCAATGAAAAAGTTTCCACAACGCATCAGCAACACACTTAATTAAATCAAATGAAACAACTACAACAACAACAAAATCTTTTCGTAAATATTTCATCGTTAGTCGGCCAGTTGGCCAAGCAGCCAGACAACCATTCAGTCATACAGTCAGCCAGTGGGCAATGCAAATTTAATGCTTCCATTTTGTTTTATTGTGCCATACTGCATACATACATACATACATACATACATACATACATTACACATGCCTGAACGATGAGTGAATGTGTAATAAACTGACGTTTAAATAAACGTACTGGCAGACTTTGGCCAGAAGAATGAGAAATGTACTTATATATAGTATCAATGGACATGCATGGTTTGTGCTTATATAGTCGTATGCATGTATTTATTTCAGTTGATTGTATTTAAAGTACATTTATGTCAATCACACATTATGCACACATCAATGCAGAAAATTGAAAATTTATATTTAAGTGTACAGAAAAGGTGCATTGGTTGGGAAAGACCATAGGTTGGAATTGAGATCTCTAAGGTTCTTGGATCTTTTTTTTTTATCGAACAACGCAATTAATGCCATGTAGTCGGGGTTTCACTGTATTTGTGTAAATATAAATGTATCCTCTTATATCATATCGTGTGTACGGAAGATAGTAAAAAGGATAACAGACTCCATTTAATGTCTTTCTTCTTACTTCGATGTTTTTTTTTTTATAGAGGCGATATACTCATTCACTCACTTACTCACTAACAGAAATACGCATAAATACATAAATACACATGTACTTGTGATGTTCGTACATAACATATAGAGCGCAAAGTAGCAAAATGCATTAAAATGAAAATTACATTAAAACCCGACCAACATAAAACGGAAGTGGAAATGCTGTTGCCAACATACAATCAAACATGTGTGCAACAGCAAGAAAAAAAAAACACGTACACATTTGTATATGTATGTATACACATTTCTGAGTGGAATGCAGGCATTCTCACACTCTCTCTGTATGCATGTTGCTTAATGTCATTGTTGCTGAATGACATGGCAACATGCATCAGTAAGTAAGTACTAGCAACAATACGAGTAATAGCAACATTAATAGCAACATACATCGCATAGTAGTTTTTCGCTCATCATAGGTGATCATCATTTGAGTACATGTAAAGATACGAGAGGATGGTTGAGTAAAGCTATAAAAATAAATATAAATGTGATGTGCTTTTTTTAAAATGTCCCATGGAATTTAGTCGTATTTTAGTGCTTTCTATTGCATGTTTATAGGTATTGTTACTCGTACTATTCGGTGATGACTATTTATTTATGAAAACATCTTCATTTTTATAGAAGAATTCATTTATTTGAATATTTCTACAACTTCTAATGATTTTAAAATGATATTGAGTTGTAAAAAAGGCGTCTAATATTGAAAATAAATTTTGAACTAATTAAAAAAGATGTACTTGTTTACGGGGATCCTGATATAGGAAAGCACATGAAATTACAATTTTTTAATATGCAGTTTTAAAGCTTAATAACGCTATATTTATTCGCCGTTTATACTTTTCGAATATTTTTTACAGTTAATTTTTGAGAATTTTTATAAATCTTGAAAATAACAATTTTTACATGTTTCAAAGAGTGGTAAAAATGCATATGTTTATAAGAGTTCTGTTGTATTAAATAATGAAAAAAATTACATTTTCAAAACGCTATTTTGAAGCCAAAGCATTCAGGTTTTGTTCTTTGTTTTCACTTTTAGAATATTTTTTACAGTTCAATTTTGATAATTTTTCAAAATCGATATTGTAAAATAAATTAGATTTTACGTTGTTGGAAAATGTGTACATTTTCACTGGACGCCTGATGCATGAAATTGAGAGAAATTTTTAATTTTCAACATGCAGTTTTGAAGCTAAATAATGTAATATTTATATTCTCTTTTTACTTTTTGAATATATTTCACAGTGAAATTTTGACAATTTTTCAAAATTTTGTATAGGAACTTAAATTGTGTTTTACGTTGTTTTAAAATGTGTATGTATTTACCAGGCTGCTGATGTACAAAATTTGAAGAAATATCCAATTTTTAAAACGCAATTTTGAAGTGCTAAACCATGGTAATTATTTGCCATTTTTACTTTTTCAATAGAGTACACAGTTAAATTTTGGCAAATTTTCAAAATTTGAGCTGTAAAATGTTATTTTTTACTTTTTTAAAAATGTTGTTAATTTTTACCATGTTTCTAATACCATGACGTAGGTGAAATTAACATGTTTAAATATGCAATTTTATAGTCAAGACATTTGAGTTTCATCTGCCGTTTTTATATTTCTTATTGCTTTAACAATTTATTCTTGACAACACTTTCAAAGTTGATGTTAATTTAAAGCAAAGAAAAAAATGGTTTACCTTTTAATACAATTTC
Source organism: Megamerina dolium (assembly GCA_963854835.1). Taxonomy (NCBI): domain Eukaryota; kingdom Metazoa; phylum Arthropoda; class Insecta; order Diptera; family Megamerinidae; genus Megamerina; species Megamerina dolium. Next base: position 4,631,900 of record OY978525.1, read on the forward strand.
TCAGCAAAATTTTAATAGATTATTTTTAGTTGCCCATTTATTTTGGAATGTCAGAATTCTAAGCATGCCCAAGTTTTTTTTTTATTGAACATAAAAATACCTCTTGGTACTAAAATCGAGAACTTTCCGCTAGTAGGAAAGAATTAAGTGGAAAAAAAAACAAGTAAACTAAATAAAATCCTCCACAAAACATAAACTGTTACATTGTCACCAATGCCACAAGTGACACTGCAGTGTGATTGTTGTTGCAATGTGCAACAACTTGTATTTGCATTTGTAGCAGCAATGTTGGTACAATGTGCGGTTGTGTGCAAAAATTTTGCACATGGTTGCAAATGACCGGATAGCCATTTGCAACCAACTGGTTGACTGGATTCTTTCTGTTGTCCAACTAAAGTGATAACAATAATAACAACAACAACAACAACAACAATAGAAAGTTGGAATTCCACACTACAAAATATGTAAGGTGCAAAATGTCATTACAAAATTGCGTACTAGAACACAGAACGAGTCACCCCCACACACACACATACGCACTTGTACATTTTGCCATATGTGGTGTGGTACACGCTTAAATGAATTTGCAACATAACCCCATTTCTATATTGCTCATTGCATACGCTTCAGTCAGCAAATGGCATCACTATCAACAATGATGAATTTGCAAATGGCCACCTCGAACTGTCATTTTTGGATATACTCGTATTTGATATGTAAAATTCTGAATGTTTATTTTGTATTTGTGCGTTTATTCTATTTGAAAACACTGCACATTTGGAATTTACGGTTAATTCAACTAGGTTTATGGGTGTTACGATCATAGATGCTTTGCAAAAAACACCTACACTGTTGTCGATATACTCATTGTTATACTAAAATCCTTTTTAAGGTACCATAACAATACAGTAGCAGGACTCTAGAAATTTTTTGTTGATGCAAGCAATCATCCACTATACCCAGTGTTGCAATAAGAATTGAATAGTTTCTAAAATTACATTAAATGATGATCTAAATCGAGTTTTATTCAATATTTTTCGAGAATAGGCAAAATCGGGCGAAAACCTAGTTTACCTCACATACAAATGTATGTTGTTCAATATGTTTATTCACAAGTTGCACATGAAAATATAAAGCTTTCCAACTCAAACTTGGGATATGAAGCTAATTTGACCTCAGAATGGATATATATCGAAATGGGCGTAATCGAATAAAAACCACGCCTACCTCCCATATAAAAGTATCTTTTGAAATGTATGATTTCACACTTTGTGCGCGAAAATATCATGTTATCAAATTGAAAATTAGTATATAAAATTAAACTAATCACAGAATAGATATACATATAAAAAAATTGATGCAATCGAATAAAGGCCATGCATAGCTCCCATATAAAATTTCATTTGAAAATGTATGATTTTACACTTTGCACACGAAAATATAAAGCGATCGAATTAAAACCTAATATCGAAAGTTAGTTTGATTCCAGAAGGAATAAATTATAAAATAAGCGTAATCGAATAAAAACCATACCAACCTCCCATACAAAAGTATATTTTGAAATGTGTGATTTCACATTTTGCACACGAAAATATAAAGTTATCAAACTGAAACTTGGTACATACAATTATGTTTACTAATTAATAGACATATTCAAAATTGAGTGAAATCGAATAAAAGCCATACCTACCTCTCATACAAATGTATGCTTCCGAATGTTTATTTTAACACTTTGCACACGAAAATTTAAAGTTATCATGCTGAAATTCATCGTATGCGATTATATTTGTGAATTGATGGATCAAAACGAAAATGGGCGAAATCATATGAAAATCACGCCTACTTCCAGTACAAAAGTATATCTATTTTTCATTTATTTCTATCTATTTGTCATTATACATTATATCTAAGCTTTGTTATTACCTAAGTTAAGTTTTCCAAATTGTTTAAATTTAAATTCTTTTAAAGTGAAATATTTTTACACAAATTACTCTTACAATAGTGAGCCAAATATTCTTCGATTATATTTCTATACATTCTTCTGTATATATGTTGTACGCAAATACATATATATTGTCAGGAATTCTATCTGTCTGTCTGACTAACTAAATGCACTTATTCGTACACTTATGTATATCTTATGTCTGGATACTTTAAAAGCTACTGCTGCTGCTACTTGAATATTAGCACCATTCAACATGCTGTGTGTATGTGTGTGTGTGTGTGTGCATGCGTGCAGTTTATCATCCATCTATGGTGAGAGTTTGTTTGTAGTTTGCATGTTGCATTGTCCTGCATAAAATGAGAGCAAATGGCGCTTTAGCAATAACTTTTTATGCAACTTCCTATAGTACATATTTTCCTATGGCAATGATGCCAACTGCCATCTCTTCTACCACTGTCTCCATCTGTCAATAACTTTCAAAATATTTCTTTTCATTTTTCTTTTTTCCATTTTGCAAATCTCAAAATTTCCACACTTTTACTTAGGCACACACTTTTATATACTCGTACTCGTACGTTGCAAAATAAAGTCACTTAGACACACGCTCGTCTCTCGTGTTCATGCATTTTATTATCTGCATCTACGTTGTGGAATAATCCAGCACCTAAATACATACGCAATGTGAAAGCCTTTACGTTTTTTTTTTTTTTGTTGTTTTTTTTTACTTACTTTTGCATATAGCATACATATGTAGGTGTTCATTCTTATGTTATAAGTTGAAGACGAGTTTAAAGTTGTGAACGAGAGACGAAAAATACCGAATAGTAGTAAAGCATGTGGAAAATATTTTCTCATAAGAAGGAGGTTGGGAGAGATGATGGTTCATATCGAGTATGAGACAAAAAGTTTTATTTATTGTTTGTGAGAGCGCATCCTTAGCAGCATCCTTCGAAAAGGAAGTGACTGACTCAAGATGTTATTATTATTCTATTTCAAATGAAATTTTGATTTATATTTCTTGCACTAAGGTTAAATATGTTCTGTGAGTAGTGAGTAGTGAGTATATGAAGAGAATCGGTCATTTGGAATGGATTTGTGAAAATATTACTTGCAGTTGTTGAAGAAGATGAGTTCAAAAATGTTTGTACTCATACTCATACCCAACCATTCTTGATTTTTCTATTGTTTTACAAGTGTGCAAATGAAAGGTGGATAAAAGATGTTTAAAAGAAAATTCTTTGATTCAGCTATGAATTTTTCCTCCCCTTTTTTACTTCAAGTTTTTGAATTGTCTTTAGCATTTGTATATTAGTTTGAGCAGTCGCATTGTGTTTGGAATAATTTATATATACTCGGACTTGTGATTACAATGATGATGATGAGCTCAGTTCGGCTCAGTTTATTATGCCACTCGAGTGGCATTTATGTGCAAATATATTTGATAACTAATTTAATTTAATCATTTTGAAATATCTCTATTATTAAGCATTTAATTTTCTTCAAATAACATTCTTTGATCTTTATTCATATGCTATATTGCAATTAAAATTTAATATATTTGTCTAAAGATCTAAGCATAATCCATAACTAATCAAATAAAATACAAAATATAAATAATTCATTCGAATTTATTCAATTTAGGCTTTGATAGGCTCGATTTGCGGAGTAATATACATCGCCCCAAGAATATTGCTAAATTGTATTAATATTGCATAGTAAATTTGTCTCCTAAACAACATTATAAAACCTATTAATTATTCGAAAGAAAAATGTCCGCAATCCATACCAAAAAAAATTTAATTGCCCCCACTCTTTTTTTTCGTTTGTCTATATCAATTCGTTGTGTACAGACATTTTCTTGATAATGAATCTTAGATAGATAGTATTTGCGAATCTTAATAGTGCGAATCTTAAAAGCACTGGTTCACCGAAGACTGACATGCTAAGAAGGAAAAAAAGAATAATATGTAGTGGTTTGATATTGGTACTTCACGATAAAAAAAGAGCATACTTTCAGCTTTTGTTCATACTAAACCAAAATGGCTAAAAGTATTTTAATGTTTTCTTTATCAATTATCAACGTTAACTTCTAATACTCGTTTCCTCAGAGAGAGTCTGTGCCTAATTAATGCTTGTCATGTCTATTCCCATCCATGGGAGCGATACAATTTCATCAAGAAAATATCACTTTTCTAGGGAGCCCACTAAAAGGTAGAGATAAGAGCCAACTTCTTGTCCAAGACCAAATCGCTTTGGATGCAAGACGATGTTGTGCGTTTGGTGGGATCAGCAGAGTCTCATCTACTACGAGCTGTTGAAACCTGGTGAAACTGCCACCAACATCTAGTGAAATTGCGCCGTGCTTTCGGTGAAAAAAGGGCTGGTTATGAACAAAGACATGAGAAGCTGATTTTTCTCCACAACAACGCTCCATTGCACACGTCAAAACTGGTCCAAAACTACTTGGACACACTCATCCCGCTTATTCACCAGACCTGGCTCCTTCTGACTATCACCTGTTTTCGTTGATGGGTCACGCGCTCGCCGAACAGCACTTCGATTCGTATGAAGATGTCGGAAAATGGCTTGACGAATGGTTTGCCTCGAAAAATGAGGAATTCTTTTGCCCGAGAGATGGGAAAAATGTATAGCTAGTAAGGGCAAATACTTTGAATAAATTAATTTTTGGCCTTCTATGAAAAAAAAAAAAAATGTGTTTTAAGCGGATTCAATCTTGTACACCTGGTAGACAAAATGTTGAGTAGCTAAAATTAATGTGGATCGGTTATATATTTTATCCCCCTGCCGCTACTCTCAGATCGATGAGAGAGTATTTTTATTTTTTCCAAAATATGAGTTTTGTAGGAGAGTGCTTCTAAGAAGTTGAAATAGGGAGTTAGTAAATATGTTGCAAAAAGATATTAAAGGTAAGAAATTAATGATTGACAGTTCTACAAAAATTCCACGCAAAATACCAAATCAGTAACGTTGATCTCCAAGACTTGGACTCCTTTTCCTATTTGGGGAGTATTATATCAGCTAATGGTAGCTCAGGAGAAGACATCGAAAACCGTATAAAGAAAGCGAAGCAAGCTTTCGGTGCTCTAAATGCTGTGTGGAACTCTACGATCATCACACGGGGCTCAAAAATCAAAAAATTTAACTTCAACCTGAAGTCCATTCTTATGTATGGTTACGAAACCTGGAACCTTACAGTCTCTGACCTCCAAACGCTGCAGGTTTTCATCAATCGTTGTCACCATAAAATATTGGGAATTTTCTGGCTTGATACGATCTCAAACACGGACCTATGGAATCGCTGTAACCAGCCACCAATGCGCCTGGAAAATCTGAAAGGGAAATGGAACTGGCTGGCTCAGGCATGTGTTAAGAAGAGACCCGATTGACATCAACCGCACCACAATCGACTGGAACCCTCAAGGCCGCCATCGCAGAGGCAAGCCAGCATTGACCTAAAGGAGGAATCTGGAAGCTGACGTATTCAAAACCAATAAAATCTGGAACGAAATCAAGAGGTTGGCGCATGACAAAGGGAAATGGAGAAACCTTGTTGCGGATGCATTTGCTCCCCCGCGGAGCCATAGGACCATATATATATATATATACATATTAACCTTCGAAGGGCTACACCTCGAAAGCTGTAGGTTAATTTACAAATTGCAATTTTTTTTAAACTTTGACTTCGATTTTACACGATTTTATCCAGCTGACGCCTACACCTTACACTTATTTTTTTGGAACCTTGAACCTCACACTATAATGGGGGACACACGTATCAATATTGAAAAGTCGTGATCAATCGCTATCTGCTTTCGACTTGATTAAATATTGCCAAATTTTCGAATATCGCTAATTTCACATAATTGCTCATAAATTTGTTATTTATTCATAGATTTGTTTCATCGTTTAATTGTTTTCATTTTTAAAGGGCAAGGTATACTCAAACAATAAAAACATAAATTATATTTTTACAATTTATTGTCGATTTTCGATGACTAATTTGGAAAAAATTGCAATTTTTTTAAATATGACGATATAAAAACTATCTGCTAAGAAATTGTTTTATATGAAATCTTTATAACAATAAAGTGCAAATTAATTGACCAAAAATCCTTGATGGACACAAATATTTGATGACTGTCCAATTTTATGTAGGTTCCATGTGGGACCCAGAGCTTCAGAAAAAAACAGTAATAGAAATACATAGTAGAATTGGTGCAAAAAAATTGTATAAAAATTTTTATTTTTTCATCTTAGCGACTTCCATAATATTGATGATGCAATACTTTTGTTTTAATGTCATTTATAATGAAAACGATGCAGATGATGATAAGAGAAGTAAGTGTATCCTTTTTGTTCAATTACCTTTGAGCGTATGAGTGTGTGTATACATATGTCGTTAACTCCGTTTGCTTAAAATTGAAATTGTAGAAATAAATTATGCATTTTCCATTCATATAACATCACATATGTACAGTGGCTCCCAGCTTATTTCGTACAGTGACAGTTTAAAAATTGCTGCAGTCGTAATTCCTAATATAGCAAAAATTTGAACAAAATATAAATGCCATTTTTGAAAGGAAGGTTTGTTTTTTATTTTCCAAAATTTACTTTTTCAAAATTTTAGTGTTTGACACTATAAAAAAATAAAATAAGAAAAAAATAGGAAAATTCATGTCACAGCTTATTTCGTACAGTCTCTTTAAGTTCAAACTAAAAACAAAGTAAGTTGATTTTAATATTTAGTATGACATCCCTTAGCGTTAATGATAGCCTGGAGTCTATTTGGCATTGAATCCACCAATTTTTGAGTGATGTCTGGTGTGATTTTTTTCCATTCCTCCATCAGTACCTTCTTTAGGTCTTGCTTATTAGAAATCTTGTGTGTTCTTATTTTATTGTCCAAAATAGACTAAAGATTTTCAATCACATTCATGTCAGGTGACTGTGGTGGTGGAGACATCAAGTGTGAGCAGTTCAAATAAGCCAAGATTGCACAATCCCAGATTTATGTTTTGGGTCATTATCTTGGTAATACCGAAATTCTTCCCGCAAACCCAGTTTGTCTGCACTTTGAAGTAAATTGTTTTTCAGAATCTCGAGGTACTTCATTTTGTCCATTGTTCCCTCAATAAAAACCAATTCACCTACTCCGGCTGCTGACATACAGGCCCAAACCATCACGCTACCGTCACCATGCTTCACTGTGGGCTTAAGGTTCTCCTTGTTTAGCTCGGTATTCGCTTTACGCCAAACATATGACATTCCGTCCGAGCCAAAAATATTAAACTTAGACTCATCCGCGAAAATAACGGTATTCCAGAACGCAGGAGTCTTAATAATATGCTCTTTGGCGTAGTCAAGTCGGCGTTGTATATTCATTTTTGAAATGAATGGTTTCTTTCGGGCTACTCGACCGTTCAAGTCATGATTGCGCAGCACACGTCGGACAGTTTCAGCACTGGATGATTTTCCTATTTCACGCTGAACCTCTGCAGCCAACTTCGGAGTGGATAACTTTGGATTTTTCTTAATTTTTCGTACAATATAACGCTCGTCTGATGCGTTGAAAATCTTATTAGGTGCTTCTCTGCCCTTGTTCTCCAACCGATTTTCGCGAATGAAGCGTTGAATGATGTATTGGACAGTTGAGGCACTTAAATTTGTCATTTCAGCAATTTTTCGCACACTCTGACCTTTCCTAAAATGGTTAATTACCAGTTTACGCTGTTCCATCGTTGTACGACGACCCATAACGCTAAATGTTTAATTTACAGCACTTTAACTATTTAAAATAAGAATAATAAAAATAGTTATAATAGTTAAAAAGGTCCAAAAACTCATACAATTCAAAAAAACTTTGTAACTGCGCGGCAGAATGAAACTTACTTACATTGAAGTTTGTGTACGAAATAAGATGTGAGCTGAAAATCAGCTGATCAATAGTTTTTCTCTCTTGCATTACAAAAAGAACAATTTTTGGGGTTCCCCGTTTTCTTATTAGGTTTACTAAACACATACACAGACATCTACATTCAAAACTTATCGATAAGTTTTTTAGTTTCGATGTTACAGCCATGTACATAAAAATATATACACTGTACGAAATAAGCTGTGAGCCACTGTATGTATTTATCGTATGTATAGTATGTACTCCTAGGTAAATACAAAGCATTGCATTTGATAGCATGTGCACTCAATCTGCTGTGACTCTATGTGTAGTATGGTTGCTATAATATTATCCATTTTAAAATAGACTTGAAAATCATTCCTTCATTCGTTTGGCTTTCTTACTGTATTTTCAATGCTGCCATTATATTATTTATTTCGATATACCACCACTTTATTTCTACGCATATACGAATACACTCATGAACACTGACTACATAAGCATAATATCACCATCAGACATTCATACTCACTTTTCACATATACATAGACATTATTCATGTATAGTCGAATGGTGGAAGCACACGTGCCTGTTTTAGAAATTTATTGAGGTAGTCCTTTTCTTTTTTCCTTTTTTGCTCCTTCTGGATTTACTACTATACAACAGCAGCAGCACAGCCAAACATCATTGCAATGTGAAATTTCTTTTCACATTTTCTCATGTGTATTTATATTATTTGTTTTGCTTTATTTCCGTCTTTTCTTTCGTCTACATATACTCTTTTGAATAAAATCTGTAGAGAATTTTGTTACTAAAGCAAATGTATATTTATATTACCAATAGGCAAAAGATATGGATAGCTGCTGTATGGCCTACAGGAAAGAAATTCCAATGATAATAAGTTTGCGGGTGAAAACTTGTTCACAGCTTGTTTGGATATTTCAAGCAATGATATATAACATTAAGGGAAATCATCGTCTCGCTAGAGCTTCTACGTGGAAATGGGTTTTTTATTTCAAGCCTCTATCCAGAAGCTCTATAGCAGCAATGTACAATTTTTTTTTAAATTCTTATATAATAGTAGGTGAATGAAAATATATTAAATAGCTGAAATTTGTATTTTTTCCAGCTTCGATAAAGCTTCGATAAGACCTTAACGAAGCATAATGTCACAGCATCATGGGAATAATAGCAATTGGAAGCAATTGCTTTCATTTCGAAGCAAAGTAGCGTTATTTCTTTTAATTTCGATAAAAGTGGAAAGTAATACACGTGAAAAATATTTATAAAAACTCTGAGTCCTGCATGAGACACAAAATCTTTGACTCGAAATTTCTAATAAACACAAAAAAATTCGGACACCATTTTGCCATGTCTAGAAATGAGTTAAACACTAGTCTCATAGAAGGTGTATTTTAAATTTGAAATTTAGTCATATTAATCCCATATATATTTCGTCACATACGAGTCTCCTAATGTATGCTTGCATGCCATCTATGCTGTCTGAATGCATGTAATACGTGTACATGACATTACGAGGAACATTTTGACTATCATTTAGCTTCAAGGACATTAAATAATGACTGAATATGATTGTTGTTGAAAAATGTACAAACACTGTATGAAGACAAAAGTAAGCTTTATACATACATGATAATGAAAAATGATGGTATTGCAAAGAGTAGTTTAGATGTACTAGATGGAAAAAGAGTAAATACGAATACAGCACATAGTATCTATCGCCAGGTTGTTTACGTTGATTCGGTTGCTTGCGTATACTGGATTGTCAGTTTTGTATTAATGTTTACTATTCAAGATTCTGGATTCATTTGTTTCATCATCATCATCATCATCGTTCATCATCGTTCATCGTCGACTGTCAGTTTACGTAGTAGAACGTTTACGTAGTTTGCTTTTTCGGGCTACTACAATATTTGTTTTTGCATTGTTTTATTTCCAGGTTCATTCACCTTTTCGTGCAAAGGATGAAGTTCATTTCTTCTAGCACTTGTTTTTATTTTTATCGCTAATATACACATACATACAACAAGAAGGATATACATACATATGTACATATATAAGAATACCTAATAGGCGTTTTATATGGAATATATACGATTATTGCTGTGAAAGGGAATTCAATTGCAGACGGAAGTATTTCACTGCATATTTGCTTTTTATTATACTTGTTTACTTGTTTGTTGTTGTTGTTGTTGTTGTTGTTGTTGTTGTTGTTGTTGTTGTCATGACACTAGTATTTCATATGGTGTATACATATTCGAAAGAATATTTTTACATTTGGTATTCGCTTAGAAGTATGACGATATTAATTTGGATAGAGCTTCTTCACAAAAATAAAAATCCTATAGATTTGGTTAGAAAAAAGAGACAAACATTGGAACAAATATTCTGAAGACATCAATCACTGGTGCTTCTGATTCAGCCAACCTGAGGATCCCTCCCATTCGAGTCCTCGTGTAGAGCTCTTATTTTTTTGTTTGTGAAAATTATGACCTATACAATTTGATTTATGTTTGCTAATTTACGCGAAAGTAGAATTCTGCGATTAATCCATCGATTTGTTCAAAAATGGTGATTAATGAAATTATTAGATTAATCAATTAATCGATTAATCGAAATTTTGTTGAATCAAATATTTAATTATTCGAATAATCATGATTTCGAATATTCAAAAATTGAAATAATTAGATTAATTAGAATTTTGATTAATCAGAGTTAAATTATTCGAATAAAATATTCAAAATAATTATAATATTTTTCCAATACAAAGTAGACAGTTAACTACGAAAATTAGATTTTTATTCCCAAAGATTATTTTAAAAACAAAATGAAATAAAAATCAAAAATATTTTGATTAATCAAAATTTTGATTAATAGAATATTTTCAATTTTCATTAATCGAATATTATGATTAATCAACATTTTTGCACAAACGATTAATCGCACAACCCTTCCTTGAAAGCAGATATTGTATAATATTTGAAAGTCAATAGGGTAAATCTTTATTGGAAGTGTCGATAAAGTGAAGTTAAGCCGAAATATAAAGAGATTCGTACAATAAAAATAGAGAGAGAGCTCAAACCGACTGGCTTATATTTTATGCCATGAAACACTTTATGCTTCGATTCGATTAAATCCCAAAACAAATGCTTTGATAGGGCTTCCTTAATGCATCTGTATTAATGTTCGAAACACTACTTTCGATAGAGCTTCCATAATTCATAAAAAATCGCAGGCTTTATAGGTTGAGAGCAAAACAATTTGATTAAAGCTTCCTATTATTTATAACTAAAGGAAATCGTTACTTCGATAAAGCTTCCAGATGGAATATAAACAGCATAAACATAAACAGCTGAGAGACCTTTTCTTTTTTAACTTCGACAAAACGTCGATAAAACCTTAAGGAAACATCATAGCAAAGCAAAGCAGACAAATTTGTGTTTGAATGCAATTTTTACCATTTTTTATTTATTAAATGAAAGTAAATTAAACAGCTGAGAGACCTTTTATTTTTTAGCTTCGACAAACGGTAGATGGAACCTTAAGGAAACATCATAGCATAGCAAAAACGACATAATTGTGTTTGAATACAATTTCTGCCATTTTTTATTTATTGAATGAATGTAAATTAAACAGCTGAGAGACCTTTTATTTTTTAACTTAGACAAAACGTCGATAGAACCTTAAGGAAACATCATAGCATAGCAAAAACGACATAATTGTGTTTGAATGCAATTTCTGCCATTTTTTATTTATGAATGAAAGTAAATTAAACAGCTGAGAGACCTTTTATTTTTTAGCTTCGACAAAACCTCCTTAGAACCTTAAGGAAGCATCATAACGAAGCAAAAACGACCTAACTGTGTTTGAATGCAATTTCAAGCGAACAGCGAGTTGTGCGCTTCTTTCAAAAAGGCGTTTTTCGCTCAATACAATTTCATAGGTTAGGTTATGTGGCTGCCCTCTCTCTGAGAGGACACACTTAGGCCAGAAAGGCTCATTGTGATACCACCGAGCTTCTCTTCCAATAATGTTGTGCGTGTTAAATTTGAACAGCATTGGAAGGAACCTACTTATATTATCCGAACGGCAGAACCCTTGTGCCATCACTTTATCTTAGTTTTGTCACAGAGTTCTTTTAAGAAGCATTTTTGGCAAATTGTTACCCACCTGTTAATTACAGGTGGGTACCGAGCGAAAGAAAAATCTTTTCGATATTAAATTTTGTTATGCCTCAGCCGGGGATTGAACCTACGACCTACAGATCAAAAAGCCAACGCAATAACCACTGAGCTACGGCACCCATACTAATTAAATATACATTGCTACTGTCCTGGCACTCCTGGCAAAAAAAAATCTTACTCAAATGTTGCAGCAACACAAACTCTATAGCGATAATTATCGTCTATTATTTTGGCCAATTTTCTATACAATTTTTCAAAGTATTTCAACTAACTATGAAAAATTTAACGAGCTCATTATAATGCATGTTGTTGCTAAAGTGAGCTACTATTTTATAGTTCTAATTGAAATATTTTCGAGTTTATTTTATTATTATTTTTCGTTTTTTTTTTTTTTTTTCTGTGCAAAATAAAAGAAACAAACAAAAATGAAAAAACACATCGAAATGACAAACTTTTATGGATGATGACAATATTATGTTGTGCCACTTCTTGTGTCAACATCCGTGATAATAACACCCGAGAAAGAAACTTTATAATAACGCAATACAAATTATCCATATATGTGAGAATAGGATTAAAGAGAAGGAAGCTGAGGTAGTGTAGTAGTAGTAGAGTAGTCTTTCCTTTCTTATTTTGTTTCAAACACATATTACGCATATGTGTGTATACATACATACGAAGAGTTATTGACACAAAGAGGCAGATTAACTGCCGCAAAACAAGCACAAAACCTAAATGTGAATAGCAACGTATAACGTGTATATGGAGAAAGGAAAGAAGAAGGATATGCATACAGGAACTCAACAAACCCACACACACACACAAACACACACACCCATGCAATCATCACATCTTAGATTGTATGTACTTTGTATGTAGTTACATTCATAAGTCAGGATATGTGAGAATTGAAAAGCAACAGTGGCTCATATGTATGTAATGTATGTATATGTATATTTACACATACTCTAAAGTTTGAGCATACACATACCAAGTATGTACCATGATGTAAGCTAGCGATAGAATTATGAGATTTTAATAATGTGTGGCTTGCGTTTGTATGGGTTCATGTCGGTGGCTCACTGGTGGCGTGCTTGTCGTTGGTTGTTCGTTTGCTAGTTTGCTTGCTTGCTTGCTTGCGTGTGCGTCCGTTTACATGGAAAGCATAATACGCGCGCCCTCTGACTGTTGTCAAAGCGTGTCAAGCGTAATCCGCGAAGTAAGTTGGTAAAAATGTTACAACAAGTTGTAACAAGTATGCACGTATGAATGTTGGTGCTTGCATGTTGTACAAACTTGTACATACTTGTACATATTCCACTGCCTGTCTGTCTGTCTGTCTGTCTCTTTGACTGCTGTGACTATGAGTGCACGAGTTTGAAGCAAGTACTTATGTGAATGTATATGCTTGCAGCTCTATGGGCGTGTATATGCATGTACGATTAAGTGAATATGTTCACAAGAAGCACGAAAGCGAAATGATAACATTGCTGCAGGAGACATGAAAAAAAAAACACTGAAGCAAAAGGATGAGGGGTGACGTTGTTTTTGACGCAACAAATAGGAAGTTTCTAAAGAATGTGGGACACAATGTGTCAAAAAAAAAATATCAAAGAGAATATTATACCTAAGAAAGGAAAGAGAAAATATCATCAATGTTGCTGTAGTTGTTGTTGTTGTTGTTGTTGTTATCCACAAAACAATTTCAATAGTATGGATTATGTTTCGAATGCATATCAACTATAACGAATATGATGATGATGATGATGATGATGATGTTGAAAGCAAAATTGTGAGAACATCAGGGGTGGCATATGCATGAATGTATTCGAAAGTACAGTAAATCAGAATAAAAATCGAAAAATTTTTTATTCCTACTCTTGAGGCATCAATTTTTTTTTTTGCTTTTATCTCTGAAAGAATTACCAATTGCCATTTTGTCTTTCGAAAATTCATTGTAGCAAAAATAATTGTGTTTAGTAGTTAGTGCATTGGCCTTCTGATCTGTAGATCATGGGTTCAATCCCCGGCTGAATCATGAATTTAATATCGAAAAGATTTTTTTTTCTTTCGAACTGCCATGGAAAAGCTTCTGAAAGCCTTTCGGAACCTGCTAAAATAAGTAGGTCCCTTCTAATACTTTCAAAAATTTAACACGCACAACAATACCGAAAGAGAAGCTCACTCAAAGGGCCTTTCGGAGCTTATAAGTGCCACATATTTATTTATTTATTATTATTATTATTATTATTATTTTTTAACTCTGGAATAATTGGACAAAATTACAACTTTTTTTTAAAAATACAAATTTTTTCAAAAAGCTGCTACAGAGCATTACGAAATATAAGCTAAAAAAAATGCCAAATTATTTCAGAAGCTTTTAAGCAACTGCATCGAAAGTAAAATAACACAAATAACGGTAAATTTCAGTTTACCCACCTAAAAAACCCAAAATCAACTCAACAGCTTCGAAGTAACATCGTCGAAAGTTAAATAACATGAATAACGGTGAATTTTAGATGACCAAATTTACTTGAATCTTCAAGTTAAATTTTTTTTCTATCCAACGCAAAGGTACTCATTAAAGTCCGTTGAAGTTTCGAGTAGTTATGTTGGAATAACCATATATACGATCGTAATACCAACCGAATTGAGTGAACTACTAGTATCAAGGTTGTAGAAAAAAAAATTCGAAAAATATTTTGGAATTAAAAACATTTAATTAGTTAAAAAATTGTTTGAAAATTGCAAAAAAATAAAAATTTGTCATAACAAACAATCAGAAATTAACAAAAATTAACACTAAAAATTTTACTTTCGAAAATGATCTTTTAAGCCGACTTCGAAACTCTTACTTCAATTTAAATATTTTTTAACTGATTTTTTTTTTTTTGTCATAATTTTAGTTTTAATTTCCTAATTTAAGCAATAATCGATTATTTTTAATTGAATAATTTTGGCAATAAATTTTCTGAATGAACCGAAAAATTCAAGAGAGAAAACTGTTTGTGGAAATACACTTTTTTTTTTACAACAGGGTAGCAACTATTACGTAAAATTGATAGTAGAAAGAGCAAATTTAGCTAACACGTAATTTTGCGATATAAATTATTTCAATCTCAACACTTACTAGAATTAATTTATGTAATTTTTTCTGTTGATGCTTTTAATGGTGATATTGAAAAGAAGTCCGATAAAGCAAACATGAATTATTTTTATTTATTTATTTATTTTATTTTTTTTTTAAATTTTTTTAAAATTTTTTTTTAATTATTTTTAATTTTTTTTTTTTTTAATATTGGTTTTTCTTTTATTTTTAATGTAAAATATAATTTTTTTTGTCAAATTATTAATTTTTAATTAAATTTTTGAGTCACTGTATATACATGTGTCTGGCTATACAATATGTATATATACATTATGTAGTTACATAAGGCAAGAAAGAAGAATAAAAAAACAAGAATGAGAATAATAAAAAGAAATATGCTAATATGTGTGAAAATATTATAGCAATTGTGTTAAATTACATAAACGGATCAAATGTACACAAAAATGAAACAAATAATATGCTTTCTTATAAATTACTCTGACTGGTACGAGTATGGTATGAAGAAGTCAACAAAATTTTCAACTACTTACATACAACAAGTATAACCCATTTAGAGTATAATGCGAATGAGAGTATTTGCATAAGTATCCATAATATGTATATTATTTATGTAGAATAAGTAATAATGGATAATAATACTATATAATCAAGTTCGAAAGGCAGGCTCTAGTGATGGTATAGGTATAGGCTTAAGTTTCTGCTAATGTCGATACAAATAAGCCACAATGTTATTGTGGGGAAAATAGTGAAAATTAATAATGTAGTTTAACGGTAATGCTCCTTAATGAGGGCAAAAATTGTTTTAAGTTTGGCTTGCCTTTGAATAATGCCAAAGTCAGTGATGTGGGTAAGCTACGATAAAAAGAAAAACGTACAAAAAGCGGGCTCTTTGTTTTAATTGTTTGTATTTGTGATTGTTTCTGAGTCCTTAAAAATCTAGCCCATTCGAATATTGATCCAAATATTGCAATTACTTCACTTTCGATCGTAATGGGGGTTAAGTTTTTATTAACTCTTGCATTTCATAAAATATAAATGATGATAGAATAGTAAATGATATATTTAATGTATTGTAATATATTTGCATATATAAATAATATTGCCATAGATATATATTACAATACCATCTGTTTGTCAATTATAACAATACATATTCGTGCATATCAACAATATATAATTTTTCAATTTCTTGTTGATGATTATCTTGAAGTTGATTGCTACTGTAAATACTCAATGTATACTTGTATACAATAATATTATATTATTTATTTGAAATTGATGTTATTACATATTGTTCTATTGTCATTTATTGACATACTTATGCATTCATACATAGTCTTACTTACATGCGAGTTACATACGAGTTGACTAGATGTCGTTGTCATTGTTACTATCATACTATCTGCATTATTATATGTCTGTGTATGTGTTTTTGTTGCTATTGAAAATTTATAATGCCACTCAAATTATTCAATCAAATGGAAGAAAACATGACATTAACATAAGTCATATTCAGGAATAATTGTTGAGTAAAAGATATTTATATATACAATTTGTTATATATAATATTTGGAATACTATCATCTAATATCTTCTACTCCAAAGTTTCTGCAGATTTCATGGTCTCATTTCAGGAGATGTTGAATATTCTGCACGATATATCGGATAGGTAGCATAGTGCTCTGAGCTTCTCACCGACCCCAGGGCTGGAAAAAATCTATTTTTCAAATTAGAATTTGTTATTTTTGCTGTTAAGACACCAGGCTTAGCAAATAGGAGTCAAGCCGTTACGTCCATTCTTCGCAAACTATTTTAGTATTTGCCGGAATATTTTTCTCAACATTTTTTATTTAATTATATGCATTAAAACAACTTTTTAAGACTTTTATGCAAATCATTTGTGTTAGAGCTGGGTGTGGCAGTTAAGCGTTCACATCCATTTCTAAACTCAAAACTTAAAAGTGACTTTTACAAAATTTCATTACTCTCAGATGATTTCCTGTATGTTTTTCTGCAGTTTGTATTACGGGTCTTCAATGTAGGTCAGAATTTTATAGATAAAATACCTCTGATTTGGTTAGGTCGCACAATCCGGCTCGCTATAGCAATCTGGTAGTAGAAGGCCACATACATTTCAAAAAGTTGAAACCTTCAAATACCTGGGAATAAACCTCAGCAGCACAGCAGACTCCTTCATCTGCATAAATGATAGAGAGTGCAAGTGAAGAATCACCTCTTGTGCTTCGAGTGTAAGATTCTGAGTCTGAATCTTGAATTTTGGACAGCAGAAAGCGCTGAAGAACACCAAGGAGATTTACAGACGATGATAATGTTGCGCAGTATGAATGTTAGAAGAAGCAAAGCAAGTAACCGTGATGTATGGAGTGCGATTGTATAGGAAGCTTGGCTGACCCCAAGCTGTAATAGCTATGATGATGATGGTGACCTCTGATTTGGAGCCCAGTTCAACCAAATCATTTTTTTATTTTTCATAAAGTAAATAAATAAATATGTGGCACTTAAAGCCCCGAAGGGTTCTTTGGCCGAGCTTCTCTTCCAATATTGTTGTGCATATTAAATTTTGGACAGTATTAGAAGGGACCTACTTATTTTAGCCGGTTCCGAGCGGCAGAACCCTTGTGACATCACTTTTTTTAGCTTTTTCACAAAGTTCTCTTAAAAGATTTTCCATGGCAAATTGTTACTCCAAAAGAATTGCCAGTTGCTTGCCGACAGATGGGCACCGTTCCAAAGAAAATATTTTTCGATATTAAATTTATGCGTCAGCCGCGGATTGAATCCACGATCTGCAGATCAAAATGCCAACGCACTAACCATTGAGTTATGGCACCCACTACGTCACAATTTTTTTACAGTGGTTTAAAATTTGGTTTTTTCGATTAAAAATAATGGAATTTGAAAAATTATATCTAAAATTACATTTAGTATAGTCTGCCGAGACCCATGTTAAAATTTTCGAGAATTATTTTCTGGGAACATTTTAACCCTCTAACTACCACCCATATGGGTCATTTTGGACCTTTTTTGTCGAATAATCCATTAAAAGTCAACATTTGGGAGAAGTTCAAGGGTTAAAGTCAAAGACAAAAATATTTTCCAGGGTCACCATTAATAAAACTATAATCCCTTTCTGCTCCATTACATCACAATTTTTTTACAGTAGCTTCAAATTCGGATTTTTTGGATCAAAAGTAGAATCATGGAATTTGAAAAATCATATGTAAAATTACATTCTTCCGGGGTCTTCCGAGGTCCATGTTAAAATTTTCGAGGATTATTTTTTCGGAACATTTTAACCCTCTAACTACCACCCATATGAGTCATTTTGGACATTTTTTCGAATAAACCATTAAAAGACAACATTTGGGAGGAGTTCAAGGGTTAAAGTCGTCGACAAAAATATTTTCCAGCAAAATTTCAATAAGGGTCACCAAAGACAAATAGCTTGTACGAGTTATAGGTAATATCTAAAAAAACGAATTAAGGTTTTAAGTACATTATTTTTAAGCATCTATTGCATTCTCTGATAGTTCCATGCCACAATTTCAGGGTCATTGTCTCGGGGGTGAACCAAACCAGTATCAAACAATATCATTTGAATACAGTAATGAAAGTCTAATCACTTTTTGCTCCACTAGGTCACAATTTTTTTTTACAATGGTTTAAAATTTTGCTTTTTTTCGGTCAAAAGTAGAATCATGGAATTTGATCATATTTAAAATTACATTTAGGATAATTTTTGTCTTTGGAGACCTATATTAAAATTTTCTGAAGATTATTTTTTGGAACATTTTAACCTTCTAGCTACCACCCGTATTGGTCATTTTTCACCTTTTTATATGTGTTAGAGATTTTTTGAAGAAAGGTGGGTCACAGAGCAGAGATATGATATGTGATGTGTATTTTTCTGAGCTTTTTTAGACTGCTTTTCATATCATGGGTAATATTCGACCTTTTTTCGAATAATCCATTTGGGAGGAGTTCAAGGGTTAAAGTCGTCGACAAAAATAGACTGCTTTTCATATCAAAATATCAATTGTTTGCTGAATGATGGAAAGAAGAAATTTTTTTCTTTTTCCAAAGAAATATTTTTATGTGGTTGCGGCCGAAGTCCGATCCGAAGACCAAAATATTAATCAGAGTAGTAAACAGAACGTCTTTACACTTTGATAGATACGATATGACTGGCGCAAAATGAATATCTAAAAAATATTTGCGACGAAAAACTCTAGATTGCCAACTTGAAATATTAGAACATCTTTATATCTTTGAGGCGATTTTGAAACATGAAAGAGCATGAAATAAATCATTTTTTTTTTCTCATTATGAGGAGAATTTTCGAATCAATTCTGTTAGTCATTACTGCTCAATGCAACCCTAATTCAAGCTCACCTTATTATCCTATGTTCCACTTTGACGCTTATCTTTATTTGTACATATATACTGTTACTCTATGTACTTTATATTTTAAGTTCTTTATATATATTGTATAATATATCACGTTATAGTAAGTAAAGAACCGCCGAACAATCAACCACGTGTTTCTCTCTACAAATCTGCTAACAAGGGTTATGGGCCCAGATTATTTCATTTTCATTTTGATCAATTATTCAAAGTCACCGTATTCAAAATGAATGTTAGTATTGAAAAATTGGACGGTGAAAATTTTTCATCTTGGTGTGTCCAAATGAAAAGTTTACTAATCACCGCAGATTGTTGGTATGTGGTCGAGGCCACGTGTCCAGAGACTCCAGCGGCCGAAAAGGTGATATTTATGAAAACCGACAGTAAGGCATTGGCCTTAATAACGTTAAATGTAAAGGCGTCGGAGCTGCTGCACATAAAAGGTTGTGCAACATCGAAATCAGCGTGGCAGAAACTAAACGAAGTTTATAATGCCAGCAGTCCAGCAAGGAAGGTTTGTCTCTTTAAAAAGCTTGTGCGCTTCCAATTTCAACAAAGCGATAAATTTGGATCGCAGATAAACCAATTCTGTTCTATTGTTGAACGTCTACGCGAAGTAGATGTCACAATACCAGATGATTTGATCTCGATTCTTTTGCTATGTTCACTGCCGGAAGAAATGGACAACTTTGTTGTCGCTATTGAAGCACGTGATGAGCTGCCGCTGTTGGATCAGCTGAAAAGAAAGCTTCTAGAGGAGGAACATCGGCGTTCAGTGAATTATCACGACAAGCATGGAACTAATGCAGAATTAGAACGCGTGATGGCTGTCAATATTGCTAAAAATCAGGTGAACAGTAGCAATATAGGTCATGGCAAACGAAAAAATATAAAATGTTACACATGTGGAATACGTGGACATATAAGTTCTCAATGTAGAAATAAACAGAGAAATAAAGAGAGCGGTGCAATCCTGAACATTTGTGGATCGCGAAATGGACAGAGAAGCCAATTTATATTAGACAGCGGCGCATCGAGTCATATGTGCTGTGAAAAGTTTTTCTTCGTTAAATTGAGAGAATGTGACGAAGAAGTAATGCTGGCGACGGGTGAGATTATAAAAGTTCAAGCTATTGGTAATGTAGCTTTAAAATCAGATTATACTGACATTACGCTAATAGATGTCTTTTATGTTCCACAACTACACTCCAATTTTTTGTCTGTTGCAAAAATTGTTGAGAGTGGCCATAAAGTAGTGTTTCAAAATAAAAGAGCTTTTATTACTAACAAGCATAATAATCTACTTTTTCAGGCGTCCCTTCACAATAATATTTACACAACAAACCTCATGTTAAGAAAAATAAATCACATGATGCAAATGTCAAAAAGGGCAAATAAGAAATTAGCACTATGGCATCAAAGGTTTGGCCATTTAAATTGTGAATACGTGTTGAAGTTGTTCAATAAAGGAATGATAAAAGGTTGTGAGAATTTAGATAAACCCGAAAGCTTCAATTGTCAAGTCTGTGCGTTGTGTAAAATAAAAAGGCTACCTTTCGCTAGCTACAAAGAAGTGTATACAAAGAGACCACTAGAAATCGTTCACACTGATCTATGTGGCCCCATGCAAGTGAGATCCGAAGGCGGCTCTATATACTTTATCTCTTTCATAGATGATTTTTCACGATACGCTCACGTATATTTCCTAAAGCATAAATCAGATGCGTTTAATGTATTTAAAGACTTTGTTACAAAAGCCATGAATCAGACGGGTGAAAAAATGAAAATTTTGCGAAGTGACAATGGTCGTGAGTTTGTAAATGAAACATTTAGGCGATATTTGAGTGAAAAAGGTATTATTCACCAGACCACGACACCGTATACGCCAGAGCAAAACGGCATAGCCGAAAGATTCAATCGTACTATTGTTGAAATGTCACGTTGTTTATTGGAGCAATCTAAATTGCCCCATAGTTTATGGTCCGAAGCAGTGAATACGGCCACGTATGTGCGAAATAGATCGCCATCTAAAGTCTTAAAAGACTCTGTCCCTTTTCAACGTTGGTTCGGTCGAAAGCCAAGTGTGAACCACATGAAGGTATTCGGCTGCAATGCTGTCACGTTAAATAAGAAAGGTGGTCGCTCAAAATTCGCTCCGAAAGGCAATATTCTAACATTCGTCGGTTACGCCAAAGATGCTAAAGGCTATCGCCTATACAACAAGCACAACAAAACGATAACAATATCGAGAGATGTTGTATTTTTCGAAGACTCTTTTAATAGTCCTCGTAATGTCACCTCTTCAGAACACTCACTTAATGCTAGTGCAGATGATAGTGTATCGTTTTTTCGTTTTGATGATGTTGTTCCTATGAATGTAGTTACTGAGAGTAACGTTAATGATTCTGGTGCTGTACATGTTGTTGGATCTGTTCCTACTAATGATGATTGTGTTCCTGTTGCTTTGGAGGTGGATGATTCTTCCGATACCTGTGAATCAGAAGAAAATTGCACGATAGTAAACGCGGATGGCCGGATAAAAAGAGGTAGGCCTAAAATTTTGAGAACCGGTCATGTTGGCAGACCGAGGAAGGTATTTGCTGTTGAACGAGAAAAAAACGTTATTAATGCGGTCACTTGTGTGTCGAGTGATCCGATTACTGCGAAAGAGGCCCTACAGCATGAAAACGCCGCGAATTGGAAAAAAGCTATGGAGTTAGAATTCCAGTCGCTTATTGATAATAAAACCTGGGAGTTGGTAGATCCTCCAGAAAATAAGAATATCATTGGATGTAAGTGGGTTTACACTACAAAGAAAAGGCCAGACGGAAGTGTAGAAAAATATAAAGCGCGCCTCGTAGCACAAGGTTTTCTTCAAAGACACCAAATTGACTATTTTGAAACTTATTCACCAGTGGTTCGGCACGTAACCATAAGGTTAATATTGTCGTTAGCTGTTCAACATTCACTCCTGGTAAACCACGTCGACGTTATGTCTGCTTATTTAAACGGTGAACTTAAAGAGGAAGTTTATATGCGCCAGCCAATGTTGTTTGAAGACCCTCAAAAACCAGACAGCGTATGTCGCTTAAAAAAGTCTATTTATGGGCTGAAACAGGCGGGCAGAGATTGGTCCGTAAAAATCAGCGAAATTTTGATGAACATTGGATTTCAGAGATGTGTGTCAGACTGCTGCGTATTTCATCGAAGAACACAAAATGAAATCAACATCATAGGTGTTTACGTCGATGACCTGATCCTAGCGTGCACTTCGAAAGAGACTATGTCAAAAATCATCGACGAACTCGGTGCGACCGTTCGTATCGTGGACAGAGGTCCAATACAACACTATCTCGGCATGCAAATCGAAAGAGAGGGCGAGCGTGGAGAAATAAGAATCCACCAGAAATCATATATAAACAAAATGCTTGATGAATGGGGTATGATAAACTGCAATACATCCCCTACTCCTTTAGCCAGCGGTTGCATACTACGAAAATGCGATAAGCCCAAATGTTCGGGCGAGAATGCCAAAACGTATCAGTCGATAATTGGTGGATTGATTTATTTAGCAACAATATCACGTCCTGATATAGCGTACGCCATCTCAAAGTTATCACATTTTTGTAGCCATCCACATAATGAACATTTGGTAGCTGCGAAACATGTTCTACGTTACCTAAAGCATACGTTCGACGTAAGTTTACATTTTACTAAAACCAATAACTTTGTATGTTATACAGATTCAGATTGGGCTTGTGACGCTGCCGACCGAAAATCTTATAGCGGTTTTTTGCTCATCTTTGGTGGAGGTCCCGTGCAATGGGAAGCGAAAAAACAAGACGTCGTTGCTTTGAGCTCGATGGAGGCAGAGTATATTGCTATGTGCCAGGGCACCAAGGAGATCGTATTTGTCAGAATATTACTGAAAGAGCTCGGCTTTGTGGATTATGTCCAGAGCCCTACAACTCTACATTGTGACAATCAGGGTGCTTCGTTCCTTGCGAAAAACGATGCTACGAAGAAACGAAGCAAACATATAGACATAAGATTTCATTATATAAAGGAAAAGTATAGATTAAATGACATTAATATCAAACACGTTGAATCGGTAAATAACATAGCTGATGGCTTAACCAAAGGCTTAACTAAGGCTAAACATGAGAAATTTTGTAAAAATTTGTTCTTGTAATATTCTTTTTGAATGCTATTGCATTTTGCGTATCATTATGTGAATTATGGTTGAGGCGGAGTTTTGTTAGTCATTACTGCTCAATGCAACCCTAATTCAAGCTCACCTTATTATCCTATGTTCCACTTTGACGCTTATCTTTATTTGTACATATATACTGTTACTCTATGTACTTTATATTTTAAGTTCTTTATATATATTGTATAATATATCACGTTATAGTAAGTAAAGAACCGCCGAACAATCAACCACGTGTTTCTCTCTACAAATCTGCTAACAAATTCAAAATAATTTTTTTGTGAAATTAAATTGTTGGTTTCATCTGGCTAAGCTATACGCTTCATTTTACTTCTAAATCTTTGGAAAAAATATAATATTTTGTCATTTAAATGCAACACTGGGATATTAATGGATCTTTATTTTGTAAGGATTTGAAAATAATCACGTAATATATGGTGTATTTAAGGGGCACAACTAGTTGACCGCCTGAAAAAAGGTGATTTTTGTGAATTGTTTAAAAATAAAAGTATTGCATCGAATGTTTTAAAATTATGCAGATATATTTGTGCATAAATAATGAATACAAAGTAATTTTTTCAAATGAAAATATTCGATTTTCAGCAAGTTATCCACCATTTCCTGAGTCTTAAAAAAAAAAGTTTTCCCACTGCTGCAGTGATTGTAGCCTTCGCAGTGCCTGAAATCAAAAAAACCAAAAATTCTATTAAACTAGTTTATATTTCCTATACAATGGCCCTCGATTGTAAAAAAAAAATGAAATGCAACAAAATGGCGGTTTTTTGAAAAAAAAAAAAATTAAAATCTTGCTGAAAATCTGATGGTTTCTGGCCTGACATAATTATATTTTTCATCCAATCATAAAACTGGAGGGTCATTGTATGGAAAAACAAATACAAAATAAGCTAAAAGAAGACCCAAGTCGATCGGATGATTTGTTATCAAGTTACAGCTGCAGCAAATTTGAAAAATTTATTTTTAGAAAAAACGCGTTTAAAGGTAAAAGTACTGATTTCATTGTTCATTGCAGCTGTTCTGTAGAAGGCTACAACTCAGAATCTATTTGAGATTTTCACTTGAAATTTTAATATGTTATTTTTAAAGGTATAAATGATCAAAAAATGCAAAAACAAAAAAACACGAAATTTTCAAAATTTCAAACTAGTTGTGCCCCTTAATGCTTATGGCTAATATCTCACGAGGTGATGTTCACTCAACTTCAAAATATTGATATTCTTTAACCAAAGTTTGCTTTGCAGTATGTTAATCTACAATTTCTATCAGTCTCTAGAGTACACTATAGTTGTTTTCTCCTCACATTTTCTGCACTACATATCACATATACATATGTACATAGGTACTTAATACACCCACTAATATCATCAACATCATAACGACCATCACACTTTTTCCACTTAATAAACACAATTAGTGTTGCCAAAACGATGAAATACTTAAACTCAACGATTATTTTTTTTCTTTCTCTCTCTTTCGCTCTTCTCTGTTCACCATTACCTTCTTGTAGTATGTCCTTTTGTTGCATCAGTAGAAGAGCGTTCGTTCGTTCGTTATTCTTGTTTGTGTGCAAAATCACATTTTATTTGGTCTCTGGTTGGCATTTTTTTTTTTTTTGAAAC
Source organism: Megamerina dolium (assembly GCA_963854835.1). Classification (NCBI taxonomy): domain Eukaryota; kingdom Metazoa; phylum Arthropoda; class Insecta; order Diptera; family Megamerinidae; genus Megamerina; species Megamerina dolium. The sequence continues at coordinate 4,657,342 of OY978525.1, forward strand.
ACAAGGTACTATACTCATTCTCAGTCTCAGTCTGTCCCTTGCGCATAATTTTGATAAGTTTTCATTACAGTTTGAAATTGTTGTTGCTATTTGTTACTATTGCCAATCAGAGTGTGTTGTCTGTGTGCAACATTGTCTTGTCTGAGCATTACCAAGAGACCACTACGTACAAAACAATTGAGTGGCAAGAAGCAACATTATGATACTGTAAAATACATAAAAATACAAAAACTACACTTTCGAACAATAACAACTTGACGCGTATTGGGTATAATATTTAGAAGTATGTGTATATGAAGATTGTTTCCATAGCAAGGGGGGGTGATAAAAGCTCTATTGTTATGATTTTTCGGTGCGATAACAAGTTGTAGGATATACAGAACAGAATGCAACACAACATTGTTTCATCATGTGTCAGTCAATACAATTGTTTGCCGGTCTCTCGTCGGTATCATTTGTTTTTCCTCACATTCTCTTCATAAAATGCATTTCCAGCAACTAGTTGAAAATAAAATTCCTCCACACCACCACATACCACTTCTTCTATTCCAAAAGAAAACTCTTCGCATTGTTTGGACTTGTGGGGTGGTTCGTTGGTTGCTGGGTGTGATGCGTCTGTATGACAACGCAGAAAATGATGTGAAACTTCAGTTTTTCCTCAATTTTTTATTTTTTTTATTTTTGTGTTTGTATTGCTTCCTATTTATTATTTTTGCATTTATTACCAAAACTTTATCAATAAGTTTTTATATGTAAACTACCATCATATTCTACTCATCGTGAGTGGTATTCCATAACTATACCCTACTGCTATCAGACAATATTGCGATCCTTTAAATTATTTATTGATTCACAATGATATGAATACAAAAGTATGAAGTAAAAAATAAAAGTTTTATCAATAATTTTATTTATGTATATCAGCTCTTCCGTACAAAAAGGTAAATGATACAAAATGCAAAGCAAAAAAAAAAAAAAAATACAAAAATATCAATAAAAATGTAAATTTCCATATTTCAACATGTTTATTTTTCTTTTCATACATTTCCATTTCTCTTCAGAAATCATTAATTGTGCAATATGTAATTGAGCCGCTTTTGGAATCAAACTGTATATATTTTCATATGTCTGTACATATATAACTAAGTATATAAATATATTATTTACCTATACATTTACATATTTACTTCATATATAGACTACAGTAACTTCCATCATAAACGATTAGTAAAATATTTGTTCTAAATAGCAAAAATCATAAAACTTATCGTACTCGTGGATACGCTATACTATGAAATATGCTTTCGAATAATATAAATATCTTTAAAATTGGAAAATATTCTTATTGATAGTTAAAATTATTCCTTCTTTACTAAAGTTATATTATTGCGAAACTTTTGTGGAATGCACTACAATATAAAATCTAACTTCGAAAATATAATTTTATATGAGAAGTGTATCTAATTTTCACCGAATAATGTCCTTTTTAAAAAATTGTCTGTTTGCTAGTAAAAATAATCATATATACCGAATTTCAGTTCAAATGCTATATATCAGCACTAAAAAAACATATGTTCGAAAACACAATTTTCATCATATTATCTAATGCATTCATTATTTATGAAGATAATTGTATGTAACAGATTTTAAATCGCTATTTTCATATTTACGTGTGGAAAATTGAAAAATCTATTTTCAACACTAAAAAAACATATGTTCGAAAACACAATTTTCATCATATTATCTAATGCATTCATTATTGATGAAGATAATTGTATGTAACAGTTTTAAATCACTATTTTCATATTTACGTGTAGAAAATTAGAAAACCTCTTTTCAAAAACTTATTTTTGAATAACAAAATTTTTTCGAACTTCATTAAATGTGCTCAAATTTGGAATACAATCATTCGAAAATATTTTGTATGAGAGGCAGATGTGGTTTCCTATCAGATTACGCCAATTTTCGAATTCTTTATGAAAAATAATCATACGTAACCAGTTTCATATCGCTAGCTTCGTATTTCTATGTACAAATTATCAACCCAATATGGGTATTTTCAAATGCATAAAATTTTTTATTAAAAAATAATGTATATACTACATTTTACGTCGCTAGCTTCATATTTCTATGTGAAAAGTTTAAAAACATATATTCGAAAATATATTTTCGTATGGGAAGTCAGTGTAGTTTTCATCCGATTACGTCAATTCTCGAACATATTCGTTATTTATTAAAAATAAATGTTTATAATCAGTTTTAATTCGCTAGCTTAATATTTCTGTGGGTATAGTTAAAAAAACATATATTCGAATATAAGACTTTGCATGGGAGGTAGGTATGGCTTTCACCTGATTACGTCAATTCGCGAATTTATTCGTTATTTATTTAAATATAAATTTTTTTACTCAGTTTCAACTCGTTAACTTTATGTTTCTGTATGTAAAATTGGAAAACATACCTACATATATTCGAAAATATTTTTTTGTATGGGTGGTAACTGCGGTTTTCATCCGATTCTGTTTATTCTTGAATTTCTGCTGAAATTTTTGTCTATTGGTCAAAACAGCTTTGTATTTTTGTGCGCAAAATCAAAAAGCATACATTGGAAGTTATATTTTTGTATGGTGTGTAGGTTCCATTCTCAAACTCGAGGATCGCTGGGTTTCAATTTGTAAGATTTATATTTACCACAATAATTATGTGAATAATAAGAAATTACATCGGTCAAGAAAATAAATAGAAAAGAGAAAAAAAAAATTTTTTTTGATAAAATTCGAAATTTCGAAATGTCGTAATATAATGAAGTTTCAACCATTAGTCATTGGCTTGAACTGTAAATAAATTTTTAAACTTTATTTAAAGATTGGTACTAATTTCGAAATTTTGGTGAAATTCGAAAATTCGAAATGTCATAATATCATGACGTTTCAACGATTAACCATTGATGTGAAATGTCAAGGAATTTTTAAACTTTATTTGCAGATTAGTACTAATTTCGAATTTTCGAACTTTACCAATCTTAAAAAGATAAATGTCGTAATATTATCATGACATTTCAGCCATTAATCATTGATGTGAAATGTCGAAAAGTTTTGACACTTCATTAAAAGATTGCTACTAATTTCGAACTTTCGAATTTCGCCAAAAATATTGTTTTTATTATTTAGTTCCATACTTGTCATGCTTTCCAACATGTGCTACAAACTTAAGCTCACAGTCAATATATACCTTTAACCCTCTAGTTGTTGAACTAAAATGTTCGTACAATGCAGTCTACACTGTACGAGTGAGTATACAGTCAGCGTATAATCCTCTTGAGCATGTTCAACAATGCTATCAACATCTGTTAGACGTGTTCATTAATATTAAAAACGTATTAAAATAAAATCATGCAACAGCAGAGAATGTCGAAACACAAGAGAATTGAAATACCCTGTATTGTAGACTGCATCACTTGCACATACAGAGATTCAGAGACATATACACACCGACACACATTTTGTTGAAGTACAATTGAAAAACAAGCATTCAATAACTCTAGGGCTTTTTGCGTTGTTTTTTTTTTTTCTATATACTTTTTTTTTTATACAAAAGTGAGAAGGAGAGTTTGACTTCGACTTTAGGCAACGTGTTGTATGAGTGAATGAATGACTTTATCCACAATTTTTTTATGTAAGTCTGTGTATATGTTTGGTGTACCATTCCATTGAATTCTTAACACCATAATGTGAATAGGTAAATGATGAATATGCATGTAAACCGCCTTCTTTACGCTTTTCACTTTTGAAAATATCTCTGTCTATGTGTTTTTTTTTTGTTTTTGTTATGTTAATAGTATCGTATGGGGTTAAATCGTTTTATCCTTAAGCATAATTTTTATACCCTGCATAATGCAATATGCATGGTATATTCATTTCGGTCAGATGTTTGTGTCCACTTGAAGGAATCTCCGGAGATATAGACATGGATATATATTCGTGATCAGCGTCGATTAAATTTTCGATTTAACGATGTCCGTCCGTCCGTCCGTCCGTCCGTCCGTCCGTCCGTCCGTCCGTCTGTCTGTCACCTGGCTGGTTCGCACGATAACTTGAGTAAATATTGAGCTATTTCGATGAAATTTGGCATAAGTAATCTATGATCCAAGGGTACGGAGGGGATTGATATTGGGCATGATCGGTCAATAACCACGCCCACACCAAGCATTCAAAGCGACTAACCTCGAAATTTTCAAAATCTTTAACTTGCTATAACTCACATAATATACCACTTGGGACAACAATATTTGGCACATAGACTTATATTATACTACTATATAACCTCGCCAAAAGTGGGTGAGCCACGCCTACTTTCTAGCGTAGCTCCCATACAAAGTGTCTGTACTTCTTTTAAATTGAAACTGCTGTAACTTCTACAATCTTCTGTCTGGAATAACCATAATTGACACTTAGATTAACACGGTAGTCGGAAATAATATGGCAGAAAATCAATGTGCCACGCCCACTCCTTTTTGGGTCTCCCATACAAAGTTGCGGAAATTAAAAAAAATGTTACCGGTTATAACTTGCAAACTATTCAGCGTAGAATAACGAGATTTAAGGTGTGGATTAGTATTGTACGAGCAACTAGGCTCACAGAAAATGGGCGCACCACGCCCAGTGTTTATCGTAGCCCCCATACAAATTTTAAATTGAAACAGCTGTAACTTCGGCAATCTTCTGTCTAGAATAACCATAATTGACACTTAAATTAATATCGTAGTCGGAAATAATCTGGCGAAAAATCAGCGTACCACGCCCACTTCTTATTGGGGCTCCCATACAAAGTTGAGGAAATTAAACAAAAATGTTAACCACCATAACTTAGAAACTATTCAACGTAGGACACCAAATTTAAGGTGTGGATTAACATTGAAAAATTAATTGGATTTACTAGAAAGTGGTAAGCCACGCCCACTTTTTATATAGCTCCCATACTAAGCCTCGGAATTATCTTAAAATCCTTTTACTTCGTCAAAGTCAACCATATTTCGGGTGTAAATTAATAGTATATGCAAAAATTGTTTCTCGAAAAGTGGAAATAAATGAAAAGTTGGATATTCGAGTAAACTTTTTATATACAAATCTACATATGCAGGGTATAGTTTGGTCGGCCCCAGCCGACTGTAAGGAGATTTTTTCATTTTAATTTATGTATATATAAAAATATTGTATTGTTTGATTGTAACATTTTTCTTTTACCTCACAATAGTCACTATTCAATTATACTTTGTCAGTTTGGCAATAATCAGCGACCATTATAATTACACAGTGTAATACACCTTCTCTGGGGTGAACCAAATTAATCTCAAACGACAGCATTTCCCCTCCGTTAAAAACATTGTCAATTCGATTTTGCTCTACTACGTCACAATTCTTATTTACAGTGGTTTAAAATTTGACTTTTTCGGTCAAAAGTAGAATCATAGAATTTGAAAAATCATATGTAAAATTTCATTGGAGATAGTTCTGGCCTTCGGAAACCTATATTAAAATTTGCCGAGGATTATTTTCTTGAAACATTTTAACCCTCGAACTACCACCCGTATGGGTCATTTTTGGGCTTTTTCTGAAAACTTCCAAAAAAGTCAACATTTGGGGGGAGCTCAAGGGTTAAAGTCTTTCACAAAAATATTCTACGGAAATTTTCACCATGGGTCACTGAAGACAAAAACATATGTATCACTTAGGGGTAAGATATAAAAAACCAATTAAAATTTTAAGTATTTTATTTTCCCCAATTTAAGGGTCATTGTCTCGAGGGTGAACTAAACCAGTCTCTTTTTCGGTCAAAAGTAGAATCATAGAATTTGAAAAATCATATGTAAAATTTCATTGGAGATAGTTCTGGCCTTCGGAGACCTATATTAAAATTTGCCGAGGATTATTTTCTTGAAACATTTTAACCCTCTAACTACCACCCGTATGGGTAATTTTTGGGCTTTTTCTAAAAACTTCCATAAAAGTCAACATTTGGGTGGAGTTCAAGGGTTAAAGTCTGTCACAAAAACATTCTCTGGAAATTTTCACCATGGGTCACTGAAGACAAAAAATATGTATCACTAAGGGGTAAGATATAAAAAACGAATTAAAATTTTAAGAATTTTATTTTCCCCAATTTAAGGGTCATTGTCTCGAGGGTGAACCAAACCAGTCTCAAGCAATAGCAATTGAATTCAATAATAAAAACCCTAATCTCTTTCTGCTCCTCTACGTCACAATTTTTTTTTACAGTGGTTCAAAATACGCTCTTTCCGGTCAAAAGTAGAATCATGGAATTTGAAAAATCTTATGTAAAGTTATATTTAGGAGAGTTCTTGTCTTTCAAAATCTATATTAAAATTTTTCGAAGATTTGTTTTTCGCAAAATTTTAACCCTCTTCATGTGGGTCATTTTGGACCATTTTTTTTCGAAAAATTCCTAATATATATAAAAAGAATTACCCATACGGGTGGTAGCTAGAAGATTAAAATGTTCATCATCATGTTCAGTCTTTAAGGTGATGTTTTTATCTGATGCCATCTCTTAACTCGAGTTTTCCTTTTTTCTAATTGCCTTCAGGTTATTAACATTTATAAGCAGTCTAGGCGCATATTTTTTTTGAAAATATTCTCTTATTTCACCACATCAAAAACATTACAAACCAAAAAAAAAAAAACCATCACAAAAATTTAGAAAATAATATTCTCAATGACTGCCTCCCTATTTGTTGAAAGGAAGAGTAGAATAGAAGAAGAAGAAGAAGAAGAAGATGATTAAAAGTTGTGCAGATTATTTTGTACTTTTTTGCTAAATGAATATTATATCATACTCAAGCAAATGTTTATTCAATAAATTAAATAAATTAATCTAAAATAAAACGAGCACACACAGAGACACACACACTCACATCCATCAGCTAAGTGAATACTTGTGTATTAGGACTTGAGTGTTTTGTGCACTCCAATTGCTGTGATTTTGCCTCCGGACATTTATCTTAACCTGCATCATTCATTTATATCGTTTGCAGCTAGCTGAACTATTATTACTTCTACTACTACTACTACTACTACAACTGCTTCATTCCACCCAAACTGAATTTATGCACTAATTAAGTGAAAAACTATGTATGTTCTTGTACGTACAGCTTCATCATACATTTTTGACCCGATCCTTTAGTGTAGCTAAAAACACACTCTAGCCAAAGGGAAAAAAATCCCACAACACGCTGTACAGAGTACTTAATCCCATTTTTATGTTAATCATATCCTACATTAAAGGCAATAACTGAATGGAATATATGATGGAATGAGAAATCAGCAAGTGATAGATTGAAAAAAAAAGTAAAAATAACGAAAAAGATGTTTAAAAAAATTGAAAATAAAAAAGCAAATGCGCAATAGTTTGAAAATAAAAACTTTGCATTACCTACTTACGCGCAGCAGAGTTCACTTACACTACTATTCCTCGCAAAGCAACTGATTTGTGTTTTATTTTTTTTTTTTTTTGCATCCCAAAAAACTGCATAACAAATTTTTTCATGAACAGAGTATTATTTTGTTGTGTGCTTTTATTCATCGTGAAAAAGCTACGAACAAAAAGAATCACACCAAAAAATTATATGTAAAACATAAAAAGTTATTCCTTGGCCAATATGAACGCGAACAAATGAATAAAGATGAACCATAGGATGTCGGGATGCGCCCCTATTTATGGTGGTGCTATGTTATTGATGTTGCTGCACTCAAAAGGGTTTAAAAAACGTGGAAAAAAATATACAAAAAAAACCTAAAAATTAGTTATAGTGAAGTGTAGGAAATATTCGGAAATTGTAGGAGGATGTTACGTTTATAACTAAAGAGAATGCATTAGAAGGAATTGAGAAGTTAGTTGAATAAGTTGCCGGTATGGCCATTCAATAAGTCCGTAGGAAAAGTATGAAAAAAAAAACAAAATTTTGACAAAACTCGATTTTATTATTCAACATAATTGCCTTCAAGGGCGATACAACGCGTACAGCGATTTTCCAACTTTTCGATGCCACTTTTATAGTATGATTTCTCTTTCACTTCAAAGTAGGCCTCAGTTTCAGCGATTACGGCATCATCGGACTTAAATTTCTTTCCAGAAAGCATTCTCTTGAGATCTGAAAGCAGGAAAAAGTTGCCGGGGGCTCAGTCTGGAGAATACGATGGGTGGAGAAGCAATTTGAAGCCCAATGCATTCAATTTTGCCATCGGTTTTCATCGATTTGTGACACGGTGCATTGTCTTGGTGAAACAATACTTTTTTTCTTTTGCAAATGTAGCCGTTTCTTTGCGATTTCAGCTCTAAATCGGTCCAAAAGTTCGCAATAATAGTCGCTGTTGATGGTACTTCCCTTTTTGGATATAGTCTATGAATATTATTACGTTCGCATCCCAAAATACACACGCCATCACCTTATCGGCCGATTGTTGCGTCTTTGGTCGCTTTGGATTCGATTCGTCGACTGCTATCACCACTCAGCTGACTGTATATTGGATTGTGGTGTATAATGGTGAAGCCATGTTTCAACCATTGTCACATATCGACGATAGAATTCGGTTTTATTGCGGTTTAATAGCGCCAAATACTCCGTTAAAGCATCGATAAGTTGTTTTTTTTTTTTTTTGGTCGACTGCGAGCTCATGTGGCATCCATTTTGCACAGAGCTTTCGCATACCGAAAATGTTCGTATAAAATGGTAAAAACACTACCCTCTGATATCTTGACAATGTCAGCTAGCTCGTTCACCTTCAATTTGCAATCGTTCATAACTAATTTGTGAATTTTTTTTTATGTTTTCTGAAATAACAGCCTCAATTGGGCGTCCAATGCGTTCCGCTTCGTTTGTGCTGGTACGACCACGTTTAAATTCAGCAATCCACTTTTCTATCATTTGTCTTGATGGAGTAGAGTCCGGATATTGTTTATCCGGCCATTGTTTGGTTTCCACAGTACTTTTTTTTATCAAAACAATGGGGAAAACAGCTTCCATCTTTCAGGCGAAGGTCTATGCCTTAGAGGTATGTGAGAGAGAATGCATGCGCAGGGGCTACCGTGGTACCAAAATATGCATCCTGTCGGAGGGCCAGGCGGCTGGCAAAATTCTCGTTTCAGTTAAAGCTGGTTTGGGAATGTTTCAAACTTCTCAACGCCCTGGCAGCAAAGAATCCTGTCACCCTAATGTGGGTGCCGGGACACGAAGGAAACGAAATGGCCGACTCTCTTGCAAAGAAAAGCGCAAGCACTCCTTTCATTGGACCAGTGCCCTTCTGCGGGGTTACAAACAGTTTCATAAACAACCTGATATGTGAGAGGGACAAACAGGATCTTCTCGACTACTGGAGAGCCCAAACGGGCATGCGGCATTCGAAGGAACTTATTGATCCCACACATGTTAGGGTGGATGCTGTTCTTAACCTCAGCAGAAATGACAGAGTTGCTCACTGGGCACTGTGAACTTAACTGCCTAGGTAATGGAATCTTGACTACAAACCACATAGGTAAAATTAAGCCCACAGCAATTACAAGATTTATAAATAGTCTAGAATTGTTTTAGTTGGGCAATAGGCGCACAAAAAATTGTTTAGGTCGCAGTGCAAAAATAGCCAGTATAATAATAATAATAATAATAATAATAATAATAATAATAAAGTTGCTTCACACAAAATGCTATAACTCACGAACCAATTTGTCAGATTGTTGTCAATTTTATACACGTGTCGTTTGAAGGTTAGAACTCAATAAAAATCATAATCAAAAGGAATTTCTAGTAACACCATCTATGTGTCATCCTGCACACTTATTGAATGGCCTGTTACATTAGGGAATAACTTCGAAAATGTCAACAAAAACTGTGAAAGAACTGATGAAGGACTCGATATTTTTTTTATGTGAATCAATTCATTCAAAAACGTTCATTGTGAGTGTATATCGTGAGTTTTAAAATTCCAGCATCAACTTTTGGACATTCGAATGTTCATCCGAACTCATAAAGTTTCCTTTATTTGTCGTGCATATTCTCATATTCTTTTTGTGTAAAGTATTCAATTTTATCATTCAACCAATGTCCATGGATTATTCACCATTCCATTGCATATATTTCATATGATGGTTCTAAGTATTTACCGACTCACTCTCGTATACTACTTGTTATTAAGCTATTCTCTGTGTACTTTTGTGTACGATTGTTTCACTTTTTGAATTTTAAAATTTCTTATAAGTACAAGTGGCAAAATATTGAAAGATGTGAAAAATTTATTATGAAAAGTTAAGCTAACTATTTTTCATAGAATACTAAGTAACATTTATGGGTGAAATTATTTCAAATTCTTTTCGTTTTCTTTGTTGATTTAATTTCAAATAAAATTTTATCTTCATCCTTAAATATTTGTTATTATACTAAATAATAATTAAATATTTTATATTTTCAATAATATAAATTTACACAGAAATATACATACATACGTACAAATATCTAGCTGCCATTTTGTAAATAATTTTCCGATAAGATTGCATCTCCTGATTTTTATGGTTAGACGGAATATCGAATTTTCAAGTACCATAGCTATGCCTTCATTCTTTCACCACTTAAAAACAAAAACACAAATAAAATTTTATATCATAAGAGTTTGCTCACAGCTTATAAGCCTTATTTTGGTTATATACACAAATGTGTTTGTATATATTTACATATACATATATATAATATATTTCATAATTACACACACACATATACATAGGCAAATTCATATATAAGGTACACACATACTCACATAAACAGTCATAGATATATATATATAATAGACCACCAATGGTGTACAAAAGAGTAAAGAATATGAAAAGGCATAAAATAAAATAAATAATTTATTCGCATACGCATATGAGCACATTAATGTTGCCCGGCTAGAGAGTACACATCTCAAGATGACTAGCTGCAAGGTGTGCTACAAATATCAAAATAAATTTAAAAATGAACAATCGATTTTGAAAATGATTGATATCAGGTCTATACTACACTAACATACATATATTCCATACAAAAATAGATTTTCGAATTTTCGAATAAAATTACAAAGTTATTGAAGCGATTTTTATCTTTTTTTTTTACCAAGCAATAGTTGAGTATGAATATGGGTGAAATCTGATGATAATTACATATATCTCTCATACAAAAGTAGATTTTCGAACATAACTTTTCTGAGGTTTAGCAAGAAATTTTAAAGCTATTAAGCTGAAATTTGGAACACGTAGTTATTTTTACTAGCGAGTTGTCAATTTTAAAAATGAGCTTGATCGGATGAAAACTGCACCTACCTCTCATACTAAAGTAGATCTTCGAATATATGTTCTCTTACTTTCTACACAAAAATATAAAGCTATTAAGCTGAAATTTGATACATGAGATTATTTTTACCAACGAGTTGGCAATTTGGACAATGAGCTTAATTAGATAAAAACTACACCTAGCTCTCGTGTTAAATTAGGCTTTCGCATATATGATTTTCGATTTTTTGCACGAATCTATAAAGATATTAAGCTAAAATTCGACGCACGAAATTGGTTTTACCAACGAGTTGACGATTTTAAAAATGAGCTTGATCAGATGAAAGCTACACCTACCTGCCATCCAAAAGTAGGCTTTCGAATATATGTTTTTTGACTTTTTGCACAAAAATATAAAGCTATTATTCTGAAATTTACGACAAACAATTATTTTCACTAAAGCATTAATTATTTCGTAAATGGGCGTAATTGGTTGAAAATCACGCCTGCCTTACATATAAAATTTGGTTTTCGAATATATTTTTTCTGGATTTTAGCGCGAATTTACAAAGCAATTAAATTGCAATTCGGTACAAACAATTATTTTGACTAAATCAATAATAATTTCATGAATGGGTGTAATTGGCTGCAAGTCACGCCTACCTCTCATACAAAATTATGCTTTCAAATTTAGTTTTTTCTGATATTGCGAACAGACATATAATGCTATTCAGCTGAAATTCGATACAAACTGTTATTTTCACTGGGGCAATAATTATTTTGTGAATGGGCGTAATTGGCTGCAAGTTACGCCTATCTCTCATACAAAATTATGTTTTCGATGTTATGTTTTCTCCTATTTCGAATAGGAATATAAAGCTTTTGGACTGAAATTCACTATATCCGATTATTTTCTATTAAAAAACGAGTACACATTTTCTTTTTTTTTTTATTTAAGGACAAAATTGAGATATTTCGTGTTCGAATTTGTATTGGATTTTTGCGGCAAGCGCCATGATCAGTCACATCTTCTCGCTTTCGTTGGTTATTCTCCATGCCGTTCTCAAGCATTGTAATATTATGCGTTCTTTCAAATCTAATCCACTTTAATTGTAATGATACCAATCAGCACTTGGTCGAATTTTTGCCAACAGGGCAGATAAATACGCACACAATTGCACACAAGGTGCATACAAATATAAACATAAAAATATGAATTTATGATGCCATATTAAGTGAATATGAAAAAACAACAACAACCACAACTTTGAAATACAAAGACTGAGCTATCTCCCAGTTGTATAAGAGCAAAAACAAAGAATTATCATATATCCTATACATATATACATACAATGGTACAGGAAAATTGCAATAAAATCAAAATTTACGATGAGAAAATAAAATTGGAATAAAACAAAAGTTAAATGGGGGGAAAAATAACACCAAACAGTTATAGCTACTACCACAATGGAAGAAAAATTAAAAGAAGGATAGAAAAAGCAAAATTCAACACGAAGCGATGCATGAATATATTTACCTGCAAAAATTTAATTTGTTCAAATTGATTCTTTTGCTAAATGATATTACACATGTGCGAGTGTGTGGTGAGATTATGAAATAATCAAACATAAAGGAAAAAATAAATTAAATTGAAAAAAAATAAAATTCAAGAAATAATTCATTCATTTAATTTCTTAAATTAATGTATGATCCGTGTGCATGGTGAGCTTGTGAAATGAACACTGTCTTTATCAAACATATTGGAATGATCTTAGGTTAATCTAAAATTAGATGGGACAAAAAGATTCGCTTTTTATGGAAAAATCATCCCAAGCGAAAACAAAGAAATATATAAGAAAGTTTTGAAAGTTTTATTTGGCATAATTAGAATGATCCGATTTAGGTCAAATATGCACCGTTTTTTTCGCTAACTCGTTGCCATTTTGAAGGCAGCTTCATAATGCCACTCTCATAGAAACCCTCGTCCCTATTGGCAAAAAACTGGGACAGTCGATTTTCACAAGCTTCTCGTGATGCGAATTTTTCACCAGCAACATCATTCGCCATAGACAGGAACAGGTAGTAATCACTTGGTGCCAGGTCCGGACTATAAGGTGGATGCATAAGAACCTCCCAACCAAGCTCTTGGAGCTTCTGCAGAGTCACTATCGATGTGTGTAGCCTGGCGTTGTCCTGATGGAACACAATTCCTCTCCTATTGGCCAAAACTGGCCGCTTCTGGGCGATTGCTTTCTTCGGACGGTCCAATTGTTGACAGTACAGGTCCGCATTAAGAATTTGGCCGTAGGGCACTTAGCAAAACCTTCCTGACCGTCAATTCTGGCTTCGCCACGGTTTGCGCCGGCTCACCGCGATTCGAAAACGACCATTTTCGCTTGACGTTGTCGTAAGTGAACCACTTTTCATCACCAGTAACAATCCGCTTCAGAAATTGATCGATTTTTTTTTTAGATTTAGCAGCGATTCGCAGATGGAAATTCGATCCATGAGATTTTTTTGCGTTAACTCGTGCGGCACCCATATATCGAGCTTTTTTGCGAATCCAGCCTTATTTAAATGATTCCAAATGGTTTTTTGTTCAATGTTTAGCTTCTGGGCAATAGAAACAGTGCTTACATGACGGTCAGACTTGACGATTTCCATTATTTTATCGATATTTTTGACAATTGGCCTTCCAGAGCATGGTGCATCTTTGACATCAAAATTACCGGAACAGAATCGACGAAACCAAAATTGCACGTGATTCACTTTCACTTTTTCTGGCCGTCTGGCTTGCGTTTTTGCCGTTATCGAAGAAAAACTGTAAAATATGGCGTATTTTCTCTTTACTGGTGTCCATCTTTGACGCGTTCTCGAACAATACTGAGTCAAGTCAACACAAAACTGCCTGAAAAGTTTATTTAGTACGAAATCCTATCTTTCTAACGCCATCTAGCGTAACCCGATCGCACTTATACAACGCGAGATACAGATTACTAAAACCAACTATTGGAAAAATAATGGATTTCTTTTTACTACACCTAAAACTACAACTAAAATGCACAGTTTTTTTTATTCTGGTCACTTTTGAAGTAGTCTGTAAATTCTAAACTATAAAAAACACATTAGCACATCATTAAATAAGATTAGAAAGAAAATCCCATAAAAAAATAAGTCGAACCCATGAATACGGTAGCCAGTCATTAGACAGATAACCTGTTACAAACAAAATACTCATATACGCATTTGAATATACCATACGCACACTTATGCATATTCATATAGAATAGCTTGCATACAAGAGGCAAACGCATAGTTAAGTAAGTCATACCACAATTAATTATTCAACATCATACGTGCCATCATTAAGATGGTGACGTTGCTGATGGTAATGGCCATAAACGATTGTTCATCAAATGAATCCAACCAATGTGTTCTTATTGGGTAGACATGTAGTAGCAGCAAAAATTGTGTATATGTTCGTATTTAACATTAATCAATATACGTGCGTATATATAAAAATTAATTCATTATTAATCGTTCATTATTTAATTCATTTAAATACTTTTAATTAATAAGTAAAAATGTCAATGAATTTGATAAGTAATTAAAGCGTACTTATAAAGAAATCTTATGTAATCATACGTATGTACGTACTCATTATATATTCGTATGTATGTATTTTTTATAAGAGGCTTTCAAAAGCTTAAACATAAAAGAGTTAATTATTTAATTTTAATTTATCACAGAAAATTGAAATAGGTTATATACCTATCGTATCGTTGAATAATACACAATAATAAGGCATAAAGGGGAAGAGTGTTGAGAAGGAAATATTTACATACGTAATACTTACGTACAGATAATGAGATTAAAATGCTTACTTAAGCATAAAATTCCAGTCAATGTCACACCTGCTGGATAATTAGTAGATTTATAGATTAATTAGGAAGGTTCTATTACGGCAAATTATGATTTATTGTTTATTCTGCTGTGATAAATTATTATTAACTATTAACTTTTTCATCCAAATATATTTTCAGAACATACTTTTCCCCCTATCTCCGCTCCCCTATAAAATTTATGTGGAGATCGTGGTGAGACTGGTGGTAGCTAATTTAATTAAAAACATCAGTGGAGACCATTTAAGTGGTCGAGGTAGGGAGGAAGCTTGTTTCGAATTCTGAGGTCGATCGTATACTTCATTCTCCTAGGGCGACTGCTGGGCAATTATGAGGTTACTTGTCCGTTTGCAAGTGCGCCTACCATTCCTTTTGTATGACAGCCCACGTTTGAGGTGGAAATAGCGAGTAACCATGTTCTGAAGAAATATTGAGGGATCAATCGTATACTTCATCCTTCTAGGGGCAACTTCTGGGCAATTAAGAGGTTACTTGTCCATTTGCAAGTGCGCCTACCATTCCTTTTGTATGACAGCCCACGTTTGGGGTGGAAATAGCGAGTAACCATGTTCATTCCATGTATGTGGGTGCCGCAAGAGAAGTTCAGTGGCATCACAATGGGCCTTTCTGGCCTAAGTGCGTCCTCTCAGAGAGAGGGCACCCACATAACCTAACCTAACCTAACCATGTTCTGAAGAAATATTGAGTAGTAAAACTGAACGAGAGTCGGGTATATATATTTAACCCACGTAAGGGCACTATGTTATTGGTTTAATTCAATTTTTTAATATTTAGTAGTCAATATTTAAAAAAAAAAATCAATTTTTTAGGGGAGATTGTGTTTCACAAAAAATTTTGGCTAGAAAAAGTTAATCAGGGTTGATCATACACCTCTATTTTCGAGAAATCTGACATTCATTTTATATGGCAGCCCATCTACGCAAGATAACAAGTAAGACAAAATTTTGAATAGCAAAAATGAACGGGAGCCGGTTTTATATATAACTCAAGTAAAGGCGCTCTGCGACAGATGGTAGCTAATTTTAAGAAAACGTCAATTTTATACGGCTGCTCCTCTTGGAAACTCACATAGGAAGTAAGTGTTATCCGAAAAGATATTAAGGAAAACAAAGCTTAAGGGGTATAAGTCATACATTTTTCACCTCTAAGGGTGCCTCCTAGAAAGCTGTGCTTTTTTGTTCGATATTATCCCCAGTATGTATGTATTTCTATATAAGTAATTTCTGCCAGATTTCAATTTTATTAAAAATGTGGAAAAAATTAATAATAATACTGGATATTTATTCATAGATTTCATCGTTACCCTGTTTTCTTTGCAAAAGAATGAACTTTACCCGAGTAATATAAGTATATTCTTACCTCGCTATACGACTTAGATACGTTCCACAAGAAAATTACGAAATGTGCGATAAGGTGGATAGTTCTTCTTTTCAGAGGCTTTTCAAAGACTATAGAAATGAAAGTTTACAGATTAACAAGAGACTAGAAATCTTTGAAATGATAGTAGTCTTCGAACTTTCAAGTATAGGTTCATAGACTTGTACCTCCATACGCAGGTAATGTGTATTTATAGTTCTGCCATTATTGCTTCAGTTCCAGACGTTATATTTCGTTTAAAGTACGTGTTTGTTTAAATTTAAACAATTATCATGAAAATTGCATAGTAATAAAAAATCAACAACAACAAAAACACCACTTTACTTGTTATTCCAATAACCCAAAAATAGCATCCAATATGTACATATAACAAAAGATAAGTCTGCAAATTGTCTGTTGGCAAAATAATAAGAAGAACACATATATGTACATAATATACACTTAGCCAAATGCGTAAAAACAAATAAAGCGTGATAAACATACTACAGAACCATATGTACTCGTATGTAACCCGGAAAAGTTTGTGCTGCCATCAACACAATTTACAATAATAATGCGTTGGAGAAGAACATATTACTACGAGTATACGTACTCGTCCTACTAATGTGTTCATATATTCGTATGCCATATGTGTTCATGTGATATGTGAGTAAAGTAGCTAGTGTGTATGTGTGTGTGTGTGTGTTTATATATAGAATTATGCTTCCCCCAATAGGAAATGCTAAAGGCAGCAATGGTAAGGGAAGATATTAACAAATTATCTTATAAAATACCTATGAATTACCAGATATAAGCTCTAAGTATACTTATCAGATTGCTTAAGCTCAGTGCTACCAATTGCTGTCATTTTTTATACTGTACAGAGATGTTACTTATCGATCTCCTTGTTTTTCGACGCCAAAATTTCTATAATTATCCTAAGAAGAAAAGTAAAAATTTTGCAACCAAATAATTTCACTATCTTTTGCAATTGCTTTCTTTTTCTCTACTGTCAGGGATGTTACTTATCGATCCCTTGTCTTTGAACGCTAAAATTTCTGTAATTATCTCAAGAAGAAAAGTAAAAATTGTCCAACAAAATAATTTTATTATTTTTTTTTAATGTTATCAATTAAATTTGATATATTCGAAAATGTACATATAAATAATCATTAAAAACAACTCTGTTTAGGAACACAGGAATGTTGGCACAATCACAGAGTTGCTCCTATTCAAATATTAAAGGAAATAATAAGATTTAGAAAATATGGCAACATATAATATCCTAAAATAAATAACTACATTTCTCTGTTTACCAGTTCGCTTGCCAGGTAATGCAAAAAATTTGTCACAATTTTATTTCATCACAAAATTCTGCAAAGAGTCATATTTATTATCATTCGATAGCCCTAGAATGTAAATGAACAAAATTTTTTTAATTTTTCGTTTACCTAATTGTTTACCAGGTAATGCAGAAGTGTGCCACTATATATTTTTCACCAAATACAATAATTTTTTAAACTGGAAATGTATTGCTGCTTTGCTTACAAATAATAATAGCATGTGGAAGGTAAGTTCCCTGTGGAACATCCTTCTCTAATTAAATTATTTTAATGTTGTGGGAGCTATGATGCAAGCTGTAGCGGTTTTTTCCTTTTCAGCCTTGACAAGATTCGCAATTATGTCATCAGATTAGCGAGAAGCTCATTTATATGTGATTGTAGTCGTTCTCGATATTTTGTAGCTTTCTCTTCTCCTTCACTAGGGGGATTTTCAGGTCTTTATGAATTTGGACATATAATAGCTTACCAGTTCGCTTGCCAGGTAATGCAAAAAATGTGTCACTATTTGTTTTTAATCATAGAATTCTGCAAAGAGTCATATTTATTATCATTCGATAGCCCTAGAATGTAAATGAGAAATTTTTTTTAATTTCTTCGTTTACCTAATTGTTTACCAGGTAATGCAGAAGGGCGTCACTATATATTTTTCACCAAATACAATAATTTTTCAAACTGGAAATGTATTGCTGCTTTGCTTACCAAAACATATAAGCTTTTTATTAATGAATTCTTCAATACGTTTTCTTCCTGCTCTACACACCTTTCCACTTGGGTCTGCTTTTACTGTTATACCACTATGATACTGCATATTATGGGCACAGGGTATAAGTTGAAGAAGCAAAAAAAGTAGTAACTACAACAAGTAGCAAGTAGTAGAAGGCAATTCGCACTCCCTCGATTACATATGTAGGCGCGTGCTAATGCTTAAGAACTTTACATATCCCACTCATTCATATTTGTTGGGGATTTTCTATTTATTTGTCATATGGTTGTTGTTTTTGTTGTTCTTAGTGTTGGTGTTGCTGTTGTGTTTGACTAATTATTCCAAAAAAAAATTTGAAGTCACGTTCTCTCTTAAGTTCGGCTTACCAACGTGGAAAGCAGCATTACTAAATAATATTTTATATCATTACTATTTTCATTGTTGTTCTTATTTCGGTCGCTGTTGTTGTTGTTGTTGTTGTTGTATTTTAAAATTAAATCACGTTCCAAATATGTTACATATGTAAATATCTAATGGTTTTAAAACGACAGACACATAAATGGATTCTGCATTAGTATAATTACAAGCATATCCTATTATGAAGCTATTTAGATAATAATTATTGTACACTAGTCAACATATGAATAAAATTGATTAAAAATATTTTTAAAAATATTATTTCAATAAATATTTCATCGAGTTTCATAAAATATATTCTACTGGTAACTTAATGTTATTTCCATCTTTATTTATTCATGTCATTTCATTGCTCATTGAATTTATTGAATTGAAATTAAATCTCATCTGTCTCTCTCTTTCTTTTTTCCCCTCAGGAACATGTCCGCCCTCATATTTCACATGCAATGATGGTAATTGCATACCGATGCGTTGGAAATGTGATTCAAAATCAGATTGTGTTGATGGTTCTGATGAGCCGATCGAATGTGGTGAGTACAACAAAATATTAAACAAGTATCATATTTGTTTGCATGCTTAGTCGCTTAGTTGCCAACTTTAACCCCATCATATTCTATTTCATGCAAATTTAATATTGCACTAGTTCATTTGTTTATATATATTTCGCATGGAAATAAAAAACGTTGACCTATTTAACTTGCATGCTAAAGTTCAAAGTTCAAATGTGCATCTGCCACTCGCTCATTCTCGCACTTTTATATATACACGTATCCCCTAAAGGATATGTAGTTATAAGTATCTTGCTTGCACATAGTGTATATACATGTATCTTTGCTTTTTGTCGCTTGATTAAAACTTATTATGCTTTACGAACATTACTTACAGCATCGCGTAATGCTAAAAAAATGCTTGAATAGTGGTGGTCCTCACACAATTACTTCTGGTAATATAGAAGTACCATAAGCATTAGTTTTCATCAAAGTTATATATATTTTTATTAATACTTCTATCTCCATACGTGTACATTTTGAGTTGGAAATGAAAATCCGACTACTGGATCAGATTCAGCGAATAATTATCCATAGAATATGACGAGACTGTCGTCTCGGATATCCTACTTTTATTTTTTCTTACCTTTTACTGAAAGAACTCCACAAAAAAAGTAGGATGCTCGACGGAGCACAGTAATTACATTCTGTGGATCTTGGATCCCCGTAGTCGGAGTTCCGCTATCATTCTCAGATTTCTTTCTAACATCAAAAACATATTAAAATGAAACCTGAGGGTGATAGCGTAAATCTGACCACACAATCGGATTCAACGATCCAAAATCTAAGAAATTTGACTTGTCTGAATATCCTACTTTTTTGCCGTGGCTAGCTCTAGACATCCGACGGATTATAGAGGCCAAATTCTATGTTTTTTGTTTCGCCGAATCATAATCCATAGATATTCAGGGCGGTTGAGGGAATTCGGCAACCTCCTCGGATTCAGCGATCCAAAATTCGCAAAATGTGATTACTCCGATCCGTCAGATACCCAAATTTTATTTTGGGGAAGCTCTGTAATTTTTCGATGAACACAGATATCTAAGACCAATTAGCTTCCGGGCCGTATTCAGCAAAGCTTTGACGCAACCGATGTTAATTCGATTTTAAACCTTTGTCAAGTTGGATGTTGGAAGAACATGGGCCAATATTTTCCGAAAAAAACACAACGCCACTCTAATTTTTGAGAAGACCCTTTTTTTTTGGCACTCCTATACAACAAATATTTGGTTTGATAAGAAAATACAAAATATAAAGTTTTGAGGCGAATGATGAAATTTTAAAACTGACTTATGAGCCCGCATCCCCTGTTGGTGACGTAGCTCAGTGTTTAGTTGGTTGATCTTCTGATCTGCAATATTGAAATGATTTTTCTTTCGAACGGTACCTATCTGTCGGCAAGCAATTGACAATTCTTCCGGCAGTAATAATTTGCCATGGAAAAGTTTCTAAAATAACTCTGTGACAGAGCTCAGAAACAAGGATGTCACAAAGGTTCTGCCGTTCGGAATCGGCTAAAATAAGTAAGTACCTTCTACAATTGTTCAAAACTTAACACGCACAACAGTACTGGAAGAAAAGCTCGACCAAAGAGCTCTTCGGGGCTTATAGGTGCTACATATTTATTTTATTTTCACGAGCCCTAAAATTTAACAAAGCAGATTTTCATCATTTTATTATTATTTAACCATAATATTTCACATCTAGAGGTGTGCTATGTAAAGCTCCTCCCAACATTTCCCCCAAACATACTAATCCTCTACTTCCAACTTTTAGGGGGCTTCTGGAAAAAAATGTATGTTTTTATAAAAATTTCTCCCAGAAACCCCAGGGTGTCCTTAGAGAGTTAAAATGTATGACCGACATCCATTCATTTATTCAACATAACATTTTTCAAGCGTATTTACCGCATATCTTCACCCCTTGAGGGAGTTGCCATACAGCATGAATGAAGAAATACATGAAAATCGACAAATATCCGCATAGCAGTCAAATAATTGCCTGTAGAAGCACCCTCCAACATGCTAATCCGACTGCCATTAGTTTTATCTCTCCCATATTGTCTCCCAGCATATTTACGCCGTTGAAAATCGATTTAGATCTACCGGAAGTTACAGCTCCGCCTCCGGATCACCGGATTCCATATAAGAAGGGTTCATTTCGTGATACTAATTCATTCAATACGCGACGCCAATGGGTCCATGTATATTGTATAGAGCTTTACTCTCGAAAATTCCAAGAATTATCTCATTTAGTTTGAAGAGTGTTAAAGGTTTTTGCGCCATTTTTAAAGCCCGCGATGATTATAGATAAGAGATCTTTAAGAGGCGCGAATTGCTTACTTGTTTCCAGGGGTTCTTCTTCACATAATTTCCAGACTGACATCTTTGTTATCAGTATTTATGCTGTCTCAGAGATAAATGAAGTTCTTGCTACTTCAAAAGTTCTTTTCAATTTGCTCAAGGTTCAATTTTTCCTTAGACTGATACCAGACTAAGCCAGAGCCTCTTTAAAATTGCATGAATACCATAGAAATCGGTCGAGTTTCCTTAAAGTGGCATATTTTTTTTTACTTTACTTCAAATCGATAACCAGATACATAGATATACTTGTGCCAAATTGAACTCGCAAAAACTTCCTATTACATGAATATGTATGTATACCAAAATAATCCTATTTCCCATTAGAGTGTTACCGCAAAAACTCGTTAATTACAGTAGCAAATTTTTAACCAAAAAATAAAATGAAATAAAAGTAATTTTTATTTACAATTTAACAACCTAAATAAACTTCCAAAATAGCTTCTAATTTGCCTACATCATTAAGCTGAATACATACTCACGTACATACCATCAGCATGTTGGAGAGTTGGCAATGCCACTTGCTGTTGATGATGTGCTGCAGTGAAATTAAAAACAAGTTGTTGGCCAACTCAAATAAAACTTTCCTCCATTTTCTTCCTTAGTCTTACCTTACCTTCATAGTCTAGCTAATGCAAAAAGTCGAACGAAGAGAGAATAAATGTTGTAAACAGCCATTTTACAAAGTAGTTGTAGCAGAGATCCTTGAGTATTTTAAACAATTTCTTTAGAATCTTTTTTTTATTGCATTAATTTTCATTCACAAATGGAAAAATATTATAACAACAAAAATATTTTAAAGTCTTAACACAAACTATGCCACAACACGTGACTTTGTTAGGTCTCGTGACTTTCATATTTTCATATGCTACACTTCTTCTCATCTAGCACACATGGAATTGCATATTCAGTCACGTTAAATTGCAAAAAGCACAACAAATAACAATACATATTTAAGAATAATGACATGGTATACACTCACACATTTACACTCATATGTATTTCCATATATGAACATGAGTTTTTATTATGGATATTTTTGCTGTTATACGAATACATATTCGTACATAAGCTAATACATGGTTATTTTAGTAAAAGGCAACCATATGTTTCTCTGGAGACGTATATACCATACATAAAGACTACTATGGTCTGCCATGTACAGGATGATTCAATTTCATTTACCCTTATGAAGATGAACATTTGAGTTATTTCATAAATAAAATTCCTTTCTGACACAATAGGCTCAAAAAAATATCAGAGCTTCTCTTCCAGTACTGTTGTGCGTATTAAATTTGTACCGTATTGTCTTATTTGATCCCGAACGGTAGATTTCTTGTGGCTTTTCTAAACGTCAACATTTCGCAGAAGAAATTTGTCCTTGTGAAAATTACTTCACTCCTAGTCTAGTCCTAAGTATTCGCCTGTGGATCTTTTGTATCATTCGTACTTTTGAGCTCACTTTTAGTAAATTCCGAGCTTCCGGTCTGTTGGCATAAAGGCAACTCTCTGCAAGATCCCACAAAAATATTCGAAAATCATATAATCTTGATTTCCGAAATGTAAAAGAGTGCGTGCTTCAAACTTTTTACCGCAGAATAGCCAACGTTACCAATCCGAAATGTGGTAGGTTGCATCGTCTTACTCAATCCATATGTCTTCTATATAAAATTATCTAATTTATCTTAATTTTTAATGTAAATCTAAGCCAAATTTATGCATTGGTATACTAAGCCTGAAGTATTCCAGCAAACCAGAATATGAGCGCTCACAAAAAGGAGTCCTTAAAGTGTGAAAGTAAAGAGCGTTTACAGAGCGCTCCTAAAAATTATGATTATAGCTGACTATGGAACTTTCTATTTTATGACAAAATGCGATTTTCTGAAGCTTTTTAGAGCCCAAAAAATTGCTTAGAAAAAACAATTTTTTTGGAAGCTTTTGAGAAGTCTTTATGGGCGAAACCAGCTTAGTAGAAAAATACACTCCTTTCTTAGGGTTTTCGGAGTGTGTCATGTTCTCATTATGAGTGTGAGCGCTCCGGAAAAGGAGTCCAAAAAGAGTATTTTCGGATTCCTATGGTTTGTTGGGATGCTCAAATGCCCTGAATTCTGATCAATCGATAATTCCCAGGTATTTCAACATCTCATTCCGAACGCCCGAACTGTCTCGTTTTTTTGAAAAAGTGCGTTCCAATAACACTGTCTTATTGCAATCCCTATGAAATTGTCAGTGTTTTAGGACCTCTTGAATCGGATGAGGGTTATTTTCGCCCCATAGGAGACAATTGTGACTAATCAAAGTACTTGATCCAAATATTGGCATCGAAGTTCTTGCTGTTTTAAATACGAACAGCTTAAATTTCTCACTGTCCACGAAATAATGTGGGCCGTAAATCAAAAAAGTGCCATTCGCCCATACCTCGCAATACGGCCGCTCTTTGTATACCCTTCCTCGATTTACCGCCCAAATGCTATCTTCTTAAGCCGATGTAATGAATAAATTTCGAATGAATTAATTTAAAAATAATTGATTCACTATACGGCTAATTTCTCCACGACGTATAGCGAGGTATGGAAGTTCAAAATTCTGATTAATCGATCATTGTTATCAGCTAAGAAATATATGTGATCGATTCCAATTCCAATTCGATTCAATTTCAGTATTTTGCAAAAGAAAATTTATATGGAAGCTATCTCACATCTTCACGGAATAGTAAATTTAAACGCGCTGCGTTGAATGGTTATTCAATTGTAAAAAATTACAAAATGATTTCGAAACTTGGTTCTTGGAAGTGCTTCGGAATTTTGAAAGGTTGCATCTAGTTACTATGGAGTGAGATTTCCAATTTGTATTTGCTATATACGTAGCTCAGTGGTTAGTGTGTTGGCCTTCTGATCTGTAGGTCGTATAGAGTTCTGCCGTTCGGAACCGGCTGAAATATGTAGGTCCCTCTAATGCTGTCCAAAATTTAACACGTACACCAGTAATGGAGGATAAGCTCGGTCAAAGAGCCTTTCGGGGCTTTAAGTGCCACATTTATTTATTTTTTTTTTTTTATTTGCTATATTGGCGGTCCTACAAATCAGATATATTTTCATAAATATAGTTAGAGAACTTTCTGTAAAATAAAAAGGCTTGTTTCTTATAGAGGTTCAAATGTTTAAAAATTTAGTTGTATCACGGTTTTTAAGCACTTTTTCACAATAGTTTGACATTTCCGTACAATGTTATTGACAACTGTCTAAATTGGCTATATGAATTAATGTCGTCAAAATGTTGCAATAATGCCGAAAAGAATTCTTTGCTAAAAAAATTTAAAAGGAAATTCCAAACAATTTTGCAATAATATCGAAAAATTTATAACCACATACAAATTTTTTCGACATTATTGCAAAAATTAAATTCGATATTAATTGATGTCGAATGTCGAAAGGAATTTCGAAAAATTATTTGCAATAATGTCGATGAAAATTGTAACCTTAAAAAAATTTTCGTCATTAATGCAAACAAATATTTCGATATTAATTGAATGCATCATCTACAATAATTTCAGTGCTGCCAATATGAGGAAACTTGAATTGTATTTCCCTGTATATATACATACATATTTATACTTTTCATACACATATTCACATACACGCTTTTACTCCTCTGCTTTCTACTACTAATATTATTTTTTATTGCTACATGATTTCCTTTTTTTTTCATCTCCACCCATCCATCGTATACATATAATTTAATATGCATTTGGTAGTTGTTGTTTCGTATGAGCGACTCAGTGAATTTGAATTTTAAATTGAATGCCATTTTTATTTTACTTCTTCCTTCTTATTTTTTATGTTTTTCATCATACTTTTATGCTTAAAAAAAAATAAAATAGTAAGATTCATGCATACATACACTGACTTTACTAAGAGCTTTTTCTTTCATAAATAGTACTTTACTTAACTGCATACAGATGTAGATATCAACATAAAATGTCTTTATATATTTAGTAAGCATGTCATCATATTCATACATACATACATACATACAAGTCAATTAATTTTTTTCTTAACTAGTATTAATCGCGTGCCTCTTCATTTCTTGCAATTACAATAACACTCAATAATAGTTCATATTGTATATGCAAAAATTCTAAAATTTCAAATTTATTCCTTAATCATTTTTGAATTAATATTTTTCTTTTTCTTCATATTTGTTCTGTTTTTCAATTGACAGCAAATGCCTCTAAATGCAATGAGGGTCAATTTCAATGCTCACAAACACACAAATGCATACCAAATAATTGGGTGTGTGATGGCGAATACGATTGTGGCAAATTCGATATATCGGATGAGATGAATTGTACGTAAATAGAAATATGTATATTTGTATTGTATCGTACATATGTACGAGTATATGATATCAATTACTCCCACATATGCAAATATTCATCATAAATTAAAAGAAAAAAAAAAGAACACACAAAATTCACTTAACCAATAGTTGAGCATCAATCTCCATGAATGCTCTCAATACACAATACACATGTATACTATACACACACACACACACACACACAACACACACACATACACACTCATAAGCAATTAAAATGATGTCCTTGTTGTTTTTTTGTTTTGTCTTCTTTTGTTTAATCTCTCCATCATCCATAAATACAATAAATCTCAATTTTATATGTCATACGTTCAAATAGGTCGTTTGGATGCGCACAAATGCCGCTCTTACCAAAGTGAATGTGCCAATGGTATATGCCTGGATATATCACGTTTTTGTGATGGAAACTGGGATTGTGATAACGATGAGCTAAAGTGTGGTAAGTGACATTTTTTGAGTTGTGGCACAATATCATTTGTTTATACTGCCTAGTTATGTATATCTGGTTTGGGGAAAAAATTTCGGTCTGGAATTGTAACATAGTGCCTTTTGCTTAAAATGCAGTTCATATTTGGGGGAAAATTTATCGGCAACATAGTTTATATTGCAGAGATATGTATAATAGCTTCGGGGGAAAAGTATCGGTCTTTTGATTTGGGTAAAATTTTATCGGCAACATAGTTTATATTGCACAGATATGTATAATAGCTTGGGGAAAAAGTATCAGTCTTTTTTATTTGAGTTGGAGAAGAAGTTATCGGCAACATAGTTTATATGGCTGCTAATAATATATTGGGGAAAAATTATCGGTCTTGATTTTTACAAAATCAAGAGTAATAAAAATGAGTAATAAAAATGAGAAAAATAATAGCAATAAAAAATGTGTATTTAGTAGTTATATTTGGCTGGGGAAAAAGTAGCGGGCTTTTACCCGGTTAATAAATTTTTTTTTTTTAATAAAAATTTACGACAATTTTTAATAGATTCATTAAAAAATACAATAATTTTTTTTTTGAATTTTTTCAAAAATGAAAATGTACCGCAAATTTAATGTTTAACAATCCATTGCATATCTCTATACATACTTCATTAGTTTCAAAATATTTTAGGAAAGGCAAGAATGAATGATCACAGGATAAAATTTTCTTTTTGAGAATGTTACAAAATTCTAAAAAAATGCACTCATTTTAGTAGTTTTACTTCACTAAAAAGATGAATTCGCTGCAGCCCAGTGAAGAATGTGTATTCCTTAAACTTAAGAATGCTCATTTTCAAAAATAATAATTAAGAGATGATTTATTCGCTTACGATAGGGACGTTTTGATTTCTAGTGAACTTTTTGTCATCGAAAAAATAATGAAATTAGTTGGAACCATTAAGCCAGACTAACATAAAAGCAGTCATGATTCGACCAAGGGATTTGAAAGCAACCACAAAATAGTTTTGAATCATTTGAAATGAGATGAATATCAATCGAAGATCGTAGTTTGAATGTCACACAAATTTGCTGCAAAAAATTTAATGTTCCAACGTACATTCATTTGCGATTTATTATTGAAATGCAAAGAAATTGATCCGAAAAAGTGTGAGGGATCGCAAGAGTCACGAAATCTTCAAAATCACTAACTCATAGTTTCTAAATACAAAATCATCAAATGCACAGTCCCATAATTCATAAACACAACATCTACAATATTTCTTATTTAGCTTCGAATATATTGGTTTAATTAACAAATAATTTAGTTATGTGGCACTTAAAGCCCCGAAGGGCTCTTTGGCCGAACTTCTCTTCCATTGTCGTTGTTTGTGTTAAATTTTGGACAGTATTAGAAGGGACCTACTTATTTTAGCCTGTTCCGAACGGCAGAACTCTTGCGACATCATTTTTTCTGAGCTTTGTCACAGAGTTCCTTTAGAAACTTTTCCATGGCAAATTGAAAATTGACAACAATTTCCGGAAGAATTGACAATTGCTTGCCGACAGGTTGGTATCATTCGAAAGAAAAAGCTTTTCGATATTAAATTTGTTATGTTTCAGCCGGGGATTGAACCCACAGACCCAACAGACTACTCTTCCTTAAACTAGCTTCCGATACTTTTTCCCCAATACTGCTTTCACTTTAACTGATGCTTTTTCCTAACACTCTGCATACTCTAACCGAAAATGGTTCAATACTTTTTCCCCAACTCTCTACACATACCATACTTATATAATCGATCAATTGTTTGTTTCAACGCTTCAACGAACACAGATACACAAGATGAACAATGTGGCCATTTAAATTGTTCCTTCAATTGCAAATTAACACCAAATGGTCCTCGATGTTATTGTCCACACGGGCAAGAGCCAATCAATGGTACACAATGTCAGGATTACGATGAATGTATGGTGGAAGGTATGTGCGATCAAGTGTGTCATAATACACCTGGTTCATATGAATGTTCATGTGTTTCCGGTTATACAAAGCAAAAGAATCGTTGCGTGGCGATAAATGGTGAGTTGAGTAATATGCGAAATATTTTGTAGCATACTTTTAGGCATGCCAAAGAACATAAAATTAATGTAAAAATTATGTATTTTATTATTTACAATGATGGCAGTACCAAAAAATGAAAATGCTTCACTAGTTTTTGTTACACAATCGGATGTACGACGTATTAGCACCACTGGCGAATTACTTGGTCGCTATGTATCGGCACACGTGTCAGCCATTGAGATTTGGCATCGTAATCGCACCTTGTGTGTTATGTACTCTAGTGCAGGGACAGCGGTTGAAATGAAATGTCATCGTATCGATGATCTAAATGTAAGCTGGACAATGCCATTGCCGGAACTAATTACTAGTACGCACAGTAAGTTGAGTGTGTGTGTGTGGGTTGGTAACTCCATTTGCTTACATGTCATTTTAATGTGAATTTTGTTGCAATCGTCATATAGCTATTGACAAATTATGTCTGGATTGGATTTCGGGTAATTGGTATTTTCTGAGCAACGAGCCCGGTCTGATGTTTATGTGTACAAATACAATGCAATACTGCACCATTATATTACAGGATGTACAGAATCCTTCATCAATCGTGATTGATCCAACAAAGGGGTATGTAAACACGATACATATAACACTGATACATATGACAACGACGCTGATGATTGCAATTTGTGATTGCAACTTGCTGAATATAATTTTGTGGTTTTCATTTTCTCCACTTTTCCGTCTCTCTTCTTGTTTTTTGCTTACAGTTTCATTTTCTTTACCGAATGGAGTCCGAGTTTATCGCGTGCCAATCTTGATGGTAAAAATCGTACCACATTGGTGTCAACACAAATCTACTATCCCAGTCGTGTTACATTGGATTTACCCAATGAGCATATTTATTGGATTGATATTTATAAAGACTTTATCGAACGTGTCGATTATGAGGGACGCAATCGATGGGCAATGAAAAAGACATCTGATGTAAGTACATAATGTGAAAGCATTTAAGTTGTTCACGTTTTCTATTTGCATTGTATTTTTGTACAATATTTTCATTTTTGGATTTTCTTCTCTCTCTTTTAGACTCACGTTCCAGTTAAATCATTGCATGCAGTTGAAGTATTCGAGAATACTGTCTATATTGCCCCCTGGACTGATACTGTGATAATAACAATGAATAAATTTAGTCTCAAAGCTGAACAAATTGTTAAGGATGTTAAGCGTCCATATGATTTTCGAATATTTCATCGTCAGAAACAACCTGAGGGTAAGTAAATATGCATGAATTGACAGTGGTGGAAATTTCTATAAACTCGAAATATATTTTTTTTCAATTTTATTAAATTTGCAGACATTTTTTGAAGATTTTATATTTTTATGCGTGAAAATATGCAAGAATAATGACGAAATGATGATGACGAAAGTTCGACCATTGATTCGAATTCAGTGGCCCAAAATCCATGGAATCTAATACTCTGGGCCTTTTGGACTTTTTACTTTTTTGTCATTGCAGCCAAAAAAGCAACCAGTACTCACAATCAATGTCTTTTGGGTTTCTGAATTGGATCGAATTCTCTCCAGCACTCTCAATTTTTTTTTCTAACCTTAAAAAATCTTCAAAAAATAGCAAAAAATCAAAGTTTTTAAGTTAACAAAAAACGGACAGGAAAATCTGATTTCATTTTTTTATTTTTTACAAAATAAAGTTCCAATTTAGGGAAAGTATTAGTACTTAGACGGATTTTGCAGAATAAAATAATTGTCAAAAAAAAAAAGTCGATACCATTTCTAAGTTGGTTTTTTTTCAACTACGAATACGCTCACCAATGCTTTCCTAACAAAAAATAAATAAAAATATTCATAGTCAAAGATCCAATTTAGAGAAAGTATAGGCTTTTTTACAGATTTTATATGATAAAATTGTTCAAAAATTCGATTCTATTTCCAAGTTTGAATTTTTTCAACTAACTCCGTTATGGTCGACATTAAAAAAAATTAATATTTTTAAATTATAGTTTTTTGAAACGATCACCACCGACTTCTAGAAGCTCTAAATAGATAACGATGTTCATTTACAGTTTCGAACTATTTTGAATGCTTATAATACTGAGATTCACACCTGAAGCTTCTAAATCGAAAGGAATTTCATAACTAAAAAGTATAAGAAAACTCTTGCTGATTAATGCTTCACAGTGAAATTTGACAATCATTTTTTTAAAGCCAAACATAAATTTCCGTGAAGACAATGTCATATTCAACGACTGATAATGGAAAGATTCACATTTTGAAACTATCTTGCTTCATTTTCGAAGCTTTAATTAAAAAAAAAAACAATTTTTTTATGGGGTAAAGCTCAATTTATTCATATAAGTTGCCTAGTTTAAAGGCGTTTTTAAATGTTATTTAAAATCGATTGATCTTGTGAACTTTTGTGGGTCATTTTCTTTCTTTGAAATTCATAAAAATTTTTCGAATGTAAAAATAAAATTATTTAATTATTTTTTTTTTTTAATGAACTATAATAAAGAAAGGAATTAATTTGAATATTGGAATATTTTGTCCTACAAATTAGTACTGTGCGATATATCGTTTGTTCAAAAGTTTTGATTAATCAAAATATTCGATTAATCAAGTTTAACATTATTCGATTAATCGAATTAATCACAATATTTTTCATTTTTCTTTATTTTTGAAATTTTCTTTGAGAATAGAAATTATAAATGTATTCTCATATTTGTAACTTTGGAAAGCTGCTTGTCTACTTTGTATTGGAAAAAATATTATAAATATTTTGAACATTTTATTCGAATAATTTTATTCTGATTAATCAAAATTATAATTAATCGAATAATTTAAATTATTGAATATTCAAAATCATGTTTATTTGAATAATTTAATATTTGATCAATCGAATAATTTCAATTTTTGAATATTCAAAATCATGTTTATTCGAATATTTGATTAGTTGAATAATTTTTTAATCGAATATTTTGATTAATCAAAATATTTGAACATTTGATTAATCAGCATAGTTCATAGTTCAAATAAAATGTTTTGAAATATAAAACACAGAGGAAAAATATTTTGAGTATATATGAATTTCCACCAGTGTTCTTATGTACGTTGTACAGCACAAGCCACAATACCTTTATGCTCAATTTATTGTATTTGTTTATGATTGTGTCTTCCTTTTTTTTTTCAGTTGCCCATCCATGCCGTGAAAATAATGGCAATTGCAATCAAATTTGTGTACCACTTTGGACGAAAAATTTTGCTACGGCACAATGTATGTGTGCGCAAGGTTATAAATTACGCAATCGCACCGATTGTGTACCCGTGCAAAATGACAAATTTCTACTTTATGCCAAACAACGTTTGGCCAGCATTACAGGAATTTCATTGAGTGCACAGGATGTGCAACAGATGCTGCAACATGGCGAACATCGCGATGCTATGGTGCCAATTTATAATGTAACATGGCCACTGGGTTTGGATGTGAATGTACGCGACAAATTGGTTTATTTCATCACAACCACTGTGTAAGTGAATGCTTGGATGTTGAGGGGTTTAGTACACTTTTGCTCTGGTGTGGATGAATGGGGCAATAAAATTTTAATTTTTTTGTTTTGCATTTGTATATATTATTGCACCTATTTGTATGCATATGTAAGTTCTTATTCGCATGCAGGTACACCCAACTTTTGCCATAGCCCACCATTGTTAACGGTTGTAATAATTGTCGTAAAATGATTTTTATTGTTTCTGTGACAATAGCCATATGCTAGTTGATGTAGGTTGCATGTATCTCTAGTATGAGTTGATATATTGCACGAACAGTGCAGCTGAAATATGACAACTCCATGATTGTTTATCAAAAAACATATCGTATGATTAATTTTTAATAGCCCAACAGGCGTGCATTTTGGGTGCAACAACACAACATGTGGAATTTTTTACATTAATATTATCAACATATTTCTATCGCAATTGTGCCATAATTATACTCTAGATTGTTTGATTTTTATTAAATTATTATTTTTAACCGAAACCGATCCACTGTGGTGCACTTGTGTGTACTCAATTGTAATTTTATTTAATATAAAAAATTATTTAGTCAGATCGACATTATATTGGTTTACAACACAGTAGAACACATTCCCTCAGGGATGAACCAAACTAGTATTAAACGACAGCATTTCCCCTTGGTAATAAAATTCTCAATTCTATTTTGCCTAACTGCATCACAATTTTTTTTACAGTTACAGACCCATATTAAAATTTTTCGAAGATGGCTTTTTTCTGAACATTTTAACCCTCTAGCTATCACCCGAGTATGGGTAATTTTGGACCTTTTTTCGAAAAATCACTAACACTTATAAAAAAGTCTAAAATGACCCGGGTGATAACTAGAAGGTTAAAATGTTTCGGGAAAGTAATCTTCGGGTAATTTTAATATGGGTCCCCAAAGACAAGAACTATCCTAAACGTAATTTTACTTAGGATTTTTTAAATTCCTTGTGTCTACTTTTGATCAAAAAAGCCGAATTTTAAACAACTGTAAAATTGTGACGTAGTGAAGCACAAAGGGTTTAGAGCTTTTATTACTCAAGTCAAATGCTATCGTTTGAGACTAGTGTGAATCACCACCGAGACAATGACCTTTAAATTGTGAAATGAAGCTATCGCACGATTCAATAGATGCTTAAAAATAAAGTACTTAAAATTTTAATTCGGTTTTTACATCTTACCTATAAGTGGTACATATTTTTTGTCTTTAGTGACCAATAGTGAAAATATGTTTGTGCAACACTTTAACCCTTGATCTCATCGCAAAAGTTGACTTTTATGGGAGTTTTCGGAAAAAGACCAAAAATGACCCATACGGGTGGTAGTTAAAGGGTTAAAATGTTCCAAGAAAGACAAGAACTATCCTAAACGTAATTTTAGTTATGATTTTGCAAATTCCTTGATTCTACTTTTGACCGGAAAAGCCAAACTTTAAACCACTGTAAAAATAAATTTGTGACGTAGTAGAGCAGAAAGGGTTTAAAGTTTATGTTACTGAATTCAAATACTATCGTTTGAGACTAGTGTGATTCACCACCGAGACAATGACCCTCAAATTGTGTCATAGTGTAATTTATATATGTTTTTCTTTTAAATTTCTACAAAAAGTAATGGTTTTATGATACAAAGTCAATCGATTGATGGTGCTAATCGAACAATTCTGGCTAAGGGTATTGATAGTTCACCAATTTTGGCCTACGATTGGCTTACAGAAAACATTTATTGGGGTGGCTTGGATAGTGTGCATATAGCACCAGTCAATAATATGAGCAAGATTGCTACAGTGAAACTTGGACGGGAACCAATGTAAGTTTTTACATATGAATTACATATCGATTGTTTATAAAAACGAATTTATTTTCTGGTTTTCTCAAACACCAAAGGTCACTAGCTATTGATCCAGGTTCTGGTATGATGTATTGGACACATTGGTATTCGGGTGGACTAAAAGCTAATATTCAAAGCTCATATTTGCAAGGTTCTAAAAAGGAATTGCTGGCTGAGTCGACAAATGAGATGCCAATGAAATGGCCATTAAGTTTAAATATCGATCGTCGGAGTCGTAAAATCTATTGGTGCGACGTTATGGAAAGTACAATTGAACGTATGAATTTGGATGGCACTGAACGTACGATACTATTTAAAGATACACAATATCATCCCATTTCGGTGGCATATCATAATGGTTTTGTATTTTGGGTGGATAATAAAAATGGCACTATACGGCGTTTCAATGTTCATCATGCAAATCGCAGT
This sequence comes from Megamerina dolium, assembly GCA_963854835.1. Taxonomy (NCBI): domain Eukaryota; kingdom Metazoa; phylum Arthropoda; class Insecta; order Diptera; family Megamerinidae; genus Megamerina; species Megamerina dolium. Next base: position 4,691,982 of record OY978525.1, read on the forward strand.
ATTGCCAAAGAATCGTAAGTGCTTTGGAGTTGTTGTCTATTTTATACAGTTAATATATATTGGCTAACATTGCAGACAATCGGAAGTGCATATCCAAGAACGTGGTCGTACTGCCAATTTGCGTATTTATGATGCGGCAGCACAACCGCATTTGCTGAAACATGCATGCGCTCAATTTGATTGCCCGCAAATTTGTCTGAATACACCAGATGGTGCGATATGCCGTTGTCCCGACAATTTCACGGACTATAGCGCCACATCAGGCTGCACTCCGGGCTTTGATACGTATACGGATTGTTCGAATGGCTTTAAGTGTAAGAGATCGATACAATGTATCGATCGTAAGGATCTATGTGATGGTTTCGATGATTGTGACGATGGCAGCGATGAAAGCAATGCTGAAGGTGCACCCTGTAATGCTGAGAAATGTGATTTAAATTTGCATTTCGTTTGTAATAATCGTTGCTATCAGCGCTCATTGCTCTGCAGCTCGATAGGTTATTGTAGCGATGGTTCGGATCAGATGAACTGTGAGACGAATACGTGCAACAGCAATGAATTCACTTGTGCTAAGAGTGGCAAATGCATTCCTCTAACATGGGTGAATGATGGTGTGGCCGATTGTGGAGTAGACGATTCATCCGATGAAATTTCCGATGATCTTATCGATGAGAAATGTCCCGAGTTTGAATGCAAAAATGGTAAATGTCGTCCGTTCACCGATGTCTGTGATGGTGTCGATCAATGTGGGTAAGTTGAGGAGTTCATTTGATCTGTACTTACACTTGATATTCATGCACAATTCTTAGTGACAACTCTGATGAGCATGGCTGTGAATTCGAATGTGGCTATGGAGAACGCTACTGTATACCGATTGGATGTTATGGTGAATTGCACATGTGCGATGGCATACATGATTGCTTCGATTTCAGCGATGAAGCCAATTGCAACGAAACGAAAAGCGATAATCATCCCATTGATCTGGGTGAGGCACATTTTTGTGGCACCTTTGAATTTGCCTGTACCGATCCCTTCGAATGTATACCGGGCTTTTTACGCTGCGATGGCATACCACATTGTTTCGATAAATCGGATGAGGTGAATTGTACGAAAATCCATGAGACCCAAATCGATTTCAATGAAACAGTCACCTGTGAGCCGCCCGATCGTCTTTGTGTGGTGTCCAACACGTGTATCAGCGTCAATCAGCTGTGTGATGGCAAATACGATTGTGAGGATACCATTGATGAGGGTTTTCTGTGCGATAATAAGATGTGCAATCAAACGCACGAATGTTCGCACTTTTGTCATAATGCGCCAGAGGGTTATGTGTGCTCGTGTCCAACTCATATGTTCTTACAGCCGAACGGTAAACGGTGCAGCATGCAGCATTCGTGTGAGCATTGGGATACGTGCTCGCAAATATGTGAGGCAATTGGCAAGGCTTACGCATGCAAGTGCCATGATGATTATGAATTGCATTATGATAGATTCAGCTGCAAGAGTACGGCCGCGGATGAACCATATGTGATATTCACCAATCGTCAAGAGATACGTGGTGTCAATTTGAAAACATCTGTGGTTAGTAATTTCTATACTTCGTTGCGCAATACAATTGCTTTGGATTTTCTCTACAATAATGAGTCGGTGCAAATATTCTGGACAGATGTTATCGACGACAAAATCTACCGTGGCCATTTGGTGGGCGAAAGTCTACGCAAAGTGGAGGCGGTAGTACATTCAGGCCTCTCCACTACAGAAGGTTTAGCTGTCGACTGGATTGGCATGAATCTGTATTGGATCGATTCGAATCTAGATCAAATCGAAGTCGCCAAATTGAATGGTAGTTTTCGGCGTACACTAGTAGCCGGTGAAATGGAGAGCCCGCGTGCCATCGCTTTGGATCCACGCGAGGGATTACTCTTCTGGACGGATTGGGAAGATAATTATCCGCGCATTGAACGTTGTTCGATGGCTGGCGAATTCAGACGTACCATCTCAACACCATCGCAAGTGTCAGCAGGTTGGCCCAACGGTCTAACATTGGATTATACACAGAAACGTGTCTATTGGGTCGATGCCAAATCTGATTCGATATACACCATCAAATATGATGGTACCGATCATCATCTGGTAGTACGTGATAAAGATATACTGTCGCATCCGTTTGCGATATCGGTCTTCGAGAATTATGTCTATTGGACCGATTGGCGTACGACATCGGTGATACGGGCGAATAAATGGAACGGTTCCGATATTGAAGTCATACAACGTATGCAGACGCAACCTTTCGGAATACAAGTATTGCACTCAAGTCGCCAACCACAGGATGTCAATCCATGCGGTACAAATAATGGTGGTTGTTCGCATTTGTGTCTTCTAAGGTAGGTCGGTTGTATTGTTTAATGCCCTTTCAATCGAATAGTTTTGCTCGAAATATATTTTTGTATATTGTATATTTTGTATATTCGTTAACGGCTTATTACGAGTTTCGACTGAACGAATTCGAGTAGTTAACTTCGTTAAAAGAACGTTTCTTTCACTTATTTAACGTCATATCATGAGATTGAACTCAATGAACATCTTTTCACTCGAAAAATTTCGGTCGAAATATTTTCCGATGTTCGAAAAAATAATTTGCGATTATTTTTTTTTTATCGCCATATCATGAGTTTCTACAAAACGAACATCTTTACAGTCAAATATTTTCGTTAGAAATATTTTTTTTTTTTGTTCGAAAGAAATGCACTCTCATATTAATAAATTATTTTTAAGGTCTTACCATGCGTTTCGTCTCAACGAACATCTTTTCATCGCAATAGTTTTGCTCGAAATGTTTGTTGATGTTTGAAAAAAAGAATTCGCGTTCAAATTTTTTAATTTTCTAACACCTAATTATGAGTTTCGATTGAACGACTATCTTTTCACCCGAATTAATATGTTCGAAAAATTGTACCCTCAAATTTTTTAACTTATAGAACATGAGTTTCGACTTAACAATTATTTCTGCACCCTACTAGTACTGTTCGAACATTTTTTGATGTTCGAAATTTTTTTTTTTAGTTTTTTTATTAAACGCCTTATTATGAGTTTCAACTATACCAACATTTTGTCAATCGAGAAGTATCGTCGGAAACATTTTTAAGTTCGAAAAAAAATTCGTACTGAAATTCTTTTGTAATTTTTTTAGGAGCACAAATTTTTCAATAAACATTTATTTTTCGGGTTTGTAATAAATTTATATACTCTTTTATAGCGTCAAAAAGGGCTATAAATGTGAGTGTCCGCATGTAATGCGCTTAGATCCGGCAGATGAACGTACTTGCGTACCAAACGAGCAGGTGCTACTGTTCATAATGGGCGATGAAATTCGTGGTATTGATCTTATGCAACCGAATCATCATACCATACCCACGATACGTCAATCGCCACAAGTACTGGCTCCACAACGTATTGACTTTTTAGTCGAGGATAGTCGCATTTATTGGTCGGATGTACAATTGAATGAGATTAAAACAGCGGGCATATCGAACGGCATCATTGAGACCATTATAAATACCGACATTCAGAAGCCGTATGGGTTCGCTATCGATTTTCTAGCACATCATATGTATTTCTCTACGGGCAAAACGAAATGTCAAATTTTAGCAAGCAATCTGAAGGGAGAATATGTCACTGAGATACATGCAAATTTAAATATGGTCGAAAGTATTGCCTTGGATCCAGCTCAGTAAGTTGCTCTACGTTTTTCCTATACATATAAAATGTAATGATTTCTTATTAAACAATTCACAGTGGCAAAATGTATTGGATCCATTCGGATCGTGAATCCAAGTCGTGGCAAATTGAGCAAAGCAATTTGGATGGTTCGGACCGTGTGCTCATTCTTGAATATAATAAGACACTACAAAGCTTAACAATGGATTTTGATTCGCAACGAGTATACTACGTTTATGACAACTCCGGTATTGCATACTATGATGTTGAGTCAAAGGCAATAAAAACGACTTTAGCAGCCAGCGATATTATGACAATTAGTTCAGTGACCGTATACAATAACTCCTTATATTTTCCCGAGAATATACAAAGTGTCATAATGAGTTGTGAAAAGGATTCCTGTCAGGATATGACGATATTGAGAAAAAATACAAGTAAGTATGATGTTGTTGACTGAATTAATTGCAACTGCTTAAATGAAAATCCTACATTATTCACAGAAAGCATACAATCGCTAAAGATGTTCTATGCAGAGGCACAAGTCGGTTCGAATACCTGCGGAGGTCCACGAAGAGGTGGCTGCCAGCATTTGTGTCTATCAATTTCAGCGACCGAACATGTTTGCCGTTGTTCCATTGGTTATGATATCGATCCCATAAATCCTACACGTTGTATTGGCCGACCAGAATTTATTTTCTATTCCAATCACGAGCTGAAAGGCATTGAGTTGTATGATCCGTCCAAACCTATCGAGAATTTAGAAGAAAAAACAGTAAGTACCGTGTGTAGAGTATGAGAAATTAAAAATCTAAAATATAATATTTTACACAGGCTTTAGGTCCGATTTCGCGCATTTCATTAGCCACCTATATTGATTATCATGCCGCCGAGGATTATCTGTATTGGGGTGATAATGAGCGTGGTACAATATCGCGCATTAAACGTGACGGAACGAATCGCGCAGAAATTCTTGAATCAATGGACACCATAGATCCGAAACAACAAGATTGGCTTGGCGGTATTGCTGTCGATTGGGTGGCCGGCAACATTTACTGGAGTGATACGAAACGAAACATTATTGAAGTTGCCCGTCTCGATGGATCACATCGTTATGTTGTGGTTGCAAATGTCGATAAGCCAACTGCATTAGCTGTGGACCCGGTACAAGGTTTACTCTTTTATGTTGGTGATGGTATAATTGGGCGCACAGGCTTGGACGGCAGTCAGGCCTTCATACTCGTGAATCAAACTAGTTCGGTAAATAACCTAATATTGGATATTGATGCGACCAAAGTATATTGGTGTGAAAGTGGCACAAAAGCCATTATGAAAGTAGACTATGATGGTAATTTGAAGACGCCCATGCTTAATCATAGTTTGGATAATCCAGTAGCGCTCGCAAAATTGGACGACTATCTCTATTGGGCTGACAACAATCACAATAAGGGCAGCATTAAAGTTGCACCCGTCCAAAATGTCTCGAATTTCAAGGAAATCCTCAAGTCGGAGGGTAATGCCTTGAAGGATTTGAAATTGTACTCGAATCGTGTGCAGAAGGGCACAAATTTGTGTGCCGAAAATAATGGTGGTTGCCAGGAGTTGTGTCTGTACAATGGCACCACAGCTGTGTGTGCCTGTTCCCATAGTCGCGTTGCCAACGATGGTGTTTCCTGTGAGCCGTACGATAGCTTTTTGCTCTTCTCACATCGCAGCACCATCGAAAGCATACATTTGACTGATCATACGAATAAAAATGGTCCCAATCGTCCTATACAGAATACCACATTTATGCGCAATGTTATTGCACTGACCTATGACTATGAGAATAATCTCATATTCTATTCGGACGTTCAAATGAGCACCATCAATTCAGTCTTCTTCAATGGCAGCCGAAATCAGGTGCTTGTTTCTCAGCAGGGACGCGTTGAGGGGCTGACTTTTGATATAGTGAATGAAATGCTCTTCTGGACTTCGAATAATGACGCGTCGATTCGAAATCTCGAATTGCGGCATACCACCGCAGATAATCCAGATCGGAATTTACAACTTGTGAAACGTATTTTGGTATTGAATACCAATGATAAACCACGCGGCATTGCAGTCGAACCATGCATGGGTATGATCTATTGGACAAATTGGAATGAGGAGGCGCCTTCCATTCAGCGCGCTTATGTTACAGGCTTTGGAGTCGAATCTATTATACGTACAGACATAAAAATGCCAAATGCCCTCACGTTGGACTTTGAAGAGCAGAAACTCTATTGGGCCGATGCACGTTTGGATAAAATCGAATGCGCAAACTATGATGGCAGTCATCGTACGGTATTGGCCCATTCAACACCCAAGCATGCCTTCTCTATGGCTGTCTATGGCGACCTACTATTCTGGACCGATTGGGTGTTGCATGCTGTGGTTCGTGCCAGCAAGTATTCTGGCGCCGATATGGTATTTCTGCGCGAGAGCATCGTCCGACCAATGGGCATAATAGCAGTGCAAAATACGACAATAAATTGCGATTCGAACCAGTGCAAAATCCTCAATGGTGGCTGTGAAGATGTATGTATTTTGAGTAAGAATGGTACGGCGAGCTGCCAGTGCACACGAGGCGTACTAGCTTCCGATGGATATCGCTGCATCCAGCCGATGAATACCAACTGCGGCAAAGAACAATTCTCCTGCCGTTCGGGCGAATGTATTCCATTGGAGTTGACCTGCGACAATATAACGCATTGTCTCGATGGCTCCGACGAGCTGCGCAGCTACTGCATAATTCGTGAGTGTCCGGCAAACTTTTTCATGTGCAACAATCATCGTTGTATACCGCAAAATCAGACTTGCGATGGCCAGCATCAGTGTGGCGACGGATCCGATGAGTCGGAAATGGTTTGCAAATGTGAGCCGGAGAAATTCCGTTGTTCGAGCGGCGAATGTATTGCAATGCAATTCGTTTGTGACAATGTGCGTGATTGCAAGGATTTCAGTGACGAGAAGCATTGTCCGCCGCGCGAGTGCCTAAATGGTGATGCGCTGTTTGTCCATTGCGCCAATTCTACCGCATGCTACATGCCCTCGTGGCGCTGTGATGGCGACAACGATTGCCCCGACGGCAGCGACGAGGAGAATTGCGATCATGTAACAAAAGTCGCCTGTGGCCCGGGACAGTTTCAATGTTCGAACGGTCATTGCATCAACGAGAAGTGGCGTTGTGACGGTGAAAACGACTGTAAAGATCAGGTGCGCGGTCTGAGTTCTGATGAGATCGGTTGTCAGCTGCATTGTCGAACAAATGAATTCCATTGTGACAACACCTGCATTCCCAGCAGTTGGCAATGCGACGGTAAACCCGATTGTGAAGATGGCTCCGACGAAGGTTCACAATGTCCGAATCGCGTTTGTCGGCCACATCTATTCCAGTGTAAGTCGTCAGGTCGTTGCATACCACAGAAATGGGTGTGCGATGGTGAGCGTGACTGTCCAGCACCGGGCAATGAGGATGAGGGTGAACATTGTGCCGCCGCATCAGTGCCCCACGTGCCCGACTGTGCTCCTCCGTCGTTCCTCTGTTCGAATGGCATGTGCTTGGATCGACGCTATGTGTGTGATGGAGATGCCGATTGTCCGGACGGTGAGGACGAATACGAGAACTGTGAGCCATATCTGCAGGCTCAAATTTGTTCTCCAGACACTGAATTTCAATGCCATTATCTGCAATGTATCCCAAAGAACCTCACCTGCGATACGAAACCAGACTGCATCGATGGCTCAGATGAGGACCAGCAATTGTGTGGCCACTCGCATAACCTCTGCAACGGTCCGGGTGATTTCCGCTGTAAGAATGGTGTTTGCATATCTGCTGATCTGCTCTGCGATGGCCGCAATGATTGTGCCGACTTTACCGATGAAGAATTGTGCAATATGAATGAGTGCATCATACCGGATCTCTGTGAACATGGTTGTGTTGATAAAATTATCGGCTATGAGTGTCAATGTCGTCCAGGTTACAAATTGCTTGCCTCAAATCATCATCTCTGCGATGATATAGACGAGTGTCATGAGCAACATCCTTGCTCTCAGATGTGTGTCAATACGTACGGCTCGTACAAATGCCTCTGCGGGAAGGGCTACGAATTGAAAGATCAACACACCTGTAAGGCCACAAGTAATGAGACAGCCAAATTAATATTCTCAAATCGCTACTACATCCGTCAAGTGGATATGCATGGAAATAATTCAGCAATACTGCTGCATCAACTTTCGAATGCCGTCGCCTTGGACTTTGATTGGGAGTCGAAATGTCTTTTCTGGTCTGATGTTACATCGACAATCGGCATGATTAAACGTTATTGTCCGGAGGAGAATAAAACAACTACGCTACATCAGGCGATGCTTAAGAATCCCGATGGCTTGGCTGTTGATTGGGTTGGCAAGAATTTGTACTGGTGCGATAAGGGTTTGGATACAATTGAAGTATCCAAATTGGATGGCAAATATCGGCGAGTTTTGATCAATGAGAATCTACGTGAACCTCGAGGTGTGGCATTGGATCCCTTCACACGTAATATTTTCTGGTCAGATTGGGGTGACAATCCACATATCGGCAAAGCGGGTATGGATGGTTCGAACGCTCGAGTTATCATACGTGAGAATCTTGGTTGGCCCAATGCCCTAAGCGTGTCATTCGAGACGAATGAACTTTTCTGGGGTGATGCTCGTGAGGATACAATTTCTGTCTCAGATTTGGACGGGAAAAATATACGCTTACTATTGGCACGCAGCATTAATCCTCATTTGAATTTGCATCACATTTTCGCTATTGCTGTTTGGGAAGATAAAATCTATTGGTCCGATTGGGAGACAAAATCGATTGAGTACTGTAACAAGTACAATGGTCAGAATTGTTCAACGCTAATTACAACGATACATCGACCGATGGATTTACGTGTCTATCATCCGTACAGGCAACAGCAACCGGAGACGACGAATCCATGTTTGACGGCTGGCTGTTCGACGCTATGTTTACTATCACCGGATGCGCCTTACTATAAGTGCGCTTGCCCGAATAACTTTGTTCTCGGCGACGACGGAAAATCCTGTCATGCCAATTGTACTGCGGCCCACTTTGAATGTGTCAATACGTACAAATGCATACCGTTCTATTGGAAGTGTGACACACAAGATGACTGTGGTGATGGTAGCGATGAGCCGGAATCATGTCCGCCCTTCCATTGTGAGCCGGGTCAATATCAGTGTACCAACAAGAAGTGCATTCATCCGTCGGCAATTTGTGATGGTTCCAATCAGTGTGGCGACAATTCGGACGAACGCAATTGCGATAAGTTCACCTGTTTCGAGAATCATATGAAATGCGAGGCATCCGGTAATTCGAGCGCCTTCTGTATTGACAACGTGAAGCGCTGTGATGGTGTACGCGACTGTCCGAATGGTGAGGATGAGTCCGGCTGTACGCCGCTCAACTGTAAAAAGGATCAATTTCAGTGCGGCAATAATCGTTGCATACCATTTGTGTGGGTTTGCGACAGCGACATCGATTGTTCGGACAAATCGGATGAGATGAATTGTGACCATGTCTCGTGTGCAGCAAATGATTTTCAGTAAGTTTATTGACCCAATCAATAGCGAAGAAATAAACTATTTGTTCAATTTAGATGTAATTCGGGTCGTTGTATACCAATGGCCTGGCGTTGTGATGGCGAGGACGATTGCCCCGGTGGCGAAGACGAGCCACCAACATGTCATTCTTCGAAGGAGACCTGCGATCCGACTTACTTCAAGTGTAACAATTCCAAATGTATACCTGGTCGTTGGCGTTGTGATTACGAGAACGATTGTGGTGATGGTAGCGATGAGCTCAATTGTCAAATGCGCAATTGTTCGGAGAGTGAATTCCGTTGCGGCACAGGCAAATGCATCAAGCATGATTATCGTTGTGATGGTGAAATCCATTGTGATGATAGCAGTGACGAGATCAATTGTAATATCACATGCAAGGCGAATCAATTTAAATGTGCCGCCTTCAATACGTGTATTAACCAGTGAGTCTGAATGCGATTATTGATGTGATTTAAACTAATTTGATTCTATTGTTTGTAGACAATATCAATGCGATGGTGATGATGATTGTCCAGATGGTTCGGATGAGGTGAATTGTACCTGTCCCGCTGATCATTTCACTTGTGCGAATGGCAAATGTATTATGTCACGTTGGAAATGCGATGGTTGGGATGACTGCACCGATGGCAGTGATGAGAGTTTTGATACGTGTGCTCATGTGCATTGTCATGCGAATGCATTCAAGTGAGTGATTGTATGAATAGAATTAGGAATTGATTATATGAGAATTCTTTTTCTCTCATTGGCAGATGTTCCAATTTGAAATGTATACGCAATTCAGCACTGTGTGATGGTGTTAACGATTGTGGCAACAATGAAGACGAATCGGATGAGGTTTGTGCAGCTCTGCCGAAATGCCGTCATGATCAATTTCAGTGTGAGAATGAAGATTGCATTTCGAAAATATTCCGTTGTGATGGTCAATATCATTGCATCGATGGTTCGGATGAGATGAATTGTCAACCGCCTGTTTGTGGTTTTGGCACTTGTTCACAGATCTGTATCGAGAAGAAGGCCGGGCATTATAATTGCAAATGTACGGAGGGCTATCAGAAGGGTCCCAAAAAAAATGATACCTGCTTGGCATCAGGTTTGTAATGATTTTGTGTTTAAAAGCGACATTGTGATATTGAACATTCTCCTTCTAGGTCCCGATCAAATACTTTTGCTAGCTTCAGAGCAAGAATTCCGTTTTATATTGCCAGCCAAACAGGAAGGCACCACCGTGGTGGGTTTCTTCCAGACAGATAGCCTGAAAATTGATGTTTTCGATATTTTAATTCGACCACGCGATACGCTGCTCTTTTGGATCGATTCACATCATGGCAAAGTGCATACAATGAAGATTGCCACACCACATGCCGAAAGTGGACTGCGTGTACGACGAGATCTGAAAGAGTTGACAGCATTTAATGTATGTAATGATGCAATGAGTGACGAGTAATTCATTTATAACGATTTTATTTCTTAGATTCCTGACCTTGATGATCCCAAATCGTTGGCGGTCGATTGGATAACACAAATGGTTTATATTATCGATTCACGTCACAATCAAATTATTGCCACCGATATTGATGGCAAGAAATATATTTCACTCGTATCAACTGGCATGAATCCAACTGATATTGTGCTTGAGCCTGAGTCACGCATAATGATATGGTCAACATTGGAGAATGGCATTTTGGTAGCTTCGCTGGATGGTTCGAATAAGAAGAGCTTAGTCGAGCGTGATGTTGGCTGGCCCATTAGTCTATCCATAGATTATCCAACGGGTAGATTGTATTGGGCTGACTACCGCAAGGGCACCATTGAAATGTGTCGTTTGAATGGCAAAGATCGTAATGTTGTGCGACGCTTTTCGAATAAAGGTTTGTAGCAATCGAAACGATCGATCCTAGTAATCTTTCTAATCTAATTTGTCTGTTTCCCCACTTCAGAGAAACCACAAAAGATTGATGTATTCGAGGATTATCTGTACATTAAATTGTACGATCAGAGCATTATCAAAATGAATAAATTTGGTTTTGACAATGGCACCTATCTGCTCAAAGGATATCGTTCATCAGATATTGGTATCCTGCATCCGCTCAAACAGAATCGTAACAGTAAGTACATCACTCTTGCTATGTGTCCACCGTACTTCTATATAATGTAATTATTTACATTTTTCAGTAACAAACCCATGTGTCAAGGATCCATGCAAGAGTAAACGTGCCCTATGCATTCTTTCTTCGGAATCGGGTACTGGATTTACATGTAAATGTCCCAATGATCTCATTATGATCGATGGCGAATGCAAGGCCCACACAGAGGTACCCAACTATTGTCCATTGAAATGTAACTTGGGAACGTGTAAAGTGGTGGATCATGTACCGAAGTGCATATGTCAGCCACAGTTTGAGGGTGAACTCTGCGAACACTACAGATGTTCTGGCTACTGTCTGAATTATGGACTCTGCACTGTGGCACCACAATTTCCCGGGTCATCCGAGCCACCAGCATTGAAATGCAGTTGTACACCCGGCTGGTCAGGGGCACGTTGTGAAACATCGGTGCCCGAATGTCAGAGTCGCTGCCACAATGGTGGCTCATGTTTAATTACGGACGAAGGAATGAAATGTACTTGCCCTGAAATGTATTTCGGCGAACAGTGTGAACATTGTGTGAATCTGACTTGTGCTAATGGTGGCATTTGTCGCGAAACTCTAACGGGTACCACGCAATGTGAATGTCCTGATGGGTGAGTGTATGAAATATTAATGCTGCTGTTGATGATAATTATTCATTGGTTCATATTACAGCTTCACGGGCAAACGTTGTGAGGTAAATGTGTGCGCTAACTTCTGCAAGAATCAAGGCATTTGCAGTATTGGCACCAAAGGTGGTCCCCAGTGTCTTTGTCCACCGGGTTTCTATGGCGAACAATGTGAATCGGATTCGTGTAAGAATTATTGCTTGAATGATGGCATTTGCGCTGATCGTGGCCAACAATTGGTATGCACCTGTTCGGATCGTTATGTCGGAGAACGCTGTGAAACGGACTTGTGTAAAACCTCAACACCACCAAAGTGTAGGGCGCTTTCACACTTTTAATGCTCTTGTGCTATATGTGCAATTTATTTTACTTGTACTTTTCCTTTATCGTTTTCAGTCTGTGATGAATCCGAATTGCCTTCACGTAATCCTTGTACCGGCATCATTTGTCAGAATAGTGGCATTTGCAATGTGATCAAGGGTGTCGCAATGTGCAATTGCACCGATCAATGGAATGGCGAATTTTGTGAACGACCCGTTGCAGAAGATAATCCATGTGTCGGCTATTGTAAGAATAGTGGCGTTTGCCATTTGGATGCATACACAGTGCCACATTGCACCTGCATTGGTGAATGGGAGGGTAATGCCTGTGATGTGCCACCACAATGTGTAAGCGAATGTGGTGTATGTCGCACTGGTAGTTCAATTAATGAATGCACGTAAGTATAATAGTGGATCTATAGAAGAGATATGGATTATTAATAATTTCAAAATTATTCCAGTTGTACAGATGGCAAAGTAGCACCATGTCTTGCTGACAGCGCTGATCCATTGAATCATGAACAACAACAGCAGCATGCTGCAAATGTTCTTTCTATATTGGCCGCAATATTAGCCATTGTCATACTTATGTTGGCACTCTTTGGTGGCGCTGTTTATTTCCTAAAGTATGTGATATTTTAATGCTAATGGAACTTTTTGTAATTTTACTATTTGAATATTCATTTATAGAAAACATCGCATATCACAGCCATTCTCACATGCACGCCTCACAGATAATGTGGAAATAATGCTTACGAATCCCATGTATCGCGGGGATGCTGATGAAGCGCCCGCTTTTGTACATGAAGATGACAAGGTAAGTGGATATTCGAATAATAGATTTGTTTGTTGAAAAATTTTGTTGGTTTCTTTCCTTTCAATATTGCAACTTTCACAATTAGCAGAGTGTTACAGACATCAAGTAAATTGCAGAAGCTAAATTATAGACTACTTTAATCAATAAACTTATAGTTGCCATGCAATACCAATCCAATGACTATCGGGATCGTATTGAAATGACACTGAAAATTCGTTAAAGATATTTGTAAGAAATTTTAGTATGAATCTGCAATTCGAACATTGATTTAATTTCAGGGTTTTCATGATACTCAATAAAGAAATTTGTATTGTTTTCATAATCGAATCGAATTTATTATTCGATTTCACCTTTCATACGTGAAATTTTTGTCGATTCGATCAGTATCCAGTTCGAATTACAGTTAAACCCTGAATATGTAGATTTTTTATGTGTAGTGTAATTACATCCAAGAGTTCAAGGGCCTCCGTGAGAACGTGTATGGTATGAAAAATATACACATCCTTGATTATAATAGCCATACGAGTCGTTGAAGCTATTTCTGTCTGTCTATTCGCTCGAAAACTGGGTATTTAAGACTATTTTTACCAACTACCTAAAGAGTTCGAGAATGGGCGGAATCGAAAATATATATATAATATAAAAATACATGTTCGAAAATTTGTTTTCATACTGTGGGCATATAAATATGAAGACATTGCCCTGAAAATGGGTACGAAAATGATATTAAACAGATGTATTCGTGAATAGAAATAATCGAAACAAATATTCGATTACCTCCTATACAAAAGAATGATTTGGAATGTAGGTTTTACGACTTTGTACACGGAAATATAAAACTATTGAGCTGAAAGTTTGTAATTAAGATGCTTTTTAACAATGAACAGATGAGGTCATAAATTCGAAAAAAATCCACTACCATCTCCCATACGAAAGATTAACTTCGAATTGAAGGTTTTACGACTTTTCGCACGGAAATATTACTCTATGAAGCTGAAAATGGGTACATGAGCTGATTTAGACCAAAGGATTAATGAATTACAGAATGCGTGTAATCGAGTGAATATCACACCTACATCCCATAGAAAAAATTCACTTCGAATGTAGGTTTTTCGAATTTATGTACGAAAATATGAAGTTATTGAGCTAAAAATGGGTACATGAGCTGATTTTGACCAAAGAATTAATGAATTGCAGAATACGTGTAATCGAGGGAATATCACACATACTTCCCATACAAAAGTTTAACTTCGAATAGAAGCTTTTACGATTCTCTGCACTTAAATATGAAGCTATTGAGGTGAAAATGGTTGATTTCTACCAAAGAATTATTGAATTGCAGAATGCGTGCAATCGAGTGAATATCACACCTACTTCCCATACAAAAGATGAACTTCGAATGTGTGTTTTCTGACTTAACGCACGTAAATATAAAGCTAGCGAGCTAAAACTGGGTAAATAGGTTGATTTCTACCAAAGAATTATTAAATTTGAGAATGGGTGCAATCTATTAAAAAGCCACGCCTACATCCTATACAGAAAAGTATGACTTCGAATATAGGTTTTTCGGCTTTTAACATGAAAATATAAAACTATCGAGTTGGAAATGCGTCAATAAAATTATTTTCATTAAATAATGAACCATGAAATGAAATAAATTTGAGAATGAAAACAAACATAATTTTTCATTATTTGACAAAATTATTTAAACTATGAATATCATATTAATCAACATTTTTACCATTTTAGGGCAATTTTGCAAATCCAGTATACGAATCCATGTATGCTGATGCCATTGTGGAGCCAACAGCACCAGAAAATATACTCAGCAGTACAGCGCCGGATGAGCGTAAAGGTCTACTGCAACATACGCACGATGAAACAAATACACCCGATATACTTTGATGATTGACAACCAATGAAGTATGCTAAATAAATAAAAAATATAACGAAAAAAAAAAAAAAAAAAAAAACAACAGCAATAATGCACCAATACTCAAAGCACATAGGAACACCAACAAAGAAACACACGTTCACACACACACACACACACACACACACACTTCAACACACAGAGCCCTTACCCTATTCTATATACTCTGACGTACTCACATACTCGTACATACACCAACTACATATGAATACATGCATAGATGAATCCAAATGATTTTCTAAATTATTGAGCATATTACATATTAAATAATGCAAAGGACTGACTAGCGTAGAAGTTTAATGATGAAACAAATGAAAATATGATGAAATGCACCAATTTAAATTAATTCATAAGAGTACACATGCATAGTACAGTGCAGCATTCTTTAGTGATGATTAATAAACACGCAATACCAACTATATAAATTGGCTAAAAAGATGTGATGGATGAAGAGCTGCTTCTTCATACACGGCGGCAGCGTTAGCCATCAAGTAAGAAGTTTGTTTCTTAATAGATAGCATTAAGCAAATGCTTGTACCAACCAGAAGCCAACACACCTATTCGCTAGTGTGTGTAGCATGGTGCATGAGTTTTTCGTAACGAATTTAGTCTGTTATATTTATATATATATATATATATATATATACAAATTGTAAGTCGACATATATATGTACATACATATGTTCAATGTACTACATATGATTATTACCATTATTGCAACTATTTTATTCGAATTTCATATAATAATATAAATGTATAGGTTTTTTTTTTTTGTTCTTTTGTATAATTTTTATACGACAATTACAATATATGTTGCCATGCCAAGAATGGCAACAAACTTTCAATTAATATTTATCTATGTTCAATGTAATTATGTAAGACGAAGCAACTAATATATAATTCAACAACATTTAATTCAGCAAGTGCTTGTGTATATTATATATATAAATATTATTTGAAAAAAAAAAGCATTGAGCTAATGAAAAGTGCAATAGTTTAGAGAATTGTTTTGAAAGTAAAATATGAAATGTCATTATGTGTAGACCGTTTTGTAAAAGAACATTAGTTCCAATTCCCATGTATATGATGTATGACTTTACATATCAAAAATTGTTTCATCTTACATAATTATGTTTGTTGAAAATTTAATTTTTCTATTGTTTATATTTATTATTATATATATACATATATTTATATTTATATTATAACTTTTATTACACTAAATTACTAGAAGACATTGGAATGCCACCATAAAACGATCGTGATCATTTCTAACGCGTAATAATTGGCTTGTTTTACATAACTTCATAATTTCAAGATTTTCAAAAAAAATTAAATCTAACAAAAATGAATTTTATACGCAAAATGCAAAGTGAAAAGTTTAATAGAAATTCGTATTATTCTGACAAACAATTTATACCAAAATACTTTTAAACTTCCATTCGAACTAAATAACATTTTCTAGACGGAATATTCGTCTAGAAAATCAGTTAAATCAATTTCGATTGAAATGTGAAATTCAGAATAGTTCAAAAAATGTTTATTCTGTTGAAGAATATCATCAAAACCGAGTTTAAACAATTTTTATGACCCAATAAAACGAAGCATATACTGTCATATTATATAAAACGCTGCGCAAAGAGTCACTTTAATTTGTTTGCATTCTATTTTTGAGTCACGTTGTAATATACATAATTCGGTTCTTAATAATTACAATCAATCACTGAGATACACAAGCCAATCAATCACAGCAAGCCAATTTAGAAACAATAGAAATTTCTTCTATGGTTATGTTCTGTTACTCATATAGAATTATTTCGAAAATAGAATTCTAAAACGATAAAATTTGCTAACTATATACATTTAAAATGTTGATACAGATTCATATAAATTCTCAAAATGTTATGTAAAATATCTATGAAATTATTTCGAAAATATATTTCTAAAATGATCAAATTTGCTGAACATTATAATGGGGTTGCAGATTCATTTTAATACTCAAATCCTTCATATTTCGCAAATGTAGTAAAATGCAATGTAAAGAATCATTATGAGAAGGCAAAGCTTTTCCCTCTTGCCCAATCGGTTTAAAATTATAAAGATGATCAACACTAAAATTCAGAACAAGATAATTCCACTTTCGAACATTGAGCTTCGGCAAAATTGAAATTGAGATTAACAAAATTAATTGCGGAAAATGAAAATTATCGAATTCCATTGAAAATTGTATGTAATTGCACTTTCGAACTTAAGCTAAAACTTTGAAAAAAGTGAAATTGATATGATAAATTAAATCGTAAATCATGAATAATTCGAATTTGCTCGAAAATCCCATGGAGATCATCATAATCATTTTTGGTTTTTTCTTTTTTATTTCTAAATATCTTATTCTACTCACAAAGATGATCGAAAGTTAAATTCAGAACATTGTACTACCACTTTCGAAAAAATCTGTTTATCTTGCATAAGCGACGAACCTATATGAAAATTTTTCAATCCTTAAGCTGAAGCATTAAGTAGCTAATAGTTTGGGACATCAAAACGTGAAATTGATATGACTAAATCAATCGGAAATCATGAAAATTTCGAATTCTCTCGAAAATAATTTATATCGCAGAGCTTTTTACATTGAACTCATAAATTATCGAAAGCTAAATTCAGAATATTGCAATTCCACGTTCGAAATTTCAATTTCGAAATGATAAAATTGAGATTTAAAGGTGAATCGCAGAACGTCCAAATTTCGAATTCGAAAAATGATATGCAGAATATAAGCGATATATTTCAACCTCTTTTTTTTCTCTGGTTTTTAATTAAAACTTTCTTATTTTATTCATTTATTATTCAAAAACAATTGACGAATACTCGATTTCATGGCACCAATATCTATCTTCTATTTGCAAAGTTAGTAAATAAAAAAAAAAATTCAAGTATAATGGCTTTTTTGTAGAAATCGGTCATTGTCGAAATCGAATTTGAATTTGATAGAAATCTCGTATGCAATGTGTGAAATCGACTATATCCGTTTTATATCCAAATTACATAACAAATTGGATGGGAAGATAAAACGACCATTATCAGTTTCACAAATTATAAGCACAATCGCATTTCGAACTTCACATCATGTCGTTTTCGAATAACAAACAGATTCGAAGATGAAGGTGCTCATTAGCGGTCAATGGAAATGTTAGATTCCATATAATTTTGTCATAGAAACTCTCCGATATCGAAGACGAAACTGCCATAATTGGTTTCACATTGTATAAACGACTTTTTGGTCGACTTTAACATTCATTTTCGACAACAATCGAGTTCTACAATAACACCAATAATGTAAATTATTGTAAAATGACAATTTATTTGTTATTGTAATTACCTACTTATTTGGAATTATGTAATATAAGTAAATACGAACAAACGTTTTTTAAATGCTATTATTTTGTTTAATTTTATTTTGTTGAAGAAGAAGAAGGAGAAGAAAAAGAAAAATATTTGTAAATAGTTTAAACAATTATAATATACATATAGGCATTTATAATGAAATTCTAAGAGACTCCAGCTGATTAACAAAACAACTAGTAAAATTTAACGCACAAAATTTATCAAGTTGAACAATGAATGAAATTATGAAATTTTTGAACAAATTATTATTAGTTTTTGTTTCTTGTTTAATTTATTGTAAATTAAATAATCGTAATTGTTTCGAAAAATAAATTTCAAGAAAAAAAATTATTATTATGTAAGACGAAAAGTCGACTAGAATCGATTATAGGCAGTAGTATAGATTATACCATACAAATGACAAACTGATGAAAATGAGATGAATATATGTATAATACTCACTACCAGTGGTAGCTAAAATGATCAATTTTTTTTTTTCTTGGCAACTATTTTGTTTCTATTTTATGTGTAAATTATACAAACGTAAACTTTTTTTTTATAGTAATTTAAGATCTATAGTTTATTTTTAATGCACTCACCTATAAACACATAGAAAAGTGAACAAAAATAAATTTCGAAAATACTTCAAATAATACATTGCAAAACTGCTGCACATATTTACATAAATATAATAATAATAATAATCAACTAATTCACATATACCAATATATATCTGTACACACATAAAATACCATCCGAAATAGAATTTCTTGTATAAAGTGACATTTGAAGTGATCAAATAAAAAAAGAATAATTTCTCTCTGTGTCGATCGATTTGCATTTATTTAAATGCATACCGTTTTTTTGTGCATATGTATGCAAAATAATTGTAATTCTAATTGTAATTAATTACCTATATTTACAAATGAAAGAAATTAAATTCAATAAAAATGAATTCAAACGCTCAGCATAGCAATAAGAATGATAATAAGAAGTAAATGAATGATGAAGATTAATAAATGAGAATTATTGTATGTAAAATAATATGATTTATATTGTGTAAATTATTTATTCAACGAAGCAAGCATGAACAATTCAAGTTTTTCAATTGCAATGCAAAATCTCCGAAAGAACAATCAACCAAGTCAAAATCAATGTTGAATAGCTGAGTTCGAAAATAGTCAACCATCTCAATATATTCAATTATGAATACAAAGAAATTGCTACAATCGTTAAATATATTTTATGCTTGCCAAGAAACTTCACATCGATGGAAAGAATCTTTTCTGCAGTGCAGTAAAAAAAATTGAACATAAGGCAAATCTCGATTAGAAGTGGCAACATTAAAGGTAATTGTAATCGTCAAATATAACTTGAAATATCCTTGCATTGATTTCTATAAATTGATTGTTGATTTCTCGAAACAAAGCCAAAATTGCTACGTAAATTACTACAGAATTGCCCTGAAATTAAAAAAAAAAAATTAATTTTCATCATTTTCACATTATTTAACCAATATTCTTACCCCTATCTGCACCTTTTGTTAAAGGGATGTAACAAAAGCCCGACCTCCATTAATTTTTCCTCCTCAACTACCCACAATTTTCCCTGAACATACTTAAGCCCTATCTCCAGCCCTTAGGAGGATCTATCCTTAAAAATTTGAAATTCTGATCAAATACGCTCCGAATACTTGCTGGGTATTCTTTCATCAATTCATGTCATTTCATTCCTTCATTTATGTCATCAAAAAATTTCCTCTAAATGTTCTCATCCGTATTGCCATAACATATGGGAGCACGAACGCGCAAATGGACTTCACACTTGAAAATCGATAAATACTATCATAATAATTACCGGCAAATCAGCTCTAGGAGAGTGAAGTGTAAATTTTAACACCAATCGTTTCTTAAATATTTTCCCCAAATATTTTTCTCAACCCAACTCAATGGGACTGTCATATAAAATGAGAGCAAAAACACCTGAAAATCGACAAAATCGACAAGTTAATCGACACTTAACTGCGCAGCAATCGCCTCTAAAAAAATCAAAGCTGACAATTAATTTTCCCTCGCCAACATTTCGCCCGAAAATATCCACTTCCCTCCGCCACTTCTTCCCTTGAAAGAGGCTCCTACAGGATTGAGATTTTTTTTTACTAAATTCACTAAGTTAGGTTAGGATATTGTCGACGGACTCTCAAGCACCAGCGGCCAGAAAAATTCATTTTGATACCACTGAAACTCTAGGAGAGTGAAGTGTAACTTCTACCATCAATCGTTTCCTCAATATTTTCCCTAAACATATTGCCTTACCCCCATCTCAACTACTTCATGGGGCTGACATATAAGATAAAATCAAAAATGCCTGAAAATCGACAAAGAAACACATGGCTGCGGAGGAATCGCCTCTAAAAAAGTCAAATCTGACAATTAATTTTCCCTCGCTAATACTTCCTCCGAAAATGTCCACTTGCTCCCATCACTTCTTCCCTTGAGAGAGGCTCCTATAGGATTGAAATTTTTTTTTTTTACTAAATTCACTCCCACCGCAACCAGGGTGCCCCTAGGATAGGTTGGGGTATTGTGGCCGGCCCCTCAAACACTAAGGCCGGAGAAGTTAATTTTGATAACACTGAGACTCTCTTCCATGACTATTGTACGTATTAACTTTGAACAGCATGAGAAGGCAATTACTTATATTAATCGGTTCCGACGGCAGAACTGCTGTCACATTACTCGTTCTGATCTTTGTCACAGAGCTTTTTTGGAAGCTTTTCCATGACAACTTATTCTTGTCGACACCATCCCAGAAAAACATATTTTTAATATTAAAGTTTGTTCAGCCGGGGATCGAACACACAATCTAACCATTGAGCTACGACATCCATTCAGAGTGTTTCAAAGAATGTAAAATATTTGACCGATCCCCGTTTATTTTTTAACATCAACATACCTCCTAAATAAAATGTATCTTTCGAACAGTACCCACCTGTCGGCAAGCAATTGGCAATTCGTTCGGCAGTGGGAATTTGCCATGAAAAAGCTTCTAAAAGAGCTCTGTGTCAAAGCTCTGAAAAATTGAAGTCCCAAGGGCTCTGCCGTTCGGAAACGGCTAAGATAAGTACAACAGTAGTGGAAGAGGAGCTCGGTCAATAGGGCCATTTGGGGCATATAAATACCATGTATTTATTTCTTTTATTTTTTAATCCAGAAAATATCCATTGATCAAAAAATGTTTCAAAAGGTATCGACTTGTTCAATTTTTCTAATGCCATTCAACGATATTTGCATATATTTTTATCATTTGATATAACCTAATTTTTATTTATGCCATTATTGTACACGGGTATATTTATTTTCCATCGATTGTACAACGTCATAATATTTTTTGATGAAAGACATCCATAAAGTAAAATAAATCGTCGAACCAACATGCACATGCTGTCAAATAAAAGTGAAAAAACAATTTAATAATTTGTTTATCATCATCGTCATCATCATCATTATCATTATCGTCTTCCTTTCAAAATCCTTTTATTAGATAATTTAATTTACGATTGAGCCCTTTTTTACTAGGACACTTGCTACTATTGCCTTTAGCCTTGCCTATGCACTCAAGCATTTGTGCGTGCATGTGTGTATGACGGATGTTATCTGAATGTTTACTTCCGTCTAACAGTGATTTTAATGCAATATGCCAACATCTGTGCATAGACCTAAGTATGTACAAAAGTACATATGTCCAATTATGTTTACATACCTACTCGCATGCTTTGGAGTAGTGCCATATGTATGTGTGAAAAATTTAATTGAGTTAAAGTAAAAAGTGGTCATTATTGTTATAATCGTATGGAGTGAGTTACTACGAAAAAGTGAAAGTTCGACTTAGGAAACTGGGCATAGAACTAGTTCATAGTAATGCAGCGAGAAATTATTGAAGGAACTAAGCTAGGGGTTCAAGTCTACCATTTTCTAAAGAAACAACAATTAAATGGTCATTAAAATGGGAACTAGTCAATGATAGAGAGTCACATACTCATTTCTTTAATTGTCTTTTAAACAAAAGCAACTGGATAAAAGACTAGTTCAAAGTAATGCAGCGAGTGTCAGTTGAAAACGAAATTATTGAAGGAACTTATCTAAGACTTCAAGTCAACCGTTTTATAAAGAAACAACAATTAAATTATCATTAAAATGGGAAATATTCAGTTGATCATTTCTTTAGTTGTCTTTTAAATACTAAATTTGATAAGAAACTTGATAAAGAACTAGTTCAAAGTGATGCAGCGAGTGTCATTTGAAAACGAAATTATTGAAGGAACTTAGTTAAAGTTTGAAATCAACACTTTTCTAAACAAACAACGAATAAATGGTCATTTAAATGGTAACTAATTAGTGATAGAGAGTCACACAATAATTTCTTTAGTTGTCTTTTAATCATTAAATTTGACAAGAAACTGGATAAAAAACTAGTTCAAAGTAATGCAGCGAGTGACAGTTGAAAACGAAATTATTGAAGGAACTTAGCTAAGACTGCAAGCCAACCGATTTCTAAACAAACAACAATTAAATGGTTATTAAAATGGAAAATAGTCAGTCACTCATTTCTTTAGTTGTCTTTTACATATGAAGTTTGATAAGAAGCTGGACAAAGAACTAGTTCAAAGTAATGCAGCGAGTGTCACTTCAAAACGATATTATTGAAGGAACTTAGCTAAAAGTTCAAGTCTAACCTTTTCTAACAAACAACGATTAAATGGCCAATAAAATGGGGAAACAACGATTAAATGGCCATTAAAATGGGGAAATATTCAGTTGATCATTTCTTTAATTGTCTTTTAAATACTAAATTTGACAAGAAACTAGATAAAGAACCAGTTCAAACTGATGCAGAGTGTGTCACTTAAAGACTACATTATTGAGAGATCTTAGTTAAGAGTTCAAACCAACCCTTTTCTAAACAAACAACAATTAAATGATCATTCAAATGGGAACTAGTCAGTCACTTATTTCTTTAATTGTCTTTTAAATACTAAATTTGACAAGAAACTGGGTAAAGAACTAGTTCGAAGTAATGCAGCGAGTGTCAGTTGAAAACGATATTATTGAAGGATCTTAGTTAAGAGTTCAAATTAACACTTTTCTAAACAAACAACAATTAAATGATCATTCAAATGGGAACTAGTCAGTCACTTATTTCTTTAATTGTCTTTTAAATACTAAATTTGACAAGAAACTGGGTAAAGAACTAGTTCGAAGTAATGCAGCGAGTGTCAGTTGAAAATGAAATTAATGAAGGAATTTATATAAGACTTCAAGTTAACCCTTATGTAAACACACAAAACTTAAATGCCCATCCAAATGGGCAGTGTGTCAACATATTCATTTCTTTGATTGTCTAGAAAATATTTAGAATTTCTTTTTTTATATTTCCAACTAATATGTATCCATAAGTATTGAGACATTAAATGATTTGTATATTATAAGTACTCATTTTGTATACTCCCACATTGATTTTAAAGTGAATGTGAGAAGAAATAATATAGACATGACTGATTGTAAATTGAAATTATGGTCCTTTAGCAAAATTTTCAATAAGAAAGAGCTAACAAAAAGGATTTCTCATGTTAAGTATGTGTGAGAGAATTCTTGGTTTCACAGTGTGTGACTTTTTTTTTTTTTGCTTTTTCTTTGTTTTGTTCCTATTCAGAACACAAAAGTGTTGGTATAATAAATGGATATGCATACATGCATTTATGCATAAATGTGTGGGAATATAATATATTTTTCGCATAATAAATGAACATTGTATTGATGAGTGAAAATATTTTACAAGTTAATTTTATTTTATGCTATTTTTTGATTTTCTTTATATACCTTTTGTGTATATGAAATCTATATACATATATACCATACAGACAATATCCATTTAATATTAATTAGAAGATTATTATCAAGGAAATCTTATTATAAATGGAGAATTCTCATAGGCTCATCAACTCATATACATAATGGATTAGCGTCTTTTTGATTTTCTTCAGTTGTCGAATATATATATTTTTCGTCTTTATTGTGAGTCTGAGCTACCTAATTACGAGCAATTTAAATTGGTCAAGTAGAAGAGTCTTTTCATTGATGAAATTTTAATAATGAATAAACTCAAGAGTTGTAAAATAGTTACGAAATAGCACAAAGTATACAAAATTTTCTCTCAAATGCAATATTAAAAATTGCAAATACCACAAAACCATGTTTTGCGCTAATAACACGGAATACCATATTATAATTTGAAGCATTGCCATAGTAATCGATTTTTGCCAAACACACTACCACTCCACACTACCTCGTTTCTATAAAATATTTCAAAACTTCAAAGCTCTATTTTAATAAACTCCTGAGTAACAATTTGTTTTTCAATATCGTTAAATTGAAATTTCCTTTGTAGTAATTCCTTTGATAAAGCTTCTATAATGCTTCGGCATAGAAGTTTAAAGCATAGTCTTCGAGAAAGATGTCGCTAAAATTTATTGATGTTGAATATAATGAATCTGTGTATACCTAACTAACACTAAGCGTTTCGATATAGTTAATATTATAAATTTCTGAAAATAATTGCTTCTATATTGCTTCTATAATGCATTTGCATGAAATTTTCATCGATATAACTTCTATAGTTCCCATACGGCAAGCATTAGGTATCTCTTTAAAAATTGGTTAATGTCTCAACTGCCTTAGAGCTTGCATTTTCAAACAATTTCATCGGTATAACTTCCATAGCTACCGCACTTCCTTAGGACTTCCTTAGAGCTTCCATAGTATTAGCGAAAATTATTATTCAAACATAAGTGATTGCATCGCTAGAGCTTGCGATCATTAGTTACTTTTGCAGAAATTTCTATTAGGAGATTTTATAATAACAAGCACTGAAATCCTCGTGAATACACCACAGAAGAAATTGACTCATAATTATAAAAATTATGACTACGAAAGCGACATTTTTATGTCACAATATGTTTATGTTGAAAATTTTGAATATGCGAAAAAAAAATATTTTTTGAAGGTCTTGATCATTCAGTTCAGTGAAAAGAAAGCGAAGAAGAGATACGGAAAGTCCATGACCCAGCATCACATCATTGGACAAACTCTTGCTTCTTATGACAAATAGCTACTACTAATCGCATGGAGCTGCTTCATCTGATTAGCCACCGCCTCACTAATATTGTTCAAGTACTTCGTCTTCAATTCTATTTCAGAATATTTCGGGATCCGCGTTCGCATTAGTTAGTCTGATTGCATAATATCGCAATATAGTTCTCATGAAAAAGGTGAACATGGTTAAATTGAATTAAAATGAATTTCGACACGGCAATTAATTTCTTTTTTCAAACCTTCATGCGGTTCAATAAGACTTCGTTAAATCTTTAGCCTTAGAAATATAACAGGGCCACGCGAAAAAAGACAAAG
Organism: Megamerina dolium; assembly: GCA_963854835.1. Taxonomy (NCBI): domain Eukaryota; kingdom Metazoa; phylum Arthropoda; class Insecta; order Diptera; family Megamerinidae; genus Megamerina; species Megamerina dolium. Next base: position 4,718,002 of record OY978525.1, read on the forward strand.
GTTACACATTACAGACATTACACGATATGAACAGATTCATACATATTTTGGATCACTGAATTCAAATCCATTGTTAGTTTAATTTACTCGAGTCGTATTTTTGCCCTAAGTTAAAAAAAATTGATAATAACATCCATTAAAAATCGCATAATCGTCCCTAGAGCGATAAAACATATGACCGACTGAAAATCCATCTATAAACTCGTAATTGTCCAGCAATCGCTCCAGGATCAATGAAATTTATGGCTGACCTCTATTCATTTTGCTACCCCAACATTTCCTCCAAATATACTTACCACATATCTTCAATCTCTAAGGGGGCTCCTCTGTAAACTTCACATCCTTTCAATTTAATACCAACATCGAATGCATTTACTTTCAATTCAAAGCATCTGTAATGTCTTATATTAACATTGCGACGAAGACATTTATCGAAGTAATAACAGCTTCGTTAAGGGAAATCATACCTCTATAAGAATTACATCCAAGAGACTTTTACGAGCTCGGTTACAGAGTTCTTTCTGAAACGTTTTTATGGCAATATTTTACTGTCGCAAGATTAGCTAATTGCTTGCCGACAAATGGTTATCGTTTCAAAGAGCAAATTGTTTATTTTTCTGCAAACAGAAAACCATTTAGTTTGACTAAAAAAATATAACCAATTTTTTTGTGAGAAATTAGGTAGAATAATATAAATCCATATATGATCTCACATATGAAAATATTGCAGAATTCTTTTTTTTTTTTTCTGCAAAAAAAATTCCAATAAGAAGACGAAAAAAGAAAAGAGCAAACAAAATTATTTCTCATACCCATTAATCGGCAAGGGAAAATCCTTTAAGATGTTCAAATTACAAAACAACCATTAATATGTGTATGTTACACCGTTATCAAGAAAATCCAAAAAGAAAATCATCGTCATCGTAATACTACAGGCATACATAAATTACAAAAACAAAAACAAAAAAAAAACTCTTAGCATAACACTATAGAAATGCACTTGTTACATCCCATCTATACGTCCAATCCATCCAACCATCGGTGTAAAGAAATTCACACAGGCACACACACACACACACACACACACACCCACATCAATTTCCTGGGAATCTCTCATAGGATAAATCACAACATGATGAGATGAAGATCAAATAGAATCACAATAACAATAATAACAACAACAACAACAACAACAACAGTATATTAAGTAAGCGCTAAACCGTAGCAAAATCAACAACAGAAGAGATGCTCGTATCCACAAAGATCACATACAACAAGTGTATTGAGAAACAACAACAACAACAACAACAGCAGCAGCAACGGTGAGAATGAGAACAAGTATCAAGCAAATAAGCAAAACAATAGAATCTTTGAAGGATGTGTGGGAATTTGAGGGTTAACAAGTGAAACGATATACAAATAAATACACACACACACACACACACAGAGGCAGAGACTTCAATATGCATCAGAAATATGCAAAAGGATCAACGAACAAACATTTTATGTTCGTATGAAAACGTGGAATTTTTGAAAAGGAAATAAAAATTTTAATTTGTTGTTTTTTTTTTTTGTTTCTTTATATTCATTTTATTTTGTTGGACGATCAGATTTTTTTTTTCAATTTTTGTTTTATTTTTTATTTATTGAATTCTCACATAATGAAGAGGTAAAACGAAAGTGTGCATTTTTGTGTGTGTGTGTGTGTGTGTGAAAAATCTCATACTCATACATACATAGGTAGTAGAATATGTGAATTTGGATTCTGTATGGGTAATGTTAAGAACCCTTGAGAGCATAGGCTAGCTACCTACATATATGAATGTTTGCGGAGGCGCAACATATTGTATGGCAAGCAAGACGCGGCGACTGACACACGCAATTCGTATGCTTTGCCAATTAATTATTTCCGATGTGGGTGTGTCACACATAAATACACAGCTATTGTATCCTTGAGTAGTATATAGGACCATGAAATGAATAATGAAGAAAGAAAAAAGGAAGGAAGTTCAACGGAAGTTAAATTTAGTGATGTTTAATTTGTTGTTATTGTTTTTTATATATTTTTTTCTTTCAACATATTATTCAATTGGATGTGTGAATTAGTAACCAGTCTTTTTTTAGAGCTCAAAAATCATTTATTTTTAAGAATTTTGTAAAAAACATGTCTTGTCCATCAGAAAGTAGGACATTTCCCCATCTTTCTGGAAATTTATGGATTCCATTCCAAAAGAAATTCATCGGCTTGGTGGTCAAAAACGAATCGAGCCAATTTTCGATTCCGATGACTGAAGTGCAGTGTATTCCATTAAGGACGTTCTGCATGGACCGGAACAAATGGTAATCTGAAGGCGCCAGGTCTAAGCTATAAGGCGGGTGGGATAAAACTTCCCATCCGCTATTACCAAGATAGCTTTTGACCGGAATAGAAATGTGGGGCCTTGAGTTGTCATGGTGAGAATTTACCGACTCAAGTCTGGTCGCATATTCCGGCCGTTTCTCGATCATTGCTCTCTTCAACCGCATCAATTGTTGTCCATACAACTGTCCCGTAATGGTTCGACAAGGTCTTAGGAGAGTAATGTCTCCAAATCATCGTCTTCGAACTTTTTCGGCTATTCAGAGCGTTCTTTGTCTTTTGAAGCCCACAAACCACTTTCTTACACCGTGTATTGGATAGAGTATTGTCGCCATACAATTCCACAAGCCAACGATGATTTTCAACTGCACTTTTCTTTGGAAAAAAGTAACTTAACAAAATGCTGAAAATGTGAAAAAAATACGCAAAACCAAATTGAAAACTTTTGACTGATTTTGACAGCAAGTGAATAGATATTTAAAATGACATTTCGTACAATGATGTACACCATCGCTTTTACGCGTGGCATCATGTAACGTAAAAGGCCGGTTACTAATTCACACACCCAATACTACAATAATATCTAAATTTAAATTGAAAAATTGCTTAATATCTTGAAAAAATTGCAAAAATTCCTTCAGTTTATACAAAAATTTTGGGTTGTTCTATCTTAAAAATGTCTCCATCGTAAGAATATCAATAACTTGCACAAGAAACTTCAAAAAAATCGTAAACCCAGACTTTATTGTGCTCTTTAAATTTGCGCCATAATGGTAGCTACTTATATTAACCGATTCTGAATTTTCTAACTCTTGTGACTTTAATTTTCCACCAACTTTGTCACGGAATTTGGGCAGAAGCCTTTTCAATGCAAATTTACTGTCGGTATTAATATTATTAGTGGGTGCCGTAGATCAGTGGTTAGTGCGTTGGTCTTCTGATATGTAGGTCGTGAATTCAAGCCCCAACTGAATTTGATATCGAAAAGATTTTTTTTTACGAACGGTACCCATCTGTCGGCAAGCAATTAGCAATTCTTCGGCAATATCAATTTGCCATGGAAAAGCTTCTAAAAGAACTTTGTGACAAAGCTCAGAAAAAGTGATGCCGCAAGAGTTCTGCAGTTTGGAACCGGCTAAAATAAGTTTGTCCCTTCTAATACTGTCCAAAATTTAACACGCGCAACAATACTGGAAGAGAAGGTCCGCCAAAGAGCCCACTGTGGCTTATAAGTGTCACATATTTATTTATTATTTTATTATTATTATTAGAGACTAAGCTGCACTGCGACCAAATGAGATCTATTGTCCAAGGCATTATGTTTTAACCTGTAAATTTTAGGTTTTTTACGAATTTAAGCACTATCAGAGGTTTATTAACTTAACGAAAATAGCTTATCCCATATTCCCTTAGTTGGGATAAAGAAATGCTTTGCTTGCCGCTGAACGGCGCTGTTAAGCCAGTGGTCGGCAAATATCTTTTCTGCCCATTATACGACAGTTTCGTTTGTGTGAGCCCACAGCAGGTCTCAGGTCTAACTAGGGGCATCTCTGCTCTTCGTTTAGCGAGGTAATCTCCCATTTCATAACCCTTATATCCTTCGTGTCCAGAAACCCAGCCCAATACCACAGTATAAAAGTTGCCAAGGTTATTGTGACCAATGGAAGGGCTCTGAATGCCGCTTGACTGTCCGACGGTATAAATGCGTCTTGCTTACTGACAGTAGTTTCATATATTTGAACTCGAATCGTCTAATGGTGAAGTTCAAATTCGAACTGAGGTGCTCTATGGTCTTTCAAAAGCAACGTCAATTGCTTATTTGTGAATTTTCAAATGAAGTTGGGGCGCTAAACACTTCCGAAGCACATATCAAATAAATCTGACGATACTTAAATGGAGTTGTAGTTCAAGAAATTCAAATTCAAATATTTTGATGTTCTGAAAAACGGTACTACAAAAAAAAAAAAATAAATAAATAAATAAATTCTCATAAATAAATACAATAAATGCGTGTGTCGCGTTAAGCAACCCCAAATGAGGTTAGCAAATATTACCTACAAAATGTTAATATGTATATATTAGAGTGTCCCTTATTTTTCGAAAGCCAAATGGGCAGACATACTTTTGAAAACGGACGTTAATACTACGGGTGATTTTTATGCGATTGCGTTTATTTCAAATTATTCTATTAGCCAGTAAATATAATTTTATGCACCAAGTTTCAGCCTTATAACGTTACTCACGGAAGCATACATTTGTTTGGGAGGTAGGCGTGGTTTTTATACGATTCAGCTCATTTGCGATAGCGTTCGCGGTTTGTTAGCAAATCTAATTGTCAGCTTTTAATTTCAGCTTGATAACTTTATATTTTCGTACTCAAAATGCAAAAATATACTTACGGATGTGATGTACCTATGGTTTTTAACTGATTCAACCCACTTACCCTTTACGTCTATTAATTAGTAAATATGTTTCTATCTACCGAGTTTTGGAGCATGTTCATTTTCTAGCATATCTTTAGTTCAAAAGCTTCATATTTTCATGCATAAAGTGTAAAAAGGCGCATTCAACAACATATTTTTGTATAGGAGGTAGCTGTGGTTTTCAACAGACCCAGTCCATTTTCTAGCATACCTCTTCTATGATGAAGTTAACTTTATATAACAAGTTTTAAAACAAAAGCAGCATATTTTCACGCATAAGGTATTAGAACACTAATTTAACAAGATATTTTTGTATGGGAAGTAGGCGTGGTTTTCATGCGATCACGCCCATTCTCTAATTCATATGTTTTTTGATGTAAATCATTCAATATACTAATTTTCATCAGAATCGCTCTGTAATTAAGGCAGTTATCGTCCGAACAGACGGACAAACAGAGAGACAGATATGGTTAAATCGTCTAAGATCGTGATTTAGATCAATAATATATTGTACCTCTTACAAATATTTTTCCAAATATGTTGCCTCCACTTATCAGTATTACAAATGGAAGTTCCAACTCAATATAGTCTTGACGCTTTAAGTATAGTTTTTAATTGACCTAGTGAAAGTTGAGGATCTTGTCGAGTGCAATGCGAAACCGGTTGTAGAAATTTCCTAAAACTCTCAAATTTTCGATGCACCGTTAAAACGCCGTTATCAGGTAAATTTGTGTCATTTAACAATCAATAAGTCAGTCATGTTCTAATCGTTTCTCGATTTTTATCATGGTTCTAAAGAAAAATATACCATTCGACAAATGTAGATATTTGATTTTATACTCTAAATGTTTGTGTTTCCACTTTTTAACAAGAAGAAGAGAAGATTCTAGTGTCGTAGGCGGGCTTGGGTACAAAAGATCTCGTTTGGTCGTGGTGCCCGTAACACTTGTGGTTGGCCCTCATAGGTATCAGTCGTAGGGCTCATATCCTCTAACAGAGCTTGGTCTGATTTCGCGTGGTCCACTTGATGAACAAGAATTATGCCCTTGCTCCAACGTCACGCTCTCTTTTAATTGATTGATTTTAACAAGAATATCTTAAGTTAGCCAACTTTTTCTCATTTTTTACTATTTTAATAACCATTTTTTCAAAATAGTTTCTTAAAAAATCCTTTTTTGCGGCTACATTCACATTTTTTGTCTATTTTAACAACAGTTTTTTTTTTTGATTTCTTTAAAAATCCTAACTTTTGCACCAATATTCTAAAAAGGCATGAATTTTTATTTATCGGAATCGATTGCAAATACAGGGTGTTTGTGTGCACTTTCAAATTTGGGAGAAAAAAATACAAAATGTAATATTCTGAACTAAATATTGGTTTTATTGGAAGGATAATTTTATGCAATTGGTGTTTGATTATGATTTCAGGTTTATGACAGCCTCGACTGGTTCGAAAGTTGCGTAATCCAGTAACCCATTTTTCGGTTACTTTTTCAAGCAATTGCGGCGTAATCTCGGGAATTCATCCAAAGTTGCTGGTTTCTCAGCATAAACTAAGCCTTTTACATATCCCCACAATCCCCACAAAAAACACTAGTCCAGAGGCGTTAATTCGCATGATCTTGCAAGATAGTTCACAGATCCATTTCGAGAGATTATGTTGACACCAAATGTTTCATTCAATAAATCGATTATTATGTTCGATGTATGGCATGTAATGTCGTCTTGTTGGAACCATATCTCTTCCACATTCATATCACGCAATTGGTGAATCAAATAGTCAGTTGTCATGGCTCTGTGGTGCGATCACCATTGACGGTTACGTTGTCGCCTGTCGCGGTTTTAAAGAACCAATGGACCAATGATTCCACCAGTCCATAAACCCCTGGATGTAATGTTGTCTGAAGAAATTGTTATGGATTGTATTCACTCTAAATCCGACAATGTTGCTTGTTCACATACGCATTGTCCCAAAATAAGCCTCAACACTGGCTACGCTACACTGGCTGTAGCGATTTTTGAGTTTGGATGACAGAACCACGATTTGAGTAAAAAAATTTTTATATTTGCAATCGTTTTTGCGTTGTCAACCTTGCCACGATGAAATTGCAAACCTTACTGAGTACAAATGACTTACCAGATTTGAGAACTGCTATACCGTTTTATCCCAATCGGAAACTGATTCACTCTAGAAAAAAACATCCGAAGACTTGAATTAATAGCCTAGACAGACGGCAGCCTAATTCCGGATTACCGAGTTAATTCGAATTAACTCGGGCATTAACTGCAGCTAATCCGCATAAACTCTATGAGTTAATTGTCAAAATAAAAGAGGATTAGGGCAATTTGCGATGGCAACACTGCTAAAAATTGTCTATTGTGAATTTTTCTCCATCCATTTTACAAAATATTAGGTGTGTTCGCTCATAAAAAATCTTCCAACAATTGTTAACAGTTTTCAACATGAAAAGCGTAAATAAACATAAAATGAAAAACATAAATCCAGCTGTCAATTACGAACGGTGAATGTCAATTTACAAGTTTCTGATAGTTTTCAGCTCACGTACTTCTTGTAGATTTTCTCATATCGAGAGTGACAGATGACAGAAATTGATAGTGATAGTAATGTAAGTGAGCAGACAGACCTAATAAAACAGCAATCAGCCGTTTAGTTAATCCGCAATACTGCCGTCTGTCTGCTTAATATTTGATTCGGATTAAGTGCGCCGGTAATCCGGAATTAGGCTGCCGTCTGTCTAGGCTATAAGAAAATAATTCCATTCATATAAGGAACACTCTAGCAATGTATTATTGCATTCCCTTGGAATACTGACTAACAAACATTATTATCAATATCAAATATGCTACAAAAATTACCTTGAAATTAGAGCACAATCTGTTTGCAGTATGTACACATGATTTGAAATACTGATAACAATATACAATCGTCACTACGCACTACTAAGAACTTCCTGATTATGGATGACCCGTAAAGTCATGCTGCAATATACATGGAAATTGGCGAACAATTTTGCGTGTATATAAATAAAAGTGAAAATTTCGCAAATAATAATTTGCTTAAAAATTACTACGGTGTTATTGTGTTATTATCACTTTAGTGCAAAACGCAGTGTTCGAACAGGCGTTACTGAGAAAGGACATATAGTGTTATTTTTGTAGCAATAAAAACATCAGAAAAAAAGATGAATTCAAGAGCAGTGTATATGCAACTCATATTCCTATGTTTGCTCATACCAACACTGATTCTGGCTGGGTCCAATACAAATAAGGATGATGTTGATAAGGATGAATTACGCTATTATCGCATATCACCAAAATTACTAGGACCAGCTGGAATAAAACATCATAATAATAATAATAATAATCAAGATGATGCAATTTTACAAGAATTGGATGATGCTATGTCAAAAATATCCAACATTTATATGCAGGCACTCTTCTCTGGTACGCATAATGCTGAAATGGATTTGCATATGCTTGAAATGGAAATTCAATTGTACGATATGTTGGATCGATTATATAAACAGAATCGTTTGAATGACTACATGCAATATGAAGCTGAAGTTTCACGTCAATTACTTATTTACAATTTATTGAAGAAACTATTTGGCTATGAGCAAACGGACAATGTCAAGGACTAATAGGACAACATAAGCATTGAGGTTGCATGCAAAAATAAATATTTTCAATTGCTGACCCCAAATGTGGCAAACAATTGTGACGACAGTTACGCAGTTTACTCACAATCTCGCAGTTTGAAGAGCATAGAGGACATGAAAGGACAAAAAATGTCAATTTCAAGAGGCATACTATACTTACAATAATATACGTATATAAGTCGTAGCACGTAATGAAATGAATATTTTCGGATAATATATAGATAAAATAATTTTTAAATATTTTTTTTTTTTTATGAATAAAAATATATAATTACTTATTTTGCATTATTCTTTTTAAAATAGTATTAGTTCTACCCTACACAATGGGCTTATTTAACTTCTATCAATAATCTTCTAATAAATATTAAATTATTATTTTATATATTTCGTATACACAAAAGGTGTTCACATAAAAAAAAACACTAAAAATGTGACACACAAAAATTTAGTTGCTGAATTTTTCATATTAAATACACATATATATCCATATTAGGGCGGTTCAATATTTTTGACGAACTTTTGCACTGCTTATGATATTTTATATTTATTTGTATGCGACTTTGTTGAAGAAATCATAGGTTGAAAGTCGATATTGAGTCTTCTGAATATTAAAAAAACAACATTTTTCGTCAATAATTAAGATTTAATTTAGATTTAGTTTATTTTGTTTCCAATCGAATGCATATAGCGTTTTGTGTGATCTTTTTTTTTGATTTACAACTGCAACTAGAGGGCGCTTTCATACATTCTATTCATATTTTTCTGTGGTTTTATTGCTACTTTTCAGAAAAAGTGATTTTATCAATATTCGAAATCTCATCTAATCCTCGACACAGAACACCTTTAACAATTTATGAAGGAAATTTACAAAAAAAAATCGAATTTACCACAAAATTTAATTTTTACAAATAGCGACCCCAAATTTTAAATATTCTAAAATGTTCAAATACTCGGAAGAAATATTTTTTTTTTTTTGAAAAATTAGGATAAAATTGTCCAAATATGAATAAAATGTACGAAAGCGCACTCTAGCGGTAGGTTTAAGTTAAACTATACAACAGAAATAGATTCATTAACGCCAAAAACCAAATATATACATATGTGCGCTTGAAGAAAAAATTCACCCAATCTTGACGAAATATGTCATTTTTTAAGATTAAGAAGGCTTAAAATCGACTTTTATGTTTGCTTCGGTGAAGTTTAAATGGCCTAAAATGTTTATAGTTAAAAATCAGTTAGATCTCAATTTACCGATTTCACTCAAAATTTTAACGAAATTGTGTTGAATTATGAATTTACCGTTTTTCTTGTAGTTAAAAAAGTTAGGTCTCATTTTATCGATTTCACTCAAATTTTTATCGAAATTGTATTGAATTATATATTTAACGTTTTTCTTGCAGTTAAAAAATTTAGGTCTCAATTTATCGATTTCACTCAAATTTTTATCGAAATTGTATTAAATTATGAAATTAAATTTTTCTTCCTTTGAAGAGTTAAATTTCTTCTATTTAAAAAAAAAAAACATAAGAATAAAAGAAAAATTATATTTATTTTTACCTTCTCATTTTTTTTAGAAATTCTATTACAGAACTTACGACGTTTCGAGTATTTTCTGCTATTTCAAAAAACATTTTTTTTTTAATATTAATGCGTCCTCAAATATTCAAATTTTTGAGCTACGATTTCTTTGGCAAATTGATTCAAATTACTTATCAAATATTCCTAGTTGGTATTAGAGGATATCTTTTATCAATTCATATAATTTGAACGGCCCTAATGAGAGTGTATATTTCCGAATGTCTTAATATGAACAACAAAAGAAATCACACACTGTGTAATTCGAAATTCTACCACACGCAAATATGAGAAATTCTTTTCATATTGTAACATATTTGTTGTCTGCTATAATTTCAATTTACTATAAACCAATTTTTTGTATGTTTATACAATGTGTGGACATGAAGACAAGTCATATAATGTCTAAACATAGCATTCATAGTATTAATTCACATGAAATTTCATCAGCAACACCAACAAATTTTTTTACACTAAAATTACCATTCATCATTGATATTTCATAAATATTTCCTTAAAAATATTTAAATTTTATACGAATTTATAATTAAAATTTTAATCAATTGTCACTTTTCGCGATATTTTAAATAGCTACATGTAGCTATAGTTTAAATATCGATGCAGTAATGTTGCGAGTACATTGTTAGAAACATGTTGCGGTAGTTTCTTGTGATAATAATACGAGTATGATTTTATTGTCAAATTTTATGTATTTTTCACAGAAATTTTGTGAAAAATAAAAATTAAAAAATTGAGTTTGAGTCAATTTAACCATGACTGTCTGCCTAATTGTCCATTTTCCTAATTGATACGCATGAAAACACATAAGATTATTTTCACCAACGAAGAAATAAATGCATAAATGAATGAAATCGGTAGAAAACCAAACTTACCTACCATACAAAAGTATGTTGATAAATGTATGTTTTCATCCTTTGCGCTCGAAAATAGAAATCTTTCCAACTAAAACTCGGTTTATAAAGGTAGTCATACCATAAAAACAACAACAAATTTTTTTACGCTAAAATTACCATTCATCATTGATATTTCATAAATATTTCCTTAAAAATACTTTAATTTTATACGAATTTACAATTAAAATTTTAATCAATTGTCACTTTTCGCGATATTTTAAATAGCTACATGTAGCTATAGTTTAAATATCGATGGAGTAATGTTGCGAGTACATTGTTAGAAACATGTTGCGGTAGTTTCTTGTGATAATATTACGAGTACGATTTCATTGTCAAATTTTATGTATTTTTCACAGAAATTTTGTGAAAAATAAAAATTGAGTTTGAGTCAATTTAACCATGACTGTCTGCCTAATTGTGAATTTTCCTAATTGATACGCATGAAAACTAATATAATTACAGAGTGATCGAAAGTTATAATCCCTAAATCTTGACGTTAAAAAAATCCCAAATCTTCGCAGAAATATTCAAAAACTAGAGAGTCTGGGATCTCCATTTTAGGTAAAATAATAAAAACGACAATTTTTCTTTTCATTTGTAAATTATTATTATTATTATTATTAATTAAATTTAAAAGCTTAACTACGGTTCTTTTGAACCCTTAGTGTCAATTTTTTTTTAATGTTAATTATACAATTTGTGGGAAATTTTTTTTTACACTAAAAAGCCATGTATTACTAAAATATTTTAATATTGAATGTAAATAATGATGATTATGATGATAGCACTTACTTAATAATGTTGCTAATGATGTAGTTATTATGGCGTTTTCTTTTTTCTAAAAAATCTTTTACATTTTGTCTGCACTGTTGACTGCTTTTAGTTCATTTTTATTTTTTTTCAAAAACTGAAACATCCATTTTGTTCTAAATGTATTACCCTCAGAAAAATGAAATTAATCTTAAATATTGTTTGTTACTATTATTTGAGAGCAACAATTTTTTTTTTTTATCAAGAAAAACGCCATTAATGATTTAACAAGTCCAATCAAAAATATCCTTTAAAATAAATTAACATTTGAAAGAAGAGAATCGAAAATTATTAATTATAAATATGACCAAGAGTAGTAGTACATGTCAAATGAAAAACAACCGAAAGACGAAAGAAATTAAACAAATCACAGACAAACTTATTATGTATTTATTATTTCATTCAATGGAGCATATTCATAGTATTCATAGTCAAAAAAAAATTGCAACTTAAAAATTACAAAACTCTTTTTAAATGGGGTTTTTGTTTTGACTATTAATATGCATCATTGTTTCTTATCAAATTATAGAATTTTATGAATACATACATTACTTTCATGAATAGATACATAACTTTCATGAATACATACATAACTTTCATGAATAGATACATAACTTTAATCAGTAGACAGTAATGTATGTAAAAATTTAAACAAAAACTTAATAGGAAAAAAAAAACATAGAGAAAACATTAATGAAAAATTACATAAAATGTACGTAGCTCTTAATGCCCAACTTCACCAGGGTCGCCACATATTATCTCGTTCTCCATCCACAGTAGTAGCATTTGTTTTAATTTCTTCTTTTGGATGCATCATCTTCTTTCGTTTCTCTGTCTTAACAGATGGTTCATCGCAGCTTTCATCGCTGACATCATCGCTGACATCGGAAAATGAACGTTTCAGTGATAAACTTGATTCACAACCGCTGGTGGATGAGACTTGCTGCTGTTGTAAATTGATCGATGAATTGATGGACATACCAGATGATGCCGACGTTTCGGTACTTGGTGGTGTGGCGAAAACACCAGAAAAACTATGCTGATGAGCTGTTGAGTTGTGAAAATCCTGTGGTGGTGTTGCTGGTCGTGAGCCGCCAACAAAATCGGAACTAGTATGCATCATAGAGGAATCATCGCCATGACTAGAGATCGATGAAATTGGACTCAATGGTGGACTGGTAGGTGCGGCCGAATTGTGATGATGTAAATTATTATATTTTGTCAATTGATTGTTACGTTGCTGAGCAGTTTTATTATTACTATTGGTCGTCGTTGTCGTCGTCATTGTCGTCTTCATATATTTTTGCGGTTCCAATGTTGCTGGCTGTTGTTGTACTATTGGAGGTGTCTGCAATGGTGATGGATGCTGTTGGATTTGTGGTTTGCTGAAAGCACTTATGCGTTTGAAATTCGCTGTAAAGTCATTAGTTTGTGCCATATTGGCGCCGGCTAATTGTAATGATGGTTCCACAGCAACAACATTCTTTATGGCCGCCGAATTATTCATCGAATAGGGCCAAGCTGCAAATGGTGAGTTCGCAATGACATTATTATTAAGCAAATTTGTTGCACTTGTTGTTGTATTTGCAGTTGACGGTTGCACCCCATTCGTATTTGGCATAATTAAAGCAAGCTCACCGGATGGCAAACGTGACGGTATCAATTGTACACCGCCACCCATTTCTATTGGTGCCGCTAGTGATGGTACTGTTGCTATTGGTGGCACTGGCAGTGCTGTCCCCTGATTGCCTTGATTATTATTCATATCATGTACCAACAGTGGTGGGATAATTGCAGTTGGTGTCGTTATTTTGGCGGTCTTAGCTGTAGCATTTGCCATCGGAAATGAAGTCTCTTTGAGGAATGCCTCATTAAAAAATGACGGTCCACAACGATAGCCATTATTGAAATTGGTCATGGAACCAATCTGTTCCAGACTCGTTGCACAACTATTCAAATGATTACGAAGTCTTTCACGCACCGCCGGATCGATGCCATTCAACTGACTAATGAAACGACTGACCTCTTCGGCGCACTCAGTAAAGCCGATCTTAAACTTATGTATGACCGTGGGATCTGTCTGTATGGCCATATGAAGTTGTCGCCGTTGTACGGCCTGTAAATGTTTCACCGTCATCTCCAAGATGTCAGCCTTCTCCAGTTTTGTATGACGTGCCGGCTGCAAAAGAGTTGAAAGAAGAGGTATGCATAATATTTAAAAACAATGTGAAATAAATGAAAAAAAAAAAAAATGCTTCACAAAATTTTGAAGTTAACATAAAAGCCCTACCGCAAGCTAAACAAAAGAAGCCGTCCGCTTTACGGGCACTTACAAAGATCACCAATCAAACGGGTGGCATTCTATAGCATTTGCACATCTCTTCACCGTTTCTACGATGTAAATATTTGTGGTTGTAGCATACAACATCTAATTGATTGTGCAATTTGTTGCAATAAAGAGCTAACGAAATACGCTTACTACTCGTAATGATGATCATCATCGCTCTCAAATCAGTTACATCTGTATGAAATTCAACTGAGCATGGCTGACTATTGAGTCAACATGGCATTGGTCGATGATGATTCCTACCAACATGTTTGCTTTGCAAACCTTTTCACACGCATATACAATGGTAGAAATTTCTATAAACTCAATCGGCTCAAACGTGAATTAAAGTTCAATGAATTTCGACATAATTGCACGATAAGTGAAATAATGTCTTATAAAAAATGCAACGAATTGGATTATCGACGTTGTTGCAAACACTTTTGGATGAAATGAGGTTGAGTGAATTAATGTCAAAATCTTTTTGCAATAATATCGAACTAAAACTATCGACATTGTTGAAAAAAATTGAAATAATATCGAACAAAAAATGTAAACAATTAGATTTTCGACGTTATTGCAAACACTTTTAGATGAATTAAGTTTGAACGAATTAATGTCAAAATATTTTTGCAATAATATGGGACAAAAACTATCGACATTGTTGCAAACAACAATAAATTATGGTTAAATGCATTTTGACATAATTGCACAAAAATTAAAATAATGTCGAACAAAAAATGTAAGCAATTAGAAGTTCGACATTGTTGCAAACACTTTTGGTGAATTAAGGTTCAAAGAATTAATCTCGAAAAGTTTTTGACATTATTGCAAAAAATATTGAAATAATTACGAAACAAAAGGGTAGAATTAAGCTTGAATGATTTAGTTTGGAAAAAAAAATCTTTTTATAATTTTTCGACCTTAATGCAAATAAATTTGAAATAATGTCAAATAAAACTTCCTTTTTTTATTTGACATTATTTCAAATTTTCGTTATTGTTGCAAACATTTTTAATTGTTTTCGATATTATTGCAAAAGAGTTGGACAACAAAACAACAACAACAACAACAACAACAACAACAACAACCCAACTTGACGAAATTTGTTCATTTTTTGTTCGACATTATTTTAAATTCCTTGCAATAATATCGAAATGTTTGAGTATTAATTTATTCGTCCTAAAATCATGCAAACATTTTGCAATAACACCGACATTTTTTTTTCATATACCAAAAATTTCGACATTATTGCCAAAACTTGTCGATATTATTGCAATTTAGATCCATAGACATATTTACGTACGCACGAATTGCAATATTCTCAGACTGCACGGAAAGCGCGTACTTAGTCCATTAAAGGCCCACTTTGTTGCTATAGTTCATAGCTATTTTGGACTAAATTAGTTTTACAAATTTGCAGTAGGATTATTTAATTTAAAAATTAATATTATTTTAGTAAAAAATTTTGAATTTATTAGAATTTCTACCATTGTATATGCTTTAGTTTATGATTATGAGCACATGATCGTCGCACCGTAAATACAGGAGATGCACTTGTAGAATGAAGGCAAGCTAAAAGGTAAATGCTGGGAACTTTTGCTTCATGATTGAGTTTAGAAGCGAATGAGAGAAGACAAACAGAAAGAAATATCAACAAAATGCCACAGAAAAGACAAGCAAAAGCAGACAGACAACAACAGCAGCAACAGTAGTAGTGATATTGCGAAAGCTACTTGCCAATACATTGGATGGATATGTATGTGTGGATTTATATTTATCAACTTCATTCATTCATCCACACATACACACACACACACACATACGTAGATATGAACCTGAAGGTGGGTCATATTTTTGAATGGCCCGACTTGAGATCGAATTAGTTGCCAAGGAATCGTCCTTAGAGCGATGAACTTTATAACAGACACCCATTAATTTTTCATCTTCAATATTTGCTTCACAAACACTTACACCCTAGGAATGCTTTCTTACAAAATGCACAAAAAAATACCTGAAAATCGATAAATAGTCTCATAGCTGCTTAGAAATCGCCCGTTGGGTGGTGAAATGTATGACTGACCCCTAACATTTTCTCCATACATACTTACTAGCTAAATCCATCCGTTAAAAGGACTCTGTCCACGAAACCCAATGGAGCGTCAAAAAGAATGACCGACCTTCATTTCTTTTTCATTATTAACATTTCTTTCAAACATATTTACTTCCTATCTCTGCTCTTAAATGGTGCTCGCATACAAAATGAACCCTAGAAAATCCTGAAAATCTCATAGCTGTCCATATTTCGCACCCTAGAGCGATGAAGTGAATGACTGATCCCCGTTAATTTTCCTCCACAATATTTTCTTCAAACTACTTACTCTCTATCTTCAGCCCTTGTTGGGGCTCCCCTATAAACTGTACGTAAAAACTCTTCAAAATCAGCCAATATCCGCAGAGCTGCTCAGGAATCGACGGTAGAGCAGTAAAATGTGTGACCAACCCCTTTTACATCTTCCTTCCTAAAATTTTCCTCAAGCATATTTAGAACCCATATCCATCCTTTAAGGGGCTCTCATACAAAATGAGGCTAAGAAATATCTGAAAATCTCATAGCTACCCAGAATTTACCCCTAGAGCGATGAATTGAATGACTGATCTCCATTAATTTTGCTCCACACCATTTTCTTCAAAACTACTTACCCTCTATCTTCAGCCCTTATTGGGGCTCCGCTATAAAATGCATGTAAAAACTACTCAAAATCAACAATTATCCGCAGAGCTGTCCAGTAATCAACCCTAGAGCTATAAAAAATATGGCTGACCCCTATTAATTTTTCCTCTGAAACATTGTCTTCAAATCTACTACCCTTTATAGGAGCTCTCCTATAAAATACACATAAAAACTACAAAATAACCGCATAGATGCCCATGAATCGCCTCTACAGCGATGAAAAATATGACCGACCTCTGTTCAATTTTTCCTTTGTAGCATTTTTCAAACCTATTTATACTCTATCTTTACCGCTTTTTAGGCTCCACTTTAAAATGACCGTAAAAATGTTATAAAATTGACAAATAACCTTGTAGCTTCCCAGAAATTAGCCATCAAGCGGTGAAATCTATGACCGAAACTCATTAATTTTTCCTACGCACCATTTTCTTTCAACATACTCAACCCAACATACTAGCTCTCCTACCAAATGATCGTAAAAAGTTTGCGCCATATAATTTGACCCACCTTAATGTACATATGTATAACATATTTACAAATGTGTCGATTCACGATACTCATATGATTATTTTCTTTTTTATTACTTTATTTAATTTCGCAATTGGTGATCGTGTCTACAAGTGAAGCTTCTTTGATTTTTTTTTTCAAAAGAAGGTGTATAAGTGTGGGGGTTATGGAGGGAGCATTCTGGGATTTGTTCTTTTTGCCATTTGAAAAATTTTCACAACTTCTACTGCTCCATAAGATTCACAAGTGGTTGCGCTAATTTTTTTTTTTTTTATGGTTCACATACTTTTGAAATACTCCACTGATCGCGTCTGTTGCATAGCTACGTACGTATGCTTTGCAAAAGTTTCCCACGCATGCTACATCTTCTTTTCGACTTTTTTTTTTTATTATTGAAGGTAGAATTGTAGTTCATTGTTATTGTTTGTTATTGTTTCTCATGTGTTTATCATACTTTTGCTTTTATGCTTTTAGTTTGCCATTTCGGTTTTATTCAAACTTCGTGTACTCAACACAACAATGTTTTGATGATCAGCATGATGATAGTGACGTGATCATCGTCATCAATACTATAGTGTCGGCATTTTTCTCACACTATATACCTACAAAATACAGCCAATCCATACAAATATGGTCAAGACTTGCACTTGCTGATGATGAGCTGATGATGCTTCTGCTATTGCAGTTTCATTTGATCGCAGCAGGATCACTTTTCATTTTCGTTATGATCGCTCATACAGTAGTGGTTGGTGAGTGTTGCGGTAGTATATGTGGGTACATTTAAACAGGTTCTTCTTGGCTTTATTCACATAGCTGAGATTTTCTCATGTGCATTTTTCTGTGAGCACTTTTCTGTGAGTACAAGATCGATCGTACAGCATATGATGCGATCGTTGCTTCAGTTGTTGCGCTTACTTTTATCAATTCCGCCATGATTTATCCGTATTTAATTTTCGGCTTGTTAACACTTCAAAAAAAAAAAAAAACAAACAAAAAATAATAGGCAATAATAATTGTCTTCTTTTTGCATCGTTTTGTTTTTTTCTTCTGTTTGCCATTTTTTTGGTTTGTATTTTCTTTGAATTGTTACTTTGTGGTAAGATCATCCAGAAAAGTTGATATTCAATTAAATTTCCACGAGATTATATTTATTATGGCAGTATTATATTACGAACTTGTTTGATCATTCGCCGCTTTCTTTACAAACATCAAGCGAAAGACAAGAGTTGCAAACATTTATTGTTGATCTTGTCGTGAAAATTTGTAGAAATTAGTTAAATAATTGATCATTTTTGTAGGCGTTAATTTTAACTGGAAACTCCATATTTTTTTGAAGTACTTCGATCATAAATTTGACGATCAGTTGAGAATGAATTGTCGTCATATAGTTAGTATGAATGAATCGATCGTTATGGATCGTTATGATCATGGGCTATTGAAAATTAACAGAAAAAAAAAAAATATCTTCTCTTTTATTTCAAATCTATTAATGTGTGCTATAGAAATTCGCAATGATCATAACCATTCGGATCTGTGTGAGTATGATCAGTCTGATAAATGGCATGATGAAATAAGTAGGTAGGTGTTTTGATTGCAACATCATTAAACATTTTTTAATGGCAAAAATCAATGAGTACGCATATAAATTTTCATTTAAATGCAAATTATATAAATTATATGCTCTATCCCATTAATTATAGACTACAGCCCTACCTACAGTAGATATGTAGCTATGGATTTGTATGATAATTATTGGTCATAAGTATGATAACGTAGGTACTTACATCTTTTTTCATTGCCTCCAATATTAATGATTTCAATTCGTTTAAACAATGATTAATGCGTGCCCGACGACGTTTCTCCATAATCGGTTTATTAGTCTGAAAATAAAAATTGATAATGGAAAAGGATTTTTTAAATGATTATTAATTATCTGATTGGCATTTTATTAAAAAATAATTGTAAATTAATTTAAATACACTCGCAACTACAATTAGCAGATTTAACGTGGAAGAATTATTAGAAAAAGGCTGCGGAAAATAATGCAACACTTTCTAAAATTTCTTGGACCACATATTTAAAATGATTTTCGACAATTTCCAAGCTATTAGATTGTATCTTGAAAAATTTAGGGAGCAGATGCATATTTTTAAAACAATTAATACGAGATCTGTAGGTCGTGGGTTCAATCCGCGGCGGAAGCATAAAAAATTTAATGTCGGTAACTTGGCAATTCTTCCATCAGAACAATTTGCTGCAGAAAAGCTTCTGAACAAATAACTCTGTGACAAAGTTTAGAAAAACTAATGTCACAAGAGTTCTGCCGTTCGGAACCGTCTAAAATAAGTAGGTCCCTTCTAATACTGTCTAAAGTTTACCACGCACAACAGTAATGGAAGAGCAGCTCGACCAAAGATACTTATTTATTCTAATACGAGTTTTTCAGTTTTATTGAGTAGCTCGTAAATAAAAATCAATAAATTTAATGGGCCGACATGTGACCACACTTGAACTACCGGCGGAAGCATAAAAATTTAATGTCGGTAACTTGGCAATACTTCCATCAGAACAATTTGCTGCAGAAAAGCTTCTGAACAAATAACTCTGTGACAAAGTTTAGAAAAACTGATGTCACAAGAGTTCTGCCGTTCGGAACCGTCTAAAATAAGTAGATCCCTTCTAATACTGTCTAAAGTTTACCACGCACAACAGTAATGGAAGAGCAGCTCGACCAAAGATACTTATTTATTCTAATACGAGTTTTTCAGTTTTATTGAGTAGCTCGTAAATAAAAACTCAATAAATTTAATGGGCCGACATGCGACCACACTTGAACTACCGGCAAATAACTTCTATCGGAATTGTCTAGATGTGAGGAAAAAGAGTTATATATCTTCTACTTTCTCTACGAATGTCCAACCTTTGAGCGCCTTAGGTTAGCCTTCATTTGACGACTTTACAGAAATCGCAAAAATGTTTCCGTTATATTTTCTTTCCGCAACAAGATAACGGAAATTCTTTATTTTGTTCCCGTACAAAGCATTTCCGTATTCTGATGATATGAAGGGACATGGTAGCGTGCTTCCGGGACGTTGACCCGTCCATTCTTGGGAAACTTTTCTTACTAGCGCTGTCGGCAAATGCCTTATGTCGGAGTTGTCTGGACAAGGATAAAGAGAAATCTTTCTTCCAAATTCTCTACTAATGTTAAGCCATCACGCGTTGTTGCCAGGTCTTTCTTCAACGATCTTACGAAACTGTTAACTAAGATCGCTAAAGCGATAGCTTTTTTGGTTCATAATTCAAAGTGATTCGATAGACGAGAAACGATTTTTATATTCTATAACCTCTATTTCTCCGCCCCTTTTCCTTCACAATTTCCGCTCACCCTTTTCTTCTATTACTCACTTAAAATCTTTCTGCTTTATTTCCTTTCTTGCTGAGACTGCCGGCTAATTACTTCTATCGGAAGTATATGGACAAAGTTCAATGGTAATCTTTCTTTTACTTCCTCTGCCAAATTTAAGCTTTGACGCATCTTAGGAAAGGCTTTCTTCAATGATCTTTCACACCTGTCAATCACAGACACAAACCCTATAGTTAAGTTTTTCACATGTCAAAGTGTTTCGACAAACGATAAACAAGCCCTTTTCCTTACGTTCTTCATATTTTATTTTTAGATTCTCGAACTCTATTTCTAACAGTAATATTCGAGGAAAATACAAATAGTGTTGGATTTTGCTCTAGCCCATCAAAATTTTGCAATGATCTCAGATTTGAGTGGGGTTTTTAAATCAAGATGTACAATCAAGTCCAGCATATTAATTTCTAAAGCTCTAGAGGAACTTCAGGATCGACTCAAAAAAAATTCTAAGCCTAAAGAAAAGATGAATTTAAAATTTATTAGGCACAACAACAACAATTTAAAAAATATGAATTTTGGTTAGTCAAAGTTATTCCTTTTCACTTCATTTCCACTTGCCTTCAACTGGTTTATTATATGATCAGGCATAGTCCAAAATCCAAATGAAGTTATATTCGAGTAAAATTATTTTTTGTGTTCAATCATTTACGGACTTTTTTTCATATTCAAAATAATTGAAATGAAAGAAATCGAAATGTGCAATACCAAAAAAAAAATGAAATGGAATTAATTTCATTTCACTCAAAAGTGAAATATAGAACTTGCTTGTAAAGCATTAATTTTTAAGAATTTTGGCTCAATGGCGGTTAACACTATGTGACGTATACAAAATGCTTAATCTACGTTTTATTTTACAACTTTTTAGTAAGGAGGAAGTATTCCCTCAGTTGATATTTCGCATATATTTTTATTTGAGCACAGGTTAGAGTGGCTCGCGCCCTCAAAAGGAAGGCACTGTTTGAACATAACTGCTCGAAAGTTTAGCCGAGTTTAATGATTATTTTTGGGCCGGATAGGAAATGTGTCGAATTGAAGCAAATTATTATGAATACATTTTTCTAAATTTTTTTTTTTTTGGCTTAGAAATGTGAATTTTTGTTTGGGGTTCAGAATCTCAAAACATCACAAAATATAATTTTTGTACGAATGAACAACAACAAAATTAATCTCATTAGTTTAGTTTTGTCTATTTCATAAATTTTGCAGTAGAGTGCTTTTAAATTTTTAAGTGAAAACGAAAAAATCATTTAAAAAATTAGCGAGTTTTGCGAATTAAGACACTGTAAAGCTTCTACAGCTTCAGAATTGACTAAGAAAGTAATTAATATCAAATTGAAATTTCTTTTTGAAAAAAAATTTCTCTTAAATTAATATGAATTTTTTAATTTTTCTCAATCCCTTCCAAAATTTTAAATGCCGATCTTAACAAAAATTCAATAATACATTATTATATGCCTTTTTCTTCACAAAAATTTGGCACAGTGTACAGCAAAACATGACAGACATAGCTCAATTCGCTCTTAACTCGACATATTATTTATTAATTTGTTTTATTAATTATGCATTGCATATGATCGTTCGTCAAAAAGCAAAAAAATTTGCCAGCTTACCTTTCGAAGCTCCGCCTTGGACATGCCATTGCCATTCGAATGATGCATGCTCGAATTACTATTATTGCCATTATTATCATTATTATTATTATTATTGTTGGTGCTGCTATTGCTGTTGTTGTTGCAATTGAAATTATCTCCATAACCATTTGAACAATCAAAATCATCATCAGAATGATATTCATTTTTATAATCCATTATTATGTTTTGTTCTTATCGTTTTGTACTTAATCCAAGGATGAACGGTGAAAGCAAGATATTAAACTCGAGGTAAGCGCATACATACGAGTACATACATAAAAATTCATAAATATGTACGATCATAAAAAAAATTACACTTGCGGTATTTTTAATTTTCAACAAATAATCAAATACAATAAATAGTTAAACACAACACAAATAACTTTGGTTAAAATTCAAATGCACACGTGTACTATATGTTGTATGCATGTGACTGCAGTTGTAGAAGGGGGAGTAGGATGTTATTGCACGTAATGCATTTTTCTTTTTCGACTTTTCCAATAGTGTCAATTTTAACACTTTGTTACACACACGCATGCATTAATCAATATTTTTTCTTGTCATATTGTGTATTAATTAAATGAATAAAAAATTATTTGCAAATAAAATATTTACGTAAGCGTGATTATTCTTAAATATATCCATATCAAATTTAAGAAAACAAAAACAAACAAACAACAGTTAGAAAATGTCAAACAGCCGAACAAACAACCGCTCAAACAAAAGTCCAAAAGGACACTGATCCTCGTTTGTGCGCCACAACTTTCAAATCGATTCTATCTACATAAATAGTAACATCGCACGATAGCCCATCGACGATAGTCGACCAATCAACCAGCAACATTTACGATTGCGCACACGAATGATCGATCCAAGTATTCGTTGTACATATGAGAGTCCTTTTTCTTATATTCTCACGCTCGATTTACGTACGTACAATATAACAACAACAACAACAAAGAGGAGATACTAAAAATAAAACCCAATGACTCTTGTTGTTGTTGTTGTTGTTCTTATTACCTGAGCACATATGTGTACGATTATTCTCACTTCTTGAGTGCACAACTCAGGTAAGTTTATTCTTTCTCTGTTCTCACTTCAATGCAGGGTTGTTTTTTATTTTTATTTTTTTTTTATTGAGGTAATATTAATTTTGATATTAATTTCGTTTTGTTGCTGTTACTTCTCTTTTTCGCTCAGCGCCACCACGTTCCTTTACACTCGAGTGTGTGAACTAAAATGTTTATATCGCTTATACATTTTGTATAGTGTGTGTGTGTTTGTGTGAAAGTTCCTCTAAAATTGACTAACTCAAAATTGCTACTATGTATGCTAGATTGATACCTTCTATTTACTTACTGCTCATACATACATATGTTTATATAAATATTCTCACTATTGGTGTTTGTAATAAAAATGAACCCCTATATATTGTCATAATTTTATCATATGCATATTCATATGTTGATAATTTTTAGCTTAGTTAAAATTTCCAAATTGAAAATGTGACCATTTCACTCAACTCAACACAGTGTTCTCGCATAGGGTTTAGGTATTATGTTGATGGTCCATTTAATCAATTACTTAGCATATAATATGTATTTGTTATATACAAATTTTTATAATGCATATTCATAAATTTACATTTTCATAGATATTTCTAATAAGTGCTATATATTAAGCTGGGTCCATTTATATACATAAAAAAAAATGTTTTTAGTGATACTTGTAAATTATATTAAACCGCGTTGTTGTGTAGATCTTTTATAAAAAAACAATTTTTGCAAAGTCTGCAAATTTTCGACTTAATTACGTACTGTCAAAATGTCAAAAAACATTTTTTTCGTCAAACTATTACTATTTGATATCGAATTGTCAAACGTGGTAGGTACCTACAACGTCCAAAACTAACCGATAGATATTTAATTTTCTACCCAGATTAACTGTTTCATTTAACTCCGCAGTAAACGTTGATTAGTAAATTGAATTTTCTAAATTTTTTCTCTGTAAATACAATTTTTTCCTCATTAAATGAATGATCTCAAAAGAATCAATTATTTTTATCCATACCCAAACAAATTCAATTCGATATGTTCCTATAAAATAAAAGTTATTGTGAAAAATAAGATCATCTTAAATGAGGATCGGGTTTTTTATCGATTTTTGCATGGCAAATATGTGAAATAAGTGGTTCAAGTATCAAATCACAGATTCGCTTTTGAACTTAAATTTGGAGGTCCGTAGTTAGGATTATCTTAAATTTAGAGTTGACTCATTTGACATATTTCCCACGTAGAAATCTGTCAAGAAGTTGATACTAAATTTACTTACTTATGGTGCCAGCATTTTTCCAGTTAGAAATTCCAATCGCTGTAAAGTTTTGGTCTTTCCATCGGAGTTTAGGTCTGCCTTTTCTGCATCGACCACCAGCAGTTTCCGAATTTATCACGTTCTTAGCGGAAGCGTGTTCTTCCTTCGCAATATCTCTACACTGACATCATTGCTGGTGTTAATGGTGGTTCCAAGATAGACAAAGTCCAACGCTACATCTAAAGCATAATTATCAACAGTGCGTGCTGTCCAAAACACCGGGACTCTTTGTCAGTCGACACTAGGTACTTCGTCTTGCCATTGTTCACCGCAAGACCCAATCGGCGCGACACTCTTTCCAACGCTAAGAATGCTGCTCGCGTGTTCATGCCGATCATGCAAATATTATTGGCATACGCCAACAGCATAACACTTTTGTTGAAGGTATTGCCATTATGTATTAGATCAGCAGCTCGTATTATATTCTCCATAATAAGATTGAAAAAGTCGCACAATAACGAATCACCTGGTCTGAAATCGCGTTCGGTATTAAACGCCGGAGAGAGGTCCTTCTCAATTTTCACTGCACAACAGGAGCTATGCAGTGTCATTCCACAAAGACGGATGAGCTTCGCAGGAATACCGAACTCAGACATTTTTGTGTAGAGGTAATCCAGTACAGGACTGTCAAAAACGACTTTATAATCAACAAATAGATCGTGTGTATTAACATGTTCCTCTTCTATCTTTTCCAGGATTCAGAGCAGTATGAAAATATGGGCGATGATTGATTTACTAGGTCTGAAGCCACACTGATAGTATCCATTCAGGTTGTTAAGCATGGGCTTCAAATCTTTCACACAGTACGCTCGACAGGACCTTGTTTGCGATGCTAAGAAAAAGTCTTCTTAGCATCGCGCGGTCACCTTTCTTATACAATACACAAGACAGAGAACACTGAGCCTCCAATCATCGGGCATGCTTTCCTCTGACATTATCCTGCTTATGAGCTGGTGCATGCAAGTGATCAGTTCATCACCTCCGGTCTTAAACTACTCGGTAGGTAGGCAATCAGCACCTGCAGCTTTGTTGTTTTTCAGCCTAGAAATAGCCTTTCTGATCTCGTCATTGGCGTCATTGGATATTAAATTTTAAGATGATTTAAGCACTCAAACACAATCGAAATTTAATCGTATTGTGTCGTCAAAGCTAACTTGTATTACATGACCCCTAATGTACATATGGGTCATTCCTGTTTAAATTGCAAAACTTTCAAGATTTTATATCTTAGATTCGGCCGAAAATTTGTTTGAAAATTCTTTACGTAAAATTTACACGTGTATTGGGAATTCATCTAGAAAAATTTTTTCACGGAATACCGTTATGTAAAAATTTTGAAAAATTACAAATTTTTGTCAAGTTCTATGTTGCTTCAATCTCAATATCTCGGGTTCTACTAGTCCGATTTAGTTCATTTTACATTCGTTGGATAGATAATTTCATATACTTTAATTATATATGAAATTATTTATATATTTATAATTTTGTACGATTTAAAATAACATAAATGTATAAAAAATTGAATGAAAATTTCAAACGACTTTTTCATGCTCACCCCCAGGCTTAATTGACTTTTTGGATTTATAAAAAAATATGAAATTGTCAAAACAATGAAGGAATTTATTTTTTCCGATTTTATGTAAATTTTTGTTTAGCGCGATCTAAATGTGTACGAGTATATGGTAAAATTTGCGAACTAATGGGCACAGCATGCATAAACACATGTCCCATATGTACCATGCATTCATTTTAAATTAAGTGTTTTTCGTCGTTATCCTTTAGCCCTTTTGCTGGCATTGTGAAGGCGTTTTTGAGGTTAGGTTTATATGGTTTGGTTTGTATGCTTTAATTTAAATTGAAGCCCTATGCCAATTCCTTTAAATTTTTTTCAAAAAATATATGAAGCGACACCACTCTGTGATCATTTTATACCGTGAAGTATTGTAGTAGCTCAGCAAGCAAATGAAAGATCATAGTTTAAAAAGCACTGTTTACTCAATAGAAGTATTCTTAAAGGGGTATTAAGCATGCTGTCACAAATCAAGAAGAAGCTAATAGAAATTTTCATAAATAGATTGTGCTTTGTAAAGAAACAGCCACTCAAGTCGCATTCTTTTCATAAAAATAAACTCAAAGCTTTTTTTTTTATTTATATAGTATCTAATTATTATGATTATTTTATCAATAAGTGTGAATATTTGTCAAGTGTTGAAAATCATATACCCGATGCATGCGTACTTTTAAGTATTTCTCCCCTTCTCACTGTAATAAACGTTTTCCAGTCAATTTGTAATTTAATCTTGTTATTAATACACTGCTTATTGAGATGAGTAGTTTAAATTACAACTATAAATAAGACAAAGAACTTAATTTAGGAGCAAATTTATGAAGAAAGTGATGTGCTCATAATTATGGGAATAAAAATTGTCTTACTTTTTTCTTAAATTTTTAATTTTAATTTTTTTTTTTTTTTTGTATTTCTCTTTGTCATACTTTTTATATGTAAACATTTTTTTTTTTTTTAATATATAAATATGTTGGTATACATGAATATATTCGAATATGCTGCTTTAATTTTAATGCTCTTTGTACTGTTTTGTCTGTCTGTCTGTCTTATTATCACACTTGGCAATGAAATAAGCTGTTGTGATTTATTTTTCAAAGAAAAAGAAAAAAAAATGAAAATAATTTCTCACGATTATAATTTTTTTTTTTTCTGTATTGTATCTTCATTCTGCATGATGCATGCATTTTTGCAAACCTCAGCACTATACAATACATATATACAATAGCATGATCATAATCATGATCGCTTATATCAAACATAATTTTCGCAAAACGAAAAAAAGCGAATTTCATTCACAGTAACTACTAAACTATAAAACAAAATCATACTCATCATTTTGTTCTTGAGTGAAGAAAAAATATCAATAAATTTATCAATACATCAATACGATCACTTCTTAAAACTGATCCATTAAGTTCGGACGGCAATCATCATCACATCAAATACACATGATGATCATTCTTTGGCATTGTAATATCAGAGTGCTTTATATTAACATATACAATATCTTTCAATCATCTGAATCTGTAGCAATAATATGGCGGTTCGATCTTCTGCAGATCATCATTAGTGGTTGCAGTCAGCTTGAGCGATCGACCAACCAAGCAATCGACCGGTAGTGGTGTAACGCATACAACTTTTCGTATAATAAATCCCAATAAACTCGTATTAGCATTGCAAGTTTATGGGTTTTCAAATATTTCTTTACCTTATGCAATACTGTGATGCGCTTATGTGATTAAATATATGCTTCTGTGGTGTGTGATGGTACAAACCCACAAATCGAAATGAAATTCCCTTTTTTTCCCCCCTTTTTCGTTTTTTTTTGGTTCGTTTTATTTTTAGTAGCAATCTTAATTGAGGTGGCGTTACCCCATTGCATTTCATCTTATTTCATTCTTTTCCATAACTACATACATTTACAATAATAAAATTCAATCTAAAAAAAAAAAAAAAACAACAACAAAAAATAAGACAATCATAAGTAAACGCACGATTTTGACATTAAAACACTTTAATCAGTTTCTTATTGTTATCCTTGTTGTTGTTGGCTGCACATAGTTTGGGTATAGGTACTCAGATTTCTTTCTCTTACCCTAAACAAAAGATTCCACTTCAATTTTTGTACACGAGTATGCTTGCATACTATGTATACTCGTATGCATTATGTTAACCTTGTGTGTGAAGCATGTGAAACGCATTTTTATAATATTCATAATTATAATATTTGGCTTATAATATTTTTAGAAACATCAAAAAATATCATATATAATCGTGCTGCATAATTTTGATTTTTTTTTTTTTTTTGTGAGAAATTTTCCGTTTTATACATCTTTGACAGATCATTCACCTTAGGAGCTCCATTCGTTTTGTGAAACTTTAGGATTCAAATAAATTAAATGTAGTGTAATTGACTTCATGTCTTAAATCAAAACTTGACTTAAAGAATAACAAATAACAATTTTTTCCTATTTTGCGAACTTAATACAAAGCATTTCAACAAGAAGTGTCATTTTGAAATTTCCCATTAATTTTTCAGTTGTCAAAATACAACTGTCAATCGTTGACATTTTGCAAAGACGAACTAGAAATTTTCAGATATGGATCGATACACGGTCGCACAACACATTGAATTAGTAAGAAGAAAGATCATGATTTCTCAAATAAAAAAATTATTCTAAGTGATGAGGCTCATTTTCATCTGTTTGGGTACGTCAATAATCAAAACTGTCACATCTGGGGCTCCGAGACTCCAAGAAAAATGGTCGAACAACCTCTCAACATCCACAACGAATGGTAGTTTGGTGCGATTTTTAGAGAGGATGTGTCATTAGGTGATATTTTTTTGAAAATGATGCTAATGCGAGCGTTTTAATGAATGGATTGCGTTACCGAAAAATGTTGACTGACTTATTTGGCGCCTGAAATTGATGCTATGGACAGGGACGACATTTATTTTCAGTAGGACGGAAATATATCACGTTATATTGCGTGATATATTTCCTGGACGTGTGATTTCTCGAAATGGAGACTTTGAGTGGCTGCCGAAATCGTGCGACTTAATACCATTGGACTTTTTTCTTTGGGACATTAGACTTTTTTCTTTGGTAAAGTCTACGCCAATGCTAAAGGAAATATTGAAGCACTCAAAGACAATATTACAGCTGTTAATCGCTAGATACAGCCACATTTATGCGAAAATGTGATGAAAAGTTTAATCAAAATAATGGCAATATCCAAGCAGAGTCGCAGCGGACATCCATCAGTAATCTCAGAGTTTGTGCTTTGGACTAAAATAAAATTATCAAGCTTTTCACAAAAATCAGCGTTTATCAGATTACGGAAATGCTTTGTGAGGGACCAAAAGAACAACAACAACAATAAGAGTTCCCCAAAATTGATGATCCTTAATTTTTATAAAAAAAACATCAATTTTGCAATTGAACTCCCATAAATAATGGCATTAGGATGTAATTATATTAGGAGAAAATGTTGGAGCAGACGAATTTTCAGAGGCTTTTAAGTTCATTTTGTAGGGGAGCCTTTCCAAAAAGTAAAAAATCTGAAATAAGTTTATTTAGGGAAAATGCTGGGTGGACGCCGATTTATTTATTGGATTTATTTTCTTTATTCTAAATGTCAATCATTATATATTTATAATCACAATGGTCTTTCTACTCAATGAAAAACCTTCACTGAAAAGTGAAGAAGCTAAAATCTTTACATCATATATTGTTGCCTTTTCTTGACTTTTTTTCTAAAATCGAATACATCATAATTGATCTTTCTTTTTCTTCTTCATCGTCATCTTTTTCTTTAATGCATCTGTAATAATAAAATAATTCTTACAGACTCCTTGGGAAATTTCAAATGGCACGCTTCACAAGATCATTTATAGAAGATCAAGAAGAAGCGAAGAAATCAAACGTCCACGCATCTTTTGATTTTATTGCGTTTTCTTTTTTTTTTTTTGTTGTTGTCCCTTTCAATTTGTAAGAAAAAAAAATAACAACAAAAATAAACCCCTCAAATAATAAGTAAGTATTATGTAGGACACACGTAACGGACATTTAAGTCTCATATGATCGTATACGAATCACTTCGGGGATGTCTTGCAGCCATAATCTTTATTCGTATTCAAGCAATAAAAGGCATGTGCCAAATTCTTTTACCACGATTTCGTTATGTATTTTCATAAACATCTGCCCGTTTGTGATTATTTCTAAGTCATACGATACGCAATGTGGCAATAGTCGGTAGTTGATAGTAATTGCACGGATTAGTTTTTCTTCTCCCCTACTTATCAGTTTACATCGATGTCATGCTGACTTTTCTTTTCTTTCAACACTTTTCAAGGTACTCGTACATGATGATCATCTGTGAAAGGGTTGAGCCGCATACCGATTAAGATTTGAGGTAATTTTATAGTTGTTTCTATAATCTCTTGGGAACAGGTGCTATTAATTGAATCATTTTAATAAATACTGCTCAAATCATGAAGTATTGAATCATTGGTTGGTAATAGCAACATACTCTGAACATAATTCTTGGAGTGGAGAAAAATCCCCAGTTTGAAATGAAGTGATTTCTTGGCCTGAAATTAAATCTTTAAATAAAATTGTGAATATTTATTTAGAATTAATTTTATGTTTGGGCTCAGCGAGTCCAAAGATCTTATCGGGGTTTCCATTAGTCTCAAAATTAATTTGGTAGGCTTGATTTTCCCTTTTTGCATACTGTCTTTTGACATTCGATTTTCTCTATCTTTATGTTGCAAAGGTTACACTTATAGGCGCTCATGGATCCTTTAGCTCAGCTTCTCTTCCAATACTGTTCTGCGTGCGAAAATTTGTCCAGTATCAAAAGGGATCTATTTACGTTAGCTGGTTGCAAGCGGCATTGCTCTTGTGATACGACGCTGGATTACTTACTTACTTACTTAAGTGGCAATTACAAACGAAAATCGATTTAGTTCTTTTATAATCGTTTTCATAGCACGTTTCGTTTCCTGACGGAAGAATTGCCAATTGCTTGGGTGCTGTTCGAAAGAGAAATCTTTTCGATATTAAAGTTGATGTCTAAATCGGGGATTGAACTCACGACTTACGGATCAGAAGGCCTATACACTAACTACTGAGCGTAGCAAAAGGTTACTGAGGACGTTGCTGGAGCCAAATCCTAGAAATCGGTATATCTGTAACTTGAACAGGAATATGTGATTCTTCATCCTGTGATGCTTAGTCCTGGAGAGGAGTCGTCTTTAGTCCGCTCGACTCTATGTAATTTTGGATCATATGCTTCTGTGACTGTTTCCTTGCTTCTCCTGGATTGAGGACGGGGGTTAGGGTAGGTATCTCATTGGAACGTTTAAAGGATATGGACAAGTTGTCGGAAGGACAGATGTGGCGTTTAGTTATTGGTAATTTAATTGAAACAGTTGGGATTCGAATAGCTGCCGCTTCCAGCGTATGCATAAGTTTTCTACCCTTTGGGGTTATTTTCTACTTTTATATATGAAAAAATAATTTTGCGTCACCGATGAAATTAATACAGAGCCCGAAAAATCGAATTATATTGGAATTATGTATTAAATTAAGAGGTATTGCGTTGAATCAAAGGCTTCCAGCTTTAAGGGGATTGTGTTCCCCCAAAATATTGTTGGTTTCACGAGTTATTATTAATTCTCCCCCCTGCATCCATTAAAACTCAAAAAAAAAAAAAACAAATTAATGTACTGATCAACTCATATGTATCCATTCAAATAAAATAGATTAAAGATTTCAGAAGTACAGTTATCATCTCCCTACACCCAAATATAAAAAGTAAAATGTTACACATTTGTGCAGATAAATATGAGAGCATATTAATACAGAAGCTATATTTAGAATGACTTTATATAAAATGTTGTGAGAAAATATTTTTCTCACGATCACCTCAACAAAAGTATTTCAATAAAACTTACCAACAACAACAACAACAGCAGCAAAATAAATATCTACACAAAAATCCACGTGCAAAAGGGGGAAGTCAATACTGAAACCACCACCGCCGCCGCGGCCGAAAACAACAATAACAATGCAACTAACAACAACTGCAATACGGAAGAAGGAAATAACAAGGCAACCGACTAGGAAACAAGGAAGTATATACAGAAGTAAGGAAAGTAAAGCAAGCATGTATGATATAAAAACAAACACACATAAACAAATTTTTTGTGAGGACAATGAATTCCTTATTGTTCAGGGTTGTTGCTTGTCTGTGACGTGTGATTGTGTATAAGCATTTATTTATGCACTGAAATTTCTGCCCCTTTTGTGACAAACAACTTTCCTTGAAAAGAGACCTACCTACTAAATAAATGCGAATGCATGAGAATTTATATCATGTACCTACGATTCCTAGTTGTGTGTAGGCACGTCAGTATTTAATGATGCAGGCGCTGTCTATAATACAAGTGGACAGTATAGTGTGTATGTAGAATGACGATGCAGGACGAGGACGATAGAGAATATTATTCCATGGGAATGTGACAAACTCTGATGCTAGTAAATATAATTTCATTACACTAAAATGACATAGATATGCATACATATCAGGGTGAGCTTATGACGCTCATCATAAAATAGCGACAACCATCAATTTTAGTAATGTTATTTATTTTAATGAAAATGTTTAGATAATTAAGTTGATGGTGGTGGTAATGGCGGCGGTGACGCTCGGTTGATGTTCACAGGACGTTCACACAATTCTACGTAAGGACATACAAAGCATATTATTTGGGAATATAATTAAAATGAAATTTACTAACCAATGCAACTGTATAAAAAGGCAGTAAGTTACTTTAAATCATACAAAATATTTAGTTGTGTAGTTATAATCAAAATTAAGATCATCTTAAATAATATCGACTTTTGACAGATTTTTACATGACATATATGTTAAATAAATCGATTCTAGGATTTAAGATGAACTTAACTTTGATTATAACTACGTGCCAATATTAAGAGATTATAAGGAGCCTTAAATACTACATTGAATATAATTTCCGATTTTGTTTATAGTAATATTGAACTTACTATTAAAAAATAGTTTATAAGTTTTTTGATTTATTTTTATTTAAATTAAAATCACAAAATTTGTATTCAAAAAATTATAATTTAAAGAATTGCATAAAATAGTCGCTGTTTCTGCCATGTTGACTCGATGTTTCAATGACATTTAATTCATTTCCTTCAAATTTCTTTTTCAATTTTTTCATCATTTTATGTTATAATTTCAAATTTTATTTTTTATATAGAAATGCACGTAATTCTTCTGATTTTCTGAAAAAAAAACTTTCGGTTTTATAATTTACGGTAATATAAATTGCGATAGTGTTTTAAATTAGTTTTCAAGAACCTTCAAATGAGTTTGGTACAATTTATGATGATTGAACCCCAGAATATAAAAAATAAATACAGGATGAGAATAGACATATACAAGTTCTCTTTAAATGGCAATTACTGATTTTAAATGTAATATTAGTACAAAAATATTCAAGATAAATAATTGATTAAATAGTAGACAATCGAAATTTAATTTGAAAATTTCGAAATATTTATATTAAAATCAATTGTGTATTAAAATTACTTTAGACTGGCAATGCCATGCAATGAATATGGTGCTGCAAAGAACACAAACACACAAAGTGCACAAAGATAGAATCCAAAACAATTCAATTCAAGCAAAGGGACGAAAGAGCACGAATATGTAAAGAGCAGCTGCTTCATTCCTGCAATATGATGAGATAGAAATATATTGGCAAAAATTTGTTTCTCTCGTATACAATTTCATGCTATTGCCATAATAAAATACTTATTTGACGTGTGGCCATATATTTATCATATAAATATGAATGTAACATGTGTAATGCAAATATTAAAAGTAATATGATTTCTTAAATATTTCAATTTAATTTGCATATATTACGTTTCTTTTAATGTCAGTTCTTACAATTATATTTTAATAATTGTAGAAAGAATTGATCCGAAACAACTTTGGCAATGCCATACTTGTATACGGAAAAAAAATATAATTTATTTCCCACAGAAATCAATAACAAAAAATCAGTGCACAATTTTCTATGGAATTATTAAAAATAAAACGCAGTTATCACACATTACATTGTCGCTGAAGATATTAAATTAAATTGCACAGAACGTGTGCAAAAAGAAATGTAACAACAAACAACGTTTATGCTCAAAGCTTCATACACATTTATTGCGGGGCAGCAGGAAAAACATGCGTGCGGACAGACAACAAAAACAAAACATTCTACTTAATAACAACAAATTCGACTACAATAAATTTCAACTACATAGATGATGTTTCAATAACAATTATTGCCAAGTTATATAAATGCCATTGGCTTCCTGAGATTTGAGTTCGTTCAGTACAAATTCATGGAACTCTTTGTATGCGCGTTCGATATCATCATTGTGTATGATTTTATGGAAATTTCCCGGTGCGAGCCCGTAGTTAATTTCACGTGATGCAGCCTCGATACGCTTTTGTAGTGTTTCCTCTGTTTCTGTTTGACGTTTGCGTAATCTATTTTCCAATTCCTCAATAGATGGTGGATTATTAAAGATTAAAATAGGATCTAAATCTGTTTTCCTGATTTGTTCGACACCTTGCAACTCAATATCCAATATGCATACTTTGCCCGACTTTTGTATTTCACGCACTGTCATTTTGCTTGTACCATACATGTTGCCACTGAAGATGGCCGTTTCAATGAATTCGTTCTCACCAATCTTCATTTTCATTTCTTCCTCGTCCACAAAGTAGTAATGCACGCCATGCTCTTCACCCGGTCGTGGTCTACGTGTTGTGTGTGAAATACTAAAACCAAACGTCTGAGGGTAATCTTCGAACAAACGTTTCAACAGTGTGCTTTTTCCAGAACCAGATGGCCCGCAAATGACTAGAGGACGTGGTCCCTGTTTCGATGATTTTTCGTTGTCCGTTTCCTGAGCTGCCATTCTGCTGCTGACTGTGATCGGTCTACTTACTTGTCTGGTGTTATTATATAGTCCTGAAGCTATACATTTGCAAATACCACTCATTTTGCTACTTGAAGAGAGCATCTTAAAGAACACCGATTAATTGAGATGGCGCAATGAACATTGTAAACACATGGTATTCTCCACCAAATTATTGTTGATGATGTTGCCAAATTGATGGGCAACGTTACTTCAAACACAATTTCAAGATAACACCGCAAATGAGATTATACATTTTTAAATTTGTAAATGATAATTTCTAAAATTATCTCCATTCAAATGTTTTCATAATTTTGCAGTAATAAGCAATAACCGCTTAAGTCGAATTGTGAGCGATGTTTGTGGTAACGAATGATGTAAAATTTTAGTAGTTAGTATTTTAAAATTTAAAAAAAAAAATCAAGGAATTCAAAAATAAAATAAGTTTATTTAGGCATAATATTCTCTCATAAAAAAGATACGATATTACCATTTTAGAAGCTATCTTTATGTTATTTCTAATTGGTCGATAGTTTCAAAAATTGAAAATTCAATCATGTAAATAATTTTTTGATCATTTTTTATTTTTATTCGGGGAACTTAAAACCATTTTCCAGTAAATTGCACAAAATAGGCTTAATCGGTTATCACTTGTACCTATGGAATTTCCAGCAACACAAACTAAACATCCCCTAAAATTTATAAAACGTTGGCAACATCTTGTATTTTCTGCAAAGAGAATGCAAATAAGCAAAAGCATAATTAAATTATACATACAAATACGGCTTTAATGTGACCAGAGGGAATTAATCTTGCATAGGGAATTTAATAAAAGAATAATGTATATCGAACAAAATATTCAGTCAAAATTAAGTTCTAACTTGAATTTCTTATCGCTTTACTGTTTAGGAAATTTGCCAAATAATTCGGTACCATTTTAAAGTCGGTTCTTAATTTTGACTATTAATAAAAATAAAATAAATATGTCGCACTCAAGAGCCCCTAAGTGCTCTTTGGACGAGCTTCTTTTCCATTACTGTTATGCGTGTTAAATTTTGGACAGTATTGGAAGAAACCTACTTATTTTTCATGGCAAATTGTTACTGCCGAACTAATTGTCAATTGCTTGCTTTTCGACATTAAATTTGTTATGCATTAGCCGGGAACTGAACCACCGACCTACAGATCAGAAAGCCAACACACTAACCACTGAGCTACGGCACCCACTATTAATATGAGTCTATTAATACGAGCCAAAAATTCGACATCTTATTTATAGCAATTATATATTTAATTAATGGAAAAATCTCAGCTGCATGTAAATTACTGTCCTGCTGTCTACTATATCAGTTTTGTATTTATTTGTTAACTTTTGTTATATGTTAATTTAAAAATGTTTGTAATGAGTTGTTTGATTAAAGAAATTTGTTTGAATATGCTATATAATAATTTTTTGATTTTCTTTTTTTTTGTGATAATTATTTGCTACCAATTTTCTTAAACATTTTATGATATTTTAATATCATTTTATAAGAACCTAAAAATTTTGAAGTATTATTACGATTTTATGGAAAAAGCGAGTTTAAAAACGGTTCATTTGTTGTTAATATCCTGTTTCAATTAACCATCAATCGCATCTCATTTTAAATTACATTTGTGTCGTTTATGTACCATTGTATTTATATTTATTGTACAGCCTTTAAGAGACATCTATTGTCAGAAATATAACATATAAAACATAAAATTCATATGCGATTTCTCCGGTGTAACATTGACCAACATATCGAAAATATAAAGATCCTTTTAAAAAAAATTTAAAAAAACAAACAGCGCTTGAAGGTTAAATTTATTTTACTATAAATACACCATGGGTCACACTAGACACTATAATGGAAGAACGACAAAGCAAAAATACTTTGATGTGGCAATGCCACTATGTTAGATCTCACTTGCCATACACAGATGCATTTATATAGGGAAAATGTTGACGTTACGTTGACGTCAGCGTCGTCTTCAGTGTGAGTAATTGCTAAGCCGGTAGTGACATAAATAGTATAATTTCAAGTAACCATATAACAATGAATTTTTATTTGCCTGATATTTTTATAATCGTTATGGTTTAGGAATTTTAACATTATTTTGTAATATCTG
Source organism: Megamerina dolium (assembly GCA_963854835.1). Classification (NCBI taxonomy): domain Eukaryota; kingdom Metazoa; phylum Arthropoda; class Insecta; order Diptera; family Megamerinidae; genus Megamerina; species Megamerina dolium. The sequence continues at coordinate 4,755,496 of OY978525.1, forward strand.
ATTTGATAATAAACTCTTCAAAAATTTTGATAGCCTAAGCTTCAATTATGTACGTTTGTGATCATTTTCCATTCGAAAAAACACAAAATTTATTAAACTATTTTAATTTGCGGATATTGAAAATACGTCTATTACATATAACTGTTAAGCAAATGCAATTACAATTGCAGCATAAATGCAATTGCATAGATTCAACACCAAAACATTGATAATGTAATATCCCCTAAAATTTGTATGCACAAAACATGAATACTTGTTCCGAAAAATTGCTGAAAAAATTTGAAACTTATACAATTATTAAAAAAATATTTTGGTATTCTAACTTTGTGCTAACAAACAATAATATTTAAATTAATAGAAAGTTTATAAAATTCTTATGGGTAACAAATATCGAAATTGTTGGTTAATGTAGTAAACGAATACTTACACGTAGATTCTTCAACAACACTAATTCCAGTTTATACCATCTTCACTGACAAGAGCACAAATTACTTTGAGAAAATTACATCAAGAAAGAGCAAAAGAAGTGTGCCTGCGCGATTTTGAATAAAGAGAAACACATTCTGTGTTGTTTTTCCAGGGAATTTGTATGTGTGCATCATATTCGTACCCGTTTTCGCAAGTACCATCACCGTATGCATATGCTGGACAGCAGCAGTCGTGTATGTCTCATTCTAACAAACGCCGTGGATTCGAACTGATTGTGTTTAGAGCGCGTTGTGTGGAGTTTTTGTTGACACAAATTGAGTTGAATACAGGAAAAAAAAGGGAAAAAGCGAAAACTAGGTGTGACAAAGTGCAGTAAAAAGTGTAAGAATAGCGTGAAAAAACAGACAAATTGCTACCAAAAATTATAATAATAACAATAATCATAAGCAGAAAACAAGTTAAGATCGTATTGTGTATATAAGTAGTCATAATGCAAAGCCCACGAACAAATGTGGTGAATGGTGCAATACAAAATCTGCCCAGCACATTGGCGCAGCTTGCGTTAAGGGATAAGCAGCAGCAGCCACCGTTACCGCCGATGACACAGCCACCGAGTATACCGAGTAAGAGTCACATGGGCGAAGGCTCAGTGCTTGTAACATCGAATGGAGGTGGCACAAATGTTGGTGGTTCAAATGCCAGTGGTGCAGCTGATTCCAATAAAGTGACTACCGAATTGCAAGAGAAAGAAAATCAATTCCAACAGCAGCAGAAGCAGAAGCCACCATTGCCAGCACGCAACAAAACGATGGAAATCGCAGGCTATGTAGGCTTTGCAAATCTGCCCAATCAGGTGTATCGCAAAGCGGTGAAGCGTGGCTTCGAGTTCACACTGATGGTGGTGGGTGCCAGTGGTCTGGGTAAGTCGACACTGATCAATTCAATGTTCCTCTCGGACATTTATAATGCTGAACAGTATCCGGGTCCATCGCTACGTAAGAAGAAGACCGTTGCCGTAGAGGCTACAAAGGTGTTGCTCAAAGAGAACGGTGTCAATCTGACGCTGACTGTTGTCGATACGCCTGGCTTTGGTGACGCCGTCGACAACACCAATTGCTGGGTGCCCATACTCGAGTACGTCGATAACAAGTACGAAGAGTATTTGACTGCCGAATCGCGTGTGTATCGTAAACAAATACCCGATAATCGTGTCCACTGTTGTTTGTATTTTATTGCTCCCTCGGGTCATGGTTTGCGGCCGCTGGATATTTCGTGCATGCAGTCATTGTCCGATAAAGTGAATTTGGTGCCGGTTATCGCCAAAGCCGATACAATGACACCGGATGAAGTGCATCTGTTCAAGAAGCAAATACTCAACGAAATTGCACAGCACAAAATCAAAATTTACGACTTTCCATCGACGATCGAGGACGCCGCCGAAGAGTCGAAGACCTCACAGAATCTGCGTAATCGTGTACCATTTGCTGTGGTCGGCGCCAACACAATAATCGAGGCCGATGGCAAGAAACTGCGTGGTCGTCGTTATCCATGGGGTTTGGTCGAGGTGGAGAATCTGGCACATTGTGACTTTATAGCATTGCGTAATATGGTAATACGGACACACCTGCAGGACCTTAAAGATGTCACCAACAATGTGCACTATGAGAATTATCGTTGCCGCAAACTCTCCGAATTGGGTCTAGTCGATGGCAAGGCACGTCTCTCCAATAAGAATCCATTGACACAAATGGAGGAGGAGAAGCGCGAACATGAATTGAAAATGAAGAAAATGGAAGCCGAAATGGAGCAAGTATTCGATATGAAGGTTAAAGAAAAGATGCAAAAGCTCAAAGATTCCGAATTGGAGTTGGCACGACGTCATGAGGAGCGTAAGAAAGCATTGGAATTGCAAATACGTGAATTGGAAGAGAAGCGACGTGAATTTGAACGTGAGAAAAAGGAATGGGAGGAAGTTAACCATATCACATTGGAGGAGCTGAAGCGACGCAGTCTGGGTGCGAATAGCAGCAACGATAATGTCGATGGTAAAAAGGAGAAAAAGAAGAAGGGCTTATTTTAATGCAACTTCGGCTAACTCAGCATATTTCCTACCTACAATGTAACACAGTATTCTCTATTTCACACAAAAATACACGCATACACTCTCAACGCAAACAAAACGAAAGACGAAGACGCATAAAAGACGGCAGGCAACGATGGCGATAAAAGTATCATATTGAAAAACAAATTTCCAAAAAAAAATAAAAAGTAAAAAGTACGAGTAAATTGACGAATTGTATTTAGAATATATCTAATACCTAAAGAACTTGTATTTAAAAAATACTTCTTAACCTTAAAATATTATTATAATTATGATTATGATTATTATTATGATTATGATTACTACTATTATATATTCTATCTGCATTATTAATAATAAAGTCTTCTTTAGTTTAATTATGCATTGTAGTAGACCCTACATATAGGGGTTGTTTCTGGTTCGGTGAGAAGTAAATTTTGTGTTTTATTGATATTTTCCCAGGATTGTCAGGATCATTGGTGGGTGTTTTTCATATTGACCGCGCCATATGTACATTGGTACCTACAATACAACGACATACCATATGACGTGCGTATTTATAAATTAATCAACCGAAGTTTGCGTGCCTTTGAGCTCAATTCTGTTGCTGCCAATGAGTTGTGGGAATTTTTTTGTGAGGTTTGTGAGCGAAGGAGTATTCAATTTTGAACTAAAGTTTACGTGCCTATATGGCAAGTAATATTTCACGAATTGAATTTCATTTGAATGATTTCATTTTGCTCAAGTGAAAACAATGTTCATAAGCTCATAATATGACTAATTTAGATCGTTTTGGAATGCACATGCGCAAAAGTATGTATACATGGTTAGTATAAGCTTCAAATATCGCATGTCTCTCTTCAATATAGGTGTATATGGACTTAGTACATCATAGAAATTTCTCCATTGAATATAATTAAATAAATAATAAGTTTTTCTCTAAACGGCTTATATACATATTAGGTGATCATAATGCATTAAATATAATATATTAGCTTAGTTTGGTCACTATATATTTACCACCCAGCAAACCAAAAGTTTAGTAATTACGAAATTGTTGCATTCTATTTTTCGATATCGGAACGAATGAGATGATTTTCATAATATCGTCATCATGGTTACTGTTTTCATGATTACTGCCTTCAGAATTTGTTTAGAATTAATTGCTAAAATGTGGAATTTTCCTTTTTTTTTTGTCAAAAGTTTAGAATTTTCAAAATTTTTGCATTCTACTTTTCGATACCGAATCGAATTCATCAGTAAAATCTTATGAGAGAATTTTCATGATATCTTTACTGATTATTGTCTTCAGAATTTTTTAGAATTCATTGCTAAAATATGGAATATTCCTTATTTTTCCGCCATATTGCCTCCAAACGGCCGTTTTTGGTAAAGATAAATTACAGATTCGGATTTATCGTAGTCAGATCCTTGATTTAGACATTTAAATTAAAAGTTTACATTAATAATGTGCTCTTCCGTGGCCATACGCTAAATCAGTAACTTCAAATTAAAAAAAAAAACTGCTTAAATTTACAAATCTCTGAAAACTGAGAAATTATTTTTATATAAACAACCTACATGTTCAAGAAACCTTGTCGACCAATTGGATTTTCCTTGTTCTTCCGCCCAAATAACACCAAGCGCCTGTTTTGGGTAGAAATAAATGGGAGATTCGGATTCCTCATATCCAAAAACCTCAAGATAAACGTTAAAATGAGTGTGTCACATTTTTAACTTTAACTTTACATCGAAAAAAGTCTCTTAAAATTGCTTATTTTGGAAAAATGAGAAATAATTTGTCTATAAACAACCCACACGTTCAAGAAACCTTACCGACAAATTGGATTTTCCATGTTCTTCGCCCAAATGACACCAAGCGCATGTTTTTGATAGAAATTCGGATTCAGATTCCTCATACTCAAAAACTTCAAGATATACATTTAAATGAGTATGCTACATTTATAAAATACTGATTCGGCCATAGGCCGAATCAGTAACTTGAAATCGACAAGGAAACCGCTTAAAATCGCTGTTTTCGAAAAACAGATAAATTGTTTTTTAAAAACAATCCAAACTTCCCAAAAACACCTTACCCGACGATGGGATATTTAATGTTTTTGCGCCAAAAGGCTCCTAGCGATTGTTTTGTTTAAAAATAAATTATAGATTCGGATTTATCGCACTCAAAACCCTCAAGGTAGACATTTAAATTAATAAATAAGATTCATAAAACACTCCTACGCTATCATAGGCTAAATCAGTACCTTCAAATCGAAAAAACACGCTAAAAATCGCTTATCTGGGAAAACTGAAAATATTTTTTTAAAAGTTTTTTACTAAAAAACGTCTTAAGTAATAGAAAAATATAAATGACTAAGTTTTGCATCAACATTTTTATAAAATCTATAAAAATGTTCAAAAGAATGCAATTTTTAGAGGTTTTTTAAGAACGGTTTAGCTACCAAATGGCTTTCAATAAACCAAAATGCATGTTTTGCTGGTAAAGAAACTGTAATTGTTTTTTTGGAGAGTGATCTTCATGCATTAAATCGGAAATAAATCCCTCCAAACAAAATCATTATGGTTTCCCTTATGTCAGAAACTTTGGTTGGCTGGGTAAGTGCATAGATTTGGTTGCATAGGTGGTCATATGACCACACCTTCTTGACCTGAAAATACCAATGTATAATATATACAAAAAATAAAGTTCTTCATATTCATTTGGGTACTTGTACACTAGTACATGTGTGCTGTTTGTCTTCAAGAGTGTACCTACAATAATTTCTTAGCGTACTTTAAAGTCCATATTTGAAAGTACTTAACGGTAGTCCATTACACTTTACCAACAGAATGCACATATGTATGTCTTTATGTATGAATAATAAATAACAATAGCAACAATAACAATGGTGGTGTTGTACTCTACTCAAGTAAGTACGATCAGCAAACAATAATGTCGGCGACGACGACGATGGCGATGAGTCAAGAAGTAAAGTGAAGCAGAAATTTAAATTATTTATAATTGTTTGCTTCGATAACGAATAAATTGTAATACTTAATATTACATATAAGAATAACAACAACAGTACTGTACGAGTAATATGGTATAAACGAGAACAACATATTTAAGGGGAATTTCTACGGTCGGTCAATTTACAACTTTAGAAATTCGTTAAATTTGTTCAGGCAAAAAAAAATTTTCATTAAATTTTTTGCGAAGATTGTAGCTTGTCAGGTTTTATGGGTTATTCAAGCAGAAAGAAAGTGGATATCACATCTATACAAGAGTTTTTGGAGCATTTGAAATTTATTCACTACTGAAAGTAATATTTTCATAAAACAAACTCAATTAAATTAAAAAAAAATTTTTGTTTTATTGAAAAAAGCAGATATTTATTATCTGTCAATATTACTGTCATTTGACGTATGAAAACTACACTTGTCATGTCGACTGTCAATTCAAGAATTCATTTTTTTCGTTGCGAAATTAGTCGAAAATCAAATTCGTGTAGTCATAACGGTATATTGTTCTTACTGCACCATGTACTCTTCTTATTACACCGCATCACATTGAGCGTAATATATGTACCAAAACCATGAATGTAAATTATTTCATGGACAACATACGTTGTCACATATTAAGCGAATTCTTGCCCCTTCAGATTTCCTTCCGCATTTTTTTTTTTTTGCAAGCACAAAGTAAAACCACATTTTCTATGTAAACACGCATAAATACTTAAATGTTGCCTCATAAATACGTAATTTAATTGTAAAACAACGAATTAAGGTATGAGGAAACAGTATGTAGATACCTAAGTAGCTCAAGCAGCAGCAGCAGCAATATACGTATTGCATTAGTGCATTTGTATGTAATTCAAAATGCATTCCATATTGTTTTTATACGAAGCCAGCGCTCGTTGGTAGTACATAGTACCGACAATGACACGATATTGTTGATAAGTATAACGAATGATAATCGTTATAAATAACCAATAAAATCGGTCTAGGTCGACTTAAATATTCGCTGCATACAATGAGACTATGGAGAGTATGAAAATGGAAATTGGACGACAACGAAATTGTGACTCATTAAATAGTTAATCGATATATCGATTAACCGTTGATCGATATATAAAAAAATGACTTCACAAAAGCCCTGTGCCTATCAATTTATATCCTGCCATAAAAATATATATTGTGCAAATGAATAAATGAATAAATTTAATTTTGTCGGTAATGATATTAGGGTTCAAAAATTCCACAACTTTATATGGCAGCTATATTAAATAGTGCACGTGGCTTATGCATTTCTTGCAAAATTATTTATTCCAACAATGTTAATTTGCATCTCAAATATGGTTTTGCCAGACGGAGGAATACGTAAGTTGGGGCGGTTCAAATATAAATACTTTTCACCATTTTACCAGCTTACTGTTTCTTTTTTGGAAAAATATTTCTACCTATAATACTAATCTACTTATGAACTATGGTTATCTTAGGCATAAAATTTCCAAAGTTATGGAAGTTTAAAAATTTTAGATAATTTCACGACTTTGTATGGAAGCTACATTAAATAGAGGGTGGGGCTCACTGGTTTCTTGCGAGTTCTTTACAAAGAATAATATTAAACTATCTGCTAACTATGGTTGCCTTCAGCTATAAACTACTTAGTTGTGGTGCTTTAAACATAGAGCGAATATGAGGCTTTGTATGGGAACTATATAAAATAGTGGGCGTGGGATGGTTATTTTTGCAAAATTATTCCTCCCTTCAAAACTAACTCACATATCGAGGTTGGCTGTCCTAGATGAAAGATCAATCAAATTACAACGATTTAAAATTTAAAATATTTCACGACTTTATATGGAAGCTACGTTAAACAATGGGTGTGGCTTACCCATTTCTTGTAAATCTAGTTATTTTTACAATACTAATTCATACCTTCGATGTGGTTATTTTTCGCTAATTATTTCGGCGGTTAAAAAAAAACTACGTCTATTAATATGATTGATCGCTATGCGTACTAAGGTTTGTTGTTCGATTTCTGGGTCGTGCTTATAAAACTAAACGCTCTTTTGTATGATATTTATCACTTTAAATGTTCGTCATGGAGGAATCATCTAAAGTGATAAATATAAAATGCCCAAAGTTTACACTAAATATGATCGAAAATATATTGTTACTACCTCAAAGTTTCAATGAAAGAGTCATTTCATAAGTGAAGGTACAAAAAAAAAAAAAATGAAAAAAAAGGCTTCGTTCATTTCAGTTCCATTCACTATTTAGTGAAAATGTGCAACAGTGTGTTTAAAAACGGAAATCATAGAAATTGATAAAAAAAAAATAAATAAATTCATATCCAAAATCCAACGTTCAAAATTCTTTCACATTATTACAAAATATCACATAAAATTCAATATACCCTCGCCCTTAGGTAGGGGTGCAATAATGCCGATCACAGATCGTATGCACAGATGCGTCACTGCGCATTGTAGTTAACGATTCTGTATCGGTTCGTTTGGGTAGTGATTTTTTTCTTCAATATTTGTTGATTGTCGTTTTAATTGATTCCCCACACAAAAGCGTTAAAGATGAACACAATCTTGAATAATTATAATGAATATTTTTGTTTATTTATATTAGAGAGAGAAATAGCTGAAATGACTAAAGAGAATCATAACAAAATGAGAGGGAGAGAGACAGAGAGCCAAAAAGAGAAGCAGAAAATTACACGCGACTGACGTGTGAGAAAATAATATTCGTGGAATAGAGTTGGTAACTCCGTCGTCAATTGCTGTTGGATCATGCGCAGAAAGAGGCGCAGAGGCGCAGATTGTCAAATTTATAATTAGAGACGGAAAGAGAGAGTGTTGTATTGAAAAGTGAATGCATACTGGCGATAATGATAATTAAGTTGGGGGCATTTTATATTTTTAAATGGGATATTAGTACATTTTTGTTGTTGGTATTGTTTCTTTATTTAGTTTTCATTCTCACACTTCATTGACAATGAATATTTACAGCATTGACTGAATACCAACTGTCTGTCTGTTTGTTTGTTTGTTTGACATTTGAGTTTTAAGTTCATGGTATGTGTGGGAATTTTATGTGTGGTAGGTTATCCCTTATTTGCATTTATAAATTGTTGATTTGTTTGTTTGTCTGGTTTGTAGGTTTTTTCTGCTTTTTTTTTTTTTGCTGCCCCGGAAACACTAAGATCACTGTGGTTCAATGGAGATTTTACGACTTGTTTGTTGTTGTGGTTAGTTAGATATACATATTTGTGTTGATGGCTACATATGTACATATGTATGTACAGATTGTAAATACCTACAACTGCTAAGGTAAATTAAATCAACCACGGTATCCAGTCTATATTTAAGCGTAGAATGCTGAAGGAATTTGAAAAGGTGGAGAGCATGGAAAGTATGGAAAATTGATTATTTTTTATGTGAAGAGGTGCTTCCTTTTTTCTTTGTGTGTGATTTTTTTTTGTCGGAAGTTGAATATGTGGGCATTATGTGGGATTTCATTAACTTTTTCCGTTTAAGTATTTTTCTATGTTGATTTTCTTAATTCTTAGAATTTAACTCATTGCTTTTATTTTAATATTTAAATATGGCAAATGTTTGATGCTCCTTACATACATATGTATAAATGTATATAAGCATTGCGTTGGGATAAAAGTATGGGTCCCTTCTCAACAATTATCTGTTGCTATACTAAAGGGTTATCCATTTTGCGGTTTCAAAAGTAAATGTAAATAAAATACATATAAAATATTTTTTATCATGATATTTCTTTTTTATTATAAAGTTTGAACGTTGACATTATGTGTGAAATACTACATCATTTAAATGACCACCAAGCGAATTGTTGCAAGCATCGATTCTTTTGAGGTAATTTTCGACCACTTTTTTACACATATTGGGCGGTATCTCAGCCATAACGTGACGAATGTTGGCTTTTAGGTGCTCAAGAGTAAAAAGGTTTATCTGCATAAACACGGTCTTTCGCGTAGCCCCACAAAAAAAAGTCAAGCGGTGTCAAATCGCATGATCTTGGTGGCCAGTTGATATTGTCACGACGAGAAATTACGCGGCCAGAAAATTTCTTGCAATAAAGCCATATTCGCTCGAGTTGTGTGGCATGTGGCACCGTCTTGTTGAAACCACATATTCCCTAAGTCGTATTCTTCAATAGCAGGCAAAAAAAAGTCGGTTATCATATGACCATAACGCTCCGAATTGACGGTGACAGTCGTTCCATCGTCGTTTTCGAAGAAGTAAGGTCCAATCACACCTCCGGACCAAAGAGCGCACCAAGCAGTGACTTTTTGTGGATGTAGTGGCCTCTCTTCAATTACTTGAGGATTCTCAGAACTCCAAATACGACAATTTTGTTTGTTAACATACCCACCGAGTGAGAAAAGTGCTTCGTCGCTGAAGAAAATTTTGTTCGAAAAATCGCCGTCCACCGCCTGTTGTTCAAGCAACCATTCGACGTATCTACGACGTTGTGAATGGTCAGCTGGCTTCAGTTGTTGTGTTAGCTGGATTTTATATGGATGTAGGTGTAGATCCAAATGCAAAATACGCCATAATGTGCCGTAAGACAGTCCTAATTCCTGAGAACGACGAGGAATCGACACATTCGGGTCTTCGGCAACACCTTCACTTACACCAGCGATATTTTCGGTGGTACGAGCGAAACGATGATGCACAGGCCTTACAATATCTGTAACCGATCCAGTCTCTTCATATTCCTTCACAATTTTGCCAATTGCTTGCGTAGTTGGACGATTATGTAAACCATAATCTCCTCTTAAAGCACGATATGTGGCTGTGGCAGAATCACCATTTTTGTAGTAGGTTTTTACAATTTTAATGCGTTGTGCGATAGTTAAGCGATCCATTTTCGCAAATGTCAGACTTTGAACTGAAAGAGAAAGAAATTGTTTTAACAACTCAGTTTGACAGATGTCGAATTCTAGCCCTATACTTTTGAAACCGCGAAATGGATAATCCTTTATAGGTTACAGCTGGCAATGCTGTGCTGCACATTTGACAATCATTGCATAAGCTAATTTTTTTTAGATTTTAGACTTTGTTGAAAAATAAGCTTGATCATATAAATCTAATCGATTTTTAGTGGGTAGACTTATAAAATCGTCCTCTACATGCTAGATAATTTCTCTGTTGATAGAAGAAGGTCGGTGAAAGCTTTGCTGATGCTGCTGCAAAGCTGAAAAACTCTTTCAGTACGGCAAATGAGAAATTTTATAACGATTAAGGACGATAATGTGTCAGAATACAAAATATGAAGCATAAAAATCGGCGAAGCATTAAAACAACATGACCAAGGCCGGTATTTCAGCCTTCGTTACTTCGTTAAGGCACACTACATTGACCATGTTGAAAAATTTTACATCGTTTGGAGTAAGTTCTAAACCAAACGAAACTTTACATTTGAGTGTCACATAAATTGATTGCATAAATATAAATGGATCGTCTTGTTACGAGCCATTGAGTGGAAAAAAATGACCAATATTGATCGACAAAAGTGTTTTATATATTTTCTGATTGATGTTTAGTGCATCTGTAATGTTTAGAGTCTCCACTTAGTCGTCGGACGTCCAGAGCAAACCTTCAAAACTATATTACCTTCACCTCCAGCCCGATACTTTTTCCCCATCCGTATATATAACAACAATTGAAAATAGTCGATAATTTTGTGAGCCCATTGAAAAATAAATAAAAAAATTGTAATATAAATGAAATCAAATTGACTGATAGTTTTTCCCCCCAATCGAATATATGACAACAATTGAACACAGTTGATATTGTTTTTTGGTAGTCTATTGAAGAATAACATACCATACATGAATGACATTTGACAGATTTGCTCAATTACCTGTTGACCCATATATCGTGCATAATATAACCATACCTATATTATTCTATACAATATATTGTATAGATGGATAATTATAAACCATTTACGTAAACATGAAAAAAAAAAAAAAATAAATATGGTCAAATCTGTTCTCATGGTCATTCTTTGTTTAGTGAAGTAATATATATATTTACTTTCGTTTTTAACACTTTTTATTTCTACTTTACAACTGTTAATATACGGTATAACTACATACTACCACTATTAAGAGTAGGATTATACTACTTCTTTTGTATCTACTGTTCTTATCTTGTTTGTTGCCTTCAGCAATGTGTATGTGTATGTGTGTGCGCATATAAATTTAAGAAAACCACAAATCACATAACCTCACTTTTAAGTAATCATTTAACCTTAACTTTATAACAATGCTATTCGAGAAAAATCACTGTTTCTTACTTTTTTTTGTTGCTGTTTTCTGTTATCTGTCATCTTGCTTAAATGTGTCCAAATGTGTCCCCCATGTGCTGTTATTGATATTGTTTGCATGCATACAGCATTATCGTGTCCAATATTGCAAGTTTATTTCTCATAATTATATGATTCATTGTTTAAAAGTTCATCCCCTTAGGGATATCTCTCTGGTTGTCTGATTGTCTATTTACAACTGTTACATTGTTGAAATTAATTTCATCACAAATGTACATATGCCTGAATGTATAAATTTACTTATTTTGCCAAATTTCCATTAATCAATAATTATTTTTATAGAATTTAATACAACAGCTGCTTAATGAATTGTAATTGCCAATGGTCACTTTTATTTGACACATGCTGTGCCAAATTGGAGAATACATAGTAGAATAGCAAAATATCGGCGTGTTGATGAGATTTGTGTTGCAACGTTCTTCTGACAGCTAATAATAGTCTTTTTAGTTAATCAATTCCATTATGCTGGCGCTTAAGACACCAAACAATAAGATTACAAGACAAGATCCAAAAATAATGAGAACTTGGCAAGGCTTATTTATGTTCGTCTCTCTATTTTCAGTTAAAGGAATGAGAAAGGGAAATTAATATGTACTGGTTTGTATTATGCTGGTCACATTATGTAATTAGTAAAATGTATTTAAATGGCAAGAAAAGGGATATTTTTCCATTTATAGTCTTAAATTCTATATATTTTGATCATATCCTGTTCTAAAATTTATAATTTACATTCGAATTCATTTTAGTGAGTTATATTATGTTCGTTTTTTTTTCTCTACTAATTATTATGAGGGCATTTCAAAGGCGTATTCAGGAAGATGGTATTACAATGACAACAATTATGATACAATATTATAAAAATATATTATAAAAATAATAATTATAATTTTCTTGCACATCGAAATGAAACAATGCTAGGCTTGCCTCTATTCTCAGATATACAGTGTGTTCCCATAGTAAGTGTGGTATCAGGTCAGTCCATAAGTTCGTGCGTTTTGCTTGGATGGTTTTAAAATAAATAAAAAATACGTTTTCAGTATTTATTAATCAATAATATATTTTCCTGCAACGTTTAGGCAAACTTTTAATTCCCAGCTCAAACAATTGTTTGTCCTTGGAGCCAAAATACGCTTTTATAGCTTCTTTTAAGGTGTAGTTCTTACTACTAATGGAAAAGGTGATAATCGCAAGGTGCAAAATCCGGAGAGTATGGTGGATGCGGCATTAGCTCCCATCCGAGCTCCTTCAGTTTGCCTAAGGTCTGTTTTGCGGTATCGGTATCGGTCTTGCGTTGTCGTGGTGAAACAAAACTTTGCGTCTATTGACTGAAAATTGTCGATTTTTTCAAGTGCTTCATTCAGTTTGGATAGTTGATGGCAATAATAATCAGCTGTGATCATCTGGTTTGGTTCCAGCAGATCAAAATAAACGATGCCGAAGGCTATCTCTGGGGGTTGGTTCTGATGTTTTTGATCTTTATCTAACCACTAGCATTTGCGAACAGGATTATTGTAAAGAACCCATTATTCGTCCCCAGTAACAATACGGTTCAAAAAACTCTCATTTTCAAGCCGCTACATCAGCTGAGAACACATATTCACTCTCTGCTGAAGGTTTGCGACGGAAAGTTTATGCGTAACCCATTTTCTCAGCTTTGGAACTACCTGTAAACTGTTCCATGTGATGAATTTAAGCTTCCACCCATTATATCGACTGTCAAATTTGGCTCAGCTTCCACGAATTTCAGCAAGGCGACGGAGTTAAAGACCTCAGCACGACGAGAGCGTGGGGCATCCTCAACGTCACAATCATCACTTCGGAATTTGGAAAACCACTTTTGCGCAGTTCTTACACTCACGGTATTCTCCCCATGAGTTGCGTTTATTTTTGCAGCAGCAGTTGTTACATTTTTTCCACTTCAAAAAAAAAAAAAAATTCTAAATATGCCTCTTATATTCGTTTGAAGATTCCATTTTATCTTTTAACAACGCGTGCTTCTATCCGCGATTAAAATCATTTGTTCAATGCAGAATACATCAGAGAAAATAAAAATAGTTCCGTTATCTCCCACGAATCATTTTTGTACGCAAAAAGCGCCTACTGTGAAACTATTGAAAAAATAACGCACGAACTTATGGACTGACCTGTTACTTTGTTATTGATCAAAATCTGCATTATCGTCCCTTTCCCGCCGTATTTTATGTCCTTGACATCGTGACAGTATATGATTTTATATCAACGCATTGAAATCGTCGAATTTTGGATCTTAAATTCCACGTTGTAACAACACCAAAAATGTTGTCGCAATCACCACGTTAGTGAAGCAATTTGGCGGAACATTGTGAATAAATTTTATTAAACTGAATTCGTACTTGATGTTCCGAAGCCAACCATAGTACGGAATGCACACAGTGCTGAGAATATTGCTGCCGTAAGTGTCGGTGAGTCCCCCGGAATGTCTATTCGCCATCGTTCGCAACAGTTGGTCATTTCCGCGACCTCCATGGATCGAATTTTGCGCTTGGACCTGAAATTACACTCACATAAAGTCCAATTGACGCAGGAGCTGTTGCCTGGTGACCATGGGGCCCTGCAAGTGATTGCTGAAGATGCTGATTTTTTCTAACAAAAATAGCTTTTTGGACGAGCTTCATTTCCACCTCAGCGGCTATGTTAACAAGCAAAACTGGTCACTGGGTCACTGTTTGGTGCGGTTTACTGGTCGGACTCATCATCGGGACGTATTTTTTCGAAGATGAGGACGGAAACACCGAAAATGTCAATTCTGAGCGGTACCACACTATGTTGAAGGACTATTTTGTGCCGAAGATTGAAGCCCAGGGTCTGGATGGTATGTGGTTTCAACAGGACAACGCTACACCACACACAACTCGCCTCAATCTGAAGTTTTTTCTTCGCAAATTTCCGAAGCGTGTAATTTCTCGTCGCGGTGATGTAAATTGACCGCTCAGATCATGCGATTTGACGCCGTTAGACACTTTTCTGTGGGGTTACATGAACGATAAAGTCTATGTGAATGATCCGAAGATGATTCCAGACGATTCCGGTGATACGGGCCATTCCGGATGTCATACTGCAAAATGTCATCAAGAATATTGCCGAAAGAGTGAGATATATACGAAATAGTCGCGGTGAACATATTCGCAAAATAATTTCCACACATAATCCTATGACCTATCGAACGAAATAAAATATTTCCAAAAATTCCGAACCGTTTGCGTTTTATTCAAAATGAAAGTACTACACGTCTTAATGAAACACGCTGTATTTTGAAATTCATATATGTAGTTATCTATCTACTTTTGTTTTGTTTATTTATTTCTACATTTTTTTTTTTTAATATTTACATTATTTCACTTTTAATATTTGTGGGAATTTTGTTTTGCAGTAGCAAGATTAGACACATTCAATTGATAAGAGATTTATCATTTTGCTTTTTTGTTTATTTTCTATTTCTTTATTGAAGCATCAATATTAATATAAACCATCCCCCTTTAATATTTACTTTTTATGATAAGAATGCAGTAACCATATATGTACATATGTTCTTATTGATGCAGCGGCGACTTCCATGCAGTTATAATTATCAGTTGCGTGTGAAACAAATAAGTAAGATACAATATAATAGGGCTATCCCTAAAAAATTTCAAATATTCCTCGAAAAACTCGAAATTTAAACTTAAATTATACTGTGAGGCAAAATTAGAAAAAATGTTTTTGATCCTGATAAGCATAGGCTTGTTGGTCAGGGCTTTTTGACGAAAGTGTGGTGTTTGGAGTTGTTTATCTCGAATGCTGGAGGGTTAAGGTAGCTTTATTCTCTACCGACCTCCACTATTTTTACTCGGCAAACATTTTTCTAAAACATTGTTTGGCGTTTTTCTTATCCGTTTAGCCCCCTGCTGAAAGAATTCTAAAAAAATAACACCAGATTTAGATTCCTCGACCCCTAAAAAACCCCAGTACATCGCAGTTCGAGCGTTTCTACTGAAAATAATAAAATTTTTTAATGTTTTTATATCATTACCTCTATGACCTCCAAATCAAATACTCAAAACTGAATGAAAAACCAAAACGGATAAGAAAACCTCCAAGCAATGTTCTAGAAAAATGTTCCTCGAGAATAAATAATGGGTATCCGCGAATAAGTAAAATACCCTAAGCCTTCTGTTTTCGAGATAAACAGCTTCAAACCCCCCTCTTTCGTCAAACTAACCTGACCATAAGGTGCAAAACGGTTTTCAATAGAGTATTCTGGGGCATTCCCTCTTTTTAACAAGCCTATGCTGATCAGGATAAAAAATTCTTGCTTCACAGTGTTATTATCAAATGCGCGGAAGAGATATTTATAAATAAAATATAAATATTAGGGCGATTCCTATAAATTTGAAAATTCCTCAAAAAACACGAAACGTTGAAAAATTTGTTCAATCTTGAAAACCTTAAATTGTCTGAAATTCATCAAATTTTAAGAGTTATGTATATATTTATAACTCGCTGTTCTGACAGAAAGAAATTGGCGCCGTCGGATTGATGTCTGTAATTTGCTTCTCAAACATCTAAAAAAAAAATCCAATATGTCGGTGACAGGACGAAAAAAAGAAAGAAATCATGAAATAAAAACGATGAAGCGGCGCAAAGCACTTTTAAAGCACAAAAAAAATAATGTTGATTTTGTTTGTTTTGCTGGGATTTGAAAAGAATCGTATTTTTCTTAGCATTTACCGGACAATAATACGACAATTTCTAAAGAGTACTATCACCGACTGCCATTCATTATTGCTCCTTTTCCAAATTTTTCAAAACATCTGCCTATCTCTACCCTTCGGAATAATGGTAGTCAATTTATAAAAACATCAATATTGCAGAGAAGCTAACCTAAAGAGTGAGTGAAAAAATTAAGAAGAAAAAGTCAATGGCTTGGTCGATCATACATTTCACCTCTCTAGCGGTGACTCCTGGGTAATATTGGTTTTAGTTGCATATTTTGAAGTGGCCATTTTGACGACAGCTCCACTTTGGCGGGGAGATAGGAGGTAGGGTAAGTATATTGTTTTAATACCCTGCTTATATGGTTGCGAAACCTTGTCGCTCAGGGAGCCTGACAAGCAAAAAGTGCTAGTTTGTGAACGAAAATTTCTGCGAAGAATATACGATGCTCTATACGACAACGGTGAATGGAGGAAATGTTACAACCATGAACTAGAGCAGCTATACGGCTTTCCATCTGTAATCATTACTATAACGATAAATAAATTAAGATTGGCAGACCACATTTTGCGAGCTGATCACTTATATCCGCCACAGCAAATGCTTTAGATAGATTGATGGAGTCGATGACGATGCCAACATGGAGAACAAAGGCGCAAAATAGGGATAATTGCAGGCAGAGGCAATAGTAGGCGAAGACCCGACCAGGGTTGTTCAGCCAAATATGATGATGATGTTCTGAAAAATATTAAGGAGCAAAAATCAGCTCAACCTTTTGTGGGCACTCTAGAGGTGGTTGGAATGAAATTTTTGTAAACCTCAATTTTGTGAGGGAGCCCCTCTAGAGAGTATTATTAATATTAAAAAGCTCAACCTTTTGTGGGCACTCTAGAGGTGGTTGGAATGAAATTTTTGTAAACCTCAATTTTGTGAGGGAGCCCCTCTAGAGAGTATTATTAATATTAAAATAATGGGGAAAAAATTAATGTGGGTGGGTCTTACATTTTATGCTGCTAGGGACGAATCCTGTGGTTGTTTCCGATTTTGCTCCATTCCTGTTTTGAAATTTTTACAAAATTTACATTTTAATAAGTTTTTTTTTTTTTGGAAATTACCATTATTTCTGTTTCAACGGAAATACATTTTTTTGAAATTATACTTTTCTTTGGAAAAAAAAATGTATTTTATATTTTTATAATTTTTTTGATAAAATGGAAAATATAAATCTTCTTCTTATGTGGCCACAACAACCGATACTCGATTTAGACCGAACATATAATGCGGTGCCAGTCTTCTCTGTTCTTCGGTTGCTGTCGCCAATTGGATATTCCAAGCGCCACCAGGTTACACAACACTTGGTCCTTCCAACGGAGGTTTAGTCTTCCTCTTCTTCTGCGTTTTCCAGGGGGGTGCTTAATTAAATACCCTCTTCGCTGGAGCGTCTTCTTCCATTCGCTCGACATGACCCAGCCAGCGCAGCCGCTGGATTTTGATTCGCCTAACTATGTCAATACGTACAGCTCATACAGCTCATCGTTGCACCTTATTCGATACTCGCCATCAACGCAAATAGGTCCGAAAATTCTTGGCAGAAATTTTCTCTCGAAAACTTCAAGAATCCTCTCATACGTGGTGGAAATTGTCCAGGCTTCTGCTCCATATGTTAGGACAGGAATAATGAGGGACTTGTGGAGTGTGATTTTCGATCTTCGAGATAGGGCTCGACTACTTAATTGCTTATGCAACCCAAAGTAACACCTGTTAGCAAGAGTTATCCTACGCATGATTTCCAGGATGACGTCATTACAGTTGTTGATGCTGTTTCCAATATAAACGAAGTCCTTCACCACCTCGAAAGTGTAATTGTAATTGGAAAATAGAAATCGAAATTTTAAATAGTCAAAAATTGTCAATAATATTTAATTTTAATCGAGAATGAAAATGCTTTAAAAATATGAATTTTTAATTCTTAAAATAGACTCTGATTTGAAATGGTCCATATAAATTATATTTATGAGTCCATACATCCATAATGCATTATTTATTATGCGGATAGTAATATTTAATGAATTTATTTAAATTATTTTTTTACGCAATTTCCGTTTTACCACGACTATTAATCTTATCATGCGTAGCATCAAAGTGAGGGTGACATATCTATTAATACTAAATACAGTATTATGTAAGGCATAATATGTCTCTTACTTATACATACATAGATTGTCAAATTCATAATTAATTGGATGATGTTGATATGGATAATATGTCGTTGATTTTGTATAAATGTCACATTGAATTCATTATATAGAATATGTGAACATACTCATATATTGGTTTGGAAACAAAATCAAGTGTGATTTATTCTCTTTACGAGTATCTATATATTTGAACTTTGTCATCGATGGATGTACCATACCTATACATGCATTTTAAGCGTAGGCAGTTAATGGTACCACATCAACCAAGTCAACTTGCCTAAGCGACAGTCACCAACAATTATAAGTAATAAGCATGCTTGTTTCATTTTTAGTTTTCTGTCTTTTTTTTTTTGTATAGTTTTATGCGAACAAACTCATATAAGTAGTGTGTCACTTATAAATGCCACAATCATGCAATGCTAACCATTAACGCCAATGTAGTGAATGATTTCTGCTGACAACGTCACAATTGAAAATAAAAAATAAAAAAATGAGAATCGGAAAAAGCACTTGTCACACTTTCAGTCACTGTTGTTGTTGTTGTTGTTGTTGTTGTTGTTGTTGTTGGTCTTTTAATTGTGTTGTACTCATTGTATGTCAGTATAGAAAT
Source organism: Megamerina dolium (assembly GCA_963854835.1). NCBI lineage: Eukaryota > Metazoa > Arthropoda > Insecta > Diptera > Megamerinidae > Megamerina > Megamerina dolium. The sequence goes on from OY978525.1 coordinate 4,774,928, forward strand.
CTATTGCATGCTCACATAATAAGTAACTTAAGTTCAACCACATGAGGGCAATCAGTTTGTGGTGGTGGTCTCTGTTTTGATGGATTTTCTGTGTGTGTGTGTGTGTGACCGTGTGTATGTTTAACTATGAGCTGCTTTAGGCTGAACAAAGTTTAACAAACGGTTTGATTTAATTGGACTAAGTACATATTGGACATACATATGTATGTATAACTATTTGTACGAGTACATAAATGGATAGACAGCATTTAGAAAATGTTGCTCATGTCATATTGTTATATTGAAATGTGATGGGGAAAAAAGTATTGAGATTCTTTTTCGTCATCAATTAGCTCTGATGTATCATCACTGAAGAAATAAAAGTTCTAACTGGCAATGCTGTTCTGTGAGTTTGACATTTGGCACAAGGTTGTCAGTATGGTGAATTATCGAATTTATCAAAGAGCACAATAAAATTCGTAATAAAAATATAGCCTTACATAAAAATATAATTAGAATGTCCGATGGACCAGTTAGTCTATGAATTTTAGCATGTTGAATATTTGAATTCGTCCTCTGATTTGCGCCATTATTCTGGGGCTTCTTTCTCACCTCAAAAAATATGCATAAAGAAACGAAAAAAAAAACAATGCTATATTTAGTTTTGTTGTAGTTTTGTGAAATTCTACTGAAAGAGCAGTGCAACAAAGCTCAGGAAAAGTCGAACCACAAAACTATCGCATTCGGAATGGGCTAACATAAGTAGGTCCTTTCCAATACTGTCCAAATTTAACGTTCAACAATATGGCAAAAGTATGTGGTTATGTGGCTGCCCTCTCTCCGAGAGGACACACTTAGGCCAGAAATGTCTATTGTGATACCACCGAGCTTCTCTTCTAATAATTTTGTGCGTTTTAAATTTGGACAAAATTAGAAGTTTAGACGGTTCTGAACGGCAGAATCCTTGTGACATCACTTTAACTAAGTTTTGTCACAGAGCTCTTTTAAGAAGCATTTTTAGCAATTCTTGCGGGCAGATGGGTACCGTTCGAAAGAATAATCTTTTCGATATCAAATTTTGTTATGCTTCAGCCGGGGATTGAACCCCCGACCTACAGATCTGAAGGCCAACGTACTAACCACTGAGCTATGACAACCACACAAAAGTAAGATAGTTCGGCTGTAATTATTCAGAGTCTTTTGTGACAACGGCAAAGAGCGCAACATTGATCTGTGAAAAAAAATATATATATACTGTGATCAAATCGAAAGGTTAAATCGGTTAGTGACATCTGTGCTCAATATAAATGTCAAAATATTCATTGGTGTTTGAGATACGCTTCGTTTTGTGAGGTGCTAAAAAGAAATTCTGCGATTTTTATTATGTCTAAATTTATTGAACAAACAAATTGCATTAAATTTCAGTTGCGGAAACATGGAGGATGCTGCAGAAAGCCTTTGGAGATCACACTCTGTTTTCAAAGAATGTTTACAAGTAGTACAACGAGTTCAAAGCCAGCCGCGAGAATCTTGAGTAGAGTGTGGTGTCAAATTGGCCAAAAACATCGACTGATGAATTTCACGTCAAGCAAGTTAAAGAAATGGTGTTTGAAAATCGTTCGATTGACTATTAGAGACATCGCTGATAGTTTGGGCATATCGTTTGGATCGGTGTATGCAATTTTGAGTGACGAATTGGGCTTGAGAAGGTTAAAATCTCGAATGTTTCCAAAAACGCTCAAACACGGCACTGGTTCTTCGCAGGCATTTTGCCAAAAATTCAACAGATATCGTTCCGCAACCACCGTATTCGACCGATTTGGCTCCATGTGACATCTCGCTATTCAACAAACTCAAGAGACCACTCTGGGACAACGTTTTGACTCCATAGGGAATATACAAGTCAAATCGCAAAAGGCTCTGAAGGCCATTCCAAAGAATGACTTTGCCAAGTGCTATGATGACTCGAATAGTTGTGTATTGCAGCGAAAGGGGATTACTTTCAAGGGGATGAAATAGATTTGGAAGAATAAATAAAGATTTTGAAAATATAAGAAAATTCACCATTCGATTTCATCACAGTAGTAGACCATCTAGGGTCAAGTAAGAAGCTTTTTTTTTTTAAATATGAACAGCAAACTCATTTCTTCGCAAAACTGATAAATTTTATACAAAATAGTCTCCTTTCGACATGCAATAATACATCGATTTGCAGAGTCCAGAAGTATGACGAAGGACCGGTTTAGATCGTCGTCCGATATGCCGTTCAGGATGTCGGTACAAGACTTTTGAATGCCTTCTACGAGCACAAAACTTTTTCGATTGATGGGAAAATGCATTTTTTTTTAAAAGATAAAAGTCGCATGGTGTCAAATTACGTGCATACTTGGAGTAATTGACAATTCAAATGTGATTTTTAGTTGACAAATAGCTTTGGTTGATCTATAAGCGGAGAAGCTGATGAAATGTACAAACAAAATGTATTACTTTGATCAATTTAACATAAATAATGTCAAAAAAATTAAGCTAGACAAAGACATCAAGAGTCATGGGATTGCTGAAACGCTTCAGATGGTCAAAAAAATATTTTGGAACCATTTGAAAAGCTTTGATAGTCAAATAAATTCAGTTTTTTCTCCTTTTTACTCCTAATTGGAGCATAGGGCCTCCACAAGGCTTCTCCATTGCACACGATTCTGGGCTGTTGTTCTAGCACCATCCCATGTGATGTTGACATCATGTTGCTGATTACTAATTCCCACGGGGTTGACCTTCTCCAAGTGTTTTTTTGGGCGTCCGCGGCTTCTGCTCCCTTGCGGGTTCCATTCAAGCGACATTCTCGTGATGCTTTCTGGCTGCTTTCTTAGCGCGTGGCCAATCCAGCGCCACTTCCTACGCTTTATCTGGTTCAGTATAGGCTCCTCGTTCGTTAGACGCCACAGTGCCACAGTTGGAAATAGTGTTAAGGCAGAATTTTCTACATACGATCATCAAACATCAAACACGAAAGATTGAATTCTCTTCGTATTGGAGTTCGAGATCAGCCATGTCTCGCTTCCGTACAGTAGCATCGATTTTACGCATGCGGAGAATATTCACAATAATACGAATAGTCAAATAAATTCATAGTTTTCGCAAAAAAATTATTAGATTGTCTTCCATTTGTGATTTAATAGTGAAACACAATAAATTAAAGCCATTTTTGACACAACTGGTCACAAGTAATGAAAACTGAACTCTAGAAGTCAGTAGAACTCTAAGAGAATTTGACATACTGACGTATCCAACGGTGGATCCAACGATTTATTCTGCATGCCGGTGATCAGGTGAAAAGACCGGAATTTATAAAAACTCGAAGAAAAAATGTGGAAAGTTTGTGAATAGTTTTGACCTTTCTACGTCTGATTACCATTTTCTTTAGTTTTTGCATCTGATTCATTTTTTGTTGAGCTTTGACAGCAAAAATATCCAATACTATTCCCCCAAACTAATGTGTAGTATGTATGTTAAATTTCACTAAATCATATTTTCTATAATTGACTGACTGCATCATAATGGCTATTAATAACCGGAAGCCTAATTTAGTAGTTACTAAATATGTACGTCGTAAGCAAGAGGGGGGTTTCACATTTAAGTGATGATGAATAACTGTCAGTTATGATTAGATGTATTTTTGGTTTTCAAACTACTCAGATACCTATCAAAAACAAAAATATGACAAAATTGAAAAGAAAAGTAGACAAAGAATAAAACAAATATAACCGACAAACAGCTGTAATAAACCGTTTCTTTTTCTAATCTCTCTGACTGGCGCGTGCCATTGCACCGGGCCTTTTATTATCACATAATCTATGAGAAGTTTGAAGAAAATAACGTTTATTTAAGAATCAATGATAATAATTAACGCAATAATAATTATGAAGGGGATGACAATGTGAACTTCTTATACTCATACTGTGAATCATATGTTCACATACATATGTAGATAGGTTCGTATACCTGAAAATCTGAACCTTCGGTAGAAAATAATTAAGAAGATGAAAAAAAACTGGTTTTCCGTTGTACTGTTTCCCCCACATTCTCACCATGCATTCAATTTCTGGCGCTCAATATTTTATGTATTCATGTCTTTATGTTAGTCGAACAAATTCTTTCAAAGTGCACAATAATTACTTGGCACAATATTTGCCGAGAGCTATGTAAGTAATATGTGGGGAACCCTTATGCATTGACTGACATTGAGAATGTTTATGTACATTGTATTTTCCCCCTTTTTTTTTTTACTAAGAGTAACGATTTTGTAGTTGACTAAGACACGCTTCAATCGATTTTTGTCGCAGTAGAACGTGCCATTTTCATCGTTTTTCATTTGTAAAATATAGCGCACGAAAAGAAATAAAATAAATGTAATTAATGTTAAATTGATAAATATTGAAATTGTGAGAAAACTTTAAGCGGCTTAATTTCACAGTCATACGAATTAGAGTTCCCGGTTATTATGGCTCGGTTAGATTGCATTTAGTTCCTAAACTAAAAAAAAAAATGATGAAAATTGAAACATAATGGAGAAAAATATATAAATATATATAAACAAGACTGATATAAAGGTGTTACTTTTGGCTGAGTAAGCAATTGAGTAGTCGAGCCCTCTCTCGAAGATCAAAAATCACACTCTACAAGTCCCTCATTATTCCCGTCCTAACATATGGCGCAGAAGCCTGGACAATTTCCACCACGAAGAAGACGATGCTTGGAGTTTTCAAGAGAAAAGTTCTGTGCGGGGTCTTCGGACCTATTTGCGTTGATGGCGAGTATCGAATAAGGTATAACGATGAGCTGTATGAGCTGTACGCTGACATTGACATAGTCAGGCGAATCAAAATCCAGCGGCTGCGATGGCTAGGACATGTCGAGCAAATGGAAGTGTACGCTCCATCGAAGAGGGTATTTAATTCGGCACCCGCCGGAGGACGCAGATTAAGAGGAAGACCAAACCTCCGGACGGACCCAATTTTTATGACTAAACATTATTTCTGAACATATTCAAACACTGTCTCCACTTTTTAGAGAGCTCTCATGCTACAAAATGAACTCAAAAACACATGAAAATCGACTAATGACCCCATAACTGACAAATAATCGCACCTTAAGTTGATAAATGTATGAGAAACTTCCAGTAATTCTTCCTTTCCAATATTTCCCCCAAATATACTTATCCTCTATCTCCGCATCATATGATGATTTTCGTACCAGGTTAATGTTTTTATAAAATCTAAAGAACATCAATTTTGTGAGAGATTTCAGAATAGCCCTGGGGAGACAAATGTAGTATAATGGTGATGAAAATGTCACCATCTTACATGATTTAATAAAATTTGTCCTTTCGTTCCACAAAAATTCAGAGTTTTTTTTACCATTGACAGCTCATGTCATAACGGACTGTTTATTTTATTGACATTCAATAACGGCTGATGACAGTTTCTGTCGTAAATCAATCGTTGAAGACATTATCGACATCATTTAAGTCGTTATTAATTTCTTGTTTTGTTTTTCAGATTCTTGGGCTTGAGTTGAAATTCATTTTCATATTTAATGCTATCCAAATCACGAATGAATTCAACTCCTTCAGCTTAGTAGACTTGCTTTAGGCTCCATGCGTTTTTTGATAATATTTCTGTTCTTAGAGATTTTTAATGATGGGTCACACTTTTTACTGTCGAAAAAATTGCCGATTTCTTGATTGGGAAACTTCGGAAAAAAACATGTTATGTGATTGCAAATGTTTCGATGAATTAGACAAAGTTCACTTGCCTTAAGATCCTACGGTTACTTATTTATTTATTCTTTTGTTATGTAGCACTTATGGACCCCGAAGGACCTTTGGCCGAGCTTCTCTTCCAGTACTTTTGTACGAGTTAAATTTTGGACAGTATTAGAAGGGACCTATTTATATTAGCCGGTTCCGAACGGAAGAGATCTTGTGACATCATTTTTTCTGAGGTTTGTTATAGAACTCTTTAGAAGCTTTTTCATGGCAAATTGTTACTGCCGGAAGAAAAATCGTTTCGATATTAAAGCGATATGTGCTTCAGCCTGGGATTGAACCCATGACCTACAGATTAGAAGTCCAACGCACTAACCACTGAGCTACGATTAGAATAACTTTAATTTCAGATTTTTGTTATTATTAGAAGGGTTGACCCAAAGGTCAAGCACTGTGAACTAAAATATCGTTTGTGATTAAAATAAGGGTATTTGCTGATATTTCTTGCTGAAGCAATTTTAATGTTGGTTAGACTGAAAAAGGCCGTATTGAGTGTCTTTCTACTAATGCGAGCTAACGATGACGTCGTACATGGTAAGTAATTTGCTAAGATGTTTCGTCGTTTTTCAAGCCAAAATGGCAAGACGTCTCTAAATTTGGACAGCATTGGAAGGGCCCTACTTATATTATCCGGTTCTGAACGGCAGAACTCTTGTGATATCACTTTAACTTAGTTTTGTCACAGAGCTATTTTAAGAAGTATTTTTGGCAAATTGTTACTACCGGGAAAATTGCCAATTCTTGCTGGCAAGTGGGTACCGTTCGAAAGAAAAATCTTTTCGATATTAAATTTTGTTATGCTTCAGCCGGAGATTAAGCCCACGACCTACAGATCAGAAGGTCAACGCACTAACTACTACGGCACCCACAAGACGTCTCCACAGAAGAACTCATTTTATACAGGTGATACCAGATGGTTTGATGTACTGATAAGTAGACCGTGAGCAGCTCATCTTCAATTAAGTTTGTTAAGGACTATGAGACTGGAAGCAGTGTTTCTTTTTGTAAACTCTTTGGCTTGCCTGAGATCTGGGATGATTTTCCAGTACCGGTTGCAAAGGTTATTTCGAATTGTCCTCAGAGAGTGAGCGCATGGTAGACCATGGCATCCCATTGCATAATTTCGGATCGATGTAAGGAAATGCAAACACCCCTCTGACAAGTTCCTCTGCAGCATTATCAATTCCGTGATGATCCAAAACTCAATTCACTGTGACAGGGATGGAGATATGATATCATAACATCATAGTTACGTTGGAATCATTGGCCAGGGGTGGACCACCTCCATATGCAGCATTAGTGCCACACTATGTTAGAGCAACCAAATAAATAATTATAAGTTTTCCGCAAAATGTCGGTTAGTGTAAAAGATAATTCCACGAATTAGGTGCTTTAACCTAAATGCGATTTTCATGGTTTCTAACGAATTACACGCATGTTTTCGCTTCTATATGTTTTCATAGTGTATTCTTTTAATTTAATTTAAGTCTTGCAACGCATTAGCATAGATCAACTTTAGTTGTAATTGTAACAGCATGAATTATATCCTTATGGTGATCAAATTGACCAAGAATTTCGAATATTGTAGTATATAGGAACTTACCTATACACATAGCAAGTGTCAAATACATATATAGAATTTGTAGTTTTCTATCTTTTATAACAAATCAAACATAAGTTGTGTAAAAAAAAAATAAAATTAAAAAAAAAAATTAAGATAGTACCTTTTGGGAATGACATTGAAATAACCTCTACATATATCTTTAGGTACATACATATCTGGATGTACATAAGATACATAGATACACGAACACGTTAACATGATCATAAAAATATTATGCATGCCAGTGGGAGGCAAACGCTTGTGTCTAAATAAAATTGTACAAAACGCAATAATTAGACTGGCCAGTAGTGCTATTTGAAGGATATTCCATGTACTAACGATATATACGAGTATAGAGTAAAGAGAAATGTCGAAGATTATAAAACCATAAACGCGAAGTGAGCATTAGGCTTTGTTTGACAATATTTATAAGATTTTGTAAAATTCTATTCTTATTGAGATGCTATTAGTTTTGTTTCTTAAACAATCGAAACTGAAACATTTGTAATGGACAGTTAAAAAACACGCTTCTCTTTGTATTTGGCTTGGAAATACAACGAATTTTAACAGCTAATAATTGTCAATAATATATTTCTTCATAGATCTAATGACAGATTTAGTGGAATTTTTTAAATATAGGGAAAAAAATGATAATCCAAAAAAAAAAGGTCGCGTAAAATCTTGTGTCATTTAGTGGAAAATTTAACCTTCGATGTCAAATTAATTACAAGATTTGTTTTTATACCGGAAAGAAGACAGAGAAGACGATGACGATGCAAAAATGTGGATTCGATTCATAGTGGATTTGAAAGAGGCAGAAGAAATTAGGACAAAAATGTATAACCGACCCTTATTAATTTTTATCACTTTTTTTCTAAACATACTTACCCTCTATATTTACCTTTCAGATGAGCTCCACTAAAAATTTACGTTTTTATAAATTTTATAAATTTATTTTTAATATAATTTTATAAATAACGTAAACGTTATCAGTGATCCGCATTAAGTTTTACTACTTTCGTCACCAAGTGTTTGAGGATCATATGTAGAATATTCTGGTCCAACACTATTTCCAACGAGGCACTATGGCCTCTAACGAACGAGGAGCCTATACTGAACCACATTAAGCATAAGAAGTGGCGCTGGATTGGCCACACGCTAAGAAATCAGCTAGAAAGCATCACGAGAATGGCGCTTGAATGGAACCCGTAGGGGAGCAGAAGATGCGGACGACCAAAAAACACTTGGAGAAGGTTAACCCTGCGGCAATTAGCTGATGTCAAAATCACATGGGATGGCGCTAGAACAACAGCCCAGAATCGTGTGCGATGGAGAAGCCTTGTGGAGGCTCCGCTGTGATCCAATTAGGAGTGCTAAATGAGAAAAAAACATGTTTTACTAAGATTTTTTTCTGAACATTCTTACTTCATTTTTTTAATCCTAAGGGAAGCCTCTTTACCAAATGAACATACCGGAAAATCGACAAATAACACCGTTATTACCAGCATTCCCTACCCTAGAGTGGTAACATGTATGATCATCCTTCATCAATTCTTCTGCTCTAACAAAAACTAAAAAAATGTATAGCACTTATAGGTCCAGAAGAGCACTTTGGTCGAGCTTCTCTTTCGGTACTGTTGTGCGTGCTAAATTTTAGACAATATTAAAGGGGACCTACTTATATTGGCCATTTTTGAACGGCAGAACCTTTGTGACATCACATTTTCATTTTGTCACAGAGCTTTTTTTGGAAACTTTTTCATGGCTAATTGTTAATGCCAAAATATTTGCCAATTGTTACCGACAGGTGGGTACCATTCGAAGGAACCATTTTTTTTCAATATAAAAATTAAAAATTACGACCTACAGATCAGAAGATCTACGTACGAACCACTGAGCTTCGGTACCCACTTCTGCTCTAACATTTCCCTATATTTACTTACCCCATGTATCTCTTACGTTTTCCTGTTTTCCCTCCTGAAATTCCATAATTGCCCAAAAATCGACCCTAGAGCAATGAAATGTATGATCGACCCTCGTGGTTTGTCTAACCCAACATTTTCCCCAAAATATTCACCCACAAAGTTGACGTTTTTATAAAATAGAAAGCAGCGATGTGGTTATTATTTTTTTTCAGCAAGTGAAGAATTCAGATGAATTCCAGCCTATCTCCAACACAAAGTATACTCTTTGCGACATTGTCTTTTTACTTCGATTTTACTGAGAATAAATATTTTAAATTTGTTTACTTTGAGCTTATAATTTCATTACCTTCCGATAATTCAAAATCCATTATATTTTGATACGAAGCGAGTGGGTGCCGTAGCTCAGTGGTTAGTGCGTTGGCCTTCTGATCTGTAGGTCGTGGGTTCAATCCCCGGCTGAAGCATAACAAAATTTAATATCGAAAAGATTTTTCTTTCGAACGGTACCCACCTGCCGGCAAGAATTGGCAATTTTTCCGGCAGTAACAATTTGCCAAAAGTGCTTCTTAAAAGAGCTCTGTGACAAAAACTAAGTTAAAGTGATGTCACAAGAGTTCTGCCGTTCGGAACCGGCTAATATAAGTAAGTCCCTTCTAATGCTGTCCAAATTTAACACGCACAACAGCATTGGAAGAGAAGCTCAGTGGTATCACAATGGGCCTTTCTGGCCTAAGTGTGTTCTCTCAGAGAGAGGACAGCCACATAATCTAACCTAACCTTGATACGAAGGGAACTCCGATCAATTGCAAAAAAAATTTACCAAGCATTTGAGGTTTTAGAAGAAACATGAAAAACGGCAAGATCTAACTTCGTTTTCTTGTTTTTTTTTATCGAAATTACCATAAATAGTTTGATGGATTAATAGAACGAATTTATGTTCCGTTACGTTACGTTTGAGGTTTTGGAAGAAATATGAAAAATGGCGAGATGTAACTTCATTTTCTTGTGTTTTATTGGAATTGCCATAAATTATTATTATTATTATTATTATTTGCTATCGCGCCGGCTGGGGGCGCAAAGTGGCGATACAAATAAATTTCATTGTGGTCGATTTGCAGGTTTTGACTTTATCTGCGACCAGGTGAGCGAGTCGTCAGATGTCGTGAATTCGTCATACAGTCTTCGTCTCCACGTTCTCTTTGGCCGTACTCTTCGGCGAGAGCGTTGCGGATTCAAGTCTAGGGACATTCTGCTAATGTCAGTCGTAGGTTTACGGATTGTATAGCCTATCCATTTCCACTTTCGTTCGCGTATTTCAATCTCAACCGGCCTTTGTCCGTTTCGAGTAAGGAGATCGTCATTTGAAATAAATCACTCAAGCACCTTTGCAGGCGCGACAAACATATATGGATCAATTACCATAAATAGTTTCATGGATTAATGTGACGAATTTACGTTCTTCTTTAAAACATCCTTTGAGATGATCGCGGCCAAGTCGAACCTGAAATCTCAAGCGTAAAAGTTGAGCGCACTTATTACTGTGCTATGTGACGCATTCAATACCAATTCTTATAAAATGGTAGTAGTAGTAAGTATTTAGTGTTCTGCGAAAAATTAGTACAAATAAATAAAATTGCAATACAATAATATCTCTGCCAATATCTTTGGCGTCTCTTTTTGAAATTTAACGTCTCAAAATCTTAAATTGTTTATTATCTACAATTTCTGTTATTTTTTACTCAAAAGAAAGACAAAGAAAGAAATATTTAATTAATTCAAAAAAGCACTGAGGCATATCTGTATGTATTCCCATATGTAGCACTAATGCATATAGAATTATGTACATAACTGTATAGTCATTAGCATATCACAAGAGTAGTTCTACATAGATAGCACCAACTTACACATAGATAGCACCAACAGTTGTGGTATGAAAATTGCACAACTTGCATTGAGTGTCTCATAACATAACATACGTCGTGTCATGCATAAATTTACCCTGAGAAGAAAATCAACGCATACGTGTGACCAGGTGTGCGTATGACTTAAGACGACGACACACGCAATACGAACGCGACCCGATAGATAAGTATACATATGTATAGGTACCATTTTTATATATTCCGATGTAATGTATTAAAGTCTATGAAATCGCCTATATATGGTGGTTTCTATAATTTTGATATTATTGAGAAATGAAAAAGGTTTCTGTCAAAAGAAAGCCGCGCTTGCTTAGACAAAAAGACATCAAAAATTTGTATATACCTATAAATATGTACTACAGTGGTGGAAATTTCTATAAAGTCAAAAATATTATAATTAACTTTATTGAGCGAAATGCAGACATTTTTGTGAACCTAATATTTTGATCAGTTTATTGGGCTCATTGATCATTCTGGAAGTATAAAAAGCTTAATCTATAAATCTCACATATTGTCAGAACTTAATGTACATATTTCACAGCAACTTTTTCAAAACCTATTTTCATCACACAGGTACTTTCATTGGACGATTATATTTCAGAATTAGAAAAATTGCTCTCTTATTGTTGGCATATGATTTTTGTTGAATGATTTTCTCATACATTTTTAACGAGATCTTATCAAGTATTCAAATGAGTCAGGCAAGAATTATTATATTTTTTTTTTGTCCCAAAAATTATTTGAATGGATTTTGACATCTGTCAAACAAAACAAGGCCCTTTTTTCAGTATTAATTGTGAAGAGTTTTGTGCCTTCAAACTACGATATGCAGTCAGCATTGAAATTATGGGATAGCATCGTATCAATATCGGCTATATTTTACATACACCGCAAGGTTAAATCTTTTCTAAGATCAAAGTGATATAATCTGATCATACCAGATCAGAAAAAACTCAAAAAACCAAGTGAAATTGTTGCTACTCAATGCTATCGATAACAACTCAACCCTATAATAAAAGTAGGATGTCAGACGGATCCGAGTGGTTAGTAGGTTACAAAGAAACCTGAGGGTGACGGCAGAGCCGCTTAGCTAACAAGTACAGAGTGGACCATTTAGTGATTTTTCTTTTAATCATATGATATTTTTACAGTGTCAGCTCTTTCCCACTGGAAACCTTGACAGAAAGTCACGAAAGGAGCGAAATAAATCGCTTTATGCTTGAGGAATCTAGGGGAATAATGCAAACTTATTTCCAAAGTCAATGTTGTGTAGTACAAGTAGTGCGTTTATTAAAGATAAGTTTCTTTCATATTTTCTGACGAAGCGCATTTTCATCTCGGAGGCTATGTTAGCTGGCAAAAATGCCGCATCTAAAATAAATAAATATGTGGCACTTAAAGCCCCAAAGGGCTCATTGGCCGAGATTCTCTTCCATTACTGTTGTGCGTCTTAAATTTTGGACAGTATTAGAATGGACCTACTTATTTTAGCCGGTTCCGAACGGCAGAACACTTGTGACATCACTTTTTCTGAGCTTTGTCACAGTTCTTTTTAGAGGCTTTTTCATGGCAAGTTGTTACATGGCAAATGCCGCATCTGGGGAACGGAAAACCGGCACGTGATCATCGAGAGGCCAATGCATTCTCAGAGAGTGACCGTTTGATGCAGATTTTGGAACGGTGATAACATTGGCGCATTTTCTTTGAAAATACTGCTAGAAATGCTATTTCGGTGAACGGTGAGCAGTACAGAGGCATGATCAAGAATTTTTTAAGGCCGGAAATTGAAGGCATGGACTTGGACGATCTTTAGTTTCAGCAGGATGGTGTGCCAAGTCACAATCGATCTTTTGCGCACTAAGTTCGGTAATCGTGTCATCAGTCGTCTCGGCGATGTGAATTGACCACCTCGAAGTTTCGATTTGATGCCGTTAGACTTTTTTTGTGGGATGCCGGGGAGCACCGATGTTATGCTAGCAATCCTTTAATGATTCAGGCCCTAAAGGTAAATATGAAGTAAGCCGTTCGTGAGATAGAGCGAGAAACCGTCACCGTGTTGCATAAATAATGGGAAAGTTTGCTTTTTCCCTTTTTTTCCCCTCTCTCTTTTGTAAAATTTTTTTGAATTTTTAAAAAGATACTTGTATATGAAACACCCTACACTACTCCAACCGGTTTTTTACATTATGGTTTTCTTTTAATAAATGTCTGCCTTCATTGCGGATACAACCCAAGTGACCTCGGGGTCTTTCCGTCAACTGCAAACTCCGGCATTGCCAAAATCTTGTAGAGTTTCCTGAAGAAATTATCAAAATTAAGGAGCAATTTATGAATGTTTGAGTTATGGTGAATTTTTGAACAACTTTGGTCTCAGAAAAATTCGCACTTCTTGAGCACGAATCGGAATTTGCTAAAAAGTTGGTAAATATTTTCATATGGCATTGATTTTACAAGAAAAACTAAATTTCCTTTTACTGTTAAATTTAATAAAACACTATTTTCTTATTCCTTTAAAATTGTCAATTGTCAAAATTTCATGTTTATTGACATTTTTCTTAAAAAAACTCATCGAGTTCATATGAATTTGCAGCATTTGAACTCCAAAACATCTTGTTCATTAAGAATGCTTTCAAAATTATCAATCAATATTTAATATTTGATATTTTGGGATAACAGTTCAACAGCTAGTTGTCGGTTAGGATTTGTTTTTTGTAATTTGCAATCGCTTTAAGAAGAAGTTCTTAAGAAGAAATTCTTCAAAGATAATCACTTTGAATTTATACGAATTTCCACTACTGTATGTATGTTATGTATAATTATGAAATCGAAACGAAAACGATTGCGCATACGCAGTTCAAAAAGTCTTCTATATGTTCATATATAAAATGGCACTCGAATGGGGTGAGTTTTTGCATGCGTCATATAGATAAGTAAATGTAGCAACTTGTATGAATAATCTGTTCTAAGTTTACTTGGAAAAATCCCAAATTTATGAAAATAAGTATAATATTATAATAGAAGAAAGAAAACAAAAATACTTGAAGCTCTTTTTGTCTTTTGTTTTTTTTTTTCCCAATCTTCTACGATCTTGCAAATAGATCGTTGAAGCGCAACGACCTTAAGTATGTCGTGACGTGTTGTTTTGAATGAAAATAATAGGGAGGGCTGTGTGTATATGAAGGACACCCTTATATCAACTTTTATTCAATTCTTCGTTTGTATGAGTATTTGTTTTTTTTTTTTTGCGAAACTTACATATTTATGGACATACTTATACATGAGTAAATGTTGCTAGTGATTGCGACAGCTGTGCTGGGTGATTTTAATGTATTTCTTGCTAGCCATACTCTTATAAAGTAGAAAATATTTCAAGATTTCATTCGTTCGGTTTTTCACCCTTGGTTGATTTTCGTATGTTTGTAAAAATTGAAGCAATTGAAGCGGGTATCCCTTCACAATCCATCTCAATCCATAAGAGAAATAATCAAGACAAAATAAACCACATTGCAATTTTTGCATGGCCATAATACGAACAAAAGAAAATAATAAAAATTAAAGACGCAAACGCGCCTGTCTTACTTATCCTATGGTTCATACTCATAGCTATTTTATTTATATTCTATACAAGGGGTGGTAGTGAGCTGGTTTACCTTTTTGTTTCGCTCTTTTTGTGAGATTTAAACCTTAGAGAAGGGCGATATTTTCTTTGATCCGGAATTGAAACGCGTGTGAAAGTTTTTGTAGTACCAACAATTTGCTTGTCTTGCCTCCCTTGGCAGGAACATGTTCTATTTACGTAGTATTGTTTCAGCAAAATCAATCCACGCTTCAGCCATTTTGTTTTTGCTATACTATACGCATTAATATGTGACTCCTTTTTGTCAAGGTGTACACACATTTGTGACGCATGCTTTTCCTTAGAAAATTTTCCAAATTGATGTATGTTTTCATGATAAGTTTTCTTAACATGATTTCATCTAATTTTGGCTGCATGATAGAGGGTTGCACTGTAATCGCCCAAGTCTTCAATGCCATATTAGATTTACTGCTATAATATTGCGCAGTTAAAGAGTCTACTTTCTTCTCCTCTGCTGTAAATATGGAATGTGACTGAAGCGTGGAAATAATACGTCGATACGCGAGCACCTATGCGTTATGATGATTTTGATTCTCAATTAAATGGGCGGTTCGTGACCATTTTTAAATGCAATTTGCCATCGTTTATCTTAAGAATGTAATAAAGAAATTTAATTTTGTGCTGGCCGCGTGAGAACTTAAATAAAATGAAACTATAGTTTGTTTGTGCTCTAGGGATATTTTTGTGGCTCCATTGGCTCAAGTGTCCGATGTCGCTGCGATTCTATGGCAGTTTTTACACATTTTGTTATCGGAATGATACGCTTCAAATAGCTCTCATGGAATCCAGACAAGACGCTGAAAACAAAAACTACATTGGAAGATCATCATGGAGGAATTCGTTTAGAAGAAAACGTGAGAATCACATAAGATCAGACTATTAGCTTTTTGTGCTGTAAGGAATTTTTTGCAGCTCCACTTGCTCAAGTGTACGATGTCGCTGCGATTCTATGACAGTTTTTGCAGATTTTGTTATAGGAATCATATTATTTTAATAGCTCTCATGGAATCTCATGTTGGTCTCCTTGATGTGGGAAAGGGGCTTAAACGGTCAAGTGGATACTCCCTAGGTGGAGATTTTTTCATCTTGATTGTTAGCAGACACTAGCGATAATATCGAAGGTTCTATAGTTAGAGGGATTCCATATCACCGCGAACTAAGAGGAATGCTTCGTAATAGCGGCAGATGGAGCCTGGGGTGTTCCAAGATGGGAACACCTGGAACACTCTACCTGCGACTAATGCAAAGATTGCCGTACCAACAAAAAAAGCACCGTAAGCCAAGGTGTCGATCTGTGTCGATGACTGAATGGTCAGCGGGTGGATATTGAATAGCTGATCGCGAACGGTCCCTTCCGACGATCCGGCAAGGTCGGTTGTGCCTTCCCTACGCATGCCAGCTCTGCGGACGAGTGACCAACCCTTTCCAAGCATACTCGTGGGAACAAAAATGGAAAAAGACTGAGATTCTATGGTAGTTTTTTGCTCATTTTGTTATAGAAAACATGTTCTTTTAATAGCTCTCATGCAATCCAGACAAAACGTAGAAAAAAACAGCATTAGAATATCAGCACGGAGGTCCCTTCATGTTGGTCTCCTTGATGTGGGGAAGGCGCTTAAACGGTCAATTGGATTCTCCCTGGATGTGGATCTTTTCATTTTGATTCTAGTCGGAGGGATTCCATGTCACCGTGAACTAAGAGGAATGCTTCGTAATAGCGGCAGATGGGGCCTGGGTTGTCCCAAGATGGGAACACCTGGAACACTCTACCTGCTACTAATGCAAAGATTGCCGTACCAACAAAAAAAGCACCGTAAGCCAAGGTGTCGATCTGTGTCGATGACTGAATGGTCAGCGGGTGGATATTGAATAGCTGATCGCGAACGGTCCCCTCCGACGCCCCGGCAAAGTCGCTTGTATAAGTGCCTTCTCTACGTATGGCGGCTCTGCGGACGAGTGACCAACCCTTTCCAAGCATACTCGTGCGAGCAAAAATGGATAAAGACTCAGCATGGAGGAATTAGTTTAGAAGAAAACGTGAGAATCATATAAGATCAGACTATTTACGCCCTCGAGATATTTTTGTGGCTTCACTGGTGGCACAGGTGTTCGATGTTGCTGAAATTCTATGGTAGTTTTATCATATTTTCTAATATGAATAAAATTCTTTGAATATCTATGATGTCTTACAGATAAGATGACGAAAATAAACTACATTGGGATGTCAGTCTGGAGAAGAAAGTGGATAATAAAACGTGTCATTATAAATAAAGGGAGTTCTTCAGACGGTCGCTCTCGTCTAATTGGCAAAATTAAAAAAATTTAGGCCTAATTTTGAAATCAATCAAATTTTAAATCGTATAAAAGGTTATACTTCAACTAAAGAGCTCCAAAAATCTCTAGCTCCAAGATCTAGTGGATGTCGGATTGAGTTCGAATACAAAAGCATGTTAAAAAAGTCTCTAATTTATATTGAAGAGCCATTTATGTATCACTTGCGCTTACTGGGTCTTACTCATATTCCATTTGTCTAAATGATATCTCTCGCGTTTCTATTAAACACCCAAAATATGTTTTTTTCCTACATAAATTCTTCCAATGTTATAAAAAAAAAATTAGTGTAACAAGTGTCCTTTTGAGATTCGTTTTTGAGTATATTTTTCATTTCTTAATTCAATATGACATATTTACTTTACTAACAAGATCAATTTAATTATACAGATATTGTTCTACCTGTATGAGAATCTTATTTTTTATTAATATCATACCGTACACCCCTCATTTCTTATATTTCAGTGGAATTACATACTACAATATGTGCCAAAAAGGACACCATCATACAATTAACCATCGTGTGAAGGAGGAACCGCTGTGCAAACAGGTTCTTAAGTAGGCGCTCCATTCGATTGACTCAATTGTAGAGTTAGATAGAAGAAGATTGTTTCAGTGTGATAAATAAGAAGAAGGATATAAAAGGGATCCGAAAGAATATGATTGAGAGAATTCTGAAAAATTATGTTGAAATATTTTGTGTTATTTTTTGTCTTTTTTGGGATATGAGCTATGGTATTGTTTTGTGTGAAATTCACACGCACTTGCGGCACTTGTTGAAATCTCCAATAAATTCATTAACATTTAAAGCAAACAAATAAAAGGTTGCTGTGTAAATACAAATATTTATCAAGATGCCCCTGAATGTGTTTAATTATATAAGTAATGTTTTTATTTTTAGCTTGCCAACGCAACCCTCTGAGGAGGCACACAACTAATTTTATTTTGACGAAGCTTTGTATTCTGGTTCTGCCATTCGGAACCGGCAAAAGTAAGTAGGTACTCCGAGTACCGCCCAAATTTAACACGCACAGCAGTACTGGAAGAGATGCTCGTCCAAAAGACCCTTTGGGGATTATAAGTGCCACATATTTTTTTTATTTATTTTTACTATTTTATGTAAGACAACAGCCGAAAGCAAAGTATTAAGGTAGTTAAGGTTGCGTTGCTCGGTTGTTTCAAACGCCCAGACTTCAGACAGAAAGAGAGAGAGAAAGAGGACTGTTCTCAGCTTAGTAATGATGGTAATCCGCTATACAGAATCACTATTAAAATTAAAATCAAATTATTGAAGTGCTCAAATTTAATACGCAAAATAATACTGGAAGACAATATATTAAAAAATTTCTTCGGAGCTGTTTGTACCAATTACACTAGATAGTTCAATAACGATGTAAAAAAACGTCGAAGCTAGCATCTCTGATTTAAAAGCGATTTTTAGACTTAAGCTGTCATCATTTATAATTTGAAACAAATCGATGAGTAACTTTTATTTTCGCATATATTTGAATCGGACTACCTTCGGAATTTTTTGCAAGAGGAAAAAAAAAATATTACAAATTTCTTTGGAGCTGTTTTTACACAAAATAAGATAATATGGTTTGATAAATTCTGGAGAGGGGTACCGTGGCTCAGTGGTTAGTGTGTTGGCCTTCTGATCTGTAGGTCGTGGGTTCAATCCCCGGCTGAAGCATAACAAATTTTATATCGAAAAGATTTTTCTTTCGAACGGTACCCACCTGTCGGCAAGCAATTGGCAATTCTTCCGACAGTAACAACTTGCCATGACAAAGCTCAGAAAAAGTAATGCTACAAGGGTTCTGCCGTTCGGAACTGGCTGAAATAAGTAGGTCCCTTCTAATACTGTCCAAAATTTAACACGCATAACAGTAATGGAAGAGAAGCTCGGCCAATGAGCCCTTCGGGGCTTTAAGTGCCACATATTTTATTTTTAAAAACTGGAGAATCTATTTCATTGAAAGGACTGATTACTGATATACGGATTGGCAAGTTCAAACATGGTCATTCGAGCACAAACACTGTCATGTCTTCCGAGTACTTCAAGTAGAGGTGGCCACCCAATAATATCGTATTCGATGATCCAAAAGTAAAACTTTATGAATTAACTGCGATAATAAAGGCATCATTTTAAGAGACTTATCGGGAAGTTAGTGCCGTGTTTCCTAACATTGACTCAATATTACAAACTCCGAAGCATGTTAGAACACGTTTGAATACATTCCAATGGATTTCCTGCGTCGAATTGTGGTTTGTTGGGTTGGTTATTTTTACCGCCCTCTCTGTGAGATCCTTTCTCTATGTGCCGTGCGTGCTAAATTTGGACACTATTATTTAGAAGGTATCTACTTATGGAATTACTAAGAGAATTATGCCAGTCCTTAACGGCATACTACTTGCGACATCACTTTTGAAGAGCTTTGTCACAAAGCTCTTTCAAAAGCTTTTACTGCCGGAAGATTTGCTAATTGCTTTTCGACAGGTGGGTACATTTTGAAAGAAACATTTTTTCGATATTAAAGTTGATGCCTCAGCCAAAGATCGAACCCACGGCCTACGCCTCAGAAGGCCAACATACCAAACACTAAGCTACGAAACCAGCTTACAAATTGCGATTTCAAAACTTAATGAAGTAGAATACGAATTGGCTGCTCATCTACCGTATTAACCAGGTTTGACTGCCAGATAATGTAATCTGCTTCCACATTTGAAAAGATGGTTCCAGGCAAGTCGAATAAAGTAGCGAACACCGAAATACAATAAATTATATTGATAAACACTGGGTTTTATTGGCATACAAAAATAATTATTCTGAATTACACGTACGAGTAATTACCAACATACACAAGTCTAATATTTAGAAAGACATTATTTTCATGGAATTTTACAAAGGTACGTGTACATATATACTAATAAGATTTATTACAAATCAGTCGACTGACATATTATCAAAGCAGAGAACAAGATGTAGAGAATAAAGACAAGAGATCATGTAAATTACCCACTTTTACTAAAAATACACGAGAGTATATTGTACTAATTAACCTTGAAAATCCTGCTGAAGATAATGTTGTACGTAGAATGTACTCATACAGGGTGTTTTACAAGAAGAATATAACTAAAGCCACTGTAATTTTAGAATAGGTTAGGTTAGGTTAGGTTATATGGCTGCCCTCTCTCTGAGAGGACACACTTAGGCCAGAAAGGACCATTGTGATACCACCGAGCTTCTCTTCCAATACTGTTGTGCGTGTTAAATATGGACAGCATTAGAAGGAACCTACTTATATTAGCCGGTTCCGAAAGACAGAAACCTTGTGACACCACTTTAACTTAGTTTTGTCACAGAGCTCTTTTAAGAAGCATTTTTGACAAATTGTTACTGTCGGAAAAATTGCCAATTCTTGCCGGAAGGTGGATACCGTTCGAAAGAAAAATCTTTTCGATATTACATTTTGTTGGGATTGAACCCTTGACCTACAGATCAGAAGGCTAACACACTAACCACTGAGTTACAGCACCCACGCTCAGTGGATTATGCTTTTTAGAGAATAAATTTGAATAATCTATGCTATTATAAATAGTTTTGAAAATACTTTAAATTAAACCTCCTGTGGAAGCATCAATCATTGGAAAATCCTAGCTCGATGGGGGTGTTCAATGGGTATTCCAGGAATATAGAGACGACTGGCGAAGGCTCTGGACTTTTTCAACCTATCTTATATGCAGGAAATAAGCAACGAGTCAGAAAGATCTATAACCCTGTATGAAACGACGCAATTCCTTGAAATGAAGCTGGGTTAAGTGAGCACAAAAGATTCTGTTACACGTGTGTAAAGGGGCAACTTTAGCTAAAAGAGTATAATACAAACACAACAGACCAACACTGAGCATTGCCGTACCCTTGCTTAGGCGAGTATAATACTATTTACTACGGTCATCGTTAGGAGTCGTATAAAAGTGATTATTTCCTTTGGTTACATTGAAGAAAATTACTCTTTTATGTTTCATTGCATGCAGCAATTGTAATGTGATGTATACATTATGTATGTGTACATATGTATGTGTTGTATTGAAGAATTCTAACGATTCTGAGGATAATACAGCATTATCTCCGATGAATACAATTACTTAGAAAATTAGCGTTCTTGACGCGAATGGAGCGGGTTTGAAATTAAAGGTATATATTTGATTTTTTATTTAAAAAATTTTTTTTTTTCGTTAAAGGGATGTTACTTTTTTCGTTTAAAAGGATATATTATGGATATTAGGATAGAATGAAAATTTTTTATTTTTATTTTTTTTGTGAAGAGACTCCAGATTGAAAATAAGTACGAAAATTACGTAATATCAGCGTGTCTATGCAATTGAAGTAAGTTTGTTACTTGATTGTGATTTTCACAATATTATGTAATTTACTAATGTTTGCCTCTTCTGAGAATTACGATGTTACGTAAGAAAAAAAAACATGAGAAGAAAAGGACTTAAGAAGATTTTTGCATTTAAAAAAAATCTGTCGAGGAAAGGTCAATTGGTTGGGACAGTCTTTAAACACTGGGATAGTCGATTTTTTTCCAATTTTCCAATTTTTTGTATTCAAATACCTCTAATGGTATTGATTTGTTATGGAAGAGTAGCATTTTGCTGTCACTTTTGTCAAAAATTGTAAAAAAAAACAACGCGCCCTTTAAACGTTAGCTGTATGAAAGTCAAAGCAGCGACGAAAAGGTTTTAAAAAAAAAATTTCCAAATTTTAATTGATCATTCCTTTATCTGATGAAAAAATGTGTTCATTAAAAAACAACTCTCGATTCGTTGATTTAGACACTGGGGCTCTTATGTAGTTTGGCACTATATTTCTCCATGAGACTCAAAGTAGCGCGGAAAAAATTTGTTATATTTTAGTTAATCGTTCCTTTACGATCATTCGATCATTGATCATTCCTTCAAAATTCGGAAATTTTTTCATTAAAAAGGAAAACTCAAATTCGGGACGCTACTGGTTTTTTAACCAAATGTGGTTAATATGTTTATTTTTATAGTCCGAACAGAGAATCTGAAACCAAGAAATAACCTTTTGGCGACAAGAATCAATTGAAAATTACTTTAAAATGTTCAAAATGAAAAATTGGCTATTTTTTCAATTATTTTTGCTTTAAATCTTCTAAAAAAAGAAAAATAATTATGGGCATGCGTTTTCAAAATTTTTGTTTGTGATTCAAAAACAGGTTTTTATCCAATCTCAGGCTACATAGCACCAGAGCCATATTGAGCTTCAGGCTACTGAGTTACATTCCTTGCGCGCGATCATTAAAGTCGCCCCAGAACTCCCCGAAAATAGAAAATACCTTTTTCTAGCAACATTTTTTTTTCGACATAATTTTTTCAAAAACCAAATTTTGCTAGTCAATTAGCCAATTTAGTTGACAGGAAAACATTAAGTTCGTGTGCAAGCTCATGAGCGCAAATTTATACTTTTGCCTCTTATCTATAATTCAGAATTTCGGCGCGATATCGATTGTTAAGTGATGCCTTTGCGGATTAAATTACTTTTAAGAGAATATCACATATATTTTGAAAACAAAAGTTCAAACCAATTAAAATATATAAAATAAATATGTGGCACTTAAAGCCCCAAAGGGCTCATTGGCCGAGCTTCTCTTCCATTACTGTTGTGCGTCTTAAATTTGGACATTATTAGAAGGGACCTACTTATTTTAACCGGTTTCGAACGGCAGAACACTTGTGACATCACTTTTTCTGAGATTTGTCACAGAGTTCTTTTAGAAGCTTTTTCATGGCAAGTTATTACTGTCGAAAGAATTGCCAATTGCTTGCCGACAGGTGGGTACGGATTTCGCGTCGGAAGAAGTCGATATGTTTTGAGACAATCCATGAATCGGTCCAATTTTTGGCTTCTTCGTATGAATGGAATAATTTTTTTTTTCATACAGAAGTTGTTTTGTCTCCATTCTCTCTTTCGTTCTTCCTTTCCATCTTTCAAACGATATTTTTATTCACCGAATTATTTTTTTTACATATTTTCTTAAAAGAATTGACACATAAAAGTATTGTCTTTACAAAATTTTATAAATAACTTCTGTCAGTTTTCCACTGACATAAATATTTACTTCATTTGTCCAATTAATTAAATTATATACCCCAAAAAAAAATCGAATCCTGATCTACTAACCTTTCCCCTATGCGCATATTTCTGAACCTTGTTGAAGAACGAAAATATTTTTTTCCCATATTATCGATACACTTTTTTTTTTACTAGTAATAATGTTAAAATTTCATTGCCAAATATTTTTAACGTTGATTTTTCTTTACTGATCCTTACTGATCCTTTATTAAATACGTGTAAAATGGCTTGTATACAAATATTATTGTATTTCTAAACAATATATTTTTTTTGTTGGGCGAATTTCAATTTAAATTTATTTTCTCAACATAACTAAGCATCATTCTTATAAGATATACACTTGTTATTTTACTCAACTTTGATCGTTTTCTCTCTCTCTCTCTCTCTCTCTCTCTTTGACTAATGAAACTAATGAATGCGATCATTGATCGTATCGGCGTGAGGGTGGGCTCTGTAAAATTAAATATGTATAAAATATTTTGTGATCCTTCTTATTTAATTTTTTGTTTTGTTTTGTTATTGCTTCCTCTGTTTTTTGTTATTTGTTTTTGTCTTTTTTTTTTTTTGCAAAGATACATCGAAGAAAAGAAATGTTGAATTTCCCACCGTGTGAAGATCACTTTGCAATTTAGATTTGTATTTTTTCTCTTCATCGAGACAGATTTCCTACTATTGTCATCACCAAAAGAGATTAACAATTGATGAACCTGTAGCTGTTTATTTAGATATGTAGGTACTTTTATGTATATATTTATGTATAGTTCAAATAATTATGTGGGAATATGTATTTTTTTTTTACAGGAAGAAAATATCATGCGGTTTGCATTCAGAAACTGTTTTTACTGTGTTTTTTTTTTGCCATTATCCTTAACTTACACTTGTTTATGCCTTAACATCAATATGTTTATATACATATATGCATATCTATTGGTAGTTCCGGTTTGTTTGTCAAAGATAGGATATATGTACCTTTAGATATTTTGAATAGTACATATATCCTTTTTTCATTTCTCTTGTATCTAACACTATTGTGGGAGTTTCGTTTTATTTCTTTTGAATTCGAATTATGCATGTAATGTTTTGTAAGTAATTCTAATTGGATTTTCTCGGATATTGTTGTGTTGTTTTTAGATGCATTCCTTTTAACAATGCCTTATATATACATAAAGGTGGCACTTATAAGCCCCGAAGAGCTCTTTGGCTGACCTTCTCTTCCATTACTGTTGTGCGAGTTAAATTTTGGACAATATTATTATTTTAGCCGGTTCCGAACGGCAGAACTCCTGCGAAATTCGATATTAAATTTGTTATGCTTCAGCTGGGGACTGAACCCACAACCTACAGATCAGAAGACCAACACACTAACCACTGAGCTACGGCACCCATAGTGTCTTATTATTGTATCTTATCTTATCTTATCTTATTATTGTAAATATAAAAAATGTTTTCTAAGAATATTCGATTTTTTTTTTCTTGGTAAACATATTTAATCAAATTTCATTTTTGTTTTTACTTAAGACCTTTGATTTGAGGACTTTCTTAAAGTAATTAAAGGTAAAAGTTGTCTTAAAGTCGTCTGTGGAAGTGAGTATAGCGCACAATGACAAGATGTTCTCATAAAACATTATCTAATGATGTTCAATCGCCCGATTTTTGCAAATTGGTTGGCCCATTTTGTCGGGAGATAATTTTGATATTAAGATATATATCCTTTTGTTCTTATTGTTTCATTTTTAAGCTTTTTTTTAAAGAGTTCTCGAGAGAAAAGTTCAACGTAAGATCTTTGTACCTATTTGCATTGGTGGCGAGTATTGAATAAGGTACAACAATTGAGCAGTGTTTATCACGAGCACCTGTCATGATAGCCTAATATCACGACGCACAAAACGTAAGTATCAACTTGAAGCGTTGATAAGCGTCCCGCGGGATTGGAAAATCGGAAACTAACCTCCAGGTTCCTACGGTACCAATTGGGGCACGTTGAATGGACGTACTACCCTCATTGGTGGGGATCGAGACCTACGTAAAACCTCTTCTGATCTAAGGGGTTAGCATCCCGGTTGCAATGCAACTCCACATCGAGTACCCCACGCCTTTGACGTGCAATACTCTACCCACGTGTTCTTTGGGGTAGCACAACCACAACGAAAACCCAACGATCCAACCTCATCACCCGTGTTATCAAATTTAAAGTCTTTTGGTAAGACCTCGTAGCCTAACCTACTATCAGTTTCAGCCGCATTCGGCTCCGGACTGGTGGCCGGGACGAATAAGGTACAACCATGAGCTATATGCTGACACCGAAATAGTAAAGCGTATTAAAATTCAGCGGCTGTGCTGGTTAGGTCACGTTCCAGCGAAAAATATGTGATATTCGGAACCCGCTGGTGGACGACACCGGGCGTACCTAACCTCCGGCGAAAATAACAAATACTGGAGAACTTGTCAGCGCTTGGAATTTCGAAGTGGTGCCAGCTTGCGAAGGAAAGAGTTTTGACTGGTGAAGCAAAATTTTCGATTTTCGGTTGTAATGGCCTCATAAGTCAGTAAGTAGTTTCATTTTAGGATTTATTGTTGAACTACAAAATTATAAATATTGCTCTCACCGCTCTTTAAACGCCCCCTGATGAGTAAAAGTTATGGAAAGCACCCACGACATTTTTTCTAAGCATTCTGACTCTCTATCTTTACTCTTTAGGAGGCTTCCATACAAAAAGAACTTTAACGTACCTGAAAATTGACAAATAATCCCTTAATTACCCAGGAAACACCCCTAAAGTTGCAAAAAGTATCATAAGTCTCCATTAGTTTTACTGCTCTAACATTTCTGCTAAAAATACTTATCCCTAGCTACACTTCCTATTTACTTTTTATTTTTTATCTTGAAAATCGACAAATAAATCCATAATTGCTTAGAAATCGCAAAACGAAGGCCCTTCAATACTTAATCCCATTTTTAAGAAATGCTTGAAAATTTCACATATCTCTCTTTAGACTAGAAAATTTGTTGATAAATATAAAAAAAATATATATTATCAATCAGTCGATTTTTTGTAGTGTTTTCGAAAAGATCGGCTCAGCCCTTTATTTCAATTGAATTTTAGATGTCTTTACAGTAGTTTATTTACGATTTTATCTTTGTGTTTATGACATTTTATGGACATTTAAAAGTTGTGAGCTTATAAACGGTTTAAAAATTTGAGGTAAGAAAGAAATTTCTAAAAAAAAAAACAGTTTTTGAATGGAAAAACTCTTTGATCGATATTTTTTAGCATCTGTACCAACAAATGTGGTTCCATTTCAGTTACAATACGAATAACTTCTGAATTATTTCCAGATTAATAGTATAGACCACAAAGTGTAGCCTAATGTAGCCAGATCACACGACGACTTCAATACTTAAATTAAACTTCTATTAAATTTCGTGTGCAGTAAATGCCGTCAAATTCTGAACTTTTTGGTAATTAATTTACACTATTAAAACCACGTTGTTTGTTATAAATGCCAAAGTATGACAGCTTGATATTTAACATTTCAGCGAATGACAGATAATATATTTAACCGCCGTATAGTTGTGCCTTGTATAAATTTATATCCGTTTTATACGATTTCATTGCAAAGAGTAAGTTATTTATTAGGCCTTGGAATTTATAGTGTTTTACCCCATCGTTTATGCGACATTATAGTCCAGCTCCTATTCCTGGGTACTATTCGAACACCCTTTGAACCGTCCCTGAACTATTTCCAGTTTGTTGTTAAACAGTCATCCAATTTGAGCAATTTTTGTAACTTAAACCTAAAGCGCCAATAGCATTTCTGATGATCCCTGCAGTAGACAAAGTACAATTTATAATATTGATTATGCTTTAGTCCTTCATGGATATGAAATTATTTGTGGTTACCTTCACAAAAGAGAAACCATCTATAATTTAATGAATTATACCAATACATTATTCACAGTGATATCCAAAAGTGTCGTCCCATTGTCATCAAGCACTCATAGCTCATTAATCATATACTACAATTTATAAAAATATACCTATGTGTCTATTTAATAAAAATAACAGTCAAAATTATTTGAAATTCATTGACAATAATGAAGAAGACTCTTGAAGAAAACAACAAACGCATTAAATTTCAATCGTAAAAGAATAACGAGTATATGCATACTCGTTCTTTTTACAAATGTATATACGAGTAGAAAAAACCACTCTACAAGTGATCTACATATGTAATCAAAAAGGACATTTAAATACATGAAACACTACAATTAAGGTTAAGCAAGGTCTAAACATATGCGACTTTCTCTGCGTGTGTGTTTCTGTGTGTACGTTTTTATTTTTCATATTCCGAATGAACGCAAAAAGGAACAGAATCATATTTGTGTGTATGAGAAATTCCAAATTGAAATTTGATATGCTCTCATCATCATATTATATAATGGGTAAAAAACAAAACAACAAAAACAACAACAGCAACGATAATAAATAGGATTCCTCTTCAAGTATGTTTGGCTTGAAGAATGATTTAAAGAATTTCAGTTTATTTTAAATACATATGGACACACATTATGATTGAGCATATGCACCTAGTTATGGACAAGGTCCATTATTTGGCATTTTGTGAAGAATTTGTATTACAATCTATTTATCAATAGATCTAAGAACGTTTTGATAACAGGTAGCAACATAATGCTCCTCGTTATGTATAATTTTCTATGATAAATCCATGTTTGAATGATCACTTTCTATTTTGGTGTGTCCAATTGTGGCTCATTTCTCACATAAATAGCGAAAAGATAGATACAGTGGCTCACAGCTTATTTCGTACAGTGTATATATTTTTATGTACATGGCTGTAACATCGAAACTAAAAAACTTATCGATAAGTTTTGAATGTAGATGTCTGTGTATGTGTTTAGTAAACCTAATAAGAAAACGGGGAACCCCAAAAATTTTTCTTTTTGTTATGCAAGAGAGAAAAACTATTGATCAGCTGATTTTCAGCTCACATCTTATTTCGTACACAAACTTCAATGTAAGTAAGTTTCATTCTGCCGCGCAGTTACAAAGTTTTTTTGAATTGTATGAGTTTTTGGACCTTTTTAACTATTATAACAATTTTTATTATTATTATTTTAAATAGTTAAAGTGCTGTAAATTAAACATTTAGCGTTATGGGCGTCGTACAACGATGGAACAGCGTAAACTGGTAATTAACCATTTTAGGAAAGGTCAGAGTGTGCGAAAAATTGCTGAAATGACAAATTTAAGTGCCTCAACTGTCCAATACATCATTCAACGCTTCGTTCGCGAAAATCGGTTGGAGAACAAGGGCAGAGAAGCACCTAATAAGATTTTCAACGCATCAGACGAGCGTTATATTGTACGAAAAATTAAGAAAAATCCAAAGTTATCCGCTCCGAAGTTGGCTGCAGAGGTTCAGCGTGAAATAGGAAAATCATCCAGTGCTGAAACTGTCCGACGTGTGCTGCGCAATCATGACTTGAACGGTCGAGTAGCCCGAAAGAAACCATTCATTTCGAAAATGAATATACAACGCCGACTTGACTTCGCCAAAGAGCATATTATTAATACTCCTGCGTTCTGGAATACCGTTATTTTCGCGGATGAGTCTAAGTTTAATATTTTTGGCTCGGACGGAATGTCATATGTTTGGCGTAAAGCGAATACCGAGCTAAACAAGGAGAACCTTAAGCCCACAGTGAAGCATGGTGGCGGTAGCGTGATGGTTTGGGCCTGTATGTCAGCAGCCGGAGTAGGTGAATTGGTTTTTATTGAGGGAACAATGGACAAAATGAAGTACCTCGAGATTCTGAAAAACAATTTACTTCAAAGTGCAGACAAACTGGGTTTGCGGGAAGAATTTCGGTATTACCAAGATAATGACCCAAAACATAAATCTGGGATTGTGCAATCTTGGCTTATTTGAACTGCTCACACTTGATGTCTCCACCACCACAGTCACCTGACATGAATGTGATTGAAAATCTTTAGTCTATTTTGGACAATAAAATAAGAACACACAAGATTTCTAATAAGCAAGACCTAAAGAAGGTACTGATGGAGGAATGGAAAAAAATCACACCAGACATCACTCAAAAATTGGTGGATTCAATGCCAAGTAGACTCCAGGCTGTCATTAACGCTAAGGGATGTCATACTAAATATTAAAATCAACTTACTTTGTTTTTAGTTTGAACTTAAAGAGACTGTACGAAATAAGCTGTGACATGAATTTTCCTATTTTTTTCTTATTTTATTTTTTTATAGTGTCAAACACTAAAATTTTGAAAAAGTAAATTTTGGAAAATAAAAAACAAACCTTCCTTTCAAAAATGGCATTTATATTTTGTTCAAATTTTTGCTATATTAGGAATTACGACTGCAGCAATTTTTAAACTGTCACTGTACGAAATAAGCTGGGAGCCACTGTATAATCAAAAATCATGAGAAAGGGAGTGAAAAAGAGAGAGAGAGAGAGAGAGAGAGAGAGAAAAGAGAGGGGAAGAATGTTAGGTTGAGCGAAAAAGTATTGCACCTTTTTCTTAACGTCATTTACATTTTTATTATACAATATTTCATGATTTTCGACTGGCAATGCTGCAATGTATATTTGACAGTTGACACTTACTAATTTCAATCGTTGACATTTGCGTAGTAATGCAATAGTTACTAAATCACAAAATTTTTTTAAGAATCCATAAATCGTAGCACCACAAATGACACCGAACTTTTAAGTTGCCCAAAAAAGGTCGTCACTCTAGGAATTGTCCATGAAATCTACGAAATGATATTAGACAATCGGAGAATGAAAGTGCCTACGGTGGCTGATGCTGTAGGCATCTCAACTGAGCGATTACATCACATTTTAAATGAAAAGTTGAATATGCGTATATCTAACAAAGTGGTTGCTGCATTTACTCACAATTGACAACAAACTCGATCGATTGACTGCTTCAAAAGAGTCGTTGGCGAAATGATAAGCCTGAATGAGCAAGAAAATCTCGTGACCGTGGACTTTTCATGGCGGATCGAAGCCGAAGAAGCCAAGGTGGTTTTGTGAGAGAGATAGCACGGTCATGGTGATTCATTTTTGAATTCGTCCCGGGCTTTAAGCAAAAAACGACCATACTCAGTGAGAAAAAATAATCTTCATTATAATTGCGCCCAGAGCACAAGTCCGCTTTAGTAATGGCATGAATTACATTATGAATTCTTCAGGTTTAGCCACTTAGGACTATTTTCTGTTTCAACGCTGAAAGAATGGCACAGCGGTAAGAGATTCGGATCGAATGAAGGGGTCATCGATGAGACAAATGCCTATTTTGAGGAGACAACGCCTTAAAGGAGACAACGTTGAGAAATAAAATGCTTTGTTGCCGAAAAATAATTGTTTTTTTTTTCAAAAGGTTCTGATTTATTTTGCTGTCTTTCTAAGTAGGAATTACAACCAATAAAATTAATAACAATTTGATATTAGAGGCTCTAAAAAGTTTTCGATCGACCTTGTCTTACGGTATTATTGTGCGTATTATATTTTAATTGAGGTGGAAGCGCTTTGGGGCTGTGAAGGCTGGGGCAAATTCGAAACTGATGATCAGAAATGCTTTGTGTTTTGTATGTGACTGTAAGATATTTAATCGTACATTATGAGAAATAAAATCGCTGGATTTTACACTCGGCTGAGAATGATTATTGCAGTAAATTAAGGGTATTTGAGAAAAGGGCATTTTTAATGCATACATCGCATAGCTTTGACCTTGCAGCATTGGACTACCATTTATTTCCGGATTGCTGTAATATTTCGTTGTGTCAAAATGGTTTCAAAACATGGCTTGGGAAAAATCTATAGATCAGATATCTGCCAAGAAGTGGATCGCACATATAGGCTTAATGTTTCAATAAAAGGAACTCCAAGCAGGTGCAATAGCAAAAAAAAAATATATATTTACACTATGAAATGATCAATACTTTTTCTCCAAATTAATATTAAAAAAGAATTGCCATATCCTTAATTGGATTTACTTTGATACAAATTCATTGATGATCTTCTTGAATGCTCATCGTTGGTTGTATCGCAGCGGTTTATATAAAAAGACATGGCTTTATTTAAAGTATCGATCATTTTAAAGAGCACTTTTGTTTTCATTTACAGGCATCTTTAGAATAGAAATCATTTTGATTTGTTGTTGTTTTGATAGTTCTTCCTTCTAACAAGTGTGTTTGTCAGTCTTACGTGAGAAAGGACCTCACACTGACCACTGAATATCGATGAATTCACGAGGGAGCAACAGAGCGAAGGGCGCACCACCTGTAAGATGTAACATATATATATATATATATATATATATATATATATATATATATATATATATATATATATATATATATATATATATATATATATATATATATATATACTACACCGATAAGTATATGTGTAATCATATGTACGTGCATGAATATATAGACACATATATCGTATACTTGAAAATATAAAATATTTGCAGTTTTCTAAATTATTATGATTGCTCATTTGTTCTGCGTTCTCTTTGTATGTGAACCTAAAAAGGATAACCTGTTATTATTTTGATATACCTATAATTAAGATAGGGTCGCGGAGAGAATAAGAACAAGAAGAAGAAGGAGAAAAAACCAAAACGGTTCCTTTGAGTGCTTGTTCCGGTGGATGATTGTCAATGATTGTTGTCGTATTGCATTGAATATATGTATGTTGGTATGTATTTTCATTTCGTTTTGTGATCACTTCCGCTTTTGATATTATTTTCTTTGTATTTTTGTTTTTTTTTTTTTAGTTTAGGAAATCAATGATATATGCATAAGGAGACAGACTCATTTTCTTAGGCACATATGTATGTATGTATGTATACAATAAATATATGGTCATAGGTATAAATTGTGATACTTCAAATAAAATATAGCTCTTTATAATATTTCACTATAATAAATTATATAACTTAGTAAGAAGAAAGTTATCAAATACAGCTTAACTATATTTGCCATAATTTTATAGTGAAGATATGAATTAATTCACATTTCAAAATTACCCAAAAATGGATAGAATTCGTAATATTTTCAGAATAAATTTATGAAGTTAAAATTTAATTCCTACTTGTGATTACTGCCAAATTTATCAACTTGTATTTATATCCTTTAAAATTTTACAATATATATAATTGATAAATAAATGTTGAAAAGTCATGTTTAATTGTAAAGTAAAAATTTATTTGATTTAATGAATTTAATTTAACGAGAATTAGAATCAAAAACTTTTTTAATTATTGTGCTGTCCTCTGTAGGCTATTAGCAATCAATACATAAATAAATAAGAAGTCTCAAAGTTTGTTGCAGTCTGTGTGGTTTGTGTATATGCTAGATGTAATGAGATGATATAGCAACAGTTTCAACCGAAGCAAACCAATTTTTGGGTTCGAGTAAAACCAGGTATGTTAGTTTTTTTTTTAAAGAAAACGAAGAAGCAAAAAAAAAGGAAGAAAAAGGGATTTGAAGAAAACTGGAAAGTTAATTAATTGTATGGCTTTTAATCTGATGTTAAGTGGTTGGAATATTAAGCGTGTATTAATAGTCAAAATAAAGTTACTACTTATATTTTGAATAGACTTTTTAACAAAATTCTCATACAAAAATCTCTCAAAAAGACGATGCTAAATTTAAGCTGGAACTTGAATTTTGACTATGAATATGGGCAATAGTATTTTATTTTCACCAGCGTGAAGCCGGTGTTACTATACGGCTCTGAAACTTGGATTGTCATTGAGCGAATATGCAGAGTTGTTGCAACTTACCAACAGTGTCCCAATAAACACAGAAATCAAAAGGCGCAAATGGACCTGGATTGGTCACACTCTGAGTAGAGATGATGACAACATAGTGAAAATGGCGTTTCAATGGAATCCTCAAGGCAGCCGACAACTTGGCCGCCCACGCCAAACATGGTTAAGGACAATCCAAGCCGAGACCCGCTCTAGGGCCACTTGCCATGAAATCAGGTATATGACCCGGTACAGGACTCGATGGAGAGCCTTCGTTTCTGCCCTATGTTCGGATTAGGAGTGATATTTTGGATGCGACCCTGTTTTCATTTGTAAAACATGTAAAATATGTATTGTATGTGACTTTTGTGTTGTATGGAAATAAAAAAAAAAACGATTTTATTTTCAAAAAAAAACGTATTTGAAATAAAAGAACAAAATTATTTTTCATAATCATAAAAAAATAAATTGGAAATTCTTAAAAATGTCAAAAAAAGCAATTGGAGTTCGAGTTGGAGTTAGACTGTGGAAAGGATAGATCCTTGATACCAAGTCAATATACCGTTGTGCCAAAGTCCTAAAGCGGAAAAACTAGAAGCATCATATAGATAGAAAAAAAAAAAATACAGGAAGAAAAAATTGCGATCACTTTTCAAATAACGAATCAAAGAAATTTAGGTAAAGTTACAACATGAAGAGTATTTCACTTATGCTCAGAATTTCATCACGATATAATATGCTAAAACTTGTTATCGCAAAAGTTGGTTACTGACTGAGAAAATATTACGAAGTGACCCCATTGTCAAGGCAAAATTGGCCAAACAGGTATGTGAGGACATCCGTAGTGGTCAAATGAAGCCCACCTGTGTTCTACCCTGGGATAACTTCGTTCAATAACCTGGGATCATTCTTCCAATATTGTAGGCGAAATTTCGTCAGTTTCCTCCAGGAGACTGGCTGAGAAAACATTTCGTAGTGTCCATACCCTCGCGAAAAGATTGACAAGTTGGGTAATTGTAATCACTCGATAGTGATTCAATGAGTACTTTGTGTTATCGTCCAAGTACCAGCGGGAACTTGGAGCCACCACAAAATTTAGCTCTATACGAGGGAATTCAAATTATTTTTCCTTCAGGGTGATTTTTTTTTCAAAATTTTTATAGAAATAATTTATGCTTTTTAAAGAAATTTTAATTTTTCGTAGAGCGTAAGTTAGTGTGCGTACGTAAACCAAAATTTTGAGTTATGAGCATGCATGAGCATGAGTGCAGTTGGAAAATTAAGAAAAAAAGATTGATGAAGAAGAGTGAATAAAAAAAAATGTGCCGTGAGCGTGAAAGCGTGCGATTCACGCCTATACGCCTATCTCAAGTGAGTCAGGCTGGTGAGTATGTTAATGATTGAGGTTGAGAATTAGTAATTTGTGCAAAATTATTATATATTCGATATGCATTAGCGTGAGTCAAACTCATTCAGAGGTCTATCTCAAATGATTCATGATATTGAATACCAATGTATTTCATATAGGAATTATTGGGGATGCACTAGCGTGAGCCAAATTGACTCATAAACCCATCTCAAGTGACTCGTTCGTAAGATTCTAATTGCGGAAATGATTATTTTTGCCGATGCTGGGGAAACTGGTGCACGGAATGAGCAACTTGGACTTTTCGGAATTTTTTTTCAGCATTAAAACAACTTGCAATGATAAAATGTTTTATATGATTTTATTAGTTATCTTTTTTACAATAAATGTCAATTTTTTTTTGCTTGGATCTCGGGCTCCCTGTACACGCTGCACCAGGTCGCGTAGCCCCCTTCCAGCCCGGTTTTCCCCATCGGTGGGACATCTGGACCCTTGGCAAGTGAATCTGGAACAAAAGTTAGATAGGCATTTCTGACACATTAAAATGTACCAACTTCATACCAAATAGCATAACTTAAGCTTTATGTATTACGTATATTTAAAATAACAGAATAAAATTTAATAATAATAATAATAATAATTGCCTTTCACGTGATCATATAATATGTATTTATTCCACCTTTTGGTACCTAAAATATCTCCATATTTTTTATTCGCGTTTTGTTTTTTTTTAATTTATCTTTCTTTGTAATAAAAAATTGTGTTCTGTGTGGATGAGTAAGGATGTTCTGTGAGCACCAGTAGATATGAGTATTAGATTGTAGGCACTTCCACTATCATCATCATCATCATCATCATCATCATCATCATCATCACCCTACTCATTGGGTGTGCAAAGCAATAGCTTTATAAAATGTCCTTTGCATAAGCATTTCCTTGCATCCTTCTGCTCTGTTGGTTGATGTTGATGTTGAATTTTAATTCGTTTTTATTTCTTTTTAATTTTTATTACATTTTCGTTATATTAGCTTTGACTTTAGTGTAGTATATTGCTTATATACTTTGAATTATTTCTCATTTTTGTTGTTGTTATTGTTGTTATATACCTATTCACATATGTCATTGACGCCATGTGAGTGCATGTATGTGTGTGTGTGTGTGTGTGTATGAGTATGTCAGTGAACACTCGCGAGAACGATTTAGTATGACCATCACCATCATCGTCATCGCTACCACAACCCACGACCACAGAAAAGACACCATGTCCAGAATCTGGCTAACTACATACGTATGAGGCTATGACAACAATGCTGATGATGATGATGATGATAATGACGATGTTGGCGATTTTAGTTATTGTCCTATGTTGACTGTTTACGACAAAACACACGCTCAGGAGTAGGAAATTAAAAATGGCGAAATAAAGTTAACTGTTTGTTATTGTTGCCATACAAAAAAAAAAAAATTATTTAAAACACAAAAATTAACAAACAAATACGAATTTCGCTTGTAAAAAAAAAAACAATAAAAATAAATAAATTTAAATGAATTTTTAGAGAGACTTGAAAGATGTTACAAAAAGAGGCAACACTAGACTAGAGTAAAGCGATGAAAAAAATGGCTGCTTGGAGCCAAATTATATTAAAAATGAAAACATACAGTTACAATAAATGCAATTAAATAAAAATGTATTGTGCGGGACTGATGCTTGTTGGATTTTTCATTTGAGCTTTTTAGTGTACAGCAATGGGCAGTGAGTATAGGAAGAATAAATGAAGAGTACATTTCATAAATTATTTTATAGTATTTTCATAGAATTTTTATAGCATCATAATGTTCATACAAATTATAATGCTGATTCTTAGAATGTTCTCGCTTGGGTTACCTACAACAACTCGAGAGTCTCAAACCTGGAGGTGGAAGACTGATTTATTGAAGAAATATTTAATGATAAGATGATGAGATGATGTGATGTAGCTCAAACTGGTTCCTGACAGGAGTTGCACAATCTCTGTTTACTCACAAGAGGGACGGTTCTAAGAGTATTCTCCCATGGCTTACATACATAGCACTCCAATCTCTATCTCAGAAGGGGGAGGCTGATTTGGTGAACCAAGATATAACTTGTGGGACGTTGGCTGCTTACTCATCAAGGGGTTAACTTGAAAACTTACAAAATTTGGCGAAATTTGCTGTAGGAACTTTTAGCTTTAATACCTTGTAAGCACTTCGTCTGAAGTGTTTCAAATGACCACTACCAACAGCGGTCCAATATGACGCTGGTTTAAAAATGTCGTACCTAACATAGACACAAGACTTTTTCACTTAAATTTATTTTTATTTTTCTCCTGTGTCTCCTGTGGGTGCCATAGCTCAGTGGTGCATTGGCTTTCTCAGCTGTAGGTTATGGGATTACTTTCCAGCTAAGGCGGCAACATACATATCAAAAGGACTTCTTTCGAACGGTGTCCTGGTTAAAAATCTTAAGGAGCTCTGTGAAAAAAAACTTAGGAAAAGTCATGTCACAAGAGTTTTGCCATTCGGGAACGGCTAATATGTGTAAGTAGGTCTTTTCTAATATTGTCCAAAAATTTTATATGCAAAACATGTAAGACTACATTTTGCACTTCCCATTTCTTCAACCCCTCTCTAAATAGTACGCTGCATCTTTCTCTGGAAATGTGGCAGATTTCGCACAATTTTGGCTTCTCTTTCAGTCATCATCACTTTCCCAGACGAAAAACCAGTTTTTGAGTTTTTTTTTTTTTTGGAGACGATTCCCTTTTTGAAGTCCACGTTTTCCAGTGTATTTTGTTTCTGGTGTATCCAAATTTCATCTAAAGGAATGAATTGTTGCCAAAACATTGATCGGTTGCAACTAAACTATACCAAAAGTGCATTGGAAATGTTCATTCGAACACGTTGTCGGTGTAACGTGAACAAACATGAAGAGACCCAATGCACAGACAGCTTTCTCTCGCCTAAATTTTGATTTAACATGCGACAAACACATTCTGTGGACACATTTTCATAGCATCTGCCATCTCTCTCACTTGAATTCAACGAAAGTCTAACATTATTTGGTGGATTCCAGCGATATTATTATTAGGGGTAACAGTTTTCGGAATGACCTATATTACATCCCTGATTTATCTAGGCGTTATGCCTTTCTAAAATAAATATTTAATGACAGCGTCTTCGATTCTTTCCATTTGCACAAAAACACTTATATCGTCTCATTCAAACGATGGTAATATAAAAACTGTGCGTTCGAAATTACAAAAATTTTGGTGAGAATCTTTCAAAAGATGCACAAATAGAAATTCCTAGTTTTTGTTGACAAATGCCGTTATCTTCATATTGAGGCCGAAAACTTTTCAGGCCACTCTCGCAAGAAAAGCTTTTTAGAAAGGTAGCGGTAGCTTTTCTATAAACATAACGTCAAAATGTATAAGTTACAAATGCCATTACTTTATTTACAATGAATTTCTACTTTCAAAATGAATTTTTCATCATGGTTATTTCGAAAAAATTAGATGTTACTTGAAAGAATATAGTTTTTTAGCCTTTCGTTACATGAAATTCCCACTATTTTGATTAAATCAAAGCAGAATATATATTTAGCTATAAATTTCTATAAATTTTATATTAACAATTGTAATTTTTTACATGGCTGCATGCCTTTTTATAATACGTATGTGTAAAAAATTTAACCCCAAAAATGAAAAATGTTAATCACTTCAATTTGATTCAACACCATTAGTTCGAAGCAAGTATAAATTCGATACGAAATCAATAATTCCTTTTAAAATTCCTATTTTTTTTTTTTGTTATTATTACAATGCCACGTAGATATGTATGTATGTATGTATGTGTGAGTAAGTATGCATAAGTCAAAAAACTTGCTATCTTTGCTTTGCGCATTTCACCCTTTTGCATTATGAATTGTTAACCCTCCCGTCCGTTCACCGTGACGTGTGTGTGCACTCATACACAATTTTGCAGCAAACAAACACCAATTTATCAAAAGTAATACATTTTGTGTGTGTGTGTGTGTGTGTGTGTTTGTGTATTGGGAAAATGTACTGATACTTTTGATAGAAAAACAAAACAATGTGTCTCCACATACGTACAATTTATCTGACCCAGACCTCTAACCCATTCCAAACGCATAAACATCATGGTCGCGCATTAGTTTTTCTTTTGCTCTTTTTTTTCGCATTTAACGGATTCAGCGTGAAAAATGTTAAATTTAAACGAAAGCTTACCGTACAAGTATATACAATCCACCATTCTGCCATCCTTTGTAGTGTTACTCTTTTGCATCATTTTGCAGACATTAATACGTAACGTTCGATGTTGTTACCAACTGCTGCTGCTGCTGTTGCATTTTTCTTTTCTTTTTATCATCATTGTTCTTTCTTTTTGTTTTGCTGTTGTGTTGATTATATTTTCTTATTTTTTTTTCTGTTTTCTTTTATATTTTAGCTCTTTTTGTTTGTTGACCGGTGTTGTCCACTTCGATGGAGCTGATGATGGTGATGCTGTTGCTACTTTTACTGTTGCTCTGAATGAGCACGAGTCGTATAGGATCGTCACCCCCATTTTATGTAAATATTTTTCTAGTAATTTTTCGTGTGCCTTCATAGATAATTTTTCAGACGCCAAACGATTTATTCTTTTACTTTTTATAATGATTCACATGTGAAATGACGTTGTATCGCATTAGGAAGAGAGTCCGGGGCAGGCGATATAATGCGAACGAGGGAATAAGTGCTGAAGTACAGGGTGATTTTTTAAGAGCCTTCGGAAAAAAAGTTTGTAATCATCGCACGGTAGCGCTCGCCATTCACAGTAACGTTCCTGCCTTCGTCATTTTTGAAAAAGTACAGTCCCATGATGGCACCGGCCCATAATCCACACCAAAGAGTGTATTTTTCGGGATGCATTGGCAGTTCTTGCCATGTTTCTGGCTGCTCTTCACATCAAATACGGCAATTTTGATTGTTCACGTATCCATTCCATCCATCAACAGAGGCCCAATTGCTAATTCACCGTCATCAACAACACTGGCGGATACATCTATTGCCAAAAAGAAAGTTGTCAAAATATCACCCTGTACATATGCAGTGCGAAATATGGACCTATGTGTATGACTCGTACTATAAGCATATACAGTGGCGAGTAAATAAAAGAGCTGTTAAGGAGTGGTACAGGGAGAGAGGAGGAGTACGGAGAGATTTCTTTTCATGAACAAGAAAAGAGAGGAAGGAAGATGTGATTGTAAGGAGATAGAGATGAATAGAGACAGGAATGAGTCTCGAAAATTGTTCTAGAAAATTAAACACCTGAGTGGCGGTGCCTCTGCCTGTCGTGACAAAAA
The DNA here is from genome assembly GCA_963854835.1 of Megamerina dolium. Classification (NCBI taxonomy): domain Eukaryota; kingdom Metazoa; phylum Arthropoda; class Insecta; order Diptera; family Megamerinidae; genus Megamerina; species Megamerina dolium. The sequence continues at coordinate 4,814,878 of OY978525.1, forward strand.
TGGGAATGTGTTTACAGAAGTCCATAGTGTACTAAGCTTATGGAGGGAACACTTTTCCACGTTATCGACTGGCGACGTTTCGAACAATTCCGCCAGTGAAGAAGATTTCCCGAGCTCCCCAATAACGAATGATAGTGTTGATGTTCCACCACCCGATCATGATGAGGTCAGAAAGGCCATTTTTAGGGTGAAAAACAACAAAGCAGCTGATGGGCTCCTGACGGAGTTGCTTAAGACCAGAAGCGATGAGCTGCTCACCAGCATGCACAAGTTAATAAGCAGAATATGGTCGAAGAAAAGCATGCCCTATGATTGGAGGCTGTGTCCTTTGTCTCGTATATAAGAAAGAAGACCTCACAAGTTGTGCCAACTAGCGTGGTATGAGTCTTCGTAGCATCGCATCGCAGGGTCCTATCGAGCCTACTGTGTGAAAGATTGAAGCCTATGCTTAACAATCTGATTGAACTTTATCAGTATGGCTTCAAACCTGGTAAATCTACAATCGACCGCATTTTCACACTGCTCCAAATCGAAGCATGCTGGATTCGATCTAAATCGATTTTTGGTTGTAATGGCCACATAAGTAAGTAACTAAGTAATAAGGGAATCCACACTGAGCCTCTGGAAGCTTTGAGTTTTTCTAATAAAATGTGTAAGGTGAGATCTTAATCATACACAAAAGGGAAACAGACATCAAGTAGATTGCTGGATTCCAAGAAACATCTACTATTCATAGGACGGCCAAATATTCTATCATCTAAACATTTCAATAATTTAAAACTACTCATTTTCATCATTTTGCTGCCAAATTTTTGACATCTGTCTCTGTTAGAATAAACTCCAAGTTTTTGGCGTGATCACATTTTTGTTGGTCAGGCCCTATTTTATGCTTAACCTAATGCAGAAATGACGAGCATTTTTTATAAAAACATCATTTTGTAGGGAGAAGCGGCGGTGGGGATAGAAGAATAAATATAAGGTCAGACAATCATTTTACCACTCTAAAGTCGATTCCTGGGAAAATATGGGAGTATTTGCTGATTTTCAGTTGGTTTTAAGATTCATTTTGTTCAGAAACCTCCCTAGCGAGTTAGCGAGAAAGTATTTTCAGGGAAAGTGCCGAGTAGCAAAAATAAACGGAAGTTGGATATATATTCCACCCTTCTATGGACACCCTGGGAGCGAATTTTGCTAAAGCGTCAATTTTGTAACGCAACGAGAAGTGGAGATAGGGTGTTAGCATGTTTAGAAGAAATATTGAGGAGGAAAAATGAATGAGTGTGTTTGGACATTTTAATAAATGTTTTAGTATTTTTTGATTAAGGATGTTTGAAGATGTAAAGAAATAATTCTTTCAGACTGCGTAGTGGACTTCCAGGAAGACCGATTCTTTAGTTGAACAAAATTTTGAAATACCTTAAAATTGTATAAATGTATAATGCAACTTAGCAAATTAATTGCATGCCACTGTAAATATATGTTCTGAATATCTCTTTATTATTTTGATGCTTATTTTGAACGGATTAAATCAGTGTGATTTTGTTTTTCAACTAGGTGCTTAAAATTGTAAATGAAATTGTCACAAGGTTAGAGAAATTTGAGTCCTTTACTCAATAAATTCGCAATAAATCAAAACACTTTATATGGCTTTAAAAATAACTCAAGGCTTCCACATAAATCTTTGGGGTTTTTGGATTGTCAGGCAGAATTTGTTATTTGACAAATATTAGAAGTTAACGTGGTATACTTCAGAGCGTTAATTCAGTAGAGGAATTTCGATCCAATGCCTAATAAATTTCCATAACACTAGAGCACATTTATGGTTCCTCAAAAATAATTCAAGACTTCCAAATAAATCTTTTGGTGTTGCTGGGTTGTTTGGGTTTGGGTTGGGTCGGACAGAATTCGGGGGATGAAATGAGTTAAAGTTATTATTCCATTTGAGGAATTAGAATTTTGTATAAGAATAAAGTCTCAGACTACAACTTTATTCTAAATAATTTAAAGTTTCGAAAAATCATTGACTCAGGTTGACAAAGTCTTTCGGATCCCTAGATTGTTGTACAGAATTAAAAGGGGTATTGAAAAAAAAGCAGATCACAATCACAGTAACCAGTCTAATCAAATTTTTATATTACTATTTACATGTACGAGTATCACTTCAAACACTTGCACTTTCTTTCGAATCAATATGTTCAACTAAACAAGAAGTTCATTTGAGCTCTCACAGGCCGGCACATGAACACCAATTAAATGAGCAGCAGCAACAATAACGATAAGGAAAACCGGTGTTGCATGTAATATACATTATCGCTAACACACAATTAACACAGATTAATGTGACCCATTTCTTTAACCCAACATTAAAATTTTGCGTGGGAAGTTGACATTGTCGTCAACATGATTTTGGCATTAGAAGTTGTCGCTTGCTGTAGCAGTAGCGACGTGCCAGTTATTCTTTTTAAGTGGAGTCAATAAGTTGAAATAATAAAGTAAAAAAAAAAAAAAAAGTAATAAAAAAAAAAATTCAAAAAATGGAAAACACATTTAAGTATTTATTTATTTACATATTTTTATATGTTGATTTTTAAAAGTTGCAGTTTCAACTATAATTTGTCGCTGTCTGTTGCTGTCACTGAAACACGACACAAAAAAAAAAAAACCGAGAGGAACGCCTTAAATGCTAGTAAACTAGTAATTAAATAAATATAAAGACAAAAAAAAAAAATATATATGAAACTATCGCTGATAGCCAACGGCAGTCAGGTAGGTCACAAAGAAAGATTCTACAAACTTGCGACATTCGGTCTCGCCACATTGCATGCGCGTTTGGTTCATTTGTTGTGCGTTAGCCGTTCATCGTACATGGTGATTGCGTGAGTTTCGTTGAGATTTTGTTTTTGTTTTACTTTTATCCATCAAGTATAATGCCAATATTAATACAAAACAGTAAGAAGAATTGGCTTAGTGTTAGTATTGTTCTATTGAAATTGTGCGATATTGCATTTGGCCTATTTGATAATTGTAATCATATGCTTGAATTAAACGCCAATCAAAAAATATACATAAATTCACCATATTATCCAAGTTCATATCCTATTGGTACTTCATGCCGTTATTCGGTGCAGGCTCCATTGGATTATGGTTTGCGTTTTAGATGTGATATTAATTTCTATACGGTAAGTGAAATTGGAAATCTTCAATGATATGCATTCGTGCAGGTTCATCTATTTTATCGCTGAATTAATTAGTGATATTTCAAAATTAATTAATCAAAATCGAATATGAGTTTGACCTATATTTTCGTGTGTAAAATGCTATCGAAAATATAATTTTGTATGAAAGGTAGGCGTAAATTTCATTCGATTTCGCCAACTTTCATATTTATCAATTTATTAGCAAATTTGATTTTATGTACTAAATTTCAGCTTGATAACTTTATATTTTCGTGCGTAAAGTGTGCAAAATATACATTTAGAAGTATAAGTTTGTATGGGAGAGACCTGTGATTTTTATTCGATTAAGTTCATTTTTGAATATGTATATTAGAATATAATTATTACCACATGTACTGAGTTTCAGCTGAATAACTTTATATTTTCATGTGTAAATTGTGAAAATATACATTTAATAGTACAATTTTGTAAGGCAGGTAGGCGTGATTTTTATCGGATTCAGCTCATTTTTGAACTTCTTCTATCGTTAGCAAATATAATCGTTGGTACTGAGTTTCAGCTCAATAGATTTATATTTACGTGGACAAAGTGCGAAAACATAAATACGGAAGCATACATTTGTATGGGAGCTATATGAGGTTTTGATCAGATTTCAAAAATTGTTTGCCATAATTGTTATATACTTACTTACTTACTTATGTGGCCATAACAACCGAATATCGATTTAGGCCGAAAATAACATGCTTCGCCAGCCATCTCTGTTCTTCGCTAGCTGGCGCCAGTTAGAAATTCCAAGCGACGTCAGGTTCTCCAGTACTTGGTCTTTCCACCGGAGGTTTGGTCTTCCTCTTTTGCGTCGTCCTCCAGCGGGTTCCGAATATAACACCTTCTTAGCTGGAGCGTGTTCTTCCATTCGCTCGACATGACCTAGCCAGCGCAGCCGCTGGATTTTGATGCGCTTTACTATGTCAATATCGGCATACAGCTCGTACAGCTCATGGTTGTACCTTATTCGGTACTCGCCACCAACGCAAATAGGTCCAAAGATCTTGCGTAGGACTTTTCTCTCGAAAACTCCAAGTATTCGCTCATCCGAGGTGGAAATTGTCCAGGCTTCAGCGCCATATGTTAGGATAGGCATGATGAGAGACTTGTAGAGTGTAGTTTTCGTTCTTCGAGAGAGGGCTCGACTTCTCAATTGCTTACTCAGCCCAAAGTAACACCTGTTAGCAAGAGTTATCCTACGCATGATCTCCAAGCTGACGTCATTACTGCTGTTAATGCTGGTTCCAAGATAGACAAAGTCCCTTACTACTTCAAAAGCGTAGTTGTCAACAGTGACGTGGTGTCCAAGACGCCGGGACTCTTTGTTTGTTGACACTAGATACTTCGTCTTGCCCTCGTTCACCGTGAGACCCATCCGACGCGACTCTCTTTCCAACTCTGAGAATGCTGCACTGACTGCTCGCGTGTTCATGCCGATTATATAATTGTTATATAGTGATAATAATTTTATATACTAAGTTTTATCACGATAGCTTAATATCTTCTCTTGCAAAATATAAAAATATACTATCAGTCACATACTTTTGTATGGGAGGTAGGCGTGGTTTTAATCCGATTATATCCATTTTTAAGCATATTTGTTTGTTAGTGAAAATAATCTTATGCAATAATTTTTAACGTGATTGCTCGAAAATTACGCCAGTTATCGTGAGAATAGTTAGAGGTAGTCTGATAATATGGGTAAATCGACTTTGATCGTGATTCTGATTAATTCGATATACCATAAATTTCTTTTTCACATCTGTCACTTCTTTTTATGAGTGTTGCAACCATTAGCACGAACTTAATATAATGTTTTTACTTATATATTTTATATTTATACCCTGCATAATGCAATATGCATGGTATATTCATTTCGGTCAGATGTTTGTGTCCACTTGAAGGAATCTCCGGAGATATCGACATGGATATATATTCGTGATCAGCGTCGATTAAATTTTCGATTTAACGATGTCCGTCCGTCCGTCCGTCCGTCCGTCCGTCCGTCCGTCCGTCCGTCTGTCTGTCACCTGCCTGGTTCGCACGATAACTTGAGTAAATATTGAGCTATTTCGATGAAATTTGGCATAAGTAATCTATGATCCAAGGGTACGGAGGGGATTGATATTGGGCATGATCGGTTAATAACCACGCCCACACCAAGCATTCAAAGCGACTAACCTCGAAATTTTCAAAATCTTTAACTTGCTATAACTCACATAATATACCACTTGGGACAACAATATTTTGCACATAGAGTTATATTATACTACTATATAACCTCACCAAAAGTGGGTGAGCCACGCCTACTTTCTAGCGTAGCTCCCATACAAAGTGTCTGTACTTCTTTTAAATTGAAACTGCTGTAACTTCTACAATCTTTTGTCTAGAATAACCATAATTGACACTTAGATTAACACGGTAGTCAGAAATAATATGGCAGAAAATCAATGTGCCACGCCCACTCTTTTTTGGGTCTCCCATACAAAGTTGCGGAAATTAAAAAAAATGTTACCGGTTATAACTTGCAAACTATTCAGCGTAGAATAACGAGATTTAAGATGTGGAGTAGTATTGTACGAGCAACTAGGCTCACAGAAAATGGGCGCACCACGCCCAGTGTTTATCGTAGCCCCCATACAAATTTTAAATTGAAACAGCTGTAACTTCGGCAATCTTCTGTTTAGAATAACCATAATTGACACTTAAATCAATATCGTAGTCGGCAGAAATCTGGCAGAAAATCAGTGTGCCACGCCCACTCCTTCATGGGTCTCCCATACAAAGTCGAATGAATTAAACTAAAATTTTAAGCTCCATAGCTTACAAACCATTTAGCCTAGGACAACGAGACTTAGGGTATGGATTAGTATTGTACGAGCAACTAGGCTCACAGAAAATGGGCGCACCACGACCAGTGTTTATCGTAGCCCCCATACAAATTTTAAATTGAAACAGCTGTAACTTCGGCAATCTTCTGTCTAGAATAACCATAATTGACACTTAAATCAATATCGTAGTCGGCAGAAATCTGGCAGAAAATCAGTGTGCCACGCCCACTCCTTCATGGGTCTCCCATACAAAGTCGAATGAATTAAACTAAAATTTTAAGCTCCATAGCTTACAAACCATTTAGCCTAGGACAACGAGACTTAGGGTATGGATTAGTATTGTACGAGCAACTAGGCTCACAGAAAATGGGCGCACCACGCCCAGTGTTTATCGTAGCCCCCATACAAATTTTAAATTGAAACAGCTGTAACTTAGGCAATCTTATGTCTACAATAACCATAATTGACACTTAAATTAATATCGTAGTCGGAAATAATCTGACGAAAAATCAGCTTACCACGCCCACTTCTTATTGGGGCTCCCATACACAGTTGAGGAAATTAAACAAAAATGTTAACCACCATAACTTAGAAACTATTCAACGTAGGACACCAAATTTAAGGTGTGGATTAACATTGAAAAATTAATTGGATTTACTAGAAAGTGGTAAGCCACGCCCACTTTTTATATAGCTCCCATACTAAGCCTCGGAATTATCTTAAAATCCTTTTACTTCGTCAAAGTCAACCATATTTCGGGTGTAAATTAGTAGTATATGCAAAAATTGTTTTTTGAAAAGTGGAAATAAAAGAAAAGTTGGATATTCGAGTAAACTTTTTATATATAAATCTACATATGCAGGGTATAGTTTGGTCGGCCCCAGCCGACTGTAAAGAGATTTTTTTACTTGCAAAGTATAAAAATTCACTATCAGTCACATACTTTTGTATGGGAGGTGGGCGTGGTTTTAATCCTATTGTATCCATTTTTAAGCATAGTTATTTGTTGATGAAAATAATCTTATGCAACAATTTATAACGTGATCGCTCGACAATTACGCTAGCTATAGTGAATACTCAGAGATAGTCAGATAATATGGGTAAATCGACTCTGATCATAATTCTGATTAATTCGATATACCATAAACTTCTTTTTCACATCTATCACTTCTCCTTATGAGCGTTGCAAGCGTTCAATATACGCTTGTTTCTTTGAGTCTAAAGGTTATTCACCTTTCTGGAATATTTTGGATCACAAAAAGAAATGTGTATCATCCTAAAATATTCTTAAATGTTTTCCTAAGTAGAATTTAAGTAATTAAAGGCGATGATTCTTTATTTTTAATAAAATAATTTCCACGAATTAAGTGAAAAGTCATTATTATTTAAATAGTTAATCTTTTATAAATCAACACAGAAAACTGGAACAGAAAGTGGCAAAACTTAAAAAAGAAAAGCCGATTTATTTCGTAAAGGATCAGTGATTTATACACACTCATGTATACATTTGTTTTTGTTGTGCAATAAAATGAAAGAAAGAAATATTTAATAAACGAACTAAACATTTTTACTTGTACTCTATTATTTTATAACGTCAGTCAGTCAGTCAGTCAGTCAGTCAGTCAGTCAGACATGGAAGATGGGTATACTACATATGTGGCGTGTTAAGGTGACTTGAAAAGCAAAACTCAAAGTTTACAAACACAAGTATTCATATGGGTTAGTTTCTTTGTCTTTTTGTTTTCTTCTTTCGCGTCTGTTTGTCTAACCCTCTTTTTTTATTCCATTCTATACAACGATATTATATTTGTTGTTCTAATTTTTATTCACTTTTTTTTTTTTTGTACTGGAATGTATTGTATTGTTTTGCTTTGCTTTATTTTTTCGTGTTTAGCCACTCGCAGCAACACGTTGCCAGAATGAGATTTTCTACTTCAATCGTGAAGGTAGTGAACTTTTATCCGGTTCCGAGTATTTTTGTGGGTCAGGCACAATGGAAAGGAAAAGTTTTCTCAATCGTGCCGTCATTTCATACATATCAACTTTGCCAACTTCATCATCTAACCGTTACTACAATCGTAATTTGCCAAAGGCGACAACAAGTAAAACAGGTGGTGATATATTCTCAAGTGATAGCCACATGGAGATTAATCGTTCTGTGACTACTACGACAGCACCGGCAACAACTACTTCCGATGGTGTGGAAGTATTGTCGGCCACGGCGGAAGTTGGTGCAAGTAATGCCTTTGCATATGTATTGGCAATTTTCTCCAACAATTATCACAAGACTATTAGCATTCCAACAGCAACAACTACATCAACATCAACATCATCAACAATACCAATTTCAATAAGAGAAATATCAAAAGTGTTACCCTCAATCACTTGGCATAATATTTCTTTGTCATCTTCGGTCACAAATTCGACCTCGTCTTCGTCTACCTCTGCGTCGACAAGACAACATGCTAGAATAATTGTGAATCAACCGGATGGTGTAAACTCGTTGGGAGATGGTAGCAGCAGCAGTAGCAGCAGCACTGGTGGTGGTGGTACATTTTCTTGTCTGGTCGAAGTTGTCGAACCAGAGTGTGAATGCGGCTGGAGCATGCCAACGAATGTCGCTAGTGGTATTGATGATAGAACATCTGTGGCTAGTGTCAATGAATTTCCATCGATGGCTGGTGTTTTGACCTTGAGATCAAAGAAAATTTTTTGTGGCGCCACAATAAGTAAGTAGTATGAAAACGGAACGCCAACCAACCATTTTACTCCATTCTCTTTCTTTCTCTGTTAAAGTCCATCATCGTTATTTGATGTCAGCGGCGCATTGCTTTATATCGGCACTGACAGGACGGCCAGAATTAATCGGAATTATTGTTGGCGAATATGATGTAACAACGGGTAAGATTGTGGTCATCATCTACTCGACGATAAATTGCGTTTTAATTCGATTCCACAGTTTTAGAGTCGTTCTATACACGCATCTATGATATCGAAGCGATCATTCCACACGAACGTTTTCATTCAACCGCGAATAGCGTACGTAATGATATCGCTTTGTTGCGTACACGTCGTCCAATCGAATGGAATCGTGCCGTCGGTCCCGTCTGCCTTCCATTTCGTGTTGGCGAACAGAAGTTGCCCATGGCCGGTCAACGTTTAGATGCTGTAGGTTGGGGCACAACTACATTTGGTGGACCACAATCATCTCGTCTGCGAAAAACCAGCCTCGATGTCATTTCAACGGCCGAATGTAGACGTGCATTACTCTTCGTTCCGCCAGCCAGTTTTTGTACATACACACCGGGTCATGATACCTGCCAATATGATTCTGGTGGTGCTCTATATGCTCGCGATGAACGGCTTTATGCCATTGGCATTGTAAGTTATGGTTTTGCTTGCGCCACCTCAAAGCCGTCGGTAAATATGAGAGTGGCGTCGTTTGCAAAGTGGATTAGGAGTAAAACTCCGGATGTGAAATATTGTATTAAATAATAGAGATCGATGAGGATTGAATTTTATGTATATGGTAGTAACTATTTTTGTCAAAAGTCTAAAAGTATGCAATGATGTCGGAGTAAAATTTTGGTGTGCCCAATAATTTTAGGTTGCCGTTTTTAAACAATTAATGGCAAATTATAGATACATAGTAAGTAAAGAATTTGTCATGTCATACAAAGTAGTGTTTTATGTAGGGCGTTAGGATTAAGTGAATTTCCAGTCCATCAGAGATTCTAGAGACCTTAACGAGTTCATATAACACTATGACACAATTTGAGGGTCATTGTCTTGGAGGTGAACCAAACTAGTCTCAAACGATAGTATTTGACTTCACTAATAAAAACCCTAAACACTTTCTGCTCTACTACGTCACCATTTTTTTTACAGTAGTTTAAAGTTAGGGCTTTTCGGTCAAAAGTAGAAACATAGAATTTGAAAAATCACATGTAAAATTACATTTGGAATAGTTCTTGTCTTCAAAGACCTATATTAAAAATTTCCGAGGATTATTTCCTTGAAACAGTTTAACCCTCTAACTACCACCCGTATGGGTCATTTTTGGCCTTCCTTCCAAAACTCCAATGAAAGTCAACATATGGTAGGAGATCAAGAGTTAACGTCTTCTACAAACATATTCTCCGGAAATTTTTACAATGGGTCATTGAAGACAAAAAATATGTACCACTTATAGATAACATGTAAAAAACGAATAAAAATTTTAAGTACTTTATTTTTAAGCATCTATTGCATCGTGTGGTAGAATTTAAGAGTCGTTGTTTTGTCGGTGAGCCAAACCAGTCTCAAACAATAGAATTTGCTCCAAAACGTCACAATTTTTTTTACAGTGGTTTAAAATTTGGCTTGGTTGGTCAAAAATAGAATCATGGAATTTGAAAAATCATATGTAAAATCATATTTCGGATAATTCTTATCTTCAGACACACATATTAAAAATTTCTGAGTATTATTTTCTCGGAACATTTTAACCCTCTATCTAGAAACCGTAAGGGTCACTTTTGGATTTTTTTATGTGTTAGGGATTTCTCGAAAAAAAGTCCAAAATCACCCACATGGGTGGTAGCTAAGAAGGTTAAAATGATGCCCATAGACACTGTGTAATATGATTTCAGCGAACTAAAAATGTTACCACAACAGTTTGATTTTGCTCATTATATCTAAATTCGGTAAGACTTCTAGAATCTCTGATTGGCGGGGAGTTCGCTCAGTTCCGAATGGGACATTTATGTATGTGACCCATGACAATTTATTTAAATAAAACATAAATAAATGTTTAAGAGATTATTAATTTTGTAAGAGATGGGTGAGCCAGACCTACTTTTTTATTGAGCTTCCATACAAACTCCTTTCTGCGGATCACTCAATAATATGTATTACAAGTTTCCCCTTAAATGACTATGAGTTAGTAATAAGTATTTTAACAGTTCTAAAATATAAATAAGACAGCCTTGGTCAACTCTGGAACTGCAATTGAATTTTTGTAAACTCCTAAAAGTATGCACTTAATTTTATGAAAATAATTTCTGGTTACATTTGTATGACAATTTCTATGAGACAGTAATCAGGCTTATCAGCAATCTAAAATGCATTGCTGACAAGTGAAAACTTTCACGCGAAAATTGGTTCATGATAAATCTGAATGTATTTTGTATCGGCACTTCAAAAATATAAATAAGAGAACCTAGGTCAACTCGTAAATGAATTTTTATAAAAATCAAAATCTTGTTGACACATAAAAGTATGCAATTAATTTTTGCAAATAATCGTTCATCATATTTCTCTCTGAATTTTTTGAATTAAACATTGTAAAATATGGTATGATACAAATAGATGTTCATTCAAAATGCATTTATGTATTTTAATTAATAAATATACAATTGTACAAATAAAAGCTCTTTGGAAATTTTTAAAAAAGGTGTAAAATTTCACACTTATGCCACATAAAGAGCATCAAATCAATCAAATGTTTAACGCTTCAAAACACTATTCATTTGCAGAATCGTTCACATATGGTATATGCAGTTCATCTCATCGACTCAATTACATGGAAATGTCAACTAATTAACGCCTAAAAGTATGCACTTTACATTGGTACAAATCAATCGCAATATATCATGCTACATGTGTATCTAACATACATATTCACTACAGATGGTAGACATGGCATCTCATCAAGGTTTTTTTTATCAATTAAACATTTTACACCAACCCCAATTGAAGTGGGTTCGAGCGCCTGCAGGCATTGGGTGTACTTTATGTACGTTGCACCAATATTATTTAGTTTCTATGGCCTTTTTTTTTCATTTACATTTATTTATTTTGAGCAGCAAATTGCAATTTCTTTTCAAAATAAATAATTAAACGCTAGAATAATATATGAAGCATGCTTTTAGGATTATGAGAATATACATATGGGTACATATTTTGTATATAAATACGAACGAATGAGGACGACGAACGAATGAACGACTGAATGAACGAAAAGCGCAACGATGGATGTACACTTATTTCTGTTTTCTTTTACTTGCGATTTAAATAGATGCTTTGCTCTGCTTCAATAATATGTATACTTTTAGGCGTTGCGTTTTTCATTTCACCATTTCGTGCTGTATGTTGCATTTGAAATGTTGCTATTGGTCCAGTTGAAACCATCTAATGCAGCTGCATACGTTTTTCGCGCCACTAAGTACTCATCATTCTAAAATACTTTGGCTTCGAATTTCATGCATACACTAATTGCAATAGCAAAGCATCTATACAAGTGCACCTAAAAGCATACTATGCAATTGTGCCATCACTATTCGTATTCATTTAGCTCATTTCATTGTAGATAGATATTTGTAAGTATGAATTGCAATTAGAAGTTAGCCCAAGTTGGTTAAAAATTGCATTCAAGCGCCTAAATGTCCACTCCACAAAAAGTATTTATTCTTAAAACGAATATCCAAAGCAATAACGCATTGAGTATATTTAAATATATGCATTTATTCTAGTTGAGCTCAGCAAGTTATTTTTTTCTTTATTTTTGTTCTTGCTGTTCTATGCAGTTTTGAACATTTTTACGGCGCGCCTAAATGTATGCAATGTTAAACTAACTCTCTTGCCTATTCATTAGGCAGAAATTTAAAACCAATTTTCCATGCAAAAAACCAGCGAAAAAAAAAAATTGAATTGATGTTTTCATTTCCATATTTGTTTTTTAGCTTCTCTTTCGTCGTGTCAAGAGGGCGTGGTGGCGATACATAGTACATCGTCATATATCGTCATATATTGTATGTTCTATGCTAGTATCCGCCGTGCACTATGCAAAAGCATTAGAAAGGAGTTTACGTTAAGTCCGAAATGTCCGTTACATAAAACCACTCGCGCACAAAAGCATTTAAATTTGTACCAAACAAAGGCATATATTTCTATAAATAAAGAAAACAACAACGACAACAACAATTAGAAAATAGCAAAAATGTAAAATGAAAATGGAAATATTTGTACTTATGTAGGTATATATATTAGTTTTAGTACCTACGCTTGCTTATAACTTTTTTCAGTGTGTGTTGTGTTTTCGTAAAAGAATGAAATCAAGAAAAAAAAAACAAAATTAATGAATAATAGCTTCGCGTTTTTAATATGAGATTTAACGGTACTGGAAAATTCTGGGGATTGAATACTAGGAGCTATGAAAGTGGAACGGTCTTTTGCTCTGTCAATATTCGAAATATTCGTGGTTAACCTAAGCCAACCGCAAAAAACCGACAATCGATTTAGGCTGAATGTAGAATGTTTAGTAGTTCCAAGCGCTCTCAATCTCTGCCGTCTTTCCATTGGAGGTTAGGTCTGCCTCTTCTCCGTCGTCTACCAGCATGTTGCGAATATAACGCCTTCTTAGCCGAAGCTTCTTTTCGTTGCTCGACATGATCTAGCCAGCTCAGCCGCTGAATTTTAATGCGGTGTTGGCATACAGCTCATACAGCTGATGGTTGTACCTTATTCGATATTCGCCACCAACACAAATAGGTCCAAAGATCTTGTGTAGGACTTTTCTCTCGAAAACTTCTATCATTCTCTCATCTGAGGTGGAAATTGTCCTAGCTTCGGCGACGTATTTAAGGAGAGACATGATGATAGATTTTTAAAGTGTGGTTTTCTTTTCTCGAGAGAGGGCTCGACTTCTCAATTGCTTACTTAGTCCAAAGTAGCGACTGTTTGCAAGAGTGATCCTTCGCAATACCTCCAGGCCGAACTCATGACTGGTGTTAATGCCAGTTCCAAGATAGACAAAATCTTTCACTACTTCAAAAGCGTAGTTATCAACAGTGACGTGCTGTCTCAGATGCAGGGACTCTTTGTGTGGTACTACACTAGGTACTTCGTCTTGCTTTAGTTCACCGTAAGACCCAGTCGAAGGGACTTTCTTTCCAACTCTGAGAATGCTGCACAGACTGCTCGCGTATTCATACCGATTGTGTTAATGTCAACATTAAGCCTCCAATCATCGGCCATGCTTTCATCCGATCATATTCTGCTTATGAGCTGGTGCATCCTGGTGAGCAGCTCATCGCTTCCGGTCTTAAATAACTCGGCAGGCAAGCCATTAACATACGTAGCTTTGTTATTTTTCAGCCTAGAAATGGCTTCTTTGACCTCGTCATGGTCAAATCACATCCGTGATTGAGGAGTTCGGGAGATCTCCTCCACTGGCGGTAATTATCTATTATTTCGCAATAATGTCGAAAAAATACCGTTATTTATTTACTCTAATTTATAGTATAATTTTGTATCACCCTAAAAGTATGCAATTCTCCAATTAATTGTCAATATCAAAAAGATTTAAAAATTAATATGATTTAGATCGGTAATTCTTTAGCCATACTATTTTTTGGACCATATTTAGTTTGGAAATATTGACCTATACCTACGGGTCATTAAGATCATATCAAAGTTCAAAGTAAGAAGCTATAGTAAGATTTTCAATAATTTGCATAAGCATTTTTTCAATATTTTCTTTTCTATTAGTATGGCCTATTTTAAGCTATACAAGGTACTTGTACATATTGTGCAACAATGAGTATATTTTATTAATTTAAGTACGACTATACCAGATGCAATATATTTCTTTAGGCTTTAGTATATTTCCTCTTCCCAGTAGCGTCATCATAAATACAATATTACGAGTAGTAGTAGTAGTAGTAGTAGTACGAGTAGATAGGTGCATACTATATAGAGCATAAATATGAAAATTGTGCACTAAAAACGATGTTCTGATATTGTTGTTGTTTTAGCTTTATGCTTTATCCTTCCTAATACAATATTATTATTGTATTATTATGATGTGACTATGCGAGTATAGTCAAGTGCACTTAAGTAATGTGCTTCATAATTTTTATTGTCATTGGCGTCATTTTTTATTTATACATTGCATTTCGCAACATCCTTTTATATGCTACATAAAAGTAATAGGTACAATATGAACATATACAGTGGTGGAAATTTCAATAAAATCAACTAAATTTATTATGAAAAAAAAATGTTTTTCTTTAAAGAAATATTCCTAATCACAAACAGAAGAAAAAAGAAAACGTTCTCAATATGCCACCAGGGGGATTATATATATAAGCCCATATTAATTTTCACTACTCAAAATTTTTTCTAAACCTCATTCCTCCATAACTTTACTTCTTGGGGTTGCTTTTCTATAAAATGAAGCTAAAATTACTTACTTACGAATCCACTATTAACCACAGGAATAGCCCTTAGAGAGGTAAAATGTTAATTTTTAATTTAATTAATTTCAATTAAGTAATTAATTAACTAACGTTTTCTTATACAATTTTTTTTTTCTGAATAAAATTCGCCTTTAAATCTATACCTTTGAGGAGCATCCGCTATAAAATTGATGTTTTTATTTATTTTTTTCTCTTCCATCGCTCTCAGTCTGCATCTAGAGAGGTAAAATGTACACAGCTTATTTTTTCTTTATTTTTACTTTTTAGGGGTGCTTCCCTTCAAAATGAACTTAAAGGCACTTGCAAATTAACAAATAACCTCAAAATAGCCCTTAGTTGAGGAGGACGCAGAAGAAGAGAAAGACCAAACCTCCGTTGGAAGGAGCAAGTGTTGAGTAATTTGGCGGCGCTTGGAATATCCAATTGGAGCCAGCAAGCGAAGAACAGAGAAGACTGGCGCCGCATTATATGTTCGGCCTAAATCGATTATTAGTTGTTATGGTCACATAAGAAGAAGAAGAAGAAGAAGAAGAAGAAGAAGAAGAAGAAGAAAAAGCCATAGATGGAACTTAGAGCGCAGAAAGTTATAAATGACTCCCATTCATTTTTCTGTTTCAACATTTTCCTCAAATATACTTATCCGCTATTTTGACCGCTTAGGGGGGCACACTTACAAATTTTATTTACATGAGAAAATAAAGCAGCTCTTTTCAGTAACGAAAAACAGTTTAATTTAAATGATTTTAAGTGCTAATAGCATGAAAAATGACTAAAGAGAAAGAATTCGAAGAGATATTGAGTTGAGTATCGAATAATATAATTGGAATACTTTGTGCAATGGTTTTGAAGTTACCGAGAATGCTAAAATTACTTTGGGTTCACTCAAAATTAATTCAGATATTTATTTGGAGCTTTTTAAAATTACATCGCTTGAAAGGGCAGACAATTTGGCTGCCAGCACAACCTAGTCTACTAGAATAATGATTTTGAGAGAACCGGGTATGCTGAAAATGCTTTGATTCCAATCAAAATGAACTCAGACATTTATTTAGAGCCCTCTGAAATGGTATTGCTCGAAAGGGCAGAACATTTCGCGACCAGTTCTCCATTTTCTACTTAAATAGTATCGAGATTATTTTTGCAAAACAAAAAAGAAAACAAAGAAAACATTTTATTCTCGCTTAGCTCACTTGAAGCCCAATTTTGATCTTGCCATTTTCAGTTTATTCGAATTTCCCCAAATTTTTTTTGTAAAATATTCCACAAAGAATTCCCTTTTCATTCAATTTTGTTCAAAAAAATGTTTTTTCCAAATTTCTTTTTTGAATTTATAACAATGTCAATCACTGTTCTCACACACACACACACGACTATACAGCCATACGTTCGCCTAACTAAAATTGCGGAAAGCATATTTATAAGTTCATTTTGTTATTGTGTCATCAAGAAGACAAAGAGAGAAAGAGTACAAAAAAAAAAAATAATAATAAAAATAAACACATCTCTAACTTATTCTCCTGCTGTCCCCATGCAGGCCACTTCATATTTGTTACCTTATATTTATTCGTAAAAGAAGCTACTCAACATAGAAAAAAAAACAACAAAAGCTTTAAGCAGCAGAAAAAAGGTTTTGTAAAATTTATAAAAAAAAAAAAATTCCAAACAAAAAAAAAAAGAAGAAAAATCAAGAAAATACAATAAATTCAAATAAGTATATGCGCTGAATAAAATGAAAATAACAACAACAAAAAGTAAGTATACGTATTATATAAAATCAAAAACGAGAGGCTATAAAGTAAAGCAGCAGCAGCAACAACAACAACAACAACAACAACAATTATAAAAGAATTGCATGACACGACAAGAGTAAAGAATATTAAGTTCACAAAGAACAATTAGATGCGAAACATGGAACAACAACAACAACAACAGCAAGTACAAAGGGTTAATTTGAGTGCAGCGCTGACAGCAGCAGCAGCAGTAGCAGCAGTTGCGTTCAAATTTGAAGTGCCACTGGTACTCTTTGGTACTTTTGCCATTCTTTTTACTTCCTACTACATGCACATAATATACATACTACTAAATACTAAATACATATACTACTATTAATGGTACTCTTGCGACTACTACGTACATAGGTACTACTTAGCTTAGTGGAGCGTAAGAAAAGTGCTGTCCATGGCGGGAATCCATCGTCCATCGTCCATCGTCCGTCTGTCCGTCCATGCAATTAACTTACAAAACAAAACAAATTGTGATTGTTTTTATATATTTTATTTTGTTACTCCTTTTCGTAAGCTTGCATTATTTTTTCTTTTTTTTCAGCTTTTATTTGCTCTCGAGTTAATTTTCGTGATATTTTAATTATGCAATTGTTTTTATAAAAAAAAAGAGTAAAAAAAAAAAAAAGAAATCAAAATGAAATTATACTATTAACAGATATCTGGTATATTCAGTTTATCACATTCAATTCATTTGTATTCAAATACTATGAGATCTACCTACTAAAGCTAAAGAGCTGAAATTTAGTATATAAGATTATTTTGAACAGAGAACATACATACTCGAAAATGAACTGAATCATATAAAAACTACTGCTACCTCCCTTACTAAAGTCTGTTTTCAAATGCAACTTTTTGGCATTTTTCACAGGAAGATCTAAAGTTATCAAGCTGCAATTTGGTACATACAATTATATTTACATTTTAATGGGCAAGTTTGAAAATGGACGTAATTGGATGAAAATCACCTTTACCCCCCATAGAAAAGTATGATTTGAAATTAAAATTTTCACACTGAGCTCGAAAAAATAAAGTTACAAAGCTGAAATTTGGTATATATCATAATATTGACCAAATAATAGACATATTTAAGAATGAGCAGAATCGGATGAAAATCACGTCTATCTCCCATACAAAAATATGTTTTCAAATGAACATTTTGACATTTTTCATAGGAAAATATAAAGTTATCAAGCTGCAATTTGGTACATACAATTATATTTACTTTCTAATGGACGAGCTTGAGATTGTACAAAATTGGAAGAAAATCACGTTTACGTCCCATAGAAAAGTACGTTTTGAAATTAAAATTTTCACATTTTGAGCTCAAAAAATAAGGTTAGAAAGCTGAAATTTGGTATATAACATTATATTTAATAACTAATAGACATATTTAAAAAAAGACTAAATCGAAGCAATACTACTGCTACCTCCCATACAAAAGTATGTTTCCGTATATATTTTTTTTCACATTTTTTGTGTGAAAATATAAAGCTATGGAACAGAAACTTAGTACATATGGTTCAATTTACTAATAAATGAATTAGTTAGAGAATGGGCGGTATCGGATGAATACCACACCTACCTCCCATACAAAAATATGTTTTTGAAAGATGTTTTCACACTTTACATACGAAAATACAAAGCTATAGAACAGAAACTTGGTAGATATGATTAAATTTACTAGTAAATAAATGAGTTAGAGAATGAGCTGAATCGGATGAAAACCACACCCACCTCTCATACAAAAGTATGTTTTCGAATGTATATAAAATAATATAATATGGGACTGAAGCTGGACACATATGATTATTTTGTTCAAAAGGCGAGTATAATTGAAAATGAGCGTTATTGAATCAAAACCACAAATATTTCCAACAAAAAGAATGATTTTTTGAAAGTGATTCTATCTATTTGTCATCGTTCGTGGTTTAATATTCGTATTTGACATAGCTTAAGTCCCATCAACTTTATACTGTTAAAGCAAGCATCAGAAAAG
The DNA here is from genome assembly GCA_963854835.1 of Megamerina dolium. Taxonomy (NCBI): domain Eukaryota; kingdom Metazoa; phylum Arthropoda; class Insecta; order Diptera; family Megamerinidae; genus Megamerina; species Megamerina dolium. The sequence continues at coordinate 4,833,949 of OY978525.1, forward strand.
AAACAAATATCAAGTATAGCAATTTAAGTATTTGGCGAAATGTCATGCTTATGGCATAATTAAGCTGAATTAAGGATAACAACAGCAACAACAACAAGTACTACAATAGTACAATTATAATGGCAGCAATCGCATTTGGCTTTGATGTACGAGTACGAGTACATATAAATACACTTAAGGACGACAATTTAAATAATTTTTAAATTATGAAATTGTTAACAAGCTAAAAGCGTTCGTTATATTATGCTGTATAAGTATACAGGTACAGAAAAGAGAAAGAGAAAAAATTTTAATTGTTTAATTAATTTGTTGTGAGCTGGTTAAACTTGTGGCAAGTTCAAGTTCAAAGAATACTGTTGTTACATTTGTTTAAGTATGCATATACTCGTATGCTATTGCCGCATACTCACAGCATATACAGGTACTTGCATATATCACATGTTGGTAAATATCTATTGGAATGAGAATTTCATGTTGCAAGCAAGGCAATTATTCTTTTAAAACAGTTAATAATAATAATTTGAGATCACTTTTAAAGGGTGATTCAAAATCCATCTACATTGATGAGATTTCTTGTTGGAACAGTTGGAATCTTGTAGGGTCTTCAAGCTTTTTGCCATAAAAATAAATTCGATTATCACTGAACAATCGGGATTCGTTGCATATGAAATAAGATTCGCAGTGGATACAATATTATTTCTATCTAACGTTCATTTTCATCAATTTTAATGTCATAGTTTCGCCCCTTATCTAACCAAAAATAATTGCATAAAATATTATTTGCTGCAAAGCACTAAAAAGGTGACAGTGTTTGGCTTTGGCTCAATCTTATGGAGTGCTATGAGTTGCAGTTGTGAAATAAAATACCACTTTCGGACCAAAACAGAAAAACACTGGCTTGGAGGTGCAGATAGCAACCCTATCACCAAGCTAGGGTAGGCGGGCTGAACGAAAGTTTCGTAAAGGTTTCAAAAAAAAAAACAAAAAAAAAAAATGCTTAGATTTTTATATAAATGTCAGAATGTATTTTTTTTTATCGTATTACTCTCATTGGGTTGACAACTAAGTAAGTGCCGATTTCACACACAAATGTTTCTAAGCATGCACACATATTTTTGATATCTTTTGTCAATTTTATGATTTTATCTTTCTGACATTGGTTAACTGTCACATTTGCACATATTTTTGTTTGAAGATGGTAGTTTGTATATGAAACCATCAGCAAATACTCTGCCAATTTCTTAGTTGCCAACCCAATATATAGCATTAAACAATCTCTATCGATTTCAGAGAAATATGATTGCATACTTTTAGGGTGAAACGAAAATTATTGAATTGGAACGCGATAAATATTAATGATTATTATAATGAAAATCTTATATAGAAAATTTACAATTTAAGTTAGAATTATGTCAAAGCAAAAGCAGCATCATTAAAGTCAATGAAATTTTTTTTAAATCAGAGCAATCCACCTAAACTTGTTCCATAAATTATATTGAACTAAATCAGCTTTCATATTTAAAATTATGATTGATGTTAAAATATAATTTAAATTTTCAACAATTAAAGCGTCATATAAAATATTTTTTTTTTGCTATATACGAGGACATTAAAGGTCCTTTGTTTCTTGACAATTAGTATTTATTTAAGGAACATTTCATATTTTTCGCAATTTATAATTTTTCAGTATGATTGCATACTTTTAGGGTGAAACGAAAATTATTGAATTGGAACTCGATAAATATTAATGATTATTATAATGAAAATCTTATATAATTATGACAAAGCAAAAGCAGCATCATTAAAGTCAATGAAATTTTTTTTAAATCAGAGCAATCCACCTAAACTTGTTCCATAAATTATATTGAACTAAATCAGCTTTCATATTTAAAATTATGATTGATGTTAAAATATAATTTAAATTTTCAACAATTAAAGCGTCATATAAAATATTTTTTTTTTTTGCTATATACGAGGACATTAAAGGTCCTTTGTTTCTTGACAATTAGTATTATTTTCATATTCCAACATGGCTAGTTTATAGTTAATAATATTATTGTAAATATAAAAAATTTCATTTAATTAATTATGATTGTTCTACAAGGCTGTGTGAAATTCAATTAAAAATTTAACATTTCCTTAAGAAATATCACTTTATTTAATAATTTCCATTACTTGGAGTATCTACAAGTATTGTACACTCATACACAGAGATGTTGTAGTGATTTTGGTGACAACAATATGACTTACAAGATATGTACGAGTATATGCATGAATATAATTTTCAACTTGTACAAACTGAAGTCAGTTGAAAGAATATACGCATGAATATATGTATATGAATATAAATAATACTACTAAGATGAATAGAAAGATGGAAGATGGCTTTTTAATTTAAATGCAAATTAAGCCTTTTGTCATCATCAGTAACATCATCATCATCCACATCAACATCATCATAATCATCGTGAAACACTATGTAATATATTGTATTAAGTAAAGTATTACTACTGCCATTTCAATACATCAAGTAAATGAAAATAGTTCTTATCCTGTTTACTAAATACATACATCTAAACGAGGATATTTATAAAATAAGGCTAAATACATTAAGTAAAAATTCGATTTTCCGAAAATTTACATTTTTCTGCCTAGACACTTCTTATATTCATAATTTGTTTCCTTCTCCATTTTCTTTCTCTTTCCCTCTCTCCTTTCATTATTCATAAAAAAATTATGTAAATATTTCAAATTTTGATTAGGCGATCTTAGAAGCATTTGTTATTATTTTTCACGATTTATGAAATATGAGATTAATACTAAATACTACGATTATACTACAACATTTATAAAGATCACTTTAATTCCTAATATCACATTAAATTTATTAAGCATCACAGATATTGCGTACACCCACAGAATTTCCGATCCAATTTAAATGCGATGTCACTCTGGTATTTACACCAATCGCATAACGTACACCACAATCGCGACCAAAGCTTATGACGCCAATGAGAAACATATGTTCCTGCCGGTAGATTACCGGACCGCCTGAGTCGTATTGACATGAATCCTGGCCAAGACCTCGAAAATCGTAGGTGCAGATGTGTGTTCGCAGGATCGTCGAATTATACTGCTCCTGACAGATGCGATTCTCCATGGTAAGCAGTTGTACTTTTTGCAGCGTATTGGACTTGGGGCCCGCAAAAGAAATTGTGCCCCAGCCGGCAACATCAACATTACGGTATGAAAATGCTTCAGTGCTGTGGATGAAAATGCATGAATAGATAGTGTCTGATTAGTGGGTTGGACTTCTAGGCACGAGAGCATCGTTTTAACTCCCGGATAAGTTAATGAATTTTTTATTCAAATGTACCAACAAATTCTAGTTTTTTAAATGGTGCCCATCTGTGTGCAGGCAATAGGCAATTCTTTCAATAATAAAAAATTTGCTATGAACAGGGTTTTGGTGGGTGCTGTAGATCAGTGGTTAGTGTGTTGGCCTTCTGATCTGTAGGTCGTGAGTTCAATCCACGGCTGAAGCATAACAAATCAAATATCGAAAAGATGTTTCTTTCGAACGATACCCACCTGTTGGCAAGCAATTGGCAATTCTTCCAGCAGTAACAATTTGCCATGGAAAGGCTTTTAAAAGAACTCAGTGATAAAGCTGAGAAAAAGTGATGTCGTAAGAGCTCTGCCGTTCGGAATCGGCTAAAATGAGTAGGCCCCTTTTAATACTCTCCAAAATTTAAGACGCACAACAGTAATGGAAGAGAAGATCGGCCAAAGAGCCCTTCGGGGCTTATAAGTGCCACATATTTATTTCTTAAAAAATATTTTTTATTCAAAAGTACCAACAAATTCTGGTTTTTCAAATGGTGGTCATTTGTGGGCAGCCAATAGGCAATTCTTTCAATAATAAAAATTTGCTATGAATGAGGTTTCGAAAGAATTCCATGAAGAGGCTTAGAAAATTATGTTCTTCGGAGCCTTTCGTGTAAATTATTTTTAAATAAATTTTTTGTGTTCATTTAATTTCTCAAATCACTTACACTTGACGCATCGGCAAGCAGATGGGACCAACGCCTCGTGTCCATTCTATAGGCATCATGGTAATATACAATGCAATATCATTAGCGGAATTTGTGTCCGAAGAATCATAACGTGGATGATTTATTATCCGTTGGATTCTATGTTGAACAGCATAATTTGATTCGGTGTCTAAATTAATTTTAGGTAATTATTAAGTTCTGTGCTGATATTCTTGACTCAGTTCAACTCACCACTTGTCAAATCGTGATCTCCTAAATAAGCCAATACTCTACTAGCGTCTGGTTGAACTCTAATACAATGTGCCGCTGATAAAATATGACGACGACTTACTGAAAACATATATATAAAAAAAAGAATGTAGCTTGGAGCTTGGACCTTCTTCTTGGCGTCACATTAAGCACAATAACTTACTAATGCTACCACCACAAAATACACGCTGAGGCGATGTAACATCACGCAATGCCACCATGGCAGGATACTCATTTCGAGCCGCTTCTTGTCCATTTGTTATTTTTGTACTTATCGTCCAACCGCAACCGCAGGCTTGTCGTCTTGCAGAAGCCTGACAAAAGAAACGACCACGCAGATTCGTAGCTGCTGCCGTAGACCGGTATGCAAAGGCGACTGTGCGAAAATGTGAGCTACGTCTCACAGTGCTACTACTACAAAATGCTTCACCATCACGAAATTCAAGATCACCATCGAGTGAGACATGAAAATTTTCTGTACCACATGAATTGGGATACTAAAAATGAACCTCTCTAGAAATTAGAACATTTCGCAGAGTCAAAGAGAAGCAAATATTCATATACCGACCACTTCGAAGAAACAATTCAATACAATAACATGATCGAAGGGAGCCCGTATCCTATAGCGACATGTAGTACCAGGTGTATATGCGCCAGGATAATTGGGTGAAGTAATATTGATCGTTTGACCGACCGAGTAAAGCTGATGTTCTTGAGGACGACACGATGATTGTGCGTCAGCTGAGAGTAAAACGGTGTGAACTAGTAGAATAATTCTAAATACTATAATGGCAAAATAAATCTTAAGAGAAATTCATTTTTGAAGTAAAAATACTTAACCTTCAATTACAGGTACCCTCATTTTTGTACTAATGACTTCTGCAGAATCTCACAAAGTGACAGAGTGACAAAATTTATGGAGAATTTATCTTTAAAATAAAACAACTTTTACCAAATTGAAAGTTATCAGTTAACATTGAATTCTAGATTTGTGATAAATTTAATGTATTTAACCCACATTTACGTTTATCTTTGATTAAGCTTCAGTAAAGAGGTTATTGGCCAACAAACCTACAAACTCTTATCAATTTGTTTCATTAAATTAACGTATTGTGCATTTTTTTTAACAAATAATATATGTAATATTAATAAGAAATGATCCCACTCAGGCAATTCATTCTCAGATTGAATATTTTGTTCTATTAGGGCACTAAAGTGCTTTGTACTCCTGAGCAATTACTCAGAAGATAGGCTGGAATTTTCTTTGTCACATATTCTGATGATTAATCCAAAGAGTTTTTGTAAAGCTAATGATTTCCTTGATAATACGACGATTCGGAATTTCAGACTTTACAACGAAATGCTTCGAAATTCCACTAAAGAGTTTGCACTGATTAAATCCGTAATTTCGTAATAAGGCTGCACGATTAATTGTTTACTTGAATAATCTGATTAATCAAAATTATGATTATGTTATTATTTGGTTAACTAAAATACAAATTATTCGATTAATCAGAATTTGGATTAATGAAACATTTTTCACTTTTAGCGTTTCTTTGTTTTTGAAAATTTTCACGTGAAATCAAAATTTCTAACATACTACGCTTTGAAAAAATTTTAAAAAAAATATTTTCAACATGTTTTTTGAATAGTTTTATTGTAGTTAATCAAAATTCTGATTAATCGAATAACTTACATTTTTGATTAATCAAATATACAATATTTTAAGGCTTTTTATTTGTTGGAGGCAATTTTACTCTGAAGACCATATCTCGAGCAAGAATTCGCCAATTTGATTGTAAAATATATTAAAATAAAGACAATTCAACAAACTAAAAAAATTCTAAATTAAAAACTAATTTTTTAATTTATTTTCCATCAATTCAGTGGCTTATATGTAATGGACGAAATTTTGGAAAAAATTTCGTTTTTTTGCAACAAAAAGGTCATCGAAAACTTTGTAAAAAAATCGTGAAAATAAATATATAGGTGTACGTTTTACACGTTCTTTTACAAAGAAAATGAGATATCGATGACGAAAATCTATAAATAAATAACTGAGCAATGAGCAATTATGTGAAAGTATCGAAATTAAAAAATTCTGCATTTTTCACGGAAACTTGTCAAATAACCACTTAGCTGAAGAGGAATCATAAGAAGGGTCAGTTTAGGTCCAGAAGGGACAAACCTATGACCGACCTACATTAATTTTCAGCTAAGTTAATTTTTGTGGAACATATTTTTTTCCTATTTACTACCACTTAAGGGGATTCCCCTATAAAATTACATAATTTATACAATTGATTTCCCCCATAGAGATTGGATTATTAAAGCGGAATCCCAAGGACACCATTTTGCATTTAGCTGGAAATGTATGAAATAGAGTAATTTTTAACAAGAGAAATATTTTGAGTGAAGGTACATATTTTTATGTGAAAATATTTCAAGAAAATGCGAAAATAAGTTCCGATTGGGTCGTTCGGAAAATAATTACCATTCTGAGAAAATTATAGACGATTTCTTATAGTGTTTCAAAATTATATTGAATTTCATATGGATAATATATAAGGTCTAGTAAAAAGAAATCCATTGTTTTTGCATTAAATTGAAGGATTTATTTAGCACCATTTTGTTCTATAACTTGTTGCCATTTTGAGGATAATTTCATAATGCCACTCCCATCCCTCGTGTCTATTGGCAAACAATTGGGACAGTCGATTTTCACAACCTTCTCTTGAGGCGAGTTTTTCACCGGCAAGAACAGGTAGTAATCACTTGGTGCCAGGTCCGAACTATAAGGTGCATAAGAACCTCCCAACCAAGCTCCCGGCACTTCTGGCGAGTGTGTGCCCTGGCGTTGTCCTGATGGAACACAATTCCTCTCCTATTGGCCAAAGCTAGCCACTTCTGGGCAATTGCTTCCTTCAGACGGTCCAATTGTTGACAGTACAGGTCTGAATTAAAAGTTTCGCCGTAGGGGAGCAGCACATAGTAGATGATTACCTGCAAATTCCACCAAATACATAGTAAAACATTCCTGACCATCAATTCTGGCTGGGCTACCGTTTGCGCCGGCTCATCGCGATTCGACCACGACCGTTTTCGCTCGACGTTGTCGTAAGTGACCCACTTTAGTTGCGTTTCAGCAGCGATTCGCAGAAATTAGGTCCATGAGGGTTTTTTACGTGTGGCACCCATATATCGAGCTTCTTTTTGTATCCAGCCTTATTTAAATGGTTCCAAACGGTTTTTTGTGCAATGTTTAGCTCCTGGGCAATAGAAACAGTGCTTACATGACAGTCAGACTCGACGATTTCCATTATTTTATCGATATTTTCGACAATTGGCCTTCCAGAGCGTGGTGCGTAAAATATGGCGTATTTTCTCTTTACTGGTGTCCATCTTTGACGCGTGCTCAAACAATACCGAGTCAAGCAATCACAAAACTGCCTGAAAAGTTTATTTAGTACGAAATCCTATCTTTCTAACCCCATCTAGCGTAATCCGATCACACTTATACAACACGAGATACAGATTACTAAAGTCATCTTTGGAAAAATAGTGGATTTCTTTTTACTACACCTTATATATTCTCCATATCGGTCTCAATTTGATATATTTCTGGTAGTAGCGCGATTCCAATTCTAATTTCTTATATTTGCTGGCAAAAAATTGATCAAAATTACTTTTGACGTTTTAATTTTTTTAAGTAACTATTATTTCGCCGGAACAAAAAGATTATGAAGCGTGCAAAAATAATAATTCAAAGGTAAATATCTGCCGAATATTATGCATGTAGTAGTACTTCAGATTCAGGCTATAAAAGCTATTTGCAATCTCATAAAACTTGCTGAAATTTAGGGCAAAAATTAACCCATGTTATTTTGACGTCCTCACTTTTTGAAGTAAATGTTTTGCCGTCCCCAGAAATTTTGTGGATTACGGAAAAACTAATAATTCGAAGGTGTGTGTGAAGTAATATTTCCTGTTATATTTTGACATATTTATGTTAGTAGCAAGATTCCAATTCTAATTTCTTATACTTGCTGCCAAAAAATTGATCTAAATTACTTTTGACATTTTATTTTTTTATGTACATATTTCGTTGACTCAAAAATGTTGTTGAGTCTAAAGTTTGGAAAATTTATAAATGAAACATCAAATTTAAACATGAAATTATATTTATAACAATAACAAATTTTTAGGTATATTTTCCAACAAGTTATAGGAACTATTGACATATATGCGAAAGCCATTTTACATAGCAACATTACATGTCGAATAACCGGTATTCTGTTGTATCCATTGCAAGTACGAGGTGACGCGTGTGTTAACGCCAACAGGATAACCATCTTGACCACAGAATTTGCCAAAACTAATAATACCCAAAAGGAACATACGTGATGCGCGCAAAATAACTGGTCCACCAGAGTCCAATTGACAGGTATCCTTTGAATTGCCAGAGGGATCATAAGTGCACATCTCCGATCCGCTAATAAGAGCATAACCTTGGTATTTTTCCTGACACACATTATTCGTCAGAATTAATAGATTAATTTTTTGCAAAGTATCCGAAACGGGCCCACCAAACCATCGTGTACCCCAACCAAGAAGATCCACATAATTGTATTCGAATGTATTCTGGCTGCAATTAATCATTTCGATTTAGATCTAGTTCTAAAAAAATTACCAGAATGACTTACGCATTCGCAAGAGACGGAAGACAAATTGGTCCAACGCCACGTGACCATTCTATGATGTTAACTGTCCTTAAAAGTGCAATATCGTTTTTAGTAGGGTTAGATGAATAATCTGGGTGGTTGATAATTTGTGCTATAGCATATTGAGCTGCGTATCTAGATTCGTTATCTGTGAAAAAGGAGAAGAAAATCTTACGGCACTGCAAAACAATAAACAAATACATGAACTTACTACTGGCTAAGTTGTGATCTCCAACAAGAGCAACAATATTGCTGGCGACTGGTTGAAATGCGGTACAATGTGCTGCTGTGATCAGGTAGCGATGTGATACTAAAAAGAAAAAATAAATGTTGAGAAGAAAGTAATCGAAGCCTTTGCGAACACTCACTAATACTAGCTCCACAAAAACTTTCTCGAATATCTGTTATATCTTTTAAGGCAGCCATTGCGGGATACTCATTAACGCCGGTCTCTTGACCATTCATAATTTTCGTATTTACCGACCAGCCACAATCACAGGGCTGCGGCTGGGCAAAGAGTACACATCGAAAATTACCCCTTGAACCATATGATATATAGGCCAAAGTCATTGAACGAAAAACGGAAGTACGTATAATTGAGCCACGGCCACAAAATTGCTCAGCACCACGCAATTGTAGATCACCATCGCGTGCCAAATAAAAGAATTCTGTCGAACATGCATTTGTACCCTAAAAGAATGATTGCCTTTTGAGATCATTCATTCACTTATATTATGATAATAGGTACCAACCTTATCCAAATTGATAGTACAATTGGCAGTTATTGTATAATCGAGAGGTGCTACGAATTTGTAACGACATGAACTGCCGCTAGGATAACTATTTGGATAGTAAGGCGATTCCAGATATGAATAACCGGCATTTAAGTTATAAACATTATCACAACCATCAAATAGTGCTGCTTCACTTTCACAATTACAGTTCAACAATATGAGTAGGCCGATGACAAATAACCATTGAACTGAAAAATTAGAAGAAAATTAGTAAATTAATTTGAATTCTCACGTAAATCGTTTCTAATCGAGCAGAGAGTTTAATCAATGTACTATTTATATATTTTAAATTGATAATATCATAATCCTTTATTGGATTGCGGGGCACCCAGGCATCAATTAACACTAAAAGTTGTCTTTATATCGTAGAGGTTGTGGACAGCAGTAGAGAATATTGACTTCGTAAAATCGAAAAGTTTTTAAAAAATTTTACAATTATGTCGTATTAGTTTAATTAATAAGGAAGTTATATTTTTAATTCGAGCTGCTGATCTACGACATAATGGCACTATCTTCAACAAAAGTGTCATGCTGTTAGCGTATGCCGACGATATTGACATAATCGGCATGAACACGCGAGCAGTCAGTGCAGCATTCTCAGAGTTGGAAAGAGAGTCGCGTCGGATGGGTCTCACGGTGAACGAGGGCAAGACGAAGTAGTAAGGGACTTTGTCTATCTTGGAACCAGCATTAACAGCAGTAATGACGTCAGCTTGGAGATTATGCGTAGGATAACTTTTGCTAACAGGTGTTACTTTGGGCTGAGTAAGCAATTGAGAAGTCGAGCCCTCTATCGAAGAACGAAAACTACACTCTACAAGTCTCTCATCATGCCTGTCCTAACATATGGCGCTGAAGCCTGGACAATTTCCACCTCGGATGAGCGAATGCTTGGGGTTTTCGAGAGAAAAGTCCTACGTAAGATCTTTGGACCTATTTGCGTTGGTGGCGAATAAGGTACAACCATGAGCTGTACGAGCTGTATGCCGATATTAACATAGTAAAACGCATCAAAATCCAGCGGCTGCGCTGGCTAGGTCATGTCGAGCGAATGGAAGAACACACTCCAGCGAAGAAGGTGTTATATTCGGAGCCCGCTGGAGGACGACGCAGAAGAGGAAGACCTCACCTCCGGTGGAAAGACCAAGTACTGGAGAACCTGACAGCGCTTGGAATTTCTAACTGGCGCCAGCTAGCGAAGAATAGAGATGGCTGTCGAAGCATATTATATTCGGCCTAAATCGATATTCGGTTATTATGGCCACATAAGTAAGTATTTAAGTATATTTTTAACATAATCCAGCTTCGGTTTTGTGCAGAGTGCCTCTTGACACTTGTTGCTGAAATACCCTGCTCCGATATTCACTTAGCTGGGATGAGGAATTGTTTTGCTTGCCGTTAGCCGCTGATTTTCTGCCCATTGTACGACAGCTTCGTTTGTGTGACTTTTTGTAAGTCCATAGAAGGGCTCAGAGACAATTAGGGCCATGTCTGCTCCTAATTTGGCTAGGCAATCTGCCATTTCATTACCGTCAATGTCCTTCGTGTCCAAGAACCCACTCCAATACCACAGTATTAGAGTTGTCTGGCATGTTAAGAAGGTTTTGTCGATTGCAGAAAGCAGTTGTCTCCCATTTTTTAGGTTATTGTGTCTGATTGTAGGGATTTTAGTGCCGCTTGGCTGTCTGACAGTATGTAAACGCGTGCTTCTGTTATTTTTTTACGAAGACGATCCCTTACACAAATATCATTGGAAAGATTGTTGGGTAAAAACCCATTGCCCGCTGTTTTGTTGCTCTATCTAATTTTGACCTATCAGTAAACCAGATCTGGGATCCTGATTTGAAGTTATTATAATTAGTTCTCCACACCTCACGGTCATTGATGATAACCTGAAAGTTCTTTTTGAAGTTTTGAAGATAGTGACAGCGGTGCCTATCAACGGAATTCGTCTTTTTACGATTTTGAAGAAAGAGGTCTGTATTGCGTAATTATGTTTGTTCAAATATGACTGTTCGAAAGTTTATTCGATTTCTTGAAGACTCTAAATGAAGCTGAATTTTAGAAAGTTCATTTTATGAACAAATTTTGTCACTAAACTCTATGATTTAGGCGTATAGAACCTGTTGAAGCACACAAAGGAATCATCGATGAAGCAGTCCATTAGAAACATTATCTTATGAAATTGTTTTACTAGCGGACCGATAAAGCAATCAAGCATAATTAAAAAAAAAAAAAAAAAAAAATTTAAATCAATCAATATTTCGGGTTTTGAAAGAAACCTCACACAACACTTTTAGCATAAATGTGTATTTCTAGAGCCAATGTGAGCCAAATCAAATCAAGAAATGGAATCCAACTGAGGAAACATTTTTTAGTCAATAATTTATCCAAAAGTTTTATAGAGGATCGAAGGATCTCAAGGCTCCGATCTTATTTACAATAAAAATATATCCAAAATTTTTATGTAGTCTCCCAGCTTCGGTCCAATTAAGAGTTGTAGCACGTGGTTTGAACTCCATAAATTGCTTTGAGGTGTACGAGAGCCTTCTTTTGCTTCTTCGGCTCCCTTGAAGTCATATAATCCTTTTGAAATATATCTAGGCATCGATTTCGATTTGAAGATCGAATCACAAATGTCAAAGTCATAACGCTTAACACTTTCATTTCGAAATAACTCACTATAATCTCTCACATAGATAGCTTACATAAAGCAATTCTAATATTTTATCCAATACCAACAAGAATTTCAAAATATATAATTTACACTTTTTTTTACACATTATACACACCCTTAGATTTGAATACGTCTATACTTGATGACAACATTTTCTCTAATGTCAAGCGCGTGGGTGCTTAATACGACTGCTGGTAGGAAACTTTGGTGATTTGACGTGTATTACGGTAAATGTCTGTCTATTGCAATTTTATGACGATGTACTTATATTTGTAAATCCAGTAGAGTATGAGATAAAATGATAATAACTCTATTATCGCAGATAGGTAACATACAGATAAACCCCTCGTCAACGCCGGGGTGATGAACTTGCAAATTTGGTGAAAAACAATATAATTTAAAAAAACGAAAAAAACTATATAACACTTGTGCTATGAACAACTGGGCGACAAAAAAAAAAAAAGAAAACAATTCAAATAAAATTTGACACAAACAAATAAATAAACCAAGTAAATAAATTACGAGATTAGAGTAGCGACATAAATTATAAATGAGAACACTATCACTATCACTTGAAACGCCGCGTGATGTTTTAAATGTCAATTATCGCCGAGTTCTGATACTTTACCGCAATTGGAAATGCTTTTCAATGTTTCGATTCGAGGACTCCCAGAACCTGGTGGTCTTGTGAGCTCTTCCACAATAATCGTATGCATTTATAATTACCAATAATATTGTGTCTACATGAGTAACAATAATAATAATAATATTGTTATTATTATTATCATTTTCAACTCATTCAAAAACAATTGTACAAATAGACGTCTATACTCTCGTAATACCTACAGACAGGGGCGCACAAGTCAGTGCTTTGGGAACCAATCGAATGTATGGCGGTGAGGTGAGGTGCTTTTGCCAGTTGTTAGTGTTTTTGAACTTGAATACGAATGCCGATAAATTGGTTCAATTGTTGGTAAATTTCTATATACATTAGGGCGGGTAAAATTAGTATGGTGAGAAGTAGAGAGAATAGAGTATGGAAATCAAATAGCAAAATAAGAAACCATCAATGATTCTACGTACCCATTACTCTATAGTTATAGTCAAAATTAAAATTATCTTAAATTTAGAACCGGTTTTTTGACAGATTTGGTATATATGGGAAATATGTCAAACAAGTCGGCGGGTAAAATTAGTATGGTGAGAAATAGAGAATAGAGAATAGAAATCAAATAGCAAAATAAGAAACCACCAATGATTCTATGTACCCATTACTCTGTAGTTATAGTCAAAATTAAAATTATCTTTAAGTTAGAACCGGCTTTTTGACAGATTTGGTATGTATCGGAAATATGTCAAACAAGTCGATCCTAATTTCAGGATGATTTTCAATTTTGACTATAACTTCTGACCGTTGCTTCTATGGCAAATATAATTACAATTACCGATATGTTCCTTTTTTATTTTCTGGTACACGATTTCTAACTTTTTTCTCCGCTGTATCAATTTGACCCATCCTAATGTATCTATTGCCATTATTTGAAATATCAGGTCTATTAACTGTCACTGTTGAAACTTTTTCAATTTCTAACGGAATGCTTGATAATTGTTTTTGTTCCATTAACTATATAATTTTTGCCTTGACGCTGGCTGGATGTCATTGGGGGTGGTATGCGATTGACAAATAGGTGCTTCACAATATGATAACTTGTTTTTTTTTTCTTTAAACAACACAATTGTGCATTGCATTGTGCATTGCACAACAACAATGTGAAATTTTCATAATCGGAATATTTGTTATTTGTTTTTATAGATTTACTTTGTATAAAGTATGCTGCAACCCAATGCATTAGAAGTTTACGTATAACAACTGAGAGTAATTTTGAGACAATTATTCATGAGATCATGTCAAATTGTAATACCTAATTTGTTAGATGTTTTCTTTCACGCAGCAAGAAAGAATGGAAGTTGAAAAGAACCTAACTTCGCGGAGTTTCTCCTTACTGACAATTTTCCTGAAGAAGGCTTCTATAATGAGTCTAGTGGGTGCTGTAGGTCAGTGGATAGTGCGTTAGCCTTCTGATCCGTAGGTAGTTGGTTCAATCTCCAACTGGGACAACTTTGATATCGAAAAGATTTTTCTTTCGAACGCTGCCTACAATTCGGTAAGAAATTGGTAATTCTTCTGGCAGTAATACTTTGAAATCTTGAAGCCATAATACCATGAAAAAGTTCTTAAAGAGCACTGTGACAAATCTCAGAAAAAGTGATGTCACAAGAGTTCTGCCGTTTGGAACGGACTAATATTAGTAGATCCCTTTTACGAAAAACAGTACACGAAAAGAAGAACAAAGTGCTTTTCTGGCCTAAAAGTGTCCTCTCCGAGGGCAGCCACCAAAACCAATCACCAAACTAACCAAACTAAATTTGAATAGTATAGATTTGGAAGGAATATTCATACATGTGGATTTTAAACTGCACAATTTTTCTGGACTTTGTCGCAGTGTTCTTTCGGAAGCGCTAACCTTTGAAAGGAGACATTTTGGTATTTCACCAAAAAATGCTGTTTGATCGAAGAAACTGTGAATGGATTTTCTGCGATTTTCACTTTGAATAAATATATTTTAAAAAAATAGGAGGAAAAGTCGTCAAAAATAGTGGCTGTGACTTTCGGCAGCATTTACAGGAGTTTTTCAGAAATTTGCAATCAGCTCTAGTAAGTTCCTCGGGTAGAATTTGAGCTCTATCTGCTTAGTATAACAGAAGGCCCATTCTAAATGCGCTTTTACGGAGTATCGATGATAGCTTCAGTTATTATTGGAAGAAATTTACCTTTATAATCCGATTTTTAACGTCAGCACTAAATTGCTGGTCTAAATGTATACATAATTTCAAAGCAAACAAATTGCGTCGTTCTGAAGAGAAAGCTGTTTAGTTGATCGATCTGGAAATTCAATCTGAAATAAAAATAATATGGTTAATTTAAGTATGTTGCAGAATTAACTCAGATAAGTAAATTTAAGTAGCAGTCTCGAAAACTCTATTCCTCCCAGGAAAGTCTTGTCCATTGTGATACCTTAAATATATATCTAGGATGTACGGGTTGACGATATTTACTTCCGGTACAGCGACTTCTAAATTCTATTGTACACAGAACACATTAACACAACTTAAGAGCACTTATTAATAAAATGAGTTAATTTCGGGTGCCACAGCCATTGTGACCATACATTATTCTAAGCCTCCCAACGGATCATTTTCAGGAACTAATTTTTCTAAAATAAATCGTCTCTAATTTTGAGGAAAAGCGTCCTTAATTCACTTTAGTGTTGTCCTACCATCAGCCATATCACAATGGGACTACTCTGGTTTAAGTAGATTCGTGCATTTTCGCTTCAATCTTCAACCTAGTATCACCCATTCTTTCGGGCGATCCATAACGAACGCAGGAACTGTTTTATTTAGTGACATAAATTCTTAGCTGATTTATGATCCAGCAAACAATAGTTTACGACAGTGATGAAGCCATCTGGACCGTAGCATTCGACCACCATCACTTTCTTTCCTTTTAGGATCTCACTGAAAGAACTTTCTTCAGCGGTGCTACGATATGGCAGAAAGCTCTTATGATCTGCGGAGCAATTCATATACATTTTCAAGCGCCCTTAGGCCAGAGACTTTGACTTAGATAACTGAAAATTATTGGTCAGCACTTAGGAGCAGGGTACTGCCAGTCAAGAAAATTCATAATTTAATCGTGCGCTAATTTAATAACTTCGTTCATATCTCTGGAAAATAATTAGAAAATAGTAAAGGTAATTAAAAATTTATGAAATTTAATATTCCATTGTCATATATCATATATAAAAAAATAACAAAAACATTTAGCCACATATGAATAATGGTTCATCATTAATTAACTTTTACGGTGTCAGCTGTAAATATTATGGCTTCAAAATATACAAAAAAAAAAACCGAAAAAAACCAACTCATATTTATAAGGGTTTTGTTTACTAATGCCTAAAAGCATATATGGCAACAGCAAGAAAAAACTAACAAAATAGTTTAAAATTGAGCAAAATAGTTGGTAACGCAAAAATGAAGCAATTAAAATGGAAACACTCAAAAAGTACAAAAAAAAAAAAAAATAATAGAAAATAACGAAAACAAAATATCAAAAGTGAGCAATAAGCTAGCCTTACTCGCACCAACTGGCTCAAAATTGTAATTGAGTTTAATGATAACGTATATGAATGTTGCACAAAATTAAAAAAAGCAAATATGAAAAAATCTAAAAAGGTTGGCAATGCAAATTACAAATTTGTTGGATAAAAAAACAATAAACCCTAAATGTAGGCTATGTTTTTTTTTTTTTTTTTGTATATTCGTTGCGCACTAATATGATGACTCCAAAATTACAAACTACAGCCAGTACCAGTAACGAACATACATTCTAAGGCAAAAATAAAAAATAAAACGACTAACCACAGTGTAAAATGGTTAACCCATTTTTCACTCCACAGCCACTAGTTTGCACTCTAAGCTTCCTCATAGTATTTCTAATTATCTTCATACTACATATTATCATATCTTTCCTCCTGTTCTTCCTCATTTTTCATTCATTAGTTAGTATAACTTTTACTGTATCTGTCGCTGGAGGGACTGTGCTATTGTGGTTATTTCTCTTTACAGTCAGCAAAAAAAAAAAAAAAAAAAAAGAAAAAAGAAACTCTCATCACAATGAAACCATACTCACCCAGACTGCGAATCCACCAATCAGCTTAACGCATAATTGTGGGACGGAAAATGTTCACTCTATGCGGCTTTGGTATATGATGGGGCTGTGCATGTGCGTGGGTTAGTGCGTATGGCTCGATACCCAATCATACCATACCATAGAGAGAGCAAGTTACGCATTTTTGTACTGTACGCAATAAGAGTATGATTGTGGTATGCGAGTATACACATGTGTTTGAATTAGGTGGCCGAGGGGCGTCAAGTTTTACTTGCATAATACATATACTTGCTGATTCCATCTTGTAATTAGTTAGTGCTTAGTTTTCCTTAATTTTTTTTTTCAAATAATATTGATCATTGAATGAATTTATGCAACTACAGATAAACGGAACTAGTTCTTAAAATAGATACACAGGGTCCGATGGCAATAAGAGGGGGGTTTTTTCTTCAAAAATTTATAGCATTCCCTCCTTCTAGGACGAAAACTAAATTTCACAACCTGAAATTGACCTGAGTTGTTAAATTTTTTGCAGTTTTACAGCGACTCCAGATGTCGCCGATATGCATAGCGATATGCAATGCAATCTGATGGTCTCACAGAGCTGCCCTAGATTCTAGATTCAAAGCAGTACTTTTTGAAAGCCTTATGAGAAACACAGGATAAAACCTGAATCTGAAGGCTACCAAAATCTTTCTAAAATCTAGAATTTTCAAAAACTTCCAAATATTACCTAAAGTTGAGTATATCTAGAGAATGTTCCAAAAATTTCAGGGAATCAATTTTTCAACTTTCTTGGAATATTTTTTTTTCCTTCTAAAAGTATTTTTGCATTAAGGAACGTTATGGAATGAAGTGAGAGTTTTTATACTGAGCTTGAAAATGAATTTGAAAATGTATATGTCGGCAAGCAATTCGCAATTCCGACAGTAACAATTTGCTATGAAAATGCTTCTAATAGAGTTCGGACCCGGCTAATGTAAGTAAGTCCTTTCTAATACTGTCCAAAATTTAACACGTACAATAGTACTGAAAGAGAAACTTTTTGGTAGCTGAGAACTGAAGTTCAAATTTCTTAAATTTGATCTGCTTCATATAGTTCTGTATATGACTACGACTACCCACTACCTTCGAAATTTCTCAAGAAATACTTATAAATTTAAGTGGCAGTCTATCGAAAAGATCAAGATTTTTATTTACTTTAGGTGTCTGAGAGCTCAACTCAAATTCCGTCAATTGTATCTGCTTCATATAGCACTGTTAGTGATTTAATTGCTACTTCTAAAATAGGTCGCATGGATTGAAGAGGTAGTCCGCTCGAGACGATCAAGGTTTTGTTCATCTCAGGTGCCTGGGAACTCAAGTTGAAATTCAAGTAAAACCATTATTTAAAGAAGATTTTCATTGTGGAAAAATGTATCTAGGTTCACTAAAAGTGGGTGGATTAAATGGAGCCTCAAGTGTTCAGGAAATGTCCACATTATTCTAGGAAAGCGGGATAGAAAAAATAGAACAGAATCTATTTAAACTCTAACATTTATATCTTTGCGGAAATGCAGGAACTTATATAGCGAATTATTGTGAATGAAAGACATTTCACTATATCGAAACTATATCACACGCGTTTTGGCCAGTGATTAAATATGTTCAAATGCTCTCAAAAGCTTTCTATTAGGAGTTTGTAGGAAAGTGATTGAGTTCTCTTGGATTCACTTACAAAATATTTCGCTCAACTGCAGTGTAATAAATTTTCCGGTTTACCTTAATTGACGATTTCAGTTCACTTTATATTATGTATATCTTGGGTCCTAAAGCATCTATTTAGGATGCTAATGATATCAATTGACCTCTCCTATGGTAGAGAACCATTTGGATTTGTCAAATAAACAATATGCTTAATATTTTTGGGTATATACTTGATAAGGTCTTTAAAGAAAGAAGACTCAAAGATGATGTTTAGAGAATTGGGTGACGTAGCTAAGTGAGTAGTCCGTTGGCCTCAGCCGTAGATCGTGGGTTCGATACCGGGCTGAGATATCAACCTAAATTTTGAAAATATTTTTTCTTTATAAGCAATTTTGCAATTCTTCCGGCAGTAACAACTTTCAATGAAAAATTTCGTAAAGGGCACTGTAACAACAAAGCTCAGAAAAAGTGAACGCCACTTCAAATACGTGCATCAGTATTGTACGAGAAATTCGGTGGCACTACAATGGGCCTTTCTGGCCTTAGTATGTCCCCTGGTAGAGGGCGAACACAATAACTAATCATAACCAACGTTTGTTTACGAATTATTTCATCTAGAGAATTAGTTTCAATGAATATCTTAATGAATTTTTTAATGGAATGTGCTAGATTATTGTATAGGAATAATTCTCATATGGTTCATGCAAATTTAGAGCGATATGATTGTATTAAATTTTCAAAGACCAAATTGAAAGATGAAATTCATTTACAATGGGGAAAATTCTATCTCATCTGGGTTCAGCATTTGGATTCAAAATAAAAACAGATAATCTGGCAAAAATATGATATTCTACAAAATTTTGTAGTACATTTATACGATTTTTTTTTTCCTATCATTTATTTGTGAATAAATATAAAATATTTTATAATTGCATTAATATTTCTAGTTTTGTCTGTATTCATAAATTTACTTCTCCATTATTATTAGCTCGATTGATATGTCCAATTGAGCAAATAAATGTATGTAATGCGTACCATTTACTCTGGTACGCAATTAAATGTTGTTTAAAATTTAAATTGAAATTTAACTTTATTTTTGTTGGTGTTATTGTTGTTGTATTACACATAAAATAGAAATGGCAGCATAGAAAAAAATTTAGAAATTCACACACATACATACATTCATACTTATCCATAGACATTTGTATATGGTACCTACTCACTATTCAACTTTAACCTCAAAATGTAAGCGAACGTAGTCAAACAAAAAAACCAAAAAAAAATAGAAAAATTATAATAATACAAAGCACAAAAAATAGCAGTACCAAAAATCAGCATCACAAAAAAAAACAAAAACTAATAAATAGGCGGCCTCTAGGCTAAACCACCTATTGGGGAAAAAAAAAAATCGTATACATGTGTATGAATATGGTAGTAATATTGCTTGCAGCATATTGTGATTAACATAAAACACGCAAAAACATTAATAAATTTCATATATGTACACTACAATTTTTTTACTTACCCTTTTACCCACCCTGTGGTATAAGCTCCATATGAGAGTCATATGGAAAAAATATTTAAATTTCATCTGTAAGAGCAAGATAGCATGATCATTAGATATTTCGTCGTTTATCCGGCGAAAAAAAATGCAATAAACTAAAAACAATAACAACAAGATGGGCAATTTTTCATGATAACGGCATCGAGAGCAACGGTAATGTGCACCTACACCGTTCTACTAGGCACCCATCACTTACTTGCTACCCAGTCTCTTTTGCTCTCTCTAACACACACTCGTTGCATCTAATATGAGGCAATA
Organism: Megamerina dolium; assembly: GCA_963854835.1. Taxonomy (NCBI): domain Eukaryota; kingdom Metazoa; phylum Arthropoda; class Insecta; order Diptera; family Megamerinidae; genus Megamerina; species Megamerina dolium. The sequence goes on from OY978525.1 coordinate 4,854,688, forward strand.
CAAACCAACCGAAACTCATTAATAAGATGAATACGAAAAAAGTGGGAAAAACTATATAATCGTATGGTGCATGGAATTCCATGTGAGGGCTATTTTCCAAATGAGAAGGAGAAAACAATAATAACAACAACAACAACAAATTGGTAGAAAACGTATACACCAAATAGCAGCATCAGCCCCAGTACCGATACCAACATCATCACTACAGCAAAAAAAAAAAAAAAAAAAAAACCAACGGTATTCGCCGTATACCATCCGACCACCCGACCCGTCAAAGTCGATTCAGCGCATGAAGAGCCAATCAAAAAATTTGTTTACGAATAGTAACAAAAAACAAAAACCTGCAAAAATGAAAAGAGAAACACAACAAAAACAAAAAACAACAAACGCATATTTTTTCCAAACTATACACACACATACACACACTCACATATTCCCATGTGCCCATATACATTTTTCCAATATTTTCCATACGAAAGCATAACGACTACGGCGACTACAATTCCACTGTACAATGGCAATGATAACGACAACGACAACGGCAACGACAACGGTAACAGTAACAGTAACAGCAACGACAGCAACAGTGATATCGTAGCTATGTAGTTCTAGGCAGCGCTAACTGCGACGACACAATTGTTTTTCGCTTTGTAATACGGTACTAGTAGTAGTAGTAGTTGTTGTTGTTGTTGTTGTTGTTGGTGTGTATTTTCCACCCGATGTGATGAAAAATGAAAAAAGCACGTGCTCGTCCGCACACAGCTAGAAAATAAAGAATGAAGTAACAAAAAGAATTGGTGGACAAAAATAATTGCATATTCGGTATAAGAAGAAGCAGAAGAGAGCGAGAATGATTGAACAATTTTAAGAGTATATATTCATTTTGCAGAGAGAAAACATAAAATAAAAAAATAGAAAAATTCAGAGAATGAAAATTCATATATACAGAAGAAAGAGAAGAGAGAGAGAGAGAGAGAGAGAGTGAGAGAAAAATACATTAATAAAAGTCAGTGGTAGCAGTTTTGATATAAATGTAAATTATTCTATGACGGAAAGCTCAAGTAAATATTTAGTATAGAAAATTGTCTAAAAATCTTCTAAAAGAATTCTTACTTACTTACTTATGTGGCCATAATAACCGAATATCGATTTAGGCCGAAAATAACATGCTTCGTCAGCCATCTCTGTTCTTCGCTAGCTGGCGCCAGTTAGAAATTCCAAGCGCCGTCAAGTTCTCCAGTACTTGGTCTTTCCACCAGAGGTTAGGTCTTCGTCTTCTGCGTCGTCCACCAGCGGTTTCCGAATTGGAGCGTGTTCTTAGTTGGAGCGTGTTCTAAAAGAATTCTATAATAGAAAAATTAATGTCAGCAACGCAATGGCTTTCGGAACGGACCAATATCAGTAGGACTCTTCTAATATTGTCTAAATTTAAAACGCTCAACAATCCTGGAAGAGAAGCTCGGTCAAATATATACAATATACACCAACATAAAGAATTTTCTGAATTTAGGTACTTGAAACTAATTTTCCCCCACATAAAAACTATTATTTCTCGATTTCATAAGCAAACGAGGCGATAGGAAAAGAGAGAAACACAAAATTGCCCATATTTGATACTAATTTTATAATATTCTTCTTCCCACAATAATTTTATTTATTTAGTTCGATTGCGAGTTCGACCGATTGTAAGTTTTTGAGCGATTTTGACCGAATCTAGATTGCTTAGCCGATTTTTCACTTGAGGGCGCCAGTTATAAATTCCAAGCGATGGCAAATTCTTCAATTGAAGGGTAGATCATCTTTTTCAACTATGTCTTCTTCTCGAAAACTCCAAACAATCTCTCCATCGAGGTGGAAATTGTGCAGACTATTGCGCCTTATATAACGACGATCATTATGACAGACTTGTAGGGTCCTTAGAAGATGACTACATTTTTCAATTTCAAACATCATCTAAACACCTATTTGCAACAGTGATCCCTTGATTGTTCTCCAGACTGAAGTAACTACTGGAGATAGTGCCAGCTCTACGTTGCGAAGTTGTGAACACTGACATGTTGTTCAAGACGCTAGAACTATTTGTTTCTTGACATTAGGTACTTAGTTTTATCCGCATTCACCATTAGATCCATCTTCTACTAATTATCAACTCGAACTATTTTCTTCATAATCAGATTTAAGAAATCCCACGATATGAAATCACTTTTTGGAAAACCTCATCCGGTATTAAACAGGGGGAGAGTTCCTTCAAAACTTTAATGCACAAGAGCAGTGCCTTTTTGCAAAATCGAATTAGCTTTATTAGAACATTGTACACAGGCATTGTTTCGCAGCGGTAATCCGCTTATCCCTTAGCGGACTGTTGAAGGCGGCTATATAATTGGCAAATAGGTGATATTTAAGGGTCGATTTTTTGTCGGCCCTTCTGGGGAATTTGCTGTAGTATCGAAATCTAGTATATACTGGATTTTTTTTAGGTCTGGCCCTTAACATGAACATAAGCCTCCTACTTTTGGTGCGGTACTGAGGTGACTTTTTTTATATTGGGTGTTCGAAAAAGTTCGGTAACAAATTGTCGGTAGATGGCTTTAAAATGTAACGTCTGTGGTAATATTAATTTTTATAGCTTGTTTGAAAGGTGACATTTTAAGCTTCATTTTATCAGAAGACATTATTGAAATCGTATTATTCTATGAAATATTCTATGAGAAATTCGGAACATTCTCGTTATATTTTGCTTTTTTCTTATAAAAAAGGTAAGAATGCGTAGCAGGCTGCTGAAAAAATGTGTGTAATTTACGGAAACGATGTTGTTACTAGAAAAATAGCAGTAAACTGGTTTCGATCTGATAATTTGATGTTAAAGATGCATCTCGCTCTGGTCGACTAATCACTGAAAAAGTTGATGAAATCTTGGAAAAAATTTAGCAAGACCGGCACAGAAGCAGGGTAGACGTTGCTATGGAACTAGGCATTCATCATCAAACATTTATCAACCATTTGAAGAAAGCTGGATATACAAAGAAGCTCGATATTTGAGTGCTACATGAATTAACAGTGAAAAATTGAATGGATCGAATTTTCAATTGCGATTCACTGATAAAACGGAACGAAATCGAATCATTTCTGAAGCAAATGATTATAGGCGATGAAAAACGATAATAATGTTCGAAAAATATTATGGCCGAAGCAAGGTGAAGCATCGCAAATGGTGGCAAAGCCTGGATTGACACTAAGAATGGTAATGCTGTGTGTCTGTTGGGATTGGAAGGGAAATGTTCGTTATGAGCTCCTACAATCTGGTCAAACGATTGATTCTGATCTCTACCATCAATAATAAATGAGATTGAAGCAAACAATTTAATTAAAACGGTCAGAATTAATGAACACGAAAGGTGACGTGTTCCATCCTGACAACGCCAGACCACAAATATCTTTGATGACCCGTCAGAGATTGAAAGAGCTTGGTTGGAAAGTTTGGATGCATCCACCATATAGCTCGGATCTTGCATCTTCAGATTATCATTTGTTTCGATCTACGCAGAACTCTTTTAATGGTGTAAATTTAAATTCCCTAGAGGCCTACAAAACACACTTGAATCAGTTTTTCGCTCAGAAAACCCGGAAGTTCTACACAGATGGAATAATGGCTTTATCGCAAAAATGGCAAAAGATTATCGATCAAAACGGCACATAATGGATTTAATAAAGCTCGTAGCAAATAAAAAAAAAGAAAGTGTTTAATTTTTGGTCAAATTTGTAACTGAAAATAAGTGAAGTCGTCCTCGAGAAACGAAAATCAGACTCTCTCATCATTTTTTTGGTATAATTAAAAAAAAAATTCATTTATGGTCTTTAAAATCATAGGGCTTAAATATGTTTCAATTAAATCATTTAAAATACAAGTTGGAGCATGTTGAGTTTAACCACTAAAAATGAACAGAGATATGTGTAAATCATATCACCAACTAACACCTATTTCGTACATATGTTAATTAATTTCAAATTATTGTATGAGTGTGTGTGCCTATGTGTGTGCAACCGCAAAAACATATTGAATTTACAAAAATAAAATAAATTTCCATAAGCAGTGCAATGCAGTGTCATTTGTGGCCTAATACCACATGGAGTATGCAGTATTGGAGTATGTACGCACATAGTCAATTATTGCATATTAACACCTCATAAATACATATATACATGCACATACATATTATACAATATAATATTGTATAATTGAAATGTACACAAATACAAACTTTCATTCAATACGTATTAAATAAGCCAATTAAAAATCTATATATGATCATAGGTACACACACACACACACACACACACACACCCATATTGTATATTGATTCAATAAATATTCAATATATTTTTCATAATTTTCATATTTCGTACAAAGATTTTCATATCCGTTTATGTGTTGATTGTGATGCCAGACTGATATAGTTCAGCCTTTTGTTGTCCATTTTATGTTTATTGATAATTTGTAAATTATTACATTACAGATAAGGCAGTGTTGCAGCAACAGCAGCAGCAGCAGCAGCAGCAGCAGCAGCAGAAGAATCATCGACAGAGGTAGTCAGTCTAACGTAATTCATTAGCTTCATTAATTACCTGATAAATAAATATATATAAAATCATGGTAACAAGGTGAATTATTCAAGTTAAAATTAATTTTAATTTAACTCAAAAATCCAGGAAAAATATGTAGTCTTTAAGTTCTTTCATTCTTCTATCGTTAAGCGCCAAACAATTTGAGATCAATTTCAATTTATGATAGTAAAAGTAAAACAAAATAATCTTCTTCATGATTTAACCCATTCGTGACTATGGTTGAACGCACTAGTTGCTATAATTTATCCTATTGGTGACCAAGATAATACAGGATATTTGAACAAGAGGTGTCATTTTAAATTTCCCATTATTTTTTCAGATGTCAACCTACAATTGTCATTCGTCGATATTTGACAGAGAAAAACTAGAGACTTTCAGATATGCATTGAAATAGTGAAAATTCGCTACAAAAACGCAGAAAATTTATGCGAACACGATTCGTAAAGTTCGTACTAATTTTGACCATCATCAGGTGCCTTCTCGTGCAGCTATGGTGAAATTAATCTATAAATTCGAACATCTCGGGGACGAGTTACTGATGTAAAGACTCCAATTCATGCTCGTTCGGAAAGGGCAACTGAAAATAATGCAGCTATAGCTGAGAGTGTGGGTGAAAAATCAGGTTTGTCCATTTCGAGACTATTACAGGAATTTGGCTTATCCAAATCCACGTTGCGCCGTATTTTGCACAAAGATCTTGGTCTACGTGCTTATAGGGTGCAGTTGATACAAGAATTGAAACCTTTCGATCATGAAAAACTCCGTACATTCGCTGATTGGGTGCTGGAAATACATGAAGAAGGCTATAATTTCTCAAACAAAATTATTCAGAGTGCTAAGACTGTCTGGGTCCATGAATAACCAAAACTGTCATAACTGATGCTTCGAAAACTTAAGAGAAATGGTCGAACAACCTCTCCAACCACAGCGAGTGACAGTTTGGTGCGGTTTTTGGTGTGGCGGTGTTATTGGGCCATATTTTTTGGAAAATGATGCTGGTGCTAGCATTTCAGCAAATGCAATTGTGTTATCGAATGATATTGACTGTGTTTTCTTGGTCCGAAATCGATACTATGGACGCGGACGACGTTTATTTTCAGCAGGACGGCGCTACAGGCAATACAACTAGAGAAACAATGGCTCTATTGCGTGAAAAATTTTCTGGTCGTATGATTTCTAGAAATGAAGACTTTGAGTGGCGACTTAACACCATTAAACTTTTTTCTTAAGGCAAAGATAAAGTCTACGACAATGTTTCAGCAAATATTGAAGCTCTCAAATACAATATTAGAGCTATTGTTCTCGTCATGTCGAGCGAATGGAAGAACACACTCCGTGTAAGAAGGTGTTATATTCGGAACCCGCTGGTGGACGACACATAAGAGGAAGACCTAAACTTAGGCGGAAAGATCAAGTACTGGAGAACTTGTCAGCGCTTGGAATTTCTAACTGGCGCCAGCTAGCGAAGGAAAGAGATGGTTATGAGATGGAGAAGCATGCTAGATTCGGCCAAAATCGATTTTCGCTTATAATGGCCACATAAGTAAGTTAGTAAGTTCGGAGATACAATCGCAATTATGCGAAAATGTGATGAATATATCCATCAAAACAATGGTCATATTCAAGAAGAGTCGCCGCAGACATTTGACAGATGTTGTGTTTTATTACTAACCTCATAGTTAGTTCTTTGGATTAAATAAAAAAATCTCCTTACAGTCGGCTGGGGCCGACCAAACTATACCCTGCATATGTAGATTTGTATATAAAAAGTTTACTCGAATATCCAACTTTTCTTTTATTTCCACTTTTCGAGAAACAATTTTTGCATATACTACTAATTTACACCCGAAATATGGTTGACTTTGACGAAGTAAAAGGATTTTAAGATAATTCCGAGGCTTAGTATGGGAGCTATATAAAAAGTGGGCGTGGCTTACCACTTTCTAGTAAATCCAATTAATTTTTCAATGTTAATCCACACCTTAAATTTGGTGTCCTACGTTGAATAGTTTCTAAGTTATGGTGGTTAACATTTTTGTTTAATTTCCTCAACTTTGTATAGGAGCCCCAATAAGAAGTGGGCGTGGTACGCTGATTTTTCGCCAGATTATTTCCCACTACGATATTAATTTAAGTGTCAATTATGGTTATTGTAGACATAAGATTGCCTAAGTTACAGCTGTTTCAATTTAAAATTTGTATGGGGGCTACGATAAACACTGGGCGTGGTGCGCCCATTTTCTGTGAGCCTAGTTGCTCGTACAATACTAATCCACACCCTAAGTCTCGTTGTCCTAGGCTAAATGGTTTGTAAGCTATGGAGCTTAAAATTTTAGTTTAATTCACTCGACTTTGTATGGGAGACCCATGAAGGAGTGGGCGTGGCACACTGATTTTCTGCCAGATTTTCGCCGACTACGATATTAATTTAAGTGTCAATTATGGTTATTCTAGACAGAAGATTGCCGAAGTTACAGCAGTTTCAATTTAAAAGAAGTACAGACACTTTGTATGGGAGCTACGCTAGAAAGTAGGCGTGGCTCACCCACTTTTGGTGAGGTTATATAGTAGTATAATAAAACTCTATGTGCAAAATATTGTTGTCCCAAGTGGTATATGGTGTGAGTTATAGCAAGTTAAAGATTTTGAAAATTTCGAGGTTAGTCGCTTTGAATGCTTGGTGTGGGCGTGGTTATTGACCGATCATGCCCAATATCAATCCCCTCCGTACCCTTGGATCATAGATTACTTATGCCAAATTTCATCGAAATAGCTCAATATTTACTCAAGTTATCGTGCGAACCAGCCAGGTGACAGACAGACGGACGGACGGACGGACGGACGGACGGACGGACGGACGGACATCGTTAAATCGAAAATTTAATCGACGCTGATCACGAATATATATCCATGTCTATATCTCCGGAGATTCCTTCAAGTGGACACAAACATCTGACCGAAATGAATATACCATGCATATTGCATTATGCAGGGTATAAAAATGATCAGATCTTTTAGCTAAAATATTGCTTTTTTTAAATTTGAAATGACCTCTCTCGTTGAAAGATGCTGTATAAACCTAACATAATATACTATCAAATATGTTTTATTCATACGTTTTAAGTAAATTTTTTAACTTCACTATCACAGTCATCGCTATCATCAGAATCTTAGTCACACGTGATGTCGACATGTGACTTTTACGGTCTTTGTATAAAAATGTTGCCTGAGAATACTCCTAGTGAAATTTTCCGGTGAATAATTTTCTAGAATATTTTAATCCTCTATCGACCTCCGAAATGCCATTTTATTGAGACTATCCTAAAGAGGAGTCAAAATGACCATTACGTGAGAGAGCTAACGGGTTAAAATGTTCTACAAAAATATACCTAGTGCAATTTGTTTTATATACTTAAACGACCTATTTCGCTCCGATATGAATTTTAACCCTTTTTTCGACATATTCTAAAAACACTCAGGCAAAAAAAAAATTGTTAATATAATATGGCCACAAAAACAATTTGGCCTAAAAATACAGAACAATTTGTAGATTTTACTAGATGCGTCTTTCATTCTGAGTTGGAATCATTTCGATATTGACTTGCTTTGACTTGCACTATAACTATTTCGTTGGATGAAACCAATTAAACCAAGAAACTCTCAATGATATTGTCAATTTCTCATAATTTCACATAAATATGCAAATTTTGAAATTTCAGGTTACCATGTGTTATCACCGTTAATTCATATAAAATGTAAATAAAACCCGAAAAACAAAACAAAACTCTTTATTTAACCTCCAGAGAAACAGAGCCTTTAAATAAAAACGCCACATCAAAATATGAATATACATTCTGTCAAATAAGTACCCGGAAGGCGATGCTGACCGTTTTCTTCGATATTCGTGGTGTTGTTCATTCGGAATTCTTACCGGAGGGCCAAATCGTCAATAAAGAATATTATCTTGGCGTTATGAGGCGTTTGAGAGAGAATGTTCGTCGCAAAAGACCAGATTTGTGGCGGAACAACAGTTGGATTTTGCACCACGATAATGCACCAGCGCACAAAGCGATCATTGTGAACGAGTTTTTGAACAAAAATTCAACAAATATCATCGAACAACCACCGTACTCTCCAGATATGGCCCCGTGTGACTTTTTCCTGTTTCCAAAACTCAAATTACCACTTCGTGGAACCCGTTTTGAGAGCATTGAAGACATCAAAACTAATTCGCAACGAGAACTGAATGCCATCCCGGAATATAGCTTTAAAAAGTGTTTCGATGATTGGATTGTTCGTTGGAAGAAGTGTATTGCCTGAGAAGGGGCCTATTTTGAAGGGGATATAATAAATTTAAGATGATTGATGAGTTGTTTGTGTTTTATTTCAAATTTCCGGTTACTTATTTGACAGAATGTATGCTTATATTGTATTTATAATATGTACTTATCCTTTGTCCAGTGTGTGTTTGTTTGTGTACAAATTCATTATGAGGTCCTTTGTAAACAATAATTTTTGAATAAACATGGCACAATAATAACAAAACAACAACAACAGTAACAATAAGAACAACAGCAACCATAATAACAATAATAAATGTCACGAAAAGCTTAATTTATAATTAAATTAATTGTTGTAATTACTTCATTAGTGTATTCGTGTGTACTTACACACACATACATATAAATTCATAATACCAACCTATACATAGACATTTATCCTAACATTAGCCTGGTTTATGTTTGACTGGCTTTTATTATTTGTTCATTCTTATTGATATTGTTGTTGTTGTTGTTGTTGTTCTAGTGGCTATTTCTTTAGTATTTTGTACGTGTTTTTTTTTTGGCTAAGCATTAAATTCTATTTACTCGCATATTTACATTGCATTTACCTTAATTTCATTGCCATTACGTACACTCGTACCCCATGAGCCACATTATCGTGCACTAATTGTTTGATTTCAGCCTACAATTTGTTCGAAGAACAGAAACAACAATCCTTAGAATTTTATATAATCGTATATAATAAAATAATGTAAAGATGGAAGTGAGGTGGGACAAGTAAATGCAATAATTATTACGCAATTAGGTGACATTAACATTTAATAATATAAATATCCTGTGTAGGAAACTTACCAAAATTAATAAACTAACTAAATAATAATTATAATAACAGTTATAATAAATAAATTGATTGATAATTGAAATAAAATTTGATGTAAAATGAGAGCTCGCGAGTGTTTCCGGAAGTAAATGAAAATTAATTTTTTACTTCAAAACTTGGATGGATTCGTATCAGGGGTTGATTTGCCTCGCTAAGATTTCATCTCTCACCACAAGAAAATTTTGAAAGTTGAAATAATCTTTAAACTGCTCCGAATATCTCTTAGGAGGATACGAGGGCTACTATTTATATTTCGGGATATGGCAACACTAATGTCAATAACTAAAATCTGGCAAAACCATAATAAAGTTTAACCTTTTTTTTTTTTTATCAGAAACGTGCTCAAAACGTTTTGATGTACAAGTGCTACGATATTTGTTTCGTATACAGTGAGTTAAGAAAATCAATTTGGCAGAAAAAAAAATGGATATTTCAAGAGAAGATTTTGGAGGAGAAGGAAGATTGGATAATTTTTCACAACTTTCGAGTGTTGATGAACTCAGTTCTTTGTATGGCGATAAAGCACCATCAAAAACCACAGTATATCGCTGGTATTGTAAATTCAATCGTAGTCGTAGTTCGGACACCGGCGAATTCCGTGAAGGTCGTCCAAAATCGTTTGTTGTGAGATAGAGGCATCCTTGCACATTAGTTCCACTTCAATACATTCGATTTTGCATGAACAGTTAGTTGTAAAAGAAAAAAATGTGCAGTCGTTGGATACCCCATAATTTATCAATAGCTCCAAAAGAGGCTCGTGTCGATTGGTGTAAGGAAATGCTTAAAAAGTTCGATCGTGGTGCTTCAAAAGACATGTATAAAATCGTGATATCATGAATATATGCGTATGAACCGGAAAGAAAACACCAATCGACCGTGTGGGTGTTCCAAGGCGAGCCAAATAAAACATCGAAACAAATGGTCGCCTGTTTCTTCGGCCGAATGGGTCATCTGGCCACTGTTCTGCTTGAGCAATGTAGGACGGTCAATTCTGAGTGGCACACGACCATTCGTTTGCAGGAAGTCTTCAGTGAAATTCGCTAAACTAACCGCCATAGACGGATCATTCTCCATCATGTCAATGGGAGCTGTCACACATCTCGTCAAACAGGTAAATTTTTGAGCAGTCAAAACATCGAATTGATGACTCAACCTCCGTACAGTCCCGATTTGGCACCCAATGACTTTTTCTTGTTCTCGAAAACTGCTTGGTCAACGATTTACGAGCGCCAAAAAAGCAGTTGAAGTGTTCAAAAACTATGTTTTGGAAGTGTTTCAAGAGGAATGGAAAAATTGCTATGACAAATGGTTTGAAAGAATGCAAAAGTGCACTGATCATTATGGTGAATATTTTGAAAAACAATAAAGCCGTTTTCATTTAAAAATATTTATTATTATTTGCAATTCCCGAAATATAAAATGTGTAATCGAAGCCTCAAGAAATCCATAAAACCTAGAGCTTGAATAGATTTTAATCAAAATTAAACTCTCGAATTCATTAGCCAAAAAATAAAGAAACATCGATTAAATTCATATATCTTACATACATACATATACTAGTTGTTGCTGTATTTAGAATATTTTTTCAATGGGAGTAGGATTTTTCGTTCATTTACTTGTTAGCTTGCTTGCATGCTTATTCGTGCACTAATTAAAACATCAGCTAACATTTCAATCTTAACATGTGTGTGTATTTGTTCAATTTTTTATAAAAAAAAAAAAAAAAATATATATACATTTACTCTATGTTTCTCTTCTTTTTTTTTCGTTCATATTAAAATTAATTTTCCATTCTTTATAACCTTTTTGCTCACCAACGAGTATTGCAAACATATGTATATACAGTGCAGGGCAATTGAATTAGAACCAAATGCAAAGAAAAAAAAAAAAAAAATATTGTAATACTGTAGCTTAGATACCCAACAACTTGATAAATAGAGAGACAAACTTTCGTGAAATTATAATTTTGTATATGAGGTAGGCGTGGCTAGCATCCACTAACGTCCTTTTCCAAATATACTTGCTCGATGATAAAAACTAATTGATTGTGGGAAGTCCTATTGTCCTATGGCTTTATATTTTTGTTAGCTCAGTGTAAAAACATATGTTCGAAAACATATTTTTGTGCGGGAGGTGGGCGTGGTTTTCATTCGATTCTCTGCATCTATATATTTATTCATTTGTTAGTAATTATAATCATATATTTCAAATGTCCGCTTCATGGCTTTCGATTTTCGTACTCAAAACGTGAAATCGTTCACACGGAATCTGTATTTTGTATGGGAGGTGGGCGTGGTTTTCATTTGATTCAATCCATCTAAATATTTATTCATTTATTAGTAATTATAATCATATATTTCAAATGTCTGCTTCATGGCTTTCGATTTTCGTAATCAAAACGTGAAATCGTTCACACGGAATCTGTATTTTGTATGGGAGGTGGGCGTGGTTTTCATCCGATGCTATCCATATATATATATATTTTTTCATCTGTTAGTAATTATAATCATATGTATCAAGTTTCTACTTCATGGTTTTGGATTTTTCGTACTCAAAGCGTGAAATCCTGCATTCTAAAACAATATTTTGTATGGTAGGTAGGCGTGAATTTCATCCGATTTTACCCATTCTCAAGCATAGTTATATGTAAGTAAAAAAAAATGATATAAACACAATATCAGCTTGATAACTTTAATTTCTTGTGAATAAAATGTGAAAACATTCATTTCGAGTCATAATTTTGTATGGGAGGTAGGCGTAGTTTTTATCGCATTACTTCCATATTCAAATACGCTTATATATTGATAAATAGAATTGCATATACCAAGTTTCAACTTGATAGCTTTATATTTTGATGCGAAAATATTTGAAATCATACATTCGTAAGCATACTTTTGTATGAGAGGTGGTCGTAATTTTTATACGATTGAGTCAATTCACGAATGTATGTATTAATTTGTCAAAATATTCACTTGTAGCAATTATCAGCGAAAATATTTAATATTTACCATTGTTAATGTGCGAAAAGACATGACTAAATCGACTCTTTTCGAAACATCGTTTTGAAGAACTAATTTTCGCCTGTCTGAAAATACAATAAAGTGTTCAAATCGAGAATTTAATATGCGTTTCACACAAGATATTTTAATATTTAATAAATATTCCTATTATTCTACCAATATTGCTTTGAGTAGAAAGTACTCATGTTATTCTTACTTCTTAAGGGGGGAATAGGGTTTAAACATTTTTTACGATAGGATTTTTTCATTTTTTAAATGAATGCATAATATCTCAAGAATGTTGTGTTTAAATTTCAAGTCAATCGGAGCAAAATTGACGAAGTTATGACAGACTCCATCCGCATAGGCCGAGCAGAGCAGGAAACTGAAAAACAAAGAAAAGAACGCAGGATTCATCGTAGACAAGAGCAAAAAGATGCTTTAAACATCATGGAACATTCTTTATGGACCTGGCAACGATGATTCAGTGTGAGGTAAGTCGATAGCAATCGCTTATGAACGTTTCAACCCAAATTTCTTAGTGTTCAAAACTTTAAAGTGGTTTTCCCACAACTCACGTTTTCCAAGTCGGTGTCCCTCATAACTTCAAAACTACTGCACCGATCGTTTTGAAATTTTGAACACTATTTTTTCAAAATTTGTTAATATTTTTCATTTTACTATAAAATAATTAATTGAGTTTTTTGCAAAAAAATCGTATTTTTTCTTCAAAGTATTCCCAAAAAGTGAAAAATTGAAATTTTCGAAAAACCCCACCCAGCGTTACCTGGGCAAAGCGATTATCTAACGATATAATTTTGTTTTTTTTTGATTTCAGATGATCCAACACCGATTTATGAGGGACAACGCAATTCACCGCAATTTTTTCCGAGACCCTCCAGAATAATTGCTGCCATTGGTGTATTTTTTAATATTTCTCCATGAAAATTTTACACAATATTCTTCAAATGTCATACTATAATATGCCATTGATGTTAATAAATAGATTTTAACTATTTCATAAAAAAAAAAAATCACAAAAATGTGCCTTTTTTTTTACACAAATTGATCCTATTCCCTCCTTAAATGTTGGTTTGAAAAATTACTTAATTTATTTTCTTGTTCCATTGTTCCCATTAACTGGCACTGCACTGTATCGTATGTGCTATATGTATATTCGCCCAGCATTCGTACAATTCATACATATAATACTTATCTCCTTGTTATATGATTACTTACAGTTGCAACAAGAGATTGTTTTTTTTTTGTCCAAGCAACAAACATCGTTATATTTTTCGCTTTCTACAATATTTGTCTTTTTAATAAAATAATATTTTTTCAATGTTTTGCTAGTACAATTTATTTAATGTTTTTTTTTTTTTTTTTTGTTTTCTTCTCTGCGCTTACTTTATGTTATCTACTAACTATGTAGTTGAAACAAAAGGTCCTTAAAATGATATGGAAGGTTGAATGCTGTTGTGTGATGTGCAAAAAAAAAAAAAATAAAAAAAAATACATATTTTGTATATTGTATACATTAAAAAAAAATTCTAAAAATGAAATAAAATACAATAAAAGTCGAAAAAAAATTTATGCAATGAAAATTAAGAACACGAAATAACATAGTACAGGCTTAAATATCCTTCTGGTGCTAGTGACTGGTATTTCTATATTTTCAACACATATGTTCTTCATCACAACTGCATGTATGCATGTGTGTGTGTCTATATCGTCATTTAGTTAAAAAGTTAATGAGACAACATAACTTTTGCGGTCAGTAAAATGAGGACTTTCAGAGAGAAAAAAAAGGAAAAACAATTGAAAAAAAAGTATAAAAAAATATCAAGAAAAAAGTTATTTGTGAAAATATTGGTATTGTGGTTGTTGTGGCATATTCTCATATAAATGATGTAGGTACACTGGCGATTTGCGACTTATTATACATTCACATACATGCACATAATCAATGTTATAACTCAAGTTTCTCTAGTTAAAAACTACGAAATTTTTATTTAAAAAAAAAAAAAAATTGTATAAAAATTATACTAGCAAGTGTAGGTATGCTGGTTGGTAATGAATAAGAATGACTGTTAAAAAAAAAATGGAAAAAATAAAATAAATTACGAAAAGTTTAGTATAATTTTACAGTGAAAACTGTATAAGTGAAAAAATTAGTTCAACTAATTTCAACTTAGTGCTCTGTGTGATGAATCGATTTTATCGAAGATTGATTGAAATCACTGGCGATAATGATGGTTTTAAATTAAACAAAGCCCTTTAACTAGTTCAAAAGAGTAGTTGTCAGCAGAGATATATTGTTCCAGATGACAGTACCCTTAATCATACTAATAAGGTCCAATAAGGCTATTGAGAATGGGCTGTTGAGGACAAAGTTACTTATTATTTTGCTTACAAATGAAATAAGAATATAAATCATTGTTTTTAGAAGCTTCTAAGTAACTGAGATGAGCCTCTGATTCTGCCTATTTTAATCCGATTCCAGCAAAATCTATTTGGTGCTGCTTTTTCGAAGTTTTGGCGCAGAGCACTTTCGGAAACTTTGGTAATTGCTTGTAGACAAAATTGCGGTTGGTCAAACCAACGATCGACTTGGTTTCCTACTGACTGCTCTATGACACGGCAATTAAAGACGCAAGATTGACAAGCATACGAATAGTATTCGATTGAAATCAGCGGCCTCTCTAATTTTATGCTACCTCTATTTTTTGTATTTTTTGTATGAAATTACTGAAGGATTTTAAGGGTTAAATTCCTAATTTTGGAAAAATGTTGTAATAGCATGAATTCATTGCGAGTCTAATAACGATCGAGCCATCTCAATTGGAATTAGCAATGGGGTCTGTTCTTTATTACATCGTTCTAGAAATATGATTCAGAGCTTCATGGTCCTGTATCCCCACTTTTGTTTGAGAAAAAACCTTTGGAACTTCTATTGAAAGAACACATTTGGTCTGAGGCAAGACAAAGGGCTCATCAAACCAAAAACAGATTTCAGGTGATTTATAATTGCTTACTGGTTACCTCAGTCACAGATATAACCTCCTTAAAATGGAGCTCTCTGAAGAAACAACCTGTTCTCGTCTTTGCTTGGAAGATGATAAACCATATCATAATGTTCTTTGACATTGCCTAGTTCGTACTAAAAAAAAAAAAAATAGAAAATATATATGCGGCACTTATAAGCCCCGAATGATTCTTTGTCAGAGCTGTGTGTTCAAATTTGGACAGTATTAGAAGGGACTTACTTAATATA
Organism: Megamerina dolium; assembly: GCA_963854835.1. NCBI lineage: Eukaryota > Metazoa > Arthropoda > Insecta > Diptera > Megamerinidae > Megamerina > Megamerina dolium. Next base: position 4,870,747 of record OY978525.1, read on the forward strand.
GCCAGCTCCGAACGGCAGAACCCTTGTGACATCACTTTTTCTGAGCTTTGTCACAAAGTTTCTTTAGAAGATTTTCTATGGCAAATTGTTACTGCCGGAAGAATTGCCAATTGCTTGCCGATAGGTGGGTATCGTTCGAAAGAAAATTTTTTTCAATATTAAATTTGTTATGCTTCAGCCGGGGATTAAACCCACGACCTACAGATCAGAAGACCAACACACTAACCATTGAGCTACGGAATCCAGCGCTAGCATGTAGTAGAAGGAAAATATTCAGCACAGCCTTCTTTAGTTCGTTTGTCATCGAAAAAGTTTCAGTAAATCTTTATTTATTTACTTTGTGGTTACCAGTCCGGAGCGGAATAGGCCTAGGACTGGTAGTATCCACGGCTACGAGGTCTTATCAAAAGTTTTTAAATTTTGGTACCATGGTGTATTTCAGGCAGAAGTTAAAGCGATTCACAATGCACTTACTTGGATCAAACAGAGCTTTGTCTCCCGCAGAGACATCTGCATCTTGAGCGATAGCCAAGCTGCAATTAAGGCCCTGGACTCATTTCTCGTGAAATCTAAGACATTCTTGACTGCCGCAAATCTCTTAACGAGATGGCTGATCAGCACAATATTCTCCTGTGCTGGGTACCCGGACACAGGGGTATACGAGGAAACTGCATAGCCGACAAGCTTGCAAGACAGGGTACAAATGAGCCTCTAAACCAGGAAAATTCTCGGTTAGGGATCCCCATAGCCACGTGCAAGCTTAATTTGGAGGTTATCACCACTAACGTCTTCCAGAAAAGATGGACGGATACACCCATCTGTAGGACGGCGAAATTGCTGTGGCCCCTACTCAGCAAGAAACGTTCGCGAAAACTTGCCGATCACTGGTCACTGCCTCATAGGCCCTCACGCCGTGAGATTAGGTCAGGGCAACCTCACTCATGACTTCTGCAGAAGCTGCAGAGATGAGGAGGAACTTGAGACGATCTCACATTTGCTATGTACCTGCCTCGCTTTATGCAAAAATCGAAAAAAAATTTCTAGGACACTACCATTTGAGTGACCTAGCCCAACTATCTCATTTGAGTGTCCTAGCCCAACTATCTCAGATCGATATTGTCAATCTCCTAAAATTCATTCAACGTTCCGGTTGGTTCAGCGAGTAGCTAGGTGAAGGAAAAATCCGTACGATGGTATGACAACGGGCCTAATTCTGGCCTATGTGCGCTCTCTCTCATCAGAGAGGGCGGCCGCTTTAACCTAACCTAACCTAACCTGGTACCATGGGTGGTCCGATTGGAATCCCTTTAACCTAATTGTCGGGAACGGTCTTCTGTGGAGGTGTTCGTGGTGGTTGTGGTAAACCCAAAGTATACGCCGGTGGAGTATTCCACATTAAAGGTGTGGAGCAGTCGATGCGGAGTTGTATTTTAATCGGGTGCTGACACCTTAGATCAGAAGAGATTTTAGTTAGGCCTCGTCCCTCATCAAGCAAGGTAGCACCTTCATTCAACATGTGCTAGTTGGTACCGTAGGAACCTGGAGGTCGGCTTCTGATTTTCTAATCCCACGGGGCGCTTATCGACGCTTCAAATTGATACTTACACGTTATGCGTCGTAAGATTGGGCCCAACAAGCAGGTGCTCACGATAAATACTACTAAATCGTTTACCTATTTACTTGCTTCAGTTGCGATTACAACCAAAAATCGATTACATTGCAAGCCAACTTTTTCCTTCGCTTGCTGGCGCAAGTTAGAGATTCCAAGCACTAATAAGTTCTCTAGTACTTGGTCTTTCTGCCGCAGGTTAGGTCTGCCTTTTCTGCGTCGTCCATCAACGGGTTGCGAATAAAACACCTTCTTCAATTCGCTCGGCGCTTCTTCCATTACCTCAGGTCGTAATGCTTGACTTTTGGCACAATTCTTCACAACAAAGCGAGGAATCATCATTTGATAATTCTTTCACAAAGCGATCACTGTATTTTGGTATTAAGTTGAGCAAACATTCGGGAGAAAAAATAATACAAAAAGTGATAGTGTTGCAAGCTACAGTATTGGTGTTGGCATTGGTCGCGTTCTTCTCTATTTTTTACACTCAGTGCACATTACATTTTTTTCATATTTTACTCACTTTTTTCGTTTTGCCATCAATTCTATTTTAATGCAAAGTGTGAAAAATAGTGTTACAACAACAAGAACGACAACTGTAACTACAACATATCATCAGCATTACTAAGAGCAAGCACATCCCATATGTACTAGCACTATGTGTATTACATCAGTAGAATTTTCGTGCAACTACTTATTGCAGCACTACACAGCGGAAGTGTTGATTTTTACATGTCACATTGTATGCTCGTACTTACTGCTTGCTTGCTAGCTAAGCAGTAGTGTTATAATAATGGCAGTGATGGTGTTGGTGTTGGTGGTGTCGCATTTACATTTGAAATTTATGATTTTATAGCAAAGGTGACAAGGACAATGGTCATTTGTTTGTAGTAAGTAGTGTAGAAATTGTATAAAGTGAAGCAAAATGAAAAAAAAAAAATATAACAGAATCCAAAAGAAGGAAGCATTGATTTATGCATAAATGTGGAGAGACTTTTTCTTTTTTTTTTTTTACATAAATTGCATGTAACTATGGTTTGTACAGTAATGAAATAATTATGCTGAAAAATGTATTGTAATTAATTTGAGCAAAGAAAGTATGAAATAGAAGTAAAGAGAAGTTGGAGTTTTGAAAAAGATTTAACAGTCTGTTCTTCTACAATGAAGAATACTGTTGTAGAACCAAATGATGACCAGATGAGAGTATAGATGGCACTGCGATGATGCGTAGTCAAACTCTCCTAACTTTGACCGAGTCACAAAAGATAAATGGCTGGATATGGATCGGCCCGTACCTGTTTGAAGGAGTATGCTGTTTCAAATACCTGGGATTCCTGATAAATAATGATAACAGCTGCTATGACACAATACAGGAAAGAATTTTGGTGCAAACAAAGCATACTTCGCTCATACAAAACTGTTTAAATCTAAGCTACTCTCGAGGGAACTAAAAGTACGGCTATATCAAACAGTAATTCGGCCAGTACTATCGTATGGCTGCGAAAACTGGACATTGACATCTAAAGACGAAGAAAGTGCTCCGTAAAATATTTGGGTCAATACGTAATGAAGATGGCTCTTACCGAATACGGTACAATGACGAATTGCTGGAATTGTGCAAAGAAGATGTCGTAAAATTGGTTAAATGGCAAAGGCTACGATGGCTTGGACATATTAGAAAGATGGAAGATGGGCGCCCCGAAAAATCCATTCCCGCATACAATACTCTAAAGCCAGAGGACGTCCGAGGCTGACCTGGCTTCAACAAGTTTTAGCCGACCGACCGAAAAAACTACAAATTATGCATTGGAGGACAGCTGACGAAAACTGTATCAAATGGAGTAGGATTGTGGATGAAGCTAACGCTCACCCCGAGCTGTAAATGAATCAAAATAATTAATTCTCAAAATGGGCTATTGAGGAAAACTAGACAAAATATTACCAATCGTTTGACGGAATGAAGCACAGTACACAGCACAGCACAGTGGTGGACACAACACCAATACCTCCCAACCAAATATCGCACTCAAGCATCTAGCTTCTGCTGGTTTTTAATTCATTTTCAATAATTTAAACGTGGTTTGAATTAATTTCGTTCCAGTAATAAATTGGAAATGATAGATCGAATCATTAAATTCCTTGTAGTCGAGCTTCTTTTGCTACTCAATTCGATTTCAATAGTTCAAATGTGGCTCAATTTAATTTACTTTCAGTACTTATTGAATTTTTTGCTGCCAATTCATGTCACACTGAGACATCGTACTACTTTTGGTATGCGTTTCGAAAAATTTCCGATCGAAAAGGGCTGACCCAATGCTTTGCTGAAGTTTTTAATAAATCGCCTCCACGACCTTGCCTTGCTCTGCGTCTCAAAGAATAATAACAACAGACAGACAGTTCTGCCAGGTCTTGCACCATACGACTTCTATTTGTTTGGAAAAATACATTTGCACATGAAAGAAAAGCTCTACAAGGACGTAGATGTCATCTAAAAGGCTTGTAGCATTAATCTGAAGGACACCCCTAGAGACAGCGTAAAAAACTCATTCGAAAGGCTTCTTGATCGTGCAACTCATTGTATTGATACGGATGGAGACTAATTTAAATTTAATTAAAATGAAAAAATTAATATGTGGCATTCATAGCCCCGAAACGCTCTTTGGCTGAGCTTTTATTCCAAGACTGTTCTGCGTATTAAATTTTAGACCAAATTCCGAATGGCAGAACTCTTGTAACACCACTTTTTCTGAGCTATGTCAAAGAGTTCTTTTAGAAGCTAATCCATGGCAAATTATTATTGCCGGTGAATCGTCAATTGCTTGCTGACAGGTAGGTACCGTTCGAAAGAAAAATATTTTCGATATTAAAGTTTTGCTTCAGCCCGGGCTTGAGCCCACGACCTACAGATTAGAAGGCCAACACACTAACCACTGCGCTATGGCATCCAGCGGATAGAGACTATTATGAATAAAACAAATTCATTTTGAAAAAATCTTCATTTTGTGCTTTTTCTTTTTTCAAGTCCTGCATACTTTGGGACGCACTTTGAATTCTCTTAGAAACCAGAGAGTAAATAATTGAACAAAATAGTGAAATTTTTTGCGTATGGTCAAAATTGTAGTCTGGTTTTGAGAAGCAAATAGATCAAAGACTAAATAGATTTTGACCATAAATGGCGGCAGTTTGTCATAGTGAAACTACAAAATGAGGTAGATCTTTTTTCGAAGTTTTTGACAATGTTGTTGTTGTTGTTGTAGCAGCAGGAATACGGAAATGTTAATTAATGCCATTATTGGCAACGATGTTGTTGTAGGGGTCGGTGTTGGCGTTGGCATCGGTGTTGTTGTTGATGTCAGTGACGCCGCTGGCATCGGTGCCGCCGTCATCCACTCTCTCATGCAGCGGCAAATACAGGAAGCTTGCAACATCATGTGGAGCCGTCCATAGTGTCTCAACTCGCAGGTCTGTGGGATTCGCAGCACACACGAAGAGGTGTTCTACAGTGTGCGGACCAATATTACAGTGTGGGCAGATGTCCGGAACCTCAGGATCCAAGCGTGCGCGATAATGCGCCAGCATGCGTGACCAGCCAGATCTGAGCTGTGCGAGAGTGGCTCTGGTCGCCCGCGGCAGCTCCCGCTCCCTCACCGAGATGGGCGGCGGACGGCCTCCTAGCACAATGTCGTGCTGAACACTTGTCGCCTTCTCCACGATTTCGGTGTGGACAGATCTCAACGCCAACCTGTAGTCTGCTGGGTCGTCTGTAATGACGTCTGCCAGTTCCCCAATGTACGACTGCACGTTCCTGCGTAGATTTCGTGTTGGCGGTTCTCGCAACATTAAGTCCCTGTTCGGATGCCCACCAACATGGCAGGCAAGCACGAACTGTTTGGCAAGCACCGCGTTGTGAGACCTCACAGGAAGAAGCGATGTTTCCGCATGAAGGTGGTCCTCGCTGGACATAAGGTGGCAGCCGGTGATCACCCTCATCGCTGCGTTTTGGCATGACTGTAGGCCGGACCAGTGTGTGTCTGCAAGTTGGGGAGTCCACACTGCAGCCGCATAATTCGCAATCGGGCGGCCTATCGCCTTGTACGTTGCCAGCAGTGTCTCTTTATCTTTGCCCCAGCAAGTGACTTTAGCACATTGTTCCGCTTGCTCAGTCTGGATTTGATGTTCGTCGCGTGAGCAGCGAAAGTAAACATGTTGTCCAGGGTCACACCTAAGATCTTAGGGTGTAACACCGTGGGCACAGCGGTATCTCCGATGGTGATGGGAAGCGTCACATGTACCTCTTTTGTCCAGGTGGTGAACAGTGTGGCAGTGGACTTGGTGGGTGACAGGCGAAGATTATGTCGGCGGAAGAAGTCAGACAGCGAAGCCAAGTAAACATTTAAGCCACGGCACATGGAGTCTATGTCATTAGCCGATGTCAGGATGGAGCAGTCGTCCGCATACGTTACCAGTGTAATACTTTCTGGTGGTGGTGGGAGGTGAGCCATATAAAAGTTAAACAAATGGGGAGAAAGATCTCCGCCCTGTGGGACCCCTAGCTTCAACCTTCTATGCCTTGACGTCATATTGCGGAACTCCACAAAAGACGTTCTGCCACTGAGGTAGTTGGCGAGCCATCGCTTTAGGGTGTTCTGGAGGGACGAACTCGCAATATAATCTGTCAAGGTGGTATGACAAACGGTGTCAAAGGCCTTCTCCAGGTCAACCGCGACCAGAATCGTGCGGTGACAGGGTCGGTGGTGGTTGAGACCATCGCTGATCTGCGAAGGTCAGGTTTTTGACAATCTTTGATAACTGCTAACGATTTCAACCAATCAGAACCCTCTTCTAAGAGGCCATTAGGGTTTTCCCCAAACCAGTTCCATAGAAAAATATAGCAATAGCAATAGAAAGTATCAATTTCTATTTTTAGAATAGAGTATCTATCTATAATTTTCATAGTATGATATCCATTGATTTCACTTTTCATTCCTCTACCTTCTACCATCTCTCCACCTCTCATTCTGTTTTACACTCTTCAACGGGCTCTCTATATCTTGTTCGAAAACCATTAATCAGCACAATAAAAACACTTGTCATTTTCAGTATTTTTATCACTTTCCTATCAAAACACATACTACCAGATAAATATCACTTAAATCAAACAGTTGTGAAGTTTGCATAGGATACGAATTCATATTGTATGATGGTATCGTATATACTTACAATAGGAATGAGTACGATAAAGATGACGTCCAACGCTTACACTTGAATATACATACGGATATAAAATAGAATGTAATAGTTGTTAGATGGCAACTGCTTGCCATGTTGGCAGCTTGACTGTAGAACAGTGAAATAAACTTGTAATTGTGACAGTTTGTGTCAACAAAGGATAACAACGTTGACAAAACAGCGACATCGAGTGATGCGAGTTAAATGAAAAAAAAAAAAATTATAATATATATGTTAGGTATCTACATAAATACATATTATTTATGAATTGGGAGAGTATAGGCAGAGTAGGTGCTTAGTACGAATGTTATAGAGTTGAAATGAAATTGGTATGAAAGTAATTATTGTTTGGCAACTTTGGTGAAATAAGATGAATTAGCAATCTGAGCGTTTAGAAAGAGAGAAAGCGAGAAAAAGAGAGCGAGACAGAGAGATAGAATGAGATTGAAGCTTTAGTGAAATATTTCTTATGACAATATTGTCTTGTTATAAGAAAAAGCTTTTGAAAAAGCTTTATTTCAAAGATCAAAAAAATTCGATCAAGAATAGGAGGGGATGGGTTGCAGAGACCAATCCTTCCTATTCACATTTTTCTCTTTACTGCGAGGTTTGAGTTCCAATTCCACCAATTCCAAAGTGCTTTTGTAAAGCAAATACTTCCTACGACAATATTGGCTTGTGACGAAAAAGCTTTTAAAAAAGCTTTACTTCAATTCTTAAAAAAAGTCGAACAAGAACAGGAGGGGATTGGTTGCAGAGACTAATCCTTCCTATTCATATTTTTCTCTTTACTGCGAGGTGAAAGGTTTGAATTCCAATTCCACCAATTCCAAAGTGCTTTTGTAAAGCAAATACTTCCTACGACAATATTGGCTTGTGACGAAAAAGCTTTTAAAAAAGCTTTACTTCAATTCTTAAAAAAAGTCGAACAAGAACAGGAGGGGATGGGTTGCAGAGACCAATCCTTCCTATTCATATTTTTCTCTTTACTGCGAGGTGAAAGGTTTGAATTCCAATTCCACCAATTCCAAAGTGCTTTTGTAAAGCAAATACATTTTACGACAATATTGACTTGCGATGAAAAAGCTTCTGAAAAAGCTTTATTTCAATGCTTACAAAAAGTCGAACAAGAACAGATGGATTGGTTGCAGAGATTAATCCTTCCTATTCATATTTTTCTCTTTACTGCGAGGTGAAAGGTTTGAATTCCAATTCCACCAATTCCAAATTGCTTTTGTAAAGCAAATACATTTTACGACAATATTGACTTGCGATGAAAAAGCTTCTGAAAAAGCTTTATTGCAAAGCTCAGAAAAATCCTAACAAGAACAGGCTGAAGGGTTGCAGAGACAAATCCTCAGAAATCGTATGCAAATAGTATTAAATGCCATTTTGACACCACAATTCGAGATAATCTTCGCATGTTAAAGATTAATCAACACGACTTTTAGCATCGAAGGTCGTTTTTATAGTACAAATAGAGGCCTTATTCTAAAACCTCAAGTTCTCAATCAACTTATTGTAATACTCAAGCTCATCAAATTCTTCACCATTAGATGATGGACGAAAAACTTGTAGTTTCTGGCACCGCGACACATTTTGCAGTATGTCTCCACTCAGGCCTTCATTAGTTGCTAGACGAAGAATACTATTGTTCTTTTAGGGTACTTCATCTATGAACATCATCCGGTTGTATATCAGTAAGTTTAGATTCAGCACTCTTGATGTTGCTTGGTGTCCCCGAACTGTAGGTCAGCTGTGGATGATGACTAACACATGGCAACATACGGACTCAGTGGATGATTAGGTAATCTGAACTTAAGTAAGAATAAATTTAAGACTACAGATCTTAGCTTGTGACGCTTTTTTGATAGGGGATGGGGTGAGCACAGCAAGAATCGAGCAACTGAAAGTCGATTTCTAATAAGAAACCCAAACTGTTCAATATCGAGCCTTTCAATATAAAGCTGAAAGCAACTGAAAGTCGATTTCGAATAAGATTTATTATCCGAAAATCAAACTAGAGATTTGTTCAAACCCAAGCTGTTCAATATCGAGCCTCTCAATGTAAAGCTGACAATAATATTGAGAATAAACCGTTGAACCCAACTTGATTAAGACATTTGAGAAAAAATTCTGCAATTTCTCGTGGAACTGGATTGGAATCCAGATTACTGGATTTTATTTAATAGGTGTACAAATAAATTCTGTCATGCCTTTCATGAATTTCATCTTTATTGAAAACCTACATGCTATAAAGCCTAATAATCGAAATATTCGCCATTTTTTTCATAGCATTAATTAATTTGATCATTTCTTGTTGATAACGTTCAGCTGTGACAATTTGAGCAGGTTCCAGAAGCGCATTGTAAATGACTCCCTTTTAATCCCACAAGACACAGAGTAACATTTTCTTTCCAACCTTAAGGCAAAAATGATTACCATGAAGTCTTCTAAACCACTCTTATGCTATTCTAAGACTTACATAATTTTAACCCAAAGTCGAATTTATCAATTTCACAGCTTCAGCGTACATTTTTAACAATGGCGTTTATGTTCCTTATCGACATCCATCCCTTATAAAATTGATACGCACTGAATGACAGCCTGTAAACTACTGAAACTTGGGTCATATTAACAGCAATGACTAAGTTATAAATACCCAAAATGGCGGACAAAATGAATGCATTGAAGTATGTTATTTAATGCAACCAATACATGACAGAATTTATTTGTACACCTATTAATATTATTATTCGATTGAATAGCGGCATTTCTTGCGTTTCGGACACTTGTACTTATAATATATATTAAAATGAATCATTCGATCGTAATTTTGTGAATTTATTGTATACCACATTCTGACATATGTATGCCTTTGTTTTCCGTCATATTTAATACAGACGAGTGTTAGGTCCGTTACACTGGAAATGTCTCTATGTAATGCAATATGAATCAATTTATTTATATAATATTTATCAATTGCATTAATTTAAAGAATTTATTTTGCCAATTATGATATAAATTATTAATTATATATGCATGTATGTAATCATTTTGAACTTGATTACTTACAATGAGTCATACCATTCTTGCTCACTCTGCTCACTCGAAATATTTTCCCTTGAGAATATAAGCAAGTATGAGAATGTATGTAAATATAAGTAATAATTTTTTTCGCGATATTTTTTATTTGAATTTTGCATTATTTCAATTTTTTTTTTTTATTCCTGCTTTGCTCTGTTCATAATATTTTTTTTTGAGCTGTGTTTGGATGAGTTCTATCTTCGTACTCATGGTCCAATAGAGGTAGATGTACCTCATATAAACTAAACAAAGTCTGATGCTTGAATTTATTACTTTCGACCACTATGTACCCACCTTGAACATTGAACATTTAAGGTGTATGAGCATTCATTTGTGGGTGAGTGAGTGAGTGAGTGAGCGAGTAAGTGAGTGAGTGAGTATACATTGAATTATATTCAATGTTATAGTACCTACATAGTACGAGTACTAAACATATGAGTACATAGTATTGTTGTATACACATACTCGTACGTTTATACAATTCGTCTATGAATTTGTTACTGTTGGTGCCTTTTTTTAATTCAATTTATTTTTCTGGATTTATACGTATTTATGCACATGGGATTCATTTCCGTTTTTGTGGGTAACAAGTAAAATAATTTTTTTTTTATTTAAATATTCGTTAGTTGCTTTCCATTCAACCGTTTCGTTAGAAAAATATAATTTGGTTTTTTTTTTTTTTAACCAATTTTTCACAATTTTTTTTTTTGGCCCGCGAATCCTTAAAATTGGCGGCGAAAATTGGAGACGTCAATTCGTATGTGTAGTAAGTATACGAGTTAGTAGTAAATATACATATAAATGATGATAAAAAAAAAATTATCGCAATTTCACTAAATTGTTCCATGAATGTATGCACCTCTGTGTACATAAATGAAGGAGAAACATTTCAAAGAGATAACAAAAAAAAATAACGGGAAAAAAAAATTGGGATTAATTTAATGAAAATTGATGAAACAAAAGTTAGTCAAGTTAATTGTGGGTAATACATTTAATGAGACGACATTTATGGGCGTTATTCATACCTATAATATTGTATATGCTGCAATTTTGAATTTAAACTTAAGTCTGATAAGGAATAAGGAATAATACAGTGGAACAATTTTAAGATTGTTGTTTCGAGTCTCAATCAAACCAACTTCAAACGTCAAACGTCAAATCCGAAGAGGATTAGGCTCCATCTCATCACAATTTTCTTTTACAGTGGATTAAAGTTGCAGTTGGTCAAAAACGCAATTTTACATTTTACTCAAAATCTTATATATAAATCGACTCAAAACATAATTCCTGCCTTCATAGACCTATGGTAAAATTTAATGAGCAATATTATTGTAGGTTATTTTGACCTCTTAACTCTCATCTAAATGGGTCTTTTTGACCCTTAGTAAAATAAGGGGGTTAGAGGGTTAAAATGTTAAACTGACATTTTAAGCAGGAAATATTACTGGGGGTCATCAAAGGTGAAAAACTCCTACGTATTAATGAATAATACGAAAATTGTGTCAAATTGAGACTTTAGTAAAAAATCATGATTTAATAGTAAATCACACATAATTTTTGATCCTTAATACTCTGAAAAACGATATTTTTCTTATTCGAAGAATCATATCTCCATCCAAGAACGACCATTGCAGCCAATAAATACATCAAAGTAAAAACATTTAAATTACTAATAAGCAATATAAACAATTTGATTAGAATTGGCTTGGAAATTCAAGTACTATGGGTCAAAATATGAAAGAGTTGGTTTTTCGAAACAAAATGAAAATTGCAAGTTCTTTCTATCACCAGCATAATAATCAACTGTAGAAATAAGTCAAATATATTATTTGTTATGTATAGCTTGTGTTTTTCTGAAGAAAAAAAATGTAATTATGTACAAATTCGATCAATAAATACCAAAGTTATGAATAATTAAGTGGAGCTACCATAAATTAAAATCCCAAATTAAAATCAATGCTTCAGAGAATCCAAAGATCATGAGAATACATTCTATATTCATCAAGGTAAGGAAATACCAAGTCGAATCCTCTTTTGAAGAACGAAAATCAGACTGTATAAATTTCTCATCATCCCTGTTTTTGGTGCGTCCGGAGATCATGAGAATATAGACTATATTAATGAAGGTAAGCAAATGACAAGTCGAATACGGTTGCTGCACTTGCGTGATTACATTGAGTGTAGCATCCAGACAAGAAAGTTTTGCTTTAGCAATCTTATTATTGCTGAAACCAAAGACCAAAGGTACAAGTTCTAGAGAACATACCGACGCTTGGGATCTCCAATTGGCAGCATTGAGTGAAAAGCAACGTAAGGACAAGTACGGCTTTGCACAAACATCAATTATGTTGAACAGCCCCCTGAAAGAGTGAAGATAGAGGGTAAGCGTGTTCGAGAAATATATGGAAGAGGATAAAATAATAGGGGTCTGCCATACATATTACTACTCTAGAGATAATACCTAGGTGCCTATGGAAATATTTGCCGATTTTCAGTTGTTTTTGTGTTCATTTTGTAGGGCAACCCTATCAGGGATGGAGCTAGGAGATAAGTATGTTTAGGAAAAATGTTGAGTAATGTATTAATTAAGAATGATTGGTAGTTGGTGGTATATTGGATCGCTTTCGAGGCAACCGATTTTAATGAAAACATCAATTTTATAGGAGAGCCCTTCTTACGTGTGGAGATAGAAGGCAAATAAGTTGGAAAAAAATGTTGGGTATTAAAAATTACTAGTGGTCTGCCTTGCATTTTATCTCCCTAGAGACGATCTATTGTGAGCTGTGGAGATATTTGCCATTTTTTAGGTGTTTTTATTCCCATTTTGTAAGGTAATCCCCAAAAGGGGTCGAGATAGCAGGTAGGAATCTTTAGAAAAAGGTTTAGGGGTAAAAATTCTTTCTGGTTGGTGCTACATTTGACCAATCTAGAGGTACATCGGTTTTATGGAAACAATAAGATTCGTTTTCTGTGGCAGTACCCATAAGGGGCTAAGATAGGAGGTGGGTGTGGTTTCCGAAAAATGGCGAAGAGCAAAAATGATTGGTGGTTGGTGATAAGTTTGGCCGTTTTCCGGACACACTGTTCATATAAAAACATCAAATATTTAGAGGAGCCCTTTTGATAGTTGGAGATAAGGGTTGCCATATTCAGAGTTTTTGAAATTATGCTTTTTTTTCAGAAAACTATTAAAAAGAACAAAAATAAAAATCCCTTTTGAGGGGGAAAAAAATTCCCTGAATGGGAACATAAATTCCCCAAAAGGAATTGCTTTTTTAGTTTGACCCTGTATACTTTACTCTTAAAATTCACCAACAAACAAAAAAAAAAAACTTATTTTATCAATTTTTTATATTTTTTATATTCAGAGTTTTTGACATTATGTTTTGTTAGAAAAGCATTAAAAACAACAACAAAAATCCCTTTTCTGGGAAAAATATATCCCCGAACGGGAATATAAATTCCCCAGGAATGATTTTTTTTAGTTTGACCCTGTATACTTTACTCTTAAAATTCGTCAACCAAAAAAAATCTGATTTTATCAATTTTTTTTGTACTTTTTATAATTATTATGTCATTTAAATATATGAGGTCTCGCAAAAGAGTGATTTAAGAAAAACGTTAATCGAGTTTGACGTTTTTGGATATAAAAAAGCTTTGGCTTGTCTACTTTTAGAGCCTGGATCGGAAATAAATTTTTTGCTTTGCTATACACTGAATACCAAAAATACACAAAAACGTATTTTCTTCAAATTTCCAATTAAACTTGATTGTCCTTAAAACCATAGCAACCGATTTTGATGTTTCATGGCTTGTTAAAAAGCCTATTCAGTCTTCTTTACGAAAATTAATACATTGTGTGAGGGTTTACAGAAGTAATAACTCAAATGTCATAAAAAGGATCAATAAAATATATTTTCAAAATTAAAACAGAAAATCGTGAGATTGCAACACTAAACATAATTTTTTAAAAATTATTTTGTTTATCATATTCTTTTTAGGTTATGCCTATGAAGAAAATTTATTTCTGAATTCTAAGTAAAATCGATACACTCTAATGTATGTACATGCGGTATTAAAAATTAAATTATATGACAATACAGAATAAATATTGGATAGATCAAACGTATTTCAAAGATATTTTTGATGTTTCTTACGAGTACTGATCAAGTTTTTGAAGAAGTCATGCTGCGATCGTATGTGTATAACTTAATTAAATAATTACGCGAGAATGTGAAGCAGCACAGATACTCCATGCACGTATCTTATATGAATGTGATCAAAAACTTTGGCGTTGAGATGTTGTAGGTGCATACAAATATTCGTCGAAAACAATGAACAATGTACAAGTTGTTAGACTGCATGTGCATGTGTATTATATGTACATAATGTGGTTTGTGCCACTGTTAGTGATTGTGCGGCATGTTGTATGCATATTGTGTATATTTATGTTGTTGGAATAATCAAATATTGAATTTACACTGATTTCATGTTGAAATTTCATTAGTTTATGGCAGTTGCTAAAATATTGAAATACCAATGACATTTAGATATTTTATTTTTAATTATGCAAATGCGATGGATGCTGTAACACAGTGGTTAGTGGTGTTGTAGTTTTGCGCAACTTCTGTGTTTAGCAAAAATAGAGATAATAGAAAAATCTGATATCTGGAAACCTAGAATAGATTCATGTAAGTCCTCCTTGTATGCTGCGCGTATTTACCAACGCAAGAAAACCTTTAAGAAAATCTTAAATTGACGGGAGCCTCTAGCAACCCTTTTACTAAGCCTAATAAAAACTGAACAAATATCATCGGCTAAGTCTCCTCAGGTATACATTGCGTTTAATTGTGTATCAATATTTATGACTTGACTAGTTATATTGAAATATTTTTATATATTAATTTTTTTTTCTAGGTTAGTTAATAAAAAAAAAATATATATTTTTTAAAACACAAAAAAAAAAAAAATTAAATTTACAAATTTTATTTACCTATGCATATATTTTTCATAATTAAACTTTATTATGTGTAAATGTGTGAGTGAAATCAACAGTAATTGCATAGAACAATAACTCACTCCTTAGCTTTATTCGACAGTAATTAACAAGAAAAAATTAAGCGCAAAAAATAATTCACATAACAACAGCGACTATAACAACAATAACAACAACAGCAACAACAATCTAGAATATATCGTAGTACATACTATGTTTAATATCAGCAGAAACATTTCAATTTTATTCTAAGCGCCAAAATGTATGCAACATCACAAAGCACACAACATCACACTAGCGCGTATATACAAGGGCATACATGTAATGTGTGCAATACCCACGGGGAAAATGAGATCATCTAAAAATTAATTTTTGAGTACTCTCCATCAAAAGAGATCGTGACGTTGAAAGCAATGACAAAATCCTTATTCATCAAGTGGACCACACGAAACCAGACTGAAGTCTATTAGAGGATATAGGCACTACGGCTGTTACGTCTGAGGGCCAATCACAAGTGTTAGTGCTTCAATAGTCGTCATATAATATTTTGTACTTTTGTTTGAAAGTCTTTTGAAGCAGAGTTAGATCTAATTTGGTTGTCATACATCCATACCTCGCTATGCGGCCGTTCATTATATTGTATTTCGCTATAACGGCCTTTTTATATTACTTTATTATATAATTGATTCGTTATACGGCGCTCTAGGTCAGCTCTCACGGATCGTATCCAGGCCGTATAGCGAGGTATGAGTACACCGGATTTCTTGTTTTTATATTTTTTTGCATTAATGTCGAGCATTGTCGAAACTAATCATTTTGTAAGATTTTCACAATACTAATGCATAGGAGTCTAAATGAATTAATCAAGGAGCCCTCTTTTTATGAGATCTTCTAAATTTTCTCTTGGGCAGATATATAGAAATACGTAAATCCACATATTAACATGAAACTACTTAATGTATATAACAACAGAATTCAGTGTTGCCAGAATCAGTGAAAAATTAGTGCATGATATTCTATGAGAATATCAAGACTTGCACTACCGAGCCCTAATGGAAATTTCCATACTCTATAATACTTCCCCAATGTTTAACTCATCGTAAGAAGTGAAGGATATTCTTCAATAGCGACTTTCGGAATCTATTGTAAACTTCACTAGTCTTCAGAAGAATATTTCGTCTTTGGTCATTGGTGTTATTTCGGTATTCAGTAAATTTCTTCTTTTATAATTCCGTTCACAATTTTTTGATGATATTTCAGTACCCAGAAAACCTCTTCCCTTACTACTACGTTCCAAATCTGTTGGTGATATTTCAGTATTCCGAAGACTCTTCTCTAAGCATTCCCTTAAGCATTCCTTCCTCTGCTATATGATTTTCTTCTGCATGAGTTTTAATTAGATTTTGTCCTGCCTGGATTATGTTGTTCAGCATGTTTCGTTTTGGCACTTCATCAAACACTAATTTTTTTAATAGGTCCTGGGTTCAATCTTCGGCTGAAGCATAAATCTAATATCGAAAAGATTTTTCTTCGAACGGTGCACATCTGTCGGCAAGCAATTGGCTATGCTTTCGGCAGTAACAATATCCCATGGAGGAGCTCCTAAAAGAACTCTGTGACAAAGCTCAGAAAAAGTGATGTCACAAGGGTTCTGCCGTTCGGAACCGGCTAAAATAAGTTGATCCTTTCTAATACTGTCAAAAATTCGGGGCTTATAAATATCACGTATTTATTTTTTATGACTGACCCTCAAAAATAATTCTGTCCCAAAAATTTCTTCCAAATATAAACTCTAAGCTCTAAACCCTAACTCTACTCTCTCCTGCTCTCAGTAGAAAAAAAAGATAAATTTTGTATGGGAGCCCCCAAAACGGATGGTGATAAGGGATAAGTATCTTGGGGAGAAATGTTGCGGCAGAAGAATTAAATAGGGTCGACTATACATTCTACACATTCTAACATCAATTTCTGAGATATTTTGGAGTTATTTGTTGATTTTCAGCTGATTTAATGGTCGATTTTTTATGGGAGCCTCTGTGAGGAGTGAAGGTAGAGTGTGAGTATGTTTAGAAAAAATGTTGAGTAGCAAAAATGAGAATGGAGTTTTGGTTTTATATTTTACTCATCTAGGGAGTGATGAGTAGCGAAATTTCTGAAAAATGTCAATTTTGTAGGGGATCTTCTTTAAGGAACAGAGTTAGGGTGCAAGCAAAACTACAAAAATTATTGAGTAAATCGTGAGTGAGCGTAAGTAATACAATTTAATGCGATAAGGGCATTTTGGGCATGGTGGGAGCGAATTTGAATAAGAACACGTTGTGATGGTAGGGTAGCCCTTCTCAGGAGCAGAGATACAGAATAAGTATGTTTCGAAAAAGTATGGAGAAGAACCAGTTAATGTTGGTTCTTCATATATTTTAGCGCACTAGGGACACTGTGGTAGCGAAACTTGGGAAAACATCAATTTTCTAGATGGCAGAGTACTTCAAGCGGAAGTATGCACGATTGACAGATGTGCTTGCTTCCAGATCTTACGTGAATACCGAAATCGAACGATTGCAATTCTGACAGGCAGCCAAGGCAGCTATCAAGGCATTTAACTCTAACCAGATGAAATCAAAACTGGTGTTGGGTTGTCTTGACAAACTGAATAAACTTGTTGAATGTAGTCAGGTGTTGATCCATTGGGTTCCGGCACACATTCGGGTTGGAGGGAACGAATTGACAGATAAGCTCGCCAAGCTTCTGTGACCTGAGCAAGAGAGGCTTTTTGACGTTTTGTGGGACGAAACTGAGTTAAACTAATTTGTATTGAGAGGAACGCTTTTGTGTGTGTGCAGCTTTGCTGCTGATGAAAATTGTATTGAATATTTACTATAAATGGAAATTAGGCATTTCATTATATGCAAAAATATGGCAACATTTTAGATGCTTCCTCTTTACCACACATATAATAATTTTTATTTATTTTTTTTTTTTTTTGCCATTTGCCATTTTGGTATATTCCATCATTTTTTACATCTTGTTGTTTTGTGTTTTACCTGAATATTTTTGGTTTGTTTGTATTATTTTTGTAATTTTATTTGTTGATGTTGTTGTTGTTTGCATTTGGCATTGCTTAAATAAAAATTTCTAGTTTGTTTGATTTTAATTGCAATTTGAAGGTAGCAAAACACTTGCGCGCTAACATGCACATACACACGAGATTTTTTATTTTAATTTTTTTCACTCACTACACACACACACACACACATATTTGTACTTTATGCTTATATGAGTGAGTATAAGTTTACGTTGGTCATTTCATGCATTTCATACACTTGAGAGTTTTATTACGTTGCGCGAGTTTTTGCACGGAAATTAAAAATTTCTACAGATTGTTGTTGTTGTTGTTGTTGTTGTTGTTGTTGTTGTTGTTGTTGTTGTTATTTGTGTTAGCATAGTATGATTGCATATACATGCTCGTGTGTGTAGTATGTGTGTGTGTATGTATTTAAAAGTCTAATATTACTAGTGTATGCCAAATGGAAGTAGTCATACTCTCATTCTTCCATACAATCACTGCAGCCCACTTAATGCAATCTAAGCACATTGGTGTTGATGTTGATGTTGGTTGCGTTGCGTTTGCATCATTATGACTACATATGAGTTAGTTGTTAGTCGCCGCTTGTTAGCTGCTTGCAACCCACACACATGGTGTCTCTTATGTCATAGCTGCTGCTTCTGCTACTGCTGCTCCTGCATTTTGAGATTTAATTCCGTAAAGTAATTTTATTTGCAACTTTTCATCTTTGTCTTTTTAATAGTTATTTTCTCTCTCTCCCTCTCTTTCTCTTGATGTTTGCAAATATATAACAAATTAATATGCATGTATGTGTGTGTATGTGTTTGTATTGGTTTATGGTTACTATGCTCCTGTGTTGATTATTATTAGTGTTGATTTTTTTAAAGCGCTTTTTTTTTTTCAGCGCCTCACATTCCTTCCTTGTGTGCAATTGTAATTTTCTTTCAGTCACAACTTGCCCATACACACATCTATGTACAGGGATGTATAAATTGCAAATGCTATAATAATTATGAATATAAGAGCAATAAGCGAACAGATGCAAAGATATACTCAGATTGTGTATATGGCAAATTTGAATTATAATTTTATTTGATGACTTTTCACCAACTTCAGTTCAAGATAAATTCAATAATACAGATTTTCGTGGATTCTTTAGAAATTCATATG
Source organism: Megamerina dolium (assembly GCA_963854835.1). NCBI lineage: Eukaryota > Metazoa > Arthropoda > Insecta > Diptera > Megamerinidae > Megamerina > Megamerina dolium. Next base: position 4,889,902 of record OY978525.1, read on the forward strand.
TGGCTGGGTGCCTAAAAGCATGCATCTTTTTAATTGATAATAGAGTGCAGTTATATTGCGGATTTATTTTTTCTAAGCAAAATTGAGATGTATGTAACTTCAGCTGAAGTTGTTTTTCTTATCCGCAAATAATAAGTTTCAGTTCAGAGATGGTGTTCTATGGCTTAGAATTAACTAGTTACTTAACTGGTCCACCAAGATTACAAAGATGAGGATTTGGAGAGATTGAGGAGCTATAAACATCAACTTGAGTTCTTCTTCGGGAGTTTGGATGGAGAGTTTGTATGGAGATCCTTAAGGGGCGTAAAGATAATAGGTGTGCATGATTAATTAAAATGTTGAGGAGAAAAAATAATTTGGAGTAAGTTCCATATAAAACTCATATAGAGACGATTCCCGGTCACCTACGGGGTTTTTTTTTTTGTCGATTTTGAAGTAATTTTTTTTATGTTTTTTAAGGTTTTTGTTTAGGCTGTGGGTGCCGTAGCTCAGTGGTTAGTGCATTGCCCTTTTGATCCATAGATTGTGTATTCAATCTCCGACTGAAGGTTTTTTCTTTCAAACGGTGCCCTGTAGGCAATTTTTCCGCCATTAACAATTTGCCATGAAAAATGCCTCTTAAAGAGCTCTGTGATAAAGCTCAGAAAAGCGATGCTACATGGGTTCTGCCATTCGAAAGCGGCTAATATATGTAGGTGGCTTTCATTGCCGGCCGTCCAAAAGCTAGGTGGTATCACAATGGTCCTTTCTGGCTTAAGTATGTCCTCTTAGAGAGACAAAGAGAGGGCAGTCACAATAGCCTAATATAATATAGGTTTCATTTTGTAGAGTAGCTACCTTGGATGATGAAAATTGAAGCAAAAAATGCTTAGAGATCAGTTATATACCTGAGGGCAATGGCGAAAATTCGTCTGGGAAATGGGCCAGAGTAGTCTAATTATATGAATTTTGGATCTGTAAGCTCGAATTTATGGTCTAATTTCCGCCATCAAGTTCAGTTTTTTTTTTTTTTCTAATATAAACAAACTTTGGGTGTGTTCGCTATTTTTGTAGGATTTTTTAGGTTAGAAAGTTACTGCATATGAACTCGAATCCATGATGAGATTTAATTCATCACTCTCAGGTTTCTTAGTAACTTTCTTTTCATTGTAAAACAAAACATTTTGGCACTTTCTTTGAGGTTAGAAATAAACGTGAGGGTAGTGGCAGAAAACCGATCACGAGACTGGCTAGAGTAGTGAAATCATATGAATTTTGGGTCTGTGAATTCGAATGATGATATATGATTAAATTTCCGCCATTAGCTGCAGTTTTTTTTTTTTTTTTCTAATTTTTTTAGGTTATAAAGCCTACTACTCTGTGACTACTCTGGTTTGTCGGACATGGTATTTTTTTATTATTCTCGTGCCGAATCACGTGTGTCTTTAAGACGATGGCACACTTTTTCTAAGAATAAGAGGAGAGGAAGAGAGAGAGGAGGAGGTAGAATAAGAGGAATTGAATTTAATTTTTTAAGGGTTCATGCAATGTCAAAGTCAAGTCATAGCCCTCCCTGATAGCTTTTCAATAAGCTATAACTTTAACAAATTGAACAACCAAACAACTGTGCTATTATAAAAAACAATTTTGGCGGTTCTAAAAGGGTTAAGAAAAAAAAATTTTTTGTCCTAAGACCGTTTTAACGAAATCATTATAAAAGGGAGGTGAAATTTTGAAAAATTTTTTTGAATGTTGAACGATCTAATTTATTATGCATCATCTGTTGCTTGGATTCCACTATAATTTCCGATGAGAAACGTTTTCTTGAAGTATTGTGATTTTAATGTCAAGACTATGTTGAACAAATAAATATAAGTATATGGATTATTTGTAATTGTGACGTCATACTAATAATTTTATACTTTAATTAAAGATATTTCAAATATTATGCAAAATTTATCAATATAAAATTGAAATAGACATGTTTGTGTAGGAAATTTTCAAATATATACTTTTCATATATGTATATTGGTAATATTGTCAGTTTTAGATATGCACTTGTACATACATCGATTTATATATGTAATGTGAAATGCAAAATAAATTCTTTATTATTGGAAATTTTGTTATATATGAGAATATTGTATATTACATGAATATAATAACTTCAATTAAAACTTATTAAAAACAGGAAGTTTGTCAAATATGCTCTATATGCACTCTTTGCATTGCTGAGGTTTTCACCATTGCAATATATGTACAATCATTTATATATGGAATATATACCTTTTGTATGGACATGAAATAAATTTACTTAGATGTTCTCTTCTTCTTATTGCTTGCTTGTTTTTTTTTTTTTTTTTTTGCCAATTTATATATGAAAATATAAAATTTCCAATCAGCATGTGTTTATGTATAATATTTTTAGTAGAAAAGTTGGCAAAAATTTTCATTCGAATTCTTAAAGAAAAACAATTTTATGAATATAACTATATATTATATATGCACACAAACGAGTACGAGTATGAGTATGTACATATATGGGCATGTGGTCAGTACACGTGATTATAAAGTTTAACCTAAGACATGAGAATACATACATATGAATGCATATATACCCAATTGGAAATTAAGACGTATTTGAATAATGCGTAAAATATTGTCATCAATGACTCATGCATGACTGTGAGTTATATTTCATGCATGACAGGTCATCAATGCCATTATGAGAGTGAGAAAAAAAAAAAAAATCAATGTCTCTGGTGGCTTCAGAGTATTTCCAATTCATTGTATACTAAGTAATAACTATTATATGTATAAGATAAAATTTCTTTAAATTATTTTCACTCAATGTCTTCCACTTGTATGAGTCTTAGTACTCACATAATAGGCATCTATAGAGATCAATTTATAAATATTTTCATATAAACAAGATATATTAGTATATGCATCTATGTATACTATAATAATTATATAAAAAATATAAAATACAAAAAGAAGAAGAAAATCAATTTTCAAAAAACTTTGTTTAAAGTAAACTTTTTAATATGGTTGCCATGGCAAAATATATTTACTGCTTCTTATGAACAATTTTCATTTATTATATTTTACTTCTACTACACTTGCATTGTACTTTTTGTACATATTTGTTTGTAAATTATTAGTTTTGTATAGTTCACACACACACACACACACACACTCACGCATACACATCCCAATTTGCTATCAATAAAAGGCAACTTAATGAAGTGCCGTTTCTCAAAGTGAATTATTCAAGTTTTCAATTATTTTTCAATTTCTTTTTAATATTTTCTTTAACATTTTTGTTTTCCAAGATATTGCCATATAAACTTATGGTGCTTTGCACATTTTATTTAATATTAACTTATTGAATATTATTGAGTCGAAGTGCTTAGATGAGGCATATAAATATTAAGGCATAATTAACAGGCCATTCTTTAAGTCCGTATAGTCTGAAAAAGTATGAAAAGAAAAAATAAAATATTGACAAAACTTGATTTTATGATTCAACATAGTTGCCATCGAGGACGAAGCAACGAGTTTAGCGATTTTCCAACTTTTCGATAACACTTTTATAGTACGATTTTTCTTTCTCGTCAAAGTAAGCCTCAGTTTCAGCGATTACTGCATCATCGGACTTAAATTTCTTTCCAGAAAGCATTCTCTTGAGATCTGAAAAGAGCAAAATATCACTGGGGGCTAAATCTGGAGAATACGGTGGCAATTCGAAATCCAATGCATTCAATTTTACCATAATTTTCATCGATTTGTGACACGGTGCATTGCCTTGGTGAAACAGCATTTTTTCTTTTTGCGATTTCAGCTTTCAATCGGTCCAAAAGTTCACAATAATAGACGCTGTTGCTGGGGGTTCCTTTCCTTCCGTTCGCGTCCCGAAATGCAGACGCTATCTGGTTGGTTTTTCGGTGATTGCTCTCTCCAAACGAATCTCGTGTATTCGGTATGGGTCCCCTGTGATCGTCTGATCCGATTTCAACAGCTCATAATACCACACATCCTTTTGATCCCAGAGAAGAATTCAGAGCTATTACACTCGCATTATGAATATTCTGCTCTACCGTTCATTTCGGTGGTTTGTCATGCTTCACATACGATATCTTGAGCTTCGGGTTGTCGTAATGATTCTATTTTTGCGTCATCAGTAACAAAAAATGCAAATACGACTTCTTTTTGAATCACTCGAGCAACATCTCTGACATGCAAAATCGTCTTTCAATGTCTCTTGATTTCAGTTCATGTGACATCTAATTTCCTTGCTTTTCAATGAATCCTGATGCTTTTAAATGTTCGGAAATTATTGATTGAGTCACTTCCAAGGATTCTGCGAGATTTTTTTTTTTTCGTTGCACAACAATCTTGTTCGAGTAATGCTTCCAATTCTTTATTTTCAAACTTTCTTGGTTGGTAACACTACCTCCGAACAAAATTTTCATGTGCGACCAATGGGTATAAAGTTGTGCATCGTTCATCAAAAGTCTACATAAAGTCCAATTTATCTTAGATCAACCGTGTTTCAAAATAGCGCCCTCTATATTCCAAATTAACCCACAGCTAATGTTTCCCATTGTTCGAAGAAGCAAGTACCGAACTTCCCTATGACGTACCTCTTCTAACTCTTCATAAGAGGGGAGGCGTCTCATAGCTCTGTGAGAATAGTTCTACTCAATGGAAGGTATTCTGTACAGTGTACCAGATGCTTCTTCACTCCAAGTCACTTCAGTGCTTTTGTGACTATTCTAACTCGACTTTATTGAAGACATCTTCTATATCTAGAACGGTTGGCAATATGTAGTTCTTGAATTTCATCCAATTTTCTATGGTATGTATTGTACTAAGGTGCATAAGGCTAGTTCTATCGATTTACTGATACTCGAAAATGTGTCAAAAACTGAAATAAATACATTATATTTAATTTAACTGATATTTGATTCAATATTTGAGAGGTTTCAAGTGACATAAACTAGTGTGATATTCTCGCACAGCCTGTATAACTAACACACAGGCAAATGAGCCAATTAAAATACACAGAATCGTCGCTAGAGGTGTAAAATATATGAACGACCTTCAATAACTTGTTTTTTACAATATTTTTCTGAACATACTTACCCCTATCCCCATGCCCTAGAGCAGCTTCCATATAAAATTGGCGTTTATATACATTTTGCTACCACCGCCTCCAGAGAATGGAAGCACTGTTCTCTGGTCATGTGTCATTGATCGGAAGAAGTCGTAATCGAAAGGAGCAATATCTGGCTATACGACGGGTGGGGTAGGACTTCCTATTTGAACGTTTCTGAGTACGTTTTAACGGGTCCCACAACATGTGGCAGAACATTATTATGCTGCAAAATAACTTTGTCGTGTCAATCGGCAAATTGCGCCGATTTTTCGAGAAATGGTTAGCTAAAACTCATGAATTGTCATCGGTACTGGTCGTTTGTGATCGTCTGAAACGATTTCAATAGCTCATAATACACCATACCCAGCTGGTCCTACCAAATACACAGCATGATCTTCTCGCTATGAAAATTCATCAATGATGAACCGCGGTCAGGGTATTGATACGTTGTCCGACGTTTTTGATGATCATAATTCGATGCAAAAACTCCTGTTCTTTTTTGCCGATGGAGCAGTTCTTTGATGTATCTTGGCTTCAGTTCATACGGCACCTAATTTCCTACCTTTCGGATCATTCCCATTGCTGCTAAACGATGGCAAATGGTTAGCTGCGTGGCTCCAAATGTTTTTGCGAGTTCATTTTGCGTTTGTGATGATGGACCTTCATCGAGTCTTGCCTCCAATTCTTCATCATCAAACTTTGGTGGCGCTCCGGGAAGTTTTTGATTGGTTTTCCAAATAAAAATTGCCACTTTTAAACCGTGCAAACCACTTTTGATACGTTCGTTCAACTAAAATATGGTCACCATAAACTTACACTAAAAGATTATGATTTTAGGCAGCCTTTTTCTTCATATTGAAGTAATAAAGAAAAACTTCCCGCAAAAAAAAAACATTATTCGATACAAAAGTTGATATTTTCGGAGCAGACAGAAACTATATAGTTTACACGTCAACGAAATGACAGATACAAGAAAGCCTAATGATGACACTTTAAAATGACGGTGTTGTCAGATGTAAGAAAAGAATAATAAACTAGTCGCCACATCTGTTATCAAATCCGCACTCACTTATTTATATTCCATATAAAAAAAAAAAAAAAAAAAAATTAATGAAGCTCAGTCATAAGTACATTTTACCTTTCATCATATTTTAATGAATGTCTCAACTTTCATTTATTTTGTTTTGAGGTTAAGTATCGAAATGCGATCTGACCAAGTGAAACCTATAAGGCCATATAAGGCCTTTTTTTTCCATTTGACTGAATTACTTACAAAAGCAATACAAAATCAATCACCAAAGGCAGAAATATGAGCTTGAGACTTTAGAAAATATTATGTTAGACACCTTTGAATTCTTTAGAATAAAGTTATCAAGAAAATGGGTATTATTTCAAATAAGATTGCTACTAGAAATTGCCATTATAATTTTTGATTTTATGCCTTCATTAAAATACCATCTGAAATTAATTATTTCAAAGACGATCATATATCAAAAGGCCGGTAGTGCATTATGTATTTGAACATACTAACATGTGTCCAATATTACTATTCACTATTAGCTTATATTCTTAAGACGACTGTCTTGTAATTAACCCCCAAATTTGAATTGTCTTTCAAAAATTCATAGAATTTTGAAAATAAAGGGTTATCCATTTCGCGGTTTCAAAAGTATAGGGCTAGAATTCGACATCTGTCAAACTGAGTTGTTAAAATAATTTCTTTCTTTTTCAGTTCAAAGTCTGACATTTGTGAAAATGGGTCGCTTAACTATCGCACAACGCATTAAAATTGTAAAAACCTACTACAAAAATGGTGATTCTGCCACAGCCACATATCGTGCTTTAAGAGGAGATTATGGTTTACATAATCGTCCAACTACGCAAGCAATTGGCAAAATTGTGAAGAAATATGAAGAGACTGGACCGGTTACAGATATTGTAAGGCCTGTGCATCATCGTTTCGCTCGTACCACCGAAAATATCGCTGCTGTAAGTGAGAGTGTTGCCGAAGACCCGAATGTGTCGATTCCTCGTCGTTCTCAGGAATTAGGACTGTCTTACGGCACATTATGGCGTATTTTGCATTTGGAGCTACACCTACATCCATATAAAATCCAGCTCACACAACAACTGAAGCCAGCTGACCATTCACAACGTCGTAGATACGTCGAATTGGTGCTTGAACAACAGGCGGTGGACGGCGATTTTTCGAACAAAATTTTCTTCAGCGACGAAGCACATTTCTCACTCGGTGGGTATGTTAACAAACAAAATTGTCGTATTTGGGGTTCTGAGAATCCTCAAGTAATTGAAGAGAGACCACTTCATCCACAAAAAGTCACTGCTTGGTGCGCTCTTTGGTCCGGAGGTGTGATTGGACCTTACTTCTTCGAAAACGACGATGGAACGACTGTCACCGTCAATTCGGAGCGTTATGGTCATATGATAACCGACTTTTTTTTGCCTGCTATTGAAGAATACGACTTAGAAAATATGTGGTTTCAACAAGACGGTGCCACATGCCACACAACTCGAGCGAATATGGCTTTATTGCAAGAGAAATTTCGTGGCGTTATCAAGTGGCCACCAAGATCATGCGATTTGACACCGCTTGACTTTTTTTTGTGGGGCTACGCGAAAGACCGTGTTTATGCAGATAAACCTTTAACTCTTGAGCACCTAAAAACCAACATTCGTCACGTTATGGCTGAGATACCGCCCAATATGTGTCAAAAAGTGGTAGAAAATTACCTCAAAAGAATCGATGCTTGCAACAATTCGCGTGATGGTCATTTAAATGCTGTAGTATTTCACACATAATGTCAATGTTCAAACTTTATAATAAAAAAGAAATATCATGATAAAACATATTTTATATGTGTTTTATTTACATTTACTTTTGAAGCCGCAAAATGGATAACCCTTTACTTACTTACAAATCAAATTTCATTTTAATGAAGCCAAAATATTGTGAATAATATCAATAAAATAATTTCTTGCACTTCTTAGTATTCATCCAATAGATGTATGTTTAATTAAAGGACATGATGGTCCTTTAATTGTGCACAGAATAATACGCCCATAAAAATAGTGTTCAGGTACATTCCATATACTACCATGTAATATTACTCTTATTTTTATATTTCAAAAAAATAAATTAATTGGTCAAACACCAAATCAATAGAGATAATACATACATATGTATGTGGTATGTACTTGCTGTCAATTAAATATCATAATTATATTGCATGTATTTAGTACAAAAGTTCAATAAGCAATATGATGATGCTATGAAGCACTTACTTTTACATGTTCACGTATATTTTTCTCATTCCTTCAATATCGAAAATGTTGAAGAATATCTCAAACAAATTACTTGACCAATTTGAAAAGTTGTGCCATACTATTTAAAATGTTTACTCTAAGAAAAGTACATGTATGGACTCATACATATATACGAGTACGTACAAATTAATAAGAAGCTTTATAAAGGAGTTATCATATGTATAAAGTAATATAACAGCAACAATAACAACAACAACTCAAATAACAATAATAAAATTGTGTTGCTACAGTGATGCAATTATTTTATAGTAAAAAAAAAAATAATAAAATAAAGTGCATCTAGCATAGTTATAGGGGCAAAAGAGTTTTGGTTTGAATAAAATTATATAAAATCAAATGAAAATAAGAAAAAGAGCAAGAAGAAGAAGAAAAATAAGAGAAGAAGAAGCATATCAGCAGTATAAGAAAACTTTTAAATGAAAGAAAGCAGAAATTATTGAATGCACTTCATAATTTTAACATGAGAATACAATACATATGTATTCAAATATACAGTGGCATCATTTCATACAATGATGAGGCAAAATTAAAATTTTTTATGTTGAATTTAGCAATTTTACAAAATTTCATTGATTTTGAAATCAATAATCTTTCAACTTCTCTCAATTTTATTTAATTTCCCCCCGGATTTCCTACTTTTAGGGTGACAAAGAGATTAATTACTAAGAAATTATGTCGAAAAGAATTTGCAAATTGAATTAAATTATGCCTCAATTTAAGAGTAATTTTTGACCTTTTTTTTTTCGAAAAATCCCAAACACATAAAAAAGCCCTAATATGTGGTAACTATAGGGTTAAAGTTTTCTGAGGAGATGGTGCTCGAAAAGATTTAAGGCTTAAGTTTAGAATAGCCCACTTAAACGAAAAACAAATGTCTTCGTTTAGAGCCTAAAAATTGTTTATCGCCATCGCCCATATAAGGCGTGGCTCAAGGTCAATGTTCAAATTTGCTATTGAAATTACTTAATAAATTTGCAATTTTTCCTTAGAATATGGATATCAAAAGAAAGGTCTTTTTAATATCTTTTCAATGATATATAACATTTTCTACTTTTTTTTTACATTTTAAAAGTTATTATCAAAATTGAAAATTTGGACAAATTTTTTTTCAAAAACTGAATTTTTTTTCGAAAATAAGCCCCATGAACCTATCGAAAATTTAACACCATATTAAAGACCATTTAATTATCTTTGTAATGGTGTATTAAACATATTTTTTTTTTATTTTTATGTATTTTTAATATTTTTTATTTTCATACTTTGTCTACTGCAATTAAGTGTATATGGAAAAAAGTAGTGAGACAAAGGAGAATTATGGTGATAAATGTAAATATTGTAAAAGAATGATGATCGCGTAATCGGCGTCGGGCCGATTACGCGATTTTTTTTTTTGAGCTCGTTATCCGAAAATACTGATGATCGCGAAGCCAGAGTCGGGCCTATATGAGGTTATTTTTATTTTCACCTTGAGCCGCACTTTATATGGGCATTGGCGATTAACAAATTTAGTGTTTTTTTATATTCACAAAAATAGGTTCTATATGAAGATTTTTTTTTTCCTTTAAGTGGGTTATTTTGCACTTGTTCCAATTTTAATATAGATCTCTTTTTAATTTGTGTTTTTACATGTTACCTATAGCTCCTACAAGTTATTTCTCTTTAGTGACCCTTAATGAAATTTTCTGAAGAATATTTTTGTCGAAGACTTTAACCCTTGACCTCCTTCAAAATGTTGATTTTTAATGGATTTTTCGAAAAAATATCAAAAATGACCCATACGTTTGGTAGTTAGAGGGTTAAGATGTTTAGAGAAAATAATCCTCGGAAAATTCTAATATGGGTCTCCAAAGACAAGAATTATCTTAAATGTAATTTTACATAGATTTTTTCAAAATCTATATTTATCCGGTCAAAAACCAAATTTTAAACCACTATAAAAAAAATAAAATTGTAACCTAGTGGAGTAGAAAGGTATTAGTGCTTTTGTCACTGAAGTCAAATGCTATTGTCTGAGACTGGTTTGGTTCACCGCCGAGATAGTGTGCTTCACTGTGTTCTTTTCTAAGATCGAAAAACATAGCCGACATACATTTAAAGGTTTGAACGCAATTATTGTAAACTAAAATAAATATTTATATATTTCATACAGATTATAAAGTGGTTTTTGCGCTTGTTTATATGAATCAATATTTCGTTAAATTTCTCTATCAAATTAATGAAACCATCTTACTAAATATAATATTACTCTATGTTTCTTGCAAACTTTCTTAACTTGACTTGATGCCTTTTACATATAATTGTGCACTCTCTTTTATAAGTACATACTCCTACATGTAAACATATTACCCATAGATGTAATATAATTGCAGTGGTAATAAAACTACATCCTATATGTTTTCATTTTATTCATACTCTGATGGACAGTGTCCATCAGAAAGTTTCTTATATATTTTTGGCTAGTAAACTTAATTAGTGTTCAATCAATGGTAAACTTTACTATCCGACAAAGTAGCAATATATGTACAATATAATAAATAGAATAATAATGGTAGTAAATGCATCATCGGTGATGGTGGTCGGGTGGATTATATGAAGATGATGGGCTTGTTTTTTGTATGTCCACTTAAAGACGTGTATATAAGAACGCCTTTGCATGTATTATATATAACATTTTTTATATACATGTATGGTTGCGTGCATCTTTATCATTATTTTATATCATTACATTAGAATGGTTCAAATATTTGCAGAGTAAAAATAAATTCAAAGATTTTTTTTTAATAATTCCTTCTAAAACAAATTCTTCTAGGAGCAATTTCAAACAATTGATCATATATCAGTTTTTGAAGTCAAATATTCTTATTGTGAACACTTTGCTTTGATAGCATCTTTAATTGTTGAGCTTACCGCTATAATCAAAAATTAGTTATTTTGATGAAAACTGAATATACATAAAGGAACCCAGTGCGAGATTGGATAACTTTCAACTTTTTTATTCTTTTAATGCAATCTTTAAAGGTTAAAATAAAAAAATCCTAACCTCATAGAAAATATCCTTAATCTAATTTGCACTCAATCAATTAATTAATATGGTTGGGAAGAGATGAGGGTAAAAATAGTGCCGATTTGAGATAGGAGTTCAAAGAAATGGTAGGAAAATAGAGAAAATCATTCCACAGCTATTCAGAAGTCATCCCCAGAGAGATAAAATCTATGACTGACCATCATTAATTTTGGACCCGCAAGCATTATCCGAAACATGCTTACTCTCTGTCTCTATCATTTATTAGAGGTCCCCTATGAAAGTGAAATTTTTATGAAATTTGCTCAAATTGTTGCTAGGGTGCCACTGGAGGGGTAAAGAATATGACAACTCTGTATTTACTTTTTAATTCTAACATTTCCTATGAACATTTTTACCCTCTATCTCTACCCTTTATGGGGGTTCACATATAAGGCAATGAATAAATCAATCAATATATGAAAATCAATGGGAAATCCTCAAACGTTTCTATAGATGCAGAGGGATGGAACGCCTCTAGAGCCGACTTTCATAAATTTTTTATTTGTCAACATTCTACTGGAACATTCTTACATACCATATATATTCGCTCATTAACGGTACTAGCACAAAAAAATTAATGTATTTATAAAATTTGCTTCTAGGATATCCTTCGCGGGATAAAGGGTATGACCAACGCAATACATTTTTTCACGCAAATCTTTTCCCCCTAGCATGTTTACCTTTAACTCCAGCGCATATGGTAGCTTCCCTAAACGAAAAAAACAACAAAAAATTGGCAAATACCTTCATATCTCCCAAAGTATCGTCTGTAGAGGGGTCCAGTGCATAGACGACTTCATTTGTTTGTTTCTCTTCGGCATTTTTTCCGAACATACTTATCGTCTATATCTGGCCCTTTAGTGCGTCTACTCTATAAAACTAAAGTTTTTACCAAATAGGCTCATAACTCATTCCAGGTGTTACTACAATGAACGAAATGTATTTTCAAAACCCATTTACTTTTGTTCCTCGATATTTTTTCTGAAGATATTTAGTCTGTATCTGCATTAGTAAACGGGGTGCCCATATAAAATTCATACAAAAATTTTCTAAAAATAGGCAAATAGCCTAATGGCTGCCGAGGGTTCCTCTCTAGAGATGTAAATGTAGAGCCGACTCATATTAACTTTTACTTTTTGACAGAAACAGAGTTACACCCTATCTCCAGCCGTTCGGGGAGCCACTCTATAAAATTTATGTTTTTTTTTTTCAATAAACAGGTTCATATCACTTTCTGGGTATAAATGCATAGATGAAATGTATCACCGACCTCCATTAATTTTTGTTATTCGATATATTTTTTTGAAGATAGTAACTCGCAATATCTACTCCATAAAGGGTCTCCCATATAAAATGAACGAGAAAACTAATTAAATTCGACAAATATTCCTACAGTCGCCGAGGAATGGCCTCTACAAAGGTAAAATGTAAGACCGAACCTCATAAAATTTTCACCGAATCCAACCCATCCATTATCTTCACGGTTTAAGGGGGCTGCTCTACAAAATTGAAGTTTTCTTAGTCATTTAAAAAATTCGAGGCAGTTGAAGCACACTTGCGCAGTCTTATATTGGCAATCTTGGAAGACATTAAAGATTTATAGGAATAGTTTTTGGTAGAAAAACCTTTTAAGAGTTTTGTGAATTTTAGTATTTTAAATGCGGTTAGAATATGACGTACATCAAATGATGTAGAACAAATACAAATACTCTATCATCGATTTTAAGCAAGGTTGCAAAGGATCTAAAGAAAAAAAAAAATAAATAAATAAATATGTGGCACGTAAAGGGTTCTTCGGCCGAGCTTTTTATTAGCTTATTTTAGCCGGTTCCGGAGGGTAGAACTCTTGTGACATCACTCTTTCAGAGCTTTGTCACAGAATGCTTTTAGAAGCCTTTCATGGCAAATTGTTACTGTTGGAAGAATTGCCAATTGCTTGCCAACAGGTGGATACTATTCGAAAGAAAAATCTTTTCGATATTAAATTTTGTTATACTTCAGCCGGGGTTCGAACCCACGATCTACAGATCAAAGGACCAACACACAAACCACTAAGCTACGGCACGTTGAAAAGGAACTAGCAATTAATATTTTAGTGTTTTGGAATGCTTTAGTGTGTGATCAGCTCACTTACGACGGTCATAACTTCATATTATAACATTTCAAGCTTTGAGTTATTACTAGGATTACCGCTAATTTTTTTCTCCCTCTCTCTGTGGATCACAATGAGCCAATGTATGGATTAGTATAATGAAATGTACAATTCTCACCTCAATAAAAATTGCCTAAATCGCTTATAAGTACATACAAATGTCAGATACGTAAGTCTTATAAATGATCACATATGTGCGATGGCTGTTCAAATTCAATGGAACTATTGGATGGGAAGCAAGAAGACGTCTATATACATTTTGGTCATACTTAAGCCTATGTACGAGTAAATAAGAGTATTTGTGAAACCGCGTAACTTTGATTACGTGGCTGAATGAAAAAAATTGATGATGATCATGATGATGATGATGATGATGAAAATATACTTAGGTTAGTATGGGAATGTATGAGTATTTCTGGTAGCGACAGCATTAGAGTAGACTCAAAGACTTAAATGTTGGCGCTGATATGATGTTGATGGTAAAATGGTTGTGGATTGTTTGCTTATTGAACGCACAATAAACGAGCACATTACAAAAAAAAAAAAAAAAAAAAAAAAACAATCCAACATAGAAATAAATACGCGGCGCATAAAATGCTACTGCTTTGCAGATTGAGTCTGGTTTCAAGCATCTGCCTTGCTCTTTCTTTTATTTATTTTCTCTCTCCCACTCTCCCTCTCTCTCTCTCTCTATTTAAAGTTATCATTAAACAAAAACAATAAAGAGTAGAGTGTTCTGAATAACGCGAAAAAGCGTAAATTTTTTCAAAGCGCCTAAAAATAAACTACAAAAAATATTCTCTGTGTTTTGTGTTGTTTTAAAGAGCCTCTCTCTGCGATGCGTACGGATTTCAGACGGTAAGCATATGAAGATGGACATACCACAGCATCGCAATACCCATTCTGAAGAAGTGAAAATATTTTTGAAATAAAAAAGTCTTGTTATGTTTGTACATAGTCGTATGTGTGATTATATATTTTTTTTTTCATTTTTTTACTCTGACGCCTTTTGTAAATTAATGTGAATTTTTGCCAAGTACAAAATTCGCATTATTTTATTTCATTTGTAAATTTGGCATTTTTTTTTTTTTTAAAAAGAGTGCTTTTGTATGAATTTTGGCAAATTGTAGCTGCTGCCACAATGCCTAATATTTGTTGGCTCTGCACGAAGGGCAGAGCGCCTGCTGATGCTGCCCACCTGTCTATGCTATTTGATGGATGGTTATTATGCGTCGTCGTCGTCGTCATTGTGGTTGTTGTTGTTGTTATTGTTGTTGTTGTAGTTCTTGTCTAAATGAATGTCCATTTTTTTTTTTTGCGTTCGCAATTTTGGTTTTTCATTTATTTGTATTTTGGACCACTTCTCGATTATGCCAAGTTTTAGCATTTGGCTATTTTATATTGGTATAGACCAATGTACCGTATATTTTTCGTATGTAAGTATATGATGAAGCTGTTATTGTTCATTTTGTGACTTCTTTGTTTGTTGTTGCTGTTGATTGGAGAAAAATTTTCGGACAAATGCAAACAAATCTAACATAATGAAGTGTAACGTTCTTTAGAGCAGCAAAAGTACTACGGAGTACGTCAAAGCACCCTGTCATAAGCATAGAGCTCCTCGAAGATAGAAATCATTGTACTCTGGCGACTGTACACTGTCTCGGCTTGATTTATCCGATAAGTTGTGCTGATCATTTTGGTTCACCTGAGACCTAAGAGTTGGGGTTCTGCTGAGATACTGGAAGTATCAGGGATTGATGAGTTTGATTTACACGATAAATATAAACATAAAGAAGTGTAACGTTCTTTAGAGCAGCAGAAGTACTACGTAGTTCGTCAAAGCACCCTGTCACAAGCATAGAGCTCCTCGAAACTTTGTCTCGGCTTGATTTACCCAATAAATTGTGCTGATCATTTTGGCTTACCTGAGACCTAAGAGTTGGGGTTCTGCTGGGATACTGGGCGTATCAGGGATTGATGAGATTGATTTAACCGATAAATTGTGATGGTGAGGTCTTTGGTTCTACAATACTAGCTGACATTGTTTGTCAATGGAGTTCATTTGTGATCTCATTTGCCATCACATTTTACCATATTTGTTAGCTAATAGGCTCTGCAGCTCGTCAAATCATTCTATCATAAGCTTGTATGTAATAAAAGTTTCAAGTAAATCTAGTCCTAATAGCTGCTTAATCATTTTAGAAAACTTTGTATAGACTTGATTGACTGGATTCCACATGGTGGAGCCTTTTGCATCAAACTTTTTTTCTGTGTTTTGTCACAGAGCTCTTTGAAAAGTCTTTTTAATACAAATTTTTCTTATCGGCATCGATTAAAGAAGCATATTTTTGCTTTCGAGAAATAAGAACTTCCTTGAAGGTGGTAGACTAGTGAATCGAAGAGGCGCCCTTATAAACAGCAAGCCTTTGCATCTTTGTCTTGTATCTTATTCTTCCCGATTGTGCATGCTGGAGGTTTCTGGAATTTCTGATTTCTAGCTAGGCTCTCTGTTATCTGCAGAGGTCACAAGTCAGAGGGTAAACCTTCTAGAAGAAGTGTAGACTACACCCTTAATTATGTGGAAAAGCAAATGTATTCGTTAAACAATGCAAAATTTTATGAGATGTTTCAGATTGCTTTTAGCTATAAAAATTGAAAATTGAAAAACGATCTAAGTAGTGCAAATCGCCAGTATTCCTCAATTTAATGTAAATGCATGCATCGAAGCCAATATTTTTTCCCCAACACAATATATTGTACATATATGACTTGTTGTTCCGATATTTTGCCATTGGCCTGAGTAACGTGGGTGGCACCCTGTGGTCATCACCAAAAACACCATCATTATCATCAACAAGCGTCATCAACATTTGCATCATCATCAACATCATGAGCAGGCACAAATTTTTACATACTTGTATACGAGTATTTTCTATATAAAAGAAATGAAAGAAAGCATTGAAAAAAAAAAAAAAATTGAATTAATAATAAATCTAAATAATGATGAATTTTGTATATATTCATCGTGAAATTATTGTTCATTTCATTTAAATTTGAATTTTGATTCGCTTAATTTGGACTTTGTTCTATCATTTTGTGGTTTTCGGTATATTTCATTAACTAAAGGGTCTATGTAACTTCATAGATATAAAGTTAATAATTATGAGTTTATATAAAAAATCTATATATTGTATTTAAAACTTGAAGTTTGATGAAATTGCAATGAGTAAATATTTAATTGATATTTTGAATAATTACGAATTTGCTTCATTAATCATTTAATTGGTAGCATAGCTTATGTAGCAAATATTACTTTTCGCTTTTTTCTTTATTCACTTTATCAATATGTTAATATAATGATACAGTTCCTACAATTAAATACATCACTTAAACTGTCAATAATTTAATTAGTGAGCAAAAATTGCAATTGCAATTTTTTCTTTCTTTCTTCATTTTTTTTTCTCTTTACATATGATATTAGCATTGCTCTTGTTTCTTCAGCTCAACCATCTTTTATTTCCACCATCACTGTCACATCGTCAACACCATCATCATCACCATCATCAGCGTGGTCAATTGAGAATGTTGCAATGTTATGGCAACATATTAAAAATTGATTGCCATTCTGCATATGGTTGATACATATTATATCATATGTATATACGAGTATATGCTATTTAATTTGCAATTTGTTTCATTCTAATTGATCATTAAGTTTGTCTATTTTTTCTTTTATTTTTCCTTATTTTTATACCCTGCATAATGTAATATGCATGGTATATTCATTTCGGTCAGATGTTTGTGTCCACTTGAAGGAATCTCCGGAGATATAGACATGGATATATATTCGTGATCAGCGTCGATTAAATTTTCGATTTAACGATGTCCGTCCGTCCGTCCGTCCGTCCGTCCGTCCGTCCGTCCGTCTGTCTGTCACCTGGCTGGTTCGCACGATAACTTGAGTAAATATTGAGCTATTTCGATGAAATTTGGCATAAGTAATCTATGATCCAAGGGTACGGAGGGGATTGATATTGGGCATGATCGGTCAGTAACCACGCCCACACCAAGCATTCAAAGCGACTAACCTCGAAATTTTCAAAATCTTTAACTTGCTATAACTCACATAATATACCACTTGGGACAACAATATTTTGCACATAGACTTATATTATACTACTATATAACCTCGCCAAAAGTGGGTGAGCCACGCCTACTTTCTAGCGTAGCTCCCATATAAAGTGTCTGTACTTCTTTAAATTGAAACTACTGTAACTTCTACAATCTTCTGTCTAGAATAACCATAATTGACACTTAGATTAACACGGCAGTCAGAAATAATATGGCAGAAAATCAATGTGCCACGCCCACTCCTTTTTGGGTCTCCCATACAAAGTTGCGGAAATTAAAAAAAATGTTACCGGTTATAACTTGCAAACTATTCAGCGTAGAATAACGAGATTTAAGGTGTGGATTAGTATTGTATGAGCAACTAGGCTCACAGAAAATAGGCGCACCACGCCCAGTGTCTATCGTAGCCCCCATACAAATTTTAAATTGAAACAGCTGTAACTTCGGCAATCTTCTGTCTAGAATAACCATAATTGACACTTAGATTAATATCGTAGTCGGCAAAAATCTGGCAGAAAATCAGTGTGCCACGCCCACTCCTTCATGGGTCTCCCATACAAAGTCGAGTGAATTAAACTAAAATTTTAAGCTCCATAGCTTACAAACCATTTAGCCTAGGACAACGAGACTTAGGGTATGGATTAGTATTGTACGAGCAACTAGGCTCACAGAAAATGGGCGCACCATGCCCAGTGTTTATCGTAGCCCCCATACAAATTTTAAATTGAAACAGCTGTAACTTCGGCAATCTTATGTCTACAATAACCATAATTGACACTTAAATTAATATCGTAGTCGGAAATAATCTGGCGAAAAATCAGCGTACCACGCCCCCTTCTTATTGGGGCTCCCATACAAAGTTGAGGAAATTAAACAAAAATGTTAACCACCATAACTTAGAAACTATTCAACGTAGGACACCAAATTTAAGGTGTGGATTAACATTGAAAAATTAATTGGATTTACTAGAAAGTGGTAAGCCACGCCCACTTTTTATATAGCTCCCATACTAAGCCTCGGAATTATCTTAAAATCCTTTTACTTCGTCAAAGTCAACCATATTTCGGGTGTAAATTAGTAGTATATGCAAAAATTGTTTCTCGAAAAGTGGAAATAAAAGAAAAGTTGGATATTCGAGTAAACTTTTTATATATAAATCTACATATGCAGGGTATAGTTTGGTCGGCCCCAGCCGACTGTAAGGAGATTTTTTTTTTTTAATTTGTAAACTTAATTCAACGGCAAGTGCACAGAGCAGAGAGAGCACATAAATAATTGTATCGCGTTATACATAACGTATGATTGATATTTTATACATTTTGTATTAGTTATCGTCTTCGAAAACTTTGAAAAGCTTTGAAAAGCTTTGAAAACTTTGAAAAGTTCAAGACCAATATCACAAAAATTGAAATTTGTTCTTAATGCATCCAGATGAAGAAAAGAAAAAGTATTGTCCAGCATTGTTGAATTTTTTTGACTAGTTGAAATTGCATTTTGTCTCTAAACTCTGGAATAAAGTGGAAATATTCATTAAAATATCAGAAAACACCGCTAGAGGGTTAAAATGTACAACCAAGCCATATTAATTTTGTCTTCTCAACATTTTTTCTTAACATACTCACCTTCTATCTCCATTTCCTAGATAAGTTCCCATATAAATTGACGTTTTTAAAGCAAATTTTGATTTCACCGTTTCTAAAGCGCACCTAGAGGGTTAAAACTTATAGAAACCCCCCTTAATTTTTATTATTGAACATTTCTTCTTAACATATTTATCCACTATCTCTACTCCATAGTGGGTCTTTCATACAAATTTGAGGTTTTTTAAAACAAATTTGGTTTCACCACTTTTAAAGCGCATCTAGACGGTTAAAACTTATGGAAACCCCTTTTAGATTTTATTATTGAACATTTCTTCTTAACATATTTATCCACTTCTATACAAAATTGACGTCTTTAAAAACAAATTTTGCTTCCATCGCTTCTGGAGCACACTTAGAGGGTTAAAACGTACGGAAACCCCCTTTAGATTTTATTATTGAACATTTCTTCTTAACATACTTATCCTCTATCTCTACTTCATAGTGGGTCTTCCATACAAAATTGAGGTTTTTTAAAACAAATTTTGCTTCCATCGCTTTTGGAGCACACTTAGAGGGTTAAAACGTATGGAAACCCCCTTTAGATTTTATTATTGAACATTTCTTCTCAACATATTTATCCACTATCTCTACTCCATAGTGGGTATTCCATACAAAATTGAGGTTTTTTAAAACAAATTTTGCTTCCATCGCTTCTGGAGCACACTTAGAGGGTTAAAACGTATGGAAACCCCCTTTAGATTTTATTATTGAACATTTCTTCTCAACATATTTATCCACTATCTCTACTCCATAGTGGGTATTCGATACAAAATTGAGGTTTTTTAAAACAAATATTTTTACCGTCGTTTCTAGAGCACACCTAGAGGGTTAAAACTTATGGAGACCCCCTTTAGATTTTATTCTTCTTAACATACTTATACTCTATCTCTACTCCATAGTGGGTATTTTATACAAAATTGACCTTTTTATACCCTGCATAATGCAATATGCATGGTATATTCATTTCGGTCAGATTTTTGTGTCCACTTGAAGGAATCTCCGGAGATATAGACATGGATATATATTCGTGATCAGCGTCGATTAAATTTTCGATTTAACGATGTCCGTCCGTCCGTCCGTCCGTCCGTCCGTCCGTCCGTCTGTCTGTCACCTGGCTGGTTCGCACGATAACTTGAGTAAATATTGAGCTATTTCGATGAAATTTGGCATAAGTAATCTATGATCCAAGGGTACGGAGGGGATTGATATTGGGCATGATCGGTCAATAACCACGCCCACACCAAGCATTCAAAGCGACTAACCTCGAAATTTTCAAAATCTTTAACTTGCTATAACTCACACAATATACCACTTGGGACAACAATATTTTGCACATAGAGTTATATTATACTACTATATAACCTCACTAAAAGTGGATGAGCCACGCCTACTTTCTAGCGTAGCTCCCATACAAAGTGTCTGTACTTCTTTTAAATTGAAACTGCTGTAACTTCTACAATCTTCTGTCTAGAATAACCATAATTGACACTTAGATTAACACGGTAGTCAGAAATAATATGTCAGAAAATCAATATGCCACGCCCACTCCTTTTTGGGTCTCCCATACAAAGTTGCGGAAATTAAAAAAAATGTTACCGGTTATAACTTGCAAACTATTCAGCGTAGAATAACGAGATTTAAGGTGTGGATTAGTATTGTACGAGCAACTAGGCTCACAGAAAATGGGCGCACCACGCCCAGTGTTTATCGTAGCCCCCATACAAATTTTAAATTGAAACAGCTGTAACTTCGGCAATCTTCTGTCTAGAATAACCATAATTGACACTTAAATTAATATCGTAGTCGACAAAAATCTGACAGAAAATCAGTGTGCCACGCCCACTCCTTCATGGGTCTCCCATACAAAGTCGAGTGAATTAAACTAAAATGTTAAGCTCCATAGCTTACAAACCATTTAGCCTAGGACAACGAGACTTAGGGTATGGATTAGTATTGTACGAGCAACTAGGCTCACAGAAAATGGGCGCACCACGCCCAGTGTTTATCGTAGCCCCCATACAAATTTTAAATTGAAACAGCTGTAACTTCGGCAATCTTATGTCTACAATAACCATAATTGACACTTAAATTAATATCGTAGTCGGAAATAATCTGGCGAAAAATCAGCGTACCACGCCCACTTCTTATTGGGGCTCCCATACAAAGTTGAGGAAATTAAACAAAAATGTTAACCACCATAACTTAGAAACTATTCAACGTAGGGCACCAAATTTAAGGTGTGGATTAACATTGAAAAATTAATTGGATTTACTAGAAAGTGGTAAGCCACGCCCACTTTTTATATAGCTCTCATACTAAGCCTCGGAATTATCTTAAAATCCTTTTACTTCGTCAAAGTCAACCATATTTCGGGTGTAAATTAGTAGTATATGCAAAAATTGTTTCTCGAAAAGTGGAAATAAAAGAAAAGTTGGATATTCGAGTAAACTTTTTATATATAAATCTACATATGCAGGGTATAGTTTTGTCGGCCCCAGCCGACTGTAAGGAGATTTTTTAAAATAAATTTCACTCTCTGCGCTCTCAGAGCGCCCTTAGAGGGTTAATGTATAAAAATGGCCCCCTAAAATTTTGCTAATAAACATTTTTCTTAAATGTAGTGACGCTCTATCTTTACTTCTTCGAAAAGTTGCTATACAAAATAAATTTAGAAGTACTTCAAAATGGATAAATAACCACACGATTATCCAAGCATTGTCCCTAGATGGTTTCAAATGTATGGAAAATCTCCAATTATTTTTCTACTACAACATGAAATAATTCAATTCGAATTCAATATACCGAATATAGTACATTAAATAGAAACTAGCGGGTATTGTATGCTAATTTGTGTTCGAATTAAACTGAATTATTCAACATTATACGTTTCATACTCTGTGTGAATTTTTATATGATTTTTAATTTAATTCTATTCTTTTAATTTGTTTATCATTCAAATGAACATTCATTTATAGGTTCATATGTTTCTATGTTCATATATTTGAATGTACATACATCAACATATTTCTTGTTGTTGTCTTTGTTTTTTTTTTTCACTTTGTCCATTTTCGATCTTTTGTATTGCATTTGACAAATGTCTTTCAATTAATTCGCATTCAATTACGGCTGAAAAAATATTTATCAACATATAGTATTATACACATATGTATAGGCAGATACAAATACTCGTATACATGAATATACAAATTGTTGTCAGAGAGACAACGCATAGACACATATGCATCTATACAATTCATGTATACAATTGTCTGTATGAGAAAGCAACATTTATTCGTACTTGCACTAAATAGAATGAAGAAAAATGTGATATCATTTTGAAGTTGGAGTTGTATGATTGAAGGATGGAAGAAGAAGAAGCAAACGAAAAATATCCAAATAGGGTGGATGAATTTATTGAAAAAACATTTTCAAATATCAAACTGTCTACTTTCCGTGTATATCTAAAATTTTTATGTATATTTCCTATTTTCTGCACTTGTTTAATTTTTTTTGTTGTGTTTTTGTTTATTTTCTATTTTTTCGGTTTTTTGGTTGTGCAATTTTTCATTTGTGTTGGTATGTTGAGAATGCAAAAATAAACAAACATTTTAAATTGAGGTAGGCGAAAAAATTACGAATAAATTACAACAACAACAACAACAACACGAACAGCAACAACAACAACAATTATGGTGCTAAACAATGCGAGCAAAAAATTTAACAAAATTTTCGCGTTTTTCTAAAAACACAAAATTTATTTTCGGTCGCATTCACACACACACACACATACAAACACGTTTATATTCTTATATATAGATATTCTCTAGTGAGAGCAATCAACCCTCAAACTATTGCACGCAAACCATTAAAATTAACAGACTCAAATAAAAAAAGAAAAAAATTAAAAATTGAAAAATAAGAGAAATGAGACCAACAGCAACAGCAACACAAACAGTAGTAGTAGTAGTCCACACCATACACTTCCTCATTCATACTCATAGTATGTACATACACAAATGAGAAGCTGTAGGTAGAAAATTAAAAATGCGTTCAACAACACACCCATACATTAATGTGAATAAGCTGGATGATAACGAAGAAGAAGAGAAAGGATGATAAAAACTACGACCAGCAGTAGCGCCTAGCATAGGCGCTGCTTATCCCAAACAGGCTCCGCCTTGTGCGCGTATGCTGATGCGAAAAAATAACAACTAGCAGCCGCATCCCAGCGCATCTGATTGCATGCGAGAGAGCGGGAGAATGAGTATTTGTGGTGTGCATATATGCAATAGTTGTACATGCACTAGTTGTGGTTCTTGTTATTATGTTGTATGCGTTTTAGGCCTTCCATTCGCATGTGTATCTACATGTGAGCGGTTCGAGTGCTGGTGAATGGTAATGGCGAATGATGATGAGGACATACGAATCCACATACACTTTGTTTTTTAATGCTGCCATTTTTTCTATGCACATTTTTCTCTTCTCTTATTTAGTTCTGCATATATACATATATATATGTGTGTGTGTATGTATGATATTCTTTTACTTGCTGATTTTCCAACCCACATCACATTAGTGTTAGTTGGAAATTAAACGCTATGACTACCTCAAACTACATACTCTATTGTATAATATTTTCGTTTTCCACTGCCACACACGTCGTATACTTACTATCTTGTGAATGTACGTATACATGTATCTACGCAAGCAAATGTGCAACGTTAGATAACATTGAAGGTTATGATTATTTGTTTTTTTTTTTTTTTTGCTGCTATGGAATAATTTTGCTTTTTTCTTGTATACGAGGGTTGTCTGAAAAATTTCTGGAATCAAATTTGTTCTCTAATTTCTCTTTAACAATCCATAGCTATTGGCATGAGTTCACAGCATTAGGTATGAAGCAGAATATTGAAAAATTGTAATTTTGAAGGTTTCGAAACAGTGCTTTGTGATCTAGGAATTAATAAAAAAAATTTTATCACAGTTTTTAATGAATGGGATATCATTTTATTTCAAATAGCTCAGCAGATTTCATTTCAATTACTTGAAAATACCTCATAGGCATGCTAGAGCTTTTCAAAATGGAGCAATTATGATCTCAAAAAATTCGAAATTGATATTGAGAAATTGATTAATGAGAAAATGATTAATGAGAAAATGATTAAAATGATTTTGTTTTTTAATATGTAAAGTGTAATTATTTGAAATATTTTTACTCTCTAGAAGTAATCCGGTGTGTGTGGAATTTAGAAAAACATCAAATTTATATGGGAGCATCTCAAATGAATAGATATACAGGGTAAGTATGTTCAGGAAAATTATTGTAAGAAAAAAATTAATGGGAATCGATCATAATTTTTATCCCACTGTACGTGATTTCTGGCAATTTTGGAGAAATTGGTTGATTTTCAGATGATTTTAAGTTTATTTTGTGGAGAAGTCCCTCTTAGGAGTAAAAGATAGATATTAAAAATGTGAAGCAATGGGTGTTGGTCATTCTTCTAGGAGTGCTTTGAGAGAAAGGAGAGCGAAATTTATAAAAATGTCGAAATCGTATGGGAGCACCACTATGGAGTAGAGATAGAAGGTAAGTATGTCAGGAAATAATGTAGAGGAGAAAATATCAATTGGAGCCGGTCATACATTTTACTACTCTAAGGGCGAGTCTGGGTATTTTAATAAAGGTTTTATGCTTTTTTTGAGGTTAGAAATGGAAAGGCCACCGTAAGGTGTAAAGGTAGAGGGAAAATATTTGTAGGAAAAATATTAAGTAGTAAAAATTAATGTGAGTCGATTATATGTATGACTTCTTTAGGTGTATTTTGGGAGAGGTGGGAACGGCATTTATAAAATGTGAAATTCGGGCGGGAGCTCAGCTAAGGAGAAGAGATTTCTAAGCTGCTATGAGACTATATATCGATTTTAAGCTGGTTTTATGTTATTTTTTACGTGAGCCGTATGAGTCGTGGAATGGGGTAAGTATGTTTGAGAAAAATGCTGAGAGAAAAAAAAAATTAGTGAGAGTTGGTTATACACTTTACCATTCCAAGTGCGATTTTGGCTATTTTAATGAAGATTTGATGAGTTTTTTTGAGGTTAGGAACGGAAATTGATAGAGCTGAGTCACTACGTCACTGCACCAGTGATAAACAGCGGTGTTTAATGGCGCTAATTAGCTAATTATTGTATTCTTATGCACTTAGATTGCACTTAAAAGTAATTTTTCTTAAGAAAACCTTTTTCCATCAATTTCAAAACGAAATAACTCGGATGAGACTGTTAGATTCCCGCAACTTTTCGAGCAACCTAAATAATAAGCAAAATTTTTTTTTTGTTCATGTCACATTTTTCTTGTTTAATTTTCTACGTTTTCATTTTCATTATTTTTGTTTCTCTTTCATAGTAGTTTTACTTTTTTCTTTGTTTGCGTAGCAATTTTTCACAAACTTGTTCTCATCGTTTTCCTAAACTGTACCTACACGTACCTACTATATATCGTATTGTAATCTATTCTTGTTGTTTATTTATGCAATCATAGCTTAAACAGCAATCATGCGTGGGATGGTAATAAGAAGTTACGATGTGGCATGGTGGATGATAGTTGCGATTTGTAGTGAGCCTATCTTCATATGCGTCAGTTGTAATGAAACAATAGCTATTGACTACACAGTCTCCTCTCTCTCAATAGTTCCATAGACTGTTGTCAAATGAAAAATGAAAAAAGAAATATAGAAAAAAAAGCTTTGTTAACGTTGCTGTTATTTCGATGATTTTTTAAAGGTTTTTCCTTTTTGTTTTTGGTTTGTAAATTTTTCTTGTTACTTTTGCTGTAATTTTCATAAGAAAACTATTGGCTATTACTATTTTAGGTATATGCATATGATTTTTTTGTTTGTTTGTTGCTTGAATTGCTTCTTGATTAGAAAATTTCGATTTCATTAAAGATGAGCATTCTTTGAAATATTAAAAAAAAAAAAAAATAGAAACATTTTTCTTTTATACAATTTATCTTTTTACAAATCATTTTTCAATATCATTGTAACTTCTTTGTGTGTTTTGAATGTAGTAATTTTATAGCATAGCGTTTTTTATTTTTCCTTAGAAATTAATTAATTTGCTTACAATTTACCTTCTAGATAGAGTGACGTAATATTGGGAATGATTTTTGCAATTCTGCATCGCCAATTACATAGTGACACAGTATTTATGGGGGCGGTATGATTCCAACTCACGTTGAAACACCTAGATATAGGGTGAAAGAATGCATAAAATAGTTGCATATTTCAAGGGGATATATTTGTTTTTTATTTTCTGTGGACTTTTACGTTCTATCTATAAAGATTTTGTCTAAGAATACCCCTAGTGAAAATTTTCGGTGAATAATTTTGTAGAACATTTTAACCCCCTATCGACCTCCTAAATGCCATTTTATTCAGACTCTCCAAAAGAGGGATAAAAACCACCGTTTTGTGACAGAGCTAACGGGTTAAAATATTCTATAAAAATATTCCTCGTGAAATTCTACTGTATGTGCTCAAACAACATATTCCGCTCCGATATGAATTTTAACCCTTCTTCGACTTTTTCTAAAATTATTCAGGCAAAAAATTGTAAATTTAATATGGCCATTAAAACAATTTTAGGTCTGAGAATGGGAACTCTGTGCGATGTTGCTGACTTCTGTTGGAATATTCAACGTCGGCAACCGAAATGTTTGTCTGCCCAGGGTTTAGTGCACCGTTAAGTTTCCCTATAATTTTGAGCAATTATTTTTATTAGAGAGAGCCCATCGACCATTACGGCGGTCCACATCATCTTCATCGGCGTCGCTTGTTTTCTGATGGCACTCCGTCGCTCCAAATTTTCAGCAGAGCTCTCTGGCAAGTTAACCCGATCATTTTATTTGTTCACATGTTGCTCAATAACGAAGGATGACTCATCGGCTCTTTCGGGTCCAACTTTTTTTGAGCATCGTTAAGATCGTGAATTTTTTGAAATTTGTACGACATTAGTCCAAGCTTATTAGGCAATATTCGTTGTGTGCTTTGGTGCGATATGTTCAACTCATGGGACATGGGCGATTTTGTCTGAGCAATTATGTTTGAATTCCAAATTGATGTTGTGTCCTTGCAAACAATAGAATGAGCTGTCATCAGCTATAATACTAGCGGTTTGAAAAGTAGAGCAGTGCGAAGTTAGTTTCAGTTCGATTGGACCATCATGTATTTTCAAGAGAATGACATTTTCGTAAGAGTTTGAAATATTTCCTAAGAGCCAAGCAGCTAAAAAACAAACCATTGGTCCTCATATCCGCACATCCTACCATCGAAGATCTTGATAAATGTTCTCAGAATCTGTATCGAACCGGTTCACAGTGATATTTTGGACGAGACTAGACAAAATTGCCCTGCTCAAGCCCCATATTCATATTCAGTGTGCAGGGTTGGATTCACTATTGAGCGTCTGTAAGCTGGCAAAAAAATTAGAAGATATCAACAATACGGTCGACTTTTGGTGACGATATCACGGGTAAGAAAGTTCAACAGATTTTGACTGGAACCACACCTAGAGATCGCTTAATTTTGGTCGAAATGCTCGGCATAATCCTAACTGTAGCACATGTCAGAAGTATTGGGCAACCCCTAACACACGATGCAGAGGAGGTAAGTTTACATTTGACACAGACCCAACGGACATTTTGGTTTTTAAAGATTAGGAAATTTTGTAGGGCTGCCTTAGGTCAAGATGAAATACGGCATAGGGGCCATTTGAAGCTAATGCTCATTTAAACTAGAGATAATAGGGATTTATGAACATTTTTTTCTGACATCTTGTGTTTTTTTGGGACAGGCGCGAACATAACCAGCTTAGAGTCTGAAGATTCTTGGTGAGCTCTTTGTGCTTAAATTTTGTCCCAGACTTCATTCGAAAGTCTTTCTAAGGTAATTTTGTGTTTCTGGAGATCACCATTATATTCGTTTAGTCGTTGAACAATTTGAAATGTCTCCCTTCGTTTTATTTTACTTAGTCACCTAGAGAGTCTTTAGATTTTTGATCATATCAACGAAATTACAAATATATGAAATAAATTCCATGCATATTTTTATTACAATATTTATTAATTTAATATTTTTTATATTATTCATTTCATAAAATGTTTACAGCTTTATTTTATTTTTATGCTGTTACTGTTCTGTATTTTTTTTTAAGTTTTTCATCAAAACAAATATGTTCTATGGCATATTTTTTTTTTTAATTCTATTTATTTGTTATTTTATTTTAATATGGCTTATTTTTTTATTTTTATTTAGTTTTGTGATCCAACAATCATATTGCAATAAATCAGACATTGATCCATATTTTTAAATGACCTTGGAATTTGAAAAAAAAAACAGAATTGCATAAAGTTCCATATACAAAATTTGTATATAGAATATATGTATTGTATATAAAACAAAAATAAATGTATACATGAATGTATACAAAAATACTAGTCTGTGCTATATACATGTATCTTGTATACACTATAGATCCATTGATAGATATGCTCTATAGGCAAATGTATACAGTAGCTCCATCAGCAGCAGCCAGTAATACTAATATAACAGCTGCAGCTGCAGCCTATAGGCATAAAAATGCAGTTGAATTCTGTTCGGAATGCACATTGATATGTCGTGGATGCATGTATTTCTATATGTTTATATATAGAAGGATTGCATCAAATTGGTTGTACGTATCTATTACTAGCAGAATTTGTGCAGTTGCATTGCATTGTATTGTAGCACGTGGTGCGTAAGCTCACTTACCCATCTGACCCACGATTATCCAGCACATAGTCAGCTGTTGTTGCTGCAAAAATGCATTGTAACATTATTATTGTATATATGTATATAGTGTTGCTATTCACCAGTGTTAAAGGATGGAGATTTCAAAATTGAATTGCATTCAATTGTATTGCATGCCAATACGATGAGTATGCTGTGTGGATGGCCTTCAACATGTGCGTTTGATATGCGTATGTATGAGTTTGTACTATAAGGTTGTTGTAAAAATGATTTATTTATTATTTGCAATGATTTGAAATGCATTGACCTTAGCAACATTTTCATTGTTCCTCGCATATGCAATTTTTTTTTAGGAAATTTGCTTATAAAAAATCATATTTCTTTATTTGATACGAGAAAAAGTCTCGTATTGTTAGTGATGATATATATTTTTTACATTTTTGGGGTCGGTGAATTAGAATCTGAGGTTACTTTGATTCAGTAAGGTCGAATTTCGTCCAAAACTTAAAGTAAAAAAAAATATGATGGTGAAATATTTATTAAAAGAAGAAAGGTAAAATATATGACCGACCTAAATTAATTTGTTCTTCTCCAACTTTTCCTAAACTTAATTACCCTCTAACTTGTGCCTTAGTGGGGCTCCCATACAAAATTGACAACTGATGGGAAAAAAAGTCTCGTCCAGTAGAGAAGATTTTTTTAGATATTTGGGGTCGTTGAATTAGAATCTGAAGTTGGTTTGACTCGGTAAGTTCGAATTTCGTCCCAAACCTCTAAATAAGAAAATTATATTGGCGAAAAATTCATTAAAATAATCAGAATTGCACAAAGAAACGTAAAATATGTGATCGATCTCAATTAATTTCTTCTCCTCAACTATTTTCTCTCTGCGCCTTAGCGGGGAGCTCCCATACAAAATTGACATTTTTATAAATTCAGACCTCGCCGCTATCAGAGTGCTTCTAAAATAGTGAAATATACAAACGACACTTATTAATTTTTAGTATGCAATTTATTTAAAAAAAAAAGTAGTAATCCCCTATCTTTACACCTTCAGGCGGCTTTCCTGCAAAATGTGTCCTAAAAACTCATGAAAATCGACAAAAGAACACATAATTTCTCAGAAAATGCCAATCGAAAGATAATCTGTATTAAGTATCCGCATTAATTTTTTATTCATAAAATTTTTTAACCCACTTACTCCCTATTTCCATCTCTTAGCGAAATTCGTTTACAAAATTGACGTTTTTTTTTGTAGAACTTTAATGCCCACCACCACCTGAGGGTCTCTAAGGAAGTAAAACATATGAGTGACTCTGTTTAATTGGACCAAACTATATTATTTCTACACATGCTTAACCCTTATCTCGACTCCTTTAAGAAGACTTCCCTACAAAATTTCTTGAAAAACATATAAAAATCGAGAAGTAAAGTCATAATTGTTCAGGCATACCATCTAGATCGATGAAATGTATGACAGAACCTTGTTCGATTTTTATCTTTAACATTTGCATTAAATGCACTTACCCTCTATCTTTATCACTTAGAGTGATTTCCACACAAAACTGGTATTTATTCAAAATCTTATTCTTACGTCTTGCAAAGAGACACCCTAAAAGGTAATTCACATGACTGACAGTGACTAGTTTTTCCCACTCAATATATTTTCTAAATGTATTTATTTCCTATCTTTAGTCCTTAGAAACACTACCCTACCAAATTGACTTAAAAGTACTTCAAAATACAAAAATAACACCATATTTGCATAAAGATCGTCCTTAAGTGACATGTATGTTCCTCTCCCATTCATTCTGCAGTCTCAGTATTTTTCCAACATATTTAGCCTCTATCTTCAGCCCTTAGCTTGGTTCCCGCATAAATTGAAGCAGCAAACCTACTTGTCGGCAAGATATTGGCATTACTTCCGGCAGTAACAATTTGCCATGAAAAACCTTCTAAAAGAGCTCTGTGACAAATCTTAGAAAAAGTGACGTCACAAAGGTTCTGCCATTCGGAACCGGTTGATATAAGTAGATTCCTTCGAATACTGTCCAAAATTGAACACACACAACAGTACTGGAAAAGAAGCTCGGCCACAGAGCTCTTTGGGGCCTATTATTTACTTTTAAAATTAGTGGATCAGTGGTTCAGTGTTTTGTGCGTTGACTTTCTAATGTGTAGATCGTGGATTCAATCCTCGCCTGAAACCCATTAAATAAAGAACAGATTTTTTTATCGAACGATATCCGGTAGCAGAAATTTTCCATGAAAATGCTTCCAAAAGAGCTATGTTGCAAAGCTCAGAAAAAATTATATCACAAGCGTTCTGGCGATCGGCTCTGGCTAATATAAGTAGGTCCCTTCCAATACTGTCGAAAATTTAAAATGGTTAAGACGGTAAGGAAGAGAAGCTCGGCCAAAGGACGCTTCGGGGTTTATAAGTGCCACATATTTATTTGTTTATTTTTTAATTTAGCGAATGCCTCAGCATAGTAGTTAGTGCATTGGCTTCCTGATGTGAAACTCAGCTTAAATATCAAACAGATCTTTCTAACTATCTGTCTTCATACAATTGGCTATTCATTCGGTAATAGCTATTTGCCATGAAAAAGCTTGCAAAAGAGTTCTGTGACAAAGCTTAGAAAAAATGATGTCACAAGGGTTCTGGCGATCGGAATCGGTTAATAGTTATAAGTAGATACCTTTTAAGACTACTAATACAACAGTACTGGAAGTGAAGCTGGGTCAAAGGGCCCTTTGAAGCCTATAAGTGCCATAAAAAGCATTTCTTTCCTTCAAAAACAAAATCTGTTTCAACTATTGGACGAAAATCGATTTGTAATACATAAAATCGTTCGGATTTGTTTCATTTTTATGCAACCAGAACAAAACCTGTTCCAACTATTGGACCAAAATCGATTTGTAGCTCACAAAATCGCCCGACTTTTGTTCATTTTTATGGCAACCAAACAATCTTATGTCTTATCCTCTCACTTTAACTTTCCCTTCGTTAACTTTTTGATTTCCAAATTATAATTTATTTTTATTAGCTTTTTTCTGTTTCAACAAAACGATACCTGTCCCAAACTCTGAACCATAACTCTACACATATTAACAACTCACTTATAATGGTAATATATAAAAAGGCATAAAAATTGAGCAAACCAATAAATTTTAATAATTAATTATTATTGCTTTTAATCAATTTTAAATAATTTACAAATATGTTACTTCAACAAATTCATCATCATCATCATCATCATCAGCACCAGCATCGTCGTCGTCGTCACAATCGTTGTTCTCATCAACGTCATCAATACATCACAATAAAATATTACTCATACTCATACTCACACTTAATACTACATATGCGCCATAACATATGCAATATAAAATTGTTGTAAAACAATATACTCATATTTAAGGAAGGAAGGAAGGGGAAGGAGTAGCATCAAGTTCAACAATGAATTTAGTAAATATAACTTGACTTGGTTTGTTCTTTCGATTGATGTACTTTGGTAGCAATCATTTTGATGATGATTCTCTATACTATTAATGATGATAACGATGATGTGATGATGATAATCATGATGTTGCTGATTTTGTTACTTATTATTTGAAGGCGATTACTATGTTGATTACTATATATTTTCTACATTTACGACAAGAGCGATTTATTCATACAATTGTTATTGTTAGTTCTATAACAGCAACATATATTGTTGCTGATGGTTTGTATTGACTGCTGTTGCTACTTGCTTTGCTACTTTGCAATTTACTTTGTTATTTTTGTATGATTATATACATATATTCAAGCACATATGTGAATATATGTACATATGTATGAATGTACCTCCTGCTGGTTGATTTTGTTGGCTTGTTGGTTTTTATTTGTAAATTTGACTTCTTTGTTTTTTCACAGACGCGGTTTTTACCAATTTCGCTTCTGTTTGATTCTTCATTTATTTTTTTTTTAATTTTTATGATTTTTCTGTATTTGGTTTATTTCTTATTTGAATTCGAAATCGTTTTTGCGCGAATTTTATATGAGTTTGTATGAGTAGATGTGTGTGTTTTTAACCAACTCGATCTATGCTTTTTTAATTTTGTTGTTGGTCTATCAAAAATAGACGAAGAAGAAGAAGAAAAAATGAATTTGAAATGGTCATCGAAGAGAACGACGACAAATATATGTTTGAGAATGAATATGTGTGAATGTGTGTGTGTGTGTGTGAATATAAGTATTGTTGTTATCGTTGTTATTATTGTTATTGTTGCTGTTGTATTAGTATTGCCATCAGCATGTGTGCGTGTATGAGTGCAAGTGTATTTTAAATGATGTATTCACTATAGATTTGATGGTATAGGTAATTTTTCGAAAGAGTGGACGCGAAGGAGCACAGAAAAAATTTCAATTTTTTTTTTTTTTTTTGGAAATGGTCGAGACACAAAATACACTATTTGCGTTTGTATTATGGGTGTGGTAGCAATGATATTTTTACTGGTGACCATGCTGTTGCTGACTGACTTGTTATTATGCCGCTTCCATTGCTATAACAATACTACTACTGATGATGATGATGATGATGAAATGACATTTGAACAATGCTGTGACCAAAGCAATAGCTTCGAGTTATAAACGAATTTTTCTGAACTTTTTTTTTTTTTTTTTGGTGACATTATATACAAATGATGCAGATGAGAAGATTTGAACTCATCAACTTTACTGGTTTTAAAAACCCCAAAAAAAAAAAAAACATGACACAAAAGGTTTGTCAATCTATCTTTCAGGATATAGACAACTTCACAAAGATCCTCTATCAATATCACTAGTTATTACATGGCTAGCTGAATTATGAAGTGTATACCTCAACAAGGTGTCTGGAGCAGTTCAACATTCATTTCATTTGGATGCAAGGGTAACCCTGTGCCGGCGATGAAGAGAGTATTAGTATTCCAAAAACAATATGGAACTACATTGAGCTTCAGATGGAAGACATAAAGCGAACGCCAGATAAGAGTTGGAATCTCTGCGTAAAACTTCCAAATTTATCCTGGTCAAAGCTGGGTATAAAACGGACAAATTGTCACCATTTCACAAATACTCGATTCATTTGCTGCTAGAGATTATAGTGGGGCTTTACTTGATCTAGAAGAATGTGACCTATCCAGGTTTCGATGCGCCTGACCACTACCAGTTGAGAACTGCATTCCATAACTTACAACATCTGCAAACAAGACTTAATTTAGCTGGTCCTGTGACAGCTAAGAAATATATTAAGCTTCACCCGAAACTCAGTCACTTCAAACAAGACTTTACCTCTCTGATTTTGTGAGAGCTAGGAAATATATTAAGCTTCACTTGAAACTCAGTCACCTTAAACAAGACTTCACCTATCTGGTTCTGTGAGAGCTCGAGAAAAAATTAAGCATCACCCGAAACTCAATTACTTCAAACAAGCCTTCACCGAGCTTACTCCGTGACAGCTAAGGAATATATTAAGCTTCATCCGAAACTCAGTTACATCAAACAAGACTTCACCGAGCTCGTTCAGTGACATATAGGGAATATATTAAGCTTCACCCGAAATTTAGATTGATTTTTAATTAAATAGGATAGCTTAATTCCAACACCACAAAGGTAACTACAATGTTGAAGGCCTCAGTTTAGCAATTATAATTCTTTTGGAAGATTTTTCCATTTATAATGAAATTTTGAATTTTGAAATTTTTCATAAAAAAATATCGAAAAATACGATTTTAATACATTTCAGTGGGAAAATTTTATTTTCGTAATCACGCTTTATTTTTTTATTACATTATTTTTATAAAATACTGAAATTTTACGAATTTTAAGCGAAAAAATCAAAGAAATTTATAAGAATATATTTATTTCGCAATATTATAAGGTACTTACATACATATATTCGAAAATATAAAAAACTCGTATTTTCGATTTCCGAAAGTAATTACTTTTAAAATTAATTCTGCACAATTTTTCTTTTGCAGCAAATAATTTCTTTTTATCCTAAATGTATGCAATTAGAAAACTGAATAAATATGTAGAATTTAAAAGTTGTCGCTCTCAGAAAATACAAAAAAAAACGTACTTTTTCGATTTTAGAAATTAATTAATTTTAAAATGAAGTCCAAATATTTTTTCTTTTGCACAGAATAATTTTTCACCCTTAAAGTATGCAATCACATAAAAAATAAATAAATGTGTAATGAGTTAAATAGATATCTTTACCATAAAAAAAACTCTAATTTTTCTATTTGAAAAAGTATTTAAATTTAAAATTAATTAGAAATTATTTTAAAAATTTAAGAAATATGAGCTAAAAATTTATTTTTGTAGAAAATCATTTTTTTCCCCACCCTAAAAGTATACAATCATGTAGAAAAATGAAAAAATATGAGTTAAAGAGTTATCTTTATTAACAAATTATAATTCATTCGGCATCTTTTGAATGCAGAAAATAATTCATGTCAAAATTCAGTCTAAACAATTTTTATTACACAGCAAATCATTTTCTATTCACCCTAAAAGTATGCAAATATGTAGAAAAATGAAGAAATATGAGTTAAAACTTTATTATTATCATCAAAATATAAAGAAATCTGTATCTTTTGATTGCAGAATGTAATTAATTTTACAAATTAAGTCTAAAGAATTTTTATTTCACAGCAAATCATTTTCTTTCCACCCTAAAAGTATGCAAATATGTAGAAAAATGAAATAATATTAGTTTAAAAATTATATTTATTAACAAAATATAAAGAAATTAGTATCTTTTTATTTCAGAAAGTAATTAATTTTAAAATAAAATCTAAAAGAATTTTTTATTTTGTAGCAAATCATATTTTTGCCCACCCTAAAAGTAAGCGAATATGTAGAAAAATGAAGAAATATGAGTTAAATAGTTATAGAAAAATATAGAGATCAGCATATTTTGATTACAGAAAGTAATTAATTTTAAAATGAACTCTAAAGAATTTTTATTTTGTAGCAAATAATATTTTTCCCACCCTAAAATTTTACAATCATGTAGTAAAGTGACAAATGTGTAATGAATTAAAAAGTTATCTTAATCATATATAAAAACAATGGTATTTTTTTATTTAAATAGTAAGATTTAAAAGTAATATATTATAAAATTTAATCTAAAAAGTTTTTATTTTGCAGAAAATATTTTTTTTTTACCTCAAAGTATGTAAAAAAGTGATTAAATGTGAAGAGTTAAAAAAGTTAACTTTTTCAATAAATATAAAAAAACCGATATTTTTCGATTTCAGATATTATTTTTAAAATTAAGTTTAAATGTTATCAGCAAAACAATTTTTGTTTTCACCCTAAAAATATGCAATCATGTACAATAGTAAATGGAGTTTTTGTGCAATGAGTTAAAAAATATATTCATATATTTGATTTCATAGAAGGATTTAAAAGAAAATTGTTGAACTTTGAAAACGTTACCAACAACGTTACGAATTTATTGTATAAAAATTATGAGTTTTCTCCTTTTGGAAAATCTTTTCAAAAATGACGAAAATTTGAAATGAAATTTTTGATTCTGCCAATGAACCCAAAAGTGTCCGACCTAAGAGCTTATCAGAGCACTGCTTATAATTTTCTTCAATTGATGTATGAAATCAGATAACTGTGCTTTGAATTGAACTACTTTCTAAGCATTTTCAAGTGTAAGAATGAATTTCTTATAACTTCAAATCCAATTCAATTGGCCTTTCAATTTCAATATTTCGTGACAAAAGAATCAATTTATGTAGGAAAACTAATCATGATTTCACAGATAATATCATTTAAATCAATGTTAATGAAAATATAATTGCCACTAAATTCAACAGAAAAATTATAAAGATAAGAGAGAAGAAAATGAAATGAAAAGAATAGAAAAGAAAAGAAAAGAAAAAGAAAAATTATAATTGCTGCAAGCAAACACGCGCAAATGTAATTAAGTGAGGTTCACGCAACGTCCGTATTGTACATACATATGTATGCATATTAATCTATGCAATATCATACTGTAAGTGGAACCTATATAAGAAATAAAAAATGAAAAAATTCTCAACCCACTGTATTCAACCAATTGAAAGCATAGACAGACATAATACACATAATGTCGTATACTCAACATTTGCGCGTGAATACATATCAGCATAATATATGTATGTATGCATGTATGGATGTATGTATATCTACCTAACTCACATGTAGGTACATACCATATGTATGTAGCAACATCAAACGCAATATACGCCACAGCGTCGGTAGTGGCGGTGACAGTATACGTATGCGTAAAGCATAACTATACCGAAAATGTGCTGCGATTGGTTTAGAAAATTTCGCAAAGCATCAGTGAAGTAGGCTTGGTCTTACGAAAAATTAACCCAACAACAACAACAACAACAACAAAAATAATAGTCTGTATGATAAATACAATTTTTTGCCCTCATTTTCTATCTTTGCTATGCTCATCAGCATCAACTGTTTATTTTCATTTCTATATATTTCTATTTGCATTTTTTTTCTTCTACGATTATTCGGCAAAATGAAGAAAAATTTCCTATTAATATGAAAGAAGCAAAAACAAAAAAAAAAAAAAACAAAAATAATAATAATAATAAAAAAGGAAATCAAAATAAAGAACAATTAGAAAAAAAATGTATGAGTAAATGAGGCAAAAGAAAATAATACAAACGAATAAGAGATTTTTTAACAAAGAGATGCTAAGAATAAGAGAAAATATTTGACTTGATATTGAAGAGAGCATAATTGCATACTCTTAAGTAGTAAATACTTAATAGACCTGAGCCTTGATAGATGAAAAACGGACTCTTAAGTAGATGCTTAATACGAGTAAGACCCGTTACATGAGAAGTGGAACAAAAGAAAATTTCAAAATTCCATTTGTTGCAAAAAACATTCATAAGAAATTGCTCTATCAAGTCTATATTTGGAATGGTTGCTGCTTTAATTTAGTAAATCATTTTAAGCTTAAGTTTCGTGGTCCCGGAACCCTTTCCATAAATAAGAAATTATTGAAATCGCAGAAAACGTAATTTTTAGAGTACTTGATACTTAGTTTTACTACACTATGTTCTTAGTTTCAGGTCTCCAGAACTTGCTTTACACAAACGTGCTCTGTTACGTCTAATTTCAGAAAATCTTTTAGATCGAAATCGTAAAAAACTCGACTTTTTGGGACTTAATAGTATAACTTAGTATGTATCAGGAATCCGGAATTACTATTAACCCAATTAGAACAAATGTGGTTCGTTCAAATTAAAATATAGCGATTGAAATTGGAGAAATCCGTATATTCCAGATTTTCCGGGTTTTTTTTAGCGTTTGGTGATGATGTCAAACTTGGATCCTTTTATTTCGTATATTTATAACCTATGCACGGCACATATCATAGGGGACTCTTCTGTTGTATTCCTGATTAATTAAATGATTAAAATGTATTCTGAATTTTTCAAAAAACAAAAAAAGAAAAAAAATGTTTTAATTGATAAAAATCACAATATAATTTAAAAATAAAATAAACTTGTTTTTGGTGAGAAAAAAAGTTGGATAATAAACTTGAGATTTTTTTTATCGGTAATTATGGTAAACAAATATATATATTTTCGAAAAAATCATATTGGATTTATGAAAATGATCGTATATGCCGAGTTATGATCCCATAGCACTATATCTTTCTGCTCAAAGCGTACAAATGTACATTAAAAAAAAATACTTTTGTATCGGAGGTAAATGGGTAATTTTCATCCGATTCCTACAATTTTCAAGTTTGCCTATTAATTCATAAAAATAATCGTATGTACCAAGTTTTAGCTTGGAACGGAATTTTTTTGCAAGCAAAATGTGCCTAATTTCGGATTACCGAGTTAATTCGAATTAACTCTGGCATTAACTGCAGCTAATCCGTATAAACTCGTATGAGTTAATTCTCAAAATAAAAGAGGATTAGGGCAATTTGAGATGGCAACACTGCTGAAAATTGTCTATTGTGAATTTTTCTCTATCCATTTTACAAAATATTAGGTGTGTTCGCTAACAAAAAACTTTCAACAATTGTTAACAGTTTTCAACATGAAAAGTGTTGGCGAACAAATAAATCCAGCTGTCAATTACGAACGGTGAATGCCAATTTACAAGTTTCTGATAGTTTTCAGTTCACGTACTTCTTGTAGATTTTCTCATATCGAGAGTGATAGATGACAGAAATTGATAGTGATAGTAATGTAAGTGGACAGACCTAATAAAACAGCAATCAGCCGTTTAGTTAATCCGCAATACTGCCGTCTGTCAGGTTTTTATTCGGATTAAGTGCGCCGGTAATCCGGAATTAGGCTGCCGTCTGTCTACGCTATTAGGCATGCTTTCCATACGATTCAGTCCATTCTCCAACTAATTCGTTAATTTTTTGTAAAAATAATCATATATTTAGTGAATTTGCTTAATATCTTGGTGTCTGGGTAATTATGTACTTAGTTTAGAAAATTTCTAAAACTCTCCAATGATTCACTGATATTATTTCAAGTTCCTGACAAGATGGTCTTATTGTTCATTTTTTCTATTTTGAAAATGGCTCGTGCTAATATTCTAAAAGTGAATGATTGCGATTCCGAATAAAACCGATTCATGTTCATTTTTTCCATTCTATTGCAACGAAATTGGTTAACATATATAATTCCTACTAATATTGTAATGGATGGGATATTCATATTATTTATATTTGTTGATATCTTGAAATTAATATAAAGTCTTATCCATTTTATGGTTACGAATTTTTCTTTCAATATAATGTTTCTTCTACTCATACTTCATGCTCAAAGATGGCAAATCATAAACTAAACATATGATGTCTTCGTGTGACAGTTCTCTTTGACAGATGCACTGAAACAGTGCTGCCAAAACCGAACCACGAAATGGATAACCCAGTCTTTAGTACTCATTTAGTAACATCAAAATTATCAAACTATTAGTCTATTCTTCTATTTGACTAAGTTTTACTTCATATTGTAACGAGTATCGATGGTTGATTATTCATCACTAATTGTGAATGGCACGAATAATGACAGCATCGAAACGAATGTCAAAAAAAAAAAAAATGAAATATTCAATAACAAGAATACGCTAACGAGAAAGAAAGAGAAGAATCTTGACTACGATAATTGAAGATTCTGGAGTGTTGCCACAGAACATAAATAGAGCCAGTTGTTGACAAATGAATCAATTGAATTCTAAAAGTGATCGTGCAAATATTTTTATTTTATCAGAGGCAAAAATTGTAAGTACCTACATTAAAGATTTATTATAAATAGTTGATTGGAAATAGATTTGATTAAATAAATTGCTGCTGTATATAGTTGTATAAAATAGATGTTGCAATTATTATTGACAGAATCAAGTGATCGAACAGGGTTGATTCGAATAGAATTAAAGGTTCACAAAATAAAAATGTAACGATATTTTATGCATGCAAATGTCGCGTTCGTAACATAAAAAAAATTACTGGTTCAGTTCCAGAAGTTCCAATATTAAAAATACATTCCCACTGTTTGCTTTTTATCTAACCTCCCGTCTTTATCCAAAAGAAACTCACTGAATATACCTATAATTCCTGAGTGAATTCTATGTTACGGACGTGACATTCGTAGGCATAAAATATGTAATGAAGCTACATAAAATCTATCGAGAAAACTAAAAAAAAAAAAAAATGCAATAAATATTTTTAATTAAATCAAGTAAAAAGAGAAGTTTATATGTGAAAGCCTCAAGTAAGCAGCAAGCAAAAGTGACTTCCATCTACTCAAATGACAATATTTATATGCGAATTTCAATAAATGCCTTTATTAATAAAATTTCTTAGTGGAAAATTTCTTTCAAAGCCTCATCACTTATTCACATGATTTTTTATATTAATTAGTTGGTGAAAAATTTAACTAAACTTGTGCACAACTCAAAAAATTTCTCCTACAAATAGTTGCGACATATGTGTCTTCCTACATACTAGGTCCTACTCTACTAAGGTCTCTCTCTCTCTCTCTCTCTGTTTTGCTCGCCTTATCGCATACACAACGGCATAAGAAGAAATCTCTCTTCCGATTGTACTCTGAGTTAATTTTACTCTATTAAAAAAATCTTCTTTATCTTCATTGATGCGTTCGTTCTTTTCAATTCTCCTACATTAGTGTAGGTACAATAAAGGGGAATGAACAACTCTCGAGAAAAACGTCACCAATACTGAGTGAGTATAATATGATATATTTGAGAGAGAAAAAGAGCGCATGAGTACTAGTGTATTTGAGATAAAAAATAGTGCAAGCATAAAATGGAAAAAGTAAATATTTTTCTTTGCAATGCAAAGAAGAAATAATACAAACACACACGGGCAAACACACATACATATATAAATATATTAAGCACAAAAGGAAAAATAAGTGAAAAGCGCGCGTTTTTTGCGCACTTTTTTTTTCGGCAAAATTTCTGCGAGTACATGCGGATATATGTATATTTATAAGAACGTAAATACATATGCAAGCTGAATATTATGATGATTATTTTATTTTTATTTTTTTTATAGATTTTTTGCTCATCATTTACTATTTTCTGTAAACAGAATTTGTGATTGGTCGTAGTCGTTGTCGTTGTCGTCGTCATCGTTGTTGTTGTTGTTGTTGTTGTTAGTGTGAATCCTTAAACATTTGCAGGATAGCGTATATTTTTCGCGAAATTTTCTATAGTTCGCGCTGTCTCTGTTTAGCGCTTATTTCTTATTATCACATGAGGATAGCAAAATTGAGCAATTACTGGGATGCTGAATAATGTAGGATGGAAGGTGGAGCAGTCGCATTGCTACAGCAGCAGTGTAGTATGGTGAGTTTTTCTATTTTCTTTATTTTTATTATTTATTTATACTTTTGTGACTTTTTAATGAGCGCAATAGTTGTGCTGATTGTTGTTGTTGTTGTTGTTGTTGTTGTTTTTATATGAAAAAAAAAAACTCAAGATTAATTGGATTTCAGATACTCACTTCGTTACATTTTGCTCAATGTTTGTTTGCTTTTGCTCTATGTACTACCTCCCTATGTACATATGTATATGAGGAAAATAATGTAGTTAATTTTTTTACTTCTTAGCATATTTATTAAAATTTTATTAAATATTTGATTAGAATTTAATTAAAAATTTTATTTTATTTTTTTTTTTTTTTGTTAATAAATGAAAATATCATATAAATATATTTGAAAAAAAAATTCATTATTTTATTTTCATC
Organism: Megamerina dolium; assembly: GCA_963854835.1. NCBI lineage: Eukaryota > Metazoa > Arthropoda > Insecta > Diptera > Megamerinidae > Megamerina > Megamerina dolium. The sequence continues at coordinate 4,932,469 of OY978525.1, forward strand.
ATCATCATCATCATCATCATCATCATCATTTGGCGCTACAGCACATTGTGAGCTTTGGCCTGCTAAACAATACGGCTGAATGTTACACGGTCTTTTGTCGTCTCTATCCAGTTTTCCACTTGAAGTTTCTTTAAGTCTTCGTTTACTTCGTCCATCCATCTTGATCTTGGTCTTCCTCTTGCTTTGTTCGTGAATGACATCGTCCATTCTTGTTACGTGGCCTAACTAGCTTATGCGGTGTGCCACATTTTCGCCTTGAATTAGCTGATCAAGCTCGTTGTTCCACCTTATTATTCATTCGTCAGGTGCAATTTTAATGGCGCCGAAGATTTTTCGGAGAATTTTTCTTTCGAAAGTCATCAGTTTTGTTTTGTCTTTCTCACTCACAGTCCATGCTTTAGCTTCATAGCACAAGAGACTGGTCGTACCACTGTCTTATTCAGTGCCAGTTTGCAGGCTCTGTTAAGAAGTTTTGATTTGAAGAGTCTTATGAGTGATGCAAATGAACTGTTAGCTGCTTGGATACTTTCGTCGATTGTGATGTTCATGGCGTTATCTGCTGTTGTTATTTTATTTTACTTTTTTAAATTCTTACTTTTATTACGAGAGTTCCTTTTTATATGAGCTCAAACCAATGGTCGCAGCACTTTTGCCACTCCGACTGAGACATCTCCAAAATATGGTTTTTGTTGGGTTTGGATCGTTTTTGGAAGAACCACATAGTCAATTGATGATTCGCCACCTGTCGTGATTTTATAAACGTCTTTCGAAGCATCTCGATCGAATTTTTTCATCATTTTTTTTTTTTTTGCACCAATCGACAGAAGCCCCTTTTTTTGAGCGATTGTTAAATTATGCGGGATCCAACGAGAATAAATTTTTCTGACAGCTAAGTGTTTATGCAATATTGAATGCAAGGCTGTGGAAATAATGCCCAAGAAAGCCTTAATTTCACGGTATGTCACTAGACGATCATTTATTAATTATCAGTTCACCGACAACATCGATGGTTTCTGGCACAATGACCGATTTTAGACGATCTTCACGAAATTCCTCCTGGAGCGAACGGCGACCATGCCTGAATTCATTAAATCTGTTATAAATTGTCTGGAAGGTTGGTGCTTCATCGCCAAATGTCGCATGAAGGCGATCGAAGCACTATTGTTGAGATGATTCACTTCGAAAATCGTAAATAGCCAGAACTTACTGGTCACTGGTTTTTAACAATTTTCTATTTACTATGAAATGATCGCGAGTTACACTAAGCACTTGCATCATTTCCAACAATAACAACTATATAATGTAAAAGTGAAAGAAATATGTTGAACTTGAGCAGGTAAAATATACGATATACGATATGTATACTACATTTGTATAAGAAATGTCCTTGAAATTCTTCAAGACATAGCTACTCATACTGAATATAATAATATCTGTATTTGTTAGCGTCACATTGATACATTCATCCATTTATAAGTCTATCGGTACATATTTGTCTGTTTGTCTATTTAGTTGTTTCTTCCTATTTACCATACTCGTATCTAACTCTTGTATATGGTAGTGTCTTTATGTATAACTTACTTCTAGTCATGTTTAAGGTATGCTTGATTGTATGGCAGCATTTTGTTACATTCTTTCTACATTTGTTGTGCCAACAATATTCTCATCATCATACTCGTACCATCTATGGTTGTCACATTCAATACTTAGCATTTTCTTTAAAGTATTTCTTTTTATTTTTTTGTACTTTACGTGTAGTTTCTTGATATTATCTTCTTTAGCTTTTGCTTAGATATATTCGTATTCCTTTAATTTTTTTCATTACATTTCTCATTTGATTCTTATACTTTTGATTGATATATGAGCATTTATTGCGTAATGAATGTGACATCCTTACGCATAAAATATAAATATCAATGAAATCAAATAGAGGAATGTGACTAGACGAGCTTCATGTTATATTTAAGCGAATAATTAAGCAATTTTGAGCATTTCATTTCAAGATATCCTGCAATATAAATCAATTTCGATGCTACAAAATATGGAACCGGCTTGATTTTGAGTAATCTATATTTTTTTGAAAATTACAAAATTAAAGTTTAGATTCTCGAAACCCCATTAAATTCAGAACAACTTATTGTTTGGCGTAGTTCACAGGCCGGCATCATCAATTGAACATAGAACCAATGTTAATGGTTAGCGCTATAAGGAAATCATTTTCAACTTTTAATTTCTCGAAGTCAATACCAATAGCCTAAGTGCTATTTCGGTTCCAGTAACATGCCGTACAGCGCATTACTGGAACTATATAAACTATTAGTCGAGGCTGGTAAGTAATAGATGTACAAATAAATTCTGTCATGTGAAATTAGTTGCATTAAAACTAATACTTCGACCGCCATTTTGGATATTTGTAGCTTACTCATTTATACGACATTCGTTTCAGTCGTTTACAAGCTGTCATTCAGTGTGTATCAATTTTATAAGAAGTGGATGACCATTTGACTTTGGGTGAAAATTATGTGAATCATAGAATAGTACGGATATGGTTTGCAATATTTTGTGACAATAATTTTTACCTTACGGATGATTCACGTACCGGTACGTACAGGAATATCAGCTCTGGAACTCATCTTCTCCTTAGGCTGGGAAGTTGTCCAGCATGCTTTCCAGGAGTTAGACTTGGCTCTTTCCGATTAATATTTATTCAGATCAATGCAGTCTTATTTAGCTGACCAGGGAATTACCCAAAGTTGAAGATGTGTGAAAATTGCTCGAAGACTATTTTGCCGAGTTTCTACACTAGGGGATCCATCATCTACCCGTTAAATGTCAAAAGCACATCTATACATAGTAATGGTGAATATTATTGTTATTATTAAGTTTTGTAAAAAACATGAAAAACATGACAGAATTTATTTGTACACCTATTAAGTTACGACTGACGACTTGAAGGTTAAGATTTGGTTTGTTATTATCAAGATATCGAGTGTATTTACATGACGCAGTCGAGATGAAATTTACCAAAATATTTGCCACCCCATTGATTGTTTGTGTTTTATTTAAGAAAACATATTTTTGAGAAAAATTGGGATAAAAATAAATGCTTTTTCGATTTTCGTCTTCATCTTCTTCTTTATTATAGGATAATATCCTGTTTTTACAACAATTTAAGTTTCTGCAGAACTAGACGTCAAGCATTCTCGCCACCTCTTCGGGGGTCGACGGGGTAGTCTTGCAACCGTTGGATTCTCTACCACTGCGATCTTAACTAACCGATGATCTCCTATTCTCCGAATATGCAGATTCCACTCCTTCCTTCCCCACCTTCTCTATTTGACAATATCTCGTATTTCGCAGATTTATCGAATGTCGTGATATCGCATCAGGTCCCACCAAGTGAACCTATCTATCGAGCACAAAGTGTGGATTTCTGTTTTGGATACAGCATGTTCGATGGTTTTCATATCAGCTCTCATCTCAATATATGTCAATATGGGTCTAACGCATGTCTTATATATCCGGACTTTCCCTGTAATACTGAGATGTTTATTTCGCCATATAGTGTCTCTTATACATTCCGATACTCTAGCTGTTATGTTTGCTTAAGTAATGACTTCAGAATTTAGGTCTTTTGATGATGTTAATTTCGCTTCAAGGCAGTTAAATTCCATGATCTGTTCTATGGGCGTACCGTATACGCAAGGTTGCATCGTAAGATCTGTCTTGAGATTTTTAGATATTTTGTTTTCGAAGTGGATATTTCCATATTATATTTGTGTGGCGCATTTTCAAAAGAATATAGAAGCCGTTGCAAGTCCTTATTTATCTGAGGGTAGTCTTTTTCGATTTAAATTCATAAATTTTGTGCTCAAAACCACTGCATACGTTTAGAGTGATATTTGTTATTATCAATCATGATTTAATTCATCAATAGAAGCAATAAAGATGAAGGTATTAACTAAAAAATTAAATTATTACGATTCGTATTCAGTGTGTGATCTGAGATATAATCTTTTTTGAAATGAATAGAACTATTACAGGCTTAGCAAATCTGATGTCTAAAAGTATGCCGAATACATAAATATCGACTTTAAATTTGAGATTATTAAATCACATTAATCTTCGGCATTACAGCGGGCCTTACTTAAGTGACTTAAGTGACAAACGCCTCAACTCAGTCTAACGTAAAGTTCATTAATTCTGAAAAATCGACATTGAGGGACATTGAGTCCAAGAGCTAAGCAAATGTTTCGGTTTAAAATATATTTTATAGAATCATCAAATACTTCTATTTATTTACATTTTCCATTAACCATTTGATATATATTTTTTCCATCAAAACATATCCTTTTGGCTTCTCTGGATATATCCAATAAAAACAAAATTGTTTTCATTAATCGAAGTAAGAGAAAATATTTTATATTTTTTTTTTTCTTTCGAATGAAATTTTATAAGAGAAAAGGAGAAAGAAAAAAAAAAAAAAGAACGCCTGAATTTGGTGGAAAAAATAGTTTTGGCGTCCAATTTACTAAAACGTGTGACTATTTCAATTAAATAAAGTTGTTGGTATTTTTTTTTTTTTTGATTTTCGTTACCACCGACAATTTTGTTGGCAAATAGTGTCGCCAATGAGACGCAGTAATATGATTTTTCCCATATTTTGTTGCTTTTTTGGTCTTTGTTATCCATTTTATATTTTTTCTACTTACATACATAGCTAAATGCCAGCACTAAAAATGGGGCGAAACAAGCGCTTATATACAGGCAGTTACTCTTGAGAAGAAGAATGGCGTATTTAATTTATTGAATTATTGTAAAAATAGTTTTCGTTGTAAAATATTTTTATTTTATATATATTTTTTTGTCAATTTCTATCGAATGGAATTTGACAAAATACAATTGACATAGCCTTTTGCTAAATTAGTTGAAAAATGGTAACCAAGTACATAGAGGTGATTGAATGAATGATTCAATAATTTCATTGATTTCCATCAAATTCAGTTGCATATTTGCTATATTTCAATTATAAGAATTTTTGTCAATTTATCAATATGCACCTAATATGTGACATTTATATTTCAATTTTCTAACATTATATTCTTTTGCGCGTTGAACACCATGTACATTATTATATTTCAAGGTTTACCTCGAAGCCATTCAATGTTGAAGGTTCAAAGATCTCAGAAACAATGTTTGACTTGTTGACACTGTGTAGTGTAAAATAGAAGCAAATGGCATTTTAAAGTTCAATGCCTGATTGATATTTATGAATGAAATTGATGTCAAGCATCGATGGCAAGTTGAACGGTCGATAGTTTACAATTGACTTGTGTTTGATAGACAATAGAGCGTGTTTTTATTTTCAGTTCTATAGAATTTTGACGAATTTTACATTTTAAATTAATTTATTTTTTAGTTTTTATTATTTATTATAATCGTAATTATGTGTAATGTGGTATAAAAGCGGCGAATAAAAGAGAAAGAAAATTTGTAATAAAATTGAAAGAAAATTGAAAGCATTTAAATATTCAATATGTTATATTCTCCTCGACTGAATACAGAATATTCAATGCTTCTGCAATATTTTGATTCTTTCCAAATCAAAATATTCGTTTAGTTCCTCAAATTAGTTCAGTTCTTTTTCCGCTAAAAAATTGCTTCAAGTTTGAAAGCCGAAAATAATCGTTATGGGATTTATCTGTGTGAAGGTGGTGAATGAGGGTGCAATTTGCTTGAGAAATAATATTTTTTTCTTATCCAAAATTTAAATTATATTTTCGTTTAAATCATGAGCTGAGTCGACTTAGCAAATAGTTCTGTCTTTCTACAAAGCTCTTCGCTTAATAACTGGCGTATACAGTTAATGTTCAAGCTGAAAATTGACACATATAATTTTTTTGCACCATTGAATGAATATATTCATGAATTTATGAAATCAGATGAATTTTTACATTTTTGAGATCGAAAATATGAATTTTTCAAGCTAAAATTTGGTATGCCAAGTTTATTTGATGATAGAAAAAATATATTTCAAAATAAGAGTAATCGCACAAAAAGCACACCTACCACCCATACAAAAGTATGCTTTTGAGTGTCACTTTCACACATTTTACACCCTAAAAGATTGCGCTATCGAGCTAAAATTTAGTATATAAAGTAAATATAATCACAAAAGAGATATGCTAGAAAATGAGTGTAATTGTGTGAAAGCGACGCTTATCTTCCATACAAAAGTGTGTGTTGTTGAATGTCGGTTTTTAGACTTTGTGCAAGAAAATATAAAGCTATCAAACTGAAATTTAGTACATAATGTTTTTGTGATCACAAAAGAAACATATTAAAAAATGGATGTAATCGGATGAAAAATACGACAATCTCTCATATAAAAGTTTAGTGTTGTATAACTTTTTTCATGCTTTGTGCAAGAAAATATTAAGAGATGAAGCTAAAACTTGGTATATATGATTTTATTTTTTAATTATTTAACATATTTGAAAATAGGCAAAATTATATAAAAACCACGCCTACCTTCCATACAAAAGTATGTTTCCAGATGCATTTTTTAACACTTTGCGCACGAAAATCTAAAACTATTCGACTGAAACTTGGTATATGTTATTAAATTTACAAAAAAATAAACATATTTTAAAATAAGCTAAATCCGATGAAAATTATGCTCACCTCCCATACAAAAGTATGTTTCCAGATGTATTTTTTTACACTTTGCGCACGAAAATATGTAACTATTCGACTGAAACTTGGTATATATTATTAAATTTATAAAAAAGTCCACATATTTTAAAATAGGCTACATCCGATAGAAATTACGCACACCTCCCATACAAAATTATATTTTGTGTTTGGATATTTTCACATTTTTCGCACAAAGATATGAAGCTATCAAGCTGATACTTAGTATATATATGAATAGGCATGTTTGAGAAAAAAGGGACTGGTATACGTATTTCCTATATAAAAATTGCATTTTTTTAATGGCAATTTAATCAAAAAATGCAATTTCAATGTTGGAATTCACAAAAATTTCATGCTTTTTAATAGTGAGTAATGTCTAGAGATGCTTGATATTACTGCGCACATTAACAAATCAATGAATGTACCAAATAATCAATTTCTAAGTCATTATTAACATGAGGTATATGTCTCTGAATGCTATTGACACATTGAATGCAAATGTTTTTATTTGTGTGTGGGGTGGTATGCAATTCAGATGAGGAGACCATAGCAATGTCATATTCATACAACATGTTCTACTCTATTTTCCTTTTATTGTCATTGTGTATTTGAATTTGCAATTAAATTTTCATTGCATTTTTCTTATGCTTTTCATAATACGTATCAATGCTCACCACATGTGCTTGGACGAGTATATATGATATATGTATGTATTTCATCCACCTTTTGTAATAATAATAATTCGATGACTCTTACTCATATCCTTCTTCTTGCCAAACATTCATTTGCATTTGCTCTAATCTTATGCATACCATGATACTCACTGGTACTGGTATCAAAATTGCTATCGTTTGCCCCCTTTGACCATAGTTCTGTCAGTCAGTCTACTACTACCACTACTACTACATACATTAGACCGTCTGCGTGGTTGTCTATCTATCTATGAGTATTTGGCTAGTCGTTCGTTCGTTCGTTCGTTTGTCTATCTTTCTTAGTTTGCTTGTCCGCTTGCTTGTCTATGCAAATATATACATACATAGCTCCTGCTGTAGCTGCTATTATTGCTGTCTTGTGAGTAACATTGGCTAGTCAAATGCTTACATACATATTAGTTATTGTTGTTGTTGTTGTTATTTTGTCTATAAATTAAATTATGTTTGGAAATTATGCATGCATTGCACCGTCATCGACATCAGGCATAATCACATACTGCACCACACCGTATCTGTACTTATATACGTACTTGCACTACATTGAATTGGATTGCATTGCTTTGAACGCAGCGCACGCTGCTGCTGCTGCTTGCTACGTACCACATCGAAATGAATAACAACGACGAAGTGCACTAATTCACATTTGATGTTCGGCGAATGCGTTTGGTCAATGAGGTTAAGTTCCTAACGTCGTCGTAGTTGCTTTTCACACACACACACACACACACACACACACACACATACACATAGATCGAAATATTAACACCCTTCTCATCCTCATTGAACGTTATTGGTTCGTTAAAGATATTTGGCGTTGTTTAAGTGCCAAGAAGTTGGAGGAGTTGTTGCAACATTAGTAGCATATTCCAAGTAACATATGTGTTTGCTATCTAGTTTCATACTGATATGTCTGTACATAAAGGGTCATTCATTAATCGCTGAGGAAAGCTAAATTTCAGTAATACAGAAGCTATCGAAACCACTACTATATGTGTGGGTAGGTGTGGTTTTTATTCGATTGCGCCTATTTTCTAATATAAGGATTTTATGATCAGACTAGCTTTCTTGACCAAGTTTGTGTATGATAGCTTGATTTTTTCGCTCGCAAAGTGCAAAATCTCACATTCGACAGCATACTTTGTATGGGAGGTAGGAGTGGTTTTCATCCGATTCAGCTCATTTTTAAACTTGTGTATTTATTGGCAAATATAATCGTATGTGCCGATTTTCAGTATAATAGCTTTATTTTTGCACGGATAAAATGTGAAGAAACTCATTTAAGAACATAATTTTGTATGGGAGGTAGGAGTGGTTTTCATCCGAATCAGCTCACATTTAATCTTGTACATTCGTTATCAAATATAATTGTGTGTGCCGATGTTCAGCATGATAGCTTTATTTTTGCGCGAATAAAATGTGAAGAAAGTCTTTTAAGAACATACTTTTGTATGAGAGGTAGGAGTGGTTTTCATTGGATTACGTCTATTTTCTAATATGTCTGTTTTATGATCAGATTAGCTTTATGTACCAAGTTTGTGTATTATAGCTTGATTTTTTCGAGCACAAAATGCAAAATCTCATATTCGACAACATACCTTTATATGGGAGGCAAGAGTAGTTCTCATCCGATTCTCTCCATTTTTAAACTTCTTTACTTATTGGTAAAAATAATCCTACGTAGCGAATTTCAGCTTAATCGCTCTATGATTAAGGCAGATAGCGTAGAAATATATAGGTCGGTGAATATCGCTAGATCGATTCTGATTAATAGTATAACAATATACATTTCTATGGCTATGATCTCTTCTTATGAGTGCTACAAATGGAAGAACGAATTTTTTTATAGAAATTGAGCTGAGGAATTCTATATTGTGTGATTATTTTGAAGAAGTCGGACTAAGATCTGATCAAGATTGTTGGTTGTTTCCCATAATTCTGCGATTTAAAGGCGAACCAAAGAAAGGATCCTAACAGCGATAAATTGCAGAGTCTTGGCTGCTATTTCGCAGTGTCTTCTTTTAATTTCCCCATTACAACTGCAACTAGATTTTGACATCTCACAGAACATTTGGGCCATTTTCTTTGCTTTCGGCTCGCAGGCGCCGATTGGAACTCAGTCCTTTTAGTATTTGGTGGAACGACCAAGCTAAGAACGAGCTAAGATATTTTTTTTTTGTCGCCGCACATGAGTGAGCGTGGAATACAATATCTTGTTGATTGTCATGCTCAGAGCAGCAATATTCACGATTGACCAAGCGTTTCTGAGTCGAATAGGCATTTTTTTGTGCAGAACTTTTCAGAATCTCTTCAAATTTTAGGGTAATTCTTAGAAATGTTTGACTTCAATATACAGTGCTTCGATTAGTGAAAAAAAAACTCTCCAATTTCGATGAAGGTGTTGTCATTTTATAGAGAAGAGTCAACTTAAAAAATTTTCCCAAAAATTTGAAACAATAACAAAAAATTGACAGTGCTGAGGTCGTTTTTAGAATAATAAATCAACTCAAGTCGAATTTCAAAAACACAGCTCTTGTAAGACCCTTTATATATAGCCATTGGAAGCAACTTGTGCGGCATTGAGCATTAACTGAGCAACAAATTGCTGTTCAAGTTTGGGTCATGCTGCATTGATTGTTCTACACTATTTGGCACTTTAGCATGTTAATGAATGCTATCGTGTCGTTAACAGTTGAGACGGTAAGCAAGAGCATATTTTGTTATCTACAATATTATAATTTTTTTTTATTATTGTTGGTAAATGCATTTTTAATAAATACTTTATTTCTATGAAAATCGATAGATCGATTTGTTAAAATTAGAAATTTATTTATTTTTTCTTCAATCCGCCACCTCTTTGTCTCCTTGACTCATTACAAATTAGGCCAGACCTATCCCAATACAGTTGTACATAGGCAACCGCAATTTTTGTGGTTCAAATGGCTAACCGGTTTTTGTTTAATTTCTCATAAGTACTTATAACGAGACTTATACACACCATCAGTGTAAAAGTTTATCAGCTTCTTTATAAACTTCCTTTTTTTTTGATTTTATGACATCTGTTTTTTTTTTTATATAAAAATAAACTTGTTTTATTCTCATTCTCAATCTGTATTATTTCATTTCGCTCACAAACTATTTGCTCTCCCAACAAAGTGTTAACTATTTGGTTTCTCAAAAATTTCCCCATACAAATTACATTCATTATAATGAAAAATTTACATATTCTTTCGTTAAATTCTGTTTTTTTGCTTTGCCCCTTTTTTTTCTTGACTCCATCTTTCCGTGTTCCTGTATTTCTTTTTCTCTCTCGAATCTCTCCAATTTGCTTTGTATATGTCTCTCTCTCTCTCTCTCTCTCTCTCTCTTTCGTTCTCTATACTTTTCTTTAATGACGTCACTATTATTTCATTTCAATCACATCTTTAGGAGCGCTCTCTTCATCAACATTATTCTTCGATGAGTAAAATTTTCACTGAGAAATTTTTGTCTTGTGACATTATGATTGTATTATTTTGATTAGTTTCACTAAGAATGTTTACCAATATGCAGCGTTGTAACGCATAAATTATTTATCACTTATTACGTATTCACCTACCTCCATACATAATATTCCTTTGCTATAAAAAGTGTGTGTGGCACTTGAAAAATGTTTGAAATATCTTTTATTTGATATAATTCAGTTTTTTTTGGAAGCAAGTTTTCTAAAATCTTTACACTAAATATATTTCTAGTTAAAAAATATGAGACTAACTGCTCTCACTTTTGGTGCCCTTGTGTTAATAAATTTTTATTAAAAGTCCGAAAACCAAAAAGTCCAAAAAAATTCTTACAAAAATATATTTCTACATTGAAATTTTATATTAATAAGTCTTGCAAATAAGGCTGACTGATTCTTTTGGGTTCAGTTGCTTTAATACAATTTGATTAAAAGTCCAAAAATTAAAAATTTCAGTGAACTGTGGCCAAGAGATCTATTTTTCTCAAATACAAAATTTCCAATTCTAATTTTGGAATTGGAAAGATTCTGCATAGCTTTGATGCTTCCATTTCACTGTCCCGGAGCCTAGTATATGAATAAAATACCATATTTACTTCGAGTACCAGTCAGTGCTAGACATAGTCCTATAATATGTTCTACGATGCCTTCTTCCAACCCGTTCAGGGGCTGTCCCTGAACGGGTTGGAAGCACCTGCCTTTTAGGCCTAATCGCACGACGCACAAAGCGTAAGTCTCAATTTGAAGCGTCGATAAGCGCCGTGTGGAAAATCAGAAGCCAATCTCATGGTTCCTATGGTACCAATTGGGACACGTTGAATGAATATTCTACCCTCCTTGGTGAGAATCGAGTCCTAACTAAAACCTCTTCTGATCTAAGGGTTGAAATGCAACCCGATTGAAATGCAACTCCACATCGAGTACCCCACACCTCGAAAACCACGAAAACATCCGCGAAGGGTTGTCCCCAACGAACAGTTTGAATGGATTCCAACCTGTTAACTCGTGGTCCCAAAATTAAAGTCTTTTGGTAAGACCGCTTAGCCGAAGCTACTACCAGTTTCAGCTCCATTCGGCTCCTGACTGGTGATCGGGGATCTTGGGTAAAAATACAAAATACAAAATAAACTTAGTTATAAATTTGGGTTTTTATTCATAACACATATGTTCTTATATTAACCGCCATATAATGGTTTAGCGGGCATGGTCAACTAAAGAGAAAGGAAGAAAAATAGTTTTCATAAGAAAGTGCCACTTCATGAGTGCAGCAAGAAATCTCAAAGAATTAATACTTCTATCGCAGTGCTTTGTTGAATCTGAAGAATTTCAACTTCGCCATCCGCTGCTGAGTTTTTTTTTTCCAAAAAGAATTTTTCTATCCAACTACTACCTTAAGTTAGATAGAATTACATATAATACCACCTTGATCAAAAAGTTCCCGGAATAAATATCGTTTGGCGCTCCCAACGTTTCAATTTGAGTTCTGTTTTTTTTTTTTTTTGTTAAGTTGGTACATCTGTTGTTGATATTCCCTCTAATTCTTAGCGCCATAGCTTGATATTTGCAAAAGTTACGTAGTCAAGGGTGCATCTATATCTGTGTGTGTTGTCTATTTTTCCTTTACTTCCTGGAACAGAAAGAAGTCACAGGGAGCCAATCCAAGTGAATTCTGTGGCTGTTGGATGGTATTTGTTGCATTTTTCGTCAAAAAATTACGAATAATGATGGCACTGTGAGACAGTGCGTTATCATCGTGCAAAATCCACGAGTTTTCTGCCAACAATTCTGGTCTCTTTCGGCGAATTGCTTCACGCAAACGTCGCATAACGTCCCAATAATACTCTTTGTTTACTGTCTGACCTTCTGGCAAAAATGCATGATCCACTATACCGTTGTACTCCATGAAAACCGTGAGCTTTGCCTTTTTTTTTTATTGAAAACGACGTGGTTTTCTAGGTCTCGGCTCATTTGGTGAACGCCATTCACTTGCCTGATGTCTGGATTGCATGTCGTACTCATAAACCCACGTCTCGTCTCCAGTAATGATCCTTTTGATGAATGTGGGATCGGATTCAGTCACGCAAATCATGTCTTTTGCGACGTCAACACAGTCTCTTTTTTGCATGAAATTGATTGAAAATTGTAAAAAATCGCCAACGATAGAATTTTAATACAAAAGAGACACAAAAAAAAATTGCATTTTTAATTATCATTAAGGAATTGAAAATTCCACAAACAACAAAAATTTATCCTACCAAAATGCCAAAATGTTCTCTAAGAAAGGTCACAAAACCGACGACCCAACAGTTCTGTGATTCTAAATTGGTATAAGATTTTTTATATAGCATATTCAATTATCTAAATCCATTTATCATATATTAACCTAAATATATTTCAATTTAATTGAATCATTTTCATTAATAATGATTGAAAACTAAAGGTTCATAATAAAAGCATTTGACATGTGATTTCCATTTAATTTAATCTTTCGTTACATAGAAGAGCCTATGATTATGATGGTTCTAATGATGAAATTGATGATGATGATGAAGATGATGATAATGACGATGATGTTGTTTAAAATGAAATCATTCACAAAATTCAATCAATGCAATGATTTTCAATAATTTCATATTCAACATAATATTGTAGTACCGTAAAATCAGCCACACAATATATTCACAATCTAATATTCAAACTACTCAAATCATTGATGAAAGAAAATGTTATGCTTTTCTAATTAATAATTATATTGTTTTGTAAAATACGCGCAATATTTCATAGAAATATATAACGTGAGGAGAGCGAGAGAGAGTGAGAGAGTGTGGGACAAAGTGATTGAAGGATGCATGTCTATGATTGTCTTAACACTGTCAAGTCACGTCGAAAACGTTGTTTGACATTCAAAACATAGTTAAAATGATCTAAAATGCTTATAAGCTTGAAAACAATATGCTGCGATATTATGAGAGTAGAATTTGACTGCTACTACTATCACTACTAAATGTATGTACTTGGAGAAGTATGAGTTTGTATGTAAATGTATTGTTTGTGGGGGGGGGGGAAATTAATAGTTTATTTGACATTCAATGAAGAGGAAGCTCTAAAATATTGAAGGCACACACTTACCACTGCTGTTAGTTTGATGTATTTTATTATGAATTACTAATTTCTCGCCATCATCATCATGAGATGATGATGATGATCATTATCATGATTATTGAAATAAATGCAATTATGCGCTTGTGTCTTTTCATGCTTTCATGCCTTTCTCATTACTTACCTACCTACCTAACAATAATATAGAGTCCCAACTATGGCAGGCAACATTATTCAATATCGACAACATCATCATCAACAGCAGCAGCAGGAGCAACAACAGCGTCAGTCATCGTCTTTTGTTATAGAATTTGGCACGATAAAGCTATTGTAAAGAACAAAAATTAATTTTCATCACAAACGTAGTACGATAAAGATGTAAACTTCTATTAGAGTATACACATGTTTATATACATGTATAGAGAGAGAGGAACATGACTACATGTATATGAGTATAAGCACCTACACCATACCTCACTAGTGGTGTAAGTAAGAAGTAAGAATTGTTTGAAAAGGATGTCAAACTATTATGAGCAGTATAATTTGCATTTTATTATGTGCATACATGTGTGTGTGTGTGTGTGTGTTGAGAGTATATAAATATATGTGTATGTAATGGCAATAGAGTGACGTTGTACATTTTCATATTTGGATATTTCATTTAAATTTAATTTATTGGAAAATTAATTAGAGTACGATATGGCCATAATCGTGGATGAGCAAAATACGATTAATTACTCATACTAAAGTATAAAATGGAATTGTTCAATAGTAAATTTATACAAGCTCTATATTAGTTGCACCAATAATTGATTATAAAATAAAAAAAAATAAATATGTGGCACTTAAAGCCCCAAAGGGCTCATTGGCCGAGCTTCTCTTCCATTAATGTTGTGCGTCTTAAATTTTGGACAGTATTAGAATGGACCTACTTATTTTAGCCGGTTCCGAATGGCAGAACACTTGTGACATCACTTTTTCTGAGCTTTGTCACAGAGTTCTTTTTAGAAGCTTTTTCATGGCAAGTTGTTACTGTCGGAAGAATTGACAATTGCTTGCCGACAGGTGGGTACCGTTCGAAAGAAAAATCTTTTCGATATTAAATTTGTTATGCATCAGCCGGGTATTGAACCACGACCTACAGATCAGAAGGCGAACACACTAACCACTGAGCTACGGCAGTAGTTATTTATTGATTGATTATAATAATTGATTATTTTGCAAAAAAAAAACAAAAAAACTTAAAAAAAATTTTTCCTAAACTATTCTTGTAATGGAAAATTCTCTTAGAAAGCTACAAATAATATTAAAAAGCCTCTTGTTAAATAATTGTTTTATACAGCTTTTTTAATGTAATCCAAATTGTTCTTCAGAAACATGTTTATTGCAAAACGCTGGATTAAGAGCGGATCTTTTCACGAATCAATCACCATGGGAAAATAATACAGCCACATAAAAAATAGTACATGTCGAGCATACGAATTAAACATTTCTCTACATATTTTGGATAACTAAATTCGCTTTCAGGTTTGTTTAGATCGTATTTCACCTTTAATCTGATAATTTCATCTTTTAAAGTACACAGAAATGCTCATAGAGACATACATAACATATAAGACTAACCCATAGTAATTTTTATTTCTTCAGAATATATTTACTACCTGACTCTAATTCGAGGGGCTCCCCTGCAAAATTTACGTTTTTGTTTTTTTTTTTTTAGAAATTTTGCTTCCGACGCTACCAGAGCGCCGCTAGAGAATTCAAATATATGACTGACCCCCATTGATTTTTACTATTCAAAATTTTTTCTGAACATTCTTACTTCCTATCTGTACTTCTTAGGGAGGCGTTCATACAAAATTAACTTAAAAGCACTTGAAAATCGACAAATATTAATATAATTGCCCAACAATCGAATCTAAGTAGGTCAAATGCATGGTCGACATCAATAAATTTCTTTCAATAACATTTCCTCCAAATATACTTACTTCAATCTCCACCCCTTGTGTGAGCTTCCTTAGAAATATTTTTAAAAGCACCTGAAAATCGACAAAACGACAATATAATTTTCCAGCAATCGCACCTCTGCTGGTAAAATATATTACCAATACCGATTAATTTCTTTGAAAAATATTTCTTTCAAAAATTTATTCCGATCTTCACCTCGTGCGGAGTCTTCTTCCCATCAAAATGAAATTAAAATCATCTGGAGACCAACAAATCGATAACATATTTTTGCAACAATAATACCTCAGTTGGCGAAATATACGATCGATATCAATTAATTAAATTCAAAAATATTTCCCCCGAATATACTAACTCCTATTTGCACCCTTGGCAAAGGTTCCCTTACAAATGACAGTATCTGAAAATCGATAAAAGGACAACGTTGCTTTTTCCAACATTTTCCCCAAAATATATTTACCTCCTACATATCTTCATCCTTAGAGGGGATCCCATACAAAATTGATATTTCTATAAAAATGACACAGAATCGCTGTATCGTGAGAGCTTCGGAAGGTGAAAATAAATTGAAAATTTTGTCTCATGAATGATTTTAAATAATGGAAAATAATTTTAACGAGAATTATTCAAATAGAATTTAAAATAAAATTAAATTTTATAAGGATATAATCGAATTTTATGATAAAAAAAATTTCTAAAAATATGAAATCAAGAGAATTAAGAAAACAAAAATAAGCAAACAATATATTTTAAATACAATATTTTACGAACATGTTTACTCAAAAATGTCTACTTTTAAAAAGGAATATCATAATTATTGAATTAAAAAAAAGTATGCCTAAAAGCATGCCTCAATTTTGAATAGAGTAAACTTCAAAATTGAACAAATTTCATTAAGTCAAGTTTCTGAAAACGATATTCTATGGTTTAGGTCGAGAAATATTGCAAAATTTCTATCTTAAAATTTAAACACCCACTTACTCTAGGTTTTCTTGTTTAGAACAGAAATATTTTGATTTTATGATGAACTTGCATATATGCTTGCTTCTTTGATTTCATGCATGAATTTTTTGCAATATCAACAAATGTATGAAATGTTTGAGTAATGAGCGTACAAAATATAGAGTTAAGATTTCTACGGTCACGAAAAATGTGCCTTCTTAGTTACTATATTCCATAGCCAGAAGTATAGTTATTTTCACGTCAATAAATTTTTGTCGAGCTGAGAAAATATTGTAGTTCATGGGAACTTTTTTCAGTTTTCAGAAGAAATTTCAATGATTTGCTAAACGTTGAACACAATTTTGGTAAATTTTCTGAAGAGAAAACCCATCGAGTTGGAATTCAATCAAAGGACCTCAACCACAGAACACTACCCAGCCAAAGTCTCTAAGCATATACGAGTTTTTGTTCATATTCAAATGAGTAAAATCATTTATAATTACTATCAAAATATCAATTTATATAATATAGAAAGTATATTAATAATTTATGATTTTATATCCCATTTGTAATATGTTGCGTATGACCTCCAAACATACATGATGTACTATGCATGTACGATACAAAATTCTATTAATTGTCGCAATTTGCGTAAAATTTTTAATTTCCTGCAACAAATGAGATTTTAATGAAGGTTATAAAATGCGTAAGAGTAAGCATGTATATACATATACCTTACATATTGTACATATTTCATATAATATCCCATTTGAAATAAGCACGCACTTAATTTACGGAAAGATATTAAATGAACATGAGAGACAATTATGAACTCGTATGTATCCCAAAAAGCTGATAGGTAGTGTAATATAATTATGTTGCAAATGTATATAAATATTTTTAATTTGATTTGGTGATTTTTTTTTTGTACAGATTTTATTTCATTTACCATATAAATACTACAAGTATATTAATGAAAATATGAATATACTAAATTTGATTATTACAAAATTAATTATTATGAGAGTAAAATTTTTTAGAGTTGAGTTCAAGATTTTGAACTTTCAACATATATTTTTCTAATATTATTTTTTTTCCCTATCAATCGGATTAATGTTGGAAATGCTCGTTTGAATGAGAAGACTTGTAAGACTTTTAAAAATTAGTATTTTATCTTTAATTTTTAAATATTCATTTCATAGATGAATTACTTGCTTTAGTAAAGCAAAATTTTTCAGAAATTTATTCAAAAGAACTCATTTCACCACTCAAGTTTTATTCCATTACGTATAATCACCACAGATTATTTGTTTAGAAACATTTTAAGTAGAACATTTTAGAATGTTGCCAGAAAAAAATGTATATAAATATTGTACCTTACATACAAATGTTTTTCGTTGGTACTTATGTTTTCGGGATATGATATAAGCATATTCAATTGAATTTCTTTACTTTTTTTCGTTACACTCCATTCCAAAACACTTACCTACAAATTCGTATTATATTTATCTACACTTATTCTCAATCATTTTCGTATATATATGAAATATTATGCATGTATATACAAGAATGGCAAGCAACATGTGACTCGTTTACGAATCTAAATGTCACAAAATGCCAACACAATATGAATTTTTGTATATGTAAAATGATGTGTGAAAAGTGGATTTACAGCTTAAGCAGTTATGTAGTTGTTAAACTGTGTAATTAACATCGTACATATGAGTACCTTACAGTTTCAGTTACGTCTACGTATTTCGATGTGACTTTTATTAATATTAACTGAAATGAATGTAAAAAGATCGTGTATAGTATGTCTGAGTGTGTAGGTAATATTGTAATAGATTAGTTGAATTGTTTTTTTTTTTTTGCAATTATTAAATGCTTGAAAATTAAATTAAAATTTATTTAATGTTGTGTGCCGTTTTTTTCTTTTTTTTTTGATTTGTCACATGATAAATTATAAAATGTTTAACCCACTTCTATGCACGAAAATCTAGTATTTGCTATTTTGATCCTCATTAATTATTCTGCAGCAACCAATCCATCTATCACAAAAGTTCATGTTTCAATATCAATTTAATAAAATCATAAATTTTATATGGGAGCTCCCTAATATGTGCATAAGTCAAATTGAGGGAAATGTTGGGTCCGGCAAAGAAATAATAGAGTTCGGTTATACATACATTTCGCCACTCTAGAGGTAATTCCTTGGGAATTTCGGTGATTTTGGTCGATTTTTAAGGTCCATTTGCAGGGGAGTCTACCGAACGAGTAAAGATAAAAAGTTAGTACATTCAGAAAAAATGAAAAAATTGTTATCAGGAAAAATAAATAAGGGTCTGTCATAAAGTTTATTCCTCTATGGACATCTCGGCAGCGGTGGGAGCAAAATTAAAAAAAAAAGCTATTTTGTAGGAGAACAAACGTAATGAGTGAAGCTGACGTTCAAGCATATTCAAAAGTATTGAGGAGAAAAAATTAATGAGTGTCACTCTTACATTTTACCAAACGAATATGTGTGATTGTTAACCGAATATTGGGCTACTTGTCACTTTTCGGTGGCTTTTAAGGTTATTTTGTAGGGGAGTCCCCTTAAGAAGATGCGGAGAAAGCATATTTAAGAAAGTTGTCTGCTAGTATATATGAATGGGGGCTCGTTATACACTTTATCCCTCTGAGGACACCATGGAAGCGGTGGGAGCAGAACTGAAGAAAAAAAAATAAAATTTTGCAGGAAAGTACCTCCAATAGGTAGAGATCATGAGTAGGTTAGGTTAGGTTATGTGGACGCCCTCTCTCTGAGAGGACATACTTAGGCCAGAAATTAAATTTGGATAGCATTATAAGGGACCTACTTATATTAGCCGGTTGCGAACGGCAGAACCCTTGTGACACCACGTTATCTTAGTTTTTGTCACAGAGCTATTTTAAGAAGCATTTTTGGCAAATTGTTACAGCCAGAAAAATTGCCAATTCTTGCCGGCAGATAGGTACCGTTAGAAAGCAAAATATTTTCGATATCAAATTTTGTTATGCTTCAGCCGGGGATTGAATCCACGACCTATAGATCAGAAGGACAACGCACTACACACTACTGAGCTGCGGTACCCACGAGATCATGAGTAAGTATGTTAAAAAAATAGTTGAGAAGGAAAAATTAATGTTAGTCGATTACACATTTTGCCAACCTTGTTGCGATACCCGAGCATTTGTAAATTTTCGGATGCTTTTAATGTAATTATGTTAGGGAGCTCCTAACGGGCGTAAAGATAGGAAATAATAAGGTTCAGAAATTATAATGACTGATTAGTAAAAAATAATTGTGGTCGGTCATATATTTTACACGGCAACGGTCACTCTCTAGGCGTAAATTTTTCGGGGGAGGTCATCTAAGTGAAAAAATATCAGAGTGAAGAAATTAATTAAGACAAGAAATTAAGAGAATTTTGCAGAGATCGAAACAGATAGTAGTCAGATGATACAAGGACCGGGATGTGTGGTGGATGTATCAAAACTTCCCAGCTAAGTTCCGTCAATTTGTTCCGAGCCATCAAAGATGTGTGTGGCCTGGCATTGTCATAATGGAACACATCTTTTTTTCTGTTGGTCAATTTTGAGAGCTTTTCCTTGATACGTTCATTCAAGCGGTCAAGTTGTGAGCAGTGGAGAGTAGAATTATTCGTTGCACAGGTTGTAACAACTCGTAATATGCAATTCTCTTCCAATCCCACCAAACACTTAACATAACTTTGGTTGCTGTCAATCTAGGCTTTGAAGTCGTTTGTGAAGGGCCATCAGGCTTTGACCATGATCGTATGCATTGGATATTCTCGTATTGAATATATTTTTTTATCACCCGTAATGATTCGCTTCAGAAATGGTTCCATTTCGTAGCGTTTCACCAGCGTTGGATGGTAATGCAGTTAATAAAATTTATTTGCTATAATTCATGTGGTATCCAAATATGCTTCTTTTTAGATGATTCCAAACTGTTAAGTAATTGATGTTTAATGCCTCCGCTATCTCGTGACAGCTTGCATATCACTCTTATTCCACCAGTTCCAAATTTCATCGACATCTTCATTGTTTGGTCGACCAGAGGAAGGTGCATTTTAGACATTAAAATTTCCGGAACGGAATTATATAACTGTATTCGCAAAAAATATAGCCTCAAATGTCACCATTCAAACCATCAACTTCATCTAGTAACAAAAAAAACCGCGGATACTTTTTAAATGACCAAATATATATATTAAATCTTATGCGTATACGCCTCTCTGCAGATTTGTGTACTCATATATATGCATTATAATAACCAAAAAATGTAAGACATTAACCGAATGAATACGAAATTATTAATCTTACGAATTCAATTAAAAAAAAAAAAATACAAAATTGTAGCACATTAATTTTTTTTTTCTATGTCATTTGCATGTTGCATGTTATTTTATTCATACATTTATCTTATAAGATGTATATATTTCTACACCCATTTTTAAGCTCTGCTAAACGATTAGTGAATAAAAATATATATTCATAAGAAGTCATTAAAGTCGAGTGATAAATATAAAAAACAAAAATAACAAAAAAAAAAAAAAAATGAGAAACGCATAAAATTTGAAAATACTTAATAATACGAGAGTAAACGAAATTGTAATTTCAATTGATATGATCAATTTCATATGTCTGCTGTATACGATTTGCATGAATTTATTTAATTTTTTTTTCAAATGCTCGTTTCTTTTGATTTTTTTTTTTTATATTTTTATTGGTATATTTAGATATCGAAAATTAAGCCGAAATTTTCCAAACAATTCCACGATATTCATTTGTAATGCTCACAGACATTTGTGTGATATGGCTTTGTTTTGTGACAGAGATGCCCAGTACAATGTACACCCTTTTTCGAAATGCAGTGATAATTTTGTATGTCTCGAAAGATCATGTATTGTTACTTGTATATTAATTTCAAGCTCATCGATCAATTATCATTATGTTCATCGCTTTGATCACGGTGATCATACCGGTGATCATTCCGGTGTTCATTTGACTAATCACACGATCTTTGCTGTTCGTTGGCTCCTTATATATTTTCACTGATCAGCTCTGCTCTATGTAAAATATGGTTGCGATTTGAGCAACATTAGCAGGCGAAATTGATTTGAAATTCCAACGAGGCGATTAAATTGTTTGCTCTTAGACTAAATTACCAGCACTGAATGAGTGCCTGTGAGACGGCGTATTATTTGATATTTTCATTCGTCATTGTGTTAATTTTCCATTAAAAATAACAACAACAACATCCATAAAACCTTCAAAATACCGTTAATCGTTTTGAAATAACAAATTACACAAGTACGCATATACTACGCACGTATGAGTATAGAAAGAAATGAGTAAACTGAAATGAGATTCAATGATAAGGAGTTAAATTAAAATAAATATATGATAAATTATGCAAAAAAAAAAAAAAAAGAAAATACAAAACCAAGTACGATTGACGCATTTCCTTGACAAATATCTTATACCAGTGTTGTAGCCTGGATCTTGGCAAGGGGGGGCTAAGATGAAAAAGATGTATAAGAAAATCAATTTGAATGAATGATTTTTAAGTGTCAATATATTATTATTAATCTTTTTTAAAAGTCTATCGGCCAAGGGGGAATCTATCCCCCCATGACCCCTCTCCTGGCTACACCACTGTCTTCTAAAATAAGTAATACGAATTCGAATGCTAATGTTCAGCATTGAAATCGTATTTATAATAATCATACGTAGTCACAGGCATAACAAACACGATGATATTTGAGAATCACTTTGTCAAGTCGCTAATGGAGCTAGCGATATGATGGAGCAAATAAAGATAGAAAAAAAAACAATTTTTTTTACATATTTAGCAAATCAAAGGAATTAATTTTGATTAAAACGAATAATAGGTTCTGCAATATATGATGCTTCTAACAGAGTGGAGATCTTCATCTTGCTGGACGTCCATCTGGATATAAATGATCTGGTTAAATATTGTCATACAATTTATGATTATTTCTTTGACTTAATACTCACTAGTAATGATTGATTTTTCATTATTGGTGATTTAGTCAATGTAATTGAAAAATCGCTATAGTGATAGTCTATTGCTAGTCAACAGTAACAGTGATTAGAGTGATTTTTCTACTAATATGATATTTCACTGTCAGTGAACAGAATTGCTACAGTGATTTCTACCACTGTTAGTCAACATTAACAGTGCTTGGTGATTTTTGTACTACAATAATATGCTATTTCGCTGTTAATGATCAGAAGTAGCGATGGTGGTGATTTTTTGCTAACAGTGGTGAGCGGTGATTTTTCTACTAACATGAAATTTTCTTCTCTTTAGGAGAATTTTTCACCAGCAAAATCATTCGCTGTAGACAGGAACAGGTATTAATTACTTGGTGCCAGGTCTGGACTATAAGGTGGATGCATAAGAACCTCCCAACCAAGCTCCCGGAGCTTCTGGCGAGTCACTATCGATGTGTGTGGTCTGACGTTGTCCTGATGGAACACAATTCCTCTCCTATTGGCCAAAGCTGGCCGCTTCTGGGCGATTGCTTCCTTCAGACGGTCCAATTGTTGACAGTACAGGTCCGAATTAAGAGTTTGGCCGTAGGGGAGCAGCTCATAGTAGATGATTCCCTGCCAATCCCACCAAACACATATCAAAACCTTCCTGACCGTCAATCCTAGCTTGGCCACCATTTCCGCTGGCTCACCGCGATTCGACCATGACCGTTTTCGCTTGATGTTGTCATAAGTGACCCACTTTTCATCGTCCGCCGCTTCTGAAATGGATCGATTTTGATGCGATTCAGCAGCGATTCGCAGATGGAAATTCGGTCCATGAGGTTTTTTGTGCGTTAACTCGTGTGACACCCATACATCGAGCTTCTTTTTGTATCCAGCCTTATTTAAATGGTTCCAAATGGTTTTTTGTGCAATGTTTAGCTCCTGGGTAATAGAAACAGTGCTTACATGATGGTCAGACTTGACGATTTCCATTATTTTATCGATATTTTCGACAATTGGCCTTCCAGAGCGTGTTGCATCTTTGACATCAAAATTACCGGAACGGAATCGACGAAATCAAAATTGCACGTGGTTGGCTGTTACAGTATCAGGACCATAAACATTAATCACATTTTCAGCCATCTGGCTTGCGTTTTCGCCTTTATCGAAGAAAAACTGTAAAATATGGCGTATTTTCTCTTTACTGGTGTCCATCTTTGACGCGTTCTCAGACAATACTGAGTGAAGCAATCACAAAACTTCCTGAAAAGTTTATGTAGTACGAAATCCTATCTTTTTAACGCCATCTAACGTATTCCGATAGTACTTATATAACGCGAGATACAGATTACTAAAGCCTTCTATTGGTAAAATAATGGATTTCTTTTTACTACACCTGATTTGGTTCTCTTACAGATTTCTACCAAAATCTTTTTCATGGTGAATTTCTTTATTGTAGGAAAAATTGCCGGAAGAAAGATGTATGTAGGATGGCTGAATGATTTTAGTTTTTCAAACAAAATATTATGATTTGGTTTGTCGACCTGTATTTCGAGTTTATAATGATGAAGCCAACTTAAGAAATTCAAGCATGATATATTCAGACATATTAGAAAGTGACGGAGACAAGATATTAGCTGGAAAAATCATTGGGTTGTATTTTAAGTATTAGATTTCACCCTCAGTAATTCGATAGCTTCAACATGAATTATGCACTCAAGCCACCATTTTCAGTTCATCAATAGAATAATTAAAATTCAAATGAGTTAAAAAAAAAAAAACGGGCACAGATTATTACAACATAATACAAGAATAACACTAGCTGTGATAATAATATTTAATATAATAATTTGAAATATGTACTCCAACAATATCATATTGCTGACAATCTGGCTAGAGCAACAAGAATAAGAAAAATCTCCTTACAGTCGGCTGGGGCCGACCAAACTATACCCTGCATATGTAGATTTATATATAAAAAGTTTACTCGAATATCCAACTTTTCTTTTATTTCCACTTTTCGAGAAACAATTTTTGCATATACTACTAATTTACACCCGAAATATGGTTGACTTTGACGAAGTAAAAGGATTTTAAGATAATTCCGAGACTTAGTATGGGAGCTATATAAAAAATGGGCGTGGCTTACCACTTTCTAGTAAATCCAATTAATTTTTCAATGTTAATCCACACCTTAAATTTGGTGTCCTAAGTTGAATAGTTTCTAAGTTATGGTGGTTAACATTTTTGTTTAATTTCCTCAACTTTGTATGGGAGCCCCAATAAGAAGTGGGCGTGGTACGCTGATTTTTCGCCAGATTATTTCCGACTACGATATTAATTTAAGTGTCAATTATGGTTATTGTAGACATAAGATTGCCTAAGTTAAAGCTGTTTCAATTTAAAATTTGTATGGGGGCTACGATAAACACTGGGCGTGGTGCGCCCATTTTCTGTGAGCCTAGTTGCTCGTACAATACTAATCCACACCTTAAATCTCGTTATTCTACGCTGAATAGTTTGCAAGTTATAACCGGTAACATTTTTTTTAATTTCCGCAACTTTGTATGGGAGACCCAAAAAGGAGTGGGCGTGGCACATTGATTTTCTGCCATATTATTTCTGACTACCGTGTTAATCTAAGTGTCAATTATGGTTATTCTAGACAGAAGATTGTAGAAGTTACAGCAGTTTCAATTTAAAAGAAGTACAGACACTTTGTATGGGAGCTACGCTAGAAAGTAGGCGTGGCTCACCCAATTTTGGCGAGATTATATAGTAGTATAATATAACTCTATGTGCAAAATATTGTTGTCCCAAGTGGTATATTATGTGAGTTATAGCAAGTTAAAGATTTTGAAAATTTCGAGGTTAGTCGCTTTGAATGCTTGGTGTGGGCGTGGTTATTGACCGATCATGCCCAATATCAATCCCCTCCGTACCCTTGGATCATAGATTACTTATGCCAAATTTCATCGAAATAGCTCAATATTTACTCAAGTTATCGTGCGAACCAGCCAGGTGACAGACAGACGGACGGACGGACGGACGGACGGACGGACGGACGGACGGACGGACGGACGGACGGACGGACGGACATCGTTAAGTCGAAAATTTAATCGACGCTGATCACGAATATATATCCATGTCTATATCTCCGGAGATTCCTTCAAGTGGACACAAACATCTGACCGAAATGAATATACCATGCATATTGCATTATGCAGGGTATAAAAAGCTCATAGAAAAGGACTGAAATAGAAATTTATGAATATGCATAATGCGGAACAATGGAATTAAAAGAAAATCAAAAACTAAACTAAACACAGTCAGACAGACAGACAGATAGAGACGGAAAACAGTGAGACACACAGAGATGGACCCGTACGCATAAGCAAAGAAAGGAGGAAATTTAAGTAATTCGTATATTTTATATTATTGCAAACGCCATACATATGTACATAGCCATGACAGAAGGACTAATTCTAAAGTTACAAATAGTTTTTTTCTGTGTGTGTTAATGTCAGTATTATTATTGTTACTGGTGTTGGTTGTTGGTGTTGGTGGTGTATAAAATATGTGAAATATTTGGTATGTATGTGTTGTTGAAAATTCGAAATGGAAAAATAAGTTGTATTGCTTAATTCATTTATATAAAGAAAACAGGACATACTCTACGTACTATACAAATTATGTATATTTTATTGCTGAGTGCTAGGTGTGTGTGTGTGTGTGTGTGTATGTATGACTCTATGTGAATGCTCGTATATATGAGTGTTGTAAATTTTTACGAAATTTTAATTAAAATTGTTGTAATTAAAGTTTTGAAGCATTGTCAAGTGTATTTAAAATACAACACACACACTCTAATTCACATACTTACACACACATACATGCATATATAAGTATAATACATATATGCTGTTTAGCATATACAATATATATATATATGTTCACATGAAATGCAATGTATGCATTTATATGGCTGCATATGTGTATGTATTTGGAGAAATTATTCAAATACAAAGATGACCATAGATAGAAACAAACAAGTTGAGTACATGTGATAATGTATATAGTAATGGATTTACGCATAAATATAAACACAGACAAATTATATATTGTATATATATATGTTATTTTTTTTTATATACTATGTACATATATACAGGGTATATCAAACAATAAGTGTCACAGATGAATTTCTGCATAATTCCGATAATTGATTTTAGTCATATTATTATAACTCTTATATAGAATATGATACTTTTATATGGCAGATTAGTGTAATTATCATCCAAGAGTGTTTATTTTGAAAATTATTTACGTATTGACTAAAAATAATTGTATATACCAAGTTTCCATGTATTATCTTTATACTTTCGTCTGTAAAGTCTAAAAACGAATCTTCGAAAACATACTTTTGTATGAGAGGTAAGTGGAATTTTTATCTGACGTCATCGATGACCTGATTTTTAAGTTTAATAATAAAAATGAAAACTTTGCATCAAATTTCATCCCAATAGCTTCATATTTTCGTGCACAAAGTCTGCTAATATACTTTCGAAAATACACTTTTGTATGGAAGGTGAGTGTAATATCTATTCTATGTCACTTGTTTCTCAATTTTTATATTTGTTAGGAAAAATTTACCATTTGTATGGAATTTAAGTTTAATAGCTTTTTATTTGCGTGCACAATATCTAATAATATACTTTCGAAAACACACTTTTGTATGGGAGTTGAGTGTAGTTGTTATCCTATTGTATTCATTTTTAAATTTAAATATTTACTAGTAAAAAAAAAAAACCTCTATGTCAAATTTCAGCCCAATTGTTTTATGAATTCGTACGCAATGCCATATAACATCGTTCGAAATCATACTTTTCTACTGGAGGTGAATGTGTTTTTCATTATATGGTTTCGATTTTTAAATTTATTATTTTGTCGATAAAAAATAATACTGTATGCTAATTTTCTTTGCAGTAACTTCATATTTTCCAGCGTAATATCAGATAATATACTTTCGAAAATACACTTTTGTTTGGCAGATGAGTGTAATTTTGTATTCAATATCATTTGTTTTTAAATTTGTATGTTTGTTTCAAAGAAATTACCTTTTATATGATATTTAGGATTAATAGCTTCATATTTTCGTGCGCAATGCCTACGAACATACTTTCGAAAATATACTTTTCTATGGGAGTTGAGTGTAATTTTCATCCTATTGCCAACTATTCTGTAATTTATATATTTGCTGGTGAAAAAAAAAAAGTTTGTACCAAATATCAGCTGAGCTGTTTTATAATTCCGTGCGCAATATCTCATAATATACTTTCGAAAATATACTTTTGTATGAGGAGAGATGATCGTAATTATTATAGAATAGTATCTATTTCTAAAATTGTGTGTTTATAAGTAAAAAATAATCATATATACTGCATTTCATTGCACTACTTTGTTAAATTTTGTTACAAAATTCTGAAAATGTATTTTCGAAAACACATTTTTGTATGGGAGTTGCTCGTAATAGTTAACAAATAGCAATCGTTGTTAAAATCGTATATTTATTACTCATAAATAATATTATATACTGAGTTTCAGCCCAAAAGCTCTATGTTTTAGTCCGGTAAGTTTGAAAATGTACTTTCGAAAACACATTTTTGTATGGGAGGTGCTCGTAATTATGATCGAATAGCATTTACGTATTTCTAAAATCATCTGTTCGTTAGCAAAATTTAATCTTCAGTACCAGTTTTAATTCTATTAGCTTTACGTCCTTATTCTGAAATTTTCGAAACATACTCGTCATTCATTGGTGAACATAATCTTATCATACATACCGAATTCCATCTTGATAACTATATATAAGTATATATATTTACTGGACTTATGAAAATAATCTCTTATCCCTTTTAGTATGAGGCAAGGATAATTAAGGCATTCTGTTTGACACCCAGTATATACTACATATACAATATACATACACATATCTACAATATATTGATATAAATTATTGCAGTAGTCTTTGTAGTTGTTGCTGTTGTGGTTACTATTGCTGCTAAATGCTATTTGTTGCTGCTGCTGCTGCTGCTGATGCTGCTATCATCATGCTGCTTTCTTGTCGCATTGTCTTAAGCCAGATAGCGTACAAATGCCTATACGCATATGTATAAGTAGATATACATATAAGCATAGTTATATGCATATGTATTAACATTTGATTATATAGTAGAATGTATGAAAATGTGAAATATGTTGAGGTAGATTGAGTAATATTTATAATTAGAATCTAAAATGCATACGAAATTTGATAGTACATACATTTATGAAATATCCTCATACAAACACATACATATTAGATAGGTAATATGCATATGTAGAAATACATATACATATGTACAAATATATATGAAAATATATATTTAATGATAATCACAAAACATGGCTTGTAACACATATGTTATGTCCATAACTAGACATCTTTGCATCTACATATTGCATATACCTAGGCAATCAGATGTATGTATCTAAACTATATGTATATAAAGGGGTTATATACATATACTTATGCTAAGAATATATAAACAAGAATATATTTATATTCACTATATAATATATTTTCAAATGTACATGGAAAATATACATACAATCTATATATGTGTGAGTAAATTATTTTGATGGCTTCTTGGCTTGTTGGTAGTTGTTGGTTGGCTATTTGACGTTGCTGATTTCGATTTAATCTATAAAATGTATATACCATATATTTTATATAATGAATGCATATATTTCTTATAAAACAAATAAATAAATAATGAAAGTGAAGATGATAAATAATGAAGATTTATGAATAAATAGTCAAATATACAATAACAGCAGCAAAAGCAACAACAACAAAAGAAATTATTTAAATAAATTAATGCTTGATGACGATAAAATATATTCATAATAAGAATACATTATAATATGTTATACCTACAAGGAGGACTGAAGAACTATTAGGTGTTTTCGAAACGGATACTCATGAACAAACTCTGATCTCAAACCTGGAAGATGGTGGCTCCTACTTTTATGAGCAGCGCTATAACCAGTGGGATGATGATTGCTATAGAGTAGAGGCAACAGAAGCAGCCCAATAGGTGGCTGAAGATATTAGCGCACCATAAAACCTTAAAATATGACCGAATAATAGAGCCACCTTAAAGACACTCATTGTGTAGTAGTTCTAAATAATCATTATCACTGCTAGGCTCTTTAAAAATGTAACTTAATATATTCTCTATTCAGTTAAAACACGGCTTGGTATTGGTATTCTTATGTTATCGTCAATTCAAAACAAACCATATATGTCAGATTTGTTATAAAGTGAACAAGAATTATGCTGTAAGAATATGACATCGAATGAAAAATCTATTTTCATACAAGTATGGATATTTGTTAAGGGATAGTATATGCTTTTTCGATTTTGATAAAAAAAATGCGTCTTATTTTAGAAGGTTTCGGCAAGAAATGCGTGACCACAAAAACGATGTGGGCAGCCACGGAGTTATTAGTTAATTTGCAAATATTTTTAGATTAATTTTGCAGGGGATTCCCTGTAAGATGTAAAGATATGGTGTACGTATGCTGATGTGAAATGTCGTGGAGAAAACTTATTTGAAATCGGTCTTATAGTTAATCACCTAGAGGTGATTTATGGGCTGCTTTGTGGGTATTTGTCGATTTTCAGATGTTTTGCGATCAAATTTTGTAAAAAATCGCTACTATGGGGTAGATATAGGGACTAAATATATGTGGTGGAACTACTAGTGAGAAAAAATGAGTGAGGGTCACTGCAAGGAGTGGGAACCAATTTAATAAAAATGACGTTTTTGGGATTCCCCTTAAAAGTGATGATAGTGGAGAAAATATGTTCCGGAAAATGTTGGTCAGAAAAGTGTAATGGTGGTCCAGCATGCATTAGATGCCTCTACGTTTGACTCATGGGCAGCTGTTATGACATTCATCATTCTTAGTCTTATTTTTTTGGAACTTCGATCTCAATGTGGCACAATTTAGTCCTCTGGTGGATGCCGTGACTCATTAGTTAGTGCGTTGGACTTCTGATCCGTAGGTTGTGGGTTCAATCACCAACCGTGACATCTTTAATGTCGAAAAGGTTTTTTCTCTCGAACGGCGCTCAGCTGTCGGTAAGCAATTGGGAATTCTTCCGCTAGTAACTACTTGCCATTAAAAGCTTATTAAAGAGCTCTGTAACAAAGCTCAAAAACGTGATGTCACAAGGGTTCTGCCGTTCGGAAGCGGGTAATGTAAGTAGCTCCCTACCAATACTGTTCACAAATTTAACACGCAGATCAGTACAGGAAGAGAAGTTCGATGGTATCACAAAGTACCTTTCTGGCGTAAGTGTGCCCTCTCACTGAGAGGACAGCCACAATAACCTAACCTAGTCCTCTTCACACCTATAATTTTTTGAACCATACTTACATCGGCTCGAAAGGAAGTGCGGCCGATAAAAGCAAATATATTGAATATTTATGGACTTCGAGGTGACCAAATTTCCCATAATTTTTATTTGTAGTCATTTCGTCAGACATATTCTAACAGTACCATCAAGAGATTATAAAATCGTAGGCTAAGAATTGTAATGTTACAATTTTAGAAAAAGACTAAATTTACATTTATTTCCACAAAAAATTGCTGTAAATTTAAACCAACAGAAAATAATAGAAACTCATACTCTTCCGTATCCCTAAGTTGTAAGAAATGCAATTCAAATAAAACGCCACTGTTTTAATTACATTAAACAAACTTTGAATCACATACATACATACAGACTCACATATACCTATATGATATTATTATCAACAAGCTTAATAAGTACAATCGAGTAAGTTGCATTGAAAATGTCCAACATTGCTAACATTGCCTGCAATGCATTACCAATTCCAAGAAATTTACCGAAATGTGTTGAAACAGATTTTTGAATGTAGGTATTCCTTCTCTGAACTGGCTGCACCACCCACTACCATCCAATCACTATTATCATTCGATCAACCTAACTAAAATACTAAATACTATCCATTCCTAATGCTCTCAAAATATTAAACTTCTGGCTTTTGTTCTCTCTATCTCTCTCTCTCTCTCTCGTTCTCTCTCATTTCCATTGAACTCTACTCATCTTTATACATATTTAGGTAAAATGTGAGGGGGGTGCAATGAACACATCTACTTAGTGATGATGAGTGATGATGAGGTAAGGAGTAAGAAGTAAATGGTCCAGTGGTTAGAGTGTTAGGTACAAACTCATACATAACTAAGCTAGCTAGCATTCTTGCTTCTAATATTACTTGCTGTTGCTGCTGCTGCTGCTGCTGCTGCTTTTACTAATTTAAATGCAAATGAGATTCATTTGACGACGACACCAACATACTTTGTCCATGTCTTGTTTGCTGGCTGGCTTGCTTGCTTGCTTGTGTTGGCTTTACTCAGCTTGGCTTGTCTTGTTTCCATGCTTCCTTGCTTCCTTGTCTGCCGCTCGCTTCCATATACATATTTCTATTTTCGTGTAGATGCGTATGTGTCTACACTAATGCATACTACATGCGTATATTGCTAGTTGTATATATACATATGTATATATACATATTTATGTAACGCATACACGCATATATGCATGAATACATGTTTATAGAGACGAGTACATGCATCATGTGTACAACTAGTGCATTTTAAATGAATTAAGAGCATCAGTGGCGTACATCAAATGCATTCAAAATTTTACTCAAAAATAAAAATATTTTAGAAATATTAAAATGCTCATTTTGCTCATTAACATTTTCTCAAAATATACTTACTTCAAATCTACACTTCTCAAAAGAAGTCCCCTATAAAATTGACACTTTTAGAAAATTTGCTCGCACCGTTCTTAGGGTATCCATTGAGAGATGACATGTATGACTGATTATCATTATATTTTACTCAAAACATACTTGCTTCAAATCTACACTTCGCAATAAAAGTCCCCTATAAAATTTACACTTTTAGAAAATTTGCTCGCACCGTTCTTAGGGTGTCCATAGAGAGATGATATGTATGACTGATTATATTTTACTCAAAACATACTTGCTTCAAATCTACACTTCGCAATAAAAGTCCCCTATAAAATTGACACTTTTAGAAAATTTGCTCGCACCGTTCTAAGGGTATCCATAGAGAGATGATATGTATGACTGATCATCATATATAGTATTACTACCAAATACTTTTTTCCGAAAACAATTATTGCCTCTCTTTACCCATTAGGGTGGCTCCCATACAAAATTAACATAAAAAACAGCTCAAGGTTGACAAAAATGTGTTTAGTTTCCCAGTAGTATCTCTAGATTGGTGAAAACTGAGATGGTGTCTCATTACTATAGCGACTCTCCTACAAAGTTAACGTTTTTCTATATAATATGTTGCTTAAATCGTTCCTAGGACCCAAAAAGAGAATGCAAATATTTGACTGACCTACCTCCACTTTTTGCTATACAATATTTTTTATAAACATTCTTACTCCCTAACTACACCCTTTAGTATGCCTCCCCTACAAAATTAACCCAAAACTACCAAAAGTCGACAAATTACCTCATAGGTCCCTACAAGTCGCTTCTAGAGAAATGAAGCGTAAGACCAAACGCCGTTGATTTTTTTCTCCTAAACATTTTTTCGAAACATACTAACTTTAAATCTGCACTTCTTAAAGGGGATCGCCTACGAAATTGATGTTTTTTTATAAAATTAGTTCCCATGGATCCAAGGTGCTCATAGAAAGTTAAAATATATGATCGATGTCCATTAACTGTTGCTTCCGAATATTGTTTTTAAACACATATACTTGCTATCTTATCATTTTCAATTGGCAGTGAAATTTGCTGTGAAAAAGCTTTTAAAATAACTCTGTGACAAAGCTCAGAAAAAGTGATGTCACAATAGTTCTGCCATTCGGAACCGGTGAAATAAGTAGGTTCGTTCTAATACTTTTCAAAATTTAACACGCACAACAGTACTGGAAGAGAAGTTCCGTCTTAGAGCCCTTCGGGGCTTAAAGTGTCACATATTTATTTATTTATTTTTATTTTTTACTTCCTAGCTTTACCCATTGGGGTACACTTCCCCACGAAATAAACATAAATCCCATGAAAATCACCAAAAAATCACATTTTTACGAAGGAATCGCCTCTAGAGGCACATCGGCCGACTTCCATTAATTTTATCTATGAGACATTTTTTGCGAACAAGCTTTCCTCATATCTTCGCTCCTTAGAGGAGTTCCCATATAAAAAAAAAAAGTGGATTTACCACATATTACATACGACTTGGTAGTTTGTGCAATTTTAATTTGGGCATATCTGTGAAGCAATGAAAACGTTTTTGGCTGACTTGGTGAAATTTCTTCAGAATCCTTTGTCACCTAGAAGTTTTTGAATTAAATTTTTCCGTTCTTTTGAGAAATTGTTTAATTCGCCTTTGCACAAAAAATTATTATTTTTCACCTATGGTGGAGTATTTTTGTATCCCAACAGCTAAGTATATATTATGCGTTAATTTATTGTGAGAGTACTGCTACTACTGCAATGGAAAAAAGTTTTGAAGAGAAATGTGTAAATTTTGTAAATTTTTAAGTAAGAAAAAATTTAAATCTTTGAAATTTGAGTTGATTTTGAATTTCTGATGTTGAAATTTTTTTATTTTTATTATTTTTATTTTTTTTTATTTCCTTGACATTTCAGATACAATACAAAAATCACATATAATGTATTACAAATGTTTACAAATGAAAACAAGGTCGCATCCAAAATAACGCTCCTAATCGGGAAATAGGGCGAAACGAAGTCTCTCCATCGAGTCCTGTCCCGGGCTAATCGGATCTAGATCGGATCTCTGCTTGAATTGTCCTTAACCATGTTTGGCGTGGGCGGCCAGGTTTTCGGCTGCCTTAAGGATTCCATTGAAATGCTATTTTCGCTATGTTATCATCCTGACTACGCAGATCCATTTGCGCCTTTGGATTTCTGTGTTTATTGGGACGCTGTTGGTAAGTTGCAACAATTCCAGAAAACTTTACAAACGATTCTGAGGCATTTATTTATAAAAAACTGAAATTTTTTGAAAAAAAAATAAATTCTTTAACATTTCATTTTATTATACCGCCACTGTTTAATTAAGCCATGTTGTGCATATATTAAAATTTACTTCCATTGCCTTCATTCACCATTCTCTCGCTTCATCTCCTCAACCATACAGATGACAAATTTTCATATAAAAGCCTATTCGCCATAGTCCAGTGAAGAGTGATTGTGTGTGTGTGTGTGTGTGTGTGTGTTTGTATGTGTTTGAAATCTGCTTCGAATGCACAATTATAAATCTGTCCATTTCACTCCTTTCCAATATAAATATATATATATGGATTCTATTTAAATGCTGCTTTGTTATGTTTCTCTCCATTCTAATTCGACTTAAGAATGGAGTAAATTCGTACAAGTACATACTTGTACTTGTACTTACCTAATATATCTTTGTATATGCCTGCTCATCATTTCTCTCATTTTCATTATGATAATAATAATAATAATTATTATTATAATAATTATTATTATTATAGTCATCATTATCATTATCATGCTTATGATTGTGGTCCTTTAAGCAGTACTCTTCTTAAGTTTTCAAATATTAACCAGCTTTCTGCCTTTCTCATCATTCAATGTTCAACTCGAGGCAACTACTATTGCTGCTGCTGTGCATATTTTGTCGAAAATTAGCATTGAGAATGCATGCAAACGCACATTAAATGACCAAGATGGCGATGGTAAATTGATGAAAATGTTTATTTGCATGAGAGTAGTAGAGGAGGAGGCCAAATGGAATCCTTATATACTAGATACATGCCATATACAAATACAAATATAGTACAAGTATGTGTGTGAGTATTGAGTAGAAGGCATGTTTGAAATAATGAAAGACGTTTGCATTCTCATTTAAAATTACGAAAATACGAAAGCAAAATTTACAAACGAAATATTCGAAGAATATTCAAATGAGTAGTAAGTAAATATGGGCGGGTAGGTTGTAAAATATATCAGTGTCTGTGTGTGTGTGTGTGTGTGTGTGTGTATAAATATTTCTGTAGGGAACAAGTTAATTCAGTTAAATGACATAAGGCAGTCCAAAATGGTATATACATGTATGTACATGTGTTTGTGTCTATATAACTACATACATAGTACATATATTATGCATGTGTTTGCAAATGTATACATTACGTGTAAATGAGTAAGTCGATTGAACTTGTTGATGGTAATGCTTGTGGTGGTTTAATGTTGATAATGATGTTGAAAATGCTGCTATTGCTTTGGCTGTTATGCTACAGTCTAGTATAAGGACATATAAATCTATATACATACATTAAGTAAAGGAACTTTTAAGTAAATGAACATACATCTACACACACATACACACTCATACAATTAAGCATACCGACAACAATGACAAAGCAGACGTTTTGATATTATTAGGAAAATGCATTTGCCTTCATATTTCTCTCTCTCTCTCTCTCTCTCTCTCTTTATCTCTGACAGCACAATCTATTCTTAACTGCATAGTACATTTATGTTAGTTAGTAGGTTTAACTTGAGTCAACCAACACGACGACTAACAGTTGACAGTTAAATTAAACAAGAAATAGGATTACCAACATTACAGAGATACTAAAATTGTATGAGTACAGTAGGACTCTATGTATGTATGTAGTTATATTATGAAAATTTGTTGGTGTTCAATGAACGAAGAAAATGTAATTTGATTTATGGAAAATTTCAGAAGAACACTTACTTATGTGGTCACTACAAAGGAAAATCGTTTTAGGCCGAATTTAGAATGCTTCGTCAGTCAACTCTTTCCCTCGTTAGCTGGCTCCAGTTAGAGTTTCAGTACTTGATCTTTCCGTCGTTCATGAGCGGGTTTCGATTATAACACCTTCTTAGCCGGAGCGTGTTCTTCCATTCGCACGACATGACCTAGCCAGCGCAGCCCCTGAATTTTAATGGGCTTCACTATGTTGGTGTCGGCACAGAGCTCATACAGCTCATGGCTGAACCTTATTCGATACTCGCCACCAACGCAAATAGGTCCAAAGATCTTATGAAGAACTTTTCGCTTGAAAATTACGAATTTTCTCTCATCAGAGGTGAAAATTGTCCAAACTTCGGCGCCATATATAAGGACAGGCATGATGAGAGACTTGTAGAGTGTGGATTTCATTTCTCGAGAGATGGCTCGACTTCTCAATTGCTTACTTCGCCCAAAGTAGCACCTATTAGCAAGAATGATCTTTCGCAATATCTTCAGGCTGATGTCATTACTGCTGTTAATGCTAGTTTGAAGAGAGACAAAGTCCAGCACTACTTCAAAAGCGTCGCTGTCAACAGTGACGTAGAGTCGAAGATGCCGGAACTCTTTTTTTGTTGACACCAGGTATTGTGTCATGCTCTTGTTCACCGTAAGGTCCATTCAAAGCGATTTCCTTTTCAACTCTGAGAATGCTGCACTTACTGCTCGCGTGAAATGAGCATACGTCATCGGAATACGCCAACACCATGACACTTTTGTTGGAGATATTGCCATTTTGTCGTAGATCAGCAGCTCGTCTTATTTTCTTCATAATAAGATTGAAGAAGTCGCATGATAATGAATCACTTTGTTTGAAACCCCGTTCGGTATTAAACGGCGAGAACAGGTGCTTTCCAATTTTTACAGCACAACGGGAGTTTTACAGTGTCATTCTGCCAAAACGAACGAGCTTCGCAGGAATACCGAACTTAGACATTTTGGATACAAAAGATCTCGTTTGGTCTCAGTGCACTTGTGGTTGCCTCCCAGAGGTATCAGCTATAGGGCTCATATCCTCTAACAGACCTTGGTCTGGCTTCGCGTGGTCCACTTGATGAACAAGGATAATGTATTTTGATTGATTTGATTGAACTCAGACATTGTTGTGTAGAGGTAATCCCTTACCGGATTGTCGAAAGCGGCTTTATAATCAACAAATAGATGGTGTGTGTGTCGATCTGTTTTTCTTGGGTCATCTCCAGGAATTGACGCAGTGTGAAATCTGGTCTGCAGCCATACTGATAAGGTTCAATTAGGTTGTTAAGCATAGGCGTCAATTTTTCACACAGTACGTTCGATAGAATCTTGTATGCGATGCTAAGAAGACTTAACCCACGGTAATTGGCGCAAATTGTTAGGTCTCCTTTCTTATGCACGGAATAAAGAACATTGAGCTTCCAATCAGCGGGCTTGCTTTCATCCGACCCTGTTCTGCTTATGAGCTGCTGCATGCTGGTGAGTAACTCATCGCCTTCGGTCCTAAACAACTTGGCAGGCAGGCCATCAGCACCTGCAGCTTTGTTGTTTTCAGCCTAGTAATGGCCTCTCGGGTGCCGTAGCTCAGTGGTTAGTGTGTTCGCCTTCTGATCTGTAGGTCGTGGTTCAATACCCGGCTGATGCATAACAAATTTAATATCGAAAAGATTTTTTTTTCGAACGGTACCCACCTGTCGGCAAGCAATTAGCAATTCCCCCGACAGTAACAACTTGCCATGAAAAAGCTTCTAAAAAGAACTCTGTGACAAAGCTCAGAAAAAGTGATGTCACAAGTGTTTTGCCGTTCGGAACCGGCTAAAATAAGTAGGTCCATTCTAATACTGTCCCAAAATTTAAGACGCACAACAGTAATGGAAGAGAAGCTCGGCCAATGAGCTCTTTAAGTGCCACATATTTATTTTTTTTTAATGGCCTCTCGGAAGATTAGAAGAATGACAACAATTTTTTACAATTTTAACAACAATTTTTCCTATCCTGTTTCTCCATTACATTTGAGTGGTTGGAAAGGAACAATTGTTTTTTTAGTAGATGATACTAAACCACAAAAAGTTATTAATATTAGGAAAACGGCGGTCATGACAATTCCATGAAACTTAAGATTGACGATAAAAAAGTTTTTAGTCATTTCAATTCAGCTGGATATCAAAACGAGCTGATAATCCAAATCGGTCACATGGCTTGGCAACGGCCCATGAATTTATTACAAAAAAAATTTTTACAGAAAACTCTGGTTCCATCTGCAATTCACCAGACAGTATTACAAGACTTTCGGTATTACGTGATGGACGACTTATTGGACAGGTTGAGAGGAATCAAGGATGGTACGATAATTTCTGGAATTTGCCCAGGAGTCACCTCTAGAGGGGTCAAATGCATGACTGACATTCAATAAGTTTTCCCCGGAACATAATTTTCGGAACATAATTACTCTCTATTTCTACCCCATGGGACGTTTTTCCAAAAAATTGACATTTTTATATAAAAATTGGCTCACACCGCTCGCCGCACAGGAAGATTGTGCGCAAGATTTTCCGTACCGATTTTTGAGTTTCGCATCAAAACAAATATTTTTTATGGAATCCGTTTAGTCTTCGTAGAGCGCAACAAACGGTGGAGAATCTGACAGCACTTCGATGATGATGAGATAAGAGAGTTGACTGAAAAGCGCCCAGTACATTTTCATCAACAATGGTACAAAGTGAAGCTATTTGATAGTTAATTTAATATTCAATATTTTACGTGATAACTTAGGTATGAGAAAGATATCATGATCCCATGATTATTGACGGTGATAAACTAGCTGATATGGCTAATAATTGTGAAGCAATATTTGGACTTATTTATGTGAAATTCGCAGAATTATTTGACTGAACTTGTGACCGTCGAAGGTTTTGATGAGAAACGACCAGATTACACAAAAGATGCCACGATCACAAGTAGTACTCATAGACTTTTTGCAAGAGAGGCAACTAATAATGGGAAAATATTGAAATGAATTATTGAACCGATTGAATAAGGAGTTATGGTTCCGGTTCATGTGCTGTTTCCGAAGTCGGCTGTTCGGAAATCTTTTCATAACAATTTTCGGGGATTTGAATTGGCAACCCATACGCAGAAGGTCAGTTCACTAAGCATTGAATTGATATTTGTTTTCATTACTGCTCTCACCTCTAGTTTGCCATGTATTGTTCATATTTGAAAAACGCAATCAGTTGACCACTCTGTCTACCTATATGCCTCACTCCCTCTCTATTTTTTCTCTCTCACTCTTACTCACTCTCTCTTTTTGGGTGAGCATCATCTAAGCTATAATAAAATCGTATTTTTAATTTATTACGTCTGCCAATGGTATTTCTCATTCTCTGCGTCTCACCAATGTATGAGTTCCTATATATTATATGTATGTACATACATACAATTTTATTCATCTCTTTCCATAATCTTCTTATTGTTGGTCATTTACATACATGTATTGACTTCTTCGTTTTTTGGCAATTTTTATTCCCGCACGAATAGCCATAATAAGGAAGCAAAAAAAAAAAAAAAATGCGCAAAAGTTATGTTACTCTCACTCGATTCCACATCCCACATCTATATTCTAGTAGAGTAGCCTTCACTGGCCTCCAATACCGCGAACGCTAAGAAATATAAAATACAAGTTATGCTCGTATGCTCATTCAACTCATGCATACATAGGTGTATGTATGTATGTTATACTCATATATGCAAACATACCCATTCATACTTCATACAAACACATAATTCACGCGAATTCGTAATTTCGCATTTTTATACAAATTCCGCGATTTTGTTCTTATTACAGTCAAAAATATAACAGTGGTCAAAGTTAGTGAGTGCGGAGGACCATGGTCATCATACATATGCGGACATATATTCGTACTATGTACCAATTTGGTGGGCAGCTGCAAGTTGAAGCATTGTTTTTCCTTAATTAATGTTTAATCAGCAGGACTCAAATGTGACTGTATTGGGTGTGACTGTGGGATGAGTGTGAATGATGTGGTGTTTACAACGAGTAGACATTATTGCATATACATGTGTGTATGTATCTATACATGTACCTATACATAAGTATGTACCTATATGCATCCCATCCAGATTAATTCAACCCCATATTCAAAACAACAACAACGAGAATATACCTATAGACAATGTTGTTCGTTAACAAAAAAAAGATGAGAATGAAAAAAAAAAAATTATTCCAAAAAGAAATCGCCAAAAATATAGAGGCGATTGTAAACCCCACAAAATCCCATATAGAGAGCACAGTGATGCATTGAAGAATGAGCGCCAAGTAGAGCACACGAAATATATAAAAAATAGAACAACATACAGAAATGTTATAAATATGACGAGATGAGCTACCTCCATCTTATATACTACATCTCTATCTTCAACGAGTGAACAAATTTGTATGCAAAATTTCGTCACATATGATATGATTTGTAATAGAGATGCCAGATGGTTTCATCGAGTACATAATATTATTTTTGAAGAAATTTAGGGGATCATTTAAACGCATGCTTGTTTCAATTTCATTGTGCAACAAATTGAAAGTAACAAAAATTTGCATATGCCCACTTTAAATCTCAATATTAAATCTTTTTAATGAGGTTCTACAATTTTTACATTTTCTGAACAAGTTTGTACTGTAAAACAGAATAATATTTTTTGTTATTTTTGCAATACAGAATATTTTTCTGTTGAATTTGCTATAGTAAAACATTTTGAAGTGTAGAATTCCAGTATTTTCAATGGCACTGCGGTTGCAAATACCTAGCAAAGGTAATGAAAAGTTATAAATGTTTATTTTGGGTTTTAACGACTAATTATTTTTAAAGAGGTATTAACATTTTGTCAATTCTGAACAAGTTTGTCTTGTTTTCGTATGGCTGTCATATGTGGTTGACATAAACAGCTGATTTTTCTTTTATTGGAAAGCTGTGACATTTGTCAACCACATTTAGTTTGTATTATATTGAGTTTTAAACAACATCATTATTTTTTATTGCATCAAAAATGCAATAAAAAGCATTTACTGGAAGTTTCATATTCTTTATAAATGTGGAAGTTTCTGGTGAATTTTGACAAATCATGCAGATAGTGATTTCGATGTTTCAAAGGTGGTGACGACAAATCTTGACCTGATTAGCCAAAAAAGTTTGAAGATGAAATAATTGGATGATATACTGAGTGACTGACTCATGTCAAACGCAATAAGAACTTCTAGAATTGTAGGGAGTCACTCAACAAGCTATTTCAACACACCTGAAAACAAGAACATTGGGTGTCTTATGAATTAGAACCATTGATTTTTCACATGCCAACTGCTGCTGCAGAGGCAGAAAAGGGAGTTTTTTTTTACATAAAATTGTGACTGTCGATGAAAAGTGGTCCATTAGGATAAACCTAAGAGCAAAAAATTATGGGTTTAATCCGAAATGGCTTACAACATCAACTGCAAAGCCGCAAAGCTGTATATCTGGTGAGATCAACTGGATGTGGTGTATAAGAGCAGCTGAAACTGAATAAAACAATCACAGGGGATAGCTGTCGACTTCAATTGATGCGTTTGAACCTTGAACTGCATGAAAAACGACCGCATTACGAGCAGAGACACGGCAAAGTAATTTTGTAGTATGAGAACGTTCGACCACATGTTGCTCAACTGGTAAAAAAAACATACTGCTTTATTCTTCAGACATTGCGCCATCTGATTACCACTTGTTCCAATCAATGGCACATGGCCTGACTGAGCAGGACTTCCATTCTTCCGAACAAGTCAAGAATTGGGTCGATTCGTAGATCACATCAGAAGCTGCATTGTTTTTTCGAAATGGTATCTGAAATTTTCTAGAAAGATGGGAAAAGGTAGTGGATAGCGATGGAAAATACTTTCAATAATTTTAATTATATTTGCGGTAGCATCAATGAACACCATATTTTGATGTTACTGAAAAACTTCCATCTTGATAAGAAATAAGAATAAGGTCAAATTATAAAATAAATTGTGGCATATTTGATAAAAATTAGATAATTCGAACCATATCATATAAAGTCTTGAAATAAACAGTGAAACAAAAATGCATTTCTTTCTCCTCCAATGCTCTAACCCACCAAAAAGGCCATTATACTAACCTCTGAGCACTCAAAAGCGATTTATAAATAAGCTTTGATTTTTCCTATGTAAAATTTTATGACCGTAAGTGAACATATATCAAATTAAGATTAGTTAACGGTAAAATATTTAAATATTTGGAAATATTTTTTCTCTTATTATTCTAGAATCTAATATTTTCACTA
The DNA here is from genome assembly GCA_963854835.1 of Megamerina dolium. Taxonomy (NCBI): domain Eukaryota; kingdom Metazoa; phylum Arthropoda; class Insecta; order Diptera; family Megamerinidae; genus Megamerina; species Megamerina dolium. Next base: position 4,975,681 of record OY978525.1, read on the forward strand.
TTCTAAGTAAATTTAACAAATTCCATCTGGCAACATCAATTCTTGCTACTGCGAGTACACCGTGCATGCATTTGCATACAACTCGTACACAACGTAACTTCGGCTGCTCGTATAACTGACCGACCGATCACTTCGAATGCATTTGAGACCTCGTCAGTGTTGTGCATTTTTTTTACGATTTAACATCTTATTATTTCTTTTTGAGTATTAACTACTGTAGTTGTTGTTATGTCTTTAGCTTTTTACGCTCGCATTCTCATTTTGAAATGAACCGAGAATGAGAATATTGTTGTTATTGTTATATTGGTTGCATCTGCCGTCGCCGCCAACGTTACTATTATTATTATGTATTATTGAAGGTAATGGAAATGGTGTTACTGTCGAAGTTGGGGAAATAATCGCGGAGATTTGTTCATATTTGGCAGTGATGCAAATACGAGCGAGTACGGTATATGCACGTATGAGAACAATTGAATGTGAACATGTGAACAGTTGAATTATGTAAAACAAATGCAAGGAAAAAAACTAAAAAAGAACACAAAGCAAACAACAGCAACAACAACAATCCCCCCCAATAAAGACGCGAAAATTAACAAAACACAAAACAAACTTTTGACCATTGCCGAAAATAATAAAAATCCGATGGAACATAACGAGAACGAAGGAGAAGAGTTGAAGTTGAAGAGTGTCGAAAGTAGAATATTGTACGGAGAGTGGTGAGTATGGTGGAAATGATGGGTGATGAGTTTTCAAGTATGCAGTTGACTCTAAAAATGATTCGATGAGGATTGGCAAGTGCATTTAGGGAGGGAGGGGGGTTAATGCTAAAATATTGTGAAAGAGTACACTTGGGAGAACATCATGTTCAGTGTTGACGGTGTTCATGTTGTTGTTGTGAATTTTATATAAGCGACCTGTGTACATATATACATACATTTTAAGTAATAAACTTAAGGGTGTCAGGAGGTCTACATATTCAAATAATTGTGCACATTTACAAATCCCTCATTCGACTGTCATACTCCATGAATTCGAGTACGTGGCCAGGTTTCCTCCATCATCCTCAGATTTCATTTTAACCCAAAGAAACAAAGAAATTTGAGGGTGGTCGCAGAAATGCTACATCGAATTCCGATCCAGCGATCCAAAGTCCATATAATATGACTTCTGTTCGTTGGGCATCATCATTTTTTTTTTTATTCTGAGGTTGGGTTGTGAGAGACTTCTATTGGCTTTTTGTGAATTTGATCGAGTCTAGACGAGTTCCTAATATCCTGATATCAATATTTTGCACTAGGTAGGGCACAATTAGAATTACCGAATGGTAAATTGAAGATTTAGCATTGGATGCTTTTAAATAAACCATGTTTGATGGATATTTTACGTTGCAGTTATAGTTTGGGTCATGGGTTCGAGGCTTGGTGCAGCGAATTTACTAAAATTCAAAAGTATCCTATCGAAAGTAAGAATTTGTAATCAGAAAGCTTCTGAAAGAGCTTCAGAATAAGAATATTAGGAGAGAAAACCTGCCTAGGTTCTTCAGGGTCTATATATAAAGTAGTTCTGCGAAGGGAGCAATGGGTCAAATAATTATAAAAATTATATTATTATTTTATGATGATTCTTGAAATAATTCGGTTATTTTTAAAAAAGGTTTGAGTCGAGGATTTCAGATTTTCGTTATTTTCCCGTAAGTTTCAAAATTATCAATTTATGGCTTTTAAAATAGGCCACTACCCAAATGAATTCCTTCAGAGGTACCTACAGACTCCTTGGTTAGATTAGATTTAGATAGTGTGGCCAATCTGTTTACTTTTACTTACATTTATGATATCACGCGGATACTTCTGCCACCATATATACTCGATAAACCAACGTCATTCCTTGATGAGTCTCAGCAGGCTGTCGGTATTAGACCCTGATTTTGACGCTGGTTCATTCAAATGATAATGATCCGTTTGCTGGGTCTCGGTTCAAAGTCATTCAGATCAAAATTGAGGTCCAGTTTTTTTTTTTTTTTGAAGTTCTGCTCTGTCACAATTTTTGTGGTAGGTTTAAAATCACTTTGCTACTGAAAGAAGCCATTGATGGTTTTGTAAAATTAACAGAACACCATTTACGGAAGTCCTTTTAAGGGATTTCTGGGCATTTTTGAGGTTATGTGTTGATTTTCAAGTACTTTTGTGTTCATTTTGTAGAGTAGCTTCCCTAATCGGGAAGGAGAGGGAGTAAGTATGTTCATGAAAAACATTGAGTAGTAAAAATTTTGTAGTGGAGCAGCTCTAAAACATGAAGTTAGAGTTAGAGGGTGCTTGAATTCAGGAAAATCATGGGGAGAAAAAATTAATGGGAGTAGTCATATATTTTACCGCTTTAAGGGCTGTTCTGAATATTTTAATGAATCTTTATCTCATTTTTTTATCTCATCTGCTCGGCGAGTCCATTCTCTTTTTTCGTTTTTGATATTACGTTTCTATTGGAGGTCTAGAATATATTTGACTGCCTGAGATTATTTGCCCCCACGAAAAATGGTTCATTCGATGATCTTTACTTGAATTCAGAACAATAAATCCGCATGCTATTGTCTCTAGTATGCTCATCACTAACTATCGGTCAACGCCATCATAGTGGTCACCAGTCAACGACAGTTAAGCTGCATGTCGGAAATGTGATGAGAACAGAAAGGCATCAAAAAATATCAAAAACAATATACGACTGTGTATATTTTAACTTTTCATTCATTTCTTTGTGATTTTATGTACTAATTTTTTGTTCAGTTTTTTTTTAATTTTTCCAAAAAACCAAACGAAATTTTTGTGAATAAAGTACTGTTACTTTGGATTTTTTCATTTTTGCGCGCCAAAAATATAACAAAAGAAAAATGCGTTGACTAACAGAGCTAACCCTTCTGTTGTCTGTTCTGCACCTCGTTGTCGTCATCGTACTCATATTGTTCGCAGCAAACAGTAATAACATCAACAGCAGCAGTAGTAGTAGTAGTAGTAGTAGTAGAAGGACAATGGTCAATTGCTTTCATGCACGTGTAATATGGTAACTGGTGTTGCTATTGGCGCGCTGTAGTCGGTGACGTTAACGGTGTTGATGCTTGGAGATGACAGTAGGTATGTACCGTAAGAATGAGTATCTACTTTGGTATGGTATATACTTTTATGGACAAAATATTGTTGTATGTATGTTCGAGTATTTTTGTTGAATTTGTCGTCGATACTTTTTTGGAGAAAAACATTTTTTAATTTTTTATCAATTCCTTGTATCTATTTTGATTATTTTGATTTCTTTTCATTTCATTCTCTTCACGGTTTATTTGTGTTTTGTATTTTGTTTTGTTTTTGAATTCGTTGTCGCATAAAAACGGAAACGGATGTTTGCTATATGAACCACCCGTTCACTACCATCCGCATCATTGACCATCACACCAGAAATACGGCATGAGTATGTAATTGGGGAAAAATTGGTTGAAAAGAAAAGAATATATGAAGCTATGTGTTGTTTTTGATTTTTTGGCACTTTTGTATCTCCTCGTTCTTGTGTTCAAAATAAAAATATTAGCGCTTTTATCGATTTCGCTCAATTTATGCCGTAGCAACAGCAAACAGCAGCTGGCAAGTAATTGGCAATTTTTATGAAAATATAAAGATCGCAATGAAAAAAGCTTTTAAAAGAGCTTATTACAAAGCTCTGAAGTACCTTTCTAGTTAATTCTGAATAGGGCTACTGGAAGAAAATCTTGTGCAAGGTAATTCGAAATAAATCAATTCTTTAATTTGAGGAATTATAAGTAAAACTTTAATATACAAATGTCTTAGGGGTCGTTGAATTCGAATCTAAGATTGATTTGATTTCTCCAGCTCGTATTTCGACCCGAAGTTTGAAAAACTAATGAAAGCTGAAATATTTATTTAAAAAACTGCCACTCTGGGGTTAAAATGCTCAAAATTTTACCCTCTATTTTCTTCCGTTAAAGAGTTGTTTTTTTTTTATAAATTTCGCTCTTACCGGTCCCAAAGTGATCTCAGAAAAAGAAAATATGTAACACCTGTAGGACCCGAAGGGCCCTTTGGCCTAGCTTCTTTTCCAGCACTGTTGATCAATCTAAATTTCGACAGTATTAGAAGAGATCTACTTACCTTAGTCGGTTCCGAACGGCTGATCCCTTGTGACGTGACTTTTTCTGACCTTTATCACAGAGCTTTTTTTTACAATCATTTTCATAGGAAATTTATACTGCTGGAAGAATTGCTAATTACTTGCCGAAATGTGGTTACCGTTTGAAAGAAAAACCGTTACCGTTTGAAAGAAGGTCAGCGCACTAGCCACTGAGCTACAACACTCACATACCGTACGTGACATTCCGATATTCATTCTTTTTCACAACATTTCCATCAAATAGACGTGCCGCTATCTCCAATTCCCTATACAATAGGCATTTTTTAAGAATATCGCTCTCACTGCATCCAGAGCGTCCTTACAGGAGTTAAAAATATGACCGGTACACTCAAAAATTTTTCCCATCAACAGTTTTTCTAAATATTTTGACTTACTATTTTTACTCCTTATGGAGGCTCCCATATAAACCATCTGATAATCGACAAAAATCGACTTAACTGCCCAAGAGGGAAGAGTTGTATGATAGACCCGCATTAATAAAAAAAAAAAAAAATTAAATAAAATAAATTGAAATTAAAATGTTTAAATCATTAATTTTACTCGACAAATATTTCTTCCAAAATACTTACCCGCTATTTCCGCCCTTTAGAAGGGCTCCCATACTAAATTGAGGTTTTTTATAAAATTGAAAGAGCTTCAATGTAGTAGGGTTGATTGTTTTTAATGTTTTTGGATAACTCATATATTTTTCTAAATATTTAATCATGGAATTTCTAAAAGTGCCAATTTAGCGCCTGACTGGACACTTTTGTTCTTTTTGCTAAATTCTATTGAAATAATGTATATATAAATTAGGACTAGAAATTATGTAGTTCAATGGCAATATTCAATGACATTCAAAATAGCGACATTCATGTTCATTGTTTGTTATAATTTTTATCGATCTGTATCAAAATATGTACGATATGTACGAGCATAGGTAGAAGCTTGTATCAACATGGACATATTTTTCATATTGCACATAATCATTATTGTGATGATGATGATGATAATGATGATGATGGCAATATATGTCTGTTAGAATTTACTATGATGCATCTATATTGTAGGTGTGGATAAATACTGTTATCAAATTAATACGCGTTAAATACAACTATGTGTAATTTATGACTGCAATGCATCCAATGGGGATAACTAACTGGACATATTGTATGGACTTGCCAGTATTTTACATACAAATATGCATTAGGCATAATTCAGTATTTAGTCATAGATATTGCTCACTCTTATATATTTTGTATTGAGTTTTAGATGTAGAAATATGTAGAGATATTTGCAAAGTGCCTCTCTAAACGCTTGTGCTATATTTGTGGAAATTATATTAGCCATTTTGTTAACGAAATATACAGCCAGCTGAAAAAATAGTAACAACACATTTTGGTTAGCACTCACTCACATTGACAATGAATTTGGTGACAATGAATCAAGTCAACCAAATTCTGAGCACTCTGAAATTCTACTCCAAGAAATTGAATCTTACTGATTACTATTTTACTATACTATTTTGTGCAAAATGCTGAACTCAATGAGTCAGAAAATAGTCTTACTGTGTTCCTTACATTCGATGAGTCATTGTTTATTACCAAAAAGAACTGTAATTAAAGTGTGTTTTGGATAATAAATGACTAATATAAAGGTAAATATTTTGAGCGTTAAAAGACTCACAAAATGAACTCATTTTTGAGCCACAAATTACATCAAAATGACTCATAAATTTAATTTTATAACAGATCTCATATATTCACTTGAATAAGAGTACTTACTGTGTGAGAATGCTTTGAATTAAAATACTTACAAAATGACCAAATTCATTATAAAAAAATTAATAATTAATATGATACTTATTTTAAGTTATAAAAGAAGTAATTTGAGAGTTAAAAGACTCATAAATTTAACTCATTTGTGAGCCACAATTTAAATGAAAATTTTTTACAAATTTATGGGGAAAAAAAAAAATAATAAAAGAGGATTTAATGTGTTCACTCGCTTAAGAGAATTTGGTTCACTTAGATTCAAGACACATTAAAATGATTAGCTGAGGGCAAGAGAAAACTCTTAATCTTAAGAGATTCTCTGTTAACACATTTATGAAAAAAGTACCCTTAAATACATATCGTCTCATAGAAAGCTCACCTTGAATTCTTTCTATTCGATGGGTTCTTTTAATTACGAAAAAAAAGAAAACAAAAATTAAAAATTGGCCATTATTAAATCCATTAATTAACGTAATTATTTTAGATTATAAAAGAGAATAATTTGAAAGTTCAAAGATTCACAAAATTAACTCATTTTTGAGACACAATTTTGATCTAAATTACTCACAAATTTATCCAAAGAAAGAAGATATAATATGTTCACTCGACTAAGAGAATTTGGTTCATTTATATTCAAGACTCATGAAGATGTTTCGCTGAGGCGAAGAAAAAACTCTAAATCAGAGACTCTTTGTGAGTGCATATATGAACAAAGTACTCTTAAATACATGTGTCTCAAATAAAGTTCATATTGAATTCTTTCTAATTGATGGGTTCTTTTAGTTATGAAAAAAAAGAAAACAAAATTCAAAAATTGGCCATTATTAAATCAATCAATTAAACTAATTATTTTAGGTTATAAAAGAGTATAATTTGAAAGTTAAAAGACTCACAAAATTAGCTCATTTTTGAGCCGCAATTTAAAACAAAATTATTCACAAATTTATCCAAAGAAAGAAAATACAATATGTTCACTCGACTAAGAGAATTTGTTTCACTTATATTCAAGACTCATCAAGATGTTTCGCTGAGGCGAAGATAAAACTCTCAATCAGAGACTCTTTGTGAGTGCATATATGAACAAAGTACTCCTAAATACATGTGCCTCAAAGAAATTTGGTTCACTTATAGTTAAGACTCATCAAGATATTTTTGATAAGAAAAAACTCTCAATCAGAGACTCTTTGTGAGGGCATTTATGAACAAAGTACTCCTAAAAACATGTGTCTCAAAGAAAATGCATATTTTTTCTATTCAATGGGTTCTTTTCAGTTACGAAAAGAACTAAATATTTTAAATCGGCCATTATTAAATAATTGTTTGTGCATTTTTAAATAAAAATTGAGTATTTTTGGATTTGACGCAAAATATGCTCAAATTTTTTTAGTTATAAATTTCTTCAAAATTATTGGAGTGTAAGTTCATTCAGGAAAAGAGTCATTTTTGAATAATGAATGAGAATGAGAATATTCTCAAATTTTAATAGCATAAATTATATCAAAATGACATTCGTATAAGTTCATTCAGGTAAAAAGGTAGTCATAGGAATATTCCATCGAAATTTTTTTCAACACTCATATTTCGAACTCAACAAATTACTTCCATGAGGAGGAGAAAAATGCTCATTGAGTTCCAATATGAGCAAAATGCCAAAAAATGATTCAGAAGAGGTCCTTTCACATACATTTTGGTTTGCTGGATTAAACATACTCTATCATCTGTGACTGTATGAACTGTATATATTCATATATATTCATAGTGAAAATTTAAAATTTAAATATATAAGCAGATATTCATATTCATTAAAATCAATTAACAATAACACTTAATTATATAAAATTGAAAATTGTCATCGCCAAGTTATTGTAAACATTTGATAATGTTGGTACAAGTAGTTATATTGATTTAATTAAAATTTTCAATATATATTGTATATATAAATACAAAGTAAATGTGAATATTCATTTTCCATTGCATTGTCAATGAAATAAGCCAATAAAATAACAATTTCCATAATTTATTAACATTTTCATTATAAACAATGTGCAGTCGGAGAATCGACAGAGCAACGATATCATATTGATACACGGCAGCAGAGTCATTATGTTGGTAGGCAAGTAGGTACTACATATATGTATTTATATATTTCGTTAGCCAATTATCGGTGGTTTGATATCAGTATTGGTTATGCTTATCGGTTGCTGGTTGTTGGCTATTTGGTTTTCTCATTTAACCGACTTTTGCCTTCATCTCCCATATTGTCAGTCGTATGTCGATGTGTTGTATATATACGCATATTGCACTCATTTCCGTTGTTGTTTTCATTTGGCATTTTCAATTAATAAACATTTGCGCATTTATTTGTGGTTGGATAATTTGGTAAATCATTAACAGACGCACGCATGCACATTATAAGGTCAACACTACAACCGACCATCAGCCATCAGCATATCCTTAACATTCTGATGGTCTCATGTAGCAATATTATACATTTGTGAGTATGTGTCTGATATGCCAAACCATATGTACTCTAGTACTCTTATGTCAATATGTAATCCATATTGGAGGTTGGTGTGGTTTTTTTTTTTTTGGCTTTTTGACGATATGCAACTATAATATTATCTCTACGATTGTTGTTATTGTTGTTCCTGTCGTAATCAACACTACAGTAACAATATTGTAATTTATATGATAAACAGTTTAAATATATACACAATTAAATTCGAAAATTTTCACAAGCACAACAAATAGCGGTCTATAGCATATGCTTGGTTGAGGTGTTTTAGAGTTAATTGTGGTCAATTGATATTGTTAATAGGTACAAATGATAAAACAAGTAATGATTGAATGAAATGTATTTCAATAATGATGATATTAAAATTATATAATTTGCAATGAAATTCAAATTGTCGTGCGCCAAGTACAATCGAGAACATGCTTTTGCATGAGATATAAACTTGGTTTTCATTCGATTAGGCACATTTTCAAACGTGTCCCTTGGTTAGTAAAAGTAATCATAAGTATTAAGTTTTAGCTTGATTAAATTATATTTTCGGGCCGAAAATGCACAGAAATACATTCGGAAGCATAAATTTGTATGGGAGATAGTCGTAGTTTTTATCCGATTTGGCCAATTTTTGAATATGTTATGTTATGAAATATAATGGGATGTGCAGAGTTACAGCTCTCTAGATTTATATTGTCATACGAAAAGTGTGCGAAATAAGAAAATTTTGTATGGGAAGTAGGCTTAATTTTCATACGATTCAGCTTATTTTCAAATATGTCTTTTAATTGATAAATATAGTTGGATTTCAGCTTAATAGGTTGATATTTTTGGTGTGCAAAGTCTAAAAAATCATACTTCGCTATATACTTTTGTATGGGAGGTAGGCGTAATTTTAATCCGATTGTGTTCATTTTTTAACATTTTAATTCTGTGACGAAATGAAGTGCATTTACTAATTTTTAGTTAGATAGCTTTATATTTTCATGCATAAAGTGTGAAAAAATGGATTTCACAACATACTTTTGTATGGGAGATAATTTTAGATTTTATCCGTTAACATCCATTCTCAGTCTATTGTATTTTTTAATGAATATAATCATCTGCGTCAAATTTGAGTTAAATAGCTTTATATTTTCGCTTATAAAGTGTGAAAATATTCGTTCAACAACATATTTTTGTATGAAAGGTAGGTGTAACCTTCAGCTCAATACACTCATTTTCTAAAATGTCATTCAAAAACTCGAAATTCTATAATTATATCCTGAGTTTAATTAAACATATCCTTATCTTGCTCTCCAGTGCTTGGTACTGCTTTTTGGATGACAATGTCAATCGTTGGTTATTTAGAAATAATGCATGGTGTTCACTTGGAGTCATTGGATTGTCTGTTGTACAATTTCATTTCTGAAATAGATTGCATTTATACTATTTGACTTTTGATATAAATATAATTCTATTTGTATGAACATACTCATATATAATATGAATATTATTCTATCTTTCTATCTACTTGATCATCTAAAGAATTTCTTAATTTAATTGCATAAGACGACATACTACCTTTATATGTAAATAGTAGGTAGACTATGATATGTATATTCATCAATAAATCTATGAATACTGCATAGAAGTATATGAGTATATGCATATGTATATGTATATATGTAAATATATATATTCTCAATTAAAATATATATTTACTTGAAATTTATGTATACTCTTAGGTATACAATTTCAAAATATAATATATAAATATTCTCATAAATACATATGTTTATATACATGTTTCGAAAATCGAAATGTATGTAGATTTGAAGTAAATGCCATAGCAACATATAGTACAAATATATAATACATATCAATATATTATTGATGCATACCTATGCACTTTTTACTAGTGTCTTAGGTATACATAGCTTCTAAGTAGTAGCCTGTTATAAGCCTAAATGTATATGTATTGTAGAATATGTATCTACACATTTTAGCATATCAACACCTCATGCATTTAATACACTTATACAGTATATCAACATTTTGGTGAGTTGAGGGTACGCTAAGACTACTTAAATATCCAGACAGATTGATTTCATAGATTAGGGTGTTTCATTTTTGGGCAATAATTTTTTTTTTCTTTGTGATAACCCAAAATCTGATAGTTTATAGAAAATAAAAAATTATACCGTTTAAAAAAAAATTCTAGGAGCATTACAGGCTTAGCTCTTTCGAAAAGAAGCACTATAGCGCTAGGTTACATACCTACGATATGGAGAAGGGCAAAGATGGTATTTTTGCCGAAGGTAGGTAAGGAGGACCCGCTTCATCCTAAATCCTTCAGGCCAATCTGCCTTTGTTCTAAAAACTTTGGGAAAAATTGTAGATAATTACACCACAGTTTTAATGAGAAATCCGCAGCACTCTTGTCAGCATGCCTATAGAGCAGGGCATTCCACTGAAATTGCTCTTTATCAACTGACGAACTCATTGCAGGAAAGTTTAGAAAAAAATGAAACGGCGCTATGAGCCTTTCTAGACATAGAAGGTGCCTTCGACAATACTTCACATGACGCTATCAGAAGAGCTCTTACAAGAGGAGGGGTTGACAATACTCTAGCTTCTTGGATGAGTAATATGCTTCATAGCAGGAAGGTTGAAATACCAACTGGTATAGGAAGTATAATTGGGAACATCACAAGCGGTTTCCCACAAGGAGGTGTGGGAAACCGCTTACCACTTATGTGGGGTATAGTAGTAGACGAGCTATTGGAAAAATTGGAAAACAATGGTTGGTCATTTCAGGGCTATGCGGACGACATAGTCATCATCTGTAGAGGTAAATTTGAGGGCACTCTATGTGACAGAATACAGCTAGGACTCAAACTAACGAACTCAAACCCATGAAAACGTACGGGGCATTAGTCTGGGAAAAGTGCACGAAGCAGACAGTAATTAACACTCTTAGCAAGATACAAAGACTTGCATGTGTATGTATCACAGGAGCTATATGAACATGTCCAACGGCATCAACGGAGATACTCTTGGATCTTACTCCCCTTCATATTTACATCCAGTCTCAAGCGAGGAGGGCGATTTTGAGGGTAGCTGGGAACAACATCAGCACAGGTAGTTTTCTCAACCGAAGAAAGATAGAACTTCTCGCTGAGCAATTTCCTGAAATCTCGATGCCAATGGACTCGATACTCCCAACGTTCAGCTTCACGAAACATTTAAAACTGAGCTTAGTAATAAAAAACATTGGGAAGGTATATCAGAAACATACAAGGTAAACCAGTATATGATAACATGGTACACCGACGGCTTCCTCACCGACGATGGAGCCGGGGCAGGTGTATTCGGACCAGGGAAAAGTTACTCTGAACCATTAGGTAAGAACACCTCTATCTTTCAAGCGGAAGTGTACTTTAATCTCGAACGGAATTACCGGCACCGCAGAATAACAATACTGAGTGACAGCCAGGTAGTTATCAAAGCGCTCACCAAGTTACAAAACCAAAACTGGTGATGGAGTGTATTGAAAAACTGAACATCCTGGGTTAACTCAATCAGGTGTGGATTCTATGATTTCGGAGCATGTAGGGATCAATGGAAACGAAATGGCAGATAAGGTTGCCTGGAAAAGAGCATCAACTCTATTTGTAGGACTCGAACCATTTTGTGGATTAGGATCGGGTATCATCTCCCGTATCATCTGGGAAGAAGAGGATAGACAAAGAGGTTTATACTGGGAAAACTTACCGTGGTTAACACACTCCAAACTAGCGCTAGGGACATATAACCTAAAACGCTAAAACAACTTGAGAATCATTACGGGATTGTTAATAGGACACTGTAAGGCTGAATAATCACCTAACAAAACTGGGAATTTTATCTGATGCTTTTTGCAGGTTCTGCAGGAAAGAGGAGGAGACTGCCCAACACTGCACTGATGCACAAGAGAAAGAAATACCTGGGAGATTTCATCATATCCGAAGATGAACTTAGACTCTGTGAAGTAGTACCAACACTAAAATTCATTGAGGGAACTGGACTAAGAGATACCCTCTAGCTTCGCGAAGGGGTCACAATGGATCTTATAGGTCGCAGTTCAACATCCCCCAATGATAATATAATAATAATTAAGTATCAGATTTTGGGGCAGCATTGAGAAAAAAAATATCGCGTTAAAAATAAAACACCCTAATATATAACATATGTGTGCATATAGACAATTATCCAGTTCTAAATTTTTACTTGAACCAAATTTAAAAATTTGGTTTGTTTTGGTAAAAATAAAAAAAAAAAATTTTTAAGACCTATTAGAAAAATATTTACGTACTTAATATCCCACATACGTTTTGAACATATCTAATGCGTGTATTACTTAAAATATGATGCAAATTAAATTTAATAATTATTGTGCAGATTTCCTGATGATAGTTTCAGTGCAATTCATATACTGGTTACAAGAGCAATTCCGATGTTGTGATTTCCTACTGGGAATACTCGTATATTAATTCATTCCACTTATCACTCAGGTGTAGTATGAACATACTACTTCTTACTTGGTTATCTTTTCGATTTTCGATTATGTAATACATATTTGTATATTTTCTTGCATCTTGTTTTTTTTTTGTGTGTGGCTTTAATAATTTTTATTATTCTCAGATTTGTTGTGCATTGTTGCTTCGTTAGTTCTCACTTGCCATGTAACTATTATATGGAATGCATGATGCATGCATTGCAAAATGTTTTCCTTGTAGGATTATGTCACCAATTTCTTATCTGTCTCTCTCATTGTCTCTGTCTTTCTTTCTCTCCATCTGCTGTGTCTGGTCTGTAAATGCAGGAAATTTCTGTACACACGTCCGGATGTTTGCCAAAAATTTACATTAAGTTTGGTAAGTAAACTACCTTACCTATTTATATGCCCACATCATCATCATCATCATTATTGTCTTGACTTTCATAAGCCGCTGATGAGCACTGGTGGCTGGTTTAGATGGGTGGGTGGGTCTCAAAAGCTAAATTTTCATATTGAGAAGTTTGAACCTCGTCTCGATTGTGCCATTTCTACGCACACTGATTATATCTTTCTTATATGGTACACATACTGCCACAAGTATCCCTGTATATTATTGTAGTCGTGCGTATATTTGCGTAATACAGGACGCATGTACTACGTACACATATACATGTATGTATGTATATGTCTGTGCTACAAAATGTTATATGCAAATTAGATGAATGACATTTGTGTATGAAAATGTACAAAATTTAATTGTTCACCTACCTACCTATCTATTTACTTATATCCTGTCCTCTTCATACAGGAAATACACATAATATCAGCAATAATAGTATGAGATATGTATGTATGTATAAATGTATGAGTATATTGTTTTGTAGTATCCTTTTTACAGATGCCATATCTCTTGTTGTTGTTATTTGTATGTCCCCATAACATGCTTGGCTACCTTTGAGGTTAAGCTAAATTAAAATTATTACTCTCAACATTGATGTATGTAAGGGAGAGGCGAGTTGATTGGAGTAAACCTGTTTTGATTTGATATTTGATATTATGATCCTACTTTTTTGTGACACTTTATACGTAATTTAAGACTTTTGTCAGGGAAAAGTAGTAACAGTAATACTGATTTCTGTAGAATTATATAAAAAATTTCATTATAGGCCACACTTAAAGGGCCACGAATATATTGTGTTCATTTTTAGTTTTGTAACACATATATGAAGAGGTGGCAGCTATAGAAAAGTACGTATAATATTGAACTTAGTCGATTTAGCCATTTCTGTCACAATATTCGCACGATAACTACACTAATTATGGAACAATTGAGCTGAAATTTGGTAAATATTATTATTTTCATAAATGAGTATATATAGTGGTGAATGGTTGAAATTGGTTAAAAACCACGCCTACCTCCCATACAAAAATATGTTGTTCCATGTGCTTTTTCACATTTTCAAGCATTCGATCAAGCTGAAACTTGCTCAAGGAATTTATTCTCACTACAAAATAGATATATTCAAAAATGTATCGAATCGGATAAAATCCACTCTTACCTCCCATACAAATGTATATTGTTGAATGCATTATTTTTTAATTTACTCACGAAAATTGTAAGCCATCAAGCTGAAACTCAGCATATGTGATTATTTTTATTAATAATTACACATATTAGAAAATAAATCGAATCAGATTGAAATCACGCCTACTTGTCATACAAAAGTACGCTAACATATGCATATTTTTATACTTTACGCATGAAAATATATAGTTATCAAGCTGAAACTCAGTGCATATGATTAAATTTGCTAACTAATGAACTAGTCTGAAAACGGATTGAATAGGATAAAAACCACGCCTACCTGCCATACAAAAGTATGCTTACGTTTGCTTATTTTCATAGTTTGTGCATGAAAATATAAAGTTATCAAGCTTAAATTTAGTACATATAATTAAATTTACCACTTAAAGAACTAGTTCAAAAATGGACTAAATCGGAGAGAAATTACGACTACCTGTCATACAAATTTATGCTTCCCTATGTATATTTGAACACTTTTTGCACGAAAATATAAAGTGGTCAAACTGAAACTTAGTGTGGATAATTATATTTACTAATAAATAGACACATTTCAATATGAGAAGAATCGGCTGAAAATTACGCCTTCTCCTCATACACAAGTATACCTTCGACTGTACATTGTGAACGAATATGTTAAGTTATAGTGCTATAACTTGGCATATGCCAGTATTTCTATTAAATTACTTTATTAGTAAACATTTGAATTTTGAATATGATAAATAACATATGCAGAAAATGTTTCGATATCAATTTCGAGCTATTGCATTACTCATTTTGAGTCTGAGACAAATGAGAGCATAATTTAATTCAACTAGAATACATCACAATAACTGTGAAATCTAATTTAATAAAAATTGAATAAGTTTGACCTTCTCAATATCTGAACTGTGCCATTTTGCACATCTTTCCCATTTAGACATAACTATATGCATATGTATGAGTATTTATATATATTATGGTGTATAGCTATATGCAAAAACATATATGGAAAATAGCAATAATAATAATAATAATAATAACAAGAATAAAATTTAATTAAATAATATGCTATGATGTCTCTTGATTCTACGCATTGCCTGCATAGCTGTTGGTACATGTTTCGTCACTTCTTAAAGCATACTTTTAGACATTAGAACAATTGCAATAACATGCTGACAAGAGTCAAGTTGATTTAAAACTATTGTCATAGTCACAAACATAAATTTCCTTCCTACTTGTACGGATGAATTCATTGTAGCTATTACATATGGTTATAAGTAGATATTTGTACTAATGGAAGTATGGCAAGCTTGTTGAAAAAAAATATTAAAAAAAAAAAAAGAAAAGAAAACGTGAAAAAAGTCAACAATGTGAAACGGAAAATAACATCAGTATAACAGCGTCTACTTATAGGCTTAATTAGTAGGAAATACTTGTACTGGCAATGAGTGCACTTAACAACAAAAAATATTCTACTTCCACTACTACACATGTGCTTAACGTACATATAGTACGAGCACATATGTATGTTATATTATAGTAAAGCACTAGTATCAGCAGCCTTAAAGTATGCTACACTCAAATGATGTACCTACACATTTGTTTTTTCGCAGTAAAACAACACTCAAGTAGCCTCTAATGAAGACAAATTACCTAAGGACATTTTTATACAATAATTAAACAACTTACATTGCAAACGAATGAAAGAAATGGAGTACAGCGAGACAACAACTAACTAAATATACACAATAAAAAATGAGAACAGGAAATTTCATACTTTTGTTTTTTTTATATTCTTTTTTTTTTTTTAAGTACACGTTCACACACATTTAGATACTTTCATTTTATTTGTATATTTATATTTGAGGCCTCTGAAAAGTATGCTACATATTTCACATATACTATTCTACTCTATTGTTACTTTGTCATTTTATATTGTTACATATAATTGTTGTTCTTAACATACTTAAAAGTAGCACTTAGAGGACCGTTGTAATATAAATAAACACAACAACGTTGAAAATATTGCAATACTACCTGGCAAACGTACTTGTCTTTATGATGAGAATTATTATTTTTTCGTTAGAATTGTCATAAATTCTGCAATGCCTCAAAGTATGCTGTATATACTAATAAGTGTATAATATGAGCAAAGTAGAATAAAAAACTTTTGAGAATTGTTACAAATTATTATAGAACAATATTTTAATTAAATTAATAAGAATTTGCTTTAAAGCAAATATGAAACTTATTCTTTGGTAGCCCTTCTAATGCTTCTAGAGAAGCTCAGTGATATCACAATGTTCCTTTTTGGCCTAAGTATGTCCTCTCAGAGAGAGGCCAGCCACATAACCTAACCTACCTAACCTGTTCTTTGATAATTCGCAGCTTAATTGCGACAGTGTGAGCACAACTATTGAATACTAAAAACATATCAGTCCATTTATTCAAATCTTTTATAATTATTTATATAAAATTGTATAGTATATTTTTAGGCTGTAAAGAAAAATAATTTAAAAATATACTCCTACTCAAGCTCATATAAAATTATGAATGTTTATTTGTTTTCAACATTTGACTTACCTCAAAAATACATTTATGTAATACACGACCACAATGGATTTTCGTGGTTTTTCAACAGTGTGTGTGTGTGTGTGTGTGCATATGATGGGATGATAGCTAGGTGAATGAATGCATCCATAGTAGTAGTAGTTGATGATGGTTGTGGCAGTAAAATGAAACAAAAACAAATTGTTTGAATACAAATTGTGAAAAATAAAATTGAAAGAAAAACGTGTGCACCGGAAATGCGAAGCAATTACCAGTTACCAAACTCACAAACACGCATTCTCTTGTACACTTTTACATGGACTACAACGTATTGTTATAAGTGATGACATAAAAGTATGACTTTCTTTCTTATTTTTTTTTTTTTTTTTGTTGCCATTATTAATATTTTTGATTTCATTTTACCACACTCATTTTGGCATTTTTCTCATATACGATAGCAATACAACAATGACAACAATATTGGTTGTTTCATTGGTTATTTGGTTTTGGTTGGCAAAACAAAAAAAAAAAAAAAACAGCCAACAGATGGAAATTGTTTTATGTGGTTATGCCAAAATGTATGCAATTTAATATGTAAGTTTGCTTTCATATGCACTTCAAGAATAACCACGAACAAATATATGTAAGAATACTTTAATCCATTCGATTCGTATAAGATATATTTAGCAATATTTGTCTTGGAGTGATTATTATTTCGTAATCGTATTTCTGATTCCAAAAAATGTTATAAAATTTTGATTACAAGAACTTATGGAAACCATTTTTTCGATATTCTTTTGCATACTTTTTGGCTTGCATTTTATTGTGAGATGCTACAGAATTAATTACTTAAGCTTAGCTAAATAAATTAATATTTTTATAACTAAATTATTGAATTGTCAATTAAATTATCTTTCGAAGATGCTATTAAAGATGGAAATCAGTTGAAAAATATGAATGCGAAGTGCTGCCAAATTCAAATACACCATTTTTCGAATACTGGTATCTTAGCTGTAAAGTTCTTTGCATACTTGTTGGTTCATAATTTAGTGTGAGCTATACAATATCAACAGTTTTGATATTATCCAATCAAATAGCATATAGCTTTGACTGAGCTTCTCAAAGGAGTGGTGAAATATTCCGAAAATTACATATTTTATTGTTCTGAATTATGTCCTGAATGGAATTAGACTTGTCTATTTACCTAATCGCATGATAATTGCCGTCATTATAGAGATATCCGGCTGAAACTTAGTACAAGAGATTATATTCATATTTGATTGAATAAATTCGTAAACGGGCGCAATCCGATGAAAATCAAGCCCACCTCCTATACAAAAGTATGTTGTTGAAGGAGCGTTTTCGCACTTTACGCACAAAATTATCAAAGTGTGAAACTAAAATTTGGTATATAAAATTAGTCTTGCCACAGAATTGATATTTTAAAAAATGGGCATAATCGCATGCAAATCACGCTTACCTCTTACACAAAAGTATGTTGCGGAGTGTGTGTTTTCATACTTTACGAGCAAAAATATGAATCTATTGGAGTGAAACTTGGTGTATAAAGTTGATGGTACAATAAAATAAATATACTCCAAAATAGGCGTAATCGAATAATAACAACACCTACTTGCCATACAAAAATAGGTTGTTGAGTGTAATTTTTCTGACTTTACACGCGCAAATATAAAGCAATCCAGTTGAAAGTTTGTGTATATTATTATATTTAATAAATAATAAACATGTTTGAAAATGAATGGAATCCAATGAAAACTACGCATACCTCCCATACAAAAGTAGGTTGTTGAAAGCATGTTTTCTCACATTTTATGCGCGAAGATAAAAAACTTTGGTATTGAAACTTCAGATATTGAATACATTTGCTTACTAAATTGTCATGTTATAAAATCGAATTAATTGGATCAGAATCAAGACTACCTCCCATACAAAGTTATAGTTTCGTATGTATGATTTTACACTTTTCACACGAAATTATTAATGGATTAAGCTGAAACTTGATATTAACGATTTTTTTTTTGCTAAGAAATGAACTAGTTTGAAAATGGGTTGAATCGGACAAAAATAACATCTCCTTGCCATACGAAAGTATGTTCTCGACTATATTTTGCGCACTAATATATAAAGCTATAGGACTGAAGCTCGGCGAATATTAATTTTTTTCAGCAATGTATGAATTTTTTTTGAAAATTGACATAATTTGATGAAAATTACGCCTACCTCCAGACCAAAAGTATGATCAGATATACTTTATATCTGATTATTTGTCTTATTGTGAGACATCTAAGCTTCGGTACAACTGAAATTAAATTAATTTCATATTTTTTTTTACGTTGATCTTGAATTTCTGTTGTCTATATTCAATAAAAAAATTACTTTATTTTTTGCTTTCGGTATAAAATGGGTTAAGTAAATTTGACAAAAATTGTCCCACTACATCCTCTCATTTTTCATAGAAAATTTAATTAAAATCACATTGAAATTATTTTAATTTTACTGCATTATTCTTATTTCCGATTCTTATGATATTTGCTCGAATGCTAGTATCATTTCAACTTCTTTACCATAATTTTCTTTAAACATCTGCTGATGAAGAAAAAAAAAAAATATGAAATACACAGAAGACCTTCTGCTTATTTACAAAATGTATCAATCAATTTGCATTTTTGTTTTGCATTATTTGTTGTGCAACATCAGCTAATTTGCATCGCAACCCAAGCTTAGCTTATTCAGTTAACCAAGCAACTACATATTATACAAACATCGTACGTCAAAATGTGGGAAGGATTATTTCATTACATTTGTATGCAACGACAATCTTGATGATTTCGAATGATGATGACGTTGATTTTGCCACTGCCAACATTTGCACCTCCATTACCATCCGTAGTAAGTAGGGCCAACATGTCACATAGTGAGGCAGCTAAAGCTGCTTATACTACTATGCCACTGATGTTGCTGGTATCATTTGGCTGCTTTGGTAAAAGAAAACAAACAAATATATATCGCTCACTAACCAGCTCATTTGAATTTTTAGTTTTCATCATTTCATTTAATTTAATTCACCTTTGCTGCTCACCCAATACTCATTGATCCTTTTTCATTTCATTATACACATATTTGCAGGCGAAGAATATGTTTTTAGTGGCTTTTGTGGATTTTTTTTTAACTTCATTGTTGTTTACTTACTTGTTGCTACAACTCTGTTTTATCGTTGTTGTTGTTGATATTGTTTCCGTACAAATTCCACATCGATAACGAGCATTCGACGAATTCGAATCGCAAAGACAGATGTCGTCTTTTGCTCTGCTCGAATGCAATAACATTTAGTCATCTATTGAAGTCCAATGCCCGAATGTAATGAGACAACAGCTTATGTTGCTATTGTTATATTGTTGTTGCTGCTGGTGCTGCTGCTGCTGCTGCTGTTGGTAATTATGCGCTTTAAAACATTTGCTACAATATTTAGGTATATGAAGTCTATATTGTATAATAAATGGTCACATGTTCATATGTATACAGACATATGTCCCCGACTGTCAAGTGGGCATATGCAAATGTGTCTGGTCACGTGATGGAAAGGAAATGGAATTTTGATAAGCTCTTTAAACACATGCATAAATACCTTCACATATAAACATTGTCAACTCAATGAAATAGATAAGAAGACAATAAAGAGTGTGGTGTCTTTATGTGGCAAGCTTACGAAAATTCACTTATGAATTAATTGTAAATAAGTTGGGCGTATAAATGGGTAATGGTAATTAGGATTTTATTAATTAATATTTATTAAAGGTTTTGATCTGCTTTGCATCCCATAACGGCATTAAAAATTATATCAGCCATTAGACTAAATGATGGAGAGAGAAAAGTTGCCAGAGGTGGTTTCACTCCATAAGTCCATAAGTCTTCTTTTCCCAACTTATTAGCACAAAAGATTTTTTAGTTCACAATGCTTGACTTTTGTCTCAATCCAGAATTACTTCACAAATTATTGGCAGATCAAACTTATTCAAAATAACTAGCTTCCATTGATTCCCAATTTGTTCACATACCTTAGGAGTTTTCAACGTGGACAGCGCTTTTCCATAAACAATCAAGTTACATCAGTCATATTGAGATATTTTAAATATCTTCTGCTAGCTGAATATTGATAAACGATTCTTAACGAAGCTGATTTTGCTTTGACAAAGTGCTTCCATGAGTGATTAACTACTTTGAACAGTTGCTATGAGGCTTTATAGAAGTTTTGCTTTGTATTGCTTCCATTGACACATACTATCGAAGTCTTATAGAAACATTCTCGAAGATGGGAAAAACAACTTCATTAATTACACTGTGAGCCAAGATTTTTTTTATCCTAATCAGCATAGACTTATTGGAAAAAGGGAGTGCCCTAGAGTACTGTATTGAAGACCGTTTTGCTTCTCAGGGTAGATTTTTTTGGACGAAAGAGAGAGGTTTGGAGCTGTTTATCTCGCAAACAGAATGCTTAGGGTAGTTTTGTTGTTCAAGGATCCCCAATATTTTCTCCAGGGGAACATTTTTGTAGTACATTGTTTGGCATTTTTCTTATCCGACATTAATTAGCGTTAACGAAGTAAAAGCTTCTCGAACGAAGTTACACTTTATGAACAATATTTTTTAACGCGACATTTACACTGAACTAAGTTTTGTGGCAGGTATTTTCAATATTTTATGAAATATTTAACATTTTTATGTAAAAAACAAACGCCTATTTTGAAATAAAAAGTCATCAATTTGGTTCATAAAGATTGAACCTTATAATACGAAAAATTAAGTTTTTGCAGATATTGAGTGAAGTGCTTCGATAGAGCGCATGTTCACTAACTGCTAAATTGTCGCTACAAAGCTTGAAAGTCATCTTCATCTGAAAGCCGACGATTTAATATGAGGTTATTCTAGCTATAAGACCTTTCGATAGAGGCTACTAGAAATTATTTTTAGCCAGAAGAAGATTACTGCTGCAGAATAATTTTCTAAAGCGCTAGAGGAATATTATCGAAATGGAACCTTTATGAAATGGAATCTTTATGAAATGAAATTAATATTCTGAATTGGTTTCATGGTACCTTATAGAAGCTCTATCGAAACTATTGCTTTTAATTTTCATGACGAAACATTGTAGAAGTTATATAGAAATAATTACTTTGAAAATAGAGACTTTTAATCACACTAAAACTCGTCGGTGTGTACATTTAATGAAGTCTATTACAGAACATAAGACAAAATCTTCAAAAAATTTTCTTCATTACATTATTGATGACAGGTAATCTAATCGGTGGTAATCTTTCTGAATAAATTCAAAAATATTCAACAAATTCAAAGCAATATAAATTTTATAGTATAGATTTTGATCATCTTAACTTAATTAATGGCATGATTTGATGAGAAAACAACAATAACTAGAGGGGAGATAAACAAGTATAGACACTCGAGGCGTTAAAACCCTTTCTATTCATATTTTGCTCCTCTCATCTTCCAGTCAACCATGTATTCATTCATTTACCTAAATAAGTCTACGCATATTATTATTTAAATTAAATATTACATTTGTCCCGTAGCGAAACACAGCTGTGTACAATGCCAACAACAACAACAACATGCATACAATAAGAAATTAGCATATATCCTTAAATTGGCACAGAACCAAAAGAAAAAAAGAAAAAAAAAACACAAAATATACAATAAATACTGCATAAAGAAGTCAACGACCATTATATATATATATATATGAAGGATGATGACAGCTAGCATGACAAAAACAGCAAATATTCTACACATTTGTAAACGAAATTAACCCTTAAACAGCGAAGGCGACATAATTAAAATGCATAATTATACGAAATTTGCTGTGAAAATGCTTTCAACAAAATCTAATATTTGAAAATGCAAATCAATCGTCGTTATTGCTGTTGTTCTTCTTGTTGTAGTTGTTGTTGTAGTTCTTGTTGTAGTTCTTGTTGTTGTTGCATTTGGTCCAAGTCCATTTGTCTGGTATCCTTTCATCATTGACACATTTGACACAATGAGATGTTCCCTTCTCGTTTATATGATTGTATTGCATATATGTCGAAAAGTTTAGCATACATTTTGGCGTAAAACAAAATTTCTAATTAGCATAACATTTTGGCAATTTCAATCTGTCTCCTTCCTATCTACTACCTACATACATTTACAATTTGATAACGATTGCGGTAAGATATTTCTACATTATAATGATGATTGCTTTGGATGGCCATTCAATGGCTGAATGCTGTGTGTAAACCTTCTTAAGAATATGCTCAATAATTTTGCGTTAACCAAAGAAAAGGATGAAGACAATTAATGATGAGCTTATTTAAATTGGACAATATTTGACTTTTATCTATGCATCAGTGTGTGTGTGTGTGTGTGTGTTTGTGTAAATTACATTGATGTTGCAGAAAGGTTGTACCGAAACCAAATAAAATTCGTTAAATTTGAATTGCAAATGCTCTGCTCGTGAATACGTTTGATGTTGACAATGTAATGCTAAGAAAAATATATACGAATATTTTAATTATCTTTGAAAATATTGCACATATTTCATAATGAAATTTTTTGAATTAACGATAAGAATATCTTGAGTATATTGACAATATA
The DNA here is from genome assembly GCA_963854835.1 of Megamerina dolium. NCBI lineage: Eukaryota > Metazoa > Arthropoda > Insecta > Diptera > Megamerinidae > Megamerina > Megamerina dolium. Next base: position 4,999,431 of record OY978525.1, read on the forward strand.
GAAATATACAAAGATGTTGGCCGTATCAATATTTAACAAGAAGAAAATTCTAATTAAAAACATTTTAATCATTAATTGGTAAAAGGGTGTTTTTATTATTATTATTATTTTTTTTTTTTTTTGGTTTGGTTAATTTTCTTTTGCCCGTATTTATTAAATATAATTGTTATGGAATTTTGACGTCAAATTATTATTTTTTTTTTGCTTCTCTCCCTCTTCTATACCATTGGGTTTTTACAAATTGATTCTTTGCGAATGTTTATTAAAGTTTATTAATATAAATATTAATAGTTTAAAAACATTATAAATATACAGCATTTCTTGGTGCAGTTTCTTATAAAGGCGCTGTATTTTTGTCGATTTTTTCCTAAAGTAAATTAAAAAAAAAAAATTTATAAATTAAAAATATGTTTTTGATTTTTATGAAATTTTGAATTTTCATAGTATTTTCATTTGGAAGATTTGAATCTTAATAAATGTTGTTTGCTTCTTTGTTAATTTCTCTGCATAATTGCATACCTTTAGGATGGAAAAAAATATATGAAATGTAGATTTTTCTTCATATTAATTAAATTTTGTTTATTCTTACGAAATTTTGTATTTTTATAGTATTTTCATTCTAAAGTATTGAAATAAAAATGATATTAAATAATGATTTTTTGTTTTTTTGATAATTGTTCTACATAATTGCATATTTTTAGGATGGAAAAAAATATAAAATATAGATAGACGTTAATTAAATTTTGTTTATTTTTATGAAATTTGTAATTTCATAGTATTTTCATTCTAAAGTATTGAAATAAAAATGATATTAAATAATGATTTTTTGCTTTTTTGATAATTTTTCTGCATAATTGCATACTTTGAGGGTGAATAAAAAAATTAAATCTAGATTTATCTTCATGTTAATTAAATTTTATTTATTTTTACGAAATTCTGTATTTTAATAGTATTTTCATTCTGAAGTTTTGAAATAAAAATGATATTAATAAATATTGTTTGCACATTTGTTAATTTTTTTTTGCATAATTGCATACTTTTAGGCTGAAAATAAATTTATGAAATGTAGATTTTCATGTTAATTAAACTAAACAAAAGCCCTATACTTTTTCTATATTAAATTCAAATCAATTATATCATTATTACATAACAAAAGCAATTTAAACAAAACACACAAAAATATCAATAATGCATAAAAATATTATATATTCACAACCCCATTAAGTATGCTTTGTTTTGTATTCTTCATTATCCTTATAAGTACACGTGATATGTAATTTTCTTCAACAATTCATATTACATTCTAAGCACGTACATATTTTGTATGTGTACGTAAATTAGAACACACATGATTATGCATTTAAGTAACTCATTACATAGCTCATATACATATATTGTATTGCATACTTTTAGGTACAAGAACAAAAACCTTGAAATTATGCATACTAAATTATATATAGAAAATGAATAGAAATTATATGATTCATATGATGATGAATATGATTATATAAATAGGACATGTATTCAATTTTAAAAGTCTTGCAATTAGTATTGTTATGAGATTTATTGGACGTTAAAGGCTTTAATGTTATTTAAAATATTATATATGAATGGTAGGTATATATATGTGACGCTGTAAAATCTATATAGTACATCAAACATGATACAAATAATCGTATATGCTGAACTTCAGTTCTTTAGCACCATGTGTGCGTTCGCAAAGTACAGTCGAGAACACACTTTTATATGAGAGGTAGGCGTATATTTCACCAGAATTCGACCATTTTGAAAATATTTCATTTATAAATAAATATATTCACATGTACCGAGTTTCAACTTGATAACTTCATATTTTCATGTGGAAATTATAAAAAAATACATTCAAAAGCATAATTTTGTATGGGAGCTAAGCGAGATTTTTGTCCAAATTATTCTATTTTCGATTAAGGTTTTTTATTTATAAATATATTTATATGAACGAAAATTCAGTGTCGTAGCTTCATAGTTTGGTGCGAAAAATGCGAAAAAACACATTCAACAACATACTTTTGTATGACAGCTAGGAGTAATTTTCATTCGATTCAGTAAATTGTTGAATAAATCTATTAATAGATAAATTTAATAATGTGTATCGAATTTCAGCTTGATAACTCAATATTTTCGAGCAAAAAGTGTGAAACAGCACCCTCAATAACGCACTTTTGTATGGGAGGTAGGCGTAGATTTTGATCAAATTGAATCAATTTTTGAATATGCTTATTATTTAGCAAATATATTGGTATACAGCAAGTTTTAGTTTGATAACTTTATATTTTCGATTAAAAAGTGTAAAAAAACTCATTTAACAACGCAATTTTATATGGGAGATGGGCGTGAATTTCATCCAATTCAGTAAATTTTCAAATATATTAATTGATAAATAAATATAATAAGATGTACCGAGTTTCAACTTGATAACTTTATATTTTCATGCAAAAAAAAATGTGAATATTCACCTTCAACAACGCAATTTTGTATGGCAGCTAGGCGTAATTTGCATTCGATTTCGTTAATTTTCAATTATGTCTATTAATTAGTAAATATAAAAATATATGCCAAGTTTCAATATGATAACGTTATATTTTCGAGAGAAAACTTTAAAAACATCCTTTCAACAACGTATTTTTGTAGGGAAAGTAGGTGTGATTTTCATTCAATTACGTCCTTTCTCAAGGCGATCTATTAGTTAGCCAATATAATTATAATTGTAGTTTTTCAGGTTTATATATTTAAAATTTCGCTCAAAAAACATGAAAACTTACCTTTAAAAACATACTTTTATATGGGAGGTAGGTGTGGTTTTCATCCGATTTCATTTATTTACAAATTTGCTTATTTCTTTGTGAAAATAAGTTTTAACTCGAATATACCCTTGACGTTTTGATTAAAAAATTATCTACACTTTTTCCCTAAACTACCATAGAACATAATTTTCTAATTACTGCGAAAGTAGTAGTTGATTATATTAAATTTAAAATAATTTGTTAACCACATTTATCACTTTCTCCCTTTTGGCTACTATAGGAAAAATTATAAATTGGAAAGGAGAGCAAAAAAAAAAAAAAAAAGAAAAAAACATCCCATAATAGTTGCAATTAAATACTGCTAACAGCAAGTACACTAATTGCAATTTGACCCATTGCCTCCATCTCCGTGGCATAAACGAAGTAGGTACCCTTAGGATCAGGTGTGCGTCTCTATGAAGACGACTAATTTTGTAAATTTTATGCAACGCATAATGTACGTACACTGATTGTGAAGCAACCTCTTTATTTAGCTGCAGATAGGAGCATCCTTTAGAGCAACTAAGGTTTGTTGTCGTACAACCAACATCAACCACATCAAGCACATTTTCAAGTGTCGTCATGTATGTCCTGCATGGGTATTCCTTATGTTTGTGACTTTTTGTCCCATATTTCTTGCGATCCGCACTTATACATCGTCTTCTTTCATGTGCACTTTCTGCGTTGTTGTGTCCTTTCAACGCTGCCAGCATTTGTTTGCCATACTTTAATTGCTGTTAATTTTCTGAAAATGAAATTCGTGCAAATTAGAACACACCATGGCATAATGATGCCATGAAAATGGTGAAGATAGTGGTGCTGCTGCTACTGTACTGCCACCTTATGCATGCATCTTCTACCTGATAATGCTTGCATTATTTCAAACATCGCGTACGATACGATAGAAGATGTCAATTTTCAGTTCGCGGTCGTGTCCTTTGGCAATTCAACTAAGCTATGTAAATATATGTATATACACCTATGCATCTACATATGTATGTTGTATATACACCGTGTCTATGAATGTATCTACTATTTAGTTGACAACGTAACTATGCACTTTGACTGCTAAAATAGGTTATAGGTTAATTTAGATGATGATGATGCTGCTAATGATGATGCTATACTGAAGAAGGTTATACACAAACACACACACACACACACACACACATACACAGTGACATACAACACAAAAAAGGATAAAAGCAAAATTGTAAATTTACTTACCTAAAAGTATGCAATTAAGTTTAAAATACATAAATTGCAAATTTTTTTGAATCATTTCCCTGCATACCACAATATCTCTATAAATTACATTAGATTTATACTCTTAGACTGCATTTTGTGAAAATTGCATTTTATAATTTAATATTAATTGCAATAAACTAACATTACATCTATCCATTTAAATAAAGAAGTAATGCATTTGAATTGTGAGGAATTAATTCATAAATTTAACAGTGCAATACTGAACAAATTGAGGCGCAAACAGAAGACCGAGTTCGTCATTTGTCAGTTGTGTTCGATTTGGGAAAAATTTGTGGACCAAAATTGAATTCTTCGGATTTTGGGCAGCAGACTGAAGCTCCAGTTTATTCTGTGCAGAATATAAAATAGACTAATTGGACGGGTATGGATCCAAGTGCACAGCAAAGGCAACAATTTTGGCAGAAGACTGTAATTTCATTCCACTTGTTGCAAAATAAAAACTGGTGCTTTCCGATGGGTAAAGATCCAAATGGGTAGGAGTCTTCCAAGTGAAAAGTAAAGTCAAATTTTCAGGTGACCAACTGAAGCTCGAATAGAAAAATAATGGAATGGTGAAATGTAATTATTAGCAATAAAAATATATTTAATATTTTTGTAGGCAGATTGAAGCTCCAGTTCATCGTCTACAGATCATAAATTCACACATTTAAACTGGAAGATTTTTACACAAAATTAATGAAGCATAATTGAGAAACTTCAGAAAATTCGATGCTTTCAATCATTTCTATTAATAATATTATTGCTATTACTTAAATTTATTCCTGAAATTTTTGATCTCTGCTACAAAAGCACATATTTGAAAATATGTCTTTATATTTTTTTCCCATGGGTGCCGTAGTTCAGTGGTTGGCGCATTGTAACAATTTACCATGGAAAAGCTTCTAAAAAAAACTCTGTGACCAAAGACACAAAAAGTGATGTTACAAGGTTTTTGCCGTTGGGAAACGGCTAAAATAAGTAGGCCCCTTTTAATACTGTCCTAATACAGCCAACGAGCACTTCTGGGCTTATAAGTGCCACATATTTATTTTTTACTTTGTACTTTTTGTATAGCTAAACTTAGAATATAAATTTAGTTTAAAAATGGAACAGATATGCTGGAAAACGAACTAAATCGATTTAAAATTACACCTTTCTCCCATACAAAAGTATGTTTTTGAGTATGTTTTCATACTTTATGTGCATAAATATTAAGCTACAGAGTTAAAACGTAGTAAAAAATGTTAGTTTCTTTAGGGAACGTATATACTCAAAAATAAGTTAAATCGGATAAAAACTATGGCTACCTTCTATACAAAAGTGTGCCTCTTTTTCGTATTTTTCACACTTTTTGCACGAAAATATAAAGCTAAGAAGTTGCAACTTGTTATATAAGATTGTATTGACTATTGTAGGAATAGTTTGGAAAATGAGCGTAATTGAATGAAAATAAAACATACCTCCCATACAAAAGTATGATTTCAAATGTATGTTTTTATACTTTGTGCACAAACAAATATAGTTATCAAGCTGAAACTTCTTACATATGAATATATTTGACCATGAATATGCCAGTTTAAGAATGGATGTAATCGGATGAAAATTACGCCTACCTTCCATACAAAAGTATGCTTCCGAATGTATATTATTACAATTTTCCTATGAAAATATAGAGATAACTTAATGAAACTTTATTTGCATAATTAGAATTGCTAACAAATGTATAAGTTTGCGAATGAAAGCAATTGAATAAAAATCACGCCTACTTGCCATACAAAAGTATGTATTCAAATGCTGTTTTTTAATAATATAATCAAGAATAGAGTAAAATCAAGATCTGTATTCTATATATTATCATAATTAGGTACATTATATTGCATTGCCAATAAATTCCACTTGTTATTCATTGATATTATAGAGTAAAATGTATGAAATATGACAGGAAAAATGTTCTTAATCGATCATTGGCCGTAATGGCTTAATAAATTGAGTAGACAAATTGAGTATACTCGTATGAAAGAAGTGTTAATATTTTAATTTTTATATAATTCAATTTTCCTTCCTTCCTTCAAAGTAATATTATAATATTATATTATTCAATGCCTTACGTAGGTACTATCATACTCGTACATACGATTGCTTCATAATTGATTGTTTAACTAATTGATGTCGTTAAAATCCACTAAAGAATTGTGTTATAACAATTTTAATAACAGTATAAAAGAATAATTGAAAGAGAACAATATTAATGGTATGTTGATTAACAAGGGATATTCCCAACACCATCCATCCATTCAGTCAAATCAATCAACAGATTTAAATGCACACATTACGCATGCATACCAAAAAGTATTTATGAGTATTTATTGTAAACACATATTTGTACACACACTCAAATGCATACGCATGCTAAAATATGCGCTATAATAGTGTGAACTCGTATATACCCAAAGGATATACAAACAGCACCAGTCAGGCTGACTTGGTTGATTGCATACGTAGCATTGATATCAATGAATGAAAATATACGTACGCATGCAACAACTATGCGTTTTCTGTGCATGAGTGTGTATGTGTGTGTGTATATACAATACAAGGGAATAGTGTAAAATCATGCCACATACACTAGACTGCCAATACAACTACATACATTACACACAGCAGCACAGAGAAAATAAAAATTCAATTTCAATGACATTGCAGTGCGTAATTTACGCACGCACATATACCGCACTGCTTGACTGCTTCAAGTGAATTTTGGCGGTGGTTTGATGGTGCTGATGATCAAACTCATTTATACCTATACCTACGTATATCCTTTTACCCGAATGCATCATTTGGCGGCCGCAGAGAGTCTTGGCTAAGACAATATGGCATTGCAATGTTTCAAGGTCATCATCATACATATCCATTTGTATGTGTAATAAATACCGTTTAATATAGACATGATACACTTTATGCGTATTTCTGGGTCTGTATATATATGAGCTCACATCTGTGTGTGTGTGTGTGTGCGTAAGTACAAATAGCACTCAGATCGTCGTGCTGCCAAATGATTGAGCTGTATGTATGCAGGCGTACATGCGTGCATATGTACATATATATTGGCATTGACTTTCCATACAGTTATACACTTTAAATTGCTTTCATTGGCCATATATGTACATACTGACAAAACCATACGCATACATATGTACATATGGATACGAATGTACCCATTTTTACGGCACTACAAGCTTATGTCGGACATATTTATGTGCATTCTCACATATACGATTTGTTTTGAAGATTTTTGTATGTAGCATGAATTTCAGCAGCACTTTAAAAACAACTAAATTTTTGGCTTCGAATTCTTGTTGTTGTTATTACACAAAATTCTCAATTTTACTGCCGTAATTCATTCGATTGAATGAAAAAGTTACTACATGTAAAGATGATAATCATAACAATCTCAAAATCACTTGAAAATTTGTATCTTTACCTAATAGTGCCAATGGAAGTTTTCATCATGTCGATTCTGAGTGATGTACTTGGCATTTACTACTTTCAATTTTATGAAAACATCAATTTTATAGAGTAGGACATCTAAGGGATGAAGATAGGGGGTCAGTATATTTTTTGCGGGAAATGTTGGGAAACAAGGATTAATGGCGATGGGTTATACATTTCAAATCTTTCCGTGCGATTTCTGGACAATTATGAGATTATTTGTCGTTTTTCATGTGTTTATAGATTCATTCTGTAGGGAGCAGCCCTAAAGATTAAAGATAGACAGTAAGTATATTCAGAAAAAGTATAGAGCAATAAAAAGTGGTGGAGGTCGGTCTGAAATTTTACCATCCAGGGTCACTCTGGTAGCGGTGGCAGTGAAATTAAACGAAAAATTGTGAATTTTTTATGGGAGCTCCTTCAAGGGATGGAGATAGAGGACAAGTATATACAGAAAGTAAAAAAAAATATATATATGTGGCACTTGTAAAACCATAAGAGTTCTTTGGGAGAGCTTCTCTTCCAGTGCTGTTGTGCGTGTTAAATTTTTAACTGTATTAAAAGGGACCTACTTATTTTAGCCAGTTCCGAACGGCAGAGCCCATCACTTTTTCTGAGCTTTGTCGCAGAGTTCTTCCATGGCAAATTGATACTGCCAAAGAATTGACAATTTCTTGCCTACATGTGGGAAAGAAACATCTTTTCGATATTGAAATTGTGCTTCAGCCTAGAATTGAACCCACAATCTACGGATCAGAAGGCCAACGCACTAAATACTGAGCTACGGCGCCCACAGAAAGTAAGCATATCAAGAAGAAAAAGTTAATAGGACTAAGATTGATTCCTAGATAATCATGCTATTATTTGTCGATTTTGCTAGGAGAAAAGAGAGTAAGTAAGTAAATTTAGAAAAAATATTTTAGGCAGGTTAAATTAATAGGGGACGATCACATATTTAATTCTCGAGGATCACTCTACTGGTGATGGCAGTGAAATTTTAGAAAAAGCTTAAATTTTGTAGGAGACCCCCTCTAAGCAATAGATATGGAGCATTAGTATGTTCAGCAAAAATGTTGCAAAGGAAATTTTAAAGTACTTCAGTCATACTTTTCTGGTTTTTTTAAGGGTTTCTTGAGGTTCGTGAATTAATGTGATCCGACAGATGAAGGTGGTAGTGAAATTTAAGAAAAATCTTAAATTTTTTTAGCGAGCCCCTCTAAGGAGTAGATATAAAGTATTAATATGTTCAGAAAAAATATCCGGAAGGAAATTTTAAAGGAGTTCAGTCAAATTATTCATTGTATTTTTAAAGGCTTTTTAAAATTTTGTGAAGAAATATGATTCGACAGAGTCAAATTAAGCACTCTGCTGGAGGCGGCAGTAAAATTTAAGAGATGTCTTACGTTTTGTTAGCGAGCCCCTCTAAGGAGTAGAGTCTTTGTATGTTCAAAAAAATTTTGCAAAGGAAATTTTAAAAAAATTGTGTCATACTTTGAATACGTCTAGAGGCCAATTTGGGTTTTTTCTTGAATTTTTAAGAATTTCTTGTGATTCTTAAAGAAATGTGATCCGACAGGAATCAAATTAAGCACTCTGCTGGAGGTGGCAATAAAATTTAAGTAAAAACTTAAATTTTATAGGGGAGCTCCTCTAAGGAGTAGATATGGAGTATTAGTAGGTACAGAAAAAATGTTGAAAGAAAATAGTAAAGGAGGTCTGTCATATTTTGATTGCCTCTAGAAGAGATTTGGGATATTTTTGATTGAATTTTTAAGGATTTCTTGAGGTTCGTGAAAAAATGTGTTCCAATAGAGCCGAAAGCTGAGCAGATGTACATCTAATGTCGAATTATTTAGCCTTTGCAGCTTTTGCCAATGACGTGTGTTCTCATTTCTATTATTTTCTATGATTTTCCGCTGGAGATTTTCAAGTTATAACTATCAATAGTCTTCTATATAATATGCTAAGAGTCACTACTGAATACTGAATGCTGGTATAATGATAGTGATAGCGGTCCATAATGCTTTCAAGATCATCATAAAATCAGCATTCATATATATCGACATTTGTAAAGATTAACATTTAACATAAAATACCTGGAGACCCACTTTAAAATTACTTTTCTAATAAAATATGAATAGAGAAGTTTCATTGGAAATTTTTAGAACGGCTTAAAAACTTCCCATTTGAAAGCTTTTGATAAAAAGCTTTCTATGAAAGTTTGAAAAAAGTGATAACATATATATTATTCGGAATGGAGCATAGTGAAACTGAAAGTATAAGCTAGAGAGCGTTATTTGAAGCTTTTTATGCCCAAAATCTTCACATTGACTTAGTCAATCGATTTGATATTGAAAAAATATTGAAATTGTGTTTTAAATATCAATTTTCCTTTTAATTTTATTTTTATCGCTTTTTTATTTTCAGCTTCATATGTTCATGTGTTAAACAAAATAATATTATGACATTGGTTTTCACTTTTACATCATAGACAGACAGTGAACAGACAATACAAGTATATATTATACATACATACATACATACTCACACTAAATCGACAGACAGACAGACAGACAGACAGACAGACTACTACAAATAAAGTGGTAGAACATTTTAGTCACACTCTATCCACATCCTTCGTACTCAATGAAAATACAACAGGGGATTTTATTGAATATCGAATTTTTTTGAACGCATTTTCAAACGCATTTTATCGGTTAGTATTTCATTTGTTTGTGCACGAGTTGAGGAAGTGTTTTTTCGCTGTTGTTGTTGTTGTTGTTGTTTATTTTCATATCTATGCCGATGTGCATTTTGTATATGTGTGTGTGTGTGTGTGTTTGTGTGCGAATCACTGCATTCACTGACATGAATTACATTCCAATTGACCAATTTTTAACAGTGTGGTCAATATGTAGCAAAACAACATGATGAATCACTGTTGCCATCTCACCAATATATAACAATATTATTGCCCATATTACAATGCGTTGCCAACACCATCATCATAGTGGTACATATGTATGTGATGTACTCATGACCATCAATGGTAAATTTTACAACAGCTGGCAGCAATGAATAACTTGTTGGTAGTGGTAGCAACAACATGCCACATTTCTATGTAATACTTCTATGTATGTATGTTCTGTTATACAATTCGCTACAAACACATACATAACACATGCAGATGCTCTTTAATACGCACTTCCATTCATAGATACTCATATATATATATATATATATATATGTGTATATAAATAAATCTATAGACAAATAAAACTTTAAATGGCAGAAAAAACAGTGTACAAAATACTGAAAATTAATACGTTGCTTGCTGTGATGCATTTTTATTTTATACACAAAAGCTTAGAAAGGGAATCAACAGTTGATATTTTATTAGATTGTAATTAAATATAATCGCAAAATTTGGTATAAAGTGGGAAATTTTACCTTTTCGTCCCTTTTCAAATATAAAGTAGTATAAAAACATCAAAAAGTGTAAAAAACTTAAAGCAATTGCTACTTTAAAAAAATCACCAAAAATATACTGTAAAAGTTATTCGAAAAGTAAAAAGCGTCGATAATTCTCATATTTTGAAGCTTCAAACATATATGATAAATATTTGAAAATTGGTTTATTTGACTAGATTATGAGTTGGCAAAACAAGTCTGCAATAAAAAGTTATTTAAAAAAAAAAAAAAAATTAATTCCCTTACAAATTTTGAAAATTTGTTAAAAATACATTGTAAAAGATTTTCTAAAAGTTTAAACGCAGTATAAATTTTACATTATTTAATTTTTAAACTGTATATCTAAAAATATGATTTTTGAATATTTTGTTAAATCAAGCGAGCATTGAAAAAGTATACCTTTTTGAAGGACATATTAAAAATAATTCAATTTCCTACATTGAATCGTTGAAAAATGGTAAAAAATGAACTGTAAAAGTTATTTAAATAGAATAAATGTCGGATGAATTGCAAATAATTTAGATTAGGTTTTAATTTTTTTTTTATTTCAGGCACTGTGAAGGTTACAATCACTGTAGCAGTGGGAGATCTTTTATATTTGAAAACTCAGGAGATGATGAATAGCTAAAAATCGAATATATTCATATAAAAAAATTACTTTGAATTCATTATTTATGCATAAATATATCTGCAAAATTTTAAAACATTAGATGCAATACTGTTTTTGTAAACAATTTACAAAAATCACCTTTTTTCAGTGGGTCAAACTAGTTGTGCCCCATTAATTCCTTTACAAATTTTGAAAATTTGTTAAAAATACACCGTAAAAGATATTGTAAAAGTAAAATAAGTTTATGAATTCTACATTATCTAGGTTTTAAACTGTATATCCAAAAATATGATTTTTAAATATTTTATTAAATCAAGAGAGCAATGAAAAAGTATATATATTTTCGAAGATATTAAAAATAATTCAATTTCCTACATTGAATCGTTGAAAAATTGTCAAAAATGAACTGTAAAAGATATTCATTTAAAAAAAAAAAAAAAAATACAGGAAATGAATTCCAGATTTTTTGCTTTAAACCTGAATTTTACATTTTATCTATTTAGCTTATTTGAATATATAAAAATCGTGCCGAAGGAATACATATTGCTGAAGATAGTTAAAAAAAATTTAATAAATAAACAATTTATTTTGCGCACTAACTTTGAAAAATTCTCCAAAATAACTAGCAAAAAAATTTGAAAAAGAAAAATGTATGATTTTGAGATGCCTTGGCTTCAAAACTGCATAATCCGACATTTTAGGTTGGTCTAATTTAAAAAATTAGGTAACCAACAAGAAAGAATAATTTTTTAAACCTTCTTACGATTTGTATACTAATTGTGATATATTATCAAAATTAATTTATTCAACAGATTCAACAAATAGAAGCTTCAAATGATTTTTTTGTTAATTTGCGTAAAATCTGCGTATTCGAAAATTGTAATTTCACTTTTTTTTTTTGTTACAAGTATTTCTAACACGGTAGTTTGAACAAATTCCTAAAATAGACTATAAAAGTGATTTGAAAAATAAAAACGAAAAATGAATTTAACATTTTTTAGATTCAAAACTGCGTTAGTTAAATTCTTAAATTTTTTCTAGTTTTTTCAAGATAGTCTTACATAGCAAATTTAATTTCTTGCATTAAAAATTTCGAAAAATAAAAAAAAATACCATGCAACAGAGATTTGGAAAATAGAAATGGGAAATAAGCCTGATATGCCACAACATTGGAACTGCATATTCAAATATTTTAATCTGCTATATTTTAATAAATCAGAGTCAGAGGAAACTAAGGATACCCTTTTTTTTAAATTTTTTAATATTTTTTTTTTTCGATTAAAAATATGTTGATGACGTCATTATTTTATATCAAAATATCAAATTTAAGCAATATCACTTCAAAACTTGTGTATGTGGGTGTCGTAACTCAATGGTTAGTGTGTTGGCCTTCTGACCTGTAGGTTGTGGTTCAATCCCCGGCTGATGCATAATAAATTTAATATTGAAAAGATTTTTCTCTCGAACGGTACCCACCTGTCGGCAAGCAATTGGCAATTCTTCCGACAATTCTTCTTCTTCTTCTTGTCTTTCTTATGACAAAGCTCAGAAAAAGTGATGTCACAAGGGTTCTGCCGTTCGGAACCGGCAACAGTAATGGAAGCAAAGCTCGGCCAATGAGACCTTCAGGGCTTTAAGTGCGACATATTTATTTTTTTGTTCTCATTTCAAAAATTATGATCTGACTTAAGATTTGATGATGCTCTAAGACAATTCTCTATATTTGTCATAAAATAATGTCCTAGCATATTAAGTTAGGGCTTCGAGATCTTCGAGGCATTTATTTCACACCTTTTTTCTTCAATATGCTCATACAGAAATTAACTGAAAAATGACTGAGAATGATTATAGTATTGTTTTAAATAACTTCACGCGATTGATAAATAATAAGTGTGAAGATCATATAACTGCTAGGTACATGTAGTCAGGGCTTTGGGGTCTTCGATGCTTAGATATGACTCACAGTGACTCCAGCATTATTTTAAAATAATACCATGCCATTTATAGTCTATGAAAAGCCGGAAAAATTTTATTACACTGCACTCTAAAAAATATCCTACATCAATCAACATAGGGTTAAAGAATCTCTGTAAGAATTTATTGTAGTAAAATGTTGCCAGAATCCAAATTTAAGATTTTATGAAATACCCACGAATATTTTTAACTTACGACTATCATTTTCATTTGTTTGCATATTTATTCTAGCAAACATATGGTATGTCAAACATCTGTGTATCTATCCATATAGTCAAATACTAAGGAAATAGTCCTTGACCTATTTGCAACATATACATGGATATAGAAGTGCTTATACAAAAAATATTTATACAATATTTACATTTATATATGTAAATCTAACAAAGCTGGTAGCATTTGTAGAAGGAATTTTTAAGTTTAACCTTCAAAATTCTCTCAAAACAAAAAAAAAAAAAATAAAAATAAAAAAAAAACAAAGCTAACACATGAAAAATAGAAGAATAAAAGAAGCAACAACAACAACAAGAACAGAAATTCACACGTCGTCAACACGTCTGCTGTTGCTATTAAATGTAGGTATATAGTACGAGTAGAGTATCAAAATTCTTCTTGTTGTTGATCTCATGGTAGATACGTACTTGCCTACCAATACCTACCACCGGTAAAGAGTGTTATGCTATTGCTGATGTTGTTTGGATTGTTTTATGTTAGAAAAATTGAAAATTTTCTACATTGAACCTTTTCTACTCATACATAGTCATATACGAGAATGTATTCTACATATTGTATATAAGAAGCTATCATATGGAACTCCCATCTTTCGAACATTACAGTTAAAGTTGTTGCCATTGAACTCGCAAAACCAAAAGAAGCACTTGTATATGCATACATATGGGTTGAAGAGGGAAGAAAAACAAAACCAAAGTGATATAAAAAAAAAAAAAACAACAAAAAAAAAAAGAATTAAATGGGAAATGAATGAGGAAATAGTATATATATTTTACTTTTGTAAAAAGTCCTTGAAAAGGATTTCTCAAAAATTTTTGCAATGCAATATCAGTGTTGGTGGAAGTTGAACGGACGGAAGTTAACGACAACGACAACGACAACGACAACGCTGACGATGACACGAATGAGTAAACGTACAACAACAACAACAATAACACTTACTAAGAACATGTGTATGGAGACGACAAGGACTATATACATACATGTAGACATGATGAAGTTGAGTGAGAAGATGAGTTGAATGTTGCAAAGCAATTCTTATTGCTTTAGTGTTGGTGTTGGCATTTTATTGTTTGTTTTTTTTTTTTACTTCATTTCACTTTTGTTGTTGTTGTTTGATTTGGCAAAAAAGCTGCTTCATTCATAGAAATAAATTTGCATACTTTCATTCTCACACACACACACACACACACACACCCACACACGGAACACCAGCCAAGGACATGTGTTGACTTTGGCGTTGGTATAATTGTCTATCGTCTAACGTCCTTGCAGAAAGTTTAGCCACTTACACTTTCATATATACTTACATATTTAGATGAATCTACAGGATGATTGTATATTAGATCTGCCCAAAAAATGAAAGAAATTAGAAATTAGAAAATGGAAGAATTAGAAATTTTATGTGTTGGACGATTTCTAGAGGTTTTTTGGGAAAAAATTTTTTTTGTAAAATATTTCGTTCAACTTTTTGTTTTTTTTTTTAGTATTTGCACATGATCATTTCGTTTTTCAAGAGCCTACATAATTTATTGTTGAATTTCTTCTCAAAATATACACACAAATGTATTGAAGCTGTCTACAAACATTTTCAATACTTTTAGAATAATATTTCTTAAATATATAAAACATTTTTTTAAAAGCATTCTGTAAAAAAAAATTTTTTATTTGCAAAAAAAATCTTTAAAAATCCATTTAAACATCCCTGTTTTTTTCGGCATCTCATATCTGTCATATGCGAACATTTTCTCTTTCATGGCGCCTAGTGAAATTTACTTCTGAAAATGTTTGCAGAATATTTTCATTATTAACATTAACTTTTTCAGTACAATTTGTGACTTAAAAAAAATTTATAAATTATCTCATGAAAATTTGCAGGCCTAAAAATGTACCTGAAAAAATTTTGTAAAAAACATTTTAATAGTGAACATATGCGTCTCTTAAGGCTTTTTCAATCCAGCATTGTCATACATTTGATATTTGGTCGGTACTGGATTAATTGAACTATTTACATCAATTAATACTGAATTACAGCACTTTTGTGCTATCATTTTACTAAAATATCCGAGGAAATTTTGCCCAAACACGCTATAATTGTTGAAAATCTTCGAATTAAACCCTTTTTGAAACTTATTTTATTTTTGAAAAATTTTGGTCTTAATATTTTGCATACTTAACGAAAGCAATTTCAATGCAAACTACAAAAAAATGTACTTTTAGTAAGATTATAATATTAATCGTTTAATCAGATTATCGAATTAATCAATTATTTGATTAATACAAATTTGAATTAATCAAAAAGTAAATTTTCAGAACAATTATGATTTATATTAATCATAGTTGAAATTCATCAAAATTTTTTATTAATCTAAATACAATTCTCAAAAATATGATATTTTAAAAATTCTATCCAAAATTTAAAATATTTATTTGGAAGAAAATAAATTTTTAAAACGACGAAAAACTAAAAATAACAATTGTTTTAATTTATCAAAATTTTGGTTAATTGAAATATTTATTAATCAGCATTTCGATTAATAAACTTATTTGATTAAACGATTAAACATGCACATAAAATGTTGAAGTTCTAAGAATTCCAATTTAATCTAAATTTTGGGAAAAGGTCCACTGAGTGAAAAAATTGCATTTAGTAAATTTAAACAGGTCTAATCTGAAATCGTAATCGTTGTCTAAATCTTTTCTATGAATTTAAACGCATGTTGCTCTCTGTATTATATTGTATGTTGTTTTTGGTTTTTATAAAATTGTGTCAAAATTACTATAAAGGATTTTTCAAAATGTCCTTGTACAATGGAATAATGCACCTGTGATGTATTATAAGATACATATAACTCACTATTTATTAAGTCAAATTGTGACAGAAAGCTATTACCTATGTCCCTAAATTAGATTAAATATAATTTTAATTTTTTCCCACTACATTCTATCTATATTAAGCACAAAATGAAATACCTCGCAAAAATATGATTTAACGGTAATGCGCCTAAACTCAACGCACCAATCGGAAACATTATTGCTTGATGAGTGCGCTAGGAGCTTCCAATCGCGAAATTGTTCAATATAAAAAACGCAAAATGGGCGCGCACATACACCTACTAATATGCTTCGCAATAGGAATAATTGGGAAGAGAGTAAAAACGATTATGAAAAACGCAATCATTTGCACTAATTAGGAGTCGAAATATGTATTTATGTGGAATATTAAAAATAAAATGGTTGGGGAAGAGAGAAAAATGTAAAAAGAGAGCATATCAAAGGAGTACAAAATTATAATGAAATTAAAACAACTCTGTGTTATGCATTGCGCAAGAGTTATGAGTAGAAATTTGACAGTGAGAGAGCAAGAGCGACAGAAAATATTCACTGTTGGAAAATTAGGAAAAATATCAACTGGGATGAGAGTTGAGTAGAGAAAATACATTTAAGCACTTAATTCATTCGAAAGAAAAACACCAGATGAGCGATATCAAACACGACAGAGAGAGAGAGAGAAAGAGAGAGAGAGGTAGAAAGCGCTGGTTTCACATCCCAATATAATGTATTTTATGTGAGAGAGAATGAAATAGTTAAATTAGAAATTGTAAAACATGTTGTGCGGGAGTCTAAGGAGAGTAACAATTGTTGCAAAGTGATTAAAAGAAATTGCAAAAAATTAAAAAGACCTACGTAAGTGAAGTCCAAAAAATAGAACAAAATAAAAAATTTCAACGTTTAAGATAAGTACGAAAATTGATACGTAACTCTTTCTGCGCTCTGAACTCACATATGTTACCGATTCTTTGCTGATGTGCCCAGTTGAACACGTTTAATATTTAATTTTCTGAAATAAAGCATAACAAACGATAGAAGAAATAAAAGCACACACAGTCGTTGCAGGCATAACTTAACCCATTTTTGACCGCACTCGAAACTTAGATCATCTATCATTTTTCATTTAAACACAGCGAAGTCTATTTTTGTAAAAAAAGAGCAACGGCACCTTAGCTTTTTTTTCTGAAATTTTTTATTTAAGCATGTTGCGGGAAATAGTAGTCGAAGGAAATCCCTTTAAGACTCGAAAGCCCTAACTTTATTATGTTAGCAAAAAAAATTAACAAATATTTCGAATTATATTTATGACTTATTTACTTAAGAGGCCATTCAAACCGAAAATCGATTTAGTCCGAATTTAGCGTTAGAAATTTCAAGTGCCGTCAAATTCTACAGTAATAGGTCTTCTGCGTGGTCCACCAGTGGGTTCCGAATATAACACCTTCTTAGCTGGAGCTGGAGCTCCAGCTCATGGTTATACCTTATTCTATATTCTATATTTTTTTCCTCTCGAAAATTTCGAGCATTTTCTCATCTGAGGTGGAAATTGTAAGGCCAGGCATTATGAGAGACTTGTAGAGTGTGGTTTTCGTTTCTGGTTTATTAGCCAGCATTATTTCAAGACGTCACAAAAATTCAACATCATCCATTATTTATTAATTTTAAAATTTAATATTTTTGTCATAAGAAATATGCCTTTTTTTTAAGAAAATGTCTTTTTTATGAAAAGTAAAGGTCCAAATATGATTTATATTAATTTTAAGTAAAGTGCACTTATTTACCGGCTTCCGATTTGGTAAAATAAGCGCACTTCAAAATATTTTAAATGAAATTTGAAAGCCAATAGATGGAACTTTTACCTTCCGTTTTTACTTTTTGAATATTATTTGCGGTGTATTTTTGACAATTTTTCAAAGTTAGGCGTTTTTACTATTCGAATATTTTTTAGAGTGTAGTTTCGACAATTTTTTAAAATTGGAATTGAAAGTAAGTATATTTTTCACAAAAGAAAAATGTTTGAAATAAATGTAATTACTGGGCTCCAGAAATGACCCGATTATTTGAGAAACTACACACGTCACAATTTTGGTAAAATTGAGTTTTGTCTGACAAACCGTTCTCTAGGAGTAAATATGGAAGTCAGAGAGCTATCAATCAAGTACAGCTTCATACATATATTTTTTTTCCGATCGAATTTGATATTCACTTGAGAAATCCCATAAGTCCGGGACATGTGCGCTTTCTCAAATACATGCAGTGGCAACACTGATATCAACCTGTCATTTTCCTTTGTCTTTGCTACAAAGAGGGTTGCTGTTGCAGAAAATAAGATTACGTAAAAAGGGCAAAATGATTCTATGAGAGTATGAAAGCTGTTACAAATGAATTAAAAAATTTAAAGGAGGCAATTTCAATTGATTACACTACTTTACCAGAAAAACCTTTAGCAAATTCCACCACTTTTTCTAAAGTAGATTTGTCCGTAGAATTCGAAAAAAAATTGTGATTTTGCTCGAGCAGGTCAAATTTTCAGAGGTAAGCTGGTAAACTTGAAAACATGCGTCCTAGCGGTACATTCACTGATAGTAAATTCATAAAGACCCTGTTATCGGCCCATAAATCACATTTTAATAATTTTCTTGAGATTTGTTCACTCAAATTAGAAAAATAATGCTCAAAAACCGATTTTTCAAATATTTTTCAGAATTTTTTTGTTTTCAGGACCTAGTGAAATAAAAAAATTTAATCGATAGAATTTTTTCAGCTCTTCTATCTTATAAAAAATTTTATTATGAACATTTTAAGCAAAAAAAAAAAAAATATCTTTTCCAAATTTGCTGTTGCTGGTTGAAAAATGGGTTAATCATCTGTGGTTAGGTTATTGTGTATACAAGCTGGTAAACTTGAAAACATGCGTCCTAGCGGTACATTCACTGATAGTAAATTCATAAAGACCCTGTTATCGGCCCATAAATCACATTTTAATAATTTTCTTGAGATTTGTTCACTCAAATTAGAAAAATAATGCTCAAAAACCGATTTTTCAAATATTTTTCAGAATTTTTTTGTTTTCAGGACCTAGTGAAATAAAAAAATGTAATCGATAGAATTTTTTCAGCTCTTCTATCTTATAAAAAATTTTATTATGAATATTTTAAGCAAAAAAAAAAAAAAAAAGTCTTTTCCAAATTTGCTGTTGCTGGTTGAAAAATGGGTTAACCATCTGTGTGTTAGGTTATTGTGTATACACGCCCGAATATGCAAATGAATATCACATGAGTAAGTATTCGTACTCTCCATAGTATCGTACCATATATGATGATGGGCACGTTTTTTTTTTTTTTTTTTTGTTAATGAAAATAATACATAATAGAGCAACGAAAAAACTGTATCGCGACAAGGAAAATAAAGGAAATCGTCATGAGATTTTATTTTTTTTGTTGGCTATTGTGTTCTTATTATTGTGCGTTGCTGTAAAGATGAAAATTTTTGGAATCACAAAAAAAAAAAAAAAATGGAAACAAACACATAGCAAAAATAAAGAAGGCAATTTTTTGGAGGCTGAACTTTCTTTGCCGCATCTAAACCAATCGCAATGGATTCTGCTACGACTGTTTCATCCTGATGTTGTTACATTTGCTTATTATGCTTACATATTACGTATGTACACGCGACATGATACTCGTACATTGTAACGACAGCGGTTGGTGATAAATAATAGCAATATAGCACAATGATGGTGGTGGTTAAGATGGTGGGGGATATTGTCCAAAAGAAAACTAATGAAATACAACAAATAATGTGAGAAAAAAATATTGTCGAACAATTTTTGTATTTTTTGGTGTCACTTATAGAGGTGCGCACTTGGGAACGAATTGTACTTTAGTGCTTATGGGATAAAATTGCCTGTTTTTATAGATTTCATATATAAATACATTTTTTTTTTTGCAGAAATGTTGCAAACGGTTTTAAAAGGTTTTGCTTTGCATGAATCGAAGAAAGTAAAAAAAAAAAATATTTTTTAATACATTTTCAAGTAAAAATATGCAGAAAGTACTATCATTAAAATTCTGAACTCTATCGATATATCATTTTTTACCAAAGCTTTGACACTGGAAGTTACTATCCAGCTCCAAATAGACCACTTTTTGGAATGGAAGAGTTCCTTGGAATCGATCGATATTTTCAGAATATTTATTATAAATGAAAACTTTTTAAAGACAAGCAAAATAAAATCTTATTTATGAGTACCTGTAGCAGTGTCGATTACCCGACCGATTCAAAATTTACCCATCACAAAATATCTTAAAAACTTGGTTGGTAGGCAGACTGATCTACAGAAATCCCACTATGTCCAACAATTAGCATTGGAGTTCATTTTAACATCACAGGAAAAAGTCATTGAATCCACGTCCCGTGGAGTTAATATAATAAAACAGACTAAAATTCGAACAGTTTATCGAGGACTCAACTTCTAGAAGTCTATTCCTTAGGATTGCTATCAGATTCTCTGTTAGAGCTGGGCACTCACATATAAAACGAATGAGTGTCTCCTTTTCGTATGTCTCTACAATTTCTATAGTGGGTATTAAAATGAATGCAAAGTGCCTGATAGTATCGATGGTTTGCTATACACAAACCAAGGCGAGTAGGTTATATTAAAGATTATGAGTGACTTCCATCTTCTGTTTGCCGGATGGTGTTAGTGCACGTAGTTGCACCTCTTTCTTACCGTTCACTCCAAGTGAGCGTCGGTCTATAACGGTAGATTCTTATTCAGAGAAGCACAAGAAGACGGAGGCAATTTTCTTCGATCTTCCTATAGGCAAAATCTAAAATAAGAATGATATCAGCAGACCGGTTCAGCACAGAAAGCCCAGATCGGAGTGTTTGTATTTCAACATGGCCGAATATAGCAACTTTACGCGTAGTACTGATGTAGTTTCTAATATGCCGCTCTAATTGCCAAAATTTCAATCTTAAAAATCGTTACCGTGTTCTCCTTTAGCGAAAAATTCCCTGCGCCCATCCTGCAATCCATCTTAAGACTATTCCTATATATCATACTTCTTTTGAAATTCGCTTTTTTCTTGCGAAATTCTGTTCTCCGACTCGGCTTGAACACTACTCTGCCCTTATATGGATTCCATCCAGCAACTGACTGCGGTAGGTCAAACTGTTAAGTTATAGGCGAAATTTATTACTCGAAAGAAAATTAGGAAGTAGATGTAATATCACGTTTGAAATTCTATGGACCACAGCACGAGAGCTCCTGTGATACCGACACTAGCCGTTCTTTAGACCCACACTATTTTAGTACGTCATTTCAAAAACTATGATATTCGATTTTGTCGTATTAAAATCCAAACGACAACATAAATTGTAATAATTTCTTATTGATACATTTTCTCGTGGTTCGCGAATTTCCAACCGATGATTATTCGAAGTAATCATCATTCAGGAGCGGAAGGCTACACGATAAAAAAAAAAACACCACCCATCAAAATACAGTTTGGTAACTATGTTGTTGTAATTGTGGATGCCGTCGTTCAGGGGTTAGCGCGTTGGCCTTCTGATCTGTAGCTCGTGGGTTCAATCCCCGGCTGAAGCATAAATTTAATAACGAAAAGATTTTTCTTTCGAATGGTGCTCACATGTCGGCAAGCTATTGGCAATTCTCCCGGTAGAAAGCTCAAAAAAAGTGATGTCACAATGGTTCTGCCATTCGGAACCGACTGAAATAAGTAAGTCCCTTCAAATACTGTCGAAAATTTAACACGCACAACGGTATTGGAAGAGAAGCTCGACCAAAAAGCTGCTCGGGGCTTATAAGTGCCACAAAAAAAAAAAGAATCTGTTTTTTCAATCACGTTTGAGGACATTTTTGCAATTTTTTTTTCCTTGTTCACTCCTCTTGGGAGCATAGGGCCTCAACAAGACTCTTCCATCGTACACGGTTCTGTGCTGTTATTTTTGCGCCGTCCCATATTGTGTTAACATCGGCTAGCTCGCGGAATATTGACCTACTCTAAGTATTTTTTGAACGACCTCGACCTCTGCTTTCTTGCGGATTCCAGTCTAGTGTCATTCTTGTAATGCTACCTGAAGGTTGTGTTAGCGTGTGACCTAACCATCGCCACTTTCTGATTTTCATTTGCAACAGGACGGGTTCTTCATTCGTTAGTATCCACAGCGCGTCGTTCCTGATGGTGTTCGGCCACAATATTTTACAAATGATACGGACGCATCTGTTGACGAAAGATTGTAGCTTTTGTATGATGGTGTTAGAGGTCAGCAGTAGAGTTTCAAAATATTCTTCTGAACATTACAATGCTAAAACGCATTTTAGCTGCATTGTCTTAGAAGACTATCCACTCTAACAACACAATAGCTAGATGGGGCCTCATTGAACATTCGGAATGAATTCGGATGCTTATTGCGGGGACCGAGCATACAATTCATTAAAATATTTTTTCAATTATCATGATAACATAAAATTAGATAGTCAGTAAATTGGAGCTGGAATGCTGTCGAAGCAGTTCGAAGTACTTCTATGCCAACCACATTTACAGGTCTACCACGACAATGTGTCGCATCTTTTAACTAATTTTGTGATAACAAACATCTAAGACAAACATAATTTTATGCTTAAATGAAGCATCTCTCAAAACCCTATCAAGATTCAGTGGATGTATCGCATTGAGTATGTTTAATCGCGTACCACAACTTTTGAAAGTACTCGCTAACTATGTTTTTAAGCATTTCGGTTCATGTATTTGATATAACATATACATATAAATATATTAAAATAATTTACTTACATATGTATGGTGATTAAATGTTGTATATTCTTATCTAACGTGAATATCGAATAAATATTACTTTGCTTTATATGCAACAATTAAGCATTTCACGTCTCGGTATGTATTGTACATATATAGGAACCTTCATCATAATCATCATATCAAATATATGGAAAAGGCATATAATTAATTCAATAAGAAGAACAAGAAGCAAAAGTAGAAGAAGATGAAAATGAAATAATAATAAATCGATAATTCCAAGAATTTCTTACTCTCTATCTCTCCCTATGTCAAAGACATATAGACATACACTTTGTCCACACATTCGAATCGCAAAATTTATTTTGTATTTCCTTTATATTAAACATGCCTTGCCGTTCTTATTAATTTATAAAATACATAGTGAAGTCTATACATGAATTAACACACACAGACACATATATGTGCAATGCCAATTCAACTGCACAACTGTTATATTGTTGTTGTTGCAAAAACAACTTTGTACTCGCGCCTTTAATTTCATATTAATAATCTATTTTGCCAACAAATATCATCGTTTTAGCCTTACCACTGAAAGAGAGGTAGAGAGGGAGAGAGAGAGAGAGAGAGTCATATAGCATTGGTTAGGTGTTGGAAGGGGAAGCAATCGAAGAAATAAAGCATATGAAAAAGATATACACTAATTTATGGCATTCGTAATGAATATGTTGTTGGCAGTGCCAACATGCAATAACAACAAGAGAACAATCGCATAGCAATCTCGCAACATGCAACGCAATATATATGTATATAATCACATATACACATGCACACATACTCACATATACACATATGTGTATATACAACAAAATTTAAAAGTTCATAAATTATAAAAATAATTATAATGAGATCAATTTTTAATCGCCATACAAGCGATTGCAATGAATCGCCAAATGGATCATGGTAGCGAGGGTAGCAACATAGCGAAGGGAGCTCAAATGAGTATGAATAACCGATACGATTACTGAAAGCAACTTTGGCTTATTTAACTTTGCTTTGCATTCTACAAAAACAACAACAACAACAATAACAACAACAACTTGCAACATGCCACCAACATGAGAAATTGTGATCATATATTTGTAGCATTTATGTTGGTGATGAGATGATGGTCGGAGCAACCAACGCAGTATTTAGTAGAAGTAGAAGAGGAATAAGGTGTAATTATTATCATATCCTGCATCACATAAACATAACAAGAACAACAACTACTACTACAATAACAACAACAACAATAGTAAATGCAAATACTACAAAGAACATTTTGCATCTGATATTTATCTTTTTTTTTTTTTTTTTGTATTAGCCATGTATATGCAACGAGTGAGTATTTTCATGAGTGAGAGATTATTTCATTAGTGAGTAGTTCATGAGCCAATTCAATATAGACTTATTAAGTTATTATACTTACTTGTTGCTGGAATCATATTCTAATCTTTAATGTAACTACTCTAAAAAAAAATTGCGTCCATTAAATGAATCACGACTCATGGTGATAAAACATCGCACACAGTTCGACTGTGACGACTCATAGGTTTCATGAATATAAACGCTGCTGTAGTCTGTTGTTGATAAATGAATTTAGAGAAATTCAAAGCAAGTGCAGTTGTGATGTCAGCATTAATTGATGCATTCTATGAATTGATAAATCATTCATTTTGGTCGAGACTTTTTTTTTGTATTAAATTTACTCTGAGTATTTAACGTTATCAAAACAAGCTTAATTGTGATATTTGTCATGATTAATGTCGTATGCAATTCCATAAATCAATCATGTTGTGAATGGTCGTGAGTTTTCCGTATTAAATTTACTCTGAGTATTAGTAACTAAGAATAGTTCTATGAGGTTAATCGTAGATAAATAATATCGACAGTAAAGTTCGATGCTTATTGTACACTAACTGATAAAACACACTGTCTCGTGAGTGACTATGAAATTCAGGCAATAAATGATGAAGCGTCTCACTATATTTAGAAAATCCTTAGTAATTATGAGTCATTTAAAGGTGGTGCCATAAAGAAATGAATTTCAAAGATTACGAACAATACCGATGGAGATGAATGGAAATGATTTTAGAATTTGTGTGTTCAATTCAATTGAAATTTTTAAAGAAACTCACAGTAAGCTCGATCTTGTTACTTTTGCCTATTTTGTTTATCAAAGGTTATCACAAACGTAAATGAGAACAAGAAATATAAAAGGAGAAAAAGTCAAGTTGTATATTGAGTTCATAGTTTCGATCATGATCTAAGTTCGATGTTTGTCTGTCTCTTTGTCTTTTTACCTATCTATTCTCATGATAACTGCCAAAATTTTCGAGTGATCAAGATTAAAATTGATATATACGATTATTTTTACTAATAAACGCACAAGGTTAAAAATTGGAGAAATCGGATGAAATCCACGCCAACTTCCCATACAAAAGAGAGCTGTTAATTGCGTCTTCATATACTTTGCGCTCGAAAGTACAGCCTTATTAAGCTGAAACTTGTTGTGTAGGATTATATTTACTAATTAAAAAACATATTTTAAAACGGGCTGAATCGGATGAAAACCACGCCTACCTTCCATACGAACTTTTGCTTTCGAATGTATATTTTTACACTTTGCGCACAAAAATATAAATTTATCAGGCTGAAATTGGGTTCATATGATTATATTTATTAACTGAACTACATATATAAAAAGAGGCTGAATCGGATTAAAATTACACCTATCTCTTATACAAAAATATAGCGCAAAAGTATTATTTTTTCGAAAATTGGTCTATCTATCTGGTGTAGCATGTCTAAGCTTCAATATTACCTAAGATAAACTTTTCAAAGAATTTTGTTAACACTTTCACACACACACACACTCATGTTCGTTTAATATGCTAAATTACTCATGATCGAAACACCATTAAAATATTTGCGTGCAGATCTCTGATTTGGAAACATTGCATGCGGTGATCATAACACGTTGTAGTTTTACGTCTGCGTGAAGCATAAAACTTCTCATATAGTTCTTACATTTATATTAATACTATACACTCACATTCATTCCTATCCATACACATAATCTTACTCACTTACTGACTCAGTCAATCACTTATTTTGCTCGCACATATTCGCCGCCATAACACTTATGGCGCGTTTGCATACATTCTACTTATTAGTTTGTATATGATCATCGATCGACAGATGAGTGGGGTAAAGGGATTATTGCGCCACATCGTTTGCTCTACATATATTAGGAGCATCGCTAAAGTATCTCACATCGTAAAACTCCAATTTAAAACACGTAATTTGCAATACGCTCGCACTTGGCAAGAAGCAACTCTATACGATCGTTATTTAGCAACAGATAGAGAGAGATAGAGGGAGAGAGAGAGAGAGACTGTAGTGGCTAGTCTTAATGGCATCACCATAGTCATAAGCATCATCATCATCATCTTCATACTTATTATTATCATTACCAACTGTTAAGCTCAACTGATCTTCATTCGCAAAAGCATACTGATGCATGCTGTGTAGAATAGGATCAGTAGAAGCATAAAGTGTATGGGATAGTTTGACTTTTTTGGTGAAATCGTTAATGAAATGTATAGAAAATATATCTACGATTCTTTGTACAAGTAAATATCTGCATATGTACCAGGTACCCACTACACGTATATTTAAATTTCTCGTTTGTTTTGTAGCTGTTATTCTCTGAACTGATTAAATGTGCGTACTGAAGTACATGTAGCAGAAGATCCAATGTTGAAGTGGTACTACAACGATTAAAATTCCATTTTTAATTACATGCACATTTGGTGTTTGCGTGTACGAGAGTGGCAAATATATATTGGCAAATTGTAAGATAAACGAATATGCATATAAGTGCCTATCATTGTCTCTATGCATAGGCAATGATGCTGTAAAAAATGTTGCTGTTAAAAATGTTGCTCTTAAAAATGTTGCTGTTTAAGGAAATTGTATTTTAGAAATATTGTAATAATAATAATAATAATAATAACTATAATAGTAATTCTTAATAATGATACCAGTGATAAGAAATCAATAAAACATTAACAACGTAGAACTATTGATAATTATATACAGATTTGGATTGACTTACATACAAATCATATGAAAAATACCAAAAGTAACGACATTTGAATTAAAATTTATTCTTTTTTCTTTTTTCTTAATAATACAACCGTTTAATTGATACAAAACGTCGATTGGTACTCCAGTATTAGATCCTTTCACCAGATTTCGACTCCGAATACAACATCTTCTTGATTGGGGCTTTTTTTTTCATATAAAAAGAACTTTTTTAAAATATTTTCAAGTCAATTCTGTATAATTTTAGAAGGGAGATTATTGAGAGCTACGTACGTTGTTGTTTTTCTATTTTATATTAAGTATTTCATAACACTCTCACTACAAAATAGTGCCTCTTAGTCCCTTTTAGCAAATGCAATTACCGCAACATGTATCTAGCAACATTTTAGTAATATTTTTTTTTTCAATTGACGATTAAGTTTCTTAAAAATTAAACATACACCAATTATTTAATAATTTCCCAACAGAAATTAAAACAGAAAGGAATATGCATGTTTTAAAAAAATTGGTTATTTTTGTAAAAGAAAATTTTTAATTAAGTTAATTCTGAATATGTAAGAATCGTTATAAAAAAAAAAAACTTTTGAAACCATTTATTATTGTAAAAAATAGCTAAATTGCTAAATAAAAAAAAAAATAATAAAAAGATTCTACTACTACTACTATAAATTTTTTTTTTTCTGCATTAATTTTTAGAAATATTTTTCATTTTTTTCTCATAATAAAACTTAGTTTCGATTTCACATGAAATTTACTATCATTTTCGATACTACAAAATTAATTTTTTGTTAAGAACTTGTAGAATTTGACGGAACTTTCATTACAAAGAGTACGTACTCTGTTTTATCACATGCAATAAACGCAACATGTATCTAACAAATTGTACATGTTGATGACACATGTTGTTTGAAGAAGAGCTAAAAATGTGTGTTCAGTATTGTTTGACAACATGAATAAAATAAACTTAATTTTGTTTTTTAAATATGAAACATTTAATATCATTCAAATTACATTTTTCACATAAAAAGAATTTATGTTGAAATGTTTATGTGAAATTTCAAGTGGATATATGTATACAGTACTATATTTTATTCTAAAAAAAGTTTACAGAATTTTAATGTTTAGCAACATATAGTAAAATCATATGAGCAATATTTTTCTAAAATATATTAACCTTTTGAGTACCCATGTAATGAGTCAAAAATGGTATTTCTCTTGAAAGGAGCAAAATTGTACCATATGGAACAGAGGTATTAGTTAAAACGGCTAAATAATATATCATAAGGAAGATTTTTTTAAATATGTTAATAATATAAAAATGTTCACGTTTTAAGGTATTACATTTTTCACCAGATTTGTCACGTAAATGAACAATGTAGAGTAACTATATATAATACTAAAATTAAATTTACATGATTTCGATGTTTAGCAACATACAGTAAAATTTTTATGAGCAACATTTTTCTAAAACATTTTAACGGTCTGCGTGCTCTTTATAAGTGGTCAAAAATTGAATTTATCTTGAAATGATCAAAAAATATCAAAATGGGAGGGAACTAATGATTTAATGCCGTCAGAGAATTTCATTTCTGCAATATTTGGAAAATATTGAAAATATAAATATACTCAAATGCAAAAATTAATAAGATTTTTTATGTTGTATTACAGCAACATGTTGAGAGAGAGAGAGAGAGAGAGATGACATTAAGAACCAAAACGTAGGCTTTAGTGAATAAAAAATTAATAAAATTTCTTATGTTGTATTATAGCAACATGTTGAGAGAGAGAGAGAGAGATGACATTAAGAATCAAAAAGCAGACTTTAGTAAACACCTAATCATCTAAATTATTATATATATATATATATATATATATATATATATATATATATATATATATATATATATATATATATATATATATATATATATATATATATATATATATATATATATATATATATATATATATATATATATATATTGTATATTCAAAAATTTCACTACAATTTATGCTTATCAACATAATTGTAGCATGCAGCATCATTACATTCATATTGAATGTTTGACGTTTAACTAAACTAAATATGTAGCTGCAATCGTATGTGATTTGTGTTGTAATTTCTATTCGTTTATTGCAAATTTTACATTTACGCTTGACACGCAAATTCATGTAATCCTGTCAGTGTTGCTGTTGCAATGTGTTCCATTACGATCCTCAACATGTATAAATGTATCAACGAAGAAGATGTAAAGAAATAGGTAAACTAGAGTGAAGAAGTTCGCTTACAGCAAGCACAAAGTCCAATTAAATTATACAAATGCCATGACTGTGATTTGACTAAAATGAAACTTGAAGAAAATTTCAAAATATATCAACACAAATTTACATACGTGTATACTGTGTGTATTGGGTTGTGTGTGTGTGTGTGTGTATGTAAGGCTATTGCAAACCAACGCAAGTTTAGCAAAATTAACAAACGAGGAAGCAACAATATTTATATCCCCCAATCTTCTTAACCTCAAATAGCCTGAAGGTGGCTAAGTATGAACATAGTTGTTGCATACATTCATACATACATATATATATATATCCTTTGCTCATGTCATACACATAAGTGTATGTATTTATATACCAATACATTTGTATCTATGTAACATTCATACTTTTAGTGTATGTGTGTGCGGTGTAAGAGTAATTAAAATCCCTTGATTAATATGTAAATTTAATGAGATTACGAATTCAGCGAACAAGATTAGGAAGAATTCACGGACGTTGCCAACCATCTAATATATATGTATGGTACATTCATATGCAACCAAGTAATACATAGTACCAAGTTGAAAAGTATGAATACATGACTCTGAGTATCTTATGGACATATGTACATGCATGAACTTCTGTACTACAAATGTGTATGTGCTGTTGTGTATGTCGTTGGCGCACATAATTTTCACTTCGTTACCAAACTTTGTCAAGGCAATATGGACCAAGACCGAGAGAAATACTCGTACTGAAAAGCAATCGAACGGACAGATCAAGAATCAAGCGTGCTGAGTGAAGCGCGAAGACATAACAACTCAAACCGATATAGGCGCGTAAACACAAACCAATGGACGACGAATGAATGAATGAATGAATGAATGTGAGTAAGATATTCAAAACTTTATATGTAATGCTACTTTGCTACTTAGTAGTGTTTTGTGGAGCTTGTTAACAATTTTATAAAGTACATATATATGTATGTAGAAGAAGAAGTTGAACAAGAAGAGGTTGAAAATGATACAAATATATGTTATCACATTGAAGGCAATTGTATGTATGAGCGTATACATACGATATATGAGAAAAAGAAATGCCACCCAAACGGTAGAAATATATGTACAACATACATATATGCTATTTACATAGTTGCCAACAATATTATAACTACTAAATATTCACGTATTCGTATACTCGTACCCTTTAAGCAGCCATCAAATAGATGAAACTCTGTACAAACATATGAGCCACTATCAACTAGTGCTAGAATGCATTGAAGGCCAAAAGTTGAAATTGAGAAAGTGTCAGAAAATTATAACAAGCACTTACATGTACACTAGACCTGCCCAAATAATACATGTCCTTTTTAGAATAAGTTTTTCTGCAATTTTTGAATATTTCAAAATAATATTATGGTTTTTTTATGCTTTGGGGCACGATAGATCATATAGGTCGCGGTGCTACATCCCCATTAACAATAACAATATGCTTTTATTTTAGATCGTTTGCTTTTTCTGAAGATTTTTTCAAATAAATATAATTTCAAAAGCTTTCGTTAACCTTTTCTGTTACTCAGTTCAAAAATTAATAAGATTCATGTTCAAAATGCTGTAAAAAAACAATGGAAAATTTTTTTTTTTTTATTTTTGCACTCAGAAGCTTATCAGTTAGATTAATTCTAATGAAATTTCAAAATGCAAAATTTTTATAAAAATTGCTTCGTCTTTAAAAGTTGATTTGAACGTATTTTGAAAGATTTTTATGAAAAAGACATACCCATTAAGGTAATTATCTTGTAATCCACAATATAGTAATTTATGACTTCCCACGAGAACTTTCAAAAATGTGAAAAAAAAAATGCTAGCTAAATATTTAGAACAATAAACATCATATTTCAAAAAAATTGAACAGATCTAATGAAGATATATTAGCGCCAAAAATACATCACCAAAAGTCAATTATTGAAGTTATGACAATTCAAAAATTTTTCGAAAATCAATGAAGAATCGTTTTACTACAAGGACCGTGTCAAATGAAATTTACAATTGAAATAAATCGGAAAAGAAAAAGTTTTTAATTACAGAATTGGGTACATTCTCAGATTGTCTGTGAAGGCACTGAAGTTTTGAACTTTGTGACAGCTGTCATTTTGTATTTTTATATTTTTATATTTTTCCGATCGTAAAGAGAAACAATATTCGTCACAACTTCAAATGTTCATATTTCTATTTCGATCAGATTTATATAATTGCGTATGCTTACTAAGATTTCACTAAGATCTCATCGGGATCTTAAGATCTGAGAAAAATGCGCTGACTAAGGATGATATACGAGATACACATCACGATTGTCATAAATGTGTGGCAAATTTTAGAGTTCGAATTGACTTTCAGTTTATAGAACATGTGGAGGCGCATCTAGATTATATTTTAGCTAATTCTCTCTAAGAGCTTAATGTATTTCCAAGAAAATGCGTTCAGAGCCGTGAAATTATAGATTTTTTAAATATTTGCTCATGCGATTAATTTTGCTATACCCTGCGTCACACATAGAGCCGCGCTGCTGAAAGTCAATACTTTCAACGTTCATAGTATTACGCAAACGTGGTCCATTCTCGAAAAATTCTTCAACAGTGTTCACCTTTAACTCCAATATGGAGCCATATATCATTTCTGTGGAAAAAAGACAATTGCTCTACAACGCAGAGGGCACCACTCGTTAAATTTCACCAAATGTAAAGGCATATTAGTGCAATAAGTGCAATTTTTATTATCGATTTAACGAGAAATGAGCTTCAACGTTGAATAGAATTTAGCAATGAAAATCGGTAAAGCCAATGAGCTGGGTTGTGATCACCCGCGATTGTACGATGTGAATCAGTATCACTGACATAAATCTTTTCATGAAAATTTCCACCAAATTACGAGTTACAAGTCCAAATTCTGCTGCAAAATTATGATCTCAAAGGGTTAGTCTTCCGGAGAATATTTTTGTGCAAGACTTTAACCCTTGATCTCCCCCCAAATGCTGAGTTTTATGGAAGGTTTCGGAAAAGGGTCAAAAATAACATATATGGATGGTATTTAGAGGGTTAAAATGTTCCAATGAAATCATTCTCGGAAAATTTGAATATACGTCTCCGAAAACAAGAAAATTTCATTTTACATTTTTCGAATTCTATGATTCTATGTACTTTTGACTGAAAAAGCGAAATTTTAAACCACAGTAAAATTAGAAAATTTGTGACGTAGTAGAGCAAAATCGAATTGAGAATTTTTTTACTGAGGGGAAATACTGTCGTTTGAGATTAGTTTGGTTTACCCCCGAGAGGGTGTGTTACACTGTGTAATGAGTGAGTTTCTCTAGATTTGGTGATCTCATAAAGCTCCATGAATGATGCAATAACTTCTGATTCTTTCAGTATTTAGAATTGATCATCTTTTGGCGGTATATCAGTTCGGTGTCAGGTTATTGGTCTCAAATTGAATACGCCAGATTCGGGTTAATTTTAAGTAGTCTTTTTGCCTCGTAAGTTTGTATGCAAAATATGCTTCGGTGATACTTTTTAGAGTCCACGTGGCAGACGGACTCAATATTACACTGGTCAACAGAGATTATAGGGATATTATTTTAGTGCACGGATTTTATTGATATATGCCAATTCTAAAATTGAATTTCCAACTCCAAATTAAATATTATATTTATATGAACTATATGAGAATTATAGGAATGGAGCTAGTTTATGAGTTCAGCGATTTATAGTAAAATAATTTAAAAAAATTTTGGCAGTTTAAAAAATATGAAATTAATTGTCATCCATTGATATCATTACTCATAGAGTAGCGATCCCTTATTTGATCATATAAATTATTTTTAAATGAAAGAAAATTAAAGTGTAAATTCTTCATTAAAATTATAGATTTTCAGATTACTCTTGGGCCATCAATTCAAATATATACTTATGTGGATATCTTGCATGGTAATAATTTTCTTAATTATAACCTTTATGGATACAGGTAAGATACTGGAATGTACCGTATCTACATGCATCACAATTATGTAGTATAATTTGCAATATCAGCAGAATATTCCTTATAAGCATATACCAACTCTGTATTTGTATTTAATCTTAATCCACAGCTACATGTGTACTTACGTAAAATCTGATTTATGAAGCATAATTACAACAACAACAATACTACTACTTATAAGCATCCAAAGCATATTCACAGTCCTTGAATTAAAAGTTCAACAACAAAATAAGAAGCACGGCAAAAAAAAATGTGTTGCGATAAATAAATAAATTAAATTAACAAAATAAAATGAGCAATATGGAATGAACAGGAGGAATGGATTGAATGTATGGTAGTATGATACATGCATGTGAGTGAGTGTAGGATTTTAATCGACTTCAATCAAAGAAATTTATTTTTTCTACTTTTATACAAACATATTTGTATATATTTATATGTTGACACGCCCACATGCAATTATGGTGGATAGTTTCTGCTTCTTCTTCTTCTTCTACATACTTCTTAGTTGTTTTGCATTTTTGCATTCTTTTGTTTAACTTATTATGTCGTTGTTGTTGTTGTTGTTGTTGGTAATATTGATATAGCAACGATGACCAGTTAAGAGCCCAATTGGCTGTTTTGGCTCTTCAGAAGAAATATATAAAATTATGATTTTTAAACAAATAATTTTGAAAACTGGCAAAAGTTAAACAAATTCATCAATTTTATTTTAAAAAAAAACAAGTGAAATTTCAAAATAATGCAAAATATTTTGAAATAAAAAAAAATTAAAAAATAAATAATAATAATGAATTATAAAATAACAAAATAAATAAATAAATAATAAATATTAAAAAATAAAAAATAGTAACAATAAAATAATTTTAAAAAAATAATAAAAATAATAATAAATAATAAAAAATTAAAAAATAAAAAAATTAAAAAAAAATAAAAAATTAAAATCGAATTTGCTCTACGAAATTACAAACACTAGCAATTTTTTTCTTCAAAAATGAAGTTTATAAGTAACAGAATATTTGGTTTTTAAAAAATAAAAATATGAAACCGATTTTTGATTCTGTAAAAAATTATTGTTGATATATTTTTCGCTACACAGCCTAATCGTATAAATTGCACACAACAACAAAAATTAAACATAAAATCATTACTTCTATACTTATTTCGTGACGCCAAATAAAAATCCGGTATTGTTTTGATTCAGTCACGTTACTTTTCCTTCTTAACCTCAAAAATGAATATGCTAGTTCATTAAAATTTTCAGAACCGCTGAAAGAGAGATACAATTTATGACCAATTTTCATAATTTTTTCTTCTGATCATTTTCTCTGTACTAATTTACTCTATTTCTTTATTCCTCGGGGAGGCTCCACTACATAATTGACTTAAAACCATATGAAAATCGAAAAAATCGCTACGAAATTGAACAACAATCGGAAACTATAGTGGTATGACAAACCTCCATTAACTTTTTCTCGCGAATATTTCTTCTCAACAAGCTTTCTCATTATAGGGGCTCCCCTACGAAATTGACGTTTTTTTACAAAATTTACTCTCACCGCTTCCAGGGCGCTCTTAGGGAGGAAAAATAGATTACGTATTCCCATTTATTTTTTTCTAAAAAAATAGTTTTTCACCTTCTTTAAACACCTTACGGAGGCTCCCTTACAAAATTTACTTAAAAACATCTGAAAATCTACAAAAAGCTACAAAATTGAACAACAATCGGAAACTATAGTGGTAAAATGTATGATTGAAATTCATTAACTTTTTTCTCGCGAACATTTTTTCTGAACATGCTTTCCCCCTATCTCTACTCCTTATAGGGGCTCCCCTACGAAATTGACGTTTTTACCAAATTTACTATCACTGCTTCCACTGCTTTGAAAAGGTAAAATTTATAATGCACCTTCTTTTATTTTGCCTATTTTTCCTAGTTTTTCTTAACATACTTACTCCCTTACTCCCTATATTAACATTTTACGCTGGCTCCCATACAAAATGAACTTAAAATCAGCTGAAAATCGACAAATAATATCACAATTGCTTAGAAATCACCTCTAGAGCTGTTAAATGTATGAGCAAACCCTATTAATTTTTCTTTACCAATATTTCTCTGAAATTTTTTTACTCCCATATTGACCTCTCAAGGGAGCTGTCATACAAACTTGTTTTTTTTTTTTTCAAAATATAAAATCATCAATTCCATAATAATCGTGTACAGTAGGCGACAAAAATTGCCAAGTTTGATTTTTACGTAAATGTTGTTGTTGTTGTAGCTTGGCTCCTCGCATATGTTCAGCGGGCATCCCTGCTTTAGATTGTATGCTATGCAATATTATCATTATTATTATTATTATTATTATTAATGCATTTAGAGGCATATGGTTAATTATAACAACAATAATAATAAAGAAAATGAAACGAATAAGAAACGAATAAAAGAAAAAATGAAACAACAAAAGATTACTAATCGTAAGAATGGCAGAATGGCATGGCCAAAGAACAGCTTAAGAGAAAGAGTGAGTGTAACGTAAATTAATAGCAAGCGAATATGAGGAAATAACGAAAAAAAAAGGATTACACATTAAAACAAATAATTCCACTAAGCTCAAGAAGCATATCTACATTTTAGACAGACGATGTGCATTTTTACTTCTTCTTATTCTTTCAACATCTCTCTATCATTTCTATATTGGATGTGTATGTCTGTTGGTACAGGCACATACAAATCATATTATACTACATTATAATACCAATACCAATAATAATAATAATAATGATAATAATAATGATAATAATAATAATAATAATAATAATAATAATAATAATAATCAGACGACTACTAAAATTTCAACTTCTTCCTAGCAGTCATAAATCAATAATTGATTTATGATCGCAGAAATCACTGCTGCTATGTATCGTATGTATATAGAGTATATGGAGCGCTCAATAACAAATGGCAAATGAGCAACAGGCAGTGGAGGATGAAGTGGTAGATGAACAAGAGCTAAAACAACAATAGCCACACAGACAGGCAGCCAGCAATAAAAGCACTAATTTTAATTGGTTTAGTCTTCGATACTACTACTACTACTACTACTACTACTACACATCAGGCATTACCTACTATGTACAATAGTAGTGGTATTTGGCAACCATAATTAGATGATCTCATTTCCATTTTTTTTTTTTTGTTTTGTATATTTTTTTTTTTCCATTCCTTTCTCTCTACTAATCTTAGCATGTATTCATATGTACTATATATAGTATAATGATAATAACGATTATCATCATAAATCACATGCGCGTCGATAATTTAAATTTAACATTTAAATGTATATTTTCTTTCGATTCAATTCCTATTCACATGATTATTATTTTTATATATATATATATATATATATTTTCGAAATTTTTGTTTTTGTTCGATAATGTATTACCAATTATAAATGGAAAAGGATATGCTGATGAGTAGTAAAGACTATCAAAGAGAATTGCCTAAAGGCGAAATGTATGCTTTTAAAATTTCCTAATTTTTGTTGTTTATTTTTTTTATTAATTGCTTTTGAACAGACGTTAATAGAGCGTACAATTTCCAGAATTCAAAGCATTGTTCGTAAATAACATAACTTTGTCTCGGGACATGAGGCAAAAATGATTGGAACAAAAAAAAAAAAAAAAAAAAAATATAATATTAAAAAAAAATATTTAAAAAAAAATAATAAAAAAGAAACTTTAATTAAAAAAATTTTTTAAAATATTTGCCACCATAGAATCCAAAGAACATTGTCTGAACTTAAAAACTTACTCCAGGGTGATTAACGAATATTTTGGAAAATAAATAAAATATAATACAAATTTTAAATGAAAATTTCCCCCACCAAAAACATCAAAGAATATTGTCCAAACTTAGTCAAAAACTACTTAAGGTGGTTAACGAAAATTCCAAAAAAAAAAAACAAATATTTAAAATAAAAAATATTAATATTAGTCACCATCGGATCCAATCACTGAAGACTCTTGTAATACCATTTTTGCTTAGCTTTGTTTCAAATTCATTTTCACTATCAAAAGAATTTCTATTTTCTTGATTTTCTGAGAAAAAAACGACTGTGAATCATTGCCTGGTGAAAATCTTCTCGGTTAGAGGTTGTGCGTTTGGCTTTGGGCCCACCACATAAAAGCTTCCCCAATTAACATTAGGGAATTTCAATTAACATTAGAAAGTTGACTATACCAGAAAAAACGTTAATTAAAAAAAAAAAAATAAAATAAAAAAAACTATTGTGTTGACTGAATCACTGCCTGGTGAAAATCTCCTTGATTAGAAGTTGTGCGTTTGACTTGGGACCCACCACATAAAAACTTTCCCAATGAATAATCAAACCGTGCCTCGGATAAGAACATAAGCAAGTTGACTATATTAGAAATCAATATTCGAAAGCTCGACATACCGAGCCGAACTCTAGAGGCATCACATTGTCTTACCTTTGTCACAAAAGTTTTTTTTTTCATATCAAGTTTTTATTCTCATAAAAATTTCCATTTGTTTTGTCTTTTTGAAAAAAAGAATAGTGTTCATTTGTTGGGATCGAGAATCCAACTGGAGACCTCATAAAGTCCTAGAAATTTAGCAATGCCCTACAGTGCCGTAGCTCAGTGGATAGCGCGTTGGCCTTTTGATATATAAGTCGTGGGTTCAATTCCCGGCTGAAGCATAACAACATGTAATATCGGAAAGATTTTTCTTTCGAACAGTACCCATCTGCAAAAATGCTTCTAAAAAGAGCTCTATAACAAAACCAAGTTAAAATGATGTCACAAGGGTTCTGCCGTTTGGAACCGGCTAATATAAGTAGGTCCCTTCCTATACTCTCCAAATTTAACACGCACAACAGTATTGGAAAAGAAGCTCAGTGGTATGACAATGGGCCTTTCTAGCCGATGTGTGTCCTCCCAGAAAGAGGCCAGTCAGATAACCTACAGTGCCCTAATTATATGTACATAGTTGGTACTGAAAGGCTCCGAAGAAAAGGTTTCGAACTCCAGGCGAGTTAGACATTTCTAAGTATTCGTATTTGGGATCGCTTAATTTGAAATCTTAAGAGACAAACACGCATGAAAACTAAAACACCTTGTCCAGTAGACGATATAAACATGTCTATACATATTTATAGCCTCCTCATTCAAATGCGGGGTTGCTTTAAATCGATGAGCTCGCGTTTCGTCTCTAACCTCAAAAAATCATTAAGTTTAAAGGAATTTATTAAAATGCAGAAACATAATGATCTCGAAGGTGTTGAAATTTAATTCCGACTCCTATTAATTTCAAAGTTTTTATAAAATTCGGTCCCACCACACCCAAAGTCCCCATTAAAGTTCGTTAGATTGTTTGAAAGATCCATGCCAATCCCTGCAGTAGGAATTTTGTTACCCAATATACCCGATTATTACATTCTTGGAAGGCTTTCATACCAAATCAAAAAATGCCTCCTTAATATCCCAAAAATTGCCCTTAGATTTATAAAATGGACAACTGGTTCCTATTAATTTTTCTGCATCAACATTTACCCCAAGTATACTGACTCCCTGCCTCGATTCTGTAGGGAGGTTTTCCTATAAAATTTTGCATATTTTTAAAATTAGCTTTTATTGGATTTTACGCACAGGTCTTCAAGTACTTCATTCTTAAATTGAAGATTCTATTTTCATTGTCATCGCCTTTGCCCACCAACTACTGCCGATAAAAATGCTTTAATGGCGGGAGTGTGTTCTTTCATTCGGCTCAAATGGCAGTGGTTTGATTTAATTTCAATTGCAATGTAGCTAATGGTTGTAGCTACATGGATCTTATCTTGGATTGGACCTAAAGATTTTCAGTGGGATGTTAGTTTTTTTAAAAGAATTTCGGCTATTTTATAAAAGTTTTTCTATGTATACAACCTTAAATGTTTTTGTATATAATTTAGGACAAAACTTAAGAAAAATCGAAACTTTAATTCTTCGGCACAAGAACCTCATTAAAATAGTAATAATAATGAGCATTAAAAATTTAATTGATTTTGTTTGAAAAATTTGTGTCCAAATTTGTCTCAAAATGAAATCGGCAGCAAATAATGAAATATTTTTTATATGTACATATGTACAATCAAATATAAAAATATATATAATGAAAAAGAAGAAGAAGCAGAAGAAGAAGAGGAAATAACAACAACTACTAGCGGCAATGAATTGACTGACACTCATGCAATAAATCTTAAAGGCGATGTCATTCAAATAACACGAAAAATACTTGTTTGCAACAAGTTGAAGGAGTATCAACGGGAGTATGATGGGCGGCAACAAGTGGGGTATAGTAAGATGTTATGAGAACTAAAGAAAACTATAGAAAGCCGAAATATGCAGAAAAAATTTTATGTCTCAAAGAGAGAGAGAGAGAGAGATAGAGAGAGAGAGAGAGCGCTCCTCTTCTCATATGAAAGATGCAATGAAATGGAAGAACGGAAGATGTTAGTAAGCAGTTAAGAAAAGGCGACACAATTGTACAACATCGAAAAAGACGTAAAGCATTTAAGATAACATATTTTAATGTATATGAAGACTACCTGAATACATGTTACTTGCTTGAATATACCTAGGATGAGATTTCTTAAATAGTTCACCATAGGACTAGTTCTCTAGTATGATATGAGACTAGTTCTGAAGTAAGTAATGAGGTGATAAATGAGGTGATGAAGACTACTTGAATATACGCAGAAGGAGATTTGTTAAATAGTTTACTACAGGACTAGTTCTCTAGTATGGTATGAGACTAGTTCTGAAGTAAGTAATTGGGTGGAAATCGATTTTTTTTCACTTTTCATAAAATTATTTCTTCAAGATCGCTGTGTTGGGGCAAGCGTATGCTCTTTTTCCAGCTATCTCTATCGGCAAATGCAAAAATGGTCCACTTTTAGAATTCATGGAAATATTCTTTCACATTGAGCTCCTCATATTTTGTTTCTACCATTCCTTTTTAGTTACTTTAGAATTAAAATTTGTTTTTTTTTTGTTTTGTCGCATTTGTTGTTACTGTATATTATCCATGTTGTTGCCAGCATTTTTATGTTAATTGTTATTACACTTTATTGCCGCCAAAATGGCCAATAACAATTTGAAATTATGAATGTGCGCGTGCGCACCCATTTGTTTAGCGGCCAATGGCTTGGAATGGTGAAGCACAGATACTAAAAATTTCATTTGGTGCAGAAAAAAAGAAAAGAAGAAACATTTATTCAATTCAATGTTTATTTGTGCCATTTGCTTGCTAATTTTGTTGTTGCTGTTATTTATTCATTTGAAATTCCAAATGTTGATGTTGCTTCTTACTCGTCTGTACGGCTATTGCTGGCTTTGCTGCTCCTTTTCATAAATTTCTTTACACGAATTTTAATGTTGGTCACAAACAAAAACAGCAACAACAGCATTAGTATGTAGTTTGTCCTTTTTTGCAAAGTGCAAAGCTAATGCGCATGTGCTCACACGTCGTACGCACTTACGCATGCATATATACGCACACTTCGGTTTATATCGTTGGCAATTTGTGGCTGATGTTACAACTCCTCCTACTGATTTTAGTCAAGTTGTTGTTGTTGTTGCTACTGTGTTGTTGCGACTATGTTGTTGGCTCAAAGTTGAGATCTTAGTGTTCTGTGTATGCATATGTGTTTGTGTGATGCTCACTTTGTAATATCGTAAAGTATTTTTTAATTGATCGTCGTTATCATCATCGTTTTCGATGTCGTCTTCGTCGTCGTCGACATTAGCGTCATAATCATCACCACTACAATGATCATCATCATTATCAACATTATCATCAGATTGTGCTTCTTCTTTCAGTCTATGGCTTTACTCTACATAAATTCTCAATCATCACTACTACACATGCCACACACACCATACTCAGCCGATGATACTGCAATGCAGAGTGTTTATGATGTGGTAGAAAATTATGTTTGCTGTTTGTTTATTTTTAATTTCACGCATGCCTAGTGTGGACATCGTCTTTGTATTTATAAATACGTACATACATGTGCGCATATTTTATGTTAACTACAAGCATGCGGTGGGACCATTATAATATGTCATTGTATTTTTCTTCAATTATGCAATCAAACTGATGAAAATTGTGTCGATTTTATGAATACTGCGTTATCTGATGGGGCCAGTTTTTTTGTATTGTTGGGTATTTGGCCAGTATTGGAAGAGACCTACCTTTACGAACGGTTGAACCTTGTACCATTACTTGTTCTGAGCTTCATTACAGAGATCTTTTAAAAGAGCTCTTTGAGATCATTTACTATTGTCTTTAGAGTCTTTATTGTCGACACATATGATACCAGGAAACAAAAAGCTTTTTCTTAAAAAATCCTGTACATGAGAGAAGATCGATCTGTAAGCAATCTAACGGAGCACTCGTCTAATGGAAAAAAATCTCCTTACAGTCGGCTGGGGCCGACCAAACTATACCCTGCATATGTAGATTTGTATATAAAAAGTTTACTCGAATATCCAACTTTTATTTCCACTTTTCGAGAAACAATTTTTGCATATACTACTAATTTACACCCGAAATATGGTTGACTTTGACGAAGTAAAAGGATTTTAAGATAATTCCGAGGCTTAGTATGGGAGCTATATAAAAAGTGGGTGTGGCTTACCACTTTCTAGTAAATCCAATTAATTTTTCAATGTTAATCCACACCTTAAATTTGGTGTCCTACGTTGAATAGTTTCTAAGTTATGGTGGTTAACATTTTTGTTTAATTTCCTCAACTTTGTATGGGAGCCCCAATAAGAAGTGGGCGTGGTACGCTGATTTTTCGCCAGATTATTTCCGACTACGATATTAATTTAAGTGTCAATTATGGTTATTCTAGACAGAAGATTGCCGAAGTTACAGCTGTTTCAATTTAAAATTTGTATGGGGGCTACGATAAACACTGGGTGTGGTGCGCCCATTTTCTGTGAGCCTAGTTGCTCGTACAATACTAATCCACACCTTAAATCTCGTTATTCTACGCTGAATAGTTTGCAAGTTATAACCGGTAACATTTTTTTTAATTTCCGCAACTTTGTATGGGAGACCCAAAAAGGAGTGGGTGTGGCACATTGATTTTCTGCCATATTATTTCCGACTACGATATTAATCTAAGTGTCAATTATGGTTATTCTAGACAGAAGATTGTAGAAGTTACAGCAGTTTCAATTTAAAAGAAGTACAGACACTTTGTATGGGAGCTACGCTAGCAAGTAGGCGTGGCTCACCCACTTTTGGCGAGGTTATATAGTAGTATAATATAACTCTATGTGCAAAATATTGTTGTCCCAAGTGGTATATTATGTGAGTTATAGCAAGTTAAAGATTTTGAAAATTTCGGGGTTAGTCGCTTTGAATGCTTGGTGTGGGCGTGGTTATTGACCGATCATGCCCAATATCAATCCCCTCCGTACCCTTGGATCATAGATTACTCATGCCAAATTTCATCGAAATAGCTCAATATTTACTCAAGT
Organism: Megamerina dolium; assembly: GCA_963854835.1. Taxonomy (NCBI): domain Eukaryota; kingdom Metazoa; phylum Arthropoda; class Insecta; order Diptera; family Megamerinidae; genus Megamerina; species Megamerina dolium. Next base: position 5,042,890 of record OY978525.1, read on the forward strand.
TATCGTGCGAACCAGCCAGGTAACAGACAGACGGACGGACGGACGGACATCGTTAAATCGAAAATTTAATCGACGCTGATCACGAATATATATCCATGTCTATATCTCCGGAGATTCCTTCAAGTGGACACAAACATCTGACCGAAATGAATATACCATGCATATTGCATTATGCAGGGTATAAAAAATATTTGTACACCAGCCCAATTGTTATGCTGCTTAAATCTAAACTATTTTGGATCTGACCAGTTTTTGCCTGCAGGCCTGGAAAGTAACCTTAACATTACGGAGCAACTAAAAAAAAAATTAATATGTATGTAAGAGTTTTAAGTGCCTATGGCCTCTTTGGCGGAGCTCCTCTCCCAGTATTGTTTTGCGTGTCAAATTTTGGACAGTATTAGAAGGGGCCTACTTATTTCAGCCGGTACCGAACGGCAGAACCCTTGAATCACTTTTTCTGAGTTTTGTCGCAGAATTCTTTTAGTTGCTTTTTTATGAAGAAGAAGATACGGCAGACTACTTCCTTTGCGTTTGTCCCGTTTGGCTCAAATCAGGCTTGAGAGCTTAGCTAGTCATCTTCGAAGGGATCTTGGGACCTTGTCAAAAAACATTGGCCTGGGAAGGTCACAACGAAGATACCGTGTCTCTTCTTGACGGTCGATTAATCGTGAAATTAATCAACACTAATTAGGTTGAATTAGGCTGAGGTCATTATCGAAAAATAGAAAGAGATGGAGTTCAAGGTTATACAGAGTTTCTATTCATAACACCTATAAAGAGAGATGGCAGATCAGATCTGACTTAATTTAGCTATATCAATGGGTCCCTTCGTCAGTTTGCCCATATTTTCGCGAGATAACTGTTGTAAATATAATGTCATCGAGCTTAAAATTGGGTTTTAAGATTATTTTATTGAAAAAAAAAAAATGTTAAAGTCCCAGAAAATGTGCATACAAATGAAAACCACGCCTACCTCTCATACTAAAGAATGGTTTTGAATGTATGTTTTTTCATTTTATATTCCAAAATACAAAGATATCCAATTAATATTTGATATTTGATGTTATTATGATCATAAAATAGATATATCAGAAAATAGCTGTAATCGATTTTGAACCACACCTACTTCCTATACAAAAATGTATTGTTGAAGGAGTGATATAATACTTTACGAAAATATAAAGCTATCAAAGTAGAACTTGGCATAAAAAGTTAATCTGAACACTAAATAGATATATCTGAAAATGGGTGTAATCCGTTTAAAACCACGCCTTCATCCAATACAAAAGTAGTGGTGTTTCATCTGAATTTTCACACTTTACACATGAAAATAAAAGCTATACAAATGAAATTTCATATTTAATGTCATTCTGATCATTAAATAAATATACCAGAAAATGGGAGGAATTGGATGAAAACTACGCTTAGCCGCCATACAAAAGTAGGTTGTTGCATGAGTGTTTTTACACTTTTTGCACGAAAATATAAAGTTATTCAACTGAAAATCGGTACATAGAATTATATTTACTCTATAATAAACATATTTCAAAATGGACAAAGTCTGATGAAAACCACACCCACCTCCCATACAAAACTATGTTGTTGAATGAGTGTTTTCACACTTTTTGCACGAAAATATACAGGTATCAAACTGAAAATCGGTACATAGAATTATATTTACCCGATAATAAACATATTTCAAAATGGACAAAGTCTGATGAAAACCACACCCACCTCCCATACAAAACTATGTTGTTGAATGAGTGTTTTCACACTTTTTGCACGAAAATATACAGGTATCAAACTGAAAATCGGTACATAGAATTATATTTACCCGATAATAAACATATTTGAAAATGGACAAAGTCTGATGAAAACCACACCTACCTCCCATACAAACATATGCTTCTGTATGCATTCTTGCCACAATTTTCGCCCGAAAATATAATGTTTTCGAATAGAAACTTGGTGCACGCGATTATCTATGCTTACGAATGAAGAAGCACGAAAATGGGCGAAATTGGAGGAGACCATGCCTATTTCTCATACAAAAGTGATGACTTGGCGCTCGGCACATACGAATTTGTTAATATTTACTATTTTCAAACATGTGAGTATGTTTGAAAATTATATCTTTGGAATGAAAACCACGTCCACATGCAGCATAAATGATTTTTCTTCGAAACTATATCTTTCTATCTGTCATGCTGTAGAGTAGGGTATACATATAGGTACGCTAATGGTGAGATCTTTAACTGTACCTTTTGTAAAATTTTCAAATCTATAATATGAGACTAGATTTTATGAAATTTATTTTATTTTAATTATTTTCTAAATGCGCTTACTGCACCTTTTTATTTTATAATTAGCAAATGAAGGATCTTACGTTAAAATACCCACTCTCTTTTCGCAGTAATCTACATATATAATTAGCCAATCCTCTAAAATTTTAATACTTACATAAAATCAAATAATTCATACGAGTATTAATTAAACAACATAAACCAGTTTATATTACATATATACGACTCATATTGTATTTAATATAATTATATGTGTATACGTAGTAGATTTATATGCATTCAATTACATCTTAATGTAATGTTAATGTAAAAGCAAATAATAATAATAACAATAAAATACGAAGAAAAAAAAATTATAAAATTAAAAATAAAATAAAAAAAAAACCATCAAAAAGATCATAAAGATTAGGCACAGTTTGTAAGAGAGCGTATGCATAGAGGGACGGGCTTGATACGTGATGTGTAGAATTCACAGATATTACACACAAATGCTTGCATGTAAACTCAAATGGTATTTTTGAAATATGACACCAATGCATTAAAGCAATTTTTTTGGAATTATTCGTCTGCCATTGAAGAAGTTTGTGGGTTTTTAGCAATTTTGGAGATTTATATCATTTTCACCAGATTCACTCACTATTAAGAATTCTTTTTTTTCATATTAAATATTTTTGAACTTATAGCAATTTCCATCACTGTTTAAGTATTTGTATAAATAGCCGCACAACATAGCGTTTCGAATGTGATGTAGGTACCTACTTATGCACAATGCTCTTCATTCGCTGCGAGGTGTACATTCAAGTAATGTATGAGTATTATGGAGTTTAGCATGGACCCACTTAAAACCGGTATCCTGCATAATTTATACAATAAAATGCATACAAATTAATTATGAGGCGCAAAAGCGCACACGAAAAAAAAAACTAAAAAAAGAAAATTAAAATAATAAACGGGAAAATATAGAAATTGGAAATTGATAAAATGAAAAAGGAGAAGAAAAAAAAAAAAAGACAAATTCGAATAAAAAATAATTATAAATTTGCGCTTTTCCTTCTCATTTTACTGTATGTACTGTTATTGACAAAACAAATTATATGTGTATACATGTATGTGTGTGTGTGTGTGTGTGTGAGAGCTTTTCCTGCTTCTGGCTAAGTAAACAACCAAGTTGCTGGACTGACTAACTGACAATTTACTATACTAGTGTAGCTAATTACGATGCCAATGTTGATGTTTGTTGATGTTTGTTGCTATTAAATTGCTATACACATTCATATGTATATATTATATGTATGTATGTAACAATATTAGTTGTTGTACTGCTGTCAACGTATGCAACATATTAAAATTAACCTGAATGCAACACCAGAGGCGTTGTAAGATGCTCTGTAACATGATTGTAACCATCGCCGTCATCGTCATCAACAATTGCAATGTATCTATACATATTCGTATAGCAACATTAAAGAAAGAAGAGGATTTTGTATATACACATAGTAGAGTTGCTGCTGCTATGTTGCTAATTTCAAATAACATAATTCATTTTGTGTATGAATATTTTGTATTTTAAAATTATCATCTTGATACTTGACACTTGAATAGTCCAATTTTTTAATAGACATTTTTAAGTATGAGTTTATGAATTTGATTTACGATTCCGTCAACTCAGCACGATCTTTTTTAGGAAGGCGAAAATTCATTCCTTCAAATTGTCCACATCTGTCGGCAAGTAATTGGGGATTCTTTCGTGAAATTTGACATAAAGATGCTTTTGAAAGAACTTAGCGACAAAGATATGAAAAAGACACGTCACAAGGTTTCGAAATTGACTAAAAAAATACATCCCATAGAAAATGGTCCAAATGTTATAGCAATTTATCAAAGAAGCTCATTCAAAATAAGGACATTTTAGCATCTCAAATAAAGGAATAAATTCGGAGATTTCAAAATATTAAATGACTCAAATTTTCAACATTCTAGAAACATTCCTTAACCTTAGCGTTGTGGAGGGCACTTCAATGGTCCACATATCTCTATTCTTATTTTTAAAAGCTGTCTTTCGAAGCTTAGCTTTTTAAAATAGAATATAGATATAGAAATAGAAATAGGTAGACGGATATACTTTCAAGATAAAAAAAAAAACTAGAAATAGACGTATATTTTCTACGATATCTCCTATTTTCAAACATACTCGTATGTTGATAAAAGAGATCGCGTGTGTCAAAGTAAAGTCGAGAACATATTTTTGTATGATAGATAGGCGCTATTTTGATCCAATTGAGTACATTTTCAAACTCGTCCATTAGTTAGGAAATTTATTCATTGGTAGCGATTTTAAGCTTGAAAACTTTTTAATGTCGTGTGCAAAGTGTGAAAATATACTCACGAATGAATAAGTTTGTATGGAAAATAGGTCTCATTTTTAACTGATTCATACCAATTTCCAATAAACCTCTTAGCTATTAAATACAAATGTATTTAATGAGATTCAGCTTGGTAACTTCATATTTTCGTGTGAAAAGTGTGAAAAAATACATTCCCTAACAGACTTTTGTATGGAAGGTACGTGTAGTCCTAATCAGATTTGGTATATTTTTAAAAAAATGAATTCGCAAAGAAACCAATACCATACGTACCAATTTTCAGCTCGATATCTTAGTACCTTCACGTGGAAAGTGTGGAAAAATACAAACGAAAGCTTAAATTTGTATGGGAGGTACACGTAGTTTTTATCTGATTCAAACTATTTTCGATTATGTTAATTAGTTCATGAACATAGTTATATGTGCTGAGTTGCAGCTTAATAGCTTAATATTTTCATCCGCAAAGTGTATAAATATCTATTTTATAACGAACTTTTGTATGGGAGGTATGAATGGTTTTTATTGGATTACGTCAATTTTATATTATATTTATTCTGTGTTTAAACCAACTTTATACACTAAATTTCAGTTTGATAGTTCGATATTTTCGATAAGAAAATCTGAAATCATACATTGAAGGACATACTTTTGTATGGGAGGTGGGAGTGGTTTTTATCGGATTACACTGGTTCTCTAACATATTTATTATGTGGCGATATTAACTACACATAGCGAGTTTCAGCTTCGTAGTTTGCGTAGTTTCGTACGCAAAGTAGGAAATAACGCATTCAATGGCACACTTTTATATGGGAGCTAGGCGTAGTTTTCATTCGATTTCATTCAATCACAAACTCGTTCTTTAGTTTGTGAAAATAATTGTAAGTACCAATTTTCAGCTGAATCGCTTGAAAGCAATGGCAGATATCATACAAACTGAAAGGCTGGTTGACAAACAAAAAGACATCAACACAACAACATCGACTTATATACATTTTTGTATATTTTGATCAATGGAGATGAACTTGATGTAGACAAATTAAGGAAGAATTAGGGAAACAAGTGGTTGAAGTGATTATTTCAAGGAAACTCGGGAAGGAGAATTTATAATCTCGTAGTGTTTGCTGACAATAAAAAAGTTAGAACTGTGCCCTTCAGAATAGAAAAAACTAAGTAAAACCCACAACTGAACTGCAAACAATGATTCGCCCAAGCTTCTTTAGTGTTTCCTTTTTTTTTTCTCTATGAACTTATTTATACCTAAGCGTATGTATTTCCATTTCTAAAAGACAATCCAATTTAGTTTTGCTCAAATTTACAAATCACAATCACATTAAAATATGTTTGCGTTCTTATTATTCTGTTTCTACTTCAGTTTCAACATTTTCTTCATTTAGAGGAATAATTAAAAATCATGTTCAATCATTTTAGCACACACACTCACACACACGAACACGAAGCTCCTACATATGAACAACATAACATTTATTTTAATAATTCTACAGATATGAAATACATTTTCCATATTACAATAACAACAAACAACAACAACAACAACAACAACATATAGCAATAATAATCATCATAAGAATAACAACAACAACAACAACAACAACAACAACAACAATAAAAAACACAAGCAGCAAGCAAGCAGCAAAGCAACATTGAGAGCAAGAGCAGCAATAACAACAATGAAGCAACAATAAAATGACATTCAATGGCAACATTTACAAGTGAACACGTTTGCCTCACCTCATAATGGTCACTTTTTGGAGCTGCTGCAAATGAACGAACATACAGTAAATGCAACAGTAACAATAACAAAACCAACAACAACAACAACAGTAATAATAATCATTATTATTATTATTATTATTACTCGTATTATTATTGCTACTATGGCATGCATAAAACCCTCACACGCAGTCACATATATACACATACTCTTCGCATATGCATAACCAAAGCATATGCAATGGTAGTAGATACATGTCCATTTGTATCCGAACGTTTGTCCATTCATTCGACCAGCAAACAATCATCATACCAATGCAGAAACAACGTGTTCGTTCATTTGTGTTAGGATAAAAGCAAAAATCACAACAACAGTGAGAGCATTTAAAACTCTTTCGCCTCAGCTTGGCTCATAATCACGATTTATATTAATGAGCTTGAAGTTGTAGACCACCATTACCAACAGTACCACCATCACCACCTTCTTCTTGAGATACCTTTTTCTTCTATAGGGCGGCTCAAGGGTTGATGTCTTTTTCGTTTTTATATTATTTTGACACTGACAGCATTTTTTGTGTTCCAGAAAGTGTCAGAAATTTAGAAAAAATGTCAATCAACGTTGAGAGTTGAAGCTAAATGACCATCTACTTTGTTTAAAAATAAATCAACATCACACAATAAATCACCCAAAACTTCAATTTGAGGAACTGTTCAAATCTTAGGGAAAAAACCAGCCGATGGCCCATCCAGCTTCTTTTAAATTCACATTCATACTTACACGCATTCGTTTAATCATATATTGCAGTCGCAATGGGTACCTTGTTTTGTTCGTAGACAAATTATGCTAAATGCTATTCGTACAACTGAGCCGACCGAACACCAAAGAATCAAACCACCACCATCACCACCATCATTGTTGAATTACTCATCGATTGACTTTAACTCTGCTTGGAATATGCACATTTTATGATTCCATTCTGCTCCAACACCAACTCATTCTATTTCCTTCAATATTTGTCTGCTGTCTCCTCCTCCCGAGCCTCATCCAACGGTCGTATGCCCATTTTGCCTTTTGCCATGGGTGGACTCGATACGTTTGTTCGGTCATTAGTAATTATCATTACCATTCAAGCGGAATTTAATTTTGGTACCAAACAACAACAACAACAACAATACCAGTAACCATACTCGTCGTCGTAATCATATTTGCAATGTTAAAGAGTTAGACTCGTAAGTCTTTCAAGTCCAACATGCATACATACATACATGCTGTACATACTTCTGCTCATAGATTCGTAAGTAGTTTTATATGTTCGACTATGAGTCTACCAAAGTAAGACTATATACGAATACATATATACATATTTACGAATATATATATGCACATATGTGTTGTGTTGTCGTCCACCCGTTTTGGCTGTTTTGCTCACATCGTCTTATTAAATGAGCTTAATTTTGTAGCAATACATTAATCCTACACACAACTATATAATGTATTGTATGTAGTATGTAGAGACACTACTTACTCGTACTTCATTATGTGGCTATAATATTTATGTATATGTTAGCATTTTGACTAGCAGCTAAAATGAGTTATCGTCTTAAGTTGGAGCCGGTCTAAAAGTGAATACAACATTTGCAAAATTCATTAATAATTATCAAGTTCAATTAATTGTTAGCATAGCGCAAATTTATGATGGTAAAAGCCTGAACGCTAGGAGTTTTGCCTGTTTTAAATTCTTGGAATTCCAAAATATTGATAATTTTCGTAAGATCCTTTCGACATTCTCAAAAACTCAGTTTTCTACATACTCCAAATATTATAAAAGAGCACTTATGAAGCGCATTTTTAGTTTAGAAAACAATCTAAACTTTAGAATCTCTTCGGAGTCAAAAGGCGTTTTAGTAATTCAAATCCAGAATGGGATTCCATTTGGGATCTGGCCCCTTGATCTATAATTCAATCTCGCATTTGCCCAAGACTGCTTCAGTTTGACTGCGGCAACTCTATAGTACTATTCGATGGAGTTAATTGGACCTGATTGGTTAATTCATCGCTTTGAAATAGATATTTTGTAGTGCCACCTTCATTTTCCTTCAGTTAGAGAGCCTGCTGTTTTCGTTGTCGTTGCTTAAGTCGCTCATTGCTACTTGAGAAATATTCTATTAGCACCGTTTTCAAAGTTTTTGTCAGACTTAAACTAAAGGTCTATTGAATAACAATCTTAAAATAAATATTTAATAGTCCTATCCATACTTCTCTTTAGTTTTAGAGGGCTTGATGCTGCCGCTGTCATTACTTATCTAAGTCGCCCATCGTCATTTGTGAAATATTCTTCTCTGAACGGATGTCTTCTATTGTAGATCTATTAGAATCCGTTTCCAGCAAGATTTGTTTTGTCAGTGGCTGTAGTGAAGTAATTCTATTCTGGAGAACTGCCCAAGGCAGTTTTCCACCTACTTTCAAGAAATTAAGTTTTGGTTACAATTTGTAATATACATATGATCAAATGTGTATATTATAGACCAAAATATATTTAACAACTTCAGTCGATTTTGACTGCTGACCGTTTCAGTCTGACCGTTTGATTGGCTCTCTGCCCTGCTATTCCTACGATAACAGCCGAAATTGTCGAGCGATCGAGCTGAAATTTGGTATATACGATTATTTTTACCAACAAGTTGATGAATTTGTAAATTATCAAAATTGGAAGAAAATTACGCCTACCTCCCATATAAAAGTACGATGCCGTAGGTATATTTACACACTCTGCGTACGAAAATGCAAAACTATCAAGCTGAAATTTAGTGTATATAATTATATTTACCTATAAATTAATTGATTTGAGAATGGGTAGAATCGGATGAAAACTATGCCTATCTCCAATACAAAAGTTGGTTTCAAACTGTATGTTTTCATACTTTTTGCATGAACATATAAAGCTTTCAAGCTGAAATTTCGTAGATAGAATTATATTTATGAAAGGAAAAAATACTTAAAAAATGAGAGCAATCGAATGAAAATTACACCTACCTCCCATACGAAAGTGTGTTTCTATGAACAATTTTTCACACTCTGCGCACGAAAATTTTATAGTTTATAGAAATTCAACTTTTTTAAATTTCTGAATAGCATCTGCAATTTCTATCACTGCCTCCCGATACTTTTGAACAGCATTATGTTGGTTCATTGCAAACTGTGTGTCGTTACAAATAATTTCCTAAATATAAATTGATCTTGGAACTGCATATACCATATGTATATGCATATCTACATAAATACATATTAACATATGTATGAATATGTATTTAAAGCAAAATGATTAACTTAGCTCAACGAAATGCGCTTCCAGTTCATTCGAGCTTAGGCATAGATACACGTGTGTATATACATATTTATAGATACATGTATATATACATGGCTATTTATTGCCTCAAGTCGTTGAAGAATTTTACACTAATTTCATTGCACATCTTTAGAGACCAAACGATATCTAGCGGCTGTTGGATGTTGTTGCAACAACTTATACGTACAAAAAATAACAAAAACGACAGCATTTCACATTATACTTATTGCTTGCAACTAACAACAGTTGAACTAATTGTCAAAGTCACGATAAAGAGTTAGAAACGAGAGCATATACGAAGAATAGTGCCATAGAGAGCAAGAGAAGGAATGAGTCAAATGCAACTAACTTGATTCGTTCAATCGTTGTTGTTGTTGTTGTTGCTGTTGTTAGTGTTGTTATACTAAGTATACTTATTATTATGAATGCTTATGTTGATGCTACCACCACCACCATCACCACCACCACTAACAGCAACAACAACTACTACTACTAAATGAACTTATACATACAAGGAAGAAGCAGATGAAGAAATAATACACAGAGAGTAATGTTGTTTGAATGTATGACATGATGGCTGATTTGTTGTTGTATGTAAGTAAAAACTGCGTGTGTGTCCTAACCCAAAATGAAGCATAAGATTAGAAGAGGGGGTGCAGGGGTAAAGAAGAAGAAGAAATAGTATAAGAAAATGATTAAAGTTCTGTGAATGCAAAATATTTGATATTTGGTAGGTGGTGATCAGGGAAAATTACATTATGTATAGATGTTGCACGTTAGAAATTTTAAAATATTTACAACAAAAGCTATATATTCAATAGAGTGTTTTTTGGAACTTTGCAATTTCAAAAGTTATATAAATTTTGAAATTTTGAAAAAATTGCAATTTTGGATTATTACATTATTTTTCCAAAATTACAATTTTGGCATTACTGCAATAATTTTTTTCTATATCAAAAAGTCCGATATTATTGCAAAAATATTTTAATATAACAACAAAATTTCGACATTAATTTGGTGCAACGTGTTTTCAATATAAATTAAATTTAAATTAAATTTAGCAAAAATTATAATTTCGATGTTATTTCAAAAAATGTTGCAATAATTTCGAAAAATATTTTCCACATATATAAATTTCGACATTGTTGCAAAAACAAAAATGGTTTTGTGGAATTGCAATTTTGTGATTATTGCAATAAATTGGAAAAAAGTTTTTCTACAATATAAAAAAAAATTTTCAAATTATTGTAAAAAATTTGAACATTAGTGCAAAAAATTTCGGCATTATTGCAATATTTTTTTTCTATATCAAATAGTTCGATATTATTGCAAAAATATTTCAATATGAAAAAAAAAATTCGACATTAATTCGGTACAACGTGTTTTCATTATCAATCAAATTTAACAAAAATTATAATTTCGATGTTTATTTTAAAAAATGTTGCAATAATTTCGAAAAATATTTTCCACATATATAAATTTCGACATTGTTGCAAAAAAAAATGGTTTTGTGGAATTGCAATTTTGTGATTATTGCAATAAATTGGAAAAAAGTTTTTCTACAATATAAAAAAAAAATTTCAAATTATTGTAAAAAATTTTAACATTAGTGCAAAAAATTTCGGCATTATTGCAAACAAAAATTCGACATTAATTCAGTTGACCGATTATACTGTGAGGCAAAATTAGAAAAAAATAAAATGTTTTTATCCTGATGAGCATAGGCTTGTTGGAAAGAGTGAGTGTTAAAGACCGTTTTACTCCTCAGCGTCAGGCTTTTTACAGGAAGAAGGAAGTTAGAACTGTTTATATCGCAAACAGGAGGCTTAGGGTAGATTTTTTGTACACAGACCCCACTATTTTTTCACAGGGAACATTTTCATAGAACATTATTTGGCGTTTTTCTTTTCCGTTTAGGTTTTTCATTCAGCCTCTTTTGAGCATCTGGTTTGGAGGCTATAGAGGTAATGATTTAGAAACATTAAAAAAATTAGAATTTCAATAGAAACCCTATGAAACTGCTTTTGAGGTCGAGGAATCTGAATGTGGTTATTTTTTGAGAATTCTCTCACCAAGGAGCGCCACGGTACGAAAAAAGACAAAAAGCTGCGTTTTTTAAGTATATCTTTCCACAGGGGATAAACTGATAAGGAAAACTCTAAATAATATTTTAGAAAAATGTTCACCGGGATGTTCAAATATAGTGGGGGATCCGAGAACAACTTAACTATCCTAAGCCTCCCGTTTTCAAAATAAACATCTCCAAACCCTCTCTTTCGTCAAAAACAACTTGCCCCAACTGTGATTTTCCTTTTTCTCTTAATGCTCTGAACCTGTTTTTCATTCAAAATTGTTTTTCATTGCAAAATGTTCACTATTGAATTATCAACTATTAATTTCTTATTAATAGGTGGACATTTTTTGATAGAACCCATTTTTACCATTTTTAGATATACGTAAGTCATGAGAGACAAAGAGTTGAATTTCATACAGAATGAATAGGCTAAATGTTGTTCTTATTGGATTTTGCAGTGTTGCTGTTGAAACCCCGAGGGCGCGTGCTAAATTTAATAGAACATTCATAGTGGTATTGGTGATATACATAGATGCGAGTATATATCTACTTACATACGTAGCAATGCTGGCCATATTGATGATGATAATGATGATGATGATGATGATGATGATGATAATGATTTTAATGATGACGATGGTCGTTGAAGGCGAGGTAAAATGACAATCACCAACAACAATCTTCCAAGTGGTTACTTGGAAGTGTATTTAAATGTTTACAGGCTCGATTTATGCATATGTATGTAAAAAGAAGAAGAAGAAGAAGAATAAGAAGAACAGGAAAAATAAAACTAAATGACAAGATGATGAAAATTAGAACGAAAGTTAATTTCATTTGGTTGCATTGGATTGATGGGTTAGTGTTTATGTATGTATTTGCTTAACTCTATGCTAAAATGATGCTTTTAATAGATAAATGTATATGGTATGTGTGTCTGAGTGTGTAATAAGCATTTAATGGTTTAGCCTTATTCATTTTCTATACAAATTCTATGCGCATGCGCATATACATAAATAATACATGAGAAGTAATTGGTATAAAGTCAAAGGGATATTATCAGCAATGTTTGCGTAAACAAAAAAAAAAAAATAATAAAAATCATTAAGATAATGAGAAAAACCATAAGAAAAAATTAGCAATGTACGAGTAGTACCTAAATAGAAGAAGCTAAAAATTAACACCTTCATATTGCAACTAAGATGCATTCAAATTTACTCTCCTTTATTCATATGTAGTACCTAACTGGTAAGATAGTCAGTAATTATAAATATATGCATGCAGCTGAATATGTGGACACAAGCAATACAACAACAATAAAAACAACAACAACAACAAGTATAGACTGGACTAAACGACCCACCGCAACAAATCAGTATAGTATCTTTCATAGATAATGTCTATAGAAGCTTATGAAGGTGAGGAAACTCCATTACCACGTACAGTGAAGACTTGTTTTTGAGTACGATTTTTTTTTACTAATATTTTCTTAATATAAGACAATGAAATAGTCGAGTCGATGGAAAATAACGTGTTTTAGTCGTATAGCTTTTTATATTCCTTCGGAAAGTTCAATTTAGAGTATAATTTTGTATGACGGGTAGGTGTGGTTTACATCCGATTACTCCTATGTTCGAACTCTTTAAATGATTATCAAATATAATTGTATGTACCAAGTTTCATTTTTATAAATCCATTTTTAAGCGCACAAAATGTGAAAACATAAATTCCGAAGCATAATTTTATATGGGAGGTACGGGTGGTTTTTGTCAGATTTCGCCCATTTTGGAATATGTGTATTAGCTAGGAGGTAAAATTATACGAACCGAGTTTCAGTTTCTTGACTTTATATTTTCGCAGAAAAAGCTTAAAACCGCATTCAACAACCAACTTTTGTATGGGAGCTGGTCGTAATTTTCATTCGATTACGCCCATTTTCTAACTTATCCATCCTTTGAGAGCACTTACTTTATGGACTCAATATTAGTTTGATAGCTTAATATTTTCGAGCGCAAAGTGTGAAAACATACATTGGGGAGCAGGAGATTGTATGGGAGGTAGGTGTGGATTTTAACCGATTACGCCTATTTTCAATTTTGTTCATATTTTAGTCAAGAAAATAGTATATAATAAGTTTTAGCCGGCTTGCTTTCAATTTTCCTGCATAAAATACGAAAAATCCATTTCAGCAACTTAATTTTGTATGGAAAGTTAGTGTGGTTTTCGATCGATTACACCAATTTTCTAATATAACAATTTTGTGAAAAGAATAAAAAATGTTAACCTAATGATTGAGATGAACTACCAGAAACGCGTTTTTTTTATATTTTTGGCCAATCCTCAGGAATATATTTGATTTTTTCATAGGCGCAGTATTTTTCTGGAGAAAATAATGCATTACTAGCATACGTTGTAAAAAAAAAATAAAAATCCCACCCGAGCCAAATTTTTGAAAAAAATTTTTAAGCGTCTTCAGTGGCAATTTTTATAAAAAATTTTTTAACACAATTTTCGTAGTAGCTTTTTGGAGCACTAAATAAGCGAATAATACGGATCATGTGTTTTTAAAATCCACATAATACACTTTTAGACATAAAGATGAGCTTAAAGGGTTAAGCGAAAACTACAAGTTGCTTGCATATCATTGAACTTACTGTACTTGAACTATATGCATACATTTGTATATGCATTTACATGCCTTAACACTTAACTTACCGTCCATCTATAACTTGGCAGACAATTGTTTTGCTTACTAACGTTAGCAGCATTACTAAAATTACAAACAACAAAAGCAGCAGCAACAACAACAACAACAAATAAGTGCAATTGTTGTTGAATCTTACCTACTTGGGGATAACCTCATTGACCAAAACGCATTCGTCGAACATCAAATGTGAATTAGTGCAACTTCGGTGGCGTTCTTCAGTGATGGTGCAGATGGTGGGTGGGTGGTTGGTTGCTTGGCTGGTTGATTGTACATCGCAATGGTTATGGCTGATGGTACATTCGTACTGGTGTTCTGGATACCGATGGCAGTGTGCATGCATAATTTTGAGAGAAACATAATTTAAACTTATTGCAACTTTCGAGTATGTAGAAACATGTGTAAGTGAGAGAGAGAGAGAGAGAGAGAGAGAGTGATTGCATTAGAATATATAAACAGATAAATACAAATATTCGACAGACATGACACTAGAAGTGAAAGATGGACGAACTAACGAAAGAATGAAGCAAAATATTTCCAAATAAGTCGTCAATGTGTATGTAGTTAAAATTAATATGACTACAGTGGAATAGACACGATGAGAGACGATGTATAGAGTAATTGCCAGCAAGATGGATAAATTTATAGAAATTGACCATTGCATATACATACATACATGAACCAAATGAGTTGAAAATATTTTTCGCAAATAATTGGAAGGAGTGAGTACAAACAACAACAACAGAAGGTTATTTGATATTCATCACACTACAATATACAATATACATAATTACCAAAGACGAATATCCGATTGCTTCAACTCTTGAATATATGAGTATATGTATGTACATATATATAAGTAGTAAAAATTTACTTTTGCAGCAGACGTCGGTATGTATAACGGTAAATATATATATATACATGTTTTACTAGACAATAAATGCACAATGCATTTGCCAGGTGCTTCAACTCGACAAATATCGAACAAAAAATCGACAAATGTTAATAAATAAAAATATAGTAGATGTTAGTTTACCTCATTTTTAACCCTTTGATGCTAAAGAATGTCTATTTTTATGAGCAAAAATAAGTAATGTCAAATATTATAGGGTCAACCTGGGATTTAAGTTTTCAAAAAGAAGAGAAATTGTATTTTAAAGAGTTTTTTTTTTTTTGGAAAAAATATTAACAATAAATTAATCAACTATATAATATAAATAAAAATAAAATTATGCTCATTGATTTGACTCAAAGTCGCATTATAATTGGATTTTGTTATATAAATAATTAATTTTTTTTAATTTATAAAAAATTTTATGAAAATTTTGACTACACTGCCCAATTTTGCTTTGAAGTGTAGATCTTTGAAATAAAAATAACTTGAACTGAAACACTTGACCATTTTCTGTACATTTTCTAGAGCATTTTTTCTAGAAATGAATTCATTGTTACAAAAAAAAAAAAACAAAACAAAACTGAATGTATTTTTCAAGCAAACTAGTAACAAACCACTGCAAAAATTATTCAAAAATGTTTGCAAAAAAAGTCACAAAATTTATTAAATTTAAAAAAAAAAAATCAAAATATTTTTATTCAGCTATTCCACATCCATACATCCATACCACATCTGGAAGGTTTATTTTTCCACTTTCCAAAATCGCATCAAAATCTGCAATAGTTTGGTCACGTTAATCACGCAAATGACCTCATAACGGGTTTATAACGGTAAATCATATATTTTAGATTGTCAGAAATGTTCTAAACTCGTTCTCCTGTATGTAAGAGTTAATAATTTTCAAAATTCGAAGCTAAATCTATATAAAGGTTAATGGTTTAATATATTCTGGGGTAATATTCCACGAAAGATATCAATTTTTATGAAAATTCATAAGTAATGTATTAAAACGGTTAAAAAATGACAATGATCTGAAATATTCTAAGAACATTTTCCTAAGAAATTCTCTTTCAACTCTTGTTATATTACAAAAACATTTTTTAAATATGTAAATAAGCTTCACAAATTTATGTAGGAGTTAATAATGCCAATTATTCTGAAATAATATTCGCCGAAATAATTTTATTTTATGAAAATTCTCAAGCAATGTGTTCAAAAAGCGTAAAAAGTCTCATAAATGTGTAAAAGGGTTAATGGTTTGAAATATTCTGAGTCAATATTCATCGAAATATTCATTTTCTTTGGTAATTCTAAGGCAATGTGTTAAAATGGATCAGAAAGCCTTATAAAAGCATGTAGCAAGCTGTGGTTCAACATTTTCTAAGGTTATAATCCTCTCAATATATTTTTTTTTTCTATGAAATTTCTCAAGCAATTGATTAAACAAGTCATAAATCTATTGAAAAATTAATAATTAGAAAAATTCACGATAATATTCCACCCAAAAATCTAACATTTTAACCCTTGTTGCAAAAACTTATCCATTACAACCCTCTAACATCATCAAGTGTTAGAATCTTGTATTATAACGAAAAAAAATTGCATTTTACTGGGGTTTGTAAATAGTTTTTTGCCTAAAGGCAAAATTATATAAAAAATTTTATGCAAAAAAAATTGTTTCTTATAATATTCTCGTGTTGAGTTATACCCATAGTGGTAGTAATTTCCCCTGAATATTGCAACCCTTGCAAAATTACGAATATATTCGTTCATACACATGTGTAATTAATATATTTTAATTACATACGTGCCTATGTATTTGTGTGTGTGTGTAAATAAAAGCAATCACAACAACAACAACAATGGCAACACCATGCAAATAATTACAATGCGACGCATCAAAAGTCAATGCGTCAACAATGATAGCCACCACCGGCATAAACACATGAAAACAATGGTATAGTAGGAACACAATTACAACAACAACAACAACAATAGCAACAACGACAACTAATGTGAATTAAACAATTTCAACATGACGCCTGCCAAATACGGACAAGTAAAGAAAGTCGTTAGTGTTAGCATTTCCATACTCGTATGCTCTCGTAGAGTAGCATCACATTTTGGTTGCAAAAACACTATTTGGCATAATAATATGCTAAATAAATAAATATAATCATACATGAACAACAACAACACTAGCAACAACAACAAGAACCACAACCGTAAACAATAACAACATCAGAAATAATACTAATAAAATCAACAACATTAATATTTGCGCTCTCCAACACATTCTTATACTCAATGAATCCCAAACACCCACTCTCTCGTTAGCGCATTCGTTTTCTAACTATCTCTCGCGCTCTCTCTCTCTCTCTCTCTCTCAATATCAAATTCACGTGTTCATCGCTAGTGCTCTCAATACTACTCTCAATTTCGCTCTATTTCTTCTTTTTGTTCGTCTTCTCACATCTGTTTAATTATAATTACACAAGCAATCGTTAAGTTGCATTAAACAAATATTAACAGCGGCAGCAGCAGCAGCAGCAACAACAATCTGATTTCCCCTACAAATTTGTGTGCGATGACTGTTTTTGTTGTTGTTACGATTCCGATTACTATGCTCAACGTCGTTCATTAACAGCACACAGCACACAGCAATTAAACGACCCACTACCATGCAGTAGTAGCAGAGCAATTGACAGCAGCACTGTGACGTCGACGTCATTTACTATACGAAACAAAAACGACGAGACATATACGTCGGCGGTCGAATAACGACGAATCAATGAGCGAATGAATGCATATTGTCGGAAAATGAGCCTGTTTACAGTTCTTTGCAATTATGTATGATGCTCACTTCTGTGAGTGGCTCAGTGGTTGTGTGCGTGTGTGTGTGTGTATTTGCACTTTTTTCATTCTCAACGGGTGGCTTAATGACGTCATTACTTTTATTTTAATGTTACTGTTGTTGTTGTTATGATTATTATTATGGTTGTTGTTGTTGTTGTAGTTAATATTGTTGCTCTTACTCCTTCGCTACTCCTGTTCTTGATGCTACAATAGTATTGTTGTTGCTATTCCATTCGTTCGTTTGTTCGTTCATTTACTTTGGGAAGCTCTTCGGTTCTTCGTGTTTGTCGTATTTTATTAATTATAAGTTCGTTTGTGTTGTTGCTGTTACTGTTGTTGCTGATATTATTATTATTATTATTATTGCTCTTATTGTTGTTGATATTTCTTTTAAACAGCACACATACCCGTATATGTTGTGGGTTGTATTGTATGTAAGATATGTTGAGTTGCGCCGCATGCACGCATATATAGTTGAGTGAATATGTGCGTGTATGTGTGAGTGCATGTTGTTTTTCTTTGGAGGTCCAACAAGCATTGCCAGTGCGCTCAATCAGTCTGTTGACGAAGCTTCGCTTGAACGTATCGTTATACCGGTAATATTGGCCATACTAAATTCTTTTACATACTACGTTGTTGCGTCTCTGTCTGTTTGACTTGTAGGCCGGCGTGTGCCGCTTTTTTTTTCACCCAATATTAAACAAAAAACATAAACACGACATAAATACACCTACACACGTAAATGTGTGAGTTTTAAAGAAGAAGAAAGAAAAAAAAAAGAAGAATATCTGAAGTTTTGCAATTCGTCTCTAAGAATTATTGTGTTTTTGTGAAATTCTTGTGTCATTTGTGTGTCAAACTGTGTGTCAAACATACAAACAGCGTACATATAAATTCTTAAAGATATTTGGATGGTGTGTAAGTTACTTTTAATGCAACAACAACAATAACAGCAAATACAACTGTTTATGAATGTCAAAAATCGGAAAATTGCATAAAATGTCAATGCAATTTCTAAAAAATAATCAAATAAATGGATCATCATATATACGCAGAGTGTTGCCAGTGTTGTTAGAAGTTTTCTAAAACAATATAGTGTTAATAATAAAATATTTCAATTGAAAAAAGTGATGTTTAGATAATTGAGGGGACAAAAATTACCCCTTCTCAACTCAACAACTATAGTTGTTCAACCGAAAGAAGAAAATTTTTAAATTTTAAATAAGAAAACCAGCAAAATATGTTGCAGATTTTCCATCGGTGATATATAACAACAAATAGTAACGAAATAATGGCAATGTTGCGAAGAGAGGTGAGGTGATGTACATAAAAAAAAAATTTAATTTAAAATATTTTTCAAAAATTTATAAGAAATTAAACATTTTTTTTATACATATTAAATATAATAAAAACAATAATGTGTGTCACAAATTTTCATTCTTTCATCGAACTGCAACCGTTAAGCTCCAATTTGAATTTAACCGTTTTGCTCTATAGCGTCATTTCTTTCGATATAACGGTATATTTTTTAACATTTTTTAATATAAGTTTTTAATATTTATCGTTTTTAATGACAATGTGCCAATAAAGTAGTGTATAATACTCCGTCCACAATTTGATATTTTCAATCTTTAGGAAATTTTAGAATAGTAATTTTCGCCAACTGCAGAAAAAATCCCCAATTTCTTTCAATCATAGAGAATAAATTTCATAATATCAAATAACACACAATTTTGAATTTAATGTGCTGAAAAAACCTTCTGCACGATATTTTGTTTTTATAAAATGTACCGTTATTTTGGCGATTTTACATGTTGGAGCAAAACGGTTTTCAACTACGAGCTTTGTAATTTCAAGTTATTAAAAAATACTTCCGAAACCGTTTGATAATAATAATAATAATGATCATCATCATCATCATCATAACCATCATCATTATTACCTACATAATTATAATAATAATCATTATGAATCATCAACTTAAATTAAAATAACAAACGACCGGATTGAGTACTTCTTTTCTTCCAAGTCATTGAAAAATGGAATTCCATACAATCTGTGACACGTTCAGAAGCCAGTGTGAATGTCTAAAACGCTTGCATTTTTCTAAATGTTAATTGAACAAATAATGCTCACTTTTTTATTAACCCATATGCTCCGAAATAGATTTGAATTGATGTATCAAGAAATTTAAAATCGAATTTATTTATAATTTTTTCCAAATTGGTAAAAACTGAGAATTCAGTAAAATCTGTGAGTCGTTAAGAACTGTTTGCATCTTCTAAAATTTTAATTAACAAATAATGTACATTTTTGTTCGTTAACCCTTATGCTTCGGCCTATTTTCATTAATAATGGAACATCCTAATACTCTTAATATTTTCTTGAACATTTAAAATGTTCTAATATATTTCATAGTATAGAAATAACTTTACAAACATATTGAAACTTACTTCAATATGTCGATAAAAAATTGAAGCGTTACCATTAAAGACTTCTTCTCATTAAAAGGTTAATAATTCTTAGCAAAGTGGAGCAAAGTTTTGAGAAGAATATCGTAATTAAAAAAATAAACAAATTTTTGAGAGGATAAATAATATCACAGGCCATCTTTGAAACCCCACAGTAAATGTATATAACGGCAATATCTTTTGAAGACTTGTATTACAGTACGAATTTATGAAAACTTGGTTTCAAAGAACAATGTTGGAGATTGTAACAGATTTTGAGAATATATACAATATTTCAAGGAAAGCATTAAAAAAAAAAAACAAAATTATATTTCTCGAGAGTAAAATCTCATTATTGAAAGACTTTCAAAGTCCCCAGAAAATATGCATTGGCAACAGAAAAATATTTTTTAAGATCAATAGTATACACGGAAAATGTTGGAAAGTTAAACCTAGTGCAAATCTAATATGAATTTTGACAACAAAATCGAATTTAAACTGAACCAAAGATCTTAAATCTGAGTTTAAAATGAGTTCAGAGCAAAAAGTGAAGTGGACTTTTAATGAAAAACTGACACTTATTCGTGTTAAGGAGTTTAAATAAGTTTATTAATATCTAACTTGCTACACTTGATAGAATTTATTATGTTTTCGGAGATTTTTAGCATTTCTGATTCTTTATTACTTTATATTAAATTTTTCTTTCATAAAAGCTCGATGTTCTTGGATATTTTCTATTTAAAAAGGAAACGAAATGGTGAAATGTTCGCTAAGTTAGAAGTTTAGACACCTTTTAGACTGGATTTAGCACCGTGAATACCATGATAACTTAAATTACATTCAAATTCGTTTCGGAGTGTGACGATGTAAATTGAAAGCTACGCGAATTGATTACAACTTTACTAAATTCTTAAAAATAATGTACGGAAATACGTAAATAGGTTTACTAAAGGGAATTCCCATATTGAAATGATGATGTTAATCGAACAAAATATCTATAAATATATAGAAATTGAAGTTGTGGTGTGAATAGAGTAAATAGAGATATACCAACGGTGGGAAATCTCCGGACCGCAGGCCATCTGTGGCCACGGAAAAGTTCCTATGCGTTTCGCGGGATGTTAGAAGAAATATTTCACATGTCCGAAGGTTTTATAAAAATCGCAAGATCGAAGTAAAGTATCAAAATAACCACAACTTGCGTTTAAGCACCACACATATTGAACCAAATATTGAAATCCGATTATAAAAATAAAATAAGCATGTGGCAATTGTAAGCCCCGAAGGGTTCTTTGGCCGAGCTTCTCTTCCAGAACTGTTGTGCGTGTTAAATTTTGGATAGTATTAGAAGGGGTCTACTTATTTTAGCCGGTTCCCGGTCAGCCGGTCATATTTTTTCATCTTATTATAAAAATATTGCCCATCCTTGTCCTATATTTACATTCTAAGGGATAGCCAGTCTTAGTTGTTCGAATTTTCGTCAAATATTTGCCCTCAAGTTGGAACTTATTTGGTTTTAGATAAAAAATCTTATACCAAATTATCTTTACTCTTACGTTACGCCTCTATAAGGCGTATTGTAATCGTGTCGAATGAATTAATGTAGAAATATACTTCCAAAAATGTCCAAATTTATTTTTACATAGTTTACATAGAAATAATTTTCGACATTATTGTCAAAAATTTTAAATTTATATCGAAACCTCTATTTCTGCTAAATTTTTAAATACAACCATTTTTTTTCGACATTATTTCATATTTTTTTGCAATAATATCGAAAAAGTAAAATTTGTTGGAATACAAAATATAAAAAAATCGAATATTTCATATTTTCTGTGCGACATTAATTCAATTATTTTTTTGCAATAATGTCGACAAAATTTTTTCGACTTTATTTGCAAACATTTTTCAACATTAATTCATTCGGGCTTAATTCATCCATGGATAATCAACTATAAGAGAATTATTTGTTGACAACAAGAGCGAAAAAAAGCGAAAAATGTTTTTACCAATTTTTTAACAAAAATTTATTAAATATGTTCATATATTTTGTTTGCCAATTCGATTCTAACTACATATTACATATATATTGTTGTATATTATTTTTCTACGTAGCGTAACCGGAGTTAAATATGTGTATAGAATTAAATAATGCATAATTAATTAAATTCTTGTGTTATTGTTATTTTAACTTAATTCTACATATGGTGATATATACTTAATTTCAACTACTCTTACTATATTATTACATTAGTTGCATTAGAGTCAAATGCGAAATGAGAAATATTTATAATTATATACATATTATATACATTGTACAATAATTATAAATCTCATTTCATTATTTTACTTGATAATTTACATTATAAGGTATCATATACTGTATATGCTTACATCCGAAGACAGTAACATCTCGATTTATTGCGATTCAATTAATATCCTCTTCATTGAGGTTATGTACACAAATTTTCAATATTTCGATTTAGGTTTGTTGTTATCGATTACAGGCTCAATAATTGATGATTTTATTCATTAGGCTGTTTAAAATTATGATCAGAATGAAATTATTTGAATTTTTTGACAAATTTCTATAAGAAACATCTGTCAGAAAAAGGTCGAAATTTTATTTAAGTGGAAGTTTTATTTTATTTTCTACCATAACTATGTGGGGCACATTGTTTCATATAGAATTTCTTATTGGATAAGCATCAAGTTAGATTTAATTCGCCTCATTATTTCCCGTAACGAATTATGTCATAAATCGAGTTGTTACTGTAGATATACAATATGTACGAGTATAGTAATTAGTCAGGCACATTTTTCGCATTAATTTTGTACAGCAAATATAAAATAAATAAAATAAAACTTGAACTTTTCAATTTTAATACAGAATAATACGCTTGCGGTGTAAGAGGATACAATCTTGACATTTGCTATTAAGAAATTCAAATAAATCTTTGTATTAATTGCAACAAATGCATCTAATTATACTAATTATAATGCAATTGCATTAAAAAAAATATATATATTTTATATATGTAAATAATAATCATAATAAATGATCATACAATACTTCACATGATCGGCAGAAAAATGATACGCAGCGATGCTAATGATGGCTGTGAATCTATACATTTATAGTTAATATGATGATGGTGTGGGATGAATTTGTACTAATTTGCATAATAATACACTATTATAATAGCGGGTGTGAAGGGTTTTCAATTAAATGTTTTGCAATTTCTTTCAATGTTTCAATTTTCCAACTTATACAAATGTTTATATACGTTTGTATATAAACATGTTGCGTATGCTCAATGATATTTTTCTTACAATATTACAATACAATACAAACTAATATGTTTATTTTTTTTTTTTAAATAAATATACAATTTTTTAATTGTGATTTATTAATGTATTATAATGTGTAAAAGTTAAATAAATAAAAATTTAATATAAATGCCAACAAATTGTGATGATACTGCAAATAAGACTTGGAGTATATAGAAATTACGTAGCTATATCGGGCAAATTACAGTGAGATCTCAATTCAATTAAATTCAATTTTAATTTCAAATTAAAAATTTGTTGAGAAAACGAATTGAATAAGTTTCAAAAGATCGTTAACTCTTAAATGCGTAAGAAAAATAATTTTCTATTAGAAAAATATATTTTAAATGGCGTAAAACTTCACAAGCTATGTGCTTAGTATCAACCAAATATTTAAATTTTTATTTTTATTTTTACAAAAATTTTTAAACCTTCTTCTTCTTCGCCTTTCGTCTATTTTCACTTACATTTCCAAAGATTTTGCCAAAAATAAATACACTTTTAGTTAAAGTGCTTGATACAACACAAGTTCACTTTACTTGAGCAACATATTTTTGGAAATTTTTTTCAACTTAAACGTGTTTGTTTTGCTTTTTGAAGGAGCTGCAATCCAAATATGAAGAATTATTATCCTAAAACCCCCATACTTCATCGTAAATTTTGATATAGACAGAATTTCAATAGAATTTACTAAGAAATATTTTTCGAAAATTCCGAATGTATGCATTTAAAATGAATAAATATTTCTAAAAATTTATTTTTGTCAAAAAACTCTTAAAAATATTTGCTAGAAAAAAAAAAATTAATATAACTTTATAATGTCAAAAAACATTCCATGTATTTTTAGATATACCACCTAATAAAACTGCATCGATAATTTTGACATTATGGTCTAGACAAAATTTGTATAAAATATTCTGAATCAACATCTGTCAGAAAAAAGTTCTAAATATAACTTACAAATATCAAAAATGATGCCAAACATTTTTCGAAATATCAACTTGAAGTTCATTCTGGTAAAGAAAGAATTATGACAGCATTTTCCAAAAAAATATTTTCCCAAAAATATAGAAAAAATGTTTTCGAATTTGCATCATCATTTCTTAAAATTGATATATGAATGAAATCGGATTCATGAAAAGTGAGTTCTATACAATTTTTACAGTTATACGATCCAATTTCGAATTTCTCCAATTCATCATTTTAGAATTACAATATGCAAAAATGTTTCTCAAACGAAATATTTGAAAATTTAATTTTTTTTTTTGGAAGGATGTGATTTAAAAAAATATATATATTTCTAATAGTCAATACAAAATTTAATTCCTTCGATTTAAAAATAAAAAAAATTTAGTAAAATACAAATATAAATTAAAAATATGAGCTTTAACTGCTTAAAAAAAAAAAATGTCAAAATAAAAATATTAAATTTGTGATTGTGATTCGTATATAAATATTTTCAATAAAAGATTGAGAAAGTTTTGTAGATTTTTTTTTTTAATTAAATAGAACACTGACCTATTTGCCATATGTGTTGCTTTACTGTATCACCTATGAGATCTTATTATAATAATTTACACTTTTTATTACTTTTATTTGTCTATTTTAATGTATAATAATAACACTCAATTGTGTTGAATTTGCTAGTTGATGATGATGACGGCGGCGATAATGATCAGAATCATGATGATTATGATGATGGTGATGTAGAGGGATAAGTCTATAAGTAATTGTATATAATATTATGAAGTAATGAAAAACGGCGGCATAGGCAACAGCCCCACTACTACTACTAGTTAAACCTCGAATAACCTAGAAATTCATCATATAAAGTGCATTGTAAATATAGCGCCTAAATACTTGTAATTGTATCTAAATATATTATGTACATACTAGCAAATACATGCATATGTGAATATGCATGATCATCATCATTGTGACATGAAAATGATGCTAAATTGTGCCAAGGGGTTAAATGTTTAAATTTATTATTATTATTATTATTATTATTATGCATTATTTTTTTGTATTATTTGTATTATTATTGCAATTATTATTATGTATTATTCTTATTATTATGATGATTATTATTATGATGATTATTATTATTAGTATGTATTAGTGTGTATGCGATTATGAGTATGATCATTTATATGTATTAAAATGTTGCTACTGTTTGTTCATTACTGCTGTGTACCCATATTATCAATGTGTTTATGTGTTGTGATCATTTGAAGTGATTTTATTTATTTAGTTTTATTTTTCATTTCATTCATGTTGTGTGTGTGGTGTTGCGTTGTTGTCAGTGTTATTATTATTGTTATTATTATTATTAGTGATGCTAAATTACTAATGACATTTAAACATTGCATAAATAGTGTGTATATATATGTGTGTGTGTGTGTGTGTGTGTGTGATGTAAGACTAAAATTAAATAAACTAAAAAAATATAAATTTATATGCTACTATACAATTGCGATTATATAAATAATGATTAAATTGAAATTAATTAAACAATTTCAAATACTTACTCATAGCTATAAGACGTATGTACATATATATGAGTTTGAATGTTCAAATCTATGACGAATTGTATTGCAAAAGCAAGAAAAAATTAACAAAATGAATTATTACATTATTAGTGACAATTGATTACGGCTAATCTAACATATTAAATATAATTGCAACTTTAATTAATTATATTTAAATCTTGAACATTTCAATTTGGGTCTAGGACATGTGTCTATGAGCTATTCATATATGTACATAGAAATGAAATATTATTAAAAATACAATATTATTACTAAAATTTCAAATCAATATTTAGTATCCGGTTATCCGATTATTAAGGAGTTGCCAAAGTTTTCAATCAATATTGATTGGGAAAAAAAAAAATTATTCATTCTCTGTTAGCGATTTTATGTCATCTTCGAAGCCCATGAAAATGCAAATATCTCAGAGAAATATTGAATTATATTTGATCCAATTTGCCGCCAATTTGAGGAATAGGAATTCTCAGATATCTCATGCGTTACAGCTGACATGTTCATATGACATTTGCGCTCGTGAATAGACTTATGCCGGAACAACGTTTACAAATTGTGGATATTCATTTCCAATATCACCCAGTTTTAATAAGAACACTATATCAAGAAATAGACCCGTCAATTGACCTCCTAAATCTTGTGATCTGACCCCGTTGGATTTCTTTTTATGGAAGTATGAAAAATCACTTCTTTATGTCGATAAACCACAATCGATTGCTGCATTAGAATTGAATTGACTACTATTGCATTACTTCGGGAAAGGAAATTCAAGATGGCGTCCTGAAAAGTACTCCAATTCTGTTACTCTCCCTGCTTCCAGGGTCGCCATTCTATATATTACTATATTTGTGTCGCTGATGTGCTGGTGTTGTTGCAGGGTTATGTTGTAGCAGTATTATGTTACGTTAGGATGATGGTCAGGAACTCTTTCCATTTCTCGCCGTTTCTTTTTAATCACGTCTTCGACAAAGTTTGCTGCCGCAATCCAATTTTCTTCGTTTGACATCATTTTCTCTATGATATTTTCAGTCGTACATGCTCCGATTACCCGTTCTAGCGCATATCTTTCATTACGCCACCGTTCACATTTAATAAAATATTTTTTTAAAATAGCCATTACCGTGCTCTCTGAGTCCATTCTCTAAGGTCGGGTATTAACTTCCTTCCGCTTGATTCTTGGAGGCTTAGGCCCGGCAGCCTCATCTTTTTTGCTTCATATTTTTGTCTCCGTTCCTCAGCTAACAAGTCTATGGGAATTGTTCCGCTTATAACAAGGACTGCTGCTCCAGACACCGATCGGTATGAGGAGGCTACTCTGAGTGCGCAGGTAGACCCATAGAATGGATCATGTAAGAGCCAGTTGTGGACAACATTTAAAAGAAATTTTTTTTTTCAAACATTAAATATAAACCGAGTTTAGGTCTCAAATACAATTTTTGATTATTAAATTGATTTTAATGCGTTCTATGTCCAAAGAACTTCCTGAAGCTCTTATTGGATCACCCTTTAGAAAAATATTTTATTGCCCATTAAAAAAGGAGAATAAAATTTCTAAATATTTAGGGTATTATTTTGCACTTTTAAGATCTTCTTATCCGCTCAACCAACCGGAGGCACAATGCCTAGCCTATGAAATCGATTTTTGATGAGCAAGGTGGTGTTTTGTGCAAGCGAAGCTAATTGGATTTAAGTGCATTTTTTTTTTAAATTATTTTCTGAGACGTTGAAAGAATTTATTTTTTTTGTAAGGAAGCTCCCTTAAACGATCGAGATAGAGAGTAAGTGCAATCCGGCAAAATGTTGACACTAAAAAATTAATGGTGGTCGGTCATGCTTTCCATCGCTCCAGGGATGATTTCTTGGCAAAGATATGCGCATTTATCGATTTTTAAGTGCTTCTAAGTTAATTTTCTATTTAAGCCTTCCTAAGCCATCTAAGGAATAACGATAGAGGATAATTACACATACATATATTCAGAGAAAATATTGAGCAGTGAAAATTAATAAGGGTCAGGCATAACTATATTTTAATTCTCTAGGGCCACTTTGCGAAAATTGGAACTGAAAATTAATGGGTTTATGTCATACATTACACCTCTATAAGAGCGTTCTCTGGGAGTAGTGCAAGTGAAATTGATAAAAAAAAAAATCGGCAATTTTGTAATGGAGCCCCTTTAAAGGGGTAGAGGGCAAATATATTGAGAGAAAATGTTTAGAAGAAAAAATTAATAGAAGCGGCTATATATTTTGCCATTTTAAAGTCGATTCTACTCTACGTAATGTATATGTATACACTTTTTTGAGTTTATGAACGAACTTTACCTTACAAAATCAAACTAAATGCGGATTCGAGTTCCCTTGAAGACAAAATTATTATTTTCGTCTCTTAGAAAATCATTGTGTACTCGAAAAATATTCTGCAAATTCAAATAAATATTAAGCAAAATGGAGAAATAATAATGGCAATAGAAAAATTGTCTAAAAAGAGCTCAAAAAGAAACAAAAAAAATGAAGTTATTAAAATAAGTCTCTTGTAAATTTATATTCAATAAAATCGAATGCTAACAGTCGCCATTGCATTACATAATATATTTTATTATTTATTTAATTTGTGTTTTTTTTTTTTTAATAATGACTGTAATAATGCAACAATAACACCAACAACAATTAATAATTATATACCATTATTATGCAATAAAAAGAGAAAGATCAAAATGAACACAATTTGCAAATGAGAATCTAAAGAATGTTTTAATTATGTATGCGTGTTTACTCGCATATTTGCCCCATAAGAAAATGTTGTACTCCATGTTAGACTACTCCATGTGGAATTATTTCATATGCGGACTGTTAGCAGTGTCTCAAAAACCTATGTTTCGGTTAGTTTTTGCTCTTATCTTGCAGATTTTTCAAATACTTACAGATTGATTGGTTTTGTGGTAAAATGGAAGAATTTTAGACGAAAAAATTCTGATCAAAAATGAATTTTATCAAAATTTTTTCAAGATTGAGTGTGTTAGCAGTGTTCAAAAACCTATGTTTCGGTTAGTTTTTGCTCTTATCTTGCAGATTTTTCAAATACTTACAGATTGATTGATTTTTTGGTGAAATGGAAGAATTTTAGACGAAAAGATTCTGATCAAAAATGAATTTCATCAAAATTTTTTCAAGAGTAAAATCTAAAGTATTAGCTAATAGGGATCTAAAATTGTGTTTTGGTAAATGTTGATTCTTTTTTAATTGAGAAATGTGATTTTAATCAAAAACTCTGCATTTTTCAAGTGCCTTATATTTTTCAAAATCTTGAAATTCGACCTTTATGTCAATTTTAATGCTCATAATTCAATGTTTTTTTAATTTTGATTTTATTCCTTCTTGCCAATAGTAAATGATTTTAGTATTATTTAAGAAAATTTGGGAAAAAAAAATCCAAAAAAAAAGCAACATGAACAAGTGACGAAATGATGCATTACCAAGTATAGGATTAGGTAAGCAAAGACATTTAAAATATATTTTGATATTAAATGGATATATCCTGGCCTACTGTGTTTGTAAACGTATTAAATATGCATGATTTGCATATAATATGCTACAATACAGCGAAATTTATGTATTGTAATTCTTTACATGACGTTGCTACAATTTTCCTACTGGGCAGTTATATACGAGTAGTTACAAATACATATAAAATGCACTTTCTAAATTACATACCATATTATCAACACTGATATGATCATTATTGTCACTATTGTTGTTGTTGTTACAGATATAATTTTATTGTTATTGTTGTAATTGTTAATTTAGAAAAATGTGGTGAAAATGAAAAGAACGAAATTTTATAATAACTGCAACAACAACAACAACAACAACAACGAAAATAACAGAGAGTGGAAAAAAAAACGCAAAGCATAAATTGTTTAATTGCTAATTAAAACTGAATACAACAACAACAACAATGAGCTACGATATATATACATAATAATAAAAAAAAAACCAAATGAAATGGAACACTTGGTTGTTGGCTATTATTTCGCATTAATTTTTGAAATTATTTTCAAATGAAAAACACGAAAACTATCAACATCATCATTGCTCATTGTTAATGTTGTTGTTGTGGTTGTTGTTGTTGTTGCTTTTATTTAGTATTTGAATGAATGATGGAAATAATCGGTGGAATGGGGAGGCGCACACAAAGTGTAGCATAGTGGATGGGATGGCATTTTGTGTTGGTGTGATACGAGTATGGACGGTAGTGGATACAGTGAATATTTAACTGTGTGATGACATTCCTTAATTGTAGTGATGTGCTTGATGACAATGATGATGATGATGTTGATGATGATGTTGATGATACTGATGATCATGTTGAAAGATAAGTAACATTTTTAATTATTATCAGTATTACGTATTATTGTTGTTGTTGTTGTTGTTGTGGCTCTTAACACTACACCAATACATGCTCATATGGATTTCATTAAATACGCTATGCGGTAGTTATGCTCATGTGTACGAGTATGAATGTAATTCATACAAACTATGCACACACACACACACACACACACACACACACATGATGAAAGTGATCATTTGTTGTTATTGTTGTCAATGTTGTTGTTTTATATATTTTCGCTGTAAACATGCAATATAAATTGAAAACTGTACTAATGAAATGAGAAGAGTAGAAACAATGAAAAATTAACAACACCAACAAATAGTTTGTTAACAACTCATTACAGTGCAATTAAATGTAATTAATTGAAAAATTACGAAAAAAAAAAGAAACAAACAAACAAATAAAAAATAAAGAAACAAATGAATACAAATTCTAAAAATTATGGTGTGACCGTTGTGAAATTTTTGAAATAATTTATTTTGTATTTCATTGTTGTTGTTGTTGTTGTTGTTGTTGTTATTGCAATGATTGTATAATTGTGTAAAAGTCAAATTAATTAAATTTAATAGATACATATTCAATTAACTGAATTATTTTCGTAAAAATACTCGTAAAGCAATGAATAAAAAATTGTGTATCAAAATTTAGAAGCAAGGTTCGAATATAAATGAGTAGATATGTAGCGGTAAATACATGTAAATTATCGTATTAGACACCCTATAAATCGAAGATTTCGCAATTTTTCTTAGCAACAGTGACTTTGATAATTTTTACGAAAAAAAAAAAATATCCTAAAGCGATTAAGGTAGTTATCATGCTACCAGACTAACAACGCTGAATCTACATAGAAAGGGACACGGAACAATATAACAGTTATACAGTGATTATGATCATTTCAAGTGACATAGTGAAGATTATAGGTAGATTAGACGCCATTTTTGGTTCACAACACATAAAAAGCTGGGTTAAAAAATGACTTAATAACTGATTTTTAAATGGGGCAAGTGCCGTAAGTGATTTTTTAACGGTAAATTCAAAACTTGCGCTTACAAAAACGATTTTTGAATATGGTTCTATTATGTACTCAACCAAAGTGACAAGCTCCAGTCGTCTAGGTTCATTAATTTTTTTTTAGAGCATCTTTTTCAATTTTTCGCTTTTTGGTTACAACTTTAATATAACCCGAGTCCGAACTGCAGAACTTTTTTGACATTCGTAGCATTTTGTTGTGTGAAAAAAATTCTTCCCAAATGTATTTATTGCTAATTTTCAATATCGAGAGATCTATAAGTTTGGCAAATTGTATGGAGGAAAATTTTAACAACCTAGCTAAACCAAAAAAAAAATAAGAATTTTGAATCAATGCAAATATTTTGTCTTAAAAATGTAAAAACAAAAAACACCAAAATTTTAGCTATCCTACATTTTAGTTTTAACATTTATTTAAATAGCATCAGTTCTGTAGAGGAATCTCCTTTTTGAGTGAAAATATAGGCTATATATATTTAATGGAAATATTCGCGAAAAATATTTAATAGCTGTCGCCGTACCCAGGATTTTAGCAAGGAGGGGATTAGATGAAAAATATGTATAAGAATAAATTTTTAATTAATGATTTTTAAATATCTAAAAAAAAAAAGAATAAATATCTGGCACTTAAAGTCACGAAGGTCACTTTGGCCGAGCTTCTCCATTACTGTCGCGCGTATTAAATTTTTCGACAGTATTAGAAGAGACCTACTTACTTTAGCCAGTTCTGGACGGCAGAACTCTTGCGGCATCACTTTTTTTGAGCTTTGTCACAGAGTTCTTTTAGAATCTTCTCAATGGAAAATTGTTACTGCCGGAAGAATTTCCAATTGCTTATTTGTTATGCTTCAGCCGGGGATTGAACCCACGACCTACAGATCAGAAGGCCAACACACTAACCACTGAGCTACGGCACCCAATTAAATAGCTATATGTTATGGTTTTTCGTTTTTAACAATTCCATTCGTCCCTGGCGGGCTCTACCGCCCTAACCTCGCACCCTGGCTACGCTTTGGGTGATATATTTTACCACTCTAATTACAATTCCTGAGCATCTATGGGACTATTTATCGAATTTGAGATGTTTTATGCTCAATTTGTATTGTACCCCCCTGAAAAAACGGTGATAGGGTTTAAGAATGTTCAGAGGAAATGTTGGTAAGACAAAATTAATAGGTGTTGGTCATACACTTCACCATTCTAGGAGGTTTTCTTCCGGAGCTATTGTGCTTTATCGTGTGTTTTACGCTCATTTTGTATTGGAACCCCCTCAACGGGTTAAGACAGGGGGTAAGTATGTTCGAAGGAAATACTGGTGAGAAAAAATTAATGAAATTAAGTCACATATTTCAAAGCTCTACGGCAGCTATATGATTATGTGTCGATTTTCAACCGTTTTAACGCTCATTTTGTATGGAATCCACCTAAGGGTTAATAAGTATATTAGTAAAAATATTGGCAACAAAAAATAAATTCAGGTTGGTAACACATTTCACTACTCTGCTAGTGATTACTAGGCAGCTACTGGGATATATGTTGATTTTCAAGATATTTATCGACATTTAGTAACAGGCACCCCAAAGGGTTAAAAATTGAGAAATATGTTTGAAGGAAATGCTGGCGGAAAAAAAATAATAAACAGCAGTAGATCATATATTTCACCGGTTTAGGGACGATTCCTGGCCAGCTACATATTTCGATTTGAAAGTCTATATTTTCTGTTTCTCAAGGTGTGCTCTTCGGGATTTGTTTCAAAGGCCTATTGGCGGATTAAAATTGGCATTTTTGATATGGCCTTTTTTGTTTTTGGCGTAGTGAGACTTTGCTGTTAAGAAAGCTTGAAATGAATCAAATTTCACATTTTTCGCTGAGCTAGGTCACTTAAAAAATTGACCCACCTTAGCACCGTGTACCAAAAAAAAAAAAAAGAGCTACCTACCTACCTACCTATTTATTACGCTATATTAATTTGCATGACCTAGATTGTAATCAATACAGAGCATCTTTAACATGACTCATAATTCTCTCCTGTTAATTTCCTATTAAAGTAGTCGTTTCATATTAAATTAGAATGCATTAGATGATATAGCGATGATAGATGTACCTACACGCGATCTTATGTATGATGATTAACTTGATGATGCTCTGTAATGAGCATGTTGAGTGACAGCAATATTCTCTGATCTTTACCGATGACAGTGCAAACAGTAATAATAACAACAACAACAACAAAGTACTACAACATCATTTCAAGTGTCATCAGTTCTAGTTGCCACTGTCGTTGCGGTTTTATTGTTGCCGTTTCATTTTTAATTATCTCACTAAATTAAATAGGCAAAAAACAAGAAACAAAAAAAAAAAAATTAGGAAGATGAACGAAAGATATTACAGTCGCTAATAACTATAAATAGAGGTTAAGAAAATTTTCGGTTCGGTTATTTCGTGTTGTTTGATTTTTCGAAAGCATTTACTTAATTAAAATTAATTTAATTTTTATGTTATATCATAATGATTCTAATTAGCAAATAAAAAAAAAAGACTAATGTTAATTTGATATTTGTAGAAGCTTTAGTATTAATTAAATATTTTCAAATATGTATTTTGTTTGAAATTTTCTTCGAGTCCCATCGCCTGTGTTCAATTTTAACTATACCAGAAGGGACTCTTTTATGTTAGTCAACCCCGAACGGTAGAACTATTGTGACATCACTTATCACAGCTTTTGTTATAGAGCTTAATGAAAAGCTTTTTAATAAAAAGTTCCTGTTGTCGAAAGAATCTGTAATTACTTACCGACTATTGGTCCCCGTTTTACTATCTGAAAGCTTCTGTTGAGTTGGTTAGTCAGGAATATTACAAATGTACGATTTATAATTAGCCAATTTTCATTAAATTTCATTTGAATTATGTACTATAAAAATATATAATTATCATTGTAAAATTACACTCAACATCAAAAGTCGAAGAAAAATTATTTTAAATGACGAACGCATTCAGTGAGATCGCTCATTAATGTTGTTTCATAAATAACAATTTTTATTTATGAAATTATTATGATTTTAATTAGGTTAATTGTACAATTACAACATATATTATACTCGTATATGCAACTACATCACATGACTAAAGGCGAAAAAAAAGCACACATACACTCACTGGGAGTCACTACGGATATAATTTGAAGTTATGAAGAAAAAGAAGAAGAAGAAAAGCTACGAAGATAATGCTCTGAAGTCGTTTATTTTCGTTTTTTTTTCTCCCAACTGACAGTGTGAGTTAAACGAGAGAGCTGAGAGATTGAGCGAGTATAAGCATAAAGGCACAACTATCTTGTTTGCTTACCGCGTAACATGGACGTAATGTGACGACGACGCATTGAAGTGTTTAGAGACATCTAAAAAGAAGTTGTTGTTGCTTTTAGTACTACTTAGCTACTTAGTAATGCATCTAATACGCTATCATCATAATTATCATCATCATGACCATCATCAAAAACCCAATTACAATTTACCGTCAGCATTATGCATCATGCAGCTGCAAAAAATTTCCCGAATTCACAAGAAATTCGCACAATTTATTTATTTTTTTTTTATTATTTATTTATGATTCACTTAAGTGTGCGTTTTGATTTCTTTGATTTGCCTACTTAATGTGACAACATGACGCCGACCGGGGGAAGGGGGGTTGTGAGTGAGTCCAATACATGTGAGGTATTATGCTCTGACAGTAGCATTAACATTACCACAAGCACTTTTTTAGTTGCAGCATTCTATTTCATATTTTCTGTTATACATATGTACAGTGGACGAAATTCTTTTAATTTCGGTATGAATTAAAAGAAATTTTTTTTTTTAAATGATTAAGATAAAAAATTTAAATAATTGACTCTAGATGCTTTGAAGAATGTGGGCTGGAGTTTTTCTTTCAATATTGTTTTTTTTTTTAATAAAATAAAAAATAAAAAAAATAAAAAAAGTCAAAAATAAAAAAAAAAACGAATCATGATTTCAATTTTTTTTTTGTTTTAAATCATGATTATTGTTGTGAACTCGTTTTTGTTTGCCGAAAGAAGAAATTCATATAAATTTTGTGAATAATTTTCAAAATAAAACACAATTATGACAAATTGTTTTTTTCAAACGTATCAAAAACCGAATTTTTTTTTAGAATATTTCATACAATTCTTACGATAATTAATTTGCGAAAAATTGTGTCAAGCTCTAAGAAAGTCGCAATTCTAGACGTTTTTTTCTGTTTTTTTTTTACCATAAATTGTACTTTCTAATCATATTGAGAAGCGAAAAAGAACCATATTGAAAAGGAACTTTCCATAAATAATAATTTTTCTAACAAATTTTTCGAAAACTAAAAACCATCTGATATAATAAATCACACAAATTGACAAAAATTAAGATTTATGTTTGTTGTTGGATATAAAGTACATTTTTTAGGGTAATTTAGGCATGCTGAATTAAAAAATGACTATCATTTTGCTTGAATAGTACCCAAATTTGTACAAAAATATCAGTCGTGACAATTAGTTCCAAGTTCCAACAAGTTCCATTTAAAAAATTTGATGTATGGATTGCACTGCAATTGGCAATATAAGTGTTTTAAAACTCAAGTCACTATTAATTAAGTTTTGATTAGTGGAAACGTAATGGTTTGCAACGGCATCACCGCTCAAATATTGAAATAAACTTATCAAACTATAAATTAAGGTGTCGAGAAAACGGACAAAGAAGTTTTACGGTACTTCAAAAAAGTGCCAAAGATTGTGCTTTAATATTGTCGAAATCGCTTGAGATCTACCTGAAATGATATCATATATCAATTTAGAAATTCTAGAAATTGTAGAATTCAAATGGATAAAAGATTTGTATAGCAAAAACTAAACTAAAAACTGTATAGCTAAAAAAAAGCAATTTTTTCAGAGAAAATACAGAAATTTTTTACTAATTGGTTGAAGATCAGGTCTGATATTCTATTAAAAATTTGTATTTATCAATTTAGAACTTTGAGAAATTGTATAATTCAAATGGGTAAAAAATTTCTATGGAAAAATTAAATTTTTTATCATATTCATAATTAAAAAATAGTTTTTTTTTTTCTAGAAAATATGAGAAATCTTCACCAGTTGACTAGAAATCTGGTCTTAGATATGATTGAACATTTTTGTAGAAGTCTTCTCGTAACATTTATGCGTAGAAGAAACAATCCAACAATGTTAACCCTCATTTTTCATCTCATTTGTGACATTTATGTGTCATTGTATTTATATTTATTGTACAACCTGTAAGAGACATCTCTTGTCAAAAATATAATGCATAAAACATAAAATTCACATACGATTTATACATTGAGACAAAATCTTAGGTGTGAAATTGAACAGAATATCAAAAATATAAATCTTTTTAAAAAAAATGGTGTCAAACAGCGCTTGAAGCTTACAAAGCTAATCGAATTTTATGACTTTGATATGGAGGAATGCTCGATTCGATTTTTTATTTCAGCATTTTATTTCATAATTAAATTGTTAAATAAGAATTAATATTTTTGTGAAGAATTTTGCAATAATTTGTAAATTTTTTAATTTGTTCAAAAATTATTTTGTGAAAATATATTTAAAAAAATCTTCATTCAATGAAAGAAATTAAAATATATTTGAATTTATAGAAATTTCCAGCACTGTATATCGAATATCATTCTCTCTCACACTATTAATTACTCTCTGTGCACAAAGACGCCAGTGTATATATTTTTATGCGTCCATCATCCGTTTGTCATAAAAGCTGAAATTATTTTAATTTTAATTTTTTACTTATTCTGGTTTTGCTTTTTTGTTTTTTTTTTTTTTTTTTTAATTTTATTCATCCCACCACATGAACTCCTTTTACAATTAGCCAAAGAATCAACAACAACAGCACCAACAAACAAATACATACTAATTTCATATGCTCATTTTCATTTCATTTTGCATTGCTTTTGTATGTATTTATTTTTTTTGTTTTTTTGTCTTTCCATGAGATTATTTTATTTCGCCTCTTAATGCATTTTTGTGATTAAAACGCACGACAAAGAATTGCATTGCGTGGGTTTTTCAACATTTTTGATGTGACTCGTTTTGTTTTCATGTGTTTGTTGTTTTGTTTTTGCTTTTCGACTTTGTGGCATATAATCTTACATATATATATATATATATATATATATATATATATATATATATATATATATATATATAATTATATATTATGGCACTAATGCTTTATAGTTATGTTCATAATAAGCATATACTATAATAACACTTAAATTAATCGTTTTTATATATCCTGCTATAGTACCAACTACATATGGTGAATGAATAGGCTCACTAGTGTAGTGAAATCTTTTGAAATTTTATTAAATAGCATTTATAATTAGTAGACGCTGTCTTTCGAAATTGAGTACACATATTATACACGCGCATAAATCTTTTCCTCTTTAGATTACTTTAATCTCAACCATATTATTATGATACTTTGCATTAAATTTAAATCCCAATTATTCTTAATATAGACAAAATTTATAATACCTACTAAAACAAACCGTATTTCATGTTATTTTATAGATGATTTACTAAAAGTAAGAAAAAAGCATGAAATATTGCCGAAAAATTCGGAAGTTTGAATGAAGTCTATGCTTTTATAAAAATACTGGAACAAAAATATTACTTAAAATGCGTTTCTAAGAATATCCAGCAAAAGGTTTTTGAGAATTTTTATTGACTGTCACACTACACAAATTTTTGACAGTCCAATCGATCCTAAAAGCTCTTAAAAAATGTCATGAATAACACAACTCTGCAATAAAAAAGTATGATGCTTGACGGACCAGAGTAGTGACATTTTGGGTCGCTAAAATTTCCGCTATTACTTTTTTTGAGTTTTTTGAGGTTAGTTTGAAAATTGACAACGGAAATCCGATCACGTATTTGAGATTCAGTGAACAAAAATACTCGACGGATATCCAAAAGTTTTTGGGGGGGCTGTCACAGTAAAAAATAAAGTGTGATATCAGAGAGATCATAGTAATCACATTATATTTGGCTTGTGAATGCCAGTCCGTTGTCAGATTTCTGCCATCACACACGGTTTTCTTTCTATACTCAAAAACAGCATTTTCAGGATATATTAGTAGATTTTTCGAGGTTAGAAAAAAATGTGGGGGGGAATCGACCACAAATTCGGATTCTAAAATCCATATAATGTGATATCTCTAGTCAACAGGACATAATCTTATTATAAATTATGGTGTTGTGAAATCACTGCATCTCCGCTCTACTGCGACATCTTGCGAAATTTGAACTTTGAGCCATGTCTGTGGCGAAATTATATTGGGAGTATAAAAAAGTTCGTGTGGATTTGATAACAGATGTTGCTACTAGTTTATTATGCCATTATTTTATCTGGCAATTCGTGTCATTTCGCTGAAGTGAAAGAAATAGGCTACCATGCTTTAGCTGAAGTGCTTTGCACGGCTTAAAAAGGGCAATTTTGAATTGAAAGACGAAAAAGAACCCGGAGTGCCACTAAAGTTTAAGTATAAAGAATTGGAGGCAAAGCTAAATGAAGATCCATCACAAATGCAAGATGAACTCGCAGAATCACTTGAAGTCACTCAGCCAACCATTTGTCATCGTTTAAACCCAATGGGAAAGATGCGAAAGGTAAGAAATTGGGTGACGTATCAACTGAAGCCAAGAGATGTCGAACGACGTTTTTTTCCGTGAGAAAAACTGTAAAAAAGAAAGAAGTTTTTGCATTGAA
The DNA here is from genome assembly GCA_963854835.1 of Megamerina dolium. Lineage (NCBI taxonomy): Eukaryota > Metazoa > Arthropoda > Insecta > Diptera > Megamerinidae > Megamerina > Megamerina dolium. The sequence goes on from OY978525.1 coordinate 5,082,713, forward strand.
TTTTCGGGCAACGTATGTATACCCCGGCCATGCCTCATCATCGACGAATATTCATGGCGAGAAGATGATGCTGTGTATTTGGTGGGATCAGTTGGATTTGGTGTATTATGAGCTGTTGAAATCGGGTCAGACGATCATAGGGGACCTGTACCGATGCCAATTAATGCGTTTGAGTTGAGCATTGCGAGAAAAATACCGATAGATACGACAAAGTTATTTTCCAACTTTATAATGCTTGGCCACATATTGCGGGGCCCGTTATAAACGTACTTAGAAACGCTCAAATGGGACATCCTACCCGATTCGCCATATAGTCTAGATATTGCTCTTTCCGATTACCACATGTTCCGCTCGATGACACACAGCCTGGAAGAATATCGCTTCCATTCTTACGAAGAAGCCAAAAATTGAGTCGATTTATGGATTGCCTCAAAACATATCGACTTTTTCCGACACGGAATCCGTATACTGCCAGAAAGGTGGGAAAAAGTAGTGGCTAGAGACAAACAATACATTGAGCATTGAATATATAACCAGATTTTCACAATAAAATTTCAATTTTCGAAAATAAATCGCACAAACTTATTTTTACTACGAATATTAATTCAAACTTCAAGTTCAGGAATCCAAGACATGCTAGTAATTTTTTTGAAATCAGAGCACATCTACTGAGGTATGAGGTTGTTGTTGTTGTAGCAGACAGACAACGATATCAAAATCACGAAAGTTTAAGTTGTTAGGGTGTTGTTGTTCACGTCCACACGTTCTAGGAAGATGGCAGCCTCCAGGGGGTGCGTCCACAGCGCAGAGGGGGTCAAACTGGTGGGCCTTCAGGGGCAGGTGAAAAGATGACGGGTGTCGTGCGGGCTCTGCCGGCATGAGGTATGAGGTGATCTTCTTTGGCAGCACTAACTATCTGTTTAACCCTTGCAATGTTAAATACGTATATATTTCGTATTGGCTTTATGTCAATACTAAAATTTTCTGTTACTTTTTCAAAATATGCAAATGTTTCCAAATAAAATGTAATTAATAAAATACTGCTATTTCAAAAATCTATGATTTTTCTAATATACTCACTCAATTGCCTTTCTTTCTTTCTCTATCTTTGACTTAGCATATTCTATATTTACTCAAACATAATTGAATTGTTTTCAAAATCTTTGTATTATTCAAAAAATCCATTAGAAAATTTTTAAAATTGTTTAATTTTAAGAAAATATTTTTCAAAATTATATTTCATTAAATAATACTCACTCAATTATCATTCTCTCTCTTTCTCATTTTCAATTTAACTTAACATATTGTGAAACCACTCAACCATAAAAAATACTTTTCATTTAAAAAAAAAAAATTAAAAGAAAAATACAATAAATTCTTTCATAGAAAAATGCTGTTGATGGTGCTAAATGAGTAAGAAATCTAAAACACTTAATTTACACTGGTTGAAGGTGTTGAAGGATTCACACATTCATATCAGTTTATTTAAATAATGACTGTTGAACAAAAAACATTTTTTTTTTTTTTTATATATATAACCAAAGCAAAACTGTGTAAAGAGAATGCCCACAAAATGAGTTGCATAAAAATATAATCAAGAAAAAAAAAAAAAACAAAAATCCTAAAAAAAATACTAAAACACTGTTAAGCTAAGCCGCTTGTAATGCAGAAATCCGAAGAAAAAAATCAAGTAAAATTGCGTCCGTCCAATGGTTTGCTCAAGTTTAACCAAATGCAAAAACCACAAAAAATTAATGTGCTAGCCCTTTTTATTTTTACAGTGCTTTTTGTGTGTAATTTCGTTCTCTCTTCTTTTTTTTTTTTTCTTATTCTACATATTCCTTTGCCACTATGACGGCTGCTTATCCTTTTTAAATAATATCCACACCAATTTAGGTGTGAGAGATTTGTGTGTGGATTCCAAAAGTAGCTGTTAATTACCCTTGTCATGTGAGTTGGCAAATATAAGCCTCAATAGTAATATGTACCTTTATACTCTATACAAGTAGAAGAAGACTAAAATGTTATTTGAAGCAATTAAAATTATTATTTTAATGTCAACACTTGTTTTTTTTTTTTATTTTATTAGATACTCGAACTCTTCTGTCGAATATGCTTTTGCTAACCGACAGTTAAATACCATTTGTTTGTTTATTTATTTGATCACTTTGATAATAAAAACATTTGGAATTGACCACCGAAACGCCATCTGCTGTAATCTGTCAGTGTTCAGGAGTGAGAGTGAGAAATCTCGTTTATCGTTGGCCAAACTTTGTGTAAAGATTTTTGTGTAAAGAATCTCAAACGCCGTCGGCACTTTGGCAACACGTTTCAGTGGCACTTTACACATTGTACGTCATTGCTTTGTGAGTGAAAGAAGCCACTCTTGCATTCCACTCATGATAGACAGTAGTGGGAGATAATTGATGAGAGAATGAGAGCAATATAGGGTTGATTTTGAGCACTTGCATTTTGTTACCAGGCGTTAAGAATTACACTGTAAAGCAATTGCCTTATACATACATACATACTGGTTTTCGATGTAATGGGAGCATTTTCGTGGATACCATGGGGTTAATATATGCAAGATTGTGCGTGTAAAGATTTTCTCGTTTTCGTAGTTCATTGTTGTTTTTTTTTGTTTAGTATACAATTCTTTACGCATTTCAATATATATTGTATGAAGGGTCATGGTTTGATGATATAGATACAGAAACCCCTTTGTTGGCACTCTGCTTCTTATTTGCTATATAAAAGTGAATTATATGAAAATCTTTTTAAATATATTATATGATGTAAGAGCGTTTAATAAATCTACATATCTAAATTAATTGAGAATATGCTTTTGGAGAAACAAAAAATTGACACAATCACCAATTTCAGTATGGTGACATAAAAATCGCATATAACCCAAGGCGATTATTGCATGTGCATATAATATTAGATGCTATACTTACATAAGATATATAATATTACACTGTTATATGAACTAGTAATTAAATTTGCGTATGCGTAATTAATATAGCTCGAATATGACTATGTAGTTTATAAATACTTTATGCTCCGCCAGGGGCTCTTTTGGAAAATTTAAAAAACAAATTTTTTTCATAGAAACTTTGACTTTGTTTTACTTGAATTAGAGTGTTATGCAATGGCCTGTCATGTTGATGATATCATCTCTGAATATTCCTACCGTCGTTGGATGTACAATAATTCAATAGAGCTATTAATATACTTTGTTATGAGAGGTAAAGCTGGTTTTGAACCGATTCCGATCATTATTGAGTTTGTGGTTTCTTTAAAAAAAAGATTATCATATGTATTAAATTTCAGTTCAATAACTTGATATATTCGTGCTGAAAATATGAAAAATGTACATACGGAAGTATAAATTTGTATGGAAAGTAGGCTTGGTTCTTATCAGATTTAGCCCAAATTTTGATTATGTCTTTTATTTGATAAATACAGTTATATAGAGTTACTTTCACTTTTTCACCGTTATATTTTCGCATGAAAAATGTAAAATCATACATTCAACGACCTATTTTTATATGAGAGATGGTCCCAATTTTCATCCAATTTTGCTCATTTTATAATATTCTCATTTTGTGGTAAGAATAACATTACATACCAAATTTCAGGTCTGTAACTTTAAATTTCCATGCGCAAAGTTTGAAAACACACTTTCAACAACATACTTTTGTATGGAAGGTAGACTAAATTTTTATCATATTTCATACACATTACATAATATATACATTTTGTGGTAAGAATAATTTTACATGGCAATTTTCAGTTCGAGAAATTTATATTGTTGTGCACAAAGTTGAGAAAAGACATATTGAATAACATATGCTTTAGTATGGGAAGTAGGCGTGTTTTTTTTTCTGATTTTCTCCATTTACCAAATCATTTGCATTTCTTGGTGACAATAATCTTGTGTAACAATTTTCAACTCGATCGCTCTATTATTTTGGCAATTATCATAAGAAATACGGTGATTATCTGTGCGTTAGAGCGTTTTTGTACCGGTTTTTTAGGAACTCCAGTATGGAAGAACTACTAAAAATGTTCTAAACAATTCTTACGCCATTTTATTCGCTTATTCAATTATATATGAAGATATGTGGATGCCGTAGCTCAGTGGTTAGGGCGGTGGTCTTCTGATCGATAGGTTCTGGGTTCACTACCCACTTTATTATCGAAAAGATTTTTGTTTCGAATGGTGTCCATCTGTCGGCAAGCATTTTTCAGTTTTTCCGGCAGTAACAAATTGCCACGAAAAATGCTTCTTAACGAGCTCTGTGACAAAGCTCAGAAAAAGTGATGCCGCAAGGGTTCTGCCGTCCGGAACCGGCTAATATAAATAAGTCCGTCGCTTCTAATACTATTCAAATTTAATACGCACAACAGTATTGGAAGAGAAACTCGGTGGTATCACAATGAGCCTTGCTGGCCTAAGTGTGACCTTTCAGAAAGAAGACAGCCCAAAAAACTTCACCTAACCTTCAATAATATCAAACATTTTTTTATTAGCATAATCAATTTCATGTGTCTCTGATATTGGCTGAACCAGAATCTGCCAAAAGTATTAGTACCAAAATGAAGCATTGTTAGGGGATTCCTCTAAAACCGAATGTCCCATTGGGGCGGTGCTAAATAAGATTCACAACATAGATAATGAGAGAAGATTTCAAATTGAAATTGAAGTACAATCTTCATTTGGCGCACATTAAAAATACAAATGTGCATTTTTTACTCAATATCTTGATTCTTGTTCTTCGTTTGAACTTCGTCTGCTTCTCCAGCACATGAACTTTTATGCATGGGTACATAACTATGGTTAGATTGCTATCAGGAACATACAATATCAACAATTGGGCAGCTCTTCAAATAACAGCAGCACAGCAACAGTCATAAAGTGTGTAGCGACCATTTAGCTGTGTGAAAAGCATTTTAACCTTAACATTGTGAACAGTAAACAAGCGTAAAACATATAAAGAAGCATAAAACGTAACGTAACGATGCCATGTCGATGGTTGGAATAACAACAACACCAACAACAAAAACAACAACAACAACCAGAGCAGTAACTAAGACATCATTACAATGTTTGTCGACATCATTCACGATGCGGCAGCTTCTGCTTTATTTATTGTTGTTGTTGCTGCTGTTGTTGATATGCCAATGTTATTATTGTTGCTGTCAACAGTAATGCGCACGATGTGATGCGAATAACTTACACTCATGATGAAAAATGTTAACAACAACAACAATAAGAAGAACAAAAAATACAGCAAAAAGAGCAGCAAACAACAAAAGTGAAGGAAGTAGTGATACGAGTACATATGTAGTACAAGCGCCAACAAATAAGTACCTAAGTATTTAGCTATGTATGTGCAACAAAACACACAAAACAAACTGAGCAATCATCATCTGGTGAATGAAGTCATAATATTGCTGCATCTGCTAGCGTTGTTCAACCGTAACAACTAGGTACATATATACATAAGAATACTGAGCATACGACTAAGTAAGAATAAGCGCCAGGGCATCATACTATACCCAATGAGAAAATTGAATTAGTGGTAAGGGAATAAGTAAGCAATCATTGTGATTGCATAGAAAATTCATGCATGAAATGTTCATATACCTGGTAAGCGAAAAGGTAATATATAGGAAACAATTTATTTTGATATAAATAATTGGCTCTAGAGCTTTTGAAATGTTTTAGATGAGTTTGTTTTCCATTATTATTGAGCGCACTTTAAATTTTGGACTTTATAGAAGATGACTTCTTGTAAAATACCTTTTATGGAAGCATTTTCGGGTTCAACTTTTGCTATCGGAAGTATTTTCAATTATTAGTGGACATCAATTGAAAGAAACAGGCACAGAAAGCTATCATAATAGCTGCTGGGTCACAACATCAAATAATAACTTAAATTTGTTTGCTTACCTTCTTGTTTACCAGGTAATGGATAAGTGCACAACTTTTTTTCTAACATTATATGGATTTTTATGCTTTTTATCGTGTAGCTCTTCTCTTACAAAAGAATATAAGTGTCACTGTCTCTCATCATGCCTGTCCTTTCATATGGCATCGAAGCTTGGACAATTTCCACCTCAGATGAGAGAATGCTCGGAGTTTTCGATAGAAAAGCCCCACGCAAGATCTTTGGACCTATTCGCGTTGGTGGCGAGTATCGAATAAGGTACAACCATGAGCTGTATGAGCTGTATGCCGACACTACGCTTTTGATGTAGTGAAGGACTTAATCTATCTTGGACCCAGCATTAACACCAGTAATGACATCAGCCTTGTGATATTGCAAAGGATGACTCTTTCCAGCAGGTGCTACTTTTGGCCAAGTACGCTATTGAGAAGTCGGACTCTCTCTCGAGCGCAACAAAACCACACTCTCACATCATGCCTGTCCTTACATATGGTGCCGAAGCTTGGACAATTTCCACCTCAGATGAGAGAATGCTCCGAGTTTTTGATAGAAAAGCCCTACGCAAAATATTTGATCCTTTGGTGGCGAGTATCGAATAAGGTACAACCAGGAGCTGTATGAGCTGCCCGACACCGACTTAGTAAAGCGCATTAAAATTCAGCGGCTACGCAGGCTAGGTCATGTCAAGCGAATGGAAGAATGCGATCCGGCTAAGAAGGAGTTATATTCGGAATCCGTTTGTGGACGACGTAGAAGAGGAAGACCTAACCTCCGGTGTAAAGATTAAGTACTGGAAAACTTGTCAGCGCTTGGAATTTTTAACTGGCGTCAATTAATAAAGGAAAGAGCTGACTGGCGAAGCGTGTTAGATTCGGCCTAAATCACAAATAATTTTGTTAATGCATTAAGGGGTTACACCACTGTAGAGCACAAAAAAAAGCATATTTCGGGAATTTTCGTAGGCCAAACAAAAGGAGATATTCAAATTCTGCAAAAAGTATTTTTTAATGTCATTCTTGAAGTCCCAAAAAACAATAAAGTTGCGCGATTCAAAAACAAAATGGCGGCTGTGCAGCATTTCCCCGCTGATGCGTTTTTTTCACCGCGATGCACGGCCGGAAACCTAGCGCCCGCAATTTTCGATCTGGAACAAAAAACCGAATATTTTTTGATTCCATATTACAATAGCAAGAGACGTACGTAGGGGTTTTTGGATTAATTGATTTTTCGTAAAATGGCGACCCTTTGAAGAAAAAGTTCGAAATTTCACCTAAAAAATCGTCAAAAAATTGTTTATAAATAAAAAAATATGCACAATTTAAAAAAACCCCTACGTACGTCGCTGAAGAAAACGAAAACGATTGTAAAAATTTTCAAATCAATCGGTTAAGATTTGTTCGAGTTATGTTTCCGGCCAGCTCAAAAAAAAGTGGTTTCGAGAAAAACGCGTTTAAAGTTTAAAGGTGCTCGGAGAATACCTCAGACGTCTTGCGGCAAAACTCGAAATTCACACACTTGGACATTTTTCCCGCCTTCCATCCTTTAGTATATTATTTTTGAGACTATTAATGACTATTTAAGGTAAAATTTTTTTTTTTTTCCATTTTTTGAAAATTCTACAGTGGTGTAACCCCTTAACCATTTTCACCACTGGGTATATACTTCGAATGGAAATAATAGTGGTAGTAATAGTACAAAGACAAAAACAAAACAGTCATCATTGTCGTCGTCATTCATATCATCATACTTGTTCGTCATAGTAGTCATACATGCTGTCCATGTTTCACATTTGCTCCCAATTGTTGTAGCTTCTGTTGTTGTTATTGTTATTGTGGTTTGCTGATGATAAGTTGACGGCGACGGCGACTTAGCTTAGCAGCACCATGCTTGTACTCGCGCCATTTCACATGAAAAGCGTGCAACCCAGCCAGTCAACCAACCTTTAACAACAAAATAGCTTGTTTACACATTTGCGCTTACATAAAGTAGCATGTATGTTGTTGTTAACGCGGTTTTTCGTTTTTTTTTTTTTTTTGCTTTTGTTTTGTGCTCCTTTGTATTCCACTTGTTGCTTACTGCTTGCTTGAAATATATATTGGCTTTTTTTTATTAGGTATTTAGAAAGCACGTGCTCGCTCATCGCCCTAGTACCTACATATGCTGTGCGGTTATTTGAAAATATTCCCTTTATCATTTACAAACATCTGACATCAGACATGTACTCGCACTGTTAGCAGTCTCATTCATACAATTTAGTTTAAATTGATATCCGCATTGGCGACCCTAATAATATATGTTTAGCATAGACATGTGCTTATGATGAAAAAAAAAAAAAATGTTATAAAACCGTTATATGATATATTGCGTAAAGATGTTTATATTTAGTACTTTTAAAAGTTTTACTAAACAGTTGGATGCAGTCACTCGACGCACCTGTTCCATCTAGATAACATTTTTAAAACTGACTTTTGAAATTTATATGATTTTGTGCATTGTCATATCAAAATTTGCATAAAAATAGTTTGTCTGAACTCGAATCATGCAGATTGAAGTAAAGCTTTGCGCAAGAACCTTACAGAAGACTTGCGAAATGTCTCTTACAATTGAAGACGAAGGATCTCAGGGTAGCGAGAGTAGCCATCATAGGGGTCATCACAAATGTTCAGATATCATGGAGCATTTTGTTGTTCATGTCTAGCTTTTGCGAGAACATGCTTGAGATTGTTCGGTGGCGATATTATGAGATCGAATAAAATTCATGCTCTTCGTCTATCTGAACTTCTCAGGTTCGTCAAGAAAACAATGAATTTCGAGACAGAATTATATTTCCCTATATATTCCTTTCTTTCTCTCTATTTGTATTGCCCCTATGCTTCTGCCGCTTTTAGATTTACGCCCACTGGTGCGTTGACTAAGTGCCTATGGTTTTCCTTGCCCACATCTTAACTCTATGTTAACTCCAAGTGTGGAGTCAAAAATTCCTTAAAAAAGAGCTTAAAAATTAAATTTGTTTACGAGTCCTACGTAAAAGAATCGTTGAAAAAACCGACCAATCGGCTTTATATTTGGTTGCCCGGATGAACGTCATAATTTGTTCTGAAAGTTCGAAGAGCTCACCCATCCAGCTTTCTTGTTGGTATGGTAAGAAGTCTAAATTTTCATGAAAACGTAGTAATAAGAAATTTTTTTGGGAAGGTCTTGAAGAATTTGAACAATACAATATTCGGATATGATCTATAGATAAATATTCCGCCTAGGCTGGCGTTGGAAACGTGCCTTGGATCTTGGTTGCGGTCTATAGGAATCTTAGGTGATATGTCATTACTTTATTTTCAGAGCTTTAAAGCCAACACTCTGCGGTCTTGCCCAAATGGCAAATAATAATTTTCACAGGCATTGGAATAAAAAAAAAAAATTATAAATATTTGTGGTTGACATACAGAAGACTTAAAATTGACTTAGGTGACATGCTCATACAGCAATTAAAGAGATCGGAAAATCTGCTATAATCTGTAACGGTCCAGTAGATTTCAGAAGAACCAATGCAATTACTGAATTGAACTATTTATAAACTAAGATAATCAAAAATATTAATTATGGCTACACAATCAAACGATTCAAAGACTATGTTATATTAACGAAGATCGGCTAAGATTATTAATATGGTTTCTCGAAGTTATTGAAAACCGAAAAACAATTGACAGATGTCAAAATTTTATTCAATAATATTTATAGATTCTGCAGGGAGGAGAAGAAATTCTCGATACATATTTTAAGACAATGCCAGAGCTGCTAAACTCTCAAAATAGTACTCTGGGTGTATACAGACTCTGAGAGGTCATTAAGAAGAACGAACGAGTTTAATAGCTACCAAAATAGTTGTAGGGGCTGCTACAATATTTAACGGTATAGAAACATTTTACGGTGTACCAGATTTGAGTTAATTCGAAGAAGGATTATATACTGGATTGAACCACCCAAACTAAGGCGGTTAAAAATGTTAATTCTGTCTCAATCTTAAAGACTGTATTACATTAACGAAAAATAACCTAACCTGAAGCAATAGCTAACAAAAATAAGAATTCTCACCGATAATTTCTATAGATTCTGCAGGGAGCAAGAGGAATCCACAGTAACTTTTTAGTATACTTTTTAGAGATTATAAGACTTCACCGAAGAATTGCATGTCTTTTGTATTGCAAAATAGATCTCCTTCTATGTTTTTTCTATGCCGATTTTATTCTTAGGCGGACTAGAATGTTTACCAAATTTGGTCGATTTGTAATATTGGGCGTGTGAATTAGTAACCGTTATATGGCGCCACGCGTAAGCGCGTAATTTTAATTGTCAAAATCAGCCAAAAGTTTTTAATTTGGATGGAAAATTTTAAGAATTGACGAAAAAAACAACATTTGCAGGCAGTTTTGTTAAGTGACTTTTTTTGCAAAGAAAAGTGCAGCTGAAAGTCATCGTTTGCTTGTGTTTTTTTATGGCGACAATTCTCTGTCCAATACACAGTGTAAGGAGTGGTTTGTGTGCTTTGAAAACCGCGATTTTGATATCAAAGACAAAGATCGCCCTAGACAGTCGAAAAAAATTTGAAAACAAGCATTTGCAGACATTACTCTACCAAGACCTGGTCGAACCATTACGGGAGAGCTGTAACGACAACAATTTTGATCCGGTTGAAGAGAGCAATGATCAAGAAACGCCCGAAATATGCTACTAGACACGCGTCGATAATTTTTCACCATGACAACGTACGGCCCCACATTGCTATTCCGGTCTAAAACTATCTCGCTAATAACGGATGGGAAATTTTACCCCACTAGCTTTATAGCGCAGACCTGGCACCTTCAGATTACCAGTTGTTGCGGTCCATGCAGAATGCCCTTAATGGAATACGCTTCATTTGAGTCACCAGAATCAAAAATTCTAGTGAAATTCTTTTGGGCGAAATTCTTTTGTGATGGAATCCATAAATTGCCAGAAAGATGGGAAAATGTCATAGTTTCTGATGGACAATACTTTGAATGATATGTTTTCTAGAGAATTCTTAAAAATAAATGATTTTTAAGCACTAAAAAAAAATTTGTTGGGGTTATCTAAGGATATACAGCTGTTCGCATGATGAGATAACATTTCGCTGAGGGAATATGTCATTCATTGTCAAGGTCTCCTCTTCTTCCTGTCCCGTTTTTTTTTGTAGCAAACAATATACTTTCTATCAACAGTTACTCTGTAGCTTTAGAGTGCCCTTAAGGATGACGCATGTCAACAAAATAAGACTGCGTTGCGCCAATTCACACCTTTGATATCAGCTGAGTTCATTTCATTTCCATATCACCCTTGTGTTAATTTTTTTAAGTATTTCCCCTCACAATCTTAACAAGTTACTACCCCCATTTGGTGAACCATTTCTGTTGACCTGTTAACAAAACATACATAAATAGTCACAAAGGACTACTCAAAATATTAGTGTATATAATAAAATTCACTATTTAATAGAGTGAAGATTAAAATCTCGAAACTAACAAGAGGTTGGGACAAGTACAAAATGTATATATAATTCAAAAAGCAGTTAAAAAAGGCTACAAATACTTGATACTAGCATTTATACTTGAACAATTCTTCTACCAACATCGTTGTTGGTTGAAACAACCCTAAATATTTGTTGGTCGTTCAATAAAAAACAAAATTTAAGCATTTGTGGCACATGACTAACCAAAAAAAAAAAATAAAAAATATACAACAACAAGTATGAAAATTGTTACATTCAAAGAACAAGTACAAGAAAAAGATGAAGTAGCAAAAACAAAAAAAAAAAAACTGGCATGATGTGAAACCAAAAGAGAAAAAAAAAACACAAATGTTGCAGCAGCACGACTATAAAGAAAATTCTATGTAGACACTTGCCAGACACTTGCTATTGAGATACTCCAAAAATACAAAAAAAAAAAAAAAAAGCCAACAACAGTAGCAAATTGATGATGGCGCTTGTACTTGTGTATATACTGCGATTACATAGAATGGTAAGGGAAGATGATGATGATGATGATGACTACTAAAAAAGAAAAAGTATGGTAGTAGAAATGAAGTAGAATAAAAATGGTAAGCTTCTTTCTCTCTATGTGACTTTGCATATAGATTCATGTGTGTGTGTATGAACATAAATTGTGAAAACTTTTGATGTTTCAACATGCTGCGCTCATTCTACAAAACACACCAATGTACGTATGTACGATATTATATTCTTGTTATTTGCCACACATTTTAGTATCACCTAACTGCTTTTTCTTTCTTTCTCTCTTTCTCTCCACCCCAGCTTTTGACCAATTTGATGTGTTGGCAGCAGCACTTCACTTGCTACTGCTTGCTGTGAATTTATATTGCTGCTGTTGTTGTTGATGTTGTTGTTGTTGTTGTTGTTGTTGTTGTTGTTCCTTTACGAGTATTATTATTTTTTATTTTCTATAAAAACAAAATTCCTTGGTTTTGCCTTCTTTATGTGTTGTTGTTTTTATTGTCTCTCACTGACAGACCGTAGGGTAAAGGAAAAGTATACAAGTGTGTGTGTGTGTGTGTGTGTATATATATAAACTGTTGTATTTGGCACGCTTTGTTGGTTACTACACTCTTGGTTGAGTTTGCTTGATATTTTGAATCGTTTGTTGGGTCGGTTGGTCGGTCGGTTGGACGGACGAATGGTTTGTCAGATTGGTTGCTTGATGGAGGCTTGGGGTTTGCGTTTTGCTTTAGTCAGATCGTGATTGTATGTGTTTAATGGTAGCGCAACAGGTTGTTGTGTTTTGTTGATTTGGTCTGGGGTCTGGTTCTATTTTTTTTGCTTCTTTTTTTTTCATTCTCACTCTCACTCTCACTGCCTTTCTATCTTCAATTTAGTTTTGCATACTGTTGTACTTATTCCTTACTTACAGACACTTTATACAATCCTGGTATGTAAGCATGTGCTACGTGTATGTCTCTGTGTATGACTATGTGTGTGTGTGTGTGTGTGTGTGCTTTTACAAAATTGTTTTTTAAATGGCAATAAAGAAATTTTCTTTTTTATGGTACCCTGTTGGCATACGTTTTCTTCGTGTATAGTTGTATGCTCTGGATAGATGTTAAGCTTCATTCTTTGTTGTGTCATTGATTCATACATTCATTCGTTCATTCATTCATTCATTTATTCATTCACATAGCATTTCTCCCTTTGGGATATTTTTCACAGCATTTTTATGAACTTAAATGAGCAACAACAACAACAATAATAATAAATAGCAGTAATAACAATTACGATTATTATCATCACTGGCAGTGATTGTCATAAATATATTATTTTTACACATACATATGTATATAGGGTATGTGTGTGAGGACATTGAGTCAAAAGTGAAGACGGTAGCCGTGAGCAGTAATGTGTCATTTTATTATGTGTCATCATATTGAGTGTGTTTTACAGCCATAAGCACAAATTTTTCAAAAATATTCGTGTGTTGATGAAAACAGTCCTATAGCATTTATCTATTAGGAAGCAAAGTATAGTGGAGAACATACTTTTGTATGACAGATAGTCGTCGATTTCATCCGATTACGCCGATTTTTGAAATCATCACTTCATTAGCATACATAAGCATTTGTGCCAATTTTGAGCTTTTTAACTTTATATTTTCGTGCTCAAAGTGCGGAAACATACATTTGAAAACACAATTATATATGAGAGGTAGGTGTGGTTTTCAACCGATTGCTGTTATTTCCAGACATATCCTTTCAATAGTAAAAATAATTGTATGTACTGAATTTGAGCATCATATCTGCATTTTTTCGAGCGTAATATGTAAAAATATAAAGGCTGTAGCATACGTACGTATAGGAGGTAGGTGTGGCTTTTGTCCGATTTCGCCCATATTCTAATGTATCCATTCTATTGTTAGACTACCTTCATACACCTAGTTTTGGCTGGATAGCTCAATATGTTTGCGAGTAAAGTGTCAAAACATACATTCAACAACCTATTTTTGTATGAGAGCTAGGATTGTTTTTGATTCGATTAGATCCATTTTTTAATATACAAATTTTGTAATGCAAAAAAAACTTTTACGCATAAAATTTTAATTCGAAAGCTTAATTTTTTCATGCGTAAATTGTAAAAATACGCATTTCATAATATACATTTGTATGGGAGGTAAGTTTGTTTTTCATCTGATTTCACCAATTTTCTAATATATTAATTTTGTGATAAAATTAACTTTATACAGCAAGTTTTAATTTCATAGTACAATATTTTCAGCACAAAATGCGAAAATACTTGTTCAAAAACATATTTTTGTATGGGAGCTAGGCGTCGTTTTCATCGAATTTCACCCATTCCAGTACTAATATGTTCTTTTGTGAAAATAATATTATGTACAAATTTGCAGCTCGATATCTCTATAATTATGGCAGTTATCGTGAGATAGACATTTAGAGGCAAGACTAAAATGACTCAGATCGTGATTCTGATCAATTTCATATATATTATTTATTTCAACTCTTGGAGGTGAAGAACTTTGGCTCTCTTTGAGTTTAAATTGCACAATAACAATTCTCAACGGGTAATCAATTCACAATGAATTTTAACCATCAAAGTATTTATTAAAGTATTGAATATTTATCAACTTTTTCATACTATGCTAACCTAATGAAATGTAAGATATCCTTTGCTGAAACAAACTTTAGGTCAGACGGTTTAAAAAAGGCCATATTGAAAATTTTTTTCATCCGATCGTATACTGAAGTCGCCATCGAAACGATCAATATGTCTCCGCATTTACTAATTGTATTTAATCTAGGAACTTTGGTTTTAATCTTTGATATTTCATCAAATTACTTTTAAGAAATATCTCCAGTAATTATTTATATTTTATATATAATAAATATTTTAAATAATAATGTCATTCTTATTTAATTTATTCTTATAGGGACACTAAAAACAGCTGACAAAGGTATTTGTAAGGAAAAAGAACTACAAAACTATTCTAAATATTCGAAATACCAAAAAGAAAAGTATAAAAATTAAATATAATCAAATCTTTAAAAATTATCGTCATATCCTGAACTGTCTTCGAATTAATCGCTCTATAAAAACTGGACCAAATAATAGGTAAGCTTCTTACAAAATTTTGTTCATAAGTTTCACCCAGCCTTTTTGTTCGATTTTTTAATTGACTTCGAAAATAAGTCTTTAATTATAACTGTACATTTGCAATGTGAAGCGTTGGCATTGTCCATTGTGTTAATTGTATACCATTTTATGTAATAAATTGGGTCACTAAAGTGTTATATGTATACGCTTTGGTATTTATGTATCATATATTTTAACGAAAATTTAATTTTATCCAAATTATTATGGATCAAGTGTATTGATCAGTAAAGGTTGTGTGTGTGTGTGTGTGTGTGTAGTAAGTATGCTGTTTTGCATGTCAAATATATTTCGTAAAATCGTATCAATAATTCCCCATACACAATATATGTAGCAATAAATGTAATTAAACGTATTGAAGGTATTATTATTATCGATATTATTGGTATTATTGTTATAAGAAAATAATATAATTTTACTTATTTGTATTGCAAATGAGTCTAAACATACTACATACATGAGTCTATACATGAGTCTATAAAGTACACACGTTCGAGAATACCATGCGGAAAATTATGTGTATGACGTATATGTAAGATTACTTTGGAAACAATTGGGTTACAGTTTACTTAATTAATTAAGGTGAAATATGGTGATTATTGAATTTTGATTACAATTTTTTCTGAATAAATTGTTCTCATTTTATTAGTGTAAGTTGCATGTAAATATAATAAATTTGAAACACTTTTAAGTTTCTTTATATTCTTCGCTGATGGAGTAATATTCGAAAGTTAAATAATTCAATCATATAAATAGGAAGTAAAGTGAAGTGTTGATATTTTCCTCTGATATGACTCTAAACATCAGCTAAAATAAGTAGGTCCCTCCTACTACTGTCCAAAATTTAACACACACAACAGTAAAGGAAGAGAAGTTCGGCCAATCAGCTCTTAGGAGCTTTAAGTGCCACATATTTATTTATTTTTTTTTTTTATGACTCTAAACTTAGACTAGTTGTAGATCTAAATCAATGAAAACTCTATATCTAGCATTTTCGTCAATTTTTCCAGAACCACTGATTTGTATTCGGTGTTCGTTGGAGTTTTTGTTATGGGAAAAATTCAAAATCATATCAATTTTCTATGAAAATTCGATCTTTTGTTAGAATCACCTCAAGGGATCTCTCGAAGATATAATATTAGTAATAAATATTTGTTGGCAATTAGATTAATGGTCAGTTTAGATGTTGTTACTTTGTGAGTTATGATCCAAAAAGTTTGAATACTCTTTGATATATTTTAAAAATTAATATTTCAAAAATATTTTTGTATAAGTTTTCAATACTTTTTTGCAATTTGGTATGCACTACATTTATTTCCTTTCACTTAATGGTGAATCTCTTTAAAATGAATTTAATTCTATTCTAATATGTATTACATTACACTTTGGCAACTCCATGGAGTACTAGTTTCGGACTAATGCTTTAATTTTTCTCACATGGAAGCTTTGTGTATGGGCATATATGAGAATACAATTTATTTATTTATTCATATAAGTAAATGAGTTCATTTTATTTATGTTTTGACGCTCATTTACAAAATAATTGCCGATAAATTTTTAATATGTAAGAACATGCGTTTGTATTTTTACTTCACATATGTTTGGGTGTTTAAATACATTATTTGTTTACAAACGGTACCTATACCACGAAGTAGGATGATGATTACTGGCAACACAAGCACAAAAACCACATATTAAAGACATTTCTTTTTTTTGTCTTATGAATGTGTTTGTATGTGTATTATTATTGTTTATATATGTTGCAAGAATGTTTTAATTTTATTGTAGCTATTGTTACAATTTTTATTCTGTCTTGATTTCTTTTGTTGTTGTTGTTGTGTTGTTATATTTTTGTTCTTGCACCGTTATGTAGTTATTTATGACTTTTGCGATAATTTCCATATTATTGGCAATATCTCAACAATAATATTATAATAATAACAAAAGAAAAAACAAATAACGGATCCATGGAATCAGCGTATAAAAGAGGTATACAAATAAATTCTGTCATGGTTTTCATGAATTTCATCTTTATTAAAAACATATGTGTTACAAAGCTTAATAATCGAAATATTCGAATTGCTATATATGGACTTTTGCCATTTATCGGGCAGATGATGGATACCCTTGCGATAGAAACTTTGTGTTTTTGAGACTAAATAGTCACCGAGCCTTTTTGGCACATCTTCAAATCGCTGATCTGCTAAATAAGACTACATTGACCTGAATAAGTGATAGTGGAAACGAGCCAAGTTTGTAGAATTTGTCGGTAATAACGTTCAGCTGTGACATTTTGGCATATATTATTTTCATCAAGCCAACTTTCAATTTCTTTGTCCATAACCATTTTTGGAGCACCGATACGTGAATCATCCTCGAGGCAAATATTATTGTCACGAAATTTTGAAAATCATATTTATACTGTTCTAAGCTTCACATAATCTTTATTAATCAATTTCACAGCTTCAGCAGTATTTTTTTTTCTTTTTGAAACAGAATAAAATATAATAAAATGGCGTGAATGTTGCTTATCGATATCCATCTGATATAAAATTGAAACACACTGAATGACAGCCTGTAAATGATTGACATTTATGTCATATAAACAACTAAGCTACAAATACCCAAAATGGCGGGCGAAATAGTTCGTTCAAGTATGTTTTATAATGCAACCAACACATGACAGAATTTATTTGTACATCATTATTTTTTTTTATTTATCAGAATTTAGTACAGACAACGAGCATGGCATAAGTTCAGAGAAGACTTCAAAAAATTTAGGATAAAATATGAGGGTATTATTAAAAAGCAATTATCAATATTTACTTAGTTATGATGTAGTTTTTAGTTTACTCTCAAAACGAAATATCATTTGTTTAAGTGTCACTTATAAATTAATGATAATAATATCAAAATTTCTATCTGGCAATGCTGTATTGCATTATGTCGAGATGGAAGAAAAAAAAACCCAGAAAATTCAAATTGAATGGGGAACATTCTTTGGAATTTATTTTTTGAAGATTATGTCTTGCAAATGTTGGCAGCGGCTACGTCTCAGATGGTCCTGAATTGAAGCGGGTTTGTCCGCATAAACTTTAGACTTTACATATCCCCACAGGAAAAAGTCTAACGGTGTGATATCACACAATCTCGGTGGCCAATCGACCGGCCCAAAACGTGAAATTATCTGCTCACCGAAGTGTTCTCTCAATAAATCCATTGATTGATGCGATGTGTGGGAAGTGGCGCCGTCTTGTTGAAACCAAATGTCGCCGAGATCACGAGCTTCAATCAAAGGTATCAAATAGTCGGATATCATGGCACGATAACGGTCGCCATTGACGGTTACGTTCTCACCGGCATCATTTTTGAAGAAATATGTACCGATGATTCCACCGGCCCACAAATCACACCGAACCGTTGTTTTTTCTGGATGAAGTGGCAGCTGTTGAATCTCTTCAGGTTGCTCTTCGTCCCAAATGAGGCAATTTTGCTTGTTTACATACCCATTGAGCCAGAAATGGGCCTCATCGCTGAACAAAATTTGGCTAGAAAACGTCGGATCTTCTTGGAACTTTTCAAGAGCCCATAGATAGAAGCGATGTCGTTTGGGAAGGTCGGGCGGCTTCAGTTCTTGCACAAGCTGTATTTTGTACGCTTTCAATTTAAGATTTTGACGTAAAATGCGCCAAGTCGTTCCATACGTCAGTTCGAGTTGCTGCGAACGGCGCCGAATCGACTCTCCACGGTCTTCGTGTACACTCTCAGCTTCACTGCGTGCTGGACGTGATCTATTCGGTCGAATATTATCCAATAATGAATGCTGGGTCTCAAGATGGGTGATGGTGTTGCGAATAGTACGCTCAGTAGGCCGATTATGTTGACCATAAGTTGAGCGAACTGCACGGAACACATTCCTCACAGAACGTGAATTTTCGTAATAAAGTCTTTCCATGATGAAATGCCAAACAATACTAAACAAAAATAACATGACAGCATGGCACGACTCACACGTGATCTGTCAAAAAAAGGCTATTGAAAAAAGTCCACTTGGATCACCCAATATAAAGAAATACCTGTAATCCGATGAAAACTACGTCCACCTCCCATACAAAAATATGTTGTTGAAAGTTGTTTTTTTTTGCACTTTTCACGCGAAAATATAAAATTATCCATCGATATTTTTTCCAAAAATTTTAATAAACGTGTTTATTTGTTTTTTTGTTTTTTATAATATATTTAATTTAACGAAATTACTTTTACTATTTTTAATTGCATTTAATTTTTGCAATATTTTCAAAATTTATTACTTTTATATTTTTTCTTTTTAATTTTATTTTTACAACGGCAATAAACAACAATTAGTATTGGCATATACATACATAAATATCATACACACACACATATACATATATATGTACCTACTTACATGCACTTTTATTGGTGCGCTAAACATTAATTAAATAAGTTACAAACAACAACAAAATAAGAAAATAAAAAAAATAGTAAAATTTTGAAAGTGACAAGATACTACTATATAAATGCGCATACGCATAATAATTACATACGCACAAATTTAGTCTTTGCACAAAATCATATTACACATTTATGTATGTCTGTTGCCAAAAGCGTCAATTAATGTAAATTAACAACTATAGTACTAATAATAATAATAATAATAATAGTAATGATAGTATAAGTAACTACATCAACAACAACAACAACAATAACAACAATGCTTATAAATGACAATAATAAATTTATTGCAAAAGGAGAAACATAATAACAAGAAACACTTTCAAAAAATTCATTTGCAAAGGACGTACATATTATACGCATAGGCCAAACACACACCTTTTTATACAAGCACACTTATGTGTGAATATTTGAAAGTATTTGGCAAATATTCATATACACACACACACACACATGCTTTAATACTGATTCAATAATAACAACAATTATTAATAATTTAACTTGCATTAAATTCAATTTATATACAACAACGTCAGGGCAATGTTGTATGCAGCAAATTGGTTGCATGCTCAAAATCAAGAAAGGAAAAAAATATGCAATTTAATAAAAAATATAAAAAAAAAAGAATCTTTGCTCTAAAAAACCTATAAAACACATTATTTTTTAAAATAAAATACAATCAAAAACACTTGGTAACATTGTCTGTATACTCATAAGTACTAGGGTTGCTAATCTTGATAGCTCTTACTCAATCCCCGTAATTTTCGTAAATGCAAAATATTCAAAATAAATATTTTCAACAATAAATATTATTAGAATAATTAATATAAAGAAGGGCTATGCAAATAATGATGATTTTGAATATACAAAAATTCAAATTATTCGATTATTCAGAATTTTGATTAATCAGAATAAAATAATTCGAATAAAATATTCAAAATATATATAATATTTTTTCCAATACAAAGAAGATAGATAGCTACGAATTTGAGAATGTGTTTTAAATTCTTATTCCTATAGAAATTTTCAAAAACAAATCAAAATAGAAATGAAAAATATTTTGATTAATCCGAATTCTAATTCATCGAATAATTTCATTTTCAATTAAACAAAATTTTGATTACCCTAGCACAGACCTAGTATGAAGTATAAATAATCTAGAGCTTTTGAAGATTAGGTTAGGTGTAAGCTACTTATTTAGATTAGGTTGGTCCATGTCATCCATGATTTAAACAATTAGTGCTTTCAGACGAAGTATAGTAATTATTGAGTCAGCTTAGTGAAGTCATATCTAAAGGGAATGCTGGTAGATAAGAAATTGAGCTGTGTTCGAACACTGATCACTGGCATTCGTAAGAGTAATAGCATAGGAGGAATTGGAATTAAATCTGACATTTTTGAGAAGAAATTTCGATTAAACTTATTAGTTTTCATTCACTTGTACTTTTAACGGAACTTAAATTTGAAATTCTAATTTTTTCAGAGTAAAGTCTCCTACTGCATAACGTAAAACAAGGGATCTCGTTTCCGTCATTGATTTCGTTATCTATGGAACTGCCAATTTTTTGTATTAAGAATCTGCCATCAAACTTCGATGAAAGTTACAAAATTTTAAGGCACATATATTTGCAAAATAGTAACTTTTGTTTCTTAGGAAGCCCTTATAATGAAGAAAGTAATGCTTAACGACCTGTTTCCAAAATCTATGGAAAACAACATTTTTTATCTCAGGCGCTTGGGATGAAAAAGTACAAAAATTTGTTTAAGTCATTCTAAAAGCTAAAAATTCTTGAATATAAATGTTTTTAATCATAAAAAAAATTATTCGGGATTTCGGGATTAGCATCGCTAATATTTATATTCACCTCTATAATAGAAGTGTTTGTTGCATTGCATACAAATATGCCTAGTATGATATGTGGTATTAGTTGGATAGTTGACTGGCTCATGTAAGGCCTGCAACAACAACAACAACAACAACAACAACAACATTTTGTATCAAAGCAAAATGTATACGAGTGTTACAACAACAAAATACACCTCATTATGTCATTAGTCGTGTGCGTCTAATGAATAAATTCATATGTTTGCGGATGATGAGTGCATGAGTATGATTAGCGCGCTTTGACGACAAAATAAGAAAATAAAAAGCAAAAAAAAAAAAATAATAAAAAAATGTGGAAAAAATAATATCACACATTTAAAAAATGTATGTGCACGTTTTGTCAACATATATGACACTTTTGTTTCAGCACAATAGCAACATTGTTGTTTGCGCTTAGAGGAGAGAATTATTCTTCTGCATTCAGTAATGAGATAATATTAGGAATTAAATAAAATAAATAAAATGAACATATTTTGGATAATTCAAGCAATACGTATTTTTCTATTGAGAGTCCTCTTTTCATAAAATTCCTGCCACGCCACTGTTTTCATTGTACGATAGATAAAGACATAAATGGCAGCCTTTCTATTAATTTACTTACTTTATTTGGTCGTGAACAAATTAAGTATATGTTTTATTATTTTTGCCTTTTTTTCCCATTGCAAGTTTTGGTAATCTAATTAAATATAAAGTACGATTTGTAAATATTGCATGTTGTTTCAACAATTTATGTATTTTACTCTAATTACCTTGTAGTTTACATGGAGTCTATAAGGAATGCATTTAAATATATATACAATTATTGGTATTATTTTGCACAAAGATTTTTAGAAAAAAAAAATTGAATATATTCAAACAATCTAAAAGAAACCATTTCATGATATTAAGTCCACTATCGATTTTCACTTTTGTATAACCTACAAAGGCGATGGATCGGATGGGAGAACCCGAAGCAAATTTGTCCACCAAAAAGTTTATATTTTTACCCTAGGGATGAGCAGTTCAACTTCCTTTAATATTCTAAATAATATTAGGTATCACTCGTAGTCTACTACGATTGAAGAAATCGAAGAATTGATGCTCTTCTGTTCCGTTCAAGTCATGTTTTTTATGTATCGTTTGAAAAGGACTAAAGGTTGGGTTTAAGACTCCCTATATAAAAATTCTCCCACAAGAGAAATGTTGAAAAATTATCAATAATTAATTGAAAATGATAATGATCTGACAAAGCTCGAAAAACATGAGTTCACAAGAGTTCTCTCGTTCGGAATCAGATTTTTTTTAGATGGTTGCTTCCAATATTATTCAAATTGAACACTCACAAAGTAAGTAAGACCAAAGTTCTTCGGTGCTTTTGGTACAAATTATTTTTTTTATACCCAATGTAAATGAAATTTAGTATTTAATACCTAATATATACACATTATTGATCAGAATCATGATTTCAATCGATTTAGGCCTGCCAGCCTATGTGTTCGCACGAAAACTCCCAAACTTCTAAAGTGATCGAGCTCAAAATTGGTACATAAAATTATTTTCACCTACGAACTAAAGATTTGGTGAATGGGCTAAATCGGTGGGAAATCACGCCTACCTCCCATACAAAAGTATGTTGTTGAATGTATGCTCTTACATTTTGTGCACGAAAGTATCAAGTTTTTGAACTTAAACTTTATATACAAATATAATCTGATTACCGTATAATTGTATCAAAAAAATGGGCGTCTTTGGATTAAAACCGCTCTTAACTCCAATATAAAAATATGCTGTTGAATAGGTTTTTCGACACTTTATGCACGAAAGTATAAAGCTATCAAACTAAAACTTGGTATAAGCTATTATTCTGATCATAGAAAAGATATACCAAAAAATGGACGTAATCGGATAAAAACCACGAATACCTCCCATACAAAAGTATATTTTCGATGGCATGTTTTCTCATTTGGACACACGAATGTGTAAAGCTGTTAAGCTAAAACTCTTTGTGCATAAGTATATTTACGAACTTATAGTTATAGTACAAATTGAGCTGATTCGAATAAAAATTATGCCTACCTTCCATACAAGCATATGTTTCCACACGTAGGTTTGCACACTTTGAGAACGAAAATATAAAGTTATCCAGCTGAAAATTGATATATATGACATTATTAATTAACTCATAGGAATGTTCGAAAATTGACGTAATTCGAAGAAAATCACACCTACCTCCTATACAGAGTTATGCTGTTGAATGTGATTTTTTGCACTTTAAATGAGAAAATGTAAAGATATAAAGCTGAAATTTGGTACATGCAGTTATATTTGCCAAAAAACATATCTCCTTAAAAATGAGCTGAATTGAATAAATATTACGCTTACCTTTCATACAAAAGTATGGTGTTTAATGTGGATTTTCACATTTTACATATGAATATATATAGTTATCGAGCTGAAATTGCAATCGTAAGCATTGTAATATTGAAAATATTTGTGAAAAATTTTAATTATTTTTATTAACATAAAGCAGAGGTACATGCACACATACGAAGGCGATCCCAGAACTACCCGACCTTACAAAAAAAAAAAAAACAAAAATTTTTTTCTTTATTTCTCAACATAATCTCCGTTTAGCTCTATACACTTTTCCCAGCGATATAATTTTTTTTTAAACTTCTGCCGTCATCTATATGTCAGGTCGGGTAGTTCTGGGACCGCTCTCGTACCTCTGCTCTCTATCAATTACCTTTAATTAAACTAAATAATCGAGTACACATGTATATGTAGCAGCGAAACATTGTATATCATCATAAATGATAACTTGTTGTTTGATTTTATTGTTGTTGTTGTTATTGTTAATTTTCACACGCAATATTTACTTCATGCATGATCACATTCACATACATACATACACATATACACATATGCATCTATACTATATTATTATATTTATGTATGCACAAATTAATGCAAAGCCAAACGCATGCGTCACCATCATTATATCGCCGTATGCGATATAATGCAATGCTGCAATGATGATGGCTGTGGTGCCTGAATGTTATATGGTGTAGCGTGTTAAGAAATCAACAATTTCAATATACCATCACTTTTATGAATTAATTTTTATTTGCATTCTTTTCTTTTAACATTCTTGTTGTTCGTTTGTCGAACATTGCGATGTCGTTCGTCTTTTGCCGCTGTTGTCTTGAATTCTGGTTGTGATTCGTTGTGATCGTCATCATCATTCGTTGCATATTATTATTACTAAAACAAAATAATTTTCTGTTCATTATTAAATATATATATTTTTTTTGTATTTAATTTAGATTTTTATTATGCCACAAACGTGCAACACAATTAATAACATTCTTTATTTTTATTGATGGTGCAAACGCAACCACATAGTCGTCAACGTTGACGACGACGACGTCTCAAAGATGCGACGACGATGATTGCTGCCTTTAAGCTGCTTTATTTTGATTAGACTTTCATATGAAGTGTACTCGTATTGTAGCAGAATGTATGTACAGGCTTAATAAATTACCATTTAAGGAATGTGCCATATATGCATGCATTTGAACACACACACTCTCACACACACACGTATACATATGGAGTACATGATGTATGTATAGTGCAACTATAGTGTTAACTGATTTTTGCATAAATTATGAGTGAAATCGAGCATATTAAAATTGAGCATGTTTGTGGAGAAGAAGAAGAAGAAGCAGGGAGAGAGTGAGTGATAAAGGGGATAGGAGAAGACAGAAGCAGTGGAACGATATGAAGAGTACGGTACCTACTTTTGAGTACATATACGAGTACATACAATAAGTATACATTTGTGCATTAGAGTAGGTAAATGAAAAAATTTGAAAATATACATCCTTGAATAGAAAAGTTAAAATGACAGCATCTTCATTCCTTCTTCACTTTTTTTTTTTTAACTACTCTAAAACAGCCAAAATGGAGATTCGAGGAAGATTTTCTTATATCTTTGACATTTGATTGTGAATTTGAAGTTAAGAAATACAACTCTGAGTTACTAAACTCACTATTCTTGTATGAATTTGAAGTTTAATTATACCTGAGTAGAAAATATAGTTCTGAGTGAGAGCTTTTCAATAATATGTATACAATATAATTTCTATGATGGAAAAACTACAATTGGCTGCTTTTGTGACGATAAAAAGAAAATGAATTTAGAAGGTAAAATATTGTTAAGTTTATCTCTAAATTAGATACACTACTCTACGACCAAAAAATATCAAGAAATTCAGGTATAAGGAATAGGTAGTATTGAACAGCTGAGCTCAAAACACATTAATAATCTATTTGTATGATCAGAGTTTTGAGATAATAAAAGACAATTAAAATATGCTTTTAATGACATACAACTTGCAGTGGTTGAGCTAAAACTCGCAGAGCTATGGCTGTCCCAAATCAAAATTTTGTAGAATTTTTGCGATTCAAAAAAAAAAAAATATTGATTTCGAAAGCGATTTTTCAATAAAAAGTTGTAAAAATCAAGAATACTTTATTCTTTTTTAAACTATCACGATTAATTGCAAATACTTTAAGCCTAATATTACCACGATCGGGTGAAAATTGAATTTTTGATGATTTTTTTTTTCTGTAACACTCAACTCACTCATATTCTTCATACTTCTACTTTTTTTTTTTTTTGTATCGACAACGACCCAACCTAATGTATATGATATTTTTAATACTAAATTTTTGTAAATCAATTTTAATTACTTATATTTGTTTTATTGAACTGCTCGTGCTAATTGTGGTGTCCACTCATTTGAAATCATTTTTCAATAAATATTTTAACACAGATACCCATAAAGAATGAAAGTAGAATGGCCGGAGGACTAAAGTAATTTCATTCTTTGAATTTACAGTTTTCCGGCATCCCCGTCAGGTTTCTTTCTTTGAAAGAATTTTGAGGTTAGAAAGACATCTGAAAGTAATGGGGTAACAACAATTGAGCAGTGTTTATCGTGAGCACTTGCCTGATGGCCTAATCTCACGACGCACAAAGCGTTAGTAAGCGCCCTGTAGGATTGGAAAATCAAAAACCAACCTCCAGGTTCCTACGGTACCAATTGGGGCACGTTGAATGGACGTACTACCCTCCTTGGTGGGGATCGAGGCCTAACTAAAACCTCTTCTGATCTAAGGGGCAACACCCTGATTGCAATGCAACTCCACATCGTGTACCCCATGCCTTTGATGTGGAATACTCTACCCGCGTATTCTTTGGGTTACCACAACCACCACGAAAACCTCCCCGAAGAACCGTTCCCAACGATCAGGTTAAAGGGATTCCAACCTGATCACCCGTAGTACCAAATTTAAAGTTTTTTGATAAGACCTCGTAGCCGAAGCTACTACAAGTTTCAGACCCATTCGGCTCCGGGCTAGTAACCTGGAAGTTATGGGATAAATCCGATTACAGATCCGAAATCAGCGAACCAAAATTTATAAAATGTTACTATTCTGATCCGCCAGATATCATACTTTTTTGAGGAGCTGTGTAATACTTTCATATAAAAAAAAAATAATTCCAAAATATCATATCATTTTCAGAGCCAAAATCAAAGTAGTCATTTCTTGTGCAATTTTTTACGCTGAATCGTAAAATGCTGCGAAATTATTCTATCACGTCTATCCAAGCTTTGAAGCCGTTTGTGAAGGCATGCTCGTTTGCGTTGAATATTCTTGTAGTTAATCCATTTTTCATCGCCAGTTATGATTCTCATCAAAAATGGTTCGATTTCGTTGCGTTTCAGCATCGTTTCGCTGATGGTAATTCGGTCAGTCAAAATTCTTTGCGTTGAAATTCATGTGGTATTCAAATATCTAGCGTCTTTGCGTAGCCTTTTCTTTTTAGATGATTCCACACTGTCGCGTAGTTGTTGTTTAGTGCCTCCGCTAACTTCTGGCAGCTTGCGTGTTGGTCTTGTTCCATCAGTTTAAAAATTTTATCGACATTTTCAGTGACCAGAGAGGGGTGCATCTTTGACATCGAAATTTCCGAAACGGAATCGTGCTTCTGCGTCCGGCGTTCACTTCGTAAATCATACAAATTTTCATAAAAACGCGGTGACTTTTTAAATTACCCAATACTTAAAAATATAGCAGTCATTCTTGTGAGCTTGAAAAATACTGATCAGTTCCTTTGTCATAGTCAGGGCTGACGCACAAAAGGTACCTATGCCGAAACGGGCCCTTTTTTTGAAGACCTTATCGATCAATAATTCGTCTTCCGATTATTCTTTAAAGAGGGAAGCTTTCTTAATAGAAGATTAGTGCAATTAAACGTGTACTAGTGTAGTGTGAAATAAGGTCAGACGCAATAAACTGACAGTTGATGACATATAGAGACTAATGGGTCTCTAGTGACACAAGAATGACTTGATTTAAATTTGTGATTTGAATTTTAATAGTGTTTTCTAGCTCGAAGTCGCTCCTTCAGAAATATCGTTGAATTCTGGAACTTCTTAGCAGTTTAGGCACATTCTGTAGAGTGCTGGAGAGCTGTAGAGTAGATGCTTCCTTGTATCTGCTGTATTCGTCGTCAATTGTTACAAATTACCTTAAATGTTCATTGATCGACAGCAGTGACTGTTTAAAATGGAATACGTTAAAAATATAGTCTTGTTAGATGGTAAAGAAGAAAATACATACAAATTGATTCGCATAAATTCAAAACTAATGATTGTCTAATTTGGCTTACCACAACAGAAAATGGTGTGCAATGCTATTGGTACCGCAATTTGGTAGCTATATCTTATTTCTACCTTATCTTTTAATTAAGATATAAACATAAGTTTTCGTTTGTTTATTTTTCATTAATAATATTGAATTATTCAGTAGTCATTATTGGCTAAGTTTTAGATACATTATGATATATTTTTTAAAAAGTCTCATTTAAGCCTAACAAACCTCTAACATTAAATGTGTGAGCAAAAATATTCATAATATAAAATTCATGTCACCATTTGCATTAAAATTATTATTTATTTATTTACTTATTTATCAGATATTAATTTATTTGGCATTTAGTGTTATTACGTACGTACGTAGATATTGTGTGAACGTATGCTCCAGTATGTACTGGTATTTATTGTATGTGAAATTTATTTAATTTTTTTTTTTATTTTTCTTCTACCACATATGGTACATATGCTTTGTTCAATTTTCAATAATTAAATCTGTCAAATATTAAATGGTGTCCAATTAAAATGTGAAGAGAATGAAAAGGAGAAAAAATAAAAAATAAAAAATTGAAATAATGAAATCTAACAATAACAACAACAATACAATAATAGTAATAATAATAATGATTCGAGAATGAGCATATTACATCAGCATTTGCCAAACATAAGCATGATAGTTCGTTGTTGCCACAATTTATTTAATTTTATTTATTTATTTTTTTTGCTTCATTTGTATGTGCTACAGCAACATTGTGATGTTGTGAACGGAAGAAACGCTCTTAATTTAAAGGGTGCTCTTTTCGTAGGTGATCAATATTTTCAAATTGAAAAAATCTACTTCGCATAAACTCATTGTTTATTATAAGCAATTCCAAAAATTAATTTTTTTTTAATTCTTAGTTTTCTACTTTTTTTTTATAATCAAGTACCCTTTTATATGCAGTAGGATCAGCAGTGGAGTCACATGTAGACATCAAGTGTAACTCAAAGTCTGATGGTGTCAAAAGCTCAGAAACATCACCCTCGAAAAGAGCTAGCGTTATATTTATGAACAAATTATAAAAGAAGTATGCATAAAAAAGTTGCATATTTCAAGGCGATATATTTGTTTTTTAATTTCTATGGACGTTTACATTCTTTATATTAAGTTTTTGTCTAAGAACACCTATAGTGAAATTTTCCGGTGAATAATTTTCTAAAACATTTTAACCCTCTAGCGATCTCCAAAATGCAATTTAATGAAGACTCTCCAAAAAACGGTGCAAAACGACCCTTTTGTGATAGAGCTAAAGGGTTAAAATATTCTACAAAATTATTCCTTGTGAAATTTTACTATATGCAATCAAACAATATATTTCGCTACGATATGAATTTTAACCCTTTTTTTGACTTATTCTAAAAACACACGTGTAAAAAATTGCAATTTTAATATGGTCATTTAACAAAAATTTTTGTTTGAGAATGCAAAAAAGATGTTTAGGTTGTACTATATCTTTCATCCTAAGTTAGAATAATTCTGCCTCCATAAATACGGTGTCATGTCATGTCAGTGTCGATTTAGTCGTGTCGGTTTTTCTGCCTGTCCTTCTGTTCGAAAATTTCCTGAAGAAAAAATTACAGAAAATATATTTTAAAATTTATTCTAAAATATTATTGAAGAAAAATGAAGAAAAAAGTTTCCCCCAAGAAAAAAAAAAAAAACAAATAATGCATGTTAAATGCTATCATTTCTTCTCTCCAACGTAAAAATTTTAATTTTGTCCGGCAACTAGTACTCTGGTGGGTAGCGATCAACTCAGAAGGCTTGCCTCTAACCGATAGAATTTACTAAAATGTATTTACCTATTAATTTTTTTTTCCTCTTTTTAAACTCCTAGTTGGGGCATAGGGCCTCCACAAGGCTTCTCCATCGCACACGGTTTTGGGCAGTTGTTCTAGCGCCCTCCCATGAGATGCAGATGGCAGCAGTTAGTTCTCCTAAGGTTGACCTACTCCAGGTGTTTCTTGGCCGTCCGCGGCTTCTGTTCCCTTGCGGGTTCCACTCGAGCGACATTCGCATGATTCTATCTGGCTGCTTTCTTAGCGTGTGGCCAATCCAGTGCCACTTCCAACGCTTAATCTGGATCAGTATGAGCTCTTTGCTCGTCAGACGTCATAGTGCCTCGTTGGAAATAGTGTTAGGCCACTAATTTATAATATGCATTTTATAAAAAAAAACACAATTTTTTTGAGCTTTGATTTGTAATTCTAGCTGTTGCATCATGAAAATTGCAAAGTAAAAGAAGATTTTCAATGGTACATAATTAAATGCTAGAAAATCACATATACGCAAGCGCACATTCCAACACACATTCACACGCACATGGTGGTGGTATATATAATTGGAATCGAATCGAATAATTTATGCGGGCTTAGTTATTATTATTATTATTTATTGTAATTAATTGACACGAGAACGAAAAAATAACAAAACTAAATTCATACGAAGAAAATTGTCACCATAATTTCAATTGATATTGGTTGT
This sequence comes from Megamerina dolium, assembly GCA_963854835.1. Lineage (NCBI taxonomy): Eukaryota > Metazoa > Arthropoda > Insecta > Diptera > Megamerinidae > Megamerina > Megamerina dolium. The sequence goes on from OY978525.1 coordinate 5,113,446, forward strand.
TGTTATTATTGTTAAGTTATTATTGTATTTTTTTTTGTTTTTTAATAAAGAAATTTCTTTCTTTGTTCATTCGATCATACATATTTGTATAATAAACGTAAATGTGTTCATCAACATAATAAATAAGTTAGCCATGATGATAATGATGATGATGATGCGTTCATGTGTGTTCGTTCGTTTATTAATTTAGCCCTGATTTTTCTTTGATTTTTTGTTTATTCGTGTATATGTGTGTGTGTGTGTGTGGCGAGTTTATGTGCGGTGTGATTTTTTATTTTTATTTTTTTTTCATTCATTTTATACTCTTAATTAAGCATCATCAACAGTGTAAAATTATTGAGGCGCACATTTTGGCTCAGCATCGCTTAAGGCATCGTTTTCTTACCCACTCTTTGTCATCGTTCACGTCTATTTGGCTCTCTCATAAACACATTCATTTATTCATATTATTATTATTATTATTATGATTACAATTTATTTAAATTGATTTGTACTTTCGTTAAGTTTTCATTATCGTTTTCATTTCGTCTGATTTTCAGTCTCAGCAATTTGGTTTTTTTTTTTTGTTGCTCTCCTTTAAATATTGCTTTCTTGAGCTTCATTTGTGGCACATTCGTCTTGATCATATTTTTATTTTGTACGTAAATAATCAATGAGACGTAATTTAGTCTAATTTAAAATTTTTTATACATATTTACTATTATTACTTATATGTTGTTGTTGCATGCAAACACTCATTCCATATAGAAAGTACGTACATTTGTGCTGCGATTGTATTTATGTACTATATATTCTGATAATTTATAATGAATTCTTTAGCAAAAGTTCAATGAAAAGATATTTAACCTTTTAATGAGCATATGAATACTTGACTGTGATTAAAAAGTTTCCGTAAATTTGAAATAAAACAAATTATTGATTTACTTCTCAAAATGTATGTCATCGCCTTCTAAGTCTACTCCTAATGAACTATGTAGAATACTTATTTACTTATGTGATCATAACCATCGAGTATCGATTTAGGCTGAATATAACATGCTTCGCCAGTCATCTCTGTTCTTCGCTAGCTGGCGCCAGTTAGAAATTCCAAGCGCCGTCAGATTCTTCAGTACTTGATCTTTCTTACTGTGGTTAGGTTTTCCTCTTCTGCGTCGTCCTCCAGCGCATTCCGAATATAACACCTTCTTAGCTGGAGCGTGTTCTTCCATTCGCTCGACATGACCTAGCCAGCGCAGCCGCTGGTTTTTGATGCGCTTTACTATGTCAATATCGGCATACAGCTCATGGTTGTACCATATTCGGTACTCGCCACCAACGCAAATAGGTCCAAAGATCTTGCGTTGGACTTTTCTCTCGAAAACTCCAAGCATTCGCTCATCCGAGGTGGAAATTGTCCAGGCTTCAGCGCCATATGTAAGGACAGGCATGATGAGAGACTTGTAGAGTGTAGTTCGAGAGAGAGCTCGACTTCTCAATTGCTTACTTAGCCCAAAGTAACACCTGTTGGCAAGAGTGATCCTTCGCAATATCTCCAGGATGACGTCATTACTGCTGTTAATGCCGGTTCCAAGATAGACAAAATCTCTTACTACTTCAAAAGTGTAGCTGTCAACAATGACGTGCTGTCCAAGACGCCGGGACTCTTTGTTTAAATAGTAAACCAACGTTTATTTTTTTTTTTTTTGAATCCTTAAAGCAATTCGATTAGTAATTTTTCCTAATTTATTTCGTTGCTTTCAAGGTAATTCCCTCTGAATACAACACAACTTTTTTCGAAACATTAAATCAGACCTTCAACCTCGCATAGGTCCCAGGAGAGCATTCACATTCATATTGAATTTCTTCAGTGGATTTATAACTGAGTCTCCATTTCTTTTCTTGGCATTTTAGAAATTCCCAGAATAACTATTTTGCACTTTCAAAATCACTCAAAACTTTTCAAACAATGTTTTCTTTTTGGAAATTTATTTTTGTTCTCTTTGTCAGTGAGCTCTATTCTTCGCTTCAATTCTGGTAGCTTCTGTGGTACTTCTATTTGCGTATCTACGCTGATGTCGGTTTCAAAGACAACATTTTCGTGATTGGAACGTTGGACGGACACGAAAGACCCAAATGACCAAAGGCGCGCAAGATTTTAATCCACTTGACTAATGTATATCAATATCGACTTATAGCTCCTATAGCTCATGATCGTGTCTTATTTGATGGTCGCCATTACCACAAAGATCTCAAAAGATCATGTGTGGGACTTTTCTCTTAAGAAGTCCAAGTAATCTCTTATTTTAGTTAAAAACTGCCTTTAAGACAGTTGTAAGATTAATCTTTCGCATAATCTCTACGCTGGCGTCATTCATGGGGTTAATGCTGATGCTAAGACAGCCAAAGTCCTTTATTTTGAAAGCATAGTTGTTAACATAGTTGACGAGGTATCCAATATCCGGGGACTATTTTGGTTTTTTGACACGAGGTTCTTTGTCCCTTCCTCGTTTACTGTAAAACCCATTCGCCGTAACTATATTAATTAAATATCGACTTAATTAATATCCATATGAATTTTCACTTATTTTCAATTCTGTGTACTTTTCTTCGTCAATTAATTTTTATACTCACTTAAAACTACTTTCAATACATTGTATCGAATAGAAGTCACATTAACGTTCCGATTTTGATTTGTCTATTAATTGATAAATAATTAGATAATAGAGCTTTTATAAAAGTATCAAAGTGTGAGTGGCTTCTTTGGTATGTATGTGTGCATTAGAGCGGATCAAATTAATAGGACGAAAAAGAATTGTGACAATTAGTATAGCAAGAAATAGAAACAACCGATGATCTTAAATATATTTGCGGAAGGAAATGGGTCTAGAATCAATTTTGACCCTTCGGGTTTTAGCAAATATGTATTATTGCTCGATTTGTGGGCATAATAGATTCCACCCGCCATAATGCACATTTATCTAGCTATACTCGTGTTTTAACCAGCTAATTTGCGATTTAATTTCAATTTTTAATTATATATATCAAAGTTAGTTGCATATCTATTAGACTGCTGCACAAGCCCACCTTTTCGCATATGAAAAAATTTTCGAATAATAACAGTACTTGAATTTAGCATCTTATATCTTTATTCGTTCTTCGAATACCCATCGAATATGTCAGTATGTATAGTTATAGTAGTCCTAAAGGACTCTTTTCGGGCTCCTTTTCCGCTCAGGCATATAATGAGCACATAAAAAACTCATAAACGTTCAGAAAATCCTGCAAAAAGAGCGTCATTTTTTACTACACTGATCAATCAGAGAGATCTCCAAAAAAACATACGAAAAAGAGTATTTTCTGAGCAATGTTTTCTGCTCCAAAAGTTTCTGAAAAAGAGTCTTTTCTGAGTCATAAAATAGAAAGCACCAAAGCTTTACTTACCTTAGAGTGTTTTAAAAACTATCTCCCTATTTTCACAGTGTTTTCGTTAAGAGGCACTTAAGAATCATTTTTATGAGCGCTCTGAAAACACTCCTTAGTTTCACACTCTAAGGAGTCGTTTTTATGAATGCTCATTTTCTGGTTTGCTGAGTACTTTTGTGCAGCATTATAAGAACAGTTTCGTGATATCAAGTCATAGTTATTTAACTAGTGCATTGGCCGTTCAAGGTTGTGTATCAGTCGGTAATCATTTTGTAAGTGGTACGTAAATATATACTTATATTTAATTAGATCTGTAAGTAGTATAATATATAATTTATGTTAATAATATAATATAAAAGTTAATATACAAATGGTGGGGTTTTTTTTTTGTTGTTATTCAGTTACAACACTAATTAAACAAACATTGTATTGAATGATGGAATTAATTATTCATACAACTTATCGCTTGTAATTATTGTAATAAAAATCATTATCATTGCCGGCATTTAGATGAGCTCTGCTCATATTGTTTTAATTATAATGTAGTGTGAGTCGTTGGCACACACACACACACATACACACACACGCACACAATTGTTTACATTTAAATATGATTTTGTTATGTGATAATTAAAACCTTTGCTTTATGTTGTTGTTGCCTATAATTTTCTTATTCTTATTCTGATTGGTGCCATTTTCTAAGTGATTTGCATTTTTGATGACCATCTGTGTCAATTACAGGTGCAGTGGCTGCCTTAAAAGCTCCCAGCCATACTGTGAACTTTCTTGTTTTCTACTCACCGTTTTATTTGATCCCTTTTTGTCAATTTTCCGGTGGAAAATTATTATTGCATCGCTGTATATCTTCTGCGGGACAAGTGAGTATTGCAAATAGTGGGACAATTGACGCTAGGGATTTGCAAAATCAGTGTATGCACCAAAAGTTCGTAGTAAACCCCTCCAATTCCAAAAAAAAAAAAAAAAATATGTAAAGTGAATTAATTTGAATTTAGTTCCGCCGTTTTGCCTGACTAACACTAATTATATAGTAGAACTATTATTCATTAATCTATCGCTGAGATATTAGGTTCAAAATTTGAAATGATCGATTTTCACAGGGCCTTTTGATTCCAAATTTGAATCAACAAGGTAGTCTGACGCCTCAAACTCAGTGGATGCATGTCTAAATTCCCAACCAAATTCTCAGAGTTTATTCTTAATATTTAAAATGAATTTTATTACATCAAATATCGCCGATTTGTTCAAACAGCTTTATTCTATCGGTATACTTTTTTAAAGATTTTTATTTGAACTAAACCAAATAATTTTCTCGGGTTGTACCAGCAACCTAATTTGACGCCTCAAACTCAGTGGATACATGAAAAATTCCCTATCAAACGCTCTCAATTTATTATTTTGTTCGATCATCTTCTATAGATCTTTTGATATTTTTGATTAAAAAATTTGAAACAAATAATTTTCCTTGTACTTGTCTTTGGCGTCTAAATCATTAGCACAGTCCATAGTTCGATTTTTCAAATTCTCTGTAATTTTTGTAATACTTAAAGTAATTTTTCTTGAACCACCAATTATGTGCCATTTTAATCGTCTACTTTTTGAAATTATTCTGGTAGAACCACATTATTTCATCACTGCAGATTTCACTGCCATTTTGATTAAGTGTTGAAGTCCTTCTTTAAAGTTTTAGAAACCCATTAGGAAAGAAGTTCCTCTTCGATTCTGATATTATAAAGGCAGAGCTATTCGAGCACAGTTGAGGCATTAAAACTTATAAGACTTGAAGTGCCCTTTGACTCTAGCAGAGGACTAAAGGGCTTTGCTACTGTTTAATATTCAATTAAAACAAATATTCAGGCGGATTTGATAACAGATGTCGCTACTAGTTTATTATTCTATAGTTTCTTCTGGCAACACTGTCATTTTGAAGTATCATCATTCGGCTTTCTTTTTCAGTATCTGTCATTTCGCTGAAGTTGAAACAACATAGTTTTTGTGTTTCAAATAATGTGGTTTTGCGAGGAGTTTTATGAAGAAAAAGGCTGCCGAAAGTCATCGTATTTCTTTGGAAGTTTATGGTGACCATGCTTTAGCTTAACGGATGTATTAAAAGTGTGTCGCACTATTTAGAAGTGGCAATTTTGATTTGGACGACAAAGGACGACCCGAAGCGCCATCAAATTTGGTGATGAAAAACTGGAGACAATGTTCGATGAAGATAAGATAAACTCGCGAATAAACACTTGGAGTCACTCAGCCAAACATTTGCTATCGTTTAGATGCAATGAAAATGATCCGAAAGGTAGGAAATTGGGTGTCGTATGAACTGAGTCCAAGAGACGTTGAATGCCGTTTTTTCATGTATGAACAACTGCTCCAACGGCGAAAAAGAAAAGGGTTTTTGCATCGAATTGTGACTGGTGAGAAAAAGTGGGTCCATTACGATAATCCAAAATGTCCGGCAACGTATCTATATCCCGGCCATGCCCCATCATCAACGGCTAAGTCGAATATTCTTGGCGAAAAGATTATGCTGTGTATTTGGTGGGACCAGCTGGGTGTGGTGTATTATGAGCTGTTTAAATTGAGTCATACGATCATAGGTGACCTGTACCGACGACAATTGATGCGTTTGATAATGCCCGGCTACATGTTGCGGCGCCCGTATTTCGAGCACCTTTCGTTGAACTTTTACGAAGAGCAGGTTTATCTACACCATCAGCCGAGAAAAACATTAGATTTTTGAGCTAAGCATTGCGAGAAAAACGCCGATAAATATGACAAAGTTATTTTGCAACATAATAATGCTCGGCTACATGTTGCGGCACCCTTTCTTCGAATACCTTTCATTGAACTTTTACGAAGAGCAGGTTTATCTACACCATCAGCCGAGAAAAACATTAGATATTTAAGCTAAGCATTGCAAGAAAAACGGCCGCAATATGCCGATATACATGACAAAATTATTTTGCAACATAATAATGCTCGGCTACATGTTGCGGCGCCCGTATTTCGAGTACCTTTCGTTCAAATTTTACGAAGAGCAGGTTTATCTACACCATCAGCCGAGAAAAACATTAGATATTTAAGCTAAGCAGTGCGAGAAAAACGGCCGCAAAATGCCGATAGACATGACAAACTTATTTTGCAACATAAAAATGCTCGGCTTCATGTTGCGGCGCCCGTATTTCGAATACCTTTTATTGAACTTTTACGAACAGCAAGTCTATCTAAACCATCAGATATTTTTCAACAAATTCAATAATTGAAAAGTTCAGATTATTTATTAATACATAATATCATCGTAAAAATTCTATAATAATGATATTTGCAAAATATTACTCTGTTACATTTGTATGCACAATAAAGTCAATCAATTTGATTGATCGATATGCAATGTAAGGTTGGATTCGGTAGGTCTAATGTAGTATAGCTTTATTGGTTCTAAGGTTTATAAGAAACAAAAAAAAAAAAAAAAAGAAAACTTTTGCAATTATCTGATTAATATTTAATTATATTCACATATACAACACTTTCATGTTAATGTCATATTTTACAATATTTGAAAGGTGATTTGTGTAGAGTACTCGTACAAGCATAGTATGTATGATGACTAAGAATGTTAAAGGCAATGTGCAATGTACTATTTAGTACTTTGTATTGTCACAACATATAATTAGATAGCATAGTTTGCTATCAAGCACATTTTTTTTTTACATTTTATAAAAACTCAACTCAAGTAATTCATTAAAGTCGTTGTGCTTTGTGTGAGTGTGTTTGATGGGTGTGTGTGTATGTGTGTGTGTGTGTGTGTGTGTGTGCGTGTATGTAATGAAATTGAGGACGAATTTATACAATTTTTGCATTTAATGCAAAATTAATGTAAATGGCAAGTGTAATTACTATATTAATTCTATAAATAAGTAATTATAGCAAAAAGGGTAAAGGTGCTAATAATCGATTTTTCTAGTAGTATATACTTATTTGTTTATTATATTGTAGCTCTAAGTCAGCTATAATATATATTGTACATTTTATATAAGTAAAGACAAATACCTCTTTCCATAGTTGTCTTGACCTTTAGTTGCTACGAACAAATTATGTGCGTGTGATTCTCTTACAAGTAATGCAGGTTCGCCAAATATTCTATACTTATTTGTTTTAATTTTATATTTTTTTGTTTCGTTGATTTTTTGTGATTCTATAAATCATTTTCTTTTTTTTTTTTTTCATTATTTTTCCCTTTTTTTAATGAGCACGTACATACCAATCAACTTAAATATAAGGGTTTCAGTGCAGGAAATAGTCCAAAAAGGGGTTGATTTCTGCTGCTGCTGTTGCTGCTGCTTCAAATTTATAATTAGTTCGTCGACGTTCGCATTTATCAGCGTTGAAATCTGCCTCATGCTCAGCGTCATATGAAACACCATTCGAGTATGTATAGACACGCACAGTATGTATGCGCTAAAACAGGGTCGTTGTGGAATTTATTTTAGGGAATCAATATTTCTTGATTCCCTAATATTGATTTCTTAAATGAGAAAAATTATAATTAAAAGTTTTTAATAAGATTAGAAATTATCCATTGAAATAATGTGAAAAATAATACTTGCTACTTATCAAAAGATTATACAAAATTATAGGAGATCGGGGTGTTTTTTTAGCAACTTCTTTTTGGCAACACTCTTTTTGGCTGCTCGGGGGTTTCCGTGTAACATGCTACTGTTAAATATGTTCAGTTTGGTCTATAATTGCAGATTATTGAATTCTATTATCAAAATGCATGCTCAGTTCATTCATTCATTCATTTTAAGGTTGGTTTGGGCGACCTTCTGAGGCGGCTATTTGGGTGTAAAACTTTTTAAAATATAGCTGGTACGAGAACTGAAGCCACACGACCTACCACAACCGCTAACTTTTGGTGAATGGGCGCTGGCAAAGTTGGATGAAGATCCACTTTTTTATCGGAAAATTGTGTTCAGCAACGAAGCTCATTTCTGGTTAAATGGATACGTGAACAATCAAAATTGCCATATTTGTTGTAAACAGCAACCAGAACCATTGCAAGAATTGCCAATGCACTCCGAAAAATGCACTGTTTGGTGTAGATTATGGTCCGGTGGCATCATTGGACCGCACTTTTTCAAAGACGACAAAGGCAGCAACGTTACTGTGAATGACAAGCTCTACCGTGCGATGATTACAAACTTTTTTATTTGCCCAAAATGGAAGAGCTGGACTTGGCTGACATGTGGTTTCTACAAGACGGTGCCACATGCCACTCAGCACGCAAAACAATGCCCCAATTGAGAGGCGAGTTCGGTGAACAGTTTATTTCACGTTTGGGGCCGGTCAATTGGCAGCCTAGATCGTGCGATTTAACACCTTTATTCTATTTTTTTTTTGTGATGGCATGTTAAGTCTTATGTCTATAGCGACAAGCCCGTAACGGTTAACGCACTATTGAAGAGTTAATTCGAGAGATATCGGCCGATATGTTGGAGAGAGGGATTGCTAAAATTGGACCCAGCGTATGAACCATTTGAGGCGTAGCCGCGGTCAACATTTACTTGATAAATGTTAAGTTCCCCTTGACTGCATTCATCCAATTTAGGTAAAATTTTCTTCCTCGAGAACCGCTGTTTGACTGAAGAGGTCTTCGAACTAGTACATATTCGATGCCGCCACTGGAAATTTGCACACATATTAGTAATAAATGCATTTACGCGATTATGAATTTATTTTTACTCGTAATTTTTATTTTTTTTTTTTTTTGCTTCACTTTTTTTTCTGTTTCTTCAAATTTTCTGCTTTAGCCTCAAATTTTGAAATGTAATTGCTGTGCGTGCTCAATTGGTGGAGTTTTATGCCCATGGTGGTTTTTTTTTTTTTGTGATCAATTTTTTTCCCTTTTTATTTGTTTGTTGTATTTTCGTGCGATATTCTCGTTATTATTACTTTACTAAATTAACAAAAATTATGCTTATGCTCTGTGGCAGTAGCATTAGCAGTAGTAGTAGTAGCAGCAGCAGCAGCAGCAGCATGTCATTATCTTTCATAGGGTGCAATATGTAAGCGGGGGTGACAGCAGTCAACGACAGAACATGCAAGCTAGTAATATCTACACTGAGTCATATGTTATTGAGCTTCTATGCGCTACGTACATATTTCAAATGAATTAAAATTTGCAAAAAAAAAAAAAAAAAAAAATCCATACACATATTGTAGATATATATAAATGGGGGTAAGTTATTGTGTGGTAGTGTGACGTACGAATGTATTGATATGGAGGCTACAAAGTGGCCGCCACCATAAGTAGGATGATAATAAACGAACAATGGACGAAGAAAGAAAATATGAAAAGAAAAAATAAAAAATTAATAAATAAATAAAAAACAAAAAAAAAAAAATATAGAAATTATTGGAAAAATAGAAACCACAACAACAACAACAACAACAATTGTATATAACTCATTATAATGATGATTATAATGACGAGGTAATGGCTGTGGGTGGTTAGAGATGATGGTGATGGTGCACATTAAGAATAAAATCAATATGTATATACAAACACAGAAGACTGCAAAGGGACAGATACCCAAGAAGTAGTAAGAGTTTTTCATTTAACAAAAGGGTAAATTATACATATGTATATGAGCATTGTATTTGAATGCCTTAACTGGTCAGAGGGTGTCATTCAATGACGTTCTCATATTGATAGTGAGTAAGTGAGTGAATGCGTGCGTGAGCTTAGCTCTTCCTTTATTGTTTCATTTCATTCATTCGTGTATCTCTAAGCACGCAAATTTAATTTCCATTTGGCGTTTAGATTTTTTTTTTTTGCCTATTTATAATTTTTTTATTTTTATTTTTATTTTTTTTTTTTTGTCGATTTGCTTTTTCGCTTTTGTCTTTAATGATCACAAAAATATGACGTACATATCGTACATATATTGGTTTAGGGTGGGCTTTATGGTATTATAATATATAATAAGGATATTGAATGGTAAATTAGTTGAACGTGTGCAATATTTACACATGGGGATGCAGTTATATGTATCATGTACATACGAGCGTGTCTGTATGCATGCACCCAGTATACCAAAAATTTTGATTTTATGATATAATTTTTAGAAATTGTTATTGAAAGTGCAATAAATTTGTTCACCAATATTTATGAATATTGAAAAATTCCAAATTGAAATCTTAGTTGATTTGATTGTATTTTGCAATTTTGCAATTTTCCCAATAAATGCCGCAATTATAGCGCAATTAAGCTGAAAATTTGTATATGCAACTATTTTCACCGACAAATAAATATGTTTAAGAATTTACAATATCGGATGAAAACTGCACGTAGCTCCCATAGAAAATTATGTTGTTGAATGGATTTTTCACACTTTGTGCGCGAAAATATAAAACTCTCGCACTAAAACTGGGTATATAAAATTATTTTTAACATAGAATTAACATATTTGAAAATGAGAGTAATCGAATGAAAATCATGCGTACCTCTCATACAAAAGTATGTTGTTGAATGTAAATTTTGACACTTTAAGCACGAAAATAAAATGCTATCTCACTAAAATTTGGTAAGTCTTACTATAAAATTAGCCTGTCAAAAAATGAGCATAATCGGATCAGAACTATAGATATCTCCCATACAAAAGTATGTTATTGAATGGGTTTTTTCATATTTTTTGCATGAAAATCTCAATAGATCAGGCTGAAATTTACTATATACCAGTATTTTTACCAAATAAATAACATATTAAAAAATAAGTTAAATCGGACAAAAATCACACCTACCTGCCATATAAAATTATGCTTCCCTATGTATGTTTTGACACTTTTCGTGCGAAGACTAAAGGGTATGAAACTAAAACTTAATACATATGATTATATTTAGTAATAAATGCAGAAATTTGAAAATGGCTGTAATCGAATTAATATTACACCAACCTCCCATACAAAAATATATTCTCGATTGTACTTTGCGCACGAATATAGAAAGTTAAAATACTGAAGCTCAGCACATATGATTATTTTTATCAATATTTGAGTATTTTTGAAAATGAGTGCCATTGGATGAAAACTACACGTACCTCCAGTACAAAAGTATGCTTTTTTGCGAGTATGTCTCTCTATCTGACATGCTGTATGCTATTTAAACTTTGATATTACTGAAGTTAATTTTGAAAATTTGTTCTAATCATCCTAAATGATATTCATACTATTTTACAATTCGCTCATCTTCTAACTTTCTTGAATCATCTCAGAAATTTCGTGAGGATTAATTTTTTAGTGTGATGATAAAATCATTAAAATTTACTTTCGAAAAATTTCCCAAAAAATTCTGAGCCAAAAATTAACATTCTAGATTTGCTAGGAACTTTGGTTTGTTGGGTATGCTTTCATGTGCATAACCACGTGTGTGTGTGTGTGTGTGTGTGTGTGCGTGTGTGTAGCTGTAACCCTATACATTTGTTGTATCATGAGTATACTTTTTGCAATCGCTTTTATTTGTGTAATCGAGTGTAATTTTGAGAAAATTGCACAATTTAAACAATTTTTGTTTCATTCATTCATTCATTCATTTATTCATTCATTCATTCATTTACTCATTTATTTATTCAAACATTAATTCATTCATATATATACTTTTCTTCCTTCTTTTGATTTCGTTATCGCGTTACTGAAAGTCTGACGTTGTTTTTTAGCAGCAGAGCATAACACAACATGCACCCCTGTGACCTCCTGCCATAGGTACTTATTACAGCAACAACAACAACAACAACAACAACAACAACAACAACAACAACAACAACAAATTATTTATTGCATTTATAATTTTTCGATGACTTAATGTGTGTACATTGAAGTTGTTGTTGTTGTTGTTGTTCTTGCTTTGCGTTATTATTATTTTTTATTATATTTATTGTTTTATCGATTACGATTTTTCCAAATGAAGAAACTACTAATTTCTTTAAATTGCATTTGTATTTGTGCGCATATAAAGTATGTACTTGTAAATGCATATTCGATTTCTATATATAATCGTATGTGTATTTAAAGAGAAAGATAGAAATGCACACATGGGAATAAATGTATATGATGTATCTGTTTGGAAAATTTTATTTTGCTACTTTTCAAATCATAGGGGACCCAAGTAAGTGCTACTCTGCCAAAGTGGATGATAGCCGGTGGTGATTATTTTGGAGTAATTTCAAAAAAAAAGTTTTTCCTATGTGCTATTAGATACAGTAGCTCATTATTATTATTAATAATTCGTATATAAAGTTTCTCTCTTCTGAAAATACTTGACATTTTTTGTATATGTTTAATATTGCGTCATTACGTCATTGTCTACTTTATGAAATCTTAGATTCCATAAACTTTTCTTAATAATTGCCCTATAAAAGATATTTCAATATAGATTTTTAAAAATAAATACGTGGCACTTATAAGCCCCGAAGAGTATGGGTTATATTTTAGACAGTATTAGGAATGACCTACTTATTTTAGCTGGTTGCGAATGCCAGAACCGTTGTGACATCACTTTTTCTGAGCTTTGTCACAGAGTTCTTTTAGAAGCTCTTTTCAAACTTTCTCAAGCTTTTCCAAGAAGCTATTTAGAAGCTTTTACATTTACTAATATTTGAAATATGTTGACCCATAAGTCAAGTCCTGTTATCTAATAGATATTTTGTGCTAAAATAACTCTATTGAGGGGAAAATATAGTGTCTGTTATCATAGTGAAAGCTAAGACATTCTTTGCCGAAGCTAATTTAATGTTAGATGGACTAAGGAGGACCGCGATGAATACTCAATGTCGAATGGGAACTGACATTAGGCAATTGTATGTTGCAAACATTGCATGCATTTTATGTTTTGCATGCATTGCATGCATTGTATGTATTGCATGTATTGCATGCATTGCATGTATTGCATGCATTGCATGTATTGCATGCATTTTGACACATTTCGTTATCTCCAAGCAAGGGTACCCACTTCAATATTACGCTTTATCGGCCAAACTCTCCGAAACCAGACGTGATAGAGTATTTCGTAAACCGATTTCTTTGCCACTATTACTGAGTATTTACGCTACGACTTTGGCAAAAATTTTTGTATGTATTTTGGTGCGAGCAACGTAAGTTTGTTTCCTATCACTGCTGTTGTTGTTGTTTTTGTTGTTCTTTTTGTTATTATTTTTTTTTTTTTTTTTCTATTATTGTTTTTCTTTTCCGTATGAAAAACTTATTAAAATCACTTGAACGAACAATTGTAAACATAAACAGTGCGCGACACTTAATACAGATCACTTTAAGATAGGAGTTAAATTTATTTGTAAAAACAAATTGAATACGAATTGTATGATTTTCAAAAGCGAATAATTTCGAATAAAAACGAAATAAATTCTATGTATTAGATAGTTATAAAAATTTGTATTTCTATTGGAATCGTAACTAATCTGACTATTAGAAAATTGGCTTATATTAAAATAAAATAAATTATTAATTTCTAAATGGCTAAAAGTCTTAAAAAAAGTATTGAAAATATTTTATATGTAAGTGGCGATTTTATACATTTTCGCCGCAAAAAAAATGAATTTTCATAAAAACGTGTCTCCACTAAGTTGTATTTTCATGAGTCAAAGAATTGCAACAAATGACATTTCAAGTACTCATGCTTTTTTTCTATTAAGAGAACACATTTTGCGTTTCAATTTGGGTCCGAGCTATACAAATTTGAATTTGAATTATGAAAAAGTGGAAAAAATGCAGATTTTCTAAGTAGAAAGTAAGTACATTTAAAAATTTATTGGAATTGTACACTTTCTCGTAGAAAAGTTATTATAATTTTATTATTATTATTATTATTATTTAATATTCATTATTTTATGTTTAAGTAAAAATTAAGGAGAGGCCTCAGTGCTGTCACTCATTTGCACGCCGTTTACCATAGACTGCAGTGTTGGATTATAGTTTTGACATAATTTTCCTTCAAAATTCAACTCGGACCATTTTCGCTTATTTTTAATATTTTTTTTTTGTGACTTTTTTTATGAATTTACATTAAAAAAGTATTAATCGAAATTATATGTTTTATAAAAGTGAGAATTTTAAATGGCGTACACTGTAGCTATGCATATGAGCAAACCTAAAAATATTTTGGAGATAAAAAGTTTGCTAAAAGAATTTCAAATTCTATTTCCTTATACCACAAAGTTCCTTATACAGAAAGTTATGCCTTCTTAAGAGAGTATGAATATTATTTATTTGTAGGTATACGAATGCTTAAAGATAGATAGTATTTTCGAAAGGCTAGTAAGTTTTTAATTTATGCATTCTTACGTGTTTTTAACTTTTTTTTTTTTTTTTTTGTAAATTTAAAAATAAAAATTAATTTATGCAATAATATTCTTATATTTCTCTGATAGTATACGAGTGTGTATGATACATGCTTATGACCCAATATTTTAATGCTTGTTTTTCTCAGTACAAAAAAACAATCCAGTTCAACTAGCCAATCATCAACATCAGAATAATTATTATAATTATTACTTTACATATGTTTGACTGTCATTTGATCTTCAATCAAGCTTTGCCTCATAATCGTTGTGTTCATCATTGAGAAATTTATGCTTGCAACTGATAGCCCAGATCTTGTCCCGTTGCCTTTCTACAATTATCAAGAAAAATTGATTGCGTTATTAATTATTTCTACACTTGGATTGCATGTTTATCGATAAAATTATCATTTCACTTTGTTGTAATGTATTTTGATAATTTTCTATATGCAGATGCAGATGTTTTTGCATGAAACTGAGGCGTATCTAAGCGGATATTTTGCCACAGATGGTTCAACTCTCAGCTATATGTTACTTGCATGTAACTATTTATAATGAATGCGAATGAATACATTTTAAACGAAACATTATTTTATGATAAATTCAATTTTTCCCCTCTTTCCACTTTCCACCATTTATGCGTGCAACACCAATGATCACTCTGAAGAAGAGTGTCAATTAATTTGCCAATAGAAAGTTTCAAGCAATTGGCACTATCATAGCGACAACAACAACAACAACAAAAAGTACAACAACAACAACAACAACAACAACAACGACATTAGTAATAATAAAGAGCCAACATGTCTAAATTACAATTTATGCACACTACGAGTATGGCTGCAGCAGCGACAGCAGGAAAATGAGGATAATTATACTGGTTTCATGCAAAAGCAAAATAGAAAAAAAAAAAGTAGGAAAACAAAACGAATCAAACTAAAAAAATGAATAACATTAATGAATATTGTTGTTGTTGTTCTTCTTCTTCTGCTTCTTACTGATGTTGCGTATGGACACATACAGTGGCGGAAATTTCTATAGGGTCAAACTTATTTTAATTTATTTTATTTCGGTCAAATATTTGTAACCACTTGAAGAAATCTGCGGGCATATAGAAAAATATATATTCGATTTAACGATGTCCGTCCGTCTGATCGTCAACTGGCTGGTTCGCACGATAACTTGAGCAAATATTGAGCTATTAGGACGAAATTTGGCATAAATAACCTATGATCCAAGGGTATGGAGGAGATTGATAATGCGCATGATCGCTCAGCTGACACGCCCACACCAAACATTTAAAGTGACTAACCTCGGAATTTTCCAAACATTTAACTTGCTATAACTCACTTATTACACTATTTGAGACAGTAATATTCGACATGTGGAGTTCTTTTATACTACTACATAATCTTGCTAGAAATAGGCGAGCCACGCCTACTTTTTATAGTAGCTTCCATATAAAGTGCCTGAATTTCTTTTAAATATAAACCGCTGTAACTACGTCAATCTTTCGTCTAAGTGAACCATATTTAACGCTTAGATTAATATGGCACTCGGAAATAATTTGGCAAGAAATCAGTGTGCTAAGCCTAGTTCTTATTGGAGCTCTCATACAAAGTTGCGGAAATTTCAATAAAGTTAAAACCGACCTAAATTATGAAATATTCAGCGTAGAACAACAAAACTTAAGTTTTGGGTTAGTATTGTAAGTATAACCAGATTCACAAGAAATGGTCTAGCCACGCCTACGGTTTATAGTGGACCCCATACAAAATGACCATATTCTTTAAAATTTAAACCGCTGTAACTGCTGCAGTTTTTTGCTTAGAGCAACCATAATTGATATTTCGATAAATATTGTAGTCGGAAATAAGCTGGCATACAATTAAAAAGCCACGCCCACTTTATTATGTAGCTCTCATACAAAGGTGAGGAAATTAACCGCCATAACTTACGAACTATTCAGCATAGAACAACCATATTGAAGTTGTGAATTAGTATTGGAAGGATAACTAGATTTACAAGAAATAGGTTAGCCACGCCCACTGTTTATAGTAGCCCCCACACAAAATGGCCGAATTTCTTTTAAATTTAAACCGCTGTAACTTTGGCAGTTTTTTGCCGAGTACAATCACAATTGACACTTGAATCAATATCGTGGTCGAAAATAAAGTGCCAAAAAAACAACATGCCACGCCCACTTCTTAATACAAAATTACGAAAAATGAAAAAAACTTAAACAGCTATAAAATACGAACTTGCATAGGACCACCAAATTTAAAATGTGGATTAATGTTGCAAAGATAATTACAATTACAAAAAAAAAAAAAGACACGGCATGCCCACTTTTTTTAAATAGCTCCCATACAAAGCCTCGAATTTATCTTAAATTTTAAAACACCCATAACTTACAAAATACTTCGCCACAGGTCAACCATATTTCTTTATTATTTCTCAAGAAATTGTTGAGCCACGCCTACTTTTTAATATGGCTCCTATACAAGAGAAGTAAAATCCCATTTCATTTTTAAATAAACATTTTAGTATTTAATGAAAATATCAGAACGAATAAAATTACATTTTCATCAAAGCACAAAGCACAAAGAAAATTATTTCCTCAATTTCGAGTATATGACCATTTCCACCACTGTAGATACACGTACTATGTATTTGGTATGTGCATACATTTAATGCCAATTGAATATGTGATGTGTACGACAATGATAATTAATCGTTGCATTTTGTAGGACAACATGCTTAAATTGTTGTTGTTGTTGTTGCTATATATATATTTTTTTTTTCTTTTGAAATTGTTGTTTAATAATAATGCCCGATGTTGCTACATACGAGTATTTGCTGTTGCTGCTGTTGCTTTTGATATGATAAGTTAATAATCGAACAACGTATAACATCACACATTGATCGAACATTTCTGATCGTCGATCTGTTGTCTTTGTTATTTTTTTTTCTTCTTCTTTATATTCTTCATAGTCTTCATCACATTTGATGCTCATTATCAATTGCACTCTATGAGTACGCTTAGGCCATGTAGACTAGCAATGTAATGTGTGACAGGAAACTGTGTGCAACAAGTAGCATTATCATCACGACTAGCATACTTATAATGAATAGATGAGAATATGTATGTATGTATATATGTATGTGTACATAGATAAATATAAGTTTCTGCAACATTGTAAGATTTTATTATGTAAAATTGTATATGTAGTTAGTTAATCGATCGTCTCGATGGTCTCGATGGTCTCGATCTGTATGCCACAGACCAGCACATACAAGTTACATGGTTACAATTATTATACATAAATTAAAAAGAAAAATCGATTAACACTTTTCACATACGACCACAAACTATCGGTTGTTCATGCTACCTGAGACAAGTTGGAATATCAAATTGTAGTAATTATGATTTAAGCATACGGTGTGTCTACATAAATCAAATTATAGTAGAATTATTATAAAATTACCATTACAATACTCGTATATAGTATGTTCCTAGTTTAATTTTATAGATTTCGAAGAGACAGAGACAAGTCTTTTTATTGTTTCCAAATCAAAAATTAGAAATGTATATTTTCAAAACACTAATTTTATATTTTCGTGCATTTAGTATGAAAATATATATATGGAATATTAAATTAGTTAATTAAACTTCTTAATTGTCGTAATTATTATCATATATAATCAGTTTCAATGTGATAATTTGATATTTTTGCATGAAACGTATGAAATCAGACATATGGAAGCATCAATTTGTATGGCAGATAGGCGTGCTTTTCATCCAATTACGATCAACTTCCAACTAATCCATTCTATGACCAAAATGAACTTTATCTACTGAGTTTCAACTTCATCATTGTATAATTTCTTGTGCAACGTAGATAAAAGGCATAAAATAGCACTCTTTTGTATGGCAGGTGGGCGTGTTTGTCATATGATTTCACTTAATTTTAAACATATGTACTCCTATTTCAAATATAATCACATGCAGCGAGTTTTAGCTTGATAACTTGATAATTTCGTGCGTAAAGTCTGAAAACATACATTCGAAAACATAATTTTGTATGGGAGGTAGGCGTAATTTTCATCGGATTCTGCTTTTTTTTGTAGTATATTTATTCCACGATCATATCATCTTCACACACTAATTTTCAACTTTATAACTAAATATTTGTTGTGTGCAAAGTGCAAAAAAAGGCCTTCAACAACCTACTTTTGTATGGGTGATATGGTTGTTTTTCATTAGATTTTGCCAATTTTTGAACTACTCCGTTCGTTGGCAAATACATTTGTATGCAGGAAGTTTCAGTGTAATATATTGACATTTTCGTGCGAAAAGTGTGAAAACATACATACGAAAACATAAATTTGTATGGGAGGTAGACGTAAATTTCATCTGATTACATCTAGTTTTTTCGATGTCCATTCTGCAATAAAATTATTATTATATTTCAAGTTTAAGCTTTATACTTGTATATTTTCAAGGAAAAATTGTGAAAAAAAAACTCATTCAACCATCTACTTTTGTATGAGAGGTAGTCGTGGTTTTCATTCGATTCCGCCTATTTTCAAACTAGTTCATTTGTTAGACAATATAATCATATACGGTGATTTTCAGCTTGATAGGTTGATAAATTCTGGCGCAAAATTCGAAAAGCTCAGTTTGGAAGCATGCTTTTGTATGGAAGGTATGTTTAGTTTTCATCTGATTACGTTTATATTCCAATATATTGATACTGTGATCAAAAAAATTTTATGTAAAAAATTTTATCTTACTAATTGTACATTTTCAAGCGAAAAATGAGGAAAAACATATTCAGCAACATACTTTTGTATGGCGAGTAATCTTGATTTTTGTCAGATTTCACCTATTTACGAACTTATTCTTTTGTTGGTAAAAATAATATTATGTACCAATTTTCCGTTGAATTGCCTTAATAACTACAGCGTTTTAGAAATCGAAATTCAATTCTAAAATAGGCTTGTGGAATTTTACATATTTTCTACATAATTTTAACAATTTTTTTATATAACAATTATCATATATTATTGAATTCGTTCCATGCTGAGGATAGCTAAGCCCCTTATAACATAGTTTAAATGTTCCAAAAGCTCTAAGAACTGTTTTTGGTTCAATACTGAAGCACAAGTCATATTTTTATGGAAAAACTAATATCACTTAAAGATTTAGAATCCAGTGGTGCTGCAATACAATCAAAATCAACATAATTTAATATGTTAAAAATTTTGACAAGCTCGTTTATGCATAAAATATTCTCTAACAATATTTTAACAAGCCTCTTACGCTGTAAGGACAAAATTTGCATAATTAAAATATTGCCAACACCCTTCGGATGCATGTGTATGCAACATTTGTTGCTCGAGATATGTTCTACCACTGTGTTTGTTTGTTTGTTTTGCATATATGCGAATCTATATACCTACATATCTACTATTAAATTATATAGGAGCATACATACTCGTACACTTGCTCAATACTCAATCCAATAATGCCCTTTTACACCCTTTTACAATGCAATGGAATATGCATAAATGTACATGTATAAGCATACACATGCAAAATAAGTATAAAACACACACACATACACACACATTGATATAAATATACTCATTATTTTATATTAACCAATATAGCAAAGAGCCCTAACAACCAAACCACGGTAGATATGTAGCGCTTTACCTACCATTCGACCCTATCTCAGACAATGCATATGCAAATGTCCTCTCTCTCCTTCTCTTCATTGCCATCCTCTTTATGTGTGGCTCTTACTGTGATCGTAGTTATTTTTGTCGTTGGCTGTTCTTGCTGACGTTTCTGCTTGACCACTGTGTTGCATTTGGCTCTCACGTTGTTTCATTTTCGTTATCTTGGTCTCTCTTTCTTTCCATCCTTGAATTATATGCTCTTTCTTTTTTAAGTGTCTGCATGAATTTCTCTCTGCGTCGTCCCATGTTATTTTGTTGATATTATCGTACTTTCAGAACTTTTCTTATACTCATACAAATGCATTAATATCACCTACGAATATTGCTCATACATTTATCCACCCACTCATATTAATTTCCATACTCTTATTCTAATAGAATATCCCTGTGGAATAAACTAAATGCTAAATGTTATAAGAAAATTTCTGAATCGTGCTTTCATTGATAATATCTTAAAGGAATCTTGCAAAAGATGCGTTTTTTTTAAAGATATTACTTTTTGGCAAAGAATTACGATATGTATCGATGATCCAGAATTGTTGATTACACAGTGTAACGCACCCTCTCACACCTCAATCTCAAACGACAGCATTTCCCCTTGGTAAAAAAAAATTCTTAATTCGATTTTGTTCTACTACGTACGTGACAATTTATTTTCCATTGGTTTAAAGTTTGGCTTTTTAGGTCAAAATTTTTTTTTCCTTGTTCACTCCTCTTGGGAGCATAGGGCCTCAACAAGACTCTTCCATCGTACACGGTTCTGTGCTGTTACTTTTTCGCCGTCCCATGGTGTGTTGACCTCGGCTAGCTTGTGCAATATCGATCTACTCCAAGTATTTTTTTTTTTACCGACCTCGACCTCTGCTCCCTTGTGGGTTCCAGTCTAGTGCCATTCTTGTAATGCTACCTGAAGGTTTTCTAAGCGTGTGACCTATCCATCGCCATTTTCTGTTTTTGATTTGCAACAGGACGGGTTCTTCATTCGATAGTCTCCACAGCGCGGCGTTACTGATGGTGTTCGGCCAGAAATTAGAAGTAGAATCATGCAATTTGAAAAATCACATATAAAATTACATTTCGGATAGTTTTTTTCTTTGGAGACCTTTATTCAAATTTTTCAGGAATTTTCTTGGAACATTTTAACCTTCTAGCTACTACCCGTATGGGTCATTTTTAGCCTTTTTCCGAAAACTCTCATAAAACTCAATATTTGGTAGGAGATCAAGGGTTAAAGTCTTCCACAAAAATATTCTTCGTAAATTTTCACTATGATTTGCTGAAGACAAAAAATATGTACTACTTATAGGTAACAGGTGCGTTGGATTTCTGATCTGTAAGTCGTGGGTTCAATCCCCGGCAATTCTTCCGACAGTAACAACTTACAATGAAAAAGCTTCTAAAAAAGAACTCTGTGACAAAGCCCAGAGAAAGTTATGTCACAAGGGTTCTGCCATTCGGATCCGGCTAAAATAAGTAGGTCCCTTCTAATACTGTCCAATTTTAACATGCACAACAGCAATGGAAGAGAAGCTCGGCCAGTGAGCCCTTCGGGGCTTTTAGTGCCACATATATATATATATATATAAACTTTAGATATAGCCCATTCTACTGGGTGAATATACTTTCACAAATTATTGCATGTATTGAACAAAATTAATTATTAAGTCAGCCATCTTGCCGCATACAACTCATCCTTTTGCCAATGCAATTAACCCTACTCCGTCCTATGAATATTTCACCCGCTCCTTATGTCAGTATTTTCAGAACAACATCACTACACTCCAAATATAAGTACTCTTCACTCATATATACACCTTAAAATATACATACACATACACACGTATTTATAAGTACGAATACAAATGGATTAAAATGAAGGAGTTGGTCGTAGGGACGACACATATGTATGTATTGCAGGACATAACGAAAGAGAGAACAACATATGTTTTAATTTGATGTTTACAATTGTTGGGCGCCTACTGCTTTCCAAAATAATACAAAAACAATGTGAAGACTACCACTGCTGCCATGTTGCATGTTATCCTTGCAGCAATACTGCTGCTATTATACTATTTGTTGCCGCATTCAGTATGTATTCAAATCAGTGGTGGAATGAAAGAAGGAACCAACTGAAAGATGATGATGATGATGATGATGAAGAAAATTAAATGAAAATGATTATGAAGAAGAAATTGTTTCTTGGAATAACTAGAAGGGGTGGTATTATTGCTGAAATTTGGTAGTAGTCGAATGCCGATGTCTGTGTATGTATTATATGAGGCGAGTACAAAGAAGAATGAAGGCAAAATATATGTGGTTTTGCAATCAGACTCAAATGTTTGCTTGCAATTGCATTACACAATACTTTCTTGTTGTTGTTGTTGTTGTTGCTGATATTGGTGTTGATGTCAGCAGTGGTCAATTGCGAAAATTTGAAGTTGTAATCCTCTAGGACGATGACGATGATGATGATGATGATGATGATGATGATGACGATGACCAAGACTGTATATTCTGTTGTGAGTTGTGAGTTGAGGAGACTACTGGCCGGTCAATTGTAAATTATAATAGTACAGCACATTATAAAGTCAATACATGTTATTATTGTCGTTGTTGTTGTTGTTGTTGTTGTTCATTGTTTGTTTGATAACTTTAAGGAGCTTCTAGAAATTATATATGTATATTATGCAACTTATGCACATACGAGTATGCGTATGCGCATGTGTTTGTATAAGAATATATGTTAATATGAATTTATGTATGAAGGTTTGGAGGGTATAAAAATATTCAGAGTGTGGGAATACACTGTTAATGAGGTAAAATTGTACAAATATGATTATTAAGCTGGGTCGATGTAAAAATCCAAATTGTTCACCGATTAGATGAAAGATTCCCGTAAGAGCATCACGGTAGCATTGGAAATTTTGTTTTTGGACCATCCTAAATGAATGGGTTTTCGATCTTGAGCTTGCCTAACTTTGACATTTGACAACTGATTTGCTTATATTATATACCGAAGAAAATGTAACGAACAGCAATAGATTTGGTTTTCAAAAATCATTGATCTTCGAGATACGATTCGGTTACTTTAGTCAGTAGCTCAGAGTTGTACGCCATAGCTTAAATTTTTTCGTTAATAATTCTGAAGCATTTAATACTTTCGTACTAGAAGTGTTTTATAAAAATTTTTTTTCCTTGTTCACTCCTCTTGGGAGCATAGGGCCTCAACAAGACTCTTCCATCGTACACAGTTCTGTGCCGTTATTTTTGCGTCGTCCCATGTTGTATTGACATCGGCTAGCTCGCGGAATATCGACCTACTCCAAGTATTTTTTGGCCGACCTCGACCTCTGCTCCCTTGCGGGTTCCAGTCTAGTGCCATTCTTGTAATGATATCTGAAGGGTTTCTAAGATTGTGACCTATCCATTGCCACTTTCTATTTTTGATTTGCAACAGGACGGGTTCTATTTTATTAAATTAATAAATAAGAAATTTACAGCAGTATCTAAATTTTCGAGTGGTGCATATTTGAAACTCTTTTCCTTTGTATGTGAAGCGACCCAATCTAATGTAAGAAACTTATATAAATGACCATTGAGTACCATAATTATATATATTATTTGTATAGCTGCATAATTAATAGTTCTGTTGTCGAGTATTAAATTTATGTTGCAGAACTACCGCAGCTGTGGTTAGTGCGTTGGCCCTCTGAGCTTTAGGTCGCCGGTTCGATTTCCGTTGCAGTTAATTCGAAACAACTTTTATGTCTGAAAGATAAAAGTTTGTTTATTGCCTGTCTGCAATCATAGGCAATTTTTATCGATATTAACAAATTTCCTGAAAAAGCTTTAGAGAAAGCTTTGCGACAAAGCTCCGAAAAACTTATATAAACAAATTTCTAGAATTTAGCAAATATCAGCCAACCAACTTGTAACGCAAATAATACGGAAAAATAGTCTCGACCATGGGTTTTTGAAGCTTCTACTGCCAATAAAGCTACCAAAAACTTATATAAAAAAACTTTCTGTCGTGTAGCAAATGTCAGCAAACTAACTTGTAACGCAAAATAATACCGAAAAATAGATTGTCCGATATTGTGGTGTACTGAAAAACATGATGTCAAATTTTTTTATTATGAAAAAACCTATTTTTCGACAATTTTGCATAAATTTTTGGACAAATTTCGAATTTTTAAATTATGCAATAATTTTATTTTCACGTTTTTCCAAAGAATTTTGCAAGTTATGTCAGATTTTTCAATTTTGTAAAATTTACTTTCGACTTTATTGCGAAAATCTTTGCAATAGTGAAGAATTTTTAATTTTTACGCAATTTTATTTCGACTTTGCTTTCCATTGCAAATATTTCGCGATAATGTCGAAATTCAAATTCTATACATTCTTTTCGGCATTACTACGCGATTTTTTGTTGCAATTTTGCCGAAAATGTAACAAGCAAATTTTCGACATTATTGTAGAAAATTTTGCAATAATATCGAAATATTTTATTTTCGACATTATTGCAAAATTTTTTGCAATAATATCAAATAATATTTTTTAAATTAAATGCATTAAATGTGAGTTTTTTAAATTAAATACATGAAATTATGCTGAGCTTTGTCATAAAGCTTTTTTCAAAAGTTAACATTAATGCTCCTTTTTTTATTTGATTATATTTTCAATAAAATTTTTAGCATTTCGTACCACTGTATGTAAAATGACCATATGAATCATTCAAAAATATTAAATGAGATTTGTGAGATATTTCAAGTGCATTATGCATAAGTGCATAATATTATATATTTTCTCTCACTCTCTTGTTCTTTTTCGTTGCTTCGCTTGAGCATATTATGATAATAACGATGATGATGATGATGATGATGATGATGATTGTTATTATTATGATAATAATGATAATGATTTGTTTGTCTGTCTCATTGGTTCGAAGACTGTTTCTATTCCATTCTTGTAGTCGTTTAGTCTTTCATACTTCGACCATCGACGCCTTTGGTCTACCGTTGAGTTGGCTTACGATTTCTTCATGCATACATGAGTGAGTGAGTGAGTGAGTAAAAGTTATCGGTCTGTCGGTGTATCCATGTGTATGTATGTATATGTGTGATTAGATGGAAAACTTGGTATGGCTTGATAATAATGATTATTATAGGTACTTAGTATGTGCTGTTGCATTAGTACGTTTTGGGTATAACTCTTTCAATGTAGTGGTTTACTAAATTCTTGTCCAAAGGAATGTGTCTGCACTTATATGTGAAAGTGTATATATGTGTATTTTGCAGAAAATCTCTCCATTTCTCATATGCTGGCATGTTGCATTTTGCATGCAATTTAATATGTACTATATGCATATTGTATATGAATGCGTATACATATTAGCGTGGAGCAGGATTATTTTTATCAAATCAAGTCGAAACTTTATATTGTGTCATAGTAGCCGGAACCACCTTAATGTAGCTACATACATATGTATACTTGTGTTATATACAGACATTTTGTGTTGACTAAAATTCCGTGTTGGTATGCATTTGCAAATTTATGCTTTTGCTATGCATTTACTCACACATACACCTACACGTCTATATGCTATAAGGATAATTAATGAAATTAATGTTGTATGCGTGTGTGTGTGTTTGTGTATCCTATAGAGTGTGAGTCCAGTCCAAGTGCACAAAATATTTCGATAATGTTTGCATAAAATGTTAAAATCTAAATTATGAGCATTGGGGCTGGGTAGGACGATGATGATAATGACGTGGTTGCTATTGTTGCATATCATAGGCGGGGGTGTGTTGCCTCATTTATATGTACATACGATTATTTACATATGTATGAATATATTTATATACCTGAATATATGTATGTATACCAACTTCACTGTTTAGCAAAGACATTCATATGGTCGATGCATGCAAACGAGTAAATAAGCAGTAGCAGCAGCAGCAGCAAGTAGTGTTGCATTCCAGCAGCTAGCCTAGCCTAGCAGAGTGTTGTTGAGAAATGTGTGAAACAGTGTACATTTAAATTGCACGCAAATGACATTTGAAATAAATGTGCACCATACAAAAAGTGACACAAATAATGATTGCATATTTTTAGGCGTCAAGGCACAGTAGCATTAATAGTCATTCCCCATGTTATCTGAACAATGATGAACGTTTGTGCCACAGTAAATTAATAACCATTTCATTTCATTTCATTTCGTCCCACAGACACCTCTTCACAATGCCGCACTGACATGGCCGAGGGCTGCGAGGAGACCGATAACAACAATTCAAATCACAACGCCGACAACGCTCCGACTATGTTAGGTACTGTATTGCCATGCGAGACCGCCATTACTGCATCGTTGGGTGGCACTGGTGTTGGTGGTGGTGGTGCTGGTGGAGGAGTTGTTGGTGGTGGTGGTGTTGGGGCGGCCAGCCTATTGAAACGTGAATTTGTCGACGCAGCCAATGTATTGAGTGCAGCACATTTAGGCGTTACCAACGTTGGACTCATAAGTCCCACACCACCATCAATGGCATCACCTTCAACTGTAACAACAACAACAACAGCAACGACAACAAATAGCCTGTGTTTGCAGCAGCAGCAGCAACAACAACAACGGCGTACACCAACACCCACGGTTGGCGCCAATTCGATTACGAATGCAGCAGCAATCTCACCAACTACCGGTGGCAAAATTGCACCACCCACACTTGCCACACTCGTATGCTCATCCTCCTCATCATCTTCATCGTCGTCATCGTCGTCAAATTCATCATCTTCCTCATCGTCTTCGTCAGCATCTTCGGCATCAGCGACCACAGCATCATCCTCGACAACCGCAGCGGTGGCGGCAAATTCATCGAATGCCAACAAATCGCCATCGACCAGCATTGTCGGTTCACCATATTCCAATGCGGCTACATTGTCATCGATGCATGGGGTGTCGCCACCATCACCAGCACCATCGATTACACTGCCGCGAGTAGCTGAGGCATCGCCAAGCGCTCACATCAATGCCATTGGCAATAGCATTGTCAGTGGCAGCACCACTGGTAATCTAACAGCTACAACTGTAGACATCAATGGCATCGGTAATAGCATTGATGGTACTTCTTTAGCTCGAACGCCAAATGTATCGCCTTCATCACAACATCAACATCAACCACAGCATCTACATCACAATCATCATGATCAGGTGGTGCTCAATATTAAAACAGAATCGGTAAGTAAATGAAATTATTTTTAAATCGAATAAGAATTTTGTTGATCTAGAAGCTAATATTATAGTCGAATTTGGCAAGGCTAGGGGTTCGAACCCGGCACTGTAAATTTTTAAGAACTTTTTCTGAAATAAATTTTTTTTTTTTACAAACGGCTATCATGTGCCCGTAAGCAATTATTTTTACAAAAACGTAAGCTCGTAAAAGAGCTCTGTCTCACAAGGTCGAAGACTCAAGCAACGGTAGAGTCAATTTGAAAGAATTTTTTATCAGAAATACAACCATTGTTTCTTTCAAACGGGTCTCACGTGTAGATAAGCAATCATTTTAGCAAGAAAATTTTGCTTCTAAAAGAACTCTGTTTGGCAAGGTAGGTTTGAATTTTCGTCAAAAATACAAATATTTGTTCCTTCAAACGGTGCTTAAAAGGACTCTGTTTGGCAAGGTTTCGATAAGCAATTTTTGCCACTTCAGCCACCATGTTCGGCACGAAAGATAGTCTAATGTTATAGGAGAAAAATACATTTTAAGACATTGCTAATCCACGCCCATTATTTAATGCAGCTTCTATATAAAGACACCGTTCGATCTGCTGAATTTTATATCAATCTATCTCTTAAAAATTAAATTAAATTTAAAATGTGGGCGTATTATGCCTACTATTTTATATGTATAGGTACAACCCTAATATTTGAAAAAAGTGTGTTCTCAAGACTTTGACTCTTTGTATTTAGAAATTATAATTATTGCATATTTTTTAGAGGTTTTAATTAAATTTAATTGATTATAAAATGAATGTATATACACATAATTACCAATAAATTACAATACATTGTAGATATATTAGGGTGTTTCATTTTTTGGCGATATTTTTTTTTTTTTCTTTGTGCTACCTCAAAGCTGATACTTTATAGAAAATCAAAAATTATGCCTTTTTCAAAAAAATTCTAAATACATTACAGGCTTAGCTCTGTCCGAAATTCGATTTTCCATATAAATAACACAGTAAAATTTTTTTTTTGGTTTTTAATTCGATTATTCGATTTCAATTCGATCTTTCGGTATTATAAAAATTTTTTTTTGGGAAATATTAGTGTACAACAATACAAATGAAGACCTAAAACTTCCATTTACTACAGTGAAAGTGTGGACCAAGTCAGAAACAGCGGCACCGTGTTATAAAATAAACCTTGAGAATATTTTTAAAATAAAATATGAAGCTAAAATTTTAATTTTAATAAATGGGAATAATAGTTATCATTTAATAAAATTTATATTTAAAATTAAATTTAAGTTTAAAAATAATTTTTTAAAGAAATTTTGAAAGAAAACTTCTTAGTATTTATTACAAATTCATTTCTAATGTAAGAATTATAAATTTCGACATTTTCGTAGTAAATTTCACGCTCTACAAAAGCTTTACCCTCATTTTTACCAAAAAAAAATTTTTTTTTTCATTCCGAATAAAAATTTCCCCCTCTTATTTATATGGGAAATCAAATTCTTAAAAGAGCTAGTAGCCTAGACAGACGGTAACGTTAATCCGAATTAACGGCGCACTTAATCTGAATAAAATACTAACCTGACAGACGGCAGTATTGTGGATTAACTAAACAGCTAATTGCCGTTTTATTAGGTCTGCTCACTTACAGTACTATCACTAGCAATTTCTGTCATCTGTCACTCTCGATATGAGAAAATCTACAAGAAGTATGTGAACTAAAAACTCTCAGAAACTTGTAAATTGACATTCAGAGTTCGTAATTGACAGCTGGATTTATTTGTTCGTCAACGGTTTTCATGTCGAAAACTGTTAACAATTGTTGAACGTTTCTTATAAGCGAACACACCTATTGTTTTGTAAGTTGAATCGAGAAAAATCCACAATAGAAATTTTTCAGCAGTGTTGCCATTGAAAATTTCCCTAATCCTCTTTAATTTTGAGAGTTAACTCGTAGAGTTAATGCGGATTTGCTGCAGTGAATGCCCGAGTTAATTCGAATTAAATCGTTAATCCGGATTAACGCTGCCGTCTGTCAGGGCTATAAGCCTTACTTAGAATTTTTTTTAAACGTCATTTATTTTTTATTTTCTATAAAGTGTCAGATTTTGAGGTACACGTAGCACAAAAAAAATGTATCGCCAAAAAGTGAAGCACCCTATTGTCTATACAATATATATAAGAAAATATAGTATAAAGGCGGCAACCAACGAATATATGCAATACCATATAGGTAGGCATCTATTAATGCTGCCAACTAAATGGGTTGGTTAATCAGGTTATAGACAATAATTATTGATAATTTTTTGCAATTAATTATATATATAAAATTGCCTAGTGTTATAATTATAAATGAATTATCCAAACACCATCAACAAGTATGAGTAGCAATTCAACATGCAATCGAGTTTAGCAGTATTAAGTCGCAAATATTTATAGCACAAATACTACAACAAATACTTTTGTTTGCATGTATGCTGTATTAATCTTGCAACAAATGGCAATAGCCGTAGTAAAATTGACAAGCACAAGCAAGCAAGCTACAGTAATAATCAAGGGCAATGAATTTGGTTGTTTTTGTTTGTTTTATTATTAAAGTACTGTAAATACCATAAAAATGAACATTTGCTCAACATACAATGCCAAAAATCCTAAAGAAAAAAAATATAGCATGCTGCCACACCCTTCCATCTTTGAGGCTCATGCAAAAGTCCTCAAATTTATAATGTGTAAGCAATAATGTTGTTGTTGTTGTTGTTGTTGTTGTTACACATAAACATACACAAATACATATAGATATGTAGGTGGGTACCTATAAGAGTACATACATCGCATTTGGCCCAATTTTGATTGCCTCTAACCGTTTTACCAACGAACACTCAACAGTGAATAGAACAGTACGAGTAAACTACGGCAATAAAAAAAAAAAAAAAACAACCAAAATGCTTTTAACATTATTTGTAATTGTAATAAACAAGAATAACAACAACTATATGAGTGTCATGTCATACAAGTATTTATTCGCATGTAAAAAGTAGACAAAAAACAAAATGTACAAAATAAAAATGCATTCGCATGTCCTCGCTATAATTTTTTGTACAATATTTCAACGCATAACTTTCTAATAAATCACCAAAATATTACAGTCATACGATCATGCAAACATATCTGATTATACCAATCATGTCTAACATGAATATCGATGTAGTACTTAGATGTATTAGATTCAGATAAATGGTATACAAAGGGTTAAGGTGTTCTAGAAAAAGGAGCATCAGTAGATTTTACAATAGACTTTCAAATACAAAAATTAGTTTCGAAATAGCGGAACACTTTCAAAGTGACTTAATTTAGCTTTAAACATATAGAAATATCATTAACCCCCTTATTAGTGTGATGGGGCATACTAGACCAAGGAGTCTCTATATTCGAGTGCTAAAGGGTGATAAATGGTGCCTCCTCGAAATCAACATTCAGGAATGTTGGAGAACAATCGACAAATGATACCACAGCTGCCTAGAAGACACTCCTAAACTCTTAAAATGTATGAGAAACTTCTATTAAAATTTTCTTCCAAACATCCTAAACATACTTACCCCTTCTATCTTCACTTCTTTGGAGGTCTCCTTTACAAAATTTATATTTTTTTATAAAAATCACTATTATTGCTTTCAGGGTGCCGTTAGAGGCTACTGACTGCTATCTACTTTTTCACCCCAACATTACGTCCAATCATATATGTCCCCTATCTTCAACCGGTTAGGAAACATTCTTACAAAATTAGCTTCAAAACATCCGAAAATCGATAACCGATAAGCTCATAGATGCCCAGAAATCGGAAATATATGACTGACCCCTATTAATGAATCCAAAGCAGTATTTTCCTCAAATATAATTATAAAGTATCCCCTATTCCTTAAGGGTACTACCATACAAAATTAACTCAAATATAATTAAAAATCGACAAATAACGTCATAGCTGTTTAGAAATCGCCTCTGGAGGTATCAAGTGTTAAAACAACTCCCATTAGTTTTAGCTCTCAATATTTTTTCTAGATTATCTTCAACGTTTAAGGGGGTGTTGTACAAAATGAACGTAAAAACACCTGAAACTCGACAAATTACTCCTTGGCTGCCTAGGAATCACACATAAAGGGGTCAAATTAAGATCCGACTCCTAATCGTTTTATTTGACCAACGTCTTTTATGAGCGTACTTACCCTCTACCCATGCTTTTAAGGAAGCGTTTCTAGAAGAGTGATATGTAGAGCCGATCCATAATAGTTTTAATTCCACAAAACCTATTATGAACATACTTTCCCTTTATTTCTATTCATTAAAGGGGCTTCCATACAAAATGAACGTAAAATCCTGAAGATCAACAAATAACGCATTTAATGGGCTTATAGTAGCTCCCATGCAAAGTAACTTCGCCAGTTTTTTGCCTAGAGGAACCATAATTGACACTTATATTAGTATGGTAGTCAAAAATAATCTATCATAAAGTCAGCAAGCCACGGAGTCTGGCATGACGAGACTTATACGGGACACAGGCAGATATACCACCAGCTATTGGAGCAGCACCCACTGTTTACAAAGCCCATATACGCTTTGGACGTAGATTTGAAGTTATTTTCCCGGAACGAGATAAATGGTTAAGTCCAAAGACTCCAAAGACTCTGGGACTGACTCACATATTTTACACCAACAGTTTTAAAACCTCCTATGGTACTGGGGCCGGTTGGAACTTGGATGAAAATACCATGTACTCGTTCTCCACCGGAAGTATGGCGACTGTATTTCAAACAAAAGTATATGCGATTTTAAAAGTGGTCTACTAGATTATTGAGAGGGGATGGGGAGGGGAGGGGATTGAAAGCCAATTGGCTTTTGCAGTGATAGTCATTCTGCACTCAAAGCTATTGAGAGCCCTGCCATCTCTTTGAAGATGATCAGTGAATGTAAGATGAGGTTGAACAGTGTTGCAAAGCGCAACATGCTTCGTCTTATTTGGGTTCCGGGACAATGCGGTGTCGAAGGAAATGAATTGGTAGATGGTTTGGCCACAAGACTCGATGGTCCACCTTGGAGACATGCAGGGCTGCCAAAGCCTTTATGAACGAACCTGACAGCAGACGAGCGAACTTTCTCCTACGATTAAGGAGGAAGAATGCTGATTTGGGTTATTACAGGGCACAACACTTGTGGTCATTATATGGCCACTATAGGTGTCATCACCAATCCAACATGTCAGTCTTGTTTAGAAGATATGGACACAATAGAGCACTTGCTCTGTCACTGTCAAGCCTTTGTGCGAACAAAATTGAGATTGTTGGGAGGAGATGCTTTGAGCCTGAACACAGTTCAGTCTCTCCCTCTATCCGATCTTCTTAGATTCGTTAAGAGTACTAGGAAATTTGAGGTAAAGTAATATTATCTACTCTATCGCTTATTTTGGTTGTTCTTTTTATCTCTCCATTCCTTGTATTTTCTTTTCCGTTTCTGGATTTCGGTATAATGGTTGTTTGACTGAGTTCCCTGGTTCTTGTCCTGCCCAACACTTTCACTTCACTTCACTTCACAGCAAGCCATGCCCACTTCTTAATGGGCATTCCATACATTGTTGTTCAAATAGTAGTAAAGACGGATATGCGAGCAGGGTATAATTCGGACGGCCCGACCGACTGTAAAGTCTTTTTATACCCTGCATAATGCAATATGCATGGTATATTCATTTCGGTCAGATGTTTGTGTCCACTTGAAGGAATCTCCGGAGATATAGACATGGATATATATTCGTGATCAGCGTCGATTAAATTTTCGATTTAACGATGTCCGTCCGTCCGTCTGTCTGTCACCTGGCTGGTTCGCACGATAACTTGAGTAAATATTGAGCTATTTCGATGAAATTTGGCATAAGTAATCTATGATCCAAGAGTACGGAGGGTACGGATTGATATTGGGCATGATCGGTCAATAACCACGCCCACACCAAGCATCCAAAGCGACTAACCTCGAAATTTTCAAAATCTTTAACTTGCTATAACTCACATAATATACCACTTGGGACAACAATATTTTGCACATAGAGTTATATTATACTACTATATAACCTCGCCAAAAGTGGGTGAGCCACGCCTACTTTCTAGCGTAGCTCCCATACAAAGTGTCTGTACTTCTTTTAAATTGAAACTGCTGTAACTTCTACAATCTTCTGTCTAGAATAACCATAATTGACACTTAGATTAACACGGTAGTCGGAAATGATATGGCAGAAAATCAAAGTGCCACGCCCACTCCTTTTTGGGTCTCCCATACAAAGTTGCGGAAATTAAAAAAAATGTTACCGGTTATAACTTGCAAACTATTCAGCGTAGAATAACGAGATTTAAGGTGTGGATTAGTATTGTACGAGCAACTGTTTATCGTAGCCCCCATACAAATTTTAAATTGAAACAGCTGTAACTTCGGCAATCTTCTGTCTAGAATAACCATAATTGACACTTAAATTAATATCGTAGTCGGCAAAAATCTGGCAGAAAATCAGTGTGCCACGCCCACTCCTTCATGGGTCTCCCATACAAAGTCGAGTGAATTAAACTAAAATTTTAAGCTCCATAGCTTACAAACCATTTAGCCTAGGACAACGAGACTTAGGGTATGGATTAGTATTGTACGAGCAACTAGGCTCACAGAAAATGGACGCACCACGCCCAGTGTTTATCGTAGCCCCCATACAAATTTTAAATTAAAACAGCTGTAACTTCGGCAATCTTATGTCTACAATAACCATAATTGACACTTAAATTAATATCGTAGTCGGAAATAATCTGGCGAAAAAACAGCGTACCACGCCCACTTCTTATTGGGGCTCCCATACAAAGTTGAGGAAATTAAACAAAAATGTTAACCACCATAACTTAGAAACTATTCAACGTAGGACACCAAATTCAAGGTGTGGATTAACATTGAAAAATTAATTGGATTTACTAGAAAGTGATAAGCCACGCCCACTTTTTATATAGCTCCCATACTAAGCCTCGGAATTATCTTAAAATCCTTTTACTTCGTCAAAGTCAACCATATTTCGGGTGTAAATTAGTAGTATATGCAAAAATTGTTTCTCGAAAAGTGGAAATAAAAGAAAAGTTGGATATTCGAGTAAACTTTTTATATACAAATCTACATATGCAGGGTATAGTTTGGTCGGCCCCAGCCGACTGTAAGGAGATTTTTTTTTAACAAATTGACTTCCACCATTCTCAGTATGCGCTCTAGGTGTTATAGTGTATAACCGACCCCCATTTATTTTTGCACCCTATTTCACCCTTGTAAGTTACTCCCATCCAAAAAAAAAAAGCCAAAACTAAAACTGAAAACAAATTCGTACAGTAAACTATCTCACACAATGCCTTCGATTCAAAATACTTTTCCGATACTTTTGATACTTCATCCTCCACCACTTCTAATTTTGCTTATCTAATTACAATGAATATCCGTTTAATTATTACAAAACTATATTACAATAGTAATTGGTTGCGGCTATTGGCTGCAACGATTACTCATGCTACCATCTGTTCATTAAACTTATATTTAAATACTCATATGTTTAATATATATTTATTTACTATTGAGGTAAATATCATACAAAAAAAAAAAAACAAAATATATAAAAATTTAAACATACAATTAGTTGCATAAAATACATTGCTGCAGCATTATTACAATTTTAATAAACGCCAAAGATTTATGTGCGAAGTAACTATGAATATCAATAAATGTTGTCGGTTGGTCGATTTCTTGGCTAACTGACTGTCGTTTGTTCGATCGAAATGAGTAATATGTACATATATGCTACTTGTACTTTGCAAAAAACGACACATACTTATTATATACGTGCTGCATATGTATATGACCATATGTTATGTGCAACAAATTATGTAGCAACAACAACAATAGTGGTAACAGCAGCAATTATTATTGTATTAAGAAAAAAATAATAATAAAATAAATTGAACGCACGATCACTTAAAGCAGCAGCAGCAGCAAGAACAACAACAACAACAACAACAACAACAACAACAAAAATATAAACAATTACAACAAAATAACCAATTGCAACAATTGGCAAATGGAAATGCGAAATATAAAACAGGAAAATCCAGCTGCCAGAATAAAATGCATAGTAGTAGTATAAAATAAAACAAATTAAATATCCAAATACAACAAAACAATATGGGAAGAGATAAAAGAGCTAGCTGCTGATCAGACCGAATGTACGGCAGTTATGTAGTACATGAAAATTAAAAAATATGCTACGTATAGGAGCATGAAATTAATTAGGTAAGATACAGAAAAATTGCCAAGTCAAAAATAAATTAAACATATGGTAGAGAGCTTTTGCAGTCATAGTACAGATGTAACTATTGTACCATTGTAGTACAAATTGCAAAGAAATTCATGTTTTTTTGTATTATTCATGGATGTTATGTTAATGGGAGAGAGAGAGAGGGCAGCCCCCAAGGCCCATTGTGCTACCACCGAGCTTCTCTTCCAATACTGTTGTGCGTATTAAAATTGGACAGCATTATATGGGATCTACTTATATTTGACGGTTCCGAATGGCAGAACCCTTGTGACATCACTTTAACTTAGCTTTGTCACAGAGCTTTTTTTTTAAGAAGCATTTTTTGGCAAATTGTTACTGCCGGAAGAATTGCCAATTGCTTACCGACAGGTGGGTACCGTTCGAAAGAAAAATCTTTTCGATATTAAATTTTATTATGCTTCAGGCGGGGATTGAACTCACCCAGTTGTCAGCAATTGTATTGATCGACTATAGTTCGAATATATTGGTATAAATAAGTTCGTGCAGATTTGAATTTATTATTCGATTGCTTCATCTGGCAACACCCTCATTTTGAAATGTCATCATTACGGTTTTTTTCTCAGTATCTGTCATTTCGCTGAAGTGTAAACAACGTAGTTTCTGTGTGCTCCGAAAATGTCAAATTTTGTACCGAATAATCTGTTTTTGTGGGGAGTTTTACTTCATTAATTCAATTAATGAAAGAAAAAGGGGGTGCCGTAGCTCAGTGGTTAGTGTGTTCGCCTTCTGATCTGTAGGTCGTGGGTTCAATCCCCGGCTGATGCATAACAAATTTAATATCGAAAAGATTTTTCTTTCGAATGGTACCCACCTGTCGGCAAGCAATTGGCAATTCTTCCGACAGTAACAACTTGCCATGAAAAAGCTTCTTAAAGAACTCTGTGACAAAGCTCAGAAAAAGTGATGTCACAAGTTTTCTGCCGTTCGGAACCGGCTAAAATAAGTAGGTCCCTTCTAATACTGTCCAAATTTAAGACGCACAACAGTAATGGAAGAGAAGCTCGGCCAATGAGTCCTTTGGGGCTTTAAGTGCCACATATTTAATTTTTTTTTTTTTATGAAAGAAAAAGGCTGCCGAAAGTCATCATATTTTAGTGAAAGTTTTAGGTTGACCATGCTTTAGTTGAATGAATGTGTTAGAAGTGGTTTGCACGATTTAAAAGTGACAATTTTGATTTGGAAGGCGAAGAATGAACGGTACGATGAAAAATTGAAGGCAAAGCTCTATGAAGATCCATCACAAACACAAGATGGACTAGCAAAAACACTTGAAATCACTCAGTCAACCATTTGCCACTGGTTTATACGCAATGGGAATGATCTGAAAGCTAGGAAATTGGATGCTGTATGAACTAAAGCCAAAAGACGTCAAACGCCGCTTTTTCACGTATGAACAACTGCTACAATGGTAAAAAATAAAGTGGTTTTTGCATCGAATTGCGACTGGCGATGAAAAGGGGGTTCATCACGATCATCCAAAAATGTTGAGCAACCTATAATACCCCGGCCATGCCTCATCGGCGGCGGTCAAGCTGAATATTCATGGCGTGGATGTATTATGCGCTGTTGAAATTGGATTAGACGATAATAGGGGAGCTGTACCGACGACAATTGATGCTTTGAGATGAGCATTGTGAGAAAACCGAC
Source organism: Megamerina dolium (assembly GCA_963854835.1). Lineage (NCBI taxonomy): Eukaryota > Metazoa > Arthropoda > Insecta > Diptera > Megamerinidae > Megamerina > Megamerina dolium. The sequence continues at coordinate 5,151,231 of OY978525.1, forward strand.
CACAATACGCCGATAGATACGACAAAGTTGCTTTGCAGCATGATAATGCGAGACCACATGTTGCGCCGACTTTTAAAACGTACCTAGAAACGCTAAAATAGGAAGTCCTACCCCAAACGCCGTATAACCCAGACATTGCCCCTTTCGAGTACCTGGAAGCGCTTCCATTCATGAAAAGAAGCCAAAAATTGGGTCGATTTATGGATTGCCTCAAAACATGCGACTTCTTACGACGCGGAATCCAGATGACTAATACTACTTTGAATATTGAATGTATAACCAATTTTTCACGCTAAAATTTCAATTTTCGAAAATAAACCGGACGATTTCCTAAGAAATTTGAAATCGATATCGTTACTGATCATATCGATTATGATCGATTATCCGTAGTAGATATGATTAAGAGCCTGCAAAGATGAAAATTCGATGTTGCAAATGTAAAATCTCGAAAGAGCAAAAGCATTAAAAATGCATACGTTTACTTTCTCTATAAAACGCTATTGTCATAATCATCCTAACCATCAACATCATCATCATCATCATCATCATCATCATCATCATCTCTTTCACCCTCATGTCCCTTGTCGTCATCGTCATCATCATCAAAAGAACCATGCAAATACGCGTTTATTATTCTGCGTGTCTTAAAATTTTCCTGATCTTGCTCTTAATAACGCTTTTGGGCAGAAATAATTTCAGAACAACAACAACAACAACAACAACAACAAAATTCTAATTCATGTTTAGCCGCTTGCATCAGAGCTAAAAATCAAACAAAAAAAGACCAAACAAGATGAACAACAAAATTATAAAATTAAATTAAAGGCAAACATCACTGAAAAGAAACTCAAATTTTATATAAAACGAACGAACATTTTTACGCTCTGCAGCAATAATCACAATAATAATGCTCGCAACAATAGCAACAATACTATAGATATTAGTAAAAGCATGGAGGCTGCAGCAGCTAGAATTTACCTTATGCACGATTAATGTCTGAGCCTGAGCGCAAGCGCGTCATACTTACTTATATGCAACAGACCAAAGATATGGGCCAACAGCAAACAACATTACGAATAGTTTGTTTATTTACACTGAATTTACACTGAGAATGAAACGAAGAAGGCAATAGGAAGGGGATGCATTCTGGTTACTTGAACCTACAGCATGTAGCAAGCAAGACTCATTGTTGAGGTTAAACATTTTGCGACGAAACGACAAAGAGTAAATACAACTCATTAGCTTTAGGCTTGTTAGATGAATGTCATCGCCATTTTGTGTATGTGTGTGTGTGTGTGTTGTTTATAATTTTAATATTTTTATTTTATATACATAAATATTTTTAATGATTTATAGGCATGCCTACTTATTCAAAGTTACTTTAGTTTCACAAACATATCAAAAGGGGGGTGGTTAACTATTGTTTAGCATGTTTTCGCTGAGAAAGTTGACTTTGAAAAATTGATCATGACATTTTATAAGAAACTATAAGTGGGTTTTATTCTATTTCAAAATCAAGTTCGCTTCCTTTGCTGTTTAATATAAAAATTGATTTTATATCGTAAGTTTTTTTTTCGCCAACAAAATATTACTGTACTCTGTAGATCTCCACTGCGCTATTATGAGAGTGATCTTCTTTTTTGTATATAAACAAAATAACACATAAATGAGATCATTTGCCAACAAATCTATAATGTACATAAATATGGTGTTTTTAATGGTCGAACCTTGGCTTAATTCAGTAAAAAATATTATGCCTCTTAGTAGTTGAATAGGGGCTCAAGACTTTATTACATCAACCCAGAATCATACTATTGGATTTCGTGATCTGGTCCATTCACTATTTAAAGACAAAAAGTTTCCGGAACTTTTACTGCAGAATAACATCCCTGGTCTCAAGATAGTGAAAGGGCCTAGCAAGTCAAAATTGATACGTATCCTATAGTTACAGCATTGAAACTGATTAAAAATAGCTCAGAGGGTATTTATCAGCACTTTACCTTCAAATATATCAACTATTATATGTGTATTTTTGAAAAGATAACTTGTAAACTTTATTTCGAAGACGACCCAACGACCCAACGACCCAGTCCAATATTCTGTGCCATACTCAATTCAGCAAAGTATATTTTAGCTTAGAGCATGTGTGTATCCCAACTAGACCGCATGTGGTGAAACTTTGAGATTTTCGAAATCCAAATGCTGCGCACTGTGGTGAAATAACTAATTCTGACTTTTCTCAAAACGTTGCATTAGAGGGACTTTATTTTGGATACATAAATTGACGTCGAATAAAATAGTAAAAGGCTGCATCATCAATTTAATCTTGAAAGGACTTTTCTTTCGAACGGTACCAACCTTTCGGCAAGCTTCCAAAAGAGAATTCTGTGTCAAAGCTCAGAAAAATCGATATCACAACGGTTCTGCAGTTCGCAACCGGCTAAAATAAGCACAACAGTACTGTAAGAGAAGCTCTGCCGACGAGCCTTTCGGGGCTTATAATTGCCACATATGTATTTTTTTTCTTAAGTAGTAAAAAAAAACATATTTTGCATTAATATCGCAGAAATATTTGCTTGCACTTTTTAGATATTATTGCAAAAAAATTCAACAGTAATGTCGAAAAATATTAAAATGTTGTCAATAATGTCGAAATTAAATTTACCAAAAATAACATTTACGATATATTGTAATTGCTGAAATTTTTGCAAGGTAAAAAAAAAAAAAATAGTTTTCCGATTTGAAACGAATTTCGACATTATTGCCAAAATTTTCGGCATTAATTTCGTTTCATTAATTTTTGCAATAATGTCAAAATGATATTTTTGCACAAAATTAGAACTTGGATAATGGATATGAAATTTGTTGTAATGTCGAAAAAAAGCACAAAAATAATTCGACATTAATTCGCTATTGCAAAAAATGTTTGCAATATTGGCGAAAGAAAATCTTGCAAATTTACAAATTCATTAATGTAAAACTTTTGCAATTTCGGCACTATTGCAAAAAAATTCGATGTTAATTCTCAGTCATATAGAGTTTTTTGAAATAATGTCGAAATGAAATTTTACAAAATTTGCAATTTGCAATTTATTGCTAAAATGTGGCAAAATTATGGGAAAATGTGGTATATTATTGCAAAAATTTTTCGGCATTAATTCGTAAAATTTAAAAGAAAAAAAAAATACTACAATAAAATAGTTGATACTATCGACTACAAAAGTATCTCGACCACGTTGCTCTTATACTATTGCTGTGTAGGTTAAAAGCACTTTTAGACCCCAACCACGCAATGAGCTGAGCGATTGAAAATTAAAACATATGAAATATTATTGTAGTGGCCCCACACAATGAACAACCTCATTAATGAGACAAATGCTGCTCATTGCGTCGCTACAGCCTTAGTACATATATCATCCGAGAGGTGGGAACTGTCTCAAAAATGATTACCAAACTTTCTGAACAAAAAATGCGTTCCAATTGTTTTTAACCCGAATAGTATCAAATCTTAGAATTTCATATTGCAAAATGTGACGCTCTAAAAGAACACCATCTAGAAGAATTTGATGCTCATCTGAAAAAATTAAAAACTACAAAAATTTACTAAGAACTTCAAGGAACCACAAGAACAATACAATACAATTCGAAGCATATAGTAATTTTCATAGTAAACTGACCTCTCGTCTGACCGTCTGGCTACCATTAAATCCTTTATCAAGACGAGTGCGTGCATAAACAGGCATAAATTTCCCCTTGCAACACTTCACAACGTCGTCATACACAATTGTACCTATTGTTTGAAGAAAACATTCCTTATGGTCGATCTATATGTAAGGTAAAGTATTATATTATGTATATCATTTTGCTATTTTAATAATTTGTACGTGAGTGCGAAACGGATTTACTACTACTACTACGTATAAATATTGTGAGGGTGTGCGGTTGAATTGTTAAATAGAAGTTTGTATGCATAAACTAGCAAGAGAACCGGTTCTACTCAGATAGACTATTCGTAAGTGTTGAATTTATGTTGTCTCTTAAGTTGATGGCTTAAATGAGCAACATATGCCAATAAAAACTGATGTAGTATGTTTTTGCTATATGTGTTTACCTTTCTGTCGCTGTCTGTTTGACTGTGGTATTTCTAGTGATTTATGTTGTGTTGTGTTTAAATTAATGAGCCAAGATGTATTTTTACATATATCGATTTCCAAATGATTTGCACATCGATTAATCGTCACATGATCATGCTCATGATGATCATAGTGATCACGATGATGATTATGCTATTTTATTATTGTAGCGTTTTATGTTTACATATCCACTTACATAGATTCATGTGCTTTATGGGTTAATGCTTGAAACTTTTTAATGCCATTTTGACATTTGTTGTAGTCTCATGGATTATTGGTGTGTTGGAATGTAAATCTAGTCGATTACTATATGACCAAATTATATTTTAATCCATTCCGTACGATTGTTCGATTTTATATAGACTAAAGTTGGACCATATGTGTCCAACAAACGTTGCTGTGAGAGAGCCATAATTCAAACGAAAGCTATTCACATAATCACATATAAATTAAAAATGGTTCTTGTTGAACAATAATTCATAAATTTCCATACTATAATTATTATTATAATTATAATTTCCATTTACTATCTTATAATATTCCATCTATATAGTTACCTACAATTATTGCAACACATACTGAGAGGTAACTTATTTTGCATTCAAATATAACTCCAACATCGATTTGCAATATTAATGGAGATTGCATACAAATGGATAAAGAAGATGAAGTAGAATTTGCACACACACCTACTTTGTTGTTATTATTATTCTTATTATTATTATTATTATTTTTGAAAATTAACATTCCAAAAGCAGGATGAAGAGAAGAGAAAAAAATAATCAAAAAAATAAATAAAAAGAAGAATCTCATCACGTACGAGCAAATGTACCAATACAAGCACAATGAAATGAATTAGCGCCGTAGGGCTAAATGAAGCATTTCCTTCTTTACGCAGATTTTTTTTTTAATTCTTTTTTTATTTTGATTTTATTTCTCTTTTTCTTATGTATACATATTTATGCCATTGTGTTGCAAATGTGCTGCAAATGTGCTGCAAATGTAATGCAGATACATTAATTTATAGAGGGTGTCTTTTTTTATAGAGGATTGTACTTTTTTAATAGAGAAAGTATTTCTGTGCATATTTGCTGGCTTATTTTTTGCAATTTTATTGAAAAAATATGGAAAAAATACCCTTAAATCTGATAGAAAGACAAATGTACTTGAAAAAAAAAAACATATTTTTGTTCTAGAGTTAGGTGTTGTTTTCATCTGAAAATATCTATATTCAAACAGACTCCATGGTGTTGCAAAATAATCGTTACTGCTGAGTTTCAACTCTATAACTTTATATATGCTTGCGCGAAGTCGCCGAATTTTCGTTCGAAAACATAATTTTATATGAGAGGTTGTGTGGTTTTTATTCGATTATGTTCATTTATAACCTTGTCGATTCATTGATAAATATAATTATTTATACCAATTTTCAGCTTGATAACTTTATATTTTCATGCGAAATGTGTGAAAATAAACATAAAGATGCATACATTTATATGGGAGGTTAGCGTAATTTTCATCTGATTATAATGATTTTAAAATCTGTAATTTTGTTGGTGAAAATAAATATATCAGCCGAATTTCAGCTTTATAACTTTATATTTTCATGAGCAAAATCAAAAAATATACATTCGAAAACATAATTTTGTACTGGACGTAGAAGTGATTTTTATCCGATTGCGATAATTCTCAAATTTTTTCATTAATTTATCAATATAATCACATATACCAATTTTTAGCTTGATAACTTTATATTTCTGAGCACAAAGTGTAAAAATATACATTCGAAAACCTAATTATGTATGGGAGGTAGATGTGTTTTTTATCAGAATGCTTCAGTTCCTAAACTTCTCTGTTCATTTATAAATATAATCACATATACCGAATTTCAATTCTATAACTTTATATTTTTATGTGCAAAATCGACAAACATACATTTGAAAATATAATTTTGTATGAGAGGTTGGCGTGGTTACAATACGATTGCGTATATTTTTTAGCCTTGTCAATTAATTATTAAATATAATCATATTTAACGATTTTCAGCTGTATAACTTTATATTTTCCAGCACAAAGTGTAAAAATATACATTTGAAAAACTAATTTTGTATGAGATGTAGGCATATTTTTTATCCGAATACTTCGATTCTTAAACTTATCCGTTAATTTATAAATATAATTATTTATAACTAATTTCAGTTTGATAGTGTTATATTTTGGAGCAAAAAGTGTAAAAATATGCATTTGAAAACATACATTTGTATGGGAGGTTAGCGTAAATTTTATCCGATTATGCTGATTTTTTCACATGTCGATTCGTGGGTAGATATAGCGATATGTACAAATTTTCAACTTCAATGCTCTATAATTACGATTGTTATTGTGCCATCATATGGCAAATAATGGCTAATTCGGTTCATATGGCGATTGTGATCAATAATCTCCATAATATTTTTTCATATTTTCAATTTATTTTTGAAAATTTTTTTAATAAATATTTTTTTAATTCATAACTAAGACACTCTGCAAAAGAAACACCCTATATTTGGTTATATTCGTGCATTATTCAATGTTCATAAATCGCAATAACATTGCATACTATCTATATGTTGGTTTTTGTATATATGTGTGTGTGTGTGTGCAATAATCATATGAAATATTAATAATAATAATGCTTCGAAAAAGTCAAAGAGCAGGATGATACGAAGGGTGGGGGAAACAAACTGTAAGTTGCTGCAACACACATTTAAGCAACATGCATATATACAAGAAAATGTAAAAATTATCGCAAATGTGCCATCTTTGTTCTTATGAACATGTTTTCTCTTTAGTTTATTTCGATTCATTGTTGCATTATCGTTGCTATGTTTGTTGGTTTCATTGTTGTTGTTGTTTTCATAATATCCTGCTAATATATTCTATACATAAATATATATTGCATGTATTTAGATACTTATTTGCCACACCATATGTGGAATTGGTATATACGCACGTATACGAATAAATGCACTTAAATACGCAGATATATTCATATATTGTATTATTGTTGTTACCATAGTTGGCAACGCATACACACACACACACATACATACACATATATATGTGCATATGTACATATATGCACATGCTGCTGTTGCCAATTTCTTGTTTATATGATATTTTCTTTACGCTCACGTTTGTTTCGCATGGTCATAATCACGCGTTAAATTAATGAGCTTAAATGCTTGTTTTTGGCTTAAATATTAAAATTGCTTTTGTGTAAAGTAAAAGAAAAAATAAAAAAAAAAAGAACAGAGTTCAAATTAAATAACAATAAGATGCTCATATATGTATTTGTGTTTATGTGTGTGTGAGTAGATATTTGATTGGGGATAATATATCGGCACATGGTCTAGATGACCCACATACTTACAGAATTACTGAATGCAACTGAGAGTACTGTACTCTGTGTTTAAGAGCTGTTGTAGAAGTTATTTCTTTATTAGCTCGATTATTTATAGAATCTCAAAAAATGTGTGAATTTTATAAAAAAAAAAATCATAATTCGTTTTGGAAGAAGAAAGAGTGATTCATATGCTCATGAAAGAAATGAATGAAATTTCTGATCATGAAGAGATCTTCCAGTGTAAATATATGACGCCTAAGAAGCATATTATTCTACCTGTCGAATATCGAAATCGAAAAAGTCGATGAAATACTGAAAGCAAATTGTTAAGAACCCCCTATATCATGGCAAAAGTCGACAAAATACTGGACGTTTTGCAAGGCTTCCATATATCATGGTGAAAGTTGGCAAAGGACTCAAAAAAGGACAATTTCCTTATGTTGTCGTCGTCTTATCACAATTTAACATTGGTTATATTACTAAAGATGCTTGAATCATCCGAAATCAGTTGGGCAGAATGCATAAAAATCGTATACTTAGTCAAGTCATAAATATTAGTACACAGAAACATCGACGTTAAATGAAAACGAATTAATATTTTACAAAACGTTTTCTTTCTTTTTATTGGGTTCTTCAATGGTTACAAATCTTAGAAGAACTTATTCGAAATGACTTCCATTTTCCTTCCAGGACGACTTGAGATGATCTGGCCACTCATCGCTCGAGAGACGTACTTTATGAATGGGGAAATTATCCATTGCACGGACAAAGGCTTACTTCAACGACTCAATTTTTGGGTGTCGAGTAGAGCAAGCTATGCCCTCTAATATGGACCACAACTTGTAATCCAACGGGTTGAGGTCTGGACTACCAGCTGAGGCCAATCATCCGTTGATATGAAGTCAGCTATGTTGATTTTTAGCCACAGTTGAGTCATTTTTGCTTTGTGAGCTAGAGCAGAGGCCTCCTTGGATCCTCGGGATGAGTTGGGATACTTTTCTGGATGACCGAACATACACACGATCGTTCTGTTTATTGAATAATTCTTCTACGATGAAGATTTTCTCGTCAGTAAACAGAATTTGTCTGTGAGTGTACCGGCTGCGTTACGCTTTCGATTTTCGTTTGTGTTTTCCCTCCAATGCGGCCGTGAGCAGGTGTCCAGTGTGTCGCTTGTACGCTCTGAGTCCCAAATCTTCATAGACACGGACAAGATTTTCTGTTTTAGCAGCGGTTTTCGGTCGATTCGTTTCTTCACGGCTTTGATCGCTTTCGGAGTTCGGTCAAGGACAAGGACAAGGGATCCTGAAAAAGTTGATAAAAAGTGGATCATGAATGACAGTACCGGGTGAAAAATTGTATACAAAGCATCACAAAACTACGCAGATAATGGCAAAGCCATGAAAGATGATTAGGAAGGTGATATTGTGCACTTTTGGTTGGACTGAAAGATAGGCATACATACTTAGGTGCTAACTGTTGGCCCAATGTTTGACCTTCAATTCTGTTTGGAGCAAGTGTAGAGACTAAAGAAATCGAATATTACCAAATTTTTAAAATTTATAATAAGAAATGTAACATTCCACTAAGGCAACTCGAGCTGACACATCTCTTTGATGGCTCAGAAACATTTAGGGGAGATTTGATTGCATCATCGTTTACCATCGATTCGTATATATTTACTTATGTGGCCATTACAATCCATAATCTATTTAGGCCGAATCTAGCATGCTTCGCCAGCCAACTCTTTCCTTCGCTAGCTGGCGCCAGTTAGAGATTCCTCTGCGTCGTCCATCAGCGGATTCCGAATATCACCATCGAATAACCTGCAAAAATAACATGTGCACTTATTCCTCAGAACAAAAAAAAAAAAAAATTTAAAGTTCAACGTCGACAGAACAACGTGATCTCATAGAAATCGACCAAGAAAATGACAAAAGATGATGGAATAAATTTTTTTAAATAATCTCTTTATATATGGAAGAAGAAGAAAATCGTTCACATATCCGCTGAAGCTAATTTTTCATTATTTTATCACCAAGTTAATACTTCAAAAGCAACTAAAAGCCATTGCGCGCTATTTAATTGTATACGGTATTATTGTAGTTAGCAGCATAAATTTTGACTACTTTTAAGCCAAGTTCAATGTATTTAATTTATGTTGTGGTACAATATTACAACTCCCGCCATAATGTTGCAATGGTGATGCTGTGTGGAAATCATCAGTCAACAGCATTAGTCGTTGCTATAACGAAGCTCAACTTGAATTTGCCACAAAATATATTTTCTGAGAAGAAAAATATAGAAACAAATTATTCGGTCTCTATCTTTTTCTCTTTCCACTACTATCTCTTTCACTCTTTTTCTTATTCTTTTGCTATTATTGCCGGCGGCAATAATTGGTTGCAATTGCTAATACACATTGTGTGTGTCTGTCTGCGTCTTAGAGTGTGAGTTCATTTAACTATAATGTTGCGATTGTTGTTGTAACGATTACTATTTAAGCTTGGTTTTTCTTTGTTACCATTAATTTATTTGTTGTGTATACACAAATCGTTCTCTCTCTCTCTCTCTCTAACTCCCATCATGGCTAATAATCGCATTTTACTAATTATTATCATGAGGATGCGATTACAAGCAAGTTAGTGTTAGTAATGGTTTAAGTCATAGTGCAAATCAAAACAAGAAAAAATGATAGAAGCACGTTTTCGATACTACTACGCTCATTTTTGTGTAGTAGTAGTAGTAGTATAAAGTCATATCTTGTTCATACTCTCAGCTCAGCTGCAATACAGCTGAACGTAAATTTAAAGTGTGGCTTTTCGTTGTAATTCTTTTTTTAATTTTGTCGTTATTTTTGTTGTTGTTGTTGTTGTTCTTGTTGTTGGTATTGTTGTTGTTAGTCAACATTGTTGCAATAACAAGAGTTATAGCAACAAAAATATTGTGAGGTCAGCTGGATGAATAGATAATTATAAATTGTTATATATAATACAAGTCTGAGGGTAGTATGATAAGTATCAGTATTGTAAAATAGTACACTATATTAGAGCGCATAGCTTGACTCTTATATGTTTCATATCTGAATTTACTAATATGATCAATTTCTTAATTACTTTTGACCCGAAATATTCTACAACAATTCTATAGTCAGCATTTAATTTTTTTCGTATTTCCAAAAATAAAAATTATATGGGTCGAAACGAATGTGTTTTTTTTTTTCCTACTATAGACCAGATTTTGAGGACCTAAAAATATTGTACAAAAGCCAGTGGATTTTTGGATTTTTTGCATAGCTCACTTAAAATGCAACTGTGCTCCTGTCAACTATCATCTGTTAATAGATCACTAAAATTTTGAAAAAGCTGCGTAATTAAGTTTGTGGTCGAGAGCCATTGGAAACCTTGTGCTTTTGCTAATTAAGCATTAATTTTTTGCTTAAAAAGCTCATCACTGAAACCACGGAAATGCTTGCTAAATACTATGGGGACTCTACTCCATCAACTTCAATGATTAATAAGTGGTTTAATGAATTCCGTTATGGCGCAAGTGACGCCGAAAGTGGCTGTAACGACAGAAGTTGTCGAAAAAATGCATGTAATAATATTGGACTATCAGAGAATAAAGGCACATGAAATGGATGATGCTGATGGCACCTCAACTGAGTTGATTCATCTCATTTTATATGAATATATGGACATAAAAAACTATCCGCAAGAAGGGTGCCTCGTTTTCTCACGATTAGCGGCAAACGCAATCGTGTGACCATTTCAAAAGAGTATTTCACAATGTTCTACAGCAATCTGAAGATGTTTTTGCGCCATTTCGTAAACATGTATGAATTATAGATCCGTCTTAATACACCATAGACAAAGGAGCCGTCAAATCAGTGATTTTTTCCGGGTTAAGGTGTACCACCACCACGTGTATAAACACCAAAATACGCCTGTCGGCCATCAAGGTAATGGAGACAGTTTTTTGGGATGCATACTGATTACCTTGAAAACGCTAAAACGATCATCGGAGAATATTATTCACAGCTGCTGGATAGATCTGACATTGATTTGAAAGAAAAACGACCGCATTTGGCAAAGAAAAAAATATTCTTCCATCATGGAAACGGACTGGCGCACAAGTTCGCAGTAACGATGGTAAAATTTCATAAATTAGATTACGTGGTGCTATCCCATCCAACATATTCTTCATACTTAACGCCCTGGGACTATTTCCTAAGTCCAAAACTGAAGAAATGGCCCCGGCGGTAAGAGATTTGGGTCGACATGGAGGAGGACATGGATGAAACAAACGCCTACTTTAATCAGAAAACTACTGACATATTTAACTGCCTTCGTAGTGGGTCTTGAAATTGAAACGCCAAATAAATTAATGCCGAAAAGTGTTTGCAATAATTCCGAAATTTTTGTTTATATGCACAAAATATACAAATTTCTTTTTAATGGGTCCTAAAGGGCCCTTTACCTGAGCTTCCCTTCCAGTACTGTTGTGCGTGTTAGAAGGTACCTACTTATATTAGTCGGTTCTGAACGGTAGAACCCTTGTGACATCACTTTTTCTGAGCTTTGTCACAGAGCTTTTTGAAAGCTTTTTTGAAGAATTGTCAATTATTTATCGTTCGATTGGAAAATCTTTTCGATATTGATTTTTGAAGTTGTCCTTCAGCCGGAGATTGAATCCACGACCTAGAGATGAGAAGGTCAACGCCGTAACTACTAATCTATATGTATATTTGCTATACTTAGTTTGAAAAAATTGCAAAAATTTAAAGATTTTATTTTGAACTTAGCCTACCAAAAAAAAATCTAATGGTAACACATTAGTCGCACGATCTCGGCGGCCACTCAAAGTTTCCATTTCGAGCAATCACACACCCAGGAAATTTTTCACGTAATAGAGCCATTGTTTCATCAGCTGTATGCCATGTGGCTCCGTCCTACTGAAAATCAATATCGCCCACTTCCATAGCATCAATTTCAGGCCAAAAAAGAAAATCAATCAATACCGTTCGGTAACACACGTGACACCTCTTATTGCAATACCCTGTATTAACATTGTATTATAATCATCAGCTTTCATATATGAATTTAATCGTAATTATAAATTAATCATAAATTGTTTAATTAGCATAAATTAATAACAATGTCATAATTTCATTATAATCACTTATTTCTTATTATACTTGAAAAATTAATTGATTTTCTTAGAAGAAATTAAAAAAAAAAAAAATTTATATTATGAAAAACTCATTGAAATTTTATTAATTAAGTATTAATTAAATATATTATTTTTTAATTAACTTATTTAAAAAATAAAGGATTTTTTTTTAACAATTTACATAATTTATCAAATTTATCTCATATTTTGACAATTTAAATTTATTAAGAAAATTATTATTATTAATTAACTATTATATGTAGATAACTAAATGCACTACATACACACTAAATATTCACTGTAAATATGTATGCAGAATGAGGTCAGTTGATTGTCTATCGTTCGATCACTCGATCGACTCTCAATATTGAAGTACTATTTCCCTCTCTCTCCCTCTGTCTCTCTCTTGTTAGTTGCTGCCTTATAATGTCACGTCAATATAAATTATTTTTCAATGTTTTTTGTTGTTGTTGTTATTTTCTTTACAAAGTACAAGTATAATTAATTGCAAATAAATTGCAATAAATGCGTCATAGTTGCAATTTAGATATAGTTGATTGTTGATCGTGTTTATTGTTATTGCTATTGCGTTTGTTGTTGTTGTTGTTTGCATTAAATTACGAATTAATTATTAAAAATGCATTATAAATAATACAAAAAGTCACCTTTATGTCTATAAAATATACTATCTATGAACGATTGATCAACGTTTAGTTGCACGTTTAATTGCAATCAATTGAAGTTTTCTGCAACTTTGGTGTTCTCTCGCAATTGGGGTTAAATTCGTTAATGATTAAATTGTAGCTTGTCAGAAATGATTTTAATAAAAAAAAATTTCCACCCCTTTCTTAGTTCAAACAAATACAAAACAAAACAAAACAAACAAAAGGAAAACAAGAAAATAATATTCACAATTGCGTGTCCAAAGGTAAGCTAATATACGAACAATGTTGCCAATAGCTATAGGTACTAATTATGGCATGTGCCTTTATAACAAAGTAGGGCTTAATTAAAGACCTCTAGAATATAGAAAATGTATTGTATTTCATTATAATAATGAGTATGCAAAAGGTAATACAATAAAATGAAGGTAGCGGTGGTAGTTATTTAGTTGATAATTTTTTATTATTTATGTATATACGTTCATGCTACATATATAAGGTAATTTTCACATTTAAATGTGTAGCAATCGTGAGTGCATTATGCTAATTATTTTTTTTAGAAATTTAATGAAAAATATAAATATGCATATAATAAATCTTTCGTGTATAGTATATCAAAGTATATGATATTAATTATTATATAAATACATATGTAGATTAAAATGACCCTTAACTATTGGCTTTCGAAATTTTTTGTCACAACCGTGAAGTACGCTATTATACTTAATAAAATCAATTAAAAATAATACTCTCATAAAATAATTATATTATGAAAACAACTTAATTCGTCAATTTATAGACAGAAAATATATATTTTTCAAAATTTCGCAGAAAATTGTACATTTTCACCTGTAGAGCAGGAAGCACTTTTATGTTATGTCGCCTCTGAATTGCTTTATATTGGCTGATATCATGAAATTAAACACTCAATTGTGACTTATTAAATATATAGCACTCATCTAGTGCTATAAAACCAACCAAAATTGGAAATATCATATTTTATGAGTAAGAATGTCGCGTCCATAACACAAGAATTCCCATATGAAATATTGTCTCCGTACCAAGCTATGGAGCTAGAACTCGATGTATAAAATTGTTTTCACATGTATATAATATTACTAGAAGAATATGTAAAATTAGACAGAAACTACACTTACCACCCATACAAAAATATGTTTTCGAATGCGTATTTGCAGGATTTTCGTACGAAAATATAAAGCCATGAGACTGAAACTCGGCACATAAGGCTATTTTATTTATAAATAAGTGAATACTTTTAAAAATGTTGGTTTTAGGATACAAATAAAGTCTACCTCCCATACAAAAACATGTTTTCGAAAGCATGTTTGCAGGTTTTGCGGACCAAAATACAAAGTTATAGAACTGAAATTCAGCATTTAAAACTATTTTTTTCAATGGATGAGTATATTTGAAAATAGGCGATTTAAGAAAAAATCTACGCCTACCCCCATACAAAAACATGTTTTCGAATATACGTTTGAAGGTTTTAGGAGCGAAAATATAAAGCTATAGAATTAAAATTTCGCATGTAAAACTATTTTTATTAATGGATGAGTATATTTGAAAATAGGCGATTTAAGATAAAAACTACGTTTACCGCCCATACAAAAACATGTTTTCGAATATACGTTTGAAGGTTTTATGAGCGAAAATATAAAGCTATAGAATTAAAATTTCGCATGTAAAACTATTTTTATTAATGGATGAGTATTTTTAAAAATAGGCGATTTAAAATAAAAACTACGCTTACTCCCCATACAAAAAAATGTTTTCGAATGCATGTTTGAAGGTTTTGCGGATAAAAAGATAAAGCTATAGGCTTGTGACTAATTGTATAAGAAAACTTTGATCAAATGACAAGTATATTTGAAAATGAGCATTTTATGATAAAAACTACGCCCACCTTTCATACAAAAAGCATGTTTTCGAAGGCTTTTCGCGTGAAAAAACAAAACCATAGGACCGAAATTCGGTACGTAAGGCTATTTATTTTATTAACCGATATTTTATATTTGATAGTGGTCACTATCGAATAGAAATCACACATACCTTTCATACAAAAATGTGTTTTCGTAACTAATTTTGTGGACTTTGAACATGAAATTAAGAAGCTATAGAACTGAAATTTAGTGTCTGAAACTAGTTTTACCAATGGATGAATATCTGTGAAAATGGACGTTTTAGAATGAAAACTACGCCTACCTCCCATACAAAAATATGTTTTCGAGTACATGTTTGAAGGTTTTGTGGACGAAAATATAAAGCTATACGTTAAAACTCGACATATAAGACTATTTTGATCAATTGACAAATATATTTTAAAATGGGCAATATTGGATACAAGCTTCGCCTAGCTCTTATGAAGCGTCGGTATTCCCAAAACGAATACCATTGCTGATTTTTGATAAAAATTGTGAAATCGTTAAAAAAAAATAATCTACTTAAATAGACTAATGGTTCTAGGGTCTTCTTTGAAAAATTTCACTGCCGAATCGCAACTAAAGAGACCTACTATATTAAAGGTAATGCCCTTCTTTAAGGGATAACATCGTTAATATCTAAAATAATTATGCTTTTTGGCATAATTATTATTGCCATCATCATTATCATTATCATTGTGAGTGCAACAACAATAATATTCGTAATAATCGTTTGTATTTTGATGTTTTAACGCGAGATAACATACATTTCATGCAACATCACTAATGAGAATGTGTATAACAACAACCATAACAAAAACAACAGCAACAAATATGTAATATTATTATAACGCATAACTTAACCCATACGAGCAAGTGGTGTATGCATGTGTATACAATTTTTCCACAATTAATTTACTATTGTTCGTTTTAATTAGTTGCCAACACACAACAGCAACAGCAACAGCAATAAAACAATAACAGCAAGGGTAAGCTTTTGTATACCAATCTATACACATACACAATGTGTACGTGCAACACCTAAGTAGTATAAGTAAGGACCCTTCAATTTTACATCATAAATTGTTTGTTGTAGTTGCATTGTTGTTGTTGTTGTTGTTGTTTTGTTATTGTTATAACTAAATTACCGACATTAACATGAAGCAGAGACCAAATTGAAACAACAAACTAACAACAACAACAACAACAACAACAACTAGTATTATGTATAAAAAGTGTAAAAATGATGTTAAATGTATTGGCATCGTTCATTATTGGGGTCCCCATTATGTTGCCTCAATACAAAGTAGCATTTTTGTGTGTGTCTTTCATTTTTTGGTTTTACAATTGTTTATTTTTGGTTTTTTTTTTTTTTTCTAAATTAACAACTGAAACATGTCAAATGCTAACAATAAGGATATATTAATATCGACAGGATGTCCTTTTTATCGTTTTGGTGTTTTTCTCTTCTTTTATTATATGAACACATACCTTCTTACCAGCTAATGCATGTTCCTACACATAATCAGCAGGTGACTAAAGTGACTGTATAGAATCGCAACTGCATCATAATTAAATTGAAAGTTTTAACGGAATTTATGAGTCAAAATATATAATGAATTAACATTTAGTATGAGGGGTCTCGTTTCAGAATGGCAAAATAAGGAATATGTTGCAAGAGAATTCAAGTGATATCATCAGATATTAGTGGGATATTAATTTTTGTTGCAATTATAAATTAAAGTCGGTTGTTCGCTGGTATCTTCAAACTTAAATCAGTAATAATACACCATTTCGCCTATTGACATCTCTGAATATTTTTTCACAGGCAATATGTCTTTTTAATTCTCAGAAAATTTTTAAAATTAGTTCAATTTTACATTTCTGAACTTCAGAAAACTTCCGAACTTGTTAATTATGGCAAAATCCAGTTTTGATGAAGTCCCTTAAGGAACATCCCGTGAGAGATGGGAGAAAATTTTATATAGAAATGTCGATTTTGCAGGGAAGTTCTTTTAAGGGATAAAATATTTTATAAGACCGATTACAGTTAATTTGTTCTGCCCAACATTTCCCCAGAATATTCTTACTTTCTATGGGTACCGTAGCTCAGTGGTTAGTGTATTGGCATCCTGATCTGTAGGCTGTGGATTCAATCCCCGGCTTAAACATAATCAAAATTGTTATCGAAAAGATTTTTCTTTTTCTTTCGGTGCCCACCTATCGGCATGCAATTGGCAACTCTTCCGGCAGTAAAAATTTGCAATAGAAAAGCTTCTAATAGAACTCTGTGACAAAGGTCAGAAAAAGTGATGTCGCAAGAGTTCTGCCGTTCGGAACCGGCTAAAATAAGTAGGTCCCTTCTAATATTGTCCGAAATTTAACACGCACACCAGTAATAGAAGAGAAGCTCCGCCAAAGAGCCCTTCGGAGTTTATAAGTGCCACATATTTATTTATTTTTTATTTTTATTATTTTTTGTACATAATTAAAATCAGTTTAAAATGGCAACTTGACATACTTGTCTTTCTAAAATAAACACTTTACCATTATTTTATTTCCGTAAATATTAGGAATACACAAAATTTTACCGGTTACAATTTTTAGAGCAATCAATTTCCTAGAAAATTCTTTTTAGCGTTACTGCCACTCGAAAAGTACGTATGAGTAAGTGCCCAATTTCCTTATCTCACTCTAAAACGACCCATCAAATACCCATCAAAAATACAATTTTTTCATTGATATGTCGATTGAGTATTTTTTATAATCACCGAGTCAGTCCAGAAATATTAGACTATATTAAGAATTTGGTAGTGTTGGTTTGACTTGATCAGGTCGCACTTAGTCCTTAACCTCAAAAAAAAGGAAAGTTGAAAATTGGGGCAGTCCAGAAATATTAGACTATATTAAGAATTTAGCAGAATTTAGTTGGTTTGCCTCGATCAGAACGGGCTTCGTCCCTAACCTCAAATAAAGAGGAAAGTTGAAAGTTGGGGCTTTTTTATAATTACAGAGAATCTTGGACTATATTAAGAATTTTGCAGTGTTGTTTTGACTTGATCAGGTCGGACTTCGTCCCTAACCTTAAAAACTGACGAAAGTTGATAGTTCATCCACCAGATTCGCCGCCAGAGAGGTCAAATATATGACCGACTCATATTAATTTTTCCCCTTCATAATTTTTTTCTGAACATACTTACCTCTTACCTGCACCTATTAGAGGGGGTCCCATACAAAATTGATGTTTTTTTTTATTAAATTCTCAGTTTTTTATTTTTTTTTAAATCCCACGTTCTCAGAGAGTTTCTAGAGGGGTAAAATATATAACCTACATTAGTTGTTAATACTCAACATTTCTGTTAAAACTTACTTACACACTATTTTTACTCCTTAAGAAGGCTTCCGTACAAAATTAACTAAAAACCGCCAACAAATCCATAAATAACATTATAATTGCCCAGAAATTGTTTATTTTAAAACATTTAGTACTAAATAATGAATATTGTAGTGGTTAAAAAAAAGGGTGAAAATTATATTTTTCCCCAATTTAAAAATTAGCAACCGCTATTTTCATAATTCGAAGCGTCAGGAAACCGGTTTTGGAAGAACCTTGAATAAAATGATTTTAATCAAATATATCTACATACTTTAAATGCTCGTATAAAATAGATATATTGAAAATATCAATGACAGCTGGACAATTTAACAGCTCCGTCTCTCTCTCTCTCTCTCTCTCTCTCATATATGAGATGCATCCTTTATTAATGAGTTCAGGTACAAATGTACCAGCATTTTTGTAGTCACAAGTGATACCTACAAAATGAAATTGATTATTTTTATTATATATATATTTTTTTTGCATTATCGTTTATTTATTTCATTATACATTATACATTATTCCTTGTTGTTGTTGTATCTGATGTTCTTATTCATTATATGCACGCGATTATGTGCTTTCGATCACGCCTGATGGTACTCATATCCTGACTGAAGCAATTAAAAGAGCTTCATTGTTGTTTATATACATATGTAGTAGTGGTAGTAGTAGTAGTAGTAGTAGAAATAGTAGAAGTAGTAGTAGTAGTAGCAGTATTAAATACATACATGGTGCTTAGTTGCTCGTGTTGTTATTGTTATTGCTTTTGATTGCTGTGTTTTTCTGTGGGTAAGCACATATGTTTGTGTGTGTGTGTGTGTGTGTGTGTGTATGTGGCTATGTGTTGGCAACAAGTATTATTCGAATACAACTGCCACTTAATTGCAACAACAGCAACAACAAGCAGCAATATTAAATATAGTGTTTGTTGTCGTCGTCGCTGTTGTTGTTTTTGTTGTATTTTTGCATGTAATAAGTAAAGCGCTAATTATTCTCTACTCTTCTCTGCACGTTGCTCTCCTGTTAATAATTTCAATTGAGCTTTTTTACATTAAGTAATAACAACAACAACAACAGCAACAACAACAACCACAACTCATAACAATTAGATTAAATATATAAATAGTGCAATAACAAAAACAATAACAACAACATAAAGAACAATATTAATAATAATAGAAAAACTTGAGAGCCCCACCATCATACTGTGTATGGCTTCTAAGCCCACCACCATCATCACCACCGACAACAAACTCATTAACTATAATGCAATATTGAGTGGATGAGTGGGTGAGTGAATGTGGGCGTGTATAATGTAGTAGGTTTGCTCATATATATAAATGTGTGTGTGTATGTGTGTGTGTCTATGTGGCTAGGTACATATGTCGTTGTCCAGCTAAGTGCCAGTAGGTGTCGTAGTTCATGCGAATGAGTGTGAATTGCCTCTGTTTTATATTTATTGCAATTCACATATTATGTACTTTCTCGTACATTAGAGAGGGTCACGAAACAATTTTATAGGGTTTGGAGCCACAGCATCAGAAAGAAATAGCATTATTAATTTCATGTCGCATTTTAAAATATTCTAAAAATAATTAAATTAAAATTCTTTGTAGCAAAAAAATTTTCAAAATTATGATGACCGACCCGTTTGATAGTAAAATCGCACATCTAGTGCTCTTGACCATTATGTAATTGCAACCTTTTATGCCTTTGTTTTCATTACAATATAATATTGTATAATATTTATACACATGTTTGGTGGATTTTATCTGGAATTCTGTTGCTATTATTATTATTTTTTATTCAAAAAAAAAAAAAAAACAATTTTTTATTTTATTTTGCCACTTGCATTACAATTTTTATTCTCATTACTGCACGAAATGCACACATTTGGATTATTCAGCCTTTGAGGCGGATGATTGGTGATTACATATGTTTGAAGCGTCCTTTTTGTTTTGAGAAATTATAAGATACACATTTCAACAATTGCAACAACAACTCGTATGTTATTATAATAAATGTGTACATCAAAACCACAACTAAATG
This sequence comes from Megamerina dolium, assembly GCA_963854835.1. Classification (NCBI taxonomy): domain Eukaryota; kingdom Metazoa; phylum Arthropoda; class Insecta; order Diptera; family Megamerinidae; genus Megamerina; species Megamerina dolium. The sequence continues at coordinate 5,171,948 of OY978525.1, forward strand.
AGTTTATATATTATAGTGTTGTATGTAAAGCATCATAGTCGTTGATGTTATTGTGGTTATTGTGCAAAACTATAATTATCGGTTAGTCTATATGAAAACATTATCTTATAACGACATCAATACATCAATGTGAACATCAATATGCTAATGTAATTATGTAAAAAAATTTATGCTGTTCGATATTAATGGTCTTCTGGGGACCGCTTTGGTGTAAAAATTACAAAAAACAATGTAAACAGCAATGCTAACATCGAACTGTAATGTTAACAGAAATATTAACAGAGAATTTTTACAAGTGATAACATAAAACGTTGCTTTCTTTAGCATTTGACCTCTGACACATGGAGCCTTCGTTTTTAATGATTCAGATCAATATCTCTGAAAATGATAACCCTTGGAATTACCATTTGAATGCATCTTTGTAGTACTTCTTCAAAAAAGAAATAATAAAAAACACATCTAAGAAGGCTCAAAATAGGACATTAAGTTTTAAAATGTTCTGCCCAACACTCTTCTCATAAAAGTAATCAAACTATATGCACTCAAACACAAATTTTAGTTTTTTCGCACGATAACTACCGTAATTATCAAGTGATCGAGCTGCATATTTATTCTTCTTCTTTTTCTTCTTCACTTGGTCCTTCCAACAGAGGTTTGGTCCTCCTCTTCTTCTGCATCCTCCAGCGGGTGCCGAATTAAATACATACATTTTGATTCGCCTGACTGTGTCAGTGTCAGCGTACAGCTCATACAGCTCATCATCACCCGTCATCAACGAAAATAAGTCCGAAAATCCTGCGCAGAACTCGAAAACTCTCGAAAACTCCAAGCATATTCTCATCCGTGGTGGAAATTGTCCAGGCTTCTGTGCCATATGTTAGGACAGGAGTAATGAAGGACTTGTAGAGTATGATTTTCGATCTTCGAGCGAGGGCTCGACTACTCAATTGTTTACTCAGCCCAAAGTAACATCTGTTAGAAAGCGTAGGATACTACGCATGATCTCCAGGCTGATGTCATTACCAGTTGTTGATGCTCGTTCCAAGATAGACGAAATCTTTCACCACCTCGAAAGTGTAATTATCAAGAGTGACGTGTTGTCCAAGACGCCGGGACTCTTTGTTTGTAGACACTAGATACTTTGTCTTGCCCTCGTTCACCGTAAGACTCATTCGACGTGACTCTCGTTCCAATTCAGAGAATGCTGCACTAACTGCTCGCGAATTCATACCGATTATGTCAATATCGTCGGCATACGAAAGCATCATGACATTTTTGTTGAAGATAGTGCCATTATGTCGTAGATCAGCAGCTCATATTATTTTCTCCATAATAAGATTGAAGAAATTGCACGATATCGAATCACATGTTCTGAAACCTCGTTCAGTATTAAACGGAGGGGAGAGGTCCTTTTGCAATTTTCACTGCACAACGAGAGTTAAGAAGTGTCATTCTGCAAGTGGAATGAATTTTGCAGGTATACCCAATTCAGACATAGTTGTGTAGAACTGTTGAATATATATTTTCATATTTTACTCGCGAAAATTCAGAGGGTTCAGAACTAAAGGTTTGTATTAATAGTTAATCTGAATACAGAATGAATATATTACAAAATGAGTGAAATCGGATGAAATTTACGCCTAGCTTTCATATAAAAGTATGTTTTCAAATATGTATTTAAATATGATAATTACGTCTATCTTTCTCACAAAAGTATGTTTGAATAAATTAGCTATGTACCTAATGAATTCTATACGGCTTAAGAATAATTCATCCCAATAATAATACAATCATTCAATAATTTTCAGTCATGTTATAGTCGACTATTTGGTATTAATAATTCTCATATGGTTAATGAACTAACAATTATGTATGAGCAAACTTTCGTACTATAAATTTATAATTATAATAGATCGCTATAAACTGGAATATCAATACGTATCTTACCAAGAATAAAATATTGCAAAAAAAAAATAGTCTTTTGTAATTTTTATTTGGTCGATGTGTACTTAGAGAATATCTTATCTAATTGTAATGCACTAAATCTCTACTAAATTAATATATCATTGCAATATCTTTATAACATAGATTAAATAAATTTTCTGATTAAAGATTAAATTTACTTATAATAATTTTGTAATTCCTTTTAAGTGATCTTTAATTTGTACAAATATATTATTTCAACAACATTCTCTTAAACATATATTTTTTAAAGTATATAGTAGAGATTATAAAAAATTTAATATCTAAAGAAAATTATGCTGAATTCTTGTTTATCAGGATTTTGCTATGATACTTATTCTTAGTAGGTATTAATCTTTTTTTTTTTTTTTGAAACGATTATTATCAATTAAGTCAAGTTTCTTTTCATTAAATGTTGACTTAGTTGACTTAAGATACATATGTATGTTGAATTTTAGTGCACGTCGTCGTCGTCGTCATCGTACTTGCATGTGTTTTATGCGATTTTATCGATAATAAATTATATACTTAATATTTTTCTAAACTTGCTCTGGATTAGTTTCGAGTGGCATTTTATTCATTGCACGCAATTATAGCTGTGGCGAATTGACCACAACACCAACAATTCAATGTGGCGCTTATTTGTATTTATTAATATATTTATTGCGATATACTACTTATATAACAGAGATGACCAGTTGAAAATTGAATGGGATCCTTATTGAGTTTTTGCAACAAATAAAAATTCTAAATTTGATTCCACGTGCCTTTGTTTTCCAGCTGGGTTAACACTCAGCCAGCCAAGGTAAACAAGAGGGCAGCGAAAAACTTTGGTTGTAGGAGGAAGACTAAATTACACGCTTACTGTCAAATTGACAATAATATCACCGACACTAGAGTGTTCGGCTTGGATGATATGACTTTCGCGGTACAATTCCTAATTTTTATTATTCTTTTCGTTTATTGTTTGTTTACAAAATGAACTTTTACAATTAAAGCAAAAGAAAAAGACAATTTTAAGTACAGACGAATTATTTAATTGAAACTACAAATTAATGAAAATACCCTATTCGTTATAAGGGAATTATTCAATTGAGACTACAAATTAATAAAACTACCCTATTCGTATCCTACGCAAGCAAGAGGGAGACAAGGAATAAAATGTATGAAGAAAAAGCGCTTTTTATTTAGGCAGAGCAGAAGGCTCGCAGTCTACTACCCGAAGCACCCGTAGCTGGATTCACTTTAGGGCAATAACTCTTATTGTCGCGCACCGTAGATGGATGTGCTTCAAAAGAGCACTTGTTGGTATTAATTCACCCAATGCGTCGTTGTTGCAATATTCTTACAGCCGAAAAAATACGCTTCAATAGTGATCCTTACTGTGCAAGCACATGTAAATATGTCACTTGTCCGATAATGTACAGAAGTCGCTTTTCTCGATTCTTTTTGGTACAGCATGATCTTTATATATTAGCCGCATGCTAAACCAAACAAGAATTCTCGTATTTGCTTCATGCGTTTGTCTTTATTTGCCTGTGCTTTTACCTTCATTCAATTACTTTACATTTGATTGAATTAGAGGACAGCACAAGAAAATATACAAACTTAATTAGACACATCAATGTTGTGATGTACTTTGGCACAAGTGTTCCGTGGGTTTATCCCACCACCTGACTTTGTATGGGTTCGATCCCAGATCGCTACATGATTTTTTTTTTTATTTTTATTTTTTTTTTTTTTTGGAATTAATATTATTTTACTTTATTTTACTATAAATTTAATTTTTATTATTTTTTTTTTATATTATTAAATATTAATATTATTGAATTTGTATATGTCACTCTCATTGACATGATTCCTGCCAACCTCTGCAGTATAAAATTGCTGGACTTTTTAGTAGAAAAATGAATTGTTAAACCCTTCATAAATCTCTGATAGTTGTTGTATATAGTTGATTGGCTCCGAAAATGCTGTTTCTTTAACTTACCCGGGTACATACACCATTAGCAGCATAGCATGGCTCTACTCATAGTAATAGTATTAGTAGTTTTTGCATACTCCCTTTTGGACGAGCATATTTAAACCACATCGATAAAATTATTATACAGTATAATCAACGACATTAACGATAATGATGATGATGATGATGATGATGATGATGACGATGACGATGACGTCGTTGAAACTCGAGTGACCATAAAGGACGCAGAAATAGAAAGTATTGAAAGCTGGCTAAGTGGTTAGGGGGTGATGGTAATATGTACTAGTATAAATGTATTAAAAATATATAAGTTCCTCTTTGCATATGTAGTGGTAGTGGTACAATCATTTAATTGAAATAATTACACATTAAGTGCATTAATTATTATTTTTTTCTCATTCGTTAGCTGAGTAAAGTATTCCCTTTGGGCTATCACATTGCCCACACACATTCAGACATAAGTACACACACACACACACTCACACACACATTCACAAACATAAACATGTACTTATGCATATGGACATTAGTGTGGTGTGGTCATAATTCAACGTTATCATCATCATCGTCAATGACTTTCTGGCTGGTATTGTTATTGTTTTGAGTCACCATAATTATTAATTTAAACATACCGTGGTAGCTATCGTATATACATATTTGCGAGAAAGATGAATACTACATGTACGTATAATATCTCATTGGTGTTGTATATTAGTGAGGTGCAGCAAGAGCTCAACTAACTACATACTTATCGCTGACCGCTGACCATCAACTGTGAGTATTAGTCGCCAGCAAGTACTACAGAAGTAAATGTTGTGACGTTCATAATGCATATTTCTGACATTTATATATATGTTTGTGGATTTATATATACAAATAAGTGGTGTTATAATCACACACACACACACACACATAGAGAGAGAGAGACAGAAACCAACTCACATTTGGCATAATTATTACTTTTGTCTAAATCATAATTAAAAATGTATTTAGCTTATGAAATATTGTGTTGGTTGGATGTTGGTAGAAGCAACAACAACTATAATACAAGCAATAACAATAACAACAACTATATAGTTAATTGCAATAATAATTATTTAAGTCTGTTGCTTGTACATATTATCGACGACGACGACGACGGCAACGACCGACAATAACATCGCATACACATACATAATGTTTTCAAATGAGTCCACCCAATAAGTAGTAATACTCGAATATACACAAATATATATGTATTTTATATGTATAGGGGAGTATTAGATGGCTTGGTATCCATATAATTTTGCTCATTGCGCTCAGTAAGACTAAAGGCGCCATGTATGTTTTAAATGTCTACTATTTATTGTTGTTAGTATTTGTATTTGCTTTATTTGTTGCTTTTTTGAATTTAGTTTATTATATATCATTGCATTATTTCATATTTTTTTTTATGTATTATCATCGTCATCGTTGTAGTCGTCGTTCTCAATTATTATTACTCTATTATATTCATGTTCATATTTCACTATGCCATGCTAAATAAGTATATGCTTAACGACTAATTAAAATGAATTAATATCGATTAATTACATTCATAATTTGAGCAACAACACAAAAATGTAATTACATTTATAAACAACTACTACCGTTATAAGCAATTTGGACAATTCAATATGCAATTATATAAATTTACCCAAATTTATTAAATTTCGTAAGCAATTTGTGTCAGTTTTGAAAGACGAATGGTAAAATGCTAGAATTGTGCTGAGGAAATTACAAATTTTTAAAAATTCAATCTACTAAAAGTTCCATATTACAATTTCACTAGCTTGAATGGGCGTAAAATTGACAAAAGAAACTCATACTGCTCAAGTGGAGTCACCGCTATAGGGTTAAAAAGTATAATCAACCTTAATTTTTCAAATATTTTTACTATGCGATATTTTTTTTACAATATTATCACCCTCAGCATTCTCTAAGAGGGGGCTGCCTTACATAAATTGACGTTAAGAGGGTTAAAATGTTTGATGACTTCCATTAATTCTTTTTCCTCTTGATGTTTTCCCCGAAGAAACTTACCCCCCCTTATTTTCACTTTTTAGGTGTGCTGCCTTAGAAAATGTAGAACCCGGCACTACCACCGGACTAGTTAGTCGCTAGTTACATAAAATATATAACCGGCTCACATTCGTTTTTTTTTTCCATAACATTTTCCGTAAGGCAATGATCGTACAAAATGTACTAAAAACATTTGAAAAATCTACAGAAAACACCATAATTTGCTCAGTAATCGCATCCGGGTCCTTATTATTTTGTCTTCCTTTTTCTCAAAAAACATCCTTGACCTCTATCATTAACCATAAGGTAGCTGTCATACAAAATTAACACAAAAACACATAAAAATCGATAAATACTCACATAGCAGAGAGAGGATCGTCTCTAGATGGATAAAATGTATGACTGAACTTCATGAATTTTGCTTCGTCAAAGTTTTTTCTAAAAATACTTACTCCCTATGTTCACCGCTTAATGGTCTTACAACCATACAAATTTAATGCAAAAAATAAAACAACGACAAATAACCAAATTGTTGCCCACGACGCGTTTCAATACTCCCTTATTTTTACCACTTAAATACTTTTCCTAAACCTATTTACTGTCTATCTTCACCCCATACGGCCGCTGCCCTACAATAAAAAAAAAAAATATTTGGCACTTAAAGCCCCGAAGAGTTCTTTGGCCGAGCTTCTCTTCCATTACTGTTGTGCGTGTTAAATTTTGGACAGTATTAGAAGGGACCTACTTATCTTAGCCGGTTCCGAATGGCAGAACTCTTTCGACATCACTTTTTTGAGCTTTGTCACAGAGTGCTTTTCGAAGCTTTTTCATGGCAAATTGTCACTGCCGGAAGAATTGCCAATTGCTTCCCGACAGGTGGGTACCGTTCGAAAGAAACAATCTTCGATATTAAATTTGTTATACTTCAGCCGGGGATTGAACCCACGACCTAGAAATCAGAAGGCCAACACACTAACCCCTGAGCTACGGCACCCACATTACTTTTATCTCTTCAATATTTTTCCCATAGCATACTTACCCCCTATCAACATCCCCCATAAGGGAGTTGCTCTACAAAATTTGATGTTGTTTTTACAAAATTAGCTCTCATCGCTCTCAGAGTTAGCCCAAAGAGAGTATTCATTGCGAGTACCCTTCACGACATGGAACAAAAATTACACTGTGAGGCAAACATTTTTTCACCCTGATCAGCATAGGCTTGTTGGAAAGCGGTAGTGCCCCAGAGTACTGTGTTGAAGACCGTCAGCTTTCTTTTGTCGAAAGAGGAGAGTTCGAAGCTGTGTATTTCGGAAACAGAAGGCTTAGGGTAGTTTTGTTATTCACGGAACCTTACTATTTTTTCTCGGGAAACATTTTTCAAAAACATTATTTGGCGTTTTTCTTATCCGTTTAGCACCTATGGAAAGATTTACTTAAAAAACTATGGTTTTTTCTCTTCCTAAACTTTTTTTTTTCTAATTTTGCCTCACAGTGTTATTTTTTTCCTTCTAGTTTCTGCACAACACACTGTTGTATTTCTTCGAAAAATACCAAGTCGAATTTTTCTCCCATTTTGGTGAACTAAGACGTCGATGTGACGCCATTAGTCCCCACCTCACCCTTTCTTGAAGTCTCACAAAATAGAGAGAATTTGCGTATCAAAATCGTTATCACTAGTTTTCCTAAATATCCACTAATATGATATAAAAAAATTTAATTTTTAAATTTAAATTTAGATTTTTTTAGTTTTCATTTTTATTGTCTTCCCATAGTCAAGATTTAATTAAATATTTTATTAAATCAATACGATAATTTTCGATAAAAATCAATAATGTGTAAATTGAATTATATAAATCTACGTATATGATTTTTATTAATATAGTTAAGCATATAAAAAAAAAACATTATTTTTTTACTACTTAGAAGCAGTAAATTTATGTGACTAAATGGTAGCATCTACAATTTACAATGCTTTATGACGATCGTGAGAATGGTTAAAGTAAATGCCAATTGAAAATTGAGTGATTGTTAATTGAATAAAAAGTTATTAGCAGCTATCTCATAACACCGACGAAAAGGTGGCACTATGTGTATGTACACTACATATCCAATGTATTGCCCATTTACTATTTAAATGTCCATCTGTCTGGTTGTCTGGTTTACTCATTTTGAATTACGACCATTTCTACCCACTCTTTCTCCCTGTCATAATTACCTTTCTCTCATCATATATTGTATACTACATATAAAGAATATCCTTACTGCTGACAAGTTCATAATCAGATCTGTTTTATACTTATGTTTTTTCATCCATATATTTTTTTGCTTATAGAAAAATGCTGCAAAAATATTCACACCTATACATACAATAAGTAGATATGGTATATATATTTGCACATCCACATTTGACTTAATTATTAAATGTCGTGTGCATATCGTAATAATAAATTCAATTTTATTATGCTTTTACTTCTTTTATATTTTCTCTCATGATATTCAGAAGCAAATATACATATACTCGTATATAGACTTGTCACTTCATCTTTCCAGACGGTGATGGTGAAAGAGTTATGCTACATATCAATATGAACGATGACATCGTAATATAGCATATGTACAATATGATTATTACAATACTTTGGTGGTGATGATTGTGGTCATGTTAGTGGTATTGTATTAATATGTATTTGTGACAATATTTAAAAGTCATAAAAATGTATCTACTGTAGCATATTAAAAGCACATTAATTAAAGACCAAACTTGTCCCTTTTTCGTACAATATTACACAACATAATATAACATATGGATATATTGTATAATATGTATTTACTCATTAGTATGAGTCCGAATCTATATGAAGCATAATTCAAAACAATTGTCTACATGGAGTTTTATCAGGATTTCTTAATGGTGATGGTAATTTTCATACAATTCTGCATGATTCTAAAAACCATACCCTCAGTATACCTAAAATTAAGACGAATTTTAAATACCTATATAACATCTTATATAAATTATTAAAGTTATGTGGAAAAATAAAAATAAAAAAACTTTTTTTTAATTAAATTTTTTTTCCAAAAAATACCTTATTAACCTAACAAAAATTTAGCATCGAATTAAAGGTCATTAAATTTTCTTTCCATTAGTATATAATGCATATTTTTGAAAACAACATATTTTTAATAATATTTTAAAATTCGTACTTAACTAAGTTTATACGTTTTTGTTTGTTTTTTTTTTTGCCACAAAAACAAAAAAATACCTTATTAACCTATCAAAAAATTAGCATCGAATTAAAGATCATTCAATTTCCTTTCCATTGGTATATAAAACATATTTTTTAAAAATTTTTAAATATTTTTAATAATTTTTCAAAATTCGTATTTAACTAAGTTTATACGTTTTTCTTTGTTTATTTTGCCCAAACAAAAAAAAAATGCCTAATTAATATATCAAAAATTTAGCATCAAACTAAAGATCATTAAATTTTCTTTCTATTAATATATAATACATATTTTTCAAAATTGTTTCAATATTTAAAATAATTTTTCAAAATTCGTATATAACTAAGTTTATTCGTTTTTGTTTGTTTGTTGGTTTTGCCCAAAAAATGCATTATTAACCTATAAAAAGTTTAGCATCGAATTAAAGATCATTAAATTTCCTTTCCATTGGTATACAATATATATTTTTCAAAAATTTTTCAATATTTTAAATAATTTCCTAAAATTCGTACTTAACTATGTTTATTCGTTTTTGTTTGTTTGTTTTGCCCAAAAAAATGCCTTATTAACCTATAAAAAATTTAGCATCCAACTAAAGATCATTAAATTTCCTTTCTATTAGTATATAATGCATATTTTTCAAAAATTTTGCAATATTTTAAATAATTTTTTCAAATTTGTACTTAACTAATTTTGTTTACTATGATCAAGCTTCATTATAACTAATTTAATATATGCAAATTCAGCTTTGCAATAATTAGTATTTTAGTGTCAAAATTATTTTAAGTAGCACTAACAAAATGACCCAAAATGATGGCCGAAGTCGGGTACGCGACCAACCGTATTTTAGCGTCAAAATCTTTTTAAGTAGCCGACCTTCGACCTTGATACCGAAGTAAACATTTTTATTTAATTATTAATAATATAGAAAAATTATTAAAAAATATATTATATACCGTTGGAAAGCAAATTAAATGAATTTCAACACAGTCTTATTAAAAAAATAGGTTAATAAAGCATTTTTTTAAATAAAAATTCAGTTTTTAAAATAATTTTATAAAAAAAAAAAAAATTTTTTTTCTACATAACTTAAAAAAACTAAATAATTTATGTAAAATATTATACATGAGTAAAAAGCTAATAAAAATAGCTTTTAATTGCTACCCATACTGTCGCAAAAAAATTTGCGAGGATATTGAGTAATTTTGATTTGAAATTTGGACTTTGACCTTCAGCCTCTCGCGCCTTCTGTAGGCATTTTCACTAAACATTTTTGGGTTCATTGTATTCACAAAAATTAGCCTCATACGAAGCAATTAATTATTATTTTTTCCCTTAGCGTGTGCTCTTCTGCACTTATGCTAATCGTCATATGAAGGCCTTAGACCTATAGTTGGTGGTATTTGGAATCCTGAAGCATAGTATGTCGCACAGCAGCGCATAATTAATACAAACTTAATATCTATAATAAACATAAATAATATTTTTTAGTGCATAAGTATATAATTGACCCAATATTTAAAGAACTATTCGTTTCACCATTTCACTGCTCAATTATTGCGCATCACGCATCTGCTAACTGTTGAGCAACTTTCTAAATATTAAATATATACCTACTACATACGTAGGTATATAGTTACATACATAATACCAGTATATTTATGCTAATCGATCGATCGATAGTACATAGTTATGATCATTATAATCATAGTAGGTAATCATTATCATGATACACACAGTGGGCATCATAATTAAAATGCATTTGACACAATTTAATGTGAAAAATATATGCATACATATACTTATGTGTATCTATAAGCAATGAGCTGTAAAGTAATTAAATACATATATCTTCCTACATTGCAATTACTTTATCCATTATCATCCTTACCACTTTGACTTTGACAAGCATTGACTGTCAATCATAAATATTGGCTATAAGCACTTGCATACGCATTACTACACATTGCTAGTTATTATTAATGTGATCAGTGTTGTTGTTGTTGTTATTATTGTTGTTTCATGCAAATTATATATTATTAATATTATTATTTTATACTTAAGTTATGTGCATCCATTGGAAAAGTAGAAGTAGAAGTTGTACTCGCCTTAGTAGCATCACATATTTAGTAGTGTCAGATCGAATGGTATGAAATGAGGAAGGAAACAACACACAGAGAGAGAGAGAGAGAGAGAGAGAATGTCAAAAGAGACAAATAAGTATAAGCTCCAACTTCATTATCATTTTCATAAATCAGCATAAGCAGTTGTAATAATTAAATTCACAGCAACATTGGTTTGCATCATCTTAACACAACGTCGAAGTATAAGAAGAAAAATCTGTACTTGGTCCAACACCAGTAAATATGATTGTCACGATTGAATATATGTACATATGTAAATACATATAATCGCAAGAATGCCTTGATATTTAACCAAGAATGGCTATAATTTTAATATGTTCAATGTTGTTGTTATTCCTTTTGTAATATAACATTATGGAAGATAAATTATAAGTATGACTGTCGCCCGAGGAGCATACATCTCACAGTGAAGAGGAAAAATGAGGCTCGCTACGTAAAAATCAAGAAAAAATGGTCTATAGTAAAGGAAGTAGTGAAGGATGCAGCTCACAGACTTTTGAAAGCTTTTCCGAAAGAAGTTTTTTTCGAAAACTCGCAGAATCCATTCATCAGATATGAGAAGTTTTGCACCATTACGATAGGCGTGCATTACTGTATTCTGGACTGGATTTTAGTCATTTCCAAGACCTTATGAAGAATTTTTCAATCGTAAATTCTAAGGGTCCATTCATCAGATGTAAAAAGTATTGCGTTATATGGCAGGATACTCTATGATAAATTTTTCGATTTTTCTGATGGTTTTTTCTCAAGCTAGAGCTCGAAAAATTTACCTAATTTTGACCCCAATTATGGAAAGATGATAGAGCAGACGAATTTCTTGATCATTTTAATTTATTACCAGCAATTTTAATCTGAATGACTTTATTCCATAAATTCACAATTCCTAAGAGTGTTACTATGGGCCGACTCCTCGAATATACAAGCGAGGTGGTAAACCTTTCAAAGACAGATTTCAGGTTAACAAAAGTCTTGTTTGGAACTTTTTCGATAAATTCGTAATACCTAAGAATATTTCAGACTTTTTGCAGTTTGTCGATAGATTTGTTGGAAATTTTTAAAAAAGGTTTATTGATGGCTCAGGTACATGAAAAAATTTGTCCAACAGACTAGACTAGACTAAACATTCTTTTCTGTATTTGAGGTCGTTGAGTTTGAGCTCGAGGTTCTATTTTTGACTCAAACAAGTCGCATTTCGTTTCTAACACCCATAACAAGTTCAAATATTCAATAAAGTACTCAGGATAAAAGTGGAAAACTGACTCACATGAATTTTTTTTCTCCTTCTATCTTCACCCCCTTAGAAGGGCTCTCCAACAAAATTCAGATTTTTTTTTAATTCATTCCCATTGCTTACAGAAGTAAAATATACATCCAATCCCAATTAATTTTTACTACTCAATATTTTTACTGAACCTTTTTCTTGGCTATTTTTACGCCTTGGGGAGGCTTCCCTTCAAAATGAAATTGAAATCTTCTGAAAATTGACAAATGAAATATATACATAATTTCTTTGGAATCGCCTTTAGAGCCGCTAGATGTATGATCAGCTCAATTAATAATTTTACCCAACATTTGCCCTAAATTTTATTAACCCAAATTTCCATTCTTTGAGGGGCTATTTTACAAAATTGATGCCTTTTTATTTTCAGGGTTCCACAACCAAAAAAAAAAAAAAAAATGATGTACAATGGAGCAAAATAATTAGAATATATGAATTTTGGGTCTCTGATTCTGAATCCGTAGTAGTTTGTTGTCTACATAACTCTCAGTATTGATTTTTCTAACCTAAAAAAATATTGTAAAAATAACTGAAACACTTTGTTTTTTGAAGTTAGAGCGATATTTATGGGTGATGACGGAAGTCTAAGCATAATTCGGTTTCAGAGACCCAAAATTCATATAAAGCGAGTACTCATGTTCAACGGACATCATACACTTGATGTTGTGCCCCTACATTTCATTATGACTAATCCGGTACTTCTCATAAAACATAGTCAGACTATGATGTCCGGCAGTAACAATTTGCCCATAATGCTTCTTAAAAGAGCTCTGTGACAAAACTAAGTTAAAGTGATATCACAAGGGTTCTGTCGCTCGGAACCGGCTAATATAAGTAGATCCCTTCATGTCCAAATTTAACACGCACAACAGTATTGGAAGAGAATGGGGCTTTCTGGCCTAAGAGTGTCCTCTCAGAAAGAGGACAGCCACATAACCTAACCTAACCATGATGTCTAGGGTCTAAAGATTATAAAGCCTCTCAAAAACATCGCCAGGTTCTTTTGTCACACATGTCTCAATAGCTTAACTTCAACATTATAATTTATTAGAAGTAAACGCAGTTGTATTTCAAAATTGCTGCGATATTTTTTAAGAAGCATTTTAAGTAATCACAGCTCAAACTGAATACCGCTATAACAAATGAGATACATTTCTTAATATGTACATTTATACATTGCTGATTAATTCAGACTTACAACACGCACACATTCACATACTCACATGCAAAGTTAATACTACATAATAAGCCAACTATAATGTCTATCTGCTTATCCCACATATTTATGTATGTATTATGAATGGTGCAATGGTATATGAACATAATTTATAATAAAACATAAAACATGTATTTGCACTTTTCTGTGTCTTATACTTTCTTTGCACAATATAATATTTATGATTTTGAACATATACGCCGCGATATAAGATATAAGAAAGACGCATAAAAAAATTAAGACGAAGATAGACGCGTAATGATTGTTGACGGCGAACAAAGACGTATAAGCATAATTGACGGCAAAGAAAGACACGAAAAATTAGTTGACGACAAAGAAAGGCGCGTAAAGGCACTTTATGACAGATTTATCACTCGAGAGTTGGCATCGTTGCCTTCATCAGACCGACTATTTAATAATTTTCAAATTTAATAATTTAATTTAATAGTAATTACTTATAATTTATTACTAATTATAATTAATGTATTTAATCCTTCGCCGTTAATTATATTTACGCGTCTTTCTTCGTTGTCAATTCTATTTACACGTCTTTCTTCGCCGTCAATTATGTTTACACGTCTTTCTTCGCCGTCAATTGTTTTTACGTATCTTTCTTCGCCGTCAGTTCTTGAGCTCTCGTCTTTCTTCGTATCCAAAGTAAAAAGTGTAAAAATTAAAACACACAGTAATATTCTAAGTGGGTGCCCACCTACGAACGGTACCCACCTGTCGGCAAGCAATTGGCAATTCTTCCGACAGTAACAACTGCCATGAAAAAGCTTCTAAAAAGAACTCTGTGACAAAAGCTCAGAAAAAGTGATGTCACAAGTGTTCTGCCGTTCGGAACCGGCTAAAATAAGTAGGTCCATTCTAATACTGTCCAAAAATTTACGATGCACAACAGTAATGGAAGAGAAGCTCGGCCAATGAGCTCTTTGGGGCTTTAAGTGCCTCATATTTATTTTTTTTCTGAGTAATATTCTAATATTTGCATTAATACTGAATGAAATAATGTCGAAAATGTATCCAATAATGTCGAAAAACTATTGCGATAATGTCGAAATTTTTTTTTAAGGGGAAAAGAATGTTTTGACATTAATCACAACAATTTTTTTTTTTTTATAAATTTGCATATTTTGTTTGACATTATTTAAATTTTTTGTTTTGCAATAATGTCGAAAAGGCGTCAAAAAATGTTTGATATTGCAAATAAAAAAAAAATTTATTGGAAATTAAAAAAAATTATATAAAATGAAAAATAAATTTAAAAAGAATTTCGACATTATTGCAAATATTTTTCAACATTAAGTCATTCGACTTTGACTCATTTAGATAATTTTTAGAAGAAGCTCTCTAGTACGAAATATATATATTTTTTTTAAGAATTATTATATTTTTCAATATTTTTATTTTTTTTTCATATTTCACACGCTCTCTTTCTTCCATCAAAATGTGCAGAAATTTGCACCATCTTAATTGTGCGTATGTATGTACATATGTATGCTTGGATACCATCTGTATGATGATATTATGCTCATATTTTACTTTACTTCTGCTCAATTTTCTTTACTTTACATGTATTACATTGCTATTGCCATTTCTCTCTTTTTCGTCGACCAACATCAGGCGTACAGAAATTCCAGACAAGTATTTATGTATGCGTCAACCAAAAGGCAGAGTAGGCAACATCTGTTGGTAACATTGTAATGTGATATGTAACCTTATCAAAACAACAATAACAACAACAGAGTAAAAATAAACCTCAGAAATAACAATACTCCAACATTAACGCCACCACCAGCACCACCACCATCACCACTACCACCATCATCAGCATAAGGAGCAGCATCAGTAACCACAACAACAACAACAACAACAACAACAACAATAAAACCAATAACAAACAATAGTTGTAGTCGCATTTATGAAACGAAAGATTTTTGAGAAATTATGTCGCTCTCACTCTCTCTCTCTCTCTCTCTTTTTCTTTTCACACTTCGGCTCGTATGGTAAATGTCCTGTGCTGTGTTGTCTGTCTTATCACAAATACACTCATTGAATAAAATATGTATACAAATGTATTAAGTAAAAGAAAGTTATGCATGGAATGGGTAGGGAAGATAACATTAACTAACTAGCCATTATATTTAACAATAAATGGAATGAGTAACACCTGAGGGCATATGATAGTAAAAGAGAGAGAAAGAGAGAGAGAGCAAACGTTAGAGTGTGGGTATATTTAATAGTGGCAGTTAGTGTTTCTCTACATGGTACATGGGAACATGGTATGAGAATCATGATAGTCTGTAGTAAGAAGGAACAGGCGTTGAAAATATATGCACAAGGACATAACATTCTGTTCTTATTTCGAGTAAAAGATGTGAGATATACTTCGATATACCGGACAACAGCTGCTGTTGCTGTTGTATTTGGTTGTTTTCTTTGTTTACTCACACATTGATTTCATCCTATGCTTTTCGGTTGATAAGAATTTTCTCAAAAGTTTCGTCCAAGTTTTTGTCTTCCTCTTCTTCTTGTCGCTTTTCTCATCACAAATCAGAGAGAGAGAGACTATGTGTGTGCGGATATGTGTGTGTATTTATAGAGGTATATCTTTGTGTTGGTAAATGTTTGGAATATTTTTAGAATGTCGTATTGGCAAATTGATTTTCTTATTTAGTTTATCAACAGGATGTCATACGTTCAACGACGACTGCTTTATCATATTGCTAACTGTTGCTAAAGTATGTTTGCAAGTGAGTGTACCATTATCATTTGTTGTTGTTGTTGTTGTTAGTTCCTTTACAACATTTGAGATGTCAGTCGAATCTATACCAGAAAACTGTAGATACTGATTATGCAGTGTATTTTATGTTGTTGTTGTTGTTGTTGTTGCTGCTGTTGTTTTTACTTTATAATCAACTTAGATCTTCATAGGTTTGTTTACATCTATTTAAGTGTTTCTGTATACACATTAGGGCGGTTAGACTTGAGGGAATAAATTTAAAAATGCTTTGATTTTCGAGTTTCGTCTATTAAAAGTACTGTTTTACTATTAATACACATTAGGGTGGTTAGACTTGAGGGAATAAATTTAAAAATGCTTTGATTTTCGAGTTTCGGCTATTAAAAGGTTCATATGTTTGTTTACATCTATTTAAGTGTTTCTGTATACACATTAGGGCGGTGAGACTTGAGGGAATAAATTTAAAGATGCTTTGATTTTCATGTTTCGGCTTATAAAGATATTATTTTGCTCTAAATAGGCATAAATAGGCTCTAATAGGCAATTTAATGGATCAAAGTCCCACATATACAAAAAATACAGAACATTTTCGTACTATTGATGAGAAAATTTTTATGAATTTAATCTAAACTTAATTTTTATTTATGTTTGCTATGGATTTTGAAACGCTTCAGCTGATTTTGCAATTCATCTTGCTAAAACTGTTTTAGTTTCTAATATATAATATCTTTAAAAGGAAAATTTCCTTAATTTTTTTTGTATTTGGGAAAGGCGACTGTCTTCAAAATTAAAAGTATTAGAGGAAAATATGTAAATTTTACACGAATTTAGTGACTCAAAATCCATTATATACGAAAGCTTAAAAATTGCATGCAATTTAATTTCTTGAACCACTCTAATGTATTATGCACATATAGAGTATAGTTGGAGAAAAAGTCATATGCAGTTTTGCTTAGCTCTTATATTGTATATACAATTGTCAAACAAAGACATAATACCCACTCTTCAAATTTATGACTCATAAGAATACTTAAAGAGAACCTTGACCTTGGATATTCGCATCCTCTAATATTTTGGAATGTGCTGGGTATCAAAAAAGTTTCAAATTCCAATGGCACATGATTTGACTGCACCTAATACAACGGTGCGCATTTTCATATATCAAACGCTACAATTTCGACTGAGTAATTGTTCACTAAATCATTACTTTTTCCCCAAAAATGTATGCATTTTGTAGAGAAAATTACAAATTTCTACATTAATATAATAATTTCAAGTTTTTTGAGGATTAGAAAATTTTACATTTCTAACACACACACACACAAACAAACACAAATATGAGCATAATGAAGGATTGTGGGTGAGTGCTACAGAACCTACACACATACACATAAATAATATTGGTACACACTGATGCATGAATGTCCACACTTGGACACCAATATTGTATATAAACAAAAGTGCTCACAGAGAATAAAACTAAAATATCTAACATTATAATTATCATCATCATGATCGTCATAATCATTAGTAATTACAGAAGGACCTTCTAGTTTTCCATCTTATGCAGCGTCAGTTCTGCCTTGCCTTGTGCATTAATGAGAAATGTTTATCCTTGTTAGCATATTTATATACATACATATGTGTATATACATATGTATATAATATGTTTATATACATATACGAGTATGTATTCACATGCAATGTAATAATTTTATTATTGATGCTGCTCCTGCTACAGCTGCTGTTGCTGTTGGTTGGCGATTATAGTATTGGTGATGGTAGTGGTAGTGGTATATTATGTTGTCATGTTTTAAATTGCATTTGCATTTTGTGTAGAACGACAGCAACAAGAACAGTAACAACCGCAACAACAACAACAACAGTAATGTACCTAAATATATAGAGCTCTATATAGTATACACATATATTAAGTACATGTGTTAGTATGCACATTAGAACGGCATTAATTTAAACTTTTCATATATTTCCTAGTTCTCATAGGCTAAAAATATTAGATTTAATACAAAATAGAAATTTTCGGTGCCGCTGATAAAATGTTAGAACTTAATCAAGGATCTGAAATTTGAAAAAAGTGATCTCGCCTCTAAAGCGCTGAAATCTAAGGTCAACCGTTATTAATTTTTTCTCACCGACATTTCTTAAAAAAAAAAAATACAATATTTGCCCATATTTATTTATATTTGGCTGACCTCATAAGTTCAAATATTCGATTTGATAAAAATCAACTATACAATAGAAAATTTCATCTTGACTGAGGAAACTTTGGAACTCCTTCACGAGGCCGAAAGTTGTAAAAAAGTATTTGTTCAGTATTTTTTTATTATTTAATCATAATAATTCGGTAAATATATGGCCAACTTCCATATATTTTTCCTCCCAATACTTTCCCCAAACATTCGTAGCTCATGAATAGAGCTAGGGTATTAAAACTAATGTGGGTCCAAGTTATATTTCATCATCATTGAGGTGATTCCTGGGCAATTATGGATTTGTTTGTTGATTTTAAAGTATTTTAAAGCTTATTTTGTATGGGTGCACCTTGAAAGGTAGGAAACAGGCAGAAGTATTATGGGGGAAATGTTGGAGTGCAAAAGTAAATAGAGGTTGGCAACTAAAAAAATGCCGATTGCACATATGGATGTTTCTGACCATACACCATAGTTTTGATACCATTTGTCAATGTTATGATTTTTTTCTTTCTGTCATTCGTTAGCTCTCATATTTCCCTTGCTTAGGAAGCAAATTGCACGTATTTTGGTTTAAAGGTGGTAATTTGGGGTCAATTTCAATGTAAGAAAACATCGGTAATTATTTCGGCAATTTCTTAGTTGCCAATCCAATATTTTACCCCTTTTGTGGTAACTTGGAATTGGAGGGAAAAATTATATTTTAAAAAATACAATTTTGGGATAAGGGGTAGTTATGTTTGAAAAAATGTTATGCAGAAAAAAATTAACAGGGGTCGGCTTTACATTTGATTACACTAGAGTCGATTGTTAATTTTGTATGACAACCTCCTTAAGGCGTAGAGATAGAGGTTAAGTCTGTTTGGAAAAATGTTGCATGATTACTCTAGAGGCAATTTCTGGGCAGCTATATGATTATTTGTCAATTATCAGGTGGGTTTTCATTCATTTTGTATGACGGCCCACTTAAAGCTTTGATATATGGGTTCAGTATGTTTGGAAAAAATGTTAAAAGTATAATAATATGGATTAATAGGGATCGGTCTTATATTTGATTACTCTAGAGGCGATTCTTGACCAGTTACATGGTTATTTGTCGATTTTCAAGTGTTTTAACTTTCATTTTGTACGACTACCCACATAATGGGTGAAAATATGTAAGTCGACAAAAATATAATTTGTAGTAAAATTAAATTAAAGTATGGTTGGAAAATACATTCTGTCAAATAAGTGCCCGGAAATTCTCATTTTTAATTTTCCCTCTGAGAATATTTCAAAAATTTTTTTTTCCCAGGTTGGCATAACTGTCAGCCACTATTCTGTGAATTTTTATTGCTATGTGTCATTTAGTTTGGTTACGGCGTCATTAGGAACAAGTCAACCTTTTGTGTGCGTTGCGATTTTTACTATGGATAAAAATATCGAACAAAGAGTTTGTGTGAAATTTTGTGTTTCAAACGAAATTTCTTGTGCCAAAACGTTGGAAAAAAAACGTTTGGTGATTCAACCATGTCGAAAACTCAAGTTTACGATTGGTATAAATCCATATTTTGAAATATTCTCAGAAGGAAAATTAAAAATGAGAATTTCCGGGTACTTATTTGACAGAATGTATATTGGAGGTATAAAATTGATAGGGATCGACCTGACAGTTGATTACTCTAGAAGCAATTCCTGGGCAGCTATATGGTTATTTGTTGATTTTTAAGTGTTTTAACGTTGATTTTGTAAGGCACCCCACTTAATGGATAAAATGGGAGTTAAATATGTACGGAAAAAATGTTACAAAATTAATATGGATCGGCCTTACATTTGATTACTCTAGCGGCAATTTCTGGGCAGATTTATTTTGTGTTTTTATTTTCATTTTGTATTTTATATATATATATACATAAAATTCCAACAAATATCGCAGAAGCTTAAATCGTCTTGAAGTTAAAAAAATTAATAGTATTTTATGAATTTGTCAATACATTTAACCATAGTTAATAAGTCAAATGGCAAAATAAATCATATGAGTATTCTGAATCATATGAAAAGGATTAATTTATATGAGTTTGTATTTTCCTTAAAGTAATTACATCATTGTTTGTCGCATATTCGTCGTCGTTACTAATTGTATAACACTTAATTGTCACCAGAGTGTGCATTGTAAAGTACATACTAATGTATAAGTGCGAAGTAAGTAAGCGTCATTGCATGCTATATAGAAATTACGCTTTCATCTGTGTAATTAAGTTATGCATATTAAATAATTTATATTTCTCTCGTCCCATCATTCAAAGTGATTGCATTAAGTCATATCATATTTATGGTATATGTACCTACATATATATAGTATTATACTAATTTTAGCCAGTGATGTAGTAATTTTTGAAACTGGCAATATGTTCTATTTTTGGCCACATACATCGATACTACAACTCACAGCTTCTAGAGTGCCTTTAGAGGTGCAAAATGACCCCCTACTCAATATTTTTTCTGCACATACTTACCCACTATTTTTGCTCCTTAGTGAGGCTCCCTTACAAAATGAACTTGAATGCATCTGAACATCTACAAATCATATCATAAATGCTTAGAAAGTATACTTTTAACAGTCAAATTGGCGACCCACCCATACTAATTTCTTACTCCCAATATTTCCCACAAATATTTTTAACACCTATGGTATAGCGATACCCCTACGAACGGTATGGTTTTATTCATTTGAAAGAATATGATTTTTGTAGGAGAGTCACTCTAAGGAGCACAGAAAGGTTGTTGGTATATTTTGGGAATATTTTGGGACAAACAAAATATTAGGAGTCGGTCATACTTTTGGACATTCTAGTATAAATTCCTGGGATGTTTTGGGATTTCTTGTCGATTTCATACGCTTTTATGTCTATTCTATAGGGAAGCCTTCCCAAGAAATAAATGTAGGGAGGAAGTGAGTCGAGAAACATGTTTAGTATTGGGGCTATTAATTAATTTTAATGGATTTGCAAAAGATGGCGTAGCTTGTGCTATTATGCATCAACCACACCGGCACCATTTTGATTTATTTTTCTTTCTTGTCTGTCATGAGATTATAAACTTCAGTATTTGTCACTGCGTTGAAGTGTAACCAACAACGTTTTTTTGAGCATAAAATATGTCGAGTATTATACCAACGAAACGCAATTTGAGGGAAATTTATTTATTTGCTTTCATTTGCAAAAATTTGCAGCTGCGAGTCGTTGTACGCTACAGGAAGCTTATGCATTGAAACTTGTGAGTATTCGTTCAGACGATTCAAAAGTGACGATTTCGACACAGAAGGCAAGGAGAGGCCTGGTAGGCCAAAAAAGTTAAAAAATGAAGAATTGGAAGCGTTACTCCACCAAGATTGTTGTCAAACGCAAAAATATCTCGAGGAATCCTTGAAAGTGGCTTAACAAATAATTTACAAACGTTTAAAAGCAGCGTGATTTATTGAAAAGAAAGGAAATCGAGTGCCACATGAACTGAAGCCAAGAAACGATGAAAGACGATTTTGCATGTCAGAAATGTTGTTCGAGCGATAGAAAAAGAAGTCATTTTCTCATCGGACTATTACTGGTAACGAAAATTGGATTCATTACGATAACCCGAAGGGCAAGAAATGTGAAAAATGGGCTACCACCGAAGTCAACGGCGGAGCAGAATATTCATAGCGCGAAGGTAATTCTCTGCATTTGATGGAATCAGAAGGGTCTGCTGTATTGGTTGAGTTGTTGAAATTGAGTCAGACGATCACAGGGGACCTGTGTCGAACACAATTGATTCATTGTATTCCATCATGACAACCCATGGCCTTATGTTGTAAGATCGATTAGAGATTATTTGGAAAACAGCATTTTCCTCACCCGCCTTATGGTTCAGGCATTGCCCCTTTTGACTACCATTTATTTAGATTGATGGAAAATGCACTTACCGAAATGCGCCTCACTTCAATACAGGATCTCCGAAATTAGCTTGATTCATTTTTCACCTCAAAAATGAGCACTTCTTTTAGGACTACCAGAAACATGGGAAAAAGTCATAGCTAACGATGACTTTATCACTTTATTGAATTAATCGAATGTCCCAATAGTATAATTTAATGGATATCGGTCATATTTTTCACCTCCTTAAGTGGCGCTCTGGAAGAAGTGGTAGCGAATTGTATACAATTTTGCTCTGCGGCAAAACTAAGTTAAAGTGATGTCACAAGGGTTCTGCCGTTCGGAACCGGCTAATATAAGTAGGTCCCATCTAATCCTGTTCACATTTAACACGCACAACAGTATTGGAAGAGAAACTCGGTGGTATCACAATGGACCTTGCTGGCCTTAGTGTGTCCTCTCACAGAGAGTGCAGCCCCAGAACCTAACCTAACATAACCTAGGGGACAGATAAGTTCAGAAGATTTTGAAAATAAAAAATTAATGGGAATCGTTCTTACATTTGACTTCTCTAGCAGTGGTTGTGGCTAGTATTTTGTTGAATATTTCCACTTCTACCTTTTTTTTTTTGAGGTTAGCTGCAAAATTCGACCTGACCTGAGTCAAAAACATTTTTCATCGTTTTTGCACCTCTCTTTTCGTATTGGTCTCACAACTAAGTATTTAAGGATTAAAATAGAAAGTAGCTTCCATCATTTAATATTCTATTGCACTTAGCAAAAAAAAAAAGGACACCATACCCTTTTTACCTTACATTGGTCCTATACTAATAAGAATAATATAACAGATTTTTGAATATTCATATAAATGCAGATGCATAATTACGAGCATGTCTGTACAAAAATGAGAATGAGGTACAAATGTATGCTGAAAATTATTCGACATTGGAATGCATAATGAATTGAAGAAAAAGAAATTAAAAGAAATTTTTATATTATTCTGTGTATGTGTGTGAAAGAGATAGAGATAGAGCTATAGAAAGAGAGTGAGATAATAAATTTGAGTTACTTGAAATCATATCTAAGAGCTTGGTTTTGACTTGTAGTGGCAACATTGCAAGGAGAACATTGAATCTTACTTCAATGAATTTGTCTATGAACAAAATGAAGTAGATGCAAAAATTTTGTTAAAATTAGAACAACAACAACAATAATAATGATAATGAAAAAGTTCAACTCTTATATGTATGTATGTGCCTTTCTACACATAGGTCGAAGTCGAAGTCGAAATCGTATAAATGTTGGCCGGGCCGAGAGTAAAGTCGAAATCCAAATTGTCCTTCATTGTAAATGGTAAAAGATGGCTTATATAATTTTTGTGGTTAAATTTGATAGTATTCTCAATGTTGTTGTTGTTGTTGTTGTTAAACCTTGGATACTCAGTAGAAAAGAGAAACTTTTGGTTTTACAAAATAGAAAATGGAAAATGGACATTATGAATTACTAGTGTCTGTTGAATGGTAATTATACAAAAGAAAAAATATATATGAACGATGATGACAAAGACAACGATGAGTAAATAGTAGGAATAGTTGTCGTAAAATTATGCACAATATAGGTGTAGTAAAAAGAAATCCATTATTCTTGCATTAATTTGAAGTTTTTATTTAGCATATTTAGAATGATCCGATTTAGGTCAAATATACACCGTTTCCTTCGATAACTTGTTGCCATTTTGAAAATAATTTCATAATGCCACTATCATACAAACCCTCACCCTCACTATTGGCAAAAAACTGAGACAGTCGATTTTCACAAGCTTCTCCTGAGGCAAATTTTTCACCAGTAAAATCATTCGCCATAGACAGGAACAGGTAGTAATCAATTGGTGCCAGGTGCGGACTATAAGGTGGATGCATAAGAACCTTCCAACCAAGCTCCCGCAGCTTCTGTCGAGTCACTATCGATGTGTGTGGTCTGGCTTTGTCCTGATGGAACACAATTCCACTCCTATTGGGCACAGCTGGCCGCTTCTGGGCGATTGCTTCCTTCAGACGCTGCAATTGTTGACGGTACAGGTCCGAATTAAGAGTTTGGCCGTAGGGAAGCAGCTCATAGTAGATGATTCCCTGCCAATCCCACCAAACACATAGCAAAACCTTCCTAACCGTCAATCCTGGCTTGGCCACCGCTTGCGCTGGCTCACCGCGATTCGACCACAACCGTTTTCGCTTGACGTTGTCGTAAGTCATCCACTTTTCATCACCAGTAACCATCCGCTTCACAAATAGATGGATTTTGTTACGATTCAGCAGCGATTCGCAAATGGAAATTCGATTCGTCAGGTTTTTTTGCGTTAACTCTTGTGGCACCCATACATCGAGCTTCTTTTTGTATCCAGCCTTATTTAAATGGTTCCAAAGGGTATTTTTTGTGCAATGTTTAGCTCCAGGGCAATAGAAACAGTGCCTACATGACGGTCAGATTCGACGATTTCTATTATTTTATCGATATTTTCGACCTTTCGGCTTTCCAGAGCGTGGTGCATCTTTGACATCAAAATTACCCGAACGGAATCGACGAAACCAAAATTGCACATGATTGGCTGTTACAGTATCAGGATCATAAACACTATTCACATTTTCAGCCGTCTGGCTTGTGATTTCGCCTTTACCGCAGAAAAACTGTAAAATATGGCGTATTTTCTCTTTACTGGTGTCCATCTTTGATGCGTGCTCAAACAATACTGAGACGAGCAATCACAAAACTGCCTGAAAAGTTTATTTAGTACGAAATCCTATCTTTCTAACGCCAACTAGCGTAATCCGATCGCACTTATACAACTCGAGATACAGACTACTAAAGCCATCTATTGGAAAAATAATGGATTTCTTTTTACTACACCTGATATATATGTATTTGTATATATATTATGGCATGGTGTTGTAGTGATAGTTGCACTTGCTTACAAGGCATATGCTGAATGTGCTTAGAATGTGCTTGCATTCGCCTAATAATAGTGTGATATTTTGTTTTATTAGACATTAACATTGGAAAGGTTCATGACTAGTATTTAAAATGTCCGACCAGTGTTGGTTAGAGTACAGTAGGAAGACTAAATACACATATATAATTTTTAGTACATGTTTTAACATAAAAGCAGCAACATGTTGGATGTTGTTCAGAATAAGAATGAATGAATGAATGTGTTGGTTGCCAAGCATGATGCTGATAATTTCAGTAAGAATATTGTAAAATGCAAATTTTGAAAAATAATAAGTATTAGTTGAAAATGTTACACACTATGTACAGATGTACAACAAAATAATCATATTAAATGAGAAAACTACAAAAAAATAAAATAAAATAGGAAGAAGTAACAAGGATTTTTCGATATTTTCCTAAGGATTGCTATAAGCGTAATGCTCTGGGCTAAATTGTTGAGTTGTAAACTAATTTAATTTGAAATTAAAACAGTTTTATGCAAAAAAGATTTAAATGGATTTAACAAAATAAATAGAAAATATATTGTAGGTAGATATTTTAAGTGTCGAATGGGGAAAGTAGTCATGGAAATTATTTATGATCAGGCCAGTCCATAAGTTCGTGGGTTTTCTTACGTAGTTTTAGATGATAATCGCAAGGTACAATATCTGGAGAGTATGGTGTATGCGTCATTAGCTCCCATCTGAGCTCGTTCAGCTTGCCTAAGCTCTGCCTTGCGGTATGCGGTCTTGCGTTGTCGTGGTGAAACAAAACTTTGCGTCTATTGACTAAAAAGACGGACGATTTTTTTCAAGTGCATCATTCAGTTTGGATGTTTGATGGCAATAATAATCAGCTGTGATCGACTGGTTTAGTTCCAGCAGATCAAAATAAATGATAAGGGTCATATCCCACAAACAGGAGGCAATCTCTGGCGGTTGGTGCTGATGTTTCATCTTCATCTAACCACTGGCGTATGCAAACAGGATTATTGTAAAGGACAAATGGATGCCTAGTAACAATACGGTTCAAAGAACCCATGAATCATTTTTGTATGCAAAAAGCGCCTACTGTGAAACTGTTGAAAAAATAACGCATGGACTTATGGAGTGACCTGATATTTTATTTTACTATTTTAACAGAAAAAATCGAAGTTAGAATATTTATTTCGAAAGAATCACTGTAAGATTCATTGAAAATCTCATTGAAAAATTGAAAAAAATTATTTTCTCAAAAAAGATTCTTTGCTCCAACGTGAGATTCATTCCAAAACCCCAAAAGTGAATATGGATTAAGAAAATTATGAAAAGGCTAATTTAAAATTTGTCAGATTTTATGTTTTGCTAAAAAAATTCCTTCTTCCTGAGATAAATTTTAAGCCCTGGGCATTTTGATGAAATTTTTTTAGCACATGTGAGAAGCTCTAGAAAAAATAAGAATATTTCACATCTGTATTGCCACCACAGTCAACTTAAATAGGTTAGTGTACACATTTCCCTGTCACTTAGCTGGTTAGCATGACCAATTTATCTCCCATACAAAGTCGCTGGCTCGATCAATTACATTACAATACTCCTTATAAATGAGTGACTAACAATCATATTTGCTAGAGGAGTCCATATTTTGCTGTTTGAGTAGTCGGTGAAAAAAGGGAAGAATCATGTCAATGATTTTGTACGGCTCTCATATAAAATCACTTTTGTGATTAGCTTAATAATGTCGCTATAGCCTTTTGCAGCCTTTTATGGTGAGACAATCATATTTATTTTGTGAGTATTTATATTTTAGTGCTCAAAGCTTGAGTGCAAAATGGGTGATCCATATTTATTTTGTGAGTATTTATATTTTAGTGCTCTAAACTTGAGTGCAAAGTAGGCGATCATTTGTCTTTTATTTGATATATTGTATCTTACATACAAAATTATTATTTTAATCTTCTAAAAGATGTCGCTATATTTTGTTAAAAAATAATTGTATGAAAAATGGGCATAATACGCCAAAGATCTTATATAGTACTCATACAAAATAATTTTTGAATCACTAAATTTTGCTCAAATATATCAAATAATTGAATTATATACATTACTCGAATGTAAAGGTTTTTTCAAAAAAAAAAAGAAAAAAAAGATGTGATCTTCCCACTTTTTTTAAATAGGTACCTCCTACATAGGCTCTACAGACTTACAATATAAAGAATTCAGCTTGGGTCAACTAAAATTTCTTTTCGTTAATTTCTCTCATATGCTTCGACAAATATATGTTCGTTATTTATTCAACAGCCATTGGCTATATTTGCCCTCACATCTCAAAATTATTATTTATATTTCGATTTTCAGTCATTATTTCATATCATTGCCATTTGGCCATTGCCATATTGTTGTCCCATTGCAATAATAACCTAAACAACAACAACAACAATGATAATAATAAGGACACTCCCATTTAAACAATCATTTAATTTTAGTTCATTTTTATTTTATTTTTACTTATTTTTTTTTTTCTTTTCTTTTTAAACTTCCAATATTATTGGTGGTTTTGCTATATTAAAAAAATTTTTTTTTTTTCATATATATAACTATATACTTGTACAATACATAAATATTGTATAATTAAACATTCACAAATGAGCACTTTATCTCTTTTACTCTACCATACAAATACTTATACACACACACTTATACATCCATACATATGTAAAATTGTTGTACACTCGTTTCTTCATACAGCCATCCCATCATCAATGGTAATGCTGCTGAACTCAACTCATTCAATAGCTATACAAACATATTTATTAGGCTGACCCTTAACCCAACAATTTTTTATATTGCTCAAGCATAGCACAGTGATAGAAATTTTTTTAAAGCATCAAACGTTAATTTTAAACATTCATGCAAAATATTCAATGCTGCTAACAAATTGAGTGCACCTTTTCAAAGGACCGAGGACTAAGCGACTCCAGTTAGGAGCTTGTAGCTCGAGTTTATCAAGAAATGGGATCTGGACAACTGCTCACGAACTCAGATGTTCGATTTGCAATTAAAAAAGCGGTTATCAATTCACTTTTGTCATTTTAACAATCAATAATTCAATGATTCATTCAATTCATCTCAATGATTTTCTGATTTTTTATTAAAGTTTCTGAAAAGAAGAAATATACACCTCTTAAAAGGTGTATCTGATTTTGTTGGATAAATTAAAATATTTCAAGTTTTTGACAGGTCTTGAATTGGCTATTTTTTAATTTGTTCTATTTTAACAACAAATTTCTCAGTAATTTTTTTTTTTTACAAATTATAATGATAAAAGAAAGTAATCTTCGTTATACTGTGATATTCATATTGAGACAGTCCGTTTTAGACTCAAAACTGACAGTTTTTTCAAATTTTTGTTGAAGCTTTATTATATGAAAAAAAAGTGATTGCTTTAAGTGCTTTTTTAGAGGTGTCGGTGTTAATTAACTTCAGTGCGTTTAATCTTAATTTATTCCTTAGAAGTATTGGATTGGCGATGGCTATCGAGATATAAGTATTTAAAGATAATTATATTGTTGTTATTGTTGTTAAAAAATTATACATTTTGTAAATTTTGCTATTTCGAATGAAATTAGAAGAAATGACAAGTTTTTTGAAGGAACGTTTTTTTTTTTTAAATCAGTAGTACAAATCAGATTTTCAAAAAATTGCATGTTGGAGAATTAAAATAGGCGCATTTTAAAACATTTTGAAATCTTTTATTAAATAAAAAAATCCTGGAACATGCTGGTTTTAATTACAAATGACTCTTATGAAAGAAATTTAGAAAAATCGAACTTTTTCCACATAAAAATTTTCGAATATTTAAGTATGGAATTTTTTTGAGTGACTCAGTGATGATTTAAAGCAAAATTAGGGCTGTGGTGAGTAGGTAATTAAAAAAAAAAAAAAATCCCAGCAGCATAAGATTGGTGAATTTTAATTTGGTAGTTTGAGACCATTTAAGCATGGACTTTTGTCACTGACGCTGTGATGATTTAAAAAAAAAAACTAGGGCTGAGGACAAAAGTTAATTTAAAGAAATCCCAGCAGCATGCTGGGTTTAATTACAAACGACTCTCACAGAAGAAATTTTGATAAATCGCTCTTTTATTCACATAAAAAATTTAAATGACAAAAAAAGACATCTTGAATGATGTCGATCTTGAGCATGAGATGAGTGAACTTTAATGCGATAGCTTGAGACCATTTAAGCATAGAATTTTCTAAGTGACTGTGTGATGATTTAAAATAAAATTAGGGCTGATGTAAGTGATAGTTTTAAGAAATGAGCTGCCACATAGAGTTAAGGACTACTCTAATAACTATACATAATTGCTGGTAGGTATACGTAAAGCGACAAAAAATAAAATAAAATGAAATAAAATAACAACAACAAAAAGCAGCAATAGCAAATGAAGAGTATTTAGCATAAAATGTAAATTTCATTTGTGATTTGGTTGGTTTATTGTGGTTGTCGTTGTTGTTTTGTTGTTGTTGATGTTGTCGTAGTTCTTGTTGTTATTATTATTGTTTTGCTTCATTTTATTTTGCATTATCATTATTATTATTATTATTACATACAGACGACATAAAAAAACCATAGTTGTTGCTGCTATGACTATTGTTGTTGCTGTTGTTGTTGGTTTTATTAATTCAATTCCATGGCTCTGGTGTTTTTTTTTTTCTTTTTCTCTTTCTTCATTTCATTTCGTTTTAATTTTTTATTTTAATTTGTTTTGTATATCCAACGTCTATGCATTTTGCTCCATCTCGGTCTTTTCCATTCATTGTGCTACGAGTCTTTTTCTTTCGTTTACGTTCATTGACGTAGTGTATGTATCGTAGTGTATCGCGCGAGCACACAGCTTCATACAACATTTGCAATTATCATCAAGCATAAACAAAACAACAACAATATTAATAACGATGAATTAAAACAACAGCTGAAGAGAGTTTCTATGTACGTATAAATGAGCGAGTATACCTGCCGTCATGCTGTTGTTGTTGTTGTTGTTGTTGTGCTGCTGTACTTACTACACAACACTACACTATTTACTATATAGTGGAGCAGTCGTCACAGCCGTTGGCGGCAACGGTGGCAACGGTTCTGAGCTCACTCCTCTCGGTCATTGCAATGATGAAGACCTTCGAAAACGTTTTGTGGTTGGTTAAAAGTGTTTTTTCGCCATTAGCGAATCGCAATTGAACAACAACAACAACAACAACAACAACAACCACATATTATATGTAGTAATATTAGTAACAAATATACATAATAGCAACAACATATGTTGTGATTGCTTCGAAAGAACGAAACGAAGAAATAAGACAACAACCACAACAACAAAAAGTAGGAGGTAGACGAATTAAAACAGATAAATAGTCAAAAAAAGAAAAAAAAAAAACACCCAATAAAGAAAAGAAAACTTGACAAAAATAAAAAAATAATAATAAATTAAAACAAATTAAAAATAATAAAATATATTACGATTAATTTGATTTTATTGTACAATTGATTGCAATACATACAATTATGTACGTGGAAACGACTGCTTGAGTCTGTTATTAATCGATTACTCTATGTAGAGCTTTAAAGTAGAGGATGATGGTGGGTAAAGGTTATATTGTTTTTAAGTTTTTATATAGCAAAAATGTTGAAATCCATAAAAAAGTATATTCCAAATTTATTTTCTATTTTTCAAATTACAATAACACGTAACAAATAATGACACTGTGTCGGGCTGAAAACTGCTTGGCAACACTCTTCGTGATGGAGGCTGCTTTTGCTTCTAAAACAAAGTTAGCGATATTTTTTATGACTTACAAAATAAACTCTCTCCATTATGCGTTATGTTTAGATTATTGTGGCTGATCTCTCTTTCGTAATCATTCTCTGTCTCTCTGAGAGAACACACTTACGCCAGAAAGAGTCGTTGTAATACTACGGATTTTAGTACTATTGAGCGATTTAAATTTGGACAGTTTGAGAAGAGACCTACTTATATTAGCCGATTCCAAATGGCAGAACCCCTGTAACTTCACTTTTTCTGATCTTCGTCCTAAAGTTCTTTAAGAAGCCTTTTTTATTTCTTAAAAAATTGTGACTATCAAAAGAATTATCAATTGCTTGCTCTGTGGTGGTCACTGTTCAATTGAAAAATCTTTTCGATATCAAAGTTGCATAAGCCGAGGATTTTTGTATAACTTTGATGAAGAAAATCATAGCAAATTATGAATGTATGATGGGTAAATTTAGTATTATATGACGAAAAAAATATGAGAAGTCATATAGCAGGAAAGGAGGCTGCCAATAATTCGTAGAATTAGTAGAATTCTCAGGAAACTATGGTTCTGAAATATATTATGACAAATAATTATTGTTACTATACAAAAATAATAGGGGACTTCACACCAAGCTCGTTACTTTGTTGGTCCAGTATTTGGTAGTTTGTTTTTTGTGTAATTTTGTTTTTGTAAAATTACCGAATTTTCGAAAATACACATAAAAAACTACCAAGTAAGATGCTAACGGAATGCCGAACTTGGTGTGACGTCACCTAATGAAAAAAAAATTGTTTTCTATGGAGGAAAAATTTAATTATCGAGATGCTGGAGTTTAAAATTTGTTTTCTTCCGGAAATATGCTTAGAATTGTCGCTAGTTTACGTTTTTTTTTTGTCTACGATTTTTAAAGTATTCTTTGGTTCTTTGGTCCAAATGGAAATATAAACTATATAAGGCCTCTATTCGCTCTACGAACCACACCAAATTATTTTGATTTTTGTCAAACAATAGGCAGATTTATATCAGATGGCCGACTTTATGGTGTGGCGAATTTTTTTTTTTTCAGACAGCTCCACAGAGATATCGCTAATAAAAGAGCATGAGACCCAAGAACTATGGAATTAGAAGATTGTGCTCATTAGAGAGGTTTTTGTGAGGG
This sequence comes from Megamerina dolium, assembly GCA_963854835.1. Classification (NCBI taxonomy): domain Eukaryota; kingdom Metazoa; phylum Arthropoda; class Insecta; order Diptera; family Megamerinidae; genus Megamerina; species Megamerina dolium. The sequence continues at coordinate 5,204,582 of OY978525.1, forward strand.
CTGTGACATAGCACTTGTTACACTGTGACGCAACACTGTGAGAGAAATGACAAAATGGCGAATAAATTAAAAAGTAAAATGTAAAAAGAGAGGAATAATAAATTAATGAAACAACCATTTCACCAGTGTGACGTCATATGAGATGGGAGCAACCTTAGTATTTTGTCATACATGCATGAAACCTATTTTTGTAATTCATATTGATTTCATGGCTCATATTCATGCCTCTTTCTTCTAAGAAATCCCAAAAAGTCTATTCAAATTTTCATAAATAGAATTTACGTGTACAAACTACAATAGAGCACACGATGAAGCTGTAACCGAATCTGAAAAAAATAAAAGCAAAGCATAACAAGTTATGACAAAGAACCAATTGGTTGGCAACTCTTTCACAGCAATCAATTGCAAGATTTCAGTAACTACTAGAGCTAATATATATACAGGGTGATTTTTTTTTTGTGGAACTCTATATTTTTTTCGAATAAAATTACTGCCCGATGTCAGAATGACAAGTGACAGTACACGTTAGAAATGTGTACGGTTGAAATTGTGTACTTTTTTTTTTTTAATTCTTAAAGTCATGTGATCATGACAGATGAATCTCATTTTACGCTGTGTGGAAGTGTTAATACGCAAAATGTTCGTTATTGGGGCACTGAAAAACCTCAATTGATCCATGAAGTCGGACCGATAGCTTCGTTGGCCCGTATTTCTTCGAGGATGATAATGATGTGTCAGTAACGGTCAACAGAGAGCGATATTGGACAATGATTTGAGGTTTTTTGGCATCTGAACTGGATGAAAATGGCATTGATGATTAATGATTTTAATAGTACGGCGCAACATGCTATACTGCTGGCCGAACAATACATTTATTGAAGGCAATGTTCCCTGGTCGATTGATATCGAAACAAAGTGAACTTGACTGGCTACCATGCTCACCTAATTTGACTCCGCCTGACATTTTCTTGTGGGTATACACTAAAAAGCAAAGTTTATTCCAACAAACTAGAATCTCTCAAACAACTTAGGCCGACATACGCAACGAAATTATCGGCGTTGAACTAGAAACACTCAAAAGAGTGAAACAGAAAACGCCGAAAAAAGAGCCGATCTTTGCGTGGCTACAAATGGATGGACATTTATTAGATATAATTTTCAAAAAATGATCAAAGAAATTATAAAGTTCCAAATTTGAATAAAATAAACAATAAGAAAAAATTATTGTCTATTTTTTTTAAATTTTATTCGAAAAAAAAACATAGGGTGACACAAAAAAAAATCACCCTGTATATTCTATGCATTCTTTTTAAGCCTTAAGAATTTTTGTGTTATCATATTGGAATTATATCTGAAATGCAAATCAAAACTGATGTTATTCTCTGATACAAAAGGTAATAATATTTGAGGAAATTTCCCAAAAAACAATTAAAATACTTACAAAGGCTTCCTTAGATCAGCTTTTTTTAATATGTAGTTATAATCTTACATTATCCTATTGTATGCTTGCTTACGTGTAGTACAATAAATATATTTTCAATTTTTGTAACATTTCATCTCTGCCAAACTAAGTACTCATACTTATCATTATCAAATTCAATATCTGTCTCTGTTGCTCTGTCATACTATGTCATTCTGTTACCGCTTATGATAACTATCCAAGAACTTTCTTATTTAAGAACTTTCAAATAGCTTTATATTTACATACATTCTGTCAAATAAGTACCCGGAAATCGGAAATTCTCATTTTTAATTTTCCCTCTAAGAATATTTCAAATAGATAAATGGATATTTTACTATGGATAAAAATATCGAACAAAGAGTTTGTGTAAAATTTTGTGTTTCAAATGAAATTTCTTGTGCCAATTCTTGTTGGAAATGTTGAAAACAACATTTGGTGATTCAACCATGTCGAAAACTCAAGTTTACGATTGGTATAAATCGTTCAAAGAGGGGCGAGAAGAAATCGCAACGCACACAAAAGGTTGACTTGTTCCTAATGACGCCGTAACCAAACTAAATGACACATAGCAATAAAAATTCACAGAATAGTCGCTGACAGTTGTGCCAACCTGGGAAAAAAATTTTTTTGAAATATCCTCTGAGGGAAAATTAAAAATGAGAATTTCCGGGTACTTATTTGACAGAATGTACATCTGCCCATGTAGATAGTATTATCATATGTATTGCCTAAGATTCCAAAGAGGTGCGGCCTCATTGTGGTTCATTACATATGGACATGATGTGTTATTCCTAGCAGCATGGATTAGGCAGCAACATAGCAACAGCAACAGAACAATGTATGTAACAACAACAACAACAACAACAACAACAACAACAACAACAACACCAATTCTAATACAAATGCTGAGAACATTTGTTGACGATGAGATGACAATGAGGCAAGTCCAATTGCTGACTAAGAAGGATGATTTGCTGACTAAAGCTGACATTGTCGCTGCTGCTGCTGCTGCTGCTGCTGCTACTATTACTATTTCTGCTGCCGCATGCAGATTACATGTCAAAAGTTTTAAGTCTTCTCATCACTTAATTGCATTTGTAGATGTCATTCTATATAGTTGTATGTGCCTGTATGTTTTGTGACCACATACATATATGATGCATATATGCATCATTCATGCTTGTATGTTATAGAGATGTATGTGTGTGTGTGTCTTTTTTGTTTTAATATTATTTTTAATTAGAAAATTTTCAACAAAAATATTCTATTCGTATTGTTGTTGTTGTTGTTTTATGTCGATTATATGCATATGTTCGAGTACATACGAGTATATACACTATACACAATATAAATATGATTATACATGAAATATGCATTTATTTATAATTTTCATTTGTTTTTAGAATCTCCTATTTTTTTTTTTTTGTTGATTTTATATATTTACATACAAGTATTTATATAGATAGTTGTGATATAAATTTATTTTTAATTAAAAATAATAAATTAATCTATGCACATAGTTATTCCCTTTTCTCTGTACACTCACTTATTATCTGTTTTTATTTACAGATACACACCTAATGTGATATAACCTTCTAATGAGTGTATATGAGTATAAATTGGACTATAAAAATATCGATAATTTTATATGAAAAACATTTTGAATTAATCGAAAAATTTGCATCTTGAATATTAAGTTAAAAAAATTATATACATAAATCACATCATATTTGAGCTAATGTTTAAGAAGTGAGCTTATACTATGTCTCATCAAGATTTTTTATCGCCTTAAATTGCTGAGATAAAACAATACTAGATATGAAGGACCGACATATATTAGTCAACTCTGAATAGCAAAACTTCTGTGACATAACTTTTACTGAGCCTTTACACAAAGCATTTGGCACAGTACCATACGGAAGACTGATGTAGGTCTTTCTCAAAAAAATTTATATTAAAATTGTTGAGCCATCTAATTGAACCGCCAATGTATTGAACTTCAATAAAATTCAGCTCTTTTCACAATTTTATATATATATGGAATATCACATGAAATTTTTGTCTCTGACGATCTCTGCAGAAATTTACTGCAGAACAACGGAAATTTTTGACGATCCGTACTTCAATTTACTACAGAAATATTCAAAAAATGTTGGAACATCGATCTTAGTGCTGATTTTTTAGGAATTAATTTACAAAATGTTTAAAATGATGCAAGAACAGGGGTTATAAAGGGTTAAAATATGATATGGAAAAATGTCTCCTAAAATTTTATTATAGACGCCCAAACACACTTGTGCTCAGATGTAGATTTGCACTGTTCTAAAGACCTAAAAGTTTAACTCTCCAAGTGACTTTCGATGTATTTCTAATTAATATTTTTATTTAAGTCGACGCAAAAGTGATTAATGCTTTAAAAAATCTCTCTTTGTGTCCCGCGAAAAACAACAAAAAAAAAAAAAAAATTGTAATATTGGTGTTCGAAAAAGTTCGGTCAAAAATTTGATCAAAAATGAAAACAACCTTTTTTTTTTCTTTTATTTGAAACGAGCTCTATTAAACCAAATATGTGCCGTTTTGATCAACAAACTTTTGCCATCTTTGGTTCAACGCCATTATTCTATCTGTGTAGAACTTCTGGGTTTTCTGAGCGAAAAGCTGATCCAAGTGCGTTTTGCAGGCCTCTAAAAAAAAAAAAAATAAATATACTTAAAGCCCCGAAGGGCTCTTTGACCGAGCTTCTCTTCCATTTCTGTTATGCGTGTTAAATTTTGGACACTATTAGAAGGAATCTACTTATTTTAGCCGGTTTCGAATGGAAGAACTCTTGCGACATTACTTTTTCTAAGCTTTGTCACAGGGTTCTATTAGAAGCTTTTTTTTTTTTTTTTTGTTGAATTGCCAATTGCTTGCCGACAGCTGGGTACTGTTCAAAAGAAAAATATTTTCGATATTAAATTTGTTATACTTCAGCCGGGGATTGAACCCACGACCCACAGATCAGAAGGGCAACATACTAACCACTGAGCTGCAGGACCCACTTTGCAGGCCTCTACCAAATTTAAATTTACACCATTAAAAGCGTTCTGCAGAGATCGAAACAAATGATAAACTAAAGGTGCAAGGTCTCGAGTATATGGTGAATGCTTTCCAGCCAAGCTCTGTCAGTTTCTGCCGTGTCATCAAAGATGTGTGTGGTCTGGCGTTGTCATGATGGAACACAACAACTTTTGTATTGATCAATTCTGGGCGTTTTAATTGAATTGCTTGCTTCAATCTAGTTAATTATTAACAATAGAGATCAGAATGAATCGTTTGACCAGGTTGTAGAAGCTTGTAGAATGAACAATTCCCTTCCAATCCCACCAGACACACAGCATTACCTTTATTGGTGTCAATCGGGGCTTTGCCACCCTTTACGAAGCTTCACCACGCTTCGGCCATGATCTTTTTCACACATTATTGTCGTACGTGATTCACTTTTCATTGCCCGTAATCATCCGTTTCAGATGTGGTTCTGTGGTTCAGTTTTGGTCCGTTTTAGCAGTGAATCGCCAATGCAAATTCGGTCCATTGAAATTTTCACTGTTAATTCATGTGGCACTCAAACATTGAACTTCTTTGTCCATGCAGCTTTCTTCAAATGAATGATAACTCTTTGGTAATGATTGCCTAGTCCCCTAGCAACGTCCACGCTGCTTATGTACCGGTCTTGCTCAATTTTTTCCATGATTTCATCGGCTTTTTCAGTGATTGGTCGACCAGATCAAGGTGCATCTTAAAGATCGAAATTATCAGATCAAAAATTGCTATTTTTCTAGTTACAGCATCATCTCCGTAAATTTCACAGAATAATGCAATTTTAATAATGTCTTCAAACAAAATGAAGCTTAAAATCTCACCTTTCAAACAAGCTACATTATATCCAGATGCAATTAATATTACCAGAGATATTACATTTTAGAACCATCTACCGACAATTTGTTACCGAAATTTTTCAAACAGCCAATATATTAGGTTTTGGGACTCTGATTCAAATACAGTTTTGTTTTTTTATTTATTTATTTTTTCTTATTAATTTCTGTTTATTAATTCTTCTCTGCGGATAATTTTCTGTATTCAATCTTCAAGTTGAACCATTTTTCCAATAAAAAAACCTTATTGACAACCAATTTCAATACACATCGAATTGAGTACGCTTTTTTTTTCAAAGTCGCATCAACTGAATACAATACTAAATGCAAGTTAAAATTATTATGGTCATAAAAAGCGTATTGCACATATTCTACAACAATGCATAATGTATTTACTCATTCTCCATTTGATTGTGATCGATAATTTAACATTTTTAATGCGATAAAACAAAAAAAAAAAAATGATTTAAAAGGATTAACATCATAAGAGACTTCTAAAAAAAAAATAGCAATGCTATTACGCACCCCTTTGGATGTTGCATGAATACATGAATTGCATATAATCATAGCACACTCTTCCTCTCTTAATCGGAAATGTCAGAGGGAAAAAGTAGCATTCATATTTTGTAATCACTAAGGGAATTCGTTTATGTAACACTCTACGAATTTTTTTATGCGTATTGCAAATTCCTTTTTTTTATTTATTTTGTTTTGAAAAGCTTATGCCGTTTTCCTCTCATTTGTTCATTTCTCAGCTAGCTTTAGTCGTCAACGAAAAGGCGCCTGTTGATTTTTCTTAGCATTCCTTTTTTCGGGCAATTTTTTTGTACGTGAAAAAAAGATGGGTGGCAACAATACTCGTACATGTGGTACGCAAGTACTATGCATATATGATGTATCGTGTCGTATGCAACATTGCGTCTATATATTCAATGCAATCATTGACCAGTGGATGGCAAGTCAAAAAATGATGAAAACGTGGCACTGCAATGGTTGTGCACATATGAGACCTTTAATGGTTTTTACTCGAATCGAGTGCTGAGTAAAAAGTGGGTTGAGTAAAAGAGATTGTGTTAGTGTGAGAGAAACAGAGTTAGCATATATGTATGGGTATCTTTATTGCATTGTTATTTATCGTTCTGGTTTTGTATGTGTTTTGTTTTGCTCCAGAATTTTTGTAAATTTATTTTTCATATATGCATCAATTCTGTCGGACAACTTTTTTGTGTCAATTTTTTTAATCAATTTGTGTGTGTACTACTTGTTTTTTAGCATTTAAACCATATGGCCATTCAAAATTTTTGCAATACTTAGTTGTTAGTCCCAAGTGGAACCAATGAGTAAATTGTTTTAGTATTTCGTATTCCATTTTTTAGAGGGTTTTTCAGCTTAAGTGGCGGTTGAAATGGCGTTGATAACGCAAAAGTAAGAGAACACCAATGGCGGTCGATATGCAATTTTGTTTTTTTTTTTTTTTTTGTTTGAACAATTTTTTTAAGTAACAGAAACCGCAGTATGAGTGAGAATGAGTATAAAATGACATCCAAAGGGCATGATTGTCATCTCTATAGAAATGACCAAAAATTAAATGCATGATAACAATGATAAGTTAAAGAAAAAATCAAATTGGAGCAAATGCATTGGAAATTTTTATTGCTTACTATAAGTGGGGGTTATTTGATAGTTGTGGACTTTCAATTTGCTTACAATAAATCTACAATATTCTATAAATGTTTTAGTTATAGAGCAATCGAGCTGAAAATTGCTATATAAAATTATTTTTTCACAGCAAACGAACAAATTTATAAATGGGTAAAATCCGATGAAAATTACGCCCACCTCCCATACAAAAATATATTTTAGAGCTTACAAATTTTTGCATACTTTGTCGTAACAGAATGAAACTAAGTGTGTCACATTATTTTCATCAGAAATTAAACATATTCAAAAATGAGCACAATCGAATCAAAAATACACCTATTGTCCATATAAAAATATGTTGCCGAATGTAGCTTTTTATACTTTTTGTATGAAAAAAAGAAAGCTTTTGAGGTGAAACTTGGTACATAAGATTATATTTGGTAAAAAATGTATTAGTTTTAAAATGAGCGAAATCGAATGAAAATCACACCTACCACCCATACAAAAGTTAGTGGCTGAATATGAGTTTTTACACTTTTCAGGATAAAATATAAAGATATCAAACTCAAATTAGGTATATTAGGATCATCTTCCTACGGAGTTTATTTGTTAGAAAATAAGGTTAATCGTAAGAAAACCACTCCTACCTCCCATACAAAAATATGTGGCTGAATATGAGTTTTTAAAACTTTTCAGAATAAAATATAAAGATATCGAACTGAAATTTGGTATATTAGAATAATCTTACCACATTATTTATTTGTTAGAAAATAAGCTTAATAGTAAGAAAACTACACCTACCTCCCATACAAAAGTATGTTGTTGAAAGCCTGATTTTATAAAAATTTTAAAGTTATGAAGCTGAAATTAGGTACATCAGAATATTTTGGCAAGGTAATTATAATATCTAAAAATGAGCTAAATCGGATAAAAACCATGCCTAGCTCCCATATAAATGTATGCTTTTTTATGTATATTTTTACATTTTGCACTTGAAAATATTAAGGTAATAAGCTGAAATGTGGTATATAATTTAAATATGATCGCTGAAAAGATATATTAAAAAGTCGCTGTAATCGTATTAAAATTACACATAGTATCTCCCATACAAAAGTTATATTCCAAAATGTATGTTTCCCCAATTTTGAGCGCAAAAATGTAAAGTTGATCACACTGAACCTCAATAAAATATAATATTTTTAGTGAATAATAGATATATCTGCAAAATAAATATAATCGGATAAAAATCACGCCCAGCTCCCATACAAGTTTATGCTTCTATATGTTCATGAATCCACATTCCGTTCTTTGTTGCGAATTTCATAAGAACAATGTCGATTGGGTTAATTTAATTGTAATTAATTCGATTGTCGATTTAATCGATTGCCGATAGCAATGATACAGTTTTCTATAGTTGTAATGCAAATTTAAACACACACACACACACACATACATACATATGTACACCACCATAACCAGGCAAGATCACCATATGACGATGGAATTGTCACGCATAGAAAGTAAGGAGTATGCTGCATACATCTTATTGGTGTGGTTTTTGTTGCTGTTGCTACTGCTGCTGCTGCTGCTGTTACTGTGCCACATTTGTGTTAGCCTCATTTATTTGTGCAAAAATTAAACAACACCGTTACGATAGCAATTTTCTTCTTTACATTGCGCTTGCTGCAAATCATGTAAATTTAATTGAACATTTAACCAAAATTAAATGCGATCTCTTTTCCTTTTTTGTTGGTTGGTTTTATGCCTTTCAACATGAAAACATTGCCACTGCGATTAAATTAAATAAGGAATGTGAAAATGGTAACACAACACACACACACACACACACACACACACACACACACACACACACACACACACACACACACACATGCACACAAGAGATCAGAGCGGAAAACTAAAAATTGTCACATTAAATTGGCGATCGGTTTTTTTTTTTTTTTTTGTTTCTCCAGCTCACATTATGACCCACTTTAAGCGTGTGTCTATTAAGTCCCAAAGCAGTAGTTAGTTAGTAGTAAATCGAAGCAAGCAAAAAAAAAAAAAAATAAACACAAATAATTGAAATTACACCTGACGACAACAATAAGAGATGAGAGCTCAAGCGAAAAGAAACGAAAAAGACAAAAAATGCCATCGAAACTATATGAACAGCATGTGGTGTGGTTGCATGAGTGGATCATCGTCATCGTCATCGTCGTCATTATGTTCGATGTTTTGTTGTGTTTTCTGAACGCGTTGAAGCAAGTAACGCTTACACGCGCACGCGCAGTTGCACCAAATCAATCGATCGATCGACGACGCATCGATCGCTGCCAAGATTTAGTGCAATTGATAGCCAGTTGAGCCAACAATGTGTCGTACCACATTGCATATTTACGTTTTTACTTACTATAAATACGCTTGTTCAATAATGATCAAGTATTTTTTTATGCTGCTGGTGCTACTGCTGTAAATGAGCAACTTTTTGCAACAAAAAGAATATAACAACAAGGAGACCAAACACGATCAAACGCAAATTTAAATTTAATGATTTCAACAATGACGACGACGACAATGATTAGGAGCTGCTTAAATGAGCTCAACACATTGGCGACAAAGTTGTTCGTTGATTCAGTTGTTGCTAAGTTAATCGCATATGGACATGCAGAGGTTAATTAAAATGTGCGAACACATGTATGCCGTGAGCATAATACGTATGAAATGCCCACATGTACTCGCTGTAGTATGTAGTAGCCATTGCACCAGCAATTGACAACATTAAGTCGCGCAAATTAAACTAGTTAGTTGATGATTTGAATGTTTTCCGTGTGTGTGTGTGTGTGTGTTTTTTTTTTTCTTTTAATTTATTTGATATTCGTATTTGATAAAAATCTAGCATTAATTTTCGATGTTGTTATTTCATTAAGTAATTTCATGCATTCAGCAATGAATAAATTACACAGTGACAGTGCTTGTGGGGGACGAAATGGTTCTAACTCAGCACGAAACACCTAGAATCATTTAGTAAAACCTCCGAAACTATTTGCATTCTCAGGCTATTAAAATAAATGGGAAAAAAGGGTTAAAATTCATATCGAAGCACACGTACAGTAAAATTTCCCGAGAAATAATTTTGTAGAATATTTTAACCCACTAACTCTTTTACGTAAGGGTCATTTTGACCCCCTTTTTTGGAGAGTCTCAATAAAATGGCATTTAGAAGGTTGCTAGAGGGTTACAATGTTCTAGAAAATTATTCGCCGAAAAATTTCACTAGGGGTACTCATAGACAAAATCTTTATACAAGGAACATGAAAGTCCATAAAAAATAATAAACAAATATGTCCCCTCAAAATATGCAACTTTTTTATGCATTCTTTGATAATTTGTTCATAAATTCAATCTAGCTCTTTTCGAGGGCGATGGTGCGGCGGTTGTGACATCAGTATCGCAATCATCACTATCATCACTATCACATGATGTCCACATGTGACTCCACTGCGGGCTCTTCAAATTCAAACTTTTCTTTCGCTGTGGTTCGGGTAAATTTCTTTCACACGCGAGAAAATTGCATCTCTTTTTGCGACAGTTTTAATGAAGCTTTTATAACTAACCCAAAAACCTCTTTCTCAAAGACGAGTACAAAAAATATTATACCATATCTCTGTGCGATAAGTCTCAAACTCAAAGTGATTTAATTGAAAAATTGGATTCCAATAGAAAATTCACTAAAAATGTTCACAGCTTCTTCGTTTATTTTAAAATTGCTTAATTTCGATATTTTTATATGCTTCGGCCGGGGATTGAACCCTCAACCAACAGTTCAGAAGGCCAAAGTACTAACGACTGAGCTACAGCACCCGCCCCATCTCCCATACTCCAGAATATTCAACGAGGATCTAACGGGTCCTAAATAATCTACGAACAATTAAAATTCCCAAAAATCCATGTCAACGAGGTTTTGGAGCATTAAAATATCCAGGAAATTATTTGATCTAACTGAGGCAACATTTCGATTAACTCCAAGAGGACAAACCTCAGCGAAACAAAAGACTGAAAACAATGTAGCATTGCTGATGTGCCTTATTATAAGAAATTAATGAAATTATTGGAAACAAAATTGATGGTTCGAAATTAATAAATCTTTTCTTTGCAATTTTCACTTTGATTTCACTCTTAATGAATAATCGGCGCGGAAATCGACTATTTTATCAAAGAGGAACACCGGGAATGAAGGTTTAACGTAAGAAAATTTATGAAAAAGGATTCCTCAATAATCGGATATCTAAGTACATCACTTCTAATGTACATGCAAAATGAATGACTCAAAGTGAAATCAGGTCGATTGAATGTTAATTTTTGATTAATCTGTTTTGTGAGTCAAACGATTTGACAAAATAGTGAATGAGAGTGGAAAGAACAAACCTTCATTTAAGAATTTTCACTTCGACTTCACTCTTGATGAATCATTAATTTAGAAAGCAACCCTTTCATCAAAAGTTGCCAGGAGGAGCGAAAGGTGAAGTAAATATGCTTAAACATTCATCTTTAGTGTGCACTTTGGATGAAATAAAAATGAAAGGCATATTACACTCATCATTCTGGATGATGCCTCAAAGATGAACATTTAAAAAGTGATGAATACAAATTAACGCTTAAGTGATCTCACATTCACAATTGGTCGACGCAAACAGGTCACCTCTAGTCTTGTATGAATTTAGTAAAATATCGGGGAGCTCATGTTATCAATTTATTCGCGTGAGATTAAGTTATTTACCACTTTTGTGAAACCTACTTTTCCGTAAATGTATAAATCGATTACATATTTTTCTGTTCACAAATGGTCTATGCAAGATCATGTTAATTAGTCAGCTTAACCTTTGCATAATAACCTTTTAATAATAAACAAAAATATTGAATTTAATTGAATTTTATATTATAAGATGAGCTACATAATTCGTCGCCTTTTTTAATCGTCTCTTCATAATATCCTGTATGCATTGCCTGTAACTTTAACAAACAAATTATGTTGCTTGCAACCAAATGTGGTAAACAAATTTGATTTATGTTGTTTTAACTTACTCTTACTTCAACAATACCATTGGTAGATGGTTAACTATGTAGATATATACTTAGATAGCTAGATTGGTATATATGTACATACTTGAGTGTTGTCTTTTGTCATACAAATCATTCACATCAACCACATCATCATCATCATCGTCATCATTATTGTTGATATCAACCTGGTCGTTCTCATCATACACGTTTATCGTATTTGTATGTGCATAAGTGACAAGATATATGCAAAATATGTGAAATGTATATGCGCAAATATCATACTACATATCGTATATGTATGTGATGAAGCTGTGGAAGTATGAACGCAGAAGGAAAAAAGCATAAAATCAAACGAACGAAGCACGTCAAAATTGAACTAAATTCAAATAAATTGTAATCGACTTGTATTGAAGTATGTTTGTACATAACAAGTCATATTGAATCGAATTGAGTCGAAGAGATGTTTCGACTTTTCTTTTTCATTTTTATTATTTATGTTGAATTGAATTGAGTTGAGTACGAGTTTACAAGCACGCATATATACAGTGGTGGAAATATATATAAACTCGACATGATGATTAATGAAGAAATTATTTTGAAAAATAAATGCAACTAAAAATAAATAAAAAATCGTATTAATAGTGAGAAATCAAAAAAAAAAAAAAAAATTAAAAATTCATAAAAAATATTTTTGAATTTTTAATCATGGAAAAATTTTTCAAATATTTTTGCTATTGTAATAAAAGCATTGTTTATATGTAAAATATTGCAATTCCTATGAATTTAGTGATTTTTTATAATAATTTATTAAATAAAATTAGTTTTTAACAATTTCTTCAAAATCGAACTTTTTTAAAAAATATGACCCAAAAAATGTTCAAAGGTCAAATTTCTTCCTATGAAGATGCTTCTTATAATTTTTTCACAAAATTATCGGTGCTCAAGTAGTAGTTTATTACTGGAGATCAACTAGAGAATGAGCGACAATTCACGGAGAGATGTTTTTTCATCAATTTCCGCTAGAATTATTCTTCCTGATAAATTAAATGTACGTTAAAATGTATATGACAAGTCAACACCATTTATGATCGTAAAAAAGCGTTTTAATTTAAAAAAAAAAAAAATAACTTTTTTTGAAAAAAAAATAAAATAATTTTAAAATTTTGATATAAAAAAACCAAATTTAAATCTTTATTTTTTTTTACAAAATTTGAGAATTTTTTTGTAGAATAAAAATTCAATTTTTTTACAAAAGAAATGAAATTTTGAAAAATATTTTATTTTGCATAAAAAAAAAGTTTTAGAAGAAAAATTAAATTCTTTAAGAAAATTGAATTTTTTTTTTTAGAAAAAACACAATGATAAAGTTTTTGTGAAGAAATTAAAAATTTTTTTTAAAAATAATAATGAAATTTTTTAGGAAATAATTGTTCAATTTTTTAGAAGGAAAATAAAGTTTTTTTTATAAAATACTAATTGAATTTTTTAGAGATAAATTAAATGAAACTTTCAAATGATATTGGGTGTGTGAATTAGTAACCGGTCTTTTACGTTTTTTTCGCCAGTTCTTAAAATTTTACAGAGTGAAAAAATATGATGCGCACAACTAAATTGAAAACTTTTAAACTTTTGATTTTGACAGCAAGTGAGTAGACATTTAAAATGACATTTCGGTCAATGATGTACGACATCGCGCTTACTCGTGGCGCCATGTAACGTAAAAGGCCGATTACTAATTCACACACTCAATAATTGAAAATTAAAGAAAAAATTGAATATAGTATATATGAAAAATTTTTAATTTTTTTTTATGAATAAAATAGAAATCAAAACAAATAAATAAAATAAGTTTATAAAAAAAAAAAAATTGTTTTATCAAAAAGAGAAATTTTGATTTATCAAAAAAAAAAAATTTTATATTTTATGAAAAATCGAAAATTTAAAAAAATATATATGCAATTTTATTAAAGGAAAAAAAAATTTTTTTCCAAAAAATAAATAAACTTTTTTCTAACAAACAATGAGTTCAAAAAATTATGCTTAGAAAGCACATTAAATATAAATTCACAAAGCTGCATTCAGCTTAATAAAGTTAATTTAAATTAAAAAAAAAATGAATTTATATAATATTCGACCATTGTAAATACATTGTTAATCGTTGTAGCAGATATATGTAAATCATTCACTGCATACTTACAGATACTTAAACATGTAAATAATGCAACAACAACAATAACTAATGCGTGTCTATATATCGTATATGTATATATATACATATATATTATATATCTGGAGCTCATCATGCAAAAAGTAAAAAATACAAATAAAAAATTGTGTATTCTATAATGTTGATACTCCGATGCTATTTGTTGAATGATTAAAGTCGTTTAAACAAATTACCAATTCAGATATACAAATGTATCTTGTATCTGCATAATACTTACGAATATGGCGGCAAGCTATTAAAAATGCATGCGAGTTTAATAATCGAACATATAAAGGGAGTGAGCGAAGCCATACTGAACTCTCGCTCAATGAACAATCAATTCGACAAACAAACGAGAAGCAACAACAACAGCAACAAAATGATTATGATGATGAAAAAATTGTATTTCAAATATTCATGAAAGCGCCGTATAATATATGTGATTTTTTTGTGTGTGTGTGTGTGTGTTTTTTTTTTTTATACAGAGAACAGAGAGCAATCCTTAATATGTAGGTAATTGATGGATTACTGTTTTTGTTCGCATCATAATGATCGTGATATGATTGCGTATCGTACCTTTTTTTTTTTTAGAACTTATACCTATAATACCCATGCATATCATTGTACCTTCCCGCACACCAACCATCGATTCGATTTGGAATAATGATGCGAAATGTTAATATCAACTGTTGAATGCACAACTTTAGTCTTTTCGCTTTAGCTCAAATGCTGTCTGAATACTGATGATCGATCAACACAAGATCGTGTGTACATACACTACAGTATGTGACATGATATCAGAGCATATTTAATATGATCATATACTTAACTATACATTTTCGCATACATACTCGATCATATGTTGTACGTACTATGATATTTGAATGAATTTGGTTACAGTTTACCTACTCGATGGTGGTTTACAGCGATCAGCGTCATTGTCATCGTTATGATCAGAGTAATAATGATGTCGCTCGCATTATTTATGCTGATCAACATTGTTGATTGATTTGCATTTTTTCTTCATTTCATTGTTTTCTGTTGTTCTTGTAGTTTCATTTTTTTTTTTTTGTCATTTCTCAGTTTTGAGTACTACATTGATTTTTATAACGTATGTAGTATATTTTAATATGGTAATTTTGATATAGGCACATATGTTGATATGTAAATAAATCATTGTTATAATTTTTCCTTAAATATACGACCATTTAAAGTACAGTGAAAACACTGAAGAGAGGAGTTAATTAAAATTTTTTTAAAATGAGTGGTTGATTTGGCTCAGCTAGATCACATTTTGTTGTCCATAACCTCAATAAAATGAAAAAAAAAAAATATTCATCTTAGACAACATCATTTCAACATTTTTTCTATCTCAATCCTTTAGACGGGTTCCCAAACAAAATTGACATCTTTAATACATTTCACTTCCACCGCTCTCAGAAGGTCTCTAGAAAGTTATAATATATGACTGACTCTTATTATTTATTACTATTCAAAATTATTTTTTCTAAATGTACTTATGCCATAACTTTACACACAAGAGAGTTTCCTCTACAAAGTGAGGATCTACGTGTGAAAATACTAAAGCTATGCAACTGAAATTTGGCGTAAATAATTATAATTACTTATCAATGATTATATTCAAAAATGGGTACAATTCAATTAAATTCACACCTATCTCCCATAGAAAAGTATACATCCAAATGTATTTTTTTACACTTTTGGCATGAAAATACAAAGTTATCAAGCTGAAATTTACTAGACATGATTTTATTTATTAATCTATGACTAAGTTGAAAAATTGGCGTAATCGGATGAAAAACACGCCTACCTCCCATACAGAAGTCTGTCTTCAAGGGTATTTTTTCATCATTTGCGTACGAAAATATAAAGTTATTCACGTGAAACTTGGCACATATACTTTATTTTACTTTCTTTCTTTTTTGAGATAAGTATAGACCTAATTAAATAAAAACTACTACTATCTCCCATACAAAAATTGACTTTCATATGTATATTTCACTCGAAATGACAAAGCTATGGTGCAGAAACTTAGTATATATTAATATTTTTATCAATTAATAAACATGTTTGAAAATTTCCGAAATATGTTGAAAACCACTCCTACCTCCCATACAAAAGTATGCTTTAAAATGTATATTTTCACAATTTGCTCAAAAAAATACAAAGTTATAAAGTAGAAACTTAGTATAATTTAAGATTGGGTGAAATCGAAATGCTACTCATGCCTATCTTTCATACAAAATTGTGTGTGTGTGTTTTTTTTTTTTGCAACATATCCAACTATCTGTATATAAGCTTCAATGCAAACGAAACTAATCTTTAAAAAATATTTAATATTATTTTTCAATATCTTTTATTATTTTATTTACTTTAGCTAGATAGCAATAATAATTATGCACATTGTGATTGAGATTGAAGAAAAAGAAAAATTATGTAAATTCTCATTTGAAATTCAATAAACCCAAACAAATTCAAATGATGTTGATGTTGAAAATGCACAGAAAAAAATATGTAAAATACTTATACACATTGTACACAACAACACAATCGCACAGTAGTCACAAATTAATTCAATATTTCAGCTAAGACAAATATGCCACACACACACACACACACACACACACACAAGACTACATAGTAGAGCATTAGCAGACTTGTGCAGTGGCAACTACTTTTGAAACCGCAAAAGGATTGTACCTCTTACGACCTCTTCTACGACCATCGCATAAAACACTTAATTAATTTGCCAGACAAGACAGGACTTTCGGATTGTAATAGTATGCAAATACAACAACAACAACAACAATTGGCAACAAAATAATTAGAAATTATAATAGAAAATCGTATATATGTAGGTATTCTTATTGTGTGTGTGTGAGTGTGTGTGTGTGTGTGTGTGTGTGTATGTTAGAAACTGAGAAGGAGTTGCTTAGGGGTTTCTCATAGAATCGAATCGGGTCGATGACTTAAAAGCAGCCAACTTCAGCACTTTGTAAATGAACATGCCTGACTTGCCTGTTATATTATTTAAACTATCCTCACCATCATCACCAACACCACCACCACCATCTCTATTTGAATCGGCCACCATACCAAATCCTAAACAGAAATCAACTGCCACGGACACAAGTAAGTAGTTTCAATTTACAGCCAAAGGCAAAATTTCGCCACTACTACTTACTAATAAGCGCTTACTCATTTACGTACATACACTCATATGAGTTCGCATAGAGACATATTCACATACATACATATATACATATGTGAATATATTGCAAGAAAATTACTATATTCCGTGTATGTTACACATGCTTACTTACTTACGTATATATTCGTATTAAATGTGACCGGCCGCCCTCATCTAAAGAAGACCCTCCCGACCAACATCGTTGTAACTCTGACCCCATCAAACCGCACAACGCCAGGAACACAAGCACATACATATGTATGAGTATGTGTACCTTATATTATAAATACGTATTTAGATACTTACCAGTGCATACGTGTATTAGCTAACTAGGAACATATCTAATTTAAATTTCACTTCAAGACGATGTGATGATGGTGGAAAAAAGTCAAACCAAATAAGAAAATGAAGAAATGAAGGAGGGCAACATACACACACACACAAAAAGAGTACAGTAAGTAATACGCTTGAGCTAATTTTCTTCAAGCTATTTTAGAATGTATTCATCTACACACTCTTCCATACAAAAGTATCAGCTTAAGTATAGCAGGACATTGTAGCCACCAAGATTCAAACACCCACAAAACAGCCACACAATATCATTAAAAATTAATATGAAGGCGGAATAGATGTGTGGGTGGGTGGTTGGGTGGGCTGGTTGTTATAAAATTATATATTTCACATATATAGCTCTTAAGTATGCATTATTTTCGAAAATTCAAATTCGAAAATATACTAAAATCATATTAAATTGTTTTTAGAGGCTTCGGTACGATGGTGTGAGTGTGTGTGTGCGATGTGAATGTTATCGACCTTAAGATTTTGCTATATCTAATTAAAGGCAAATCATAAGTAAATAGCAAATAGTTGTTGGGGATATTATATATGTAGTAAGTTGAGATATATGTATGTAGAGAATGCTTTCATTTATGCTTACATCATATTTAAGTAGTTTTTCATCACATTCAAGTAGTTTTTTTCGTAAGCAAAAGAAAGTTTAAGTATTAGGAAATTGATTTTTCTTAAAGTTTCTTCAAAATACATATAATTTTTTTCAAATTTCAATCTATAATACATAAAGTTTCATAAGATGGGCATTTATTAACCCTTAAATGCCTGAGGACACTAAAAATTATGAGAAACAATTGAAAAATTTAATTTCGTTAATACTGAAGCTTAAACATTTAAATATACTTTCGAAAACACACAATTTTGTATTGTACGTAAATGTGATTTTCATACGATAATGCCAATTTTCAAGAATACGGTTTCATTGATATAAATAGTCCAGTGTTCAAAGCCTATTACTATACACTCGAAAATATACTTTTATATAAAATGTAGGCGTGATTTTCAACAGTTTTCATCGATTTATGAATTTATCATTTTGCTGATGAAAATAATATTCTGTATCAAGTTTCTGCACCATATTTTTATATTTTCGAGCATATTAGTTCTGTGATGAAAATCACTTTATATGCCAAGTTCTGTTTTGATAGCTTTATATTTTCTCGATTAAAGTGAGAAAACGTGCATTTGAAAGCATACTTTTGTATGGGAGGTAGGCGTGGTTTTCATATGATTTCATCCTTTTTCTAATATTTAGATTCTATGATCAGAATAGCTTGATGTACCAAGTTTTAGTTCAATAGCATTATATTTTCATGCAAAAAGTGTGAAAAAATGCATTTGAAATCATACTTTTGTATGAAAGATAAGCGTGGTTTTCATACGATTAAGCTCTTTTTCTAGTATTTATATTCTGTAATCAGAATAGCTTGATGTACTAAGTTTTAGTTCAATAGCATTATATTTTCATCCAAATAGTGTCAAAAAATGCCTTTGAAATCATACTTTTGTATAAAAGGTAAGCGTGGTTTTCATCCGATTACGCTTTTTTTTTAATATTTTTATTCTGTGATTAGAATAGCTTGTTGTACTAAGTTATAGTCCAATAGTGTTATATTTTCAGGTAAATAGTGTGAAAAAATGCATTTGAAAGCATACTTTTGTATGGGAGGTAGGCGTGGTTTTCATCCGATTACGCTCTTTTTTTAATATTTTTATTCTGTGATTAGAATAGATTGTTGTTCTAAGTTATAGTCCAATAGTGTTATATTTTCAGGTAAAAAGTGTGAAAAAATGCATTTAAAAACATACTTTTGTATGGGAGGTAGGCGTAATTTTCATTTGATTACGCCTATTTAGAAAATTTTTAGTTTATTGACTAAAATGGTATAATATATCAATTTTCAGCTTGATCGCCTTAGAATTACAGAAGTTATCATACGATGAGATAGAGAAACATAGCAATCGACTCAGATGAATCTGATATGAAATATCTCATGGAAATATGCAAACCCAAAGCATTGTCGCAATTATCAACACAATTTTTTTAAGTCTTTCTAATGAAAATTATTGTCGTATTTTTCAGATTGCGGACAAAGGAGAAACCATTTACGAATTCCTTTGTTAACGAGAGATGAAAACTTTAATACGTCATTGTTTAAAGGTTATACGATTTTTCTGTAGTTACCTAACCTAGGTTGGAAAGAATTTAAATTCAATAGACGGATAAACCTCTGAAATCTTCATTGAATAATAGAACTCTCCCATATCCAATACTTTGAAGTGGAACCGACTCGCAAAAGTGTACTTTCAATATAATCATAGAGGTTTTATTATATTGCTTAGACCATCTTTTCCATAAAATATAAGTAATGCAAACTTCAAGGAAGGCTTTCGACTGGGAGTCATAAATTTTAATACTCATTAGTGATATAAAAAATTTAATAAGATATTCAATTGCTTCATTCGATATGGTTTCACTCTCCTCCTAGTTTCGAATTCCTTACTTTAGTAGTACTGAATATAATATATATGTATCTACACATGTACAGAAAACAATTTCCGTTGGACTATTTTCTACATTACATGTAGCATAGTGTCTCATTGTAGTTTCCTGAAATAATGCTAGTTTTAAGTAGTACTCCTTTGCGTACCCGTATTATGTAGTAGTGTAAACAACATTAACATTTTATGTAAATTTCAGTTAAACACTCAATTCCGTTACTTACTGTAGTTATTGTTGTTGTTGTTGTTGTTGTTGTTGTTATTGTTGTAAATAGACAAACTACTCTATACACGTGTACAGCACACTTGTCCATATGGACTCTTACGGATGTGTATATTCGTATATTCGAACATGGTTACAAACTTTGTAGAAAACAGAAATAAAGAGATTCTTATTTTTGTTGTTGTTGTTGTTGTTTTTGTAGTTGCGTGCATTTCGAGTTTTGGTAATGAGGTCCTTATTCAAAAAGGATACTTACTATAATATGTACCTACTTACATATGTATAAGTTGATACATAGTAATGGAGTGGGTGATATAATATTACAAGTAAGACGTTGTTGGCAATAAGGAAGTAGTGTGTTTTTATGATGGCATAATTATTGTGGTTCATAAATCAATGTCTAGAATAGTTCTTCGCAAAATGATTTTAATGCAAATTTTAAAATAAATTTCTAATTATTTAAAAAATATTTATTAGGATAATATAATTTCAATCTTATCCAAAAAATATTTAATTTTAACGATTTTCAATATGTCTCCAAACTCTACAATACCTAACTTTGTTATATATTTGCTTTCCAATAGTTGCTAAAAAAGAAATAATTGTATTTTTTTAGATTTTATTGATATTCGAAAACTCTCCAAAGTCTCCAAAGGAAAATATATTCTCTTTTTTAGTGCATATTGTTCTCATATGATATTTTGGTATAATTGATGCATATGTAATAAACTTTGGAAAACTTTATTAATAATTTTATAGCGCAAATTAAAATAATAATAGTATTTGAATATTATATAGGAAAAATTGTAAATTTACATATGTACATACATATATGATTTCCAGAAAAAATAGAGATTCGACATAAGGTAGATTTGCTCTCAGATGGTTGTTAAAGAAAATTTAACTGATATTTATATGGATTTTATGGAAAATTTAAAACTCTCCAAAGTCTCCAAAAGCAAAAAAATGTGTGTTTAAGTATATAATTTTACTCTCTAAAGATGGCATTATTCATATTTTACATTTACATTAAATATTTAAATGTTTCTATCAGCAAATATGTATGTAAATATGTACATTAGGGAGGCTCAAAATTTTTAGCTGCATATACATAGGTGGTATAGGATCTAGGGTATATAGTAAAAAATTTATTTATGAATGAATCTGCGAATAAATTCTCAATACAAATAATTTTGAATATTTTGAAGACATTTCATCAGTGTTATAAAAGTATGCTTTCGAATGGATATTCTTTAATTTTGAACACCTAAATATAAAGATATCAAGCTGAAACTTAGTATAAAAAGTTATTTTTATCAATGGAGAAATAAATTCAAAAATCGTTGCAATCGTATGAAAAACACTCCTAACTCTTATATAAAATTATGTTTTCGAATGGTTGTTCTCTAAATTTGAATGCTTAAATACATACGAGTACTAAGCTATCAAGCTGAAATTTGGTATATACATATAAGATTATTTTGATCAAAAAATAAATAATTTTGAAAATTGGCGTAATCGAATGAAGACTAACCCTAACTGCCAAACAAAAGTATATTTTCGAATCGATGTTCTGAAAATTTGCGAGCTTAAATATTAAGATATTGAGCTGAAAATCGGCGCGTGAAATTATTTTTTCACATAAAGTAATAAATTAAAGAATGATCGTTATCAAATAAAAATTGCTTCATACTGTCATACAAATTTCAATTTTCGAACATATATTTTTAGATTTTGTACACATATATATTAAGCTTTTGAGTTGAAACTTAACATATAAGCTTATTTTTATGATTGAAAAAATTGCTTTGAGAATGGCTGTAATTGTAAGAAAACTACTTATATCTCCCATACAAAAATATGTTTTCGAATGGATGATTTTTAATTTTGAGCCTTTAAATATCAAGCTAGAGAGTTGAAAATTAGCATATGAAGTTATTTTTACAATTAAAGTAATAAACTACAAAATTGTTGTAATCGAAAGAGAACTACTCCTAGCTTCCATACAAAATTTTCATTTCGAACTGATATTTTCGGACGTTATGCACAAATTTATTCTTTTATATCACCCTAATGTACATGTGGCACCTAATATATAGATATATATTTGAAACTATCCAACATGCCAAACTATACGGTCTCATAGAGTAACTAACTATAATTCTATAAATTTGGTATGCTTGCCACACTTCTTTGTCCATACAGATCGTCCAACTTAGATGTATATACATATAATTATATATATTTATTGGAAAAGCATCGTAATAACTTTACATTATTCTTAAATACATTCATATACATACATACATGCAAGCATATATATATATATATATATACACACACACACACGTACCCATAATTGTTGAAACGTTAAAGGATTTGGTAAATTTGAATTTTGTGAATTTAAAGTTTTATAATTTTTTTTTTTTTTTGTTCTTACTTTTTTGTTGAATTTAGGTTTAAGTGTGTGTGTGTATGTTTGTGTATGGAAGTGATGAGGGGGAAATAAACTTAACTATAAAATTAATTATAAAAGGCAATTGTGTAACTAAGTGTTTGTATGTGTGTGTGTGTGTGTGTACATCTATATAGGATGAATGTATATTTCTATACATATATAGATGTGTGTGCACGTGTATGCTATATGTGCACATTTGTGAAAGGTGTTGGCATGGAATTTGCGTACGTTCCCAACCAATCTACTCATACTCATAGCATTGCTTGCATTTAAATTCGTTTATTATATTCGAAATTACATATATACAAATATACATACATATATGCATACATATGAATATATAAGACATTCAGCGAACTAATCCCCGCATTCAGCTGTTGGTCCTCTCTCAAAATGTACGTATGGACATACACATGTGTAGTTACGTATGTGTTTGTGTGTGTGTGTAGATGAATGTGTTTTGCATACATTGAAATACTAATTAAATGTTTGAAGATTATACTCATACATACAATATATATATATATATATGTGTGTGTGTGTGTGTGTGATGTGGCGACCATGTACCTACTATACTTACTATAGCAAGATGATGCATACACGCTTTTAGGGGCTATTTTATCAAACTTCCTTGGCACTTACCCCTAACCAACGGATTCAACTAACCGACCAACATATACGCCTGAGATGTCTACTATGTATGTCTGAGATGAACAAGTTGCTTAAGAAAATGTTACCATGTTTATAGTCGATGTGTTGTACTCATAAGGATGTGGGTGTTTTTCTGTGTGTGTATGTGAGTGTGTGTGTTATGTATTTGTGAAAGCTTTCTAATTATCCTTATGGTCCTTGTTGTTCTTGTTTGCCTGTTATTGAATATGGTTTCGTAATGAAATATATATGAAATAGAGATGGAGCTGGCAAAGAGTGAAGGGTGGACATTTAAAATGAAATAAATTAACATTTTATTCAAGTGTTCGAGGTGGTAAATGAAAGGATATACTATATGTGTATGTGTGTGTGATGAGTATGCATATTTTCGAATATAAGTTTGAGTAAAATGTCTTACTATATATTATATTAAGACGTGTACACACACACACACACACATACCCACACATCATGATTAGTTCTCTTTGTTGTCCCACAGAAAATTGATTTTCTATTAAATTGCTTTCGCTCTCTCTCAACTTTAATTACCATTAGTAAGCAAATTTAAATATGCCAACACAATCTACTACATATATGAGCAAGGACATAAATGCAAATTATATCAAAAAAAAAAAAAATATACAAAATTATATTTCTTTCATAATTGTGATTGCCAATTTAAAAATGTGCATATTCTCCCTCTCTCCTCTACATCATTATGAATTTGCAACCCTTTTTTATGGAACACACATAGAATTCCCAATTATTATACTACTCATATAGTCTCACTACTACTCGTACGTTGGCAAGAATGAGCGAATCTTCATTATAATTTGTCTGAAATAAAAGCGGAACAAAAAAAAAAAATAAACAAAAATTTGTTCGCTCATTATAAGCTTATGAATACATTTCGCACCAACCAATCTACATGCACTCGTATGTTGGGAAGAATTGCAGAAGAGCAAAAATTATTCAGATTTACATAATTAACATGTAACGTTGTTGTGTTATTCTTCATTTGCATGTCCAATATAATGATATAATATATATACTCGTACTACTAACTAATACAATTGCCGCTCCAAATAAAATTGGGACATTGAATAATACTTGCAGTACTACATATAATGGAAATTTGAAGCATCAGAAAACATTACTATACATAAGCCATAGAACGTGAGGGAAGTATTTCGTTTGAGGAACCGAAAATAATAAGGATTTTTCGGAAAATTTACTTCTCTTTTTTTATTCAGAAATTATAATTATTTTAAAAATTTTGCATTTTTTTGCTCAAAAATTAATTTTTTACAAATTGTCTTTATTATATTGCCATAAACAATTTAAATTTATATGATAATTTCATGCTCTCCACTTTTATTGCATTGTATTTTAAATTTAAAATGATATTAAATTTTTCTATTTTTTAGAAAATCAATTATTTAAACATTTTTGAATTTTTTTTTTTTCTCGAAAATCAATTTCTTAAAATTCATTTGTCACATTTCCACAAAGAATGTAAATTAAGATGAAAATTTCTTACTCTCCACATTCATAGAATCGTATTTCATATGCAATATAATATTTTCATAAGCTGAAATGACTTGCAAATGAATTTCTCATCGATTATAGGTTTTTTTAAAAACTCTCCAATTTTGGAGACTTTAGTTTCAAATGCAATACCACTTTTTTACAGCCACATATAACATGAAAATGCATTTGCCATCATTTATAGCAAGTTTTAAAACTCTCCACATTTGGAGACATTTGTAAATTTTGCTCAATTATTATTTTTTTGTTAAAAGAAAAACTAATTATAAATAATTAATAGAAATTAAACCACTGTTCGTAATTACAAGCAAATAAGCAATCTTATAATGAGCTACATATATTCACATACAAATACACACACGTCTACAATATTCATGTGTATATATGTACATCCTTCTACTACTTACAGCGTAGAAGAAGAATAATAGTGTCGAAACATGTAAATCGGGCAACTTGTCCAAAAAGCATGACCATGTTCGAGTATAATATATGTATGTATATATGTACTCATATCTAGCTATGTTTGTTTGCATGCATGCATGTACATGAGTTGACAAGGCATAGGCAAATTATTTCCAATGGTAGTGGTAAGTAACTATCAGTTGAAATGAAGCAACAACAAATACAATTACATGTATGTGTATAATATAAGAATCTCTCTCTCTCTCTCTCCGTCGTTCCCTCTCTTTATCCATTTCTCTAATAGCAAGGAAGAATGAAAATTCTATAACCAGATTTTAAATACACATCCATATATGTACATATATGCATGCATATATGCATATATCTGAAATAATGCTATTCGCTTTCTTCATTAAAAACCTCCACATGCTCACAGCATGCCTAAGACCAGACCAGGAAATATCCAAAATAATGTAGAGTAAAGAATATATGTATACAGTAGCTGTGATTGCTAAGTATTAGTATGTGTATGTATGTATGCATGTATGTGAACATGTCGTAGTAGTAGTAGTAGTAGCATGTATGTATATTGGTTGCTACAACAAATGGTCCTTCATTCCTAATTTAAATGCAAATGAGATTCATTTGATGATGACGACGACGACGGCGACGACGACGACGACGACGACTATGACGATGGCGATGAGCACGACACCAACATACCTTGTCCATGTCCATGTCTTTTAATGTTTTCTACACTTACTACCATAGATGAATTCATACACGTTCATATAAACTCTGACAGTGTGATATAGAGACCAACAGACATTTGGACAGTGAAACAAAAGGATCTGCATTCATACATACATACACACACATACTACCATAGGTACATTTATGCAAGTGGCTTAAACATCTTAACTCACATCTAACTGGTAGGCGATTTTCTACCATCTAAAATTGCAAATAATACAAGTAGATATTGTACAATCCTTTCATAGATGATATCCTGCATATATTAAAAGTCACAATACGAATCGTAAAGGTGCCTACATAGAAAATCGAACACAAGCAAAATGTTATTGCCTACTATTGAGGTGGTCGAATTTAAGGTGTATAGATATGTTTCGTTGCAAGCTACTTGTCGCCCGTCACACAATTATAAATCCCAAGTTTAAGCTTGCGAACGTCAGGCAGGCACTGACAGTAGGCCGTCGTATACATAATAGGCAAAAGAGACTAATCAGTGTAGAAATATGCTGGCATTGTTTTGTAGACTTTTTTAAGCTGTCCTTCGGCCCAAAAGCCGTACACACATGCATACGAATATTTTGCATAGAGAATTAGCATGAAATGCAAACGCATGATTTTCAACAAGTAAGCACACTAAAATGTAAGGAATGAACATGAACATGCCATAGATGGCCACAGACGCTATGCTGAAGTAGGCAGAATACTATTTATAACAATCTAACACTCAAACATGCAGAAAAATAGCCAAAGATATAGTACATAAGGTGCCATAAGTAAAGTCAAACAGATAAACTCTCTATCTCAGTATTCGTTTAATATGAATATGTAGTGACTCGAATAACTGGAGAAATGCTATTAGATAGATAAGAAAAGTATTGTACATAGATTAAAATGAGAAAAGCAACTCTTGTTCCGATTGCAAATTTTCAAAATTAATTTAGTCATTTGTAATTGCTTATTAGTAATTAGTATGCAAGTCGATAATAGGGGAGATTTGAGATTTGTGAACGTTTTGTTGGGGCATTAACAAAAACTAAATATAGATTGTGAGGCTCAATATCATGGAATATGGTAGAGGATGTCGATGAAATTGAAGTCTGATATTTTACTAGAAATACCCAATACCGGTGAACCTATTCAATTGGAGGCAGTAGATAACAGAGACTATTGGACATTTGAAGTACAAAAGTTAATAATTCATTACCAGCTGTAATGAATAAATGATAAAATTTTTTAAAAATTAATAAGCCCAGATAAAATAAGCTAAATCGAAGCCCAGAAAAACATGCTTACATTTCAAAATTCTATAATTCGATTCCCGATTCAGCCAATTCTGTAATATATTACACTAAATACAACATCGAAATATAAGTCTATCAAGCTGAAACTTAGCCTTTATGTCAATTTTTATCAGTGTAATAACATCTTCGAATATCGTTGTAATCCGATCAAAATTACATATACCTACTATGCAAAAAGTATGTTTTTGAATGTAATTTTTTAAAATTTCAACACGAAATTATAAAACTATTAGCTCAAAGTTAATATTTATGACTTTTTTAAATCTACTAAACAACAAATTTAAGAATTTGCATAATCGGTTGAAAACCATATGTACTTTCCATACAAAAAATATGTTTTTGAAAATATATTTTCAGATTTGAACGTGAAAATATAAAGTTATCAATCTAAATTTTGGTACAGATTATTATTTTTGTCAATGTTATAATATATTCTAGAATTCGAATAATACGATGAAAACTATGCACATCTTTCATACAAAAATATGTTTTTAAACTTATATTTTTTCAATTTTGCGCACTTCAACTAAAGTTACAGAGCTAAAACTTGATACATAACCTTTATGTGGCTAACTAAGTGAACAGTTTCAGAATGAGCTTAATTGATTAAAAAACACGTGTACTTCCCATACAAAAATATGTTTTTGAATGTGTATTTTCAGTTTTGAACATGAAATTATAAAGCTAACGGTTTGAAACTTAGTATATATTATATTTTTTTGTCAAAGTTATGATAAATTAAAGAATGAGTGTAGTCCGATGAATAGCACCCCCATCCACCATACGAAAAATGTGTTTTTGAAAATGGTTTTTCCAAATTATGCACACTAACTTATAAATAATTAGCTAAAATGATACCTAATATTTGTTTTACTAGCTAAGTGATAAATTAAAAAAAAAATCAACATTATTAGATGAATTTTCCCCATTTTCCATATAAAAATATGTTTTCGAATGTATATTTTCAAAAATTGCATAGTAAAATATAAAGCTATCGGTCTGAAATTTGGTGCACAACTCTATTTGGATCAACTAATGTATGATAATGAAAATTTTTTGAAATCCAATCAAAACTAAAACCATCTCCCGTACAAAAAGTATGATTTTGAAAATATATTTTTGAAATTTTTGGCACAAAAATACCCAGCTGAAACTTAATTGATGAGATTTATATTTATTATTTGTAAATATTAGAAATTCCATACAAAAAAAAAAAATGTCGGTATTACTCAAACTAATTCCATAATGGTTTTAATTTTGGTTTTTGAGAAAATTTACAAAAATCAACAATAGACAAATTTATGCTAAGTAAGAGTTGTGCCAACTCAATCAATGAATCAATAAATGACCATTTCGAATTTCTATGGAAATGTATACATTTTTGTATTGTAATATTTTAAAAGCCTAAATACAACAATAACAACAAAAACAATGGATAATATAAAATTTACCAATGCATTGTATTGGATTACAATTTTTACATCGGGGGGATTACAAATCAAGACATTTGTCTCTCATTTTTGTTTTATTCGTACTTATTTCCTCTTATTCAGTTTTCATAATATATCATTGTGATATGTTCACTCATACATACATTGAGTGTGTGTGTGTGTGTGTATGAGTGTCTATAGGTATTTATGAATAAATATGTTGTTGATTATTGAAATTATGCATCAAAAAGGAAGGGGGGGAGGGGGCGTATGTAGAGAACTACTCTATATACTGTACTTTGTACATGGTAAAGAAGCTGCTGATGCCATTGCCCCATCTGGTTGCACATGTAAATATATATATTTAGGTACTACATATATGTATTGTATATGTATGAGTATATGAATTATTAAATGTTTTGTAATTTATTTGATTGTATGATTGTATGAGTTTATATTAGAATGTATATGTGATTATAGCAGCAGCTACTAACTACTGTTGATTTTACGTAAAGAAGTTGATTATGATATTTGACTATATGCATGGCCTGCATGTAAATACGCCTGCATATATGCAACGATATATTGCAAAAATATTGTTGAAAGCTTATGCATTTGTGACGAGTATAATAAATTATAAACAAAATGAATATGAATAAGCAGCTCGAGTTCCAGGTATGTCTATGTAATATACATACACAGATACATACATACATACATACTATATGTGTAAGTAGCACATGTGCAATGTGTATATCTGAAGAAGCATCGAAAGTGTACCTGTATGTGGTTGGGTTATGCAGTGAAGTTTGTTTGTTATTGATCAATAATTTAGAAATGCTGGTATGAACGCAAATACACACAATATCCTTGCATATGCATATTTTGCAATTGAGTACTTTAGAATATAACTATATATGTATTTTTTTTTTTAATATCACATATACACACATATTTACACATATTTACTGAATAGCTGACTGTGATAGTAACGTATTATTTAAGATAATAGCATGAAAATGGAAATTCACATTTTCAATTACTTTTTAGAATAATAAAGTATCTTAATATATATATATATGTATCATATACATGTACATACACACATACATGTATATTTGAATTTATACTCAAATAAGTAGACTTATTTTGTATTTTTTCTAATAATAATAATGGCAAAATTGAAAAGCTTTTATTTATAAATTCATAAATTCTCTAATTTATTTCCAAAATTCTTCTTTCTTCAGAATAAATATATTGATGACATCGATAAGGGTTGTACGTACTAGAATAGTTTCGATAGTATAGAAACTATTTGAAAATTATTTAATTAAAATGATAAATAATTTATAAATTCTTAATGAATATGAAAGCAATATAAATGCATTTTTTGGCCATATATACTCTGATTGGCTACTCATTTATGCTAGCCTACTTTTGGTAGACTGATGCAATAACAGCTGATGGCTTGGCCAATCATCTTAGATACGAAGTTCAACCCAGTTCAACCTTTAGTTCAACCCAGTAGAAAAGCTTATTTGTTTAAATATATCAGCTGCAATATGATAAAAGGATCCAGTGTTCGAAGCAACAATTAGAACTTTTAACTGATACATTAGCAAATATTTTTTTTTTTTTTTTTTTTTTTTTTTTTTTTGCTTATTTTTTTTTATTGAATCTTTCTTATACAAGAAACTAACAATAAGTATTAAAATCTTACAAACTAAATAAAACTATGTGATATCCCCTACGTTCCATCACAATTTGGTGAGTCGCGAGATGTAGCAATTTTACAGCATATTCAGTGTGTCTTTTCTTTTTAATCGACGATGCCCCTTGCTCAGCAACAATTGCCTAGCAAGGGGATTCGGATGATTGTGTAATTTTTGAATGTAGCTTCTGCAGGACATTGCAACTTCCTCAGAAATTGTGGATACATTTAAATCTCGATGGATGTTAACGTTCCTCATATACCAAGGCGCATTTACAATAATTCGCAGACACTTGGATTGTATTCGCTGCAATTTTTCGATATTAGAGGGAGATGCGGTGCCCCAAAACTGAATACCATAAGTCCAGATTGGTTTCAGGATTGCTTTATATAATAGCACTTTGTATTCAAGATTCAACTTTGATCTTTTGTGTAACAGCCACCATAACTGATTCATTTTAAGCTTGATCTGAGTTTTCTTTGCCTCTATGTGATTTTTCCATGTCAGCCTTCTGTCGAGGTGAATACCCAAGTACCTTGTTGAGGAACATTGTGGAACTGATTGGCCATTAATTTTAAGTGGGGGACATGTATCTAGCCTTAGCGTGAAGGTTACATGTACGCTCTTTGATTCATTGACTTTTATACGCCATTTTGCTAGCCAGATTTCGAGAGAATCGACATGAGTCTGCAGGAGTTTAGTAGCTTCTATGGGGTTAGAGCGAGAGCACAATATTGCCGTATCATCAGCAAAGGTCGATATGAATGTATAGTTATTGTTGGGCATATCTGAAGTGTATAAGAGATACAGTAAGGGACCCAAAACGCTTCCTTGAGGAACGCCAGCGTGAATATCCAATGGATTTGTTGTGTAATCCTTGTGATGTACGAGAAATTGTCTTTTCGTGAGGTAGCTACTAAGCAATGAGGAGACATTTGCAGGCAGTAATATTTTGAGTTTGTAAATAAGGCCATCGTGCCATACTTTATCGAAAGCTTGAGTGATATCAAGAAAGACAGCTGAGCAATACTTTTTTTCTTCAAAAGTGTTCCTTATCAGAGTTACAATGCGGTGGACTTGTTCTATTGTGCCGTGCTGTTTTCTAAATCCAAACTGATGTTGAGGAATCAGTTGGTTGAGATTAATAAATGGAGTTATATTCATGACAAGTAGCTTTTCGAATACTTTAGAAAGTAGAGGCAGGAGGCTGATAGGTCTGTACGATGCAACTTTTGTAGGGTCTTTTCCTGGTTTTGCTATCATAATAATTTTTGAAGTTTTCCAGCATTTGGGATAGTGTTTAATACGAAGGATAGCATTGAAAATGTGCATCAGATGAATTACTGAAGCCGGAGGTAGCTCTTTTATCATTTTACCGGTAATTTTATCTGGACCAGGTGATTTTTTTGGGTTTAAATCTTTATAAATTGCTTTGAATATGTCCTTTTTTTTAATTTTGAGCGTTATTGAGCAAGGTTGAGAAGTTAATATTGGTAATGAGGACTGTGAAGAGGGTGGATTGGGTGTAAACACACTTTTTAGGTGGTTTGCAAAAGCCAAACCCTTCTCACAGTTGCTTCTAGCCCAATTACCGTCACTCAAACGGATGGGGGAATCAGTGAGAATTGGCCGATTTGATTTTTTTGCTGATTTCCACAAGGAGTAGTCTGACGCTTCACCAGGTGTTAATTTCGCTATGTGCTCTTCTAACTCTTTGTTGTTTTTATTTTTTAAGGCTTGCTTTAACTTTCGAGTGCAGTGCTGTAGCTGTGTTTTCAGATTCGGTGATCTGAATTCTTGCCATTGTCTTCGGAGTCTTCTTTTTTGTCTTACTAGCAATTCAATATCGGCTGGTGTGTATGGGCTATAGTTTGATTGCTTGCATACCTTTGTGCAGGTGGCTGAGCTGAGAGCTAATGAGAGCAGCTGGTTGAATTTTTCGAGTGCTGAGTCTACATCGTGTCCATTTCTTAATATAGTACTCAGAGGAAGATGGGAATTTATATATTTCTTGAATTTTAACCAGTCTATTTTCTTTCTAACGCAATTGCTTTGGGGGCTTGGTGATTTTATAGATATTACCGTGGGTGAGTGGTCAGATGATAGATCATAATTACACTCTGTGGAGATATTTTCCATCTGCAAACCTTTGGCGACTCCAAAGTCTATGAGATCGGGTATTTTCCTCTTGTCCGTCGGCCAATATGTCGGTTGACCATTTGAAATAACATCGTAGCCGTGGTTAGTGATGATTGAACATAGTCTTTTGCCTTTTGGAGTTATTAATCGGGAGCCCCAGTGAGTGTGTTTGGCGTTGAAATCGCCAGCAACCAAGAATTTGCTACCAAGAGTTGAGAAAAATTCTTTATATTGCTGTTCGGTAATACTGTATCTTGGGGGACAGTATATCGCAGATATTACTAGCTTAGAGATGTATTCTTCCAGACATATAGATGTTGCTTGCAAGTAGACGCTACTAAAATCTTCGAGAACATGATGTTTTATTCTGCTTTTTATCAATATGGCAGTTCCTCCGCGTGCCTTACCATGCGGATGATTTGTGGTGTACAGTTTGTAATATGGTATTTGGTAGCAATTTTTGTCAGTGAAATGGGTCTCAGATATCATCATTATGTCGATTTGGCTGGATTCAAGGAATTGAATTAGCTCCAAACGGTGCTGGCTTAAGCCGTTGGCGTTCCAGTGGCATATCTTGAGACAACTCATGGTCTGGATAGCAATGTTTGGAGTAACATCGATTGATTTTTCATCATTTCTTGCATCATTGTTTGCATTGAGTTCATGAATTGGTTCATATTCTGAATCAATGTTTGAAGCAAATGTTCAAGGGTACTTGGCTGTTGGGTGGGCAGTGAGTGTTTCTGCTCATTATTTACATTGCTTTGTTGGTGTGGGTTTTGTTTTAAGACGCTAGCGTATGAATTGGTTTGATTCTTGTTTGGGATTGCAGAGAAGAATTGTGTTGCATCAATATTTTGTCTCTTACTTGAGTTGGCTATCTGAGTTTGCTCAACTGGTTTTAGAGGTTGATTGCTAGCGGAGAAATTTAGCTTTAGGGTTGTATATACTGGGCAACCTCTATAATTTGCGGTGTGATTACCTCCACAATTGCTGCATTTTTTCATGCTAGCATCGCCTTTAGATTTTGGGCATCTCCACAAATCACACAAACAGCTGGCAGAGTACAATATGTCTTAGTATGTCCATATTCTTGGCAGTTGCTGCACTGAGGAGGTCCAGTTCTCTTATGGGGTTCTTCGATTGTGATTTTGCGATGCAATAAATATCGAATTTTATATATGGGGTGTACTTCACCTTTTTTTAGGGGTTTTGTTTCAGGCTGAAGCTCAATACGATATAACGGTTGAGGTATATTGCTCTTGTTGAGAATGTTGAATACTGTTTTGGCTTGAAACCCTTCTTCCTGGAGGGCAAGTTTGATTTCGTTAATATCAACGTTGGGTTCGACGCCTTTGAGTACAACGATTAAGCCCTTACTACTTTTTAGCTGATATGTGTAGTAATTCTTTTTTACAGCATCAAATTCCGCTATTACTTTGCGATAATGAGTTTCGCTGTAGATTTGCACTTTTGTTTCCTCAATTTGGCCTTTGCGAATAGGAACAACATGGAAATTCTTTGGTCCTATAAGACTTGTAATTCTAGAAATCAACTTATCTGAGTTGCGTTCTCTCAAGAAAATGGGTGGGGGTTTGAAATTTTTCTTGGAGATAATATTTTCGTCACTTTCATCACCTGAAAGCAGAGCGTATCTATTTTCCGAACTAATAGGGACAGTGTTCTGCTTTTGAATTTTTGTTGAATTCATTTGTTTTGAATTTTGCGGACTTCTCTTTCGCTTTACTACAGTAATGTAGCGATCAATACCAGTTTGAACAGCAACTGGTTCTTTATTAGTCATCGCACTAGTTGCTTTAACTACTGGGTCATGCACTTCAGTAGAAGTGCCGTTATTTGATTGCTTTGATGTTGTAGCTGTTGGTGTTACAGCAGGAGAAGCACATTGTACACTCCACGGTATAGAGGGAGATAGTATATCACGATAGAACAAATTATTTTTTTTGTCTGTATTTATTGTTGTTGCAAAATTTGATGAATTTTTAATATGTGCAGGCAAAAGATTTGCACTGTTACTTTCACTTGTGCAGTGTGTATCAACTGTTTTATTTGATAATGCACTTATCGGGGGGGTTTGCGCGGGTGACTGCAAATTATTGTTTACACACACATTAACAGGCGATTGCCGTTGCCGGAGAGGAGAGCGCTGAACACTCATACTGTAAACAAAATGTTTGCAAATTATATTATTATTTTATTTGTTTTTTTTTTTTTTTTTTTCTAAAAATCAAAATAAAGACGTCCACTCTTATTGGTGACTTTCGCGAACTCAATTAGCAAATATGAAATTGAAACATATGGGAAATATTTCATATTTGACTATGAAAATAGTACTGAAAGTATTAGTGAAAATTTAAGTCATTTTATTAATAAATTACCCTATTCCACTTATAAAATCTTCATTTTTTCAGAATGCTACGTTAAAAATGAATGGCCAATGTTTTTAAAATTAAAATTAAAACATCATACATTGAAAGCTAATATCATATCTCATATAAATGAGTAAATTAGTTAGAATTTTTATACAATTTTATATGGCAACTATGCTTATTTATAAATGCAATTTATTT
The DNA here is from genome assembly GCA_963854835.1 of Megamerina dolium. NCBI lineage: Eukaryota > Metazoa > Arthropoda > Insecta > Diptera > Megamerinidae > Megamerina > Megamerina dolium. Next base: position 5,240,141 of record OY978525.1, read on the forward strand.
GAAATTTTGTGGTAAACATGTTATGGACCATAAAAAATCAGATTTCTAAAGTTCACTAATACAAAAACGTAGAATAATATTAAAATTACATATGATGACCATGTTTATTTCTGATTACATTGACTTCAAATTTTATGTAGAATGCTATTTTTGCAACAAAATTAAATATGTGAAATTTCAAAAGTATACACTAACAATAAATGGTACATGCCATACAAAGTACATTACATTGTATATAGAAATTTAATAATTTTATATGGTAACTATATTTGTTTATTAGCAAGATCACTTGAAATTTTTAATAAAATTTTATTTTAGCGAAGAAATTATATTCTCGAAGCTTCGAAATGATATATTCCAAATTACATGTATCTTTCATATAAAAATTGTTAAAAATATGAACATTTTGTATGAGAACTAGTTTTATTTAATATCATAATTATTCAAAATTTTGAGAAAACTTTTATTTAAATGAAAAAATTGAATTTTCAAAGTTTCAGTTACATACCTTGGAAAATAATGCTATCTTTCATACAAAAATTCTAAAAATTGGGAAATTTTGTATGAGTACTATGTTGATTTATTAATGAAATCGCTTGAAATTTTCAGCGAAATTCTATTTTGGCATAAAAATTATACTTCAAAATTTTCATAATGATATATTAAAAAATAATCGTAACATCCATACAAATTTGTATAAAAATATGATATTTTAATATAGCGACTATATGTTTTTGGCAAAGGAGCGACTTCAAATTTAATATAACACCCTATTTTGATAAAAATATTAAATTTTCAAAATTTCAGAATGATACAATAATAAAAAATGAGACTTCCGTAAAAAATTTTTTATTAAATATATGTTATAATGTTTATTTTGTAACGAAATTTCTTCAAATTTTATATAATATATTATTTTGTTAAAAAAATTAAATTCTAAAAGTTTCACAATGATATATTGAAAATTAATGATAGCTCTCATACAAAAATGTTAAAAAATTGTATATTTCATATAGCAACTATACTTATTTATTATACGAATGGCTACAAATTTTGCATGACTTACTGTTTTGATGTAAAAATACGATTGCTCAATGACATTTTTAAATCGGAAAGTATATTTTGTACAAATGTAGCAATTTGTTGCAAAAAATTATACTATTATATATAAAATTACAAAATTTCTCTGATGTCCTCATTAAATTTACCAACTGAAGACTCTAATTTAAACATTTGTTTGAGACCTCCAAAGACATCTCAAGTAAAATTACACTAAGTGTTCATTTGACTTTATAAAAATCACATTGACTATGAATCTCTCAAAATATCAAATCTTTAAATAATTAGCAAATTCTCTTCTTCTTATTCTCATGCCATAAATGTCCGATTAAATTGAATTTTAATTAATATTATTTCATATTAAATCATACAGTGTCATATTACATTTGTTGCCTGCATATTTGATGAGATCATTACTATTGAATTTTGCTATAATTTTGCTTTTTTAGATCGCATCTAAGACTATAATTAATACTATTGCAATTTATACTTCGTTATATGGATATTAATGCCTACACAGTACTTTAGCATTTCAATGTATCACATGTATCACCCTTGCATGCCCCCTACAAGGTCCACGAAGTTTTACTTGCAACCAACCAATCCTTATGTTAAATGCCATTATCAATGACAGAAATGTATAGTTACATTTATTGCATTTGGCATATCATGATTATATACGAATATATATGATTACTAACGAAAGTAATTATTCATTATTATATGTATATGCAGAATAGTTTGGGGGGGAATAAATGAGGAATATGATAATGGGTATTCTATTGCGAAGGCAACCGAAGGTCAAATTGAGGCAGGTCATTTGCATTGTAATAAATTAATAAAATTAATAAAATACAATGAAATTTGAGTAATATAAATTTACTGCATTCGATGATAGAACTTAATATATTTATAGGCAATATAATCTGAAAGATGTGAGAGAAATTTGCAGAAACTACCATAAATTTGTCTATGAGAGCTACTTATATCATCTACAGAGCTTTAGATAATTTAAAAATATTTGATTTCTTTAAAAAATAAGCCAAATGAAAAAAAAAATTGTGTTTTTCTCTCCACTTTATACCATTTTCATTTTTCATTTCACTCTAATTTGCCATTTAAGTCTAATAGTACTTGAGGGACTACCATATTATAATGGTGTACTATATGAGTTTATACATATACATACATACATGTACATGTAACAATGTTGAATTTTTTTTCGTTTTTGTTGCCATACACCAGTCATACATATGTTAGATCCACCATGAGTTGCTAGTAGTGAAGAAATATTGCGCTTGCTCTTGCTGACATGCAAGAAAAGCAGCTGTCTGTCATTGTTGTTACCTACCACCCACATACATACAACACCTGATTCTGCTATGGTTGTCTAATTCTGTTTTTTTACAAATTTTATTTTTTGTACTTACTTTCATTCTGCACACGACACATACTCTCACACACACACACACACACACTCAAGCATGGCAGTTAATTAGATTGAAAGGATAATAGGCTGCAATGAACTCCTAGTTATAAAGTGCATATATAATTTATTATTGTTGTAGTAAGCAGCAATTGTCTATTCACCTAACTAACTGTTTGACTGTCTATCTATCTGTACTTGTATGTCTGTTTTTTTGTTTTTTTTTTTTTGCCTGTATTCTTAGTAATGTTCTCGTAACTTTTTAATGAGGCTAATTGAATTGCAGCAACAATGCGTTATAAAATGTAATAATATTCCCTATGTTATACAAGTATTGGTAAGGTAGAATATGATGCATGTGTGTGTGTTTGGCGTCCTTCTTCATGGCTGCTCATTTTATTATATAGTAGAATTATACTTACTATACATATTGGTAATGCCATCATATCTCAAGTCAAATAGCGGCATAAAACTAATTAAAGCTTATAATATAAAATTTAATTGACATGCATTAGAAATTCATTAACTTGTAGCAGATAGTAAGCATATGCTCTTATTCAATTTAGAATGATACTCTGATAAATGTAAGTGTATTTGTAATTTTGTTCAGAATTTATGATTATTTCTTGTAATTGATTCGAATGTAATGCTTTGGTATTTGCCATTGATCCATCTGAATTCAAATAGACACGTGTTGAAGTATTTATGGAAGAAAATGGGTATGGTTTTGACAAAAATTAATGCCTTAGTAAAAAATACTCCGAGTACTTATCAGCACGTTGATTCAGCTATTTTTAAATTACTTGGATACTCCTTAACTTGCATTAGCTAAATTTTTTGTTGAGGTTTTTTTTTTTTGGACAATAAGAAATCAAACGCAGCACTCAGACATTTATTGGTCCATTGTACTGCGCTCGAAGTTCCATTTTATTGTGTGTTAAATCTACCCGTTCTCCGAAGAAATTGGAATAGATCCTGTGGTGCTAAAGACCCAAGAGTTTCGGCTCTCAGCGCGTCAGTGCGAAAGACCTCAAACCTGATTTGAGCAAAAGCAGGGCAGACACATAAAAAGTGGTCCGCCTTCTCATCTTCTTCTTCACAGGCTGGGCAAAATGCACTGCCTCCTAGTTTTACCTTTTCCATGTGCTTTGCCCATAGAAAGTGGCCTGTTACCAAGCCGGCTAGCATTCTGCAATCACCTTTACCTAGAGATAGGAGGAAATACGACCATTTACCCGATATGTTAGGTAACATGGAATTTGTCCATCTGTAGTCTCTCTCGGCCTGCCAAGTCTCCTTATGGTCTAGATTAGCCCAGGTGTTGACCGTGGCCTTGATGGCTCTAGTGGGTAGTGGCAAAGCAGGCTCAGCCGCAGAGGTCTCATTGCCTACGATTCCCAAGTGGCCAGGGATCCGCTAAACTATTATGTCTTCCGACATAATTTAGCCTTGATTTGCAGAACTCCACTATCTTGGAAGTAGTGATAGGGTTGTTCAAGGCCAGCAGCGCAGCCTGACTGTCACTGCAGACAGAAATATACTTGATTTTCTGTCTCTTGTCTACGATATAATCCATTGCCTTCTGTATTGCATAGACCTCTGCCTGAAAGATAGATGCATACATACCAAGAGCAAAGAACAGGTGAGCTCCGTCAGTTTCCACGAAGATTCCAGAACCAGAATGTTCTTCAGAACTGCAGCCATCAGCGAAAATGCGGAAGCAAAGTCTACCCGGCTCAGCCTCAGAGTCTGACCAGGAGCTAGCCGCAGGTAGATCTACTTTATAACGCTTTTCTAGTACAATCGTAAGCGGTCTAGAGTCCCAGGGCATAGACAGAGCTAAAAAATTCACGCCTGTGACACTTCTATTCAGAGCCGGAATAGAGCCGTACCAGTGTCCGTTGTGAATCAACCTACAGATGACCGTCATGGCCTCTCCTCGGATGAAAACATCAAGTGGGGGAAGATACATCATAGCATCAAGAGCTGGGCCAGATGTGATAAAGAAGGCCCCAGTACAACATAAAGCCACAGTGCGTTGTAACCTTGATAAGGTTTCAATAGAGCAAAATATGAAAAAGTATATGCTTTAAGTACTAAAATGATCATCGAAAATCTACAAAAAAAATAGGGAAAAATATAAATTGTGAAATTATATACAAACACCTGACTGCAGAAAAATTTTCTAAATGCAAATTTAGTGATACCAAAATTATTTTAAGATTTCTATTTATATCTTTATTTTTTTGTTGTAGTTGAAGGCATTATCATGGCAATAATAACTGCGCTGAAGTTGGATGCAAAATTCAAAATTGTGGGCTTGTTAAAGTTGACCCGAAGCATTATAAAATTTAATATAGTAAATGCTTCTTAAAAGAGCTCTGTGACAAAGCTAAGATAAAGTAATGTCACAAGAGTTCTTCCGTTCGGAACCGGTTAATATAATTAGGTTCCTTCTAATGCTGCCCAGAATTTAACACGCAGAATGGTATTGGAAGAGAAGATCGATGGTATTACAATGGGCCTTTATGGCCTAAGTGTATCCTCTCAGAGAAAAGGCAGCCACAATAACCTAACCTAACTTAAAGCTGATCTTATCGCCGGCAATTTGGCTTCCGTGTTTAGTGCACTGCACATTTCTGAGTGATAGGTTTGCTGATGTATCTGGAGCCTTATGTGATTTGCTTCAATTTCAATATTGGCCATCATTCAGGTAGCTTGAAGCTGAAGCACATTAATGTTGAGTGAATGAATGCCAACTGAATTAATGTCGAAAAAAATGCAATAATGTCGAAATAAAATATGTTTTGAAATTATTTCAAAAATTATTGAAATAATGTCGAAATTTGGATATTGTAATAAATATTGTAATTTTATGCTCGAATTTGTGCAACCGGTAATGTTGAAAAGTATCAATTCAATAAAATGTTTTGATATTATCGCACTCCTTTGCGATCTTAATCCACTAATGTCAACTCAATTAGCGTTTTGAATAACATATTTCCCTATTAGATTGTAAAATCTATACTTTCTGGAATTTCCTACCAACAATTCTGCGATTACTTTTACTTTTTTATAACCGGCAACTTATATTGCCCTCAAATGGGAAGTAAATTCGATACTTCCGAATACTTTTCGATATTCCACAATAAGCATCTCAGTATGATCATAAGTATTTCAATATTCCAAAAAGAAAATAAAGCCTTCATTTACGATTTTATTGTAAAAATCTTCTTAGTATGAGAGGAAAATAAGGATGAGCTAAAAGGTTCTTCTCTTACAAAAATTCATACAAATGAAACAATTGGATTCGTTTAACTGGTAATTTTTTAGTCTACCAATATACACAATTTCACAAACGTAATATCAGAATGTATTATCGCATCAATTGTTGTGTAGTGGTAGTGGCTTCTTTGTTATTTGTTGTTTCTGTAATTCTAGCCGTATACAACTACATACATATTATATAGGTACAAGCATATATAATCATTCATATGATAGCCTATAGGAGCACTCGCATCGCGTATACATACATAAATATATACAATCTCTACATCTACATATTCCTATGTGGCGTAGTCGTCATTCAAATATATTCACACATATGAGTACATCATATATATACATACACATACACATCCGGTACGTATGCGCGCACCGCATATGTTGTCAACTCCCTATGAGAGCATCTAAAAAAGAAAATGAAAATGATGAGGAAAAAAATGAACCTAAAATAACCTGAAAGTAAATAGAAAAAGCAAAACACAAATCCAAATGTATATCATCATATCATCAACATATAGCTGTATACATATGTAGCTTCACCAATCAGCAACATGCACCCCTACTGCCATTCATGCTAGCGATATTTTTTCTTCATTTTCTTCAAGTGAACAAGCCACACACACACATACTCCCACCATTGCCATCCGACAAAAAGAATCAAGTAAAAAAATTACACACACACACACTCGAATGAGTATGTAACTCACTCATATGCCCATATAAATTCTGTTTGGATAAACTTACATTTATTGTATATAAACATAGTATGCTAGGTGCATGTACCTATGTATTGTGTTGAGAATTAATTGAAAAAATAGAACAAGTATAATTTTTGTTGAGCCACCAAAATCAGCAAAAAATATAAAAATATTTATATACGTCGATGTTGCAAGACAAAAAAAAAAAAAGTAGTAGAAAATTTTCGTATGAACGAGCGATAAAGAAAAATAAAAAATAATGAATTGAATCAAATGGGGAAAAATTAAAAATTGTACACACATACATACACATACTATGTAGTTACATTCAGGAATATCAGGATACGAAACAGGCTAACACCAAGCAGGTTGGCAGACAGGCAATATCTATAAGCTCTGTATGGCAAATGGTTGGCAATCGCGCTGAATTGAACGCCATATTGTTAGTGAAATGCTTTTGTGGAATAGATGGGATAAACAAATAATATAAAGGTATACAAAAAAAAAATTAAATAAAATAAAATGGAATATATGCATATGTTCTTAGCCAACTATTAAGAATGAAATATAGCGAAATTAGTTCTTTAATGATGTTTTTGCTTATTAAAAACCCATATACAAGATTAGATAAATTATACCGAATTGAAAACTCTAGGAAAGCTAACTAAAGAAATCTATTTCACAGTGAACAATACAATTTTTGTTTCTGAAGTTCTTGCAAAAGTCGCACCAAAACTATTGCTTAAAAATTTTGCATGCAGAAAATGCTAAAGAAGCGAACTTTCACTATGACGTTAAGCTTTATGGATTTCTGCAAGCTATATCGAAATTATTCTTCTATATGAAAGCCTTATAGAAGCACTATCGAAGCAATTGCTTCCCAGTTATGCATTTCAATTGAGAATATTTTCGTTTCAATAACTTTATATCTTTCGTAATTCGAATCTGAGACTGTGATATGGTACTCACCTTAATTTTAGTAAGTTTTTTTGAAAATCTTATTCAAAGCAAAGTCACACAAATTAATAGAAACGTCTTGTTCACCAGACGAGATGAACGTTTCCACTGAATTCGTTTCGGGCATAGTCAGGTGAGGAAATCAGGTGGAAAAATAATCATATCTAGATATTTAAAAATGTTTCATAAACATAAGAAAAAAATCTTATACATCTTTTTCATCATCAATATTATTCCTGAACATAATTACTCCTTGTTAAGGCTGCGTTACAAAGTGATTTTAAGATCGTTAGAAAATCGATAAAAGAACTCATATTTGCCCAAAAATCACTTATAGAGCAATAAATTGTATGACTGACTTCCCATTATTTTTTCTTTCTTCAACATTTTCCCCAAATATACTTACATCCTCACTACAACCCTGCTAAATTGCTGTCAACAACTGAACTAGATTTTCAAAGACAAATTTTCGAGTTTTTATTTTTATTTTCATCAAATTGAAGTTGTCAGTGTATTAATTAGCTGAATTCACTAATTACTTCAACAATTCGATCTCTTGATTTTAGAATAAATATCATTATGAAACAATTTCAGGGTCATTGTCTGAGGGCGGAGTGATTCCAATGAGCGGTGTCACGTGTGGACATCATGTGTAACTCAGATTCTGATGACATGCGATTCCGATACTAATGTATCGCCGAACCATCACCCTCGAAAATAAATGGAGTTATATTTATGAACAAATTATAAAAGAATGCATAAAAAAAGTTGCATATTTCAAGGCGACATATTTGTTCTTTATTTTCTGTGGACTTTTACGTTCTTTGTATAAAGATTTTGTCTGAGAATGTGCATAGTAAAATTTTCCGGCGAATAATTTTCTAGAACATGTTAACCCTCTAACGACCTTCCAAATACCATTTTATTCAGATTATCCAAAAAAAGAGGGGTCAAAACGACCCTTTATTAAGAGAGCTAGTAGGTTAAAATATTTAAAAAAATTGTTCCTCGTGAAATTTTATTGTACGTGTGCAAACTACATATTTCGCTCCAATATGGATTTTAACCCTTTTTTCACACTAACTCTAAAAGCAGTCAGGCAAAAAATTGCAAAATTAATATGGCCACAGAAACAATATTTGGCCTAAGAAAGCAAACAATTTTGGAGAGTTGACTATATGGGTCTAGGTCTTTCAAACTCAGTTAGAATCATTCCGCAGCCACAAATACTGTGTCACTGTGTATTTATTAATATTATGTAGAATTTTTTCCACTAGATTAATAAAAAGGAAATAGATTCGTATTAACATTCTTCTAAAAAAAATTGCAGTTCTAAGAATTTTCAACCCAAAAACTTTGACAACAAATTACAATTTCACTTACGACAAACTCCAAACATATTCTTCAGCCAGTCACTGTGACCTAACCTCGTAAGGACATTACAAGCATACCAATTTTCATTAACATTTTTAATTGGATGTTATATACCTAAATTGTAAATTACCTTATCTGCTTATCACCTAACTCCTCCAATGTAATATTAGCTATTTTTGTAGCAGCTAATCTTACAGGTAATATTAATTTTTGGGGTCAACGTCTGCGACTAATATGGTATTAATTGTACACGAATTTCTAAATGTTCACTACATGCACTTAATGAAATCAGACATAAAACATGCAAACAAAAAAACCAGCAACAATATCAACTTTCTGACACGTCAAACAAATAGCAATAAAATATAAATTCCTATTCATCTACGGGCCAAATCAACATTGGCAATGAATATGATGGTAGGAGTGTAATAAATATGAGAATAAACGTCACTACGTCAGACAGAACAATAACAGTAACAACAAGAGCGATAAAAAATAGAATGTTGACCAAAAAAATTGCAACAGCACAACGACAAGAAGGCAAACGAAATAAAAAATAAAAAAAAATATTAAGCCAGAAATAGCCAGAAGCGAAAATAAAGAAATGCCAAAAATGAATAACGAAAGCAGCGTTCATATAATTGGAGTCGGAGAGATGAGCAGCACCATGAAAGCGAGAGAAAAATATAGCATGAACGAGAGGGTCAGTTGAATACGCGACATAAAAATTAAGCTTTTACTTTTATTTTCAAAATACTCGTAAAAAAATTAAAACGAGGCCAGCGCAAAAGCAAATTTGTGGTATGAAAGACCAGGCCACCAACTGGCTGAAGAAAATAAAAAGTGAAAATCGTACCACGAACAAAAATCCGCTGTTGATTTTTTCTCGACGATTTATTTAATGGTCAACATGCGAAAGAAATCAAGAGAGAGAGGGAGAGAGAGAGAGAGAAAGATGGAGAGAAGGATATCCAGGAAATATTGTATCCACACTGACCAGCCAATTGAATCGCCACCACTCCATATCCAACATTCAGTTGCCACCATTATCATCGACAACAATTGACAAACGTGACCGGACTTGACCATCGGACCATTGGCAAACTTCAATTCATACGCGAATGACCAATGTGCTGCAACAATGCTGCAATGCCTCGTCCATTGAACGAGAAAGAATAACTGCGGCTGGCCACTGACCAGGCAGTCAGAAAGTTGAAGTTGGTTGGTTCGCTGCCACCGCATGTGCTGCTACAAAATAAAAAATAAGGAAAAATAAAGAAAAAAAAAATGCTGACTATTTCTTTATTTTTTCCCATTTTCCTACCCAGCTAAAATAATAAAAAAAAAAAAAATACAAAGCTTACATAAAATGAAATTAACGAGAAAACGTGAATAAAAAATATGGGGCGCAAGGAGCAGGAGAACAATATATACGCGTACTCAATGTACGGCTGAGGGTTGGAAGAGACAGAATCGAAACACAAAAAAATGGAAAATAAAAAGAAAAAAAAATGTTGATGATGACAAAAAATGGAGTGAAAAAAAAAACGAAATGAACGAAGGAAAAAATTAAAAAGAAAATACAGCAGCGCGTTGGTCAACAAGCAACCCAAACTGCTGTAAAGTGTGTTCGGTAAAATGGGGTGGTTGACTGGCATATCGTACATAATCCGTGTGCATGCCGAATGCGAATTACGAGTGTTGAATATGAGCGATGGAGAGCGATGAGTGGGTGTAGCGGCATAGGTTTCTTTATCTTCTCATCTACACTGCTCGCACTTGTCCCGAACCGACCCCTAGCCGACACTTACGTTCAGCCATTATGCCATTGCTCCATTGCTCATTCACTATCCATCATTTGATGACTTGCTCACCTCTTCACCACCCATTTATGATTCAGTTTGTCCAGCTACTTCTTCATCCTTGTCGACATTATGTCCACTTGTCGCTATTTGCTTCAGCATTCGTTATTGATGTATTCGCTTTTTTTTTTTTTTACTTTCATTTATCATGTTTTTATGCGTTGTTTTTTTTTTTGTTTTTCATAATTTTCATTTTTCACTTTTCCTTTTTACACTCTTGGCGGGAAATTTGTCTTTTTTTCGCATTTTCTGTTTTTATTTTATCTTTCGCATGCTTACTACGAAATTTGATTGCATATCATCGGTACTGAGGGTTGCCTATTGCGTAATGTTGATTTAAGGTTGGCGCTAGTGTAATGGGAGATGGACTGTAATGTGGCAATTTGTTGTAGAATCCTTGTATGGATATTTGATGCACCTACTGGCATTCTCTTGGCATACAAATATGACAACAAAAATACAGAAACATTATTTAGTTGTTTGTCTTTTTATGCGATACAATGATGCTTCGTAAAATCTTTCTTTACAAAACTCGAGTTACTGCTTCTCATGTAATTCGATGACTTCCTTTCATCTGCTAGTGATCAGTACCAAAAACCAATTTTTTAACATTGCAAATAATTACTTACTCAAGTATTTGGGCATAAGTACTAAATTAACAAGTACTAAATTAACAAGTACTGAATAAACAAGTACTAAATTTTCAAGTACTAAATTAACAATTACTAACAAGCTTTAAATTTTTTGTATCGGTGTTTCGATTTTTATCTTTCTTTGGGATACCTTTATGTAGTTTAAAAGAAAATGCATTATTCCTTGAAATCAGGCGAGTACTGTAATATTACGAATCTTCTCATCGGTTTTGGATGCTGTCTAATGAACTGTGCTATACGAAAAAACAAAAGCCACAGGCTACTTTCATCTTCGGTAGTGAACTCGACTTCCAAATTTATCGATGAGCCTAAATTAGTTTAAGTTGTGCGTCTGACTTCAGCAATATGGAGCTTTCTATGAATTATCTGCATTTGTGTTTTTTATTTAAACTTTAAATTGGTTTCAATTTGGTCATCTGGTTAGAAAACCCACTTCCATTTTAAAACTTCTTCATAAAACAACCAAAATAAGCAAATCAAATGTTTTTTTAAATCCACGCAGCACGTCTCTCAGACTGATTACAATCTAAGCAGCAAAAATACTGCTCAGGAATCAATTACGTTTTCTTGCCAGTGTTCTTAGTGTTTAGAAAAAAAAGTGGGTAAGTGTTTATTTTTTTTCAAAACCGGGCATCATCGGTGTAGTAATCCCTGTTCATGAGCTCTATCCAAATTTTACAAGGACAATGTCACACATAAAATTGTACAAACTTTTTAGGACATTCACATCCGATTATCTTATTGAAGACAGTGCGAAAATGAATTTTTTTTTATTTTTTGACGATTTTGATCTAAAACTAATGATTTCCTTAACTACAATACTCGCTGCATAGTTTTAGGCATCATCTAGTAAGCAAGTGGAAGAAGTATAATTTCTATTATAAAAATCTAATACTTTCTCCATTAAGTTTGTATCCAAAAATGTGCGAATATAGTTAAGAAATATTTTTTAAGTATTCTTTAATTATGTAGAATATTAAATTTAATATTGAATATAAATTTACATATTAGCATACCTTTAGGCTCAATATAAAATATATTCCATAGGTATAATAGCATGAATGGCTTCTTCTACCAGAGTAATATTAAATGACTTCAATTCAATCGAATTCTATACATAAGTATTCCAATATTTATATTGGTACATACATGTATCCCTACCCAAAATGGCGACTACGCATATGAAATTAAACATATAGGTAGTATCTTTCTCACTTATGTCTTCTCGCTGCAGAAAATACAAACCAAAAGCAATACAAATGACATTGACTTTTTTCGATTTTCTCAATTTTCGGTCAAAAACATCAATACAAGCAACAGAAACAAAAGATAAAAATAAATCCATTTTTATTTTTTGCTGCATCAGCAGTAACTATTTAATAAAACAAACAACAAGATGAAATTCAACGAAAAGAAAATCCGAAATAATACAATATTTTCACTATATACTCGAAAGGGGTGTCGGTTATATGCAGCGCCCCCCCAAAAATATGCAATGAAAATGAAAACAAACGAAATAACGTGGTGTCCACAACATACAACGTATACAATGCTTGATGTCATGTGAATATGCTTGGACATATAGAGACGCGCATTTGTTGTTTTCGTTTTTTGGCGGGAAAAAATAACAACAACAACAACAGCAACAATGATATCAGCAACAATTCATTCATTCATTGAGAATGACAAACAAACGAAAATAGAGAAAATGTGGCAGAATCAAAAAGAGTATGAGTGCGAGAGATTAATAAAGAGAGAGAGAGAGAGGGATAAAACGATACATGTATATGTGGAGGACGAATTTTTGTTATGTACATGCATTTATATACTCCTATATGCCGATGTATTGTATATAAAAGTATATGTATGCGAATGAATGTGGCCATATGTGTTGTCCACTTGAAGAGCAATAATTTTCGACATGCTACACACTTGGTTCGATGTATTCATATGATTCTATTTTTACATATTCGCATATACATGGATTCTCCCTAGAATGATGTTTCACATAACAAAAACAAACCAAAAAAAAAGAGCATAGAAAATGAATTGAATTATTGCAAAAATCAACAAAATTGTATATTTCATACTCGCGACAGTATAAATGTATGTAGTATCGGCCAAAAGCTCATAGCTGTATGCATGTATGTATGTATTTAGTAGTAGTAGTAGTAGTATGAGTTTTCAAAAGGGTTGTATTGTACATTTATATGCATTCAACATCATAGACACCTTTTGGCCAACAACTCATTTTCATGGCAAAGAAATTGAACTGCTGAACAGAGCAGTAGCACATTTTTATATTTTTTGTTTGCATGTAGCATCAAATTGTTTTTTTTTTTTTTTTTTGGCACAAATTATAATGTACACATATTCATGCAAGTGCCTGAGTGGAGGAGTTGGGGGGCAATACAAACGAGACCGGTCAAGCGAGCATATAAGAATACCAAATGTGTATTGTGTATGTGTGTATTGCAATGTTTGCATTGACCAAGAAATAAGATGAAAATAAAAATTAGATAAAAATGCAATGTTGCCTTGAATGTCTGCTGTTGCATGGTGGCGGTAGTGGTGGTGTTACTGCTCCTGCTCATCTTTAGCTTATCTACTATGTACTCGTAGTTACAAAGTACTGCTGCATTATTGTCAGCACAGGCATACCTAGGCATACATACAATACCAGACCCATTGCAGTAGATGCCATTAATTGCAAATATTTTTTTTTTTTTTGCAATTTTGTTCCTTTTATTATTTTGTTTTTAATTTTTTATCGAATTTCTTATACCCATTTTACCTATACACTTTTCTGTTGCAATGAGTATAGATTGGAAATTTGTATGTTTTTTTTGGGGGAGGGTGAATGAATATATATTTGTTGAAAATTTTTCCAACATCAAATTTTCGCTGATTTAAAAATAATTGCATTCGCATAATATTAATCGCTTAATAATAGGGATGGGAGTGTGTGTGGATATTAGGAAATTATCATACAATGCTTTAGCAGTACTATTTTGATGCTTATGGCATAAGCAATAATGAGGTTGCATTGGCACTAAAATTCTCTTTTATGAATTTAAGCTTTGTTGCTTAATATGCTCGTCTGTGTTTGTGCCGTTAAAATGCTAAAGGATTTAATATTACAAATGGTGACAAAAGGAATTCAACATTTGTGATACAATATTTGCATTATAAGTGGTAGCGAGAGATGGCCACTAAAGCCCTCTACTCATTTCTTTTGAAGTCGGGCAACACCATTTACTTTCGCAAACTACTTAACGAGATGGGAGAGCAGATATATCCGGCCACAGTGGTATGAAATAAAATTGCAGAGCAGCGCGCAAGATAGAGGATAAATTAGGGAACTTTTACCGAAAATGATGGATAGAATCCCCTATTAGAAGGACGACAAAATTATTTTACACCTCTATCTGATAAAAAAATGCACCTAGAACCTTATTGACTTTAAAAAACCACAATGAAAACTTTATTTTGGTCTAGTACCAGTGCAGTGTGCAAATTTCTATGGGAAGCAGGCGTAATTTTTATCCGATTTAGCCCATTTTGAAATATATCTGATAATTACTAAATATGATCTCATATACCGAATTTTAACTTCATAATTTTGTAATTTCATTCTGAAAGTGTGAAAATATACTGTCGAAAACGTGAGTTTGTATGGGAGATAGGCGTAATTTTTATCCGATTTAGCCCATATATGAATATGTTTAATAATTGCTAAATATAATCTCACATACCGAATTTTAGCTCAATAATTTTATAATTTCATGTTGAAAGTGTGAAAATATACTGACGAAAAAAAAAGTTTGTATTGGAGGTAGGCGTAATTTTTATCCGTTTTAGTCAATTCTTCAATATGTCTAATAATTGCTAAATATAATCTCTAATGCCAAAATTTAGCTGAATAATTTTATAATTTCATACTGAAGGTGTGAAAATATACTGACGAAAGCACAAATTTGTATGGGAGGCATTAGTAATTTTTATCCGATATTATCCATTTTTAAATATGTCTAATAATTATAGAATATAATCTCACATACCAAATTTCAGCTTGATAACTTTATATTTTCATGCACAAAGTAGAAAAACACACATTCAACAATATGTTTTTATATGAGAGCTATGCGAGATTTTCATCCGTTTACTACCATTTTGTAATATATTTATTTTGTAATTAGACAAATTTTCTCTGCTAAGCTTTAGTTTGATATTTTCATATTTTTGCATGAAAAATATGAAAAAAAAATACATTCAGAACCATACTTTTATATGGGAGGTACATGTGGTTTTTATCTGATTTCGGCGATTCACAATCTTATCTATTTGATGATGAGAAAGAATCATATGTACCAATTGTCAGTTCGATATCTTCATAATTAGGATACTTACATGGCGAACAGACCAATGAGCAGAGAGGTAGATCGGTTAGACAGTTTCTATAATATCGATATGCTAAAATTTAATAATGAAGAATAAGACATTAGTAAAAAAATAAAGAATATATACCTTAAATTTGTATATTTAGTTTTAAATTTTTTATTTTAATTTAATTTGTATAAGCACGCAAATTCCAAATTTCACAAATATCCCATTTAATTAATGGCTTTATTGTGTTGTCCAAGCACTAATTAAATTCCATGAAATTTGAGTAAATACATTAGCAAAAAATATAAATATAGTAATGAAAAAGGTGTAGTATTTAGAAAAAGGCTTAATATAATACCCTTTCATTAAAAATATGTTTGCAGAGAATGTTTTCCCATTTAATAATTGCTGTTGATTCAAATCAATTAATTGTTTGCAATTGCTTAAGACAAAATAAAATTGAAAAAAATGCTAGATATTCTTTGAATAAAACATTTTATAAAACTTGAGTATAATTTTTTTTTTCTTACTCTCTCTCGCCACATAAACTCATTTACATTTCTTTAATGTGATCTTTTTTTTTTTTTTCTTGCTCTGTAATTGTATACTACACACACACATACGTAATAAAATGACCACAAAAACAACATTTTTTTGCCAAGACACCTAAATACCATTTCTACAGAGAGCCACACAAAGAGACACATATAAATATCCAAAACATTTATTACCCGTCATTGATACCCTACTTAATGCTAATGTGGCAAATTAAAATAGAAAAATGCGCTAAGAATTGAGCGAACGAAAAAAAAATAAATAAAATAAAATTCCAATCAAACCAAGTAAGTGAAGGGGGAAGAATAAGAAGCAGAGAAATGTGAAAAAGGACGACAAAAATAAAGTAAAGAAAAAAAGAAAACAAAAACCAATATAATTATTGGCAATTAATGCTACTACCAATAATGGCTGACTATGTCTGGCTGGTTAGTTGGTCGGTTGGTTGTTTCGTTAGCAATATCTACCTGGTTGTGTATCATTTTCACAAAGATAACACTAAAGATGATTGAGAAAAGTACGGTACCAAAACGCAAGGATGGGTGGGGTAAAGTGTGAAACACATTTGAGCGAAAAATGCTTCAATTAAATGTTATTTGCATAGGAAATTAACATAATTGCAATGGTAAAGCAGCAGCAATACGAGGTTGAGCTTAACAAAGCAACAACAACAACGACTACACAAAAAAAAATGTAAATAATGAAAATAAAAACGATGAAGAAAAAATATTAGAATTAAGGTGGAAATAGCAATAAATGCAAGTGACGAAAATTGCTGGCAACGATGTTGTAATTACAATAAACACCTCTTCTAGCAACGTTGTCTCTTACATAGTACATACATTCAATTAAATGCACACAGCACACACACACAATGTGGCAAAAAAACATTTTTTTTTTATTTACAATTTAATAAATTTCGTTTAATTACTGAGTGGGTTTAATTCTATTGCCATTGCATATAATATTTTCATATCCTACACTCAGTGAATCAACGTTTTATTGAATTTAGGATCGAGTTATCGAGCTGAAAATTTCGGTGTAATATTTTTTTCATCAAATAAGCGGTGAGTTCATAAATGAACAAAATCGAATGAAAATTACTCTTAGCTCCCATACAAAAGTATGTTATGTTTACTTATGTATATTTTCACACTCTGAGCACGAAAAATCGAAGCTATGGAGATGAAACATACGATTATATTTGCTAAAAAATAATCCTGTTGAAGAATGGGTGAAATCGAATGAAAACCACACCTATCTGCCATACAAAAGTATGTCTCCTTATGTATATTTTTACAATCTGAGTATGAAAATATAAAAATATATAGCTGAAACTTGGCGCATATGAATATGTTTGTTTATAAATGAACTAGTTTGAGAATTGGCAAATTTGAATGAAAACCACACCTAGCTCCCATACAAAAGTATGTCTTCTCATGTATATTTTCACATTCTGAGCATGAATGTAGCAAAATATCTAGCTGAAACTTGGCGCATATGAATATGTTTGCTTATAAATGAACTAGTTTGAGAATTGGCGAAATTGAATGAAAATCACACCTACTTCTCATACGAAAGTATGTCTCCTAATGTATATTTTCACAATATGAGTATAAAAATATAAAAATATATAGCTGAAACTTGCCGCATATTAATATATTTACTTATAAACGAACTAGTGTGAAAATTGGCAAAATTGAATGAAAACCACACCTACCTGCCATACAAAAGTATGTCTCCTTATGTAAATTTTCACATTCTGAGTATGAAAGGGGCAAAATATCTAGCTGAAACTTGGTGCATATTAATATATTTGCTTATAAATGAACTAGTTTGAGAATTGGTAAAATTGAATGAAAACCACACTAACTTCCCATACAAAAGTATGTTTCCGTATCTATTTTTTCATACTTTACTTAGGAAAATATAACGCTCTTAAGCTCAAACCTAGTATATACAATTATATTGGCTAATATATGCATTAGTTCAAGAATTGGCCGAATCAAATGAAATCTTCACATATTTTCCATACAAAAGTATGATTCGGTATGTATGTTTTCATACCCTGAGCACAAAAATATAAAACTATGAAATTAAAATTCACGTACATATGTTTATATTCACTTATGAATAGGCGAGTTTAAGAATAGTGGTATTCGGATGAAAATCATGCATATCTCCCATATAGGCCAGTCTCATTGGCTAAGTATTATTGAGAAGGCTCTGCTTTAATATTTTTTTCAGCATATTTTCTGGCTTACTCGGATTCTACTAATAATGCTGATATTACATGTTGCAGTATTTTTGAGAAAATTTCATTGACTTAGTGGTGTCTACGGCTGTTCCCTTTTAAAATTCATTCTTCCACCTAATATAAATTATCTTATTTCAATTAATACTTTGTATTACGTAAACACATTTGCATGCACCTAAAAGTATGCTGCAAGAAAAATAATTATTAAAAAGTAAATGATACAACATTACTATCTACTCGTACTTAATTTTAGTTTAATTAATCTTCAATATATGTACGATCATATGCAATGCTACTACGATTATTTATAATAAATGCATACAATGCATTATAATTAATATATGTAAGTGCGCCACAACATATGCAACACTTCTGTGGAATTGCTTCTTTCTTCAATATGGTTGATGTCAGCAAACATATTTCGTTGCTATTGCTACAGCTACTACTGTACTTTTATGGTCGAACGTCCATATAATTAAACATTTTAATTTGTGTCGTTTATTGATTGTAAATATATGTGAATGTGCCTACTAATCAGAGTTGTAAAAGAATGCAATTCATGTAATTTTATTAATTGAAGTCACGATGGTAAATAATTTGGGATTGTATATAGATATTCAATATATATAATGCAGCTATTAAAATATATTATGGATTTATGGTAAATAAGAAATTCAACATTTTTAAGCAATGGTAATGTAATTTTTATTACATCAAACGTCCAACTGGCTTTTTGCAATTTATAATCACTTGAAGTTTCGTGAGCACAAATGGGGTCATTTAAAATTGTATGAAGTGACTTGGAGTCAACTAAAATCCAAAGCTCCTGGAAGTGTCATATCAAATGAAATGACTAGGGGTCGTTAAAATGTTCACATTGGAGTTATATTTATAAAGTCAATTGAAGTCACTCTGAGTTACATAAATCAAACTAAGTACTTGAAATTAGTTAAAATTTATAATAGCATGGAGTCAAATAATTCAGCATACATTCAATTGAAATTTGGAGGATGGAGTCACATAAAGTCATACAAATCCAATTAAAATTGGAACTCGTATAGATTCACGGGAATCAACATTAATTCAATTGAAATTCGTAGGTGGACGGAGTAGCATAATTCCGTATGCAATTAAATGAAATTTTGAAGTACACATCGAGTCATAAGAATTTAATTGAAATTAAATTAAATTTGGAGTTAGTGACCTAACGTGATATCATGTGTATTCAAGATACCCTAAGCGACTTGAAACAAACTAATGTGTTTAGGGTCAATTGAGATATGAAGTCGCGTGGAGTCTGATAAATTCACCTAAAGTTAAATAACATTCAAATTTGGTGATATCAAGTGTGTTCAAGTGGCCACAAGTGACTTAAAGTAAATGAATATGCAGTCAATTGAAATATGAAATTACATGAAGTAAGACGAATTCATTTCAAGTCAAATTAAATTTAAAATTTCCGACCTCACGTGACATCAAGTGTATTTAAGTGACTACAAATGGCTTAAAATGAATGAATCTGCAGTCGATAGAAATAAGAAGTTACATGAAGTAAAACAAATTTATTTTAAGTCAAGTTAAATTTAATTTAATTTGCGACCTCACGTGACGTTAAGTGTATTCAAGTGACTACAATCGACTTCAAATGACGATTAGTGAACTGAAGTGACTCCAAGTGACCATAAGTGATTTGCAGTGACTTCAAACTTCAATGACCACCAATTTTCTCCCTATTACTTCTAATGTAGACATTATTTTTATATGCTCATGATTGATAATAAATGTTATACTCCGCTCTCTTTAAAAGCGGTCTTTGAACCTCATTAAATGATCAATTTGGGACCCCAAAAATATTTGTAACTACTTTTTTTTATCCACGAGACTATTCATAATCTATTCTCTTAATTAATTGACTGCATTATTTTACAACGTTAATGCTTATATTGCATACACACACACACTCACACACACATACAACTCGTGTTTCTGTTATTATTTGTGTTGTTACTGTCACCATCTTTAAGCCAACAACAACAACAACAACAACAACAACAACAACGACAGTAATAACAACAGCAAGAATAACAATACTACTTAAGTGCATGTGATGTTTTTCATTGTACTTGTTGCTGTTGTTGTTGTTGTTTGCGTGCAAAACCAACAAAAGAGTATGGGTAGAATTGTGCAAATCGAAACTACAATATTTATGACTCGCCAAATAAGTTATTACTTATATTTGTTGTTGTACTCGTACATAGTTGTACAACTATATGTAGGTAGTTGTCGTTCTCGATGTCCTATGAAAATGTGAATGTCCTGTGTGAATGTCCTGTTTGCGTGTGGAATGTGTATGGCGAAGTGGCGATGATAATGATGATGATGATGATGATGGTGGTGATTGTTGTAATGAAGGTGGTGGTATTGGAATACCTTCTATTAGCCACTTGTATGTACACTCGTTGGATACATTCTTCTGTATGAGTATGCATACTCATATGCTTCTAAAGAGGATTGCTGGGTAATATTTTATATGGAATATCTACCCATGCTACTCATACATCCACTAGCCATATGTTGAGAGTCTGAAAAATTCAAATAAATAATAGTAGCAGTAGCTATTAAAAATAAAAAGAAAGCAAGCTAACGTCATAGTTGTCGCCGCTGTCGCCGCCTCCATCATCGAATGCATTGATGTGCAATGAATTAACTTTTCAACATATTTTTTCCTGAACAACGCGCTCAATTGCATCGATAATGAAAATGTAGTCATCATTGTGATGATGATCATCATCGTCATCATCATCAACATCATCATCATTATAATTATCTATCGTTATCATATGTAGTAGAGAAGGATAGCTATTACACCGCGTTCTATACTCACTCGTAACTTTCGACTTGATTGTTGACTGTTGTTACCTTCAACTTCCAATTTATATGTTCAACACGTACACATACAATTACACTAGTATATGTTTGTAATGTGGCAATAGCGATTTATGTCATTTGACATAATAAAGTTTCCCCATACACTCTAATAATATTAAATACTCTACATACAATTATCGTAGTACATATTTTTACACATCTCATAGTTGGTTGGCAATATTATTTATTGATCAAAATGCTTAGATATTGGTGTTCGAAAGGAGTGCAATGTGCATTTTGATGATGGTTGGCAATAATGGTGGTCTGTGGTAGAAATGAATTTAAATAAATCATATCATTGCTTTAATGTAATTTAGAAAGGAAATGTAATAAATTCTATGTAGGTAGATGCTGGCTTAAACGATTTTATACCATTGCTCGATTTTTCGAATAGAGCTATTAATATGCCCCCAGCCACACGAAAAAAGAAAAAAGTCGTATTGGGCAGAGGAAATTAATATATCCATATGCATCTGAAGTTGTTGGTACTCCAATTTAGGGTTTGCTTGACTCTATCAAGTCACTTTTTGGCGCTAATCTAAAAAAAAATTGTTGAAATATACATTAAATTACCCAGAATTGATCGTAGAGTGTTAAAATATTTTATCCACTTCCTTTAATTTTTAGTACTCAGCATTTTTACTGAACATATTTATTCTCAACCTCTACCCTTTAGAGGGGCTTCCATACAAAATTGAAATTTTTTATAAATTTGGATCACACTACTTGCAGAGTACCCGTGGATGGGTGAAATATAAGATAGTCCTCGTTAATTTTTACTGCTTAATGAACATAGTTGGTCTCTATTTTTACCACTTAGTGTGTCTCTCTTACAAAATATATTTCAAAACGCTTGAAAATCGACAAATAATAATGTATGACTGTTGCCCATTCGTTTTTTCTTCTCAAAATTTCTTCTGAACATACTCATGATCGATCTCTACTTCTTAGTGTGGTTTCTCTTTATTTACTCCTTTGAAAGACTCGCCTACAAAATGAACTTGAAAACACCTAAAAATTGACAAGTAGCCAAATAATTGCCCTTTGAGTGGTGAAATGTATCACCGACCATATTTTATCCTTCTGCCATAACATGTCCCCTGAATATACTTTTTTTGAAACTCTGTATTTAAATATATTTTCCACTTATATCGAACAATTTTTTCCACTTGGAATAAAAAAAAGCGAATTATTGCAATTAACTAACTTTTTCTATATATCCTCCGTTTGTAGCAACAAATCAGTATTGCATATGCATAGCAAATATATACTATAGAATTTTAGTGTTGCATATTTTCGAGCGCGTAATAAATACAATACAAATCTCCGCATATTGTTGTTGTGATTCTAAAGTTTGCAATAATATTTTGTACATGCACCTTTGCAAGGCCATATGCAACAGATTGTCAAAAAAAATTGTATAAATGTCTACATTTTGTTGTTCTGATTGCAAGCCTTGCACCAGCTTTTGAACATATATAAGCTATATGCTTTTAGTGTGGTATATTATCAAGCGTTTAGTAAATTTACACATCAATATTTTGTTATAATGAATGCAAAACTTGCAATATTATGTTGCATATGCACTTTTGCAAGACCATATGCATCAAATTGTGAACAAATATATGCTATAGCTTTTAAATGTAACATATTTCCAAGCGTGTGATAAATACAAACCTGAAAATTTTGTTATTATGAGTGCAAACCTTACAATACTATTTTGCATATGCACTTTTGCAAGACCATATGCACCAGATTATGAACAAAAATGTGTTAAATATTATACTTTTAAGTGTGTAATTAAGCAAAACCTTTATATTTTGTTGTTGTAATTGCAAAGCTTGCAATACTATTTTGCATATGCACTTTTGCAAGACCATATGCACCAGATTTTGAACAAAAATGTGTTAAATATTATACTTTCAAGCGTGTGATTAATCAAAACCTGTATATTTATTTGTTGTGATTGGAAGCTTGCAATACTATTTAGCATATGCACTTTTGCAAGACCATATGAATCATTGTACTATCATATGCTCCATACATATGCTGGTATTATGCAATACTACTTAACACTTGATAAATCCTAACAAAATTATCAGAATGTATTAACATTTTAAATGCTTCCACGCTCAAAATGACATGCTACTTAATTTGTGCTGGAATGCAACAATGAGTACCTATTATGCACTACTCTTATGTGGTTGCAAAGGTCAAACACACCACTATATGCAATTGCTCCAGAATCATGTAATACTTAACAATTATAATAGAGAAAATGGCAGAAGCATGAAGCTTATTAAAATGGATATACATGTCATATTTTAATATGCTCATAACATTATCATAATCATCATTATTATCATAATGTGTATAAGTGCCACCACTCTGTGGCAAACATTACAATTAAGCATCGAGCAAAAGCAGCATGAACAATAGTACTTGGTTGTCATCATTATAATATTGCAAACAATTACAAGTGTTATGTACAATATTGCAATGTGTAATTATACAAAATACAAATGTAATTTAATAAACTCATTTAAACACGGATGACGCATATTTTATACGAACCTACACCTACACTATGAGTAGTTCAGCCTGCATGAATATTACAATGAGCTATTTTACATACTTAAATGGTGATTTAAATGCTTCACACATAATTTTCACTCTAATATTTTTTATCCCTTGTTATCCCAGTATACTATTTGTCATGTATTTAATTGCATTATGAGTAAATGTATCAAAAAAAAAAAAAAAAAAAAAAAACAGTAATATGGCAATATACATAATGAACATAATGAAAATGGAAGTATTAAAATGTCACCACTGATTAGTGTAATTACAATTGTGGAGTTAGTATATGGTAGTATATGGGCCGTCAGCTCTACCAAAGGTGACTTCTACTTCCAGCCAAGCTGCCATCAAATCTCTCTCCTCATGGGTGTTCTTTTCCAAACTAGTCACCGAATGCTTCCTTATCCTACAAAAACTTTCTATGCAAAATAAGGTAATATTATGTTGGGTGCCGGGGCACAACGGAATTGAGGGCAATAAAGTGGCGGACAAACTAACGAGAGCTGGCTCGTCTTCTCCACTGACAGGCCCAGAAACATTACCACGACAAATACCAAATACAATGGACAAATTCGACAGGTCTCCGCCAAGCGAAAACCCTCGTCTTAGCAGGACAAATCTACGCCTAGTAACCGGCTATCTCTCAGGACATAACTGGTTAAAGTACCACCTCCACAAAGTGAGATTATCCTCTGACGAGGAGTGTAGACTCTGTCTGGAGGAGGATCAAACATCGATCTACATCCTTTGCGAATGCCCAGCCTTAGCCAGGCTCCGCCTCAAACAGTTTCAGCTGAGTTTCCCAACACCAGCTTCAAACATCAAAAGTTCTACTAGATCAATTCTCTCATATCCTCTAAAAGACTTCAGTCTGGTTTCGAGTGGTCCACTTGATGAACAAGGATTTGTCTTTGCTCCAACGTCACGCTCTCTTTTGATTTTTTGATATGGCATATGGGTAATAATTAATTTTGTATGCCTCTTTAGTGAGCGTTTGTGAGGCTATATTTCATTCTTGGTAAGATCTTACTATGTTTCAATTACATTTGAAATTGATTATAGTAAAAATTTTGGTTTGGCAACTAATAAATTGCCGAAATAGTTGCCGATGTTTCCATACACAAATTGACCTAAAACTACCATCTTCAAGCAGAAATATGTGCAATTTGCTTCTCAAGCAAGGGAAATATGACAGCTAACTAATGTCAGAAAGAAAAAAATCATAAAATTGACAAATTGTATCAACAATTCTGTGTATGCTCAGAAACATCCATATATGAAATCGGCACTTTTTTAGTTGCCAATCGAATCTTTTGTGTCTAAAATTAGAATAACCCAATATTTGTCGCATTTTTAGTGCATTTGAAAAACACTGGCATCATTTTAGGCATTTTTTGCTTCCTGAAATTTTGAATGTAAATAGAGTAATTCAACGGATTAAAAACATGCCTAAAAGTATGCTAGATATTATGCCATACAAATAATTCATTCGAAGGGAAGAGATTATTCCCATGCGATTTTCGATAGATCTGACTGAAATATCAAGATATCTATTTTATCATATAGAAAATATATTTATTAAGTTCAAATAATTGTATATTTCTCAATGGAAACCCATATAAGTTACTACTCGTATATCTCCTAGAACCTTATGTTGAAAATAATAAATACAAAATTCAATAAATTTTATTCATATCACATATCCCAAATCTTTTTTCATTGCAGGATTTCGATAAAGAAATAATCAGTCATAAAATACATTCACCCATTGATAGCAATAGCCTTCTTCATGGTGATCCACCACCTACAGCTGATTCACCAACAATCCATGCATTCGATAAAGAGCATGCGAAAGCATTAGAATTTTATAAAAATTTAGCCAAAGCTGCATCGTTGGTTAATCACAATGATCATTCGCATGATCATAATAATTCATCGCATCCGGCATCACCTCGCCATACAGATGCTATGGACATCGATACAGATATTGCCAATGATCAACATGATGGAATTGGAGGAGTTGGTGGAGGTGGTGGTGTTGATAGTGCAGACGGTAATGGTTTATGTGATGTTGATGATGATGATGATCATCATATGATCGATGCAGATGAGGAAGAGCAACAACATGCACGCGATCGCACAGCAAAAGCAACAACTTTAGCGGCAGCAGCTGCAGCAGCCCAAGCACATCTGAATGGAACTAGTGAGTACATATCGATATCCAATTTTAATCATACCATGCACTCATACGCAGACGCACGCACCCTACACATTTTTACGCACGTAATCATAGACTTGAGTCCAGTTTGATGACGAACACCCTGTTGACTATTTTCAAATTTACCCATTTCATTGGGTATTTCTCTTAAATTACTAACAACCAACCAAAAAATCGTACATACAGCGACACACTTCATTTAACTACATTGTAGAAACCATAAAATATTTACTAATTTCTGGTAACTTGTTTCATTTTTATTCTATCAAACCACAAACTGCACATCATCATCATCGCCATCATTATCACAATCATCATCCGCGCAATGCATCCGTATTCGACAGTGCAAGACATGTTAAATTTACAAAAGTTACAAAATTTAGCCAAACTTCAACATCATCATCATCAGCACCACCAGCAGCATCAACAACAACAGCAACAACAACAGACACTAAATAATCATGTACCACCCGCTGCAGCAGCGGCATTAGCAAGTCTTCAGGGATTAGCAGCTGGTATAACAGCTTCAGCAGCGGCTGCATTAAATTCACCATTAAATTTGACGGTGAGCTCAGCTGCGGGCGATTTAGTCAGTGCGCTGACACCAAATGTGCCATCATCTTGTTCACCCAGCCAAATTGCTGCAGCCGTATTGGCCGCATCGCCGCACTCTTCAAATATTCTAGCCAATAATCTTGGTGCTAATATTCGTGGAACCTCTCATGCTGCCGCCGCCAACTCACAGGATAACCCTGGACACACATCACCACACGGTTCGAACGGCTCGAATTCAAATTCCTCAGTGCCGACATCAGCAACAGCTGCTGCGGCGGCAGCTGCCTCTCAGACGCATTCGGGCAGCAGTACTCTAGCTAATGTACTGAGCTCGGCGACCGCAGCCACGGCATCTCCACCACCCAGCATTCAAACGCAGTCGTCGAGCTCGCAAATGCCACAACTAATCTTGGCATCGGGACAACTGGTTCAAGGCGTACAGGGCGCTCAGTTGCTGATACCAACAGCACAAGGTAGGTTTCTTCACTTTTGGTATATTCTTTCTGCCCCACGGTGTCGTAGTTCAGTTACTAGTGCATCGATCTTCCATGCATAATGTGATGCAAATTGAAGTATGATTGAAATTTTTTTTATAGTGCTTTTATGTGGTCAAAGGAAATGCCGCATCAGAAGCCGCTTTTTCAATGTCATTATGCATCTCAGTTTTGGGTAGCAATGAAAGGGATCTACTTATAACCAACCAGTCCCGGACGGCAGAATTCTTTGAACAAATCTTTTACGGTAGCTTTATTGCAGAGCTCTTCCCAGAGCCGTTTCAAGGAAAGAAATTTGCAGTTCGAAGAAAAAAGTGCGTTAGAAATTAATCGAAGGGCTCAAGAGCTTGAACCCAATGCGCAACCACTGAGCTAAACCACCTATCAAGCTTTATGTATTAGCATAAATAAAATTAAAATATTTAAATCGCTTGCTTATTTCAATTCGTAATCTCTAAACTTTCCAGGGATTGCCGTTCAAACAATACTCACCATTCCTGTCAGTCCACAAATCAATACAAACGAGCAGTTTCTGCAAAACTTTGGCTCTTTTGCGTCATTCCAGCAGCAGCAGCAGCATCAACAGCAGCTGCTCGCGGCTCCACAGCTACCACCACCACTGGCTGCACTCCAACATGGGCCGACATTACCACAACTCGCTCAGACACCTACAAACCTGCTCAAACCGAATCTTTTTTCGAGTGGCGTGCAACAGCTGTTAGCTGCTTTACATCCGGAACTGTTTGCAGTGGCTGCAGCTAATCATCATCAGCAGCAACAACGCGAACTAAGTGCTCATCATTCTCATCTGCCAACACATCACGGGCATCATCACACTCACTCGTCGGATCTGCATCTGCCCTCCTTACACACGTCTGACCGTTCTCCACCCCCCTCGCCGACAAGTGGCACAAAAGCAGCAGCTGCTGCTGCGGCTGCCGCAGCCGCTTTTCACCTGCAGCAACAATTGCATATGAAACAAGAGTCTCAACAGCGCATTCATCATCATCATCATCATCATTCTGCTGTCCATCATAGCCATCACGGTCATCATGGCCATGCGTTGCGACATCCGGAGGAATTATCTTCACCAAAGTTAGTGGACAGTAAGCCGCCTCCGCCGCCACCACCATCATCATCGGCATCAACATCAATGCATCATGCAGCATTGGATGTAGCTGCTTCACCACCGCCAACCCATGCCCGCCACCACTACGCTTCATTGTCATCCGCCGGACATCACCATCGTAGTGGCAGTGGTGCCGGCCTGTCCTCACCGTCGCCACGTCCCTCATCCTCATCGTCTTGTTCGATGACTTTGCGAGAACGTGATGCATCGCAACAACATCTCAAACAGAGCCCGAATCAAGCGTCTGGCCCCTCAACCACTGCCGGCAGTGGTAGTGGTGCAGATGCTGTCGGCATAAATCTGAGTCATCATGAACGTGAACGACCGACACGTCGACGCTCCTCATCACCAATACTGAATGCAGCTGGACAATTGAATGCAACTCAGATGGCTGGTCGTAACTCAGTCTCGTCAAGTTCGGCATTGGCAAATGCTGTTGCAAGTGCGGTAGCAACATCCTCTGCCTGTTCAATATCCGCTACAAGTGGTGGTCACCAGCATCAGCAACAACATGGTGCATCAAGTGCACCGTCGACAATATCATCATCGACAGCCACAGCATTGTCTACGTCTTCGTCAACGACAACAAATAACGAAAGAGGCTATTCATCTCCTTTGGGTGGTGGCGGAGCTGGTGGTTCATTGTTTCGAACTCATTCGCCGCCACTACCGCCATCATCAAACACAACGATACACTTACAGCAGCAGCAGCAGCAGCATCACCATCATCATAATCATCATCACCATCACCAGCAGCAACAACGCGAAAGAGAACAGCTTGTTCACAATCTGGGTTCGCCGCATGAACGTGATTTTCTCGGTAATGGCATTGTTGGTGTTGGTGCGACTATTGGCGTTCCATCAAGTGGTGGAGGAGCCTCCGGTGCTACTTCATCAACAACCAACGTACTTAGTAGTATCAATAGGTAAGTTTATTTCTTTTTCCCCTATTTGCTGTTGTGAAGTTTCAATTTGCTTGATGGGCAGTTGTTTGAATTTATTGGTGGGTGATATACACGTGGCTATTGATATGTACGAAAGCTTTCAATATCGATTGATGCTTCATGTGGTCGAATGTATTGTACATAGATATACAGATACTTATATTAAAGTGATGCAACCTTGATTGACAGCATTCTATTGTACTTAAGTATTTGCCTTCGAGTCTAATTTAAACTGAGATTGCATTTGTTTGTACTTTTCATTGCAGACTCAGCTCCTCCAACGGTGAGTTGTCTATAACAAAATCGCATGGACCACCAACGTCAACATTGACACGTGCCACATCATCGTCACCAACCTCACCGGGACCAACATCAACCTCAACTGGTGCATCGTCATCGTCACACCATCAACATCATCCCGCTCATCATCCGCATCATCCGTTGCATTCGATGAAATTGAGTCCGACCACAAGTTCCGCGTTGCAACAACATCAAAGGGAGCGTGACCGTGATCGCTTGAGCGAACAACAGCAGCTGCCACCACCATCGCATTTATCACCGAACGGCACCGAAGGCTCTGTGGGCGGTACTCACGATCTGCTTATGGATTCACCGAGTGAGTAAAGATCGTTTTAATTCTCATTCGATATTCTTTTTTATAAAACCCACTTTAAGAATCTAGGGCACATGAGACCCCTATAATAGTAGATAGGTAGAGGAAAGAGAAATTTCTCTCAAACTTGCACTGAAAATGATATAAAATTCGATAATAATTTTACTTGGCTTAGCTCGAAATTTCTATTGAAATAGTTTTGGGTCGACTAACCAAGGCTTCGTTCCGGTTCTAATTGCATTTTTTCGAACAACAAATATAAAAAAGCTCCAATGATGAAGTAATACTCAGCTTTGACTAGGTTGATATCAAATTCTAACAGGTACAGCCATTCCAATGGTGCCTAAGACAATTTAAATCCAAATTGAATTTTCTGCGGGTTGAAATAATCTGATATTATATATATTTGAGGTTTGGAGGTTTGGACCTCTATAAAATATCAATTTCATAAAATTGTCAACTTTTGTAGGGGAGTTTCCCTGAGGAGTGGAATGAGGGGAAATGTTATTAAATTAATAGGAGTCGATCATACTTTTCAGTACCCTAAGAGCGATTTCTTAGGCATTATGGGATTATTGTCCATTTTCATGTGCTTTTAAGTTCATTTTGTAGGGGAGCTTCCGACAGAAGTAGAAATGGGGAAAAAGAATATTTAGAGAAAATTTTGGGTAATAAAAATATATAGGGAAGGTCATATTTCTGGATAATTATGGGGTTGCTAGTCGTTTTTCACGTGCTTTTAAGCTCATTTCATAAGGGAGCCTCCCTAGGGAGCAAAAATAGAAAGTAAGTAAATTCAGAAGAGATTTTAAGTATTAAACATTAATGATAATGATAATTAATAATAAATTGTATCTCTCTCGGCAGTGGAAGCCTTCAGAGTGAAATTTTCAATAAAAATAACAATTATATTGAGGAAAACTAGCAAAATGAAGTAAAAGGGTCCGTCATAAATTTCACTGTTCCTTGGATAATTTCTTGCAAATTATGGGGTTAATTGTTAATTTTCATGTTTTTACATTCATCTTGTAGGGAAGCTTCCGTAGTTTAGAACAAATTTTGAGTAATAAATATTTCAACTTTTTCGAGGTTTATTTTTTTGAGGATAGAGATGAAATGTGAGTTTAGCGAAATGTCATCTTAAGATAGAAGATCACTCCGTGAGTGATTCCTGGGAAATTATGGGGTTAAATGTCAATTTTCATGTGTTTTTAAGTTCATTTTGTAGAAAAGCTTCTGTAGTTTAGAAAAAATTTTGAGTAATTCATATTTCAATTTTTTGGAAGCTCATTTTTTTGAGGTAAGGGATGAAATGTGACTTTAGCGAAATGTAATCTCAACACGAAAGCGAACTAAAGGTTCTTGCTAAACTACTAGGAAAATACGACAATTACTGACTAGTAGAACGACCGATTAATTGATCGAAGACAACGCAATGTGGTGCAATGCAAGTAAAGGGTGTTTTTTTTTTTGAGTGAAGCAGATTCCGATGAGGATAAAACGGTACAGCAGTTATCAGATCTGGTAACCTAAAAGTCATTTGTACTCAGTAAAGTTTGCAATTTCATAATGAAATGTTTGACACTGCAACAACGCTTGCATATCGATAATTTTATACAATGGTGAGACTCATTTTTGCCTCAATGGGAATGTAAACAACTAAAATTGCCGGACTTTGAGTGAAGACAATCGACTAGAAATTCTTCACACACCATTATATCCATAAAAACTTAATGTTTGGTGCTATTTATGAGCTGGTGGAATCATTGCTCCATACTTCTTTAAAAAAGTAGCAGGCAACAATGTAACCTTCAATGGCGATCGTTACAAAGCCATAATAACTGATTATTTGATTCCCCAATTGTGTGGTATAAATATGGAAGAGCTGCGGTTCCAGTAAGATGGTACTACATGCCATATATCGAACTTAACAATTGATTTATTGAAGAAATATTGGGTGACAACATTATCTCTCGAAATGGACCGGCGAACTATGCTGCAAAATATTGTGATTTAACGCATCTAGACTATTTTTACTGGGGATATGTGAAAGAGCTAGTGTATGCTGATAAATCGGCAGGTTTGGATGGTTTGCAAGCCAAGATTAGGCCCCAATTGCTTGAAAAAATAATCGAAAATTGGGTTTCAGGATTACGCCCCGTTCGAGCCACCCACGGCGGGCCGAAATCATATTCAAACACTAATTGCATAAAATTATCTTTTCAATAATGCCAATTTTTAGTTCACAATATAATATTTTGTATTTTTTTCTTAAAATTTGAAAGTGCTTCACTCTAAAAAAAAATACCTTATACTTGCTCAACAGCGTTTGCCTCTTCTTCAATAGAAGATGGACTGATCCCCTTAACGAAGCTATTGTAATGTTGGTTTGTAACTAAATACTGAGATCTGCTAGCTAGGGAATATGGCTGCAGAAAAGATCTTCAGGTCGTGGTGCTTTTTAGCCTTAATAATAATAATAATAATAATAATAATAATAATAATAACTAAATACTAGGAAAATGCGGACATTTCTCGGCTAACCGCTGCCTGTATTAAAGTAACCAACAGCTAACCAAAGTCTAGTAATTCATTATTTTTGCATTAAATTGAATTTTTTATTTAACATAGTTAGAATGATCCGATTTAGGTCAAATATGCACTGTTCTGTTCGATAATATGTTGCCATTTTGAAGGTAATTTCATAATGCCACTCTCATAGAAATCCTCGTCCCTATTGGCAAAAAACTGGGACAGTCGATTTTCACAAGCTTCTCTTGAGGCAAATTTTTCACAAGCAAAATCATTCGCCATAGACAGAAACAGATAGTAATCACTTGGTGCCAGGTGCGGACTATAAGGTGGATGCATAAGAACCTCCCCACCAAGCTAGCGGAGCTTCTAGCGAGTCACTATCGATGTGTGTGGCTTGGCGTTGTCCTGATGGAACACAATTCCTCGCCTATAGGCCAAAGCTGACCGCTTCTGGGCGATTACTTCCTTCAGACGGTCCAATTGTTGACAGTACAAGTCCAAATTAAGAGTTGGGCTGTAGGGGAGCAGGTCATGTTAGATGATTCCCTGCCAATCCCACCAAACACATCAACCAAACACAAAACCTTCCTGACCGTCAATCCTGGCTTGGCCACCTTTTGCGCCGGCTCACCGCGATTCGACCACTACCGTTTTCACTTGACGTTGTCGTAAGTGACCCACTTTTCATCACCAGTAACCATCTGCCTCAGAAATGCATCGATTTTGTTGCGATTTAGCAGCGATTAGCAGATGGAAATTCGATTCATCAGGTTTTTTTGCGTTAACTCTTGTGGCACCCATACATCGAGCTTCTTTTTGTATCCAGCTTATTTAAATGATTCCAAATGGTTTTTTGTGCAATGTTTAGCTCCAGGGCAATAGAAACAGTGCTTACATGACGGTCAGTTTCAACGATTTCCATTATTTTATCGATATTTTCGAGAATTAGCCTTCCAGAGCGTGGTACATCTTTGACATCAAAATTACCGGAACGGCATCGACGAAACCAAAATTGCACGTGATTGGCTGTTACAGTATCAGGACCATAAATACTCTCACCATTCACATTTTCAGCCGTCTGGCTTGCGTTTTCTCCTTTATCGAAGAAAAACTGTAAAATATGGCATATTTTCTCTGTCCATTTTTGAAGCGTGCTCAAACAATACTGAGTTAAGCAATCACAAAACTGCCTGAAAGATTTATCTAGTACGAAATCCTATCTTTCTAACGCCATCTAGCGTAACCCGATCGCACTTATACAACGCCAGATACAGATTACTAAAGCCATCTATTGGAAAAATAATGGATTACTTTTTACTACACCTTATAGTATCGGTCAACAGAGGGCATTTGATGGAGCGGATATGACGAGATTGGACGAAGAAAATGAAAAAAAAAATCATCCATCCGTTTCCTTTGAAAATGGTAAAATTTGAAAATTTCTACTAAAATGATACAACTGATTAGTCCCGCATCTGTCAGATTTTAATTAGCCAATTTTGAATTGCCTAGGTCATGTTAATTTGAAATTATATAAAATATTACACCCTCGCACATATGCTCGAGGCAACAAAATAGCTCTCATAGTTGCTGAAATATTCTATACTCAACTCGAATGTCTTTGAGCTCGAGGATAACAACAATAATAACACACAATAAAGTGTTGAGTAAAGAAAAGCACAAATAAAATTGACACATACACTTTGTTGTTGTTGTTGTTGTTTTTTTTTTTTATAAAATATAAGCTAAGTAGTATTACATACATTCGAGTATTTGAATGGTGAGACAAAGTTACATGCATGTTACCATCAATTAGCAAGTAAATTATCCTCCAAAGGATATGTGCGTATGTGTTCGCTCGTATATATTGCTTCATAGCTGCTAGATGTCTCTTGTGTTATTGTATGTGAGTGAACGAGCATAAAGTTTATTTTCTTTTGCAAATAAGCCGCCACTATGACTTGTCTAACAAAAACAACCCTTTGAACTGTGTACGCTGGTTGCAAGGCATACTCTTACTCGAACCCTTTCCGTACGATATCTACCTACTATCTACAGAGTTGTGATGCTCATTGTCTATATGAGGATATGCATAACGTTAATTTACGATTACACTTTCTTGTTCGTAGAAGAGTGACAGTAATCCTTGAATGCATTTACCACCTCTTACTTGACTTGTACGTTCCTTTGGTTGGGCGCGCACACACACACACACACACACACATCATCAGATTGGTTGTTGAATGAACTTTGTTATTATCATTGTTGTGTTGTTGTTGTTGTTGTGCTTGTCAATTATGTATATTTCGAAATTATTAGATACAATTTGATTTTCATGATGTTCCTAGTGCATACCAAACTCGAACTCATACATATACATCAATAGTTGTGCATTATACATTTACTTATCGTACTTACCTAAAGTCACTTGTCACTTTGGAGACAAAATCATTTCTGAAGGCAACACAACAGTGCACAAAAACTGTTAACTAAGATTTCGGTTCCGAAAAGTTTTTCCGCAGAAATGCCAAAAAAAGCCACTCACTCAATCAGCATATAGTACACAGTAGAAGATAACTTTTTTGGAGCAGAAAATCAACTTTTACCATTCATAGCAGTTCGACAAGATGATGTGATTGGATTGTGGTTGGCTCTGCAGTTTAATTATGTGCACATATGAACACGAATGAATGTGTGTGTGTGCATAAATGGATGTGTGAATTCGTGAAATTATTAGCAAGAAACATATTTATCTTTACTTTATTTATAAGTTACTTAAAACAGCAAAAGAATTATGAAAATTCACTGCCTAACTTATAAGCTGAATTAAGTTTCGGTTGGGTTAGGTCGCGAAATGGATGGAGTCCAATTTAAATTTTATTTAGATTTTAAAGGAAATTAAAAGAAAACAAAAATAAATAAATATGTGGCACTTAAAGCCTCAAAGAGCTCTTTAGCCGAGCTTCCCTTCCATTACTGTTGTGCATGTTGAAGTCTGGACAGTATTAGAAGGGACCTACATATTTTAGCCGGTTCCGAATGGCAGAACTCTTATGGTATTACTTCTTCTAAGCGTTGTCACAGAGTTCTTTTAGAAGCTTTTCCATTGAGAATTGTTACTGGCGGAAGAATTGCCAATTACGTGCCGACAGGTGGATGCCGTTCGACAGAAAAATCTTTTCGATATGAAATTTGTTATGCTTCAGTCGGGGATTGAACCCACGACCTACAGATGAGAAGGCCAACACACTAACCAATGAGCTACCTAAAATCGCTAACAGCCTTGAAGAAATTCAATAGCTCGGTGGTTTGTGCTGTGTTCTTCTCTGCACAAGATCTCCTGTTCGATTATTTTGCAGCACTTTCGACGGGATAAACAAATTCGCAAAAATTTCTGATAGAAAAGATGCCATAGTTCATGGGTGGCTGAGTTGGCCTCTTGTGCATAATGTCTCCGTTTCGATTCTCTATTGCGTCTTTTCAGAATTTTTCTTCTAAACTAAAAGTGTCGTTCTTTTAATGATGACCAGCTGCAAGCCATCAATTGGTAACTCATTCGATAGCACATGTAATTTTTACTTGGAAAAAACTTCTAAGAGAAGAGTTTTCCTTCTTCTTATTCTCATTCTTCTTTTTATGTGCCCAAGACAACCGCAAATCGGTTGCTAACTCCTTCCTTCGTTAGCTGGCGCCAGTTAGAGATTCCAAACGCTGACAAGTTCTTCGGTACTTGATCTTTCCACCAGACGTTGGGTATGCCTCGGGTATATGCGTCGTCCACCAGCGGATTACGAATGTAACACCTTCTTAGACGGAGCGTGTTCTTTCTCTCGCTCGACATGACATAGCCAGAGCAGCCGCTGAATATTAATGCGCTTTACTATGTCGGTGTCAGCTCACATAGCTCATACAACTCATGGTTGTACCTTATTCAATACTCGCCACTAACGCAAATAGGTCGAAAGATCTTGCGTAGGACCTTTCTCTCGAAAACTCCGAGCATTCTCCCATCTGAAGTGAAAATTGTCCAAGCTTTGGCGCCGTATGTAACGACAGGCATGATGAGAGATTTGTAGAGTGTGGTTTTCATTTTTCGAGAGACCGCTCGACTTTTTCATTACTTACTTAGCCCAAGTGTCACCTGTTAGCAAGAATGATTCTTCGCAATATCTTCAGACTGTCGTCATTACTGGTGTTAATTCTGATTTAAAGACAGACAAAGTCCTTCACTACTTCAAACGCGTAGTTATCAATAATGACGTGCTCGATTCTCCCTATTCGATCAAAACGGCAGACAAATTTATTCTTTTATTGACGACCATCTGTCGGCAGGTAATTTATAATTCTTCCGAAATCAGAAAAAATTTTGGAGTGAAAGAAAGACTGTAAAATCTATGTGAAAGAAATGATGCCATTCGAAATCAGCTAACATCAAATATGACTCACCTTAGAGTACTGGCAGTGGAGCCAGCTTCGGTTTTGCTTTGGAAAGACTTCAGAAGAAATCTATGAAAAAAATTGTGTCACTTTGGAATAGACAAATACCAGAAAACCCCATCTAATATTATACCATCCAAATATAACACGCACTAGGGTACTGGAGAGATAGTATCATCAAGGTTCTTCGGAGATTCTGGTGCCAATTCTAGTGCTGTCAAAGCTATTGCTTTTCAGTTTGATTTTTAATTACATCTTGCACAAAAGTCAACAGATCTATTGCTATTGGACCAATGCATGTCAGGAAGCTCCGAGGTTTGATATTATGTTCACACCAAAATTTGGAATAAGCTACCTGTGGTTCTGCGGTTCAAGAATACAGACACCATAGGTAAAACTCTGAAACAATTTTAGATTCGTTGTCTGAGGGCGGAATGATTCCAATTCAGGACGAAAGACCTAGACCAATATACTAAAGCCTTCTCATATTGCATTAATATTTGCAATTTTTTGATGGAGTGCTTGTAGAATAAGTTGGAAAAAAGGGTTAAAATTCATATCGGAGCGAAATATATAGTTTGGACACATACAGTAAAATTTCACGAGAACTAATTTTGTTGAACATTTTAACCCACTAGTTCTCTCACGAACGGGTCATTTTGAGCCATTCTTGTAGAGTTTAAATGAAATGGCATTTGGGAGGTCGCTAGAGGGTTAAACTGTTCCTGAAAATTATTCACCGAAAAATATCATTAGGGGTATTCTCAGACAAAATCGTTACACGATGAATATAAATGTCCATAGAAAATAAAAAACAAATATGTCCCCTTGAAATATGCAACTTTTTATGCATACCTTTTTCTAAAATACGAACTGTCGGGATTGTCTTGCAATTTTAAACCATATTAGTTAACGAAGTATTCAGTTTTCATGATAACCACATTTTAGATCTAGATTAAAATTGAAAAAAAAAAAAATATTCTTGCGAAAAAAGAATGAGTCATGTCCACTATTTAATGTGGCTGCCATACAAAGTCGAGAAGTTTGCTTAAATTTATACCATCATAACTTAGGAAATGATGATCTTAATTAAGACATCGATTAAAATTTTAGAAACATATTATTTTTGTCACATATATATATTATTTTTGCAAGAAATCACCGAGCCATGCCAACTGCTTAATGTGGCTCCCATACAAAGTGGCAGAATTAAAAAAGATGTTAAAAAGCCATATTTTACGAATTAGAATTATAAAAGAAAATAATTTTGCAAGAAATGGGCGAGCCACACCCACTATTTAATGTAGTTTCCATATAAGTCACGGAATTTTGAAAAAATAATGACAGCCCCAACTTACTTAATCTTTCCCTTAGATTAATATTATTGGTAAAAATAATTTTGCCAAAAATTAGCTAGCCACGCCTACTATTTTATATAGCTCTCATACAAAAATACTACTTCGATGGGCTCAACGATGTCGATATGTACCCCTAATAATCAGTAAGAGCCAGTCGTATAATGAATGTAAATTCAATGTTACTAGCGGATAGTTAACAACAAAATGGGCGTATCACGCCCATCCAATTTCACCAATTTTCTCTTAAATTTGCTAAATTTACTTCAGC
The DNA here is from genome assembly GCA_963854835.1 of Megamerina dolium. Lineage (NCBI taxonomy): Eukaryota > Metazoa > Arthropoda > Insecta > Diptera > Megamerinidae > Megamerina > Megamerina dolium. The sequence continues at coordinate 5,278,712 of OY978525.1, forward strand.
CCAATTCATGTATATTTGGCATTAATAAATTTATATTAAATTACAAATTAAAAATACAATAGAATTTGAACGTAAATGTAATAAGAAATATATTTTGGAGAGTTGGGGCGCTTTTTCGGAAATAGTAAATTAAAATAAATAATGAAATTTTATTGAAATTATACACGTAAACATTTGAATAGATTCATATTACCATTTTTACTCTATGACTATTCTTTATTTGTTGTGCTATCTACTTACTTTCAGACAGCAACTAACTAATGTATTGAATTATGATCATGATGATGATGATGATGAAATAATATGAAAGCATCTTTTGTTTCTTTTTTCTGTTACCTTTTTACAAGAACATATTCAAATTTGATTTATATTCTATATATGAACTCATATGTACCTTTATATTTATGTATGTATATGCTTATAATTGGGCATTGGTACGTGAAGGTTTATCCACCAATTAGAATGCGATTACATCATATTTGGTATTAATTAAAAGCATTTCACAATTTTTCCCCAAAAAAAAATATCAGTTTCGTTCTTTGTAAAGTTTTACCCAATATTTTCTGTATTAGAGAAAATAATAAAAGATTTTTTATCCTTTTTTTTTTTTTTTTTGATATAATAAAATTATTTACAAATATAATTCATAGGTCAATGTAAAGTTCGAACAATTTTAATGATGATAATATGAGCATTTTTATACCTAATTCATAGTTGATTAAATTTTATTTTGATTTTATTAATTGAAAATATAATTGCAAGTTCGAAAAGAAAAACATAAAAATATAAATTGGAGCCAATATGCTGTGAAGTGTTCTATATGAAGTTCAACTACTGCCGCTTAACTAATGGTTAACAAATGGTTAATCAATGGCATTCGAGAATTTAATTATTAGTTAACTAAGAAGAGAGAATAATATTGAAAAATGTCAGTTAAACTTTAGTCAGTAGTTAACCAATAGTTAAACTGGTAAGTTGTGAGTATAAGAATAAAATATAACTTGTGAAACTCTTGTCATTAGCTAACCAATAGTTAAACTCGTTAAATATGAGCAAAGAATAACATATTGTTAGTTAAACTCTTGTCATTAGTTAACCAATAATTTTTAATTCGATCTAATTTTCGGGTGTACAAGTAAGTTTTAAAAGATTTTCAACAGAGGTCGCTGATAGTAGATATTAAATTGCATCGGATAATGTGACAACTATTTTCATATTGAAGTGTCGTCATTAGGTTATTGGAATCTTACTTACTTACTTATGTGGCCATTACAAACGAGAATCGATTTAAGCCGAATATATCATGCTTCGCCACTCAACACTTTACTTCGCTAGCTGGCGCCAGTTAGAGATTCCAAGCGCTGACAGGTTCTCCAGTACTATTGGAATAAGTATGTGTCATTTTTTCGAAGTGTAAACCACATATTTTTTTAGCTTCGACTATGTCAACATTTGTGCCTACAAAACCTCCATTCTCGGGCTCTATTGGTTTTTTGTTTTCATCTGAACAAAAAAACAGCGGAAAGTGCTCGAATGCTGTGTGAGTCTTATAGAGAACATGCTCCATCAATTTGAACTTGTGCATTTTGGTGGTGATTTTTATATTTACAAGCGAGAAAGATCGTGAAGACGCTGAATTGGAGGCTTTATTGAACGAAGACTCATGTCAAACTCAAAAGGAGCTTACTGAATCTTTGGGAATGACTCAATAAGTCATTTGATTGCATCTAAAGAACATGGGTAAGCTCAACAAAATGGGAAATTGGGTTCCACATGAACTGAAACCATGAATTGCGTGCCTCAGTGATTAGTGAGTTGATCTTCTAATCTGTAGGTCGTGGGTTCAAAGCCCGGTTGAAGCATAAATTTAATATCGAAAGATCGAATTTTGTTGCGAACGGAACTCACGTGTCGGCAAGCAATTGGCAATTCTTTTGGCAGTATAAATTTGCAATGGAAAAGCTTCTAAAAAAGAACTCTGTGACAAAGCAGAAAAGTGATTCCACTAGGATTCTGCTGTTTGAAACCGTTTAAAATAAGTACGTCCCTTCTAATACTGTCCAAAATTTAACACGCACAACAGTACTAAAAGTATGAGACGTCTTACCCCATCCGTCATTTAACCCAAACATTGCTCCCTCTGACCACCACTTGTTTCGATCAATGCAGAATGGTTTGTCCGGAATACGCTTCACTTCAGTCGAAGGCATCAAAATTTGGGTCGATACGTTATTGGCATTAAAATATTTTTTTTTTTTATTAATACTTTTTTTAAATTCATTTATATTGTAATTTTTTATTTATATTTGAAAAGATTCACGATGATGTCATCAGATTATCGGCAAACTCATTTGGGTGTGATTGTAGTCGTTCTCGATATTTTGTATCTTTCTCTTTGATTTCGTCCTTCACTAGGGGAATTTCCAGGTCTTTATGAATTTGGGCGTTCGTTACGTACCAAGCAGCGTTAACTAGAATTCGTAGAGTTTCGTACTGAAATCTTTGAAGGATTTCTATGTTGAAGTTGGATACTGTTCTCCACAGTTGAACACCGTAAGTCCACATCGGTCCACATCCACCACAGGATGATTTTGTTTTCCATGGAGAGGGGAGATTGACGATTCCACAGCTAATACATGTTGCGGAATTATATTTTGCTTTCCTTTTAGCAAAAATGTGTGCTCTCCACGTTAGTCGTCTGTCCATTGGGTGAATGCCCAAGTACTTAGCAGTTTCGGATTGGAGAACTGAAATATTGTTCAATTTGATCTGGGAACATGTATCTCTCCTCGTAGTAAATAATTGTTATGTGGGTTGATTTCGTCTCGTTAAATTTCAATCGCCTATTCTTTAACCAAGTAGAAATTCAATGGAGATCAATTCGGAGCTTGAATGATACTACTATGGGATTCGTTCCAGTCGTGATAATAGCTGTGTAATCGGCAAAAGTTCTAGTGAGAACATCATCAGTTGTTGATAAATCGGAAGTAAAAAAGCAGGTAAAGAATTGAACCTAACACACTGCCTTGTGGAACTCCGGCTTGCATTGAGTGAATGGGGGACATTTTATGTCGTAATTCATGTAGAACAGCCGTTTATGAAAATGTGCTTTTATAACGAAATAAGCGTTCAGAGGCAAAATCTTTTTTGCTTTGAATAGTAGGCCTTGATTCCATACCCGGTCAAAGGCTTAGGATATATCCAAAAAGACTGCTGAGCAGAATTCTTTGTTTGAATTTTTTCAACCAGCCTATGGACTTGCTCAATTGTGGAATGCTCTTTTCTAAAGCCAAATTGATGTCTTGGAATTAATTTTCTATGCTTAATTATTATCATTAGACGTTGCAAGAATAATATTTCAAATACTTTCGACATGATTGATAGGAGACTGATAGGTCGGTAAGACTTTACTTCTCCGTCTGGTTTCCCTGGCTTGAGAACCATCTTGATTTTAGCAATCTTCCACTGGGCCAGGAAGATATTTTTCATTAAAGATGATCGTTTGTATTGGGATGGAATTCATGCGCTCCCCTCAAAGAGGGGAAATAATTTGCGGGTTCCGATGGAAAATAGTTTGAATAAAATATATTGTAGCAATTTTTTTCAAATTATGCCGTAAAGTCAGAAAACCCAATATTATCGTCTTAACATTAGGAATATATTTAAAAATTCTGAATCATCATGATGATTTTATGGCACACAAGTATTTAATATACAGGTACATCGTACCTATTATAAATATTTCATACATAAATAAGTATAATGTCTGCCTTAATTACTACTAATTGATGCGATGCAAAACTTAAGATGTTTTTATTTAATGACACATTTCACTTCGACGAAATTAAGATGTGCACATAAGCTGGTGTGTTGGTTGCAGGTGGAAGAAGGCAGTTGATTTTGAGAATAATCACTACAGCAGACTTGTATAATTCTTGCTTCTTGCATATTAAGTGTATGCAAGCGATAATTTAATGGAACAGAGTACATACTAGTGAGATACAAGTATTCCATGGTTTTGTTGTTTAATTACATAACAGCAAGTAAACCACACATTTTGAAATCACACAACAAGTTGCTGAAGAGTTATAAGTAAAATTCTTATCATTATTGTTCTATGATTCATCAGAAATATATTAGATAGTAGCTTTAAGTACCTACTCTCTAGTACTATTATGTAGTAATGATGTTACCAGTTGCTGCAATCTTCCTCGAGTCATCATCATAGTCAACATCTTTACATTTTGTTGGAATATTTGCATACGAGTAGATGTGATGCAGCTCATGCAGCTTAGTTTGCTCGCACTTTCGCATATCATTAATAAATAAATCAAAATATTGTATCCTTGCAATGTGAGTTACGATAATAATGACAATGATGATGATGATAATGATGATAATAATGATGATGCTGGCAATACAACAAGCAGCATCAGTATTCCATGAAGATACAACAATGGAATACTTAAAACAATCTGCAACGACAACAAATTAAGCAGATAACAGTGTAAAGATCTATTATTTATCACACACACACACCCATAAACACACACACACAGTCTTTACGTTGAAATCACAAGAAACAGAAGGATTAATGCAATACATAGAGAAAATGAGGATGGTGTCGTAGTGGAAGTTGGTGGTAGTATTATTTACATAATAGCAAATAATAGGGTTGTTTGTTAATTTCTAAGCGAATTATGAACACCAGTAGATTTACAACAGAAAACAAATATGATTCAATGAACAATATGGTAATTGTTCAATATGATATTTGTATGTTTAGAATATGATACTAGATTAGTGACAAATAATAATAGACAATAGTAGAAGTAAAAGGTCTTATTACTTATGAAATTACATAAATTTAAATATTATCAATTATCTTCGAATATATCGAAACCAAGATAATACTTTTCACTATGAAACAGATGCTCGAATCCACACTTTTGTATGGGAAGTGGGCGTGTTCTTTATGCAATTCGGCACATTTTCAGATATGTTCATTCGTTAATAAAAATTACAATATGCACCAAGTTTCAACTTAATAGCTTTATATTTACATATGAAAAGCTTTGAAATTATACTCTTTAAAATAGACTTTTGTATGGGAGGTTGTCGTGGATTTTTTTCGATTACGCCTATACTCTATATTATACATTAATTTATAAAAATAATCATATACACCAAATTTCAACTTAATAGTTTTATATTTACATGCGAAAAACTTGAAATCGTATGTTCGAAAACATCATTTTGTATGGGAAATAGGCGTGGATTTCACTAAATTACGATCATTTATAATGTAATCAATTTTATAAGTGAAATTATTATATATGTAGCCGGTTTTAGCTGAAAATCTCAATTTTTCGCATTCCAAACGTCTAAAAACATAAGCTCGAAAATAAACTTTTATATGGGAGATGGGTGTGGATTTCATTTGATTACGTTCATTTATAATTTACTACATTTAGTAGTGAAAATGCAAATTATGTACTCAGTTACAGCTTAAAAATTAAATTTTTTCATGCGAAAACCTTAAATAAATACGTTCGAATGCATGCTTTTGTATCGGAGATGGGTGTGGCTTTCATTTGATTACGCTCATTTATAATTTAAAACATTTATTAATGAAAATATAATTTATTTATCGAGTTTCAACACAAATGTTAATTTTTTTCAGGCTAAAACCCTCAAAAAAATATGTTCGAATGAATGCATTTTGTATGGAAGGTTGACATAAATGTCATTCAATTACGCCCATTCTTGATTTAGGTTATTTAGTGAGTAAAATAAAACGTATATACGTAGTATCAGCGCAAAAGCTTTATATTTGCATGTAAAACGCTTGAAAACCTAATTTCGAAATTGAACTTTTTTATGGGAGAGGGGTGTGGTTTTCAGTAGATTACATCTATTCATAAAGGAATCGATTCGTTAGTGAAAATACCATATAGGTACCTAGTTTCAGCTAAAAACGTTTATATTTACATACAATATGCCTGAAAACATATGTTCGAAAGTATGTTTTTGTATCGCAGCTACGCGTCGATTTTATTAGATTACGCCCATTCTTGATATCGCCTCTTAGTCAGAGATAATAAACCCATTTACGAAGTTTCAGGGTAAAAACTTAACATTTTCACGCGAAAAGTGTGAAATCATATATTCGAATGCATGATTTTAAATGTCTTGTAGGCGTAGATTTCATTCGATTGCGTCGATTTATGATCTAACCTATTTCTTGGTGAAAATGATGGTATACACCTAGATTTCATCTCATAATCTCAATATTTGTATGTGAAAAGCATGAAAACTCATATTCGAATGCATGCTTTCGTATGGCAGCTAGACGAGGGTATTATTCGATAACACTCACTTCTAATGTAGTCTATTATTTGTTAAAAAAGTTTGCATATACTAAGATTTCAGCTCAAAATCTCAACATTTGCATGTGAAAATCATGAAAACTCATATTCGAAATCATGCTTTTGTAAGACAGCTATGCGAGGATTTTATTCGATAACATCCAATCCTAATTTAGTATATTTTTTGCTAAACATAATTGTATATACCAAGGTTTCCACTAAAAATCTCAACAATTGCATGAGAAAAGCATGAAAACACATGTTCGAAAACATGCTTTTGTATGGCACGTAGGCGTAAATTTCATTCGATAACATCCATTTCTAACCTAGTCTATTTTTTGCTAAAAATAATTGTTATACCAAGGTTTCCGCTCAAAATCTCAGCATTTGCATGTGAAAAGCATGAAAACATATATTCGAAAGTATGCTTTTGTATGGCAGGTATGCTAGGATTTCATTCGATTGCATTAATTTACGATCTCACCTAATAATTCATAAAAATAAACGTGTGTACCAATTTTAAACTGAAAAGCTCTTTATTTGCACACGAAAAGCTTGAAATCATATGTTCGAAAGCTTATTTTTGAGGGAAGCTAAACATAGATTTCATTCGATTACTTTTATACTCAAATTCAGTTATTTATTAGTAAAAAAAATATTGAAATTCAATAATTTTTTTGTTAGATTAATTGTTTTTGCTTAGAAATATCGATTATTTTCGACTTTAATTTCAATTAATTTTTGTTTCTTTGGTCAAATATAAAATTACAGTACCCAGTAAGTGTCGTAGTATTGTTCATGTTGAGAAAAATATAAGTATCTACTTTCGTCCTCGAAGATTATAAACATTATCATTATCATAGCGTAAGCATTAATACCATCACCTATATGTGCGCCACCTGACATCGTTAGCTTTGACAAACATTAGCGTATTGCGTTTTACCTTGCAACGGTTTAACGCTAATAATATTTAGCAATTACCGCAATTACCTGCAATTAAGTATGCCATGAACCTTCATATCGTACTTACGTATACATATATACCTGCAGCAATGGCAATGATGATATTAAGTAGTTAGTTAGTTAGTAGGAAACCAATAGCAATTTGCGTTGTCGCATGTCTTCTCATTTACGATGTCTATGTATATATGTGGATACTCAAATTTATGTTGTACTCGTAATAATAATAATAATAGTGTATATATTGAGTAGCTGTTGCATTAACTATCTGCTTGTTGCTGCTGCTCGTAATGTTGCTAATGGCGTCGAGTGCGTAAATAATCATCTTTCAATTACTTAGTTAGCATATTGAAGGCAATGTTTTTTTCTATTTCTTTACTGATAGTGACTTAATGAATGGTCTGTATTAATTACGATGAAAATTGCAAGCTATAAATGCTTGCATACTATTAGGCGTCCTACAATTAAATGCACCTATACATTTGTTCGTATAAAATATACTCTGTTTTACTAATATACACGGTGTTTTCTTTTTTTTTTTTTTTTTTAATCTCCTTTTAGATGAGCCCACCATAAATCAGGCTACCACAAATGTTGTCGATGGCATTGATTTGGATGAAATTAAAGAATTTGCCAAAGCATTTAAATTACGTCGTCTCTCATTGGGTCTGACACAGACACAGGTGGGTCAGGCATTGTCTGTCACAGAGGGTCCAGCATATAGTCAAAGTGCAATATGCAGGTAAGCCATTTTTATTTTAGTTGTAATTTAAAAAATATATTTTTTAAGAAATTCTGTATAAAATTTTATGTATGTAAGATAGTAAATAAATTTGTATGAAAAATAAATTGCTTAAAAGCACGTTGTGAAGCTAAATTAAGCTATTCATCAAGCTGCTCAAGCTCAACTGCAGATGTCGCTACAAAGAGCTTTCGCTTTAAAGACACTTTTTCGTCTACTCCCAAATTCCAACAATGTTGATTTAGTTAATTTTTTTCCCATATACGAGCAAATAATTATACTATTTATGAATTTAGTTATATCTATTTAAAGATATTTTTCAACATTTAACTTGAATTGGCTTGAATTTATTGTATTTTCGTATTTTTGAAAAGTTTTTTTGTGCCAGGACATTTTTTAATTAAATTAAATAATTAAGTATTAAGCTAAAAAAAAAAAAACAACAACAACAATTAAATCCAAAAATATTTTGACAAATTTTCTCATTCATTATTTTTTTATGTCTTCAATTATTTTTTATTTGCAATCAAATAAAATGCAAAAAAAAAAAAAAAAAAATTAAATAAAAAATTATTTAAAAATAATAATAAAAAACAACAACAATAATTGGAATCACTTCGACTTGCTTGCTGGTTGACGACGACGACGACGACGACGTCTATTGATACTTCACTATGAAATGATCACCTAATATAAAATAGCGCATTGGCCGCACAGATGTATGCAGCTCAATTATCGACACAACAACAAAACATGTATGTTAAACTGATGGCCTATGTATAAAGAATATATATATATATATATATATATGTATATGTATATGTATATTGAGTAACTACTACATTAAAAAAATCTATAGTTTTTAATTCACTGCTTTTCATCATCATCATCATCATCATCATCATATACTATACATCATACGATTTGTACACACTACTACACAACTGCTTACTCTATGCTAATTGTATTAGAAGACTTAAGTTGTATTTCTTCTAATTTGCTTTCATAATTGCTTGATGTGAGAAGATGATTTAAAAATACTGCGAAAAAATTAGCAATCATAATAAGCAGCATTTGGGGATTGTTAAATAGTAATTAACACTTGAAGCACTTGGCTGTTAAGATGTTAATTACAGCATGTTAATGATGAATTCAAGTGATGGTAAAAGGTAGAAATGTAGACAGATGTAGACTAATAGACAGAAGGGGGATGGAAAGAGAGATAGAGAGATGGGGAAATAGAGATAAGAAGATATGGAATCATATGAAGCGAAACAAAGCACAGAAAGAGGGTTGGGACAGTGAAAAGATAGAACAAATATTCAATGTTGAATGTGTAAAATTGTATTTCTTATCTACAAAATTATCTTGCAAGATATATTGTCGATATTACAAAACCGAAGGCACTTATAGGCACCGAAAACCCCAATAAATCATTACCGATATAGTGATTTATGAATCAATCAGTGAAAAGAGCGATTGCGATTTTTAAATTGCGGTGTTTTTTTTTTCGAGCTATCACGATTTTTATTCACAGCGAAATATCATGCCACTGCAGCCTCTAATACCACTTACAGAAGTTAGATCTATCTGACATTGATATCTGCAGATTCTGCAACTTAGACATCGAAAGCTCGTAGCACAGTCTCTGCGAATGTCAAGCTTTTGTGCAGACAGAGATTGAATCACTTTGGTGATAGTACAGTGCCTCCATATAAATTATGGAATACTGTACCCAACAAAGTGCTGAAGTTTATTATTAGCATAACAATTTTGGATTATCCAAAGACTGCACAATAGATCAAGTCTGGTAGAAGTGCATAAGGGTCTGTTATTATAATAATCATGAGAGTAGAACCACCATTCGCACAATGTTCGTAAAACATCACCATTCGCTACTTCTGTTCACTAACAGTGATATATCATATAAGTAAAAAAAAAATCACCAATCACTGTTATTGTTGACTAACAGTGGTAGAAATCATTGTAGCGATCATGTTCACTAACAGCGATACATCATATTAGTAAAAAAAAAAAAAATCACCAATCACTGTTATTGTTGACTAACAGTGGGTGAAATCACTATAGCGATTCTGTTCACTAACAGCGAATTATCATAATAGTACAAAAACAACTAATCACTGTTATTGTTGAATAGCATTAGCAATCACTGTAGCGATTCTGTTAACTAACATCGAAACATCATATTAGTACAAAAGCCATCAATCACTGTTATTGTTGAATAGCAGTAAAAATCACTAAAGCGATACTGTTGTAACATAACAGTGGTCTATCATATTAGTACAAAAAACCACCAATCACTGTTATTCTTGAATAGCAGTAGGAATTACTGTATCGTTTCTGTTCACTAACAGCAAAATATCATATTAGTACAAAAAACCACCAATCACTGCTATTCTTGAATAGCAATAGGAATTACTGTATCGATTCTGTTCACTATTATTACTGTTAACGGAAAAGTAGCACCGCGACCTATAAGATCTATCGGGCCTCCTTCATTTTGGTTCAAAGTATTTCATTGAGTCCAACATCGTCTATGAAATGTAGTATTGCGACTATATTCCCGAGTCTGATTGTCCCATCAGCTAGTAGATGTTCACCTAGATGTTTCTTTCGTTTTTGCAATAGTGCGGGGTACATCTCCAGCACATGTTTCGAGGTTTCATCCTCCTCCCCGAATGAAATCTACAAATTTCATTAGAGTAAATTTCCAGTTTTGACAGGTGATAGTTCAGCCTACAATGTCCTGTCAGAATTCCTGTAATAATTCTTAAGTTATTATTGTTTAGCTTCATACAATCCTCAAATCGATTTAGGTTATTGATTCCTAAGAGTGACTTTGATTGTAGTAACCACAGTAGATTGTCTCAATATTGCTTGCTTTGTATGTCTTCTGCTTCCCCCAAGATTTTGGAAAAGTTGCCCTTTCCCAATCCGCCGAATGGTTCCGGGCCTACAAACGGGGTTGCTGCTTCCTTTCTAGCGAGTTTATCTGCTTTTTCGTTTCCTGCAATTCCCACGTGACCCATAGAACTCATAGTATCCACATCTGATTGTTTTCACCCAGGATGTTCAGCTTCTCAAGACACTCCAGATCACCAGTTAGGCTGTCAGTTAGGATAGCTATTCTTCTGTCCCGATAGTTACGCGAGAGATTAAAATAGACCCGTCAATAGCGTAGATTTCCGCTTGAAAGATGGTCATGTTTTTGCCTAGAGCTACCGAGTATCTTGCCCCTGGCCCAAATACTTCCACTCCGGCACCTTCATCTGTGAGTGTGCCATCTGTGTACCATGTTATCATGTTCTGGTTTATCTCATAAGTTTTAGATATGCCGTCCCAGCTCTTTCTATTACTGAGTTCAGTTTTAAACCTTTTTATGAAACTGAACCTTGTATGCATCGTGTCCCTCGGTATCATGATATCAGGTAGCCGTTTCGCAAGAATATCAAAATTCCTGCGAGCAAGGTGCCCCCCAAGGTGGGTGCCGTAGCTCAGTGGTTAGTGAGTTCGCCTTCTGATCTGTAGTTCGTGGTTCAATACCCGGCTGATGCATAACAAATTTAATATCGAAAAGATTTTTCTTTCGAACGGTACCCACCTGTCGGCAAGCAATTGGCAATTCTTCCGACAGTAACAACTTGCCAAGAAAAAGCTTCTAAAAAGAACTCTGTGACAAAGCTCAGAAAAAGTGATGTCACAAGTGTTCTGCCGTTCGGAACCGGCTAAAATAAGTAGGTCCATTCTAATACTGTCCAAATTTAAGACGCACAACAGTAATGGAAGAGAAGCTCGGCCAATGAGCCCTTTGGGGCTTCAAGTGCCACATATTTTTTTTTAAGGTGACCTCCTATTTCGATTTTTCCTTTAGACATTCTTAGAATCGCCCTGCCTGGCTGGGTTCTGTTACAGCTTCATTGGTGCTCAATTTTGCGCATCTGCTCTAAAGCTTTCCCGAACCCGAACACGGGATAATATTTTACTACTTTGGCATCTCGTTAAGAAATCTGTAGCAGCCAAGCATAGTTTTTGATTTCTCGAGCAAATAGTCCTGGGCTTTAAGAGCAGATTGTCAGCTGAGGGTTAGGAAGTAAATGTCCCTCTAAGAGACATTGCATGGTTCTTCCAGTTCAGTGTGGATAGTCTTATCTTCTGTAAGGAATACACTGCTGTGATCTGACAGCCGGAATGAAATTTCAGAGTTGAAGTTTTCTGAACCCGAACTCATTGTTGCACGATTGTAAATGTTGGTGCAAAATCGGCCGGCATCTGCTTATGAAGTAAGTCTAACAGAGTGAGAGCCATGTAGAAGTAGATGTGTTGTCGAAAAAATAACAATGATCGATAAAACTCTACACTAAACTAAACGAATGCAGATCCAGGACACCAAAGATTTTATCTTTCGGAGATTTTTCACGTACCAAATCCTAAATCAGATCAAACTCTGAAGAGAGATCTTAACTCAGAAGTTTATTTAAAATGATTGGATATTTGAAAATTGAGTATCATTAAATGAAGGCTAATTACGGACTTGCTTATTAGAGCATCACAGTCGAGATCGTTCGAATGCAGGAAGCACTTCGCCAATCGTCTCTGTTCTTTGCTCGTGCCAGTACCATTTAGAATTCTAGTATCGAAAACCATTCTTCTGACAGTAACAATATGCCATGATAAAACTTCTAAAATCAACTCTGTGACAAAGCTCAGAAAAAGTGATATCACAAGGGTTCTGCCGTTCGGAATCGGCTAATATAAGTGGATTCCTTCTAATACTGTCAAAAATTTAAAACCTGCACAACAGTATTGGAAGAAAAGCTTAGCCAAAGTGCCCTTCGGTGCTTATAAGTGCCACATATTTATTTATTATTTTTTGTTGAAACTGAAGTGAAATTGAGAGTAGCATTCGTGGACGACTAAAGAAATAGGGAGAAGGATATGGTCTGTACTGTCTGTACAGACCGTACTACTGTCTGTAATCACATTCAATATTAAATATTTACCTTGAAAAAAGCTTCCACGAAAGCTCTCTGATTCTGTACTAAGAAAATTAATCTGGCGTTAGTAGCATTCATTCGAGGTAGTGAATAATTTTTTCGATAAATTTGGGGTTTTGTCACTTTATGTTTCGAGTCAAAAATGTCAAAATCTTAAAATTATTTCAGAGAGAACGCTACAAAATTCTATAAAAGCTTAAAGCTTTCAAGAAATTCAGCTACATTGTTTTTAGTTAGTCTTAAAATATTTGTAAAAAGCGATTGTGAGTGAAATTAAGTGAGACAAATCTTGTGATATATGATGTATGCTATTATACGATGGTAATACTAATTGTAATACTAATTATGCTTATTTAGTCTATATTAACGCTATCTAACAACTTTTAACCCTGAATTAACCAAAAAAAAAAAAGCTTTCATAGAATTTAATGTTGAATAATTTTTAAGTATGCGCTGTAGTTGTTTGTGATAATTATAATTTTTTTTTTTTTTATTTTGATTTAAAAAATATATATATGCTTTAATAATTATTGGCCAGGGCATTGCCAACAACAATAATTTATCATTTGTAAATTTTTACACAAAGCGAAAAAAAAGAATATTTCATTTGAAATGCATAAAAATTTGAGCTTATTTTCGTTTAAAATATATTAATCAAAATAATTAAAAAAAAAATTTTTTTTTTGGTTTTCTTAAGTTCACTTGACAATGTCCTGGCACTTGAATTTTCCTTTCAAAAAAAAAAAAAAAAAAAAAAAAAAAAAAACAGAAATAAAAATAAAAATAAAATGAAATGACAAAACAAAAAATAGTTGAAAAAAATTTCAAAAATATTTTCAAAATTTATGAAAAAAAAAAAATTCAACACTTGCGCATACTACAAAAATATACAATATATTTATAAAATTCTCTAGTTTCATTATTTCTAATTAAAAAAAAATATTTTTTTTAACAACTTTTGATTTAGGTTTGAAAAATTGGATATTACACCAAAAAGTGCTCAAAAAATAAAACCAGTTTTAGAACGTTGGATGAAGGAGGCCGAAGAGAGGTGAGAGTATGGAAGCAGTTCCACTACGCGTTTAAAATTATTTACAAGAACTTTCGATTATTAAATATTTGCCTTTTATTCTCATTCTGTTTCTTCTTCGTATTGTATAGTCACTGGAATCGTTACAAGTCGGGACAAAATCATTTAACCGATTATATTGGTGTTGAACCATCGAAAAAGCGTAAACGTCGTACATCGTTTACACCGCAAGCTCTGGAGCTTTTAAATGCCCATTTCGAACGTAATACGCATCCATCGGGTGAGTGGTAATTTCAAATTCAATTTTTTTTTTAATCATATTTGTTATGACTCATTCTGAGCATCTGGCTAAATTATTTAATATCGTCATATTTCTTTTTGGTTTTTTTTAGGTACCGAAATTACCGGTTTGGCACATCAATTGGGCTATGAACGTGAAGTTATACGTATTTGGTTTTGTAATAAACGTCAGGCGTTAAAGAATACCGTGCGCATGATGTCAAAGAGTATGGTCTAAATCTAGTAGGAAGGGGAAGTAAGAAAGAACAGAGATAGAGAGAGAGAGAGAGAGAGAGAGAGCTGTGCGCTCAAAATTCAAGGTTTTATTCAGTCCTATCAGGCAACTCACGTGAATCGTTTTCGAATTTTTAATTTTTCTTTGAAACAACTCTAAAATTATACCAATTTTCAGAACATTCAGAAAGTTCACGTGAATCTTCTCGATAGCATTGATTTTTATTATTTAAAAAAAAAAAAAAATTATTTTCTATGAATTATTTAAAAAAAAAAAAGTTTCAAAAGTTTTGTATATAGACAATTTTTAATTTTATTTATTTTGTTAATAATTTTTAAGTCATAATTACCCAGCCATTTATAATTAGTAGTATGTTTGTAAAGTTCATAAGTTTATTAGCAGAGCTTAAAATTTTCTCAAAGAATCATTTTACTCTATATAATAAGCACAATTTAGGAGTATAAGTAGAAAAAAAAAAAAAAAGCTAAAGCATCATAATTATTATCATCAGAAGATGACACAATAATATAAAATTATTGTATTAATTGAAAATGTAAATAGAAAATATACATAAATATGTAGTTTAGCATATAAGGAAGGACATTTTCAAATTAAAAAAAAAAAAAAAAAAAAATTATAATTTAAAAAAAATTTATAATTTATAAAAAAATTTTTTTTTTTTTTTTGTAATGTAAATACCATGTAAATTATTAATAGATATTAATTGTTTAAACAACAAAATTTATACTACAATAATTACTATGAAAGAGTACTACTAATACACTGTCCGACAAAATCACACTTTGTTCTTGTACACATGAGGAAATCCAAAAGAATCTAAGGATCTTGAAAAATTTTTTAATAAAATAAAAAATTAATAAAAACAGTAAAAGTTGGCGAATTTCAATAATTAATACCTTATTCGAAATATATTTGAATAGAAAATTTAATTTTGTTTTTTCCCAGACTATTCTGACACTACTAGATGCAGCCACTATTCTATGGTAAATATAAAAGTGTAATTTTAATGCAAATTTTTAATATATTGTTAGGCATTTATGTGCCTTTCTTTTGGTTGTTTTTCATTTCATGATGAAAATTGTGTACAATTGAGTACAAAATGAATACCTTAAAAATTACACTTTTATCTTTACCATGGAATAGTGGGTTCATCTGATGTTAGAATAGTCTGGGAAAAACAAAATTTTGTATTCAATCACCTTTTCAATAAGGTATTATTTATTTATGTAAATCCATCAGCTTTTACTTATTTTATTGATTTTTTTTTCTTTTATTAAAAAATTTTTTTTTTTTTATATCTTCAGCGCTAAGTGCAAACTTTAAAGTCGATTAAAAAAAAATTTTTTCACGTGCTATAGCAAAACGCCAAAATACGTATATCTTCTTTTGATGTATATTTTCAGAATTTGTTAAAGTTTCTCATTTGTGCACAAATAAAAAATAGTGTAATTTTGTCGGACAGTGTAATACAATAGTTAGTTGTGAACATTTCACAGTGCGAAATCAGTATTTGCTCAAATGCAGCAAATCTTATTTAAAATATTTTCTATAATTTTTATTATCAATCTGAAGGATATTAAAATCTATGAGTCGTTTAATTTTAATTTTTGCCATGTATTTGCTTAGCCTTCTAATAACTGGGTCTTTTAATCACTTCAGAGAAAAATAGCCAACGTCCATTATTGTCAAATGAATTAAAGTCGAGAAATCACAACAATATCGATTGAGTTGATGTCGAAAAGGTACAAAAACTCAAATGAATTAATGTCGAAAAAAGTACAATAATGTCGACATTTTTAGGCGTTGATGCACAAATTTATTACTGCATAAATTTAAATTGAAACTGAATTGAATTGAAATTGAATTGAAGTTTTGCCAAGCATTGGCTGAGCATCTTAGTGGGTGCGTCTTTTAATCAGTTCTGCAAAAAATCAACAACGTTCGTTATTATCGAATGAATTAATGTCGAAAAAAGTACAGTAATGTCGTATGAATTGGTGTTGAAAAATTGCCACAATGTCAAATAAATTAATGTCGGAAAAAGTACGAGAATGTTGATATTTTTCGACATTATTGCGGAATTTGCAATTCTGATAATTTTACAATAATGTCGAAAAATAAATTTTTCAATTAAAAACTTATTCAACATTTTTTCAATTTTCGATTTTTGGCTAATAGCCTAGACAGACGGCAGCCTAATTCCGGATTACCGGCGCACTTAATCCGAATAAAATAATAACCTGACAGACGGCAGTATTGCGGATTAACTAAACAGCTGATTGCTGTTTTATTAGGTCTGTCCACTTACATTACTATCACTATCAATTTCTGTTATCTATCACTCTCGATATGAGAAAATCTACAAGAAGTACGTGAACTGAAAACTATCAGAAACTTGTAAATTGACATTCACCATTATTTGTTCATGTTGAAAACTGTTAACAATTGTTGAAAGTTTTTTGTTAGCGAACACACCTAGTATTTTGTAAAATGGATCGAAAAAAATTCACAATAGACAATTTTCAGCAGTGTTGCCATAGCAAAATGCCCTAATCCTCCTTTATTTTGAGAATTAACTCATAGAGTTTATGCGGATTAGCTGCAGTTAATGCTCGAGTTAATTCGAATTAACTCGGTAATCCGGAATTAGGCTGCCGTCTGTCTAGGCTATAAGGAAGAAGTCGGCAAGAATAGGTAATTTTTCCGACAGTAACAATTTGCCCAAAATGCTTCTTAAAAGAGGTCTGACAAAACTAAGTTAAAGTGATGTTACAAGGGTTTTGCCGTTCGGAACCGGCTAATATAAGTAGGTGTCTTCTAATGCTGTCTAAATTTAACACGCACAACAATATTGGAAGAGAAGCTCGGTGGTATCACAATGGGCCTTTCTGGTATAAGTGTGTTCTCTCATAGAGAGGGCAGCCACATAACCTAACCTAACTTTGTTTGACTGCATATTTTACGCGTTTGAATGTCCCGTCCGTGACGCAGTAAATCCCCATTTGAGTTTTACCTTTTCGAATCGGCTAGACTAACTTAGGTCAAGTACGATTCAATAGGCAATTGTTTACATATATAAATTCATATGTCCAAAACAAGACTAGAGAGAGAGTAGGGATCAGTCAAGATTATCATCCTTCCATAAATTTTAGTGAATTTAAATGAATGCTTTTCGTATTTCGTCAACATCCAAGATGATGTAATAATCAACATCAACAGAGGGAAGTGCTTCAAGCCAATAAAGACAACGAGCTTTTAAATTCCCAGCTACTCGAAGCTTTGTTAAATTAGGATCACAATAAATTCAGTCCAATTTTGAGCTCATGGTCAATAGACCATGGGTATCAGGCACTCAACTTTTGAAGAAACTTGAAATTTTTACTCCACAATTCTGAACTAGTTTAATTTCGATTCATTTAATTTTGATTTAATTTAATAAATTATGCAAATTCAAAATCTCTTAAAACACTTTTTTTGTATTCATAATTTAATTTTTCGATTTATTCTATATTCCTCCGAAATCCCCAAACCGCAAAACTCATCAGCATTCCATTTCGCTGTGTTAATTATTTGTATGTAAATATTCATTGTATTTGTATGAAATGTGATAAGTAATTAATTTAATTGCAAGAAAAATCAATAAAATAAGAAACAAACAAAAAAACACAGAAGACGAATATTTTATGTATAATTCCTAACTATCAATATATGTACTACAACATTTATACATAAATACTATAGACTAGACTAGACTATGGACTAGACTAGACTAGACTAGACTATAGACTTGACTAGACTAGACTATAGACTAGACTAGCCTATAGACTAGACTAGACTAGACTATAGACTAGACTAGACTAGACTAGACTATAGACTAGACTAGACTAGACTAGACTATAGACTAGACTAGACTAGACTATAGACTAGACTAGACTAGACTAGACTATAGACTAGACTAGACTAGACTAGACTATAGACTAGACTAGACTAGACTATAGACTAGACTAGACTATAGACTAGACTAGACTAGACTAGACTATAGACTAGACCATAGACTAGACTATAGACGAGACTAGACTATAGACCAATCTAGACTAGACTAGACTATAGACTAGATACTCGATTTAATCACGACATGCAAGAAAAAAATTGAAAATTGATATGATGAGAATATGAATAAAAGAAAATAAAACTGAAAAACTATGGAATATAATACAATACAAGGCCATGTAATAAAGTAACAAGAAAGAAGGAAGGTAACTCGCATGTGTCATAATATGTATTGATTCGTATATACAAAATGAGTATATAAATTCTATTGATATTAATAAGAGGTTCATTTTCTAATAGCTTCATTATTTAAATGTCACAAATATGTGCGATTTTACTAAAATATGCGATAAATAAATTATTATAAATTTTTTAGCTATGTGCCATTTCAAAGGAAATATTAAAATTTATAAAGTGAAATTTTTAGTTCTTTTTTTAAACGATTTTTTAAATTTTAATTAATTTTTTTCCCTCTCCAAAATTTAATTACAATATTAAAATGACAAATTAAATGATTAAATATCAACATAAAATATATTATAATAATATTTCATAGCTCTCTAAGTGAAATGGTAGAAAGAAAAAAAAAAACAACCATGTATGTATTTAGCATATAGTATATAGATTAATTAATAAAACATTTTTAATTAGTCTATTATAATAATAATAAACTAGTACATATATAGGTACATTCATACATACATACACAGTACATGTATGAATTAAATTATTACACTGAACAAATATGAGTAAATGCGATGAAATACACAAAACTAAAACTCTAATCCTTATTCATAGAAATGTAAATCAAATGAAACAAACAAAAAATGTATAATAGTTTATAAAAATAACAATAACATTATTTAAATGGATTGTAATAAAAGAAATGATGTATACGAAAATTAATAAGATTATCGTTTCAATTTTTAGTCCAAATATTCTATTGACACGCAGTAAGTAAGCTTCTATTGCCATGTCCTGCATTCAAAGAGTAAATGTTGAGTTGTGCTACCATTTGGAACACTTCTAAGAAGAGATGACAGAAATAGAAAAGTATACTCGTATATATTATCGATCAGAATCATGATCTGAAACGATTTAATCTCTGTTGTCTCTGTTTATCCATTTGTTTGCACAATAAATTTCATAATTATAGAGAGATTGTGCTGAAAATTGCTACATATGATTTTTATGTCCCAAGTATAGATGAGCTCGTAAATGAGCAAAATCGGATAAAACTTACACCTACCACCCATACAAAAAGATGCTGTTGAAAGTGTGTTTTTGTAGTTTTCGTACGAAAATATCAAGTTACCAAGCTGAAACTTGCTGCAGACCAATAACTTTCATCATAAAAACAAAATATTGAAAATGGGTACAATCGGATGAAAACTATGCCTATCTTCCATACAAAAGTATGTTGTTGAAAGTGTGTTTTTGCAGTTTTCGCACGAAAATATAAAATTGTCACGCTGAAACTTGGTGCAGACCAATAACTTTAATCATAAAATCAAAATATTGAAAATGGGCACAATCGGATGAAAACTATGCCTATCTTCCATACAAAAATATGTTGTTGAAAGTGTGTTTTTGCAGTTTTCGCACAAGAATATAAAGTTATCAAGCTGAAACTTGGTGCAGATCAATTATTTTCACCAAAAATTCAAAATATTTCATAATGGATGCAATCGGATGAAAACCATGCCTACCTTCCATACAAAAGTATGTTGTTCAATATGCGTTTTTGCACTTTTCGAGTGAGAATTTGAAGTTATCATAGTAAAACTCGGTATATACGATTATATTTACAAATTAATATGCATACTTCAAAATGAATTGAATCGGATAAAATTCATCCCTACCTTCCATAGAAATGCTTGCTTCCGTACATCTGTTTTTACACTTTTCTTAGGGCAATTATCATGCAGAAACTTTGTGTATGCGAATATTTTTAATAATTAGGTGACATATTAGGAAATGAGTGAAATTGGATAAAAATTACACCTACCTCCCATACAAAAATATGCGTTTGTAGCTATATTTTCACACTTTATGAACGAAAATATAAAGATATCGAGCTGAAACTCGGTATGTGCGATTATTTTTAAGAATAAATGGACCAATTTAAAAATTAACTGAATCCGACGAAAACCACGCCTACCTCCCATACAAACATAAGCTTCTGTACGTATATTTTTTGCACTTTGTGTAAGAAATCATGTTGAAAATAACTATATTCAACTAAGTTTGTTAAACAATGAATCACCTCGAAAACGGTTGGAATTGAATGATAAACACGCCCACCTCCCATACAAAAATATGCTCCCGTATCTATATTTTCACATTTTACGTACGAAAATATACACTTATCAAGCTGAAATTTGGTACATACGATTATTTTTAAGGATTGATGAACCAATTGATGAAATGAATTGAATCAGATGAAAACTACACCCACCTCCTATACAAAATTATGCGTCCGTGAAATTCACGTTTACCTCCAGAACAAAGTCTGCCTCTCTAGCTACCATGGTGTGGGGATATATGTATCTTTAGCATTGCTACCCCCGAAGACGAAATTTTCAAAAATTTTGACTTTAGTCATTCGTCGTAAGAAACTTTTAACACCCTGTGAAGCTTCTAGCAGCTTGAATGACATGAATCAACATCTCCTCGTAGATTTCTTCCATCTAAGTAACAGTAAATATGGGTTCAGAATCTCATTGATCTTGTTATGGAAATACCAGTGCTTGAATAAGTTGCCGACATGCCAGTGATTACATTTCCTTCAGGAGTTAGTAAGTCCTTTTGATGGAATATATTATATTATTATTCGGCGGTAATACTCTAAGATATCAACATCTACCAACAGTGAGATTGAAATATTTTTATTGAGTATTGGAAAATAATATCAAAATAATTCTAATAACTATATATATTTACATAATTATACAAAATTTTGTCTTAAAAACTACTCATTCACAAACAACTTAATCACTTAACATAGTTTCGAGAGCTTTTTGGCGCTTCCAAATGCGATATTCCGTAATGAAATAGCTAAAATAGTGTAAAAAGTATTTTCTATGTGAAAACTTGTTCGAGGATAAATATTGTTTATGTAAATAATATCTTACCCAATACAGCCCAAGATGAGAACACACATGAGTATTACCAATTTGACTGAGGTACAAAGATGTGCACTGATTATATAGCCAATTACTGAACCGGTAGATTCCCAAAGGCGAAAATTACTATAACCAGCTATTAGATCCTTGGGGAAGAGAATGCCATAAAAAGCTACAAAGTGAAATGAAAGAGAATAAGAACATAAAAAAGCTATTAGAACGATGCTTTAGCAAAGACAAAAACCAACAAGCCAGAGAGCTTTTTAGCGCTGCAAATTGACATCACTCTCAAACAATTACCATTAACCACAACCAGCCAAATGCCATCACAAACACCCCAAATGGCTGCAAAAGCACAATATTTCAAATAATCATTCTGACGTGCTTCATAGAAGAACATATAGGTGAAGAGTGACATGCTGAGTAGAGCACAGATAATGGCCAAAGAGAAACGACCAATTTTCCCCACCAATGCTCCAGCAATACCAGCAGCGATGGCATTTGCGACACCAAAACAAATCATTGCAAAGCCAATTTTTGGAATTCCCCAGCCGCAAGCAACAAATGACTGTGAATGAATAAAAACATTTTAGATAATAAAATATGATCCCAACAATACTCGTACTCTCACCCTTGTATAATCCACAGCCAAGAAAGCCTCCTCCAAACCAATAAACATCGTAATCGGTAGCATCAAAATTTGTCGTCGTTTGCGTAGCAAATTTATAGTGACCATCAACAATTTCAAACCAGACATACCTTCGCCTGCCTCGCCACGTTTAACACCATATCTGCATAGAAAATTATTCGAATTTTTAGCGTTTTCAAAATTTATTTCACATTTCAACCTTTTCAATGAGTCCACACCGAAAATCATCAACATTACAGCCGATGCCATACAAATGAGAAAAATTGAATTGAGCAATTGTATTTTAGCCGGTTCTGGTGGATTTAGATTTGGATTCACTTCGGCACCGATGCCGGGACAAAATCGTGCGCCACATAGCTCAGCCACTTTATTTCCTATCTCCATTGGGGATGTCATTTCGGCCATTGTAGCATTGACGGAGGATTGAACTGCTGTTGTAAAGGATAACACTATGCAAGTAAAGAAAACAGAAAACCGGATAGGCATTTAGAATAATATGTCATAATATAAGTGCCAAAGTCCTCATAAAAATTTTAAAAAGTCTCATCTGCTGAATATTTTAAAACGTATTTGTGGTCGCTGACTTCGGAATAGTGCAGTGGTTTGGCTCAATGTATTAAATGCATTAAAAATATATTATCAAGCTTCCTTAATTGTCTTTATCAACATTATTTCTAAATAGACTTATCCCCTATCGCTATTCCTTACAGGAGTTGCCTTTGAAAATTGAATTCTTAAAAAATTGTGCTCCCAACGCTGTCAGAGTGGCTGAAGTGAGTTCATATGTATGACGGGCTTCCATTAAGTTTTAATATCCAACACTTTTTAAAGATACCTTCTCCGTATCTTCACTTCTTAAAGAAGCTGCCCTACAAAATGAACTCAAAATCAATTGCAAATCGCCTAATAACCACATAATTACCTATTAATCAGCACCAGAGTGATAAAATCTATGACCGAACTACAATAGTTTTTTCTTTTCAACACATTTTCTAAACATCCTTACCTCAAATCTCTATTCCTTAGAGGAGCTATCCTTAAAAATTTTGATTTTCACAAATTTTTCTCCCAACACTACTAGAGTAGCCACAGAGGAATAATATGTATGACGAACTTCCATTAATTGTACTGCTCAACATTTTTTCGAAACATATTTACTCCGTATCCTCACTTCTTTAAAAGACTTCCCTACAAATTGAACTCAAATCGCCAGGAAATCGACAAGCAATCCCATAACTGTCCAGCAATCGCACCTAGATCAGTAAATTGTGAGATCGGCCCTCATTAATTTTTTATTTTCAATATTTCCGCTGAACATAATTACTTCATATCTCTATCCCTTCTAGGGGCTCCTCTACAAAATTTAGGTTTTATACATAAAATGGCCTGGGTGCCGTAGCAAGTGCCGTGTGTAGGCCTTCTGATCTGTAGGTCGTGAGTTCAATCCCCGGCTGAAGCATAACAAAGTTAATATCGAAAAGATTTTTCTTTCGAACGGTACCCATCTGTCGGCAAGCAATTGGCAATTCCGCCGGCAGTAAGAATTTGCCATGGAAAAGCTTCTAAAAGAAGTCGGCGACAAAGCTCCGAAAAAGTGATGTCGCAAGAGTTCTACCGTTCGGAACCGGCTAAAATAAGTAGGTCCCTTCTAATACTGTCCAAAATCTAACGCGCACAACAGTAATGGAAGAGAATATCGGTCAGAGAGCCCTTCGGAAGAGAGCCCCTAAGTGCTAAATATTTCTTATTTTTTTTTTTATCCAAAAACATCAGCAATCAATAGCGCATGGAGCAGTGTAATGTATGCCCAACTCTCATTCGTTTTTCTCCTCAACAATTCCCCTAAATTGGCTTTCTAATTGTTTTCAACACCTGTTAAGAGGACTTCCCTAAAAAATCTGGATTTTTCTTAAATTGAAAAAGCTGAAAGTGATTTCAAATACGTACAGTAATATTTAGCTCCTTTGCCAGATAAAACTTTTTTCATTTTTCCTGTATGACTGTGTAATTAAGCTCATGAAAACATACCCGATGATGATATAAGATTTCCCCATACTTGTGCCATTTGATAGAAGATGAAAAATA
Organism: Megamerina dolium; assembly: GCA_963854835.1. Taxonomy (NCBI): domain Eukaryota; kingdom Metazoa; phylum Arthropoda; class Insecta; order Diptera; family Megamerinidae; genus Megamerina; species Megamerina dolium. The sequence continues at coordinate 5,303,271 of OY978525.1, forward strand.
ATCCAAAAAATTTCACCGTATTCACATCCTTGCGGGACTCATTGTTACGCACTTGAGTCAATGCTTCTGCCACCGTTGAGAGATAAGTACATTTGGCACACCACAATGGACCACCGCCGAAACCAACCATTAGGCCAGCTGGTATTAGAGTTGCAAAACGTGGATAGAATTGTGCTCCTATATAGGGCATATAGGCGAAGAAAGCCAATGCCATGGTGAGACGACAACCGAACCATCTGAAAGCAAAGCATTAAAGGCATACATAATTGAAAATATTTTGAAAGATTTATGTCACTTTCGCATTTACTTTCATGTCATCAAAATTTTAAACTTATTCACATTTATAGTAAATTATTCTTACTCTTATATATAATTTTAGTTGAAGTAGATAGCTGCTCATTTAAAATCCTTCAAATAATTCCCCAGTGAAATTTGAATAATTTATTCAACTGCCAGTGGGGCAGTTGGGTATCGTTTAATCAACTAAGAGCTGTGTGTGTGTGTGTGTGTGTGTGTATACTATAAAAGTATCCATAAAGCATATAAAGGGAGCAAAATGCAACCTTTTTTTGATGAATTTCCAACAAAATAAAATAAAAAAAAAAAATTAACAAACAAACCATAAGAAAATAACTCGACTGTGACAACACTGCGTGGGAAAAGCTAATCATTCATAATGTTTTTAGGACATATTTGGCATTTTTTTAAATGTTGAAGCAATTTTAATATATTTTAAATTGCAATCGATTAAAATATTAAATATTATTATATATACTATGTAATTAAGGAGAAAGCTGATGATTATGAATTATCTGAGAATAAAAATTGTGATACTGATGCACTCATATTTTGTTGCATAATGAAAATGTTCAAACTGTCAACATTTTCTTGTGAAATTTCATCATATTTGAAGGGCTTAGCTAATGACCTAACTATTAAGTATCCCATTAGATTAAATTAGATTGGTGAAGGCTCGACAGTTGGTGTCTATGTCACTGCGTCCGTTCCGAACTATTGTGCCATACCCGAGTTTAATACTGGAAGAGATATATCCTCCAATTTCTCAATGAACATTTTGATTCTTGTGAGTTCAAGTTCAGACAGATAGGTTGTCTGTAATAGTTCCCTCCCAAGTGTTTGGTTCCTCACATGCATCAGGTGTAGTAAAAAGAAATCCATTATTTTCCAATAGATGGCTTTAGTAAACTATATCTCGCGTGTGATCGAATTACGCTAGATGACGTTAGAAAGATAGGATTTCGTTCTAAATAAACTATTCAAGCATTTTTGTGATTGCTTGACTCAGTATTGTTTGAGCATGCGTCAAAGATGGACACCAGTAAAGAGAAAATACGCCATAGTTTACAGTTTTTCTTCGATAAAGGCGAAACCGCAAGCCAGATGGCTGAAAATATTAATCGTGTTTATGGTCCTAATACTGTAACAGCCAATCATGTGCAATTTTGGTTTCGTCGATTCCGTTCCGATAATTTTGATGTTAAAGATGCACCACGCTTTGGAAGGCCAATTGTCGAAAATATCGAAATCGTCGAGTCTGACCGTCATGTAAGCACTGCTTCTATTGCCCAGCAGCTAAACATTGCCCAAAAAACCGTTTGGAACCAATTAAATAAGGCTGGATACAAAAAGAAGCCCGATGTATGGGTGCCACACGAGTTAACGCAAAAAAACCTCATGGACCGAATTTCCATCTGCGAATCGCTGCTGAATCGCAACAAAATCGATCCATTTCTGAAGCTGATGGTTACTGGTGATGAAAAGTGGGTCACTAACGACAACGTCAAGTGAAAACGGTAGTGGTCGAATCGCGGTGAGCCGGCGCAAACGGTGGCCAAGCCAAGATTGACGGTCAGGAAGGTTTTGCTATGTGTTTGGTGGGATTGGCAAGGGAATCATCTACTATGAGCTGCTCCCCTACGGCCAAACTCTTAATTCGGACCTGTACTGTCAACAATTGCATCGACTGAAGGAAGCAATCGACTAGAAGCGGCCAGCTTTGGGCAATAGGAGAGGAATTGTATTCCATCAGGACAACGCCAGGCCATACACATCGATAGTGACTCGCCAGAAGCTCCAGGAGCTTCGTTGGGAGGTTCTTATGCATCCACCTTATAGTCCGCACCTGGCAGCAAGTGATTACTATCTGTTTCTGTCTATGGCGAATGATTTTGCTGGTGAAAAATTCGTCTCAAAGGAAGCTTGTGAAAATCGACTGTCCCAGTTTTTTGCCAATAGGGACAAGGGTTTCTATGAGAGTGGCATTATGAAATTGTACCTAAATCGGATCATTCTAACTATGCTAAATAAAACCTTCAATTTAATGCAAAAAGAATGGAAATTTACTAGACCTTATACAAGGGCTGGACATTCTGTGATCAGGTGTATGGATGTCTCATCATCTTCAGAATCTACATATTTCACTGTCTGTTAATTTCAGACGGGTTTTATGACAGTGTTTAATAGACAGTGTCCACTAATTATAACTGTCATAAGTTTTAGTTCTACTCTGCTCAAACTCAGAAGGTATTTTGAGTTTTTGACTGAGTAGTACGGAAAAAAAAGCTTTGGTACATTCCATACCAAAAGTTTTTGACCATCTTGCGTTTGCTTTGGTCATATATTCTTGCTTAATGCAATTTCTGTAATGAGCTTTGCTGATACCTAAGATCGGTTCGGATCCAAATGGTCGCTTTTCAGCTCTCTCCCTTGCTCATCTGTCTGCATCTTCATTACCATTGTAGCCACAGTGTGCTGGAATCCAATGTATTATCACTTGATTCCTGATTGATAGTTGTTGGAGAAGATTAGCTGTCTCCCATACTAACCTAGAGCTAAATGTCGATGCATGCAAGGCTTTTATTGCAGCCTGACTGTCCGACATTATAATAATTCTTCTCCTATAGGGACAAAGTTTAAGGATTTCCATGGTGTATTGATTAATAGCAAAGATTTCCGCTTGAAAGACGGTTGCTAAGCTACCAAGACTGATTGATATTTGTGTATTTGGACAATATATTCCAGATACTGTGCCTTCTTCAGTCTTCGAACCGTCAGTGTACCATACAATGCCATCACAGGTAAGACTGATTTTTGAATTATTCCAGTCTGTCCTGTTTGGGATGTGAGTTTTATATTTCCTGTTAAATATATATCGTGGAGGCATTAAGTCAAGAGGCATCCAAAAGCTTTCGTCTCGTCTCCTATCTTTTACAATGGAACGGTGACCATTTACCGGTCACCCTTTACTATTTACTGTCCCTTTAATATTTATTCTTAAATTCTATTTCCAGGACATCTACATAAATTATCACAACATGCACTGACTACATTGAACTACATTTAAATGAAATATAAACTCGATAGTAGGTAAATATAAATATTAAAATATTCAACACATGCTATGATATGGTCTCGTTTGCTGGAGTAAATTTAATTGATTGAATATTTAAAAAAAAAATTTCATAAACATTCATATGTAAAAATCATATCCATAAAATTATTCGAATTTTTCTATTTTCGACCACAATCAAGCAAACAAATACAACACATTTTATATTGAATATTGCAGCACTTAAAACAAATAAAAATATTTTCAAAAATTTTGTGGTTGATTAAACCATAAATTGTTGGCATTCTAACACCTACATATATATGTGAATGAATATAGGTAATTCGAACATACAGCAATACCTATACAAAGCAAATAAGTATTTATCCTTGTTCAATTTCTCTGCAGTGGAATGACCAGATTTAGTGTAACTTAAGGGGGAAGACCACTTTGACGGTTTGAAAAAATCGAATTTTTTTTTTTTTGCTTGAAATGTTCTATGGGGTGTGTATTTTAATGTAGTATGCATCTATAGTCCATCAGAAACATTTAAACGAGTAAACGAGACAATTTTTTAAAAAATTTCCCGGGGCACTGAGCGAGTTTCTAAAACTTCAAACGCGTTTATCTCGAAACGACATTTTGTAAACTGGTGGGACATATCACGCTTGCAGTTTTCAACCGATTTTGATGAAACCTTGCAAAATTATCGAGAATTTAATTCTGCATCGAAATACTGGATGGGATTTTTGATATTTTATAATTTGGATTTTTAAAGCACGATTTTGAGGCAAATTTTACAGGTAAAAAATTAACAATTTTTTATAAATAGCCACCATTTTCGTAAAAATCAACTTTTCAAAAAACGGTTTCAGTATTTCAGTGCGAAATTATATGGAGAATAACCTGCCTGTCTAACTTTTGTTCCAGATTCACTTGCCAAGGGTCCAGATGTCCCACCGATGGGGAAAACCGGGCTGAAGGGGGTCTACGCGACCTGGTGCAGCGTGTACAGGGAGCCCGAGATCCAAGCAAAAAAAAATTTACATTCATTGTAAAAAAGATAACTAATAAAATCATATAAAACATTTTATCATTGCAAGTTGTTTTAATGCTGAAAAAAAATTCCGAAAATTTTTTATTTTCCGACAGCTCAAGGTGGTCTTCCCCCTTAAGCAGATCTTGTGTGCTGGCTAACGTCCATTCTTCAGAGCAGTGGCGGTATTTCTAAATATAAAAAGTGTCGATGTGAACTTGTTCCTCATTCCTCTACTCATTGCAACAATTAACAAGAGTTCTTACGTCTCATTAAAAAAAAAATGTTGCACTTATAAGCTTCTCCGAGCCGAGCTTCTCTTCCATTACTGTTGTGCGTGTTAGATTTTGGACAGTGTTAGAAGGGATCTACTTATTTTAGCCGGTTCCGAACGGCAGAACTATGCAGCTATGTCACTTTTTCTGAGCTTTGTCGCAGAGTTTTTTTTAGAAGATATTCGATGGCAAATAGTTACTGCCAGAAGAATTGCCAATTGCCTGCCGACAGGTGGGTACCGTTGGAAAGAAAACTCTTTTCGATATTAAAATTATTATACTTCAACCGGAGTGGATTCAACCCACGACCTAGGCCAACACACTCAACACTGAGCTACGGCACCCATACCTCTCATGATCATACGAAATCGAAATTAGTGCAAAGATGGATCCAGATTTCTTTCTTCCTAGTCGAAAGTCTTTCAAGTAGCTCTTTATAAATGTCCCAAAGTTCAGAGCTTTACACCTATTTTTTTTTAGCACACACACTATAAATTCACCCAATGTTGAGTTGCTGACCATTGTGGAATTTATATAAATAGAGTTATAGATATACTAACCAGCTCTTGGCATCATTACATCATCCGGAAATCATGCTTTGGGATTCTATCGTCTTACACCCCAGTGGAATAATATTCCTGATTTTAGGAAATCGAATGAACTCATCAAACCAAACAGAACTTTTAGTTCCACAGTTTTTAACAAACCGAATTTAAGATTGCCCAAATGCTGCTTATCAGCCCATCACACCCGTATCACCTACATAAAATGAGTATAGAGTAAAAGACGACTTCTACCCCTTTCAGAACCTAATATCATTTCTCAGTTTCTCAGATATTACGTTTGGTTCAAAAAGATTTCCCAAAATTTAACAACAACAAATATGTTGTTGTTTGTAAATGTCTATATTTTCGTTTCCACAATTCTATCAATGCAAAGTATTTTTATTAAAAACAAATATTTCAATATTTAGTTCCAGGAAATCGTAACACAGTCTTCGCAAAACCCCTCCAAGAGAGACTATAGCGTATCTAACTAAATACATCTAGTCGAATTAATATAATAATGATAATTTTTTCAGACTAACTTCTGAACGAACAACGATTAAGCAGTGTTTATCGTTAGGCCTAATCTCACGACGCACAAAGCGTAAGTATTAATTTGAAGGGTCGTTAAGCGCCGTAGGATTGGAAAATCAGAAGTCACCCTCTAGGTTCCTACGGTACCAAATGGGACACGTTTAATGGACGTGCTAGCCTCCTTGGAGAGGATCGAGGCCTAACTAAAATCTCTTCTGATCTAAGGGGTCAGCACCCTAGTCGATACGCAACTCCACATTACGTACTCCCTCCATGCCTTAAGCGTGTAATGCTCTATCTGCGTATACTTTAGGTTATCGCAACCACCACGAAAACCTCCCCGAAGAGCCATTCGCAACTATCTGGTATAAGGGATTCCAACTTAATCAGCCGTGTTACCAAATTTAAAGTCTTTTGGTAAGATCTTATAGTCGAAGCTACTACCAGTTCTGCGCGACTTCTGAACGAACAGTCAGGTAGATTGGTAAGGAAGTAGTTTCTTAGCAACAAGTTTCTTCTTATTTCCATAGTCGGGCACTCACAAAAGAAACGATGTCCTTTCTTATCTTACAAAAGATTCCACAATTTCAAAGTTGAGAATATTCAAAGGGAAATGTAGTTTCTTTGCATTGGTCCCTACGCATCAGAGACCTATGAAATCCGTTGTGATCACTGGAAGAACAGCAAGTCCTATGAATTGAGTACTAAGTTCCAAATAGTACCAAAGGACGAATCACTGTGCATAGCCTCAGTGTCTGTAACAGCGCCCTCGTAAAATTAATGTATTCGGTCTGATTTACCAGCGTAGTCACATTCTATAGATTTTTGCTCGCTGAACCTGAGTCAGCGGTAGAATTTCTCCATCGCCTTTTTTTAGCCTCAAAATAATCTACAAAAATATGCAAAAGACTATGTAAGTTCAGAAAGAAACCTGAGAGTGTGACGGAAATCCAACAATGGATTTGAATTCAGAAACCCAAAAATTCATAGAATGTGACTACTATGACTACTTCGATCATCCTACTTTTAGTATTTGGGGAACTCGAACATTTTTCCTTAAATCAAATCAAATATTACTTAAGAAGAGCCCCAGGTGTCGTGTGCCGTAATATAGGCCTCTCATTCCATTAATGTTAAAAAACATAATTCTATGTTGTTAACATTTTTGTTTTTATTTAGACAAGAAGTTCTTTGGAATTTAGTGTAGGCCTTTGCTGACTGAGGATATGAGAATATTATTCGCATATAAATCGTTCTGCATTAGTACATATGTATATTTTTCTACAAAGTCACTGAGCTCTCTCTTTCTCCTTCTGCCCTTTCTCTAAGTCGCTGTCTCTCTCTCTATCTCTTTCTCTCTCTTTCTCCTCCTGTAGTTATATATAATATCATTCATGTATGCTTTAGGTATCCATCTATCAACGGACACTGAATTAAATATATTTGATTTAGTATATTGCATACTTTTAGGCACTAATACAATACTACATGCGTACGTATGAATTCCACCTAAGTATTTAATACTCCCAATAAATACCAATGAGAACATGATATGTATGCCTATTTTTTTATCGGACAATCTTCACAACTCAACCTTTTCTTTTTTTGTTTTTTTTTGCAGACGCAAAACATCATTTGATAGGAGTTTTGGGTATAGCTTCGAACTGGAAATTGCTTAGGGGAAAAAAAATCTTCAAAAATATCACGCACGAAGGCGCACATAAATACATTTATGATGACCTTATGCTCTTCTGTTTAGAGTTGATATTTCCTATTTTGTTTTATTTATTAAGGTTGGTGTAAACATATGAATATTAATATTATTCGCAAGCATTCTACAATAGACTTGTAGTTATTTTAAAAATTATACATATATGTTTTTCATTTTTATTTTAAAAATGAATTTATAGTAATATCAAATATATATTGTGATATATTTTTATATACCCATGTAACAAATGCCCCAAATAATGTTGCATATGTTGCAGGGCTATTGCTGATGTGGTTAGTTTTGCACGTTTCTATAATTCATTTGAATAAATTTCATGGATCATATTTTATGTTATATTTTAGGTCACTGAAGGCATATTTAATTGTGTGTATCACAAATAAAAATTGTACAATAATATTGGCACAATAAAATATATCTGCGTAAAAGCACCTAAAATTATGCTACACAATTAATATACGCTTTTGCATTTGCATCAATATTTCTCACTCACACTTTCTCTTCTTTATTTGATAATTTTTATTTTGTTTTGCTTACTCACCTAATTACAGTCATCGGCAAAAATATATTCGACAATATCAATGATCCATAAATGACCGCCAACGTTGTTGTACCCAATGCTTTGTCCGAATTCACTGAACTTTGCAAATTTGAAGTGCCATGAAATGCAGTGAAGTGTATCATGAATGCCAAACCGATAACAACAACATTTTTTGTAATGATTAGTCGTTCGCGTGGCTCATATTGACGCATCACTTTTGTTATGCTATCGCTATTGTTGTTGGTATTATTGATGGCGACATTTGTATCAGTGTTGCTTGAATTGATATCGAGTGTCATCGGTTCGGCGATTTGTTTAAAGTCCATATTAATGATGTGCCTGCCTCATTCACTCACTGATAATATCTCAATGGCGATAACAAATACTGATACTGTTGGTGATGATGATGATGCTTATGAATATGATGTCACTGAGAGACACTTAACAAAACTTTATGAGAATCCTGTGAAATAGAAAGAAAAAACAGAAAAATACAATATTTTATTTTATGTACAGCGTTTAAATATACAGGGTGCTTTGCTGCAGGGTGATAATTTTAAAGGCAACACATCGAAAAAAATACAAGGAAAATATTGGGCGGCATAGGGATTCCCAGTATACTGGCACAACAGAAGGATTTAATAAAAATTACGCTGTTAGAACCTAACACATTTAATATTATTTTGAAGATTATATAATATTCTAATTGAATAATAAATAATAATACATATTTTCCCAAAAAATAATTATAGCAAAATGCAAGAGCCGGTGAAGTTCAAAAATTTTCCGGCTATTGTAGTTGTTCAGTTGTTTGCTTCAAAAATATTTTCAAGAAAAGTTTTTAACAGAATCCAGTCTAGAGTTCTTGTTTTGTATAGACAATATATCAATTGAATTTCAGTTTTTAGTTTATAATAAAATTTTGAAAAGTAAAAATTCTGCAGTTCTTCCATTTTGATATTTTTGAATGCCTAAAAGGGAACTTTTTTTTGTATTCCTAGACTTTATTTATTTTTTAATATGATGCCTATGATTTCCCACTTGCATATAACTTCTACAAATGAAGGGATGATTTAATAGGAGAGTAGACCCTAGTGACCTAGTAACCGCGGTCATATTTGGGTCGCTCCTGTTCCCTTGAAAATAAGACCCTAATGTTGTGGGTATTCAGTAGTCAAATAAGAAAATCCTTAGCAAATTATTTCATTCTATCTTCAGACATATTTTAGTTCAACGCTCCAGGGGTCGTTGATCATGACTTTCAAGATGAGCTTTGTAATAAGAATAATACAGGCGCCAGATAATTTCAATATTTCTATATGAATTTGAGTTCAGAGCTGATTTGATTTGATCATATCGCATTTCATTCCAAAATCACAAAAAAGTGATGAAAGTTAAAACATTCATTCAGAATCATTTTGACGGTGTTCATTTATAAAAACGATCTTCATTCGTTTTTTCTTTCGCAATATTTTTCTCGAGCAAATTACTCCTTTTTTCATCCGTTAGCGAGCCTCCCCTACAGAATTTATGATTTTATGGAAATTGCTACCATCGGCCTCATTATGTCCATAGAGGGTTAAAATACATATAACTGACCCGCATTAATTTTTACTACCTAATATTTTTCTGGATCATACTCATTCGCTATCATTACTTCTTTTGGAGGGTTCCTTAACAAATTATCCCAAAATTATCCGAAAATCGTTAAATAACCAAATAGTTGCCCAGGAATCGCCCCCTATGGTCGAATTCTTTTAATTTAAACGTCACTACAATTACGAACTTACTCGTTTCCTATATCTACCTTTTAAAGAAGCTCCCATGCAAAGTGATTGCTGGAACATGTGAAAAACGACAAATCACTCCATAAATTCCAAGAAATCGTTCAAAGAACTGTAACATGTATGACCGATCTCTAATAACACTGTGAGGCAAAATTAGAAACAACTTTTTTGATCCTGATTAGCATAGGCTTTTTAGAAAGATGGAGTCAAAATGACAAGTGACAGCGCTCGTTAGAAATGTCAAACCAGTAAAATGCTTATCATGGAACATTACACACCACAAGAAAGAGCTGAAATTGTGAAATTTTATTTTCAAATTTTTGGAGTGGAAGTATTAATACGCAAAATATTCGTTATTGGGGCACTGAAGATGCTCAATTGATCCATGAAGATACTGTTTGGTGCGGTGTATGCTCGGATAGAGTCATTGGCCCTTTTTTTTTTTTTTTTTTTGGAGGATGATAATGGTGCGGCAGTTACGGTCAACGGAGTGCGATATCGGACAATGATACGAGATTTTGTGGCATCTGAGCTGGATGAAAATGGAATAGATGATTACTAGTTTTAAAAGGATGTCGCAATATGCTATACTGCTGGCGAAACAATAGATTTATCGAAGGTAATGTTCCCTGGTCGATTGATGTCGAAACAAGGTGATTTTGACTGGCCACCATGCTCACCTATTGACTCCGCTTGAGTTTTTCTTGTGGGTATACACTAGAAAAGCGTGGTTTATTCCTACAAACTAGAGTCTCTCAAACAACTTAGGCCGACATGCGCAACGAAATTGTCGGAGTTGAAGTAGAAACACTGCAAAAAGTGGAACGGAAAACGTCGAAAAAAGAGCCGATCTTTGCGTGGCTGCAGGTGGTGGTTATTTACCAGATATGATTTTCAAAAAAATGATCAAACAAATTCGAAAGGTCAAAATTTCAATAAAATAAACAACAACAAAAAAGTTACTATGTTTTTTATTTATTTTATTCGAAAAAAACATAGGATACTACACAAAAAAATCACCCTATATTTTCAGTAGTACCGGCGGTTTTCGGTTTTTTTTTGGGATTATTTTCTAAAAATTCTTTCAGCAGAGGGCGCTATAGTAAGAAAAAAGAAAAAAAAAGCATTGTTTTTTTTAAAGAAAATCTTTCCATAGGGGCTAGACAGATAAGAAAAATACCAAGCAATGTTCTAGAAAAATCTTCGTTGGGAAAAAGTAATGAAGTTCTGTGAACAACAAAACTACTCTAAGCCTAAAAAATCACCATGTATTTTCAGTAGTATTGGAGGTTTTCGAAGAATCTGAATTTGGGCTTATTTTTTGAGAATTCTCTCAGCAGATGGCGCTATGATACGAAAAAAGAGAAATAAGCATTGATTTTTTTAAGTAAATCTTGCCATAGGGGCTAAACGGATAAGAAAAATGCCAAGCAATGTTCCAAAAACATATTTCCCGAGAAAAAATAATCAAGGTCTATGAACAACAAAGCTACCCTAAGCCTCCTGTTTTCGAGATAAACAGCTCCAAACTCCCCTCTTTCGTAAACAAAAAACCAGATCCTAAGGAGCAAAACGGTTTTCAACACAGCACTCTGGGACATTCCCTTTTTCCAACAAGCCTATGTGATGATCAGGCTAAAAAAATTTTTGCCTCACAGTGTAATTTGTCTGCACCAATATTTCCCCCCAAAAATATATTTACCAGCGATCTTCATCCTTTAGAGAGCTGCCTTATAAAATACATTATCATCAGGCATCTTATTAGAAGTTTAAGAAAACAAAAACATTATTTCTTAGAGATATCGATTATCAGCTCTCTTGCATTGAAATTATTTACAGTGTAGTCAATATAAAAACTATGTTGCCATTTAAATATATGTCAGCATTTTCGCACCTCATTAAATAGATGCCATTTATTCAATCACTCGCACCTACTCATCACTAAGTTTGCACTCACTTGAAATGTCAAATTCAGTATTACATCTAAGTATACGAATATAGCATTCAAGCTAAGTTGTTTTGCCAAGTTTGGTCGTTTTGAGGAACGAGATAAAAAAAAAAAAACTTCCAGTATCTGTTCTCTGTAACAAGTGAGTGCATAAGTGATATACATATATATATATAGTTCATGTTCTGACAGTGATTAGATTTAAGCCCATTTATATATACGATGATATAATCGATTTGTCATCAACAATGATGTCGACGAATGTGAATGTGGGTAGGTGTTTAACCAAATGATTACATATAGGTAGGTAGTTACACATATGTAGTATCAAGGACGTATTGTCACTGCTGCTGCTGCTGCTGCTGCTGATGCGCCTACACTGGTTGATGACTGTCTTTACTCCTATGCTTCATGATTTGATGACTTTACATTAGGAGTACCTTATCGCCAGACAAGAAAGCAAACACCACCACATTTACTCATATGTACGTAGTACATATAATCCTTTAAGGGTGTGTTCGCACACCTTTCTGTTTTCTTGTTGATTTTCACCTGGTTTGCTGACAAATGCTGGCGGCAAACTTCAACATCAAGTGACATTCTACTTATACATAGTATGCATGTGTGCTAAGTAAGTGCTAAATAAAATAGGTAGAGTTGGTCGCATAAGGAAATATATCGTAAGTATATCTAATACATATTATATGCCGCATGCTAAATTCAGAGCACCTCCTGTGTGGTGCACACTGTGTTCATTGTATTTGTGTAATGTGCTGAGTATACTCTTTGCCTGTGGTTAATTTACTGAATTATATTTCTATACTTACATACACGGATCAAAGTGAATAAGTCAAATAACAGTTTTATCATATCGCAGCGCATCGACAATAATGATAATACTGATTATGATGATGATGCAGATTATTTCATACACATATGTATATATACCAATATACATTTGTTGCTAAAGTATTCAGACAACATTATACGCAACAAAAAAATAATAATAAAGCATCACTCGAAATATTATATAAATAAAGTCTCAACGTTTTGTCCCATCCCAATAGAATTTCATTCAGAAAGGCAAAAATGTATTTTTACAATTACTGTTTCCACCTGTCGACAAGAACTGTCGGAAATTCTTTCGAGAGTATGAATTTCTATGAGAAAATTAGTTAGATACACTACATCACTGAAAGAACTCGCATGTTGATGAAAATATTCGTATGAGCAGAGCTTCAGTCCTTACTTCCTTTATATGTTTATGAGCATAGTACAGTCGAGAGCATACAATTATATGAAGGGTAGATGTAAATTTCTTTGGATTTAGTTTGTTATCGAGTATGTCTATTAATTGATCAATACAATTGTCTGTAACGAATTTCGACTTGATAAATTGAGTGAAAAGTGTTGAAAAATTCATACGGAAGCACATTTTTGTATGGGAGATAGATGTAGTTTCTATCCTTTTCAATCTATTTTCAAACTTCTGAGTTCGCTAGTTAATATAATTGTATGTGATGAGTTTCAACCCGATAGCTTTACATTTTCGAGTGAAAAGTGTTGAAAGATACCTACAGAAGCAAATGTTTATATGGGAGGTAGGTGCAGTTTTAATCAGATTTAGTCTATTTTTAAATATGTCCGTTTGCAAGTAAAAATATTAATATGTACCAAGTTTTAGCATCGTATCATTATATGTTCGAGTGAAAAGTGTGGAAAAATATCTACCAAAGCAAAAATTTGTATGAGAGGTAGGTGTAATTTCTATCCATTTCAATATATTTTCAAACTCGTATTATCGTTAGTAAGTATAACTGTATGTGACGAATTTCAACCCGATAGCTTTATATTTTCGCGTGGAAAGTGTTGAAAGATGCCTATGAAAGGAAATTTTTGTATGGGAGGTAGGTGTAGCTTTTATCAGATTCAGTATATTTTTGAACATGTCAGTTGACTAGCAAATATATTCAAATTTACCAAATTTCAGCTTCATAGCTTAATATTTTCGAGTGAAAAGTATGAAAAAATATCTACCAAAGCAAAAGTTTGTATGGGAGATAGGTGTAATTTCTATCCATTTCAATATATTTTCAAACTCGTATTATCATTAGTAAATATAATTGTATGTGATGAATTTCAACCCGATAGTTTCATATTTTCGTGTGAAAATTGTAGAAAAATGCATGCAGAAGCAAATTTTTGTATGTGCGATAGGTGTAGCTTTTATCCGATGGCGCCCATTTTCAAATTTGTCTCTTTGTTAGTGAATATAATTGCCTGTAGCAAGTTTCATCTGCATAGCTTTATATTTTCGAGTGAAAATCATAAAATCCTACATTCAACATCATACTTTTGTATGGCAGAAATGTGTAGTTCTCAAGCAATTTCACACTCATTTCACAATATATCAATTTTTTGATCATATAACCTATGTATGTTAAGTTTTATTTTGATAGCTACATATTTGTGTGCTAAAAGTGTAAAAAACCTATTTTACAAAATACTTTTGTATGTGGAGATAGGTGTTGTTTATATACTATATCATTTCATCATTTCGTACATTCGGAAATTCGATCATTGTGCTGCTCTAAATAAAGTTATATACCATTTTTCAGCTCAATTGCTTAATAATTACGGTAATCACTCTTAACTCTTTGAGTGTAGGATATAAAGTCTTTAGAAAACGGATTTGTTGCAAGTGTAAATCAATTCAGTATTATGGTAAATAATACCATAATACTGAAAGAAGAAATTCGTTCAATGTTCCAAGGTGTCCTGTTTCTTGAAAACTCCACGAATTTCTAAGAAACATATTCCCTCTTATTGCTTTGAGTGTCTCAAAAGTCCTTCTATGAAGTTAGAATTTCTTACAAACAACATGAGATCACATTTTAGAACTTTGTAAAGCAAGAAAACATTTCGTTAAAATATAATCCTGTTCCTTTTCATTATCTTCCTCTTTTGTTTTGCTTAAATAATTTTCCACAATTTTTAGTCATTTTAAATATAAACAAAAACATCTACATGGAATGTTTTTGATTATACTTTAGGACTTTATTATTATTGCACACACATTGTTTAAAATGTTAATAATGAAATATAACACAAATGCTAAAAAATATCTCTCAAACTTGAGCTATAATTATTAAGTTACTATCTGAGGCTGAGCCTGAGGGTGAGGATAAGTCTGAAGGATGAGATGCAATATATTCCAAAGCCTTTAGAATCTCTGGCGGAGTTGGTGGTGGTGTGGGAATAGCATCACTGATAGGATGATAACCTGTGTCGTCAGCAACATATTTGACATTTACCACAACGCCATCTGGATCAACCCACGAAAATTCACCAAGGACATTACCATCGGCATCACCGATTGCGCCTGCTTTAATACCATTATCAATTTCCAAATTATATTCGAAGCCGTCAGGACGAACGTCCGAATTTAAAACTTTAGTTTCAGCATTTTTATCATCCACAGGTATTGCCTCAGCAAATGCAATGAGGACAGTAATCGCCAGCAACTATTTAATGTAATAATAACCAATTAATAATGAACCAATTTCAAATCCTTACAGGACTCAATTGTTGACTTACGTATTTAAACATTTTAATTGTTTATTATTTAATTGTTCTACAGTAACTACTTCAAATGTAGGCACATCATTAGCTTTTATACAATTCCATTGCAATTGAAAAAGCAGTTACTTGGCGCACTTGAGATTAGAACAAAAAAAAATGCTAAAACTAGATTTGTGCGCATATTTATTAATATTTAATAATAATAAGAAATATTTAATATACAATGAATACACTAATTTAATTGATTTTGCAATTATCACTAAATTAGTGTACCGGTTATGTAAAAATAGATAGTGTATATTGGTACATTTTGTTAAGAACGATAACCAGCAATTATAAACAAAAGAAAAATTACGTAGATTATCTTCTTCAATATTAATTATTTTCACCTTTAAATATAGAAATTATAAAAAAAATCATTGTTTCACAGTTAGTTGAGTTGAGTCTTCCATAATCTAGACTGAGCTTCTCTACTAATAATGTAGTGAAAAAAAAAAAAAAAATTCAAAGAAATACAAATTGCTTGCCAACAAGTTCACAGTAGTTTGAAAGATCAAATGTTAATCTTTGTTAAACAAAAATATCATTGTTTTGAATTTGTTAATATTTTGATAATTCCGATGCGCTCTACAGAGAGTCAACTTTAATTCACATTTCATCATTATATAAGCTTCAATAACTCGAAAATGATTTCAAATATTTCCATAATGTCTTCCAATAAAATGTGGCTCAGATCATTATAAAATATGCGTCTGAAGATTGTGATGCTATAAAAGCTCCTTTTATTACCTAGTCAAGTCATAAATATTGGTACTCAGTAAAATCGACGTCAAATAAAAACGAATCTATATTTTTGGGTGTCGTAGCTCAGTGGTTAGTGTGTTCGCCTTCTGATCTGTAGGTCGTGGTTCAGTACCCGGCTGATGCATAACAAATTTAATATCGAAAAGATTTTTCTTTCGAACGGTACCCACCTGTCGGCAAGCAATTGGCAATTCTTCCGACAGTAACAACTTGCCATGAAAAAGCTTCTAAAAAGAACTCTGTGACAAAGCTCAGAAAAAGTGATGTCACAAGTGTTCTGCCGTTCGGAACTGGCTAAAATAAGTAGGTCCATTCTAATACTGTCCAAAAATTTAAGACGCAAAACAGTAATGGAAGAGAAGCTCGGCCAATGAGCCCTTTGGGGCTTCAAGTGCCACATATTTATTTATTTTTTTTTATATTTTTGAAAACTTTTCTTTTCTTTTTATTGGGTTATTCAATGGCTTAGAACAACTTATTCGAAATGACTTCCATTTGCCTTCCAGCACGACTTGAGACGATCAGACCACTCATCGATCGCGAGATGCACTTCATGCATGGAGAAATTGTCCACTGCGCGGACAATGGCTCACTTCAACGACTCAGTATTTGGGTGTCGAGTAGAGCAGGCCATGTCCTCTAATACGGACCACAATTTGTAATCCAACGGGTTGAGGTCTGGACTACTAGTTGGCCAATCATCCGTTTATATGAAGTCCGGAATTCTGGGTTTTAGCCACAGTTTAGTCGTTTTTGCTTTGTGAGCTGGAGCACAGGCCTCTTTGGATCCTCGGGATGAGTTGGGATGCTTCTCTGGATGACCGAGCATACACACGATCGTTCTGTTTATCGACCGATTCTTCTACGATGAAGATTTTCTCGTCAGTAAACAGAATTTGTCTGTGAGCGTACCGACTGCGTTACGCTTTCGATTTTCGCTTGTGTTTTCCCTCCAATGCGGCCGTGTGCAGGTGTTCAGTGTGTCGCTTGTACGCGCTGAGTCCCAAAACTTCATGGACATGGACAAGATTTTCTGTTTTCGCAGCGGTTTTCGGTCGATTCATTTCTTCACGGTTTTGATCGCATTCGGATCGCTGACGGTCTCGTACTCCAATACACAAAATTGCTAATGATTCCACGCGGTCGCAACGTTCGAAAGATATCGCCTTTTCCCATGTTACATTTTAGTAGGTCAATTACAACAATACGATTTTCGATGTCGCCCCATTCCTTGATTGTAAACAATTGATGCCGAAAAAAATATCAAGAAAATCCCAACGATTTTGCAAACATTTGCCTTCATATGATGATTAAATGTGAAAAAGACTTTAAACGTTTCGAGTGCGATATCTCGAAAACGGATGCATTGGATATGGGGAATTTTGTTCATTAATTTTTAATTTAAGAATTGGGAGTATAAATAAGTTTGTACGGTTTATTTTCGAAAATTGAAATTTTATTATGAAAAATTAGATTATACATTCAATGTTCAGAGTATTGTCCCTCAGTAGCAAGCCACTACTTTTTCTCCCATCTTTCTGGCGGCATATGGATTCTGCATCGAAAGAAGTCGACATGTTTTGAGGCAATTCATTAATCAACCCAGATTTTGGCTTCTTCGTATGAATGGAAGCGCTGTTCTTCCAGAAGCAATGTCTGGGCTATACGTGGTGTGGGGTAGGACTTCCTATTTGAAGGTTTTTAAGTACGTTTTAACCGGCGCCGCGACATATGGCCGAGCATTATTATGTTGCAAAATAAGTTTGTCGTTTCTGTCGGCGTAATGCGATCGTTTTTCTCGCAATGCTCGGATCAAACGCATCAATTGTTGCAGGTACAGGTCCCCTGTGATCGTTTGACCCGATTTTAGTAGCTTATAATACACCATACCCAGTTGGTCCCACCAAATATACAGCATGATTTTCTCGCCATGTATATTCGACCTGGCCGTCAATGATGAGGCATGGCTGGGGTATTCATACGTTGCCCAACATTTTGAGATTTTCTCAATTGCAATAGCAAAATTTGGGAGTACTTTTATTTTGTATATACATATAAAATCATACATTTGAGAATAATAATAATAATAATTAGAGATTAATCGTTTTTCTTCTTGTCTTAACCCTTTGAATACGTAATGATTATTTCTATTTTAAAAATAAAAAGAAAGCTACCTCATATGGTCACATATGGATTTGTTCACATTCATTCAACATTCATTAGGATCTTTTTAAAAAAATATTTTTTTAAAAGAGCGCCTCATGTTGATGCAAAAATATTCAATTTTGCTGTACAATATACCTTCTATACATTCTTTATTTCCCACATGATTTCAAATGTTTACAAAACCATCTTAAAGTTTAAGTTTGCGAGGTATTGGATTCTCTGATGATGGATGAGATTCAATATATTCCAAGACCCTTAGAATCTCTGGTAGAGTTGGTGGTGTTGTAGGAATCGAATCACTTTGAGGATGATAACCAACTGAGTTAGCAAGATAATGCAGCTTCACCACTATACCATCTGGATCAATCCATGAAAACACGCCAAGGATAGCGCCCTCGGCATCACCACTTGCGGATGTTTTAATACCATTACTAGTTTCGAAATTATAATCGAAACCGTCAGGACCAACGTCCGATTTCTGTTCAAGAGTCTCAGCATTTTTATCTAAATTGTCGGCCACAGCCAAGGCAATGAGGACAACAATCTCCAGCAACCGGCTAAAATAAGTAGTTCCCTTCTAATATTGTCCAAAAATTTAAGACGCACAACAGTAATGGAAGAGAAGCTCGGCCAATGAGCCCTTTGGGGCTTTAAGTGCCACATATTTATTTATTTTTTTTATCAGACTGGATCCACTAATATTAGCAGATTCTATAAATGGTACATAATTTATTACATCACAAATTCTAAACCCATACTCACAGAGCAAGCAAAAGTTAAACTGGCGAAAGAATTGTCCACTTAAAAAAATTAGTTTTTATTTTCCTGCAAAAAAAAGATGCTGTTTAATTTGTTAACTGCAAATCAACCCTGAGGCATTCTAAATAGATAGCCAATGCACTGACTAAAGTTTGTCGAGGTCTTTGGTGCAAAATTAATTTTTGTTTAATCATAAAACCCCAACTTGGGTACCATAAAATAAAAGGATTGCAGCAATCGCTTTCAAAATCTGTTGAAGAAATCGCGATACATTGCCCGGAGACTTTTTGAAAGAATGTAAATTTCATCAACACTAAATTCTGTCTTATTTATGTAAATGGTGTTCGATGTTGTTGTTGTTGTTGTATTTGTAATTCTTGTTGTTGTTATTCTTGCCGTCATCATCGTTGTTGTTGTAGTTGTTTCTGCTCTTGTTGATCCCTTCAAAGATTTTCGATTTTGAAATTTTATAAAATTTTCCACCCAAAAAAAAAATTCCAAAATTTCATCAATTTCATTTATCAAATTTTGCCATTTTTTTGGGCACAGGCAATATACTCGTACAATATAATTGTTATAAATTTACAATAGTAATAATTAATTGCAAAAATATGGCAACATTTTATATATATTATCTAATTAGTGTACTTAATGCTAGTATAATATTAACACATATGACGTAGAAGAGAATTTATTTCTATGCATAAAAATAAATAATAATAATACCTGTTTTAGAGTAACGGCAAATTATATGTGAAATATGTATATTTTTTATTCAGTATTCAATGACTTAATTTTATGTTAATTATCGCTTTTATCACGTTTATCTCAAATTGTTGCGAATTTATTCAAAAATTTGCATGAATAGTTATTTATGGAAACTCTTTGTTTTTTTTTTCGGAAATAATACAGTAAAATATTTCATCCTATATAAGTCCTCTATATGTAAGTGCATCTTAGGTAAAAATATCAAGAAAATTGTTCGAAGGAAAAGAGTAGAGCAATTTTAGGTTATCCGAGTTATAAATACTATAGATATATTATCCAAAAATATTTCGCTATTTAATGAAATATTTAGCATGTTACAAAAGTTTAACTGAATTAATTTCACATTGATAATTTTGTGATTTCTTCTATTATGAGTCTAAGCACGCCAATGATACTTTCAATCTTCAATTTTATTCAAATATTGAAAATATTAAGAAAATTATAAATGATAAACAGCGAATCAAAATGTTCTTTTAAATGTTATCTTATTCTTCTTATTATTGAAAATAAGCTGAAACTTGCAAACGATATACTGGAACTCTAAGTAGTTTTGTATTACCGAAGCTTATTGGTTGAAATATATAAACGATAAAGATGAAATCAAACTATATATGTGTATCGTTATTGCAATTAGACAAAATCATTTATTAAATAGCTTTGATTTAATAAAAATAATAGGTGTACAAATAAATTCTGTCATGTTTCTCATGAATTTCATTTATATTAAAAGCATACTTGTCAGAAAGCTTAATAATCGAAATATTTACCATTACTATCAATGGTCTTTTGCAATTTATTGAGTAGAAGATGGATTGTCTCGCGATAAAAACTTTTAAATGATTTTAAGATAAAATATTCATCGATCCATTTTCACACATCTTCAACTTAGGAGAATCGCTAGTCAGCTAAATAAGACTGCATTGTTCGGAAGAGGGGATTTTGCTGTATAAGAACGAGCGTTGTCAGTACAGTAAATGATCTTTTTCCTCTACAGCATTACTTAATTTGATCATTTGTTGTTGATAAGGTTCAGATGTCACAGTTTGACCAGGTTCCAGAAGTTCGTGGTTCCTTGTCACGAAATACAAATATTGCAAGCCATTGTATTATTCAATTTCATAGCTTCGGCAGTACTTCCAACATTAAAAAAAAAAAAAAAAAGAATGAAATACAATGGCGTGAATGTCGCTTATCGACATTCATCTCCTATAAAATTGATACTCACTGAATGACAGCTTATATGCGGCTGAAATTTAGGCTGACTTTGACTTTGACTAAACTACAAATACCCGAAAAGGGAAATTCGAAATGGATGAGATTAAGTATGTTTTTTAATGCAACCAACACATGACAGAATTTATTTGTACACCTATTATTTTAATTGAAGACAGTGAACTTTAAATCTAGCTCATCTAAATCAATCAAATCAAGAGTTTAGGCAAGTTCAGCGATTAAGTTGCAAAAATTACTGCGTGGGAACTTTCTTATGATGTGAATTGTCTCAATGAGAAGCCATCTACACTACCCTAAACTAACCTAACTACGGTATTATGAAATCGCGTTCTATTCGAGATAACCCAAGAAGGATTACTATAAAATTCACTAGAAATTCGCTTCATTTTGCATTTTAATAATAAAATCCATACGTGTGTAATAATCTACAAAAAAATATATAATTTTGAGTAGAAGCTCATATAAGGTAAGCATCTTTGAATAGCATAGTATCATTATAAATTGCTTTCATAATCTATTAGCTCAAATGATATGAGATTTAATTGAATATTTTGAGAAAATTTGATGTGAATTTGTGTTTTAATAAATGATAAAAGATAATAGTACATATAAATACAGGGTGATTTCTTGGCAACACTGTTTTTGGCAGTTCAGCTGCTTTCGTGTGACATGTTACTGTCAAACATGATCAGTTTGGTCTATACCTTATCCATGAATCAACTTACAAACGAACAATACAGCTGGTGCAAGAATTGAAGCCATATGACCTACCAGAACGGATAATTTTTGGTGAATGGGCGCTGGCAAAGTTGGATGAAGATCCACTTTTTTATCGGAAAATTGTGTTCAGCTCATTTCTTATTGAATGGGTACGTGAACAATCAAAATTGCCGTATTTGGTGTGTAGTCAGAAGCATTGCAAGAACTGCCAATGCATCCCGAAAAATGCACTGTTTGGTGTGGATTATGGGCCAGTGGCATCATTGGACCGTACTCTTTCAAAGACGACGAAGGCAGGAACGTTACTGCGAATGGCGAGTGCTACCGTCCGATGATTACAAATTTTTTTTTTTTTTTTTGCCCAAAATGGAAGAGCTGGACTTGGCTGACATGTGGTTTCAAAGAGACGGTGCCACATGCCACGAGTTCGGTGAACAGTTTATTTCACGTTTGGAGCCGGTCAATTGGCCGCCTAGATCGTGGGATTTAACGCCTTTAGATTATTTTTCGTGGGGCTATGTTAAGGCTGATATCTATAGTGACAAGCCCGCAACGGTTGAGGTACTGAAAGCTAATATTGACGAATTTATTCGTGAGATACCGGCGGATATGTTGGTGAGAGTATGCCAAACCATCGTATGAACCATTTGAGGCGCAGCCGCGGTCAACATTTGTCATAATTTCATGTGTTTTTTTTTTAAATCAAATCCGAAGGCTCTTAAAAAATCACCCTGTACAAGAAGCTATTTTGTATAACTTTTAACGACAGTTTAATTATTTACTAATATATGTATAGTATAATATATAACATAAACATGGCATACTTTCAACAGCTTAATTTTTTAATTAAATTTGTCAAAAAAAAAAAAAAAAAAAAAAACAAATTAAATATTACGATGAGTCTTTTGTAAATTAATCAAAGAAACTTAAAAGAATAACAATATATTATTTTGAAAATTTATTCGGTGAACTTTCACATTTTCAAAAATTGTATTTAAACTTTAGTAAACAATTTGAGCATACTTTTAGGCTGATGAGTTAATCAACTTATTACTCACTTTACGGAAATGTTTTTAATTAATATCACTTCATTGTAATATGAATATGAAAAATGTAACATATCAATGAAGAAAATAGTTGAGAATGAAATTGTAAAATATATGTAAAAGTTATATGTAATATTATAAGCATATATTCATATGAAATTTCAATCTATCTGATGGCTGTTTGAGAAGTAGTCGGCCTAGGCAATATATAACACTACCACTCTTGATTATAAGCACAACCAGAACGTCGAAGAGGAGTCACTACAATAGAATTGATTAATATAATCAATGATATGATAATTGAATATTGGTTAATGAAGTTGCAAGCGCTTCAGAGACAATTGTGTAGGTTATAGATTAAGTACTTTATAGCAATTATAGTAAAAATTGCAGCATTTGAATATTATTCATAGCTGTTAGAGTGATTTATGGCTGATTTGAATTAAAAAGTTTGCAGAATTTATCGAAGAAAAAACTGCTCTTTCACCAAGACGGAGAATTGTCCGTCAAACAAATTTTGTGGAAATAAATTCAACATTATATGAATTCTACAAGGAATTAGTACCTCATCCAACATATTTGGCTCACTACGACTTAAAGTTATTAAAATGTCTTGTTGGAAAGTGATTTGCGTCGAATTGTAAGGCTACAGCTGAGATGAAAGCCTACATATATTGTAGGTCTAATAAATTGAATTATTCAAATTCGTAAATTATATGGATTCTACCGCAAATTTGGCTCGGATTTGGCGCATTACGAATTTGATCGATTTTCAAAATTATGAAAATGTATTGATGGAAAGTGATTTGTAACGAATTGATTGTACAACTTAAATCGGTCTGTTTTCAAAAGATGGCTCTGGCTGTCATATGTGGTTCATATAAACAGCTGATTTTGGCTTTATTGGAAAGCTGTGACATTTGTCAACCATATTTAGTTTGTATTATACTGAGTTTTAGACAACATCATTATTTTTTATTGCATCAAAAATGTCCGAATTTGTGTTAAATAAAGAACATGTGCGGAAAGTTTTAATTTTCTTTTTTATTTGCAGCTGAAACGCAGCGATTGCTTTTGGAAGTTTATTGTGAATCAGCTCCAATATGTACATCATGCAGCTAAGTGATTTCGACGCTTCAAATGTGGTAATTTTAGTGTTGATGACAAACCTCGACCTGATCAGTCAAACAAGTTTGAATATGAAGGATTGGAGGATTGGATTGAAGTGAAGACTCGCGTCAAATGGAGGAGGAACTTATTGAATCATTGGAAGTCACTCCATAAGCCATTTCAAAATGCGGAAACGCTGAAATGGGAGTTCGTACCCCAACTGCTTTATTCTCCAGACATTGCGCCATCCGATTACCACTTGCTCCGATCAATAGCTCATGGCCTGTCGGAGCAGCACTTCCGTTTTTTGAAAGAAGTCTAAAATTGGGTCGATTCGTGGATCACATCAGATGACGCATCGTTTTTTTGAGATGATATCAGAAATTTATCAGAAAAATGGGAAAAAGTAGTAGCTAGCGATGGACTATACTTTCAATAGTGTATAAATTTATATTGTTATTAAAATAAACGCTTAAAAACAGCAACAAAAAAAAAAAAACGGACCGAATTAAGTTGTACTACCAGAATCATTTTTTCTTAGAAAATTCTTAGTTGTTCTAATTAATAATTTTCAAATTGAGACAAAAATATTGCATATATATTGATGTTTGATTAAATAAGCCGCCGAAAAGTATACTAAACATTTTTATAATTTAATCTTTTAACATTTTCGCTAATTTAAACATTGTTTTTTTTTTTTTAGTGATATATTATACGACATATTAAAGTATAAAATTAAATTTACAAGCTACATATCTCTTTCTTCACCTTTGTTCTGCTCTGTCTTTGACATCACCATTACCACCAATACCACCGCCTTCATTTTAACCACCATAACAACACAATCCACTTAGTAATAAATCGTTTAAATCCTTGTCATCAACTATACAAGTCCCAATTACAATGCCTTAAGCGTATTTGATGTTGTTTCAAACTTTTATACTTTATGGTTTACTCCTACAATAACACATTTACTGAAGCCATTGCGAACGAGGAGTACCAAAGACTTACAAATGTGATGATTCGCATACGTTCATATTATATTATTTATGAACAACCTAATACAACTTAACTAACAAATTGTCATAAAAATAGCCTACACATTCATATATACAATGTGATATTATTTTATATAAATAAATACATATATACCCGTATATATGTATATATGAATACATACTATTTATGAAATGCCAATGAAAATGACACAACGACCGGGGTTTATGTACTAAAGCTTTTTTGCCCCCTTTTTTTGTTGCTCTCTGTTTATTTTCCAAAGTGTCAATGAAACTATGTATTATGAAATACTCGTACGTATTATGATAAATTACCAAATATTCTGATAAACCTTCATGCAGATACATAAATTGGGTAGTGAACTATACATATACAATACTACTATGTATGGTATCATACATATTAAAGTTAATAACTACAATAACAACAACCACTACTAGATTAATAGAAATATCAAAAGTACTCATACTTGTAGCATCAACAATTTTGCAACATATACGCTTAGATATAGCATAAAATTGTCATAAACTATGGTATGTTGTATATAAAGTATACTACATACGGATTTTGAAAAATTATATCACAAAAATTGCACATTTAACTGGCACACATATTTGCTAAGTACTGAACTCTTTAAAGGATTTAGATTCTTGTTATTTTTTCCCCCATCATTTTAACAGTGAATATGAGAAACAATTTTATACTCTACCACCACAAAGTATATATATATATATATATATATATATATATATATATATATATATATATATATGGAGGTATGCCTCTTAGTAAGTAGGAGCGTAAGTCGTACTGTTAAATGAAAAACTTGCAAAAGAAACATTTTCTGTGATAATTTCTTTATTATTTGCATACAAAAAATTTTTTGAAAAAACGTAAATTTAATTGTAGATGAACTTTACGACAATCGATCTTCTCAAAAGAGTCTGGTATATCTTTTGTGGCACAATTTTTTGTATGTGCTTTGCCTGACGATATTTGTTGAATTACTTTTGGAATATCTCTGGATTAATTGTAGCAACTGCCGTAAATTGGGCTGCATCGATGTCAAATTGGAAAAAAAAAAAATTTGGAATTAATTTGACAAAGCCAGAAGACCAGAAGTTAGCTCCAGAGGAGTGGAATATATGATTAACCTTTATTACCATAATGTATCCCATACTTTTTACGAAACATACTTAAACCCTAATCCCATTTTTTAGGGAAGCTTCCCTACAAATAGAAATTTTTATAAATTTTTCATTCGTTCCCTCGGCTACACATCTGAAGGTAGATTTTTCACTTTTTTACTCTTTGGGGGGGTCTCTCATACAAAATTAACGTTTTCATAAACTTCACATCCACCGCTGTCTGCTTGTATCTAAATAGTTAGAGGGAGATATAATTTGTTACCCCAAAAAAATTGTAACATTGTAATACCACATCTCCAACGCATAAGGGGGCACTTGTGCTAAATTTTCTTAAAAACCAAGAAAATCGACGAATAGTTATCAAGCTAGCGCAGTGCAGTGTATGGAGACTCCCTTCAGTTTTGCTTCCTGGCATTTTTCTTAAATAGATTTACCATCGACATGCATTTTTTAAAGCAGACTGCTATACAACATTAAAAAAATATCAGAAAATCTATAAATTACAAATTACATAACTGTCCAAGAATCGTAGTTATAGCCTAGACAGACGGCATCGTTAATCCGGATTAACGAGTGAATTCGAATTAACTCGGGCTTTAATTGCACCTAATCCGAATTAGCTCTACGAGATAATTTCCAAAAATTTAAGAGGATTAGGGCAATTCATTTTCGATGGCAACACTGCTGAAAATTAACATCTGATTTCTATTGTGAATTTTTTATCGATTCAACTTACAAAACAATAGGTGTCTTCGCTAATTAAAAACTTTCAACAATTGTTAACAATTTGCAACATGAGAAGCTTTGGCGTACAAATAAATCCAGATGTCAATTATCAACTGTGAATGTCAATTTACAAGTTTCTGAGTCACAAGTCACAAGTTTCGAGAGTGACGGATGACAGTAATTGATAGTGATAGTAATGTAAGTGAGAAAACCTAATAAAACACCAATCAAATGTTTATTTAATCCGCAATACTGTTGTCTGTCAGGTTAATATTTTATTCGGATTAAGTGCGTTGTTAATCCGGATTAACGCTGACGTCTGTTTAGGCTATTAGAGGTATCAAATATTAAGGCGGACCTCCATAAATTTTCCCTTGGTAACATTTTCTTTAAACATATTTATTATGTATCTCTGAGTCCCCTAGGTGGCTCGCCTACAACATTCATAATTTTCATACATTTGGTCTCCCATCGTTGCCAGGTTTTCCCTAAAGACTAAAATCGAACTTAGAAGTATCAAATATGAGGTAACTTTTCTTCCAAACATAGTCATTTCTATCGCTTAGAGGTGCTGCTGCCCTACAAAATTCACAATTTTTATAAAATTATTATTATTTCATTATTTATTATTATTTATTATTTTTTATTTGTTTATTATTATTTCAAAATGTAAGTCAAAAATTTATTGCTTTCGTGTGTCGGATACTCTCTCGGATTGACGCTGAAGTTGTGAGCTGATTTCCATAAAACAATTTAATAATTTCTAGAAGCTGTGCCGGGCTAAATCCTTCGATGATATGAAGTGAAAGATAAACAAATAATAAATAAGTGCCACTTATTGGTCCCAAGGTATATTAGCCGATTCGGAACAGCAGAACGGGAAGAATTACCAATTGCTTGCCGACATGTGAGAACCAGGCCAAGGGGATCAGGGGATAGATCATCCCGTTGGACGATGGACATATTAAAAAAGAAAAATAATAATATATAGATATTTAAAAATAATTCCAGGCAATTCTATCGTGGATTGGAACCCACGACCTATAAATCAGAAGACCAACGCACTAACTATTAAGCTTGATCTGTCATAAAATCCCTAATGGAGATGGGGTACAATGCCTTTAAATAAAAACAAATATGATATGGGAAACATTGTCACGTTGTTTAAAATCGTCTATTTCACATCTTCATCGTTTATTTGAGTACCAAATATATTCACTGAATTCATCATTGGGTTCACAGATTTCTTTGCTGAAAATATTTCGCTAGCACTCATTTATGTCTGAAATGAGTGTAATGTCTGTGTGCGACAAAAGTTATCAAAATATTTGCTTCTAAAATTATCATGTCTATATATTCGTCTTAAAACTGGACTTTCTCTTGCAGTGTGATTAATTTAAAATAATTTGTAAAATTTTATATTTTCTCCCACTTCAATTTCTTGCTGTGTTCATTAAAAAATTTCATAATTTACAATTATAATTTTGTCAACAATCATTTGGGTTAGTATTAAACGCATACAAAAGTCCATATTTATTTCTCTTTTTATTCTATTTTTAATATTAATTTCCATTTTATCAAACTGTCTGCCAACAGTTTGATAAAAATTTATTTACATAAATATATGCAAATATTTACGTAGATAAAATATCTATGTTAGTATATGTAAACATTAAATATTCATACATCTACTTTATATCATTCATACATATAGATGAGTTCTTTGGTTGTCAGTCAGAAAAAATAATTTTGTTATACTTTAATTATTATGATGTGGTCGACGATTGACGGTTGGTTGGTTGGTTGGCTGGTTACTTTGATGACTAGTTGAAATACGAGCACATTGAAATTTTGTACAAAAAGGACATTCACTCACACTTATTCATCATAAATGTTAAGTATGTGCAATTATGATGGCCAATAGCAAAACAAAAATTATAATAAAACTGTTGATAGTCGCATCAACATTTATATGCATAAGTAAAGCAAAAAAAAAAAAAAATAACAAATAATGTAATTATGTAGGTACATACATTATATAGGTTAATTAAATTCCTACACCTACACTACTAAAGATAAGGACATACTTGTGTGTTTCAGTGCTATGAAATGTACAAGGATTTTTTCATTAAATTATTTGTAATTATATGTTTTGGTTTATTTGTAGATATTCATATATGAATAATAATTTTTTGCAGCATTGTACATTTTAATTGCCCATATGATTGACACAAAAGTGTCAATTTATTTAAGCGACACATTCATATGGATTTTATAAAATGTTTTTTTTTTTTTTGCTACATTTAATGTACAAATATAATGCACAAGCTCTTTTAGTGGGCAATGGTTCATAACTTCGTTAGATATGGATATTGTGATAGTAAAAATAACATTCCAGCTGTAGAAATTTTTATATTCACATACTCTAATACGAATGTACGATGTATGAACATATTTATTTTTACACAGATTATGTTTACCTACAAATGTGTATAAAATTCGTTGAATTGATCAATGTTCTAATGTACTATTGCAATTGTTATTGATGCATTAGCAAGTAGATAAACATTTTTTAACATTTACTGATTTAACAAATGAAATGTACTTAATTTTCTGCTCTATTCAATTCAATTCAAAGTCAACATATTCACAAAATGAATGATGATGTAAATTTTTGTAATTACTCTGTACATACAATTAACATTAGACATAATGGATATAATACGTAATACGTACAAATGCATTCTATCTGTATATGCACTTTTGCATTTGTAAATACAATTTTCTGCTAATTATAATTATATGTTTACGAAATATTATACAAAACTATTTTACATGAACAATATAAAATTGTAAATTTAACCAAAATGTTATTTATAAATTTACTAAAGAACTGTCTCATTATTTTTATTGTATATGTATGATGTATTTGTTACATCAGGAATTCGTTATGATCAGGATTTTTTAATTATTATAATTTTATTTAAATATTTTTGGAATCAATTCTTGAAAATTCAATTCACTTCTTTATTATGCTGGAATAATTTCTAATTTAAGTTACCAATAAAGTAGACTTAAGGTAAGATACAATTTTTTCGCCAGCAAACAGTTTCATTGCTCATTGATTCTAAATAGTCTTCAAAAGACAACAAAATTAAAAAAAATTATTTTGTATTTAAAAAAATAATAGTCGTTTTGTACGACAGGCTTCGTAGGGAGTGAAGATAGAGGGTTGTAACGCGTACCTTTTGTTTCCAGCTGAGGTATTACTCAGTCTGCCAGGTTCGAACAAGAGAGCAGCGTTGTAGGAGAAGGACCGAAATCCACACGATTGCCTATTGACAATCAATTCACCGACACTAGAAGAGTGTTCAGCTCGGTACAAATGGGGCTACTACTACTTTGTTTTATTTTTCTTTATTTTTTTTTTTTACAATTTTTCTTTACAATTCAGTTTCTTACTTTTATGCCTAACTAGAATACCTAACCTTACTTATAAGATGAGAATTTATAGGATTGACCAGTACCACCTGGTCGCACCCTATGAATCAGTCGTCTGGCAAATCCGCCTCAGCAGAAGTCTCCAAGCGACTGATTGTTGTGTAGGGTAACCTGATACAGGGGTCTTCTGTATTCAGTACCTTGGCCTCAAACCTAGACGAGGGAGACCTTTTAGCAATATATATATATATATATATATATAGGAACAACCAACGGGGTTGGCGGACGGCTGCTCCTGGTATATACGGTATGTCCGGTTACGACTTACTCGACCAATCGTTTGGTAGGGTTTATTACCCTTTTTTCTCATGCTTTACGTTGGCAAGTCATACACCTTTAGTACATATCTATCTATAAAGCATTTAAGAATTATGTAGTATAAAATTATTATGATGATACATTTTACGTTCAGTGAAAATTCATTTGATTGTTTCTTCTTTCTCTGTCGTCATAGCGATTGACTACACGAGTATGTGTATGTGTGTATACATCTACTAATATTACTGTATGACGACAATAAAGAGAAGAAGAAGCATCAAATGAACTTTTCTATGATACACATATTTGCTATTGTTTGTTTATATGTTGAATAGACTTAACAGACTTAGTTTTAGTCTGTTACAGGGTGAGTATATATGTATATATGGTGGAAATGCTGTTACAGAAATATTGATAAGTTATATATTGCGCATTCTAATGCCTTAGAAGAAATTCTTGAGAAATTTTATGATTTTTCGTCGATTTACAGGTAATTCTAAATTCATTTCGTATAGTAGCCATCCAAAGGGGTAAAGATAATTGTAGTTATGAAAGGCAGGTTCAAGTACAGAGGTCTAGAGCTAAAATGACGTCATTGGTATGAGTCTATGATATTTTATTGGGCTATTGGTGGGTGTCTTTGATATTAATTGTGTTGTGGTGTGTGTCTTGACTAACAGTGTGGGTCTGGTAGTATCAGATCGGATCAGATCAGTCCTGATAATACCTAAAGTGATCTGACACTACCAGACCCACAATAATAGGCACAACGCAAACAAATAACTCAATAAAATACTCTAGACAAACACCGATGACGTCATTGCACCTTTGCACCTCTGTGCTTGAACCGACTTTTCACACCCCAACAACCACTTAATGCAGTTAGTTTTTCCCCCGCGTAGCATACGCAGTGACTTACACTCGTTTGATGGGCATGTGACTAACATGCTTGATGATTTAAGCATTAATACGCATAGGACGGCACTGAATTCATTGCATCAATGCGAGGTGGTGACGGTCATCGAGTGTTATACTAATAATATCGTGCTGGGTGGTCTCCCACAGCCAATTGCAGACTGCGAGCAACAGCTTCCTAGATCCGCTCGAGCCACTTTGGCACAACCAAGCTCTGGGAGAAGCACCTATCTGAATTGCTACATGCACGTGCTGGCTGATACCATTGCAGACGGATGCCCGCGGTGCCAGCACAGTCCGCACAACACCCGTCATCTTTTCGACTGTACCCGAAGGCCTTCCATTTTGGCCCCATCTGCACTATGGACGCATCCCCTGGAGGCTGCCGTCATGCTGGAACTAGTTAATGTATACAACAACAACTCGATTAACTGATATGCATACCTACTCGTGATTTTGAAATCCTTTTTCTGTTACAACAACAACAACAACAACCGGCCTTTCCTAACTACTGATAAGCAGTAAGTATGTCTAGAGAAAATGTTGAATTTTATCACTTTAAAGCGATGATTTTCTTTCTTTCTTTCCAATTCCTTGTTGGACCTTGTTGTAGAACCAACTTGCCCTTCCTTGCCGCACGTTTTTTCGGAGAAGTGTAGTGTTTTGACTGTTTCTAATGTTTTGTGACATATTCATGAACGATCGATGTCTTAAAAACTAATTCGGATAGCGGTTATCAAATAAATGCGAATTTTCGAAAAAAACGGGCATTTTCATTTTATACACCTAGTAGTAATCAAAAGTGGAGCCTCTAGAGAGTCTTGAGATTAAATTTGATTATCTTAAATTATAGAAAACATTTATGGCAAAAATTTTTGTAAATTTCTTCATAAAATTCCATTCTTTTTCTCCTTCGAAATATGTCTAGCAAATATTTGAGCGTCATTAAAAATATCAATTTTTTCTTAAACTAAAAAAAGTTGAAATTTCATATTAAGAAAGTTGCTGTAACTGCAACATGATACTTATAATGAGATAATCATTAAAATAATTATTCAAGAAAACATTTTTAATAAACTCACAATAAAATATTAAATGTGACTAAAGTATTCATTTACATTTAACTTATGCCATAATATATTAAAACCACAATGAGAGAATGAAAGAAAAAAAAGAAAAAATACAAAAAAAAAGCAATGACAATACATTGTTATTATATTGCATTAACTAACTTTAGTCGCATGTGCAAAAAAAAAAAAAGAATAAAATCGAATGAAAAAAAAAATGTTGCAGAAAGTTTGAATACAAGAAGTCTGTAAAATAAAATGAAACAAATGAAAAGGACACAAATCCGGAACCACATCGCACACGCTCAATTGCATTTAAGCAAAATAAACAATAACACAAATTAGTTTAATACAAGAAATAAGATGATCAGACACAAAATAGCAAAGCAAACGTATCGCAACATGTATACAGATATGCTCCAATATGGATACATGTACAATATTCGTATATTCATACATATTCGAATATACATCGGCACTCGTAGATTGTACTAACAGTGTCAGCACGTGTCTTAATGAGTATTCCAGCTGTGTATTTATAAATTCGAATATAAACCTGTTGCTGTGCTAATCGTATCAGCACATGTAGTTGAAGCTATGACTACGTATGATGAAGAAAAATACAAAATGCCATAAACTTCAAATGCATTTGAATTTCATTCAATATGTATTGTCTTGGCACATGCACATAGTTCGCTATGTATACGAGTATGTAGTTACAATATGCAACTAAATAAGTCATATATACTTTGTTTAATCTTCACAAACCGGAACATCATAAAAGTTAAAATTAAAAACGATGCTCTTATGAAAATGAATGGCGAAAATAAAATCGGATATCTTTTCTATTCAGCTGCTTTTACTTTTGCTTTATCATAATATAATATAAAATATTCTTATATGTCCCTACTATGGTTATGGATATTGCCACAGCGTGTATAATATGAAATATTGTATGTATGCGAGTATAAGTTTTAACCACAAGAAAACACCAAGTTGTATTCACACGCAAATATACAGCAAAATTACGTAGAATAAATTGCTAGAAGAAATCCTTGAAAATATGCATAAAATAAAAATTTTGGACAAAGTAAGAAAGGTGCCGAATGTATACAGTAAAGCTTCCACTATAACAGTGTGAAATTATAAAGAGATAGAGAGAGAGAGAGAGAGAGAGAGAGAGCAAGAGTGATATAGAGAGTCCCTAAAGTTTTATACAATTTTTTTAGTTATTCGTTCCGGTATAAAAATTTTTTTCAGTGTACTAAAAAAAATTAATATAAAAATTATTCATAATAAAATTTCAATTTTTGTGAATAATTCAAGCACTTTTTTTTTTAGGTAAATTTTCTATGCTATATTTGCAATTTTAATAAACCATTCCAACTTGAAAATATTCATTGATTTGTGAATCTCATGGAATCCTCATACTGAAACTTCATCGGATCAAAACTATTGTACTAAAAGTGATTAGCTTGCACTGAAACTTGACTATATAGATTGCATTGTTAATCTATTGCCAATACTAAAACTGCATCTAACCGAAACTATTGAATTAGAAATATTTGGCAAACACTTGCACCGGAAATATTCATTACATTATCGATTTTATGGAATTACGATACAAAAACTGATCGAAAACCATCACTACTTTAGTGTAATTATAATTATGTAGAGGCCTGAAAAAATGAGAACTTGAATTAAAGGCATGCCAACAACAAATAAGTTCAATAGTAACTTTAAAATGTCATAGAATATCTTAAATCTTAATGATAATGTTCTATAGATTGGTACAGGTTGAATTGCCTGAGCAGAGTCCACGCATAGACCTACTACGATCTAAGCTATATCAGAAAAGTCTTCTTTTAATATTAGCAGTAATAGAGATTATTAAAAATATCCATAAAATTGAAAAATTTTATTAGGGTAATCATTCCCTTCCTTCATTTTCATTCCTTCTTTCAGTTTTCTGAATATTAGGGATTCGAGATACTTTAATCACATCTCTGGATAAAAGCATAGAATTTGTTTTAGAGTTTACTCTTGCCTTTACAGTGCTCAATTAAAAAAAAAAATACAATAAATATGTGGCGCTTAGAGGCTCCGAAGGGCCCTTTGAGCGAACTTCTCTTTCAATACTGTTGTGCGTGTTAAATTTTGGACAGTATTAAAAGGGACCTACTTATATTTGCCGTTCCCGAACGGCAGAACCCTGGTGACATCACTTTTTCTGAGCCCATCTCTTTTAGAGGATTTTCATGACAAATTGTTACTGCCGGAAGAATTACCAAGTGATTGCGGACAGGTGGGTTCGAAAGAAACATCTTTTCGATATTAAAATTGTGCTTCAGTCGGGGATTGAACCCACGACCTACAGATTAGAAGGTTACTAACCACTGAACTACGGCACCCTTGACTTTACATTTCTTAATTAATAAGGTGGACGATCGTTTTGAGGCTGAAATATTGGGGATCCGAAGTACTTCAGTCGTAGAGGTCTCAAGATGAAAGCAACAAATTTATTTTAGGGTTCTCTCTTGACTTTACATTGCTTAATTAGTAAGGTGCACGATCATTTGCGACTGAAATATTGAGGATCCGAGGTACTTTAGTCGTAGAGTTTTCAAGGAGAAAGACATGAAATTTGTTTTAGGATTATCGTTTGACTTTACAGTCTTCAAGTAGTAAGGCCGACGTTGATTTAAGGCTGAAATATTGGAAATCCAAAGTAATAATTTCACTTCGAAATTTTGCAATGCTATAAATTAATCAAAAAAAAAAAAAAAAAGAAAAAACAGTATATCTTATGAAATTTCTACAGAACACCATTTTAGTTTTGGTCTATCAGAAAAATTCGCAAATTTAATGCTAAAATTTCCCTGACTTGGGCGAAATTCTTTTAATTAATTGCAAAATCGCTTTAAGTACAATAATGTTAGCACTCAAAAGGCTACAACAACTTTGTGACAAACTTTTTTTCGCTTTTTATTTCACAAAAAAACAAAATAGAATCGCTTATAATTGCAAAACCAAGCAAACTAAATTTTTTTGTGTAAAGTCTTATGTGGAAATTCAAAGAAGAACACACACTAACATAGTAGATGTCAGTTAGTAAAAGTGTTTACTGTTTAATGGAGCATGAGTGTTTCATCTGCCTTTATACATATTTGGCTGCTTTTCATTGTAGATGCCTTTTCTTTTTGCACATACTATTGTATGAACTTGCTATATCTATTTTTATCGTTGCGTTTACACAAGTAAAGTGAAAAGAAAAGTACACAACAACAACAACAATAAGAAAAGCAAACAAATGCAAGAATACAAATACAATAATAATAATAACAATAACATCAGCAGACAATAGTTACATAAAGTATGCATATATATACAGATACTATTACATCGCTCGTACACGCCATACTCTGGAGTATGTGTATAGTTAAGTAAGAATACAATAAAATTAAGTTAAAATCATTCCTTTACATTTACACGCTTTTGCCTCTTTAAATGGCAATTGATTTAAAAATGTATCACGACTTAAAAAAGAACCAATTTTTGGCATAAAATTGGTTGCCAAAGTCAGATGGCTTTTAAACGCCTTATTCGACATTAAGAGACTTCGATTTTTCTCTTCGTTTTTTTTTTTCTTTATTCTATTTTTTTTTTGTCGCCCCATAGGGTTGATATGTTGATTTTTACGATATTCAATTTTATTACTAGAGAGAATTATTTTTTTTTATTTTATTATTATTATTATTATTATTATTATTAATATTATTATTATTATTACATTTTTTGCCAACAAAAATTAAGTAGAATTGAAAGAAAAAGGATTGAATTTAAATTTCAAGAACCAAATACTCATTTCATGCATTATTTTTTAAAGAAATTTAATAAAATTTTGCTAAATAAAACCTAACTGTAAGTGAATTTTAAATTAAATATGAAATTTTTAGATAATTTACAAATTTGATACAATTGTCTCTTAATAAAAAAAATTCTCTTGAAATTTAATCAAATTGAATATTTATAAATGAGATTTAATGAACCCTTCTGACGATACAAATAAGATCTATATATAACACACAGTGTAATAGAATAATAATTAATAGAAAGCATTGTCATAATTATTGGAATATTAAAACAATAATAAATGCAATAAAATGCTCAGCTAACATTTGATTTGGAATTTAAAGGACCTCAAATTCCAAATTTGATCCAATTCATTAATGGGTATCTGAGAAAAGAAAACAGAAAATTCCTCCAATTGAAATTAATATGAAAAACCAATGCTATAGCAGACGTAAAGATCAAACTTCATATATTCGATCAACATTTTTGCTCCCAAAATCGTCCAATTTTTATTTATTTTTCCACCTCAATATGTCTTCAGAACATACTAAATCCTTATCTCCTCCCCTCAGAGGATATCCCATACAAAAAGAACACAAGAGCACCTAAAAATCGATAAATAGCCTCAAGCATGTGAAAGAATCGCCCCTAGAGTAGTGAATTAATTTCTCATCTATAATATTTCTTCCAAACATATTTATCCCCTATCTTCACTTATTAGAGCGACTGCCCTACAAAATGAGGATAAAATCACTTGAATAGCAACAAATATCCCAAAAGATGCCTAGGAATCACTCGTACGGCAGTGAAATCTATGACTTCCCCGACATTGGTTTTTCCTCCTCAATATTTTCTTCGAACCAACCAAACACCTATCACCACCCATTAGGATTGCTCTGCTGCAAAAACTTTTGAAAATCGCCTTTAGTCCAGCAATCGCCTCTAGAGCGATGAAATGTATGATTGCACTCGATTAATTTCTTATTCCCAACATTTTAATTGAACGTACTTAGCCCCTACATTCATCCATAAGGGAAGCTCTCCTACAAAATCACCTAAAAATCAACGTATAGCCAAATAGCTGCCGAGGAGTCACTCCTACTACAATGAAATGTATAACCGACATCAATTAATTTTTCCTTCACAACATTTCATGCAAACATATCCACCCTCCATCCCCCCATTCTTCACCGATTTTGCGGGCTCTCCTGCAAAAACACTTGAAAATCGATAATTATTCACATAGCTCTCCAGAATTCACCACTAGAGTGATGAAATGTATTATCAAGTACAATTAATTTTTTCTCACAAATATTTTCTTCGAATATAATTATCCTCCATCTTCACTTTTTATGGGGACCCTCCTAAAAAATTGATACTTTTTTTGTAATGGATTACAAAATCATAAAGTATTCGGATCCAAATTTGGAATTTTAATTTGTTTTCTTAGGGACAAAAAAACTACAAATTATCAAAATTGTATTTTCATAGAGCCAGGTTGCCAATATTTTGCTCCATATAATTTGATCCACTTTAGTATGTAGGTATGCATATATACTGTGTGGACTATATATCAAAAACCCATATGTAAATACTTTGCTATGCATATCTTTGTGATGATAATAAAATTTTATTTACTTTATTACTTAGCATCACGGCGCATATATTACTGCCCAATACCAACTGTATAATATTAATTCCATTGTTTATTGCGTATACAACTACAAGAACCCGTATGTACTATTGCTTATTTGCAATATATTTTTTAAATGATTTTTGTTTTCAGATATTTATATTCTTTATTTTTTCTTTAAATTTTACTATCTTTAACATACATGCGAACATAGTAAATACACATTGACATGCATTCATATGCACATATATATTTGTATTATATTTATTATATTTCCTTTACGATTGTTCATTTTTCCGCGTAGTGAAAATGCCACTACATATGAAACAAATTTCATACGTCTGATATTAAACATATTCATGTTTAAATTTAATGTAATTTATACAGAACAAATATACATGTATATATTCTAAATATATAATACCGGATGTGATAAAGGAAATGAATATATGAAAAATTAAAGAAAAATTTTCTATTGTTAAAAAAATGACACTACTATTGAAATTTTAAATGCATTCACATAGGAGTATATAATTGTTAACTAAAGAAAATGTAGAAATATTCAAGCACCATTAGGAGGTGTGTAAAATAATTTTGATATATATGAAAATCCATAAAATATTGAAACTAGCAAAGTGTCAAAAAAAAAAAAAATGTAATTCCCACAAAATCCTTTCGATCACATTAAGCTTGACAAATAGACAAAATATAACCTCTCAAATGTAGGCAATATGAAATTGACTACAGGGTATATTTTATGTGATATAGCTATGGGTGTATGTGTGCATATATAATTATTATATTCGTACAATCCAATATTGTATAAAACCACACGAGATGTCGTCTGCTTTATCAAAAGTTTATCATAGCGCACCCTCTAAAACGATTAATCTTTTGTATTAACTTATTCCTCTCGCTCTCTTTGCTACATATTGCATAGACTTGCGGTTAATTTGGCCAATGAATAGAGAAATGTGTAAAGTTTGAATTTTCCAAACATTATTCATTTTTTCTTTTTTTCTTTAACGACAATTTGTAATTGTACACATATGGATGTCTAAGCATCTATTTATCATTAAATTACTCTCAATAATCACACTTTGGCATTCGGCTTAGTGAGTATTTTAGTTGGTAGATAGTGGTATAATTAAATTTAATTTTCTAATAAATATTTTCCAGCATTCTATTTACGTAGTTCGAGTTATATCTGAGTCATTTTGTTCTAAATGCCTCTTCATTTCTAATAACTGCAAACTCATGTGAATAGTTAGAGTATTGTTGAAGTATAAATTTATTATGACTAATTAATTAAATGCTTAAAAGTTTAATACAAATTTTGAATTTTGAAAATAGTTAGTAATCAAAAAGTGTTTAAAAAGTATTTAATTTACATATGCAACAATTTCGAAGAAGGTTGGCCTTCATTTTTGTTAAGTTTGATCAATTCTTCTAAGAATTATATGTAACCGGATTCTATTATAGAATTTTGAAGGGTGTCCAATTTATTGTAACATTATTTAGGTACTACTTTCTGAAAAACTTATACTATTTTAAAAAAATATTGCCAATTTACTATGATGAAGAGAATCGTGCCCATAGTCTTCATTTAATTTTATACTAATTATAATAATTTTAATAATAAGTATAATAATTGAAAATTTAGTATTTATTTTCTAGAATTTCTTGCATTATTTTTCTAAACGATTTAAAAATTAAATATAATATATAATATATGTACATATGTTATGAGTCAGCATGTATTTTTAGTCAACTAAGATATATATGTGTACAAGTATATACAATATATTGAATAATTATTTAAGTACACATACACTTATAATACTTTAAGTCTACTTTAATCCTTTATATTCTTTCAATTGAATTCAATCCATCAAAAGGAATATTGAAATTGAAATATAATTCTTCATGCATGTACATAATCTATGTATTAACTCAAATATAATTAATTTCATATATTCTCTTTTTCTTGTTCATTTTCAGTTTCTTCTTCTTCTTCTTCTTCTTCTTCTTCTTCTTATTAAAAGAAAATTATTTTTCATATTTTTTTTAAATTTTAATTTTGCAATTTATTCATTTACTTGTATATAAATATGTATGTGTGTGTGTGTGTGTGTGTGTGTGTGTGATGTTGCTAAGTATTTCATGTCATTCATTTAAATGTCATAAATGCCAACAGCATCATCAAAAACAATAACACAATTATAATTTGTTTGAAAATATCCCACATAGAAATTTCACATTTCTGCTACATACTGTACAGAATTGTTAGCAGAGATCTCTGCTGTTAGTTACATAGTGAACGAGAAGGAGAAATAATTTGTAACATTTCTCTGTAAGTTTAACCAGAGATTATTCATATATCCGAAGAAATAATGTTATTAACAGATGCAGGCACTACTTTGCTACGATTAATACTTGTATTATCCGTATTAATCATTGAAAAGGATTTTTTTAACTGTGAGGGCGAATGATGAGAAATGAACTTGTTGTATAAAATGCCTGTAATCCGTTTTCTACGTCCCTATGAATTTAAATAACAACTTTTAATGTGTTTAGGGCTTTAATTTTGTTAACAAAAAATAATTTAAATATTCAGGTAATGAATTCGAAAATCAATGACTACTGAGAAATAATATTCAGCAAAATCATGCCAGTGATAATGTATGTATAATGTCTGCAAATCAATCATCAAACGTCAAAGCTATGATTAAAAATTCATATTTGCTATTTTTAAGTTGGTCAAAAAAACATTTGTTTGCACTCTCAACAATCTTTCATTTGAGGAAAGGATGTGTGACATATATTTCCTTGCTTTTTTATATGTGGAGTTATCTAACTTACAACTAACCGTAACTATTTCATTGCTCTTTTAAATTCAAATTTGAATTATCAAACTTCAAACATTAAAGATACCTCAATTAAGCATTAAAGAAATATAACTTGAATTATTTAATAGCTACATTTTTAAAGCTTTTAAGGAATAAATATAAAACAATACATTATTTATTAAGATTTATATCACATATGAATGAATCAGGCATATGTAATTGAATTGAATATTATTGAAGTTAATTAATGCAATACTCTTCTATATATACAAGTATACTATATTCATATATTACATATATATTACATATATTACATAGTCTGCATTATCTGTACGTTTTTAACTTACCACATGCGCTTATAGCATAAGTGCATAATTTATCATATAAAGTATGTGTATGTGTGATGGTAAATGTGTATGGTCCACTTCAATGATTATCGAAACGAAGTGTAAGTTTTTTTTTTTTTAACTCCAACAGCAACAACAACAACAAAATAAATGCATACACATCTACGATATGCATGAGTACGAAAATTACTACGTATAAATTATTAATATTTCGAACCTTAAAGGACTCAATAATGCTTAAATGTAAATTGAAATATAGTTCAATTTTAATACTTTACTGTCATATATGATTAAACTTAATTATATTATATATTATTACTCATTGTTATTGTTACTTATTGTGATACTTAATATGGCTATTGTATAGTAGGCAAAATTGGTAAATAAGACTATTTTAATCGAAGAAGTGTGTAAATGGGCGAAATCGTATAAAAACTACACATACCTTCCATAGAAATACTATGTGTATGCTTCAAAGTTAAAACATTATTTAAAGCTATCAGATTAAAACAGAATATATATATATCTAAAAATATACCAGTTTAAAAATGAATAAAATCAAAGAAAACCTACGCCTACTCATATACAAATGTATGCTTCTGTATGTATTTTTTCACATTTGGATGGACCTGAAACTTGCTATATAAGACTTGATATTTTTCAATGAATGTATTAGTTTGAAAATCGGCAAAATTGACTCCTACCTCCTTTCACCTCACATACAAAAGTATATTGCCACAGGTCATCATATTTTTTAAATGAAAATACTAAACTATCAGATTCAAAGCGAGTAAATATGATCATATTATCCTAGCATCAAAAATCCATAAAAAATGAACGAAATTGTATTAAAACCACACCTATCTGCCATACAAAAATATGTTTCCATAAGCATCTTTTCGAACATTTTTACATGAAAATATTAAGCTATCAATATGAAACTCAATATATATGATGATATTTCCCAATTATTATAATTTTTTCAAAATCAGTGGAATCCGATGAAAATTACTCATATCTCTCATACAAAAATATGTTCCCATATGTATCTTTTTACAGTTTTTGCATGAAAATATTAAGTTAGCGGTGCAGAATCTTAATATGGATGATTGTATTTATTAACAAATGTATAAATTAAAAAAATGAGTGCAATCGAATGAAAACCACGCATACCTTCCATACAAAAGTGAGTTTTGAAATATGTGTTTTTACATCTTGTTCACGAAATTATAAAGTTATGTCGCTGAAAGTGGGTAGCTATGTGGATGTATTCAAAAAATGACTGAATCTGATGGAAATCACCTCTAATATATCATATTTTCTTATTTTTTATAAAATAAAAGTTAATGTTTTATTATATTTTTTAGTTAATTTGAAAGTAAATTTTCAAAATAAGAAATATAAAAAAATTAAAAGCTAAATAAATTGCATTTTCAAACATTAACATGCATACATTCACGCTAGTTTACATATTATATGTATGCATAGTATATATTCCAGCAAATAAACTACCAAAATGTATATACAATTTGAAAAGATTGTATTAAAGCATTGCTATATGAATATGCAAAAAAGGTGAAAATATGAAAACATCAACAACAATAAATAAATAGCAGTGAAGAAAACAAGTCAAGCACATCACACTGAATGAACACAAGAAAAAAAAAATCCAAGACAAGTACTTGATACGTTAAATAAAGGATTTACATTCGACACTTATGCAAACGCAAACACACACACACACACATGTACATAGTGATAAAATATAAACAAACTGTAACAAGCATAAGCAAACAGGAGAAGAAAATTAAAGCATACACAACGTCAATGTGTAAAGATGCTGGAAGCAGTAAAGTGTGACGATAGAAGGAAGACACATGCCAAGAATTTGCGGAAAAAGTGAGAAATTACCACAACAAACAGCAAAAGTAAAGCCAAAATGCAAACTATTACATCAACACACTCCCACACACATTCAAAATATTACCTCACACATACTTATGCGAATATATTTTACCATACATGTATATATTATATATACTACATATCAACACATTCATCCAACCATTCATATACAAATCTTCAGCAAAGCGTTAAATTGTTAAAATGCATGCATCATGACAGAATGTATACTTGTATGTATGTGTCTGTGATGTGATATATAGAGTATATGTACATAATATATAATATGTATATTCATATACATATATAAAGATTGCTGTCTGCGGATGCGGTGCTACTTCCGTATGCATATGTTTGATTGTAAACATTGTGATGTTTGGTCATAAAATAAATAAACAAAAACAACAATTTCCAAATTAAAAACAAGAGTAAAATAAAAAAAATAAAAAAAATAGATTCATACAAATTACATTAAAAGCAATTTATTCAAGATTCCGATAGTGTTGTGGATAGAGGCACCAGAAATATGTAGAGGGAAGCTATACTTAGCTGGTAGACACTGCCGACTTGGCAGCCAATAAAGATGAATTACTTATTTAGATGTATGTTATGTACGATACATAGTAGAGAAATAGCGTTAATATCAAAACAATGTAGGTATTGTAGAGAATTTGCAATGCCTTGTTTGATGAATCCATAGACAACAGCAAACAACAATACCAACAATCTATTTTGATTAAAAAAAAAAAAAAAACAAAAGACTACACAACACGACTTATGTACACTAAATCAAATGTACCTAAAACTATGCTACAATTAATAGCAGATATCATATATGCTTTCATTTTCTCTCTCTCTCTCTCTCTCTCTCTCTCTCTCTTATACAATGTTCTTTGCTTTTATGTTTGCATGCATTGTATAGGATATATGCCTGCTTTGAAATTATCTACAATATTTAGTCAGTTTACACATGGGTTTATTTATGTATATCTATTGGACCAGTTGTTTTCCTCTGCATACATACAATCTGCAGTTAAAATCACTAGTCAAACATTTAAAGGAATTGCTAGTTAATTAAAACGTTCATAATTGTTTAGCACTCAAGTGGCAAATATTTTCTAAATATTCATATATATATTAATCATATATTCACTCAGAGTCCCGTACACACGAATTCAGTGATGAGTCAGTGCTCTCTACTTGAATGTGAAAATATGACCATGAAGCCTATACTCTTATATTATAATTGAAAAACACTAAAATAGATAGTGTTTGGAGGAATTAGTTGCTCTGAATAAATTCTACGACTCATAGGCTTATATATGAGTACTTTGTATGTACTTTGTAGCCTTCAGTGAAGATCTAACTCACATTATGTAGTAATTTCTCACCTAAATAATAAGACACAGGATCACATTCGTTGTGCCTTTAGGATAATTTAGGGCGGGAAAAAATTAATAATCCATTCTTGTTTCTAAAAAAAAATGTTCAAAGCAGACATAGGTTCAAAACGAATTTCAAGCGTCTACATCAAAATCATTTTTACCCAAAAAACGTAGAAATGCTTTAAGCAG
Organism: Megamerina dolium; assembly: GCA_963854835.1. Classification (NCBI taxonomy): domain Eukaryota; kingdom Metazoa; phylum Arthropoda; class Insecta; order Diptera; family Megamerinidae; genus Megamerina; species Megamerina dolium. Next base: position 5,347,992 of record OY978525.1, read on the forward strand.
ATGAAAAATAAGCAAAATATATGGATTATTTTAATTTTAATTATTTTTCTGATTTTATTCATAGAAATGTAAAGATATCGGACTGAGCTTTGACACGTAAGATTCTTTTTACCGAACAACAGCTAATTTCGAACATGAGCATGAATCGGATGAAATCAACGCTTACCTCCCATGCAAAATATTAATTTCGAGTATGTATTTTCCATTTGATTACTCGAAAATATAACGATATAGCAATAAAAATTAGCATATACAATTGATTTTACATAAAAATTGCTAATTTCGAAAATGAGCATGAATCGGATGAGAACAACATCTACCTCCCTTACAAATTATAGTTTTTGATTATATATTTTCTGCGTTCCGAAACGGAAATATAAAGATATTGAACTAAAATTTAGTTTAACAGGTTGTTTTTAGCAAAAACTTGAATCATATCAAAAATGGGTAGAAGCGAATGAAATCAGACGAGAGATTATTTTCGAATATGTGTTTTCTACCTTCTCGCACGGAAATACGTTGAAGTAATATATTTCACTTCGATAAGTGTCTAAAGAAGTTATTTCCACTTCGTTTTTTCCCTTCGTAAAGGCTTTGTGGAAGTAATTTTGACTGAGAAATTATGGAGCTGCTTGAAGCTATTTTTGCGTCGATAAAATGGGCTTATAGAAGCTTCAAAATAAAAGCGATGCTCCTAAATGTATAAGCAAAATAAGCTATAAAACTTTTGAATTTTTCTTTTCTATATACCAATTGGAACCCATATAAACGTGGCTTCATGAAATAACTTCCATCCAGTAGCTCAGCGACTGCTTAATAAAGTTCTACCTCTCAAACTGCTATAAAAGTTGTGGATTTTTTTCCTAAACACCAATTGGCAACCTCTTTATAACGTTTGATTCAAACTTACTTGAGGAATAGTGTTACGGAATCCTTATAGAAGCAAGCAATTGCATTTTAGCCTTCTAGAAGTGCAAATTGTTATTTGGGTGATGATATCGAACTAGAATTTAGAAAATAAGATTGTCTTTATCCCCAAAAAAAATTGTTAAATTCAAAAATCAGTGTATTCAGATGAAATTTTCGCCAGCCTTGTACACAAAACATTATTTTCGAATCTAGATAATCAGCTCTCTCGCATGAAAATGTGATGATATCGTACTAAAACTCAGCATATATGTAAGATCAGTTTAAGCAAAAAATTAAATGAGCTTGAAAATGGGAGTTATCGAATGAAATCCACTTACCTATTTCCCATACAAAAGATTTTTTTTTCGAATATATATTTTCTTATTTTTTCTAAAAATACAAAAAAAAAATTTTAATTTTGCAAAAAAAAATTTTAAGTTCGAAAATGTGCGTAATCGTATGAAAACAATGAATATCTTCCATATAAAAGAAAGTTTTCGATAATATATTTTCTCAATTTATGCGCGTAAATATAAAGCTATCGTAATTCAACTAATTTTTCAACTAATTTTAGTTTGTTTTACCTATATAAGTACGTTGGAAAATGGGCGTAATGGAGTAAAAATATACCTCACATATAAAAGTGCCTAAATATGTTTCATACTGAAGTGTATTTATGCTTCTACATTACTAAAGGTATTGTAATTTCTTATAGTCCTAAATCATTATTTTTGTTCGACTAAAAATCAAGATCAACAAATTTTAGCATTTACAAATTTTAGTGATGAATTTAAGGTGACTACCAATGTCACCCACAAGTTCGACAGACATTCAAGATATAGATGATAAGTAAGGAAATGAACATTGTTTATAAAAAAACACATAAATTTCCAACTAATCGAAATAGTCAACACAATCCTTCACTTTTTAATGCACCTTTCACTTTCATCTTTTCTTTATTCATTCCACTGTCAAAGCGCTCACTTAGAATGTAATTTTGTTGCCACTTATTCTTCATTATGTTTACAAATATATATGAGTATGCAAAAATGAATCAACAAATCTTATACAAACACTCTTGCATACAAGCACACTCACACGAAAGTACCTATGTATGTTACATGTACACAAGTTGACATGATATTTAACAAATCACACCACTGCATATGGCACTCATACAAAATATTTTTCTTAGTGTTGTGCTACGACGATGGAGCAAGACTACTTATTTATATTTCACAAAAATAACAACAACAAGTACTACTTACTAATATACAAACATACATATAAGTAGATATTTTCACACATGTTTTTGTACGTTATGTGGTTCAAGTTGTTTGTGTGTATTTTGCGTTTGTTTGCATGAAATTGTGTAAAATTTTTTTAAATTATTTTAATAGTGCTTTGGTATGATATGGGTGCTACGTTGCTCTGCTTCTTTTACTTTATATGCTAAATATTATAGTATACGAGTATATGTATACCACCTACATATTACTGCTACGACTGTTATGGTGTCTGTAGATTATTGTTGATATTACATACATACATACATTTATGTGTACAGACATATGTCCTATTTTGTATGTGTTGGTATGAAATTAAACTGTTTTGCATTTTTATTAAAAACATGCAACCACACACACACACGCATACATAGATATATTTACTTATCATACTCGAACCAAAAAAAAATTAAACAAAATTTATGTGAATTGTACCAATTTGTACAAACATCATATGTTCATATACATATACTATATACTATATGAGTATAAATAGATATGTTAACGATAATGTTTACTTGATAGGGCACGCAATACAGGAATATACAAGTTCAATGTTAAATAGATAGCATTAAAGAACTGTTAGTGAGTAAAGGTGTATATGATATTTATATTAAATTTACATATATCAGCTTATATAATCACTTTCATGCTTATCATTAGTGCCATTGAAATCAGAAGTGGTAGAAATGGAAGCAAATAGTCAAGAAGAAATTCACAAATATTTATTTTTGCTACTTTTTATTGTAATTATTCTAAATAGTACAACTAATTATACATATGTTAAAACGTCTGTCAATATTAGGTTAGGTTAGGTGATACTATTAGCTTGCAGTTGGAGACCTTTTGTGAAATGGTGATATGAGCTTAGAAGGAGTGATCTAGCCTTAGTGTAGGCTTCAGTAAGTAATTATACACCATTCTGAAGCCTTGAAGAAGTTTATTGCATCAGTTAGTCTCACACCAGACAGTTCTTCAAGTCAGTTAAGGTGAGCCGCACCAATGTATTTAGTTCGACCTCTTTTTGAAGACTCACGCAGTCACAGCGAATGTGTTCTAATGTTTCCTCCTTTTTTCTTTACCGAAAATCTTGCAGAAAGACACCTCATCTGCGGGAAATTGGCCCGTAAGCATTCCTACAAGATATCGGTCGCAGAGAAAAGTGTTTTACCGTTTCTTTCTCCTCCTCATGAACTCAAATTCTGCAGATTTCAATTTCATTATATATCAGCTGGAAGGGTGTTACGTTCTTGGTTTAGTTTCAATTACATTCTTCTAGATAATCGACACACAGTAGTTGAAATCGACCTCCTGTTCGATTGTTCCTTTACTGTGGTCCCAACTCAATTTTTTAGCTACATCAGCGGTATAAAAATACGTACTATCTATTGTACCAACTATTACCTTCCTGTTGTTCAGATCAATATCTAACATATTCATCGGCCTTTTCGTTGTCTAATACACCTCTCTGACCAGAGACCCAATAGAGCTCAATCACATGTTCTCGGATCGAGCATAGTAATTCTCTGTTGTGCTCGATATAGAATGGCTTTTCCTGGCTGTTCAAAAACCTACTTCGTCTTTATCGTCTATGAAGCTTGGTCAATAGCATAGATTTCGACATTGAAGAATACACAGAAAATTTGTAATTTGAAGTATCTTGCAATTTCTGGCCTTTCTGAATAAATTCAAATTTCTGTACCAATATATCTAATAGAAAAATATTTATGAGTATTGGGATTTTACCATTAACCATTAAAAAAAAATATTCCTCACATTAATTGAAAATAAAGAATCGTTAAATCATTAAAGGGCTTGCCAACTAATATGGCAAGCCCTTAGTGCACAGAGAATGCCTGAATGAATTACATCAATATAATTCGAGATATGTATGAGAACGCGGGCGAACTCGAAGAGTTCGACCTAGAAGTAGTGGTACATCAAGGTTCCGCATTAAGTCTGCTTCTATTCAACCTAGTCATGAATTACATAACAGTTCACATCCAATGTGAGGCTCCGTGGACCGTCTTATATGTAGACGATATCGTTTTAGTATGCAGAGACGCAGACGACATCCAAGCCATCCTAACTCAATGGCAAGGAGCGCTAAACAACAGCAACCCCGGAAAATAACCCATGCATAATAACCCACTAAAAGAGGTGAGCATGTTTAAATACTTGGGTTCCGTTTGAACAAGTACTGGCGAAATCAATGCAGACGTACAGCACATGGTAAGCTCAGCGTGGTTAAAATGGAAGTCACTAACGGGAGTACTATGCGACAAAAGGATGCCATTACACATAAAAGTAAAAATTTACAAAACCGCCGTACGCCCAACATTATTATATGGAGCTGAATGTTGGCCTCTGAAAATGCCAGACGAAAGAAAGCTGCAAACGACGGAAACGAAAATGTTGCGGTGGTCTACATGAGTCAAATTGCTCCACAAAATACCAAACCGGTACATTCGTGGTAATGCAAGAAAGCCGCATCCACTGGTACGGACACATCCAGCGAAGATCCGATTCTGATATGACGAAGATAGCGCAAAGAAGCCTGGACGACCCCAACTCACATGGGCGAAGCAAATACAAAATGATTTGAAACATGCGAACTTAAACACCGAGACAACCCACGATCGACGAATCTGGAGATTACGAACTAGGAGAGCTGACCCCAACTAAACTGGGATAAAAGCAAGAAGAAGAAGAAAGAATCATTAAAGTGTGATTAAAATATTAACTAAAGGCTTTAAGAAAATCAGTTACACTTTAAATAGTCCTCTTCATTTTATTTTGGATTTATTTTTCTCCCCTCAAAATTAAAAATTTTTAGTGAATGATTTTATCAATAAATTAAAATTGATTTTTTAGTACAAATTTTATATAAAAACTGCATAACACTAATAGAAAGAAATATTTGCGTATGTAAATATATTTGTGAGTATATAAACCTATATGGTATGTATGTACGCGAATTCAACTATTGACTGCATATTATAACTAGTAGCATATCCATCTGTCCAGCACTAGAGCATTTGCTACAAAAATATTTTTTATGCAGATCACATATGTATGTAGATTGATTGACATGGACAGCAAATTAATGAATTAAAAATGTTTTTTTTTCCCTTGCAAAGGCTTTTATTTGCACTAACTGTTCTAATGCTATATGACAACATGAATGTAATAGTCGCATACCATGCGAAAGTATCTACTAGAAATATATATACTTAGGTAGGTCAATCTGTATGGCAGGCTCTTTCAGGGATGGAGATGGGGGTAAGTATGTTTCCGAAAAATATTAAAGAGGTAAAACTAATGGGGTCGATTATAGATTTTGTACCTCTCCGAAGGCGATCTGGTATTTTTTTCCATTTCACATATGTTTTTGCGTTCATTTTGTATGAGAGACCTCTAGCGTAATGCCTAGAGGAGGATGGAGGCAAAATATTATGATGGAAAAATTAATGCTAGTCAGTCAACATGTTAACCCTCTAGGGGCAGTCTGATAGCGCTAGTAACAAATTTTATAAAAACAATAATTTTTGTGGGGGAAGCCCACTAAGGGGTTAAGATAAAGGCTAAGTATGTTCGGAAAAGTGCCGTAGCTGAGTAGTTATTGTGTTGGTAGTTATCTGTAGGTCGAGGGTTCAATCCCCGACTGAAGCATATCAAATTTTATATCGAAAAATTTTTTTCTTTCAAACGGTACCCACCTGTCTGCAAGCAATTGGCAATTCTTCCGGTAGTAACCATTTGCCATGAAAAAGCTTCTAAAAGGACTCAGTGACAAAGCTCAAAAAAGTTATGCCGCAAGAGTTCTGCCATTCGTAACTGGCTAAAATAAGTAGGACCCTTCTAATACCGTTCAAAATTTAACATGTTCCACAGTAATGGAAGAGAACCTCAGCCAAAGAACCCTTCGGGGTTTTAAGTGCCACAAATTTATTTCTTTTTTAATGTTCGGGCAAAATATTAAGAAAAAAAATTATTGAGTGTTGGCCTTGTATTTCACTGTTTAAATATGAGATAATATAATTAAATTATAAGAAAGTCATAAAAACATCCTGTTCTCGAATTCAGACCTCGTGCACTAGTTGTAAAATTTCATCAATTAACACGAAACCTAATATTTTCTAGTTTTCTATAGAATCGAATATTTTTAGTGTTCTCGAATTCAGACCTCGTGCACTAGTTCTAAAATTTCATCAATTAACACGAAACCTAATATTTTCTAGTTTTCTATAGAATCGAATATTTTTAGTGATAAAAAGAGTCCCCTCTTAATAATCGCCATCCTAATAATACCATGTAATGGAAGGTAGTGACACGATATGTATGTATTTTATTTAAAATTGTGTCACTCACTCAATTCGAACATTTAGTATTTGGTGATTTCGTTACAAACTCGTACATGAAATTCAGTTCAAAAATTCAGTTGCTTTAGGCGTGCAACAATTTTTTTTCTATGTTAACTTCCTACCAATAAAATTCAGTTTGGATGTGTATTTCAATGAATGGGGGTCGGTATATGTATGTACTCCACATGGTTATATGCCAATAGGTCATCTATTCATGAGACCTATTGGCGTCGCGGACAAAATGTTATCTGGTAAGTATTTAATACTTAAAGTATCAATCGAATGTATTTGGATCATAAAATTGTCACACAATATTCGAAAGCATCGAATGCTTTCATTAATTTTTCTGTGTATTTAGTTTGTTCCATCTGTTCTGTTGCATGGAATTTTATATGGGCCTTTAAAGTGAACAGTATCTAAATTGAACAAAAGAAATGTAATTGTATTTCGAGCCGATGAGTTGTGGTACACTTTCTCATATTAAATATGATTTTTTTAGCAGGGTACGAACGTAGTATACGTTCGTACCCTGCTAAAAAAATCATATTTTTTCATGGACATCTATAACACCAGTCGACAAAGAAAAAAGCACCTTAAAAAAGTATGTTTTCCTGACTAAGTTCGGTCCGCTGATTGAGAAAATGGCACTCATTTATTTTTCCAAAGGAGTGTTTTCGAGATATTCCCGAAAAAAGTGTTTTTTTCGCACTATTTTCAGTTTCTGGCAATAATCTTGAAAATATTTTATCCATTTACCAAGAATTTTGACAGAACCAATTAACACGCCATATATTTTTACAAAATACGAAATTGTCCAAATAATGGAGTGATTTTTTTGTAGATCTTATACACAATAATGTTTACCGCGACCTATATGGTATTTTAAGGCATTTTTGAGGTTAGGTTTGTGTGGGAGGTATGCTTTAAAATAAACCGATCACGCCCATTTTCGTAGTGTTCACTTATAATATTATAAAAATATATATGCACAAATTGTTGAAATCCAATACTCATCGATGCACTTTTTACGGCATTTTTAAAAAGTCATTTACCTTGGAGACCAGCATGAAAAAGCCGTCTCAGATTTTCATTCAATTTTTTATACATTAATTTTAAATTGTAAAAAATTAAAATATATGGAATAATTAAAGTATATGAAATTATCTATCCAACGGAAGTAGAACGAAATAAATGGGACAAGTGGACCCCAAGATATTGCGATATAAGTAACACACAAAAGTTGACAAAATTCTGTCATTTTTCAAATATTTAACTTAACGGTATTCGGTTAAAAAAATTTTCCGAGAGAAATCCCGATACACGTGTAAACCTATTTTACGTAAAAAACTTTGTAAAAATTTTTCTACCGAATTTGAGACATCAAATCCTGATTGTTATCCGATTTAAAAGATATATGTTTTCACACTTTGCCGCATGAAATGCATATAAAGACATCGACATCGAAACTCAATAGGTGAGGTCAATTACGCATGAAAATACATGAACGTACATGATTAAGTTTGCCAATAAATGGACGCGCTCTAAAATGGACGGGATCGATAGTAAACCAAATCACTCTTTTGTATGGGAGGTGGGCGAGATTATCATCCGATTCCAGTTATTTTTAGATATATTAATTTTCTGCTAAAGCAAAACTTACGTTTCAGTTTTAGTTTAGAAAACTGATTTTTTTTTGAGGTAACTTAAATATTTATTAAAATTATCATAGAAAAATATAATAAATTTACTATAGTCTATGTTCATACTAAAACAATTATAATTAATATATAATAAATAATAATGCACTTAATTTATATGGATATTCTTACATATGTGCTAACATAGAGACATATGTACGTAGATATGCATCTGGGTGTTGCATAAATCAAAACGAAAATTAGTAAACCACAAAATTGCAACATTTTACATAATACATACATTAATCATCATAATTTTACAAAAAAAAATCAACAGAATAAATACTGATTATAGATAATACGAGGGCGGTCCCAGAACTACCCGACCTGAGATATAGATGGCGGTAGTAGTTTATAACGTATAAAACATACGTTTTAAGTTTCAAGGCGCCACGTTGTTTAGTATTTTTTTTTTTTTTTTTGGAGCCATCGAAAGTTAATGACCTCAGCGAATTAGTAAACATGGAAAAAATTGGTCTCCGTTATGTAATTCAATACTTTCATTTGAAAGGTCTCAGTACAGCGAATATTAAAGCCGAACTAGATTCTACTCTGGGAGAGTCTGTTTCTTCGTTTACGACCATAAAATATTGGGTGGCAGAGTTTAAACGAGGTCATACCAGCTATCAAGACGAATACCGTAGTGGTCGACCAATTGAGGTAGCCACGCCAGAGACGATTAAGAAAATCCAGAAAATGGTATTGGATGATCACCGGCTAAAGGTGCGTGAGCTAGGTGAAATTACAAGCATTTTAAAAAGTGCTATACATCGTATGACTGAAAATTTGGAGATGAAAAAACTGTGCGCAAGATGGGTGCCACGTTTGCTCACAATACAAAAAAAAACAACGTCGTGAAGATGTTTCTATTGAGTGTTTGGCGATGTTTCACATTAATAAAGCCGAGTTTTTGCGTCGATTCGTAACCATGGATGAGACATGGTTCCACCACTTCACACCTGAGACAAAGGAGCAGTCAAAACAGTGGATTTAAAGGGGAGAAGTGTCCAAAGAAGAAGAAGACAGTTCCATCTGCAGGCAAGGTTATAGCGTCTGTGTTTTGGGATGCACGTGGCATAATTTTTATTGATTATCTTCAAAAAGGAAAAACAATCAACGGCGAGTATTATGCTAATTTGTTGCAGCGTTTAAGTGATGAAATTAAAGGAAAAAAGGCCGTATTTGGCGAAAAAGAAAGTGTTGTTTCATCAAGACAATGCACCAGTCCGCTATTGCGATGGCCAAAATCAATGAGGTAAAGCTCGAATTTCTACAGCACCCACCTTATTCGCTAGATTTAGCTCCATCGGATTATTTTCTATTTCCAAATTTGAAAAAATGGCTTGGTGGTAGAAGATTTGCAAACAATGAAGAGGTGGAGTCTGCGGTGGATGGCTATTTTAATGAGCTATACAATTCATACTATAAACAGGGTATCGAAGCTATAGAATATCGCTGGTAAAGGTGTATAGAGCTAAAAGGAGATTATGTTGAGAAATAAACAAAAATTTTCCCAAATTTGTTTTCTCTATTCCCAAATTTGTTTTCTTTGTTAGGTCGGGTAGTTTTGGGACCGGCTTCGTATCTTATACATATATTTGTATATTCATGTATAATAATATAAATAATTTATGATAATATATATTTGTAAAAAATAAATACTATGTAAATGTGACTACAGTGAAACATGCTAGAATGACAGGTGTGCACATTTAGTGTTTAATAATTATTGAAGCGTATTGCCTACATGTACATAAATAATATATATTAATGACTATATTGACTATTGGAAAATGTCATTATGTTATTTAAAAATGCTTTTAATCCATTTGTTTCATGATCATTTCAAGATGAAAGAAATAGCCAAGTGGAAAACTACAAATATTATTTTGCAATAAATTTTAATTAAAGTTATTCTATATACATATTTATTATATTATAGATATTTTAAATATAATTTATATTTACTTACTTACTTATGTGACCATAACATCCGAATATCGATTTAGGCCGAAAATAACATGCTTCCCCAGCCATCTCTGTTCTTCGCTTTATATAAAATATTAAATTCCATAGAAATTACTAACACATACTCGTACATGCAAGCACATTTAATAATACACTACAAGCCTAATTGTGTGATAGTGGTTTCATTCATAAAATTACGCACGCAAATGCAATCACCCACGCATAATTGCATACAAAATTATAGATAGACCGTAGATTTATGTAATGCGGAAATTGCGAAGGCAAGCATTTGAATGAAAACGCTAATGATTCATGAATGCACGCATGCTCTTACATACATATCGTACATACTCATACAAGCATGAACATGTGATATATACTATGTATGTATGTAGTACTTTGAAATAAATGGAAATTATACTCGTACCATCACTATGATTTAACTGGATTGTGATGCTAGTAGTTATATACAACTAAATATTTATATACAATATTGTCACATGTACAAACGTACAGGTATACTCTCATGATGGTTTAGAATAGTATGGATGGCAGCAATGAGTTATGTACTGAACTATATATATAAAAACATCTGTGCCTGTGTGTGTGTGTGTAAATGTGAATTTATATTGTTTGTATTTTCATTTCAATTTCTCTCTAGTGCGGTTTAATTGTATTATGGAAAAAAAAATAAAGCAATCAATTGGAATTATTTTGCGTCTATGTGGCTCATGTAGGTAGCTATTTTGTAAATGTGATGATGGTTCTAGTGAGTTTTTAATTAAAATCAGTGAAACTAGTGACTATTCTAAGGAAATTTTACGAGAATAAATAACATATTTAAAATCATATAGAACAGGAATTAAATTTAAATGAATTGAATAATTGTTTGTAATAACGTATAACTTTTTTTTTTGTCTATTTTCGACATTATTCCAGCGAAAAATTATAATAATATCGAACAAAAATATGCACGGAATTACATTTTTGATATTATTGCAATTTTGTTTATATGAAATGTATGATATAATATCGAACTATAAATATATGGATTTAGATTTTTCACATTATCGTAAAAAAGTGTTGCAAAAATGTCGCCACGTTTTCCCATAAAAAGAAATTCGACATTATTTCAAATATATTTCGATATCAATTCATTGAAATTAATGAGAAATATGATAAAAACCACATTAATACCCTGCATATTTGGTTTTTTCGATATTATCGCAAAAAACAAATGAAATAATATTGAACCATAAATGTATGGATTTAGATTTTCGACATTATTGCAAAAAACTGCTGCAAAATCATCGACACTTTTACCCATAAAAAGAAATTCGACATTATTGCCAATATTTTTCGATATTAATTCATTCGAATTAATGAGAGATATAACAAAAATCACATTAATACCCAGTATATTTGGCTTTTTCGACATTACTGCAAAAAAATGTTCAAAAATGTCGACACATTTCCCATAAGAAATTTAACATTACTGCAAATATTTTTCGATACTAATTCCTTCGAATTAATGAGAAATATAATAAAAATCACATTAATACGCAGTATATTTGAGTTTTTCGAAATTATTGCAAAAAACAAAAGATACACTATCACTATAAATATATAAATTTAGATTTTCAACATAATTTCAAAAAGTGAAGTGCAAAGAAAAGTGCATTAATGCCGACACTTTTTCCATAAAAACAAAATTTAACATTATTGGAAATATTTTACGACAATAATTCATTTAAATTAATAGAAATATAATAAACATCACATTTGTACTCAGTATATTTGAATTTTTCGACATTATTGCAAAAAACAAATGAAATAATATCCAACTTCAAATATATGGATTTAGATTTTCGACATTATTGCATTAAGTGCTGCATTAATGTAAACACTTTTTCCATATAAACAAAATTTAACATTACTGCAAATATTTTGCGACATAAATTCATTAAAATCAATAGAAATATAACTAAATCCATATTAATACCCAGTATATTTGGCAAATCACAACAAATCACAAAATATCAAACTAAAAATGTATTGATTTAGATTTTGGATGTTATTGCAAAAACGTGTTCCATTAAAGCCGACACTTTTTGCATAAAAACAAAATTCAACATTATTACAATTTTTTTCGACATTAATTCCAGTATATTTGTCTTTTTTAACATTACTGCAAAAAAAAAAAACATAAATAAATTAAATGAAATAATGTCGATAATAATAATGAATAATAATATAAAAATGTATGAATTTAAATTTCGCATTAACGCTGACACTTTTTCAATAAAATAATTAATTCAATGAAATTATGAGAAAAATATTAAAACACACGCAGTAATTAAAAAATAAATAAGTGAAAGTCCACAATCTGTTGAAGCATCTTTTCTATATTAATATTGAAATCATTTTTCTTCAAACTGCCACAAAATTTTCATCAAATTTAAATTCATTTTTAACAACAAGACCATATTTCACTATAAAACACTAGTAAAAGAACTACAAAAATAACTCTCTTTGTTTATTTTTATAAATTCAACAAATTATAATATATTTAAAAAATGAAATAATTATTATTTTTTATAAAACTGGTTATCAGAAAGAAATTATTTAAAATAATTTGAATTGAATTTAAACAGTAATGACCGGTTTTTGAATGAGAACAATATTTTGTACGATTAACAAAAATTTAACAGTTTAATTAAATATAATTAAAATAATTCAACAAGACAAATTTCAAAAATGGTATTGAGCTTAGATTTTTTTTCAGGATTTATTCTTTGATGAGTTTTGATTTTTTTAGAATAATTTATTCTTTGATCTACGACATCATTTACACATTAAAATTCTTTCTTTACTCACAAGTCTCACTATAAATAGTTTGCATACCCGCATGTATATATTTAAGAACTTTGAAGCGGAACTATAACTTTTTCTTTATGACAGAGACGTCAATGAAGTTCGTCACTTGTCAGCGGTTATACTCTTTTAGCGAATGGTTGAGAATGCATGTGTTTGTTTTTTAAGGATTCCTTGTTACACTGTAAATCTAAAAAAGGAAACTTTCTTCTTCTTCAGTTTTCTTTAAATCATGGAACAAAGTTATATGTTGCCATTATACATGAAGGCAAAAAACAAGTAGAATAAAAATTATTTAACACCCAGACAAAAAAAAAAATAATTATCTTTTTTGTTGATTTTTTTATTTTTATTTTATTTATTTTTTTTTTTTATTTTTTTTATTCTGAAAAATATGTTAAATGTTGCAGTCCAAAATTTTTGAAAATATATTATACAATTTTATTATATTAGAGTTAGAATTTTTAATTAAATTTAATGCACAAACATTCACTCACATTAAATACAGCGGACGTCACAGCACTTGTACCAATGTTATTCTACGGAAAGTTTTATTTGAAAGTGCAATAAGGGGATTTTTAATGAAATATTCTATTTGGTATTTTTTTTTTTTGTTTGTTTTTATTTAGCTTTGTATTTGTAAGTATAATATATTTGTTTATTCAACACAACCGTATTCAAACACAATTAAATCGAAACTGATCACTATGAAATATCAAAGAAACAACATTAAAAAGATACAATATACCTTCATTGAGTACAGTGAACAAAACATAATAACAACATCTCACAGTTAATCGTCACTGTCATTGGAATTACACTGCGATACTTTTAGTCGATCTACGTGTATATTGAACAGTGTCACCTTTCCATATAAGCAGTAGGTCAAAAATAGTGAAAGTGATAAAATTTATGACAAATCATTATTGAATTCGCTAAATTGATTTTCGATTGAAATGGCCATAAAGATAATTTTTTTTTTATAATGAATTCTAATTTCAAAAATTGTTAATATTGGCGTACCCATACGACCACGTATTTAATATATTAAACCTCTCGTTTTGTAAATCAATGAATACAATGAGTACTGTACAATTTTTTATTAGCTCAAAAAGTATAAAAATGGGATCAGGTCCAGGAGGCAGTGTTTCATATTTTTTTTCTCGTTTCATGTTGTTCCAGTAAGAGTTCCAAGGTTGTTTTCTCAGTTCTAAACCAATGAGAGGTGGAAAGCTATGAAATCATAAATTTTCGGATATATTTGGATATTTTTGGATAAGCAGTTCAAGTGCCTGGTATCCCAAAAAATAAAAATAGGATATCCGACAAACCAAAGAGATCTAATTCGATCTAATTCTGTATATTTTGTATAACTGAATCTGAATCCAAGGCCGAATCTCCACCATCACCACCAGATTTCTTTCTAACATCAAAAATAATATAATTTTTACAGGAATTTTTAAATTAAGAATTTCTTGGACATCTATTTTTATGTTAAAAAAAAATTATATATTTATAGTATATTTTCACTAGGCCTATTACAAATTAGTTGTTTAATCAAAAATCAAAAATTACTCGATTAATTTGATTTGTACGCTCTCCAAAACCTTTTCTCTTTTAAGTTTTCTTTGATTTGTTAGTTTACTTTTGAAATAAAAATTTCAAAATGTATAATAAAAAAATATGGAAAATATTGCTCCAATAATTTTATTTTGATTAAACTAAATTTTGATTAATTTAATCATTTTAACTTTACTTCATCAAAATCATGATTAATCGAATTAATATTGATCTAAGCATTGTAATTAATTAGATATTTTGAATATATGATTAATCACGAAGTAATACAATAATTAAATCGAAAATTAACTTTTCCGATATAACGGTATATGACACATGTTTACAGTATTAGCAACCAAATATTTTGCTCCCAAGAATGGACGGGTCTACGTCCCGGAAGCACCAGTCGACCACATGGTCGACCAAGGTCCATTCAACACAACAGAATACGGAAGTGCTTTGTACGGGAACAAAACAAAGCAGTTCCGTAGTCTTGCTGCTACAGCAACAACAACAGCCAAATATTAGAGAATTAGAAAAATTCCAAAAAAAGCGCTTTTCTTCGAAATCTAACACCCAAATTAATTAAATTAATTAATATAATCTAAAAAAATAATTTTAGTTCATTGTACAACTTTAATGATGCATTTTTAACAATAGATTCTATCTTAATTTTTTCCAATTTCAATCAACAGTGAAACACTATGCGCCCATTGTGCTGTTTGTAAGCAACACTTAATAGCTTATCATCTTATATATTAATGGACTATATATTACTTAGTATAAGCGACTGTATGAACAGGTTTCTCAAAAAAGCAATTTGCATTTATTGCTTCTGTTAATGTTTATATTTCTATATGATTTTTAGATTTTGATTTGTTTTTAGTTTTTCTGTGTGTGTGCTAAGCAATTCTTCTAAATCATCTTGAATTTAGTTTAATTTATTTAAAATATCTTTGTTAGATAATGATGATGATGATGATGATGATGGTGATGATGTGATGATGATGATGGTAATGATATGATGATGATGATTATGATAATGATGATGATAGTTATAGAAAAATACATCTACAGATATTTGTCTCTATTTTTATATCTTCAAGATTCTATTTTTATATAATTTCTTCCAAACTTGATTCTTGATGCCATTTGGGTGCGATTTTCTAATAACAAAAATAATTGTCATAATAATGTTATATTATACATGCACATAATAAGTAATAATAGAACTCCATATGTCAGAAGGCTATGACAATAGCTAAGAAATCGTGACAAGCACCAGACTTGTACTTAAGATAAGTGAATTGCACGACTTAATAGTAACATAAATTATTGAGTGAATGGTTGATTTATGCTGTACAGTGGGTGCAAAATGATAGTTATGCATATTTTTGGAGCATGAGCATTTACATTATTTGCATTTAGATCTTTACATAATTCGCGCTTAGGAGGAAGAAACAGCAAGTACATATTTTTCTAATTTCTTTCTGTGATATCTCTTGAAATAATTATCTCGGCTGTAAATCGAAATTGTGACAGACAAACATTATATGGACAAGAAAATCAAGACAAATCATTAAAAAGAAGACACAAAACCAAAAAGTAACATAGACAATAACTACTCGTAGATAAAAATTCAGACAAAAATTAAAATAAAATTTTGTATCAAAAAATTCCTTTACACAGAAGATCATGATTTCACATACAAATTATGGAGTCATATCCCCAAATAATAACTAGCATTTTTTTTATAATTCTTTTGCAACCAAATAACATATTTCAAGTTAGACTTTGACTGGTGTGTGGATATTATGAAACAACAACCCTCTAAAATTCCGAGAACCGCCCAAAATGCATACCTGAAATTATGATTAGATTATGTTTATGATTTTTCCGAATCAAATACACCCCGTTTCGTTATATTGCGCCTCAACTTTTCAAACCTTCTTATTTGTCTTCAAAACTATTCGGAATTGGGAATTGGACCATACAGTTTTCCAATAAAATGTAGCCCAAGAAAAAAAAAAAGGTTTTTTGAGCATTTGAAGAGTGAATTCTTCAATTCAAAAGAAAAATCGTACGCACGATTTTGGACCTATTTGCGTTGGTGGTGAGTATTGAATAAGGTACAACCATGAGTTGTATGAGCTGTATGCCGACACGGATATAGTAAAGCACATTAAAATTTAGCGGTTTCGCTGGCTAGACCTAACTAGACCTAACTTGCAGTGGAAATATCAAGTGCTGAAGAACTTCTCATCGCTTGGAATTTCTAACTGGCGCCAACTAGCGAAGGAAAGAGCTGGCTGGCGAAAAATGCTTGATTCGGCCTAAATCGACTTTCAGTTGTAATAGCCACAAGAAGCCAAGAAGAAGAAGAAGAAGTTTGAGCATTACAATGCTATAAAAACTCACATTAATTGTATTTTGTTGTAAAATATCCCAAAAAATTTTATTTTTTCTTACGATTAATCAAAATCCAATCTCATATTTCGGAAATGGTTGGAAATTTACTATTAATTTCTTCAGACAATATGTAGCCCACAATAAAAGAAAAGTCCTCTATAAAATCCTTGACAAAAAAATCGACTCTTTTGTGCACATTGAATCGCTTTACTTGCATAGACATTCGTATGAGAATGCCGAATTTAATTAATTTTTATTTTCTTAACTTCCTGGCTATCCTGATAAAGAATTTTTAATAATGATACTGTTAGTAATGAAGTGTCACATTTATCGACTTAAATTTAAATTTCTTACTACTGTATAATATGGAATTAGTGGGTGTCCTACATAAATCTTGCATATAACATATTTACAATATATCCACCAAGGTGCAAGGTAAAAAAATGCAATAAATGAAATAAAAAAAAAATGTAAAAAATATATTTGAGAAAAAAATCAAAGCAAATACGTTAAACCTAATTCATTGGTCAGTGATTGATGGCGACTATCTAAAATTAGAACGTATGGTGATACAGTAGCGTATACGAAAATTTTTTTTTTAACTTTTGCTATACCATATCTAATAGAAGTGGTCAGTAATTGACATAGCATTATAATGTAACCAAAACTGTTTAGTATGCTACATCACAAAAAGTTTTAAGCTTCATTGATATTTAATACTATTTATCTTCATATAAAAGAATTTATTAATTTTAATTCGCTTCCCAATAAATTGTATCACAACATAAAGCAACACAAAACAACAACTGTATTGCATAGCATTATAAATAATAAATATTATTTGCAATTTTTTGAATTTTTGCCAAACAACAATAATGTGTATCAATATACTCAATATAATCATATTAGTAATGGTGCTTAATTTAGAGCTTTGACCCTCGATTTCCGTATTGAACAGCATATCGATATAATAAGTGACAAAAATACAATAAAATAATGAATGACTGTATTAAAGTATTAAAATAATACAAATATTATTAGCACGTTTTCTTTAGCATCTAAATGAATGTATAAATATGATAACTATTCGAGCCATAGAAATTGGTTACCTCTATTAACAGAGAAACAATTTAATAAATCATAGGCATTTGTTTAATATTTTTTATTTAGATGCCTAGTGATATTTGTAACGACCGTAACACTATAAATTGGGCTGACAACATCAAATCAAGCATTCAAGCATATTCAATATTTCGCCGAAAAATTTAGTACTACTTTAGTACTATAAATCAATTATAATCAATCAAATTTGTATCACATTTAAATATTTGTCTTAGTTTTTCTTCATATTTTATGTGAAGAAAGGTCGCGTCCATACTCTGAGAATGCCCCTATATGTGTATGTAAATATTGTAATTTATGACTCCCAAGCAAAGTCATCATAAATAGAACCAGTATTACTGCAGCACTACCTTGAAGTAGTTTAATTCAATGACTTACAATTATAATTTTAACCAGAAATAACATAGACACGCTCATATCTACACAGAATCCATAAAGATATTTTAATCAAATACCAACAATAATAAATATAATCATATAATTACAAAGCAATTACATGGAGTATATGTAAATGAACATATTAAGTAAGATAATTATAATGTAAATAACTATAATTTTCTATTTGGCGCACAAGTATCAATTTACACAAATACAGTGAATATTTTGCTAAAATGAACAATTGTTGTTTATAAATATTGTTTATAAAAAAAATTGAAATAAATTAAATTTCTTAGCATTAGAATTGATTTTATTATCTATAGTAAATTAAAACTTATTTCGCATTTTAATTTACAGTGGTAATGCATCAAAAATTTCCCATGGAAAAACTTCTAAAAGAACTCTATGACAAAGCTCAGAAAAAGTTATGTCACAATGGTTCTGCCGTTCGGAACCGGCTAAAATAAGTAGGTCCCTTCTAATACTGTCCAATATTGAACACGCACAACAGTAATGGAAGAGAAGCTCGGTCAAAGAGTCCTTCACGGCTTATATAAAAAAAAAAATGATTCAAAAATAAATATCTTCATTAAGTAATTCAAGTTTTCCAATAGTAAAAATTTACTAGGAAGCTTATAAAAAGGTCTATAGCAAAGCTCTGAAAAACTGTGAATATTTTGCCTTTCAGAATCGCCTAGGTATTACAGTCAAAATCTCAAAATAATTCAAACCGAATCAATGAGGGGTTCAAAAGAAACAATACAATTCATAAATTGTTTTAAAAATATATAGGAAATTTTGTTGAGTCATAATTATTAAATAATAAATACTAATCCAATAATAAATAATAATAAATAAATTGTTTCTAAACAGATCAAGCTTTGAGCGTTGGACAAATTACTTCGTATTTCTATAAAAATTATTCATTTTAATTTTTTAATAACAAATACCAATACAGTACTAAATAATAATAAATAATTTGTTTCTAAACAGATCAAACTTTGAGCGTTGGCCAAATTACTTTTAATATTATTCAAAAATTTTTCTAATTAAGGAATAAATCAATTGGTTTTTTGAGGCACATTACACACGCATGTATTATACGTCGAAGTTATAGATATTTTCACTGTACCTGCTGTACACATATAATTTCTACATTCGTTATACATCATCGATTTTTATCTCACCATTAGGCAATTTCTATACAGGAAATATTTGTAAAACAATCAGGCGATGTGTGAACTTGTGCTCAAATAGAGTAATTATTGCTTTCCAGTATTTTATCATATTTACACCTTCCAGTTAATAATTTAAGTTATTGAAAATAAGCAAACAATTGCGGATACTAATGAACCAATTGCATTACTAAGAGAATAATTCTAACTATAATCAATGAAAGAACAACTTTTCCACAAATTGGCACCTAAAACACGTTATTCCCAGAATAGCATTATTTTTAGTGGTTTACTTTTTGCTAAAATATGTTTATATAATCAAAATTCGTCTTATACCTTCAAAATCCAAAAGAAGAATGATAAATAGGAATATGAAGCGAATACAATTTTTTTTTTAGAATTCATAAATAAAACTTGAAATAAAACTAAAAACAATTCTGTGTATTTCAGTCAATTTGTCAATTATGCAAACCGCGTGAATTACATTTAGGGAGCTCACAATGTCTCATAATTTTGCATCATCTCATTTGTAAAATTGTACTAAAGTTTAATAAATGAATGAATTATGAAATGGATTTTATAAAAAAAGCAAATTACCACAATGTAAATTTATTAGCGCATTTATATGATACTTCATACCAATTTGATTGAATTCAGTTTAATTTAAACTACTCATCTATAAGAAATTTCAAACCACTTTCAAAAATATCCAAAAAATGTCAGATATTGGGACTCAATGTGTTTTATAAATGCGTCTTATAAACGTTTAAAATATTATACTATATTTCCGGCTTATTTTAAATATTATGTATTGAAATAATACGCATAATTAAGAGAATACTATGTCCACATGCAGCATATTTTCGTTCAACTGAAAATTATGACAGATGACTATGAGACCTTTGTTAAATATTCATAATTCATATTTATAATACAAAAGGTAGATTAAAATTTCACCAACGGAGGTGAGCGTTGCATCCCAGTAAAAGAGCACATTAAACGCTCACAAACGTTCCGAAACCCCTCCGAAAAGAACGTCTTTTTCTACTAAACTGATCGATCAGAAAGAGCTCAAAAAGCTTCCGAAAGAGAGTCTTTTCTGAGCGTTTATTGTGCTATAAAAGAGCTCTAAAAGAAAGAGTCTTTCCTGAGCCATAAAATGTAAAGCTTTTGAGGGCTTTAAAAGCTATCTCACTGATCATGTTTGTGCTTTTGTGTTGGATGGTCGTCTGAGACGCATGCTTACGCAGAGAGTGTTCAGGGAACTATGCTTTTTAAGACACTTTTTAGAGTCGCTCAAAAATCATTTTAAGGAGCGCTTTGAAAAAGCTCTTTATTTTCACACTTTAAAGACTCTTTCTTATGAGCGCTCATGTTCTGGTTCTTTGCGATATAATTGGCATATGGAAATTTTACATATGTCTTTATGAGATCTTGTGAATCACCTAATTGAAATTAAGATAATCAACAAAAAATATCTAGTAATACATTTTTTGTGGTTCATTTTTATTTAACCACATTTTTTATTGTGGTTGCTGTTGTTGATTTTTTATGTTGTAAAAATTTCTCTCACTTTTGTTATTGTTATTGTAGATACAATACAAGTAAAATATAACGTTTAAAATTTATTGCAATCATCGCGAATGTGACTGCATTGTGAGTGCAAAAAAAAAAAAAAACATAAACAACCGGAATAGCAATAATAAATGTTGTGACAATTAAAAGTCAGACAATGGTTTTTTTTCGGCAACTTTATCAATAGTTTCATAAGTTTGCAAAACATTGAATTGTCATTACTGTCTGGTATGCATTAAAATTGAGTCATTTAGCAAACTTGTTGGAGAGTTGTTTTTTTTTTGTTTATATTACAGCCTATTAAAATCATTGGCTGTATGTGGATTATGGATTATAATTTCTAGGTCAATGTATATAGTATAATGTCTAACAAAGTTTTGGTTATCGCATGCATGCGCACATTCCGTACAATGCTTAATTGACTGCAATAGTAAGAAGTAGTAAGAGTAATTTTTTTACACATGAAATCTAAATATAAAGAATAATTTTCAGTTGTAAATTATAGATAAATTTTAATACTAAAGATTGGCTTTAGATTGAACATGATTGATTACATTTTAAAATCTTTCAAATACCCACTAATTCAAGGCGAAACTTTCAATAGAGTAGTCAGTATAATTCATATATGTATAACTATTTCAACGCTTTCAATACAAATTTATATATGACGGGAAACACACCAAGGATTGAATTGCACCACATAATAAAACAACATGCACTGAAATAAAAGCATATAAGTACCAAGCGGGGACTATCTGTACGTTGCTTACAAAGTAATGTATGAATTCATACAGTCTTTGGTCGTGAGTTTTGAAGCAATCTCTCTATAGTTTACATATATTAAGTACTTTCGTTCGCCGTTTACATGAGGAAGCCCCGTACAAAGCATTTCCGTATTATGATGAGTTAAATGGACCTTGGTCGACCACGTGGTCGAGTGCTTCCGGTACGTAGACCATTCCATTCTTGGGAAGCTGATGGGAATGTGAGTCACCTGCTTGATGCTGTGAGCATTAGTACGCACATGACGGCACTAAATTCATTACTCCAATGCGCATTGGAAGCGGCCATCGATGGTCATGCACATAACATCGTCCTGGGTGGTCGTCCATCGCCAATCGCGGACTGCTAGCATCAGCTTCCTAGATCTGCTAGAGCCACTTTGGTACAATTAAGGTCGAGTGCAGCACCTATCTGAATTGCTATATGCACGGTGCCAAAGCAATGCTCGCACGACACCCGTCATCTTTTCACCTGCCCCAAGCGGCATATCAGACTGGTTCCTTCCGCACTTTGAACGAACTCCGTGAAAGCTACTGTTTTTGCATATCTATTCGTGATATGCAATCTTTTTCTCTTACAACAACAACAACAACAACTATCCAAAATTTAACACGCACAACAAAACTGAAAGAGAAGCTCAGCCAAAGAGGACCTTCGGTGCCTATAAGTGTCACATATTTATTTATTTTTTATTTTTTATTCATTATAATAGCGAATAATTGCTAGAGAAAAGGTAGAGGCTACTGCTTAACTTCCAACGCAAAGTATCAAATGAACACCTGCTAATAATTTCATTTGCAATGAAAGTACGAATATAAATATATAGCAATATTAAGAAGTTATTTTAGATTTACATGATTTACATCATTGCAATGATGCATTACGGACGCCTTACGTTTTCATTAGTTTCTACCTAATTACAAGGCGCGTCACACCTTCAGTAATCTAAAAACCATCAATACGGACTTATACGTAGTATACTTGAAATTACGACGAACATCAATATTTTACCAATTTCAGTGCAGTCCCCTTCTTGGGGATGTTGTGCCCAACAAGATGTTGAGGATTTTTTTTCACATTTCACAAGAGCTTAGTAATTTCTGCATATGGTCTTTCAACAAAATGCTGCCCAAGTCAAAATAAAATGTTCATCTGAATATTGCAATACCACAAAACCGTATATTATTCGTATTTTGGGGTCAAATGTCATAATGAAAATTAGTTTTTGTCCAATTTCTCAAGATCAATACCAAATAGCATATGTTGGAAATTATTGAAATATATACAACGTGTAGCGCAAGATATAAGAAAGAAGTCGTTTGAAAAAAAACATGTTGTTCATACAACCAATCATATATTACAAGGCCATGACATGGTGCCTTTTATGCATGAACTAATGCATTACGTATTACTATTCCTTTTGGGCACTTACATTCATATCCACATACATTCACATACACACACACACACACCAACATTTCATGTAAACAAATGAATTCAGATCCACTTGTATGCATACTTAAATACTATATATCCTGTATATTTACACTAAACATATTTCTCTCTGCAACGCACATAGGACTCATACTAGTAACTGACGCATATTTCCTATTGCATTGAGCAAATCTCCGCAGGCAAATAATATTTATTTTTTTTTCACATCAAATGGCATTTTATGATGATGCGTTTTGGTACTGCATATTGTTCATTTATAGAGGTTTTTTTTCTTCTCAGAATGTCAATAAACAGGAATCATCAACATGTGCTATACTACTCGTATATGTAAGAATGGATATACACACATCCATACGTTCATATGACAATGTTGCAATATGTATTGCAACAACCATTTAATTGCTGAACTTTGACTGCATGTTCACTGAACTGTATATGCATTATAATATGGATGTGTGGTATACATATGTATAGTGTATATATGACTGGGTAGACCAATAGAACATACATACATATATGTATGTGCAAAGTGCTATAATTCTTATTAATACACGGTAACGTAGTACATCAATGAAATGTTTATGATCATCTTGCTCAGCAAATAATCAAACACGTGATTTCACTAAGTCGAATACACAGTAAGAGTTGTTGTTGTTGAAGTAGTATTTGAAATTGCCATTGATTGTGCGTATGTATATAGTTTTAATCAGATTTATGGCAAAATAGCAATCCAGCAATTAATCTGAAGAGAGAGTGGATTCATTTTTTATTTTTATTATTATTAGAAATAAATATTAATGGCTGGGTTTTATGGAAAATTATATAAAAAAAAAAACATAAAATAAGTTGTATTTCTTATGTGTTTACAAAAGTAAAATATATATATTAAGCAAATGTTAAAAAAATCAAATGACCGGTTCATATGAAATCTCATTACACCTGTTCATATACGTAAGTACTAAAAATCTTGAAGGTCTGTAAAATAATTCATATATTATATTGGTATATTAGCTAATTGATAGGAGTATCCGTTTTCATACCTATAAAAAGGTATACTCTACTCGTAATATATGCAAATATAAGTTGAACATTTTCCATTCTAATACGACTACATTAGCATTTATAAATAATTACAATTGCGATCTCTTTGATTAATACTTATTTGCAGGTAATTGAATATATTATATATACTCACACCATACATATATTGGTATTAAATAATTCATTAATAAATTAATTACTTATGGCATTCTTATCTATACAGTTTGCTCATACAAATACATTTTCACATGCAATGTTCATTATACAATACATACAATAATTTTAAAATGTAAGTACATAGAAATATTTTGTTTCTTATTAACTTTTAATTGTTACACAACAATTGTAAATAAATTAAATATATGAGAATTGTATGGACGAAATGAAAAATATGTAAATATTTAATAATTAAAGATTGATGAGCATTATGAATGCAACGGAAATATACTACTTAAGTAGTGTTAACAAATTTAATATTGTTTTTTTAATAACAAATATTTAGCATAGATGTGCTTTTAAATACCTTCCACTATTTTACTACTGTTAATATTTTGTTTTTTTTTTTTGCTTAAAATTTGCTATAATTGTATATATGAACGTGTGTATGCAATATTTCATATACACTAACCATTCTAAGGTTTAAGCTTTTGGGACAATGTTAAAGAGACAACGGCTTAACAGATACATTTTGTGCTAATGTTAATGTTAATGTTAACTAACAGTGCTGAATAATCTCGCTATACGGCCTAGATATGACTGTTCTTTTTGCACATACATATATGGGCTCTTATAACGAATATTCTCGTGCAAACGCTTCATAACGCCTTGATAATATAGTTTACTGACCGTTTGACCATCGCGTAACAGTAACCACATAGTGACAGTCGAAGAAAATAATACTATACTTCAATATGTTACAGAATGTATTATGTCTGACGTTTGATATTGATAAACAAGATTGCCTTTGAAGATTTTGAAAACCACGTTTCGCATTCTATGATTAATACTGGGTTATCGATTTCGTTGTCCAAACAGCACTGTCATCCGAGGCATCATATGTTTATTGTTGAAGGCTTGCCATCTTACAATATAGATCGTTTAACAATCGCTCAATAAATTAAAATTGTAAAAACTTTCTACAAAAATAGTAATTCCGCAGATTATGGTTGACATGATCGTCCATCTGAGCGTACAATTGGCAAGACAGTCAGAAAGTTCGAAGAAACTGGATCTGTTAGAGATTTTTTAATACCAATATTGCTGCTGTAAGGGAAAGTGTCGAAGACAATCCGAATTTGCCCATTCCACGGCGCGCACAGCATTTGGGTCTTTCTTACGACACGCTTTGGCGTCTTTTGCTTCGGTACTTACATTTCTATTCTTCTTAAAATCCAGTTAACTCAAGAACTGAAACCGGCTGATTATAGTATACGTAGAACATACACTTGAATGCTTGAACAAGATCCTTTGAATGACGATTTTTGGCATCAAATTTTCTTTAGCGATGAGGCTGACTTTTCACTCTGTGGGTATGTTAATAAACAGAATTGACGAATCTGGGCCATTTGGTGTGGAGTGTGATTTCCCGGACTCTTTCAAAAATGACAAAGGTGTGACTCAAACTGTCAATTCTCAACACTATAGCCAAATAGTTAGCGATTCTTTTTGGAGGATAAAATTTAAGATATGGAACTAGAGTAGATGTGGTTACAACAGTGACAGTGCCACGAGCCATAAAACACGACCCGTTTTAGCTTTATTGCGAGAGAAATTTCCAGGACATGTAATTTCTCGTTTCGGCAATGTGAATTGGCTACCAAGATCGTGCGATTTATCACCGTTGGCCTTTTTTTTGTGGGGCTATGCAAAGGATCGTGTTTATGCGGATATAATCCTTAAACTCTTGAAGCTCTGAAATCAAACATCTGTCAAGTTATGGCCGATATGTGCCGAAGAGTATTAATTTGAGATACATTAATTTGACTCTTGTTGCATGAAAGATTTTAAAATGTTCTGAGCGTTTTTATAATAAGTTGAAAAAGGGTTAAAATTCATATCGGGGCGAAATATGTTGTTTGGTTACATATAGAAAAATTTCACGAAGAATATTTCTGTGGAATATTTTAACCTGTTAGCTCAGTCACAAAAGGGTCGTTTTGACCCCTATTTTGGAGAGACGGAATAAAATGGCATTTGGGATATCGCTAGGGGGTTAAAATGTTCTAGAAAATTATTTGCCGGAAAATTTCACTAAAGTTATACTCTGAAAGAACATAAAAGTCCATAGAAAATAAAAAAAACAAATGTGCAAATATGCAAATTTTTTATGAATTCTTTCAAAATTTGTTCATATATATAACTCTAACTCTTTTCGCGGTTGATTCTTTGGCACTTGGGATATTAGTATCGCAATCATTACTATCATTAGAATATAAGTCACACATGATGACCACATGTGACTCTACTGCTGGCCCTACTGCTGCCTCTTCAAATTCTTCATGATTACATGTTGTAACTTAAAGGTCATCACATTGCTTTGGGGTTTTCAAAGTGGCTGGCTATATAAAATATATGTACTTTATGTGCGATTGAGGTACACGATATACTGGACACCAGTATGCATGGTCTAGATCTTTCATCCTGTGTTGGAATCATTCCGCCCCCAGACTATATCTCTGAAATTGTGTCACAGTGTAATTTATTGATATTCAGAATTCTCAAATATAAATACAGATTCATTCTGTTCGCTAACATTTTCGTCTTTAGCATCTGGCAAAATAAATTTACATAGGACTCAGTCCTGCTCATCACCAAGGTTGTATTTTTCCATAATTAAATATTTGATAATCCATCCTTCTGTTTAAAATTTGAAGATGGATATTGAAGAAGAAGAAAATGATATAATCCCCAGTGGAAAAAAGCATGTAATCAATCCACTAATACGATATATCATTGTGTGGCTCAGTTACATAGATCTAATGCGATTTTCGATATAGGCATCGTTCTATTTTCATCAATATCTACAGCTTTACATAATGTACGCATCTGATCTGGTTATTTAGTACAATTGCAAACATATGTTGGGTATATAGCTGTGTACATTCATGAGCATAGTAAAATAATACTAATTGCATACTTATGCATTATACCATACTACAAATAGATATTAAATGGCATTGAATCATATCGACATAAATGGGTACATGTGCGTTTAAAAAGTAATGCATATTGTTCGCATTATTGTAATATTGACACCATAAGTACTCGTATGCTGACGTATATTGTTCGATATAATAGAATTTACTACAATACAATGGTAAGATACTTAGTAGGATATTACATGTATTTTACATTATTTTGCATATATACGATAGTACATTCGAGTAAACAAACGCACACTAGTCATATAAGGCACTATTCCAATTTTACACACATTAAACATAATCTCCTATGAAAAGCCTCCCAAACAAGAATTCAGTAAACATTTTTAAAGGGTGATTTATTAGACTGCTTTTGTGCTTTAAAATGAAATATAGCATATAGTCATTGATGAAATTCGACATGTAACATCGAATGAAATCATAAAATAAATCAAATACCCTTTATATGTGCAGTGAAAGTGTTCACTACTGGCACAGTATTTAGTACTGGCATATGTGTATCATCAGTTGGTGATATGTGATGTGATGTAATAAGTATAATGATGTGTAGTGATGATGCGTTATGATGTGGTGTAGTAAATTCAATTTTATTATTATTTGAATTAATTACTAACTTATATTTGTATGTATGAAGAATTTATGAGTTAAATATGTAATATGTGGATCCTAATAATTTAAATTGAATTTATTTTCTGTTCATTGATTTGATTTTGATTTGATTAGTAATAAATATCACATCATAAGAGATTATGTTTAACTTTTTAATTATTATTGTGATATTTTTTGTATTTCGGAAATATTGTGTTAAAATGATTGTGAAAATGATGGTCAAACTAGGGTTAACAGCCAGGAAGTATTTGCTGTACATTTGATGGTACTGAAAAGAAATCGGCTACTATCAACTGATCCCAGATACCCAAATTGGGACATCTATCAGGTCAGTCCATAAGTTCGTACGTTTTTCTGTGGTGGTTTTAAAATAAATAAAAAAAAACAAGTTTTCAGTATTTCTTAATCAATAATATATTTTCCTGCATTATTTACAATGTCTTCCCAACGTTTAGGCAAATTTTTAATTTTCTGCTCAAAAAATTGTTTGTCCTTCGAGTCAAAATATACGTCGATATCCCTTTTTATAGCTTCTTTTGAGGTGTATTTCGTATTACTTAAATGGGACTGAAGTCTGCGGAAAAGATGATAATCGCAAGGTGCAATATTCGGAGAGTATGGTACATGCGGCATTAGCTCTAACTCTGGCATTTGCGAACATGATTATTGTAAAGGACCCCAGTCGTCCCCAATAAGAATACGGTTCAAAAAACTCTCATTTTCAAGCTGAGAGAGAACACACATTCACTCTCTTCTGAAGGTTTGCGATGGAAAGTTTATGCGGAATCCATTTTCCCAGCTTTGGAACCTTGCTCAATTGAACCAGATGCCTGTAAACTGTTCCATGTGATGAATTTAACCTTCTAGCTATCATATCGACTGTCGAACTTGGCTCAGCTTCTATGAGTTCCAGCAAGGCGTCGGAGTTAAAGACATCAGGACGACCTGAGCGTGGAGAATCCTCAACGTCACAATCACCACTTCGAAATTTGGAAAACCACTTTTGCGCAGTCCTTACATTCACGGTATTCTCCCCATGAATTGCGTTTATTTCTGCTGCAGCAGTAGTTGCGTTTTTTCCACTTTTATAAAAAAAAAAAATATACAAAATATGCCTCTTATACTCGTTCGAAGATTCCATTTTATTTTTTAAGAACGTATACTTCTATCTGCGATAAAAATCATATGTTGAATGCACAATACATCAGAGAAAATAAAAATAGTTTCTTTGTCTCCCACGAATAATTTTTTTGACACGCAAAAAGCGCCTACTGTGAAACTATTTAAAGAATAACGCACGAACTTATGGACTGACCTGATATTATCAATAATTGAACTATTAATATAAAATAAGCCTTAGATTATCCAGAAGGTACCTAAATTGATCAACACGGGAAGTCTTTATGTTCCATAAAGACAATGCTAGGCCACACATGTTTTTGTGACTCTCCAGAAACTCCTGGAACACGAATGGGCAGTTTTGATGCCTTTCTCTTTATAATCCATACCAGGTGCAATCGAATAAGAGCCATCTTCTTTATCATTATGACATCAAGAGAAAATTGTGAAAATCGCTTAGACGAGTTTTTCGCCAATAGAGAGCTAAGCATCTGTAAGAGTGGTATTATGAAGTTACCCCTAAAATAACAAATTATAAAACAACAGGTTGCATATTTGACTCAAATCAGACAATTTGAATGAAGTTAGATAAAGTCTTCAACGAAATATAAAAATAATGGATTTCTTTTTCCCCAACACAATACTAGATCTTGCTTTCTAATATTCAGTGCTATTTTTTTTTTTTTTTCATAATAATTTTAGCCACGCATTCAAGCATGATATTCCGAATGATATTTAAAAAATAAATACTTTATGAAATTCATGATAAGCAATATTTGAAAAACAACAATTTGCTGTTAGAGAGAATTCTAATGATAAGTGACATACCAAAATGTTAGATGGAATGAATATGGGAAGAATGATGGTATCGAGAAGAATGAAATTAAGTTCATGAATCTGCATGAAAAAAACAACAACAACAAAAATCGTCATTTTCAAACCATCTTTATACAAAACACGTGATTTATGCTTTTTTTTAGGTAGTAAATTTTTCGGAGAAAATGCCTTCTCCACAAGGCAAAGCACCCATCCATTCATCAATCGTCGTTTATTGAACTTTAATGTCAAAAAATGAAAATAAAATTTCGAATAATAACAAGAACAATATAACTACGATAATTCCAAAAAATAATAATAATAATCAGGTTTAATAATAAATAATCAATGGATATCTACTATTCTGAATATTACCTATAAAAATTTGCTTTGGAGTGGGGCATGATAACCAAGTTAACGTCTATTTAAGTAAAATACGATACATGTTAGGCGAACGTTAAAACTACGTGAAACGATTAGAATGAAAATAAAGCAAAATGATGATGGGCTGGTCAATTGGGCGTCGGTTATTTTTGTTTTTGTTTTTTTTTTCTCTACTACAGTACAATACATATAGATATATACTTTACACACGCACAAAAATGAATATGGGTAGAGATTTTTATATCGTTTTAGCAGTGGCATTGAAGAAATTGAAGGCAGATTAGTACTTGAACAAAAGGAGAACGAAAAAAAAAACAAAAATGGATGCGGGAAATGTGGCTAATGAGCCGTAACCGAATGTTTTGATAGATATTGCGTTTATTTTTCTTCTTTTTTTTCTCTTGTTATCCACTTCATTGCGTTTTTTTTTTTGTTTTGTTTGTACCCTCAGCAATATTTAGTTTAGATGGCCAACTAGGCGGTGTGGCATTATTAATGCTTCCTTATTGAAAAGAAAATATATATTTTTTTGAAATTAAAAAGTGCCAAAGATTGATGGATTTCATATATTTAATTATTTATATGAATTTTTGTATACATATGCATAAGCGAATATTGTTAGCAGAGATGATCATAAATATTATGAAGAAAATTTTAATATTTTCAATTCAAATTACCTTGAACCATGAAAACTGAAGGGAAACAAATTGAATACCCCAAAAATTTCTTAAAGATTTATTCAACCATATCAAATTTGAAGTGGAAAATGAATTGTGGAAATTATGATTTTAAATTTGATTGCAAAAGAATATGGAAAGATGAGGGGGGAAGCATTATTAATTGAAGCATTTTTGGAATATATTGTATATACAATGTAAAAAAATATTGTATATTGATTGAAATAAAAAATTTAAATTAAACTACGATTTTGGGTTGATAGTACAACATCTTTACAATACCGTCAGTACAACAAGTGGTTAAACAAACGGTTTTTGTTGGAGAGTTTCATATCGAAGATCGGGAAGGCCAACTGAAATTTATGACGAGGAAATAATGGTATCGATTGAAGAAAAATCATATGCGATAACTTGTAACATTGCCGAGACACTAACCGATCCTTACTTGACCATCTAAAGTAGCTGAGATTTATTAGCAAACTCGATGTTTGGGTTGCTTATAAGTTCAGAGAAGTCCATCTCATTCATATGTTGTTGTTGTATCAGCAAAAATACTCAAATGCTTTGTTTTGTTCCCGTACAAAGTATTTCCGTATTCTGATAATGTGAATGGACCTTGGTCGACCACGTGGTCGAGTGGGACGTAGACCTGTCCATTTTTGGGAAGCGTTGTTGTTGTAGCAGCAAAAATACGGAAATACTTAGTTTTGAGGTGAATAGTTCTTGGTCGACCACGTGGCCGAGTGCTTCCAGGACGTAGACCCGCCCATTCTTGAGGAGCGCTGTTGTTGTAGCACTAAAAATAATCACAATCATATCATCTACGACTGGTATACAACCCTTAAATGCACCAAAGCACAATAAATGAATAGGAACCACTTCTACAGTAATGAAATATATGACTGGCCCCCATTAATTATTCTTCAGCAATATTTCCTTCAAACATACTTATCCCCCATCTACACTGCTTAAGAGGACTCTTGTAAAACACATGAAATCGGCAATAGCGGTCAAGTATTGATATCCATTGACATTTGTGGGTGACTTTCTAAGGGCTTCCCTTTAAAATTTTGACCATTTATCCTATACCCAAAGGCATCACTGTTATTATTGATTACGTAGAGAAAAGTAAACAGCACAAAGTATTATAAAAGCAACTACATAACGTATTAATTCAGTATTAAAACTGTATTGATACATTGTAAATATTCGTTTGGGAAGCCAGCCTATTATTCTAAACATTTCTTCCGAACATACTTAACACCCATCTTCACTCCTTAAGGGGATTCCAATATAAAGCGACCGAAAAATCCCTGAAAACAACAAAAGCTGCCAAGCAACTACTCCTAGAGCAGAGGAATATATGACCGGTCCCAATTAATTTTTTCTCGATAGTATTTCCTCAAAAGATCGCCACGCCTTAAGGCGACTCCCATATGAAATTACCTAAAAATATCTGCAAATCGACAATAGCTGCTAAGGAACCACTCCTACAGCAGGAATATATGACCGGTCCCCATTAATTTTTTTTCGTCAGTATTTTCTCTAAAAATCGCAACGACTTAAGGTGACTCCCATACACAATTATCTAAAAATACCTGCAAATCGATAATAGCTGCCAAGGAACCACTCCTAGAGCAGAGGAATATATAACCGATCCCAATTAATTTTTTCCCGACAGTAT
Organism: Megamerina dolium; assembly: GCA_963854835.1. Lineage (NCBI taxonomy): Eukaryota > Metazoa > Arthropoda > Insecta > Diptera > Megamerinidae > Megamerina > Megamerina dolium. The sequence continues at coordinate 5,381,038 of OY978525.1, forward strand.
TTCCTCAAAAATTCGCCACGCCTTAAGGCGGCTCCCATACAAAATTAGAGAAAAATATCTGCAAATCGACAATAGCTGCTAAGGAACTCGTCAGTATTTTCTCTAAAAATCTCCACGCTTTAAGGCGACTTCCATACAAAATTATCTAAAAACACCTACAAATCGAAAATAACAGCCAAGGAATCGTTCTTAGAACAGACGAATATATAACCGACCCCCATTAATTTTTCCTTCTCAATATTTTCTTTTAACATACTTACCTCATATCTACACTTGTTCTCATGTTTATAATGGTATGTATGTATATATCATAGTAAATTATACCACTTCATGCTGATCATTGCCACTGTCCAAGAGTCCAAGATGACAAAAAAAAAAAATCAACTCAAAATAAGTCATTATCCCTACTTGGGTAAGTACTTGCATAGATAATTTGTCATTTAAATGGTAACATTTGAGCATACAAATTTTTGATCAAATGAAGATATTTATCAGTTTTTATGTATACATATTGTATGTAAGTATATATGATATACTAGCAAAAATGTCCAAAAAATAAGATTAAATCTCGCCAATGCAGCAGCCATACAGAGAAGAGTTGCCATTGATAGTGTTATTTTTGGCTCGTATTGTATTTTCAATAATACTCGAAATAACATAAAATAGATGGAAATAATAATAGCAGTATCAACAATCAAAAAAAAAAAACAACATCTGATATATTTATAAGAAATAGAAATATCATGCACATAAACGATATTGATTTTGGCCTTCCTCATTTCTAACATTTGACACTTCTTATTCGTACATTTCTCATAATGTCTTTCATCTGTTGAAGGTCAAGTTCGTTTTGCATGTTTCTCTCTCTCTCTCTCTTTCTCTCTATATATAAAGTAAATATATATAAATATTTATATATCGTTTCTATATATACCAGTATATTGATGTACAAAGAATCAATATATTTTTACTTTGATTGGTGCTTATATGTATATATACATATATATATATATATATATATATATATATATATATATATATATATATATATATATATATAAATATATATATATATATATATATATATATATATATATTGCTTTTGATATACCTACATATTGCATAGAAGTATATATTTATCAATTTGATCCTTTTGGGTTTTTACCTTATTATATTGTTGTACATATTTTTATACCCTGCATAATGCAATATGCATGGTATATTCATTTCGGTCAGATGTTTGTGTCCACTTGAAGGAATCTCCGGAGATATAGACATGGATATATATTCGTGATCAGCGTCGATTAAATTTTCGATTTAACGATGTCCGTCCGTCCGTCCGTCCGTCCGTCCGTCTGTCTGTCACCTGGCTGGTTCGCACGATAACTTGAGTAAATATTGAGCTATTTCGATGAAATTTGGCATAAGTAATCTATGATCCAAGGGTACGGAGGGGATTGATATTGGGCATGATCGGTCAATAACCACGCCCACACCAAGCATTCAAAGCGACTAACCTCGAAATTTTCAAAATCTTTAACTTGCTATAACTCACATAATATACCACTTGGGACAACAATATTTTGCGCATAGAGTTATATTATACTACTATATAACCTCGCCAAAAGTGGGTGAGCCACGCCTACTTTCTAGCGTAGCTCCCATACAAAGTGTCTGTACTTCTTTTAAATTGAAACTGCTGTAATTTCTACAATCTTCTGTCTAGAATAACCATAATTGACACTTAGATTAACACGGTAATCAGAAATAATATGGCAGAAAACCAATGTGCCACGCCCACTCCTTTTTGGGTCTCCCATACAAAGTTGCGGAAATTAAAAAAAATGTTACCGGTTATAACTTGCAAACTATTCAGCGTAGAATAACGAGATTTAAGGTGTGGATTAGTACTGTACGAGCAACTAGGCTCACTGAAAATGGGCGCACCACGCCCAGTGTTTATCGTAGCCCCATACAAATTTTAAATTGAAACAGCTGTAACTTAGGCAATCTTATATCTACAATAACCATAATTGACACTTAAATTAACATCGTAGTCGGAAATAATCTGGCGAAAAATCAGCGTACCACGCCCACTTCTTATTGGGGCTCCCATACAAAGTTGAGGAAATTAAACAAAAATGTTAACCACCATAACTTAGAAACTATTCAACATAGGACACCAAATTTAAGGTGTGGATTAACATTGAAAAATTAATTGGATTTACTAGAAAGTGGTAAGCCACGCCCACTTTTTATATAGCTCCCATACTAAGCCTCGGAATTATCTTAAAATCCTTTTACTTCGTCAAAGTCAACCATATTTCGGGTGTAAATTAGTAGTATATGCAAAAATTGTTTCTCGAAAAGTGGAAATAAAAGAAAAGTTGGATATTCGAGTAAACTTTTTATATATAAATCTACATATGCAGGGTATAGTTTGGTCGGCCCCAGCCGACTGTAAGGAGATTTTTTTGTTTAGATTTGATTAAAATTCAATGAATACACCAACGTATTAAAGCAACACACCGACCAACTAACCTATTTTTACCATTCAATAGACATCAGAACATTGTTTAGCCTTCAAGCCTTCAAATTATCATCAAATTTTATTTACATATTATTAAATGAGTGAAATAATAATAGAATTTTCTTCATTTACACGTATTGACAATCTTAAGTAATTGACATTTCAAAAGGACACATACTCATATGTAGAAGACAAATGCATTGACCGACCATACCCTTAGTAATGACATTTTCAATTTATTATATCGATTTTGATTTAAGAATGACCCAAATTAATAGCGAATTTTTAATGCATTGCGTAAGGGTTCGTATCCAGGTGTTTCTTGGCCGTCCGCGGCCTCTGCTCCCTTGCGGATTCCACTCAAGCGACATTCGCGTGATGCTATCTGGCTCGAACTGAATATAACATTCAGAAATCAATGACATCTGAGAACGAAAGGTTCTCGAAGCGATGGTAAATCATTTCGAACTTTAAACATTAAAATGGTAAATAGAAGGCTCCTTTTACCGTAGATAACATAGGGATGAGTTAATTTCTCATCGGCGAGATATTGCTGGATACTGTTCCATCTTTGAAAAATTAGCGCAAAATCGATTCCGAGAGATATATGCTTATCGGACTCTAATAGGGTAGTAAGCAAATGGAAGGAAGGGAGCTAAAATGTATCTTGGTACAGGAGTAGACACCTACTCGAATAAACTTGAATTTGCAGGGCTCTTCAAGATATAAAATTTCTTCGTTATACTCCAGGCCGAAAATAATGGCATTCTACATAATTACACATTTGTGAGAACAGCCGGGCGACGATCAATGTACTAGTTAAGACATAAAATCGTAAAATCAAATTGAGTAGAGAATCACTTTGTTTGATCCGTCATCAATTAATAGAGTCCAAACATTCAGATATCCCTGGCAATTCAGAAGTCAGATGAATGTACTGGGCATGGATCTGAAGTAATAGAGGTAGATTTCAGCACTCCGCTAAAGAAACAAGCGAACGTAAGTATGTAGAACATCTCGACACATGTAGCCAAAAGTAAATAAAATAAAAACTAAGACGCTTCCAAGGCTTAGTAAAGATGAAAGTGGATGGTTAACAATCATGAGAGCTGAAGGGAATTAGAGGGATTCAAATAGTTAAACAGTAAGAGGTTAGGAAATAGAAAGAAAAACTGAATGCGTTTGAAAGACGCAACTAAAAACCTCATTAAAGTGAGTTGAAATTCCCATATTTTTGTCTAATGTGTAATTATAATATATAATTATATATATAATTATATTTTTTATTTATTTTTATGTAATTATATTTTAAAAATTCCATATAAATCTACATTTAAGAGGGGACTCTTCCTAAGTACTCTGTAGTCGAATTTTACAAGCATTAATTTTGTAGAATATTTCAGTCCAATATTTCTCACATTAATGTGACTTTTTGAGTATTTTCTTGGCGATATTTCGTAGAGATCCTTTTAGAAATTTACATCTAAGGAATAACATGGAAATATTATCTGGAAAATTTCATTTAAGAAACATCTACTGTGTTTAAAACTAAGCTTTTGTGTGAATCATCTTACGATTTTAGTCAGACCACATCTTATTTTTCCCCCTATTTCTTCATCGATTAATGAATAAGCCCACCATCAGCATATTTGAAATTAGTGAACTGTCAACAAGCTGTCTCGTCACTTAACACTCGCACAAACAATGGATTTATTTTATTTAAGATGACTCGTACTTATGTATGCTCGCATTTTATGATTATTTCTTTTCACTTTGCATCATCTTGACATTTTTTGCCGCCCCATGAAAAAAATGTCAAATTAAAAAACACATTCATTCACACACATTCTGTACATACATTATACTAATGTGATATCATATCAGCAAACTTCCATACACAGTGAATGTCAGTGCGTCTCTTTATCTTACGCATTCAGAATTTAGTATGGGAATATATGATATGTACATATGTATGTTGGTGTAGCATGTACTGATTGCGTTTAGAAATATATTTTCGTCACTCAAATATTTCGTATATGATTTGAGCCTAGCAAGGATCACAACATATTGTTTGTTATTATGGCATTATACACACAAACACACACAAACACACACATTCATGCATATCATACATATATGAATGTTAGAATTTAGCAAATTAAATTAAGCTTTATATCATTTGAAATATTTTATTTAACAAATTAGCATATGCATATATATATATACCCATTATATATACTGATTATACTTAGCCCATACCATAATAATTTGAATTAAAGACATTGATGTGGGCTAATGTGTGTTTGTCTGAGAATAAAATTTACAATAGCAAACAATAACAAAAATATATATGTATATGTGCGTGCGAGACAAGTGACAAGTGACAACATTATTTATGTCACACATTGGGGTTGCATTAGTGGCCGGCCATCCTCCTCAAACCATAGAAGAAGAAAAAAAACATCAAACAAACGCAGTTAAAAAAATGAAAACTTAAAGGAAATTACGAAGTGAAATAAGAAAGTTTTTTCCTATGCTTCCTTTAAAATCACAACCAACGAAAATAACGACGCAAATGTGAAGAACAATAACAATATAATTCATCCGCTGTCATTATAACGCTTGTTATTGTTGTTGTTGCTGTTGATAAGGTCGAATTTTTTATTTTTTTATTTTCAAAATACTTGCAGCCCATACTTATACAATGAATAAAATTGGTGACCAGAGAAGTGATAAATAGAATTAAGTAAACGAAGGCAAGGGAAATGAAAACAAAATAATAACAATCAAGTGCATATTTAAGGGATAGGTCCTTAAAATGGAATAGTGCTCTTTTTTACACTAACATCTCTAAAGTTAATATTGATATTATAATAGAGTACATGAGGGCCTTCTTTTTGTATTATGGAAACTTTTATTTGAAATTTGTTCAGTAACATTTGGTTTATTAGTGTCAATTTGACCGATGCATTAAAAATTTATACTTTTTTATTCACTATGTTGTCATATTAAAATTCATAGTAAATTTTCTGAACAATGCTTTTAGTATAATGATACAGAATTTGATTTAATAAAAATATTGTACAATCTGTCATTTTGACGGATTAGTAGTTCTAATGGTAATGGTAAAGGTAAATATTTGATGGAACGAAATATGCCATTTTATTATGTTTTTTTTTTTTTCATTTCAAATATCATTAACTTATGAAAAGATTTTGTAAAAACAAAAAAAATGTTTTTTTTTCTCCTTTCTTCTGGCCTCCACAAGGCTTCACCATCACACACGATTCAGGGCTGTTGTTCTAGCGCCATCCCATGTGATGTTGACATCAGTTAGTTCTCGCAAGTGTTTGTTGGCCGACTGCAGCTTCTGCTCCCTTGCGGGTTTCATTTAATCGACATTCTCGTGATGCTTTCTGGCTTTCTTAGCATGGGGCCAATCTTCCTACCAGAATACTCTACATATGTTCCACAAACACTTGTTAACGAAAGCTTGAAGTCTCTGCGTGATGCAGTTCGAGATTAGCCATGTTTCGTTTCCGTACAGCAGCGTCGATTTCACGCTTGCGGAGAATATTCGCATTTTCGTGCGTCTGGAGAACAGCCAAATGCTGCTCTTGCTTTGCTAAACCTGCAGTTAGCATCCGCTTCAGTTCCTCCGTCTGTTGATATTGTGCAACCGAGGTAGCAGAAGCTTTCGACGAAATCAATCGCACACCCGTCAATCATTATATGGCTTGTATTGGAGTGATTGTTTCTCATGGCTTTGGGCTTTGCAATGTTTATCTCTAGTCCGACGGTGCGTGCCCGCGCGACTAAGTTGTTCGCCATCGCTTGCATATCGGAGAATTTGCGAGAGCGGAGACAAATGTGATCGGCAAAGTCCAAGTCCTCAAGTTGCCGTATGATATTCCACGTGATGCCAGTTCTCTTGTGGAAAAACATAACAAAAACTTATTTTTAAAAATCTGAAATTCCTACATTAGACCACTACGTTCTACTATGCTCAATTTCTTCATGTTTAATTATGAATTATTAAATTATGGAATTGCCCAAAAACGTTTAAATATCATTGTATGAATATTTCATCGACCAAAACTCTTGAAATTGGTTTCAAAAATTTATTACCAGTTCTCTCAATTAAAGAGCACCCTTAGGACAAAATAAAAGCATTTGATTGTGTAAAATTATTTTTTTTTTAAATTTAAATCTATTCCAATATATGGGCCTCTCCCTTCCTCCTAATATATTAGTATATCTTTAAATGTGATATGAAGACCAAAATGTGCTGGGTGTTAGTGTGTAATGACTCCATTTCCAAAACTAACTTAAAAAAAAAAGAAAAAAAAGTTACAAAGTGAGCGATGACATAAATTCAGGGGTAATATAAAAATGACAATAGACATCAAATGCATCCTCTAGAGTATTTAGTTAAATGTGATATGAAGACCCAAAAAAATGCTGGGTGTTAGTGTGTAATGCTACTTTTCAGAAATTAACTTGAAAAATAAAAACGACAAAGTGAGTGATGGTATCAATTCAGGGGTAATATAAATGTGACAATAGACATCAAATGTATCCTTAATGTACTCTCTGAAAGGGTATTGTTGGAAAATGTTTTGTTGATTTTTGAGTTTCAACTGGCGATTATTTCTTATTTTTTTTTTGTTACTCTGAACAGAAATAACAATAAAATAAAAATTAGGGCTGTGCGATTAATCGTTTGTTCAAAAATTTTGAATAATCAAAATATTCGATTAATAAAAATTGAAATTATTCGATTAATCAGAGTTTTGATTAAGCAAAATATTTTTCATTATTTTCTTTTTTTTATATTTTATTTTTGTGAATAAAATTTTCAAACGCATTCTTGTATTCGCAGCTACCTGTATACTTTGTATTGGAAAAAATATTATAAATATCGTCAATATTTTATTCGAATAATTTTATTCTGATTAATCAAAATTCTGAGTGAGTAAAAATTCTCTGAATACCGGAGCTAAGTGGTTAGTGTGTTGGCCTTCTGATCTGTAGGTCGTGGGCTTAATACCCGGCTGAAGCATAACAAATTTAATATCGGAAATATTTTTTTTTCGAACGGTACCCACCCATCTTCAGGCAATTCTTCCCGCAGTAGCAATTTGCCATGGAAAAGCTTCTAAAAGAACTCTGTGTCAAAGCTCAGAAAAAGTGATGTCGCAAGAGTTCTGAGAGTTCTGCCGTTCGGAACCGGCTAAAACAAGTAGGTTCCTTCTAACACTCTCCAAAATTTAGCACGCCCAACAGTTATGGAAGAGAAGCTCGGCCAAAGAGCCCTTCGAGACTTATATGTGCCACATATTTATTTATTTTTATAATAAAAATTCTGAATAATCGAATAATATCAATTTTTGAATATTCAAAATCATGATTATTCGAATAATTTCATATTTGATTAATCAAAATTTTGATTAATCGAATATTTTGATCAGCAAAAATTTTTGAACAAATGCTTAATCGCACAGCCCTAATAAAAATGAATAATTCCCGTATATTTTAGTATTAGAAAAAATATTATAAATATTTTGAATACTTTATTCGAACAATTTTATTCTGATTAATCAAAATTCTAAATAATCGATAAATTTCAATTTAAACAAATTTTTATTTTTTTATATTTTCTTTGTGAATAAAATTTTCAAACGCAATCTCGTATTCGTAGCTACTTGTCTACTTTTATTCTGATTAATCAAAATTCGATTATTATTCGAATAATTTCATATTTCATTGATCAAAATTTTGATTAATCGAATATTTTGATCGGTCAAAATTTTTCAAAAAAAAAAAATGAATATTTTCCGTATATTTTAGTATTAGACCTTTGAATGAGGAATATAATATATTTCTTATTTACCGAATTTCGCATATACACATTTGACGGGAAATTTTTTAGATCGCCTTACTGACACAGAGTAATACTAAGAGTACCTCCATATTAGAGCTTACTCAAGTTTGTATAATACTCGATATTGGATATCAAACCAAGTAAATTTCTTAACTACAGATTAGAGCTCAAGTCTTTGGTAAACCATGCATTGAATATTAATCCAATTAAGGTAAGGTAACTTTTTTATTTTTTATTTTTAGTTAATGTTTCTTTTATTCCACGCTCACTGAAATATTCTTTCTTCACGGTTAGTCGAGCATTTGCAATATTTTATTATTTTTTTTATTTTTAGTTGATCTTTCATAGAGAATACTCATATATGAGAATGTACTCTTAAGAAAAATCTTCACCCTATATTTAATATGGAAAAATAAATTGTATACTTTTATTTTAATTAATTTTTCCTTTTTGTCGCTTAATAATATTTACCATATACCTTAGGTCCTACCTGTTGCCTATTTTAATATACGTTGACATCATCATATCATTTTGGCGCTAAAAAATTAGGTAGTAGACATATAAAATTTATGTTGCAATGCACAGAGATATAAAAATGTGTGGCTACGAATGCAACTAAATTAGATTAAATATTAACAAATTTGATAAGTTCATTGAATTAGATACTTTGGTTTCCCATCTCGACACAACGTGACAATATAAGTTTGGGAGTATGTCTATTATTCGTAGCATACAAAAGTGTCCTATACGACACATGCGCCATAGAAATTTAGTACCCAACATTTTAAGGGGTAATCATTTTGAAATGGACAATTAGATTTGTGTTATACTTTTATACTGACTAATATGAACGTTTTACTGGTAAGGTACAAAAAAAGAAGCGCAAAAATTACAAACAACAAGCACATAGACAGCTTGGTGACAATTGTGTCTATCGTAGTTTCAATGATAACATCAACAACAACAACAACAACAACAACAAACATTTAAGTCATAACAAGAAAAATGTGTCACATGGCAATTAATTTGTGTATGTACTGGTATGTTCAGCAATTTTTGTGCTCTGCAGCAGTCGTCGTCGTCGTCGATATAGTCATACATAGTACATAGATACCACAACTACAAGAGAATAACATTAGAAATTCAATAAAATTTTAAGATGAAAAATATGATATTACAAACCGACAAAATGTCTTTATGATACAATAGAATTTCTGTTAGCTATATTGTTTGGTTACTGTTACTCTTCAACTGTTGAAGAAATCTTAAATGTACGATATGATAATTTGCATACAAATATCAAATTATATACAATTTTATATGCCATCTATATGATTATATTAATATTATTATTATTATTATTATTATCATCGTTATTATCAGTATGATTATCATTATTACAATTATTATTATTATTTTTATTATTACTTAGTACACCATGTATAGTAAATGACAGAGTGGGCACCTGATTGCAGCACACTTGAGCAACAATCACTTGGGAGCAATCTAGGTTAGACGCGTTAGTAGCAACATGTAAAAGAATTTGCCACACATTAGCCTATGCTATCAATGTCAAGATCACATTATTATGCATAATTTTGAGGTAATTTGCCAAAGTGTGTGTGTGTGTGTGTGCCTAAACGTGTGTGTATTACTAATGCGAATAAAATGTGATATAATATGATGTTCGTTTGTGTAACGTTGTTGCAGAAGAAAATGAAAGTAAATTCAAACCATATTATTTATGTGTAAATATTTCTATTTTTACTTCTCTTGCTTTGCGTTGAAGAATTCAAAAATTTTTGCATTATAAAATATTTATTATTTTATAAACATTCATACGCCACGTGCAACATGTAGCTAAGTATGTACTACTTACTTGTATCTATAAATATAATTTATTGCAGAATGATGCACAGTGGAGTGCTTAATATAAGTTAAATCTAAAATAATATTTTATTATAAATTGACATGGTTTCTTATTTGAAAATTGACTCGAAAACTAGCATTGCTGAGCATACAATAAAGGAAGGCGTAGTTCAACATTTTCAATGTTAAAATATAAGCTTCATAATAGAATCATATCATATCATATAGATTAATTTGATTAGCAAAATGCAATAAAAATTTACATATACACTATTTAGCTTCCCAAGAATAGACGGGTCTACGTTCCGGAAACACTCGACCAATGTCCATTCACCTCATCAGAATATGGCAATGCTTTGTAGGGGAACAAAACAAAGCATTTCCGTATTTTTGTTGCTACATATACACTATTTATATGTTCATCGATATGACTATTATAACATACTCATGACATGCATGCTTGAGGAACCACATTAATTTACAAATCTATAAATTAATTTCATTATATGCATTCAAGTATGTAAATAATGTAAATACATACGTTTAAATATATGCGGTGGTCGCTGTGTTGTGGTAACCATATTGGTTATGTTTTTGTGGCTGTTTTTGCACAGATTACAAATTACACATGAGTGTAACAACAACAGCATTGATTTTATAAGAGTACATTAACCACAGAATAATATACAAGTAGTCTAATGTTTTCGAATCGATTGATTTTTAAAATGGATTTTCTTTTAATGTAAAATTGTATTTTCGTGCTCAACTCTTTAACGCAAACTTTCTCTTGATACCATTTCGATATATTTATTGACTTTTATTTATGATTTTATAAATTCAAATGCCTGTTCGAATATTTTTCATTATTTACATATATTTTTATTACATAATATCATATCGTATTAATTTATTTTTCTCGATTGTGCAATTTACATGCAAATCTAACCCATCAAACATGTTATAACTTAAAAAGTTCATAGTTTAAATTCTTTTTTTTATTGAAAATTTTGTTTTACTTTCGATTATTATTATTGTTATTGTTAATATTTTTATGGCCAACAGCATTTCGATGATGTGTAATCAATTTGATAGTATGTAAAAAAAAAAATGAAACAAAATTCTATATAAAAGTAAATACATACATCTATATGCAAATTGCAGGTTAATCAGCGCGCAATAATACGAACAACAGCTAAGAAGCAGACATTTCAATATTTTAAAGAAAGAAAATGTGTATGGTAGTGAGAAACAGGGTTAAACAATAATTGTAAAAGTTTATTGTGGCAAGTTCAAGGTTTTGATTACAAGCATAAACATACACACGCACACACAAAACGCATATTTTCATAGCTACAGGCAATTCAATTAGATTTTAAATGTTTACTTTGAAATTTTCATGTACATACTATAAGCGCACTGGTGCAACTATAATATGGAACAACAAAGTTCATATAAGAAATACAAATTAAAGCTAAAAGGTTTACTATAACAAAACGGTTTCATCTTTAATCTATTTTTTTTTTTTCTTCTATTCTTTTCGAGCACTTTGTCATAAATAAGTAGTTGTGATGTTAAGTGAATCATTTAAAGGTTGGTAACCTTTTGCTTTTGCACTATTGGACCTTGATGGAATATTTAAACTGTGTAACATAGTGACTGTTAAAAAGCAAAAAAGAAACAAATGTCTAAAATTTTCATTATCAATAAATGAAGTTATTGCACTAATACTTCTTAAGAAGCGGATGGATGAACAGCAAAAATAAATGGATTATATATGGATTATACATATGTATATAAAAAAAAACGCAAACTGTCGAGGATCACAATGAGAGAAGCCTATCAACTATGAATTGGTCGAAACTAAAAGCATTTTACCATAATGTTGGCTTGTGCGACACATAAGTGTGTCATAAAATATGCCTATCCTTTTTTTTTTCCTTGGAAAAAAATATTGTAATAGTTTACACCACAAGATGATAGTAAAATAAATTACTAATGGATTAAGCAGTTTTAGTACCACATTTTTTTTTTTTTTTTGTATTATCTGTATGTGTATTTTCTTATGAATATAAAATTTTTAATACTTACAATGTGATGTGGTTTAAATCAATGAGGAACTCTCATCTCTTTATTATTGGTTTAATTTTTTATAGATACATTTCCTATTATAATTTATATCGCAACAGAATCTCCAGCAGGCAGTGATGTGAATCTAGTCACATATGGTGTTGTCGAATTGAATCAGTTTGGAATTGCCAAACAACAATAGAAAATAAGTCATATTCCATTAGTATGTGATTTAATTTTCGACTGGATCAGTCAAACAAGCAAATATTCCATTTACAATTACGGTGTGATTTGGAATTAACGCGTATAACAAATAAACAATTTTTTTAATTCCTTCTTGAATTTAAATAAATATTTTTGTCTGGCAATGCTTCATAATATTGGAGATCACGGAATGGTGAACTAAAAAGGTAGTGTTGTTCGACAGCTGGCTTTCCGCTTTATCGTATTTTTATTCGATATAAATAGAACGTTGTTATAGTCAAGGTGAAGATTATCTTAAATATAATATCGACTAACTTGGCGTATTACGTATGAAAAAAAAAATAATAATAATAAATAAATAATATGAAATAAATAACTTATTTGAAAAAAAAAACACGGTTATTATTTGTATAAATTGTAGCACAGATGTGAAGAATGAGACTTATCCTTGAAGTATGGATGAATTAATGAAAAATAAAATATAAATAATGATGAAAATTAAAAAAAAACTTTCCATATTTTTAAATTGTCATTTTAAATAATAATCATATTTGGAATAAAAATTTTGAGATTTCAAATTGTTCTTTAAAGCAACAGATATTTATTGTAAATGGATAATTGGTACTTGTGATTCAAGATGTATTTTTTATATGTGCTAATACTTCGACAACAACGTACAAAATCAACGTACTTTACTTCCAGCGCTTGTATTTGACTTGAGTTTTATCAAACTTTTAAACCCTAGCAATGAAACCAATATTACTTGTGGTATACAAAAAAGAATATACACAAACAAACCATTCTTATATTGTCTTGAATGTGCAAATGCATTGTTTGTATCCCAATTTTCATTTCATTTAATTAAAATATCCAGAATTTGCTCTGTATTGAAATTTTTTTATGAATTAAAATTCAAATCAATTCAGCTTAGAAAGCTTAGCATCTATGCCGTTTTATTGTCAAAAAGATAGTGGATTGCCGAATGAAACACTGCTAATATTAAAAAATGATTGATATGTATTAATTTTTTTTAAATATTGAATTTTAAATCATATTTAGCATGGAAATTGCTTTTAAAAATTTCATTTTAAAAATAAATGTATTTTCTTTTATTCTATCCAACATTACTTTTCGTTTGTACTGTACATATGTATACGAAAAATTAGAACATCCCTGTACTTGGGTAATATGCTTGTGCTGGGAACAGTTTGTATAGACAAAGAAACAGCTGTTTGTGAGAAAATAAAGTTGAACATATTTTGTGCCGGTGAAGTGAAATTAACTGCGTTAAATTGATTAAATTAAAATAGAAAGAAAACTACAAAATAAATAAAACATGACTCAAGACGTACTAATGATGCAGGATGAACCAACAACACCAAGTACAGAGGCGGCGCGTAATCAATTGCAACAATTTTGTTTACTGGCCAAATCAGCACACGGTGCTGCTATACTGGAACTGATACGTCAAGTGTTGGAAACTCCAGGAATATATGTGTTTGCCGAATTAATAACAATGCCAAACATTGAAGAAGTAGTCTAGTTTTCTATTTACTTACAAACAGGTGTTGTTCATATTTGAAATTTCTTCATTTACAGTTATCGAAAGGTGCCGATGTCAAGTATTGGAATACACTGAATTTGTTTGCTTATGGTACTTATAAACAATATCGCCAAAGTCCCTCAGAATATTTGGAGCTAACACCCACGATGCAAAAGAAATTACAGCATTTGACTATCGTTTCGTTGGCCATTAAAACAAAAAGTATTCCATATTCTGTACTATTGGAAGAGTTGGGTATTGATAATGTACGCCATTTGGAAGATTTGATTATTGAAGCTATATATGCGGGTGAGTTGAATGAAAACGTACATATATAAATTCATAATATATAGTGATTATGTTATTCACATGCCATGAAAACTAAAAATGTGTGCTTGTTCATATAAAGTCTTTGTGTTGAATAGGTCACATGCAATTATATTTTTAATATTTTCATCACTTATTCTATCTGTTTAATTAAATCTCAAACGAATTCATTTCACTGCAACCAATTGATGCATATCTTGTCACTAAAATTCAATTCAAATTTTATCAGCTTTTTATGGATGGTTTTGTATACCTTTATAAGCTATTAGCATGGCTATATACCTACAATAGTTGATATGAACATACGTTTGTATGTACGTACGTGTTGAAAAAGGACAAAGAATCAAAATACACAAATATTATTCCTTAACTCGTTTCGATGTTTTCGGCGAAATGCCAAACAAATTCACGAACTTAAAACACACATTTGGCCCTTATTGCAATTATATGCAGTTGTTACCCTTTTACAAAATATGTATTATGCTGTGTTTGCACATATTCTTTAGTATGCGTACGGTTTTTCGCTACACAAGTACAATTGTGAATATTGTTCAATTTTAATATAACTCGTATGTACATTAAGCTCAAAAGCCATTTAGTCAACAATTTACTGCTGACTACATCCATGTAATGAAGCATTTATTGATGTATGCTCCTTGTACTTGTAGGTACATTGTGTGAATGTGTGCTTAGCCCTTTTTTGTATTGTAATATTTCGTGATAGAAGAGGATTAGAAATTCATATCGTTTATTGTTGTTTGTTTGTTTGTTTGTTTATGTAAAAATGCATGAAATTGCAAAAATTGAGATATGCATGCATAAATTCCATAAATACCTACACATGTATGTATGTATGTATACATGTGAACTTTACATTACTAGAATTTTGAAATAACTAAAAATCTCGTATGGTATTTACTAGAACAAAAACAATGTTTGATAAAGCGAGGTTAATTAAAAGTGCCTATTATGCAGTTATTACAAAAAATACTCGACCCAAGAGAAATCTATGTAACTATAGGAAGGTTGTAATTCAATATCGTTTGTATTTTCTATACAAAAAAATTCCAAACAAAATATTTTTTAAATAGTGCACGATATTGTTAATCAGAACATACGTAGATGTTCCATTAGTGTCTGCAGTAGCAATCAGGCTTCATTAAAGGCTCTTGAAAGTTGTCAAAACTTCCCAAAACAAGTCTAAGTATGCAAAACAGTATAATAAAGTTGCAATACCATGGTTGAACCAGTGTACTTTTGTAAAATAAATATTCTGGAACAAGAGTAGAACAGCATACCATCATTGGTGTCTCCAGTAACAATCAGGCTTCATTGAAGACTCTTGAAAGTTGTCAAAACTTCCCAAAACAAGTCTAAGCATGCAAAACAGTATAATAAAGTTGAAATACCATGCTTCAATCAGTGTACTTTTGTAAAATAAATATTTTGGAATGAGAGTAGAATAGCATACCATTAGAAACAAACAAAATTATTTCGCACAGAGTGTAATTTTGTGATCGACCTCTTAAAGGAACTCCCATACATAATAAACGCAAAATGAACATGAAAAATCTGCAAATAACCCCATAGTTGCCCAAATAATCACATAGTTACCTAGAATTTATAACTGACACGATTAATTATAACAAACATACTTCACTATTTAATGGTGCTTCCCTATAAAATGAAAGTTTAAACACCAGAAATTCGTAAATAAGCCCTTAGAGCGTTGAAATGTATGACCAAACCCTTCTTATTTTTCCTCCCAAACATTTCGTCTGAAAAAGTGACCCTCTATTTTCACTGTTTAGAGGAACTTCCTTACAAAATAAACGTAAAACCACCCGCTAATTGTTAAATAAACCCAGGAATTTCTCCAAAACCATTGAAATGTATGACCAATCCGCTCGTATTTTTCCTCGCGAACATTTCATCCGAACATACTTACCCTCTGCGCCATTTAGAGGGGCTTCCCAATTAATAATTAATAGCAATTAACCTTATAGCAGTCCAGGAATCGTCTGTCGAGCGCTGAATTGTATGACCGACTCCAATTCATTTTTTCTCTTTACCTCCAAACATGCTTACACCTTATTTTCACTCTTTAGAGGGGCTTTCCTACAAAATGAGCATAAAAACATACGAAAATCACCAAATAACCTCATAGCTTTTCAGAAATAACACCTAGATCGGTGAGATATTTAACCGACCCCTTTTTTAATTATGCTTGCAAGTATTTTCTCCCAACATAGATGCACTCACCCTCTATATGTACCACTTGGAAGAGCTTCCCTGCAATATGAGCGTAAAAATACTTGAAAATCGTAAAGTAACCACAGTAATTAGCCTGATTAAGTTTTCCTTGCCAACATATCCTTCAAATATAGTTACTTCCTATTTCCAATTCTTATTAGGCCTCTCACACAAAATTGATGCATTTGGATTACATTTTTGTTTCCTTGCTCATCCACCTTTATATGCAGATAATAAAATATTTAAATCTTATTGTGTGTGTGTGTGTGTGTGTGTGTGTGTGAGTGTGTGTGTAATGATACAATTTGTTGGTAAAATATAATATTTCAATTAACGCATTGTAGTATTTGCATATATGTATGTTGAATGTGTGCTACAAGAAACGAAGAATTCAATTAAATTTCTTTAAAAATTTTAAAACGAAAAATAAACGTAAGAAATATGTATTACTAGTAAAGCACATTTTAATTAAATTTTTTGCGCTTTCAAATCACTTTATACTGGGAATTTTAATTTAGCTCATTTCCTATGGGCAAGTATGAAACACAAAGCTATAGTACATTAAACTATTGTTGTTAGCATATATGTGTACTATTCATTTCTCATTCATTAAAAGAGTTAATTATATACTCATAAGGTAAATGCTTCAATTTAGCCCACCTACTCTTCTATTTCGCAAAAGTGAATATGAAAGAATATGAAGTGGTTTTTGTTTGGTTAGTGTGTTGTCCCATTTTATTTGAAAGGACTACAATATTTACATGACCTTATTTATATGAAAGATATACAATATAGATTTCTATTTTAGAATATAAATACATATATGACTGTAATTCTTGAGTTGTACATATTTCACAATAATTTATTGTAACATTTTTATTCCCATGCGTCTTAAACTTATGTAAGTGCAATGTAGCATACATCACATAATTATGTTGCATATATATACTCGTAAAATGATGTCAGTTAATGAGTGTGTATTCTTACCTTTGTTTTACCTTTGGCAAGACGCAATTTCTTATTGTTGTGAAAAGTTGACCGAAGTTTCTCTGGAATTGAGTTTAACATGAAGTTTTATTAACACGGGAATTTATGCTAACAGCATCTTTTGACTGCATATTTGTACATACAATTTAACTAAATGTAATGGTTATATAGTTTGCTTAAGTGTCAGGTCAGTTTTTTGTTTTTGTTATCCTTTTAATACTTCCTATTTATATAAAGTGTTTCAGTAGAGAAGTAATTACTTGAGAGACATTTTTATGTAACTAGTACATATATAAGTAGTACACCAAATTTGCATATTCATTTAAAAGTTCTTAATCTGTGTAATTAACTTTAGCAGCTCATACTATTTGGGAACATCAAGTTAATTTCATCAAGCAAAAAATGGTATCGATGTAGAAGAAGTGTGTATTGTATGGCTTTAGACATTATTTAATGTAATGCAATGACAAATTTTTGAGTCCACAGTTGGTGGCCTATATCCTCTGTGTTCTATTAACTAAAGCTGGCATTAAACAGAGCCCAGAGACAATGAAAAAGCAATGATAAGTTTGCAAGAAACATACAAATATATCTCTTTTTTCAAACTTTAGGTACGAAATCGGAGTGCCAAGCAAAAAAATGAAGAATCATGCCAATTGATCTACATAGTTACAAGAAAAAGGAGAATTAGAAATGAGACTCAGAGCACGAATCGTCGGATAGTAGAAATAAGAGAACATCATCAGCACTCGCTGAACATATATTGTATGTTATGTTATTGTGACGACCCTCTCTTTGAGAGAACACACTTAGGCCAGAAAGGTCTATTGGGATACCACCGAGCTTCTCTTCCAATACTGTTGTGCGTGTTAAATTTGGACAGCATTCGAAAGGGACCTACTTATATTAGCCGGTGGTTCCGAGCGGCAGAACCCTTGTGACATCACTTGAACTTAGTTTTGTCACAGAGCTCTTTTAAGAAGCATTTTTGGCAAATTATTACTACCGGAAAAATTGCCAATTCTTGCCGACAGATGGGTACCGTTCGAAAGAAAAATCTTGTCGATATTAAATTTTATTATGCTTCAACCGGGGATTGAGCTAAACATATATGAAACACAGAACACACAGCTGATTTTGATAACACGAAAATATCGATGCACATTAAGTAAGAAACAGAATATGTAGCTGAAGTATGAAGTACGGGTCGCGCGTCAATCTGTGAAAAATATGTTAAAATGCGACTTTTCAAATGACAATTAACACAATGTAAAGTTTTAGCTGTCGATGAAGTTGAAGCGGAAACACAAAGTTCGAACTTTTTAGCTTTTGTTGCGTTTCTTCGCATTGTCAGCTGATTGGCAGCTGTTTCTTTTGACTAAGGCTATCAGACATACTTTTAAAGAAAAGTAAAAAAGAAGAAAAAACTGAGATAATCATGAAATAAAGTACACAAAACATGAAATGCTTATTAAATTTTAGCATATTTACTTAAAAATGTTTCAAAATAAAAATTTCAAATCTTTGGTAAACGCGATAGTGGCGGCATTTTTCGCCTGAAGCGCTTCATTGTCAACTTCAGCTTAATACTTCAGCGTCACATTCTGGTCCAGCCTTGAGAAACATTGGTGATTCAAGAGAGCAATGAATGCAATGAAGCAATGAATACAATGACGATAAATAAAACATTCACAAACACGGAACACACAGCTGATTTTGATAATATGAAAATATTTGATATAGAACTTACACACAACAAACGATACTCATTAGAAACATTGAGAATACTACAAGAGAATATTACAAAAGCGATGAACAAAAAGGAATACGAAGGCAACATTAAATTTGTTTTTTTTTTTTTTCTTTACGTAGGCTTTGGTAAAATTGTCCCTGAGGAAGATGAAAGCAAAAAACGCAACGAAACGTTAAGCCAAATGATAGAATTAATTGATTTTTCATTCATCAAACTTCACCTTTGCGCTACAAAGATCGAATGGAAAAGCAAACTATTTCTGACAAAATATGACATTTCCATTTGTTTACGACTAGTTGGAATAGTTGGACTAGTTGGTAAGGTTATAATCATGTATTACTGTAAATGATATATTTATAAAATACGTCTACTCAGAGTTCTGACGAGATGAGAGGTTTATCAAAAGATAGAGCAATGTTTCACAGGAATGTTGAAGGCAACAGAAAACGAAACAAAAATTATAAATATCATCTACATAAATCAGACTTGGAAATATAGGCGCAATACTACATTTCATAGAGGATGTTGGACTCAAAGAAATACTTTGAACCAAAATGAAGGAGGCACGATAGATCTTATAGGTCGCGGTGCTACATCCCCATTAACAATAATAATAATAATAATAATAATCTACATAAAACCATATCTAATTAAAAGCGTACAGAATGGTGCTGAACGCGATATATTATTCTCAAATAGGCTCCTGATCATGGGTGGATTGAAAAGATTTAGAAAAAAGGTTGATTTGGCGGTCTCAGATGTTTCTCTTGATGTTTTTCTAGGCATATCTTTTGGAGTTATCTCCAAAGTCAAGTACGTTTAAGATAGAACTGACTGATTGCAGATGAAATCCTTGTTACATGGTCTTGATACAATGTGTGTAGGTCAGGTTATACTGGCTGATCCACAAAGAGTCGGTCACATAGAGACCCTCATGGCTCCGTAGTGATATCGGAATGACTATTCCTGCCTATATGATCTAGAGATCATTGAACATTTTGACTTTCGTCGTAAAATTCTATAGTTGTTTCTTGCTAAAGCCGCTGCTGCTGATCGATTGTTCAGACCTTGTGGCTCCTAATCACATTAGGTGGGTTTTGCTAAGCTTATCGTAATCGACACTGATTATTATCTATACACTCACTAAGATAATGTGTATAATATCCTTTAACAATCACTTTGGAAGTTTGGGAGGGAAAGATATACTTGCTCAAAGCTTAGTTGCTGGTTTTTCAGAAAACATTTTTGAGATGGCTGATCTGATTGCTAGGCAGTGAGCACATAAAATCTGCTAAGATGCCTAAAACACAACAAACCGACGATGCTACAACAACAACAACAACGTACCATTAAATAAGATTGCGGTAATAAACTTAGTACGGCTGGGGTACTTGGGTTATTGGCTATCTGCAGCTAACATAGTTGGTTCATACTTCATCGCCTGGATACAAGATCAATAGAATTTAAAAGTATTGTATTAGCATTTAAACAAAAATATTTTGAAAGTGGCTCGTAGTGAGTCGTAGTTCGTGTTTGCAACTTTTATATTAAGAAGATTTTTCTTTCGAACGGTACCCACATGTCGGCAAACAATTGTCAATTCTTTCGCAGTAACAATTCACGATGTCACAAGAGTTCTGCCGTTCGTCAGCAGTTAATACGAGGTTTGCCTCTTATATAGATTTTTTAAAGTATGAAAATGCATTTGCTTATCATCAAAAATTTGTTTTATTGTTTTTCAAAGTATTCTCCATGAAGGTTTATACATTTTTATGCATGCGCTCAAACCAATTATCGAAGCACTTTTGTCACTCCGACTGAGTCAACCTGCAAAATATGGTTTTTGTTGGGTTTCGCTTGTCTTGGAAGAACCACACGGTCGATTGCTTCGGGCTCATACGCTTCTATCCATGATTCGTCATCTGTCACGATCTTACACATTTTTTCATCATTTCTTTGCACCAATTAACACGAACCTTTTTTTGAGCGATTGTTAAATTATGCGGGATCCCACGATAAGAAATCTTTCTGACAGCTAAGTGTTCATGCAATATCGAATACACGGCGGTAGAACTAATGCCCAATGATGTCTCTATCTCATGGTATGTCACATGACGAACTTTCATTATCAGTTCATGCACAGCATCGATGATTTCTGGCACAATGACCGATTTTGGATGACCTTTACGAAATTCGTCCTGAAGCGAACGGCGACCACGCTTGAATTCGTTAAACCAGTTGTAAACTGTCTGGAGGGCTGGTGCTTCATTGCCAAATGCCACATGAAGACGATCGGAGGGCTGTTGTTGTCACGAGTTGAATCCATTTTTTGACCGAGATGAATTTTTCAAGTCACAGTAAACAAGACAAATAGCGCTTGTACATCAAAACGTTCTGAGTACGTTTATGCTTAAAAATCTTAAACTTTCTAATGGAAATGTCAGATTTGACAAAAACGTATAATTTGGTTCCTTTTAATAATGTCCAATATCACAACGGGCCTTTGTGACCTATATGTGCGTGCTCACAGATTGCGACAGAGAGGGCGCCACCAATAATACCCAACCACATACTTTCAAATCGAATCAAATATTGATTGTGTCGTTATTTGCATACATACAATTTAGTCGATTATATTAGAACAAAATTTTATAAGTATCTATAATTATTTAGCAATATATGTTACACATGCGTGCAAATCTTTGAATATTCATAAAGGAATTTTTTAAGCAATATCTTGTCGGTATTAGTAAGTATTTGCTAACAGCTACATGGCAACAGGTGTACATAATGGACATGAATTGAAAAAAAAATAATAAATTTCAGTATAATTTTTGATTTTGCCTATGAAGGCTCGTCACCATCAAAGTCAAACGAATACTAGTACCAATTGAAATAGAATAAAAACAGGAAGAAATGAAAAAAAAAATTCACTTAAATGCAAATTTGATAGCATAAAATCAAAATATTTACCTTTCCTATCTGGTATAGATGATGATGCTGTTGTTGCTACTTTTATTTGTGCGCCTGAAAGTATGCAAAGTATAGTCATCAGCATCGTCATCAATGTTGTTATGTAAAATGTGCTTCATTTGTCTTTTGTATTTTTTTTTTCTAATTTTTTTTTTTTTCAAATGCGTTTGTTTGTACTCATTTTACCACAATTCAATTTGCCTTCGGTTATGTTGGTTGTTTGGTACAGTTCTTGATTTCTTTTTACGTGTTCTTCAATTTCTGTATTTTTTTTTATTTTTATTTATTACTTTTATTTTCATTCTATATTATTTTCTGCAATACTCTTATAAATTTGCTATCTATTTTGCTCTTATTTTGATATGCCATGTAAACTTTATATAACGATTATTTGCTTAGTGCATCACCTATTGGCGGGTATGTTGATGATGTATGTTATATTCGAATACATGTATGTGTGCGTCGTTCGTGTATTCCATAGAGCATCGTTTGTTTTTCACTTTCATGTTCATGTCGATTAAACAAAGTTATGTAAATATAAAAAAAAAAAAATTATGTAGTTACGCATTATGAGTATGCTTCTAAAAGTATGTGCCACACGCATTTTTATATTTGCTTCTACTTGTGCATATGAATGAATAATTTCTTTGATGAACATTTTTCGTGTATTGAATTTGTTTTTGCAAACATCTTACGTACAACATTTGATGATAACATATTTTAGATTGTGTTCTATTAATGCTTGTGGTCTATTTGCTTAGATTATGATAAATCTGATGAATGTTTTAATTTAATTGTGTTTATCTTTAGTATACCAACAAAAAAAAAATGTTTTCTTAATCAAAATATAAATATGCTTTATATAGATATGTAGATGAAAAAAAAAAAAAAATTTAATAAATTTTTGTTATGTATAATTAGAAGTTGAAGAAAATTTTTCTATTCAATGGTAGATTGGTAAAGTGGACTAATCTACTTTTAAATATGATTTGCAGGAGCAGCAGACTCCTACCACATATGGTGTATTATGTAATAATAATTGCACAAATACTAATTTCCGTCTCCAACGGACTAAAACGGAAGTAATTGCTTTGATAAGATTTCCATAACACTTTTGCATAGAAATTTAATAATTATTGTTCCAATATAGCTTCCACATGATCTATAGTTATAATATTCACAACTTTATGGTAGCTTGAAAGGATAAGCCTCGATAAAACTTCTGGACAAAAGTCAATTTACTAATATTTAACACTCTAGCTTCCATAAGCCACTTTCATTAAATTTTAAATCTCTGCGAAGCAAAAATGAGTGAGGTTAAATTGCTCTATAGACACTATAGACAGAGCTCTAAGTTCCAGTTGGGATGTGAGGCACTATTTACAATATATTTATATTTAGCAATTGGCAATTCTTCCGACAGTAACAATTTGCCATGGAAACGCTTCTAAAAGAACTCTGTGACAAAGCTCAGAAAAAGTGATGTCGCAAGAGTTCTGTCGTTCGGAACCGGCTAAAATAAATAGGTCCCTTCTAATGCTGTCCAAAATTTAACACGTGATTTACAACTTCATGCCTTGCTTGTTATGGACAACGCTCCTTCTCATCCATCAGGCTTACAAGATGATCTCATTGAAGACCCTAATTTCATACAAATTTACTTTTTGCCACCTAACACCACGCCATTACTTCAGCTCTACACTAACGAACTTTTCCAGCGTAGCTTTGAAGTGACTGAAGGAAGCAATCTCACACAAAGAGTTTTGGAAAGATCTTTTCCACATTGTTCCTTATCTCAAAATTATTGAAAATACATGGGAAGGTGTTACCAAGAGAACTCTCGAGATGTAAAGAAGACTATCAGACGAGGAGGTAATAGAGGAACAACAACCTAGTGGAATTTGGAAAATACTGAAAGAATTGGAGTCTGTGACATATACATTGAAATGCATCATCCCAATCCGTCAGTGGTTAAATCCCGCGACAGATTTATTCAATAATAATGCTGTGTCGATTTTTTTTAAAATGTTTTAAATGTTTAAAGTTTTTAAAAAAAAATGTTTTTCGTTTTTTCCGTTGCAGGGTGTATCACTTCGTCCTATATTCAGATGCCTAAAATGTTTTTAATATATATGTTGTAGAATTATCAATAAAAGTAGATATTGAAATAGTTTAGTAGTATCTAGGACGCGTTATTTTATTTTACATTAATTTATATGGGAATAATGGTTTTGCTTAACGAACGTTTCACATAACGAACAAGATTTTGGAACGAATTGTGTTCGTTAACCGAGGGTCCCATGTATTTCGATATCCTCAGCACCACCTTTCCATCATACTGTTCCCGAGCCGATATTATGAATATATCCTATCATGAAGTGGGCATTATAATTTCTGTTTTTTCTTTTATTAATTCTATAGAAATTAGTTAAAGAAACTGAAATTGTAAAGGAAATTTTTGTCGCATGTTATCAAGTCCGCTATTACAATTTTTTTCGTAACCCAAGATTATTGGCAGGTTTTCCAAATGATTAATATTTTGGCCAAACACGATTACAAACGCCCGGCTTGACTGAGCCCTTGACTGAGCAACTTCCTATCAAAAAGGAAATCTTGAAGCGTAAATGGAGGTGGATTGGGCATACCTTACGAAAATCAGTTGACGACATTGCCAGACGAGCCATTTGTCAATATCTTAAAAAAGTCTGGTCTGCAACTCAGGAAGTTCTTCCATTGGAGAGATACTAGTTAAGTTCAAAGATTAGTTCCATTGACTCCTTACCTTAAACAAATATGAAATGATAGATCAATGCTGAGGACATTAATTCGATTGAAAACATTATTCAAAAATTATGTAAATTTACATTTTATAAAATCTTAATTAAGTAAATCACTCAATATCACAAGTATTACCTTTATTGAAGTGTTTATTACCTGTGATTACTTTGTGTCTTTATTATGGGCTTTTAATAAGCATTTTCAATTAAAATTCATGTGAATTCCATTTATTACAACAATTTAGACAGCTTTCACTACATCTTTTCTCACTACAGTAAACTAAACATACTGTATGTGGAAGCAAGAGAGTCGACCAATAATGACGACCAAAAAATAATATTTTTGCCAGCAATTAGGGTGTTTCAACATTATTCATTCTTTCATTTTGAAAACGTTCATACATAAACACCATTGTAGTCAGTATTGAATTACAAAAAGGGAGAGCTACTGAAATTCTGTGTGGTTTGTATTTTGCTCTTTGCATTTTACTTGATTTGACTTCAAATTACACACAACTTTTCCCCTTCTATCTCATGAAACTCTTGTGTCAGATGCTTCAGTTTATTGACCCCCTTTTTTCTTTTTTGGTTACGTGCTTGCATTAAGGTAGAGGGGAACAAAATGAAGCAATACTCTGGATAATGTAGAGTACGACGTGATTTTACATTATATACCTTTTCCAACTTCGACCTGTACCAGGATATGTTAGAAATTTGTTTGGGCTACAACATCAAGTAAATTAGCATCGTTTGCTACTACTTACGGAAGCAGTAAAATGAGGACGTATGTCCGTCCTTTCATCTACCAAATTTCATTATACCTGTTTTTACTTATTTATTTATTTATTTTTTTTTTTCTTTTGTTCCATAATACATCCTTATCCTTAGACGGTGGTCTCATTCCAATGCTCACTCAATATAGCTCAATGAGCACAGCCAGTGTCATAAATATTTTAGAGCCCACACAAGCATTTGTATTTTATATACATACAATGTGTCGGCCTTAAGCGCATCCCAACACCCTGGCTGTCATTCGTAACGCTTGTTCTGACAGCTTCAAGATTATGTTCTTCATTGTTTGTTGTTTTAAGCGTAATTCATTCGTAAATTGTTGTGGACAATTTGAGAAATTAGTAAAATGAAAACAAATTTATTAAGATTGAGAGGCCGTTTAAGCTTTAGCACAATCAGTATGGCCACCCAAAAACCAATACCACAACAAAACCATATTATTACCTTTGATTTGTTTTTGGTTTTTTGTTTTTTTTTTTTGGTCTAATAGTTTACAATGATATTTACAAATGTGTAGCATCTTTGTGATCTGTGTTTATTTTAGCAAATTGTGTTTCTGTTGTCGACATTTGTCTTTATTTATTTATTTTATTTGCAATTTTTATATTTTTGGTTAATTGGATGATTATGGAATTTTGTTCTGTGGTTTCGGAAAAGTTTACAGCCATTAATTTTGCAACTAATATGCTTTTTGCACCACAAAGAATTGTTGTAAAATAAACAATTATTGAAAAATACATAGAAAAATTCATGTGCTATGGAATAATCTATTTTCAATTGCATACACATTTCGTTTGATGGCTGATGGTGGTGGTGATGGTTTCATTTGTGGTTCTGCCAAAAAATATTTGTTACAGTTTGTTTTGGATTTAACGCTAATAAATTTTAATGACATTTTTCCGCAATTACGCCATAATTTCGGATATGAGAGATGAGTCGCTACGTGCTTTCGTGTCTGTTTATTTTCGAACTGTAGATTTATTGATTTAGCGCTTCATTCTACTAATTGAGTTTTTACAGATTTTTAGATCATATACATACATATATTTGTATATAAAATTTATTGCAATACATTTTAGGAGAATTTTGACACAAAATAATATGCTATTAATATGTAAATTGACAATAATTTCACACGATAATTGAAGTAATATTGAAAATGGAAATATTCTGTTTTCAATAATATTATTATTTTTTCTATATAGCAATTTCGCTCATTTTATTACTAATTTGCGTATTAATTGTTTGCAAAATTGGATATCCAATAGCCAATGCCATTTGAGTAAAGTTTAATTAAAATATTGTGATTTTTATATCTACATAGCTGAAGCACTCAAGAAATGAGTTGGGTAAACGAGTAATAAGTCTCTTTACAAAAATCCTAAAATAATATGTGATCCGAAAGAAAGAAAAGAATATATAGAGAGAATTCGAATAACAAGTTTTCTACGCAAAAACAGATGAAATTTTATCAGTGTTTGAAGTGCAAAAGGATCTGCTCTCCAAAAGATATGGTTGGCTAATATAAATAGGCCCTTTCAAATTCTATACAAAAATATGAACAGCAATACTGGAAGAGAAATTCTGCCGTTGTTATTTGAGGCATTAATAACAATGTATATTTTAGTTTTGAACTGAGTGGGAGTATAAATAGGTTAGGTTATGTGACTGCCCTCTCTCTGAGAGGAAACACTAAGACCAGAAAGGCCCATTGTGATACCACCGAGCTTGTCTTGCAATACTGCTGTGTGTTTAATATTTGGATTGCATTAGAAGGTATCTACTTATATTAACCGGTTCCGAAAGGCAGAACCCTTGTGACATCACTTTAACTTAGTTTTGTCACAGAGCTTTTTTAAGAAGCATATTTGCAAATTGCTAC
This sequence comes from Megamerina dolium, assembly GCA_963854835.1. NCBI lineage: Eukaryota > Metazoa > Arthropoda > Insecta > Diptera > Megamerinidae > Megamerina > Megamerina dolium. The sequence goes on from OY978525.1 coordinate 5,408,879, forward strand.
TGCCGGAAAAATTGCCAATTCTTGCCGGCAGGTGGGTACTCTTCGAACGAAAAAAGTTTGAGGATGAAGAATTGGATTCAACACGCAAAAACACTTGGAGTCAATCCATCAAACAATTTCCCATCGCAATGCGAATGTTCCGAAAGGTACGAAATTGGATGCCGCATGAACTGAAGCCAAGAGACGTCGAACGCCGTTTTTACACGTGTGAACAACTGCTTCAACGGCAAAAAAGAAATGGGTCTTTTCATCGAATTGTGACTGGCGATGAAAAGTGGGTCCATTATGATAATCCAAAACGTCGGGCAACGTATGAGTACACCAGCCATGCCTCATCATTAACGGCCAAGCTGAATATTCATGGCGAGAAGATCATACTGTGTATTTGGTGGGACCAGCTGGATGTGGTGTATTATGAGCTGTTAAATTCGGGTCAGACGATCACAGGGGACCTGTACCGACGATAATTGATGCGTTTGCGCCGAATATTGCGTGAAAAACGGCCGCATTATACTGATAGACCCGACAAAGTTATTTTGCAACATGATAATGCTCGGCCACATGTTGTGGTGCCCGTTAAACCGTACTTAGAAACACTGAAATGGGAAGCCCTACCTGCCGCATAGCCTAGATATTGCTCCTTCCGATTACCACTTGTTTCGCTCGATAACACACGGCCTGGAAGAACAGTGCTTCCATTCTTACGAAGAAGCCAAAAATGGCGTCGATTCATCGATTGCCTCAAATCATATTGACTGCTTCCGGCACGAAATCCCTATGCTGCCAGAAAGATGGTAAAAAGTAGTGGCTAGCTAGAAACAATACTTTGAACGTTGAATGTATAACCAATTTTTCACAATAAAAATTCAATTTTCGAAAATAACCCGAACGAATTTATTTCTACTCCCAAGAAGAGCAGTTTCTAAGAAGTTTCCAAAAACTTTTTATATTGACACTGCATTGCCACTGCATTGAGGAACGTCATTTGGCATATATTTATAAGAAATCATAATACACTAGTGTTCCTTTGGTAACATCATATTACATTAAAACGGTAAAAACAGAAAAGACAAATGCCTTAAGAAAAAATGCATTTTTCAAACAAGTGTATGAACTTAGCTGAGAAGGTAAACACAGTGAGAGCACAAATAATTATAATGAAAGGGGAAAACAAATTTATTTTCATATTTTGTGTTTTAAAAAGAATTTGTTTTAGAATAGGATTCAAGAATAGTTCATTGCAGTAGTTCAAAGATATCAAAATCATAAGAGTTTGGCCGTTGGGAAGCAACTAATATAAGTAGGTCACTTCATATTGTCTCAATTTAATATGCATAATAAAATTTATAGATGAGTCGTTCAGTCTCCTTCGCAATTTTTTGTTTCCAATTTTTTTTTTTTTTTTTTTGGTGAACACACTTAAGAGAGTATATCAAGTAGGTAAAGTCTGGAGATAAGTAAGCTTGACCATCATTAACCTACTTAATTGACAGAAATTAATGGAATAACATGCTTCGAGGCTCTTATATTTACTAATCATTTTCGTGCCACATTCATATTCCGTGCAAATGAATTACATATGTAGAGATGTGTTTACAAAGTTCTACTTTCGCATCGTACTAAGTTACATACTCAAACGTACCTACGATACTCATATATGTATGTAGTTACATATGAAGTACATAAGTATATTTATATACCTACTCGTATGTTGCATATGTTTTTGTCGTTATTTATTTGTTTGTGCTTATTGTTGTTGCTTTAATGTACATTTAAATTGTATGCAAGAATATTTTTAGCATTTTTTTCCCACTCCAATTTTTATGTGTGGATATGTGCGTATATTTTTCGTCCTATCAGAATTTATTTATTGTGACTCAGTAAGCCTGCATATGTAAATAGCTACATATATACAGAGTCGGATAGATAAATTGCAATATTTGTTGTTTTAGTTTTAAAACAACAAATCGTTTCGCCAAAACTGAAGAGTATATATTTTTGGCTATGCATTTTAGTAGGTCAACAAGCTTATAATTCATACCCCTGAAATCATGTCCAGTCGGTTCTAGTGCGAATTGTTTGCTATTGAAATAATGTCAAAATACTCCAGCGGATAGTTTCAATAGCTTTGAACAAATGTCATCGTATCCGCAGAAGTTTATTTTGAATTTGTTGGAGAAGTTCCCTCCAATCAATTCTATTGTATCGTAGTGATTGTCAGAAAAAGCTTGCAGCTTGCGCATAAATCACTAAATCTTTGTACAACGTACCGATTTTCATTTCAGTGTCTTCAATAAGCTCCCACGGATAGACTAAATCATGTCCAAACAGTTTGAATTTACATTCGTCCGAGTAGAGTAATACACTTCAATTTATGGTAGTCTAATTTTCATACCTTTTACCTCCATCACGTGTTTTTTGGTTGTCAGACGGCGTTTTTTCTTTATTAGAAGATGTTTTGTGATAATTTCATAATTTTTAATGAATTTTATTTATCGGAATCTTCAGCAAACCGATTGTGTCATATGTGAGAAGCATTCAGACTCGTCTGAATAGAGTACTTTTCTTCAATCAGTCAGACATTTTTGATTCTCGTAAGAAGCATTTTGGCTGCTTCGTCAGAAGTCTTCGTCAGATGTTTTTTTTAAACACTTTCGATTTCACAATTTCTAATGAATCTTATCGGATATTTTCAGCAACTGTGAACTGGTTTTGTCATATTTGAGAATATTACATTTCTCTCCACTTATTCAGTCGTAGTCTAATTTTAATATGCTATGTTTTTTTGAGGAGTTTGCCCCGATTGCCTCGATTACCCTGATTTTGATTATTTCCTACTGTTTTTAGCAGTTTTAATACAATACCTTAAAGAAGTGGGGTTTATAAGTGAATCTTTTGGGGAAGTGGTATGATTCTAATATATCTTAAACAACATTTGCTCTCTCTTTGAGTGTTTTTTTTCTTGTAGTTCCTTCAAGGATCTCCATTTTTTCCTTCACTTTTTTAATTTTTTTTTATTAGTATTTATTTATTTATAATTTATTTATTTATTAGTTTGATTTTAATGTCAGAAATGTAAAATATATCTCTCTAGAATACCTCTCATGGAAAAAATTGATGAAATACTGGCAAAAAGTGACCAAGGGAAACCGCTAAAATTTTTTTAACTCTCTGAAATGAACAGGGTATCAAAAAAGGTGCTCACTCATCACCATCCACAATTTAAAATTGCACTTCACAATGAATAATATCCGATACTCTTGTTCCTCCAATCCAAGTGACTTGTTTGAATTTTTTCGTACCGCCACTGTGGGCATATGGATAAGTATGTGTGTGTGTGTGTTTCTGTGCATGTAGAGATATGTAAATATTTACACTTCACTACTTGCCTGTGGCTAAGTAATTCTACTGCGATTGCAATTGCACATGTTGCATTTAGTACATATAAACTTTGTTTAACATGCAATTCACCTATATATGAGAGTGCGTTATATAATATATATAGTGAGTGGTGGCACTTATAATTCGAAAAAAAAAACAATAAATCACACCGGAAAGTGAAACAAAAACATTCATATTGTTATTCACGCTGCTGATGATGATGATGATGGTGATGGTGATGATGGCTATGACGTTGATGATACGTTGGATACAAACGAGTATACGTACTTATATGGCATTTCGCATGCCATTAACATCTCTTTTTTTGTTTTGTTTATTTTTTTTTGCTACGATATTTTATTTAATATTTTTTTTTTTTTTTTGCATTAAACATTTATTTATTATTATTTTATTTTTACATGAAATTTTTTCACACAGGCGAAAGTTATTTTCTAGCCTCCAAGGAGATTTATATGATTTTACCTACTGCTGCAAGCTCAAACATATAATACAATGTGTTGTACTTTTGTTGTTGTTGTTGTTGTTGTTGTTGTTTACCTATATATTTTATGCATTGTGGCATAAAAATGCACCAGCACCATTATCGCTGTCGTCATCTTTATGCAAGGACGTGTTGAAAGGATTCGCATGATTGTTTGTGTGTGTGTTTGTGTGTGTGTGTGTGTGTATATGTGAGTTGTGAATTGCCTAGTGGAGCACAACTGCAATATAATATCGCCCATATGTCGTTGTAACAACAATAACAATAATAATAATAGCGAAAAATTACTGTATCATCAGCAAGAACAAACATCATCATCATCATCTTAGTCTTTATAGTCATTATAGGTACATATGTAGGTATGTACTTATGAGTATGTATTCGAATGTAATATAGCAGCAGCAGCAGCAGCAGCAGCAAGCATATGAATGATATTTTCAACATGTTACTTGTATGTACAATATGTTTGCATTTGCACTTACATACATTTGCTACACAGTACTTACATACAATGTATTTTCATGTAAATATTTAATAATAATAATACAAAATGTTTACTTGCATATTTTCCATATTTGCTTGCGCTACATATGCATAAGTACTTAGGTATTTTTGCCTGTATGTATCCCATATAGAAATGCTATAGTATGTATAGTTTAGTATATGCAAAAATTGCTAGCTTTAGTGCAGCACATGTGTAATTTATCGTTATTGCATAGAAGGCTTAATATGAAAATTCTTTTGTTTAAATATGTTCTCTCTGCCCAGAGAACCAAGGAGTGGTTCTTTGCTCCACGGAGAATAGTGTATAACTTGGAATTTAAGAATAAACCCCCCGTATAATTTGCGTTGATGCATTAAAGCATCATTGTTAAAATTGCATGCTAATAGATTAAAATCATTGCACCCTTGGATTCACTCAGATCCATCCTAGTGCGCTTTATCACAGAGCTCTTTAAGAAGCTTTTTATGGCAAAGTGTTACTTGCGAAAGAATTGCCAATTGCTTCCCAATCGTTCGAAAGAAACAACTTTTCGATATTAAAGTTGTCACAGTCGGGGATTGAACCCACGACCTACGGATCATAACGCCAATGCCCTAACCACTGCATTAATGCTCCCACGAATACTAGAATAGTTAGTTAATCAATTAATCTTTTGATTAATAAAAGAGTTGTTTTAGTTTAAAATAATCAGAAGTTTGATTAACCAAAGCAATTGTCTCCTTTTAGTTTTACTTTGTTTTTGAAATTTTGCTTTGAAATATAAGTTTCAAACTGACCCTTTTAGACGCTAATGTGAAAAACTGCTTCTTTAAAGTCCATAGAATAGTGTTCATACAATAGTGCGTGAGGCGAGGCGAGAATCGCATTCGAATTCGAAAAGTCGAGAACACTCGCTGCAATACATCGCATCCTGATTTACACTAGCGCGAGAATCTTTAGTAGTAGAGTAGAGTAGAGTAGAAATAATTTCTGACAGCTATTGCGCTCTCGCTTTCGAACTTTTATATTAGAACAATTTTTATAAATTTCTGATTTTTTGTTATCTTTTGATTAATCAAAATTATGATGAATCGAATTAATTTCAATTTTGATTAATCAAAATTGTGATTATTTGACTAATCCTTTATATGATTAATCAAAAATTGAAACAGAATTTTAATGAAACATAGTTATTGATTAATCTTACAACCTTAATTCGTAGTTTTGTTCTCATAACTTTGGTCAGATTGAAATTTGCGCAAACAAAACCGAAAGTAAATTGTCATTTTACGATCACTGACATTGGAAGCTGAACATGATGTAAGAAGTTGAAATATGAAATATGAAAATTTGTTCAAAATTTAGTTCTTTGTTGTTGTGAATGTTGTTTGTACATCTCACATATAACGAAATTCCATACATTAACTACGAACAGGTTCTAAAGCCTGGTACTCCACATACAATGAAATTCCATACATGAACTCCGAACAAATTATGGAAAATAATTAGAACGAATTTTACGGCTGTATAAATTAATGTCGAAGGTATTAGTATAAAGAAAATTTCAAATAATATCGAATACAAAATTTCGAAATTGTTGCAGAAATGTTTGCAATAATATCGAAAAAATTATAAGGCATTTTTTGTTGGACATTATTGCATTGGATATTGCATTTCTGCAATAATTTGGAAATTTTATTGTTCTAATATTGGTATAAAAATACTGGAAATATATTTACATATATTTGCGAAAATGTCGACAAGTATTTTTGCGTATAAAAAAATGACAAGTATTTTTGCGTATAAGAAAATGTCGGCATTATTGTAAAAAAAAAAAGAAAATTCGATTCACGATGACAGTGAAAAAATTATCATTTAACGATATTGCTTAAGCGTTGAAATTACGCAGAACACATTATCGGTTAAGCTGTTCACTTCCTGTAAAATAGCAATGAGTTTTCCAGTTTTATTTTTGTACAGTGAAAATCTGTATTTTTTCTACGATTTATTTTAAAAATATATTTACAAATAATTATTATTTACCACGAATTTCACATTTCTTGCAGTATACATATGAAAATGTCGTAAGTGCAGTACAGCAAATTCGTCCGGTACTCAAGTAATGCAAGCCAGTGGTACTACCAAAAGTTATGTCAAGTATGAGTATTGTTTGCATACGCATTGGACCGAACAATTTTATGCTCCTTCCTCTTTGAAATATTATAATGCCGAATTTATATTATTTGAGTATGAAATTTTATAGTATAACTTATACAAAAGAAAAACAGAAATACTCTCAGATAAAGTTTTAGCATAAAATCGAATACAATGAGTATGAGTTTTCAAGAAAAGTGATGGGAAAAAAACGACTTTAAATTCTACATCAATTCGATCATTACTTTTACACTTTCATCCATCCGTCTATATTTATACATTGTTGTGTGTAAAAATGTTAGATACGGAAATAAATAGATTTTATTATATGCTATACTCAATACTGGTGCAGACTAGGATTGATTAATCCTGCAAAAAAAAGGGGGAATTCAAATTGAGGTTGAGAAGATAATTCATGTTGCATACAACAGCATATAGAGAAGCACAACAAAAGAAAACTTTTACCATCAAACGATTTACTACTATAGAGGCTAGCACTAACAACAAAGCAACGAATTACGAGTGCTGCAATGCTAATAGATTTACGTTCATCACCATGAAGTTTGCTAAATAAAATAATATGTTGCTGCCTGCTGTCAGCCATCAACCAACCAACTAACCAACCAACCAATCGACCAACCAACCGACCGACTGCCTAACCAGCAAAGTGTGTATGGTGTTTTATCCTTTTTACATTTTTAATGAAATGAACTTTCATTGCAATGCATTTGTTGCTTTTGCTCCGCACCTAATCAAGCATACGGATAGAAACTTTACGATCTGGACTGTTACCTAACATTCAACTAGGTAGGTACGCACAAACAAAACGGCTAATAGTAAAGTATAGCGGCGACATTAAAATATTTATTTACCTATCAACACTTTGGCAAAGTGTAAAAATTCTTTAACTTTTTCAAAAGTGTCTCTAGAAAACACTTTCTCATTTATTTGACTATTTTTGATCATCTGCTTCTCTTTCGGACGTAAGTACTTCTGCATTTTCATTTATATGACAACGAACTATACGATTGGGCTATTTTGCAAACTTTACTGTTTTTCCAGAGTTTCAATAGTTTCATTTTATTATTGGACTGCTGTGCAAATTAAATTCGAACAAATCTTAAAAATAGGTACCACAAATTCTTGATTTTTTGTTAATAATGTTTATGTTTCTCTTGGCCTAATTCACTCATTGCATCATCTTTACTACTGTAGAAATTTAATTTGCTTGACATTAGTCAAATTTCTATTGAAATTGAGCATTCTCTTGGGAATGCTTCAAAGTTCAAGTAACAATATGTAAGAAGAATAGTTTTCAGTTTGTTCGTCTCTTTCGAAACCACATGAGCGACTGCACTGAGTTATTATTCTTAATAAAATTTTGTTGATTTTGCAATAAAACTGTCTGTCTGAAAATGCCTCTTTGCAATAACTGAATTTAGTCGAATTTACAGCATGACTGCATACTTTTAGGATCCACAAATATATATTTTGCCTCAAGTACTTTGACTCAAAATATAGTTGAAGTATTTTTTTTTTGTTGTAATGTTTATAAATTCCTTTGATTTTAATACTATAAATATTGAAAAATTTATTTATGAAACAAATCATCATCATCATAGATGCACAGACTACTATTTATATCATAAATATAGCCTCTGGAGCTGTCTCCATACTTGTTTGCGTACTTTTATTGTTCTCTATCTCTCTGTGAAGTTGTCTACTAATAAGGCTACATATGTATTGCTATTGCAGTGACTTGTAATATTTGTTTTGTCACGCGTAATTGCCACTACAGGCCATCATAGTTAAGTGGTTGATGCATTTTGTGGTGCGCACAAAAGTATGCAATGCACATTTACAATGCAATTTAGTTAACTATGGTTACACACGCGGTTATATTTGCCGTCAGACATGTGCTTTTTGATGCACAAAGCGGATTTGTTGCGTAAATAGTTTGGTTTTGAAGCACGTTCACTGCCACAAATGCCAGCGGTCACAATGGTAACAATATATAATCCATTTATGTCGATAGCGAGAATTTACTCATTTCCAAAGAATTGCATACATAATGTGAATAAAATACAAAATCAAAGGCGACAATATCGTTTTGGATATATGTACATTTGTATGTCTTTATGTACATATGTATGTGTCATTCATATATCCATAGGTATTAGTATAGAAATGTTATTTTTGCTCTTGTGCCACTTGGCATTATTCCGCTCAATAGATGTTTGTACTTGTGGCGGCTTGTGCAAAATTTGTTAAACAGAAGTTAGTCGATGGCATGAAAACACACAGGCAAATACGATAGACAGCAAACTGTTGTTGTTGCTGTGGTGGTGGTGGTAGTGGTTGTGGTGGCAATAGTACTGATACTGGTAATGGTTATGGTGGTATTGACGATAAGACCATGATTAGTATCGTTTCACTCAATGCAACACAGTTTTGTCATCGCTAAAGTGACAACATGATTGATTGATTGATTGCTGTTGTTGTGGTGGCGATGGTGCTGTGCGTACACAGCAGTATACTTCGAAGTATGCATACATACACACCCATATTAATACATATACTTTCATATTTATGTATGTAGGTAAATATTTGAATATGTGAAACATTTTCCTCATTTTTCCGGTTTGCTTGCAAACATACACACCCACACACACACACATTCGAGACCTTGTATATTTTTTATTTATTTTTTCATCGCCCCTAAAATTAGGCAAGCAAAAAAGAGCATCACATAAACAGGAAGTTATGCGGGAAATTACTTGTCAACCTACATTTTGTAAGGCATGATGATGAACGAACGATACTTGATTGATTTGGTTTTTATATATATTTTAATATTGTATATTTTCTTGTTGCTATTGTTGTTGTTATTATTATTATTTGGTTACTCTTCTTTTTTGTTTTTTTTTTTTGTTTTTTGAAAATCAATTTATTTACCTGATATTGAAGAGCATAGGTTTAGGATAAGAGATTGTATTTTTGTGTGGTTTGCTTCGTGAACTGTCATTGAAGCAAATAAACAAAAATTAATTAAAACTAATGCTCAAATTTCCCTTATTATTGCCACATTTATTATTGATTTCATACATTTTTTTCTTTTTGTTCATCAGTTTTTGCTTTCTTAATACCATGTAGAATATTTTGATGACTTAGTTGTTAGCCATTTCAATAGGATACATATGCGAAAAATTCTATCTCATATAAAATTATTAAGAATGAACAAGCACAAAGCTGAATTTAAGCTTATTTATGTGTTATTATCGTTTGTGAACAAGATAGTTGTCATAGTTATTTTACTCTAATTAACTTTTCTCATAAATATGCTACATAGCATAGTGTACAAAGATTATCATAACAGTGTGGGTATGTTGAGAAAGTTTTGTCGTTATGTTAAACATGTCTTTAGGCATGCAAGCATACGAATATTTTCAATTGATTTCAATAATTAAATAGTCGTTTTATTCAGAATTTTATACATTTTCAGAATATTGGTGCCCACTATTATCATTTTTAAGAAACTGTTGCAAACAAATTAATGTTAAAATAGAAATAGTGGGAATAAAAAAATGTCTTGTTTTAAAAATATTTCTCGATAGTAAAGTGAAGCATTCGTTTTCTTATTTTTTTCATATATTGGGTAATTTAAAAAGTCTCCTCGGATTTTTGTTACTAGATGGTGTTGATATTCATACATCGGGCCACACTAATCAGACTGTGAAATGTGTTTGAAAGGTGACATTTCAGGCTACAATACAGTTTTGTAATTCCTTGCTCGTGTAAAAAGTTATACTCAATTGAAAATGAGTAAAGTATCCGATGTGATGCTTTTTTACTATAAAAAAGGTAAAACTGATGCAAAAACATGACGAAATTGTTGCTGTGAGTGAACGCCTGCCCCCGGAGTGGTTTGTAGAATTCTGTTCCGGAAATTTCGATATGAAAGATGCTTGATCTGGACGGCCCGTCACTCGAAAAGTTGATGAAATATTAAAACTGGTTGAACAAGACCGACACGCAAGTTCTTAGGAGATAGCGGAGTCATTAAACATCATATACATGATACTTTGGAATCATCTAAAAAGAGCAGACTACACAAAGACGCTCGATGTTTGGATACTACATGAATTACCGCACAAAAATTTGAAACTGGGTGATGAAATATGGATTAAACACGAGATTATCCAACGCAAACGATCATTGTCAAAGACCGGCGAACCTTCACAAACGACTTCAAAGCTTGAATTGACAGCAAACAAAGTTTTGTTGAAAGTTTGGTGGGATTGGAGCTGCTAGAACCTGGTGAAATAGTTAATTCTGACCTCTACTGTTAACAACTCAACCGCTTGAACGAAGCAATCAAGGAAAAGCTATCACAATTTGCCAACAGAAAAGGAATTGTGTTCCATCATGACGACCTTTGCTGATGATACGGCAATATTGTGCTCTCGCTCTAACCCCATAGAAGCTACTAAACTCCTGCAGACTAATGTCGATTCTCTTGAAATCTGGCTAGCAAAATGGCGTATAAAAGTCAATGAATCAAAGAGCGTACCTTCACGCTAAGGCTAGATACATGTCCCCCACTTAATATTAATGGCCAATCAGTTCCACAATGTTCCTCAACAAAGTAATTGGGTATTCACCTCGACAGAAGGCTGACATGGAAAAATCATATAGAGGCAAAGAAAACTCAGATCAAGCTTAAAATGAATCAGTTATGGTGGCTGTTACACAAAAGATCAAAGTTGAATCTTGAATACAAAGTGCTATTATATAAAGCAATCCTGAAGCCAATTTGGACTTATGGTATTCAGTTTTGGGGCACCGCATCTCCCTCAAATATCGATAAATGATGGAACGTTGGGAATATCACATAATTTTAGTTAGTTTGTAAGATTTGATTACTTATTGTTAGTTTCTAAGTAATTTAGAAAGATCCAATAAAAAAAAAAAAATCATGACAATGCCAGGCTACACACATCTTTGACGACTCGGAACAATGTGACGGAACTTGGTTGGGAAGTTTTGATGCATAGCCCTGACTTTGCACCGTCTGACTACCATTTGTTTCGGTCTCTGCAAAACTTATTTAATAGTAAAAAAAATTGGCCAACCGAAGAGCTACTGAAAATCACTTGGCCAAGTTTTTCGCCGTTAAACTACAGCTGTTCTACACCGATAGAATTATGATGTTACCCAAAAATTGGCAAAAGATCATAGATAATAATAAATGCAACTATGTTCTTTTTTAAAATTGATTTTCAATAAAGACAATTTTTTGTTCAAAAATGTACCAAAAAACCGCGGAAAAACTACTCAAAAAAACACAGAGAAAAATTTAATTTAACATATTTCCATTTTAATTAATTTTAATTTAATTTAGAAACACACACATATTCCCATATTATATTGTATGTGTAATTTGGTTCTTAAACTAAAACGGCAAAACTTTTTAAATCATCTTAATATACCAGAAACTTACTAATACACAATGTAAGTAGTAGAAGAGACTAAATGAGAAAACACGAAAAACTTTGTGTTGGTGGGGGAAACCTAGTTTGAAGCAAGAATCAAGAAAAAATGAAAGAAATTCAATGTAATATTATAATACACGTCTTAAAAATAGATAAAGCTATGAAAAAAGTTACTAACTGACTAAGAAATCTATATACTATCCATGTCATTAAGTTTGCATTTGATACAGTGAATAATTGCAAATGTTTGCTAGTAGTTGCTATTGTAACAAATTCGAAACCAACGATGTTTAAACGTTTACTCTTCATTCTTATTCAATTATGTATGTTTATCCTCTTGTATTAAACGTATAAGCCTATGCATAAAGAGACCAAGACCATTTAATAATAGACCGTAACTAAAAACATAGTACATAGTGCAGGGTGATATCTGCTTTTTGCTGCGTTGATGCGTTGAAAAATTGCTATTTTGTTGCACAAATTTAATTGGTTTTCATATAATGTTCATTATGTTAGTGTTTGTTTTTTCCTTATAAGTACTACCTACTTTAATCGTCTGGTGGTCTATTAAATATTAAACATTATCCCTTAATGGGGTGCATTTGGGTTAATTATCACTTGTAATACTACTATTACATTTTACCTTTCGTCTCACACAAATTGAGTGATTGAAGAGATGATTGACTAAGAATATTTACCATAATTTACTTAATTAGTGAAATCAATATCGAAGTAAGTAAAAACAAAACATAATTACATAGAAGCCGATTATTAATAATCGCTTTCGATTGATTATGTATTAGATGAATAATTGAAATTTACGCAGAACCACATAAATGCTTGTATTTCTATTATAATAAGTAATATTATAGTATAAGTATTTATTTGTTTATCTGTGTGTATATAATTATTTATGTATGTATTGAAATATATACCTATACTAATAATAATATAGGCATATCAAACTATTGACCGGATATGGTGACACTTGGATGTAAACATTTCATAGAATAAATATAAACAACTTTCATAATACTGACCTGACCCTACACTGTGTATACTAGAAATCATTGTTTCTATGTGCTCAAGGTTTGAAAACACACGTTCGAAAATATTATTTTGAATGGAAGTTAGATGTTGATTTCAATAGTTGGTAAAATATAATCTTATACACAAAGTTTCAGACCAATAGACTTCTATTTATGTACTCTATATAAAAAATACTCGTTCAAAACACACTTTTGTATAGGAAGTAAGCGGTAATTTGATCAAGTTACATCAGTTGTCAAATTTATGCATTGCTTGGTTCAAAATAATCATACGCTCCGAGTTTCAGTTCAATAGCTTTTTATTTCTATGCTCCAAGTCAGAAAACATACCTTCAAAACCACACTTTTATATGGGAGGTATGTGTTGTTTTTAACCGATTTCATCAATTTTCGAATATTCTACTCGTGGGTAAAAAATAATCGTTTGTACCGAGTTTCAGCCTAAAAGCTTTATATTTCAGTGCTCGAAGTCGGGAAACACTCGTTCGAAAACACACTTTTGTATGAGAGGTATCTGTTGTTTTGAACAAAGTACTTCTGTTGCCAAATTTATTTGTTCGTTGGTAAAAAATAATCGTTTGTATCGAATTTCAGCTTGATAGCTTTATATTTATGTGCTCGAAGTCGTAAAAAACTTCTTCAAAAACACACTTTTGTATGGGAGGTAGGTGTTGTTTTGAACAAAGTACTTTTATTGTCAAATTTATATGTTCGTTGGTAAAAAATAATCGTTTGTATCGAGTTTCAGCTTGATAGCTTTATATTTATATGTTCGAAGTCGTAAAAACTTGTTCAAAAACACACTTTTGTATGGGAGGTAGGTGTTGTTTTGAACAAAGTACCTCTATAATAAAATTTATTTGATCATTAGTAAAAAATAATCGTTTGTACTGAGTTTCAGCTTGATAGCTTTATATTTATGTGTTCGAAATCACAAAACACTTGTTCAAAAACACACTTTTGTATGGGAGGTAGGTGTTGTTTTGAACAAAGTATCTCTATAATAAAATTTATTTGATCATTGGTAAAAAATAATCGTTTGTACTGAGTTTCTTGATAGCTTTATATTTATGTGTTCGAAATCACAAAACACTTGTTCAAAAGCACACTTTTGTATGGGAGGTAGGTGTTATGTCAATGTGACATAACATGTCAATTATGTCGATTATGTCAATTCTCAAGCATACGTATTTGTTAATAAAAATAATGTTACGTATCCAACTTTTAGCTTTTGTATGTGATGTTGCTGTTATTTTCATCCCATTTCGTCAATTGACGAATTTATTCGTTCGTTGGTAAAAAACAATCTTATACACTAAGTTTCAACTCGCTAGCTTTATATGTTTATGAATAAATTTAAAAACATTCCTGCGAAAATAAGATTTTCTAGGTGTGAATTTCGTTTGATTTTGAACGTTCTCGAACTTATCCGTGTGTTGATGGCATATTCACATATATATGGACAAAATAGAAGGAAATTAACTTTATTTTTCAATAGTATGACTACATATGGCCCCGTGAAGGGCGCGATTGACCGTGCTGGGGAAGTTAACCTTTGATACGTTGCAAACCTAATCAAAATTCAACTGAAGAGGTGGTTATAAAATGGCTTTCAAATTGATTTTAATATCATTTACTGCAACTATCATTTTAACCGCATATGTGCCGATTATTTTTTGGCTGACTGTGAAATTTTTATTCATCTTCTTATTCTTTTATCCAGCGCAAGTGCTTAAAGTATTTTTGATTTCAATGATTTTTCTTTTTAGGTAGTAAAGCTTTTAACTTGAATATTGTTATAAATAAATTACATAAATTACTTTAAAGCCATTCTTTTTTCAAATTTGGCTTAGGTTTTGTATGACTTAAAAGGAGTACTCGATTCGTGAGGTTGGAAAAGAAAATATTCGAGTTAAAAATAAAAAATATAAAAAATAATAATTTCTTATAGGTGGATTACCTAAAAGCTGCCTTAATTTAAGATTAGTGCGTTGACCCTCTGATCTATTGTGGGTTCAATCCCTTCCTGAAGCACAACTTTAATAATTAAAAGATTTTTCTTTCGAACGGTACTCGCCTATCGGCAAGTAATTGGTAATTCTGCCGGTAGTAACAATTTCCCATGGAAAAGAGCTCTTCTGTGACAAAGCTCAGAAAAAGTGACGCCACAAAGTTTCTGCGGTTTGGAAACGACTAATATAAGTAGGTGGCTTCTAATACTGTCTTAAATGTCTGTCTTTTTTATTTTGTCTTAAATTTAGTACGCACAATATTACTGGAAAAGAAGCTCGATCACAGGCCCCTTTCAAAAAAATCAAAGAAAGAGATTTTTATGTTTTTTTTAATTACGATACCATACAAAACTTCTAAGTAGATAAAAAAAAATTGTTTAGTTTGTTAGTTAATTTTTTCTTTTTTTTTTTTTTTGAGCCATTTTTATTCAAACAATGTGTTCTAATTCATTTACCATTTTACAACTACATAAATACTAACTATCTTGTTATATAATGATGCTATTATAAAACTGAAACTGAAATTAATTCAAATAATATACGAGTACTATGCGAATATAATAACTACGCTGATATGTATTGTGTAAAGCAGTATGTAATTTTCTTATCGTTTGACTGTCGCATACCTGCAATACGTTTATTTAAGTATACGATAGAAATAACTGCAATAATAAAAAAAGGAATGAATAGTAAACTATGCTGAATGATTTAAGTAAAAACTATTTTCAACTTTTTATTTGGCATTTCTGGTCATTGTAAAACCAAAACGGAAAGCAAGAAAATGCTGAGTGTAATTTATGAGTATATATTTTTTTGCTACTCGTGGATAAAAACTTTAAAAGAAACAAATTGTAATTACATATAGTGCAAAAATATGCTATTGTTATCGTTTCAATTGTTTCATTTTACTATTAGGTCTAGTAAAAAGCAATCCATTATTTTTGCAATAAATTGAAGGTTTTATTTAGCATAGTTAGAATGATACGATTTAGGTCAAATATGCACCGTTTTGTTCGATAACTTGTTGCCATTTTGAAGGTAATTTTATAATGCCACTCTCATAGAAACCCTCGTTCTTATTCGCTTCTCTTGAGACGAATTTTTCACCAGCAAAATCATTCGCTATAGACAGGAACAGGTAGTAATCACTTGGTACCAGGTCCGGACTATAAGGTGGATGCATAAGAACCTCCCAACCAAGCTCCCGAAACTTCTTGCGAGTCACTATTGATGTGTGTAGCCTGGCGTTGTCCTGATGGAACACAATTCCTCTCCTATTGGCCAAAGCTGTCCGCTTCTGGGCGATTGCTTCCTTCAGACGGTCCAATTGTTGACAGTACAGGTCCGAATTAAGAGTTTGGCCGTAGGGGAGCAGCTCATAGTAGATGATTCCCTGCCAATACCACCAAACACATAGCAAAACCTTCCTGACCGTCACTTCTGGCTTCGCCACCGCTTGCGCCGCGATTCGACCACTACCGTTTTCGCTTGATGTTGTCGAAAGTGACTCACTTTTCATCACCAGTTACCATCTGCTTCAGAAATGGATCGATTTTGTTGCGATTCAGCAGCGTTTTCGCAGATGGAAACTCGTGTGACACTCATACATGGAGCTTCTTTTTGTATCCAGCCTTATTTAAATGATTCCAAATGGTTTTTTGTGCAATGTTTAGCTCCTGGGCAATGGAAACAGTGCTTACATGATGGTCAGTTTCGATGATTTCCATTATTTTATCGATATTTTCGACAATTGACCTTCCAGATCATGGTGCATCTTTGATATAAATATTACCGGAATGGAATCGACGAAACTAAAATTGCACATGATTGGCTGTTACAGTATCAGGACCATAAATACTATTCATATTTTCAGCCGTCTGGCTTGCGTTTTTGCCTTTATCGCAGAAAAACTCTAAAATATGGCGTATTTTCTCTTTACTTGTGTCCATCTTTGATGCGTGCTCAAACAATACTGAGTCAAGCAATCACAAAACTGCTTGAAAAGTTTATTTAGTACGAAATCATATCTTTCTAACGCCATCTAGCGTAACCCGATTGCACTTATACAACGCGAGATGCAGATTACTAAAGCCATCTATTGGAAAAATGATGGATTTCTTTTTACTACACCTGATATATTTACAGCAGTTGTTTAAGAAGAGTTTGCAACGTAATACGATTTTTTTTTTTGTAATATGAGCAATTCGTTGAAAGGGTATTGTATAGTTTCAATGGTTACAATATTATTTGAAAGTTTATTCATAATTTTAGATACGATGGTGTATAGTCACAGTCAAAATAAAGTATACTTTAAAGCACTCAAAATATTTATTTAAAATTTGCTAAAAATTACACACAAAATTTTGAAAAGAGCACTAACATCAATTTTCTCACTTTTTTTATTGAACCTATCATTATTAAAAATTCCTTCTTTGTCATTCAACTTTCCAGTGTATCCCCATATGGCTATTGTGCTTCGAAAATGTATTGTAATGTAATTAATTTCCTTATTTCTCTTTAAGACTATGTGCTCTCTCCCCCTCATTCGATCATCTCTTATAGTTCTTCAGTTTCAATTTAATTTACGAAATGAAATCACAACTGGCAAAAGTTGAGCTTCTTTTCTTTCAATCACAACGACGTGCATAACGACTATCACACGCTTTGATGGTATTCATATCATATGCCTACCGTAGTACCAGTATTACTCTTATTACTATA
The DNA here is from genome assembly GCA_963854835.1 of Megamerina dolium. Taxonomy (NCBI): domain Eukaryota; kingdom Metazoa; phylum Arthropoda; class Insecta; order Diptera; family Megamerinidae; genus Megamerina; species Megamerina dolium. The sequence continues at coordinate 5,426,674 of OY978525.1, forward strand.
CATATATGCGTATGTAAGTGCTTGAGTTACAAGATGATAGACATTTACTCATACACGTCTCTTTCAATATGCATACCAAGAGAATTTAAATTTTCCATCCACAATTGTGACTAAGTAAAATGTAACATGTTTCTTTGTGAGCTTATTTATGCAAGCCTGCGCATGCTGGTGGTGTCTTTCGTATTTGAGATTTGTGATTTGTGTTATTCTGACATGCAAATATTGGCGGTTTTCTTTCATGGTTTTCACTATTTGGTAATTCCAGTAGTTACTGTATGAAGTTGAGCTTTTGGTTTTTTGGTTTACAACTGCAATCGTTAGAAAAGTAATGATGCTTGAGTACATACATACACATATCACTATACATTTTTCTTCATATCGGATACTCATATTAGTTGTTATTGTCAACTGACTGGTAAAAGTTTGTTGTGTAGTCTCAACACTTCTTTTTTTTTTTTTAGTTTTTATTTTCATTATATTCCGTTTTCCACTTGAAACTTGTGTGTATATACGAATAACCAAAGTTTGGCAGAATTATTTTTTCGAAAGAAGCAATCTGTTTTGATTTGATTTATTCATCATTCATTCAGATGACACTTTTGAATAGTTTGATGCTCAATTCTTGCCATCGTAATTGATGGTAAAACTTCCCGAATTGCAAGCAAGAAAAGCAAATTGAATTTATTTTCATAGACAGTGCCACAATAGAAGTTTACAGGGTCACGATTTTCTGAAAAAAAAAAAAAATTAATAGAATCAAAACATTTCATTTGCATAATATCCAACACTTCCTTATATGCGAAAAAAAAAACACAAAATATTTATTTAATGCACTTTTTCACCATAAAACTCGTTGAGTTTGAAAATTGCAAATGCTATTTCCTTGCAAGGAAATTGATGATATTCTATGTAAAGTCATCTCCAAATAGACACACACACACAGACACATTCATGAAAATTAATGAGCTTAGGATTAAATAACGCTTTTTCTCATTTTATAATATCGTTTATATGACTTTGTGTTGTTGTGACACCAATTCGGCCAAACAGCTCGAGCTCTTTCTTGCAACACCGGCAGCAGCAATAAAAAGTGTGAAAATTAATTCCACACTTAAAACATAAAATGCAATTAAGGTATGAAATTCAGAATCAGCGAATGTACAAAATTCATTCTAGCTGGTATGAAGAGATGAATTCGAGGTGGGATACATATAAATGCATTTGTATCTTTAGTACATAAAATGTTTCCTTATATTACACACGATGAGAAGTTGTTATTTTCAAATCTAAGTGATATGGAATATAAGAAGATTGGTAGCGCAATTCTCTTAAAAAAACCTGATCCTATAATACTTACTTACTTACTTATGTGGCCATTACAACCGAAAATCGATTTAGGCCGAATCTAGCATGCTTCGTCAGCCAACTCTTTCCTTCGCTAGCTGACGCCAGTTAGAGATTTTAAGAGCTGTCAAGTTCTCAAGTATTTGATCTTTCCACCGGAGTTTGGGTCTGTCTCTTTTACGTCGTCCAGCAGCGGGTTCCAACACCTTCTTCGCTGGAGCGTGTTCTTCCATTCGATCGATATTCGATACTCGCCATCAACGCAAACAGGTCCAAAGATCTCTGGAAAACTCTAAGCATTCTCTCATCTGAGGTAGAAATTTCCCTAGCTTCGGTGCCATATGTAAGGGCTGGCATGATTAGAGACTTGTAGAGTGTGGTTTTCGTTTCTCGAGAGAAGACTCGACTTCTCAATTGCATACTTAGCCCAAAGTAGCAAGAATGACCCTTCGCAATATCTCCAGGCTGACGGCATTATTGGTGTTAATGCTGGTTCCAAGATAGACAAAGTCCTTCATTACTTCAAGGGCGTAGTTATCAACAGTGACGCGCTATCTAAGCGCTATCTGGACTTACTCGCTTCAACTAGGCGCGTATATTTCTTAGCAATACTTGTATCGAATTCTAATTATTATATTGTACAAATATTTTATAGGCGTTTTTAGACCTGAGGAACCAAAAGTTGTTCCGACGGTAATATCGGCCTTAATTAAGTTGTTTCGCAAGTAGGGATATATTTTTTCAGCAATAATGCAGAGAACTTGTGATATTTAAAATTTTCTCTGGAATTCCCGAATTTCAAGCAAATTTTGGCATTTTCTAGCAATATTACTGCAGAATTGCAAATCGAATGTCTCAAAATGCATATTCTATATTCCGATTTTGATTCCTTCCTTAACCTCTTGGGTGATGCGAATGGCGAGCAAGGAGATCGACTGCATCAAGATTTAGTAAATATCAAAAAGGATGCCAAGGATTTTGGAGCATTACAAACACTCAGTTCGACTCAGCTTTTCTAATTTACCATTTTTGTTTGTAGTTTATTGAATAAAATGGACATTAATTGTACCAATTACACAAAAATGAATTTAGTGAATATCTCGAAAACTAGACCCAATCTAAAAATAACGGATTCAAGATCTGAATTGAGCGTAGAAAATAATTGTCTGTTCGGTACCTAGGTTCATAAATAATTTAAATGAATATATGGGTAAGAATTCTAATGAGATGAATGAAAATATATTGTTCTTTTTTTGCTTAAATGGGTCAATCGACACTACCTATGACATCACAGTTGCACTGCACAAAGGAAAGCGGATAGAACTAGTTGCTGGTTTCTTCTAACTAGTGTATGTATACAATAGTTCCGAACTAGTTTTTCTCACTGCAGGGAATCTTCTCATTGATACTATATACTTACGCATACTGTAGTGAATTAACATAGTTGCAGGTTCCTTAGAACTAGTGTATTCAATAGTTCCGAGCTAGTTTTTCTCACTGCAGGGAATCTTCTCATTGATTCTACTTACGCATACTGTGATCTGAATCACTGAATCACCATTCATTTGTTTAACGTTACCGTAAGTATGAATATTGTGTTTAATTTTAGCATACATGATTTGTCTGTTCTGCTCCTCGTCTATTGTTAATTTCCATTTGTGTTTTACATTTTGCTAATTGTGTTTCATTACTATTAAATTACTAATATCTGTTCTAATGTACAATGGGTTTTATATATGGACAGTATATGTATATGCACTCGTAGTATTAATTTAGTAAACAAGATTTACATGTACATATTCTAGCATGAATATAAGAATATTCGAGCATTTACTACTTGTTTGTATGTATTTGAGTTATACTCGTAACTAAAGAAGATCTATGTATTCATATGAGATTTTGATTGTTTGATACACAATGCAGTACTTACAACACTAATTAGTGATCAGAACAATTGCCGGTATAAGTGATTTCTAAGTGGAAGCAATGAACACAACTTGTCTGCTATAGAATGGTTAAAGAAAAATTGTAAAATATAGAATTAAGATTGAAGAATTAACATAGACCACCTATATCATTCGTTTTCAAGTATAGTTGAGGGAAATCTTGAGAGAGAAGAATTAATTAATTTACGAGGACGGTCCCAGAACTACCCGGCCCAACAAAGAAAACAACAAATTTGAGAAAGTGTTTCTTTATTTCTCAACATAATCTCCTTTTAGATCTATACACTTTTCCCAGTGATATTTTATAGCTTCGATACCCTGTTTATAATATGAACTATCTAGTTCATTAAAATAGCCATCTACCGCAGACTCCACGTCTTTATTGTTTGCAAATCTTCTACCAACAAGCCATTTTTTCGAAATAGGAAATAGAAAATAATCCGAAGGAGCTAAATCGGGCGAATAAGGTGCGTGCTGAAGCAATTCGAGCGTTACCTCAATGATTTTGGCCATCGCAATAGCGAATGTGTGAACTGGTGCATTGTCTTGATGAAACAACACTTTCTTTTTCGCGAAATGCGGCCTTTTTTCTTTAATTTCGTCACTTAAACGCTGCAATAAATTAGCATAATACTCGCCGTTGATTGTTTTTCCTTTTTGAAGATAATCAATAAAAATTACCCCACGTTCATCCCAAAAAACAGACGCCATAACCTTGCATGCAGATGGAACTGTCTTCGCCTTCTTTGGACACGATTCTTCCCTTTCAGTCCACTGATTTTGACTGCTCCTTTGTCTCAGGTGTGAAGTGGTTTACTGTGAAACATCGCCAAACACTGTATAGAAACATCTTCACCACGTTGTTTTTGATCTATTGTGAGCAAACGTGGCACCCATCTTGCACACAGCTTTTTCATCTCCAAATTTTCGGTCAATATACGATGTATAGCAGTTTTTGAAATGCATGTAATTTCACCTAGCTCACGTACCTTCAGCCGGCGATCAACCAATACAATTTTGTGGATTTTCTTAACCGTTTCTGGCGTGGTCACATCAATTGGTCGACCTCTACGGTGTTCGTCTTGGCAGCTCGTACGACCTCGTTTAAACTCTGCTACCCAATATTTTATGGTCGTAAACGAAGGAGCAGACTTCCCCAGAGTAGAATCTAGTTCGGCTTTAATATTCCTTGAACTGACACCTTTCAAATGAAAGTATTGAATTACATAACGGTGAACAATTTTTTCCATGTTTACAAATTCACTGAGATTGTTAACTTTCGATGGCTCCCAAAAAAATACTAAACAACGTGGCGCCTTGAAACTTTAAACATATGTTTTATAAGGTTGCCACTTTTCACCAAAGTAATTTTTTTTCAAACTACTGCCACCTTATATATGTTAGGTCGGATAGTTCTAGGACCGCCCTCGTTTTATCATATTTTATATTGTAGGTTAAAGGACAAAATGCAATGATAGAATCAAACCAATCACTAGAATTTAAAAGTTTTTTTTTGTTGTGTCGCATAATTTCAAGCATATGACCAGCCATTTAACCAATCATATTTTTGTTGGGGTTCATGAGGATATGCAATTTATATTTCAGACATGATGTACGAATATTTGCCATGAATGCATTATATTAATAACACTAGAACGCTTTGAGTTCAATGAACGCGTCATTGATTAATACTGATTTATTATTTATATTTAATCAAGCGTATTTAAATTGTGTTGTTCATATGGTTCTTTATTTAAAAATTTCATGAAAACAATATTATCATCATCATCATCATCATCATCATCAGTATATTATATGCATTAGATTAGAATTGCAAATGTACGTAAATGATGGCAAATAAAGAGGGAGAAATAGAGAGAAAGATAAATCGCGTGCTTTCACGCATGCAGTAGTAAATTTGTGGCGCATCAGCAACAGTTGTAGAAAACTTTTATGGAGCAGTTGTATGCATATGCAGAAAATAAATCAATATCAATTTAAACCACAAATTAGATATACTACTCGTTCGTATGTAGAATCAAATTGTATTACTACTGCTCGTACAGTACATTGTAAATTGTATTGGATTTGCCAACTAAGTTAGTTGGTTGAGTTGGTTGGTTAGTTAGATAAACATGTTGTACCGTATGCAAATGTGCTCGTATAAGAATGTATATACACATTTTGATGTATGTATGTACTCACATTCTGATGACGAGGTAAATAACCTTACTCTATGCATCATCCACACATACTCTCTCATACTATTACTTTAAATGAATACTGAATTAATTGAATTTAATGTTGATTTAGCATATAATTTTGAAACTTGTTGTTTTACTTCTTCTATTTTGCAGACATAATTCATGGAAAATTGTTTCAAAATAATCGTATTTTAGAAATTGATTATGCGCAGGGACGTGATGTACCACCCGGTTATACAAAGAAAATTGTCGAAACACTACAGGAATGGGTGGATTCGTGTGATGCCATTTCACATTGTATCGAGGGGCAAATTAATCGTGCAAATTCTGAAAAAGCCAAACGTCTTAAGAATAAGGATAAAATTGAACTACAGGTAATTATTTATAAACCATCTCATATACCATTGATTTGGTATCCAACAGCTGTAGCTGTTGGTATACTATACATACATCTACAATATCTCTAAATACGATAATAGCACATAATTATTAATTAAATGATGGTGCTGAAGCATTGATTTTCAAAGTTTAGCTATTCAATATTGTATAAAAGTTTGGTTGGTAACCGAAATTGAAAACTTTGTACAATTTACTAATTCCGGAGTTGGTACAATAATAAAAATAGATTAGAATAATTGATTTTACGTGTACGAATTTGTGTCATTACTTAATGTACATAAATAGAGCTTGCTTTTAGCAAATATATTGCTTACATTTTGGACGAAACTTTCGTATGAAAGAAGAAAGTACAGAAAAGACTAAAATAATGACTAAAATAATGTCATTTTGGGTTTATATTTATCCAGCAATAGCTTTAATATGAAGTTAATTTCTTTTTAAAGTTTTCATACGTAAATTGGATGCCATTACTTGCCGGTTGCTTGTCCTTTTTATTACTTTTTGTAATTATGAATATTTTGTAGATGAGATGTTTTTGTGAAAATGAAGTAAGAATTTTTAAAATTGTGGTAATACCGAGGTTTAATATATGCCAGATAGAGAGCCAATCTTTCAAAGACACATATTGTACTTCTCTGCTAATGATAGACGTGGTTTTCATCCCAGAATGCCTATTATTAAACATAGTCGCTCGTTCGCAAGGCTTGATTTTTCATGCTCTTACGCCCAATTTCCATTAATTAGCTAATGTAAATTTTTTGTAACAAGATTCTTCTCCAAAGCTTTATATTTTGTTGCACAAAGTGAAAGAAACATACACAGATATGATATTTTTGTATGAGAGGTAGGCATTATTTTTATCCAATTCCTTTCATGCTTTAGCTCACTTATTAATTGGTAAAAAAATAAGCTTATATACCAAGTTTAAGCTTGATAACTCAATATTTTCATGACAAAACTGTTAAAACATACACATTAAAACATATTTTTGTATGGGAGGTACGCTTGATTTTTATTCGATACAGTTAATTCTTCACCTCACTTATTAATTAGTAAATATAAGCTTCCATACCAAGTTTAAGCTTAATAGCTCAATATTTTCGTGCCAAAAGTTTGAAAAATTGCATTTTAAAACTAACTTTTATATGAAAAGTATATGTGGTTTTCATCCGATTGCATTGATTTTTTAGCACGCTCATAAATGAGTAAATATAATTATGTGTACTAAATTCCATGACCATAGCTTTATGTTTTCGCTCGTAAACTATAAAAACATACATGCAACAATAAACTTTTGTATGGAAGATGGGTAAGAATTTTCTTAGATTTCGTTGATTTTCTAATATATCCATTTCATGATCAAATTAACTTTATGTACGAAGTTCTAGGTGGTTAGCTTTATATTTTCACTCGTTAAATGTAAAAACATTTACTCGACAACATATTTTTGTATAAAGCTCAGGTAAGGAGTAGTCACTAGATAACCAGATGTATGCTTAATATAAGCAATTCCATTTTAGCCGACCGGAGCGATATGCTACTGTGATTCTATAATTGAACAATGCTAAATCATTTCGTATTTATTTTGTTTTTGTTGTAGTGGCTGCATGATCAAAATTTTTAATACACGTCCTTCATCCTATCCCTCTATTTTCTTGTTCCCATTACAGACGATTACTATGAAAAAAGTCTTAAAATACCAAGGCAACGATTCGGACGAACCAATGCAAATCACTTCACGTATTGCAAGAGCATCTACTAGTGCTGCAGCAAAAGCAGCTGATAAAAACAAACATAGTTTTGATATTTGTGTATGAGAGGTACGCTCAGTGTTTCTATCAGATTCTGTTGATTCTTTAGTTCACTTTATAATTTAATATTTTCGCTCGTTAAATGCGTAAAGCATTTTCTTCGATTTTGTTGTTTTTCTAATTTGTATATCTATTCCATGATCAAATTAACTTTATGTACCAAGTTCTGGATGCTGGTTAGCTTTATAATTTTACTCGTTTAATGTAGAAAATATTTACTCGATAACATAATTTTTTATAAAACTCAGGCAAGGAGATATCTCTAGATCACAAGAGGTCTGCTTAATATAGGCAATTCCACTCTACCCCTCTACCGGAGTGATCTGCTTCTTTGATTCTCCAATTGAACACTGCTGACGTATCTATTATTTATTTATTTTTTTTTTTATGTACTGGCTCCGTGTACAAAATTTTCACATTAACTCTCCAATTGTATTTGTACAATCGAGTATATTTATTAATACAACTTATCCTCTATTTTCTTGTTCCAATTACAGACGATTAATATGAAGAAAGTGTTAAAATCCCAAGGCAACGACTCGGACGAACCAATGCAAATCGATTCACGTGATGCAACAGCATCTACTAGTGCTGCAGCAATCGTAGCTGGAGGATTGGAGACGCGTAAAAAATCGGTTAAAACGAAACCGGCACGTCCTACGGGTAATTTTACGTATTCAATAAGAATGTTTAATGAAAAATATATAAACAAGAATTAGTTGAGATACTAAGAATTACAGCAGGTACGTCAGCAGCGTCAGAGTAGTGGCTATGATTGTGTTTGTCTTTGTATCATTGTCAAATACAGATGGCTGCAATCAGCATCAGACGTGACGTTGTAATGATATAATGTGATTGTGAAATTGTTTACATAAAATTGTCATAGTCGTAGAATGTATTATGTTAGGTGGTAACGTAATCAGCATAATATTCTGCATACATATTATGTATCTATATGGAATAGAATGCCATATTAGTACAGATGAATGTAGTAGTTGAAGGTGAATTGTCCAAAATTGCCTATATATTCTCTTTAGACAATTTCTCATACATTTTAGAATTGCATAGTATTCGTATATGTATTTCACTTATCTGATTTAATTTAATTTAATTTGAGATTTTCTTCATTTTATTCTCTCTTTTTGCACTCTATTTAGCTACGTTGAAATTTTGCAAATAAATACATTTTTACTAATAACAGCGAGACAAACAATAGAATATAGAACGATAGCTCAGAAACAGGAGGAAAAAGCATAATATGAAAATTGACTCATCATGTTCTCATCAAGATTACGTGTACCAACCAACCAACCAACCAACCAACCAACCAACCAACCAGCCAACCAACCAACCTAACAAAATCTAATCTTTAAACCAGCAAAGAAATCAACGAACCGTCATCTCATCGTTACTACCAGATACAATGATTTTGGCAGCATTTCAACTCCATCAACATCAACTTTTTATATTGAATTTCTTCTTATTATAATTTCTTTTTTTTTTACTCGCCATTTTTCTTTTCTTCTGAATTTTTGGTTTTTTTTTCTACGCTTATAGATTTTTTGGTGCATCTTGAAAATCTATTGTTGAATTATTCATGATCCCCATGGTGAATGAAAAGAAGAAGAAGAAGTAGCAGAAGTAAAAAAAAAAAATAGTTATTTAATTTGTCACTTATTTCCAGCACTGTATTACATATAACTACGATGTATTTTGTTTTTTATGATTCACTCAAAAATTTCAAGTATTTCCAATAAAGAACTCGAAATGTATTACAAATATGATGAATAAGTGTAAGCTGTTTTTGATATCTTTTACGGCTATTTGAAGTTACTATATTAAGAGGTTCATAAATTCTTTAAACTATGAGACGATAATCTGATGCAAAAATAAAATGATATCTTAATCAAAATGAAGTATTCAAGTAAACAGACAGACATCATTCAATTCCAATTCTACTCGTGAAATAATTATGAAGCCTAATGTTGCAGTCTCAGCTTGATTTTTGCCTCTAAATGAAGTTGGAAAGTAAGTATAGAGGAATCTATTTTGATTAATTAGGGAAAAACCACTTCCTCAGATTATAAAATCAACTGTTGTGTCTTTTTTTCAGTTCAAGACAATATATTGTACATTACCTCTGTCTCTATAATCGAAGAGAAAAAATTTGTATATGAAATATTTGGTTGCTCTCTGTCAGTCAGGAGGCTATACCTCAGTTCAATAAACACCTAATTTGGGCACTTAGTCATTGTAGAAGGGACAAACTACCAAGTAATAGTACTACTCAAGAATTCTCATCTGAATTTCCAGGCTTGACTACTTCACTGAGCTGTAAATAAAAGTAAAAATTATTGTCAACACAATCGATTAATGGAAACATCATCAGGGGTAAGTCGTAGGTATCATGGTGATCAGACAAAAATTACAATGGAACGATAACAAATGTCAGTCTCACTCTAGAGGGATTTTATTTTCTAAACAATAGAAAGTGCAACGTCATCTAGAAATGAATAGTATCATTTTATTAGATCATATTTGCTTTTCAGACGCACTCAAGCTCTTTCAAATCGGATAGCATGTTAAAAAGTTCTTCTTCTTCTTATGTGGCCATAACAACCAATGATCGATTTAGGCCGAACATATAAATCGGCGCCAGTGTTCTCTGTTCTGCACTTGCTTGCTTCAATTAGATATTCCAAGCGCTGCTAGGTTATCCAACACTTGATCCTTCCAACGGAGGGTTGGTTTTCCTCTTCTTCTGCGTCCTTCAGCGGGTGCCGAATTAAATACCCTCTTCGCTGGAGCGTCTTCTTCCATTCGCTCGACATGACCCAGCCAGCGCAACCGCTGGATTTTAATTCGCCTGACTATGTCAATGTCAGCGTACAGCTCATACAGCTCATCGTTATACCTCATTCGGTACGCGCCATCAACGCAAATAGGTCCGAAAATCTTGCGCAGAACTTTTTTCTCGAAAACTCCAAGCATCCTCTAATCCGTGATGGAAATTGTCCAGGCTTCTGCGCCATATGTTAGGACAGAAATAATGAGAGACTTGTAGAGTGTGATTTTCGATCTTCGAGAGAGGGCTCGACTACTCAATTGCTTACTCAGCCCAAAGTAGCACATGTTAGCAAAGGTTATCCTACGCATGATCTCCAGGCTGACGTCATTACAATTGCTGATGCTGGTTCCAAGATAGACGAAGTCCTTCACCACCTCGAAAGTGCAATTGTCAACAGTGACGTGTTAAAAAGTTGCACTCTATGTGGCAGTATGTTAATGACATGTGTCGTAGAAGCAATCATAGAACAAAGAGTTGATATGAAATTTTGTTTTAAACTCGGAAAAACATGTACTGAAATTTATAGTTAAGCTTGGATTCCATTGTAACTGGTGATGAAAGGTAATGTTTCAAGTAGAATCTTGAAGCAAAACCTCAAAGTTTGGAGTAGAAGTCGAAAAGAGAGCCGTAAGGCATAAATTTGCTTTTCAAAAGTAAAAAATTAATAAAATATTCAATATATGTATAACTTCTACTGTGTTCTATTTAATAGAATATTTAATATACTTTTTTGGCATGGTCATGAAAGCCAGACTCACTTTTTTCATAAGCAATTAACATTTAAACTAATTAAGATTTTTTTCTTATTTAACTATTTTTTTATGAATTGCTGCCCGACGCTTAGAAATTGTTCCATCATATTGAGAAACACCACTGCTTGTTGCATCTGGTTTATAAAGTCCTCTGGTATCGGCTTGGTATGAGCCACGTGTATCGATTTGATACATGCCAGAGTTATCTTCATGATATTGACCGAGAATATCTGAAATTAAATATAGAACAAATTTTAATTCTAGTAGATTTCCAAAAGACGTTATGCCTTTATTAAACTTTACCCTTACTATGCCATTGTGGATCATCATGATACATGCCACGCATATCCATTTGCCACTGAGCTATTGCTGCAGTCGCAGCATCTTCATGATATTGTCCACTTTCGTCTATTAAATATTTGCCAATATCATCGTTAATATACATGCCAGATGTATCGGGAATATATTGTCCGATTTTATTCAATTCTATTGTTGTCGTAGCTCCAGCACTGAACACAATATTGTGCATCAAACCAAATAATATAAATACCGGCAGCATTTTCAAATTTTTTAAAATATTCTAAAATAACAAAAGGATAATCATTTTTATCCCATATTAATCACAATATTTATATGCATATTAGATGGATTAAATCACTGCTGTACTATGATTTTTTTTTTTTGTTTCACTCACCAATTTCGTTACCATCATTTTGGTGTAATTTGTAATTGTATACTAAAGTATTTATTTTTAATTCAACTCATTTTAAATAAATCTACTTGCGATGAGTACCTACCTACCTACCTACCTTTTCGTAATTATCCTACAATATATATGAGAAATATCGTGGCCTACCAACACCAAAAAATATATTGAACCTGTTTCAGAGTTTCCGGTTTTTATTTTTGATTTCATAAATTTTAATGTGATTTTGCAGAAATTATATATTTTAGAAATTTTGCATGAATGAGTGTCATTTTTATTTATTCTGAATTTGCCTGTATGTAATTGATGTGATTTTAATATTTATTACAAATATTTAACCTTATGTTGCATATTGGTATCAAAGATTCAAGGGTATAGAAAAACTTTTAAAATTGAATAAGCTTTTTTATAGTGATAAAAGTACTTTGGAATTACTTCTTTCAACACGGTGTTTCACTGATCTGGGTTCCGGAACACCAGAACATAGAAAAAAACGAAAAAAACGATGAACTGGCAAGAATCGGATCTGCCATACAAGAGGACCTTCCAGAACCGGTGTTCATAACGCTGAGTGCGGCTAAAAGAGCTATCAATAGAAAATGGTGGTGGAAAAGTCTCATATGGTGTAAGACATGTAGGTCACATGTATGGTCTAAATACAATCCTAAACACTACTGATAAACAGGAACCGAAAAGATGTCTCTAGACTGGCGGCAGTCATTACTGGCTTCTGGCTTATCGGAGAACAGGCAGCCAAAATGAGGATGTTCCACAACGATTTCTGTCACAGTTGTAACCCCAAGTAGAAGAAAAGGAAACGGTCTTGCACGTCTTTTGTAAATGCCCTGCCCTTTGTAAGCAGAGAATGAACACCTTAGGTAAACCACTCTTCAATAACATCGAGGAGTTAGGGGAAATAAGCATCAGCGACATCCTTCTAAACAATACGAACTGGATGTGATCGTGCTGCCCACACAAACAACTTAACGCCTCCAACTTAACTGTTGAAAGAGAAGATGTGGTAACAAAAGGGTGCATATTTGGACTTATGGATGAGTCACCACTTCAATCAACCAACCAATCATCTTCTTTCAAAAATTAAAAATAAGAAGTAAATCAATTGCATTTTGTCGGGTTATCTGTATTATCATACAATAAATAAATTCAATCACTTCGAGTAGTATATCTCTTCCTTAATAGTAGCCGCCTTATCCATTTAGACTTTGGACTTTATATAGATCCAAAAAAAAAAAGCCTAGAGGTGCCATGTCACATAAACTAGGGGCCTATTCACCAATCCGAAGCGTAAAATTTATTGTTCAGCGCAGAATGGCACCAACAATAGTGTCATGGTTTCCCGGCCTATATGGCAAATGCAGCTGAAGAATTTCTAGACGCTGTGTCAGGCTAAGTCAAACACGACTCAAAAATGAAAATTTCATCTGTCATAAAATCCCTACTGTAAGAAGTACCTTCAAATGAATCGCTCTTTCGTCATCTAAACATATAGTAGCTGGTGCTACTATAGCACCTACATGATCCTAGTTTGTGTCCTCATAATACCCCAGACCACACATGGTTTAAAATGGTATGTTTCTGCATGTTCAATCATATATTAAATTTAAAAAATATACAAATAAATAAATACAGTAGAGTTTTTGATATTTTTATTAGAGGTGAATATACATATAATTCATGTCAACACTTTCTATTATGATGGCATTGGGTCAAATCGTTTTTAAGTAAGGTGTGCTTTATGTGGTATATACATATATACTTGGTGCATAATATATGTTACATATGTATAGTAGATAGTTCTTTACCTTAAGGTAAATAACATATGATAATGATGATAATATTTGATGGTGATTCATAACTTATAAAAATACTCGTATCTATAAATGATTGCCAAACAAATACTTAGAATAAATAAACAATTCGTAAGCTAATGAATTTCAATGAAATTTAGGTGGATCCATTATGGAAGCTGTTTTCAGTTGATAATTACTTAATTTCTATATATAATTTAATTATTGGCTATATTGATAAGTATCTTAGTATACGTATATTTATTGGTAGATATGGAAATATAAATTTCACATCGAAACAAAAAAAAAAAAAAAAAAAATCACAATGACCTTTTAATTTAATCTAATATGTTTTTTTTTTCGTGCTTCACCACTTGATTTTAGATTTCGCTATATACAATAAACAGCGCTTGTTTGATTTATTATCAATTAGCGCATAATGAATATTGTACTGACATGTACTTTACGCTAATACATATTGTACCTACCTACACATTTGAGTAACACAAGTAATTAAAATAAAAATTAATTGAATTTCATTTTAAACGCTAATTTGTTAGCAAAACAAAAATTAAGCCATGAGTTGTGAATTTTCTGCATAGACATTTCTATGTAAATGGTTAGAGTATCTATATTACATATATCGTCCGAATAAAAGTTTGACTTGAAATGTTGTCTAAACTACCTCAGCTACCTGTTGAATGAAATCTAAGAGCATCTAGTGGAAATTATTGCAACTTTTCTCAGAGTTGTGATCCCAATTTCAATTTCAATTTCAATTTATTTGTTTCAGTATCAGTTGCTTTAATTCTAAGCTCGCCCATGGCATAATGAAATTAATTGATAGTAAAATTGACCAGATAGCTGCTTGAAGGAAACAATAGAAAGTTGATATTGTCATGATAAACATTTAAAATATTACATAAAAAATATAAGAGAGCGAAAAAGATGCAAATGATAGAGCTTAAGAAAAGAGAAAATCCTGCACAAATAGCCGAAAAAACAATGTTTTTCATGTTAAAATCAATCCCAAGGTTGGTGTCGGACATACAACCACCATAGCACTCTGTCCACTTGGTCATCATATTTCTTGTGAGGCTGTGTCCCTAGGAAAATATATTTCCAAGATATGGCAACCCTAAAGTATATACACTTACGAACAAATTTAAAAGAGTACGATGGGAAACAAGAGAATGCGTGAAATGAAAGAGAATACTCGTATGTGAAATAATGATTTAAATTGAAGCCCTAATTGTATGCTATACTTTTTGTTATAAATGTTAAAAAGTCATTATGACAATAATGACCTACAGTCGAAGCGGTAATCAATTAAATCTTGTTGTTAGTTATAGAAAGAGAAAGAGAGCTACAGCAGAAAAGTTGCCTATGAAATAAATCTTTAAAATCCTTAATAAATATTTAAACGTTTGCTTGAATATTCAATATTATATCATTTCGTTCTAGTAGTAGTATTTACAATTGTAGCAGTGGCGGTGGCAGAAGTGGTTACAAAAGTAGTACCAGTAGTAGTAATACTACTAGCATTAAATATTAAAGGGTGCTCTTTTATATGAATACGTATTCTGTAATGTAATCAAATTTGTTAAATAAATCATATACGTTATAGGCATTTATTTGTGTTCTTCACCAGCGTCATATAATGTCATGTTTATGTTTATGGCATTCATACAATATAATAAATTAATTAAGTAATTAATTATGTCAATAGTTCATGCAAGTATACGAAAAGTACTTATGTACCCTAAAATTATATAATATATTATAATATATAATTATATTAGTATAAAAGGTAATTAGTTACATTAGAATAGCGGTATTCACTAAGCAGGGAAACTGGTCTTGCCGATGTGTAAAATATCAGATTTACTTCAAATACAAACGTTAGATATTTTTGCGTAAATTTGAATAGTCAATCTGTCACAGTGAAATGCAACTCTGTGTCTAAGTTTTTTTCATATGCTTTTTATTTTCCTTTCGCTACGTTAATAAAAGTTTGACTAAATTTGGATAATTTTATACACAAATAAAGTAGCAAATAGAAAAAGGGATGTATGTATTGAAATTTTACAAAATTTATCATTTTATAGAAACCAACAGCGCAGATATTTGAATCAAAATTGTTTAACGACACTTCCTATGATGGCACATCGTACGAAAACGTGCGATAGAAGTTGCTTCACATTAGACCTTGTCGTACACGAAAACGATAACATAATAAATTGCTTATGCCTTCAAACTTGGCAGACATTTGCACAAACACTGTCACAAGTCTTGGTACGACCTTTACGATTCCATTTCAATCACAATAGATATAGATCGGGAATGGCTCTTAAA
Organism: Megamerina dolium; assembly: GCA_963854835.1. Lineage (NCBI taxonomy): Eukaryota > Metazoa > Arthropoda > Insecta > Diptera > Megamerinidae > Megamerina > Megamerina dolium. The sequence continues at coordinate 5,442,847 of OY978525.1, forward strand.
TCAATATATACTAATTGGCACACAATGTGTTAAAGCAACCAACATTTATGAGTTTTTCCAACAATTACGTATCTTTTAGTAAACCATAGCCAGTTGTTATAAGTCTTTTGCAAAGTTAACCTTTTGTAAAAAAAAAAAATGTTGACTGACTGTTCTACTATGCACTTTAGCTGTCAAATCAATTACTATACTTAGTGAATACCACTATTGTTTTGAGTTATAACTATAATAACTATATATTATCGTAAATAAAAACACATATAAAATGGAACATGATAATATTGTAACATATCACTACTGATATGAAAGTATTTCAATTAATTTTACTTACGTAGAACATCGAAATATTCAGATGGACATTAGTTATTTGGACAATTATTAAATTAATCATAGTAATTATAAGTAAGTAATTGCTAAAGAAATAAGGAACAACATGTTTTTCACAGATTTATTCACACATTTGCATACACAGAAAGTTTATAAAAATATATATGGGAGTATATTATTAAATTTAAATTTACAGAAAGGATTGGACACCATTGTGTTCAGAAAAAAAGTAAAAGAAATTCTGTTGTAATGCCGAATTAATTCGAATTAACTCGGGCATTAACTGCAGCTAATCCGCATTAACTCTATGAGGTAATTCTCAAAATAAAAGAGGATTAGGGCAATTTGCGATGGCAACACTGCTGAAAAATTTCTATTGTGAATTTTTCTCGATTCAACTTACAAAACAATAGGTGTGTTCGTTAACAAAAAACTTTCTACAATTGTTAACAGTTTTCAACATGAAAAGCGTTGGCGAACAAATAAATCTATTACGAACTGTGAATGTCAATTTACAAGTTTCTGATAGTTTTCAGTTCACGTACTTCTTGCAGATTTTCTCATATCGAGAGTGACAGATGACAGAAATTGATAGTGATAGTAATGTAAGTGAGCAGATATAATAAAACAGCAATCAGCCGTTTAGTTAATCCGCAATACTGCCGTCTGTCAGGTTAATATTTTATTCGGATTAAGTGCGCCGGTAATCCGGATTAACGCGGCCGTCTGTCTAGGCTATAAGAGATCTTAGACAGTAACAAAACTTCTTTTTTTTTTCTTTTCAATTTAAAGTAGGCTCGAGCTATAATGGACCCCATTAAAAAATGTGATTTTTTTTTTGTTTCATACCGAAAAAATATCGTAGGAAACAGTTTCATAGAAAAACTAGTATTTTTTTCAAGTTGAAGTAAACTAGGACTATTATTGATCAAATTTGAGTTAGCACGGCATAAATATAATAAAATATTGTATTACGATTTCAATGGAGGGTTTTTGTTTGATACCTGAAAAATATCACAGAACACATATCTAAGAGATCTTGGACCTATTTCGTAGAAAACCCATAATTTTTTAGAAATTTAAATTAGGCATTAAGTAGGTATTAAGTTTACTTGACAAAGTTTGATAATATCAACGCTTATAAAATATATTTAATCAGATTTACTAACAAAAGCGCATAATTAATGCCTGTAATAATATAATAGATGATACAATAGCTAGAAGAATTTTAAATAGATCTCATTAATCATGATAATCAAAATATTTGACACGTTTCATGCAACATCAAGCTAGTTAATAAAATTTTAAATAGAATTAAATGAATAAATAAAATTAGTAATAGAAATAGAAATCTTAATTAATATCCAATTTAAATTAAATATTCATTATTTTAATTAATATCATTTCTCTCGCAATTAATTTACTTTTAAAAATGTTTGTTAAAGAACAAGATGAAAAATATTATTTACCTTTATTAGTGTAGGTATACCAGTATACTCGTATATATCGTACATATGTAAATTTATGTATCCATAATTCATTTAAGTTTTAGTATGAAAGAACATCTCGTTCGTATATTTGTAGAATTTTTATTTAAAATCTCATATTGGTATGTTTGCTATTGAATTTAGAAATTCAACCAGTTTCACTAATGAAATATTAAAATTATACTACTTACTTACGTACATTCATTATTGATTGGTGGGTGTTTTTCAAACGAAAATTTGTTCGTCGAGTTGCTCATTTGTGTAGATGTATGTACATATTTAATTTTTGAGCACATTTTGACATTTAAAATTTAGGTTTTGTTGTTGTTGTTGTTGTTTTTAATTGTCTATCTGCATTGAATTTTTGATTTTGCATTTGTTTCTTTGGTTTTGTGTTGCTATATATTTGTCAAAATTCAGTTTAAAACTGCTAACTAGTGGGTATATTTATGCTCGTTATGTTAATTGTTATAGTTTTTTAAATTTTCACAAATATGAAATTAAACAAAACTTTTGCTATTTATTCTATTTTTGATTTTTATGATTATGATTTTATTATGATTTTTTGTTTTAAATTTCAGTTCAATATGAACTAGTTGAAGCCATGTGTTTATATTCATTATTATTATTAGTATAAATTTGTTTTTTTTTTTTTTTTTTTTTTTTTTTTGGAAAATAAATTTAAACGAATAAAATAGAATGATATTCAACATGTTTAAAATTCATCTATATTCTTGCACACGCATATTCGTTGAGACTATGTTTAATATGCAGAATGCTACGAAAGGTTATTTGATGTGTGAAGAAGACAATAATTATTTGTTAAAATATTTATTTATTGTTTTCTTAATTATAAACAATACATTATTTTTTAGATGAGAATTTTCATTAAGAGACCGCAAGAAAAACGACCACTTAAATAAATGCTCATGTTTAAATAAATTAAATAAATTAAAAATTAATCAAACCTGTTCGTATATTTAATAAAAATTAGGTGTGACAATTGTTTAAAAATGAAAATTAAAATGAATTTGAAATTAAAATTAACAACAAATATACTTAGGCATTTAGATATCTTCTTCTTATTTGATGATGATGATGATGATGGATTTTGATTGGTCTTGGCCGTTTTCAAAATGTTTCGCCAGGCGATTCTGTTTCTGTTCAGTTAGAAATTTCAATTTTTGTCACGGTTTCTAGTACTACGTCCTTCTAATAGAAGTTAAATCTTTCTCTCCATCAATGTCCCTTCGTAGATTTCGAATACGAGATATTTTTGATTATTCATCGATCATGACCGAGCAAGCGCAACCCCAGAATTTCGACACACCTAGAAATTCCAACTTTTGTGAGGTTTTCCATTATTTCGCCCTTCCAATAAAAGTTAAATCTTCCTCTCCAACGATGTCCCTTAATTGATTTCGAATAAGAGATATTTTTGAATATTCATCCATCATGACCGAGCAAGCGCAAACCCAGGATGATATATGTAGTTGAAGCTTATTCGATACTCTTCACCAATGTCAATACACCCACAGTTCTTGGATAGAATTTTTTTTTCTCGAAAATTCCAAGTAACCTCTCTTCCGGCGGTGAAAAATGTTCATACCATACCATACTTAAAGGCAGGCATGATAAGAAATTTGTAGAGTGTGGTTTACACTTTCCAAGCGAGATCTCGACTTTTTAATTACTTGTCTAGTCCAAAAGTACGGATTTTCGATCGATCTCCAGTCTAACGTCATTGTTGGTGTTAATGCTAGTTCCATGAGAGATAAAGTTATTTACTACTGTACTGCCAAGATGATTTTGTATGTTGAGACAAATTCTTCTTCTTGTCCTCGTTCATCGTATTATTATTATTATTAACACACCCTTATGCACTGTGAACAGACTTGATCTATTGTGAAGTCTTTGGGTAACCTAAAATTTTCAGTCTTTTAGTAAATTTCAACACTTTGTGGTTTAGTCTTTGTCTGCCAAGAACTTGACATTCACAGAGAATGTGCTAGGAGCTTTCGATGTCTAAGTTGCAGAATCTGCAGACATCAGTGTCAGATAGATTAAACTTCTTTAAGTGGTATCTGAGGCTGCAGTGGCCTGTAAAATAACCACAAAGAATACGTAAGTCAGCTCTACCAAACGTGAGTATCTTTTTAGATATACCTTTATTTGGGATTAGGAACTGTTTTGCTTGACGCTGCATAGCCAATGTTCTGCAAATTTCTTTACCTCCCATTTCCTGATAACCTCCTTGGCGTGGTATCTAGCCAAACCACAGAAGGGTTCAGGGCCGATCAGGGGCTTTTCAGCGCCCATTTTGGCTAGTTTATCAGCTATTTCGTTCCCCTCGTGTCTTCATGGCCAGGTATCAACCTTAATATTACAGTATTTAGGTTTCCTAGCTCATTTAGAAGGCTGAGACATTCATCTACTAATTTAGAGGTGATTGTGAAATATTGAAGAGCTTTTAAAGCTGCTTGACTATCTGATAATATATAGATGAGGGATATTTACATATGTTTTCGAAGACACTCCCGCATGCATGTTTCAATGGCATGAACTTCCGCTTGGATCGTCCGAATTTGGGAGCGGCTAATATAAGGGACCTACTTATATTAGCCGCTTCTGAACGACAGAACCCTTTTGACGTCATTTTTTCTGAGCTTTGTCACAGAGCTCTTAGAAGTTTTTCCATGGCAAAGAGTTGCTGCCAGAAGAATTAGACATTGCTTTCCGACAGTTGGTTACCTTTCGAAAGGTAAATCATTTCTATATTAAAGATGTCTCAATCGTGAATAGTGAATCCACGACCAACATCTCGGGAGGCCAACACACTAACCACGGTACTTTCAAGTGCTTCGGTTACTTGAATGAAAAATGAACTGAAAGATGAACTTCGTAATAGGAGTTGGGTCGATTGAAGTATAAGAAGTCCGCACATGGACCGAAAATCAAACATGTACAATTTACTTGAATTACTTCAGCACTATGAATTACGTAGATGCTAAAGGATATCACATGCTCTACATATGCGCAGGCTCAAAGAAAAAGGTTAAAATCTGGTGTAGTTTTAATTTTAAATCGATAAATGCCTCATCTGAGATTCGATCGCATAAGACTTACGCGATTGTCAGAGGATCTTCCCGCCTGAAGGGTTGACCAGGATAGACCTATTGTATCAAGTAATTTCTACACCCCAAACGAACCTAGGCCACAAGAGTATTACTTGGATGAAAAGTTACTATAGATCGCGTAGTTTAAATGAGATTTATTTGGGGAAATGGTCTCATTGAGAATTTTGATTAAAGCGATTTCTTTTAGAGAATACTTTCTGGATGGTTCGTTTTTCTTCTACATATATATTTTGTATTCAACGCTTATTATATTGGTCACAGCACATATTAGAGAATTTCCAAGACATTTTTTATGACTACAAAAAAAAATCAATATAAATCTAAAATTGTTGTAGCACTAATTCATCATAAATAAAAATCTTACTAATACATCCTTCAATTAAACATTGATCTTTAATTTGAGGAAGATTTCAAGCTGGATCGAATGATCTGTATTAGATAAGAAAAACTAATCACAAAAAAATATACACTCTTAATGTCAAATAAAAGCTATTTGATTAATGCACGAGTTAGTGACTAGCTAAGTTTAGATCATCATTCATCCAAACTGAAACAGAAATGTTGTATGACTTCGATATGCCAAAGTGAAGAAAATTTATTAGCGAAACGAGGAAATATAATAAAACATTTAAACATAACTAAACTAGGTATTTTAATTTAAATAATAAATATTTAATGAAAGAAAGAAAAAGAGAAGAGAAATAACTCATTTATAATTTCACCTCACAAATTAAAATTTTTTTTTTTTCACTTTATTCTATGAAATGTCGATAAGAAAGAATCAAACACAAACTGAAATATCAATAATAAAACAACGTAATGACCTTGAAAATGGGCTAATCACGCTGAATAAAAGACATGCTAATAAATTAATAAAGCACATAATATTAAATACCACAAAATGCGAATTGAACAATGAAAAAAAAAAAAATTATAAAAAGCAAAAGTGTGATTGGTTTTAATATAAATTTATTAATGATATGGCTTATTGGGATTTATGAACTTTATTTTTTTTTTTTGCACATTTATATTTTACCTTTTGCTTCAACGGAAATGACATAAACTCGACTTAAAACAGTTAATAAATAATGAATGACGACGTAGACTCTACAATGGAAATATAAGTAGTAATAACCAAAGTTAATTAATTCTCAAAGCTGTATACTATTATTCTATAAATATAAATTCTATATAAAAAAATAAAATCACTTTTATCCAAAATAAAAAATATAAATATAATAAGTTATAGAACAAAAACTAATGTATTAATAATAAAAGACATTGATACAATGATGAATACACAATAGTATAACGAGAGTAAACCGCAAAAAGAACTAATAAATACAAATTTTCTAAGAATAAAATTTAGTGAAATGAGTATGAGTAGCATTGCTCACCTCAAATTAGCTCTTTGATCGAAATGAGTCAAACTAGTCATCAAATAAGAAAATTGCTGTAGCCTTACAGACGTATCGAGTTCTCGTGACTTAGTCGTTGGTAGAAGAACCTTCATCATTAAATATGTATATGATAACAATATATATTATTTTACAGAGAAAATACAGAAAAAATGTTCTAAAAAATGTAACAGATGGCTAAGCTATGTTATTTTTTGGAATTGACAAAGACCCAATGGAGCAAAGAATCAACATTAGATGTCACATACATATTTATCATGATTTTTTGGCTTGACTCAACATCGTATTTGCCACATTTGGCACAATAAAATTTATCATTTTTTCCGAAACTCTACTTTCCAGCCAAGATATGCTTTTTTGACAGGCTTTACTTGTAGCCTGTAACGATTAAGCTGATGGCTTAATCACACGACGCACGAAGCGTAACTATCAATTTGAAGCGTCGATAAGCTCCCTGTAGGATTGGAAAATCGGAAACCTACCCCTAGGTTTCTACAGTACCAATTGGGGCACGTTGTATGGACGTACTACCCTCCTTGGTGGGGGTCGATGCCTAACTAAAACCTCTTCTGATCTAAGGGTTCAGAACCCTGGTTGAAATGCAACTACACATCGAGTACTCCACGCCTTTGACATGGAATACTCAACCCGTGTGTTCTTTGGGTTACCACAATCACCAAGAAAACCTTCCCGAAGGGCCGTTCCCCACGATCAGGTTGAAGGGATTCCATCCTGAGATCCTTCGAAAATTCTGAACTCGGAAAAAATTCTTACCGACCGTTCTCTCATAGGTAGCCTGTAGGTAGCGTATTTCACAAAATATTTAAATTTTTACAACGACCTTACATATATTTAACCAATTTTCAACAGAATCGCGTAGTAGTATTGGAATGCCAATAAACAAAATAGAGACGTAGTAGTCCATATTTTTTCCTGAGCTAGATTGACCTTTACAAATATTTAATAATTTGTTGTAGTTGAAATTAAGCTGTCAAATGGCATTAGATTCATTTCTAAAAAAAAAAATAATTAATTTGAGAGACGCCTTGAAATTTCCGACCGTATTCTAATAAAAATTATTCTTATCAAAACAATGTTGCCATCTTTTTAATTATATTAGACACAATGGCGCATATTCATAATCAAAATTAAGTTCCAACTTAAATTAAGAATCGACTTTTTGACTGATTCTTGTATGCGAAATTTGTCAAAAGAAGTCGATACTAAAAATATGTTGAAACTAAATGTGAACTATGAATACGCGCCAATAGAATTAGTTCTTAGTCCTTATTTTAAGCAGTGAGCGAATGGAATCTAAATTGTATCAATGTTATGCCAAAATGTAGAGCTCTATAAACATTTCTACATAAACATTGATTTTCTGAATTAAGGGGGAAGACCATTGTGACGGTTTGAAAAAATCGAGAATTTAATTCTGCATCGAAATACTGGATGGGATTTTTGATATTTTATAATTTGGATTTTTAAAGCACGATTTTGAGGCAAATTTTACAGGTAAAAAATTAACAATTTTTTATAAATAGCCACCATTTTCGTAAAAATCAACTTTTCAAAAAACGGCTTCAGTATTTCAGTGCGAAATTATAGAGAGAATAACCTGCCTATCTAACTTTTGTTCCAGATTCACTTGCCAAGGGTCCAGATGTCCCACCGATGGGGAAAACCGGGCTGGAGGGGGGCTACGCGACCTGGAGCAGCGTGTACAGGGAGCCCGAGATCCAAACAAAAAAAATTGACATTTATTGTAAAAAAGATAACTAATAAAATCATATAAAACATTTTATCATTGCAAGTTGTTTTAATGCTGAAAAAAAATTCCGAAAATACTTTATTTTCCGACAGCTCAAGGTGGTCTTCCCCCTTAATTTGTTTAATTTCTAAATATCAATTCTTTCAAAATTCATACTAAGAAGATATGCCACCATTCACCTAGCAGTGAAATAAATTTGTTGGACTCTATAAAACTCCGAATTTTGTTTTATTAAAAATTGTTTTTTTTTTTTAATTGGACAGTTCCTTGTAGACTGATATTACAACAATAAAAATTGATGACTCGAAATTTTTAGTTTACTTTTTGTTTCGAGTCTCTAGGTTTGAACCTTCGCTAACAGTAGCGTTGTTTGTAGTGAAATTCTCTTCTGGCTCTCTTCTTAACTTTGATTTTCTCAATATTTTTAGAACTTTTTAAATTTTGATATTGTAATTTATTTATCTCCATAAAAACTTGACAAATTCCTACTAAATAATGTCTTATCGTATGATATATAGGAAATAATAAAATTGTTGATATTATCAATTTAAAGATAATAATTAAGCGATTAAAAATGAATGACAATACTAATAAAAAAAAATATGAATAGTAAGCATTACATATTAGTACTACTCATTAAGCATTATATCTACATATTGCACATGCAGTATATTATAGCAGTTTACCTTCACAATGAACTAAAAAAATTGTATAAGAAATACAAATAATATGTCAAAAAAAACATGAAAATAATGAAAATTCATTAAATATCTTTTATAACAGATACATTATACAAATGTTTTAATTTTATTGTAAAACAAAGCAACTTAATACGGCTTTATTAGCAAGCCATTTGTAGTAGTTGAGTATAAAAGAGTTGGTTGGTGTATGTGAATGTGAATATGAAGGTATATTTGAACAAAATTATGTCACGTGTGCATGCATGATAATAATGATGATGATGATGATGATGATGCACACGATGATGTTGAAAAAGAAATAGAAAATATGAAAAAAAAATACATATTCAAGATCATTGCCATCCATCCATATCCATCTAACCAATAGAGTGAGTGCCATCGAGTAGTTTGTGCTATCAAAGAAGATAGCAAACATTTTAATGAATTAAATTAATAATTTGGAAACATTTCAAATAAACGTTAAACATTAAATTAACAAACATCAATAAAAGCAAACATGCTTTATGCTGTCTGCTCTGGCAAGCTTTAATAAGCACTTTTTCTACGTAGTAACTAGTTGCGAGTAGCAACAGTGTCAATAAATAGCTAAAAATATATTAAGTTTAGCTAAGAAAAATATTACTGTATGCATAGAATAACGGTGTTAATATAGCATGCCCATTATTGATTTGTTCTACATATGTTTTATGACCGGTGAACAACTGCCCACCAAATTATAAATCTAGAAATCAAACGTATAGTTAAAATCTATGTATTCTTATTAGAGATATTGTTTGTGGCTAACTACTTACTTTTATTACGACCACATTTTATAAATGTCATTCATTAGGTGTGCATTACACTGTGTGACACTACATTTCTGTGGAACATGGATGATTTTTGCGTCAGCTGAGATAAGAGAAATACAAGAGAAAGTTCAATTTTGCTTTTTTCAGCGCTTTCAAAACGTGTCATTAACTTTTTCTCTTAGATGACCCCTAATAAAATTTACTGAAGAATAAAATTGTGGAATATTTTAACCCTTGTAACGTTCGTTAAAGTATTTTTTTTTTTGACATTTCTTCAAAAGAAGTGAAAAATGACCCTGAAATATGGGAGTTAAAGGGTTAAAATGTTTTGCGAAAAAATTCCTCATGAAATTCTGCTGCAAGTCCTCATGAAATCCAACTACTAAATTTAGCTCATTGTTTCTTTAACTAATTTCAACTACAGAAAAAAAAGTAAATTTAATGATTTCATACAGTAAAACTGTACCTATTTATTATTATATGTTTTAGAGCTGCTACAACATTAACCTAATATATTCATCCGACTGAAAAAAAAACTACATCACTCTAACAATGATAAAAAAAATTGGTGTTGCCCAGTGTGTTTTGACTAGTGTGTAAGTTACGAGGAAACAGCAGCAGCAGCAGCAGCGTCAATAAGTAACCGGTTAATAATTGTTTCAGCAGCTAAATTTGGTAGTACATGTGTTTTGTTGTTGTAACTTGAAATTGAAAACGAAATTGGCTGCTTTTTTTTTGTTTGCACGAATTTTATATTGGTTTTTTTTTTTTATTTGCCGGCTAAATAAGGTTTGTCTTAATTTCGTCTTCGACGCTGTCTTGATTACTTTTTAATAATAATATATTTAATTTTAATAAATATTTACTTATTTACTTATAATTATTATCTGTCTTTGTATATTAAGGTATCTCGTACATTTTTCTATTTCCCATTTGAATAATGAATCTTAGTTTATTTGTATCTCGAGCGATGAAATATATGGCTGACATGGTAAATTTTTGCTTCCCCAACACTTTTTCCGAATATACTTTCCTTATAAAATGGGTTCCCATACAAAATGACCGAAAAAACACTTGAAAATTAACAAATAATCCCACAACTGAACAGGAATCGTCTCTAGAGCGTTGAAATGTATGACTAAGCTTAATTAATTTTTCCTTGTTAACATTTCCTCCAAACATACTTATCCCATAACTCCATTTTTTAGGCGGGCTCTCATACAACATGATCGAAAGAAAACTTGAAATTCGAAATAACTGAACAAAAATCGCCTCTAGAGTATTAAAATGTATGACTGACCCACATTCATTTTTCTCTACGAACATATTCTCTGAACATACTTACCCCCTATCTTCACCTCTTAGGAGGGCCCCCATACAAAATGACCGAAAAAATCTTCGAAAATCAATGCAATATAAGGTCAACCCCTTTCAAATTTTGCGTGGTTAATTTTTATGTTACAATTATCAATGCAATTGCAATTAGCAATGTTTTATTTCTTGTATGTTCTATTGTCCATGATACACCTTAATATACATATGTAGATATGAATGTATTAAATTTGTTGTTTGTTTGCCATTTGAAATGGCAAAAAATACAGTTACATTTGCATTTGTTTATTTATTTATTCGTTTTTTTTTTTTTCTTTAAGTTCATTATTTATTTTATAATATCTTAACATGTTTATTTGAAACCGATATAATTTAGAATATTAGTAGGTATCGTACGTCAACCAGAGCAACTGTGAATGCGTATGTTTCTACCATAATATGTATGTATGTATAAGTATTGCGTAAACGAATACGCATAATTAAATGAAATGTAGATATATACATATATGTACTTTCTATTAAGTTAAATATAAATGTGTGTGTGTATTCAGAAGTGAATAAATCCTCTAATAGCTTTTTAGCCTTGAGATTGGCTGATTAAAATCGAAAGTAATTAATTTTCGAATGAAATTTCCAATTATTTAAACCTAAATGTTTGGTTTTTATTTGATTAAGATCATTTGTATTTAGTTCTCATGAAATCTTAAAACAATAATCGCATTTGAATTAAATTAAAGTTAAAATTTGTCTTCTTTTCGTAAAACCGCATTGAACAATTTTTTGAATAAGAAAGTAAGGTCGTAGAACTTGACTCTTGAGTCAACCCTTAGTAATTAAAAAATTATAATAATAATTGGTCGAACCAGCCATCGGATCAACGACATTATATAGGTTAGGTTATGTGGCTGCCCTCTCTCTGAGAGGATACACTTAGGCCAGAAAGGCACATTGTGATACCACCGAGCTTATCTTCCAATACTGTTGTGCGTGTTAAATTTGGACAGCATTTGAAGGGACCTACTTATATTAGCCTGGTCCGGACGGCAGAACCCTAGTCCTATCACTTTAACTTAGTTTTGTCACAGAGCTCTTTTAAGAAGCACTTTTGGCAAAGTGTTACTGTGTTACCAATTCTTGCCGGCAAGACCAACGCTCTAACCACTGAGCTACGGCACCCATTAACGACATTATATATATCTATGGCTATGGTAGTATATTGTGTCTATCTCTACAATGAAAATTGCATCAGAATTTTGCTATACAACTCTTCCAAAAGTTTTAGTTTTGAGGGTCACTCTAAAAGTTTACGGATATACATACAAGGAGAAACACATATTTTATGAGAAATATGCACATATTCGCCTTTAAATTTTATTTCTTTTTGAATTTCAAGCAGACAGTTTTCGTAACACTTTTTCCACTCTGATGTGGAATTATCTCGGAAACATTCCTTTTAGGCACTTCAGTGGCATCTTCTGGTTATGAAAAAAGAAATGAAGAAGGAAGAAGAAGGAAGACGCCGTAAGGTGCGAAATATGTCGAATATGAGCAATGAGTCAATAATTCTTTCTCTTTTATGTACTCACAATTTCTGTTGTTTTTGAGTCTCTCTGGAACACTCAAATAGTCAATTTTTTTTTTTTTTATTATTACGGTCTCAAGGTTAGTCACCTACTACAAGTAATACCTTACCGGACTGTCGAAAGTGGTTTTATAATCAACAAATAAATGGTGTGTGTCGATCTGTTTTTCCTGGGACTTCTCCAGATTTTGATCCAAATTTTGATCCAGATCCAGATTCGATAGTCGAGTGGTAAAAGCTTTCGCTGTTAGTGGTGATTAAAGCTTACTGACGTCTAGCTTTCTATGTGCGGGACTTCATTTATTCTTTGCGACACATAAATGTGTTCGCACCTTAGCTGCAATAAGGTAGTGATCCGAGTCGATGTTGGCACCACGGATCGATTTCACGTATATCCCACTGGAAGCATGCCTTCCGTCGATCACTCTGGTTTTTCGTTCGTTCATCTGGAGACAGCCACATCGTCTATGGATGTGTAGATGTTAAAATCTGCGGGGAAGTCGATCAGCTTGATTCCGTTATCGGAAGTGTTCTGGTGGGGACTGAATTTTCCGACAGTTGGACCAAAGGTACCTTCCTTGCCCACACTGGCATTAAAGTCGCCAAGCACGATTTTGATATCGTGGCGGGAGCAGCGGTCATAGACTTATTTGAAACGCCGAAAGAGGCTCTCTTTAGTCGCATCAACCTTCGCATCCGCCCGAGCGTGGGGACAGATTAGACCGATGTTGTCTTCCGAATAGTTGCCAGCCGTTCGTTCACAGGTGTTAACCATAAGATAAGATATCGTGGTCTGTTATTGACAAAAAATCCACATCCGAGTTTACGCCTCTCCGCATAGCAATTGTAATATATCTCAACCCTATCCCGTCTATCGCATTTGAAGTGCGATGATGTCAGCCTTATATTTGTCGAGAACACCTCCGTGGCTTGTTTAGACCTTCGATCAAAATGTGTTGGATACAACGTCTACTATATTTCTTCATTACTGGATGTGCAGGCAAAATTGGATGTCTTTAATTTGTGCGCATCTTCGATCTTCTTCATTCTCAAGGGTGTCTCTCCACTAAGATTTTTTTAGTTTAAAATCTGAAAACCATTCATAAATTGTGATAACATATTAATGTTAATGATAACATTGCATTGTTTATAAAAAATCAGTATGGTTGTTGTAAGATTTGAAACCATCTAGCCATCTAGTGGCCGTTTCCGGGTACGTATATAAGTTTTCAGGATCAAAAATGTAGAAAAATTATTTCTTTTGGTTTTCTGTTAATAAAAAAAAGCTTTAAGGGTTTAAAGAATTTCTGATATCCCTTCTATCAGTGTGTATAAATTGCTGAAGTACTTCGTAAGTCAAAAAAGATTTCTGAGAAAGACTATCAATATCTGAGTAAATTTTTATTTGGGACCGTATAAATTAAAAATCACTATAATATAATGTATAACAATAATTCATTTTTAGTGTTTAATTACCCGAATTGCCTCACCAAATTAATGCTTTTATGATATACTATTCGGTTGCTAATACCTACAAAATGTATTGCATTTAACTTTATTAGCATTCAATAATTACGTTTGCAGTGTCCAAAACATGCTTGTAACTAAAGATATATCTATCACTACCCGCATTGGCCTTGAACATTTAACACAATTTCTTTAATGGAAAAGAAATTAAAAACGATTATATTAAAAAAAAAAAACGCCATTTACAAAAAACAAAACAAAAAAAAAAAAAACAAAGGCTTGTCAAATTTATATACAGTAGTACTATTGTTGTTGTAATGTGCTATACACTATATATGACACTAAGTGCAGAAAACCCAAATGTAAATATGCCATTGTCAGTTGCGGTGTAAACTTGACATAAATTGACAACTTATTTTATCTCGTGACAGCAACGGCTTTTTATGAATCGATTATTTCGTTGGTTGTTTATTGTTAATTGTTTTAAATTTTTTTTTCCTTGTTTTCATTTTTATTATAAATATGAATTCATCTATTGTTTGCATAGTGAATAGAAATGAAATACAATACATAGCCATTTTTTGCATTCAATTATGAAACCATTTTGATAGCCAAGGGGAGGAAATGAAGGAATTTAAAAAAAAAAAAAAAAATTAATAATACTAAATAATTTTAACTATTTTTAACAAGTAAATTATATGATTATGTATTTATCATCATCTTGTTAGAATTTGTGATTGCTGTTGCAGGGTAGCTGCAGTTGATTAATAATCAACAATGACAAAACACTTATTTATTTAATATGAGTAGATTATGAATTGATCAGTTCGGATAGATTTATTCTCTAGTTGTATCGGTTTTTAATTATGATTGCCTGCAAAAAATAAAAAATGTTTCTTCAGCTATTACTTGATTGATACGATTAGCTAGCCAAACTTCCGTATCTTTAAAATAAGCAAAAAGTCCGTGCTCGCCTTTGTATGAGTCATACTGAAAAATAGTTTATATTCCGGAGTAAACAAGATCCTCAAATATTAGGTTTCATTGGAATTTATTATATAGTGATAGCGCTATATTTACTAAAATAATGCTTAAGTCAAGAAATCTTACTTACGGTGCTGGTTATACCAACCATTTCACAACCTCAAATTGGGTGGTTCTTGAAGCAAGTATTCCTTTTTCACAGGTATAATGGCGACAGTATTTTTATCGCTATACCCCCACCATACTCAAGGTAGTTTGCTAGATTATTGAGGGAACGTAGTGTGCGAAACATATCTGCACTTGCAATGGCAGTTATACTGCAATCAAAGCCCTTGGGAACCTTGCTAGTTCTAAGATACTTAGTGATTGTTAGAAAAGTATGTGCTCCAGAATACTGCATAGAAAATGAATTAGCCAATGCTGTGTTAGTCAGGCTGCCCTCCAGGCTCTTATGGGCACTGCTAGTTCTTCGAAACTGATCACTGAGTGTAAGATGACGTTGAAGGGTTTGCGAAATCAAATACACTCTGTTGTAGCACAATGAATAATTTGGTCAACGAAGAAAGTTCTTCTATTCGGAATCGGGCAACATACAGTGGCTCCCAGCTTATTTCGTACAGTGACAGTTTAAAAATTGCTGCAGTCGTAATTCCTAATATAGCAAAAATTTGAACAAAATATAAATGCCATTTTTGAAAGGAAGGTTTGTTTTTTATATTCCAAAATTTACTTTTTCAAAATTTTAGTGTTTGACACTATAAAAAAATAAAATAAGAAAAAAATAGGAAAATTCATGTCACAGCTTATTTCGTACAGTCTCTTTAAGTTCAAACTAAAAACAAAGTAAGTTGATTTTAATATTTAGTATGACATCCCTTAGCGTTAATGACAGCCTGGAGTCTACTTGGCATTGAATCCACCAATTTTTGAGTGATGTCTGGTGTGATTTTTTTCCATTCCTCCATCAGTACCTTCTTTAGGTCTTGCTTATTAGAAATCTTGTGTGTTCTTATTTTATTGTCCAAAATAGACTAAAGATTTTCAATCACATTCATGTCAGGTGACTGTGGTGGTGGAGACATCAAGTGTGAGCAGTTCAAATAAGCCAAGATTGCACAATCCCAGATTTATGTTTTGGGTCATTATCTTGGTAATACCGAAATTCTTCCCGCAAACCCAGTTTGTCTGCACTTTGAAGTAAATTGTTTTTCAGAATCTCGAGGTACTTCATTTTGTCCATTGTTCCCTCAATAAAAACCAATTCACCTACTCCGGCTGCTGACATACAGGCCCAAACCATCACGCTACCGCCACCATGCTTCACTGTGGGCTTAAGGTTCTCCTTGTTTAGCTCGGTATTAGCTTTACGCCAAACATATGACATTCCGTCCGAGCCAAAAATATTAAACTTAGACTCATCCGCGAAAATAACGGTATTCCAGAACGCAGGAGTATTAATAATATGCTCTTTGGCGAAGTCAAGTCGGCGTTGTATATTCATTTTTGAAATGAATGGTTTCTTTCGGGCTACTCGACCGTTCAAGTCATGATTGCGCAGCACACGTCGGACAGTTTTAGCACTGGATGATTTTCCTATTTCACGCTGAACCTCTGCAGCCAACTTCGGAGTGGATAACTTTGGATTTTTCTTAATTTTTCGTACAATATAACGCTCGTCTGATGCGTTGAAAATCTTATTAGGTGCTTCTCTGCCCTTGTTCTCCAACCGATTTTCGCGAATGAAGCGTTGAATGATGTATTGGACAGTTGAGGCACTTAAATTTGTCATTTCAGCAATTTTTCGCACACTCTGACCTTTCCTAAAATGGTTAATTACCAGTTTACGCTGTTCCATCGTTGTACGACGACCCATAACGCTAAATGTTTAATTTACAACACTTTAACTATTTAAAATAAGAATAATAAAAATTGTTATAATAGTTAAAAAGGTCCAAAAACTCATACAATTCAAAAAAACTTTGTAACTGCGCGGCAGAATGAAACTTACTTACATTGAAGTTTGTGTACGAAATAAGATGTGAGCTGAAAATCAGCTGATCAATAGTTTTTCTCTCTTGCATGACAAAAAGAACAATTTTTGGGGTTCCCCGTTTTCTTATTAGGTTTACTAAACACATACACAGACATCTACATTCAAAACTTATCGATAAGTTTTTTAGTTTCGATGTTACAGCCATTTACATAAAAATATATACACTGTACGAAATAAGCTGTGAGCCACTGTAGATAGATTCCTCCCGATAGTGTGCAGCTTCAACAAAAAAAAAAAAAAACAGTACTGGAAGATAAGCTCTGCTAGAGGATTATTGAATTGAAAGAAAACATTATTGAGACATTACCAACAGTTTCACGAAAAAAGAAAAGTTCTGCCATTCAGAACCGAGCAACATTAGGCGATACATTCTAATTCTGTCTAGCTGAAAATATAAAATAAAAAATATACATAAGATAAATTCTTAACCATTTTCTACAAAAACAAGCCATTCTCATGAAAATAAAATATGACGAAACTTTAGAGCGTGATATTGTAACGCGTACCTTTTGTTTCCCAGCTGAGGTATGGCTCAGTCAGCAAAGGTTGAACAGAGCAGCGTAAAACTCTTGTTGTAGGAGGAGGAGGACCGAATTCCGCACAATTGCCTATTGGCAATCAAGTCACCGACACTAGACGAGTATTCGGCTCGGTATTAATGGGACTACTACTTTGTTGTATTTTTTTCCTTTATTTCCTTCTTTTTACAATTTTTCAATACAAATTCAATTTCTTATTCTATGCCTAACTGGAATACCTAACCTTACTTATACAATGAGGGTTTATAGGATTAACCAGTGCCATCTGGTCACACCTAATGAATCAGTCGCGTGGCAGATTCGCCTCGGCAGAAGTCTCCCAGCGACTGATAGTTGTGTATGGTAGCCTGATACAGGGGTCTCTTGTATCTAGTACCCTGGCCTCAGACCTAGAAGAGGGAGACCTTTATAGCAATATATATGGTATATACGGCTGTTCAAAAAAGTAGTCGCCTGCTGATGGCTCGCAGGCGACTACTTTAAGTGAGCGATCGAATACAGGCAGCCTCTTTTAAAGCAATAACTACTTATAGCCGCCATGCGAATTACTGCCAGCGCGACTACAAAAGCACTCATTCGGGTAGCAAGCTACTCGAACGGGCCGATTCAAAATATTCACCAAGATCGTTTCAAATAGTATCTCGGGTTACGACTTACTCGATCAAGCATCGATTGGTTTTTATTACCATTTTTATCATATCTTACGTCGGCAAGTCATACACCTTTAGTACATAACTATATATAAAGCATTTAAGAATTATGTAGTATAAAATTCCTATGATGCTACATTTTACGTCCAGTGAAGATTCATTTGATTGCTTCTTCTTTCTCTGTCATCATAGTACACGAGTATGTGTATGGGTGTATACATCAACTGATATTACTGTATGACGACAATAAGGAGAAGAAGAAGAATCAAATGAACTTTTCTATGATACACATATTTGCATATGGTTTATTTATTGTTGGTACGTTTAATATTTAACACAAGCTTAGTTTTGACCTGTTACAATATCTCCAAATCGAGCGTATAGTATTCAGTAAATTCTTACCTAATTTTGCTTGATTTTGATAAAAAAAAATGTATTTTTAATAAAAGTGCTTGAAGCTCATTAGCAACATTATTGAATCAACAAGAATGGCCTGTGGCATATTTAATGTTTGTATCTTTACAAATATAGTAAGCAATTAAGGGTTAAGAAAGAAGAAATTAGTGTATGCAACATATGTTAATATTTTAAATAGACTCTCATAATTTTTACTAATTAATTATGTAGTTTTAAATGGTTCTAAATAAACAAACAACTATTAACTACTAATGGCGCATTTAAATGGTTTGTAATTTGGTTTAGACAAAGAATTCAAAGCAAAAAAAAATACAAAACAGTATCTCTATCTTTCTGAGTGATAAGTTCAAGTTCAATGTTCGTTTAATAGTAAAAATGAATATTTCATAAATATTTAATTATCACACAAACACAAAATAGAAATGATGGTGCATTTGTAAAAATAAATTTCAATATAATAATAATCAATTTAGAACAAGTTTACAAAAAAAAAAAAAAAGAATAATAATTAAACAAGAAACAATAAAATGGAATAAAAATTAACAAAAACAAAAGTAACGAGTCTCTATTGTCTTTTTATAGTTCAAAAAAACAATAGATTCATAAAAAAACACAATATATAAAGACGTAAAAATTCATTTTTCGTGGTATGATAATGTTATATTTATGAAAATCAATTTTTTTTTTTTGGATAAGATGATGAAATTATTTGCTAATACATATTATAGTATATTCAACACATTTTTCCAATATGAAGAACATAAAATGATCGATTCAATTATTGCAAATTTATGTTATTGATGTCATTTAAGTTTTGTCCAGTTTTGAAAACTAGTATCTATGATTTTGTAAGCATGTGATTCGTTTTTAATATAAAAAAAAAATAAAATCGACTACTACTAATAATAACAAGTGGTTCACTTTATCAAGATTATATAAGTTCTAACAGTAAAAGTATTTAATTGTTATTGCTTTTATAAGTTTTTTTTTTTATTTTTAGAGTCTGATTATAATTCCACGAGCGTTGCTAAAAGTATACACATAATAATGATGTGACTTTTAGTAATAGTATTATATAAGTATTTAAAGAAGTGTGACAGCTAAGAAGAGAGTAAGCTTTTGAAGCCATGAAATGTCATTTAACTCTCAATACTGGTAATTCAATTGCTTAAATATATTCAAATATAATTTCTTTTCAAGGAATTTGCTTTGCAACATGGAATTGTTGAGTTTTGCCAACTAACAAGCCTGCCGAAAAATGTGCATAATTATAGCACAAAGTTTCTCCCTATCTGTCATACTATATTTGAAACTCCATTATAATTTCCTACAAATTGTTCATTTTAGATCAATCTTTGCCTCAAAAAATTAACAAAAAACCAAAATCTTTTCAATTTAATCTCAACAAATTTATATTTTTTCATTCATTTCGCGATGGAAAATTATGAGAAAAAAAAAACAATTTTTTCTTTTTTTTTTTTACACAATTCATAAATACTAATTGTATGTAAAATTAAAAAAAAAAATGTATATATAAACATACATATATACACATTCAGATGGAATCAGACCAAAATACTAAAGGTCAAAGATCAGCTCATTTAATGCCTTCTGCCGTGTTGGCTGTAAACTGGGGGGGCAGCACGGTTTTGATATTGATCCTCCTTTGATGGATGAGTACGAATATATTCCAACGATCTCAAGATAGCTTCTGGGATTGGTGGGCCAACGGGCAACACATCACTGGCTGGCTGGTAGCCATTCTCATCGGCAACATAGACTACTTTCACTGGTACACCTTCGGGTGATATGTAGGAGAAATCACCGTGCACATTACCGTAAGCATCACCGGAGGCTTGAGCATGAATACCATTGGTGGTCTCCAAAGCATAATCGTAACCATCGGCACGTACATCAGAGCGTAACAGTTTTACTTCGGCATGAGCATCATCGGAGCTGCCGTGGTGTGATACATGTTGAAGATAGGCTGGGCTGAGAGCGCAAGCTGTGGCAATGACTGCACATAAGATGGCCTATAGAAAAATGAGAATACGATTTTTAATCATTTCAGTATTGTATCATCGTATAGCTAGTGTATGAATGTTGCAGGATAACTCTCAATTACAGTTGTATATCCGTTTGACATTTTGAGTCGTATCCACAAATGAACTTACCAATTTGAACATTTTTGCTAATTTGATGAGATACGTTGATAGTGGTAAGAAGCTACGATTGAACTGATGCTTCAAATAGCGTTAGTTTGCGTATTTATAAGAGAAATCTGTCAATACCAAAAGTCAAATAGCCGAAAATATCAACGATGCTGTTGTATTGATGTACGCGACAAGAAGAGACCGAACGATGACGATGATTTATAGTTTCTTGCCAATTATGCGTGTAAGATACATAATATATGTTGATTTGTATGAAATCAACATATAGAAATAATAAATATTTTAAACTTGATTTGATTTTGTGATAGAAATAGAAAAATTCAATAGTATAGCGCATAAACCCAATAGGAAAGTGCCTTTACTTTCGTTACAATGTATTACAACATAAATGAGAGCATGCTATAGGAATTGGTTTGGCTGACCTGTACTTGTGATTTTGCTTGTAAGGCTGGTAGTATTCAACTTTATGGTTCGTTAACAATTTAGACACTAAAGCTAGATGGCTGCAGAGCCCATGGGATTATTCTAGTGTTCTTGGCTGAAACTGAGGAGGACTGTTAGGCTTTAAACGTCGCTTTATTGTAGAAGAATATATGCGCCTGCCCTGTTTGAGAAAAAGTGCATGTCGTATTGGTTGTTAAATCTCTTGTAAAATAATATTGAAGTCATAGAAAGAGCCTCTACTTCAGATGTATGGAGTTCTTTGCTTTACGCAGCTCCACAGTTAAGATTATTGATCAGTGATGGGCCTGAGGGCATTTGTCAAATTACCTCTGAGTCGTTGATTCACAATCCGTATTGCGTAATGACGGAATTACTCTCAGTTTTCATTCTAACCTTAAAAAACATGCCAAAACAACCGAAAATCTTTTTTTATTGTAGTATTAAAAAAAAAAATGTTGAAGTTGACGTTGTAGTTCTGTATGAGTTTTTGACTACAAATACTATTAATCAGAACAACGATCTGAGCCAATTAACCATGTTTGGTGGTCTCTCGGTCCGGTCTATCTGCCTTTTCACTCGAAAATTGGCATAATGATAGAGGGAATTAGCTAGAAATTAGTACATAAAATTATTTTCATCAACAAAAAGACGAGTTGAAAAATGAGTGTAATACGATGAAATCCACGCCTACTTCCCATACAAAAAGTATGTTGTTGAGTGTGTATTTTCACACATTTTGTGCATGAAAATATAAAATTATCAAGCTGAAATGTGATATTTATAATTATATTTGCTAATGAATGGATGTGTTTTAGTTTGGGCGGAATTGGATAAATATCACGACTATCTTTCATACAAATGTTAGTTTTCGTAAGTAGGTTTTTACACTTTTGCACCCGAAAATATCAAGTTATTAAACTGAAACTCAGCACATGTGATTATATTTGCTAATAAATGAAGAATTTAAGAAATGGGTGGAATTGGATGAAAACCACGCCTACCTCCCATACGAAAATTGGCTTTCGTATGTATGTTTTCACATTAATAGAAACTTTGCAAATGTGTAATTATATTTGCTAATGAATAAAGAATTTTGAGATTGGATGGATTTTAATGGAAACCACGACTACATTACATACAAAAGGTGGTATCCGTATGGATATTTCTACACATTGCGTCCGGTAAATATAAAGCTATTATGCTGAAACTCAATACATACAATTACATTTACTAACTAATGAATAAGTTTAAGAATGGATATAATCGGACAAAAACTACGGCTATTTCTTATACAAAAGTTGGTTTCCGTATGTGGGTTTTCAAACTTTGTGCCCGAAAATACAAAGTTATGGTGCAGAAACTTTCTAAATATAATTATATTTACTAATGATTAGACAAGTTTGAGATTGGACGTAAGCGAATAAAAATTACAGCTACCTCCCATACAAAAGTTGGTCTCCCTATATGAGTTTTCAAACTTTGTGCCCAGGGATGCCAAGCTATGGTGCAGAAACTTACTGAAGATGAATAAATTGGCTCACGAATGGTTATGATTGAATTTGAATGTAATCGGATGAAAACAACACCTATCTCTAGTACAAAAGTATGTTTTCGAATGCATGTTTATTGACTTTGTGCAAGAACATAAACAAATATAGGACTGAAACTCAACACAAATGATTATTCATATCAAAGAGCAAATATGTTTGAGGAGGGGCATTATCAGATGAAAACCACGCCTACCTTGAGTATAAAAGTGTTTTTTTTTTTGCAATAGTAAGTAAGTTTTTCAGAAAGACTGCACTGTGGGATGTCATTTCGACTTCCTGACGTTTGCACTGTCTTTCAGGCACGCAAATTGAGAAGGCAGCTAGTCTAATACAAGATAGCACAATTCCACCTTCGAATATCACTATCGTTGTAGACAGTCAAGCGGCACTGAAGGCAATTGAATCCAGAACAATCAAGTCAAAAATCGTGCTGAAATACCGAGCTTTATTATGTGACATAGAAAACTACAGAGTTTCTCTTTCCTGGGTTCCTCGACATAGTGATATTGTGGGAAACAAGCTGGCAGATGAAAAGGCCAGGAGGGAATCCAGTATGGACGCCAATGAGGCCGACGACTCAGTACAAATTCCGCTTTGCGAACTGTTTGGGTGTATGGAAGAAATAGGATTTTGAGATATTCAGGTCTTATGGTCTAGGCTAGACATGAGAAAGCCGAGGGTACTTCTGTCCTTAGCGAAGCCTGCAGTTAGAATTCTAACCGGGGTGCTCACTGGGTGTATACCGACGAGCGGACTGCGTAGGGGTTGCCAAGATGAAGAGGAAGAAGAATCTATAAACCACTATCTATGTCTCTGTCCAGGACTACAGACAAAACGACTTCAATATTTGGGGTCTCGTTTCTTCACAGGACTAGATGAACTTGCGAAAGTGGACTTAAAAGAGCTTCTTAACTTCATATGGAGAACCAGATGGTTCAAGAAGGATGACACATCAACACTGGTTACTCTGGGAAGGCTTGCCTCCTCCGGAAATGAAGGACAATCACAATGGGCAATTAATCCCTCAGAGTGGAGGTGTGAATACATGTTCACACACGCCCTTCAAACCTAACCTAACCTAATTACGTTCAATATAAGTTTCTCTTTGAATTATTATACCTGCGTTACCTACGTAATGTAAGTGACTAAAATTTCTTAAATGTATCCCTTTTTGTATGAGATGATCAGAGGCACTTCATATGGTCTTAAGCGGAGAAAATCAATTTCGCAAACACCTTACATGCTTTCCTGTTGGGGAATAGTGCAACACCCACATAAATACACATGCACGTATTATTTTTATTGTTACAAATAATTCTACATAAATAATATTTCAAATATCAGAGTATGTACAGCATCATCATCATCATCACATTAGATCACAGCGCTAATATGCATTCATATGCGACACATTAATACTGCGGCGCATTCAATATCGCAAATTCATATTGAATATTTCAAGACCGATAATAAATAACTGATGGAAAAAAAAAATCATTTACGAGTACTAAAATAATAGAACTGGTTGGTAATAACAGGCCAAAATGCCAGTAAGCTAATATAAATACCAACATACATATGCACGGGTACAATTATGAATATTGGTATGTATTGGATATTTGGTTACTTTGACGCGCTGCTTTGGTGCTTAATTAAAACGATTAGCTAAGAAATAGAATATTAAGTATTTCGTTAATAGGAACAATAGAGCAAAAAATCATAAAAAGTACATAAATTTTGAACTCGAAAACTTGTTAAGCAATAACGGTCATTATTTAGAATTCATTTTTTTTTTTCGTTCTCTACTTTCGCTCACTCTTAATGCCAAGAACAAGTTGGACAAGTATTTAGATGCGACAAAGAAATTTGTTGCATTTTACCGCTTTCGCAATTATGTATTGTACTTGAACTAATTATTCACTTGACCATCCATAGTAAAAGTTAAAATAACTTTCTATGAAATTTGTATAAAAATGAAGACAAAATAGTTAAACAATATCAGTACGGGATAAGTATTCAAGTGTTCGATTTATTTAGTTCAATTGTGAAGTAGGAATACCCACCAAAAAAATTAAAAAAAAAAAATAAACAATGTTCAAATTTGTAAGTAGTAACTATTAGAAGAAAAAAAAAAAAATGTTTGTGATTTTTATCAAAAATTCATTTACTACTTTACAAAGGTGTGCGTTTTTGCCTTGATTGCGGCTGCTACTGCTATAGGTACTGATGATGAGCATGCTGAGATCAAATTACTAAAATCTGATGTACGCGCCGATGGATTCGATCATGCTCTGGAGACATCCAATGGTATTAGCAGTTCTGCATCCGGTGATGAACACGGTAATATTCATGGCGAATTCTCATGGGTTGATCCAAAGGGTGAACTCATCAAGATCAGCTATATTGCCGATGAGAACGGATATCAACCTATCGGTGATGCTATACCCACACGTCCACCAATTCCAGAGGCCATCATCAGATCAATCAATTATATTAAAGCGCATGAACAATTGGAACCGGGCCACTCACGTACCAGGCATTAGACCATCGAATATTGATGTACTTCTTACGTACTGATTAAGTTTTGTTTTTTTTTTTTCTATTCGTGATCTTTATGCAAGTGAGCCTCTATATAAACTCTGTGTTAATTCTTTGTCTATTTAAATAATTTCTCTAACATCATATGTGCATAATAGTCGCAAAATCTTGTTTATTTCTTGTGTGAATTCGTAATAAATCAATATAGTGTATTCACTTATTTCTAGTCGAATATTGAATTTATTTTTTATTCAACGAAATTAGCGCTAAGGTGCAAAGACGATAGAGTGCGATTGAAAGCATTTTGTCTTGTGGAAAGTGCTCTCACGTCCTTAGAAGGCACCATGAGAGTATACAAATGAAAGGGTGTCATGCAAGTAACATTTTTTCATCACTCATCACGCAGACATTCATTTTCTTTTTCCAAATATGTGATTTTACAACTTGGGGTACTACGCTTACATTGGCCTGAAATTTTTCAGAAAAACGGGTGTTTAGTTCTCAATTAAGCATATCGAAATGGAAGCTCATATTATATATTTATCTATCACGGTATTATTAGTAGGTTTTCTCTCCGCAAGTGGACAACTAAAGTCATTCAATTCGTTTACCTAATAAACGATTTTTAGGCTGAAGTTCTAGCAATCAGAAAGCTATGTCCGTTAATTGGAAACCATACCAGGTTACCATATTCGTCGATAGTAAGAGAATGCAGGGAGGAACTGATTGAACTAAATCGATTAGCTGATATCACATCGGTCAAAGGAATATTGAAGCGGCTCTCACTTCCTTCAATTGGTCTGCCTCTGATGCTTCTGTGGGCAAATAGGTTCGCTCTCCCATATAGGTTGTTTATGGAAGCAGCTATCTTCATTATCCTCATCTAACAAACAAGATGTGCAGCATATTACGTTTGACTTGGCTTGTATATAGTATGATTCGAACCCTAGAACTCATCGTCAGAGGCCATATCAATACTGAAAAACTTACGGCTGTTTGATCAGATGACTAGCTGAGGAAAGCTAGATTAGAAGGTGACACTACCCCACTCCCGCTCTGTGTGAACGGTTCAAACAATAAACCTGATGTGTTGCCCGACTTCCAAAAACCGGTCCGAAGAACCTATATTTTAATTGGACGGGGTGGATCTAGTTAGATCCGCTGTCATCTACCTAAAAAATTTTCTGTGAGGTCTGTGATGTCAAAACAGCATTTATTGTATGACAAACTACTGAATCTATGGATCAGCCACTAAAACCAACCAATAAACAAAAGAAGCTGTAAAAACAAAGGAAGCATTTATGTGATTCGGAGATTATGAGACCCAATGCTTACAAATAAAGTAAATATGATTAATTTGAATAAAAAAATTAAGTAAATATGTGGCACTTAAAGCCCCGAAGTGCTCATTGGCCGAGCTTCTCTTCCATTACTGTTGTGCGTGTTAAATTTTTGGACAGTATTAGAAGGGACCTACAAGGCAAGAACCCTTGTGACATCACTTTTTCTGAGCTTTGTCACAGAGTTCTTTTAGAAGCTTTTTCATGGCAAGTTGTTACTGTTGGAACAGGTGGGTACCGTTCGAAAGAAAAATCTTTTCGAAAGAATGATTCTTTAGTACAGTTGTAATATTTTCTATTGACTTATTTGCTTGTAGCTGGATTTTGTCATCGAGCACTTTGGTTACCAGCACTATCTGTTGTAGGTTGATGTTATCTTCTCTCTATTTCTCTCTCTCTCTCTCTCTCTCTTGCGTTTTGCTACTTCGTTCGCTATTTTCGTAAGAGAAGTCAAGTGAAAGATGTCTGGCCTACATCTGATTTCTGCCGTCGAATGTAATGTAAAAAATAGTGGCGACTTCATTTAGAGATGAGATGTTTCCAAATTTGTCACTCCTCCTGACCAATGAAAACAAACTCGAAGTGATAGAGAAAAGTGAACGTTTCACACTGGTTTCATCGCTTTGATAAATCTTAGAAGGGCTTTATTTGGTTGGTTTCGTTTGGGCCACATATATCGGGATGCTTGAAATTCAGTGCTTGAATTCCAACTTCTGTTCACTTTTTCCTTTATTGTGGTCTCAATTTGGTTTTGTATTTTCCTAACTGCTATAAAAATATTTACCATCTGGTACCCCTCAGGTTGACCCTATGCATATGTCGCACAATTTCCGACAATTCCTTTGCCGGGTTCTATAAGATGGGAGCTTGTCGTATACTATTGGATAGAAAATCAAAGTTAAAGTAAATAAGCAAATTTTTTATTGATTTTGATTCAACATTCTGAGAAAATTATAACTTTTATTTTGTAAATGATCAAATTGAGTTAAAATAATTTGATCAAACCATTTATTTTCCTAATGAGAGGATTTCATTTTAATTTTTTTATACAAAATGAAGTGAAATAGCAAACGTGACAATATGTTTACGTTACATTAAAATTGAAAATAAATATAATAACAATATATTTTATATAATAATCTATATATTGTATTACAGAAACACTCTTCATCACCCTATATATCAAATGTAAAACGTTATGAGCTATTGTACTGAAATTTGAAATGTAAGTTGTCGGTATCATACTAAACATTATAAATGGGCAGAGATGGATCAAAGGAGTGTGGTAGCACTTTTATAACCAAAATAGATAATAGTAATTTTTTCGTAGAAATAGACACTGGCCATAGACGGAATTAATGTTGGTCTTTTTTTTTTTTTTTCATTTTTGATTGACATATTAGAGATAAGAAAGCATACAATTTAGTTTTGGAATAGGAAAACAATGAAATCCAAAGACAAAAATTAATTTGGTAGATTTTCACCTAATCATACATTTTTTATGTGATTCCAATATAGCAATTTGAACTTGCCTTGACGTATCAATTAACTTATTTGGCAGGTGTGTTTTTTTAACGATTGACTTCTATAAAATATATAAATAAATATTATATGCGAATGTGGGTACAATATAATGCAATGCATATCGTACGATATATTCGAGTTCGAAAACAAATAAAAGACTGAATGAATATGTATTTGAAGGGCACACTTGCATGGTATGACATGTTAATATGGTTAACTTAAATTATGTGGGAATAGTTGTTAGCAATTTATATGGACAACATAACTATCAAATCGATCAAATTGTATGGTCATGTTGAAAACGATATTATTAACCATGTCACATATGGTCATATTCATATAAATAAAAGAAATTTTGCAAATATCTATCAATTTAGATAGTTTCATTTTTTTTGTTTTTCATATTCAAATCTATTTTTGTATTTTACTTATATATATTATTAAAATAAATAATAAAAAAAAAGTTTTTTTTTTTGGAATCAATTTTATCGATTATTAATTTTATTATCCATTGCTACTACTATTTATATTGTATGTAGTGTGTGTTTAATAATTTTTATAACCATTGTCATTATAATAAGCTGATTAACATGTATATAGTATTTGAAACGTTTATTGACACATTTCTTGAGCACGATGTTTTTTACTATTGTTTTTATTATTGGATCTGTTTTTTGTTTATTTATAGTAATAGCTATAATATTATTGTGGGAAACAAGCTCAATTATAGTATATAATAAATATTAGTTTTATACATATATTGTTGTCACTTTAGCAATAAATATACGCATGCGTGCACGTGTTTCGTATGACCATTCCATATGTTAGGCGGCGTCTATAAAAGAAAAAGTATTTTTTAGTTTTAGGTCAGTTCTTTTTAATTGGTTGACTTAAATATGTTACATGGAGCTATACCTTCCTTATTTAGTTTATATTTAAGATTGTGGTATATATTCCATAGAAACTTTTTTAGGTGGGTGTATTTTATTATACTAACAAATGCAGAGTTAGTTAGTTGCACATTAAGTTTGATTAGAAGTTACAATTAGCCATTAAAATACTGAGTGATGAGTGTAGGTAGATGGCAATAAAATATTTTATTCAAATAAATATACTCAGTACCTTGATCATATTACTTTGCAATGTATTATTCTTAAACTTCATGAATTTTATTTTTTATTTAAGGGGGAAGACCACTTTGACGGTTTGGAAAAATCGAATTTTTTTTTTTTTTTTTGCTTGAAATGTTCTATGAGGTGTGTATTTTAATTTAGTATGCATCTATAGTCCAC
Source organism: Megamerina dolium (assembly GCA_963854835.1). Taxonomy (NCBI): domain Eukaryota; kingdom Metazoa; phylum Arthropoda; class Insecta; order Diptera; family Megamerinidae; genus Megamerina; species Megamerina dolium. Next base: position 5,472,362 of record OY978525.1, read on the forward strand.
CAGAAACATTCAAACGAGGTAACGAGACGATTTTTTTAAAAATTTTCCGGGGCACTGAGCGACTTTCTAAAACTTCAAACGCGTTTATCTCGAAACGACATTTTGTAAACTGGTGGGACATATCACGCTTGCAGTTTTCAACCGATTTTGATGAAACCTTGCAAAATTATCGAGAATTTAATTCTGCATCGAAATACTGGATGGGATTTTTGATATTTTATAATTTGGATTTTTAAAGCACGATTTTGAGGCAAATTTTACAGGTAAAAAATTAACAATTTTTTATAAATAGCCACCATTTTCGTAAAAATCAACTTTTCAAAAAACGGCTTCAGTATTTCAGTGCGAAATTATATGGAGAATAACCTGCCTATCTAACTTTTGTTCCAGATTCACTTGCCAAGGGTCCAGATGTCCCACCGATGGGGAAAACCGGGCTGGAAGGGGGCTACGCGACCTGGTGCAGCGTGTACAGTGAGCCCGAGATCCAAGCAAAAAAAATTGACATTTATTGTAAAAAAGATAACTAATAAAATCATATAAAACATTTTATCATTGCAAGTTGTTTTAATGCTGAAAAAAAATTCCAATACTTTATTTTCCGACAGCTCAAGGTGGTCTTCCCCCTTAAGAAAATTAACTTTTTGTATTGAATAAACTCCAATTTTTTTTGCAGTGTGCTATTTTCGTAAATAAATCAAATTCTCAAAATATTCGGATGATGCATGAAAAAGAAATGGTACTTTCATATAAATTTCAAAATTTTTGAAATCAACATTTTTGTGTTTATTTATGAAATTAACAACTTCAAATGCGATTAAACATAATATTTTAACAAATAAATCAGTCTCCTTAAGTTTCAAAATGATACACAGAAAAATAATGGTACCTTCCATACAAATTTCTATATTTTTTTGCTCTACGAAATTAATATTTCGTTTTTTATTAATAGAATTTCATCAAATTCGGTGTAATTTTTTATTATAGTGAATAAAACAAATATCTTAAATTTCAGAATGATCAGCTGAAAAATTATAGCACCTTCCTTATAAATTTCTCAATATTTCTATGTAATTTCGACAAATCTTGTATGGGAGGTATGACTATTTATTAATGAAATTAATTCAAATTTTAAATAGGATGTTATTTTAATGAAAAAATAGTATTTTCAAAATTTCAGAATGATATATTAAAAAATAATGACACATTCCATTCAAATACAATATAGAGATTTTTGTATAAAAATCGACAAATCATATCAAATCAAGCTGTTTACGAATAGAATGCTTTTAAATTTTATGAAATATGCTATTCTAGTGAGTAAATAACTTTTTCAAAAATGTCCACACGATATATTGATAACGAATGGTACCTCCTATACTCCCGGTCACTAGTCCGGAGCCGAATGGGGTTGAAACTGTTAGTACCTTCGACTACGATGTCTTACCAAAAGACTTTAAATTTAGTACCACAGGTGATAAGGTTGGAAACCCTTCAACCTGATCGTTGGGAACGGCCCTTCGGGAAGGTTTTCGTGGTGGTGGTGGTAACCCAAAGATCTCCACCAAGGAGGGTAGTACGTCCATTCAACGTGCCCCAATTGGTACCGCAGGAACCTGGAGGTTGGTTTCCGATTTTCCAATCCTAAGGGGCGCTTATCAATGCTTCAAATTGATACATACGCTTTGTTGCTCGTGAGATTAGGCCATAATGGCAGGTGCTCACGAAAAACGCTGCTCAATTGTTGGTACCTCCCATATGGCTTAGTGAAATTTGTATGAAACTACGATAAAACTTGTGTAGAGCATATACATTGCTGGTTATGAAAGGAATTGTTTCAAATTTTATGCAGTATAAGATTTTGTTGATCAAAAAATATTTTTTAGATTCTTCCATAAAAAAATTTTTAATTTTCGCTTTAACAAAAGCGACTATGTTTGTATGGGAACTATGTTTATTACTGTATAATGAGCTATTTTGATGAAAAAATAAGAATTCCAAAGTTTCAAAACGATTCATTCATAAATAATTGTACCTCCCATACAAATTTGTGAATTTTATGTAAAATTCTCTATGAGGACAATGGCTATTTATGAACAGAAAGTCTTCAAATTTTGTGTGCAGTATTATTTTGGTGAATAAATGAGATTTTAAAAATTGCATAAAGATCGATTAATTAATAATGATATCTCCCATAAGATTTTGTTAATTGTTCTTTAAAAATCGACAAATCTTCTATGTAGAGTTTTTATGAAAGAAGAGAGTGATATAGAGTGATTTATGAACGAAATGACTTGAAACTTGGTGTGAGGTATTGTTTTAGTAAATCAATTGAATTCAGAAAAATTGTTTTATGAAAATGTACTAAAAAATAAGAATAAGGTTGGAATTGGAGTCAATTCACCAATTTAATAAAAATTAGCTAAATAAATTTTGTTAAAAATCTTAATCAAAATTTCTATTATCACTAAGTTTCTTACACACAAATTAGGTGAAAATAATCTGTGTCTTTTATTTCTCGATGAATTTATGTCGAATATAGTACAATAGTAGTGTGCTGTTGAGAGACTGGATCATGTAAATGGTTTGTGTCACCGCTAGTTTACCGTTTTTTGATGAAATGTCATTATTTAAAAATTTTTATTTTTATATTCGTCAGTTGCGAATATTTTATTTGACCTTTTTTCCCACTAGTGGGTCTGATTTACGTTTCAATTTCAAGTTCTACCTCATTTCTAAGGCTTATCACCTTTCAAAAAATTTGTGTTTGAAATACATTTGCTATAAAAAACAGTTAAATAACGGTAAATACCTTCGACCTTCAATCGACGATATCAATTATTAATCATAAAAAATGTAAATACGGTAATTACATTGTGTTATCTGACGTAATTAAATAGCAGTAAAAAATGTCAAAATATCTGTGAAATACTCGTAAAATTAAAAAAAAAAAACAAAAAAAAACAACAACAACAAAGAAATTAAATTTCAAATGAAATGATTCAAACTGATCACATCACATCACATACTCCATACAATACGAATAATAGCCCTGATACATAAACCTACCTATATCTAATAGCGAATCGTACATATCTAAAATTGCAAAAATGTCATCGGCGTTTGCTTTGCTTAGAGAATTTATTGCAACTCCACCCAATAACTACAAATCCCATGAGAAGTCAGAAAAAAAAACAATTTAACACTAATGCTGATAGCGTATTATATAAAACGACTACAACACCTCAAAATGTGTCTTTAAAATATGCTAATTAGTTAAATTATAAAAAGCTTTTTTTTTTGCGAAAAAAAAAGGAAATAAAAATTTGACAAAAATTAGCTTTGAAATAAAAACAACTTAAAGAAACAAACAAACCAGCATATATAGCAAATTTATATGAAGAGACTATAATTTTGTCTGCAAAATAAGTGTATAATAAAAAAAAAACAACCAATTTGTTAAAAAAAATTGTGATATGAGATAAGTGCTCATTTAAAAGTGATGCAAAAATAAATGCTTGATAAGATTGGCAAACTCAGAGACATTTTTAATAAATACTGGATATAAAATTATTATTTAGAAGACTAAAAATGCAATTTTTGAATTATATTTTTTTAGCATCCAAATTTCATAAAATGTGTCCAGAAATTGAAACACTTTCCTTATGAAACTAGTCTTGCTCTAGTCATACTAATATCATTCTTTGTCTATGGTTGGATTAAATTATATATAGAACAAGTAATATGATTGCAGCACCCTTTATTCGTTACTTAAGTTGTGCTAAATTGAATTTTGCTTAAAACGATGAGACACCTTAATGATATCTAATAACAACAGAAAGCTATGCATATTTGAAGACAAAACAAAAAGTAAACGAAATACAAAAGAATAATATTTATAGATATTTATGCAAATACCCAGTGAAGAACTCAAATTGGGATCAAGGCCAAATACAAATTGAAATAAATGCAGCTATGTGATTTTACTTGAACGAACAAAAAAATAATACCAGACATGTCAACGTACAGTCATAGTATATTTGGTAGATACTAAAAACTACAGTGCTCTTTCTCCAGACTCATTATGTCTGCTCAATTCGAACAGTAGTGGAAAATACCCTAATTATATGCATGATTGTCTTAATATAAAACTTTTTTTTTGCACAAATTACTTGGCGACTGTCAGAGTGTAGTTTGTATGACAAAAACCTCGGTTCAGTTGGTCCTCAGCTGCGCCATTAGTTTTAGCTATGTTTAGTGCGTTGATCTTGAGTCGTAGATCCTTAAAACTCTAAAATTTTATAAGTCAGACTATGAGACTTATATGAGAGTTTAATTTAAATGCAGCTGCCTCACAAGTATTTGATAAAGATCCGTCTGAACTCTCTAAATGGAAAAAGCGCAACAGAAAGTACTGATGACCTTTATAATATTTAAATGAAAGATGGGATATTGAAAGTGCAGAAGATGGTGCAGAAGCTATGGACATCTGAAACGAACTGAAACAGAATAGTTTTTAGTTCATAATTTGGATATGTGAGAACTTAACGCAAAAATACTCATAATTGGCAATAATTGTCACAATTATTCACAGGGAAGAAGCTTGGAAGTTTTTTAAAAGAATGCTTTCGCAATATCGTTGGCACATAGGGCGGTGAGCATATCCAAGAGCCACAATCTATGCATGAGCTGTACGAGACGTATGCCGATATTGACTTAGTTCGGTTCATTGCTATCCGAAGGGAGAACATACATACTCTAGTCATGGTATTTCGAACCAAGTAGTTGATGCCAATAAAGAGGAATGTCGAATATCTGGTTAAGACGCTTTGATATTCAAACTGGCTTTAAAAAATAAATAAATATGTGGCACTTCTAAGCCCCGAAGGGCTCTTTGCCCGAGATTCCCTTCCAGTACTGTTGTGCGTGTTTAATTTTAGACAGTATCAGAAGGGACCTGCTTACTTTAGCCAGTTCTGAACTGCAGAACCATTGTGACATTACTTTTTCTGAGCTTTGTCACAGAGTTCTTTTAGAAACTTTTCCGGGGATTGAACCTATGACTTACAGATCAGAAGGCGTACGCACTAACCACTATGCTATGGCACTAAGCATAGTGAACATAAATCAGACGGCTCTATACGCTATGCTTTGAATCCAACTGTTTCCACATCCGCATTCCATCCAATAACTGATTGCATTGAGCCTAACTATTCCCAGAGCTACAGGCAAAATATTTAGTATGAAGATCAATAGATTCCGTGGGACATGACCCAAGATCCTCTGTGATATCAATGCCAGCTGTTTGTTGAACTCTACAAAGCTGCCCACTAGACTATTTTTAGGCTTTCCGAACTCAAAACTTAATGCAATTTTGAGCCTGGTCAAAATTTGAACTACTTGACCTGATCTGAATGATTTAGCTATTATCCGTTTCGTGTCGGGAGAACAAAGTTTGGAGTTTTGGTTTGAAATGGCGTTATTTATCACATATTGATTTCGTTCAAGAAACATTTTTAATTATTTATTACTAACGGTATCTGGGTATTAATATACTTGTCGTTTGGCGATATTAAATTTCACATCAATCCGATCGTATATCAAATATGATAGACTAGACATACGAGAACCTACAAATGAGTTTAATACAAGTATGCAACTTATGTTCTAAATGTTTACTAATATATAACCGGTAAGCTAATTTTATTATAATTGTACGAGTAAGTAAATAAGTGAATTTGTTTGAATTTTTTTTTTTATTTAATGATTTTTTCTCTAAATTCTTATTAATAAGTATTAATAAATATGCGCCGATATAATCAAGTTTGTACACAAGTTGCTTGTACAATATTTTTTTAATTTGTTTGCATCATCTAGATGTCGTTAACAAATCTTCAAATCTTCTTTTTGACAACAACGAAATTGTATAAAAGGTAAGGATCCGATTGCATTTGGTATAGTTAGATTGAAACATCAAAATACTAAACAATTAAAATGTTCAAATACGTAAGTCAAGAATATTTTACTAACGTTTGTAATGATTTGTATCAATGTTTTGTAATAATTTCACAATTGATTAAAAACAATTTTTTTTTATATTACATAGTTGCTGGTTGCTGTCCTTATTGCCTTTGCTGTGGCCGATGATTCGGATAAACATGCTGAGATTAAATTGTTGAAATCCGATGTTCGTGCCGATGGGTACGACTATGCTTTGGAAACCAGCAATAATATACAAGCATCTGCAGCTGGTGATGTTCATGGCAATGTCCGTGGTGATTTCTCATGGGTTGATCCACAAGGTGTTCACATCAAGGTGTCATACGTTGCTGACGAAAATGGTTACCAACCTGTCAGTGATGTCCTTCCAACACCACCACCAACTCCACCAGAGATTCTCAAGGCATTGGAATATATTCGTTCTCATCCACCAGCACCAGAACCATTGAAACTTGTTAAAATTATTAAACAATAGGCTTGCATTTTGAACATTTTAAATAGTATGTGCAATAAAGAAAAAGTGTGATACACCCAAATGGTTGAATTTTTTCATTTCATCATCTTTGCGAAAGATACCGAAAATTGATCATTTTAATTTACAAATAGGTCAAGCGAGTCATCAGCAGCCACATACAGAAATTATTTTCTTGAAACTTTTGACAGAATTTTGACTTTTTTCGACGAGTTGAGTCTACTTTTATGCTTCTTCTTTAGAAATTTCAGATAAAGCTCTAATAAGTTGGTTAAAAATTGTTCGACAAAGTTTTCGACTACGATTGCTTGTCACTCGTTCAGCAACTTTTACAAACGACATCATCAAGCACTTTTCCAACATTTTTATAAGGGTCCATCTGTAACTGAATAGCCAGCCAAATTACTTTCCAACCTAGGCAGATTATAGGCAGCTCATTTTACTACATCAAATCTATTTTTAACTATTTGTTAGCTGGATCTGGAGCTGTTCAAAGCTGGAGTAAATCACTGCAATCGTTACGTGATTGAGCTCTGTTGGGTTCCCGGGAGACAAACAGGTAAACCCCACAACAACCCGGTTGACGAATGCGCTAGACTAGTGCACAATTTAAAAATGGCAATTTTGATTTGGAAGACGAAGACCGACCCGGAACGCCACCAAAGTTTGAGGATGAAGAATTGGAGGCAAGGCTCAATGAAGATCCATCACAAATACAAGATGAACTCGCAGAAACACTTGGAGTCACTCAGCCAACCATTTGCCATAGTTTAGAGGTAATGGGAATGATCCCAACGATAGGAAATTGGATGCCGCATGAACTGAAGCCAAGAGACGTGGAACGCCATTTTTTCACGTGTGAACAACTGAAGAAGGAGTTTTTGCATCGAATGGTGACTAGGAATCCAAAATGTCGGCCAACGTATGGATACCACGGCCATGCCTCATCATCGAAGGTCAAGCTGAATTTTCATGGCAAGAAAATCATGCTGTGTAATTGGTCGCACCAGCTGGGTGTGGTGTATTATGAGCTGTTGAAATCGGGTCAGACGATCACTTAGGACCTGTACCGATGACAATTGATGCATTTAAGTCGAGCATTACGAGAAAAACAGCCGCAATATGCTGATCGACACGACAAAGTTATTTTGGAACATGATAGTGCTCGGCCACATGTTTCGGCGCCCGTTAAAAAGTACATACTAACACTCAAATGGGAGCACAGACATTGTTGCTTTCGATGACACACGGCCTGGAAGAACAGCGCCTTCATTCTTACGAAGAAGCCAAAAATTGCGTTGATTCATGGATTGCCTCAAAACATGTCGACCTCTTCCGAAACGGTAGCCGTATGATGCCAGAAAGATTGGAAAAAGTAGCAACTAGCTATGGACAATACTTTGAACATTGAATATATAACCAATTTTCACAATAAAATTTCAATTTTGCAAAAATAAACCGGAAGTTCTTATTTATACTCCCAAATACAAGATCGTGTCGAGACCTCAACAAATGGATTAATGAGCAAAGGATGGAAATCGGCAATTGGTTGTTGAAAATCTCGAAGAATGTTATCGAAACAGTACGAGGACGGATGTAATATTTTTCTAAGACTTGGCAGAGGACTCTTATAGTAGTGCTTACAAGGCTAATGGCCTAATGGCTACAAAATAGGCACCGCCTAGTGGAACTTTCGCAGAAGAAGCGATGTCAACTGCAACACTGCTCGAGTCGTCAGTAGATCTAGCAGGTCCCCGAGTGCAACTTGCTTGTCGATTGCAACTTTTGCCATCACCAAATTGTTTAAAATCATATACCGCAAATTGTTTGAGAATGATCGATAAAGATAAAGATTAAAGAATCGAATTGCCGCAATGAAGAAATTATTTTAAATTGCATAAACTTCATTCTCATAAAAGTGCAATATCAGCAGGAAGATAGCATTGAAAAATGAAATGTTCATTTATTTTAGTGAAATTGAAGTTTCAAAAGTTTGAAAAGTTTAAAATAATTTGCGCAAAAAAGAAACAAACAAAAAAAAAAACTACTTGTATGAAATAATGAATCGAATGGAGGTAATGGAGTTTTTTTTTTTTTTGTAATATCATAGTACTATTAAGTTGAAACAGTACGTGTCTTCGTTATATGAACTCCATACGAGTACATCAACAGACAGAAGAAAATTCAGATATGAATTGTATGTGCACTTAGAGCACAGTGCTCAGTGTGTTAGTGCAATTCTTGATCCATTTAACATTTTTAACATTCTTTCTTTCATACAATTGCCAATATAAAGTTTTGAACTTTATCTATATTACATTGCAATGTATGAATTGGATACTTTCTCAATACAATATACATATGCAACAATTCTCAATTCGAACTTATAACTACATAGCGCTAGATAGGGTAAAATTTACTTTAAGCGTATTTAGTTGTGACCGAACATACCTTGATCGTGATGAAAGAAATAACTATGCAAATTTTCAAATAAGTTTAGTACAAGTAATACAATTCTTCTTAGTTTTCGTCTGAGTTTTCGAATAAAGGTTTCTGTAATACGTTTTGCAATCACTATTTAAATTGGTTCAAGTAACTTGTATAGTGTAAGGAAACTGACTAAAACCATCAAGAGTTGCCTTAGCTCTAAAGAAATGTTCTTATTATTGCCATAAGTGTCCGTTTTTGACATCTTACTACATCACACTATAGTGGTCGCCAACATTTAAAGAAGTATATAAACTATTGTACATAAGAAGACACTAAATATAATGATGATGATGAGGATGTGAATGTTTGAATGAACGTGATTTCATAACAAAATAGAAAGAAAAAAAAGATATCAAGATAATCTAAAAAACTTAAATAGTTTACAAACGAAAGGTTGAAAGTCGAAATGGTCTAAGTCTTTGTCCTACATAGATATTTTATTCTTCAAGCCTTATGTAATTTTAGAGGTTTTGAGTGTTTGAGATTCGTTGGGACTTAGATCCTCTTAATTTTTAGTGGGTACTGATCAACATAGGCTTGTTCAAAAGAGTGCGTGCCCTAGAGTACAATGTTAAAGACCGTTTTGCTCCTCAGAGTTAAGTTTTTTTTTGACGAAAGAGGCGGGTTTGGATCTCTTTATCTCGAAAACAGGAGACCTGAGATAGTTTTATTGTTCACAGACCTTCATTATTTTTACCCAAGGAAGATTTTTCTACAACTTTGCTTAGCATTTTTCTTATCCGTTTAGCCCCTATGGAAAGATTTACTTAAAAAACAATGCTTTTTTCTTTTTTCAAACCGCAGATACCCCTGTTGAAAGAATTCTTAAAAAGTAACCCCATATTCAGATTCCTCAATCCCCAAAAACATATTCAGTATACCACAGTTACAGGGTTTCTACCGAAAATAATAAATTTTTTAAATATTTTTAAATCATTACCACAATAGCCAACAAACCAAATACTTAAAAGAGGCTCAATAAAAACGAAAACCTGACAAAGTAAAAAAAAAATTATTTCTTATACTTTAAATAAAAAGTAATATGAGTTTTATTAATTTTTATCACAAATACAATGTTCTGCGATCTATCAACTTCTATCTATCGAACTATATATATCTCAGCAAGCAAGAAGAAGGATTTAAGAAAATGCATTTCGATAACAGTTCAAAAGAGCACAGCTTGAAGTTATCAAATATGTTTTAAAGATGGTTTAATTTGTACATATCTCATGGCATGATGAATATATAAAATTTTGTAATTTATGTAATTTTTTTTAAAGTAAATTTAATATCGATGCTTAGGTCAACTAATATTTACACCCAGAACCCTTTTTCTTTCCTTTTTCCACATCTACCTTCGATACAAAAGTATGCTGTAGAATGCATTTTTTGTTTTAGAGTAACAAAATGAAAATATAAAGCTATCGACATAAAACTTGATAAATACAGCGATTTTTATCACAACATAGATTTATTAAAAAATAGAAGTTATCAATCTGAAATTTGGTTAATACGATTACAATAATAAATAAATAGACATATTTAAAAATCGGCAGAATCGGATGGAAACCACGCCTACCTCTCATACAAACTTATGCTTCCGTATGTATGTTTTTACACTTTACGCAAGAAAATATAAAGTTATCAAGCTGAATATCACAATGTGCATTTCTGACCTAAGTGTGTCCTCTCAGAGAGAGGGCAGCCACATAAGCTATCAAGCTGAAATTCAGTACATATAATCAGAGAAATTTTAATACCAGAGAAGTCCCACTTTGGCTTTTGAGCTTATTTCTGATTACAATATCAGGGTCACTTAACAGAGTTGCAGTATACAGAGAATTTGAAGAGAGCAATGCCATGACCAGAAGAGCAAATGCTGTAAATTAACATAGCAAATTATCACATCACATAATAACTACATATTTTTTATGTGTGGATTTGTAAATATTTTTATGAATGAATTTTATATACATACATATGATAGAATATTTTATGAAGAATTTTTACTATTATTCAATATATGGGTACGTATATGAGTATGGTGTACTTTAGGTATACTCCATTCATGCAAATGTATATATGTATAAATATATGCACTTACTCTTTTTTAGAGTCATTTAAGAATCATTTTTTGAAGCGCTCTGAAAACGCTCTTTATTTTCCGACTTTTAGGACTCCTTTTTATGAACGCTCATATACGGGTTTGCTGGGTTACGATTAGCATATATCAGTATATTGTTTCTGATTTAAACCAGCTTAAATAATGCATTCACATGTGAATCTAACCACACACATACTATACATAAATACACATACACACGCAATTTTAGATTATTCTAAGATTGGCTTTCTGCCCTTCGATGATACTTGAAACATTGCATGACTAATATCAGAATAAAGCCAAAGGCATTAGAATAGCATAAAAATGCTTTTAATATAACAAATTATAAGAGGTGGAGAAGAATGACGATAAAGATGCCAATGAAGTACACACACACACACGCACTTATGCATGTTTGTTTTTATTGGACGTAAGACGAAAATCAGGATAAGTGAATTACTCATATTTGGGAATACAATCGAATGAATCGAATTTATTGAAAATTAAATACGTCCGAAGGCAATAATTTTAATAATAACAAATTCTTGTTTACATATTACCATACACTTACTCAGAAAGGGAGACACACAGAGAGAGAGAGAGAGAGAGAAACATGTGTGCTGACTTTATGTATGTTTATGCAATTACCTGTACTTCCGATGGGACAACATGTGTGAACGATTTAAAGACGACAATGACTTTATTACAAGCACAACGATCATGATGATGATGAAGATGATGATAATAGTGAATGGGATGATTGTGACCATGAAAAGAAAACTTTATAAAATTTTATATATACGTCATCCGGCGTATGATTCCTTGAGGGTCTTTTTGTCATTATTACACCAATAGACAGACAAAAAGGCGACCATGGCAGACTGCCCGTAAAGGCCGGAAACAGGATAATTTATATATAAATTGCTTTAGATATTTATATACTCTCACCACCACCACCAACGTTGTTTCGAGCATTGTATCGTATCGTGTTAAATTTTAAAAGGATAATATTCGAAGAAAGGACAATAACAAAATAGGAAAAAAATTATTATAATAAAAAAAAAAAAATAGAAAGCAATATTGTATCCATTAAGAAGGGATAAAAATAATATTACTCATACACTTAATGCTATAGCAGTCGTCGCCATTACCAGCGTCAACACCACCACCATCACCATCATTTCCTTTTTGTTGCACGCTTCTTGATGTACGTTCATTATTTTTATTACTTGTCATTTTATTAAAAGAACGAAAGAAAAAAAGAATAAATTCTTAGAAATTATTATAATAATAATAGCATACATACAATATTGTATAGCGAAAATGAACGAGCAGAGAGCAAAAACATCTTTCATATTTCTTATGAATTCCTAAGCAAAAATATATTGTATATATTTATGAACTCGTACTTATGCAAGTAATCTTTTACAATACACAAAGCGCCTTAGCAAATCCTTTCAGCAGTAGAATGGTTGTTGTCATATGAAATGGAAAATCCACAGGGCATAAGTACTATGTATCTGGTATGTAGATAAGTACATATGCCAATTATTAGAAATATTTCAAGCCTTCCATGTTTTTAGATGTGTATATTTTTCTTGAGAACATATCAAAATGATAGAGTATTTTGCTCAGCAACTGTTTCTGGAGTAACACGTAAGCTGTCATTATATCGTCATAGAACTGAATACCAGAAGAAGCTCTACTTTTCGGTGTCATATGAATTTTTGCCAAGAAATTTAATTGATTTGGTTTCCATCTATATACCTCTAAACTAAAAATGCATTGAAATCGTTTTTGAGGTGGAAAAGATTTCGTTCCAAGGCCGTTGAAGCAATGAGTATGATTGAGGAAAACTATCAAAACCTACCAATTGAAAAATTCTTATAATCCACCATGAAAATGTTAAATTTATCGCTGAAATTGTGTAGGTTTGTTTGTGAAGTTTTTATACATTGCCCCAATAGTTTAAAAACTCGCAAAAGAGGTCTGTGAAAATCACAAAGGTTTAGATTTTGAAATTGAAAAATTTCGAAAAATTTTGTAGCGATGAAATTATGCTTTAACTAGAATAATTATATTAATAGAGATGACTAAGTTAAAAAAAAAAGCAAAAATTACCATCTCCATTTTGAGTGCTAAAGGAACGATACTTCTTCCTCAATGCAGTATTCGGCGAATCGGTTGTGAAGCAATCTCATCGATTGAGAAAAACGGTCAAAATTTATAAACAAAAGAGTCGTTTGTATTCCATCATGAAAATGACAAAGCGCAAACATTTTTGATGACTGCGCAAATATTTCGAAAGTCTGAATGGAGAGTTTTGATAAATGGAGTGAATAGTTTTGAAAATCCTAAAAGATATATTTGGCAACTTTTTGGTTTAGATTTTGAGTAAAAAGAGCCCACGAAATTATAACTACAGCAATAGAATAGAAGAAAGAAGGAGTAAATAAAAGTGACTTAAGTTAAGGAAATGTTCTTCTCCATTTTGACAGATAAAGGCTCGATACGAACGATTCAAAGTTACTGGGGATTCGGTTTTTGGGAATCTTTGCCTTGTCAATGATATTCTGTAGTGCGTCAAAATGGAAAACGACTAGAATTGATCAACAGAAAATTTCTTGACTTGGCGGAATACCACAAATTCCCACACAATTTTGATGACTGAGCAAACATTGCGAGAAAATTTGATTGGGGAGTTATGAAGCATCGACCCAAGAGTCCTACAAATCTGAGAAGATGAGTGTGCGAATTAATTGGCTTGGATTTTGGAATGAAGAACTTCAAGAAATTGTAAAACGACCGAGTGATGGATTATTAATGTAGCAATGGTATGTATTAATAAATGGAGTAATGGTATTAATAAATAAATTTTCAAAAAATGTCCATAAGCAATATGACTCGATAATGACTCAATACTTTTTCCCCAATGCAATAATATTGAAAGTAATTACGACAGCCTAGTAAAATTGCATACTCAAAAGTACCGGGATTGCAAGATTTCAACTTGCAAGGGAGTAAATCAGCTATCTATCGTATGATTTGCCATCTGATCTGATCCGATGTGTCAAAATCGGGCTGTATTAAAAACTCTTCGAATTAAATATGCACCAATGTCAAGGTAATTATTGCAGCTCCATAATTTCGTTACTCAGAGAAGTAGAAATGCCAAATATTGTGGTAACAGGAGATTTTTGGAGAATTTCCAGAAATATTATTCTCACAATTAATAGCTTCGCGGAATTTACTATGATGATTTCCTTTTCAAGCTAGTTGTGAATCGTAAATTCGAACAGAACTATAAAAAGTTTCCATAACGCTTCCATAACATGTCCATCATTGCTTGAACTCTGTTTAAATATTCAGTATCGAGACTCGATTATAAAAATTCACAGAAGAAGAGTCTTGCATATTCTGTATAAATTCAAAGAATTCTACGAATAATTTAGAATCATAGTGTCATAATGATGGATCTAGAATGTTTCCATAATGCTTCCATAACATTTCCATGATTGCTTCAACTCTGTTTTAATATTCTGTCCTGCATATTCTCGATAAATTTAAGGTACTCTATGATTAATTTATCGTCATAATTATGGATTTTAAATTTCAATAGAATTAAAAAGAGTTTCCACAACGCTTCCATAACAATTCCATCATTGCATCAACTCTGTTTATTTATTCAGTTTCGAGGCACGATTATAGAAACTCACAGAAAAAGAGTCTTGCATATTCTGTATAAATTCAAAGAATTCGACGATCAATTTAGCGTCATAGTGTATTTTGAAATGATACATAAATCGCAATATAATTTTTCTGCGAGAAATTATAATCGAGTCTCGAAACATTTCTAATCCCACAACACCAATCCATATATAATAGCAGAGGGTGATCTCTCATATGTTTAAACACTTTTATTTTGATTATTTATTCTTATGTTTATTATTATTACAATGTTTTCCATTGCCAGCACCTCTCACATATACGCACACACCATCAATTGTGCTGTCATTTTCAGTACAAATATTTATGCAACACTTTATTTTGTAATCATTTTGTTTTTGTTGCTTCTGCTGCTGCTGTGCTACTGCTGTTGTGTTCAAAAATCATTTTAAAAATATTAAACACAAGAAGAAGCTTCATTTCATAATAAGTACATATAACAACAACAACAACAACAAAAGTCAACAACAACATGATGATTATCATCATCATCATCATCATCATAAGCATCGTATCATAGCATTAATAGTATTGCTTGGCAATATACCCTAGTGGCTGAAATATACGTGCCACAGTGTATATGCATCGGGATGTGTGTGCGTGTTCATGCATGTGTATTTTTTTTCTGTGTATGTATTTCTTACACAATGAACTGGAAAACCACATGAAATTTATGATCACTCAAATATTTGCTATTATTTGTTATTTGTTGCTGCTTGGTGTTAGTGTTGGTGTTGATATGTTCATACTGATACTGAAAGTGTAAATTGCTTCAAGGAAAATCTTGTATTTTATATGCATACTTACATATACAGGGTGATTTTTTAAGAGCTTTCGGATTTGATTTAAAAAAAATATGAAATCTTTGCTAGAGTCGATAGAATGATCTATATAATTCAATGTTTAAAGATGATTTCATGTAAATGTTGACCGCGACTGCTCCTCAAATGGTTCATACGCTGGGTCTAATTTTGACATACTCTCTCCAACATATCGGCAGGTATCTCACGAATAAATACTTCAATATTGGCTTCCAATGCGTTAACCGTTGCGGGCTTGTCGCTATAGACATGAGCCTTAACATAGCCCACAAAAAATAGTCTGAAGGCCTTAAATCGCATGATCTAACCGGCAAATTGACCGGCCCCAAACGTGAAATAAACTGTCCATAGAACTCGCCTCTCAATTGGGCCATTGTTTCGCATGCTTGTGGCATGTGGCTCCGTCTTGCTGAAACCACATGTCAGCCAAGTACAGCTTTTCCATTTTGGGCAAAAAAAAGTGTGTAAACATCGCACGGTAGCGCTCGCCATTCACAGTAACGTTCTTGCCTTAGTCGTCTTTGAAAAAGTACGGTCCAATGATGCCACCGGCCCATAAACCACACCAAATACGGCAATTTTGATTGTACACATTCAACCAGAAATGAGCTTCGTCGCTTAACACAAGAAAGTGCACGAAGCACTTTCTTAACCGAGCATGAATTTTGATAGTAAAATTCAATAATCTGCAAGCGTTTTTCGTTTGTAAGTCGATTCATGGTTAAATTATACACCCAACTGAACACGTTTGACAATAACATGTTCCATGAAAACAGCTGTGGTGCCAAAAACAGTGTTGCCAAAAAATCACCCTGTAATGCAATGTAATGTATACAAATGCATACAGCCACATTTCTTTGCTTTTACTATTATTACATTTCTAGTTGTTGTTGTTGTTGTTGTTGTTATTGTCGATTTGAAATATTGCATATTTTGTGTCGATAAAGCAGTGCATCTCAATGAGCATTACATGTATTGAATTGTAAATGCATTTGCATTTGATTTCCTTTGCCATTCGTTTGTTTGTTTCCTTTTTACTCCTGATGTTGGTGTTTTCTTATACTTGCATATTGTACACAATTTTGCTTTAACTTCACTCATTTTATTGAATATGCACAATAATTTATATAGTGCATTTTGTATTGAAAATTATTTTCAACAGCAAAAGCAAAATGTAGTGAAGAAAGTTAATTTTTTAAGTTCGGTTAAGTACGAATGTAAAAAGTAGGAATTTCTTCATAAGGAAGTACAAAGAAATTTCTGATTTGTATCTGACAACTTTTTAGTTTTAACCGACACTATGAAAGCATTGATTTTGTAGGGGAGCCCCTCTAAGAAGTGGTGATAAATACTAAGTGTATTTGAAGGTATTATTGGAAAGGGAAATTCAATGGGGGTGACTTATACATTTCATCGTTCTATGGGGTATTCTGGGACAGCTATTGTTGATTTTCTAGTGTTCTAGCGATCATTTTGTATGGGTACCCGCTTAAGGAATGAAGATCGGGAGTAATAATGTATGGAAAGAAATGTTGAGAAGAAGAAGAAATGTTGAATTAGTTACAATTTTGTCGCTTTAGAGGTAATCCCTGTTAAGTTTTAGAGTTATTTGTCGATTTTCAAATGTTTTTTCGGTCATTTTACAAGGGAGTTCCCTTAAGAGGTGGAGATAGGTGATAAGTACATTAGGCAGAAATGTTAAGGAAGAAAAATCAATGTATGTGAATTCTATATTGTACCGCTCTAAAGGCGATTTCTGTGTAGATTTAGGGCTTTTTGTCGATTTTCAGTTTACTTTCGATCAGTTTGTATGAAAGCGCCCACCAACGGGTGGAGAAGTGAGGTAAATAAGTTTAGAAAAAATGTTGAAAAGGCAAACTTAAAAGGTGTCTGTTATATTACTCACTGCTCTGAGAGCGAATGGCGGGTAACTTCGACTTCAAAATGTTTTTCGGTCATTTTGTATGGAGGACCACTTGAGGCATCAAGATATGGGGTAGACATATTTGGCGAAAATTTTTTAGAAAAACGAAAAGCTATCAAATGTTTTACAGCTCTAGTGGCGATTCATGGCTAGCTATTACGGATTTTAGTACTTTTTATGTGCATTTTGTATGGGTATCCTCTTAAGGGATGAAGATAGGTGATAAGTATATTCAGAAGAAATTTGGAGAAAAAAAAATTAATGAGGATGGCTATACATTTCAACGCGCTAGGGAAGCTTACTGGCTATTGTCGATTATGATTTATTATTCGACCATTTTATATGGTGGATGTAGGGTTAATGCAGATAAGTCACATATTTTATCGCTGTAAAGACAATTCTTGTTCACTTATAGGGTTCTGGGCGATTATGCTACTGGACTTGTTAAAAAAGAATAAGAATAATATATGTATAATTAAAAATCTTTAATTAAAATTGTATTCTTATAGATCTTTTTCATCTTATGACCCCCTTGACAAAATCCTGGCTACGTCACTGCCTACAATGCTTATATATAGCATTGCTTTTTAATAATAATGTTCTCACAGAATTAATATACCCAATATTATATTGTAGCGCTAAATCATTCGTGCGATAATGATTTCAATCACACTCCAAGGAGCTATGTAGGTGCATAGATACTCTGAAATTGATATTTTGAAGGTTGCTTCTACCTACATAATTATTTTTTAAATTACAATACATATATGCAAAAAATAATAGAAAATCTATTAAATGAAATAACTATTCAATTAATGGAAAAAATTTCATTTTATTTTCTAATATATATTCGTACACATAGTTTGTATATATGAATTTGTGAAAATTTTTTTCAATTTATTGTGATTTAAAAGCTCATATTTTGCTTTAAGTAAATGCTTATCTAAAATTTATTTATTTTTAGTTTAAATTTCAATAGCATGCATTAGAAATTTACTCTATGCTGACGCACATTAAATATAATTGCATACTTTTAGGGGCATTATTTCTGTCAAATTTTTATAATAAAGATATTATATTTAAACATTATTTTTTAATTAATATTAAATATTAAATTTTATATAATATTTACAGTTTTATTAAATTTATTTATTCAAATTATGCTAATCACATTATATTCTTTCAATCAATCATATATATAAAAAGTTCAAGTGTAGCAAATGTCATGACATCGCATCAAGGCACTGACTATTTGACCGCAACCAATATAGTACCTACATATGCTTGTGCCACAAATTTCGTTGGATCTACAAGGTCACCATCAATGTATTGTGATTGCATTGATGTTGTAATCACTTCTGCCTTTGAGCCCAATTGGAAGTGATCATTTAAATTGACAGTTTGATCTTGTCCGCCCATATTCAATATGATCACATATAGATCACTACCAGATTTTTCACTAAAATCAGAAAATTATCAAATCGCTAAGTTGCTAAGTTTATGAAGAAATTTGCGTAATTGTATTGCTCACCGTGAGTAAATAATAATATCATCCATAATAGCTTTTATATTGAGCTCACCATCTTGAAAGGAGGGTTCCTTACGCAAGCGTATCAATTTTTTAAAGATTTGTAAATGCGATTTGGGTGCACGTAATTGCATTAGTGCATTGTTGGTCTTGTAGTCGTCAGCTACTGGGAGCCATGTATGATCACCGGTGGTGAAACCTTATACATAGCAAGAGTATAAAGGAGGAATGTATTTATTAGATAGATATGTTTGACTTACCGGCATTGTTTGAAGCATCCCATTGATAGGGTGTTCGTGCTGGATCACGTGAATAGCCATAATAGGTTTGTGGATTAGCATTGCATGCCTGTGGATCAACTGAGTCTTCCCAGCTAATAAACACATCGGTCATGGCAAGTTCTTCGCCCTAAGAGTGTATAAGATGATCTCTAAATTTTCAAAATACTAATTTTTTAACTTACATTATATGTAACCGCATTGCCAGGTAGCGTCTGTAGTAGAATATTAAAGAGATCAGCTCGTGCAATACCATAACGTGAAGCCAGACGTTTGTTATCGTGATTGCCCAGCACCCAATTGGCACGACAATCTTTTGGCATGGCATTCATCCACTTAGTAATGTGCTCAACAACTTCCGGGGCTTTCGTCGTATTCAACATGTTCGTTAGAAAATCGAAATTGAACGGAACATGTGAGCCATTGCGTACACCATCGCCATAGAAGCGTATAATATTCTCAAAACTAGTGTACGCCTCTGTGAGTAATATGCGCGTATCGCCGCCATGCTCCTTTTTGAATTCATCGGCCAAAGCACGCCACTGGTAGGCCATATCGAACGTTTCGGGCATATCATTGGTGTAGATATGTTTCAAGTGACAGTAATCATCTGGATCTGGACATGAGGCGACATTATCGCTAAGCGGCTCATCCGGATAGTTATTGTTGCGATCGAGCTCCTTTTCAAATAGATACGGTATGGCATCAATACGAAAGCCGGCAATACCTTTGCCCAACCAAAAACGCATAACATTTTTCATCTCGTTCACCACAGCAGGATTGCGATAATTCAAATCGGGCTGTTTGACGGCAAACTGATGCAAATAATACTGCTGGCGAACATCGTTCCACTGCCACGCACTGTAGCGGAAGGCACTAACCCAATTGCTGGGCGGTTCACGTTCACCTGTCGTCGCATTAAGCTTGCCATCATGCCAAACATAGAAATCACGATAGTCAGGATCACCATTCACCGATTTTACGAACCATTCATTCTCATCGCTTGTATGATTTGGCACAAAATCCAAAATAATTTTAATGCCAATCTCTTTGGCGTGTCTAATCATATTCTCAAAATCTGCCATGGTACCGTATTCGGGATGAATTTGATAAAAATCAGCAATATCATAACCAAAATCAACCATGGGTGATTTAAAAATAGGCGAAAGCCATGCTGCTGTAAAACCGATATCCTTGAGATATTGTAATTTTTCAGTTACACCTAAAATATAGTTTTGTATTATAGATCTCCGATCACTTTTAACTTCTTCTCTTTTATTTTTACCCACCATTTAAATCACCAATACCATCACCATCACTATCGCGAAACGAACGCGGATATATTTGATAATAATTGCCATTCTCCCACCAATCCTTACACCTGATCGATGCGATCAGCATCATTACTATGGTGGTCTTTAAGTAGACGTACATTATAGTCTCCAAAATTCTATAATTCTATTCGAAAGTAGACATTACTGTCGAACAATTTTGAACTAATTTCCATTGCAGCAGCAACTTTACTAGCTTTTATAGTTACAATAAAACATTTGCGCTACCCCGCTACCGCATATCATCTTCAGATAAGAATATACATACAAGTGATGAGATATCCAATTAATAATGCTCAAATATTCGTCAAGTTGAATGCTTTGTAAATAAGTAAATACTATAGAAGTTGATTCATTCTTTTCAACAATATGCATAGAGTCAATTTTATTATTATTGGGTGTTCGAAAAAGTTCGGTAACAAATTGTTAGTAGATGTCTCTATAATGTAACATCTCTGGTAATATTAATTGCATCTGGGTATATTATAGATTGTTTGAAAGTTGTATGTTTGGGTGCCACATGAATTAACATTGAAAATTTTAATGGACCGAATTTCCAATTGCAATTCGCTGCTAAAATGGAACGAAATTGAACCATTTCTGAAACGAATGATCACGAGCGATGAAAAGCAGATCATGTATGACAATGATGTATGAATAAGATCATGGCCGATGCGAAGTAAAGTTTTCGCAAACGATGGCAAAGGCATGATTGACACCAAGAAAGGTGGTGCTCAGTGTCTGATGGGATTGGAAAGGAATTTTACATTATGAGCTGCTACACACTGATCAAACGATTGATTCTGATCTCTACTGATTCTGATCTCTACTCTAGTGTTGTACTCCATCATGACAACACCAGACCACAGACATCTTTGACGACCCGGCAAAAACTGAGAGAGCTTGGCTGGGTAGTTTCGATGCCACCACCATATAGCCCAGACCTTGCACCTGTAAATTATCATTTGTTTCGATCTCTGCAGCACTCTGTTAATGGATCAGTTTTTCGCTCAGAAAACCTACAAGTTCTACATGGAATAATTGCTTTAACCCCAAAATAGCAAAAATTTATCGATCAAAATAGCACATATTTGATTTAATAAAGCTCGTTTCAAATATTACAGAAATGTGTTACATTTTTGGTCAAATTTGTAACCGAACTTTTTCGAACATCCAATATTATTTGTGGAGGTTTTATTTTATTTATTTGTTTTATTTTTCTAAATACTCAAGATCGTAATTATTATTTTTTTCTTAACACAAATAAATAAATCTTATCTTTCAAGTAGTTTAGTTTATGTCACAATTTCAAGCAGTAATTTTGTTGAAGTAATATTTTTATATCATTATGTGATTCCGGCTTTGATTCATTGCTAGAAAAGTTAGAAGGTTAGAGACCCCGAGTCTTTCATGGAAGTGAAACTGTTGGGTGAGCTGGAAAATACTACGAAAGCCCCCACTAACTCCTACACAGCACTAATCAGATTTGCGATGATTGTCTTCCAAACAAAGAGCGCTTTTTTTTTTAATTTTCGCTTGAAAAAAAAAAATAAAATAAAATATGAGAAAATTGCAATTAACTCTCTCAATCGATTAATTGGTCAGTTTATTGTTCTACTGCAGCTGTCATTTCACAAAGTTTTTTGTTTTTTTGTAAATAAAGATAGACTACGTTTTAACCGCTCTGAACTATGACTTTATGTAATGTTGAAACAGTTGGTCGAGCTTAAGTAAATAAACAAATAGATCACATGAGAATGTGATCGCAAACTAAAGTATTTAAGAACCGACCATCTTTGCGACTAATATCAGTTGATTAACGGCTTGTGTGTTAATCAATGAAAAAAAAAAAATGTTTAATATTTTACCAAAGACATTGACTCTGCTTATCACTTTGGTGGTAAGCTCTAGTTTTGCTGCCGAAAAGGATTGGTATCAAAATGGCAATTTCTATCAGATCTATCCGCGTTCATTCAGGGATAGTGATGGTGATGGTATTGGTGATTTGAATGGTAAGTTCTATTCTAAGCACAAATTTCAATTTTCTATAATGTCGAATGCAAAATGTCTTAGGTGTAACCGAAAAATTGGAATACCTTAAGGATATTGGTATGGATGGTGTTTGGTTATCGCCAATTTTTAAATCACCCATGGCCGATTTTGGTTATGACATCTCCGACTATAGACAAATTCATGCTGAATATGGTACCGTTGAAGATTTGATACGTTTGCTTGAGAAAGCACATCGACTGGGCTTGCGTATTATATTGGATTTTGTACCAAATCATACCAGCGATGAACATGAGTGGTTTATCAAATCGGTAAATGGCGATCCCGATTATCGAGACTTCTACATTTGGCATGATGGTGTTATCAATCCAACGACCGGCGAACGTCAGCCGCCAAGCAATTGGATATCGCAGTTCCGCTACAGTGCCTGGGAATGGAATGATGTTCGTCAGCAGTATTATCTACATCAGTTTGGTGTGAAACAACCCGATTTGAATTATCGCAATCCAGCTGTGGTGCAAGCCATGAAGGATATTCTCAATTACTGGATGGATCAAGGTATTGATGGCTTCCGCATTGATGCGGTACCTTTTCTCTACGAGAACGAAATCGATCCTCAGACTGGTACTTACCCCGATGAGCCGATTATTGCTGATGTCTCCGTATGTCCAGATCCAGATGATTGGTGTCACTTGCAACATTTTTACACCAACTCATTGCCCGAATGTATTGATATGGTCTATCAATGGCGTGAAGTGGTTGACAATTGGAAGCGTGATCACAATTCCGATACGAAAGTTTTGCTAACCGAAGCCTATACTAGTTTTGAGAATTTAATCGCCATGTATGGCGATGGCATACGCAACGGTTCGACGGTCCCATTCAATTTTGAAATGCTGGCCGGGCTGAATAATCGCAGTGTTGCTAGCGATTACCAATATTACATTACGCATTGGTTGTCCAATATGCCAGAAGGTGTTGAGGCCAATTGGGTGCTTGGCAATCATGATAATCGTCGTTTGGCATCACGTTTTGGTGTACAGCGTACCGATCTAATGAATATTCTTTTGCAGACATTACCTGGCATTGCTGTTACATATAATGTGAGTATTTGTGGAAGTGGCGCTCTAGTTAACTGCTTCAAGTTGTCTTCTTGTTTGCTAATCAGGGTGAAGAATACGGCATGGAAGATGTCAACGTCTCATGGGAGGATAGCGTCGATCCACAAGCTTGTAATGCTGATCCATTTACATATAATAGTTATTCTCGTGATCCGGCTCGTACACCATTCCGTTGGGATGCATCCAAAAATGCTGGCTTCAGTTCGGCCGATCGTACCTGGTTGCCTGTTGGACCTGGATATGAGGTGGAAAATGTTGCAGCTCAATTGGCTGCCGAGAATAGTCATTTGAAAATATTCAAACGTGTAAATGAGCTACGTAAGCAAGAACCCGCATTCATTGATGGCAGCTTTGTGCCAAAAGTCATTGATAATGTTCTGATTTATAAGAGGTGTGTGTATTGACGGATCTTATACTCGTACCTATTTTCCTCTGGCTAAAGTTAATGATGAGTACAATCATATTTTAGACAAGCATCGACTGGTGCTACTTATGTAATTATTCTAAATATTGGTGGTACTGACAAAGTGATCGATTTAAGTCAACTCTTCTCGGATGTTCAAGCCAAAGTTGTAGTCGTTGTTAGTTCTATACAATCTGGCATTTCAAATGGGTATTACCAATTAAAATGATCTTAATGGAGTTTAATTTCAAATCTTCTAAACACTCTCTCTCTTTTACAGTGAAATTCGCAATTCAATTGATTTTGAAGCCAAGGCTTTTGTGGGCTATGTTGTACGTCTAGTTGATGATAGCGAAATACAGCGTGAAATTTAATTGATGAACATTGTGAAGAGGATAGTATAAAAAAAAGCAAATTATGATGAAAATATAAATATACTTTTTGTTTCTACAACAATACACCACTTCTGTTCATAATTGAACTTTTATTGAAATCACCAACGAATACAATGAGGGCTTTGTTATAAAAAATGCAGTCATGTTTGTTTTTTTTTCCACGAATATTTTTTAAAGGAAAAATATGACAATATATATATTGTTTATTACAGCAGAACATTTAATAAAATACAGATTTATAAGTACATAAAGGATACAAAATTGTTTGGTTTTAATCCATTTTTAATGTTCAACAATTATTGATGTTATGGCCTGGCATCCAGCCAGCCAAAGTCAGTAATAATGGAAGCAATAATAATAATAATTAAAATAATTAAAAAAAAGCATATAATTTTAAAGCTTATCGGTGAAGTGCACATCCGCAGTATTATAAAAACAACATGTGCATTTATTTCATAAAAATTCGAAAAGAATTACTATAATAATATTACATACTTTGTTGCATATGGCAAACTTTTTGTATGAAGGTTTCTTCGTTCATTGGTAGGAACTGGGGGGGGGGAAATAAATCATACATAAATAGCATATACTGTGAGATATGTACTGGATGTTCGTGGTAACCATATTGGATAAATAACTCAACACTCAGCTGCGAATTGGTAATGTAAATCCTAGAGTCCACAAAAGTTGCATGTTGTTAGTTATCAGCAGCTTGGAGTAGAAAAAGTGAAACTGCATGTTTTTTTTTTCTCACTTAGTAAATATTTAAAAATTGAAAGAAATTCTATAACATATACTTGTATCCATATATGAGCGGTAACTTAGCAAAATTGGATAAATCTATTTTGTTCGGTTTTGTTATTTTTGTGTTCTATAAACTGATATCGATTTGACTATACATATATTCTATTCTGAAGAAATATTGTATTTTTTCCCAAAGAAAACTTAATATAAAAAAACCAATTCCAATTTATTGAAATAATAAAATGAAATATATGATTATTTGTCAAAATCAGTGTATTATTTGTACACATTCTCATGCCACGCATAATAAATTGTAATTACTATAACCATCTCTGTTCACTGCTAGAGGATGCCAAGTAGAATTGCCAAGCGCAGATAGGTTCTCTAGTACCTGGACTTTCCACTGGAGGTTGGCTTTTCGTTTTACCGGTACAAAGAATTTGGAATGTGACAGTGAAATCAGTAAAATTTACCCTGGAACGTAACTTGTGTTTAAGCTGGGAAGCTCTCTAACAATCAGCATATTCATCAGGCTTAAAGGTTTCCGACTCGACTCATGAGACTCGAAAATTCTTCGAGATGATCAAGCGCCTGAGTGGCGATTTAAATACCGGAGCCTCTTCCTGTCATAACAAAATCATGGGAATCTGGTTACAGATGTCCATTTTGTACTGAGGTTATGGAGGGAACACTTCCGCAAATTATTTATGGCGACGTTTCGAACAATTTTGTCAGCTGAGGAGATCTCTGGAACTTCCCAATCACGGATGATGTGTAGATGTTCCACCACCCGACCATGATGAGATCAAAGAAGCAAATTTTTAGGCTGAAAAACAACAAAGCTGCTGGTGCTGAGGGCTTGCCTGCCGAGTTGTTTAAGACCTGAGGCAATGTGCTGTTTAACAGCATGAATCAGCTCATAGGCAGAATAAGGTCAGATGAGAGCATGGTCGATGATTGGAAGATCAGTGTTCTTTGGCCTGTATAGAAGAAAGGCGACCCCACAATTTGCACCAACTATCGTGGAATATGCCTTCTTAGCATCACATACAATATTCTATCGAGCTTAATGTTCTTAACAACCTAGTTGAACCTTATCAGTGTGGTTTCAAACCTGGTAAAACAATGATCGACCAGATTTTCACACTGCGCCAAATCCTGAAGAAGACCTAAGAAAAACAGATCATCATCTATTTGTTGACTATAAAGTCACTTTCGACATCCGGTAAGGGATAAGGGATCCCTACACAACAATGTCTGAGTTCATTTGTCTTGGCATAATGACACTGTATAACTCCCGGTGTGCAGGGAAATGCGGAAGAACTTCTCTCCGCTACTTAATACTGAATGGAGTTTTAGAAAATCTGATTTGTTGGAAAGGGTCTAAGGATGAACGAGGGCAAGACGAAGTAACTAGTGTCAACAAGCAAAGAGTTCCGTCATCTTGGATAGTACGCACAGCTGATCGCTACACTTTTGAAGTGTTGAAGGACCGTGGAGATATTGCGAAGGATCATTCTAGTTAACAGATGCTACTTTGGGCTAAGTAAGCAATTAAGAAGTCGAGTCTTCTCTCTAGAAATGAAAACCACACTCTACAAGTCTCTCATTGTGCCTGTCCTTATATATGGCGCCGATGCTTGGACATTTTTCACCTTGAAGTTTGCGAGAGAAAAGTCCTGCGCTAGATCTTTGTACCGATTTGCGTTGATGGCGATTATCAAATATGATACAACCATGGGCTGTATGATCTGTATTCTGACACCGACATAGTAAGGCGCATTAAAATTCAGCGGCTGCGTTGCGCTAGGTCATATCAAGCGAATGGAAGAATACGCTACGGCGAAGAATGTGTTATATTCGGAGCCCGCCGGTGGACGACACAGAAGCGGTAGACCGAAACTCCGGGGAAAAGACTAAATACAGGAGAATAGCGAAGGAAAGAGTTGGCGGGCGAAGCATGCCAGTTTCGGTCTAAATCGATTTTCGGTTGCAATAGCCACATTAGTAAGTAGGTAAGTAAGTAAGATGAACGAACTGTATGTGAGGTCTTGTTAAATATTCTATTCTAGAGCATATGTTTTTTGCTATAAACAAAATTCGTCTTAATCTCATGCATTGGCCATTCCATTATATTCATTTCATATTTAAGGTTACTTACTAACCTAAGAAGGTGGACACTAGATACGTACTATGTGTTAAATGTCGCATAAAAGCGACCCGAAAAAATAACGACGGTGAAATAAATGGAAATTCTATTAAAATTCATGTCACAATTAAGAGAACTTCTTAAACATGTCAAAATTATGCGAACTACATTGAATTTAAATTATGTGTATGTATATTATATTTTTGGTGTATGTGTATATACCTTACTTACTTATGTAACACTGTTTATGGAGTACTAACAGTACATACATATAGTGGGTACATTATATTCCTTGTATACATGTAACTACACCCAACATATTGTCTATGCAGTTGTAACTATTCATAAATTTATGTAGTCGCGTATCGCGTCAGTTGATGCAATATGACGCTCGGATACTATTCTATTATGGTTAACGTGTTTTGATAATAATAACGACAATGTTGATGATGGTGATGATGATGATGATGATATATTATGTCATGTCGTTGTCATTCTGCCTCTTACTGACCATCACTGTTGTATGATAAGTGAAGCGTATTACTTTCAAGGAGCATATAAT
Organism: Megamerina dolium; assembly: GCA_963854835.1. Classification (NCBI taxonomy): domain Eukaryota; kingdom Metazoa; phylum Arthropoda; class Insecta; order Diptera; family Megamerinidae; genus Megamerina; species Megamerina dolium. Next base: position 5,500,420 of record OY978525.1, read on the forward strand.
ACGAAATATATTCATAAATATTTTGAATTCCATGGTGTAGTCGTAAAAATATGCGAGAGTATACCTATGTACATTTAGCAACTTAACAACGATGATTTGTAGTTGTTTTTTGACTAGCATTATTCACTGTTGTCCAAACAACAGCTGTTGACAGCTGTTGTAACATTTGGTCTGACATATGTAGTATGCTTCTAGTAGCATATGTACATACCTAAATGTACCCGTAAATTAATATAATTGTTGATGCCAGCTCTCGCATAAAATTCGATACAAGTGAGAAGAAAAATATAAACACCAAAAAAGTAATATAATAAACTTTTTATTACTGTTGGATTTTTTGGTTATTGTTTGCGCCTTTTCTGTTCCATTTTTCTTTTTTTTTTTTTGTTTCTTTATAATGTGATTTTGGTTTTTAATGTGCTCCTTTTTTTTGGTGCTCCACTTTCCTATTGGTTTTTATACACATTCAAATGTTTGTTGATCGTAAAATTGTATTTCGTTTATAGGTTCTTGTTGTTAGAAGCTCGTTACAATTTAAAACAGAAGAGAAAAAAACAACAGAAATTAAGACGGGAAAAATATTTAAAAAAAAAATTAAATTTTTAAATGACACATAAAATGATGTCTATTTTTCAGCATGTTTGGAAAATCACCTTAAGATTAAAGAATAACAATTCCTTACGAATTGATATTTGAAGTTAATCAAGTTCTTAAAGTTGATGGCAGTAAGAATATATTTGGAATTGTAAAGACGAGTCAAAGGTCTATAAATTTTCATAGATCAGCAAAAGGTAGGGTACCAAATGGATATTTATAAAATTAATTAAAAAAAATAAAATAATACAATGGAAGCTAATTTGAAAAACAGTTCTCAAGATGAGTTTATCAAATCTAAATATCACTTATGGCCTGTGTATGGTCCCCATCTGCGGAGCGTCACAAACAATGAAATGTATGTTTCATTTCATTCAGTGAATAGTGGAGCTTATCTTCCAGTACTATTGTGTGTGCTAAATTTAGCACCTTATTAGAAAAGACATACTTATATTAGCCCGTTATGATCGGCAGAACCCTTGTGACGTCACATTTTCTAAGCTTTGTCACAGAGCTCTTTTAAATGCATTTTCAGAGCAATTGAACTGCAAGAAGAATTGCCAATTGCTTGCCAGGATTGAACCCCCACGACATACAGATCATAGTTATCCCTATAGAGATAAAATGTATGACTAACCACTACTCATATTTTGTAAAAAAAAATTTCCGGGAACATAGTGAGAACAAAATTCAAAAAATCTACAAATTATCCCACAACTGTCCAATAGTTATCCCTATGGTAATAAAATGTATGACTAACCACTACTCATATTTTGTAAAAAAAAAAAATTCCGGGAACATAGTGAGAACAAAATTCAAAAAATCGACAAATTATCCCACAACTGTCCAATAGTTATCCCTATAGAAATAAAATGTATTTACTCATATTTTGTAAAAAAAAATTTCCGGGAACATATTTACCCCTCATATCACTATCGCTTAAAAGGATCGCCTACAAAATTCATATTTTTATCAAATACATTCCTTTCGCTTTTTAAAGTCGTCCCTAGAAGTGGAGATTCTATAATCGAATAATCCTAGTTTTTCCCTCTTAATATTTCTTCAAAACATACTTTCTCTTATTTCCACCCTTCATAGGATACGCCATATAAAATTTATATTATTACAAAATGCACTTAAATCGCTCGCAGAAGGTTCAAATAGATGATCGACTCTCATTCAGTTTTTACTTCAACATTCTAATACCCTGTCTTCAGCCGTCGAGGGGTCGCCTGCACAAAATTATCCTGAAAACACATAAAAAGCGACAAATATCCTCACAGCTGGTCAGGAATCGCCTTTAGAGAGGTCAAATATATGCCCGACTTCCTTGAGGTTTAGTGTCACAACATTTTCTTTCATCAAACTTACCATTTATTTCCACGTTGTAAGGAGCTTGCCATACATAATGAATGAAAAACACCGGATAATCGATAAATAACCACATAGCTGTCTAAGAATTGAACTTAGAGGAATCAGACATAGTCCTGAACTTCATACATTTTCTTTTCCATAGCATTTCTTCCAACGTACGTCCCCATATCTCTCTCCTTAGGAGGCTCCCCTACAACATTCATATTGTTTATAAAATTGGCCCCCACCGCTGACAGAGGTAAAATATCTGACCAACTCACATACATTTTTTCACCCCAATATTTCTCCCCCTCCCCCAACAAGCTTACCCACTACCTCTGCCCTTTACGAGGGTGATATATAAAAATAAATTTCAATAGCGCAACTGATTTAAATAGATTCTTCGACAATTTGTTTTCGTGTGTTACCTCCAAGAGAATGCTAAAAAATTATCAATAATTTTTTACACGATATTAGCGTCCGCCTAGTAATCGGAAAACTCGTAATGTCTTACTCCAAATTAATTGCTTACGTCACTAAAACATTTTCCATTGTTTACAATCATGATCAAGAACAATTTGTGTGCACTTGTTCAATTCCAAGTACTAGCTTCATGGTGGTCGATAACATAATTATATAATAATTGCCTTCCATTATAGATCTCAATAAATTTCCACTTTTAGGTAATAACAATAATCTGTGATATACGTAAATAGCCACATAAGTGTTTATTATCAGTGTTATACAATAATAACATTAGAAGTATCAAGATAAGTAAATACGAAAACACAACAATATAAATTAGAGCTAACTTGGTGATAAGATCGATAATGTTGTTTCGAATTATGCACAAGCCCTCTTTTCACAATGGAAAGTTTAACAATCATTTGTCGGCAAGATGTCGACTCTACCGGCATTGCTAATATTATTAATAACATTAGATTGCGGCGGTAAATTATTTTGGACTAGTGCAACTTCTATCGATTGGTGGGAATCGGCCGCTTTATATCAAATCTATCCACGTTCATTCCAAGACAGCGATGGTGATGGTATTGGCGATTTGAATGGCATAACTGAACGTTTGGAATATCTAAAAGAGATTGGCATCACAGCGACATGGTTGTCGCCTATTTTCGAATCGCCCATGTCCGATATGGGTTATGACATTTCGAATTTTACACGCATCGATCCCATTTTCGGTACACTTGAGGATTTCGATGCGTTAATTGCGAAAGCAAAACGTATCGGTGTGAAAATTATATTGGATTTTGTGCCGAATCATTCGAGTGATGAATGTTTGTGGTTTCAAAAATCCATCCACAGAGAAGATGGCTACGATGATTTTTATGTGTGGGACAATGGATTGCCGGATCCGTCAAATTCGAGCAATCGTTTGCCGCCTAGTAATTGGGTAAGTTATTTTGCTTAGCATTTATCATTCAATTTACATTGTAATAAATTTCAGGTTAGCATTTTTAAAGGCCCCCAATGGACATGGCACCCAGTACGACGACAATTCTATTTACATCAATTTCAGGTGAAACAACCAGATCTTAATTTTAGCAGCCCCATGGTACGGCAGCATTTGTTGGATGTTTTAACTTTTTGGCTAAATCGTGGTGTGGCTGGTTTCCGCATCGATGCGCTGCCACATATTTTCGAGAAACGCAACACTGACGGCACTTATCCAGATGAGCCTTTGTCTGGCTGGACTTCAGACCCAGATAGCTATGATTACTTAAATCATATTTACACCAAAGATCAATATGGTACCGTTGAGCTGGTTTACGAATGGCGTGACGCTTTGGAACAATATCGTGCAAAAAATGGTGGCGATACAAGGTTCCCATCCATTCTTATGGTATTGCAAAATTTTGCAGAATATTGTTGAAACATATTTTCTCCTACAGAATTCTTCTTGCGGAAGCTTATTCACCTATAGAAATGCTGAGTCAGTACTACGGTAATGGTACTCATTATGGTGCACAATTGCCAATGAACTTTAATCTGATGTATCTGAATGGATTATCGACGGCACGTGATGTTGAAAATTCAGTCCATTCATGGATGGACACAATGTGGCAAGAACATCGCACAGCGAATTGGGTGGTCGGCAATCATGATAATAGTCGTGTTGCAAATCGTATAGGCAGACACAAAGTTGATTTGTTAAATATTATTGTAAATGCCCTGCCTGGTGCTTCAGTCACGTATTATGTGAGTATTTAACTTGTACGTATAGAACGTATGATTTTGTGGGCCAATGCACGTATTTATTTATTTATGCACCTTACTTGTATTTTATTTTTTATGTGTCATTTCATCTTTAAGGGTGAGGAAATTGGTATGTCTGATGTGAAGACCGAATGTACAGGCAACTCATGTGATTCACGCGATGCTGTACGTTCGCCAATGCAATGGAATTCACAACCGCATGCTGGCTTCACCGCAGGACCAAGCACATGGCTTCCTGTTGCTGATGATTTTATGAAATGTAATGTACAAACGGAGCGTGGTATAGCACGTAGTTCATTGCAAATCTTTAAAGCTATGCAAAAATTGAAAAGCACAACAGCTTTTAAGGCATTCAAACAGCCGGAAGGTTTTTCATATGGTGCGTTGAATGAGCAAGTCCTTCAGATTATCAGGTTAGTGAGAAAATTATCTGTTAAATACTTGCGAAATGATAGGAAAATATTTGGTATTTAATTTGAGAAAGAAAATATCTTCACACATTGTTATTAATTTCTTGATTTTCAAGTGTTTTTACTTCCATTTTGTATGGGAGTCTTTTTAAGGGCTTAAAATAGGGGATAAGTATATTTAGCGGAAATATTGACATGCAAAAAATAATGAAGTCAGTCATGTGCAACTCATGGCGACATTTTGTCGATTTGCAAATATGTAACATCCATTTTATATGGATGGTCGGAGAAAGTGTTGTTGGAGTTCGGTCATAGATTTAATCACTCTAGATGCGATTGTTCTGGCTGTTAAACTAATTTCGTTCTTTTCGTATAGGAGACTTCGTAAGGGGTGGAGATCGGGAATGAGTATGTTCAGAAAAAATAGTCAAGAGGAAATAGTAATTGAGAGCAGTCACATATTTCATTGCTCTAGGTGCTATTTTTGAGGTTAATTATTGATGTTCTGAAGTTTCAACGTTCATTTTATATGGGAGCCCATTAAGGGATGTAAATAAGTGTTAGGTGTGATTCCTAAGGGTGTTTGTCAATTTTCAGGTGCTTTTACGGTCGTTTTGTATGGCAGCTGTCATAAGAGGTAGAAATATGGGCTTAGAATGATCAATTGAAATGTTCATAAGGAATAAGCAACGGGGATCCGTTATACATTTACCACGCTAGATGTGAGTCCTGAGGGTATTTGCCGATTTTAAGATGTTTTTACGCTCGTTTTGTATGGCAGCTGTCATAAAAGGTAGAGATATGGGCTTAATATGATCAATCGAAATGTTCATAATGAATAAGCAAGGGTGGTCCAACAGCACTAGGTATGATTCTTGAGAGTATTTGTCGATTTTTAGATGTTGTTACGCTCGTTTTGTATGGCAACTGTTGTAAGGGGTAGAGATATGGGCTTAGTATGTTCAATTGAAGCGTTCATGAGCAAAAAATAATGAAGCCCAGTCATATATTTCACTACTCTGGGTGCGATTTTTAAGAGTTTTGATTTTTATATATGTCCAAGTTCACTTTGTATGGGATTTTCACGTTTTCAATTTACAGATCTGCACCCAATGTCGAAGAATATCGTGTGCTAGCAAATATGGGTAATAAAATTGAAACAATACAACACTTAAGTGATAAACAAATGGAATGCATTGTACTTTCTTCGTATTCGTTACATCATTATGGGTAGATTAATTTGCATTTTACTTACACTGATAAGGTATTGCTTCAAATAATATAAAATTTTATAATTCTTATAGGAAACGAATTAATTTACGTGATAAAATCGATTTGATGCCATATGAAGCGATTGTCTTACGTTGGAGGCCATAGGTTAATGTGGCCACCTCCTCAACGAGAGAGCTTATCTTGAGTAAAAGAAGCCCCTTTGTGGTTTAACGATCTCATATTTTGGAGAGTATAAGAAGATAACGGGAAATATAATTATTTTGTTACAATTATTATACATAATTATTTGTAGTCCAATATAATAAATAAAATACTCTAATAAATATTGCGCTTGTATTATTATTATTATTAATTATTTTTATTATTATTATTAATTATTAATATTCAAAAACTTATAAATAATTTATATAAAAATATATTTTAAATAATAGTATTTATACAAGTTTTTGTGATGCATCATTCATCAATCTTTTGTATTACGAAGTACAACAGCTTCTTTGGGCATCAATAATACTGAATCTGTGCGAGTCAAGTCGCCTTTTCGTCTGGGACTTTTCTCTGTGACTATCAAATATTCCATGTTTTTCGATAAATAATCAAATGCTGAATTTAAATTGACATACTCCACATCGTTCATAATGTTCAATAGGATAATAAAAGTTCTATCACCGCCAAGTGAGCTATATGTGAAGAAAGATAGACAATAAAAAGTTGGAAAATAATTTTGGAATTCCTCATATACTGCACTCAATAACTTACCGTTTTATTGCCAACACATTTTTATTCAAAGCTTTCACTTCAACTTCTCCATTTCGAATTGTCTGCTCGGCTCGTAGATTATGCAATTGCTTGTAGATATTTAAGTGGCTCATGGATATGCCACGTTCACGTTTCACATTTAGCAATTCATAATTATCTGCAACGGGTAACCATGTAGCATTACCATTGGTGAAACCGGCAAATTTCTGATCATTCCATTGCATTGGTGTACGTTCGGGATCGCGTGATAAACGTTCATAATCTTGTGGTGTCGACTGACAGGCTTGAGGATCGACTGTATCTTCCCATGAGATCCAAACATCCGTCATACCAATTTCTTCTCCATTATATGTAACACTACAACCGGGTAAAGTCATCAATAGCATGTTCATCATATCGATACGATCCTTGCCAAAACGAGAACCTATACGATTATTGTCGTGATTGCCCAGCTAAATGGGATGATTTATATTAATTAACTTCAACAAATAATGTGGACTAGAGTTTCAGAGGAATCATGGGCGAATATTTTGTTATATTATATTTCGGGATGTCAATTTTGGTTGATATTGAAGGAGGTGTACTTATATTACTCGATTCTGAAATTAGAAATTATGTACAAAAATTTCTCAGAGTTTCACCACAGACCTCATTTAGGAACAAGGTCGAAATTATGCTCCAATTTTGCTTTGTATATTAAAGTTGGATAGTATTGGAAGGGTACCGTGACTCAGTGTTTCGTGCGTTGGCCTTCTGATCTGTAGGTCGTGGGTTCACTTCTCAAATGAAGCATAAATTTAATATCGAAAAAATTTTTCTTTGGAACGCCATCCACCTGTCGGCAGGTAATTGGCAATTCTTCCAGGGAAAACATTCTTAAAGAACTCAAAGCTCAAAAAAATGATGTCACAAGATTTCTGCCGTTCGGAACTGGCTAAAATATGTAGCTCTCTTCTAATACTGTCCAAAATTTAACACGCACAACAGTACTGTAAGAGAAGCTCGTCCAAAGAGCCCTTCGGGGCTTATAAGTGCCACATATTTATTTGTTTATTTTTGGATAGTGCAAACAATCAGACAGAACAATCCCCTTTGACCGAACAAACTACATCGTCGAGATGGAAATCGAACTGAGGATATTTTCGCTTAAAATACCGCCGAAATAAAAACTGAACTCCGACACCTCACTCACAGCACTTGTCCATCAAAATCAAAATATTCATAAACACTAAACTTACCACCCAATTGGCCGTTCGTCCTTTTGGCATACGATCCAACCAGCCATTAATTAAATTTGCATAGTCGGTGGCATTGGAGTTATTATTTAAATTCGAAATCAATTCAAAATTGAAGGGAATATTTGCACCATCTGTTGTTTCATTGCCATAGTATTGCATGAGTATATCGATTGGTGCATAGGCTTCCGTCAAAATGATACGATCATCACCGCCCAGTTCAGCATTTAATTCCTCCATAACAGCACGAAATTCATAAACCAATTCAATCGTCTCCGGTTGATTTACAGTATAAATATGATTGAGATATGTATAATCTTTGGGATCGTTGACCGATGGATTGCGTGGCTCATCGGGCCAATTGCCGCTAGAGTCGGGAGCTATTTCAAAAGTATGTGGCACAGCATCAATACGAAAACCGGCAACACCTTTGCGCAACCAAAAGCGTAATATATCTTTCATCGTCTCACGTACCTTGGGATTGCGATAGTTAAGGTCTGGTTGCTTTGCGTGAAACTGATGCAAATAATAGGCTTGACGTTGCTCATGCCACGTCCACATTGAACCACGAAAAACACTAATCCAATTATTTGGCGGCGTACGTGTACCGTTCACTATATGTCCGGGATGCCAAACATAGAAATCCTTATATTGGCTATCGCCGGCGGCAGATTTTCGAAACCATTCACATTCATCACTCGAATGATTCGGTACAAAATCGAGTATAATTTTCAAACCAAGTTGTTTTGCCCTTTGCAGCAGCTCATCAAAATCGGCCATTGTACCGAACATGGGATCGATTTCGGTAAAATTTGCAACATCATAACCGAAATCGATCATTGGTGAGGTGAAGATCGGCGAAAGCCATGTCGCTGTTATGCCAATTTCCTTTAAATATGGCAATTGTTGTGTAATACCTGCATCCAGAATACCGAAATCATAAATAAAAATAATAAATAATTATAAAATTGAAATTCTTCACCTTTTAGATCACCGATGCCATCATTGTTACTATCTTTAAAGGATCGCGGATAGATTTGATAGAATGAAGCTGTTTGCCACCATTTCTGTTGGGCAATTGCTTCAGAGTATATAAGCATAAAAATGCTAAATATTACAAAAATTTTTACTTCCATCAACATACTGCAGAAGCGTTTTGATTCCTACATATGCTTGAGTAGCAATTTAGCTATGGAATAATTTCAAATTGTTGGACGCATTTTATAACATATGATTTGCCTTTGATAATTTTTTTTAATATCAATTTGCTTAATATTACTGCAAGTTTATTTATGATTGAAATGACAAGATACATACACTTTTACCAAATGTTGTTTGTACTCGAATCAACATACAGATAAGACGAATAATTTGTATTGTTGTTTTAAAGGGGGTCAGTTTTACGATATTGATTATTTATATAATACGATTATTTTTAGAATTACCATGGTTTGTTATAACAATTTGATAATATTTATACATTAGATCTATTTCAAAGAGCTATTGGGCTCTCAGCGTATAATCCCATTATACACCTTGAAATTAGGTATTGAAAACTATTTACAAAAAAAAAATATATATATATAAATCTGCAGTGAAATATGTATTGAAAAGTTTTATACCACTTATTCCACTTGGTGCAAGTGTTTCTTTGGAAATTTGGTCTTGACTATTAGAAAAGATCTTGATTATTTTTCAAAATGTTCATGCTTTTAGGAAATTTTGGACAGGTGTAATATAGGTATTTTAGTGTTTTCAAATATTGCGCTCAATCTTTCAATATTATTCAGTGAGTATTAAGAATGCCAGCTTTAAGACTTCTCACAGATCCCGGTTATTAGAGCACTTTGAAAAGTAATTTCGAGTTCCTGAAACAAGACCCAAAGCTATAAAGTTTAGAGAAATTCTTTATAAAATTGCAAAAAAAAAGGAAGTTAGAAAAAAAATACTTTTTTTCGTGTTAAAATCTAACAGATTTAAGGGCGATTATGTGGCTATTTGGCTATTTTAGTATGTTTATCAGTTCATTTTGTAGGGAAGCCTCCTTATGGAGTAAAAATAGGCAGTACATATGTTAAACAAAACTATTGAATAGTAAAAATGAATAGGGCTCGGTCATATATTTGAACCCTAAAGGACCACTCTTGAAGCTATTTTTATAAAAATGTCTATTTTATAAGGAAGCACCGCTAAGGAGGTGAGATAGGAATTAAATATGTTGGAAAAAAAAGTGAATCAGAAAAAATAATCGGTATCGGTTATATATTTTGGCATTCTAGTGGCGCTCAAGAGGCAATTCTGAGATTGGTTACACCAGTTGATAAATGAGCATACCCTGGAGTTATTAAGACAATTTTCCCATGGAATTTGGGCTCTTAAATATGAATTTCACATTTAAACAATTTTTTATGGAAGCGTTTTAGAAATATGAATTTTTGAAATTTTTTTTTTAATTTTCAGACATATTGTAGTCATTATGTTGAAGAAAATAAGGAATTATGTGCAGAAAAAATGTTAAGTAGTAAACATTAGTGGGTGCCGTAGCTCAGTGGTTAGTGTGTTCGCCTTCTGATCTGTAGGTCGTGGTTCAATCCCCGGCTGATGCATAACAAATTTAATATCGATAAGATTTTTCTTTCGAACGGTACCCACCTGTCGGCAAGCAATTGGCAATTCTTCCGACAGTAACAACTTGCCATGAAAAAGCTTCTAAAAGAACTCTGTGACAAAGCTCAAAAAAAGTGATGTCACAAGTTTTCTGCCGTTCGGAACCGGTTAAAATAAGTAGGTCCCTTCTAATACTGTCCAAAATTTAAGACGCACAACAGTAATGGAAGAGAAGCTCTGCCAATGAGCCCTTTGGGGCTTTAAGTGCCACATATTCATTCATTGAGTAAACATTAATGGGGGACTGTAATACATAACCTCTCTAGGGAAACTCTGGAAGCTATGGCTGCGAAATTTATAAAAACAGTATTTTTGTAGGGGAGCACCGATAATTAGTTGAGATAGGCAGTAAATAAATTCAGAAAAAATATAAAAAAGAACGAATTAATAAGGCTCGGTCATATATTTTACTGCTATATGGGCTATTTGTGGACAATTATGAGGTTACTTTGTGATGTTGAAGTGTTTTAAAGTTGTTTTTGCTAAGAAACCTCACTAAGAATTAAATATAAGGTCTGAATATATTCAGAAAACTTGTTGGATTGTCAAAATGAATGAAGTTTGGTTAATAAATAACATCTGTCAAGTGTCAATCTGGGAACGGTCGACGCGAAATTTATAAAAACATAATTTTCGAATGGGGGTCCCTCTAAAATGTTAATGTACATGTTAAAATGTTGAATAGAAAAATTTAAGGGGATAAATGTAGGAAATTTTGCTCCTCATTTGAATGACTGAGCGACGCTTATTTCAATTCAAGACCATCCCGACTAACTGAAAGATTTTTTATTCAACATATACGACGGGATCCGAAGTTACCTGGACTAAAATCGCTATTCACACTATATACTATATAACAAATTGAACTTGAATTCTTCTAAAGTACTAGTACATACTATAAATATTTTCATTATCACTCTCATTGTATGATAATCAATATTTGATTTCTCTTTATCAGCATGGGGGTAATAAATATATATATATATCAATAAACATGGATTTAGACTTTAAACGTAATCATAAGTAGTAAAATTAGTGTGGATAATTAGTACTCAATGAGCCGTTCACGAAATGAGTACATGCTGGACAATAATTGGATTAGCTCTTATTTTGGGTGTGTCCCAAACGACATTAGCTGAGAAATCATGGTGGCAGACGGCATCCTTTTATCAGATTTACCCACGTTCATTTAAAGATAGCAGTGGCGATGGTGTTGGCGATCTCAATGGTGTCACCGAAAATTTGGCATATTTAAAAGAGATTGGTATTACAGGAACATGGTTATCGCCATTTTTAAAGTCACCTATGGCAGATTTTGGCTATGACATTGCAAATTTTACCGATGTGGATCCACTTTTCGGCACTATGGATGATTTTGATCGAATGATGACCAAGGCGAAGGAATTGGGTATACGTATTATATTGGATTTTGTGCCGAATCATTCAAGTGATGAATGTGAATGGTTCATTAAATCGGCAGCAAAAGATCCCACCTATAAAGATTTCTATATTTGGCATCCCGGAAAAATGATTGATGGTGTACGACGACCACCCAATAATTGGGTGAGTGTATTTCGTGGATCCGCTTGGCAATGGCATGAGGGACGTCAGGAATATTATTTACATCAGTTCCACAAAAAACAGCCTGATTTTAATTATCGTCATCCTAGTGTGCGGGAAACAATGAAAGTAAGTGCGGAGAAATCGTATTGATTCTGAAAAACTTTGGTATTAAAGTCATTTTGTCGATCGATTTGTAGGAAATTTTACGCTTTTGGTTGCGCAAAGGTGTTGATGGTTTTCGTATTGATGCAATATATACAGCATTCGAAGTACCTGCCGATGCAAATGGCAACTACCCAGATGAACCGCGCAATAGTTGGAACAATGATCCTGATGATTATGGCTATTTGAATCATATTTACACTGTGGACCAGCCAGAAACTCCACATTTAGTATATGAATGGCGTCAGCTATTGCGTGAGTTTCAAAAAGAGAACGGTGGCGATGAACGGTAGGCAATGAAGCGTCATACAAATGATTATGAGTTATTTACTTTGTTTCTCCGTCTTTTTGCAGCATATTAATGGTTGAAACTTGGTCACCAATTGATATTGTCATGCAATATTATGGTAATGAGACAGTTGAAGGTGCTCAAATTCCATTCAATTTTCAAATGATTCTTGATCTAAACAATCAATCTGATGCCCATCGCTATGCTGAAGTAATAAATCGATGGTTGAGTCTTATGCCAGCTGGAAGAACGGCTAATTGGGTGGTAGGTAGTACATATTCTGGTAGGCTGTAGTTTGCTGGTACCATTCTTGACTCGACAAACTCATTATCTCTTCTTTTCAAAGGCTTTAATTGACTTCTGAAAGAGATCTGAGACAAAGCTAAAAAATATATTGCCGCGAGAATTCAGTTGAGGGGATCGGCAAAGTACAACCCATATAATAATTGCTTCTAGCGTTACCTATTTATTAATCTATTTTCCCTTATCATTATTACAGATAGGCAGCCATGATAAAAATCGTGTCGGCTCACGTTTTGGTAGGGATCGCATTGATATGTTCAACATGCTGCTGCTCACTTTGCCTGGTTGCAGTATTACGTATTATGGTGAAGAGTTTGGTATGACCGATGTATGGATCTCGTGGAAACAGACGGTTGATCCTCAGGCTTGTAATGGTGCAGAGGCGGGTTTTGAATCCCGATCGCGTGATCCCGCACGTACGCCGTTCCAATGGAGCGGTCAACGCAATGCTGGTTTTACAAGCGCTAGAAAAACTTGGCTGCCCATCGCTGACGATTATGAAAATGTCAATGTAAAAGTACAAAGAGGTGTGGCATTAAGTCATTTGAATATTTTTAAGGCGCTACAACAAATTCGACGTGAGAAAACTATAAAAGATGGCATGGTAGAGGTGAAACCAGTCAATAAAAATGTTCTGGCTATAAAAAGGTTTGTGTGAGAATGTGATGTAGTATTTTATGGTTTTTCTTTTAAAATATTTATTAATTCTGGCATTTATAGACAATTGTACGGTGAATATATATTCATCACTCTATTGAATATATTCGATCATATGGAGAGTATTAATTTGAGTCAAACGTTTGAAAATTTACCCGATGAATTTGAATATGTTGTGGTTACTGATAAGTCCGGCAAAAGAAAAGGGTAAGCTCTTGAACAAAATTTCTTTGATATTAATTTCAATATAATATTTAATTTTATAGTGATAAAATTCTCAGCCGCAGTATTACTCTAATGCCAATGGAATCAGTGATTTTGCGTTCATCAAATAAAATCTTTTCAGCGTAGTATATTGATCGATTTTTCATGTACGATTTTTGGGTTTCATTTTTAAACACTCATACTCAAGAATATACTCATACTGGCAGTGAATGAATAAATTAATAAATAATGATTTGAATCTATAAATTCTTTGCTTCAGTTGTTATAATTTGCAAATAGAAAAAATATTTGTAAACTCACAATATTTATTTAGATTTCGATGAGTGAGCAAATATTGAATGAATAAAGAAATGCTACTGTAAATTATCTTCAATATGATAGTGCTATAAATAAAGTGAGCCAATTTCGGCTCTTGGTTCGTAGATTCATTGTTGCTTTCATAGAATAAAATCAAAGTGATAAATTTAAGATAATTAAAAGATTCATTTAAAGTTACTTTTAATATTAGAATTTTTATGACAGATCAAACTGTCAAAACGTCAAACTGTCTTGGTATCTTCGTTCAGTATTCTTTGACATTTCATCGTCGAAAGACTTCAAGTTGTGCAGCGTCTAAACATTATACAGCTATATTACGAAAATCATCGTTCTCCAAGATAAATTACTCGTATCCTTAAAACCATGTGCGAAGAAGTCCACTTTGGCCAAATTGCTCCTTCAATTCGCAATATACTTTTGTATGAGAGATAGGCGTTGACAATTTTAAGTACATTTGCTTAAAAATTACGATAGTTTCAGACAAACAGACACACATTGCTAAATTAAATTATATGGCGATTGTGAACAATAATATTTTTTTTATACTAGCCGCTTCTGCTTTTATGTTGACAACCTAAAACACAAACACAATACACCAGAATACAGTTTATTATAGTTCTCACGGCTCACAGTAAATATACGCTGTCTATCCATATGCGTCAATACTATAGTAGAAAAAAGGTGGCCATATGTGTAGTAAATATACAAATAACAATGTGAGGTAAGAATTTTTTGAACCTGATCAACATAGGCTTGTTGGAAAGAGTGAGTGCCTGACAGTATTGTGTTGAAGACCGTTTTGCTCCTGAGGGTCACTTTTTTTTTTTACAAAGGAAAGCAGTTTGGAGATATATATCTCGAAAACAGGAGGCTTAGGGTAGTTTTTGTTATTAACGGACCCCCACTATTTTTTCACGGGAAACATTTTTCAGAAACATATTCCAGCGTTTTTCTTATTCGTTTAGCCTCTATGGAAAGATTTACTTAAAAATAATGCTTTTTTCCCTTGCTGAAGGTATTCATAAAAAAAATAATGCCAGAATCAGATCCCTCGACCACAAGAACCTCCCGTACACCGCAATTATAGGGTTTCTACTGAAAATAATAAATTTTTTAAATCATTACCTTCAAACTAGATACTCTGAAAAGGTTGAGTTGAAAACCTAAACGTATAAGAAAAATGCCGAATAATGTTCTAGAAAAATGTTCCCCGGTAAAAAATAGTGGGTGTCCGTAAACAAAAAACTACCCTAAGCCTCCTGTTTTCGAGATAAACAGCCCCAAACTCTCCTCATTCGTCAATAAAATCTTACCCTGAGGAGCAAATTGTTCTTCAACACAGTACTCTGGGGCACTCTCTCTTTTCAAAAATCCTATGCTGATCAGGATTACAACTTTTGTTATTCTAATTTTGCGATTTTACACAATCACTTCTAAGAATTATAATCACACCCCATATCGGGTGAACATTAGTAGGCTGTTTGATATTGTTTAATGGAAAACGAAGAAATTTTTTTGCAACAAACAAACAAAAATTTCAATTAGCTGATGAGCAAAATATTCAACTTATATGATAATATTGTAGTAATCCAATTAAAAAATTAAAGAAGTAAATGTTTATGAAATTTTTATGAAAAATGCGCGCAATTACGTTAGCCCATTTTTAGAGACCTTTACGAAATTAATCTTTATTAAAATATTTTGCCTATTGATTATTTGAAACAATGTTAATTTTTAATACAATATATTTTACGTATATATATGAAAAAAATAAGTTTAATATACCACAAAAACTCTATTTTGTAGTAAGTGATCGTGAGTGTGAGCGCACGTGATAAAAACAATTTCCATCGTGAGTAGGCACGAGTTTTAATGAAGTTAAAAAAAAAAGAATCCTAAATATGATTGTCTCAATCTCTGTGGTTTATTTTTATTCTTTTACCAGAATTGAAAACAATGAAAGTCGAAATGAAACTACGTATTGATCAAAAATTCAACCGATGGTCACCTCCAAGGTACAGATTCATATGTATTTATAACCATAATTATTATATTTTTTTCTGTGATTGACTGAAGCCAATAATAATAATAATAGCAACAATTGACAATATCGACGAAGTATAATGAACTCATTATTTATACATACAATTATAAATATGTCGGCTGGAAGCCAAAGAAATCTAAATGCTCTTATCATGTATATGCTCTCAGCTAGTGGCAACTTACAATGTGTATGTACATAAATGATGCAATTTAAAAATAAATAAATTATGAGAGAACAAAATCGATCGAGAGAAAATGTATGATAATAAGAGAGAGTAAAATCATATCATGATGCAATAAACAAGGTGAAAGCGAGATGAATTTCTATCTCTTTCGAAATGATCACATTTATGCTGTACGTTCAAGTTGTATGTGTTAGTATACAACTGTGTATGTGTTTGTTTTTCATATTTCGAGAAATTGCTCTCGATTCATTTAAAACCTTATTAATTTCACCATCATATATCTGATCATCACTGCACATTGGTCACATCTGTTTACTAATACAATTCTTACAATTTGAATTTTCATGGATATGCAGACAGTCGCAGACGAACACTCAATGTGTTGAGAATAGAAATTAAATAAAAACGCATAATAATAATTAGAAATCGTAATGTTCGGGGCAACATTTGCCGACTATAATATATTGGTGTTAATTATTCATGTCATACAGCTGGTCACAGCTGGCGTTTATCCAAATTATCCAAATCATACGCAATTTGATTTTGTCGCATATGATAAGGAGAAGACAATCAGTGAATTGGATGCATCCAAGAAATGGTGGCAAACAGCAGCATTCTATCAAATCTATCCAAGGTCATTTAAAGATAGCGACGGTGATGGTGTGGGTGATCTAAATGGTGAGCTTAATCAATGGGAAATGATATACATAAGATCTTGTGCTTATGCCACTCTAATATATATTCTTTCGCAGGTATTATCGAGCAATTGCCTTATCTAAAAGAGATCGGTATAACAGCAACATGGCTGTCACCGATCTTTACTTCACCGATGGCTGATTTTGGTTATGATATTGCAAATTTCACCGAAATTGCTTCGATTTTCGGTTCAATGGCTGACTTTGATGCCCTAATGGCTGTATCAAAAGAGGTTGGCGTAAAGATAATACTCGATTTTGTACCAAATCATTCAAGTGATGAATGTGATTGGTTCAAAAAATCAGCAGCTAATGATCCGGAATATAAAGATTTTTACGTTTGGCATCCGGGCAAGGTAGTAAATGGTGTCCGTCATCCGCCCACTAACTGGGTGAGTGTATTTCGTGGTTCAGCCTGGCAATGGCATGAAGGACGAAAAGAGTACTATTTTCATCAGTTTCTCAAAAAACAACCCGATCTAAATTATCGCAATCCAAAAGTTCGTGAGGCAATGAATGTGCGTAAGAAGTTGTTTGCTTTACATTTTCTGTTGTGTACTTTTCTTATCTAATGTATGAATTTATATAAATGTAGGAGGTTCTACGTTTTTGGTTACGTAAAGGTGTGGCTGGATTTCGCATTGATGCTGTGCCGCATGTATTTGAGGTGGCACCAAATGACAGTGGCAATTGGCCAGATGAACCGCGCAACGATTGGGTCACTGATCCCGATGATTATGGTTATCTGAAACATATTTACACTGTCGATCAACCGGAAACTCTTGATTTAGTATACGAATGGCGCCGCGTATTGGATGATTTTCGCAAAGAGAACGGTGGTGATGATCGTATAATCATGGCCGAGACCTATTCACCCATTGATATTGTTATGAAGTATTATGGCAATGCGACAGCCGAAGGTGCTCAGATGCCATTCAACTTTTTGATGATAAGTTGGCTAACCAACGATTCGGATGCCTATCATTATGCGGAGACAGTGAATACATGGTTGAAAAATATGCCTGAAGGCAGAACGGCCAATTGGGTGGTAAGTTAATGATGCTGCTGATGGTGATTAAAGTGTCCATAAAACATTCAAAATTTTAAACTTCGGATGGAAGAAATTTTCTTCTGACCTACAAATTTCCAATATCCAATACTTAATTGAGTTCGGATAATACGAATAATTCGAATGCCAATAATCGAATCTCTGTGTGACGTCACACTGGTCCAATGGTTGCTTTATTCATTCATTATTCAACATTGTTTACATTTTTCTTTTAAATTTGTTCGACATTTTGTAATTTCTCACGCAGTTAGACCGGTGCTCACAAATCCTCTTTGATGGGCTCAGTCTTCTAATTCTATCATTCTTGTTCGGATAATATCATAAACTCACGATAGTACCTTTTTTTCTGTGGGGTTGTATTCTTAGTGGTCGCACCTTAGCTAGTAAATATGGAAACAATATAAATATTTACAATTCAATTTAAATATTATTGAAATTATATGGTGAGACAAACCTTCCGGGTGTTCCCATGGCAATTGAGTCTTTGTCCCGGAACATCCCCTGGTCATTGCAGGTCAAGGATTTCCAACTCAACAAAAAAGTGCTATTACAACAACCACAAGCTTTCTAGATTCAACGAACCTCGCATTTAGACCGATAATTTACTCAAAGTGAAGACGAATGGCAAACAGTTTTCGAATCCAACGTACAATTTTTAGAACGAACGAAATGTAGCCCAAGGCAAAATTAAATATCTGTCGGAACATTTTGTAGCTATAAGAATTTATATTAATTGTGTTTTTGGGTTAGATGAGTATTAAAAATATGGAAATTTATTATCGATTTCCGATTGAATGTGTATGTACACATTTCTCTTCCATTCGTCTTCGCTATACTATCGAGCTATATGCGAGCTTTATTGATTCCCGGAGATCAGCCCAATTTGATCTTTTGCAAATGAAATTGTACTTCGAGAAAATTTTTTAAATTCGGTATTAGTGGAAAGGGAACACAACTTTTAAAGATTGAAAGTTGACAGAGCTGTGGCAGATCGTCTGGCCTTGAAATGTTTTATTTCACAAGAAATTTAGATTCTTTGCGGTACAATTGAGGGTGCAGATATATAGGCATTTTATTATTGTAATCCGACTGCCTTCGACGAGAAGAGCTTTAAATGTCAACCCCTTACAATTTGGATTTTAACTTTGATCGACCGCAGAATTGTTTTGTATGATTATAGTAAAACACTTCAAAGGCGAGAGTTTCAAGAATTTCTACGAGCTTTAGTTTTATGAACCTAAAATTGCAAGTTAGGATGGTACGTCCTGAGAATGTTGTGTGCATAGCGGATATCAAATGCCAATGTTATTTGAAAAAACGACTTTGGCTATTTTTAGAGTGGTCCTTTTTATGGAACAATAGTCTCACCCAATCTAATACGGCTGTCCACGGACGAGGTTGCTGATTCAAATCAAGATTTTCAATTTCTCAGAGAATCGAATTAATGAAGAAAAATCGATTCGAGCATTGTTGAATGCAGTTTTTATTAAAATGAGGTGTCATTTGTGAGAGTAAATGCTGGAGATGACAGCTTTCAGTTTTCTAAAAAGATGATGAAACTTTTTTCTTTCTAATTTTCAATTGATTACGAATTTTTATGGGTTTTTGTAACATAATTTCACTGATTGTCTGATGGAATAATAATTTAATTAGAGCATATGTTTATTTAATTTGTCTTAATTTAAAGATTACCAAATTTAATTGGAAACCATATCATTCAAATTAAATTTTTCCTCCAATACCAAAACAGATTGGCAATCACGATAAAAATCGCGTTGGTTCACGTCTTGGTGCCGATCGCATTGATATGATGAATGCACTTATACTTACCCTACCCGGATGTAGTGTCACTTATAATGGTGAAGAGATTGGTATGACCGATGTATGGATATCTTGGAATGACACCGTAGATCCATCGGCTTGTAATTCAAATCCGAATATCTATGAGACACTTTCACGTGATCCTGAGCGGACACCCTTTCAATGGAATGATGATATAGATGCCGGTTTTAGTACGGCCAATCGAACATGGCTACCCATTGCTGAGAATTATAAACAAGTTAATGTTAAACTTGAACGATCGGTCCCCTTAAGTCATCTGAATGTATATAAGCAATTGCAAGAGTTGAGAAATGAACCGACAATGCGTCATGGCGATACTGAAGTGAAGGCATTAAACCAATCCGTATTGGGTGTGAAGAGGTTTGTATCTAATCATATTATTATAGTTGAAATTAAATTAATAAGTACTTCTCTCATAGATTATTACTTAATGAGCATACTTTTGTCACGTTAATGAATATACATGATAATGTGGAGACATTCGATTTGACTAAGAATTTCAGCGATATGCCAAGTGAGCTGAAATATGTATTAGTAACTGATAAATCTAAAGCTAAAGTTGGGTAAATCTTTAAATCCAATTTGATATTTAATTTGAAATATTTTATTGACATTTCGCTTATTTTATTTCGTAGCGATATTATTAAGAGCTCATCGGTGACATTGCAGCCCAAGGAAGCGATCGTTTTGCGTTCGGTCACCAAGCTCACCACAACTGCTGGTTATTATACATATTATACAAGTATTCCGGATGAGAAGCCTTAGAAAGGATTTAACACTAGAAAGCGTTTATCACTTTTTTAAAATGATTTTTTCTATACACTGAAAGTTATTCGTATAAGAATTGGTTCGTGAAGAATTTTTCAATAATTTTTCAATTCTTTGGGTAATATTAAAAAAAAGTATATTAAACTTATATTCATATTACCCAACTATAACAAAAAATTAAAAGTCGAAAAATTGCTTCCATTAACACTTGAAACATGAAATGATCAAATTTTTTTGGAAGAAAATTTAACAGAATCTTTTATCATACATTTTTGAACATATCTAATATACATTAATATGATACACTCATATATAATATTGAAGAAAAAATAAAAAATAAAAATATCAAACTATAAAATTCTTCGATTGATTTCATTCTAGTTGCGATCGCTTGAAACATTCCACTCAAGCGATCGTAATCAGCATGTTGGTAAACAAAAATTAAATGAAGTGCATTGTTTACGTTAAACTTGACGTTGCTAGTTGAAGAGGAATTCATTCAATCATGTTATTTTTACTTTATTTTTACGATTACGATTTATATGCACAGTGAAATTCTATAAAAGATCGTCAGTATAGTTAGTGATTTGACATCGAAAATATATATTTTACTGCAATGAAATTCTTATCACGATTAGTGATAGTTGTGATTGCATTTTTTGGAACACCAAACACACTAGCCTGTACCGGCAATGGTGGTGTCAATGAGAATACAACACCTGTACGCGATTGGTGGCAAGTGGGACAATTCTATCAAATATATCCGCGCTCTTTTATGGATTCGAATGGTGATGGTATTGGTGATCTGAAAGGAATCATTTCGAAATTGGATTATCTTAAGGAAATTGGTGTTACAGCAACATGGCTGTCACCGATTTTCACCTCACCGATGGCTGATTTCGGTTACGATATTGCCGATTTCTTCGATATTCAAACAGAATACGGTACATTGAGTGATTTTGATGAACTCATAGCGGAGGCAAATAAACGTGGTTTGAAGGTGATACTCGATTTTGTACCCAATCATTCGAGTGACGAGAATGAATGGTTCAAAAAGTCAGTGCGCCGTGAGAAGGGCTATGAAGATTTCTATGTATGGCATGATGGTTACAAGAGTGAGAATGGTACACGTCAACCTCCGAGTAATTGGGTAAGTGTATTTTCGAAACGTTTTATTTCTCAGGTACCCGGAAATATTTCACAAAAACCTTTTCGAAAAAGACGAATTCAAATGTTTTTTTTAAGGGACTTTACTTTTTTTGCACTACTCGATGGGAAATAAAAGATACGATTTGAGGAAACTATTACAAACAAATTTTGGCACTCAACGGGCTCTAAAAAGCCCTTTGACCGAGTTTCTTTTCCCATATTGTTGTGTCTATGCAATTTTCAAGTATCGCAAAAAAAGTATTTTTTGTGACAGTGCTGATTTTTCACGATTTTATCTTGGAGTGAGGTTAGGTAAATAAATATATTTTCTTCAAAAATAAAATTTTCAGATAAAAATAATAATTTTTTTGGTGGAACTATTTTTTTCGAAATAAATTTCGAAATTTATGTAATTTCTCAAAGTGAAAAAGCGTGATAAGAGTTAAAAAAAAAATATATATTGTTTTTTCGTAATCTTTTCAAAACGAAAGATTTACAATTTTACATTACAGCACTCAGAATCTATAATCCATTGAAATTTTACCTTGTTCTGAAATTTTTTCTATTCCAAATACAATTTTTTGGCAAAGAATTTTCGGACAAAAAAAAATTTTTTTTTGGGAGAAAAGGTTTTTAAAAAAAATCAGAGTTGCTGATTCCAAATCAAAGAACTCCACCAGGGCCATCTAGCTTCTCTCTGTCCTTAAAATCTCCAGCAATAAAGCCGATAATATTAGGATTTTCATATTAGAAACTCAAATACTCTGAGATTTATATTTGACACTATGAACCTTTCACACATTTACCTTAGAATGAGGTTAGGGAAAAGTTTTTCGAAACGTTGGTCTCCCAAATACAATTTTTTGTCATAAACCTTCAGACAAAAATTTCAGCGTTACAAATTATTCTGAAAAACCTTTACTTTTTTTACACAAATCTTATAATCATAATGTCTTTTTAGTTACAAGCTTTCCGTGGTAGCGCCTGGGAATGGAACGAACAACGTCAGCAGTACTATTTGCATCAGTTTGCTGTTAAGCAACCCGATTTGAATTATCGCAACCCAGATGTGGTAGCACAAATGAAACGTGTTCTCACCTATTGGTTGGATCGTGGAGTGGCTGGTTTTCGTATCGATGCGGTACCTTGGTGTTTTGAAGTGGCCGCCGATGCGAATGGCAGATATCCTGATGAGCCGGTCAGTGGTTTCACCAGCGATCCGCAGGAATCGGCTTATCTCTTGCATATTTACACACAAGATCAACCGGAAACTGTGGATATGGTTTATCAGTGGCGTCAATTGCTTGACGATTATCAGCGTGTACATGGTGGTGACACTCGTGTGCTCATGATTGAAACATATTCACCACTTGCCTATGTAATGCAAATGTATGGCAATAGAACGACGCAAGGCGCACAGATACCATTTAATTTTCAATTTATTGTTGGTGGAAATGGCGATAAGAACAACACCGAATTACCGGCTGGGGAATTTGTGCGTATAATCAAAAGTTGGCTCACTAATATGCCAGCAGGGAAAACCGCAAATTGGGTGGTAAGTGCTGGTGGTGGACAGGTGTCACACACACAGCGTAAATGATTTTAATCAATTTGGAATTTTGTTGGCAAATTCTCAGATGGGCAATCATGATCAACGTCGTGTGGGTAGTCGCTATGGAGAGAAGCGTATTGATGTTATGAATATGATTCAAATGTTTTTACCTGGCGTCAGTATCACGTATATGGTAAATGTAAATGAATATACATAAGTAGAGCATCTCTCTCATTCCCTATTTCTTGAAATCGACTAGGGCGAAGAACTTGGCATGACTGATTTGGATATTAGTTGGGAAGATAGTCGTGATCCGGCTGCTTGCAATTCAAATCCATCCATTTATGAACAATTCACACGTGATCCAGCGCGTACACCATTCCAATGGAGCAATACAAATAATGCAGGATTCTCTACCAATAGCACAACATGGTTACCGATAAATCCTAATTATCCTACTGTAAATGTTGATACGGAACGTGCTGATACAAAGAGTCACCTGAATGTTTATAAACAATTGGTTGAGTTGCGTAAAACAAAGACACTACAATATGGCGATGTTGCCTATGGTTCGGTGGGTGATGGAATTTTAGCCATAAAGCGGTAAGTGGGTATAGAGATTTTGGCAAATAACATGGGTATATGAAAAAAAAGGGTCTTATTTACACAATGTCTTTCAAATATTTTACCAACCCCTATCAATTTTTACTACTTAACATTTTTACTGATCGTGCTTACTCTCTATTTTTACTCTTGTGGGAGTCTCCACTATAAAATTTCTAAGTTCATGAAAAACTCTAAATGGCCCCATAATTACCCAGGCATAGCACGCAGAACTTAAAAGTGTATTATTAGCTCCCATTCATTTCTTCTGTTCAACGCACTTTTACTTTCCTTTATCAATTACGCTCCCACCACGCTTAAAATGCCTCTAGAAGGGTAAAATATAAGACACACCCACATTTATTTTTACCACATAATATCTCCAACCTTATGAGGAAGGCTTCCCTACAAATTGGACTTAAGTGCACACGCAAATCGACAAATAACACCATAAGTGCCTATAATTCGACCCAAGTAGGTGTGATGTATGACCGTTTACCAATAATTCCTTTATATTCTAAAAATTAAGATATATGTAATATATACATTACGCTTCACTAGCCAACTGTTTCCTTCGCTAATTGCTGCCAGTTAGAAATTCCAAGCGCTGAGAAGTTCCCCAGCACTTGGTCTTCCCACCGGAGGTTAGGTCTGCCCCTTCTGCGCTGTCTACCAGCGGGTTTCGAAAATAACACCTTCTTAGCCGTAGCGTCTTCTTCCATTCGCTCGACATGACCTAGCCAACGTAGTCACTGAATTTTAATGCACTCTACTACGTCGGTGTCGTCATACAGCTCATACAGCTCATGTTGGTACCTTATTCGATACCCGTTACCAACGTAAATAGGTCCAAAGACTTTGCGTAGGACTTTTCTCTCGAAAAATCCGAGCATTTTCTAATCTAAGGTGGAAATTGTCCAAGTTTCGGCACCATACGTAAGCACAGGCATGATGAGAGACTGTGGTTTTCACTTCCCGAGAGAGGGTTCGACTTCTCAATTGCTTACTTAGCCCAAAGTAGCATCTGTTAGCAAGAGCGATCCTTCGCAATGTCTCCAGGCTGACCTCATTGATTGTGTTAATGCTGGTTCCAAGATATACAAAGTCCTTCACTACTTTAAAAGCGTAGTTATCAACAGTGATGTACTGTCCAAGACTCTGGGACTCTTTGTAATATATATATGTACATGAGATTGCTGTAATTTGCCTTTACTTTAGATCGCTGCCTAATGAAAAGACATATATTTTATTGGCTAATGTTATGGGTTCCGATGTGACATCTGATGTTACGCAAATACTTCGTACGAGTGGCAATTTCAAAGCGAAAATTGTCAATACGATTTCAGCACGTAAAGCTGGGTAAGTTTAAAATGCAATAAAATTACTTGTGAATCATATGTGGACTGAATGCTTGCACAATTTTTTTTTGGTTTTGCAGTGATCTTATCTCTTTGGAGAATTTCTTATTACAAGGCAATGAAGCCATAATCGTTGAATCAGCATAAAATGTCCAGAGTGCAAATGTAATTGAGATTTTTTGTATTTTTCTTTATTTTAATTAAATAAATAAGATTATGAATATATGTTAAAAATATCAACGGTCTAAAAAAATCAATTAACCGCAGGGAAAAATGTGTTTATAATTCATTCCAATTTTATCTCCCATTCCCCTCATTGAAATAATCAAAAAAGTTTTCATAAAAAATATATAATTTAATTTTTTGTTTGCTGAAAATCATCAAGCATGATTGATAACTGAAACAATTCACGTATTCTGAAATTTTTCATATTATACCTACATTTTGTATTTATGCAATTGAATGAGTATATCTAAAAAAAAAAACAAAACAAACCAGACCGACCATTGAATGTCATCAACAGAAAGACAACGACGACAACTACTTACACATCAGGTAAAATATGAAAATATTCGCATCATTATCATCATCATTATCGTTATCATCATTATTATCTCTATTGTCTGCATCATCCTTAGCAACTTTTAATTTTGAAGCATAAAAATAATGTGAAAATATAAATTATAAGTTTTTTTTTTTTGCCTCATACTTTTGGTTAACGATGAGACAGTATGCTGTCAACCTATACATATGTATAGGTTTCATACTGAGAAAGGTAAAATTTAATGTTAGAAACCATAGTAATGGTGGCTGATTCTTAGGAAAATTGGGCAATGATGACTTGTGTTTTTGGTATATTTAATATTGATTATTTTTGTTGTTGTGGTGATTCTTGTTAAGAATGCTGAATGACTTGAACTTTGTATTTTTAGTTTTCATACTTATAATCTTCAATTAAATTTGGTATTATTATGTTACATAAATGGTAATAGAGTTTTCATAAATTTTCATAAAAAAAAGAAAAGAAAAGAAAAAATATCTTCCCCAGAGAAGCGCCCTTTTTAAAACACACTATCATGTGGACACGTTTCCGAACCCCAATACTTAGCGAGATTTCGAAGGCGCGAGGTACAAATCAATCAATCAATCAAAAGAGATCATGACATTGGAGCAAGGACAAACTCCTTGTTCATCAAGTGGACCACGCGATTCCAGGCTAAATCTGTTAGAAAATATGAGCCCTACGGTTGATACCTCTGAGGGCCAACCACAAGTGTTACGGGCACAGCGACCATACGAGGTCTTTTGTACCCAAGCCCCTCTACGACACTAGAATCTCCTCTACCTTTTTGATAAAAGATCTTGTCGAACTTTTGATGATTGAAGCTGGTGTTGGGAAACTCAGCTAAAAATGTTTAATGCGAAGCCTGGCCAATGCCGGGCATTCGCAAAAGATATGGATCGATGTTTCATCCTTCTCCATATAGAGTCTACACTCTGTGTCAGAGGATAATCCCATTTTGTGATTATCCTGACAGATAGTCGGTTACTAGGTGTATATTTGTTCTGCTAAGACTAATTCTGTCAAAAACTGTATCATACCTTCGTCTGTCTTCGACCCGTCTGTAAACCAAACGCAATTATGTTCTGAGGGCATTAAATTGCTATTGGTTTTAAATTCCAGTCTGTCTAGAATGATTGTGTAAAAGCGACTTGGAAATCGTAGTTCTTTAGGCATGGCAAAAACAAATAGAAAGAAAATCGAGAAAAATCCACTCATCTGCTCAGGAGTCACCTCAAGAATGTTTGAATGTATGACCAATTCCCACAAATTTTGTCTAACCAACGTTTATCTCGTACATATTGTAATTTCTTTATGCCTCCACTCCTTATGGGGCCTCTCCTGTAAATATAGATTTTTAAAATAAGCTTCTATTGCTCCCTGGACATCGCTTTTTCACAAAAAATGTTCGTCGAACGTACTTATCCCCTATCTTCACCCGCTACGAAATGAACCAAAAACCCACTGAAAATTGGTTTGTGGTTCTGAAAGTAAATATAAATAAAACACACTTTCGATCCTTCTGAGATAATTTTCGATGACTCTCCGGGAAATCTCGGGCAATATCTCGGCCATAACTTGACAGATGTTTGTTTTCAGAGCATCAGAGCGTCCTTTGCCTAGCCCCACAAAAAACAAAAAGTCCAACGGCTATAAATCACGGCCAATTCACATCGCCGTAACTAGAAATGAGAGAAATCATCCATTTGAATGATGTTGTATTTCACACATAATGGCAAGTTCCAAACATTATATTGAAATCAAAATTTGATCTAAATTCTAAACTCTAAATTCTAAAGAATGGATAACCCAGTATAAAGCCGGGCTCTATTAATATTTTCTCAGCAACACATTTTTAGAACACTCTTACTCTCTGTCTACATCATTTACAAGGGCTGTCCTCAGGGTTATCCTATAGCATTGAACTATATGACTAACGGGGATTCTATTTTTCAACGTAAGATTTACCGAAGACCCTTCTTTAATATCGCAATCCCTTATACAAGCTGCCCTGAACCAAAAACCATATGAAAATTGAAAAATATACTCAAAGTTGCCGAGGGATTACACATAAAGGGGTTAGAGGTAAAGCCGACCCCCATTAATTTTTCATCCACAACGTTTTGCAGAATCATATTTACCCTCTGCCACCACTTTTGTGAGTGGCTCCTCTACAAAACTTGATGTTTTCAAAAATTGGCTCACACTCTACCCTAGATGTCCGTAAAGGGATTTCAAATATCAACAATCTCCATTCGCTTTTGCATTTGAACATTTCTTCTGCAGATACTAACTCGCTATCTGCATTCTATAAAGGGCCTCTCATACAAAATGGTACAAGGACCAACACGTTGCTTTTCTTTTATATGTGGCACTTAAAGGCCCCTTCCCTTACTGTCGTGCGTGTTACATTTTGGCCAGTATTAGAAGGAACTTACTTATATTAACCGGTTCCGAATGGCAGAGCTCTTGAGACATCACTTTTCTGAGCTTTGTCATAGAGCTATTTTGGATGCTTTTCATGGCAAATTGTTTCTGCCGGAAGAATTGACAATTGCTTTTCGATAAATGGGAACCGTTCGAAAAAAAAACATTTTTTCGATATTAAAGTTATGCTTCAACCGGGGACTGAACCCACGACCTAGAGATCAGAAGGCCAACGCATTTTTTCCAATCTTTTTGGCAGTATACGGATTCCGTATCGGAAGAAGTACACATGTTTTGCGGAAATCTATGAATCGATGCAAATTTTGACTTCTTCGCTGTGTGTCATCGATCGGAACAAGTAGTAATCGGAAGGAGCAATGTTTGAGCTATACGGCTGGTGGGGTGGGCCTTCCCATTTGAACATTTCTACGTACCTTTTAACGGGCGCCGCAACATGTGACCGAGGATTATCATGTTGTAAAATAACTTTGTCATGTCTATCGGGGTATTGCGGCCGTTTTTCTAGTAATGCTCGGCTCAAATGCATCAATTGTCATCGATGCAGGCCCCGTGTGATTTCTTGTAATAAACCACATCCAGCTGTTCCCGCCAAATACACAGCATGATCTTCTCGCTATGAATATTGGGAATGCCCGACGTTTTGGATTATGGACGTAATGGACGTAATTGTAGAAAATTGATCAAAATTTTTCATTAATCGAATAAAAGTTCCATCTGAAATCGAATGTTTTTTTTTTAAATAATAAATTCAATATATTTTGCATAGAAATTATTAGTTTTAGACAAAGCCTAAAGCTGGCAATGTCCTCTAAGACTACCATATTTTTGCAGGAAATGCAGTAGATGATCTGAAGGGACTGTCTAAAGGGCTGTTTAAAGTTACTTAAAGCAATTTTACGTATTGAGTATAATCCTCAGTTGCCTCATTGTTGTTTTATTTTTATTTATCCAATTAAACGGGATGGCATTTTCATAAATACATACATATGCTATTAATATTGTGGCTGCAATTCCATATTGAAATTGAGGTGAAATTAATTGAAAAAATTTGTAAAAGACAGCTGAGAACATGTGTGAAAGTATGAACAAAAGGTGTTAAAATCAAATAACTTTCGACAATGTGGTTAATATAAAAGTTAATCGGTAAACAAGACAACCGCAAAAAGAAAAAAAAAGCATATGTGATTATGTGAATGGGGTTTTTTCTATTTTTGTAATAATAACGATGCATTTGAAGTTTAATTAAAAAATATCAAAAAGTATAAAATGGTTAATATAAAAACAACAAATTCCATCTAAACAGGAATGTGTAACTTTGAAATTTTGTACACCACATTGATTGAAAGATTGCAAGGGTGTAAGAATACTTAGACACGTTGCAAAACTCCTAAACCACTGTTTGTATTATTAAGTAGCAATCAAAGTTGAAAATTTAATCGATGTCTAAATATTGTTACATACATTCGTTGAACTTTTCAATATACCATCGCAATTATCCGACTATCATGCTTGTTGTTGGAATTGTTGTCTCATGTTCTCAACTCAACTCAACGCAGTAAAACTCCATTCCCAACACTTGTCAGCTCGTAGTTAATTTTGTGTGAATATTTTTAAGTCGATTTGGTTAAGAAGGTGTTTGCTTAACCGCTAAGAAAGTAAGATTATACAAAAACGATTTCAAAGTTAAACAGTGCAGTGATTTCTTGCTGATGTCTGCTGATAATGACGGCGACGATGATGATGATGATGATGATATGGTGATGATACTGATGATGCTGATGATAGCAATGATAATGATGATGAAGGGTAAGATTGTCGTATTGTGTGAACTCTCTGGTTAACTTTTTGTTGCTTTTATGCGCGCGGCGGTCTCTTTCAAATAGGTAGACTTGTATATTCGTAGAGGAAAATTGTATTGGTTGGCATAAGCTAAATTTGTTGCAGAGACAAAAATTTTACTAAATAATAATTTTGATAATTTCGTTAATTATTTGTTATATACTGTAGTCAATTTTTTAGAAAAACATTTTCTAGATTCTACAGAACTAAAAGAAATAGTGAAGATTTTTTGAAGTGACATATTTTCGAAAATACTATTTTTTTTTTGTTCAGGAGATAGGTGTTGGTTTTTGTCCTCTACCGTCTATTTTCACACATAATCGTTTTTTGAGAAAAATACTCGTTTTTGTCGAGCTTTAGCTCTACAGCCTCTATATGCTCGTATGCAAAATACAATCGAGAACATACTTTTGTATGAGAAGTACTCTTGGTTATTATTCAATTTCGTTCTTTTTTGAACTGATGCATTTATTGGCTAATATATTTGTGTATACCCAATTTCAGCTTAATAACTTCATATTTTCATGTGCAAAATTTTAAAACACACATACGAAATCATAAATTTGTATGGGAGGTATATGTGGTTTTTATCCGATTGAGTTTGTTTTTAGATGCATGTATTAAAATAATTATTCAGACCAAATTTTAGCTTGATAACTTTATATTTACCAGCGTAAAGTGTGAAAACATACATTGAATAACATATTTTTCTATGGGAGGTAAACATTATTTTCATTCAATTACTCTTTTTTTCAAAATTTATTCATTCATTATTAAATATATTCATACGTACGCAGTTTCAGCTTGATAACTTCATATTTTTGTGCCCAAAATGCAAAAATATGCATACGGATGCATAAATTTGTATGAGACGTAGGTGTGATTTTAATCAGATTTAGTCCTATTTGAGTTGTGTGTATTAATTAATGAAAATAAATTTACAAACCGAGTTTCAGCTTGATAACTTTATATTTGCACACAAAAAGTATTAAAATGTTCATTCAGAAGCATACTTTTGTATGGGAGATGAAAATAATTTTCATCCGATTACAAGAACTTTCATGTAGGGGCATTAATTCATAAATATAACACACTTATCCGGTTTTAGCTTGATATCTTTATATTTGCATGCGAAAAGTATGAAAATGTTCATTCGAAAGCATACTTTCGTATGGGAGGTAGTAGTGATTTTCATTCGATTACAATCATTTTCATGTCAGGGCACTAATTCATTAATATAATCCAACTTACCCAGTCTTAGCTTGATAACTTTATATTTACATGATAAAATTGTGAAAAATGTTCATTCGAAAGCATACTTTTGTATAGGAGGTAGTAGTGATTTTTATCCGATTACAATCATTTTCATGTCAGGTCATTAATTCATAAATATAATTACACTTACCCAGTTTCAGCTTGATATCTTTATATTTTGATGCGAAAAGTATGCAATTATGCATTCGAAGGCATAAATTTGTATGAAAGGTAGGTGTGATTTTTAACCAATTCAATCTATTTTCAATTATGTCTATTAATTAGTAAATACAATTCAACTTAATAACTTTAAATTTTCTTGCCAAACGTATGAAATCACACATTTGAGAATTGACTTTTGTATGAGAGGTAGGCGTAGTTTTCATTCGATTATATCTACTTTCTAATATATTAATTAATTTGTAAATATTATTGTAAATACCAAATTTCAGCTTGATAACTTTACATTTCAACTAACCATTGTTCTATTCTGGGGATTGTTTCAATCTGTTTCAACCTATAAACTTTCCCCTATAATAAGTTTCAGAATTATATTTATACATATATGTTATATATTGGGAAATTATTGTACATAAAACAATATTTTAAAATAGCATTATTTAAACCACAATACTTGCACTCAGGAAGGATATGGATATATACATATTTCATTCCATTTCACATCCATCTCAACATTTTTGTGGCTAACAAGTAAAACATTCAAAAAGTTTCAAAATATTCTTCCTACATATATTATAAGAGTACATTTCATACGTATTTACTGATTCAGAGTGTCAATGTCAAGAGTTCTATAGTAACTAGTTACTAGGTAGGTGTGGTTATAAGATAAGTGCAGTTGAATTGAGTTTGTTATTTCATAGTTTCAGATGAAGTACTTCTACTTAAACTAATATAATAAATAACAAAAATTAATTGCTGTTTCATTGTGCTTGTGTGTGTGTGTGTATAAAGGTGTTGTGAAAAATGGCTACAGAATAATACTAATACTTCGCTTTACTTTTCTCCTTTTGCCAAAAGTAGCCTGATTATACACTTATATATGTACATATATACCTACATTATACAGGATAACCTCAATATATTCTAATTAAGCGTACATTATGTGAAAATTAATTTATATAATTTGGGTTATTTATCGTCTTGGGTAGTGGTTTGTCGATTTATATACTCGTAATTATAGTTGTATGCATAAATTAGTTGTTGTCTGACTTAAATATAGTCAATTTAAATTAATAGTATGATGATTGTGTATAAATTTTGCAAATAGTAGGTATCAGTGCAGTAGCGAGGGAGAAGATGAGGGGCACAGACCCCCCTTGCCCGATGGACTTGTTAAAAATTTTTTAAATCATTCATTAAATATTTTTCTTATACGTCTTTTTCATCGTAACTCATCCCCTTGCCAAAATCCTGTCTACGCCACTGGTAGGTATATATTTGAAAATTTATTTAACCTTAGGTGAAATTGAAATTGAACAGCAGAGACTCGAATAAGTTAGCTGTGATGCATTATTTTGAATTGAATCGCTTTCGCAATATATAATTTATTTGGTTGTGTAATTTAATGAAGATCAAAGTCAAGTTCAAATTTTAAGCACATAATTCACTACATGAGCTCTACAAGCAGCTATTTTATAATGAAAATATGTGGCGAGCATTTCTAATGGACTCAAAAAAAATCAATATAAATAAATATATCATCGAATTATAATAGGAACTGTATTTCTATTTAATTATTGAATGACGAGCTCTCGTGTGGAAATAGACGCTAAGTTTGTTCATAGGCCTACATAAGTTTACGTACAGTTTGTTGATTTGGCTCTTACCTAAGTGGGTGCTGTTTGTCGTCATTAAAAATTCTCGGAACTCATTAGAAGATTGATGTTTTGTTATATTGAAGGTGATGCTATAATATTTATAAGACTGCCATAACCCATTTTCATTAATTCGTAGTCTTCATATTGTAGGTAAGTTATGAAAAACTCCACACGGATTTGTTGTTCTTAAACCATTCGTTCGCCACTAGCTTAAGTTGATACTGAAATGTGTCAAGGATGAAACGACGGTATATCAAGAAGTGTCTATCTTGACAAATGGAATCGTCTGTAAGAGATTTAATAAGAGATTTTGAGGTTATGTTCCTAGTTATAAATTTTGGATTTAGCTTCGACCCAGTTTATACCACAGTAAGGTTCAGGACCAATAAGATTTGTTGCTGAGCCAATCCTAGCTAACTGGTCATCGATTTCATTACCTTCAATTCCAGATGCGTACTTTCAGTGCACTTCTCGCTGCACATTTTATAATGTGGATGTGCAAGGGAGATAATCCAATTATCGCTTCAATCACTGCTAAAGGACAATTTCGCATAGTACCCGTTATTGCCATGCATGCTTGCCTTTGGAAACTTGTAAGAAGCTTCCTAGCGGATTCTTGTGTGGCCTCCTTCTACCAAATGAGGGATGCGTATGTAATGATAGGACTCACCATCATTGTTTACATCCAGTCTAAAATGATATTACGATACCGTTAGGCAGATGACCGTACATTACGGTAATGTCAACGTAAAAATCGTTGATTAATTAAAAATACAAGCGTCTTCATGGGGTTTCTTTTGGGAGTGTAGCACTTTCAAATTTAGAAAGAAAAATAAAAAAATGCAATATTTTGGAACTAAAAATTTCTTTTATTGGAAGAATAATTTTATACAATTAGTATTTGAATATGATTTCTGGCACATAGCCGCCGCAGCTGGATCGAACGTGCCATAATCTGTTACCTTTCAGTTACCTTTTCAAGCGTTGGGGCAATTGCAATTCATTCAAAGTTGCTGGTTGTATCCGCATAAACTAGCCCTTTCACATATCACCACAAAAAATAGTCCGAAGGCTTTAAATCGGTAGATCTTGCAGGATAGTTCACAGATCCACTTCGAGAGATTATGTTATCGTCAAACGTTCCCTTCAATAAATCAATTGTTATGTTCGATGTTAGGCATGTTAGGCTCCATCTTACTGTATCTCTTTCATCCCTTCATCTTACATCTCTTTCACATTTATACCACGCAATTGGGGAATCAAATATTCAGTCATTATGGCTCTGTACCGATCGTCATTCACGGTGACGTTGTTGCCTGCCATGTTTTTAATGAAGTATGAACCATTGAGCCAAAACTGAGCTTCATCACTGAATACAAAAGCTTGGATGACAGAATTACAATTTTCGTAATAAATTTTCAATATTTTCAAGCGTTGTTGCGATATCAATCTTTCCATGATGAAATTGCAAATCTTACTGAGTACAAATGACTTTTGGGTTACCAGATTTGATAAGTGCTTTACCGTTTTATCCCTATCGGAAACTGCTTTACTCTAAAAAAAAAACACCCTATATTTATTTGTCAGAGTCTCGAACGTTTTACTTTTACCATCCCAGACATTTACATCACCTATTTCTGTTCTTGTACATTTTACTTTTAACATCCCAGACTTTTACATCAGCTGTTGTTTTGACAGGCTGGCCACAAACTTCTCTCAGTAACGTTACCTGCCTTCAAACAGAGCTATTTCTTTATCGACACATAAAACAAATCCACGCGGTCCAAATAAACTTTCGTATGAAAATCCCCAATATAAATTGGCCCAATCCGCAGATATCATATCCTAAATTTGATAAGCATAATAAAAGGAAAACTCATCCTAGAATCTGAGTATAATCTATCATGAATTATTGCTCTTTTTTTTTTTGAAACATTATGCCATTGTTTTGTAAGAAACTCCCTCATCATTACCCTTTCGTATAATTTCATTCTATGTCGCCTATGTCATCGAATACTTAAGATTGCAATTACTCTTAAATGCGGTTTTCGAGCTTTGTGATGTTGAAAATGTGTCAATTATATCGTTTACAATTACAACATATAACAATAACAATATTCAACAACAATATTAAGTAATAGTAGTGGTGGTAGTAATGGCAAAAGAAATGAACAACAATAATAAGAATCGGCATTATCATCAGCATTATCATCAGCATTATCATCAACATGAGAAACAACAATAATAATAATCATAATAATAATTGTAACAAAAACAACAATGAGAATATTCTACAATAGCATATACATATAGCAGAAAATTAGTAATTTCTTACATAGCTCCATTCATTTCTCCTCTATACATTCACTCATACCAAATTTGTCGCATTCCCCCAGAGATATGAATATTATTGTTTTGCTTTATGTATGCTAGTACTTCTACAAAATAATTTGATTTTCATTTTATAAAACAAAAAGTGTATGTAATACATTCATTATTATGCTTTAAACTCTGCCATCAACCAAATATATATATACATACCACCAAAGTACATATGAAGCCAACAAGCCAACAAGCCAAGAAGCCAAACAGTCATCCAGCCAACAGTAAAGAAATCTTGGCATTCATTTAATTTTTTGGCATCGGCTGCGATTTATAATTTAAGTACTACATCCGAGTTACTTCTATCTATGTGCATTAAGGTGGATCAGATTTTTAAATGTAATCTAATTCAATAATTTTTCATTATTACTCCACAACTGCTAAGGCATCACCCCAAGAGCGGTAGTGTGCATAACAAACCATCATTAATGTTTCCTCCTTCACCTTTTCATTGAACATACCTGCCCTCTGTCTCTAAGTTTTAGGTGGGCTCTCATACAAAATGAACGCAATAACATCTGAATATCGAAAAATATCCTTATATCTGCTCAGGAGTCACTACTAATCTGATAAAATGTATTACCGACTCTAACTAATTTTTCATCCCCACACACTTATCCCTTATATCTATTCAGCAAAAGGGAGCTTCATATAAAATTAACGCTTCAGCCTATGAAAACGATAAATATCTTTATAGTTTGCCAGAAAAAGCCTCTAGAACAATGAAATGTAAGGCTGATCCAAATTATTTTTCCTCGCCAACATTTCATCTGAACTTGCTTACTTTCTATCTCTATTCTTAAAGAGGGTTCCCATACAAAATGAAACCAAAATATCTATAAGTCATCAAATAAATCCAGTAGCAGCCCAATGTATTCTTGGGATTTAAAGCGGTGAAATATATGACCGGTCTCTATACATATATTTTCCTCACCAACATTTCATCTGAACTTACTCACTTTCTATCTCTATTCTTAAAGTGGGTTCTCATAAAAATGAACCCAAAACACCTGAAAGTCGTCAAATAAATCCAATAGCAGCCCAGTCTATATAATTGTCCATGAATCTACGCTGTAAAAAAATTTTCGCTCCTAACCGTTACGCTAAACATACTTATTCTCTATCTCCGTCATTTAAGAGGGCTCTCATATAAAGTGAACAAAATAACACCTGAAAATCTACAAATGCAAATGTTCATAGCTGCTCGGAAATTACCCTTAGAGCAGTAAAATGTATGACAAGCACTGATTCTGTTTCCTCATTTCTTCAAAATATACTTACTCCCAATCCTTATTCATTAAGGGCTCTTATGCAAAATGAACGGTTCAACTTCTGATAAATATGCTCACAGGCGGGCAGGAATCTCCATCTGTGAGCGAATTTAGAAAATCATTTTTATTTCGCCAACATTTCCTATAAACTTACTTACATTCTATCGCAATTTTTAAAGAGGGTTCCCATACAAAATGATCCCAAAGCATCTGAAAGTCGACAAACAAATCCAGTAGCAGTTGAGGCTATCGCTGAGCCTTCGAGACCCTTTACCAATATTTTCTCCAAATATACATCTCCTCTATATATTCTCTTTTTATGAAGCGTAGCCTAATTAATTATTCACGGAAACTTATCCTAAATTTTGCGCTGTTCAAAAGTGGTCATTTTGACGTGATAGACAAAGAACGCCCAGGACAGCCAAAAAAAGTGTGAAGACAAAGAATTGGAAACATTACGCGATCAGGATTTGTATCAAACACAAATAAAACTGTCAGAATTATTGGGAAATTGGGTGCCATACGAATTGAAGCCGAGAGACGTTGAGCGGCGGGTTTGCATGTCAGAAATGCTGCCTGCAAGCCATAAAAAGAAGTCATTTTTGCATCGTATGATTACTGGTAATCAAAAGTGGATCTATTATGATAACCCGAAATGCAATAAATCATATGTGAAGCCTGTCCAACCGGCAAAATCAACGACAAAGCCAAATATCTATGTCTCTGTATTTGGTGGGACCAGAAGGTAGTGTCGTATTATGAACTTGGGGAACCAAGTGTCATGATCACAGCGAACCTCTATCGAACATAATTAATTAATTTGAAGTGAGAGTTGGCCGAAAAAATGCCCGGAATATGGGATCATACACGAGTCCATCATTTTTTATTCGCCATCATGGCAACGCTAGGCCTGATGTTGCTCAATTCGTTAAAAACTATTTGGAGAATAGTGGATGGGAAGTTTTACCTTACCTGCCTTATAGTCCAGACTTTGTCCCCGTCTGACTACCCTTACTGGAATACGTTTCACTTCGGTACAGGGCATCCGAATTAGACTTGATTCATTTTTGACCTCAAAAAATGAGCAGTCCCTTTGGGACAGAATCCATAAATAGCCACAAGAGATAACGAAATGTTATAGCTTCCAATGGGAAGTACTTTGAATAGTGTATTCATTCATTTTATTATCGAAATAAGTGCATATTTTCATAAAACTAGAAAATATTCGGAGTTTCTCAGCACATCAATGGAGGTAAATTTCTTAAAATGTTGCTCTACACAATTTGACTCACCATAATGTGTATGTTAAACATTAGATTGCCTTCATGCTACCATACTCCCATGTTAGGTTACTCATTATGGTAACATCTAAGTGAAAATACAAAAAAAAAAAAAATGTAAGTATGTAACATTCATTACCGCTCACCCGTCACATAAACTTTGGCTAGACAATGTGAACGAATGAACGCACGAATTTCCATTGAGTTAACTAGAGTAGAAGCACACGAGTACGAGTACATATCGTACATACCTTATATTTATTTGTATAGGTACGAACGTTGAAATTATTCTAAAGATGAGCAAACTCAAGAAGTAGTTCAAGTGTAAGGTCTTTCTTTCTTACATTGTTTTGTAGGAACGATTGGTTATTGTAAGGACACACATACTCACACGTATGCAATTGGTACCCATTACTACGTACTCCTAAATCTACTTAAAGTGCTTCAACTTGTGCAATTCTTATGGTTGCTTTTGCCAGACTTCAACTAAAATCTATGCGTTTATTTTTTCTTTACTTATTTTTGAGTTTGAATTTGTTCCATCACGTACAAAATTGTTTAAATACGTTTGTAAAGATGAACATGAATTTTCCGTACAAGTACGAACCAAGGGGGGTGCGCGTTGATTTTGAAAATAATAGGCACATGCTTGAAAATTTATTATAAATATATAAATGACAAAATTAAGTTTGAACTGTTCCCCATTGGAAATGAAGTATTGATGTAAAGTTCTCTGATTGGAATGAACTGATTTAATCTATAAAAAGTGGAAGTTTTTAGTTTCATAAAGAAAAAAGAACTGAAATAAACTAAAAAATAGATTTAAAAATAAGTTCTATAGCTTTCTCAATGTAAATTATTTAATGTGGATTCAATGCCAATAAGTAGAGTTTTTTTCCAAAAAATTATTGAAGGAAAAATAATCGATTCCGATTTTTTTTTAAATAAGCCTCTGATTTTCGTGTAATTGGGAACATGATTTCTATCTATGATTTCTATGATTTTTGTGGAATACTTGTAAAGCAACTTTTTCATTCCAGCTGACTCCATTCCAAAAAGAAATCATTAAAGTTGACATCTTTCTCTCTCAATATCCTAATATCATGTGCACATTTTTAATACAGACTCTTAATGACTACATAAATTAAGGCTGAATGAATTAATGTCGACAAATTGTTGCAACAATATCGAAAAATTTTTTGCGATAAACGATTTATCATACAAATAATCATAATCGTACTGGAGCTAAATATCGATGCTATACTATAATGGGTGATCCAAGTAGACATACTTTTTTCAATAGCCTTTTTTTTTGACAGATCACGTGTGAGTCGTGCCATGCTGTCATGTTATTTTTGTTTAGTATTGTTTGGCTTTTCATCATGGAAAGACTTACTACTGAACAACGTTTACAAATCGTTCAACTTTATTACGAAAATTCACGTTCTGTGAGGAATGTGTTCCGTGCACTTCGCTCAACTTATGGTCAACATAATCGGCCTACTAAGCGTACTATTCGCAACACCATTCATCTTGAGACCCAGCATTCATTATTGGATAATATTCGACCGAGTAGACCACGTCCAGTACGCAGTGAAGAAAATATAGCGGCCGTAGCTGAGAGTGTTCACGAAGACCGTGGAGAGTTGATTCGGCGCCGTTCGCAGCAACTCGAACTGACGTATGGAACGACTTGGCGCATTTTACGTCGAGATCTTAAATTGAAAGCGTACCAAATACGCCGTTCTTGCACAAGCTGTGCAAGAACTGCAGCCGCCCGACCTTCCCAAGCGACATCGCTTCGCTCTATGGGCTCTTGAAAAGTTCCAAGAAGATCAGACGTTTTCGAGTCAAATTTTGTTCAGCGATGAGCCGGTCGATTGGCAACCAAGATCGTGTGATATCACACCGTTAGACTTTTTTCTGTTACCAGTCGAAATGCTTGAACGAGTCATCGAAAATTGGACTCAACGGATGGACCATCTGAGACGTAGCCGCGGCCAACATTTGAAAGACCTAATCTTCAAAAAATAAATGCCAAAGAATTTTCTTTCAAATGATAATAAACATTCTCCATTCAATTTGAATTTTCTGTGTTTTTTTTTTCTTTAAAAAAGTAGAGAACCTCGAAATGGATCACGCTTTATAATATATATTACTAACTACTAACTATTTTTTTTACGTTGCAGTACCAAAAAATCAATGATATGATTGACTTAACTGGAACTGAATAAATTCTTATTAGAAATTTCGAATTCAAAATATAGTCAACTTTTTTTTTCTATTCATAAAAGTTATGGAACAATGTAGAAAAATACTATAATAATAGTTATTGGCAACCAAAAAAAAAAAGTTTATATACTCATAACAACTACAATTACAATTATGTAAATATTTAATATATGATAATAATTATCGACAACCAAAAAAATATTTCTTACTCATAACAGTTATTATGCAACGTAAAAATATTTATTATATGATAATAATTATCGGCCACGAAAAAAGGTCTTATTGTTGATAATTATTAAAATATAAAGCAATGTTTACCTAAATTTCTTAATTCACGGCAATTTTTTAATTTCCAAAAATATGGATATCAGTTATTTTAGGTCTCTGATTCTCCTAAAATCGTGACACAGATGCTTGAAAGTACAAGGTGCGACAATTATGTATTATGACTCGAACCATATCTCAGCGCCATCTTTGTGTGAGAACATGCGTTTTGAAGCTTCAACTTTCCTCTACTAACTGTCAAAATTTCATGGCATTTGGCTGACATTTAATGTTTATTGACATTTATTTTACAAACAAGCTTCAGTGAAAATAATGGAAGAGGCCTTAAACATTAACAGAGAAACTATCTGACTCATTCTTCACGAGGATTTGGGCAAAACAAAGGTCTGCGCTAGATTTGTTCCACACACATTGACCGAGGATCCAAAATGAATGAGAGTCAGTCATTCTAGAGACTTGGTAGCAGCTGCAGAAAATGATCTAAACTTCCTGAAAACAATTGTTACGGGTGATAAAACATGGTGTTTCCAATACGATCCAGAAATCAAGCATCAAAGTGAGGAATGGAAATCAAAAAACTCACCACAAGCCAAAAAAACACGAAAAGTTCCATCAAAAATCAAAACAATGCTGATCACATTCTTCGATAGCAAAGGAATTATCCGCAAAGAATTTGTTCCAACTGTTCAAATAGTTACTTCCGCATGTTACATCGAAGTTTTGAAGCGTTTGATGTCCAGAATCCGTCGTGTTCGCCCAGAATACCGCGATCCAAAAACTTGGTCTCTGTCACACAGCACTCATTGTTCGTCAATTTTTGGCTCGGAATCAGGTCTGTGTGTTGAATCACCCGCCGTATTCACCTGATTTGGCACCGTGCGACTTCTTTTTGTTCCCAAAACTAAAATTGAAGTTGAAACTATGCTTTTTTGATGACATTCAGACCATACAACGGGCTTCGACGAGGGCACTGGAGGCAATTCCGAAAAATGAGCTGGAACACGCGTTTGAATCACTATTAAATCGATGTAACAGGTGTATTGAATCAGGAGGAGAATATTTCGAATAAATATACCGAAAAATTAGCAGACATCGTGTTTTAATTGTGTTTTCTAGAGGCAGTCTTAATACATAATTGTCGTTCTTGTATGCTCCATAAATTGGACACCAAAATTGAACAATATTCAGGCTTAGATAATATTCAAATACAATTCAAATGATTTCAACAATTTCTGTGATTTATTGATTTTTTTGCTAAAGGCTTTTATGCGTATCAAAATATAATATAATATTATGTAGCTCATTGTAACCTTCATACCTACACATCGTATGTATATATGTACTTCTATGTCTAATGATAAAGGTGTAATGGTGTTAATGATGATGATGATGATGATGATGATGATGCTTTAAGATGAGCTGTTCTAATACCTACTTATTCAGGCATACACCTATATATATATATATTTATATTATTATTTTATCATAGCGAATTACGCGAGCTTCTAACACATTTGCATCCGAGTACCGCCAGACGGATTCAATGTTAAAATGAAACCTTTAAAGTTGATGCGATTAATTTGAATTGCTAATCGCAAAACATTCTAGTTGGGAATTTTCGTTGTAGGAGTCTGCATACTTAAAATTTTTACTCTGGTGAAGTTTACATACTCATACCAATATTTATTCTATATGCTGCTAATATTGTAGCATCATTATAACGAGTTTGGCTTCTTTTGGAATTTTGTCGTTTTATGTTTTCATCTTGACTTTTATTTTTATTTTTTTTTTCGTTGATTTTTCTTTCCTTATTTATTTTGATTCTATTTGACTTTTACACAAAAATAAATGTCGTAACTTGTGCGAATGTGCGAATAGCATGAGAGTTGCAGTGATGGGTTCTAATATACACCTATGTACAGTGTGACCCAGAATCAGTGTCACCAAGACAATGTGTAATAAATATAGAAAGAACGTAAAAAAAGTTCATGATTTATTTTTTAATTGGTTAAGATATATTACAAAGTTAGTGGAATCAGTTCGTTAGGTCAAATCTTTCGATTTGCAAGCGGCACGCAACATACCTTGATACATTTCGTCCCAAATCTGTCTCAGCTGAGCTTTAAATTGATCAATATTTAGATCTCTCGTGACAGAAGTCGAGAGAATTAAGATCTGGCAACTCAGCCGGGCATTCTTCACTTGATATAGGTTAGGTTAGGTTATGTGACTGCGCTCTCTCTGAGAGGACACACTTAGACCAGAAATGCCCATTGTGATACCACCGGGCTTCTCTTCCAATACTGTTGTGCGTGTTAAAATTGGACAACGTTAGAAGGGACCTACTTATATTAGCCGGTTCCGAACGGCAGAACCCTTATGGCATCATTTTAACTTAATTTTGTCATAGAGCTCTTTTAAGAAGCGTTTTGGCAAATTGTTACAGCCGGAAAAATTGCAAACTCTTGCAATTTGCCAATTCTTGCATCTTGCAATATTCATATAAATCGTAGGCTGTGTGTTTATTGGGTTCCTGGCCACAAGGGCTTACGGGGAAATGAGATGGTTAATTATATTGCTAAAATCGTTGTAAGATTTGCAGAGGATCAAATAAGCGAGGTACTCAAGTTTTTATAAGTAACACACAAAAAACTGAATGACGACATGAGAAGAATGGCGAGGGACAGGTGCCGCAATCTGACTACTTGTAGAATCTGTTATATCGTTCGATAGAAAGAACTGCAGAACATTAGTTGGTGTATTAACAGGTCACTACCTAGTGGCAGTGCACGCGTGTAGATTAAACTTAATCAACAGCAATGCTTGCGAACAATGTAATGAGTCGGATACAAAAGAAACCTTGGAGCATCTGCAGTGTTTTTGTTCGGCTCTCTCGAGAACTCGATTGAAACATCTGGGGGGCTACCAGTTTTGAGGGATTGAGTAATATTCCTGAGATTGGAGTTGAGTCCCTTCTAAGATTTGCAAATGACACGCGCATCCTGAGTGATGCATAGAACCGTTGAACTAGGATACTGATATGGTATCGCTATGGACCTATGGTCTCTGCGTGGCTTCGGCCAACCTGTATAACCGAACCTAACCTAACCTAACTCCTGGGCATGAGGTAATAGATGATCTTCTAAAATATTTTTAATGCAGTCATTTGTGTCAATCTTTATCTGTTGATCGAGGAAAATGAGCTTCAGTTTGCCCTCCGCTGATATTGCTTTCCAGACAATTTTTTTTTCTTTGGAAACATTCTGGTACCGCTCCAAGGCCATTTTATCTCTGGGATCATCATCTGCTAGACTTACAGTATAAACTCGATTGTTTTGCGGATATTGACTATCTTGCAGTAGAGACTTTCTTTCATCCCAAAATGAAAATTTGTCTCCTTGGTGCCAACGACACAGTTATGCCTTGTTCGCCCTGCTTCTTTTAGGCTATAAGGCCTTAATAATTTGTCAGTATCTGCTGCATTGATTGATTTCGATAACCCCGTGGAACGGCCGGATTGAGCTGAATTTCGTCTAATCCTTTCTCTGACACATTTTACTACATCTTTTGTTCTAACGGATCTCATTTAGCCTTTAACCGATATGGACTGGTTTAAGCTTCCTAAGAATTTTCCACATTTTAAACTTTTTTCAATACTTATTTACAACCATTTAGCTCTCGTTTAGCTTCCATTGCGATGCTAATCTTAAAATGATTAATTTCGAGAAAAGTTTGATATTTTTATTTTTGCAATTCAATTAGGAAAATCTTATCGTACTCAAAATTTTTTTTTTAAATTGAATATCTTAGAGTTATGAAGAAAATATATAATACAGTGACTGTCTGGGTCACACTGTATATATGTACTATATTAGATTGGTACTGAATTGTAATGTAAAATTTTTGTTTTTGTTGACTTTCAAGTGCAGAAGTGTAGATTTCATTTTAGTCTAGTTCTATGTGCAACTTGGTCTAATTTGAAGCATATTTTTATTTACGGAATATAAAATTATTTCTTGTTTTTTAAAATGTGCTTCAAATTGTACTAGAATTTGAGAAGAAGTATTTGGAAATTGAAGTAATATTAATTTGCAATACAAAGGGCAATGGATTATATCGTCGACCAGAGGCTGAAAGGCAAGTCTATTTGTGTCTGCAATGACAGTCAAGCTGCGCTGCTGGCCATGGACAACCCTATCACCAATTCCAAGATAGTGGAGTCCTGCAAATCAATGCTAAATTATGTCGGAAGACATAATTTAGTTTATCGCTGATATGGGTC
This sequence comes from Megamerina dolium, assembly GCA_963854835.1. Classification (NCBI taxonomy): domain Eukaryota; kingdom Metazoa; phylum Arthropoda; class Insecta; order Diptera; family Megamerinidae; genus Megamerina; species Megamerina dolium. The sequence goes on from OY978525.1 coordinate 5,545,360, forward strand.
CCTGGCCACGTGGGAATCGTAGGCAATGAGACCTCTGATGCATTAGCAAGAGAAGGTTCTGCGGCTGATTCAATCCGCCCTGAGCCTGCTTTTCCACTACCTGCTAGAGCCATCAAGACCACGATCAACATCTGGGCTAATCTAGTCCATAATTCGACCTGACAGGCCGAGAGAAACTGCAGATGGACGAAATCCATGCTACCTAACTTATCGAGTAAATGGTCGCATTTCCTCCTATCTCTAGGTAGAGGTGATGGCAGAATGCTAGACGGCTTGGTAACAGAGCACTTTCTATTGGCAGAGCACATGGAAAAGCTAGGACTTGGTGGCAGTGCACTTTGCCAAGCCTGTGGATAAGAAAATGAGACAGCGGACCATATTTTATGAATCTGCCCTACTTTCGCTCGAATCAGATTTAAGGTCTTTGGCTCTGATGTGCTGAGAGCCTTGGGTCTTTAGCACCACATGATCTACTCCGATTTCTTCGGAGAACGGATAGATTTAAAACACAATAACATGTAACTACGAGCGCAGTACAATGGACCAATAAATGTCTGAGTGCTGCGCTAGATTTCTTATTGTTAAAAAACAATTTTCTTTTCAGACAAATCGAAACCAGACTAATGTAGAAACATTATCGTATGTGCCTACATACATATATTTAGTACGCATATGACATATGTATGATGTATGTATAGGAACATACGTCATGAATAACACATGACATGTAAAGTGAATGGCTTAAATGCTTTGACTGATTGTCTATTTGCTTTCTTCTTTTTGTATATGCAGGGTATATGTATGTGTGTATGATTGCTATAAGATTATAAAAATCTCCTTACAGTCGGCTGGGGCCGACCAAACTATACCCTGCATATGTAGATTTATATATAAAAAGTTTACTCGAATATCCAACTTTTCTTTTATTTCCACTTTTCGAGAAACAATTTTTGCATATACTACTAATTTACACCCGAAATATGGTTGACTTTGACGAAGTAAAAGGATTTTAAGATAATTCCGAGGCTTAGTATGGGAGCTATATAAAAAGTGAGCGTGGCTTACCACTTTCTAGTAAATCCAATTAATTTTTCAATGTTAATCCACACCTTAAATTTGGTGTCCTACGTTGAATAGTTTCTAAGTTATGGTGGTTAACATTTTTGTTTAATTTCCTCAACTTTGTATGGGAGCCCCAATAAGAAGTGGGCGTGGTACGCTGATTTTTCGCCAGATTATTTCCGACTACGGTATTAATTTAAGTGTCATTATGGTTATTGTAGACATAAGATTGCCTAGGTTACAGCTGTTTCAATTTAAAATTTATATGGGGGCTACGATAAACACTGGGCGTGGTGCGCCCATTTTCTGTGAGCCTAGTTGCTCGTACAATACTAATCCATACCCTAAGTCTCGTTGTCCTAGGCTAAATGGTTTGTAAGTTATGGAGCTTAAAATTTTAGTTTAATTCCCTCGACTTTGTATGGGAGACCCATGAAGGAGTGGGCGTGGCACACTGATTTTCTGCCGGATTTTTGCCGACTACGATATTAATTTAAGTGTCAATTATGGTTATTCTAGACAGAAGATTGCCGAAGTTACAGCTGTTTCAATTTAAAATTTGTATGGGGGCTACGATAAACACTGGGCCTGGTGCGCCCGTTTCTGTGAGCCTAGTTGCTCGTACAATACTAATCCACACCTTTAATCTCGTTATTCTACGCTGAATAGTTTGCAAGTTATAACCGGTAACATTTTTTTTAATTTCCGCAACTTTGTATGGGAGACCCAAAAAGGAGTGGGCGTGGCACATTGATTTTCTGCCATATTATTTCCGACTACCGTCTTAATCTAAGTGTCAATTATGGTTATTCTAGACAGAAGATTGTAGAAGTTACAGCAGTTTCAATTTAAAAGAAGTACAGACACTTTGTATGGGAGCTACGCTAGAAAGTAGGCGTGGCTCATCTACTTTTGGTGAGGTTATATATAAGTATAATATAACTCTATGTGCAAAATATTGTTGTCCCAAGTGGTATATTGTGTGAGTTATAGCAAGTTAAAGATTTTGAAAATTTCGAGGTTAGTCGCTTTGAATGCTTGGTGTGGGCGTGGTTATTGACCGATCATGCCCAATATCAATCCCCTCCGTACCCTTGGATCATAGATTACTTATGCCAAATTTCATCGAAATAGCTCAATATTTACTCAAGTTATCGTGCGAACCAGCCAGGTGACAGACAGACGGACGGACGGACGGACGGACGGACGGACGGACGGACGGACGGACGGACATCGTTAAATCGAAAATTTAATCGACGCTGATCACGAATATATATCCATGTCTATATCTCCGGAGATTCCTTCAAGTGGACACAAACATCTGACCGAAATGAATATACCATGCATATTGCATTATGCAGGGTATAAAAATGTATTGCTGGCATACCGGAAAAGTAGATGAGTTTCAAGTAGTAAGTAGTAAGTACCTACACTTTAAAAGGCATATCAGTTGTTGTTTTAATTATATGAATATTATGGTGGTATTATAAATACGAACACACACATTTGTACATACATTGTCACATACTTGTAAATACATACTTTCATTATAGCTCATAAGCATAAATGTAATTAATTATTTATGCTATAATTGAAGTTTTCATTTCACATTTAATTTCTCCCACAAACACACATCAGAGTGGCAGACAAAGATACGTTTAATTGTATGTATATACCTTAGTATGTAAGTATGTACTTGGATTATATATATTGTATGTGCAAGTATATGTAAATTCATGAAATTTCAATTGTTTATCGCTGATTGCAATTTAAGTGTTTGCATTGAATTTTAGAATATCTTAATGCCAGTGCAAGTATCAGAAACATATATCCGTAGACTTGAAGTATTCATAAAATATATCTATGTACTACATATTTCTATATAAATATTTACATTTACTTTTGAAATGTACTGATTATTATGAAGTATTATATTTGTTTTAGATCAATTTTGACTCTCTAATTGTAACAAATATGTTTGCTATTTATTCAAGAATAATTCAAAAAGATAATTTCAATGCTGAAATGCAGCTATACCCAAGTTTAGATACCCTACACTGTGACAAACGCACAGAAATATGTTCGAAAAATATATATTTGTATGGGAGATAGTCTAAAATTTCATCCGATTACGTTCATTCTTAAATAGGTCTATTTATTAGTTAGTTTAATTATATGTACCAAGTACTAGCTCAATAACAATGTACTACCGTATAAAAAATATGAGAAATATACATTAAAAAACACAATTTTCTATGGGAGGTAGGTGTGGTTTTTATCCGATTACGCCCATTTTAAAACATGTTTATTCGTTGGTAAATTATTTTAAAATTACTAAGTTTCAGCTTGATAGCATTACTTTTTCAAGTGCAAAGTATAAAAACATACATTCGGAAGCATACTTTTGTATGGAAGGTAGGTGTGGTTTTCGTTCAATTTCAATTATTCTTAAAAATTATCAATTTTCTAGTAAATTATATCATATGTACCAAGTTTTAACTTAATAGCTCTATATTTTCGTGTGCAAAATTATAAAAAAGCTACATACGGAAGCATACTTTTGTATGGGAGGTAGGTCTAATTTTCATCCGATTAGACCCATTTTTAAACATGTCTATTTGTTAATAAATTTTATTAAATTTACCAAGTTTCAGTTTGATAGCATTATTTTTTCGTGCATAATGTGTAAAATCATACATTCGGAAGCATACTTTTGTATGGGAGGTAGGCCTGATTTTGATCCGATTAGACCCATTCTTAAACATGTCTATTTGTTAATAAATTTTATTAAATTTACCAAGTTTCAGTTTGATAGCATTATTTTTTCGTGCGTAAAGTGTAAAATCATACATTCGGAAGCATACTTTTGTATGGGAGGTAGGTCTGATTTTCATTCGATTTTACCCATTCTTAAATATATCAATTTGCTATTAAATAATATCATACGTGCTAAGTTTCAGTTAAATAGCTCAATGTTTTCGTGAGAAAAAATATAAAAAACTACATACGGAAGCATACTTTTGTATGGGATGTAGGTGTGATTTTCATGTGATTGTGCCCATTCTTTAACATATCTATTCATTGGTAAATATTATTGAATTTACTAAGTTTCAGCTTGATAGCATTATTTTTTCATGCGCAAAGTATAAAATCAGACATTCGGATGGGAGGTAGGCGTAGTTTCCATCCAAAGCAGGCTCAGGGCCGATTAAATCAGCCGTAGAACTTTCTCTTGCTAATGTATCAGAGCTCTCATTGCCTACGATTCCCATGTGGCCAGGGAGCCACATTAGCGATAAACTATTATGTCTTCCGACATAATTTAGCCTTGATATGCAGAACTCCATTATCTTGGAAGTGGTGACATGGTTGTCCAAGGCTAACAGCGCAGCCTGACTGTCACTGCAGACACAAATAGACTTGCCTTTCAACCTCTTGTCCATTACCTTCTGTATTGCATACACCTCTGCCTGAAAGAAAGATGCATACACCCCAAGGGCAACGAATAGTTGAGTTCCGTCTGTTTCCACAAAGACTCCATAACCAGAAGCTTCTTCAGTCCTGGAGACATCAGTGAAAATGCGGAAGCAAAGTATATCGGGCTCAGCCTCTGGGTCTAACCAGTAGCTGACCGCATGTAGATCTACTTTATACCGATTTTCTAGTACGATCGTAGATGGCCTGGAGTCCCACGGCATAGACAGATATAAAAATTTCATACCAGTGTCCATTGTGACTCAATCTAGAGATGGCCTTCTTGGCCTCTCCTCGGACATCAAGAGGGGGAAGGTTATGTTGGGTTAGGTTATGTAGCTGGTATCTCTCTGAGAGGACACACTTAGGCCAAAAAGGCCCATTGTGATACCACTGAGCTTCTCATTCAATAATGTTGTGCGTGTTAAATTTGGACAGCATTAGAAGTGACCTACTTATATTAGCCGGTTCCGAATGGCAGAACTCTTGTGACATCACTTTAACTTAGTTTTGTCACAGAGCTTTTTTAAGAAGCATTTTTTTTTTGGCAAATTGTTACTGCCATCAGATGGGTACCGTTCGAAAGAAAAATCTTTTCGATATCAAATTTTATTAGGCTTCAGCCAGGGATTGAACCCACGACCTACTGATCAGAAGGCCAACACACTAATCACTGAGCTACGGCACCCACAAGTGGGGGAATATTCAACATAGCATTCAGAGCTGGGTCAGATATGGTAGGTAAGGCCCCAATACAATATAAATCGATAAGGTTCTCCATACCTCCACAAGAGATAGTCGACTCAAAAATATAGAAAACTACATACAGAAGCATACTTTTGTATGGGAGGTAGGTGTGATTTTCATCCGATTACATCTGCTTTTGAATATATTTGTTCTGTGATAAAACTAACATCATCTGCTAAATTTTCATTTAATAGCATTATATTTATATGCAAAAAGTATAAAAACATGCTTAAGCTTTAAAACATACTTTTGTATGGGAGTTAAGAATGGTGTTTAGCTTGAATTCAATATGCCCAAAAATAATGAGAGAGAAGTTGGGACTCAATTGTCTGGAGTCTATAAAGCAAAGCCAATTACGTTTTTGAAGATAGAATCAAAAATAGAATACAATGAAGAACAAATGTCATACCTGGCGTCTGTTGTTTATTTTATTGAGTTTACTATTTTCGCACAGCGACTAGAACACCTTGAATATGAAAATATTGCCCCTTCCAGTTATTGTAGTAGTAGTTATGAGCATATTATCAAGTATCACTTGGAAAATATTACTAAGACAAAAATATAAGACACTAAAATTCAATATCGTACTAAAATATTTCAATACAAGTGTCAATAATTGTTTTCATTTGCCAATCACATAGCATAGCCACTTCAAATATTATCATTTAAGCCATTTCAAGAATGTCCCCAACAAATTGCATACTCATTCCGTCATCTATGGAGCTTTATTGGTATTGGGCCTCCATATTGAAGCATATAAATATAAAGAAGAATGTCACACATATCGAATTTCAACGCAGACATTGTTGCTGAAACATTTCTTACTTACCTCAACATAGTATTTAGCGTCTATGTATATAAGCACATAGTCATTGATATACACAATCGATATGTCGAAAAGAAACAATCATTCGAATAATAATAATCGCAATACGAATATACGACACGTATTTGTATTGTCGATGCTGTCATTGGTATTCGTTTTGTTGTTGTCTTCCATACAATTCATACAGTTCAGTCATGCTTGTCAGGACAAGAATGACATGGATACAACGGATTCGAAGCATAAAGAATGGTGGCAGACCGGACAATTCTATCAAATCTATCCGCGTTCGTTCATGGACTCAGACGGCGATGGTATTGGCGATTTGAGAGGCATCACATCGAAATTGGATTATCTGAAGGAGATTGGTGTGACAGCTGCATGGCTGTCGCCCATCTTTACATCACCAATGGTTGACTTTGGTTATGATATTGCTGATTTCTATGGCATTCAACCGGAGTACGGTACGATGGAGGATTTTCGTGCGTTGATTGCACGCGCCAATGCATTGGGTTTGCGAATCATATTGGATTTTGTGCCGAATCATTCAAGCGATCAGAATGAGTGGTTCAAAAAATCGGTCCGACGTGAACATGGCTATGAAGATTATTATGTTTGGTCTGATGGTAAATTGGATGCGGAGGGCAATCGCCAGCCGCCAAGCAATTGGGTGAGTTTCTAGCAAGTGACAAGTGAAAGTGTGAGTTCGTTTGTAACGATTATGTGTCGTACTTAGTTGCAATCATTTCGTGGTAGCGCCTGGGAATGGAATGATCAGCGCCAGCAATACTATTTGCATCAGTTCGCTGTGCAACAGCCTGATTTGAATTATCGAAATCCGGCTGTTGTGGAACAAATGAAACGCATACTGCGCTACTGGTTGGATCAGGGTGTGGCGGGTTTTCGGGTTGATGCAGTGCCTGTATTATTTGAAGTGGAGCCCGACGAGCACGGTCAATATCCGGATGAGGAGAAGAGTGGCCTTACCGATGACACACAGGAGCGAGCCTATTTGAAGACGGATCTTCTGGAAAATCGCCCAGAGACCATTGATATGGTGTATCAATGGCGTCAGGTTATGGACGACTATCAGCGAATTCATGGCGGCGATACACGAGTACTACTCATTGAGACGTACGCACCACCAGCTTACACAATGCAAATGTATGGCAATGCCACCGTCGAGGGAGCACATTTGCCATTCAATTTCAATTTGATAACGGTCTTACAGAAGGGTATCTCAGCGCCGAAAGTGCAAGAGGCTGTAGATGCGTGGTTGAAAAATATGCCCATTGGTCGTACCGCCAACTGGGTGGTAAGTTGATCGAGCATACAGAAAATTCAATGCTTCTCACTGCTTTGCTTTAGATTGGTAATCATGATCAACGTCGTGCTGCTAGTCGTTATGGCGTACAACGAATCGATGCGATGAATATGCTTGTAATGATGTTACCGGGGGCCAGTGTCATCTATCAGGTTAGAAATACGTGATGGAGGTATGAAAGGGTAGCAGCATAAATTAGAATAATCATTACCGTTTTAGGGCGAGGAGCTCGGTATGACTGATGGTGAAATATCGTGGGCGGACACTGTAGATCCAGCTGCTTGCAATTCAAACCCGAATATTTATGAGAAATTTACGCGGGATCCATCGCGTACACCATTCCAATGGTCGGCAGGCTTAAATGGTGGTATGTTCACGATGGAAATCTAGTGAATATTTATTAAGAAAATATTATGTCACACAAAAAACGAATCTTCTATCAAGGTTTCTCAACGGCTCCCAAAACTTGGCTGCCATTAGCAGCAGACTATCGAACAACAAACGTTGAATCGGAATCCTCAGCATCACGTTCACATTTGAAAATCTACAAAGAGTTGGTGGAAATGCACAGATCATCGAAAACACTTCAGAATGGCAAATGGAAATATCAAGCATTGAATGATGGCATTTTTGTATTAAAGAGGTATTAGAAGTCTAAAGCGTAATGCAATCGAATGGCGATACTATTTTACTGCTATTACATTTTAGATATTTACCGGGTGAGGAGACAATCGTTTATGTTGCAAACTTTGCTGAGAGCGGTAATTACGCAATCGATCTACAGACGAAATTCGATTTGAGCTTGCCACGCTCGATGAGGCTCCAATTAAGTAGTCTTGCTTCAACCAAATCATTGGGGTAAGTTTTGAAAGAAGAGCAATTAAAAGAGCCCAGTTTGTAGTGAACTCAGGAAGACATTAAACATCGGCACATAATTTGAATTGGCTCAAGGGACTCTTTTGCAATTAGCTTAAACATTTGATTAGTTTCTAATAGAAACTCTGTATTATGTAGCATTCAGGTGACCATCAAATGTATGGGGGAAATTTTTTAATACTTCGATTCTAGTTCTCATAGGCTAAATAATAAGAAACTACAAAGTAGAAAGCTTCATTGCGATTTTAGAAATTTTTGAATTGCTCCTGAGCGCTAAAGTTGCTGAAAACTGCCTTCATATTAATTTTGTATTTTCAAAATTTTTTCCGAAAGATGCTTGCTAGCTACTTCTATCCCTTAGGTGAGGCCCCCCTATAAACTTGATATTTTTATAAAATACTCAGCCAACAACCAAAGAGAGCTCTTAGAAGGGTAAAATATATTACCGACACACATAAATTTTATCTTCCCAATATATTTTCGAAACGTATTTACCATCGATCTTAACTGCTTTAAGTAGCTCCCATTCCAAATCAACTTATAAATAACTGAAAATCGTTATTGCTGTCCAAGAATCGCTATTAGAAGGGGAAGTAAAAGTCTGACCGCCATTACTTTTACGCCATAAATATTTTCCACAAACATACTTATCCTCTATCCTTAGCATTTTAAGGGGCTCTCATATAAAATGAAATAAAAAATATCTAAAAATCAATAAATAACTCTATAGTTGTTCAGGAATTGCTACTAGGAGGATAAATTGTAACTCCGATTCTCATTAATTTCCCTTCTGCTATATTTTTTCCAAACATACTTACCCTTTATCTATAGGCCTTTAAGGGGCTCCCATATAAAATGATATTAAAAACACTAAAAAGTCAATAGATGACTCCATAGCTGCTCAGGAATTGCCACTAAGAAAGAGGAATTTCACAAAGACCTCCTTTCATTTTTCATAATTAATATTCTCTACGAACGTACTTACCCTCACTCTCCCCCACTTAAGGGAGCTGTCATTTAAAATTAAGAAAAAATACCTGAAAATCGAAAGAGCTGCCCAGTAATCGCCTCTCAAGGACTTAAATAAAAGTTCGACCCAAAAATTAATTCACTTTTACCTTACATTTTTCCTCTCTAGAGCCGAGTTAATGGCGACGAAATTATCATTATCTGTTTTATTTTTAATCGCATATTTTTGTGGATTTTTATTCTGGAATCGGCAAAACAAAAAAAAAAAACCTAAAGATCAGGTGAAAAATTTTCAATAAAATTCTTTGATTTTCCTTATCCAAAATGATGACTGCCAGTACTCTACTATATAGTCTCATTTATGCTAATTAATCAATATACGTCCTACTCTAACTCCTTATGGAGAGTCTATACATCTTTACCGGATAGGATGGAGAAGCCAAATAAGTTGATTATTCTCGTAGCCATCATTCAAAAATCTGTACTATTATTCAATCTTATTATTGTCAGATTACTCTGATTCTGATGATAGCAATGGGACATCAGTATGTCCGAAGCGACGAACCATCACCGTCGAATTATAAATGAATGCATAAAAAAAGTTGCATATTTCTAGGAGATATATTTGTTTTTTATTTTCTATGGGCTTTTACGTTCTTTGTATAAAGATTTTGTCTGAGAAAACTCTTAGTGAAATTTTCCGGCAAATAATTTTGTGGAACATTTTAACCCTCTAGCGACTTCCCAAATGCCATTTTAATCAGATTTTCCAAAAAAAAGGGGTCAAAATGACCCTTTTGTGACAGAGCTAACGGGTTAAAATATTCTACAAAATTATTCCTTGTGAAATTTTATTAAATGTACCCAAACAATATATTTCGCTACGATATGAATTTTAACCCTTTTTTCCCACTTATTCTAAATTATATATTTAATATGATCATAGAAAGAAATGTGGCTTGAGAGTTGAAAAAGTTTTGGAGGTTTTACCATATGGCTCTAGATCTTTTGTGCTGAGATGGAATCATTCCCTATCCCCAGACAATGTCCCTGAAATTGTTTCATATAGTTATTGCTAACATATTCTATAGAAATCGTCAAGCACTTAGAAATGAAATTTCCACTCTAGCTGACCCCTCAAATCCTCTTTAAGTTCATCAATTTATATATTATTTATTGAATTTGTGTACAAATTATAAATTACATATATAATTACAGAAATCAATTGCAAACGACAGCCTTGTCATTGGATGCAGGTGAAGCATTAATATTGGTAACAGCTTAAATGATTTTTATTGCATTTTACTATAAATTACGAGTACAAGATGTATATAAAGCTTATATCGTAAATATGTACATATTCGTATTTAAATAAATAAATTCTCTCCATTATAAGATTACGACGATACGTTCAGCTTATTATCTGTGTTTTAAAGAAATTCAATTTGTATAATTCAATATCGTTATTTGAAATCGAATCATTGTGGGTCGCAATCTGAGGTATAACCAGAGAGAAACAGTGTCTGAATAATACTCATATTACCATTAATTCTGTAAATGAGATTTAATAATAAATACATATATTTACACAACGCTGTGATGCGTGACAGCCACCATTGTATGAGTAATCGTAGTTGCACACACACATATAGCTTAAGTGCAATTTAATCAACATTTAAAACGCAATTAAATAATGTAATAAGTATTGACACTAGTTGGTAGTAAATTATGCCACAAGCATACAGTACAATATCCGCTTCAGATAGCTCTTTCTTTGCTCTTACGCACAAATCGATAAACGCATAAAGTACATACTTCACACGTAATGACATTACAGTGTGCACAGTGGGCTCTTTATATCATCTTCATGAATCAAAATGAACTTCTGACTGAAGTCATATTTTGAATGAGTTTTATTTTTCTTATTTACTTACTTACTTATGTGGCCATTGCAACCGAAATTCGATTTAGGCCAAATCTAGCATGCTTCGTCAGCCAACTCTTTCCTTCGCTAGCTGACGCCAGTTCTCGATTACAAGAGCTGCGAAATTCTCCAGTAGTTGGTCTTTCCACGGGAGGTGAAGTCTACCTTTCTTGAGTCGTCGGTTTCTTAGCTGGAGCGTGTTCTTCCCTTCGCTCGATGTAATCTAACCAGCGCAACCGCTTAATTTTAATGCGTTTTACTATGTCGGTGAAGGAGGATGAAACATCGATTCATATCTTTTGTGAATACCCAGCCTTGGCTAGGCTTTGCCTCAAACACTTTCAACTGAGTTTCTCAACACCAGCTTCAATCATCAAAAGTTCGACAAGATCAATTCTATCTTTCATTAATAAGGTAGAGGAGATTTTACATAGTATCGTGAAAGGACTTGGGTACAAAAGACCTCGTATGGTTGCAGTTCCCATGGTCGCACTTGTAGTTGGCCCTCTGAGGTATCCGCCGTAGGGTTCATATCCTCTAACAGACTTCTGTCTGGTTTCGAACGGTCCACTTGATGAATAAGGATTTTATTCTTTCTGAAACGTCTCGTTCTCTTTTGATTGATTAATACTATGTCGGTGGTCGGCATACATCTCTTATACAGCTCATAGTTGTTCCTTATTCGATACTTGCCACCAAAGCTAATACTTACAAAGATCTTGCGTAGGACTTTTCTCGCGAAAACTTCGAGCATTCTCTCATCTGAGGTGGAAATTATTCAAGCTTCGGCGTCACATGTAAGCATAGGCATGATGAGAAACTTGTAGAGTGTGGTTTTCGCTTCCCGAGTGAGGGTTCGACTTATCAATTGCTTACTTAGCCCAAAGTAGCATCTGTCAGCAAGAGTGATCCTTCGCAATATCTCCAGGTTGACGTCATTACTGGTATTATTGCTGGTTTCAAGATAGATAAAGTTCTTCGCTACTTCAAAAGCGTAGCTCTCAACAGTGACGTGTTGTCCAAGATGGCGCAACTCTTTGTTTGTGGACACCAGGTACTTCGTCTTGCCCTCGTTCACCATAAGACCCATTCGACGCGACTCTCTTTCCAACTCTCAGAATACTGCACTGACTGCTCGCGTGTTAATGCCGATTATGTCATTATGAGACAACGATATATGCGCAAAAAGTCACAGTATGGTGTGCCTGACTCATACTTTTTTTTTAAAATTACGAAGATGTGACTCAAACCTTCAATTCCCATCGCTATAGCCAAAAGATGAACGATAAGTTTTGGCATAGAATTGAAGATATGGACATGGAGGAGATGTGGTTCGAACAAGACTATTCCACAAGCCACACAACACCATCGGTTTTGGCTTTATTGCAAGAGAAATTTCTAGGACATGTAATTTTTAGTTTCAGCAATGTGAATTAGCCACCAAGATCGGGCGTCTTATCACCGTTGAACTTGTTTTTGTGCGGCTACGCAAAGAATCATGTTTATGCGGATAATTTTCAAATTCTTGACGCTCTGAAAACATGTCGGAGAGTCTTTGAAAATTGCCTCAAAAGTATCAAGTGCTTTAAGAGATCTCCTGGAGGTGATTTGAATGAGGTTGTATTTCACATCCATAACGACAAGGTCCATACATAATAAATATATTGAAATAAAAATTTAATGGAATTCTAAACAAAAGTGTGTTTTATTTACGTTCACTTTTCGGAACCATAAAGTGGATAATCCTGTATATAAATTATTTGAGTTTTGTTGATGTCGATGCTTCTTCTTCTTCTTCTTGAAGAGAGCTCTGAATTCGTTTACTCAAATTAAATAAATTTGCTCTCTCTCTCTCTCTCTCTCAGAAAGCCCACTGTGCAATCGAAGAACAGAATTAGACCTGAAATTTCAATGAAAAATTTTAATAGAAAAAAAAAACAAGACAAGCATAAATTTTATTTGAAATTTAATTTATTAATTTTATTCCTTTTTTTTTTGTTTTTGTTTTTGATTTAGACTTATTCCATATTTGATTTGTTGATTTCATTATTATTTTTATTTTGTCAAATTTTTTGTTTTTTTGTTTCATAATAACAATATAAATTATATATTATATATTTATTTTAAATTTTGTTAATTTGTTCTGTGTCCTCATAAGTGTAACTCGTAGTTAATATGCATATACATAAATACATAAATATAGCTGCTATATACTAGAATACTTATTTACATATTCAATTCTCACATATACATATATATATGCATGCATACATACATACAAACATACTAGTATGTGTATGTGCGTATGTGTATGTATGCATTATAAATTATTTAAGATTTTTATAATTAAAAATTCTTTTCCATTTTAGATTTTTTATTTCATTTTCTTTTGATTGGCTAGTTTAATTCATATATTAATTCTAATAATTTGTTTTTTTTTTTAATACTTTTTGTTGTTGTTGTTGTGTTGTGTTATTTGTTATTTCAGCACAAAATACTATAAATATTCTCAAAAAGAAAAATATATTTCTTATTTAACACCACATTTATATGTACTTGTATGGATGTGAACTTAAATAATTAACATCAACAATTTAGGAGCTTTAGAAAAAGCTCTTTAAAATTATATACATATAGTTTAATAAGTAGTTTATATTATTTACTATTTACAAAATTTATGAATTCATTTTGATTTGAATTTTTTTTTTTGTTAAAGCATCAAATCTCAAACAATTGGCACAAAGTTTTTGCAGCTTTAAAGTTTCTCGGCGCAAAAGCTTTGCGTCAAGGTTTGTCTGATTGAAAGCTTTAAGCATTTTATTATTTGTGTGAGTACATTTTTTCACTCACAACTTAAATACAATATACCCATATATAAATTCTACCAATAAGTAGCAGTCAGTATTAGTACTAAACTCATTTGGATATTATATATAGGTATACAATATATTTATTGCTATATTGCTGGGCTCATGCAATATTGCATAGAAATTATCAAGGTTCATTTCACAACGATTGAACGATTGAATCAATTGAGTACGAGCTTTGTCAATCAATGTCAATGTCAATTGAATATTAGATTGGTAGTAGTGTGGTACTACATATTTTTTGTGCGTTAGATTTAACGTTGCAAAAAAGAGGCATATTTTTTTTCTTTTTTTTTGCAAATTTAATTACAACAATTTTTCTATAATTATATTAATTATTTAAAAATTATATGAATAAAAATTATATATTGTAGCAAACGAAAAAAAAAAAAAAAAAAAAAAATTAAATAAACATGAATATGCCTTTTGCAACGTAATCGACAGGCATAATTATGCATAATTTCAATTAATTTCCTACTATAACTAGCAATTTATTTAGTCTTAATAACTTAATAGGACAACAAATTAATTTTTTTTTTTTATTCGAAATACATTTATTTATTTATTTTTCTCAAGAATATCACATTTTTTGTATTTGAAAATTATTTATTTATTATTTTTTGGTTTTTTCTTAATTTTCAATCTTAGATTAGAATTCGTTTAACTAATATTTTATTCAATATAATTACATTACATAATTAAATACTAGTAATATTTTTATTTATTTATTTTTTTTTTTTGAGTATAGATTATAGAGTTAGTGTTAGTTTTTTATAATTTTTTTTTTATAGAATTAGTATATAGTGTGAAAATAATTAATATACTTAGCACAATATAATACATTTAACTATTAAATATAATTTATTTTCATTTGATTGTTAATTACACAAAATTTCAATATTTATGCAATTTAATCAAATTTACACAATTTACCTAAACTAAGATATTTGAATGCATGTAGGTAGGTAGGTACTCGCGATATTAGAGAGAGAGAGAGAGTATCGGAAGTGTACGAGTATTTATTCAAATGAGTAAAGAGTAGTTGTAATAAAGCTTCAAAAAGCTTTAAAAAGCTTTAAAGGATCGGTTTTGTAGTTTTGTACTCAACCGTTTTGAGTAAAATCATTTATTAATTGATGTTATTCGCAATATTGACAATGGTCAGGGTTGATGACAGATGAAAGCTAATAATAATTAGTTAGCTACAATAAAAACTTTCTACTTAAAAGTTTTTCGAAAGAGTTTTGTGAAAACATAAATACAAAAAATAGAAATCATATTTTGATACTCCAATTTGTATTTTTGGTCCTTACTAAAACATTTTGAACATGCGCAACTGTACAAAATCAAAAATGAACAATTATCACAAATTCACGCAATTTGAAAAATTGTCAAAAATAAATTCTAAAAGATATTGGAAAAGTAAAAACCACAAATGAAAGTCACATGTTTAGGCTTTAAAAATGCATATCTCAAAATTTAATTTTGATCCATTTCAATAGATCTGGGGTCCACCGAATTCGTACAGTTTAACATATACAAAAATTTTTGAAAATGGTATTTTGAAAATGTAAAAAAATTTCAAAATTGCAGATATATTGGGTGTGTGAATTAGTAGCCAGCCTTTTATGTCAAAAAAATTTTCAATTTGGTTGGGCGCATCATCTTTTTTTTTTACGATGGCCAATTTGAAGAACTGGCGAAAAAAAAGCATTTGCGAGAAGTTTTGTTAAATTACTTTTTTGCAAAGAAAAGTGCGACTGAAAGTCATCGTTTGCTTGTAGAATTGTAAGACGATAATTCTCTATTCAATACACAGTGTAAAGAGTAGTTTGTGCGCTTCAAAAATTATGATTTTGATATCAAAGACAAAAACACTCTGGACAGCCGAAAAAGTTTGAAGACGAGGATTTGGAGACATTACTCGACCAAAACCTGGTCGAACTATTACAAGAGAGAGCTGTTTCGACAAAAATTGATGCGGTTGAAGAGAGCAATGATTGAGAAACGGCCGGAATATGCGACCAGACACGAGTTGGTAATTCTTCATCATGACAACGCATGGCCACACATTGCTATTACGGTCAAAAATTATCTTGCTAATAGCGGATGGGAAGTTTTACCTCACCCGCTTTAGAGTCCAGACCTGGCGCCTTCAGATTACTACTTGTCCCGGTCCATGCAGAACACTCTTAATGGAATATGCGTCACTTCGGAATCAAAAATTGGATCAAAATTTGGCCGCCATGCTGGCGAAGTTCTTTTGGGATAGAATCCATAAATTGCCAGAAAAATGGGGAAATGTCATAGTTTCTGATGGAGCAACATATTTCCGAAATAAGTTAGGCAATTACGAGTTGATTTCAAAGTTCTACTTATTCGAGCATACGAACAGTTTGGCGATATTTCACTTTTTTTTTTATAAAACCAATGGTAATTACATAATGTTAGGAACTTGAGTACCCTCAAAAACATCTCCTTTCTGTTTTTGAGCTTGAATATATTTACTATAAAATGCATTGATGCGCTTCTCTGTAATCGACTCGAGGAACTAATGGAATTGAGACTTTCCCAAGGCCAACAGCTAAAATACTGAATGCGACCTCTTAGATTTTTCATGAAATAACTATTTGATGACAAATTTGGTTGAAAAGCATTTGTTTCTAATACGATTGTCTTAAGTATGATTTCAAACAAAATGTCGTTTCTGTTTTCAATGCTCGGATATTATTTTCAGACAAAACTTCATACATAAACATTGGCGCCGTTCTCTTTAAATAACCCGAACAGGAATGAAGGAAGATTTTTAACTTGTTGTTGTAATTTGTACTTTGATAAGGTTAAACAGCAAGTGTTTGCTTCGATAAGACTTCCATAACATTTCCAAAAGGTAATTTGAAGCAATCGTTTCAATATATTGCAGTTTTTAATTGGAATGAGAATGAGGAAGAGAGAAAAAGCATCGTTGATATTAAAATGGAATCGAAATGGAAATACAAATGAAGCACCAAAGAAGGCAAGGACAGTTCCTTTACTAGGAAAGCTTTTATCAACATGTTTTTGGGATTTAATTACTAAACACAAACATTTTTCAATTTGCTCCAAAGGGGAAAGATTAGTGTCTAACCATACCTCGATATACGGCCAAAATACTTTCTGCCAAACGCCGTATAACGAATCAAATATTTTCGACATTCATTCATTTGACACTTATGCAATACACTGGCCTAACAGCATAGCATATGGACCATATAACGAAACATAATGGTCCGTAAAACAGGTAGCTACCGTAATTAGAGAAGCCATTACAGCAAAATATCGTATATAGGGGTATAGCTGTATAAAAAATAATAAGAAAAGCTAAAGGGACATCAAGAAATATTTGCTACAGTGTTATTGCAGAAATTTCTGGGGTTTTTCGTCTATAAAATTTTTTTTTGTTTCAAACCCGTAATTAACTAGAGCTTTATTTTAGAGGAATACAGTATTTGGAGCGGAGTTAAGAAGCTCTTCGGAAGATTTCTATAGATATATTGGATCCCTTGAATATTTAGAGAATATTTTTGAAAATAAATATTATTTTAGGTGAGCTCTATGAGTTGGATGGGTCCGTAGCTCAGAGGTTAGTGCGTTGGCCTTCTGATTTGTAGGTCATGGTTCAATCCTCGACTGAAGCATAACAAATTTAATATCGAAAAGATTTTTCTTTCGAACGGTACCCACCTGTCGGTAAGCAATTGGCAATTCTTCTGGAAGTAACATTTTGCCATGGAAAATCTCAGGAAAAATTATGCCGCAAGAGTTCTGCCGTTTGGAACCGGCTCAAATAATGGAAGTAATGGAAGAAAAGCTCGGCCAAAGAGCCCTTTGCGGCTTTAAGTGCCACATATTTATTTTTTCTATGAGTTGGAGGAATCACTGAGTGCTATTTTTTGTTGCGAATGAGGTCAATCAGTGAGTTATAGTTAAATTGAACAGCCAGGGAAACAAGTTTGATGAAGGAATTATTTTATAAATTAAGCTCTGCAAATGAGGGTTTTAGTATGGTGATGCTTTAATTTTTCTTTTTTTTTTTTTGTATAAATGAAGTTCTTAGTCTACGCGAAAAAGCTAGTGATTTTAAAAAAATATTTGACAGACAACAAGCGTAGTATTATTAATCGAAAATTGAAGCTCTAGAAGGCATAATTCTTCTTACTTTAGACTGACTCTTTGTGATTTTTGCACTGGCCTTGATAGTGACAATATTGCGAGTAACTACAATAAGAGGGTGATATCACTTGGAGAATGTTTAATATTTATAACCAACTTGTCATAAAAACTTTGAGAATCGTCTGAAATTATATCCAATATTTATGACAAACTTTTTTCATAAAAACAAATTCAAAAATATCTCGCTTTTGGAAAAAAAAAATAAAAAATGTATGCACCTTTACACCTGTACTTGCTGTATTCATACTTACTAACTTACACTCTTATGCACTTAATTACTCATTATTATAATTATTTTTTAGTTAGTAATTTAACTACTTACCCCATTAATATTATTTTGCTAGTATTAGAGCTTTAAAAGAATGCATTCAAATTTAATTTAGTTCATTGAAAATTGCAATTCAGGAATTGCAAAGTATAAAATATAATTAGCAGAAGTATAATTTTGAGATTTGTAGAATCGAAATCATTTTAAAGTCATGGGAATGCATTTGTTATGAATTTAAATTCAATTTTATTTTGCAGTCAACGATCGATTATTCATTTAATGAAGTAAATTTTGTAGTTAAGAAATTGCAATTTATTTTTATATTTGAAGATCTCAAAATTTTAGTTTCTTTGGAGTCCTCTCAAGTCCTTTGAAGTCAATGACGTTTTAATAAACTTGATATTTTGAGATAGATTGAAGGCAGTTGATTCCAAGTGACTGTAAGTGACAGCAAATCACTTCAAATTAGTCTTAAGATATAGATTCTTCAAATATTTGAAAAACAGAAGGAATTTCCTAACTCCAAAAAGGACTTCTAAGCACATTCAATACTTTCGAGTCAATTCGAGTCATGTTGATTAAATAAAACTTATATTTTGAAATCGATTCAAGTCGATTGATTCTAAATGACTGTAAGTGACTGCAAATCACTTTAAATGGCATTTCCTAACTCCAAAAAGGGTTTCTCAGCACATTAAATATTCTACTTTGTCTACTTTAAAGTCCTATCAGATGATTGGCGATTAATTGCAATTTAAATTTGTGGATCACTTCTAGTCAATTAACTCCAAGCGACTCAAAGTGAGTACAAGTGACTTCAAATTAGTCTTGAGATTTACATTTCTCAAAGACTTTCAACAAAGCAATGTTGAGCAATGTTATTAAATGAATTTATTATCATTTGACTGCAAAAGGAACCTCTAAGCGCATTTAATATTGTAGAGTCACTTGCTGGCGGTGACCTAAATATTTTCAATACATTCTTTTCAAGCTCTTTGTCATAATTATCATTCCTATTATGTAGTTAGTTATAGTTAGTTAGACTGGAATTGCACAACGCTTTTTTGCAGAATTACTTCTACTACTGCTACTATCACCAATAGCACCAATGCCAGCACCAGTACCACTAGCACCACCACCACCACCACCTGTAGCACAATTACTAGTACTATCGCCACAGCAATTGATATCTTCATGTTCGATTCGAGTAATTATATTGTTGCAACTAATACTCGTACTACTGGCATCGTTGTTATTTCTATTGATGGCGGCATATCCATCATCATCATCATCATCATCGTCATCATCACAGTCACCACCAATATTGCCACTTGGTCTCCCACTGGTATTGCTGGTACAGCAGTCATTCATTAATGGCACATTGTCATTTGTTGTTGCTAATGTTGTCATCGTCGTCGTTGTTGTTGTTGTTGTTGTTGTTGGATTATTATTATTATGACTACTGACTATTGTTGCTGTTGTTGCATTTGCATGCACACAACGTGGCGGTGGCACCGGTGGCGGCTGTGCATTAACGTTTAGCTATAATGTTGTTGTGGCTGTGCCAGCTGTTGTCGTTGCGGTTGTTGTTGTCGTAAGCTTATTGCACTCACTATTGCTGAGTGAATGCTGTTGCGGTTGTTGTGATTGTTGCAACATAATGTGATTACTAAGCGGCGTTGTCGCTGTCACTGTACCAGCTGCAATTGCTGCCATTGTAGCACCATTATTACCATGTTGCTCTTGATTTTTTCGATTATTATTAGCAACAACCTGTTGTTGATCAACAGTATCGTCATTTGGCAATTGTTGTTGCTGCTGTTGTTGTTGTTGTTGTTGTTGATTGTAATTTGGCACATACTGATCCGCATAGGGAATTTGTGAATAGGTGCTACTATCTAAATTGGTAAATATATTTGTAATGGCAATCGTTTGTGTTGCCATTTCGCATAATTTTTTCGATTTTGCTGTATTATGTTCTATAATGAAACAAAACAGAAAAAAAGTAAGTGGTCCAGTAAGTGGATAAATAGGGGAAATGAGGGTAAATTCATATATGTATTGGATTGGCAACTAAGTAATTGCCGATTTTACATATAGCTGTCTTTGGCTAAATCTCATTGATATAATCCAATTACAAAAATGGCCAAAGATATTTATGTGTAAATCGGCAATTACTTAGTTGCCAACCCAATACAATATATGTAATTCATGCAATTTTCTTCTTCAGTCGGTATAACAGAATTGCCAATGCAACAAAATTATTACCTGTACTTGTTGGGGTGATATGCTTTTGTATTTTCTCCTCTTGGGCACATGTTGCTGCTGTTACAACCGCCGCAGCCATCATTGATGATGGTCCTGTGCCTGCGGTACGATGCATATTTGCATAACGTGGTGGCATCATACTTTGTCGTACATTTCGCTCTGGCCGTATGATTATTATATAAAGCTGCAAGCAAATTTTAAAATATATTCGAATGCAATGAGTTAATTACAAAAAAAAAAGCATTAATAAAAAATAAAATAGCCAAAAGTTTTTAGAAATAAATTTTTAAATGCATAAAAATGCCTAAAAATCTTTGGTCCATTAGACATAATGGGTGTATAAATAAGTTCCGACTGATTTGTCATCATTATGCATTCTTTTTCAGTATCTGTCAATTCGCTGAAGTGTAAACCGCATTGTTTCTGTGTGCTCCGAAAATGTCAATTTTTGTACCGAATAATGTGTTTTTGCAGGGAGTTTTACTTCAATGCTGCTCCAATATGAAGAAAAAGGCTGCCGAAAGTCATCGAATTTTAGTGGAAGTTTATGGTAAGTATTTTATAGCTGAAAGAACGTGTCAGAAGTGGTTTGCACGACTTGCGAAGTGGCAATTTTGATCTGGAAGACGAAGACCGACTCGGAACGCCACCAAAGTTTGAGGATGAAGAATTGGAGCCGAGGCGAAATGAAAATCCATCACAAACGCAAGTTGAATTTGGAAATACACCTGGTGTCACTCAGTCAATCATTTTCCATTTTTTAAATGCAACGGAAATGATCCGAAAGGTAGGAAATTGGATGCCGTAAGAACAACTGCTCCAACGGCAAAAAAGAAAGGAGTTTTTGTATCGAATTGTGACTGGCGATGAAAAGTGGGTCCATTACGATAGTCCAAAGCCAAGCTGAATATTCAAGGCGAGAAGATCATGCTGTGTATTTGGTGGGACCAGCTGAGTGTGGTGTATTATGAACTGTTGAAATCGGGTCAGACGATCACAGGGGACCAGTACCGACGACAGTTGATGCATTTGAGCCGAACATTGCTAGAAAAATGGTCGTAATACGCCGATAGACACGACACATTTTGCAACATGATAATGCTCGGCCACATGCTGCGGCGCCCGTTAAAACTGACTTAGAAACGCTCAAATTGGAAGTCTTACCCCACCCACCGTATAGACATTGTTGCTTCTGATTACCGCATGTTCCGATCAATGACACACGGTCTGGAAGAACAGAGATCCCATTCTTACGAAGAAGCCAAAAATTGGGTCGATTCATGGATTGCCTCAAAACATGTCTACTTCTTTCGACGTGGAATCCATATGCGACGAACAATACTTTGAACATTTTTCCAATCAAATTTCGGTCTTCGAAAATATAACCGCGCGAATTTATTTATAGTCCCAATAACAAACGATTAAAGATCTCTGGGTCCCTGAATCTGAAATCGTGGTCGGATTTCGGCCATTTGTCTCTGGATTCTTTACCACCCCCCTCAAACCGTCGCCTTGTGAGGTAGAAAGAACACTGAGAGGGAAGTCCGACCACTGATGCGAACTGCTTCTCATGAATATGCAATTAAAACGTTTGCATTCTATTTGGTTTCAACAATATTATCCTATAGCTTCTACAATTTCATTTCGGTATTATTGAGAACTCATTCTAGGTGAATTAATGTGTTTCTTCTGACATTTGCATTTCATTTCGTATTGAAGTTAGCTATTAGTATTTGTCTCTATGTAGGTACACACTACGAGTATATGAAAACATTTTCCAGAAACTTCGATAATGCACAATTGTTTGTTCATTGTTTCTGACACAGTAACACCCACCTGATAACAAGCAATGAACATTTGTTCCAAAAATGCATTTTCATAAATGGCGTTTCTATTCTTGGAAAATTTGCTGCTATTCATAGATGTCTAAATTTAGCTAGGCAATAGCTATAAATAGAAATAATAAATAGGCAATAGAAGTACATCTGTAATGCAAGTAACTTGGAGCTTAAAATGACTGACGTCATAAAACATTGAGATTATGGCGAATAAAACTCAGCTGCATTTATACCAATATAACAGTACTTTCATCTGGGAGTTTGAGGGCTTATTTCATGCACCAAATACAGGACAATCGTTTTTCTTTTATATGGAGACATTTTACTGGATCATATTTAAAAACTTTTTGCAATAATATCGAAATTTGTTTATATGGAAACCAATTTTTCAACGTTCTTGCAAAATTCTTATAATAATGTTGAAATTTGTTGAACGGGAAAAGTAATTTCGACTTTGTTTTAATTTTTTTTTAACGATAATGGCGAAATTGTAATCTCTTGTAAAATTTCAAAATTACATTAAATTGGCAATAATGTCGAAATTTTTTTTTGTATTCTTTAAAAAATGTACAATATATATTAAGTTTGCTTTTATGAAAAGACTTTTTCGATGTTTTTTCAACATCATTTGCAATAATGGCGACAATTGTAATTTCTGTAAAATTAGTTTTCGACATTATTTCAAAAATTTTGCAATGTGTGTAAAAACGTTTTCTGTAATTTGTAGAAATATTTTTTTCGCAATTCTGCAATAATATCGAAATTGAAGTTTTTGTAAAATTTTTTCAATATTAACTCTATAATTATTGCAATGTCGATATTGTTTCAGTATTGTTTCAGCGGGGAGCTAGTGAATGCCGTTGGGCTTGCTGCGTTGGTGCACTTGCCCTGATTAGGTCGAGAAGGGAGTTAATCAACAATAAAAAGAAAGTAATTAAAACAGAAAGTGAAGAGATGAAGTTAAAAGAAAAACAGTGAGAGAGCGAGAGAGAGAGAGAAGGAGAGGGAGATAGAAGAAATTGCACCAAAAATAGCGGGACGAAATAGAATAACATTAGGGTTGCAAACCTTATGCGGGCAATGCGCGACACACGTCTTCTGGCGTAGACCAGAATTTATATGAAAAATACGTATTAATTGGTTGCATAGTTAAACTTTCATTTTGACATTATTGTGAAAGTGATTGCAATAATGACGAAATTTGCTTTTATGGAAACGTTTTTTGATTTTCCTAAAAATTTGTGCGTTAATGTCGAAATTGTAATATGAAAACAAAAATTGATTTCCGATAATATTTCATTACTTTTGGCAGTAATGTCGAAAAAGCAATTTTTGAACAATTTGTTTTCGACATTGTTTTATACTTTTTTGGCAATAATGTCGGAATTTCCTTTATATAAATATATCTCGTAATTTTTTTATAATTATTGGAATTAATAGTGAAATTTTTTAATATTAAAAAAATTGTTTTATTGATTGCAAAATTTCATTTCGAATATCGAAAGGTTTTCATATGAAAATTATTATTTTCGACATTCGTCCAAAATTGTTTGCAATAATGTCGAAATTGTAATTTTTGAAATATTTAATTTCGATATGTTTACAGAAATGTATGAGATAATCTCGAAATTTTCTTTATGCAAAAACATTTTCGTCAAAATTTTGCAAACAATATGGAAATCGTAATTTTTGTAAACATTTTTTCGACATTACTTCAATAATGTCGAAATTGTAAATTTTGTAAAATTTATTATCTCCATTACAACAATATCCAAATATTCGATATTGCCAAAAGTGCAATTTTTGTATTGCAAAAAAATTTTGTTGACATTATTTCATTAGTTTTTGCATTAATGCCGAAATTTTTAATGTGAAATAATTTACATTCACATTTCAGAATGTCATTTCGACATTATTGCGAAAATGTTTGCAATAATGTCGAAAATCTAATACCCTGCAATATTGTCGACATTATTGACAAAATATTTGCAATATTTTTTTAATTTCAATAAAGAATCTTATATTATAAGATTTTTCTAAATTTAGAATATGTGAGGATTTAATTTTATTATAAACTTTTTCTCTCATAAAATCGTAAATACATATATAAATAAATAATAAATATAAATTAAATAGAAAATAAATAAAATTGCTAAATAACAAATTATACAATTTTAATTCGCGATTAACATTTTAAATTTACCTTTGGCGAAAAGAGGCATGCTATCGTCACACTCGCTGACAGACTTATTGTCACCGACATTGAAGTTATCCTTAGGGGCACATGATTGGCAGTACCAAAATAGAGTGGTACAAATGCCAACCAAATCACACATGTTGTATACATAGTAAATCCTGGATTTTGTTATTGTTGTTGTTGTTGTTGTTTTATTTTAACGACAGCATTAATGAAGAACAATACCAGATGTGAGTCAAGGCAGGCACATGATGGACGGCAGGATACAATACCATTTAACCATAATTGGCAAAAGTTGTTATAAATATTTATTGTTCGTATATCGCAACATTGTTGTTGTTGTTGTTGTTGTTGTTTTTGTTTGCAAAAAAAAACACCAAGCATGTTTCATTTGTTAATTTATTATTTGTTTAAATGAATGGCATCGTTATCGTTTTCATCATCAGAACCCACCAGGCAAACAGATAGTTGAATACGTTGGACAATGTTAAAAGTATAATAGAGAAAGAAAAAGAGAGAAAGAGAGAGATTGTAAAAATACAATTATATTGTAGTTTCGATGTGATTTTCATTCTTGTTTTTAATTTCTTTATTTCTTTATTCTTCTTTTGAAATGTTAATCAACTTGCAATTACAACTACATACATCCACGTACGTACACATAGGATATTGCATTGCAATTTTATTTGTACAAATACAGAACGATGCTCTGACGAACGAATACATCTGTACGTATTCTCGCCTTTTCAGCAAACAATCGTAATAATAGCTCTTTGTAAAAGGGTGCTTATGTTAGAGTGTCATAGTTTTGATTTGAAATTCAACGAAATAGAAAATGTGTCCAGAATAATTGCATTTTAAACTATTCTCTAGGATTCTTCTAGAATTCTTTTAGAACCCTCTAGAATTCTTCCAGAATCCTCTAGAAATCTCCTAGAACCCACTTCTTCTGTATCCTCTTTCATTGTTGAACTTGCCATTTTTTGCAATTTTCATATAGGACATTCTTTCTATCATACTCACTTAGTTACTTATGTGGCCATAACAACCGAATATCGATTTAGGCTGAAAATAACATGCTTTCTATCATCACTTGCGAAATATCGGTTAGAATTTGTTTTTTCACTTTGACAACGTCAAGATTCTAATTTCATCGGTTCTGTAAATTGAGGTACAGTAGGGAAATATACTCAAGTTTTATATCCTAATCTGGTTTAGGTATAGAATGCTTCACAAGTCGTCTCTGCCAGATGAAGTCAGTCTTTTCAGCACTTGGGTCTTCCATCGAACTTTGAGTCATTCTCGCCCTCGTCTTCTTTCAACCGGCTACAAATTTAAGACTTTCTTGTCTGAATCGTGGAATACCATTTCCACAGCTCTTGGTTGCTGCTGAAATTTTTGCTTATATCAACCAGTTCAAGAGAGGCGGCAGTTTTCACACGGTGTGTGCAAAGTGCTGAAGGATCCAGTCCGGTGGGCCTTCTGCGGCAGGCGAACAGATGACAAGCGTCGTGCGGGCCGTGCTGGCACAGAGGATATCGGTCTGGAATGGCATTAGTCAGCTGGTGCTTCTAGAACTTCAGATAGGTGATCCGCTCAGATCCTAGTTGCGCCAATGTGGCCCGAGCAAACCTGGGGAGCTGTTGTTAGCAGTCTGAAATTGGTGGAGGGCGTCCGCGCAGTATGATGTTATGAGTATGCCTTTCGATGGGCGAATCCACTGCGAATGTGTGTATGTATGTACTAATGCTCAAATCAACGTGCAGGTGACTCACATTCCCATGAAACGAGCGGAGGTCACTGCAAACGTTACGTGGGTGGGGGGACAGCCGCATTAAGTGGTTGTTCGGGTGTGATAGGAAGTGGTAAGATAACGAAAATTGCCGCGAAAGTAGTTCGTTGTGCGTTGTGTTGTGTCTTCATGCGCCATCTTATGGCAAACCCGTGATGGTGTGTAGAACCGTATTTTGTCTAGTCTGAAGATGCCGACATTTGGTGTCGCTAATGAGTAGCGTCCAGATTGGAGATAATATTTTTTTGCTATGGAACTTATGGTTGGTGTTTTCGACATCTGTGGGCGTGAACTTGTCAAGTGTAACTCCAAGAATTTTGGGCTTATTGACAGTTGGAATAATTCTACCATCCACGGCCACATTGCTAGTGTTGTTATGAGTTCTTTTGTCCAGATGGTAAAGGGTGTTGCGTTGGATTTCTCAGGTGAGTGTTTAAAATTTCTTTGACTGAGGAATTGCTGAACTTGCACCAGGTTGATATCGTTGCAAATAGTCGTGATGTTATGTGCTGAAGCCAGGATGTTATATTATGCAATCATCAGCTAAGAGATCAGTTAGGTGCCAGGAGGAGGTGCAGGAATCTTTGACAGATAAAAGTTGAAGACAATGGGCGACAGTGGACTTCCTTGTGGGAGCCATTGCTTTACTTTTCTGTACGGAGAACGTTCTCCTCTAAATTCCACAAACGATTGTCGGTTGTTTAGGTAGTTGGCAATCCAGCGTTCGGTAGAGGTAGGCGGAGATGAGAGCAGCATGTCGTCGAGTAGGGTGGCCAGGCTGGCCGTGTCAAATGTCTTTGACAAATCGAGTGCCACCAGAACTGTGCGTTCATAAGGATTGCTTCCAAAAATTGCTCTGTTTACAGTGGTGAATACAAATGAGATTCCCAAAAAAAATATTTCTATTGAAAGATATGACATTCTCTAACCAAAGCACCCATTTTATGTGCACAAATGCTTTGGTATTTATTAAATCACAGAAGAATTGTGCAAAATACCATATAGTATTCATGCATTCATTAACTCATTGGAATGCAATACCAATTGTATACATACTAGTACTCATCACTCACCAATATGTTTCGATTCGTTAAATGCTTCGGGTATTTTACGTGTGAGCACTGCATAAACCGTACAAATTACAATCAATACAATCGGATAGAAGAACGCAATCATATACGATGCATCAATGTACGAATCGCAAACGAGTAAATTATCCTCACGTGTCGGATGATGGTACATTGCATGTGATGGTGCAATCACCATCCAAACGCCATTAATAAGAATCTGAAAATGAGTCGAAAAATTCAATAGTTATGTTAGTACAGTGTGGAGAAGAAAACTAAAATCTACAGAGATGAATATGAAATATTCAAGAACAATAAGGTAATAGCAACAACCGTAATGGATGATTGAATGAATGAATAAATGATCATCATCACATCATCAGGAAATAAATTACTATTGCTGTTGCTGCTACTACGAGTACTATTACTAAATACTACTACCATTCCTACGCTGTATTCGTTGCTCAACAACGACGACGACGATATCATTCATTCATTACTCATTCATTTCTTGATGATTTTTCTCATTTTGGTTTCATTATCATCATTTCAATCATTTGAGGTATTGAGAGATTTTAAGCATTTTGTTTCTGTTTCTTTTTTATGCTTTGTTTTTTCACTTTGAGTAAATTCTTTTACATTGGCAATTTCTGATTCAATACAATTTTCTCTCAATATCGGATTGGGAATTACAATTAAAAGCATTATATCATATGCAAAAAGCAACCAGTGAATAATTACACTGTGACACAATTTCAGGGTTATTGTCTGGGCGCGGAATGATTCCAACTTAGGATGAAAGATCTAGAGCCATATGGTAAAAATTCACGAGGATTTATTTTGTAGAATATTTCAACCCATTAGCTCTGTCACAAAGGGGTCATTTTGACCGCTTATTTGGAAAGTCTGAATGAAATGGCATTTGCGAGGTCTCTAGAGGGTTAAAATGTTTTAGAAATTTATTCGCCGGAAAATTTCACTAGGGGTATTCTCAGACGAAATCTTTATACAAAGCATGTAAAAGTCCACAGAAAATAAAAAACAAATATATACCCTTAAAATATGGAACTATTTTATGCATTCTTTTGCAATTTGTTCATAAATACAACTCTAGCTCTTTACGAGGGTAATGCTTCGGCGCTTGGGACATCAGGATTTCTTGCGTTTGAAAGAAACTTACCCAAGGCACAAGTGAAAGTAAAATTTGAATTTCAAGAGGCCGTCAACGGAGTTACATGTGTACATCATATGCAACGCAGCTGCTGATGATAGCGATGATTGCGATACTGATGTCCCACGCGCCAAAGCATCACCTTCGACAAGAGCTATAGTTAAATTTATGAAGAAATTGCAATCTTCTTCTTCTTCTTCTTCGTATTATTATAATAGACTACATAAAAAAGTTGCATATTTTAAGGGGATATATCTGTTTTTTATTTCCTGTGGATTTTTACGTTCTTTGTATAAAGATTTTGTCTAAGAGTACCCCTAGTGAAATTTTCCGGCGAATAATTTTCTAAAACATTTTAACCCTCTGGTGACCTCTCAAATGCCATTTTACGCAGAATCTACAAAAAAGAGGTCAAAAAGACCCATTTGTGACAGAGCTAATGGGTTAAAATATTCTACAAAATTATTTCTCATGAAAATTTACTTTACGTATCCAAACAACTTATTTCGCTACGATATGAATTTAAATACTTTTTTTCGACTTATTCTAAAAACACTCAAGTGAAAAATTGCAAATTTAAGATGGTCATTCCAAAAATATTTGGAATGCAGGATTTGTAGGTTTTACCAGGTTTGAGGGTCTAGGTTTTTCATTTTCAGTTCAAATCAGTCCGCCCCCACACATATGGTACTGTGTCACTATGTTATTATATCAAAAATAATAATTTCTTAAACAATATTTTTGAGCAAAATAAAAATAAAAATATTTCTACTTCTGAGTAAAAATTATAAAATAACACAAAAAATTTCTAATGTAAAATAATTTTTATTTTTGATTGAAAACTCGAAAATTATTTATTAAAAAATAAAAAATCATTGATTCCTTTTCACATACATACATTCCTACATACACTCATATAATACTCAAATTGCAGTATTCATACTTAATGAATTCCTAACGATCAGATTGCGTGATTGTTGAGTACATATTCATACATATTGTGATTTATGATTGCAATAAATACATACCTGTATAAAAATTAAAAATGAACATATAACCAATTGTGATTTAGGACTAATAAATGATGGTCGCTTCGCTGATTGTTTGCCTGCCTTGAATATACGTGCAATCCGATTAGTTTTAGTGAGCAGTGCCGCATACACTACGGTAAAACAGAATCCAACACTGAAGCTACAGAGAGAGAGAGAGAGAGAGAGAGAGAGAGAGAAGGAGAGAGAAGGAGAAATGAAAAATA
Source organism: Megamerina dolium (assembly GCA_963854835.1). Lineage (NCBI taxonomy): Eukaryota > Metazoa > Arthropoda > Insecta > Diptera > Megamerinidae > Megamerina > Megamerina dolium. The sequence continues at coordinate 5,575,494 of OY978525.1, forward strand.
TAAGTACAGATTAATGTTACTCAATATATGTAAAAACTTATGATATTATGACATTATGAATAGCATCTATTAGTCGGGACTCAAATCGGACCTAGCGTAGGCTAGCGTTGGTAGAACCAGGTTCTAGTGATTCTACTGAAGAAGCGGGAAGACAGAAGGATCAGATGACAAAGAACATCACCGATGAATGATATCACAACAGACCTCAATGTGTTCTAATACTGGAAGCATAATCTAACCTAACCTGAGGCCCAATTCAAAACTCTTGCTAATAATCCAATAATATCCAGATTTTTGAAATTTATATGTTAAGTATAAAATAAAAATCTAATTCATCAAAACGCTCCAGCGAAGAGGGTATTTAATTCGGCACCCGCTGGAGTACGCAGAAAAAGAGGAAGACCAAACCTCCGTTGGATCAAGTGTTGGGTAACCTGGCGGTGCTTGGAATATTCAATTGGCGCCAGTAAGCGAAGAATAGAGAAGGCTGGCGCCGCATTATATGTTCGTTCTAAATCGATTATCGTTTGTTATGGCGACGTAAGAAGAAGATGAAGAATAACTTACGCAGAGGATCTAAATTTGTTCAGGCTTGTAGCCTTAGAAACTGTACGACTCCAAGAATTATTAACTTGATTGGCTTCTGGTTTTTTTTTTTCGCGATTTTATACTCCAAATGCCTCGACCTTATACAGAGGACATAAATTTACTCATTCTTGGACTCTTAGGGGCTCTATGACTTCAAAGATTATTAACTTGATTCTCTACTTGTATTTTAAGAAAATTTGCTTACAAGATCAAATTGACTCAAGAACTTAAGCCACTTGATCATTTGAAACGCCGAAACTTCTCCAATTGGGCTCTGACGAAGCTTGAAGAAAATGGTCAGCAACAAACCCACAAGTGCTTCTTGAGACACCGTTGCATCCGCAAAAAGTTACTGTTTGGTGCCGGAGGTGTGATTGGGCCGTAGTTTTTCGTGGATCAAAACGACCGTCATGTTACCGTCAATGGAGAGCGCTATCGTTCTATGTTGGAAGATTATTTGTGGCCAGAATTGGATGAACTTGACATCAGCAATATGTGGTTTCAACAAGACGGTGCCACTAGCCACACAGCACACATCATAATCGATTTATTGCAAGGCAAATTCGGTGAACGTGTTATCTCGAGAAATGGTCCGGTCAAATGGCCGCCTCGTTCATGCGATCTAACACCATTGGATTTCTTTTTAAGCTTCAAAGCAATTTGTTTTAAAATTGTATTAAGTGATTAAATAAGGTGTACAAATTTAAAGAATCTTTATATTGATAGCACACTGTTTAAGATGCTACATCATTTTTAAAGAACTTGTTTATTTTTCTGAGAAAAAAAAAATGACCGAATTTATAAACCTTACTATGGGTGAGAAATTAATTTTCAATTTACATTTACTTAAATTTCGTTCTACAAGGAAATTGCTAATAAAAACATGTCTAACAACACCATAATGCATTTTATTTATTTTTTTTTTTTTTACATATTTTTATCTTTTTTTATGTAACTTACCGTTGTATAGCACAAACAATATTTGTCGGTTTAAGGACCAAAGCAAACGTGACTGCATAACACATGAGAATACCAGCTAATAAGATATAGCTCAATTCACGTCCAGATGCACGTACTATTGGTGTATCATTATGACTGTGTAAGTGCGTGTTTTATGTACGTGTGTGTGTGTGTGTGTGTGTATGTGTCGAATAAAAGTGGGCGTGCGAGAGAGAAAATTGTAAAAATATAATTTTATTATACTTCATGTATCTATGTATTAGTACTCGTACTACATATTTATTAGGATAATAAAAAATATTTAAGAAAGCTTCTATTATTAGTCATAAAATTGTATACGAATGATATGTAATAAAATAAATACCAACAATACCAACATACATAATACAAATTTATATTTTTCAACATTTGATGTGATTTTAATGAGTTTCTTCTCTAACCATAGGCATTTTGATGTGTGTGTGTGTGTGATAATTTAGTAAAGTGAAAAGTCCATTTTTATGATTATTTATTCAGAGGAGAATCAACAAATGCAATTTATTGAAAAACAACATAAATCGACTTATCTTACTTTAATAAAATATCACATCATGTTAGTGTTAAACATTGTTTATATGCAAATAGAAAAAATTGAATTTTCGAAAAAGTGTAAATTTAAATTTTAGCATAAAATTCTAATGAAATGATGTGCACAATGTACGTATGATGGTTAACAATAAAATTCAACAAAGAAAATGAGTAAATAATAGATTTTTTTTCCAATATACGAGTACATTTAACACAGTGTAAGGACTTACCGTACAAATACACCAACAACAAAAAGTGTCACTAGTATACCAGTTGCACTGAATGCCATCGCACCAATAGCCCATGCTGATTCGGGACGTAAATAAACTTCTGGTATTGTTTGGCAAAATTGCTTGCTTGCATCTGGCAGTGTGCCCAACTGACATGTTAAACATTGTGTTTCATCGTTTGGATGTCGTATCTATGTGATGTGTACATACATAAACACAGGTAAAATGAACAAACAAACAAAATATAGTATCAGAACAATGAATACAGAAATGTGAGAATAGTGGGGGGAAAAAATCATTAAAATTACAAGATCATAAAAGACTGCCATTGCACATTGAATATAGGGGAAAAAGAATTGGGATATTATGAATTGCTTTTTTAAAATCTAAAATCATCTGCAATGCCAACGTGTAAATTTTTCGTGGCATCAAAATCACGAATAAACACTAACTACAGCAATGGAACCCTGTCCTATAGGCACAGAACTTCGGGAAGGTTTGGTAATGTTCGTAGACGCAATGGGAACTACGTGCCATTTACAACCAATTTTACAACGACATGAGAAGGCAACAACCCTCAATGCAAACTAAGGATGAATCACAACTTTCTAGCTAAATCCATTAAATTTTTGCCGAGCCCCTGGTGAATTACCCAACTTGGTATTTTTAGTAGAGCATCTTGAACTGATAAACCGGATGTGAAAGTTACTAACAAAGTTCAGCTTCACTTCGGTATTTCAGAACCCTAAACCCTAAACCCTTCTAGAATCTTGGAGAATAGAAACCGCATCGATACTACCAGACAGTGGTCTTTTCAGATCACTAGTGCATCGAGACCACTGCTTGTCCCCTTTTATTACTACGAGAGACCAGCACATATTGGCTGGTACCGAACACGGCAGGACTCTTGTGACTTCACTTTTCCTCAGTTATGTTACAGAGCTCTTTTAAAGGTTTTTTCCAAAGCACATTGGTACAACCGTTAAAACTGCCAACTGCTTGCCAATAGCTGGGTATTATTCGAATGAAAAACTCTTTTCGATATTGAAACTGATACCTCAACCTCCGGGGATCGAATCCCCGACCTACTTATACGACATTGAACTACGGCACTAAGCTAAGGGCCAGAGGATTATAGAAGAAAAAAAGAAGGCAGGCGGTTTAAGTCGCTTCGGTGCTTCACTGGACATGAGTCTAACGACACTGGTCTACGTTCATGTGGAGGTTGTCAAATGAAGTAACAGCTATCATCTAACTTGGCCGAAATGGAGCATAAGTCGGACTAAGCTACTGCTAAAATTCAATAGGTTGGATACTAGAAGGACAATCGAAGTCCTAACAAGTCTATGGTGTATGGGTAGGCCCGCTAGTAGACTAGGGGTACCGCATTATGATAATTGTGGAAGCTGTCAGGAGGAAGAAGAGGAAGAAACCGTAGAACATCTTTTGCGCGGGTGTTGGGTCTGTGAAAGAGATGATTTAACACGCTCAGAATGGACTCTTTTGACAGCATTACTCAAATTACTAACATAAAATGAATAAAGATAATATCGTTTATAAAATCGTCAGGATGGTTTAAGGAGGACCCAGTAGGATAAGGACTAGTTCCCGTGGTATCACAATGAGTATTAACTGGTCTTAGTGTGTCATATGACAGCCACCTTACCTATTTACCTATCTACCATTATCTTCAATTGGGAAACTGACAATGGAAGTTATTCACAACGTATAATATATAATGTTCAGATTGGCTAGTAAAACTAGAACCCTAGAACTTAATATTAACTTCATTGATACTGCCAGACTTACGACAGCTTTTTGAGATCAGCGCATCAAGGAGCCCATGCAGAGAAACCAGGAATGCCTTTTAATACCAACCGTGGAAACTTTGATGAGAAGAAGACACTGATGAATATCTTATGCAATTTTCGGTTCTAACAAACATAAAGAACAAATTCCTAGGACAGCATTTACTCCAAATCTGTCCAACTATTAAGAACTTAGGTGATATCTGGGGAGTTTTTGTGAGGTCTTCGGTGTCAATCCGAAAATTTAATACAGATAAAGTAACACAAGAGGATTGCTGCGGATGAACCAGTGCAATCCACGAACCAATCAACATATCAAAGAGGAATCTGGATAACCCTATCTTTGTTTGTTTAGAATTTAGTTTGACAAATCTGCAGTTCTTGCTATTATGGTGCATCAGCAACGACAGCACTAGTCTTTTTCCCCAACGCTATACGTTTGTCTCCATATTTCAAGTATTCTTTACAATAACTTTGTACATACAGTTTTCCATCCTTTGGCTACTTGTTAAGATAACAGGTTTCCATTTCAGTAGAGACTATTTACAAACGATTTTCATCATGTGTATATACAGAAAATTTCATGTCATGTGAAGTGAGTGAAACTTGTTGAATGCTTTAAGGCGTTTCTACAAAAATTTCCATATGAAATTGATAGAAAATTTCAAGTTTTACAACTATCAAGTTTAATGTTTTTTTTTTTGAATCTTGTTGTTGATGTTTTTAACTTTTTTGAAGGATTTTATACGAACTGTATGCTAATACGATACTTGTATGAAGTTAATATTTCATTTTCGTTATCAGACAATTTGTTTGCATACTTTCAGGTGCATTCATGTGTATATGCGTTAGATAGAGTGAAAGTTTAAGAATAAAAAATTGATCTTAAAATTTCTCAAGAGAGTGCTTTAAGTGTATGCATTATAGAAGATGGAAAAACTAAAAATTATATTCAATTTATATTTATTTAGCTAGCATAGATACTCATTTTACTCCAATTGCTCATTGCAAAAAGTACACAGAGAGATTTAAATCAGATCCTTCTTCAATATGATTGCTACTACTAAATAACAATTGAATCACACACTTCAACCACTTTTCACACACCAGCACACACCCACATCATCACCATAATAGCAATAAAGAAATAAATTACTTTTCATGCTTTTTCAATTTACTTCGTTAGTTAGAGGGAGTGTATTATATAACCAAAAAACAACAAAACCCTTAAATGCATGTGCATGTTAGTAGAAGATTGAAAGAAAGAAACTTACTTGATAAGTTGAGCAATTGAAGCAATGCCAACAACAACTTTCGCCTTCAACATATTTCTTTGCCTGACCACGTTCACAAGGCAAACTGCAAACGGACTCAGGTGGTTTCGGATGCAACAGTTTAAATTGAACTTCTGCAAAGAAATATAAATAAATACAAATAAATAAATAATCATATAATGATTTGAAAGAATAAATAACAATCATCGTCATCATCATCATCATCATCATCATCATCATTGTCTATTTATATGATTTTATTATTTTGCACAATACAAGTTTGTAAGTAGATCACTACATACATTTCATATTATAGTAAAATGTAATTTATTTGTATAAAAAATGAATGAATTATCACATATGCACTTGTATAAAATCATTTTCGCATTTAGTTGCTATTAAATATTTGCAATTTTTGAATGAATTTTGATGTTTTTTTTTTTTAGTTGCTCAAATATGTACGTATGCCTTAATTGATGAGCGATTTTATCACATACCACATATCACAAATTGATATTGTCCATTTGAACAAATTAATTTGTGATTTGTGATTATTTTCAATTATTCATTTATTTCATTCATGTTGCTAAAATGCCATTATACCTGGTACGATTATCTGAAACTCTCTCATTGCATATGCTTTTGCCTAAAAGTATGCTCATATTTAATTCTACATTTACACTATTGTAATGGAAAATAACATGTTGATGGTTGCATTTTTAAATAGGTAATTAATTAATGCATTTTTAGTATACTTTTTTGGTGATGAAATAAATGAAACTAATAGGATAGATAATATCACAAAAAATGTTATAGGGAAATGCACTGAAAAGCAAAAAAAAAAAAAAAAATAGATGGCCTCCTCATGCTATAAAATTTTTGCTATAATGTCAAGTGAGAAATTTTCGACATTATTTCAAATAGATGAATTAATGTCGACAAAAATTTCATATAAAAAATTCGATATTATTCAAAAAAGCAATTCGACATTAATCCAGTACGCTCCAATGCAATAGTATCGAATTTAAAACTTTTACAAAAAGCTTACAACAATTTTATTTGACATTTTTGTAAATTTTGCAATAAAGTCGAACAAAATCTCAATTACATGAATTACACTATGACACAATTTGAGGGTCAGGATGAACCAAACCAGTCTCAAGTGATAATATTTGACTTCAGTAACAAAAGCCCTAAGCTTTTTCTCCTCTAATACGTCACAATTTTTGTTTTAAGTATTTTAAATTTTGCCTTTTTCGGTCAATAGTAGAATTATGGAATTTGAAAAATCCTATATTGAATTACATTTGGGATAGTTCTTGTCTACGGACACGCATATTAAAATTTACTGAAGATTATTTTCTCCAAGCACATTTTAACACTCTAGCTAATGATCCGTATGGGTCATTTTTAACATTTTTTATATGTTTTAGGGAATTTACGAAAAAACGCACAAAGTAACTCACATGGGTGGCAGTTCGAGGATAAAACTGTTCCAAGAAAAAAATCCTCTAAAAATTCCAAAATATAGCTTCCTGGAAAATCCAAACTTTAAAACACAGTCAAAAAACAATTGTGACGTAGTAAAGCAAAATCGTATTGAGAATTTTTGTTTACCGAGGGGAAAGCTGTCGTTTGGAATTTGTTTGTTTCATCCACGAGAGTGTGCGTTGCACTGTCTTATGTACAGATTAGCATAAGATTAGGCATGGGCTTAAATGCCTCGCTATACGACCACTTATTATATGGCATTTCGTTATAACAGAATTTTTTTTAATGTGGCACTTTTTCAATTTACAACTCACAATGTTGCGTTATACACTCCAAATGCTGTATCGTATAAATATCAAATGAAATAATGACGAGTGATTCGTTGTATGGCTAACTTTAATGCAAACTGTCTAGACCATATAGTGAAGTATGAATGTATACCGTAATTGAAGCAATTGCTTTAAAATTATTCTTCGAATCTCAGAGTCACTTTCATCTCACTATCATGACAGCGAAAGCTTTATAGAAATTTTATAGTAATTTCGAAGATTCTTGAAGAAACTTCTTTAATTCGGATAGTGTTGAAAGAGGAGCTACTTATATTATTCGATTTCGACTTCATTTTTTTTTTTTTGTTTGACTTTGTCAGATAGTTTTCAACGAAGAAATTTTTACTGCAGATTAAAATTTTTACGTTATGCAGCTCATGTTAAAGACAGAAAGCTCTCCTATTTATTTGGTATAAACATAATGAAAACAGAGACATTTTGGGGGGAAATTTTCTTCAAGAAGAAACTAATCTGCAGATTTTTTTTTACCTGCAGCCTATTGAGTTCTTTCTGAAACTGGAAACAGCCTCAAAGTTTGCAAAATTAAGTGAATGAATGATTTTTTTTTAAAGATTATTGGTTTAAAGATCTTTTTCTTTGATGTAGCAACTTCTATAAATTCATATTGGTGCTCAACTATTTTTGCAATAATGCCGAGAGTTTTAAGTATCGAGAATAGTGCCTTTTCAAAAGGTTCCAAATGTTATTTTTCGACATTAATGCAAATGAATGATGTCGAATGTCGAAAAATATCATTTGGAACCTTTTGAAAAGGCACTATTCTCGATACTTAAAACTTTCGGCATTATTGCAAAAATAGTCAAAATTATCAGATTTTTTTTTTTTGACATTTTTGCAATAGTATCGAAAAAGTTGTAAAAAAATTCATTTCGATATTATTGCAAATGATTGAATTGATATCGAAAAATCTTTTGCAATAAAATAACGAAAAGAAATTTGCACAAACATAAAAGTCAATTAAGTATGTTCGGTATTTTTGCAATAATAAATGCATTAATATCGAAAAAGTTGTTCAATAATGTCGAAAATATTTTTAAGAATACCAAAGTGAAATTTTGCAAAAATTTCAATTTCAATTTTAATATTTTGATATTCAATTTATAATTTTTAACATTTTTGCTTTGTTATCGAAAGAGTCGCAAAACATCTTGTTTCGACTTTATTGCAAATCAACGAATTAATGCCGAAAAAAGTTGGCAATAATGTCGAAAATGTTTGCAATAATGTCGAAATTGAAATTTTGCACATTTTAAATGGTTACAAGTTGAACATTTTTCATATTATATAGCTCCAATATAAAATCACTATTTTGACCTGTTCAATATATCTTTGGATGTAAATTATCATATGTTATAATACTTATGGTGGAAATCGACGGCAGCATCAATCTGCTTGGTTTGGAAATTATTATATTTTTCTAAAATTTACAATTCATTTTTTAAAATAATTTATTTTTGTTTATTTTGCCTAAAAATATGCTGTAATAAATTTATTTTATATACCTTAAACTTTTTCAATTTGGTATATTTGTAATTAATCGAATTGTTTGAATTAATTGAATTGAATTAAAAACCAGACACTTAACATATAATCTACCAAATAGCATAGAGACTTAAGTAAAATACTATAATAAGTAAGCGAATAGAAAATTGATAAAAGTTTTAAATGATAATGCATAGTGAGGACATCGCATTGAATTTGGCATTGACAGTGTCTAGACAATATGAACATGACAAAATATAAGTATGTACTCAGTAAGGTTAGCAATGAATTGGTGTAAACCATGATTTTATGGCATATTATATATATATATATATATATAATTATATATGGTTGTGGTCATGGTGGATGTGTATGTCAATGTCAAAATCCAAAACAATTATTTTGACACACAGAACGAACGTTAAGAACGTGCTTGTTGTAGCAAAATGTCAACACACACACACGCACACACATACAATGCCATTGCTAGAAACCACATAGATAATCGATGTTTACAATTTACTTGTATGTAGTAGGTGTATTGAAATTATGCTGTTGATAATGCTGTAGATGATGTAATCTTTCATTGTTGTTTTCAATTAAGTGTCAAAATGTTATTGACTCTGTTCAAAATTTGGCACAAATTTGTCACACAAGAAAAATAAATTTCAATTGGATTTCGTGGTAATAGCAATACTTTTACAGCAATCACATACCACAAATGCATTGACAAATGTCGTCCTTTCAACATTGCAGACGATGTACATGTTATCGTTATAATAACCATCGATTGTTCCATTTGCACTTACCTGACATATTCAATCGCAGTTCACCCTCATAATATTCGCCAACTTTAATCCAATGATATTGTCCTTCATCGGATTGTTTGAAATGTATAATATTATAACGTGCCGGACCATCGCCATTGTTGTCAAAACGAAAATGATCACCACTAAGACCTAAGTGTATGCAGAGAGAAGTAGAATAGTAATATGAATAAATATTGAATAAAATATAATCATTATGAAATTTATTTATTTATTTAAATTATTTTGCAAATATTAAACAAAACTCTAAGCTATGCAACTCTACAATAGAGGTGGAGTTGTACACCACGCAACACTTGAATACACTCGCTTAGCATTTTAGCTAATTCGTAACAATCAAATAGCTTAAAATGGAGAGAAAGTGCTTAGATTTGTAAACAATAAAAGCAAACACAACAATTTGCTATTTATTCATAAATTTTAATTTAAAATTGTTTCTTATTGTGGATGCCGTAGCTTAGTGGTTAGTGCGTTGGTCTTCTGATTTGTAGGTCGTGGGTTCAGTCTCCGGCTGAAGTATAAATTTAATATGGAAAAGATTTTTCTTTCGGCAAGCAATTGGCAATTCTTCCAGCAGTAAAAATTTGCCATGGAAAAAGCTTCTAAAAAATAATTCTGTGACAAAGCTCAGAAAAAGTGGTGTCATACGAGTTCTGCCGTTCGAAACCGGCTAAAATAAGTAGATCCCTTCTAATTCTGTCCGAAATCCAAGTACTGGAAGAGAAGATCGGGCAAAGAGCCCTTCGGGGCTTAAAAGTTCCAAATATTTATTATATTATTATTATTATTTTTTTTTTGTAGCAAGCTAGAAATTATCATTGTATCCAAATAGAAGTATTCAAAAATTAGGAATTAAATTATAATTTAATTAATTATGTTTTGAGAATTTTTTTTCAAATTTTTTTTTAATTAATATTTCTGTTTGAAATGTATAAAATGATATAGCGATATTTTTCGAATTCAATAAAACGAGTTCATTTACTAAATTTTTCTAACAGAAACTAATTAATTGGAGTAATACTTGCAGCTTTCTGAAAAAAAAAAATCGCATACGAATCACCAGCATCACTCTATTACGCCGGAGAAGAGTGACTTGGTAATACTCTTCTTTCAATATTTGAAAAGCTAAGAATTCTACATTGAAGTATAAAAAACAAAAAACTGAAAATATAAGGAGATTTTGTTAGATTTTATCTTTCAATTCTTTAAATATATTTTTGTTCTGAAATATTTAAAAACATTCAGCGAAATCTTTCAATTTTAGAAACGGAATTATTTTAAAAATTGGTTTAAACATTTTTGTACTGCCTGAAAGTATGCAAATAAGCAGAAAAATGATTAAAAGTGTAAAATAATAATTAAAGCTTTTAAAATATTGGTATTTTGTTTTTTTTAAAAGAGTGATTTTCGGAATAAATGAAAATACATTAAAATCACCGAGATATTAGATTTAAGAAAAATGAATTTGAAAATAGATCCAAGTACTATTTTTTCAACAAAAACTAGACCTTAAATATTTTTGTATACTTTTAAAGAATATTTATAATTTTTTTTTTCATCATTGCACAACTAAATGCAAGCCATGATACTATATCCTATCGATTTTTTAGTTGCTTTTATTTTGCATTAATTTTGAATTTGAATTTGAATCCATAATTTTCGTAAATTTTTTTTTTTCACAAATAGTAATTTCTAAGGCTATAATTAAAAAAAAATTATTTTTAAAATATTTGTTTTATTAGAATTCACAGAGAAGTTGAATTTTATAAAAAAAAAAAAGGAAAATTATATACAATTTTTGTTGACAAAAATAGATCTTAAATATTTTCTATATACCCTAAAAGTATGCCATAAAGTAGAAAAATGATTAAAATTGTAAAGAATTCAATTTCATTTATTTTTCATTCACAGAATTCAATACAATCCACAAATATCCCATGGATCTCTTAGGTGCCTGCGATATGGATCATTTTTGTACTTTTTTGTAGTAAAAAATTACGAATTTTAACTGAAATGGGACGTCTCAAACAAAAGTTTCTAAGACACAAAATCAAACTGAGAGCAATCAAGTGTCGCGCATTGTATATTCTTATATTGTATTATTTATTATATGAAGCATTCGCTGTGATTCTTATTCTTGGTGTTGTTGTTGTTGTAGTGGATAGATTTTTGATTGCACAATATTTCAACCACACACACACATACACACACACAATTGAAAGACAATTTACTTTTATCAATATGCGTGCATACATCAATACTTTGATGATAATGACGATGATGATGATGATGATCGTCATCACCCACATGTTTGATATATTTTTCTTTGTTATTATTTTGTGTTCACTTTTTTTTTTTTTTTTGTTATCATAAATTAACAAATTTTGTCATTTTTTATCACCTACTCTTATTGTTATTATTATTATTATTATTATTATTATTATTATTGAACATTTTGCGTGTGCTCATATGCTTACGAGTAGTATGTATTATGAGAGTATGTATAAAAGTTCAATCATATAAAATAATTTATTGAATCTGACGCCTTTTGGCTTTTATCGGGCTGAGTTGTTTTATTTTTTTTTTCTTTCAATTTTGAACTCTGTTTATGGTACTAGCTGCAAGAAAGAAAGTGAAACACAATAAGCCAATAACGTAAGAAATATACGATTACGTACTACATACATACATATGTACAAGTGACAATCACACCACTTGTGATACGAAAATCATACCAATAACAACAACAACAACAACAACAACCTTAAGAACAACAAGAACAAAGTCAATTTTCCACTTGAACGCTTCACTGTTCAACATGTTCAAGAATTATTGCGCATATATGTGTATGTGAGTTTGTGTGTTGTTGTGTGTGTGATTATGTGTGAATATTGAATATTGTTCACACGAAGGATTGGCAACCAAAGTCTCTTTGGTATACATTTGTTATCCTTAAAATGCGATTACATATTGCGTTTTTCCTTTCTACTCTTTTCTGGCTTTTCAATTCAATTTTGTTACAATTTATGTATTATACTTTTCTTTGTATGGTGATTTTGACAAGTGTCACCCGATAATAATATGTAAACATACTTACCCTGAAATTGAACTTTACGCAAATATTTAAGTAAATCTGAGCCTTTGGTCGGTTTCATTGCATCACAAAGTGAGGGACGTCCACCGCATAAATCGCGATGCATATCACTGTGGAATTGAAATAAGAGTAAGATAAAAAAAGGAAAAAAAAAACAGAGAGAGAGAGAGAGAGAGAGTATGAGTATGAGAGTAATGGAAGTAAGACCACATAGTACCATATTTCAATGAGGGATAATTAAATTTTATTATAAAATATACCGACCACTGGACTGGACACTCAAGGATGTCAGAGAAGAACAATGCTTTTATTTTCTAGTCACTTTAATGGAATTTTAATGTGTTTTTTTCTCACCTACAGCAATTGGAATTCATTGGGTTTTCCTATTAAAGTGAAAAGACAGCTACATAAACCCAAAGGGTATACCGAAAACAATTATATCAATATATCCTCCATCGACCCTTTACGATATCATTTTTTGTACGTTCTGTCATAAAGCTTTTTTCGATACTTTGTCATAAAGCTTTTCCCGAAGCTCTATAAAAAAAAATGTTTACTGCCAGACAAATTGTTAATTACTTAGTAGCAGCTGGAGAAATAAAAAAAAAAAAAACAAATACCTAAAAAAATATTATTATCGTCAATTCTGAAAATCCCAGAAAATTCAAATAACTGGTAATATTTTGTGCCCATAAATTTAGAGCTATAGAACTGAAACTTTGTGCATAAAGTTAGCTGTTATAGAAAACATATGTACTGAAAAATGAATTGAATCGGATAAAAACTACATGTATCTCCCATACAAAAGTATGCTTTCGTCAGGGTGTTCTCCCACTTTTCGCATGAAAGTATGAAGCTATCAAGTTAAAATTTTGTGTTTCTGAATGCGTGAACAGGTCTTAAAATGGATGGAATTGAATGAAAACCACATGTAACTCCCATACAAAAATATGCTTTCGTCAGAGTGTTTTAACACTTTTCGCTTGAAAATATGAAGCTTTCGAGTTAAAATTTTGTGTGTCCAACTATTTTTACTAATGTGTGAACAAGTTTGAAAATGGACGGAATCGAATGAAAATCACACCTACCTCCCATACAAAATTAAGCGTTCGTCAGAGTGTTTTAACACTTTTCGCATGAAAATATGAAGCTATCAAGTTAAAATTTTGTGTATCTAAGTATTTTTAATAATGTATGAACAAGTCTGAAAATCGACGGAATCGAATGAAAACCACATATACCTCCCATACAAAAATATGCTTTCATCAGAGTGATTTCACATTTTTCGCAAGAAAGCATGAAACTATCAAGTTAAAATTTTGTGTTTCTAAATATTTTTACTAATGTGTGTCCAAGTCTGAAAATGAACGGAATCGAATGAAAACCGCATGTACCTCCCATACAAAAGTGTGCTTTCGTAAGAGTATTTTCACATTTTTCGCATGAAAATATGAAGCTATAAAGTTAAATATTTTTGTATCCTAATATTTTTAATAATGCGTGAACTAGTCTGAAAATGGACGGAATCGGATGAAAACCACACCTACCTCCCATACAAAAGAATGCTTTCGTAATTAATGTTTTTAAATAAAATAAAATGTAATGTTTTTGCTAAAGCTATTGGTGTTCACATTTCTTTGAGCCCACTCTACCAATGGTCATTCTAAATATGTATATGATTATTTCCATTCAACACAATACCAACCGTAATGCATAAGCAAATGCCATTACAGCATCGCTAACGAATTGCAATTGATCCTCGAAATCCGTGTTCTCATGTAGTAACTTCTCTTTGGTGGTGCAAGTACGATTATAGCCATTATATGGTGTTGGTGAACTGCCTGGATAACGACATTGAAAATGATCTTCCCAAAATTCTATGGATGAGATGTGATTAAGAATAAAATAAATCATTTTCTTGTATTCTGTTGGCATTGATTTTCTTTTCTTTTTTTTTTTTTTTTTGTTTGATTTACAATATCAACTTACCAACAAACCAGGGATTACGTTGATTATTCTCGACGGTCAAATTAAGAAAATACTCTTCAAATCCTTTGACAGGATTTGCTTGCGGCTGTACTGAGAGTGTACCTTCAACCTGAAATTATATAAATAGAATGCATAAGGAAATTATTTATCATTCACAAGACAGTAGTAATATATACACGGGCAGATAGGGGCTCATCTTATCTTGTTTTGCTTGTTAAACACAGAAGCAAAAATAATCGTTCACCATGAATTCACTATGAATTTCACTTATCATTGCATCGACAAGCCCGTTGTAATTTTTTATGCCATTCACACATTTACAAATACATACATGCATATGTAATTAATTTCAATTATTCTGCAATCAATCATTAACTAAATTTTATTTTGTTTTAATATTTCTGTTTGCGTAAAATCCCATTAGGCCTAACGAGATAATACGAGATACATACTCGTTCAATTTCATTGTTTTCTCCTTTATTTATTTATTTGGCATTCTTATTTTATTATTGTAATATTATTATGATTTTTTTTTTCCTATTCGATTCTTAAGGGATTCATTTATCAAATTTGTGTTGCCATTTAGCCTCTCATAATCTTCTTCTAAGAGCTGTCATTAATTTTAATGAACACCTGTATAATTTGTATGTGTGTATGTATGTATGTATGTGTGTGTGAATATTCTGAAACTTACCTCTGGTTCATTGCCATCAGAAACTAGATTTCTTGCGCTCCAACCATCCGAACCAATCCATGAGAAGGCTCCAGTTGCATTGTTACGTCGTACGGCACGCATTACTTCGCGCACTTCCTGATCGGAACCAAATATTATAGCACCTAAGTAAGAAGAAATTAACAAAATGAAGATCATATTAATAAAAAAAGTTTTTTAGGTTTTATATAATTGTGGTTTTTATATAAGTTAAAACAATTCCTAGAGGGTTTGAAAAGTGTTACAGAAGAAAAGTGGCGTAAAGAAAGTTTTTCTATGAAAACCCGGATTTGTAGAATGCTTTTTTGAAAGAAAAGCAGTTCAAAATCAATAATTAAGAACAAAGAAGATCATATTAATAAAAAAAGTTGTTTGGATTTTATATAAGTGTCGTTTTTTTTATAAGTTAATACAATCCCTAGAGGGTTTGAAAAGTGTTACAGAAAAAAAGGGGCGTAAAGAAAGTTTTTCTATGAAAACCCGGATTTTTAGAATCGTTTTTTTTAAAAGAAAACCAGACACCCTAATGTGCATATTCACATTTTCTTCAGCAATATATTTTTGATATAATCTATGGTGGAATAAACTTCTAAAGTCAAAGTTACAATATTCTTAGAATTTTTGAATATAGTACTCGCACAAAGAGTATATTCGTAGCATGAGAACTGTTGCCCGATTCAATTAATAATCAAGCCGATAATGAAATCAAATTAGTCAGTAAGAATTGTGTGTCAATGCAATTGTCACGTAAGAAATATTAAATCTTTAAATTTGTCATTTGCCTCCATATCCTGCAAAATAATCTTATTATCCCTATCATGCATACAGTTCCTTTTGTGAAAGCTATCATTATTAGCTCACTTATTATCGTAGTATGTACGTGCTTCTTTAATCCATTAAACAGGTAAAAACCAACATGCAATACAAAAAAAAAATGTATTATTTTTATATTGAGGGCTTCCTTGTGGCAGCTATCAATTTAAAGATGAGCATGACGTAAGCATAATATGTTTACATGAGGGTTTGTTAGTTTTCTTGTGAGAGTTCTCAAAAAGGCCCACATGTAAAATGATTACACTATTGTCGTTGAACAATTTATCAACGTTCCAGTAAATTCTATCGACTAGGTTAGGTTATATGGCTGCTCTCTCTCTGAGAGGAGACACTTAGGCCAGAAAGGCCCATTGTGATACCACCGAGCTTCTCTTCTAATACTGTTGCGCGTGTTAAATTTGGACAGCATTAGAAGGGACATACTTATATTAGCCGGTTCCGAACGACAGATGCCTTGTGACATCACTTTAATTTAGTTTTGTCACAGAGCTCTTTTAAGAAGCATTTTTTTGCAAATTGTTACTGCAGGAAAAATTGCCAATTCCTGCCGGCAGGAGGGTACTACTTGAAAGAAAATTTTTTTTTGATATTAACTATGGTTCAAAACGCCAATCAATACATAAAAAATTAATATGTGGCCCGTCCAAACCCCGGAGGATCTCTTTGGCAGAGCTGCTCTTCCAGTACTGTTGTGCGTGTTAAATTTTGGACAGTATTAGAAGGGACATACTTATATTAGCCGGTTCCGAATGGCAGAACTCTTTCGACATCACTTTTTCTGAGCATTGTCACAGAGTTCTTTTAGAAGCTATTTCTTGGCAAGTTGTTACTGTCGGAAGAATTGCCAATTGCTTGCCGAGAGGTGGGTACCGTTCGAAAGAAAAATCTTTTCGATATTAAATTTGCTATGCATGAGCCGGGGATTGAACTCACGACCTACAGATCAGAAGAGTCAATCGGGAACCACTAGAGGCTGTTTCATGTCAAATTTTTGGAGAAATCGATTTTCACAACTTCCCACCTCAGTGACTTGTTCCTAAGAAGAATTCACTAGAACCTAAGAAATTAAGAGATTCTGAAAGAGGTCATTTGTACTATAAAAAACACAAAGTGTTCAATATTAATTTTTCAGAATTTTGCCACATAATTTGTTCTAAAATTATTAGGCGGATGTAACTGAATTTATCAATATTTTATGAATTACACAGAGCTAGTCAAATAGAACTATGTTAGGTTAGATTAGGTTAGGTTGAACTAGCCCACGGAACTAGGGGATAATAATCAATATCAGATAAACATTCTATCAACGTTCATGATAGTAAATATCATTGAGAATGCCAGCACGGTTGAAATAACCTCAGCAGGGAAGTCATTCCCAAACACTAAAATTCTTTCAGCTTGCTGAATATTGGTGATCCGAGGTATTTTCAGTGTCAGTCTGAAGTATTATTAGATATCAAATGACAGGAGAATAAACGATGTACGATAGAAGCCAGTAATCGGCTAGTACAACAATAACAATAAGCCAGACGAAATAGGCTTTTGTCCAGCATACGATATAAACAATTCCATATACCCTTGAGATTTATGAAATCGAATTCGTCGTTGGATTTTTTCGGCCTGGTAGTATTTCGTCTCTAACCTCAAAAACATTTTTTTGATGAAAGTCGAAATTTCCCCAAAAATGGTAAAATGTGTTACCGACTCTCATAAATTTCTTCTCTTCAACATTTTTGTTTATATAATTTCCTCCTAATTTTACCTCTTAAAGGGACTCTCCCATAAAAATTGACATTTCAATGTAAATTTTGCACCCATCGCTTCCAGACGGCCACTAGAAGGCTGAAACATATGTGATATGATATGAGTTTTCGAGAGAAAAAACCTTTGGACCTATTTGCGTTGGTGGCGAGTATCGAATAAGGTACAACCATGACCTTTATGAGCTCTATGCTGACACCGACTTATTAAAGTGCATTAAAGTTCAGCAATCCGCTGGTGAACGATGCAGAAGAGCCAAACACACAAACTTCGGTGAAAATACCAAGTGCTGGCGCCAGCTAGCGAAGGAAAGAGTTGGCTGACGAAGCATACTAGATTCGACCTAAATCGATTTTCGGTTGTATTGGTCACATAAGTAAGTAGGTAAGTAATCAAAAATAAAAATATAAATTTAAGAAATCTCAACATCAATGTGGCGCTGCGTATCATAGTTGGCAAAATTTAATTTTTAATAATTCATGAATTGCATTTTAAGGTATGCGGAGAAGGAAAAAATCACAATAACCTAAAAATGATTTTTATTTACATTTCTTTTTTTTTAATTTTTTTGGTTCATAAATACAAGTTATTTTTGGATTTTGTGCTTTTAATCTGAATTAAAAAGGGGAAGAAATATGTAGACTATTGTGAAATGTTTGTCATTGAAAACTTGAATACTAAAAATAAATTTTAAAGTCATTACTCTTACTATAAATATTAGTGTATTATAAAGTTTATAAAATATTAATTTTCATTTTTGCAAATCATGCTGTTCGAATGACATTTACAAAATTTTATATTGTACAAATGTCAGCTAACATTAATATGAATCATTCAAATCATATATATAAGTATATTCCCAGTGTGCCCTAAAATACCTGAATAAGTGTATGTAGGTACCTAAATATAGAAATGACAACAGAAAAAAAATTTATATTTTTTTTTTTTTGGTTGAAGGGTATTCCTCTTTAAGCATAGGGCAAAAATAAGACATTAATCACCATTTAAAGTGTAACATTTTCCCAAGATGTTATACCCTTTTTAATTCAGTTGTTTGTCTGTCAACTCTAACGAACAAACGAGAATAGATAGAGAAATGAAAATCGAAAAGAAGAAAATGATATAGACATGGATACTATATACCTATGTGAATGTCAAATAAGTCAAAAATATTGTAACGCAAATACCATACTAAGTAGTTAAGCAGTCAATAAATGTATATATAGAATGATGATGATGGAATGAATTGATAGAGTCTTTAACTGGTATTTTAATGGTTACAAAAAATGACAAAAATATTGTATCTACCTGTAGATGACCTATCAACTTTTATGCTCTGCCATCTTTCGTATTAACAATAGCATTTGTACAAATGGCCTATATACATCATTTATTATGAACTCGAATCGATCGACCAGCTACTTGGCAAGCCCCACTTCCACTCCGACCCTATCCATTTGCTCCTCGTATTCGCATCGCTAACTACATCGAAATGATAGTCATTCTTTTACCAAAATCAGAACGATTAGCATAAATGTGCAATCAAATTGAATCGATTTTGATGGCAAACGAATATCAGAAAACTTAACTAAAAGACCACGATTCTCTTGAAGAGATATATTTCATTTTGAATTTGTTACGATATTTTTGTGCAGCTTTGTTTTGGCTTTTCTATTTTGGTTTTTTTTTTGTGTTGCTATTAATGATTATCTCTTACACGATATAGCAAAATGTCAGTTTTGACTTTAGCAATTTTATGGCAAATAAAATCAAAACGGATAAAGGTGAAATAATCCTTATCAAGTAACAACAGAATTTGAACAGGGGCAAAAGAGCAAATAGCGAATAAGAAAAATGAACTTTCAATGTAGAGAGAGAGAGAGAGAAAAAAATGTAAATATATTTTCATAATATACATATTAGATCTGTTAAAATGTTTAGAATTTTCTAACGCATTTTTCGAGCTGTCCTTATTTTTACTTTCTGACGGCAGTGGATTGGTTCTTCAGTATTTGTTCTTCATCATTGACCGATATTCGGCGCTAAATACATCAACTAACTCGATTTTTGCCTCGAAATATGCAAGCATCTTTTCTGCAGAGGTGGAAAATGCGTATGCATTGGCAATCTAAATCTATCGAGATACCCACATATAACATGTGATTCTTCTATGGGTGCTGAAGAATTGTAATCCCGACGGATATCAAGCCAGGCAGCTATCAGGACACTTAACTCTAACCAGATGAAATCAAAACTGGTGCTGGATTGTCTTGCTAAACTTGGTGAATGTAATCATGTGTCGATCCTTTGGGTTCCGGAACACGTTGAAGTTAGAGGGAATGAGTTGGCGGGTAAGCTCGCCAGGAGGGATGCAACAACAGCCTTTGTACGCTAAGAACCCTTCTGTGGTCGGGGAAAGAACAGCATTCTACCTTCTCATTAAGAAGAAAGATGAATCGGAAAGACAATCATACTGGGAAAACCTACCAGGTGTGCCCCTTTCTAAGTCACTTTTAGGGAACTAAAACCTAAGACGATTTGAAGAATGTATTAATCTGAATAAGAATAATCTAAGTATCATTACAGAATAATCGCAGGACACTGTGGGTTGAATTATCGCCTAACGAAACTGGGAATATTTTCGGATGAAACCTACCGACATTGCAGTGAGGAGAATGAAACAACGAAACATGTGCGGGGAATATGCCCAGCACTAATGCATGCAAGAAAGAAACATCTCAGGATATTTTTAATACTCGAAATCTGTTGAATCTGTTCAATAAGGAAAGGATCTATATTAAACCTCCTTATTGATGCTGGTCTTAGAGACATACTCTAGGTCTAATTTGCAATGGAAAATGTTATAAAATAGCTCTGTAACAAAGCTTAGAAAAAGTGATATCTTGAGAGTTCTGCCATTCGGAGACAGCTAATAATAATAAGCAACTTTATTAGCGAAAAGATTTTTCTTCCGAACGATTCCAACCTGCCGGCGAGCAATTGGCAATTCTTCCTGCATTATGAATTTTGAAAAAGTGATGTCACAAGGTCTCTGCCTTTATGATTCGGTCTCTTTTAATACTGTCCAAATTTAACACGTACGATAATACTGAGAACGGGCCCTTCTGGCCTAAATGTGTCTTTTCAGAGAAAGGGCAGCCAAAATAACATAACCTAGCAGAAATTATTTGAGGTTAAATCCGCCAAGTACAATTTTCGACTGACTTAGTTTAAGTGTGTCATCTTTTCCCAATGCCCTCTTGTTGAATATGTTCAACCGGGTCGTACATGCTAACGAATGCAAGTAAGAGACTCCAAAATCTAGTGCTGGTATCACAGCAGCTCTAGGAACATTCTGCACGGAATCCTTAAATATAATGTTTCACTTTCACCTTCATTTTAAAAATATCGTTTGAAACAGCAGCAGTGAAATGTTGCTGGACTGAGCGCACACACGGGTACAATATGGTACTAGGCACTGAGTCCAATTTTATGTCCAGAATTTTTAGTGATTTTAAGATGAGGTTTCCATAGAAAAGAAATAGATTTTCAGCAGAATATCAGCTCCCAATTTATACCGGTGATTCAAAAATAGGCTACGGAGTGGATGTAGGGGGTTTTTCTCCACAAGCTGTAATTTTCAGGTTGAATTTTAAAAATACTAATGGTGTAAAATATAGTCATACAAGGTTACGCTTCTCGGATGGTTGGCGAAAGAAATCATCTAGAAGCAAGACAAGACTGTGGGTGCCGTAGCTCAGTGGTTAGTGCATTGGCCTTCTGATCTGTAGGTCGTGGGTTCAATCCCCGGCTGAAGCATAACAAAATTTTATATCGAAAACATTTTTATTTCGAACGGTTCCCACCTGCCGGCAAGAATTGGCAATTTTTCCGGCAGTAAAAATTTGCTCTGTGACAAAACTAAGTTAAAGTGATGTCACAAGAGTTCTGCTGTCCAAATTTAACACGCACAACAGCATTGGAAGAGAAGCTCAGTGGTATCACAATGGGCCTTTCTGGCCTAAGTGTGTCCTCTCAGAGAGAGGGCAGCCACATAGCCTAACCTAACCTAAGACTAGAAACCTAGAAGTAACCAATGGGGATCGCATGGATACTGTTAGATTTATGGCAGTGTTTTAGGTAACTTTCTTCCAGAAATAAAAGCCATATCTTCAAAATCTTATAAATTCTCTTTGAACAGATCTTAAGAATATATTATTATTTGTATATATTTTCCTATTTTATTGTCTTTTTTTTTTTGTTATCTTGCCTACAGTATGATCCTATAGAAATCATTTATTATATCTTACAAAGTCATCACCCTCAACCGATAGACCCTCAATAGAAAAGTATGGTAATTGTGATTATTGTGAGGAGTTAAAGTATAAAGCGAAAAAATAATAAGAAAATACGAATAATAAATAGAATACGAATAAAAGCTCATACACTAAATCTATTAATCAGTGTGACATATTATTTAAATATCCCAGCTATGGGATGGTCAATAGATGGTCATAATAGAAAATAAAATAATGTATACAATATTCTTTAGATGCCACCACATACAATATATAAGCACGAATGTATCTATAGTACATTATTTTATGTAGGATAATGTTGCAACATTTCGAGGTTACCAAAATCTGTACCATATTTGCAATGCAAAATGTATTTTCGCTTCATTTGCAAATGTCACACTTTTGTGTGCAATGAATAAGATTTACTTAGAAAGATTTTGGGAAAAGTTTTTTCATTGAATTGTGAGAGTTATTTTACTCGTTCATAAGTTTCGGGACTTTAAGATTCACCATTCATACTGCTTTGCTGATTATAGCTGTGGGATACTCTACAGATATATAATTTTTGCATTTCAAATATTCCAAGGAACTTCGGCTAAACTTATATTCCACAATTGCTGAGTGTTTTAAATTTGGACGATATTAGAAAGGAGTGCTAATTTCTCACTCAGAGTGATGACAAATGCTGACAAGGTAAGTCATGCTGGTAATTTGGCAGCATTGTTGCTTTTTAATTTGTCGAACCGCGAATCAAACCGGGTGTTTTATATGCAGCAGATGATTTAAGTGAGACATGAATAAGAAGTGCATATTTTTGGCATTTTTATTTGCACGAATCTCGAAACTGAATGAAACATCATATTGTGGTTGCCGCTCTTAATGCATTTCCTATTTTATTTACTTTTTTATGCACTGTTCGCTAAAAATAATATATCCACTATGTACGTGCTGTGATGGCAATATTACAACAATAGTATGTACTCGTTGAAACAATGAAATAAAATTTGTAACCGAAAAAAGGGCAAGTAAGAATATAATATCGTCGAGAATTAATGGTTTTACTTATAAATCTTATAATGAATGTATTCAAATTATTTTAAATTGATTTTCATAAATAAATCATATGGCATTTTGCACATAAGCACATTATGCATTATATAGCAACATAGAACCCATCGAGTTGGTGTATACCGTATAGTGAATTACTCTTCCGCAAAAATCTATTATGTTGAACTATGTTGTCTGTCTGTCACAAAATTTATGACGGTCGACATCAAGAAAATGAGATATGTAGTCATATAAATATATCAGTATTTTAAAGAAAAAATCATCATAGCATCAAAATGCTATATTCGACTGATAAGTGCTTGAGATGAGCACAAGAAGATGAGTAAAAAAGAAATTTGATAAATTTTTGTGCATTTTCAATTTTTATAATTTTTTTTCTTATATATCTCTTATATTTTGCATATTACTATCACTTAGTGTAAATCATTGTAATAAAGCGTGAAATTAAAAATTGCCAATGAGTGATGGCGCATTGATTTAAATAAATCACTGCATATAAGTAGATTGATGCAGAAATTTCTTTAAAAAATTGGATTACGAAAAGGGAAAGATTAAAAAAAATATAACATAGTGAAATATACTTTGAATGGGGGTGAACTAAAACCAGTCTGAAACGATAGCATTCGACTTTAATCATAATCTCTTTCTGCTCCTTCTTTTTTATGTCATCATTTTAACCCTTTAGGTATCACCGGAATAAGTTATTTTAACCCTTTTTTATATGTGTTAGGGATTTTTCAAAAAAAGGTACAAAATGACCGATACCGCTAGTAGTTAGAGGGTTAAAATCTTCAGAGAAAATAATCTTTGGAAAATTTTAATAGAGTTCTCCAAAAACAGGAACTATCCTAAATGTAATTTTACATATGATTTTCCAAATTCTATGATTCTATTTTTGACCGAAAAGGCCAAATTTTAATCCATTGTGAAAAAAAAAATTGTGACGTAGTTGAGCAGAAGGGGATTAGGGCTTCTGTTACACAAGTCAAATGCTATTATTTGAGACTGGTATGGTTAACCTCCAAGAATATGAGTCGCAAATTATGGCATGGAGCTATCAAACGATGCAATTGTTGCTTGAAATTAAAACACAAAAATCCTAATTCGTTTTTTACATGTTACCTATAACTCGTACAAGTTATTTGTCTTTGATAATTCATGGTAAAAATTTCTGTAAAATATTTTTGTCGAAGACATTAATCTTTTACCTCCTCCCAAATGTTGACTTTTAATGGATTCTTCGAAAGAAAGGTCCAAAATGACCTATGTGTGGTAGGTAAAGGGTTAAAATGTTCAAAGAAAATAATCCTCGGAAAATTTATATATTTTAAACAACATTTGACAGAAAAAAGCCAAATATGAAACCACTGTAAAAAAAAATTGTGTACATAGTGGAGCACAAGGGAATTAGCGCATTTGTTACTGCAGTCAAATGTTATCGTTTGAGACAGAGACCCTTAATTTGGGGCGTAGTGTAATAATATTGCATATAAATCGTTACACTCGATTATAGAAAAGTGTCAATTTTAGGCATTCATCAGTTTTGTTTAAATGTCCTTACGAGAGGCCAATACTTGTCTTATACAATTTTGCAATAATTTTTGTGACATCTAAAAAAAAAAATCTCCCACTTTGACTTAAAAAAATCGACATCACATAAATTATTTTGCATATAAAGACAACAGACACTGCCCACACCCACATACAATAATGTATTTTGTCATTCATCGCCTATGAAAGCAATTTGTGTACTGGTGTAATTCTCAAATGGTTTATGTACATAAAAATATAAAACAATCAAAATGGTTATAGCACAGTCACATGAAAAAGGAAACAGATTTTAATCCAGCAGATGAAATAAACTCGGATTTGGCTTTGATTTGACTTGGTCGGATCTCACTATGTTGGCGACCGATTACAAACCTCAAAAAAACTAATAAATCATGAATTATTCATTCAAATACCCAGAATCGCTTTTAAAGGGATAAAATATATGATCGACCTCCAATAATTTTTACTCATCAATATGTTTTCTGAATTTATTCACTATCACCTTTTCACCTTCAATTTACAAATATCTTCATAATTGTTTAGGAATTACATCAGGAGTTTACAAATATAATTGATGAGCATTCGTTTTTCTGATTTTTCCCAAATATATTAACCTGTATCTGCATTGCCTAAAGAAGCTCCAGATCAAATTTTTATGAATTTTACTCTCACCGCTAACATAGTGTCCGTAGAGAGGTAAATTATATGACCGATTCCGGTTCATTTTTACTACTCAACATTTCTTCTGAACTTATTTACTCCCTATCTTTGCTCTTTGTAGAGGCTTCTCTACAAATTGAGTTTAAAAGTACCTGAAAATCGACAAATACCCATCTAATCGCCCAGCAATCACCCCTAGAGCGATGGAATGTAAGACCAACCACCATTAATTTTTCTTCCTCAAGATTTTTTCACAACATACCTACCCTCTATCTTCATTTTTTATAGGGGCTCCAGTACAAATTTTTAAACAATTTTGCTCCCAACGTTTTCCGAGTGCTCCTAGACAGGTTATATATATGACAAACCTCGATTAATTTTTACTATTAAACATTTTCTCCAAACATACTTATGACCTATCTATGCTTTTAAAACAGTCTCCCCTACAAAATTTACTTCAAAGCTTCCGAAAATCGATAAGAACCCCTTAATTGTCAAGGAGTCGCTATTAGAGCACAGAAATGTATGACAAACCCCAAATCTCTATCTTTTAGTGAAAATCTTCCACAAAATTGATGTTCTTTCATTCGCATAAGCAATATCAATCAAGAAAAAAATGATGGAAATTGCAATTTAAATCTTTATATCAAATGTTATGCATCATTGCAACATTATATCATTTTAATGGGATTAATAATACGTTAATCATTCAGAATTTATAGGTACATAGTATGTATGTAGTAAGTATTCTTTTCATATTATAAAACAAAGAAGTGATTTTAATAGCCACTCACATGGAATTACCACGTTAAAGTGCTATAACTACCGTTGGACATCGTAAAAATATGCACACAACGTTGTTTTTAAACGGAGTATACATACAATACGATTTTGTCATATTTTCCCATATATATCATTTTATTATCAAATAATGAAAAAAATGTTATAAATACTCATTCGCTTATATTATATGTACTACACCGTACGATGTGTATGTATTGGTAGGTACATATCGCGTAGCAAACCATCTTCCGGTCATTAATTGTTCGTTTACAGTTTTCTGGTTTTTGCAACCACAAACACAATTCAACAGAGAGGAAATTATTGGCATGTAGGAAAAATATCGGTGAACTGATAAAATACTCATTCATGTGTCGTCTGATAGACAACAAAAGCAATGAGAATTACAAAAATCTGTACGTGTTAAATGTGTGAATGTGTAAAATATGTAAATAAAATGATTGCAATTGCCCGATATGAGATAGTTTCGAGAGCCAAAAAATTCGTACACATGTAGTCTGAAGAGTAAATATGCCAATTTTTTGTTCACAAACTTTAACAAGTCGGTACAGTAAAAAAATCCAATAAAACCAATAATCAAGAGCACTGAGCAAATTTCAACAGGCTGTGGGAAAAAAGATAATCAAAGGGGAGCATATAGTAGACCAAGGGGTGGGTGTTCTATCAGATTCTATCTATTGCAAATGTTTGTCTATATGACATAATAAGAGAGGATTGTAGAGCATCTGGACTTATTAAAAATGCTCTTAAACCAGCACTATTGTGCTACGTTAAGATGCTGGATTTTTGTCCCGTGTTATAATTGACTTATATACTGGTCATCATTGAACAATACATATTGTAATATTTTCTAGACCCTAGCATTAGTAATTGCATTGGTTAGGAAAATTCTCGTGTACTTATTGTAAATAATTTCTTTTCAATATTTTACAATAAATTGTATTTATTTTGAATTATAAATTTTTTTTTTTTCAATTTTATCGGATTTTGTCGATTTTTATCGAAAAGTTTTCTTTTTGAAATGAATCGAAATTTTGTGATTTTAAATCGATAATTTTTGTTCAGAAATTCGCAGAAAAAAACAAAATTTTTTTTTTTTCAAAATTAATCGAAATTTTGATATTTTTAATCGAAAATGCAGAAATAATTTCAGGTTCATTGTCTATGGGTGGAAGGATTCCAAATCAAGACAAAAAACCTCTACTCATATAGAAAAACTTCTAAAATTTTTTGGATTCTGAGCACAAATTTTTTTTTTACCTCCATATTAAATTTGCAATTTTTTGACTGACTACTTTTGGAATAAGTGGGAAAAAAGTGTTAAAATTCATAGCGGAGCGAAATATGTAGTTTGGACATATAGAGTAAAATTTCACAAGGAATAATTTTGTAGAACATTTTAATCCATTACCACCCTCATGAAAGGGTAATTTTGACCCCTTTTTTGAAGAATCTGAATAAAATGGCATTTGGGAGATCGTTAGAGGGTTAAAATGTTCTACGAAATTATTCATCAGAAAATTTCAATAGCGATCTTCTCAGATAAAATCTTTATACAAACAATGTAAGAGTTCATAGAAAATAAAAAACAAATATGTCCCCTTGAAATATGCAACTTTTTTGTGTATTCTTTTATAATTTGTATAATTCTAGCTCGGTTAATCTATAATTTTATTTTGGAATTTTTTTTTTCAATTTTATCCTCAAACAACTTTGTTTTTCTGCTATTTTTGCAGGTTTTTGAATTTAGAAAAAAAACTAAGAGCAACGGCGGAAACTTGACTACAAAAAATTAATGAAATTTGACTGCTCAGATCCGTCGGACAAACTATTATTTTAGATTGTGGAATCATGTTACTTTTCCCATGGATTATTTATGCCTGTATTTTGAATTCGACAGCTTTCTCTGGGTGCATCACTTGAAAAAACATCAATTGTGTCTCTTTGAAGAAAATGATTGTGAGTTCGGAAAATTGGAAATAGAATTTCAAATGTTTGTTCATAAAAAGCTAGCGCATTCCAAAACTCTCAATCAAAGAAATACGTGTGAGTGGAAGTAGTTGCCCTTTCACACGTACCAACACGTCCTTTTCGCTTATTCCTTACCCCTTCACGAATATGGTACACTTGATAAATAGCCTGAATGCCTTAGAATTTTTTTGTACTATCCACCATTACCTATCTATCATACATTTGGTATACGTATATATCAAATATAATTCTCAACTTCTCTGTATTCGTGTGTTCATACACATATTTATTCAGCCAAATGTTGAAATATTTTATGATGACAATTTGCTGAAGCCTTTTACTGGAAGGAATTTCAATTTGTAAATTTATTTTTATACTAAAATCCGTAACATAAATGGGCATTTCCTGAGTTAAGAATGCGACATTTAAACACATAAAATATTAAGGGAGCAAGTCAAATAATGTGCTACAAATTTTGGTTGCTTTATAGCAAATGCAAGTGAAAATGTAATAAGCAAATGCTTCGAAATTTTGAAGCATATTTCGTTTTTCTTCTGAAAATGCGAAAATTGAGTTAAAACAATGTGATTTCATAATAAACTTGCCATGTGAGAGGATCATTGTATTTTCTATACAATATATAATAGCTATAATAGCGACTGTGACATCACGGACGTGACAAAGTGTTCTTATAGTTAGTTATCATAATTTCTTTGACTAATTTCGAATGAAATAAAATATTGAGCTTATAAAGTTATCTTCCTGAGATGAAACCATCATAATTGTATATAATCTAAGAATAAAATATACAAAACCCACGGGCCCTCTACCTCGTCATATATCGAAATCGGATCGGTATGAGGTTTTCGGTTGCCAGTTGTCCAACCTCCTCAGTGTGAACTTAATAGGCAATATCTTTTTTTTTTTACTTAAAATGAGTTAAATTATTATTTTATATTTAGGCTTTAATTTGGGAAGAGAAAACAAAATCTCTTGGAAAAGACCCAAGAAAAACAGCTCGACACATATCACCTATTCGTCGATTATAAAGCCGCTTTCGACAGTCCGATAAGGGATTACTTCAGCACAACTATGTCTGAATTGGGTATACCTGCAAAACTCATTTGACTTTGCAGAATGACACTGCCTAACTCTCGTTATGCAGTGAAAATTGGGAAGGACCTCTTCTCTCCGTTAAATACAGAACGAGATTTCAGTCAAGGTGATTCGTTATAGTGTGACTGCTTCAAGCTTATTATGGAGAAAATTATAGAAACTGTAGATTTACGATATAATGGCACTATCTACAACAAAAGTGTCATGCTGCTAGCGTATGCCGACGATATTGATATAATCGGTAGCAACTCGCAAGCAGTCAATGCAGCATTTTCTGAATTGGAACGAGAGTCACATCGAATGAGTCTTACGGTGAACGAGAGCAAGACGAAGTACTTAGTGTTTACAAACAAAAACTCCAGGCATCTTGGACAACACGTCCCTGTTGACAATTACACTCTCGAGGTGGTGAAATACTTCGTCTATCTTGGAACCAGCATCAACAACTGTAATGACGTCAGCCTGGAGATCATGCGTAGAATAACTCTTGCTAATAGGTGTTACTTTGGGCTGAGTAAGCAATTGAGTAGTCGAGCCATCTCTCGAAGATCGAAAATCACACTCTACAAGTCTCTCATTATTCCTAACATATGGCGCAAAAGCCTGGAAAATTTCCACCACGGATGAGAGGATGCTTGGAGTTTTCGAGAGAAAAGTTCAGTACAGGATCTTCGGACCTATTTGCGTTGATGGCGAGTACCGAATTAGATATAATGATGAGCTGTATGGGCTGTACGCGAATCAAAATTCAGCGGCTGCGCCAGCTAGGTCATGTCGAGCGACTGGAAGAAGACGCTCCAGCAAAGAGGCTATTTAATTCGGCAACCGCTGAGGGACGCAGAAGAAGAGAAAGACTAAATCTGCGTTGGAAAGTCCAAGTGCTTGGCCTAAATCGATCGTTAAAACAATTATTCGTCCATTAAAAAATTGTTCAATTTCACATATTTTATTGAACTTTTCTGAGGAATGCCCATATATTCGTATGTCGTAATATATTTTATAACAATTACAAATTTTTTTTGTATGACATCTATATGTACAATATATCTTATTACAATTTATAGGGCTTATAATCTTTCCAATGCTTAGAATTTGTTGAAAGGAAGAAAGAAAAAAGAAGAAAGGAAAGGAAATCATTGAAATGAAATTTTCGCCTATGCCAATCAATTTAAAGATACAGAGAAGCAATCATTTGTTTTATTTTTTGCAATTTTTTTTCATTTTTTTTCCCCAGTATCTTTGCCAGAAAAAAATTGTTGGTTTTCTATTACTGTTACATACAAGTACTACTCCTATGAACTTTAACATAAGATCCAAATGAATCTGTCTTCATATTAGGAATGTGGAGAAAGAATATCAAGTGCCTAATGTGTGTATGTTTACTTACACACATGTGGCTATGGTGGATAAGTGTAACAATAGCGAATATAAAATAAAGCGCATAAGATAAAAAACTACAAAGCAAAAAAAAAAAAACACAACTCAATTTTCAAGTAGCATATGCGGCAAAATGCCAAAAGATTCAATTGTTATCCTTAGAGCCATGCGTATATATGTATAAGCAAATATATGTATGTACCCAAGCTTATAGATCATTCCAATATACATGTGTGCATAGTGGTTATACACTACAAGTTTATATTGAAAACCAAAAAAGATAAAAAAATTATCTCATATAGGTACTATCAGTATAAAGCAAAAGAATGCTAGAGAATGGAAACGTAACTTAAAAAAAAGTAACAAAGAAATATATGCCTCCTCGGTTTTTGTTATTATATAACATCATGGTGTATTTGGTTTCTATTATCCATATGATATTGCATCAAAACATTGGCATTGGAAAAATTGGTTAAGTTAATTTTGTAACACATATTTTCTGAATCATTCAATTTTCTATTTCATCATCAATAGAAGAAATACATTGGAAAAGTAACAAATCTAATTAACACCATTTGTGATATCCTTATCCGTATTGATCTGCTATTGTATAGGAAAAAGAAATGCGGTCTTCTATAGAAAGTTTAATAGTTGAAGGTAATAAAGTAACAGTCTCTTGAAAAACATGCAACTTTTGATGACCTTTTTGGATTTTTTTTATGTAGCTCCTTCCCCAATTTATGGTGTCAACATAAAGGGTAACTAAATAATAGCATAAGGTCACTAATACTACAATGGATCAATGAAGGAGAAAATAATCTATTACAAAAAATTAAAAACTATCACTGCCGAAGGATTACTTTTAACCAAAGCATACCATGAGCAAACCACCAGCTGTCCAGTTATCAAAGTGCTTTGAGTGTTTACAAGAAATTTTTTTTTGGTTGCCATTTGCATTGGTGGCATAGAAAATTTATCGAAAGTACGTAAATATTTCTCTATAGATTGTTTGGTAGACATTGGGTTTACAATTGAAGTTCCAGGAACCATAAAAAGTGGGAGCTGTAGGGCCAGCAGTGGAGTCACATGTGTAAGTCAGTTTCGAATAAAAGCGATGATTACGATACTGATATCCGAAGAGTCAAACCATCACCCTCAAAAAGCGCTAGAGTTATATTTTGTGAACAAATTATAAAAGAAATCACAAAAAAGTAGCATATTTCAAGGGGATATATTGGTTTTTTATTCTTAGAGAATTTTTACGTTCATTGTATAAAGATTTTGTCTGAGAAGATCGCTAGTGAAATTTTCCAGCGAATAAGTTTTTAGAACATTTTAACCCCCTAGCGACCTCTGAAATGTCGTTTTATTCAGACCCTCCAAAAAGGGGGTCAATATGACACTTTTGTGAGAGAACTAATGGGTTAAACTTTTCCAAAAAATTATTCGCCGTGAAATTTTACTAAATACACCCAAACAATATATTTCGCTACAATATGAATTTTAACCCTTTTTTTTCGATTTATTCTAAAAACACTCAGGCAAAAAATTACAAATTTCATATGGTCATTAAAAAAAATTTGGCCTGAAAATGTCAAACAATTTGGAGATTTTACTAAATGGGTCTAAGTCTTTCATCCTAGGTTAGAATCATTGCGCTCCTACAAATAATGTGTCACTGTGTAACAATGGCGTAGCCAGCATTTTGGCAGGGGTGATCAAGCGGTGCGTCAATACGATCTCTAAGATCTACGTCCAATGTAAAAAAAAAAAAATAAATATGTAGCACTTAAAGTCCCGAAGGGCTCTTTGGTCGAGCTTCTCTTCCATTACTGTTGTGCATTACCGGGCTACTTATTTTAGCCGGTTGCGAACGGCAGAGCCCTGTGACCCTGAGCTTTCTCACAGAGTTCTTTTGGAAGCTGTTTGATGGCAAATTGTTACTGCCAGAAGATTTGCCAATTGCTTGCAGACAGGTGGGTACCATTCGAAAGAAAAATCTTATCGGTATTAAATTTGTTATGCTTCATCCAGGGATAGTACCCACGACCTACAGATCAGAAGGCCAAGACACTAATCACTGAGCTACGGCAATCATATGGCGTCCAATGTGGTCAACAATAATACCCCGAGCAATTGCAGGGCGAAGAAATTTCCCATAAACGGCACTTGTCGAGGATTCTGTCGTGAGCTTGCCATTAAGTTCCTGTAAACTGTCAGAATGTTAGGATATAATCTATCGTGAGTAAGACAGAGCAACAGATCAGGTTAACGCTAGTTGAGAAATACTCCAGAATACTTCTCAGTCTCAGATAAAAGTGTGTTAAGAGTCATTATTGGAGTACTGAATTTTTGGCGTTTTTTATTGTAGAGTTGTTCTTAACGCCAAGCACTGCGACCTGCATTTTTGGCATGCACAACAGAAAAATGTGATTTGGACACCTTAGGCATGTCTTTTACCGGCACCAAGATGAAGAGGAAGATTTGTACATTCTAAGTTTAGCTCTTTATCAAAGGCGCATGGTAGACATGGGTTTCTACAAGATGGACAGTTTAATGGTGCTGTCTTTGGTTGATATTTGTTTTTCCTTGTTCACTCCTCTCGGGGGCATAGGACCTCAACAAGACTGTTCCATCGTACACGGTTCTGAGCTGTTCGTTTGATATAAGGCACCTTAAATAGTTCATATTCAAGTAAAACTCATTTGAGCTATAGGAATCTGAAAATCGTAACAATGTGCTATCAAAATGAAAATTTTTGACCTAGGGAAGCTTTTTGCCGATTGGATTTCATATAATTTGATTGAAGCGGAAAATTTATAGACGAGGTTTAGTGTGTCGAAGAAGCTCATTTGGGTCTTAACAGCTTAGACAGTGTGATACATGTGTCCTTGGGAGCCCGGTACCCGGTTCATATTCAGGTAAACGTAATTTGAGTTGTGCGAGATTGAAATTTATTGCCATGTGTTATTAAAATTTCTTACAAACGACATATCTAAGATTGATGCTTCGCAAAGGATTAAATGTTACTAGCAACTAGATTTGAACACGTGCAATGGTCGATTGATTCTAAAAGAAAATTCTATGAAAATTCATTGTCCATTCTTGGAATTTTTTCAAGCAATCACTTTTAATTGTTTTCGTAAATGTGTTTGCATACTGCGTTCTATGTATTTCGAGTAGATTCTTTAACTAAAGCAGTAAATTCCCGCAGGCACTTCAACATTCAATTCATTTTGTTTTGCACTCTTGTGCAACATAATTACATTTCTAAAGAATACTCTATTATAAAGTTTCACTTAAAACCACATATAAGATTTGTTTGTTTCAGTCTTTAGTGTTTATATACATTCTTTGTTCATTGCATGTGTATACTTAGGGTAGATGAGAATAGTTGAGAATGCATGTAGCCTAAGTAAACAGTTTTGCTGGGCCCATGGGCCCATTTATATAATTTTGGTTCTTTATGCTATTGTTGTTGTTTCATCTGTATCATCTCTTTCACGTACGAAACGATTTTCTACGTAAACATCCTGTTTGTCTTACAAAATATGTATGTGGCTATCTACATCCTTTTCGATAAAGCATAAAAGGAAGTGGAATTTAGCAGTAAAACTAACGAACACTAAGACTAACTAAGACAAGAACCTATACATATTATAAATACACAAATTTTTAACTTAATTAATCCATTAGCTACTAGATAATAGTTATACACACACATACCTACTTGAACATAAAATACATACTAATACATGCACACCATCACCTTACATACTACAATCTCCCTTAGGGCAAAAAGCAAAAAGTTAACATGTCGATTTAGGAAAAGTTTTTTCATATTATATTGTTATTATTATTTTTTTTTTGCTGCTGCCTTATTTGCTATTGTTTAGTGTTTAGTCTGTTTAATATTATCATCTCAGTTTGGTGCTTGATTTGTTTTTGGTTATGCGTGTTTGCGCATAAGCTCCTAAGTACTATCATACAGGCAAAAATGTAAGCACCAGAAGAATAGGTGAAGACAAAGAATAAGACATGAGCGAAATGCTTAAAACAAAAACTGGACAATAAAGAAAGAAAAAGAAGAAAAAAAAAAACAAAACAACGAATTAAGTAAATGTCTCTGGCAGATGTCGAATTGAAGAAGAATGTGTGAATGCATGAATGCATGATGATACTCAGATAGTATACAAATACTAAATATATTACAATAACAAGAGGCTATCATCAACTTATCATCATACTATCGGTGCAAGATGAGTGAGGATAAAAACGAATGAAAATGAAAGAGAGAAAGACACTATTCGATACAAGAGGATGGATAGAGAGATGTGATGATGGTAGTTGATGTTGGTAGCGGAAAAGAAAACAGCAGGAGAATTAAATTGAAAACAATGGACATAGAATAATAATAAAGCAAACATTAAGGTGGGGAAAAAGTATCGGTCTTTTTAGGGTCTATAAATAACTATTAAATCGTTTTGAGCGATTATAAGTGAGCCACATAAGTGAGTGAAAATAATAATAATAGTAGGAAATGCTAAGAAAAAACCTACAATAAAAATAAATAAATTCTAATTCTTTTGATATAATATTTATAATTTTTTTAGCAGTTCATCTCATGTATGAATTAAAAATTGGGTTTTTTCGATCAAATTTTTTCACTTTCTTTCTAAAACATAAATTAGATAAAGCCGATTAAGTGAAGAAGCATGATAACTTTATATTTGCATGTGCAAAATTGTAAAAATATACATACAAAAGCATATGTTTGTATGGGAGGTAGCTGTGATTTTTATTCTATTCAGTACATTTTTGAGTATTTTAAATAATTACTAAATATACGCGTATATACCAAATTTCAGCTTAATAACTGTATGTTTTGCTGTAAAACGCGTAAAAACACATATTCAACAACATTCTTTTGTATGGGAGGTAGGTGTGGTTTTTATCCGATTCTGTCTATTTTTGAACATATCTATTAAGTTATAAATAAAATTATATGTACCGAGTTTCAGCTAAATAACTTGATATTTTCGTGAGCAAATGTGAAAAAATTCATTCAACAACACCCTTTTGTATGGGAGGTAGGCTTGGTTTTTATCCGATTATATCCATTTTCTAATATTTTTATTTTGTGACCGAAGTAGCTTTAGACGCCAAATTTTAATTTGATAGCATTCTATTTTCATGCTTAAGTGTGAAAAAAACACATTCAACAATATACTTTTGTATGGGAGGTAGGCGTGGTTTTTATCCGATTGAGTCCATTTTTGAATATAACTATTATGTGATAAACATAGTTATATGTACCGAGTTTCAGCTAAATAACTTAATATTTTCGTGAGAAAATGTGAAAAAATGCATTCCACAACACCCTTTTGTATGGAAGGTATTCGTAATTTTAATCTGATTACGCTCATTTTGCAATATATTAATTTTGATGTAATACTAACTATCCTTATCAAGTTTCAGTTTCATAGCTTTCTATTTGCTTGTGTAAAGTGTGAAAAATCACTTTCAACAACACCATTTTGTATGGAAGGTAGGTGTGGTTTTTATCCAGTTTCGCTCATTCATTAGCAAATTATTTCAACGGTAAAAATTATCTCTCATACCAATTTTCAGCTCGATTACCCTATAATTATGGCAAATAAAAGCCACATGAAAGATGAACTGACAGCCTAAGACTGACAGATTCGAATCAATATATTGATAAAATAGTTTTCTTTTTTGTGTCACCATTTGTTTTTATTGATTTTAGAAAAAAAGTTTGAACTTAACTCACACTTGACTCTTTCAGTGTGTGGTATAAAAAGATCCAGCAATTTTTACCCAATTCAATATTTATGAGTGTTAAGAAGAGTCTGATAATGATGATGATAATTCTGATGATGATGATGGTGATGATGATAATAATAATGACAATGATGATTCATATAATGATAGTAACAATGGAATATTACTTGTATGTATATTGAAAATATGTTAATGATGAAGATATTGTTGTTCTTAGTATTAATACCACGTAGTAAGAGAATTTATACATAATAAACTTAATATAAATGGAAAAGTAGTAAGTAAATATAACAATAAACAATACATACATAGCAGCAGCAACGACAATATAGCCAATCACAACCTAAACAACAATCATAAGAATCATAATAATAATGAATGAAGTAGCTATTATGTAGAGATATGGTAATGGTTTCTGGTATTGCCTGTGCTATCATTAGCACTCACAAACCACACAAATGTACACTCACGCACACACACAAACACGCATTCACACTTACTCATACTTGGAAACAATAATGAAGTGACCAACTGACCAACTGACCAACTGACCAACAGACCAACAGACCAATCGACCAACCAATCGACCAGTTGAATAAGAAGCAAACCACTTAATGCTAACTATTGCCAGTGGTATTGCCTACAACATCAACAACAACATGTTCAATAATTGTAAATATGTGTATGTATATGTGTATGATCTAAAATCCATACTACATTCTCATAATCATTCGAGTGTAAATATTTTGGTTTCTGGAGTAGATATCCCACAAGGAAATCATACTGCAAGTGGTCACATTTAAGTGCTATATATTCGATATATATCACATTACTAGCTGAATTACCAAGTAATGCAATAATTCTATTATACGATTATATTCAGCAAGAATTTTAATCATCAATCCACATCATTTTGTAGAGGAATTCTTTGATTGGTTTTTTTTTTTTTGTTCAATTCTTTGATAAAAGTATACATATGAAATATCCATCAACATTTTCTACTGGAATGCAGCCTAAATATATGCATTTAGATATACAAGTATTTCCTAGAATATTTGTATGTATGTGTTTTGACAGTGCTGAGTGCTGGTGATATATATTTTCTGTTATTGCATAGTCCTTTGTGTTGTATAGATACCTATATTCCTACTACTACATACACATATATGTTGTTCATTGTTGCTATTATTATTATTGTTATTATTGTTATTGGCATTTGTTGATGTTGGTGATTTTAATGCTGCTGTTACTCTTATTGCTTTTGGCAATTAAAATTGAGCAACGCCTTAGACTTTGCCATATTAAATTTAGTTATATATATATGTACATATATAGAAAGAGACAGAAAGAGGGAAGAAGAATGACAGAGAAATATAGAGAGATTTATATTAGACGGTGTATTCTGAGAATATTCATAATATGATGACAATTTTTTGGAACAAAGGCACACAGATGTTATTGTAGGATTCGATTATTTTCTCCTAATTTTAATTACTCTTATTTTTTGTATTCATATTCATATAATGAAAGCTGATAAAAGAAAATTGAACTGCAATTTAATACAATCACCTGTTCTATTTATTTATCTAACGCATTGTTGAGTCAAATCCGAATAATATCATTAAACAGCTTTTGCTGTACTTCAACTTTGGTGTTAGTCTACTTTGTGAAACATTTTGTTGAAAGATCTTAAGCAGGATTCAGACTATAGCACTTTTGATGTACATGCAATGTGAGAGACGAAGGGTGAAATCAATCAGAACAATCACATGTAATCACTATATTTTCATACAGTTTCATAGTTTTACAATTTCACGCATACGCATTCATTAAATAGTGAATGCGACCAAAATGAATGAACTGATTACATTTTTTCACTGTGCCTTCACTGACCGATTGAATCATCTATTCGACTGTCTTTCAACCAAAATTTAAAACGGGTAAATACCTTTCATCGTTCAACTTTAGTGTACACTTTGGATGAAACCCAAATGAAAGCTATTCTGAACTGCTCAGTTTGAATGGAGATTTTAATACTGCTCTATGAGCAATTTTCGGGGTAATTTGTAGTTTTTCGCATCAGCTAAAAAATTGTCATTTAATCACAGTTATCATCAGATATCGCCTCAAGAGAGGTATACTCTATAATCGACTTCCATTAAGTTTTTGTTCCCAAAATTTCATCTGAAAATAGTTACCATACAAAATTACTGTGCAAACGTTTGAAAATCAACAAAAACTGCCAAAGCATCGTACCTAGAGGGCTAAAATTTATGATCAACTCCTCTCCTCTATTTGCTTCAAATGTGCTTACGCTTAATCTCCACCCCTTAAAGAGCTCCCCTATAGAAGGAATGACAAAACGTTCCAAAAACGACATAAACTGCTCAGGAATCACTTCGGCAACAGTTAAACGTATGACTGTTTTTTAATTTTCCTCTAAACATACATATTTAACCCTTATTTTAACCTCTTGAGGGAACTCTGATATAAAATAACCGAAAATTGTTTGAAAATCGACAAAAGCTGCCTACAAATAGCCCCTGAAGCAATAAAATTTATGACCAATCCACATTAATTTTTTATTCTCAACATTTCCTCTAAACATACTTAAGGTCTATTTTCACCCCCTAAAAGGGTTACCTTACAAATGGTCGTAGAAACACCTAAAAATCGATATTAGCTGCAAAGGAATATCCCGCAGAATGTACAAGGCTATGACCGACCCTCATTAATTTTTCTTTTTCAATATTTTCTCTAAACAAACTTACTTCCCATCTTCAGCCCTTAAGGGGACTCCCATATGACATGAGCGAAAGAAACATCTGAGTCGCCCTTGAGGGAACTCTCATATAAAATAACCGAAAATTTTTCGAAAATCGACCAAAGCTGCCTAGAAATAGTCCCTGGAGCGATAAAATATATGACCAATCTTCACCAATTTGTAATCCTCAACATTTCTCCGAGTTTACCTACTCCATACCTTCACACTCTAAGAAAATAGTTGCCCAGGAATGAGCTCAGAATGATGAAATGTATAAGACGCTCTCATTAGTTGTTCTTTTTCAGCATGTCTTCTGAAATTAGTTACCTCATATCTCTACTTCTTAAGGGAGTCCCAACTAGAAAAATTATGGTTAAAAAAAAAAGAAATGAAAAAGTATATGGATCCAAATCAATAATAGGGGAACAATTTTTTTAATAATCTTACTATAGTAAGTAAGGGTTGAACTCCAAATGTGGGTGTCGTAGCTCAGTGGTTAGTGCGTTGGGGATCTGAAGGCGCGGGTCGCGACCCTGACATCTTTAATATCGAAAAGATGGTTTTCTTTCAAACGGTGCTCATCTGTCTGCGATTGACAATTCTTCCGGCTGTACCTATCTGCCATGAAATGATTTATGACAAAACTATGTTAAAGTGATGTCAGAAGGGTTCTGCCGTTTGGAACCGGCTAATATAAGTAGGTCCCTTCTAATAAATTTAACACGGACACAAGTAGTAGAAGAGAAAATTGGTGGTATCAAAAAATTCCTTTCTGTTATAAGTGTGTCCACTCAGTAAGAGAGCAGCCACATTAACCTAACCTAACCTCAAAAATAAGTTCAGCCCTCACAAGCTCTCTTGGGTCCCCAGTGAAACCAAGTGTATTGATTATACCCAACAACAAGTTGTAGAGATCTTTGAAAATTTCGATCGCAAACTTCAGTAGTGCTCTCCGAAATATAGCCAGGGTCTGTAGTTGTATCCTTGAACTTAAGAAATTTTAAGCAGTTTAGGCGTATTCCGTAGAATATTGGATAGCAGCTTGGGTGTGTGCTGTCGAGAATTGGACAGCTAAAGGGCAGATGATCTAAAGTTTCGCTTAGTCGTCTCCAACAGTATTCATTTTGCGAGATCGTTGACGTTGTGTGACATTACACCGTAATTGTGCCAACCATTATTTCGACAAATATTGTGAAGTTATTTCAAAAAGAGAAAGTTTCGAAGAAAACCTAAGAGATATAGCATAGAGATATAAGCATAGAATCATGGAAAATAATTTTCAAAGCTAGAAAAGGCACTTCAGTTCCATGAAAGGTTTCAATCAGTGTTATCTATGCAACTATGGCTGTTTTTCTTAGCTTAGACTTTAGGTGAAAATGTTGTTGTAATTGATATTGTTTATTCATTTTGCCAGTATACATGGCAGTAATATTAAATTGAAATTTACAATAATCCTAAATGTAAAATAATAATCATTATTCTTATTGCTTGTGTTGATAGTTTTAGTATAAGTACTTGTTTGTAATTATACTAATATATTCTCAATATTTGGCTGTGAATAGCACCAGCAAAAATAATTATATGAAAATCGTATTATATAATAATCACTAGTCTTCGAACTTAGCACATTAGACAAATGTGTATAAGTATTTACAACACACACAGAGACTCGCTTCCTCCGTTTCTCTCTTTCTTACTCGATTTCTACACAAACACATGTGTTTTAATAAATATGTTCAAAGAAGTAAATCGCATTAAAGTTTCATAGCCATATTTACTAAATAATCCAATAACTAACTAATCGTGAATAAATGAAACTTTTCTGTACTCTTTGTTTCACACATTGTCGTGGTGGTGTGTGTGTGGTGTGAACGTCAGTGTATGTGTACATAAATAATTAAATAAAAATCGCATTAAAGCTATAGATTTACGCAGTGTTATAGTAGTTAGTATATAAATAAATACGACTATACTACTTAGTAATAACAATAACAATACTAATAACAATGAGATAAATAAAAGTTTCATATACAGAAAACTCGGATAGTTTTTTTCTTTTGCAAAAACTTTTTGGCATTTTGAGTATTTATAGTGGAAAAGAGCATTAGTGAAAAGAAACTGTTCCTGTTTGTGTCTTTAGATAGTTCTAATTAAGTACGTGCTATATTATAATGGATGATTGCCAAATCACAGTGTGTAGTATAAGTATTGGACTACGTTTGAATCAATTTATTTCTTAGAGAATATAATCTATTTTTGCATATGGTCTCTAGTTGAGCTTGGCAATGTTATAGATATATAAGATATTTTGTTAGATCTTATTTTAAGCATGGAATATCAGAATATCAATTTTGGATATTTAGAACAATAGTTCGACTAATCAAATGATATCCTTTTCTGTTTGAAAGAATGTAAAGAAAATATATATGCATTTTCTGTATTACAACAATTTCGACATTATTGCAAACTTATTTTTTTGAAATTCATATTTTTGGTCCTTTTTTCGACATTATTGCAAAAAAATATTGAGAAAATGTCGAACAATAAATGTAAGCACTTTTTTTTTGCATTAATGTTGAAATTGCAATTATTGCAAAATATTGGCTCAATATTATTAGCAAAAATTGAACAATAATGTCGAAATGAAATTATACAAAAATTGCAATTTTGACTTTATTGCAAAAAAGTTTTCGACATTAATACAAGTAGAACATCGCAGTTATTGACGGAATATTTCGGCATAATTTCTAAATTTTTTCGACATTAATTTATTCTTTATGTGAAGTACATATATTATCGTTTTTTCGACATTACTGCAAAAAAATGAGACAATGTTGAACAAAAAATGTAAGAA
This sequence comes from Megamerina dolium, assembly GCA_963854835.1. Lineage (NCBI taxonomy): Eukaryota > Metazoa > Arthropoda > Insecta > Diptera > Megamerinidae > Megamerina > Megamerina dolium. The sequence continues at coordinate 5,617,723 of OY978525.1, forward strand.
TTTCGATTTTCTGTCCATTTTTTCGCAGTAATGTCGAAACGAAACTATTCAAAAATTGCAACTTTCGACAATGTTGTAAACCTTTTGCGACATTGGTACAAGCAGAACATCTCATTTATTGTAGAAAAAAATATTTAGATGCTATTGCTAAATTTTTTCGACATTAAATCAATCTTTATGTGCAGTATATTGACGTTTTTTCGAAATTACTGCATAAGCAATTTGACAATGTCGGACAACAAATGTAAGAATATTGTATTTTCAACATTATCGTAAATTTCTTTTGCAATAATGTCGAAAGGAAATTATTCAAAAATTGCAATTTAGACAATGTTGTAAACCTTTTGCGACATTTGTACAAGCACAACATCGAATTTATTGTAGAAAAAACATTTGGATGTTATTGCTAAATTTTTTTGACATTAATTCATTTTTCATGTGCAGTATATTGTGGTTTCTTCGACATTACTGCAATCAAAATGAGACAATGTCAAACAACAACTGTAAGAAATTTGTATTTCCAACATTATTGTCCATTTTTGACAATAATGTTGAAACGAAATTATTCAAAAATTGCAACTTTCGACAATGTTGTAAACCTTTTGCGACATTGAAAAAAAAGGTTTAAGAAAAAATATTGGGATGTTATTGCAAAATTTTTTCGACATTAATTTATTCTTTATGTGCAGTATATTGTCGTTTTTTTGGACATTACTGCAAACAAAATGATACAATGTCGAACGAAAAATGTAAGAAATGTAGAATGTAATGTAGAAATGAAATTATTCAAAAATTGCATTTTTGACAGTATTGTAAATATTTTTCCAGATTAGTATAAGTAGAACATCACATTTATTAGAAAAAAGTATTTATATATTATTGCTATATTTTTTCGATATTAATTCATTTAATATGCAAACTTTTTTGTCACTTTTTTGACATTATTTCAAATATTTCGAAATACTTTGAAATAATGTCATTAAAAGAAAACATTTGGATGTTATTGCTAAATATTTCGATACTAATTAATTTAATATGCAATATTTTTTGTCGCTTTTTTGATATAATTGCAAAAATTTTGAAATAATGTCGAAGAAGATATGTTAGAAATTGTAAGATGTCGAAAAACGATTTTACAAAGATTGCGGTTTCGTTGTTGTTGCAATAATATTTCGACATTCAATCGCATCGACACTAAGAATTAATTTACATTTAATCAAATGCGAATATACGAGTACTTGAAAACAGAAAAAGAGCATAAACGTTAATTAGATTGTACTTTTAAAAGACTCCCTACGTAAAATTGCACCATTGTTGTTATGCTTCTTAGCGTATTCACAATGACTCAAAAGCATTTATTAAATTGTACAATATTAATAAAGAAGTAATGAGATTTCGAAGAATTCCAGAATATATTTTGCATACATTCAAAGTGAGCTCTATACAAATGAGTACGAGTATTGTGCTAGTTACATATGAAAATCCTATTCAAAAAATTTTCATTTCACTATTCATTTCCGTGAATAAATACTTGCATTCATGCATAAATAGAGTATATATATACTTTTCTAACAAGCTTGCAAGCTTCTTTTTTGATTTTCTTGTAATTTTTGATGAAATTGTAGTTTATATATACAAAATATACATTTACATACGCTCGAATAAACAAAGTATTCGTGTATACATTCATTTATGTTTGACAATTCTTCTATAGTACTACATAAGGGTACTAGTAAGTAATTGCGAAAATTTACGTTCACAGTTAGAGGTACATCAACCAACTAACTTAGGCACAGTGATTGGATCATATACAACAATCGGTTAAAATTAAAAGGTGTGGCACTGTCCTCGATAAAAAATCGTATACTATGACATCTCACTGAGCTGAAATATGTAGGATACTAACATTAACCATAACACCATATAAAATAACCATTAAACTATTTTTGATTCTCCAGAAACAAGTCGAGTTTTCAAGTATTGGGTTGGCAACTAAGAAATTGCCGAAGTAATTGATAATGTTTTCATAAATAAATTTTCTCCAAATTACCATCTTCAAACAAATATGTATATGTGCAATTTGTGCCTCTCATGCATGGGAAAATGTGACAGATAACGAATGTCGGAAAGAAAAAATCATAACATTGACACATTTATATGTGCACTTAGTTGTCAATCCATATTCACCAAGCCATACTTTACGTGTTAAATTTTGGACAGTATTAGAAGGGACCTACTCTTTTTAGCCGGTTCCGAACGGCAGAACTCTTGCGACATCACTTTTTCTGAGCTTTGTCACAGAACTTTTTTAGAAGCTTTTCCATGGCAAATTGTTACTGCCTAAAGAATTGCCAATTGCTTTTCAATATCAAATTTGTTATGCTCCAGCCGGAGATTGAACCCACGAGCTACAGATCAAAAGGCTAACACACTAATCACTGAGCTACGGCAATCACATGGTTATTACTTATCACAAAATCAAAAGAGATTTCTTTTTTTTTTTTTTTATATTTGAAATTAAATATTTTTGAAAAAATTGTTGTTAAAATTTTTCCCAAGTTTCCTATTATGTGATCGAGTCCGAAGCAAGGGCCTCAATCGCCTCAACCTACCTACGGCTCTGACATGAAAAATAAAAGAGAGCTCTAGTCCACCAGATGAGTTAAGGATTTCTATATAAAAATTAAATCTTATTTGGTCCCTAACCTAAAAAGAAATTTTATGTTATTTTAATTTGAAAAAATTTATTAAAATACTCAGAATAGCCCCATGAGGGATTTTACTCAACATTTTTTAAAACATAAGTTACCCCCTAACTATCCCTGTACCAAACCCTCCCACTTTTCTTAGTCTTTCTTCCTTCCCCATCCTACTATCTGCCACTTCCCTGAGCTGAGCCTGAGTGTTTTAGCGCATGCTACTCTATTGTTGTCACTTGGCTCACTCTCATATCACATCATCATATCAACCTCTATCTATATCCCTTAGAGTGGCTACATGATAAAATTGATACACAATATTTCATGCATTTCACTCCCTACGCTATCATAGTGTCACTAGAGTTAAAATCCATGACTGGTCCCTATTAGCTTTTACTCCTCAACATTTTTGCTGAACACACTTAACCACTATATTTAGCCCTTATAGAAGCTCCCTTATAAAATGCACATAAAACTCTTTATATTGGACAAATAATCTCATAATTGCCCAGAAATCGCTTCTACCGTAGAGAAATATATAACCGACTCAGATTCATTTTTACCATGTAACATATTTCTGAACTTACTTACCCCCTACCTTCACCTTTTATAGGAGCTTCCCTACAAAATGCACATAAAATAACATGATAATTGATAACTAATCTAATAACTCTCATCTTTCTTGCCAATTGGTAATTTTTTTCAACACAAAAATTCGTAAATGATTATTTTCATAATATTGCAGCATACTTTTAGGCATTCAATTTGATATTAGCTGTAGCTACACTTATATGACACTTTACACGAATTACAATCCTAAAAGTATGCAACGAGGTTAGTTTTTCTTTATAAAATTGTTATCAAATTGTTACAAAATTCTTATGTACATAATTCTTAAAAGACTGTTTTAGACAATTTTAAGGTACCAATTTCTTGTAACTAAATATTCAGAATAAGAAGTTCGCTTAAAATGATATCATATCAAATTAATGCCAATTTTTTTCAGCTACTATGCATCACTGTGCAACTTATCGACAAACCATTTACGCACAATTCGTTGTTAACATTTTGCTTATTGAAGAATTCAAGTAATTTACTCTCAAAGAATATTGATAATGAAACTTACCTCGAGCACGTGGTTTTGTTAATAACTTTTGTACAATATTATCGTATGCAATTTCTTCAGCTACACCAGAGTCCTTAACAAGTTTCTCCTTAATCGCAATGCAGATATTATGACGTGCCAACAACTCTTCAAGTTCCTCGAATGCCTGCAAGTCAAAAATTGATGCAATTCAATATGTACGAACATTATTTATTAAAGTGTTTGAATGGGATATGTTGGAGTATATATGTGAGAGTGTGAGAAAAAAAAACACACACACACATTAACTCAACTTTTAATTACACTGAAATTCAACACCACATGATATGATAGTTATTTTGTATTATACGATATATACATAATATACTCGTATGTTGGTTGTATGATGACGGAAGTAATTAGAGCGCGGCATAAGCAAGGATGTGTGCAAAAAAGTGCAAGAGCAAAAAAAAAAAAAAACCAACTAAAAAAAAAAAACACGAAATTACAAAATTTGCAATACACTAAATTTTATCCAACAGCATCGTGAGATGTACTCTCGTATGCGCGTTCAAATAAAACTTTCACTAAATGTTGCCTGTGGATATTTAACTTTGGGATTTTCTGCATGCGAGCATATACATAAATACAGAAAAGATACAAGTTACAAGAGTTGATTAAAAATTTAATTGCATCACAGTTGGTGGTGTTAGGAGAAAGTCCATGAATGAATAAAATGATTCTGATTTAATGCAACACTTTAACATTAACTACGTCAAAACAGTATCATAATTATAAAAAAAAATCTCCTTACAGTCGGCTGGGGCCGACCAAACTATACCCTGCATATGTAGATTTATATATAAAAAGTTTACTCGAATATCCAACTTTTCTTTTATTTCCACTTTTCGAGAAACAATTTTTGCATATACTACTAATTTACACCCGGAATATGGTTGACTTTGACGAAGTAAAAGGATTTTAAGATAATTCCGAGGCTTAGTATGGGAGCTATATAAAAAGTGGGCGTGGCTTACCACTTTCTAGTAAATCCAATTAATTTTTCAATGTTAATCCACACCTTAAATTTGGTGTCCTACGTTGAATAGTTTCTAAGTTATGGTGGTTAACATTTTTGTTTAATTTCCTCAACTTTGTGTGGGAGCCCCAATAAGAAGTGGGCGTGGTACGCTGATTTTTCGCCAGATTATTTCCGACTACCATATTAACCTAAGTGTTAATTATGATTGTTCTAGACAAAAGGATACAGAAGTTACAGCTATTTCAATTTAAAAGAAATTCGGTCATTTTGTATGGCGGCTACTATCAACAGTGGGCGTGGTGCGCCCATTTTCTGTGAGTCTAGTTGCTCCTACAATACTAATCCATACCTTAAATCTCGTTCTTTTACGCTAAATGGTTTATAAGTTATGGCGCTTAAAAGTTTTAGTTTAATTCCCTTGACTTTGTATGGGAGACCCATGAAGGAGTGGGCGTCGCACACTGATTTTCTGCCAGATTATTTCCGACTACGATATTAATTTAAGTGTCAATTATGGTTATTCTAGACAGAAGATTGCCGAAGTTACAGCTGTTTCAATTTAAAATTTGTATGGGGGCTACGATAAACAGTGGGCGTGGTGCGCCCATTTTCTGTGAGCCTAGTTGCTTGTACAATACTAATCCATACCTCAAATCTCGTTGTCCTACGCTAAATATTTTGTAAGTTATGGAGCTTAAAAGTTTTAGTTTAATTCCCTTGACTTTGTATGGGAGACTCATGAAGGAGTGGGCGTGGCACACTGATTTTCTCCCAGATTTTTGCCGACTACGATATTAATTTAAGTGTCAATTATGGTTATTCTAGACTGAATATTGCCGAAGTTACAGCTGTTTCAATTTAAAATTTGTATGGGGGCTACGATAAACAGTGGGCGCGGTGCGCCCATTTTCTGTGAGCCTAGTTGCTCGTACAATACTAATCCATACCTTAAGTCTCGTTGTCCTAGGCTAAATGGTTTGTAAGCTATGGAGCTTAAAATTTTAGTTTAATTCACTCGACTTTGTATGGAAGACCCATGAAGGAGTGGGCGTGGCACAATGATTTTCTGCCAGATTTTTGCCAACTACGATATTAATTTAAGTGTCAATTATGGTTATTCTAGACAGAAGATTGCCGAAGTTACAGCTGTTTCAATTTAAAATTTGTATGGGGGCTACGATAAACACTGGGCGTGGTGCGCCCATTTTCTGTGAGCCTAGTTGCTCGTACAATACTAATCCACACCTTAAATCTCGTTATTCTACGCTGAATAGTTTGCAAGTTATAACCGGTAACATTTTTTTAATTTCCGCAACTTTGTATGGGAGACCCAAAAAGAAGTGGGCGTGGCACACTAATTTTCTGCCATATTATTTCCGACTGCCGTATTAATCTAAGTGTCAATTATGGTTATTCTGGACAGAAGATTGTAAAAGTTACAGCTGTTTCAATTTAAAAGAAGTACAGGCACTTTGTATGAGAGCTACGCTAAAAAGTAGGCGTGGCTCAACCACTTTTTGCGAGGTTATATAGTAGTATAATATAAGTCTATGTGCCAAATATTGTTGTCCCAAGTGGTATATTATGTGAGTTATAGCAAGTTAAAGATTTTGAAAATTTCGAGGTTAGTCGCTTTGAATGCTTGGTGTGGGTGTGGTTATTGACCGATCATGCCCAATATCAATCCCCTCCGTACCCTTGGATCATAGATTACTTATGCCAAATTTCATCGAAATAGCTCAATATTTACTCAAGTTATCGTGCGAACCAGCCAGGTGACAAACAGACAGACGGACGGACGGACGGACGGACATCGTTAAATCGAAAATTTAATCGACGCTGATCACGAATATATATCTATGTCTATATCTCCGGAGATTCCTTCAAGTGGACACAAACATCTGACCGAAATGAATATACCATGCATATTGCATTATGCAGGGTATAAAAAGCACACAACTGCGCTTATAGTGGCTACTACATAAAGGGTGATTTCTTAAGAGCCTTCGGATTGGATTTAAAAAATAAAAACCGTAAGAATTTAGAGAAATGTATAAAATCTTAATTTGAGTCGATAGAACGATGTATATAATTCAATGTTTAAAGATGATTTCATGTAAATGTTGATAGCAGCTAAGCCTCAAATGGTTCATAAGCTGGGTCCATACTCTCTTCAACATATCGGTATATCACGAATAAATAGTTCAATATTGGCTTTCAGTGCGTCAAATGTTGCGGGCGATTTAGCTTTAAAAGCGTTAAATCACACGATCTAAAAGGCAAATTGACCGGCCCCAAACGTGAAATAAACTGCTCGCAGAACTCGCCTTTCAATTGGGCTATTGTTTCGCGTACGGTGTGGCATGTGGCACCGTCTTGTTGAAACCACGTATCAGCTAAGTGCACCTCTTCCATTTTGGGCAAAAAAAAAGTTTGTAATCATCGCACGGTAGCGCTCGCCATTCACAATAACGTTCCTGCCTTCGTCGTCTTTGAAAAAGTATGGCGGTCCAATGATGTCACCGGCCCTTAATCCACACCAAACAGCGCATTTTTCGGGATGCATTGGCAGTTCTTGCTATATTTCTGGCTGCACTTCACACCTCCCGGCTCCCAGTCCGGAGCCGAATGGGGCTGAAACTGGTAGTAGCTTCGGCTACGAGGTCTTACCAAAAGACTTTAAATTTGGTACCACGGGTGATCAGGTTGGAATCCCTCCAACCTGATCGTTGGGAACGGCCCTTCGGGGAGATTTTCGTGGTGGCTGAGGTAACCCAAAGATACGCGGGTAGAGTATTCCACGTCACACGGCGTGAGTACTCGATGTGGAGTTGCTTTGCAACCAGGGTGCTGACTCCTTAGATCAGAAGAGGTTTTAGATGGGCCTCGATCCAAACCAAGGAGGGTAGTACGTCCATTCAACGTGCCCCAATTGGTACCGTAGGATAATGGAGGTTGGACTCAGATTTTTCACTCCTACGGGGCGCCTATCAACGCTTCAAATTGATACACACGCTTTGGGCGTCGTGAGATAAGGCCATCACTGGCAGGTGCTCACGATAAACAAAGCGACATTTCTGCACTTCACACCAAATGCGGCAATTTTGATTGTTCGCGCATCCATTCAACTAGAAATGAGCTTCGTCGCTGAACAGAATTTTCCGATCATTTCATCCAACTTTGCCAGCGCCCATTCACCAAAAGTTAGCCATTGTGTTAAAGCGTGTGGCTTTAATTCTTGCACCAGCTGTATTTGAAAAGGTTTTACACCCAAATCCTTCCCCAAAATTTTCCACGTAGTGGAGTAACAGAGTCCCAATTGCTGCGAACGGCGCGGAATCGATAACTCATGGTTATCAATAACACTGGCGGATACAGCTACGATATTTTCATCTGTCGAAAATTGCTGCAAAATTTAGTCACAAGATTCCGAATAGCCGCCTCAGAAGGTCACCCAAACTGACCATAAAATGAATAAAATGAATGAATGAATGAATCGAGCATGAATTTTTATAATAAAATTCAATAATCTGCAAGCGTTGTTCGTTTGTAAGTCGATTCATGGTGAAATTATAGACCAAACTGAACATATTGGACAGTAACATGTTACACGAAAACAGCTGAGCTGCCAAAAAGAGTGTTGCCATAAAGAAAGTTGCTAAAAAATCACCCTGTACATATAATCATTAATGTAGCAATAAGCTTAATCCACCAAGAAAATCATTTTTTTTTTTTTCATCTCATCTTAATCTCATCTTATACTATAGCATATGGCACATAATGTATATATAATAATATATGTAGACCAAGTGGCTACTTCAATTCAACTTAAGTTTACAAGCACTTGCACTATGTTCTCCTTCAATTACTCAGTCATCGCGCAGCATCATTACACATACTGGATGTATATAGTCATATTATACTTAACAAGAAAGAGCACTCATTTAATGTGCAAGGAAATACGACAATACATACATACATACATATATCCATATCCATATACAGTATTCACATTACCTTAATGCCATAGTTGCTTTCTTCATAAATAATTGAAACGTAACTCCAACCCATGCGCTTGACAATTTCCACCATAGCTTTTACCTGATAATGATCGGATGGTATTGTACGCGAGAAATACTCAAAACGTTGTTTATTACTTAGCTCTGGACTTGTTGAGAAGAATGAGACCTATATACATATGTATATACATATGGCAATGAAAAAGAAGAAGAAGAAAAGAGAGACATTTGATAAGAATATGATAAGAAAGCAAACACGTAATAATAGGAAATGAAAATGAAATTACTTTTGTACACAGATAATTATATATTTATAGTCGAGTTTAACATCTGTCTTTTTATTTTTATTTTTTTTTTCTTAGAATGGCATTTTCAGCTTAGAATGTCATGACACTTTATGGACTCATCGTAGTGGAATACTTAAGTCAAAATTTAATTGTCACATTTAATAAGATTTAATTGCATTGTTTTATACTACCAATTATTACAGCATATAATCTTTATGAGGGCTTATTTTGTATATCTAAAATTATTTGGTCATTTGGTCATTTGAATCATTATAGTATCAGATAATGGCATTCAAATGAGTTTGCTGAGAAAGTTCGTGGTGTGCTGCTAATATAAATTTTATGGAATATGTCATAGACTCGGCAAAAAAATTCACTAATTAAAGTAAGTTCACACTTTATAGGTCTAAGTTTGGAAAAATTTTAAATTTTTCTCAATTTCCGTTTTACTTAAATTGCAACATCTCGATTTCTACTGGTTCGAATTAGTTCACTCTACATTCGTTGGATACATAATTTCATAAACTTTAATTATTTCATAAAGTATAATTTTTGACAATTTAAAATAAATGTATAAAAAATTTAATGAAAATTTTAAATGGTTTTTTCATGCCCATCCCCAGGGTTAAATTACTTTTTTGACAGCATCAATGAACGCGCCATACATTTTTACAAAATACAAAATTATTAAAACAATGTAGAGATATTTTTTGAGATTTTATATATATTTTTGTTTACCCCGACCTATATGTGTATATGGTAAAAGTTGCAAACTAACGAGCACAGCATGAATAAATACATGTACGAGGGCTGTTCCAGAACTACCCGACTTAACAAAGAAAACAATAAATTTGGGAACATTTTTCTCAACATAATCTCCTTTTAGCTCCATACACTTTTCACAGCGATATTCTATAACTTCGATATTCTGTTTATAGTATGAACTGTTTAACTCATTAAAATAGCCATCTACCGCAGACTCCACCTCTTCATTGTTTGCAAATCTTTTACCAGGAAGTCATTTTTTTTTTTTTCAATTTAGAAATAGAAAATAATCATATGTACCATGCATTCATTTCAAATTCAATGTTTTTCGTTGCATAAGTCTGTTCTATATATTGAAAATTAAAAACACTTATTCTTCAGCCCTTTTTATGGCAATTTTAAGGCATTTTTGAGGTTAGATTTGTATGGGAGGTATGCTTTAAAAGAAACCGATCAGGCTCATTTTTGGGGCGTTCACTTCAAATATTATTATAAATATATGAACAAAGTTTTGGAATCATATACCTATCAATGCACTTTTTATAGCATTTTTAAAGCATTTTTGAGGTTAGATTTGTATGGGAGGTATGCTTTAAAATAAACCGATCAGGCTCATTTTTGAACCGTTCACTTATAATATCATTCTAAACATATAAATAAAATATTGAAGTCATATGCCTATCAACACACTTTTTATGGCATTTTTAAGGCATTTTTGAGGTTAGATTTGTATGGGACGTATGCTTTAAAATAAACCGATCACGACCATCTTTGAGGTGTTCACTTATAATATTATATTGAATATATGAAACAAATTTTAGAGTCATATGCCAATCAATGCACTTTTTATGTTTATGTTAGGTTTGGTTTGTATGGGAGGTATGCTTTAAAATAAACCTACAAAAATGTCAAATTTTATTTATTTTCTTTTTGCCGAATCCGTGCATTTAACTAATATCTATCACGAATCAATTTTTTTCTAATTTTAAAAGAGATCTTAAAGAATATATTCAGAATATCGCATTTTAAAAATATAACCATATTTCAGGTATAGATTAGCATTATAGGCAGAAATTGGCTTAATCAAAGCCCAATACGACTAAGGCTTCAGGATGGGGGTGCATCTAATCACCATTATTATTCATCGTCGTCATAGATGAAATACTGGTCAGTCACATCGATTGACACCTCAGAAAATAGAGGCCTGTTTTGGTACCCTACTACAATGGAGCATCTTGAAGATCTGGTGATGATATCGTGCTTGTTTCCCAACGTCGATCAGATATGTAGAATACACTGAACACAGAAAATTCTGCTGCTGCTGCGAAAACTAGAACATTGACAATGTGTTTGTTTTCCAATATCTTGGCAGCCAATTCACTATAGATTGCGTATATAGAACTGACATATTCACAAGGTTACAAAAAGCAAGAAGTGCATTTGCTAATCTACGCCCAGTGTGGAATTCCAAACAAATTAGCAACCCGAGCGCTTCGTTGCCGGACAATTAGATAAATGCTGCCATTAGAAGCTAATTGCATCGGGAATCAGAGAGTAAAATTGGAGGTGGCTCGGCCATACACTGTGAAGAAGTGGAACCGAAGTTAGCAGGTAAGCAGCCTGTAGGTTTCAGTCCACCCACAGGGACAAAGCATAAGAGGCAAACCCAGATGCTCTTGGCGACGTTGTGTAGAGGACGAGATGCAAGCCATTGGCAAAAACTTAAACTAGCGGCATGAGTGACAGTCTAGTGGGAATCCAGACGGCTAATAAGCAACGTCCAAAGGACGTCTGCGGTGTTGACAACAGGTGTTTTAAGAACCACCCCGTCAAAAGTACTCCACTCGCAGTTACATCTACTTGCTGTGGATCTATTTGGCAAGCAGAGAGCGCTTATATCAGTAATTAGGCTGAATATGGCTTCACGCTGGGCTCAATCAGAATACGGGCATTCAAAGATCCTGAAGAGAGCATTACAATTTCGAATGCCATCGTCTATACCATTCCCATACTATGCTTTGACAATAGATTCTCAACCCATATTCCCTCAAGGGAAGAATGGAATTGGGGTATTGTCAACGACATTGGAGTTCAATCGGTACAATTGTACATAGGCGGCTCCAAATTAGAGGGCAGGGTAGAAGGTGGCCTCTTTCCTGATTCTTTACGCATTAAGTTTAAGTTCCGATTACATGACTTTTGCAGCGTTTTTCAATCCGAGATTATGGCTATAAAGGAGGCGGCAATGTATCTTCGCTGTAATACAATATCTTTCAAAGATATTTCTATCTACACCGACAGTTAAGCCGTCATTAAATCTCTGTCAGGAACGTTCGCCAAATCGGCACCTGCCTTTAAATTCCACTCAGCACTGAACGAGCTCGCGCAGCACTACAATGTACACATTGTATGGGTACAGGGGAATAGGGATAAACTGTGAGGCAGATGAATTGCCGAGATCGGGCACTAGGTTGCCAGAGATCTATTCATCTTATCAAGCAGGAATTCCGCTTCCAACATGCAAGCTTCTTGTCACACAACATTTCCACACTATAGCCAACAGAAGATGGCGGAATGAGAGTTCTTGTGTTACTACTAGGAAAGTCTGGCCAACTCTTGACAATATAAGAACTCGTTCACTATTGTCAATGAGTAGGAAAACTATCAGTAATGTAGTTGCCGTACTGAAGGGCCACTGACTTGTGCGTAGGCATGCTACCAGGTTTGGTTTACCGGCCAATGATTTTTGTCGTAGCTGCCAGGGCGAAGAAGAGGGGGAAACTTTGGGGTGCTTCTATCCTGCAGGGTGCAGGATAGAAAGCATTATTGATGAACGGTAACACAATGAGTCAATTTTTGGCCTAAGTGCGCCCATCTTTGGGAGGCGGCCGCATAACCTAACCTATGTTAAATAAATTAGTCCAAGAACAAATCTGATGTTTTTGCCATTCAGTCATCATATTCCTTCGAACAATGGGTAGACAATATTAAATGATGGACAATTGGTTAATAAACTTACTAACTTAGTTATTCAGTTTAATCTATTTTTCACATTCAGCGCAAAATCTTTATATCAGAGAATATTACCCTTCGTATATATTTCATAGAGAGTATGTACATATAATCGAACCCCATTTAATCGTAAAAATGTCATATTACATACAAGTCATGAGTTGTCATTGTTGTCGAAGTCATCATCAAAAAACATCATATGATGATCATCATCAGCAGCATCATCAACATCAACATCAGTGTAATTTTATAGTTTTACTAAAAAAGCACCGTACAACATTTTCATCTTATAGACAATACGAATACATACAAGGTGCGACAATTATGTATTAAGACTCGAATCATACCTCAGCAACCAAGCGCGCCATCTATGTGTGAGCACATGCGTTTTGAAGCTTCAACCTTCCTCTACTAGCTGTCAAAATTTCATGGCATTTCGTTGACATTTAATGTTTATTGATATTCATTTTACAAAACACTTATTCGTTTGGTGTTGAAATTTTAACATGAAGCACGATAATGCACCGAGTCACACAGCACTCATTGTTCGTCAATTTTTGGCTCGGAATCAGTGTCTGTGTGTTGAATCACCCGCCGTATTCACCTGCGACTTCTTTTTGTTACCAAAACTGAAATTGAAGTTGAAAGGATGCTTTTTTGATGACATTCAGACCATACAACGACGAGGCTTCGACGAGGGCACTGGAGGCAATTCCGAAAAATGAGCTGGAACACGCGTTTGAACCACTATTAAATCGATGTAACAAGCGTATTGAATCAGGAAGAGAATATTTCGAATAAATATACCGAAAAATTAGCAGATATCGTGTTTAAATTGTGTTTGCTAGAGGCAGTCTTAATCCATAATTGTCGCACCTTGTATATTACTACTCTGACAAGTCCATGGAGTTGACTATTCTGATTTTACAAATTACTACTTTTTGCCCAATCCACTATTTAACAGCTGTCGCTGTCAGCTGTTTTATAAGCTTTTCGTTTTGTAGTTTTTTCTCGTCATTGCAACAAAAGTAGTAGGTACCTATAACATTTTCAACATGGTTGCATTTTATGACATGGAAAATAAATAAAAGAAATTACGATTGCTTTAATTACTTTTGTACTTTGTTATGTTTTTATATGCTGTACTCTCTCTCTCTCTGCTTTTTCTTTGAGTGCAGTAGCTGGGAAACTTGTGACTTTTGAGAAATAAAAAAAAAATTAAAAATGTAAAAAGAAAACATGAAAACAAAGAAGAAAGTAAAGTGAAAAAAAAAAAAAAATTTTATACGAGTTGTGTATTGTACATAATGCAATATAAATTCATCATTATAGTAGAATTTTCATCTGTCAACGAAGAGGCAAAAAAAAAAAAAAGTTTTAAAAATCACAGTAAATCTTCTTTGGGCAAACAGCTGTTTACGTTAAGTAAATCAATATTTGTTTTAAATATAGTACCAGTATATATGTACACGTTCAGAAAAGAATTTTTTACATCGTTATTTATTATTATCATCATCTTATTTTTATTATGATTATACATACTATCAAATCAGATGTAAAATTCTTATGGCTAATTTTGTCTATTCGTTATCACATCTCTCACTTAAACAGAGACACAACATCATTAATGTTTTACTTAAACATAACACGTCCACAAACATATATTTTGTGAGTGTGTCTACATATAAATTTAATGAACATCATCATTTAGTGATATATATATTTAGTTCATTCTCTATTGGAATGTGTTTATGTATTAGAGCTATTCGAAAAATGTGATTATGCTCTATCGAGATATTTATTTCCTATCTTACCCAGAACAATTTTCTGTAACTTCAATTAATTTATTTATCTGCCTCAAAACTATATGAAACATTGGATTTGTTGCCCTATATGCAGAATGGAAACTGCATATACTGGAAAGATTGGTTCAAATTACAATGCGGAAGTGTTATAGAGTTCTTATCGAAGCAAGAACTTGCATATTAACCTTTTCGTAGTTCGGGAAACCAAAGATGCAATTTTCTTACGCTTAATTTAATTCTCAATTTTTTTAAATGAATAATTAAGATTTTTTTTTTCAAATAGTCAACTTCACAATACAATAAAAGTCTCATATTGAACGGACTGAGATAGTTACAATATATGGATTTTGAGTCACTGAATCTAAATACGTGGTCGGATTTACTCACACTCTAAACCTACACAAAATAATCGAAAAATGTTATTTGTTGAGCTCAGAAAGAAAGCTGAACATGATGACGTAAAGCTGAGCACACATTGAGACATAGCGAAGCAAAACTCAGACAATATGGTTGATCTTCTACTATAAGAATTTCTATACATATTGGAAGTTGCTGAATGTAGTTGTCGATTTGACAGTCAGGTCGTACCATGTAGCTCGTTCCTAAGAAAAAAAAAAAAAAAAACAAAATTGAAATTGAAACATTCATTAAAATATTTAAAAATTTCCCAAAATTATATTTTTTGTTTTTGTAGTTGGTTTGTCTCGATCAGCTGTTATTTTGTTTCTAACTTCAAAAATGTGATTAAAAATTGAAGGATTTTTTAACCTATTCAGAATTGCCCTTATAGCGAGATTAACTATATGAACAATCTCCACTAAATTTTACTCTGCAACTTTTTTTGTGAACAAACTTACAAATAAACAAACTTAAACTTGGTCATACATTTGTAACTCTATTTGTCGCCCTTAATGGGTCTCTCCTACAAAATCAATATTTTGGCGAATTTAGGTCGCAGAATGCCAATAGAGTGGTAAAATATATTATCGACCGCCATTAATTTTAACTATTTAACATTTTTGCTGAACCATTTACCGAAGCTCTTCAATTCTTATGGGGGCTTTCGTACAAAACGATGTAAACGATGTAGCTGAAAATCGACAAATAACACCGAAATACCCGAGAATCGCCCTTCTAATGGTAAAGTTGATAACTGATCTCATTAATTTTTCTATCCGGAGACGTTTCTCAAACATACTTACTTTCCAAGTACAGCCCTTTGGGAGGCCCTCTACAAAATTCGTGTATTTTGAGAGCTTAGCATCAATATTGTAAGAAGTATCCCCAGAACACTTGGAGATAAGGGGTAAATCTGCTGGAAAAAAATTTTGGTCATACATTTATCCGCTCTAGGGGCGATTCTTGGAATCCAAAGGCATTAGTTGTCGATTTTCAGTTGTTTTTAGATGCAAAGTTGATAACTGACCCAATTCATTTTTCTATTTCAACACTTTTCCCGAACGTACTTACTTCCCAACGACACCTCTTTGGGAAGCCCCCTACAAAATTAATGTATTTTTAAACCTTTACCAGTTTTTCCCTTACTTTCCAACTACACCCCTTTGGGAGGCCTCCTACAAAATTTTGAAAGCTTAGCATCAACTTTGTAAGAAGTGTCCCCAGAACAATTGGAGATAGGGGTTAGTCTCTTGGAAAAAATGTTGCCGAAAAAAATTTTTTTTTTTCGGATTGTTCATAGGTTTATCCCCTTTAGGGACGATTCTTGGGGTCCAAAGACATAATTTGTCGATTTCCAGTTGTTTTTAGATGCAAAGTTGATAACTGACCCCAATGATTTTTCTATCCCGACACTTTTTCCAAACATACTTACTTTCCAAGAAGTATCCCCAGAAAAATTGGGGATATGGGTTAGTCTCTTGGAAAAATGTTGCCAAAAAATAATGGTGAAAAAAAATTGTTTAGGGTCATTCATACATTTATCCGCTCTAGGGACGATTCTTGGGGTGCAAAGACATAATCTCTCGATTTCCAGTTGTTTTTAGATACAAAGTTGATAACTGACCCCATTAATTTTTCTATTCCAACACTTTTCCCAAACGTACTTACTTCCCAACGACACCCCTTTGGGAAGCCCTCTACAAAATTCATGTATTTTTAAATCTTAGCATCAATTTTATAGGAAGTGTCCCCAGAACAATTGGGGATAGCGGGTTAATCTGCTGGAAAAAAATATTGGTCATACAGTTATTCGCTGTAGGGACTATTCTTGGGGTCCAATGACATTTTTTTGTCGATTTTTAGTTGTATTTAGATGCATTTTGTATGGAAGCCCTCTAAACGGATGAAGATAAGAAGTAAGTAAGTTTAGAAAAATTGTTAGTAATACAATAATATTTCTTTTGTTTGCACAAATCTTCTAGAAGAACATTCACCACATACAAAATAATCTTGTACAATTTTGAACATATCTAATGCAGCATTTATATACAATATGCATCTACTCAACTACCTCATATTAATGAGTGCTGAATTTTAGCAGCTGCCATTGATTTTCTAATTAATTTTGCGTGCGTTATCCAACACTCGCATTGAATGCGAATCATATTTGTATTTTTTTTTTTTTTTGTAATCATTTAATTTTTTTCTTTTTCTTTTTCATTATCCCCCATCATCATCATCCCCATCATCGTCATCATCATCATAGCAGACATTTTGAGTATGCATGATTGATTATGTGTTTTAGGAACAAATTCATGGTTGGAAACAAATCGGTCATTATATCTACATTAAATATTAAAATACAAGGTATTCAGTAATTTATCAAATCGGCCATCTACCATAGTAATGTCGATCAGATAATTGAAAGAAAACAAATACAAAAAAAAAAAAAAACCTGCTATAAGTTTGAAAGTGGAAGAAGAAACATTTTAAATTGATTTGCAATTATGACACACGTGAATAAGATAGTCCAAGTCCAGCTGTGGCACTAAAATTTTCCGTGCTATGGTCTATTTAATTAAGTTCGCACAAAATACGAAGGCGATCCCAGAACTCCCTGACCTAACAAAGAAAACACAACAAATTTGGGAAAATTTTTCTTTATTTCTCAACATAATCTCCTTTTAGTGCTATATACTTTTCCCAGTGATATTCTATAGAGTCGATACCCTGTTTATAGTATGAACTGTCTAGCTCATTAAAATAGCCATCTACCGCAGACTCTACGTTTGTTTTTCCTTTTTGAAGATAATCAATAAAAATTATCCCACGTGCATCCCAAAAAACAGACACCATAACCTTGCCTGCAGATGGAACTGTCTTCGCCTTCTTTGGACACGTTTCTCCCCTTTCAGTCCACTGTTTTGACTGCTCCTTTTTTCTCAGGTGTGAAGTGGTGGACTCATGTCTCATTCGAATGGTTACGAATGGTTACGAATCGACGCAAAAACTCGACTTTATTACTGTGAAACATCACCAAACACTCTATAGAAACATCTTCACGACGTTGGTTTTGTTCTATTGTGAGCAAACGTGGCACCCATTTTGCACACAGTTTTTTCATCTCAAAATTTTGAAATGCTTGTAATTTCACCTAGCTCACGCACCTTCAGCCGACGATCATCCAATACCATTTTGTAGATTTTCTTAACCGTTT
Organism: Megamerina dolium; assembly: GCA_963854835.1. Lineage (NCBI taxonomy): Eukaryota > Metazoa > Arthropoda > Insecta > Diptera > Megamerinidae > Megamerina > Megamerina dolium. The sequence goes on from OY978525.1 coordinate 5,636,052, forward strand.
CTGTCGTGGTCACCTTAATTGGTTGACCACTACGGTGTTTGTCTTGGCAGCCTGTACGACCTCGTTTAAACTCTGCCACCTAATATTTTATGGTCGTAAACGAAAGAGTAGACTCTCTCAGAGTAGAATCTAGTTCGACTTTAATATTCGTTGGACTGAGACCTTTCAAATGAAAGTATTGAATTACATAACGGTGACCAATTTTTTCCATGTTTACAAATTCACTGAGGTCGTTAACTTTCGATGGCTCCAAAAAAATACTAAAGAAAGTGGCGCCTTGCAACTAAAAACATAAGTTTTATAAGGTTGCCATTTTTCATCAAAGTAATTTTTTTTTTCAAACTACTGCCGCCATCTATATGCCAGGTCGGGTAGTTCTGGGATCGATCATGTAACAGCCGCTGTAACCTGTAACATCCTAATTAATGTGAAGTTTTTGGTAAACCATTTTAAAAGGCAGCATTGATTTATAACAACTTTTGGTAAACTTTGATGGGAAGGATGGGTGAAACTTTAGTTGATTTTTGTCGAAAATAAATTTAGTAAATAAATTTTTCAAACAAATTCGCTATTTTCGATTTTAATTGATAACTATGGATACAAAATCTTGATTTTTAATTTGCTTTTAATCAAATCAGAATCAGAATATTAAAAGCAAATTTTAACAAATGCAAACCAAAACACGTCGTACTAGTGTCGTCAATCTTAGCATGTAGTATATACTATATATGGCCAATAATTGCAAATACGCACGAGTAATCATTTCACATAGTACGAGTACATATATACGACTATAAGTTTGTACTGTATTGTATACTATTCGTACATGTTAGGTGTATAGTAAATTTTATAATAAAATGTTGTACAATTGGCTGTATCAGCATTTTATTGTTGAGTCACGTACACGCTAAATGTAGACTAGCTTGATATTTTTTTTTTTTTCATTTTGTGAAGAGTAAAATAAAGGTAAATCAAGGAAATAAACTAGTTTTATGATGCTTAGTGTGCAAAATGTCAAGAAATGCAAACATCATGAATGGGCGGTTGTTGAACGTATTCGAATAGATTCTAATACATATTTAGTTGAAAGTGAACATATTAAATTTTTGTTGCTGCATATTCATTAGAAATAAATTGCATACTAGTATAGTTTATTCCTTAAGGAAATTAATGCAATATGCACGAGTGCATTTTGGAATATTTTGCATTGATTAAGAATATTCGAAAATCTTAAGAATTTTAATATATGATGAAATCGTAAGAATAAAAAAAAACAGACATAAGTTCACATTCAATACGTAAACTGGACTGGACTGGGGTATATCAAGCAGTAAAGAAATTGAAAAGCAAAAAAAATAACGACTCATTGCAATTTGATAATAAAGTGATATTATTGAATCAAAACAGTAGTCGGCCAATTGTTAAAAACCCATATAAAATTTAATTAAGAATTCCCAAATAGGAATTATTATCCTTTCCATCATTATTTTTTGACACTTCAATCTATTTTTGCTTCTTTAAGAGGTTTCTCATTAGTTCTCATTGGTTCTGAAGGCTGTCCACGTTACATTCATCCTTAAACGTTGCACCTGCCCATCCATAAAACTCTATGATGTAAATATTCCGCAATGTAACGAAACTGCCTAGGTAAGGAATGCATCTCGATAAGAAAGTAACTTAGAGAACACATATCTTCATCAAACGTAATACATCTGAAACTCTTACTCTACTCAGCCGTCCTAAAACCAGTATGGACATATGGCATACAGCTGTGAGCTACAGTGGCAACCTCCAATGTTGAAATTCTCCCAAGATTTCAATCTAAAACCCTACGTATGATTGCAAACGGCTCATATTATGTCACAAACAACCAAATCCTTTGTGACTATAAAATCCCAATGGTTGCTGAAGTAATCGAAAAGCATGCCAAATCACACAATCAAATACTTCAAACCCACCCTAACCCACTAATATCGGATCTCAATTCCATCAAATTTACCCAACTGAAGAGAAAATCAAGAACAAGTTACATTTGCTAAAAGAAAAGAGGCTTCCCTACAAAAAAGGTGAATTCTATAGGGGACCGTCCTACACATCACCTCCCCCCCCCAGGAGTTGAAACAAGTGATGACTTCTAAAGAAATATTACAGACGAAAAATTAATGAAAGTCTTCCTTAGATTTGATTCCTTTAAATTCGATCTCACGACAGCTATGTGGATATTTGTCGATTTTTTCATGTTTTTTCCTTAAAAAGTGGAAATAACAGATGGTAAGTTTGTTCAAAAGATATATTGCAAAGGCCAAGATGGTCTGATTTACAATATGACCACTCTAAAGGCGAAGTTATGTGTTTAATTGTAGATTTTTATGTGTTTTTAGCATTATTTAATAGTGGCGCCCTCTTAAGGGGTCGCAATAGAGTACTAGTTAGGTTAGGTTAGGTTATGTGGCTGCCCTCTCTCTGAGAAGACACACTTAGGCCAGAAAGGCCCATTGTGATACCACCGAGCTTCTCTTCCAATACTGGTTGGTTGTGCGTGTTAAATTTGGACAGCATTTGGAGGGACCTACTTATATTAGCCGGTTCAGAACGGCATAACCCTTGTGACATCACTTTAACTTAGTTTTGTCACAGAGCTATTTTAGGAAGCATTTTTGGCAAATTGTTAGTGCCGGAAAAGTTGCCAATTCTTGCCGCCAGGTGGGTACCGTTCGAAAGAAAAATCTTTTCGATATTAAATATTGTTATTCTTCAGCCGGGGATTGAACCCACGACCTACAGATAAGGAGGCCAAAGCACTAACCAGAGTACTTGTAGGTTTGGAGAAAATGCCGGGGGGTAAAAAATTGAATATATGTTGATTATATATTTTGGTCCTGTAGGGGCATTCCAGAAGCGATGACAGTAAATTTTATGAAAATATCATTTTTGTTTGACATACCGCCCTTTCGCGCAGAGATATGAGATAAGTAAGTATGTTCTGAGGAAATAAAACGTTTTCTCTTCCGCTAAGGCTACTCCCAGGTAGTGGAGTCAACGAATTTTATAAAAGCGGCTATTTAGTATGGGAACCAGAACATATGGAATTGGGATAGTGTGTTCCAAAAGAACATATATATAATATATAAATATGGGTTCGTGATAAAGTTTGAACTCTGTAGGAGTGACTTTCGGTCAGGTGTGATGTTATTTTGTTTTTCTTATTTTTTTTTTTAAACATGATCTTAATATGGCACCATTTTGAGGCTCGGTCTCGAGCACCTGTGTTATTCTTAGTCGATTTTTTGTGATTTTCCCCCCACCGATTTAAACAATTTTTTTTGGATCGCCCAATTTTTTCGAGAACCTTACAAAATAGAGAGTTGCTGCATATATAAATCAAAAAAAGAAAAAAAAAATCTCCTTACAGTCGGCTGGGGCCGACCAAACTATACCCTGCATATGTAGATTTGTATATAAAAAGTTTACTCGAATATCCAACTTTTCTTTTATTTCCACTTTTCGAGAAACAATTTTTGCATATACTACTAATTTACACCCGAAATATGGTTGACTTTGACGAAGTAAAAGGATTTTAAGATAATTCCGAGGCTTAGTATGGGAGCTATATAAAAAGTGGGCGTGGCTTACCACTTTCTAGTAAATCCAATTAATTTTTCATTGTTAATCCACACCTTAAATTTGGTGTCCTACGTTGAATAGTTTCTAAGTTATGGTGGTTAACATTTTTGTTTAATTTCCTCAACTTTGTATGGGAGCCCCAATAAGAAGTGGGCGTGGTACGCTGATTTTTCGCCAGATTATTTCCGACTACGATATTAATTTAAGTGTCAATTATGGTTATTGTAGACAGAAGATTGCCGAAGTTACAGCTGTTTCAATTTAAAATTTGTATGGGGGCTACGATAAACACTGGGCGTGGTGCGCCCATTTTCTGTGAGCCTAGTTGCTCGTACAATACTAATCCATACCCTAAGTCTCGTTGTCCTAGGCTAAATGGTTTGTAAGCTATGGAGCTTAACATTTTAGTTTAATTCACTCGACTTTGTATGGGAGACCCATGAAGGAGTGGGCGTGGCACACTGATTTTCTGCCAGATTTTTGCCGACTACGATATTAATTTAAGTGTCAATTATGGTTATTCTAGACAGAAGATTGCCGAAGTTACAGCTGTTTCAATTTAAAATTTGTATGGGGGCTACGATAAACACTGGGCGTGGTGCGCCCATTTTCTGTGAGCCTAGTTGCTCGTATAATACTAATCCATACCCTATCTCGTTGTCCTAGGCTAAATGGTTTGTAAGCTATGGAGCTTAACATTTTAGTTTAATTCACTCGACTTTGTATGGGAGACCCATGAAGGAGTGGGCGTGGCACACTGATTTTCTGCCAGATTTTTGCCGACTACGATATTAATTTAAGTGTCAATTATGGTTATTCTAGACAGAAGATTGCCGAAGTTACAGCTGTTTCAATTTAAAATTTGTATGGGGGCTACGATAAACACTGGGCGTGGTGCGCCCATTTTCTGTGAGCCTAGTTGCAAAGTACAATACTAATCAACACCTTAAATCTCGTTATTCTACGCTGAATAGTTTGCAAGTTATAACCGGTAACATTTTTTTTAATTTCCGCAACTTTGTATGGGAGACCCAAAAAGGAGTAGGCGTGGCACATTGATTTTCTGCCATATCATTTCCGACTACCGTGTTAATCTAAGTGTCAATTATGGTTATTGTAGACAGAAGATTGAAGAAGTTACAGCAGTTTCAATTTAAAAGAAGTACAGACACTTTGTATGGGAGCTACGCTAGAAAGTAGGCGTGGCTCATCCACTTTTGGTGAGGTTATATAGTAGTATAATATAACTCTATGTGCAAAATATTGTTGTCCCAAGTGGTATATTATGTGAGTTATAGCAAGTTAAAGATTTTGAAAATTTCGAGGTTAGTCGCTTTGAATGCTTGGTGTGGGCGTGGTTATTGACCGATCATGCCCAATATCAATCCCCTCCGTACCCTTGGATCATAGATTACTTATGCCAAATTTCATCGAAATAGCTCAATATTTACTCAAGTTATCGTGCGAACCAGCCAGGTGACAGACAGACGGACGGACGGACGGACGGACGGACGGACATCGTTAAATCGAAAATTTAATCGACGCTGATCACGAATATATATCCATGTCTATATCTCCGGAGTTTCCTTCAAGTGGACACAAACATCTGACCGAAATGAATATACCATGCATATTGCATTATGCAGGGTATAAAAATCGTACAATGTCCCATTACTACTGTAACGGACTCTAAGATCATGCGATTTGCAGCTTTTGGATCATTACAGCATTGGAAAATAATTTTCAGTAAACCACTTCGGAAATTAAGTCAACATTAAAGTACTCGGTTGATGTACTTCTGATGAGCCCGTTGTGGTAATATGCCACTATTTACTGGTTAACGAAACAATTTTCTATTTCCTTACTGCTTCAATTTAAAATTCTGTAATTCCAGAAATTCATTAAAGCGCCCGTTTTACTTATATTTTCGAGGAGAGTAAAGGGAATTGTTTTTTCGCGACTTTTTAGAATTACAAGTCACTGCATTGAAGCATTTAAATTTTATGATGAAAAAACAAAATAAATTTAAACACGAATTTATATTCAACTCAAGAACTTAGCGAAATTTTTTTCGCCAAAATGTTACCTCGAATTGTGCTTTATAAGGTTTGGTGAGGTTTGAAGGGCATATGTGAACATATATTCACACTTCCACTCGAAGGCATCTACTTCCCATTGTGATTGCCCTTGCTTTTTTAAGTCCACGAGAAAGAAACGAGACCCCAAACATTGAAGTCCTGTACAGAGACATAGATAGTGGTTTATCGATTCTTCTTCCTCTTCATCTCAGCAACCACTAAACAGTCCACTCGTCGATATACGACAACGTTGAAGCATTGGCGTAATGGCACAATTCCCAGTAAGCACCTCGGAAAGAATTCTAACTGCAGGCTTCGCTAAGTACAGAAGTAGCCTCTTTATAAAGTCATGAGTGTTTTCTATCATTGCCATAGTAACTCAGCTATATCTGTGATAAAATATATTGCTTAAATAAATTAATTTCTCTAAATGCATGTCAATTTATGTAAAAACGATGATCAAAACATGCCAAACAAAACTGATTTTAGTAATTTAATTTAAATTTAATATTTATGATTGGAATACTCGTATTATTAATATTGCTTCAGCAACGACAAATGATAGTAGCATATCCATAGGTATTCATTTTGTTTGTGAGTCTGTGCTAAAGTGCTAAAAGTTCAACACGTTTCGTAAACATAAACGTTTTAACATCACTGCAGTATAATTTATTATTCTTACTTGGGTTAAAAACCAAGAATATTTAAGAATAACTTTGAAAAACTATTGCTGCATTGCATTTTGATTTTTACTGCTAGCACATCGGTCTTATTTACTTACATATATTGTAAGCTACTACATACTTAGTATACGAATATCACGTATTGTGATGTTGCACAAGGAATGGTCATCTATATGGATATTACATGGTTACCTATTTATATTATAGTATATTCATCAATGAGTATATATTGTATAAGAGGATTGTAACCTCATGACGGTGGTGGTAGTGTGTCAAGTGTTGTATGTCTTTTATGAGTACATCATCATTGCGTTCACATTACTTCACATGACCAGTTTGCAGCAATGGAGCTATGAAGCAAACCAAACCAGCAGCTGCTCTATGCTGTTTGTCATTTCATAGCTTTCACTTATATACGAGTATAATACATACATAAATTCGTACATAATACAATGTGTTGCAAAATGCACTGTCAATGTATAGAAAACACGTAAAGTAGTTTATATCACACTTAGAAGGGAGAAGGGAGACAGCAGAGACAGAAAGGACAAGTTTATGATTCATTATTTGTGTGTATTCTGAGCGCTTTCTATTTTCGTACTTATATTTTTTGCTCTTCATCTTCTTTTTCCGGTGCTGATGCTTTTTCATACAGTAAGTCTGAAGTAAACAGCGAAATGGTGGAAGAGCATAAAATTGAACAAATATCCAATATACATGTACGAGAGCGGTTCCAGAACTATCCGACCTAACAAAGAAAACACAACATAATCTCCTTTTAGCTCTATACACTTTAAAAAAAAATATAAATATGTGGCACTTAAAGCTCCGAAGGGCTCATTGGCCAAGCTTCTCTCCCATTACTGTTGTGCATGTTAAATTTTTGGACAGTATTAGAAAGGACCTGCTTAATTTAGCCGGTTACGAAGGGCAGAACCCTTGTGACATCACTTTTCCTGAGCTTGGCAAGTTTTTACTGCCGGAAGAATTGCCAATTTCTTGCCGACAGTATTAAATTTGTTATGCTTCAGCCGGGGATTGAACCCACGACCTACAGATCAGAAGCCAACACACTCACCCTACGGCACCCTCTATAAACTTTTCCCAGCGATATTCTATAGCTTCGATACCCTGTTTATAGTATGAACTGTATAGCTCATTATAATATCCATCTACCGCAGACTCCACCTCTTCAGTGTTTGCAAATCTTCTATCACCAAGCAACATTTTTTTGAAATTTGGAAATATAAAATAATCCGAAGGAGCTAAATCTGACGAATAAGGTGCATGCTGAAGCAATTCGAGTTTTAAGTCATTGATTTTGGCCATCGCAATAGCGGATGTGTGAACTGATGCATTGTCTTGATGAAACAATACTTTCATTTTAGCCAAATGCGGCCTTATTTCTTTAATTTCATCATTAAAATGCTGAAACAAATTAGCATAATTTTTGATCATTCAATACCATTTTGTGTAATTTCTTAACCGTTTCTGGCGTGGTCACCTCAATTGGTTGACCACTACCACAGGTCGTTAACTTTCGATGGCCAAAAAAAAAAAAAAAAAAATTTACTAAAGAACGTGGCACCTTAAAACATAGATTTTATAAGGTTGCCACTTCGGGTAGTTTTGGGACCACCCACGTATCAGAATGTATAATAGCATGGGTGGAAATGTGAAAAAGTGCAATCTGCAACAATTTTAAGCTGATTTCAAATTACAGAATTTATTTTGCTTTAAATTTTATTGAACATGGGGGAATAAGTTTTGTAAAAAAACTAAAAAAAAAAATGAAAAACATTGTGTAGAGCACATTGGGAGAAAAAAAAAAAAAACATATGAACCAATATTGATTCATGCTAAAAGACTCAAATGCAATGAAATGAATTCTTATGATTCATACTATTGAATTGTATTTATTCATTTATTTGTGAATTGTACATAAGTAATGTGTATGAAGTGAATTACTTCAAATGTTCTTTATTGAGATTAATTTTATTTTTTTTTTTTCGATAAATTGCATAAGCTTTAGAAATATAAAAATCGTAAATTTTTATATACATGCAATATATTGCAATTCAATTCATATTCATATGCACTTGAAATGTAATATGTATGTATGGAAAAAAAAAAATAATTCCAAATATTCCCCATTGAAATATTGTAGCTGGTGGTTTTTTAAATATTTAAATTTTATCGATTTAATTTTTTTTTTGTAAATTACAAGGCTTTTGGGAATTTAAAAATCATCAAATTTTTCATTTCGAAAAAATTTAGAAAAACTGTGATGTCACAAGGATTTTGCCATTCGGAAGCAGTCATTACAAACAAGACCTTTTAAATAATGTTCAAATGTAGTACACACAATAGCGCCTACTGGAAAAAAAAATCGACAAACATTGGCAATTTTATAAAAATATCAATTTTGTATGGCAGCCCCATTAATATCGAATAATTAAAATAAATCTCAAAGGAGTTTTGCCACACTGAATGGACTGAGGCAAGGCAATGGACTCTCGTGCCTACTTTTTAACTTTACCCTTAGGAAATCTGAAGTCAACACGAAGGGGACCATTTTATTCAAATCCGTTCAAATTTTGGCATATGCGGATGACATCGATATTATCGTGACCTCTCTACCAAGCTTAAAGGAAGCCTTCGAGAGTATATAGAAGCTACTGCTTGAAACATCAGGCTACTAATAATGGAAACTAAAAGAGGTGGATGCCAATCTCACAATAGGTTCGTATAATTTCGATGTTGTCAGTGACTTTAAATATCTTGGAGTTAATATCAACAACAACAACAACAACAACAACAACAACAACCTGTTATCTGAACTCAGCCAAAGAATACTGTCAGCAAATCGCTGTCTATTTCTACCTATCTAAGAGCCGCCGCCTGCTTAACCGTAGCACTAAGGTTTCCTTATACCGAACGCTAATAATACCCTGCCTTGTATACGGAAGTGAATCATGGCTCGTCAGTGAAGCAGATAAGCAGAGGTTGCTGGTTTTTAAGAGGAAAATCCTACGGAGAATTTTCGGAGCAATAAATGACAACGGGGTTGGGAGAAAGAGATACAACGATAAGCTACAGCAATTATATGCACTCCCTTCGATCGTCACAACTATAAGGATTAACCAACTCAGATGGACAGGTCACGTCTTGAGAGATGACAGTTCCTATCCACCACAACGAATTTGTTGAGACTTTCACGACTGAGATGGATAGAAGAAGCCGATGATGACGCCAACTTCCTATGTATACGAGCATGGAGATCCGAGGCTCGGGACCGTGAAAATTGAAGAATAATACTGCAACAGGCAAAGATCCGACCTGGATTGTCCAGGTGACAATGATGGTGATGAATTCAAATAAATAGGGGTCCATCATATGCGTCAATTCTCTAGAAGCTTCCTAGTAGTAGTGAGAGTGAATTTGATGGAAAAAAACGTCAATTTTGTAAGGAAGCTCCTCTAAGGAGTACCGATAGGGGGTAAGTATATTCCGAGAAAATGTTATAAAGTAAAAATTAATACTAATACCTCTAGGGGCGACTGCAACGGAGCTGTGGGGATATTTATCGGTTTTCTTGCAATTTTTTGATTTGTATCATTTTTCGAATCCCATATTTTTTTTCTGAGGGACTTCAGTAAATATAGAGGAAAGTTGTGCACTACCTACACATACCTACACATACCTATATATAATTTCTGTCTGATTTCGATTGTGCTAAATTTTGAGAATAGAATTGATTTGCGATACTTTCACACAAGTGCTCATAGTTTAGATATTTGCGCATAGATTTTCTTCACTAATAACTTATTTTCTTTTGTTAAAGAATAAGTTCAATGGTAGAAATATAAAAATGTATTAATTTTAAAAATTTATTATTTTGGCGATTTTTACCTCGATAGATTTTCGTAAGCAATTTTGTTACAAAAAAAGCGATTTTGTTTCAAATATTAGCCCATTGCACGTAAATTACTCTGAGCAGATTGAAAACATTGTTACTAGAATTTGTGAGCTTGTTGAATTAGTCTTAGTTTAATATTTTCAACAATCAGATTGGTATTTTATTTCTCGAGATATGGTCCAAAGAGTAAAACAACTTTTTGGAAAAAATAATAACGTAAAAATTATTGATTCCAAAAATCTTTGAAATTAAAAAATTTTTTAATCAAAAAGAGCCAAAATTCTTTAGAAAAAGAATTGCTTTCCTTTCACTTTACTGATTGTGCGAGTGAGTGTTTAAACCAAGTGCTCACAGCAGTCAGATGAGTCATTTGAGTAATCAGTCCAAATTTGGACTCCCAAATAGCTTTTGAACAACATTTGCACATGAGTCCCCTATTTTTCCAACATTAAAAAAAAAAAAAATGATGTTTTATGCGATTTTTGAATTAAAGAGCCAAAATTCGTAAAAAAAAATAATCGCTTTCCTTTCACTTTACTGATTGTGCGAGTGAGTGTTTAAACCAAGTGCTCACAGCAGTCACATGAGTCATTTGAGTTATAAGTTCAAATTTGGACTCCCAAATAGCTTTTGAACAACATTTGCACATGAGTCCCCTATTTTTCCAAAATCTAAAAAAAAAATGATGTTTTATGCGATTTTTGAATCAAAAAGAGCCAAAATTCTTAAATAAAAATAATCGCTTTCCTCTCACACTACTGATTGTGTGAGCGAATGTTTCAACCCAGCGCTCACAGCATTCATTTGAGTTATCAGTCCAAATTTGGACTCCCAAATAGCTTTTGAACAACATTTGCACATGAGTCCCCTATTTTTTCAAAATCTAAAAAAAAAAAAAATGATGTTTTATGCGATTTTTGTATTAAAAAGAGCCAAAATTCGTAAAAAAAAACAAATAATCGTCCTTCTTTCACTTTACTGATTGTGTGGGCGAGTTCTTAAACCCAGCGCTCACAGCAGTCATTTGAGTTATCAGTACAAATTTGGTCTCCCAAATAACTTTTGAACAACATTTGCGCATGAGTCCCCTATTTTTGTCAGAAGCACTATTAAAATATTTAAAATAACATATGGTATTTTCAGAATGTAAATTTATTATTGGCATTTTCTGAATGCTCAAAATGCAATTGACAATTTTTTTTTCTTATATCTTCTCAGAAGCCAATTAATTGAAATGCAAGAAATTTGCAATTTGTAAAATGAATTAATGATGAAAATGGTACTTATGAAGAAAAAATTTGAAGAATTCATTTTCAATACTCGTCAAGGTTGTATGCATTTTAAAAATTTCCTTCATATTCACATGTCATTTTCATATTAAATATTTGTACATACATACTCTCACAATTAAGCATAATATTTTGAAGTACCATTCTTTCATTCATTTACTATTTATATATGCAATTAGTAATTGCATTCGAAATATTCAAAAAAAAAAAAATATATATTTTTTTAGAGCGCTTTAAACATTTATGTAAATGGTCTCTTTAAAAATAATAGAAATGAAAAGTGGAGCATCCATCATTCACTCAATAGTCAACTGTGCATAAACCACTGAATAGATAAATTGCTACTTGCTGATGGCGCACTAAAATAAGTTGAACGAGTTGCAAGTATGATGTAGCGATTTAGCTACTTGATATTTAGAATATAAATTTCTTATCCAATTTTGTAGAGTAAATATGAAGAACCAAGAGCAAGAATACAGTAGGTAGTACAAAACAAGTAAGAGGGAGAAAGAAAAAATCCGAAATCCGTCATGCGCTATTCACATTCAAAATTTACTATAATAAATCATATTGTTGGAGGCAAATAAAAAGAAAAAAAAAATTATTGTCGTATGATATGCTACACATTCATTCGCTTGCTATAACATTTTGACTTGATTTAAGCAATTTGCTATCATACGACGTTAACTATGCGCAAAAATGAATGAATTTCTTATCTGTGATAGTTTGTTAAATATGATCAATTTGCAGAAGTTTGCGTTAAATATTTTAAGGATTCTGCAAAATTTATATATATTTTTACTTTAATTTTACAACTCAGAAACTAGTAATTTTATAATATTTGACAAAAATATTGTCAAACAGAAATTTTTTCGAATAATCTCCCTTAGAGTTTGAACTTTTCCCTTCAAGAAGCTATCAATCTAACAATTTTTGTTGACCATTTAATGTTAGATGAACACAAAAATAGCTGAAATTCGACAAATAATCCCATAACTTTTCAGAAACCGACTTTATAGTAATCTAATATATAACGGAATTCATTAATTAATCAATCTAATAATTTACTCTATTCATACATACTCTCTATCTCTGTTCGTTAAGGGAGCTCCTATATAGTACTTCAGCAGTTCTCTTGTGAGAACGGTGTAATATAAAGGTTTTTGCAACTCGATTGTCTTATGATTCCATCCAATATTGTTGCGATTTTCTTTCTAGCCAAGTATTAATTTTATATTTGATGGAACTCCAAGGCAGCCTGCAGAATGGTTCTGGTCCAATAAGTTCACTGGCTGCCCCTTTTCTTGCAAGCTCATCTGCCTTTTCGTTTCCTAAAAGTCCAATATAACCTGGCACCCATATCAGATGAACTCTGTTATGAGATGCTAGTGTTTTTAGAAGTGTTAAATAATCCCAAACTAATTTCGATTTAATTTCGAAAGCACTAAGCGCTAGCAATGCAGCTTTACTATCAGAGTGAATATAGATGCAACAATTGAATGTTCCTCTTTCTAATTCCTCTCTTAAACACAGCTCTATTGCATATATTTCGGCCTGAAAAACTGAATTCTCTTAACCCATGCTAGCAAAAATACTCCTTCTGGATTTTTCTCCAAATACACCTGCACCAACACCTTCACCGGTTTTTGAGCCATCTGTGTACCATATATGAGACTTAGTTGCCGGTCGAGGTGTATTCTGTTCTCAATTAACCCAATTTTACAGAAGTAACTAATTAATGCCTAATAATAAAAAATAAAATCCCATAAATGTGTAGGAATCGCTTCTGTGGCGGTAGAATATATGGCCTATATCTATTAGTTAATTCATATAAACATTTGTTTCCAACATACAAACTCCCAATCTCATGTTAGGGGAACTTCTCTACAAAATGATCATCAAAAGTCGCTGAAAAACTACAAATAGCTCCAAATTAAAATTGATGCTATTCACAAGATCGAAATCATTTCTTAAACAAAATTTTGGACAGTACATATTAGAAGGGATCTATTAATATTAGACGGTTCTGAATGGCAGAACCCTTGTAACATCACTTTTTGTGCGATTTGCCGCAAAGCTCTTCTAGAAGCTTTTTCATCGTGAATTGTTGCGATCCAAAGAATTGCCAATTGCTTGACGACAGAAGGGTTCCTTCCGAAAGAAAAAATTTGTCGATATTAAAATCTTGCTTCAGCCGGGAATTTGAAATTGTGATTACAAACGCCTTTAAAAAGGAATCCGTATAATTTCAGACATTAACTATGACGGAAAATCGTTTTTAGAGGTGAAACGAATCTACGCCGAACTACACAGAAGATAGAAGAAGATCGAGAAGAAGATGTACTATATTTATAATTTAACTGAGAGAACAATTTAACAAATTAATATCAGCAAAATATGAATTAAGCGGTTGAGTGGTTCTGATCCAGAAGCTTTGGAATACAATCAATAAAAAACCAATGCTGCTGCTATTACCGAAGCTATTTCAAGAGACTCGAACCTCTCCATTTCTCGCTCTCATTCCAATATGAAACCATTTTTTTTTCTTCCTTTTCTTCTTTGTCCTCCGCAACCGAAAAACAACCTCTCACAAAACATTTCACCAGTTATCTCTGTTTTTGGATCGCAGGCAACAGTTAGATGTTCGAAGCGCTGTCACGGTCCCCCAAAAACTTCACCTCTCTACCGGAGGTTAGGGTTACCTCTTCGTCGGCGTCCACCAGCGTGAAGCAAATAGAAGACTTTCTTTAACATAGCAAGTATGGCCAGGAAATACTTGGCCTTGGATCTATTCAAAGCAACGGAAGCCTTAAGACCTCATAAAGTGACCATGTTCACTGATGAGTTCTTCGAGTGTTTGTAAATGATTACAGATTTTGGCTTTCATTAACATAGCAAGTATTGCCAGGAAAGACTTGGGCTTGGATTCACTCAAAGCAACCCCAAGAAGTCTCAAGACCTTGTAAAGTGCTCATGTTCACTGATGGGTTCTTTGAGTGCTTGAAAATGGTTACAAATTTTGACTAAATATTTGCCTTATATTCGAGATATATTTTTTTGTTAACCAACATTATTAGTAGGCAATATTCAACTCAAAAACTTCATAAATTATTATATTTTTTTATCATCCGACTTATGTAACAGAATCATTTAAAATGTGATTGCTTTCGGATCGAGTAATGTACAGAAAATCTTGGACTTTGTCTATTGGAGGTCTATTGGAGGTATTTTTTAGAGGTGAAATTCCCCAAGAAATTAAATATTTTACGAGATGTTTAATTAAATTTATTTACCTCAACAACTCCAAATCAAGATTATGGCAGAGGATCATTCAACATTTAACTGCTCTCGTATCTACCGCATCTAAACAAATTTCCAAGGATCATTTGAATGACATGTAAATGTGATATCTTTTAGAAACGACATCACATCAAAAACCATCGGACTTATAGATGGAGAATTATTTAAAATTTAAACAATCTCGGTTCGAGTTATAGTGACAAAGAGCTTTATATGTGAATTTTCCCCAAAAATAAAAATGTTTTAAGAAGTATATATTTTTTGCAGCTCAACGATTATAATCCAGTATTTTCATTCACTACATATATATGCGATTGAATCATTATACAACGAGTAATTGCCTTACACTCGAGATAGGAAAATATCATACTAAGTACGAGGCCAGTTCCAGAACTACCCGACCTGGCATATAGATGGCGGCAGTAGTTTGAAAAAAATTACTTTAGTGAAAAGTGGCAATCTTATAAAACATATGTTTTAAGTTTCAAGGTGTTATGTTGTTCAGTATTTTTTTTTGGAGCATCGAAAGTTAACGAACTCAGTGAATTTGTAAACATGGACAAAATTGTAATGTAATTCTACACTTTCTGCTCCCTCATTTACGACCATAAAATATTGGGTGGCAGAGTTTAAACGAGCTAGTACGAGCTGCCAAGACGAACACCGTAGTGGTCAACCAATTGAGGTGGCCACGCCAGAAACGGTTAAGAAAATCCACAAAATGGTATTGAATGATCGTCGGCTGAAGATGTGTAAGCTAGCTGAAATTACGGGCATTTCAAAAAGTGCTATATATCGTATATTGACCGAAAATTTGAAGATGAAAAAGCTGTGTGCAAGATGGGTGCCCCATTTGCTCATAATAGAACAGAAACAACGTCGTGAAGATGTTTCTATTGAGTGTTTGGCGATGATTCACAGTAATAAAGCCGAGTTTTGTGTCGATTCGTAACCATTCGGATGAGACATGGGTCCACCACCTCACACCTGAGACAAAGGAGCAGTCAACGGGAGCAACAGTGGGATGCACATGGGATATTTATTATTAATTATCTTCAAAAGGGAAAAACAATCAATGCCAGATTTAGCTTCTTCGGATTATTTTCTATTTCAAAATTTGAAAAATTTGCTTGGTAGTAGAAGATTTGCAAACAATGAAGAGATGGAGTCTGCGGTAGATGACTATTTTAATGAGCTAGACAGTTCATACTATAAACAGAGTATCGAAGCTATAGAATATCGCTGGGAAAAGTGTACAGAGCTAAAAGGAGCTTAAGTTAAGAAATAAAGAAAAATTTTCCCAAATTTATTGTGTTTTCTTTGTTAAGTCGGATAGTTCTGGGACAGCCCTCGTACCATCTCAATTGTTTGTGAGATATATTTGAAAGTAGAAATTTTCAACTAAACATTAATTTGAAAATCTGGCCATTTTAATTCAGAGAAAAAAAATTCTATCGAATAAGATACAATTCCATTGTACATATTATACGATTCAATTTAAAGTAGAAATCTTGAGGAAAATATTTATGAAAAAAATTTTGCCATTTTAACTTGAAGAAAAAAATTCTATCAAGTACAATTCCATTATATTGTACATACGTATTTTAAAGTAGAAATCTTCAACTAAACATTAATTTAAAATTTTCACATTTTAACTTACCTGTGGTATGCGAAATAATCGCAACAAATTGGCCACTTGTATAGAAGTCACCGAAGAGGCAGCACCTACAACGCCCGATATGACTTTTCGTACTTGAGTTTTATTACAATGATATTCGGCATCATCAATGTTACTGATGGAGCCTGAAAGAGAGATATGTAGAAGAAGAAGAGGAATATATATATAAATGAAAAGACAATGTATATAACAGTGAATGTATGGGTGTGTGTGTGTGTGCGTTTGAGTGCTTAGGATGACAAATGTGCTTAGTTTGTGTTTGGAATTATAAGAAGAAAGAGACTACTAGCGGCTTACAATTTAATGGTTGGATAAATATGTTTGTGTGTGTGTGTGTGTGTGTGTGTGTGTGTGTGTGTGTATGCAACGATGGTTACACAACGCAATTGGTCGCTATTTCGATAGAGCATATTTGGCTGATGTTGGAATATAGATAGTTGCTGAAACATATTCGTGTGTATATGTATATATACATGTACCTAAATATATCTTCAAACTTCAAATATTATAAAATTCAACATGGCGATTGTTGTTGTACGTATGCTTGTTTGTGATGTGGTAGATAATTTTCCATGGTGATAGTATCATTTTGTGATTGTACGTACATACTTAGTTTGCCTTTGAGTGTATTTCATAGAATGTATATAAACATATGTATATGTATATGTATATATATATATATATATATATATGCCCCCAATGTCATTAAGACCAATTCCCATATGCACAAATGTAATTTTTATGCTTAAGCAATGGTCATGATGTGAATTTTGATTTTTCTAAGCTATTTATTTACTTGGTCTACTCCATCGTATCGTAGTATCGTTGTATCGTAGTTTCGTATGTAAAAAGTTTCAAGTTTATGCAAGCGCAAAATGCAATAAGAATATTATAAACAATATGTATGTATTAGAATAGAGTAATTAAAAAATTTCGAATATATGAAAAGTTTGTGAAAAGTTTTTCATATCAAATGGACATCTATCTCATATGCAGTTGCCAACATTTCGAAGCATACAAGTCTATATACGAATAATTATTTAATTCGAATCTACAATTAATTATGTCACAGCTGTTTATATTTATGCAATGACCTTGATTTGTTTTTAATTTTTATTTTTGTGATACTGTGATAAGTTCATAATAAAATAAAATGTTTTTCCAAATATTTTTTTGAAGAACTTTTTAATTAAAAATATTTTTAGCATATGTTGCACCAGTAATATTTAACTTTAAATGACATATTAAAAAAAAAAATAATATATACAAATTCCAATTGAATCGATGTCATATTTTAATGATGCTTGTTTAGCATTCACCTCGAAAGCGCAAGATGTTATATAGAATGTTATATCTTTAATATTCGTCTAATGTAAGAGCAATAAAAATGTTAGTAAATAGAGTAAATATTTTCGTAGAAAAAGTATATACATGATATCATTAGGGCAGATCAATTTCTATGGAGTGAAAATATCAAAATTTCGAATTAAAAAAAAATATATATTTTTGTAAATTTTTACGAAGAAATTATAAAAGGGTTATCCATTACGCGGTTTCAAAAGTATAGGGCTAGAATTCGACATCTGTCAAACTGAGTTGTTAAAACAATTTCTTTCTTTTTCAGTTCAAAGTCTGACATTTGCGAAAATGGATCGCTTAACTATCGCACAACGCATTAAAATTGATCCAATTTCTTTCTTTTTCAGTTCAAAGTCTGACATTTGCGAAAATGGATCGCTTAACTATCGCACAACGCATTAAAATTGTAAAAACCTACTACAAAAATGGTGATTCTGCCACAGCCACATATCGTGCTTTAAGAGGAGATTATGGTTTACATAATTGTCCAACTACGCAAGCAATTGGCAAAATTGTGAAGAAATATGAAGAGACTGGATCGGTTACAGATATTGTAAGGCCTGTGCATCATCGTTTCGCTCGTACCACCGAAAATATCGCTGCTGTAAGCGAAAGTGTTGCCGAAGACCCGAATGTGTCGATTCCTCGTCGTTCTCAGGAATTAGGACTGTCTTACGGCACATTATGGCGTATTTTGCATTTGGATCTACACCTACATCCATATAAAATCCAGCTCACACAACAACTGAAGCCAGCTGACCATTCACAACGTCGTAGATACGTCGAATGGGTGCTTGAACAACAGGCGGTGGACGGCGATTTTTCGAACAAAATTGTCTTCAGCGACGAAGCACATTTCTCACTCGGTGGGTATGTTAACAAACAAAATTGTCGTATTTGGGGTTCTGAGAATCCTCAAGTAATTGAAGAGAGGCCACTACATCCACAAAAAGTCACTGCTTGGTGCGCTCTTTGGTCCGGAGGTGTGATTGGACCTTACTTCTTCGAAAACGACGATGGAACGACTGTCACCGTGAATTCGGAGCATTATGGTCATATGATAACCGACTTTTTTTTGCCTGCTATTGAAGAATACGACTTAGAGAATATGTGGTTTCAACAACACGGTGCCACATGCCACACAACTCGAGCGAATATGGCTTTATTGCAAGAGAAATTTTCTGGCTACGTAATTTCTCGTCGTGGCGATATCAAGTGGCCACCAAGATCATGCGATTTGACACCGCTTGACTTTTTTTTGTGGGGCTACGCGAAAGACCGTGTTTATGCAGATAAACCTTTAACTCTTGAGCACCTAAAAACCAACATTCGTCACGTTATGGCTGAGATACCGCCCAATATGTGTCAAAAAGTGGTCGAAAATTACCTCAAAAGAATCGATGCTTGCAACAATTCGCGTGGTGGTCATTTAAATGATGTAGTATTTCACACATAATGTCAACGTTCAAACTTTATAATAAAATAGCAATATCATGATAAAAAATATTTTATATGTGTTTTATTTACATTTACTTTTGAAACCGCAAAATGGATAACCCTTTACTTTATTTAAACAATTATTACTATTGTCATATAAACAATAAAAAAAAAATTAATAAATAAAAAGTTTCGAATTCCAAAAAATTCCAATTATCACAATATAATTTTTACAATTATTATAATCACTTATGTAATAGTTTTTGCTAAGTTACTTTGTTGGCTTAAATATATCTGCTTATATTTTGTACATTTGTATATTTATAGGAATAAATATGAAAATATTTGCATTATAAATAAGTGAACATAAACCAACATATAGTAATATGTATTAGTTGGGCATATATACACATGTAAATGATTGTAATTAATATGATTAAATATTTAATGAGACTATCTATGTATTGCATAAATGATTAATAATTTAATATTTGCAATTAAAATTTTCATTTTCATTAACTATATGATAATATACACACATATACATACATATATATGTGATAGTGATGATGAGTAGAGTAATTGGAGTTTTTATTATTTATTTCATTATTATTATTATTATTATGAGTATTAGTATTAGTGCTCTATTTTATGTGAAAACAATTATTTCTGACCTTCAATCATGTGCACATCTGTTCGTTCTAAAAATTATAATATGTAGTTTATTTTGCTAGAACATTCATTATTTAATTTGCTCTTATCTTACACACTTCTACTTTATATCATTGATATTAAAATTGTCGACGCTTTGGTTGCCACTTTTGCTGTTCTACTTGTGCTGCTTGTCCTGCTACTACATATATCAGGTCAGTCCATAAGTTTGTGCGTTATTTTTTCAATAGTTTCACAGTAGGCACTTTTTGCGTACCACAAATGATTCGTGGGAGATAAAGGAACTATTTTTATTTTCTCTAATGTATTGTGCATTCAACAAGTGGTTTTAATCGCGGATAGAAGTACGCGTGGTTAAAAAATAAAATGGAATTTTCGAACGAGTATAAGAGGCATATTTTGTATTTTTTTTTTTTATAAAAGTGGAAAAAATGCATCAACTACTGCTGCAGAAATAAACGCAACATATGGGCGGAATACCGTGAGTGCAAGGATTGCGCAAAAGTGGCTTTCGAAACTCCGAAGTGGTGATTGTGACGTTGAGAATGCCCTGAGGTCTTTAACACCGATGCCTTGCTGAAACTCGTGGAAGCTGAGCCAAGTTTGACAGTCGATATGGTGGCTGGAAGGTTAAATTCATCACATGCAACAGTTTACAGGCACCTGGTTGAGCAAATGAGCAGGTTCCAAAGCTGGGAAAATGGATTCTGCATAAACTTTCCGTCGCAAAACTACAGCAGAGAGTGAATGTGTGTTCTCAGCTGCTGCAGCGGCTTGAAAATGAGAGTTTTTTGAACCGTATTGTTACTGGGTCCTTAACAATAATCCTTTTCCCAAACGCCAGTGGTTAGATAAAGATAAAACATCAGAACCAACCCCCAGAGATGGCCTCCTGTTGATGGGATATGGCCGGTATTATTTATTTTGATCTGCTGGAACCAAAATAGATGATCGCAGCTAATTATTTTTTGCAATCAACTATCCAAACTGAATGAAGCACTTGAAAAAAATCGTTCGTCTTTAGTCAATAGACGCAAATTTTTGTTTCACCACGACAACGCCAGACCGCATACCGCAAGACAGACCTTTGGCAAGCTGAACGAGCTCGGATGGCAGCTAATGCCACATCCACCGTACTCTCCAGATATTGCACCTTGCGATTATCACCTTTTCGACGCACTTCAGTCCCATTTAAGGGATATCGAGGCATATTTTGGCTTCAAGAACAACAAAATTTTTTTGAGCAGGAAATTAAAAATGTGCCCAAAACGTTGGGAAGACATTGTAAATAATGCAGGAAAATATATTATTGATTAATAAATATTGAAAACATATTTTTTATTTATTAAAAAACGCACGAACTTATGGACTGACCTGATAGTATGAGTATATATATATATATGTAGATGATACTATAAGGGAACATTTTACTATTTGATGCTACATACATACATGCATACTTTACGCACTTGACTTACTTGATTCACACTCGCACTTAATTTCATTCATCTAACATCACATCTACAGAACGAACATTCTCAAGGACTTGTTCAAACAATTGCTCATTGTGCCATTGCCGCGTCAACTTTATCAACGTGTTGCCAACGTTGCAATGCCTTACTATTATAATCATAATCACTATCGTCATCATCATCATCATCATCATCATCATCATAATAATAATTCGTCATAATTCTCATCATCATCATCCTCGTCAACATCATTATGTTTGTTATTAGCATTAAATGTAGCTAGCAACATTTTTGTTGCTACTATTACTGTTGCTGTTGTGCTTCGAATTTTTCTTATACACATAAGCTAACGTTTCAGTTTCGATTTCAGTGACTTGGAAAATTATATTTTACGCTGCTCATTGCTTCTCATATCTCGTAATATCCAATATCCAACACCAGCAATAGTTATCAACACTTGCCTAGGCACACACACACACACACACACACACACACATACACGCATACATGCACTGTTAAATGCGTTCATATAAGTACCAGGGGGAGTCTATTCAATCTGGTATTCACCCATATACCATCACATACAATTTCTTTGTGCTCTGTAGGTAACATACGTATTTATGACATCGAATAAAGCCTAATGGAATCCTTGCTGAGAGGGGTTTTTGTCATACATGTACATGTGCATATATTCGTATATGTAAATACATACATATATTGTATGTTTGTACATAAATAATAAAATTATGGAGATTAGAAATTGTTCACTCATTGGTTTATTGTGTATATTTCCTATTGTATATGTAATATATACACCTACGTAGGTATGTGTGTGTGTGTACACCATGTGTGCCTATTTTGTTACATGAACGCATTGTGCTTTCTGCTTTCAATTGATTATGACACCAATATATCATATATGTATGTTCTCATAATTTCATTTTTACACATCGACCACTTCTTCACGCTCATACATATGCGTACCTACAAATATTGCTGATGAAAACGGTACTGATGATGATGATGATGATGATGATGATGATGATGATGATTGTGATGATTAATATGAATATTATTCATACGAACCGATTACGACCATATGTACGAGGTAGGTATTGTTTTGCTTTGCACTTAATCACTCAGTCATTTTTAAATATATACACTAGGGTGGTTGTTATTTGTAGGAAGAAAATGTTTACATCAAATTTCCTAAATTTCACCCCCCCCAAATCGGTAATATCATATTCAAAGATATCACATATAAATTTCTGTTTCGATTGGAGATGGCTAAAGGGTGCCACACAGGTGTCAAAGTTCAGTTTATCCTATTAAGACTTAAAATAAAAAAAAATAAAAACAATTTATTTTTCATCTAACATCCACAATCGTACAACAATAGTCGAAGATATCACATTGTTGTTGAGTCTCCATAGAGGAATCTGAACTTTCAAAGTTTAGATTATCCTATTAAGACACAAAAAAAAAAAAAAAAATTTTTTTCCAACTAATATCCACAATCGATACGACTATAATCGAAGATATCACATATTAATTTTGATAATAAAAAATTTTTTGAATCTTCATAGAGAAATCTGAACTTTGATACCTGTACGACACCCCTTAACCATCTCCAAAGGGGACTAACATTTACATGTGATATTTCTGACGGTACTATCGTCGATTGATCGGGGTGACACTGAAAAAATTTATTCATTTGATTTTAATGACCACCCTGATGTACACATATGTAGGTGTTTATAAGAGATGTGTGCCTACGGCAGTAATTCTTAAACTTTTATTGCATTGTGTTTTGATTGTACGCTTTAAAATACAGAACACAGAAAGATTATTACAAGCAATATTTTATAAAAATAATGGATATTTTATCATAATTTTCTGATTTTTAGATAATAATTTTCTTTTATTGATTTTGATTAGAAATTATAAAATTTTGGATATTTAGTTTTTTGCTTAGAAAAACTAAGAATTTTTGATATTTATTTTAAGCCTCAGAAGTATTTTTTTTGTTTGTTTTTGGAATACCTTAAAATTGAAAAAAACACAAATTTTGTAGGAATGCCACCCTAATGCGTGAAAATTTGCGTAAATTTTGTATGAAGAAAATATTGGAACCGACGAATTATTGGAGATCGATGATACATTTTACAGTGCTTGGAACGATTTCTAGGCATATATTGGAGTACTTGCCCATTTAAGGAAGCTTTCTTAAGGAGTGAATACAGAGAGCAACTATCTTTTAAAAAACTGTTAAATAGTAAAAATTAATGAGTGTCAGTCATATATATTATACATCTAGGGGCACTCTGGAAGCAATGGGAGTGAAATTTGCATAATAAAAATGTAAATTTTGTAGGGGAGCCACTCTAAGACGTGTAGAGATAGATGGCAATTCTCTTTAGCAAAAATGTTGGCAAGCGAAAATTAATGGGTGTCGGTTATACACTTTTCAACTCTACGGACGATTTCTGGGTATTTATGGGTATATTTGTCCATTTTCTGGTATTTCTAAGTTCATTTTGTAAGGCAGCCTCTTTAAGAAGCGAAGATGGAGAGTAAGCAGAAAAAAATGTTGAGTTGTAAAATTTAATGGAGCTAGACATTATCTGGAAGCTATGGGAGCGAAATTTATGTAGTAAAAATGTCAATTTTGTAAGGGAGCAATTAAGTACAAAAAAATAATAAATATGTGGCACTTAGAGCCCCAAAGGGCTCTTTGGCCGAGCTTATTTTCCATTACTATTGTACGTGTTAAATTTTGGGCAGTATTAGAAGGGACCTACTTATTGTAGCCGATTCCGAACGGTAGAACTTTCTGGCGACATCACTTTTTCTGAGCTCTGTCACAGAGTTCTTTTAGACACTTTTCCATGGCAGGGAAAAGTATGTTCAGTAAAAATCATGAGGAGCGAAAATTAACGAGTGCTGGTCATATATATTATCCCTCTAGGGCCGATTTCCGGACATAAATGGGAATTAATTGATAATTTTTAGATGCTTTTATGTTCATTTTATTTACAAAAAATGTTGAGCCTAAAAAACTAAAGTCAGTCGGTCTTATATTTTACTTCTTTAGGAGTACTACGGAAGCGCTTGTTGCGAAAAATCTAAATTTTGTAGGGGAACTCCTTTAAGAGGTATTGATGGGAGGTAAGTATCTTTTGAGAAAATGTTTTCAAGATGAAAATGAATGAGGGTCACTCTTATTTTTTCCCCCTCTAGGGCAGTTCCAGCGGCGGTGGGAGCGAAAAATACATCAAAAACTTCAATTTCGTATGGAAGCCCTTTTAAATGGCAGAGGTACAAGGTAAGCATGTTTAGAAAAATTATCGAAAAGAAATAACTAAGGCATGTCAGTCATTCATTTTATCCCCCCTGTGGGCGATTTTGTGTAATTTAATAAAAATGTTCATAATTCACCGGATTTAAATTCAAGGAGTCCAAAAAAGTATAGAAATATTAATCTTGTCTGCTATTTAATATATTTTTGTTCGAGTGGCTTGCATTATTTAAGAAATTCTGCTATAAATGATGAAATGATTTTTTTATTGGCACTTAATGGGACCAATAACGCACTTGCATACATGATCGTGTGCATGTATGATATAAGTCAAATAACAGTATGATGCTTATAAATAAATTACATTATTGAACATTTGGAGCAGAATGAGCTATGTGTGTGTGTGCTGTGTGTGTGAGTTGATGGCAAACTGCAAAAACCAATTCAGTCAGCCACTCAGTCAGTCATGTAGTCAGTCATTTAGCCTAAGCTATATCGTATACGTTTGGTTGCTTTCCGATAAAACATAATAATTACACGAGTATGCTTTCTTTCTTGTCAATGGTTGACTTGTTGTTTGTTTGCCTGCCTGCCTTCCTGCCGGTTGATCTTTGTTGAAGAACTCAGGCAGCTACTAATTTCCTTTTTATTGACATGTGGGAATTTTCTACGTACACTCAACGAAACGTAATGAAAAAAAAAAAATATTGTATGAAAGCAAAAAAAAAAAAAAACAAAACCAACATACGATTAAGCGATTGTCCTTTGGGGTTATGCATACACACAAGTATATATATGTATGCATGTACGTTGTATGGTTAATTTTGTTATGATAGTAGTAGTAGTGTATATCATTATTATGAGTTGAGTAAAAAATTAATCTACTTTATGTGCTTTAAGGGAGTTGAACATAAATAGAAAATTTATTGAAGCATAATAAACACTAATAACAGTATTACCGGTTTTATGCCCTCATATATGTGCCTACTTACATATGGAGTTGGAGTCGTATTCTTACTCGTATGGGGGGATATAGAGTGAAACAATATGCCGCACAAGTGAGCAATAAAAGCAAACAATATTTGCATTTATACATCCACATATATTCTCTTTTTGATATTATTGTATTTTATTTTTTATAATTTTATTTTTAAAGTAAATGCATAATGCATAATGCAAGATAAAATCAACATGAAAGCACTTACACATATCGAAGTGGTAAAAAGTAAAGCGTAAAGCTAATACACTGTGATATGCACCCAGTGGTGATTTGGAGATTTTTCACCATTATGAACAAATGAATTGTTCGCTCAGAGTTAGGCTATAATATACATACATATACATACAATGCTTTCATTGATATATTGCGTTGTCGATAAAGTTTTCACATCAAAAGGCTCTACTGAAGCGCCATAATTGAAAAGCTGCTTTGTTAAAACTAACTTGGTTGTACTTGGTTTGTTTTACAAGATCGCACTTTTATAAAAATAATTATATATGTCGAGTTGTAGTACTATAACTGTATATGTGCATGGGCCAAATAGAGTTGGGAATATACTTTTGTATGTTAGGCAGGCGAAGTTATCATCCGATTATGTTAAGTTTCTCACAAATTATATCTACGCTTACGTTAGCTATACTTATCAAGTTTGAGTTCAATATCTTCATACTTTCTTGGAAAAAGTGTATTCAAAAACATACTTTTGTATTGGAGGTAGGGGTGTTATTCACCCGATTGTGCCCGCTTTCTAACAAAATACATATGTGCTCAAGTTAGATATACTTACCAAGTTTGAGATCAATATTTTTGTATTTTCAAGCAAAAAAATGTGAAAAGATATATTCAAAAACATACTTTTGTATGGGAGATGGGAGTGATTTTTATTCGATTCAGTCCATTTTACCACACCTTTATTCTGTGATGAAAATAACCCCATATACCAAGTTTTAGTTTAATATCTTCATAGTTTCATGCAAAATGTGAGAAAAGATATATTCAAAAACATACTTTTATATGGGAGGTAGGCATGATTTTTATTCTATTTACATCATTTTCAGATACGTCAATGCTGTAATCAAACTAACTCCGCAGACCAAGTTTTAGTTAGATATCGTTATAGTTTCATGCAAAAAGTGTAAAAAGATATATTCAAAAACATACTTTTGTATGGGAAGTAGGTGTGATTTTCTTCTGAATATGCTTGTTTTTAAATATATCTATTACATACTTAATATAATCGTACATACCAAGTTTGAAATTGATAACATAATATTTTCGTGTGAAAAGTGTGAAAACATACATTCGAAAACATACTTTTGTATGGGAGGTAGGCGCGATTTCTATTCGATTCTACTCATTTTCCGACAAGTCTATGTTGTGGTCAGGCTAGCTCCATAGACCAAGTTTTAGTTCAATATCTTCAAATTTTCATGCAAAATGTGTGAAAAGATACATTCAAAAACATGCTTTTGTATGAAAGGTAGACGTGATTTTTATCCAATTCGATCTACTTTCTAATAAACCATATTTGTTCTCAGATCAGATTTATTTACTCAGTTTGAGTTCAATATCTTTATATTTTCATGCAAAATGTGTGAAAAGATACATTCAAAAACATGCTTTTGTATGGAAGGTAGACGTGATTTTGATCCCATTAAGTCCACTTTCTAATAAACCACATCTGTTCTCAGATTAGCTCTTTTTACCAAGTTTCATTGCAATATATTAATATTTTCATGCAATAAGTGTGAAAAGATATGTTCAAAAACACACTTTTCTATGGGAGTTAAGTGTAATTTTCATTCGAATACAATTTTTATTTCAAATATGTTTATTAGTTATTCAATAAAATCATATGTATCAAGTTTCAGCTTGATATATGTATATTTTTATGCAGAAAATTTGAAAAGATGTATTCAAAAACATTATTTTGTATGGAAGGTAGGCGTAATTTTCATCCGATTACTCTCACATTTTCGTGAATCAATTCTGTGATCATAGTATCTCTAAGTACTGAGTCTTAGTTCGATAACTTTATAATTTCATGTGAAAAGTGTGAAAAAACTCATTCAACAGCATACTTTTGTATGAGAAGTAGGTTTCGTAATTTGCAGCCAATTCAATTCATTTTCGAATACCTTTTTTAACTATTAAATACAATCAGATGTTCGTAGTTTCAACTTGATAGTTTTATGTTGTCGTTTGCAAAGTGTAAAATAAAAAAGTGGCACAAAGGTGCGGAGACAGGATCAAAATCGATTTCAAATCAAATTTGTACCATTTTAAATAAAGTTAATTACCAACAAAAGCTGAATGTTTAGATGCTACATGAATCGGCTACACAGAACATTTAATAGATTGCATTTCCATCTGGGCAAATCTATGTCAATTGAGAAAAATTTAGATCTGTGAAAAAGTACATCTGATGAAAATTTTGTCAATTGTATAAAATTTCCCTACAGGACATCTTAAGTGCATTGCAGAATATCAATGTAAAAGCTTGTCAATACCATATGGCTCTTTGGCTGCTGCTTCCGCTTTCTCAAAACAAAGAAGTTTACTTATGCGCCATGTACTATAGGAGTTCGAAAATGGTACATATTGAGTTGTTATAATGCACGTACGTACATTTCTAAATAAAACAAAAAACACAAAAAATATCATTGAAACAAAAAAAAAAAAAAATTTGTAGAAAAGAAGACCAATGCCAATGGTTTCTCTGAAGCAATTTTCTATTTTTCGTTTGTTTATTTTGATTCTGGCTTTCATGGCCATATGGTTAAGCGAAAGCAAGTGAAAATCATCGTACACACACACACACACACACCAAATACATAGACAATATTTATTCACAATGCTGCATTTACACAAGGGACACCGATTAAATT
The DNA here is from genome assembly GCA_963854835.1 of Megamerina dolium. NCBI lineage: Eukaryota > Metazoa > Arthropoda > Insecta > Diptera > Megamerinidae > Megamerina > Megamerina dolium. Next base: position 5,664,749 of record OY978525.1, read on the forward strand.
GAGTTTGAAATTTATTTGTTTTTCTATTTCATTATTTAATTCATTCATTTGTGTTTATTACTTATATTGAGAGAAAATTTATATGTAAGCATTTTGTTATTGCTTTAAGGTATTTAAACCCATTCATGAGTAACTGGTGCCTGAAGATGGATTGTTCATGGGTTAAATGGTAATAAATTTATTGAAAGTTTTTACAAAATTATTTATATTAGATTAGGTTAGGTTAGAGCGGCCGCTCTCTCTCTCTCTCTGATGCGAGAGCGCATATAGGCCATATTTAGACCCATTATGAGACCGCTTCTACCTAGTTACTGGTAGTGTCAGCTGGTACTGTCCTAGAAATTTTTTGCAATTTTTACATTAAACGGGGCAGGTACATAGTAGATGTGAGATCGTTTCAAGTTCCTCCTCATCTCTGCAGCTACTGCAGAAGTCATGAGCGAGGTTGCCCAAACCTAATCTCATAGCGTGAGGCAGTGACCAGTGACCACTGCCACATAAGTCGAGATGTCTACCCTATTAAGGTTCACGCAAGTTTGCGTGAACGTTTCTTGCTGAGTAGGGACCACAGCAATATCGCCGTCCTACAAATGGGTGTATCCGTCCATCTTTTCTGGAAGACGTTAGTGGTGATTACCTCCAAATTATGCTTACACGTAGCTATGGGCATCCCTAACCGAGAATTCTCATGGGTTAGAGATTCTTTTGTACCCTGTCTGAGACAAGCTCATCGGTTATGCATTTTTCTCGTATACCCCTGTGTCCGAATACCCAGCACAGGAGAATTTTATGCTGCTCAGCCATTTCGTTAAGAGATTTGCGGCAGTCAAGAATGGTTTTCGATTTCACGAGAAATGAGTCCAGGGTCTTAATTTCTCTGCGGGAGACAATGCTCTGCTTGATTCAAGTAAGTGCAGTGCGAATCACTTTAACTTCTGCCTGAAACACATATACAGTGGTCAGGCAGGCGGAAAGAAATATTTAGGTTGAATGATTCGGAATACACACCTGCTCCCACCCCTCCAATAAGCTTAGAACCATCACTAAAGATGAAAGTATAATTTGGCATGAATCCTTGCGCCTCCCAGGCGAACCTATCAGGGAAGGAGGTTGGGAATTTCCTTTCAAAGGCATATGTAGGCTTGATATAATCAAGTCAAGTATCGATATGCATGTCCGAAGGACTTTGATGTCCATTTGAGGAAGCCGATGAGTCATGATGCGAAATTTGCCGCCAGCTGCTTACCAAGTAAGTCAAGCGGATTGAGCTGCAGAAGCATTTCTAGCGCCAAAGTTGGAGTTGTTCTAGGTTAGGTTAGGTTATGTGGCTTCCCTCACTCTGAGAGGACAGACTTAGGCCAGAAAGGCCCATTGTGATACCACCGAGCTTCTCTTTCAATACTGTTGTGCGTATTATATTAGCCGATTCCGAACGGCAGAGCCCTTGTGACATCACTTTAACTTAGTTTTGTCACAGAGCTCTTTTAAGAAGCATTTTTGGCAAATTGTTAATGACGGAAAAATTGCCAATTCTTGCCGGCAGGTGAGTAAGTTGTTTTTTTTTTTTTTTGTATTTTTTCAAATTTGCTTTAATCTTAGGTCTGTCGTTAGGCTAAATTGCAATAGAAATAGTACTCAAGTACAGTGCTCAAAATTTATATATTTCATTTCGGTTGCAAATGTGGAGTAAGATCTAATCAAATCGCCAGAATATACGATATCTGTCCTCCAGAGTACACTAAAAAAGAAATTCTAATTCTGTTTTATTCGTCATTACATTTGATATACAATAAATATTGTACATAATAAATGAGTAAAATTTGCAGCGACCATATTCATGTGAAGTTGAATTTATTTCTTGATCGATATTATGACGATTCAAGAAATTGTTACGACTTTCTGCGTAACAACTTTCTTCAAACTCTCTTGACAATAAGTATTATGTAACATTTTATATAGGTACCTAACATATACCTCGTACATACGTACATATGTACCATTGTTATTATTGTATTACGGTTTTTGCATTTAATTGGATTTTGTTGGCTACGACATAGTACGTTTATCATACCACAATGTAACATAATAAGATTGGTATACAATAAAATTCTATGTGAAAATAATAAAATCTACATCTTCAAATATATATTATATTATATATACATTATACATATATGAATGTATTTTATATATATTAGATCTATACAAAAATCATGTGCGTTAGCATTAGAATATGATTGCCTTTAAGTACTGAATGTTTGTCAGAAAATGCGGGGAGAAAAAGGACGAAATAGAAGTTGAGAAAGTTTCATACGAAGGTTCAAAAATCGAATATTAATTATAAAATTGTAAAATAAAAAGTATATCTTTCATATAATATCACTATTTCGACCTATTCAATGAAATTGCTATTGTATGTTTCTCCCCCAAACTCTCAAAGCGCCAATATTATATCAAGTTCGTGCGTCGATATGTGACAACCATAATAAAATTTGACACATAACATAAGGTACATATATATTATTAATTAAAATTACAATCTAACTCGATTTAACTATGTCTGCCCAACAGTACTATATCCATCTATCTCTCTAGTTGTTTGATTTCTCACATGATAGCTACGGTAATTTAGTAACAATCGAGCTGAAAATTAGCACATCAAATTATTTTCACCAATGTATGAATAAATTCACGTATCAGCAAAATTGGATTAAAATTACGACTAGCTTCCATATAAAAATATGTTCTTGAATGTATATTTTCATACTTTATTCATGCAAATATAAATTTATTACACTGAAACTTGGTATAACTTCTTATTTTGACTATAGATAAGATATATTACAAAATGGTTCTAATGGGATGAAAACTACGCCAAGCTCCCATATAAAATATGTTTTTGAATGTGCTTTTTCGCACTTTTCGCACGAAATTACAAAGCTATCGCGTTCAAATTTCGTACACCCTATTATTTCGACCATAGATTAGATATATTACAAAATGGATGTAATGGAATAAAAACTACGCCAAGCTCCCATATAAAAATATGTATTTAAATGAGTTTTTTTCACACTTTCCGCACGAAATTACTAAGCTATCACACTCAAACTACACATATAGTATTGAATTTATTGCAGAGTTAATATATTTGAAAATGATCGTAATAGATTAAAAATTATGTCTATCTTCCATACAAAAGTACATGGCGGAATGAGTATTTTCACATTTTTTGCACGAAAATATAAAGTTTTCCGATTGAAGTTAAGTAATTATGATTTTATTTCTTTATGAATAGACATACTCGAAAACGGTCTAAATTGGTGAAAAACTACGCATACCTTCCATACAAAAGTATGGTGTCGAATGTGTTTTTCCACGCTAAATGTGCGAAAATATTAAGCCATTGCATTGAAACGATGTATATACCATTTTTTTACTCTAAACATAAATATGTAAAAAAAATTGTAGGTTTCTGATCAAAACTACACCTACCTTACATACAAAAATATGGTGTCGATTGTGTTTTTTCACACTAAATGCACGAAAATATTAAGCAATTCCATTGAATTTAGGTAGGTGCCGTTATTTTACTCTCAAAATAAATATGTGAAAAAATTATGGTTTTCTGATCAAAACTACATCTATCCTCCATACAAACGTATGCTATTGTAAGTGTGTTTTCGATCTGAATATATAGATATCATGTCGAAATTTTGTATATACTTTTAAATTTGCTAATAAATTTACAAGTGCTAAAATGAATGAAGTCGAATGAAAACTACACCTAGCTCTCATACAAAAGTATGTTCTCGACTGCACTTTGCTCCGTAACATATCAAACTACATCAGTGATGCTTGTTATATACGAATATTTTTATGAATGTGCGAATATATTTCAAAATAGATGCTATCGGATAAAAATCAGGTCAATTTCCAATGCAAAAATATGATTTTTCGTACAAAAGTCTGTCTATTTGCCACGGTATTTGGTAATTCGGCTTAGTTACTACTAATTTTTTGCGCTTAAAAACTTTCTGGCAGCTTTAACTTTAGGAGTTAAATATTTATTGAATAATGGGTATGCCATGTCCATTATATAATATTATTATTAGAAACAATTTCACGCAAAACGACAAAGCACTGCAATCTAAAAGTTATTTTGTGCTTATTATTATTATTTTTATTTATTTGCCATATCAAATCACTTTTCTTTTTATAATAATAAAGATATTTTCCAAAAATTTGAACAGATCTAATGTGCTTTCATATATATATATTATAATAGGTATTTGTATAGGTAGATATTATTGCTCAACTTTGCATCACAGTATTATGTCGCGCAGTAATTTTGTGGTCGTCGTCGTCGTTGTCGTCAGCGTCCAAATTCTCCCCAATGTATCATTACATTTGTTTCTGTATACTCATACTATGTATACCATCCCTCCTACACTTACCTTTAATAAAATCAACCGCCATCTCAAGGCCATACGAATCTTTATCACAATCGTCGAGTATGTGTGCACCCAATGTAATGTTTGGCAGTAAATGTGCCTCGTTGATGCGATCGATAGTATATAACATTGCTTCGAGTGCTTGTATGCCACCCTGTGGCATAATTGGACCACACATGATGGTATCCTCACGTGAGTGTACCATCATAAGACCGCCAAGTATCAGGTCGCCCTCAACAATGGCTTCACGCTTTACCGGCCAATGTCGTTGGGCGGCATTAATATGTGCGGCGGCCCGTTGTGCAGCATTATGTTGGGGAGCATCATAAATGAATATCCCCGAGTCGGGTAGTGAACGTTGTCCTTTGCTACCTCCACCGCTCAGACTATCCTCATATACAAGTTGGGTGATACCTGATGACAATGGGAATGTAAAATGTGTTGGTGGCATCTGTATGTGACGACCACGATGACGTCCCGACCGTGGTGCGGCTGGAAAATAATCGCTATTGTCAAAAGTTGATAACTTTTGGAAATCCATAAAGTTGTTGGAATACATTTCATCTTCTGTTGTTGTGCTTGTTGTTGTTGTTGTTGTTGTTGTTGTTGCTGAGTTGTGATGTCCATCAGGATGATGCTGGTGATGATGGTGATGATGATGATGATGATGTTGCTGGTGATGGTGTTCGGGCAATTGTTGCTGCTCTTCTTGTCTATGATGATGGTGATGATGTTGCTTGTGCTCTTCATGTTTATGATAATGTTCTTCAATGTTCTCATTAAAATTGCTAAAATAGTCAACATCTTTTAGGGGCTTTTCGAAGACAATGTCTTCCATATGATTTTGATTGAAAATGCCATCTCTATTATCATCATCATTTTGATAATCGAATACATTGTCCATGGGCTCTAGCAGCTTTTGTATCTCCAATTGTTGACGTCGTCGTTTCATTGAATATCTACTAGCTTCTTCTGGTGGTGGTGATGGTGGCGCTGGGGTTCTCAGGTGTTGTTTCTGTGCAGTCTTGTTGTAATGTTCACGCTGTTGTATTTGATGTTTGCGTTGACGTCGTTGTTCTTTGACATGATTTTGATGTAATCGAGGTGCCGACAACATTGTTTGCATTGTCGGCATTGTCGGCATTTGCATTTCACCATTGAATATTGGATAATGTGGACAACAATGCAACAGCTGGCGTTGTCGCTGTTCTTCCATACATTGCTGTTGTTGCTGTCGATATTCCAGCAATTGTTGTTGCTGATGCTCCTCCTTGTGCCGATGTGCTTGTTTATGTTGATGACGATGCGGATGCGAATGAGGCTGCGGCTGCGGCTGGGGCTGGGGTTGGGGCTTTTGATGATGTAGTCGATGATGTTTTTGATGATGTCGTGCGGTCGTCGTTACTTGCAAGCTATCTTGTCGTTCATGTGGTTTGTGATGAGTTCCTTGTGTTGTGGTTAATGCTGCCATTGTTGTTGTTGTCGTTGCAGCAGTTGTCACTGCCATTGTGGATGATGTAAATGACTCTGCGACACCATCATCTTCATTGTTCTCATCGACATTGACTACAAGCACATCAACACCATCTGTATCGTCCTCTTTCAGCACCACCACTTTCTTCATCACTTCATTGCGATGGTCGCTCTCCTTATCCGGAGTTTCATCATCATCATCATTATCATCTAGATTATCATCAGCATCACCAGTATCTTCAGCACCACCATCATCATCATCATCATCATCATCATTTTCATTGTCATCGTTGTCATTCTCAACAATAAATTCTGCATCTTCATCGGGTGCAAGGAATGTCTCTGACACTTGCACATTATTTAGTGATGATGGTGGTACTTGTGATGGTGATGGTGCTGGTGCCGGTGCTGGTGGTGGTACCTGCAGCTGCCATTGTTCAATAATAATATCGCCAATGACATCGCTACCCTCGTGTGCATATTGTTGGATATTGTGCACGGCTTTAATATTTATTTGGCCAACACTGAGCAACATAATTGCAACCACAAACATATGACCGACATTGTTATGCAATGATGCTATTGACGACATTTTCCACTAAGATATTTCGATCAATTCAAATCAATTACAATACTATGTAGTGTATTGGTGGTGGGTTAATTTGCCTTTATCGTTTCGTTAACGATGATATTTGCTGTTTCACTATATAAATTTGTATTTGCCTTGTAGCCATGTAAGGCATGATTATATTGATATGATAATTGTTGTAATTTGATTATGTTGTTGTTGTTGTTGTTGTTGTTATTGTTGTTAACAGTAACTTTAAACATTTTGGAAGATTTGTTGTTGTTGTTGTTGTTGCTTTTGCTACTAAGTTTGTTTGCTCACATTTTTTTTGAAATAAAATTTTCACTAGTTTTTTTATAAACTTTCTTTTCTTTTTTTTTTTGTTGGATATGTTTCATATAGTTAATTTAAAAATGATATATGAATATATTGTATATGTAATTTTTTTCTTTTTAGTCATTTTGTATCTAAAAGGAAAATATCGAGCAAATCAATATCAATTTGTCAATTTGTGGAACAATCAAGGACACCTTTCGAAAATTGTCTGAACACTCGAAGACATTGCGACGAGGTATTTTTTTGCAACAATGCTGATCACACTTGAAGTCAATTTTTTTTTTTAGAAATTAGCTTTGAGCCTAATAAACACAAAATACTAGCAATAAATGTCACAAAGATTCCATAATCGTATGCTCTTAGGCTTACAATTGTTTAAGGAAATATTTGAAAGATGTTGAAATATAGCGAATTTTGCATGGCTCATAAAATTTATTTATTTCGAAAATATATTTAAATTTGAAGTCAGCTTATAATAACACAATCTTCAGTTTTTAAGTTTGATGATATTTTATTGGAAATAACATTGTTTCTTATATTAAAAAAAAAAAAATCTCCTTACAGTCGGCTGGGGCCGACCAAACTATACCCTGCATATGTAGATTTATATATAAAAAGTTTACTCGAATATCCAACTTTTCTTTTATTTCCACTTTTCGAGAAACAATTTTTGCATATACTACTAATTTACACTCGAAATATGGTTGACTTTGACGAAGTAAAAGGATTTTAAGATAATTCCGAGGCTTAGTATGAGAGCTATATAAAAAGTGGGCGTGGCTTACCACTTTCTAGTATATATATATATATAAATTTTAGGGATTAGCCGAATCAGACCACTTATATGGGTCCCTTTTCGTCCCTCAAATCGTGTGTTAATTATTTGTTCGGTTGCAGAATTCTTCTACTTCCTTCCTCATAATAACATCACGCGTTATTTCAAGCATCTCCTTGTGGGGTATGTTCCACATTTCGAGTTCATCAATAAATTGGCGACCCAGTGTGGACATCCTCCTGCTTGCCAATGCAGGACACTGGCACACTATGTGCGCCGCTGTCTCTGCCTCTTCCATGCATAATCTGCAAATATCAGCATCCTCCCCATCAACAAGACCCATCTTGCTGAGGTGGTACCTGAAATTGCCATGCCCAGTTATTAATGCAGTCAACCAGCTTAGAGTCATTCGTCCTAGACTGAGAGCCCTCCCCGATTCACTGCCCTTTGATAGCCTCAACGAAGCCTTTGCCTGTCTACAAGTAGATAAGTTCTCCCATCTCGTGAGATGAAGTTTCTTTATCCACTCTTCGACCTTTGCCTTCACCGTTCCGCTGCTGAGAGCAACTACTGGTTCCGGTCCATAAAATTCAGCTTCAGATCCTTGTCTAGCCAAGGAGTCTGCAGCTTCATTCTGTTCTATACCAATGTGTCCCTTCACCCACATAAGAGTAATCGCATTACTACGAGCACACCCATTAAGTTTCTGAACACATTCGAGCGCCAACTTAGAAGATACCGTAGGTTGTTGCAGCCGCCTGACCACCGCCTGGTTATCGAGTGCTAGCAAGATTTTCTTACCTTGCACCTTTCCATCCAGTAGATGGTCCAGCGCATGCATTAGACCTAGCATTTCTGCTTGGTATACCGATACGTATCTTCCCAGATTCAGAGTGCATGCCAGTCCCAACTCTTTAGAGAAGATTCCAGCACCCGCTCTGCCATCCATTAATGAACCATCTGTAAAAATACTGATGTCATTTTCCTCACATACATCATGTGTGAGGCCGTCTTCAATGAGTGTTCTGTGTGACTTTTCAGTCATCTTCAGCCTACCCATTCCCTCCATTGGCATCTGCGCCTCCTTTACACTGCTATATAGCAGTGACAGGATGCCCCTGTGCCCCCTCTCTGTGCCGAATCCATACCAATTATTGGTTGTCTTCAGACGTAATGCTGTTAATGCCGCTGACTTCATAATATGCAAGTCCAACGGCAGCAGCCCGAGAAAGACTTCCAGTAAATCCTATTAATTTTTCAATGTTAATCCACACCTTAAATTTGGTGTCCTACGTTGAATAGTTTCTAAGTCATGGTGGTTAACATTTTTGTTTAATTTCCTCAACTTTGTATGGGAGCCCCAATAAGAAGTGGGCGTGGTACGCTGATTTTTCGCCAGATTATTTCCGACTACGATAATAATTTAAGTGTCAATTATGGTTATTCTAGACAGAAGATTGCCGAAGTTACAGCTGTTTCAATTTAAAATTTGTATGGGGGCTACGATAAACACTGGGCGTGGTGCGCCCATTTTCTGTGAGCCTAGTTGCTCGTACAATACTAATCCATACCCTAAGTCTCGTTGTCCTAGGCTAAATGGTTTGTAAGCTATGGAGCTTAACATTTTAGTTTAATTCACTCGACTTTGTATGGGAGACCCATGAAGGAGTGGGCGTGGCACACTGATTTTCTGCCAAATTTTTGCCGACTACGATATTAATTTAAGTGTCAATTATGGTTATTCTAGACAGAAGATTGCCGAAGTTACAGCTGTTTCAATTTGAAATTTGTATGGGGGCTACGATAAACACTGGGCGTGGTGCGCCCATTTTCTGTAAGCCTAGTTGCTCGTACAATACTAATCCACACCTTAAATCTCGTTATTCTACGCTGAATAGTTTGCAAGTTATAACCGGTAACATTTTTTTTAATTTCCGCAACTTTGTATGGGAGACCCAAAAAGGAGTGGGCGTGGCATATTGATTTTCTGCCATATTATTTCTGACTACCGTGTTAATCTAAGTGTCAATTATGGTTATTCTAGACAGAAGATTGTAGAAGTTACAGCAGTTTCAATTTAAAAGAAGTACAGACACTTTGTATGGGAGCTACGCTAGAAAGTAGGCGTGGCTCACCCACTTTTGGCGAGGTTATATAGTAGTATAATATAACTCTATGTGCAAAATATTGTTGTCCCAAGTGGTATATTATGTGAGTTATAGCAAGTTAAAAATTTTGAAAATTTCGAGGTTAGTCTCTTTGAATGCTTGGTGTGGGCGTGGGTATTGACCGATCATGCCCAATATCAATCCCCTCCGTACCCTTGGATCATAGATTACTTATGCCAAATTTCATCGAAATAGCTCAATATTTACTCAAGTTATCGTGCGAACCAGCCAGGTGACAGACAGACGGACGGACGGACGGACGGACATCGTTAAATCGAAAATTTAATCGACGCTGATCACGAATATATATCCATGTCTATATCTCCGGAGATTCCTTCAAGTGGACACAAACATCTGACCGAAATGAATATACCATGCATATTGCATTATGCAGGGTATAAAAAGGTAATAAAACAACATATTATATTTAGGTAGTCATATTCTTATTTTCTAAGCTATTAAAAAATATTCAATTCAAAATTTCCAATACGTAAGTTTAAAGTTCAACATTTTAAGATAAAACTGGCATTTAAATTTTTTAAATAACTCTTAGAATTAATTTTTAATAATTTTTTATAATTAATGCTGCAAATTAAAAATTTTTGTATTCACTCAAATGCTTAAAAAATGTGTTCATTTTTAGTGGTATTTTTATTTAAAAAAATATGAAAAATTTTGAAATTATTCCTATGTAACTTTAAAGACAATAAATATGAAATTTATTTGGCATTATTATTTTTCGATAATTTTTTATACGGTCATTTTGATGATTTTTCAAATTTCAATGAAGCCTTTAAGCAACATTTGGGTTCAAATTAAGACTACAGAGCCAGACTCCAGATAATAATAGTCTTGTCCAGTGGATTAAATTAAAAATTATGGTTATGCAACTTTGAAGCCAATAATTATGAAATTTATTTGGCATTGTTATTTTTTCAGAATTTTCTATACAGTCATTTTGATGATTTTTCAAAGTTAGGTGAAGCCTTTCAGCAACAAATTAAGACTACATTGCTAGACTCCAGATAATAATAGTCTTGTCCAGTAGATTAAATTTAAAATTCTTGATATGCAGATTTAAAGTTAATAAATATGGAATTTATATATCAATATACATCAATATACAGTTATATTGATGATTTTTCAAGATTCGGAGAAACCTTTAAGCAATATATGGGTTTAAATTAAGACTACACAGCAACTCGAGGTAAAAATAGTCTTTGTCCAGTAGATTTAATTAATATTTGAAACTTCATTAAAATACTCAGAATCGCCGATAGAATGCTAAAATGTATGACAGAACCCCATTTTTTAAGTTTTGAAACTTCATTAAAATACTCAGAATCGCCGATAGAATGCTAAAATGTATGACAGAACCCCATTAGTTTTTTTCGTTAAGTGACTCACCTACAAAATTAATGTTTTCATAGATTTTAGCCGCACTGAATGCAACTAGAGGGTTAAAATTTATATGCGTTTGTATGTTTGTATGTTTTATTACTCAATATTTTTTCTGAAGATAGTTACTCTCTTTGACGCTTTGGAAGGCTACGCTACAAAATGAGCATAAAAGCACTAGAAAATCAAAAAAAACAAAAAAAAAAATAATAAAATCCCATTTCCATCAAATATACATAACACCTATTACCACCCATAAAGGGCTCCCATAGAAAATTGATAATTTTTCAATTTTATGAAAACATAAATTTTGTAGGGAAGCTCCACAAAGAAGTGACAATAGCGGATAAATATATTTTGAAGAAATGTTGGCACAGAAGAATTACTGGGAGTGGTTCACAAATGTCACCACTTTAGGAGTAATTTCTGGGCAATTATGGGATCATATATCGATTTTGAGTCACTTTTAAGTATATTTTGTAGGGGAGTCTCGCTTATAAGTAAATATAGAGGTTAAATATGTACAGAGAAAATGTTAAATGGTAAAAATTAATAGGGGTCAATTATATGTTCTATCTCTCTAGAGGCACTCTGTTCACCGGTGATGGTGAAATTTATAAAATCGATAATTTTGTATGGAAACTCATCAAAGGAACCGGGGTTAGGTGATTATTATGTTCAACAAAAATACTCAAAAGAAAAAATAATGGAAGTCCGTAAAACATTTCATCCCTCTAGAGGTGAATCCATGTAATTTAATGAATGTTGCAACAGTATTTTGAGGTTAGGCATAAAATGAGACTGTCAAACTAAAAATTAGCGAAACCAAATAAATATAAAAATGTTTATCTTGTAGGCTGAACAAGAGTTTCTTTTTTTTTTTTTCTTTTCTTTGTGCAGCAATATTATTTATTTTATCTTCTTATACGTTTTGTTTTAATCACATTGTCCTTTTATCATTAAGAATAATTGCCCGAGTCCGTATGCGTACGATAATAATATGGTTAATTTTGCTCGACACTTAAAGAATTGTATATAAATCATATGCTTAAAGCTCATACTATTTAGTTGTTACAAGGCAATAAATTTAATACAATACTTAAGGATGTAATCCTTTCGCATATATATGACTATTGATATTGATATAGATTACTTAATATGCTTCACTTCAGAATAGTAACTTTGAAATAAATGTGCATGAAGCCACTTTGTTATTTTCTTTTTTTTTTTTTTTCTTAAAGAAATGTTCAAAGTTTATAAAATTGCTAAAAATTTATTTAAAAAAAAAAATTTATATACAATATAAAATATTCACATTGTCAATTGAGGTATTGAGCAAAGAGAAATGAACAATATCAAGATTAAACGTAATAAAGGCAAAACAAGTAAAATTACTTAGGCAAATTAAAATAGTATCGTCAACTGCTTGTATGCCAAAGAATGTTAATCAATATAGTTAAAGCAATGTCACCTTAGTAGTAAAAGCAAATGCTTCGATACATCAAGACATGCTACTTCGTATAAACTGAACTAAAAACATAGAGTGTGATAGATAGAGCGAAGCAGAAAGAACAGAGATAGAAAGAGAGAGAGATAGACATGAAACTAAATCCATCATCAGATTGTGTTTGAAGTGGATTTTGTAATTTCTTCTAATTTGCTATTCTATGCTAAATATAAACATTCATACACATATATTTACTATTCATACTAAAGCTGATTAATTAAAGTCACTACAAGCAAGTTTTATTAAAAGTACAAGTATTAGGTAGAAGAAGAAAAAAAAAAAAACAACAACACTAATTCTCATTGTCACCATCGCCGGCTTGCCAGCATACACTTCACTCGAATTTTATATTTACTAATTTTCTATAACGTATTAGACGTTTCTACATTGAAGTCACGTCAATAAGGTTCATTTAAAATGTTTGCTTTGATATTTATAAAGGCAATTCCTATACTTATTAGTGTACTGTATGTTACATGTATTTGTAAATTTGCATTATCTTTGGAATTTTATCATTGCGGTAATACAAAAGGATTTTTGGATGATGCTGATGCTAATGCTCATGTTATTCTTGTCTTATACACTTGAACCTGATATGCTTTTGGTTAACAAAACAATTTGATTAATTACAAAATTGTTGCCGATAGAATTTTATGTATTCTTAAATTTTGCGTGTAGGTAACTACTTTTTGTCCCGAAGACATTTATTATAGGAATTTTCTTGTAGAAATTTTAATACTTTTCATAGTATGGGTAGGTAGCATCCATGTATACGATATGTTGTGACATATTACTAATATCAACAATATACCCTTGGGCTTGCAACCACAAAATATTTTGAGAAGATACTAATTTGTGTAATTATTTTCAAATAAAATGCTCTATAATCAAAATCACATTTATCCAGCGAAAAGTTGCAAAAAAAAAAAAACTTAAGCATATATTAATGAAGAGTATTAAATGCTTCCACTGATAAGAAGTATCATAGAATTTGAATTCGAAATTCAAGAAAACCTTCTTAAATTGCTCAGATAAATTGTAGCTAAAATTGTTAAAAAAAAAAATTTTTATTTTTCAAATTAAAAGTTTTGAAAATTTACATAGATTGACAATAAAAAACTTTAAAAATCGCACGCCTATGGCAACAAAATCATTCTAATCTTTATATATCTGCACTATACATGTCATAATTATAAAGCCATATTATTATTTTCACTAAGCAACAGATATTTATGCGAATGGGTGAATTTTGATTGAAAAACATGCCTAGCTCCCATACAAAAGTGAGGATTTGAAAGTGCGTTTTCACACTTTTGACCCGAAAATATAAAGCAATTGCATTAAAACTTGGTGTGTAAAGTTAATCAACACACATAATTAATATATTGAAAAATGAACGTAATCCGATAAAAATCACGCCTAACTGCCATACAAAAGCTTGTATTTCCAAGTGTATTTTTGCATTTTGAACATGATATTATCAAGTTATCAAATTGAAATTTCGCATGTAAAATTAAACTGAGCACAGAACTATTATAGTTCAAAATTGATGTAATCGAATAGAAATTACACCTAGTTCCCATACAAAATTATGTTTTGAAATGCATGTTTGCACACTTTGAGCATGAAAATATAAAGCTATTGAGCTAAAATTTAGTACAAGAAGTTAATATTAGCAATGAATTGATATAATAAAAAAATTGATAAATTCGTAGGAAAATCAGGCCTAGCTACCATACAAAAATGTGTTTTTGAAAGCGAATTTTCACACTTTGAGCACATAAATATTAAACCATCAAATTAAAACTTTGTGTGTAAAGTCAATTATACCTCAAAAATTTTAAATTTGTAAATAACCTTCAGCGAATGAAAAATATATATAGCTGCCATACAAAATTATGTCTTTAAATGTATGTTTTCACACTGTGAATACGAAAATACTAAGCTAATGAGCTAAAATTTAGTATATAAAGTTATTCTTAATACATAATTGATATAATACAAAATGGATGTGGTCAGATGAAAACCAATACTAGCTCCCATACAAAAGTATGTTTTCAATTGCATGTTTTCAGATTTTAAGCTCCCATACAAAAGTATGTTTTCAATTGCATGTTTTCAGATTTTAAGCAAGAAAATATGAAGTTAGAAGATTGATATTTAGAACAAATATATATATTTTCTAACTAATAGACATACTCAAAAATGTTTGCAATCGAATGAAAACCACGCCCACTTCCCATACAAAAGTATGTTTTTCGATTTTATGCTCGAAAATATTAAGATGTGAAGCTGAAACGTGATGCAAACATTTATATTTACTAACTAACTAGACAAGTTCAAAAATGGTTGAAATTGGATAAAAACCACGCCTATCTGCCATACAAACTTTTGCCACCGTCTAAATATTTCAACACTTTGAACAAGAACATCTAAAGTTATGAAGCTGAAATTCAGTAAATTTGATTAAATATGCTAATAAATGGAGAAATTTAAAAATGATAGCAATCGCATGAAAACTACGCATACCTCGCGTACAATTTTAGGCTCCCATTTATATATTTTTAAACTTTGAGATTGCAAATATAAAGTTATCAAGCTGAAACTCGTTATATACATTTACATATGGTAATAAATTGATAAATTCGAAAATGAGCCAAATCGAATTAACATTACGTCTATCGCTTATACAAAAATTTGCTCTTGGTCCAACTTTGAGCACGAACATAGGACTGAAAATAGGACTGAAGCTCGGCACATATGAATATTGTTATCCACCTAGTAATCGGAGTAACCACTCCTATCTTCAGCATAAAAGTATTTTTAATTTGCTGACTTTGATAGGTTTGTCAAAAGTGGCGATTTCGATACAGAAGACAAGGAGCGGCCAGGTCAGCCAAAAAAATTTTAAGATTAAGAACTGGAAGCATTACTCGACCAAGATTGTTGTCCTCAAAAGTGACTCAATCAACCATTCACGAACATTTAAAAGCAGCAGGATTCATTCAAAAGTAAAGAAATTAGGTGCCACATGAACTGAAGCAAAGAGACGTTGAAATGTTGCATATCAGAAATGTTCCTGAAGAGATACAAAAAGAAGTCGTTTTTGTATCGGCTTTTTACTGGTTGCAGAAAAATGAATTCAACCCGAAGCGCTAGAGATCATTGTCAAAGCATAATATTCATAGCGTGAAGGTAATGGCTAGTTTAGGTCATCTGGCTGCCCTCTCTCTGAGAGGACACACTTAGGCCAGAAATGCCCATTGTGAGATTCTTTTCCAATACTATTGTGAGTGTTAAATTTGGACAGCATTAGAAGGGACCTACTTATATTAGTCTGTTCCGAACGGCAGAAACCTTATGACATCGCTTTAACTTAGTTTTGTGATAGAGCTGTTTTAAGAAGAATTTTTGCCGGCAGGTGGGTACCATTCGAAAGAAAAATCTTTTCGATATTGAATTTTGTTATGTTTCAGCCGGAGATTGAACCCACGACCTACAGATCAGAAGGCCAACGTACTAACCACTGAGCTGCGGCATCCACATGTGAATGTAATGCTTTGCATTTGCTGGGATCTGAAGTATGTGTTGTATTATGAGCTGTTGAAATTGCGTCAGACAATTACAGGGGACTTGTACCGAACACAATTGATTTGTTTGAAGAGAGAGCAATCTCCGACAAGCGACCAGAATATGCGACTAGACACGAGTCTATAATATTTCCATCATAACAATGTTTGGTCTCATGTGTCTGCCCCGTCTGACTATTATTTGTTTCGACCGATACAGAATGCCCTTACTGGAATACGCTGCACTTCAGTATAGGGTATCCGAAATTGGTTTCATATACTTTTTGGCCTCAAAAAATGAGCAGTTCTTTTGAAGCGGAATCCCCATATGTCACCAGAAAGAGGGGGAAAAACTCATAGCTAACGATGGCCAATACTTTGAATATTATATTCTTAAATTTTGTTATCGAAATAAAGAGATATTTTTGCCATTCATATAAAACTCGGTCAAAGTTCATTGCAACATTTTTTTTCAAATATTTTTCCATTATAATGACTAATATATTTAGGATGAAATATGAAATTTTGCTTTGAAATATTTAACATTATAATTGTAAAATAAATTATTATTATTATTATTATAGTATACAAATATCAAATGGATTTGAAGTATGGTTGAATATTGTTGAAAGTAATATATAACATATATAAATATTGAAATTTTCATCTATTGTTTTGCTGATTGCATATCTATTTTGATATTACATTTAAAGGTGAAATATCCATATAAATATATTGTGATGATGATGATGATGATGATGATGATGATGAAAGCGATGTTTTATGTATTACAAAAGAATTGTAATCAAATTTATGAATTTTCTATGAAATGTATTGCATATTTGAGCTTTTTTTTAGTGAACAATTTGATTCGAATTTACAGTTATCGATGATGTATCAATTCTGTGAATTTTTTACTTTATTCATATTGAATTTATATATTTTTGTTCTATACATTTTACAATTTCAATCTAATTCAAATAGGAATATACATAAGTGAAATTAAATTTGTAGACACTTTAACGAAAAATTCATACTCATACTTGAATTTATTTACTACCCATATACTTTTATAAAATATCTCATATATTCGCTGCATAACTTTTAGTATTGTTCACCCCATTATTTTTGTAATCAAATATAGAATGGCTTCAACCTGACTAGCTCACTTCCTTTTTAGAAGTATACTACGTATTTTGCATTTTGATAACTTTGTAATATACAAATGTATATTATTAAATAATCTATCGAAATGATATGTAGCTCACATAATATCAATATTTGTCAAATTTCATACATTTACCCCTACATACATATATTATTAATGCATAAGAGTAGATGTACGAGAACGGTCCCAGAACTACCCGACCTGACATATACATAGATGGCGGAAGTAGTTTGAAAAAAATTACAACGTTATAAACCATATGTTTTAAGTTCATAGGCGCCACGTTGTTTAGTATTTTTTTTTTTTTTTTTGGAGTCATCGTCATCATGGAAAAAATTGGTCACCATTATGTAATTCAATACCTTTATTTGAAAGATCTCAGTCCAACGAATATTAAAGCCGAACTCTAGATTCCACTCTGAGGGAGTCAGCTCCTCCATTTACGACCATAAAATATTGGGTGGCAGAGTTTAAACGAGGTCATACGAGCTGCCAAGACGAACACCGTAGTGGTCAACCAATTGAGGTGACCACGACAGAAACGGTTAAGAAAATCCACAAAATGGTATTGGATGATCGCCGGTACGTGAGCTAGGTGAAATTACAGGCATTTCAAAAAATGCTACACATCGTATATTGATCGAAAATTTGGAGATGAAAAAGCTTTGTCCAAAATGAGTGCCGCGTCGTGAAGATGTCGTAAAGATGTTTCTATAGAATGTTTGGTGATGTTTCACAATAACAAAGCCGAGTTTTTGCGTCGATTCGTAACCATGGATGGGACATGGGCCCATCACTTCACACCTGAGACAAAGGAGCAGTCAAAACAGTGGACTGAAAGCGGAGAATCGTGTCCAAAGAAGACGAAGACAGTTCCATTGGCAGGCAAGGTTATGGCATCTGTTTTTTTGGGATGCACATAGGGTAATTTTTATTGATTATCTTCAAAAAGGAAAAACAATCAATGGCGAGTATTATGCGAATTTGTTGCAGCGTTTAAGTGATGAAATTAATGAAAAAAGGTCACATTTGGCGAAGAATAAAGTGTTGTTTCATCAAGACAATGCACCCGTTCACACATGCACTATTGCGATGGCCAAAATCAATGAGTTGAAGCTCGAAGGTTGATTTAGCTCCTTTGAATTATTTTCTGTTTCCAAATTTGAAAAAATGTTGATTGGTGGTAGAAGATTTGCAAACAATGAAGAGGTGAAGTCTGCTCTAGATGGCTATTTTAACAGGGTATCGAGACTTTAGAATTTCGCTGGGAAATGTGTATATAGCTAAAAGGAGATTATGTTGAGAAATAAAGAAAAATTTTCACAAATTTGATTTCTTTGTTAGGTCGGGTAGTTTTGGGACCGCCCTCGTATATACACACTTTATACTATTGATGCACGTATCTATCAACTTAGACTACTACTAGATACTTTATTGCGTAAGGATATTCTGATGTAAAAAAAAACACGAAAATACAACAACAACAACAAATGGTCTCTAATCGTGCATATGTACGTGTGCTGACTCACATTTGTGTGTTTTAAAATTCGACACATTCATAGATGTCAACTCAGGTGAAAAATAAAAGAAGAAGCATGAAAATATATCATATGTATGTAGGGTATATTTGTGCGAAAGAACAAGATGGAAAGGAAATCTGACATTAAAATTAATGTCAGCATAAGGCACATACTTTTACCTATGGCAAAAATTCCATGCAAATGCTATGGAAATCTTACGTATGTATTATATTTATTATGAGAAATATAAGCAAGTAGGTGGTACATATAACAGGCCATTCAATAAGTGTGTAGGATGACACATAAATGGCGTTACTAGAACTTTTTTTTTGCATATGATTTTTATTCAAACGACACGTGCATAAAATTGACAACAAATCTGACAATTGGTTTGTGAGTTCGTGAGCATTATGTGTGAAGCAACTTTTTTTATTGAAAAAAATGGATAAAAGTGAATTTCGTGTTTTGATAAAGGGTTGCTCTTTGATGAAGAAAAAAATAAATACAGTGGAAACCAAACAATGGCTTGATAGACATTATCCGGAAGCTGCTCCATCGAAACAAATGGTAGAGAAGTGGATTCCTAAATTTGAACATGGTCGTACCAGCACAAACGATGCAGAACGCAGTGGACGCCCAATTAAGGCTGTTATTCCAGAAAACTTAAAAAAAAATCCACAAATTGATTATGAACTATCGAAAATTGAAGGTGCACGAGCTAGCTGACATTGTAAGTATATCAGATGTTAGTGTTTTTACCATTTTACACGAACATTTCGGAATGCGAAAGCTCTATACAAAGTGGGTGCCGCGTGAGCCCATAGTCGACCAAAAACAACAACGTATCTATGCTTCAACGAAGTATTTGTCGCTGTTAGACAGCAATAAAATCAAATTCTATCGTCGATATGTGACAATCGATGGAACAAGGCTTCACCAATTCACACCACAATCCAATAGACAGTCAGCTGAGTGGACAGCAGTCGACGAATCGAATCCAAAGAGAGCAAAGACGCAACAGTCGGCCGGTAAGGTGATTGCGTCTATATTTTGGGATGCGAATGGAATAATATTCATCGATTATATCCATAGGTGCCGTAACTCAGTCGTTAGTGTGTTGGCCTTCAGATCTGTAGGTCGTGGGTTCGATCCCCGGCTGAAGCATAAAAAAATTTAATATCGTAAAGATTTTTCTTTCGAACAGTACCCACCTGTCGGCAAGCAATTGGCAATTCTTCCGGCAGTAACAATTTGCCACGGAAAAGCTTCTACAAGAATTCTGTGACAAAGCTCAGAAAAAGTTATGTCGCAAGAGTTCTGCCGTTCGGAATCGGCTAAAATAAGTAGGTCCCTTGTAATACTGTCCAAAATTTAACATGCACAACAGTAAAGGAAGAGAAGCTCGGCCACATATTTATTTATTTTTTTTATTCAAAAAAGAACCACCATCAACAGCGACTATTATTGTGAATTTTTGGACCGATTGAAGGCTGAAATACGGGTTCTTTCACCTAGACAATGCACCGTGTCACAAATCGATGAAAACGATGGCAAAATAGAATGAGTTACACTTCGAATTGCTTCCCGACCCACTGTATTCTTCAGATTTAGCCCACAGTGACTTTTTCCTGTTTTCAGATCTCAAGAAAATTCTTTCTGGAAAGAAATTTAAGTCGAATGATGCAGTAAACGCTGAAACTGAGGTCTACTTTGACGAGAAAGAGAAGTCGTACTATAAAGGTGGTGCTGAAAAGTTGGAAAATCGCCCTCGAAGGCAATTATGTTGAATAGTAAAGTTTTGTCAAAATTTTGTTTTTTTCATATTTTTCCTACGGACTTATTGAATGGTCTCTTATGTATATGACACTCACCGCTGAGTCCTTAGGTGAATACGAGGGCGTTTCTAAAAGTGTATGCTATACCTTTATAATATATGCCATGTAGTTTTTTATTTTTTCACTTTTTTTTTTGTGTGTTTCTCCCTTTTGAAAATGAAAGCTAATTTATAATTGTGTGTGTGTGTGTGTGTAAACAAACAATGATGTAAGAATTAGTAGTAGAACAAATACAGTGAACTGGCATACACGAAAGTCTACAGTCAAAATAAGTAGTCGTGGACTAATCTAATATTAATTACATGGTATGTAGTTGGCTCAGCTCATATGGAAACACCATCTGAGCTGATTTAATCATACATATCATGTTTGTGGGCGCTTTCGCACGATAACTCTCGTAATTACAGAGTTATTGGAGTGAAAATTAATATGCATAACTTTCGTTCACTAGCAAATGGGCGAGTATATAAATGGATGAAATCAGATGAAAACCACACTTATCTCCCATACAAACTTATGCTTTCGTACAAATATTTTCACAATTTACGGGCGAAAATATGAAGTTATCAACCTGAAACTCTGGATGTCTGATTATATTCAATGGCTAATAGACATAATTGAAAATGGAATGAATTGGATTAATAACATGCCTACCGCCCATACAAACTTATGCTTCGGTATGTATTTTTTCATTCTATGCGCACGAAAATATGAAGTTATCAAGCTGAAACTTGATATATTATATTATTTCTTACTAACTAAGATATAATTTTAAAACTGAACTAAATCGGATATAATCACGCCTACGTCTCATATGAAATTATGCTGCAACATATACATTTACATATTTTTCGAACAAAAATTTAGAGATATAAAGTTGAAATTTGGTACAAAGTATTACATTTACTATTAAATGACCAAGTTCGAAAATGGACGAAATCGGATAAAAAACACGTATATGTGTCATACAAAAACATACTTTAGACTGTAATTTATGCACGAACTGAAAATGTTATAGGACTGAAGTTTGGTACATATGATTAATTTGATCAACAAATGATTATGTTTAAAAATGGACACAATCGGATGAAAACCACGTGTACCTCTAGTATAAATTTTTGTTTTCGGAAGCATGTTTGCCTACTTGTCTTGGCATAAGTATTACATAACATCGATATTATTGAATTTGAGCATTCTAAGCATTTTTTTTCTTCATATTATTTATCGATACAACTTTTGTAAAAATCATAATATATTTTCAATGATAAATATGAAATTAATTTTGAGAATAACCATACGAATATATTTTTATAAGCCTTTAAAGGCCATGATGTTCACTGTAAATCATTTTATTTCTTAGAGTTCTATTGTGTGAAATTTTACAAAAATTAAAAAAAAAAAAAATTCCTTATTCAACAATGTGCACTAGTGTCGAAACTACTTCGATTAGTAACTAGTTATAAAACTCTTCTACAAGGTAGTATACTTTTGTTTGCCTTGGATACGTTTAAGAAAAATCATAACACCAGTTGTCGTCTCATCAAGCATTATTGTTGTTTTGTTTTTTGATTATTTTTGTTTTGTTTTCTTATATCTAAGCTACCATCTGTAATAATGATCAGGTAACGTTTTCAGCTGACATTTACACAAATGAAATTCAATTTAAATTTACAAACTGTCATATTTTTGGCTTTTGATGAAATTTAACAAGATTTAGAGAAGACGATATATACAGGAATACTTATATATATATATATATATATATATATATATATATTTATATATATATGTATATATATATATGTATATATATACATATATATGTATATATATATATTTATATATATATATATATATATATATATATATATATATATGTATATATACATATATGTATATATATGTATATATATATATTTATATATATGTAAATATATATATGTAAATATATATATATATATATATATATATATATATATATATATACATATTTATATATATATATATATATATATATATATACATATTTATATATATATATATATATATATATATATATATATATATATATTTATATATATATTTATATATATATATTTTTTTCGATTTTCGTTCAAAAATTCAAATATTTTTATTTTAATAAGAGATCAATGAGAGTAAGTAAATTAAAATTCGTGAAATAGTTTTAAAAAGTTGCAATTTTTTCATCAGGGTCGGAACACGGACTCTTTGAAGTGTTTCCAGAAATAGGGCGCTATGTAATCACGACATCTGAATGATTGATGACGGAATTCTTTCACGTTGAGCACTTATGTAAGATGTTGATCACTTCAGAGATTCCAAGGGGTAGATGGGTGCGGATAAATAAAATACACGGAATTTCGCTTCGAAACTTCGCAGTTCGACCTTACATGTTTATTGAATACCTCTCAGTACTTTCTCCGGTGTCAAATTTGTTGAATATACATATTATGAAATACTATAGGATTTCTAAATGCTTAAATTCAATTATCAAACTATAGACAAAGTATGTAAAGTGCTTAGAAAAATATTCAAGCCAATACAAGCGTACATCTTATGTTGTAACCATTTGCTTTATATCTTATGAAAATAATTTACCGTAAAGTATACTTCGTATAGAGTTGATTATGAACGGAGTACCTACTTCAAAATACCTACTGGGATTGTATCCATGCGCGTTTGATGATAATCAATTAATTTTCAATTAACTTAATGTATTTTTAGGCGCTTGTTTGAAATGTCTTCTACCATATAAATATATCATACAGTAGGTGGTTACAGTAGCGGTGAAGTAAAATTAAAGGAAAACTCTCGCAAGCCTGACATGTACTCACAAAGCAACTCTACGTGAAACATTACGAAATGTGTGTACCTATTAATTAATTTGCACGCATACTGCACAAATATAAATATGTAGGAGTAGAAAAACGTGCGTACATAAATACTGGTAATGCATACAATTACATTTCACTGTATAGGTAAACCGTAAGTAAGTAATCATAGTAATGAAATGCATACAGCAGAGCAAAGGATCGCTTGCCTACAGAGCACGTACATATGTAAGTGGCAGTATACTTTTTGCATCAGCAAATGAAATATATCTAATGTAAATTGCATACTTTTAGGCATTAATACATTTCAATAGGACATATCCTAATTGAAGAGGTTTGATTGTGATTTTAGGGATATTTGTCTGTGTGTGTGAATGTACTTAAAAGTTATTTTTTGCTATGACACACTTTTTGTGCTTCGGATCAAACCGATTGCATGAAAGTAGGAAAAAAAAAAAAATATCACGCAATGCGTAACAAATACTTTGTATTATTATTTATAAATATAACTCATTGAATAAAATCAATAAGAAAATGAGAGTAAAAAGCAAATACGCAAATATTCTTACTCTTTGGGGAACAAATGTCATGCGGATGGCTTTGATAAGGGCTCTGTTGATGCAATCATTGAAATTTAAGTCTATTTCTTATACCTTTTGCAATGAGGTGGACCCCACAAGAAGCAAGCTGGGGCACCTTTGAAGTGGTTCTTAAGAATTGATGAAAAATTAATCAATTAATTATAACAATGAAATGTGGAAAATGTGTGAAGATCGAAGCGATGTGAAACTTTATCGTGACATTGGCAATACCTTCACTGGGGTCAAGGAAGATGACAATCTGCATTTGCTGGTCTTGGAAGGCAATCATATGTTATTATTTGTTATTGATTAAGGAGTAGAATGGAATACATTCTTTTGCGAAAAATTAGGTAAAATACAAAGGCCGAGAGAGAAAAAAAATTATCAAAAATTTAACAAATGCAGAAGTGATGTATTCTACCATGACAATGCCAGATCAAACACTCCTTTGTTGACTCTGTGAAACCAAGCACCATCGGACTAACAATTACTTTGATCTCTATGGTCCAAAAGGTACTCTATTACTTTAGCATTATTTAATTTGGATTTTCAACTTTAATTTACTGAAGTTCTACAGGCAAAAAATAGCGGATTTTATTATAAAATTAGTTGAAGAATGAACAGAATCGATCAACAGCAGAATTTTAGTATTCCATTAAAACAACTTTTTGACAGAGACTGTCATTATTTCGTGGTTTGTAGAAATTTCTTGCTAATCGCAAAGTTAGTCTCAAATTGAGAACCAAAGAATGCATATAAGGGACCGATACTTTTTCCCCACTGTAAATATGTCATCGAAATAGTGTGATAAATATTATTGAAGGACTTAAAGTAATAAATATTTTTTTATTGACATCAAAAGGCCCGATACTTTTTCCCCATCCTCATTACAATTTATAATAGTAATCTATGCCTAATGAAATAGTTAGTGGGCGTGGTAAAGAGACACCTCTACCTAAATGAATGAAATAATCATGAGAAAAAATAAAGAGAAATGGGAAATTGGGATGACAATGAATTAGGTTTGTCCAAGAAAGTAAGAAGCCAAAGAAGGAGAAGAAGAAGAAGACGTTATATCAAAAGGAAAATAAGAAAGAAAGAAAGAAAAGAAAAACTGTAAATAAAAATTACAAATTACTTAATACATTTTGTATAGTCAACAGTAACAAGCAATGGGCATTGTTAGGTATGTACGCATTCCGCCCAAAAATATGCTAACAGATTTTCTTGTATTAGGCTACCTTTTATTTTTTTTATTAATATATATATACAATGTAATATAGGTAGGTAAAGATATACGCCCAAAAATTAAGCATTATTTGGTATTGTTTTTTTTTTTGTGTGTGTACAAATATCAGACCAACGTTAATGTATTATAGGCTGACATGCTAGCATATGAAGATATACAATACTTTGCTCTTTTCTTTTATGAATTGTAGTCGTCGCAATTTTGCCAATGTTAAAATTCAAGCATAGAAAAGGTCGTGACTAGTAAGTGTTTTTGTATTTTTGTATTGTGTCTTGTTAATTCATGCAGAAGTTCTTTTTGTGTTTTGTCTTGCTTTGTTATATGGTTTTTTTTTCTGTAATTTTTTTTTTTGTCTGTATGAAATCAAAGGCTTAAAATTGTTTATGCTTATCTGATGCTCCTTATATGATAAGAAATATATGAAAATATTTTGACTTTGAAATTCAATATCATTAGCCTAAAGCATTATACACGCACACAGAAACACGTAAAACCATATAGGCAATCATAAATCTTTTTATATACATGGTATCTAACCTGAAAAACAATAGTAGTAGTGTTAGATGAAATGAAGATGGATAATATTGGGAGAAAGGTATTTAATATTGAGTGATTCAGATGAGATGAACAAAAAAATCAATTTTTCGAAGCTTCTCTTAGATTCAATAATGTATTCGATACCTCTTATCCCACAGCAGCCCACCCTCAATAGTCATAAGAAAATCCAACATATTCGATGAATTGTTATGCTACCTCTAACATATGTTTACAGGTGGTATATGAATTATTTTATATTTATTTTATGTGTTTTTAGGCCCATCATAATATAGATTTATATTATATTATTGCCGCTGGTATATTTTAAATTGAAAAACAGAATATTGTATTGTATTGAAGGATTGCTTTAAAAACGATTTACAATACAAATAAATAAATACAAATAATTATGTTTGAATTGATGTTGGAAATTTAACAAATATGCTTTCACTTAGTGATTACACATTTAATACTATTCTTATCTGTTTATTCTACATTAAGGGGGATCATCATGATAGCAAAAAATAAAAAGTATATAAAATTTGGATAATTTCATGCATATCTATCTAGAAATTGTTCCTAGAGCAGCGTAATCTAAAACTAATAACAATTCAATTTTATTTCTGAACATTTTCTTCATACATACTTACTTTCGATATCCTCTCGGTAAGTGGATTGCCATACGAAATGAACGAAAATTGAAAATATCGCAATAAGCGCTCAGAAATTGCCAATAAAGTGTTGGAATGAATGACTACTATTAATTTTCTTTTTCTCAACATTTGTTTTAAACAACTTATAGGGACTGAAATGCCTGAAAACAACCAAATAGTCGTCTTGGAATCACCCTTAGCGCGGTATAATGTACAGCTAGTCGCCAATGATTTTTTCTTTATAACATTTTCTCTAAACATACTGATCCCATATCTTCACACATTAAAGACATTCCCATTCAAAATTACAGAAAAACAAACTGAATATCGATAATAGATTCCCATACGTTAAAGGTAATTCCCTTTTCTATCTTATACAATCAGCATTGGGGAGACGGGTTGGAAGTGAGTAATTTTTTTTCTCTTTTTTTTTCTTTTTAATTTTTTCCATTTTTGCAAACAATAATAGAAAAAAAATGAAAGGCACAACATTGGAATATGCTATTACATAGTAGAATTAAATTCAATTGCAATAAAATACCATATTGTGTTAGCAAATGAATTACATTGTACAATTCACATTCGGAAATATTCCAGGAATGTGATTCAAAGCAAACATTTTCTATGCAATAAATATTGCGATTGCGATTCCAACTAAAATCGGTTGCATACATGCATTACAAGATAAGCTTTGCACAGTACATCAACTGTACGTAGTTTAGTTGCATTTTTTCATTGAATTGCAAATAGCTGAAATTGAAAATTTGCATGAAGGAATATTCCAGGAATATACTTCGCGCTAAAGTGTATTAATTTACAATTACGAATCAAATGTTGCTATCGCATACCAGATGCTACTACTGCAAAATTTGCTACCCTCAACTCACTGCAAGTGGGTAGCAAAGGGTAGCAATTGCTATAAGTTAGATTTAATTCCGCGATTTAATTAATTTACAATTACAAATGAAATGCTGCTATCGCATATCAGATGCTACTATTGCAAAATTTGCTACCCTCAACTCACTGCAAGTGGGTAGCAAAGGGTAGCAATTGCTATAAGTTAGATTTAATTCTGCGGAATTAAAATGTGCTAAAGCTGAGTAAACTTTTACATTAATCTGATAATCTGCACGATTTAGAAAACAAAAGTAATTATACGAAAGTTGCTTAATATTAATATCATATAAACGTTAAAACATATGTTAGAAATGTTAATAAAATTTCAAGCCTCAGTCACAGTTCGTCTGTATTTTCGCATGATAACTGCCATAATTATAAAGCAATTGAGCTAGAAATTCGTATATAAGATTATTTACACTAGTAAGTAAAAGAGTTTATAAATGGGCTAAATCCGATAAAAACCACGCCTATCTCCCATATAAAATTATATTGTTAAAAGTGTTTTTTTACACTTTGTGCATGAAAATGTGAAGCTATCGCACACAAATTTTGCACATAACGTTAGTTCTACCATAGTATTTAAATATTTGAAAATAGGCATAATCGGATAAAAACCACACCTACCTCCCATACAAAATTATATTGTTAAATGTACATTTTCATACTTTTCGCAAGAAAATATAAAGCTATAAAGCTAAATTTTGCTACACACGACTACATTTACAAACTAATAGATATATTTGTATATGGGTTGAATCGAATAAAAATTATGCCTACCTGTCATACAAAAATAGGCTGCCCTGAGTATATTTTCACACTTTGTGCATGAAATTATAGAGTTATAGGGTTGAAATTTGTTATAAACTACTATATTTACAAATAAATAAGATTATTTTAATATGGATTGAAATGGATAAAAATCACACCTACCTCTCATACAAAAATATGCTTTAGTATGCACATTTGCATGCATTTTGCGTACAAAACGTAAAGTTATCAAACTCGCATTTCAGACAAGTAATTATATTTACTTATTAATAGACATATTTGAAAATAAGCTGAATCGTATAAAGATTACACATAGCTGCCATACAAAAGTAGGCTTCCGATTATGTAAATTTTCTCACATTGAACCCTAAAATATAAACGTATCAAGCTGAAACTTGGTATATATGATTATATTTATAAATGCATATATACGCTTAAGAATAGGTGGAATAGAATAAAAATAACACCTAGCTCTCATACAAATATATGCTTGAGTAGGTATGTTTTGCATACTTTGCTCACGAATATATAAAGCTATTCAGCTGATACTTGGTACAAATAATTATATTTACACACTAATAGTTATATACGAAATTGAGCTGAATCAAATAAATATTAGCCATAACTCTCATATAAAAAATAGGTTTTCGTGAGTAATTTTTCATACTCTGCTCACGATTACAATTATATTTACTAAATAAATTCATCATAAACTCGAAAATAGGTTGAATCGAATGATATTCACACCTATATCCATTGTAAAATCATATATTCGTATGCATGCATGGATTAAATATAAGAAACTAGTATGAGCATGAATAAAAATAGATAACACAATAAAATGTAGGTACAACTAACAAATATAATATATTGTCAGCATGATCATTATCATTTCAAATATACGTACATGCAAACGCAATTATATAATCCTTTTTGACACAATTCTTGATTAGTGAGTGTCAACAACTTTGAAGGATAATGCACAAGCACAGTGCTTATAATTTTATATTTCTTCTATATACGATATTGTAATGTGAACAAATTTTTGTTGCATATATGTACGAATATAAGTATATTACGTGCGTAGCTACATGATTATTCCGGTGTCAGTCTGTGTAAGTATTTTAATAAAATCTAATATGACAAACGATATATGTGTATATGCATACTTGGTTATATTTTTTTACATTTATACGTGAAAAAAAAATAATATGTAAGTATATGTATGTTAGTATTGGTATGTGTGAATAAATCACAAAACGGAAACGCATATTTACTTGTCATTTTTTTTCAGTACCTACATACCAGTAAATGTATCATATAAATATACACAGATAGATGTAGATGTATGTGTGTGTTTTATATATGTCACCTTATATTCGTACATACTAGTATATGATTTATATATTTCTCTCGTCGTCGTCGTTGTGGTGGTGCTCATCTTCATTGTTGTCGCACTGCTGTGCCTGTTACCTGCTGTATGTACACTCACACGTGTACGTATCAGTACAGTTAAATATGTGTACATGTGTAATCATCTGTGCGTGTTTATGTCTCTTTCGCACACACACACACACAAACAATCGTACACATATAAACATTTAAATGAAATGTCAGCAAAATGTAAATCAAAGCAAGCACCTAGCACTGACACTGAAATTCAACGACGCGACAATGTAAGTAATAACAAATTTGCTACCTTTTTGCTGTTATTTTATTAAGCTTTTTTTTCTTTTTTATCATTATTTGTTGTTCTTCATCTTCATTCAGTGATTTGAGCTGCTTTCTTTTTTTTCTCATTTTTGTTCTCATCTTTTCTTATTGCTCACGTGTAACAAATGTGCGACAATCAATTGTTATACATTTCGCGTTGGTTGAGCATTATCTCTACTCCATTTCAGTGATTTTGTATTTTGCCATCTGACAATGTAGCATATATTTAGAAATTTTCTATGCATTTTTTTGCGCTATTAAATTCTAAAAACTGAATTCATTCTGTAGCGCAGATAGTTAGCACGTTGGTCTTTTGTGTAGGAATCGTAAGTTGAGAGTTCGAATTTCATTTGCGAAAAAAAAGCAAAAAAAAAAAAAAAAAAGAAAAAAAGCGATTCTGAAGCGATGCAGAAAGCGTACGGCAAATGTTCAGTTGATCACAATTTGTCTCGAAAAACTACCTTCTAAAAGAACTCTGCGACAAAGCGCACAGAAAAAGTGATGTCACAAGGATTCCGGCGTTCGGCACCCGAAGCTTTGGAGAGTTCGAATTTCGCTTGCGACAAAATAGCAAAAAATAAAATCGAATTCCAAACAATGCACGAAGCATTCGGCAAAGTTTAGAACTCTGCGACAAAGCATAGAACCAGGGATGTTACAAGGATTCCGGCGTTCGGAACCCGAAGCTTTCGAGAGTTCGTATTTCGCGTGCGACAAAATAGCAAAAAAGAAAATCGAATTCCAGGCGATGCAGGAAGCAACGGCAAATTTATTGTCGTTCACAAAAACTCCCTTCTAAAAGAACTCTGCGACAAAGGGCACAGAAAAAGTGATGTCATAAAGATTCCACCATTCGGAACCGGAGGCTTTTGAGTGTACGAATTTTCGCGAAAGCATACGGCAAATTTTCTGTCGTTCACAAAAACTTCCTTCTAAAAGAACAATCAAGGAGACTAGCATTGGATCTTTCATAAATTTTAACCCGTTGTAACTCAGGACAACAATATTTTGCATGTAGGATGAAAATATACTGGGTACAATATGTGTGAGCCACGCCCCTTATTTATTGCAGTTCCTATACAAAGTTACGAAATCTATTCTATATTTAAATCGTCATTACTTATGTAGTCTTTTGTGTGGAGCAACCTTATTTGACTCATAGTGAGAAATCAGTGAGTAGTCATGCCCGCTGCTTAATGTGGCTCCCATACAAAGTAGCGGAATTTTTGAAAATCTATAGATTAATTTTGTTTCACCTTTCACCTGAGACAATCATGTCCGACATATAGATTAAGATTATACAACGTCTTTCAACGCGAGATGTCATTTTTTTGTAAAGTAAAACTTTTGTTGATTTTAGTCCAAAGTACAAACTCTGAGCTTAGTAATGAAATACAACATCTGCTAAATATCTGCTGTGACACATTTTTGCATAACTGTCTTTGAGTACTTTAACATTTGCTGGAGCATTGGATTAACGTAACCCCAAAGAAAAAAGTCTATTGGTCTAATCAAAGTCCCCATTTCTAGAAATCACACGTCCAGGAAATTTTTCACGCAATAGAGCCGTGGTTTCACCAGCATGTATAGATACATAGTAACGCAATCCATTCACTGAAACAGTTGCACAAGCATCACTAAAAAAAAATATCACCCAACGACACCGCCATTTCAAAAACCGCATCAAACTGTTACTCGTTGTGGATGGAGAGATATGGTCGAACACATATCTCATGGGTTTTCGGAGCCTCCGATGCGACAGTTTTGTTTATTCACATACTCAGACAGATGAAAATGAACCTCGTCACTGAGGATAATTTTGTTTGGGAAATCATGATCTTCTTAAAATACTTCCATTGAGCCCATTGAGTGAATGTATGGCATTTCTAATAATCTAAAGGTTTCAAGTATAAAGCAAAGGATAAAGCAAACACTAACTCTTGCTAACTACGGATTCAGTAAGCAAATGACGAGTAGAGCTATCTCGAGCCCGACAAAACGGACATTCTACAAGACGCTCATCATACCCGTGCTGCTTTGTTGCGCGGAAGCATAGGTTGTGTCGCAGACCGATGCAGCCACGCTTGGGGTGTTCGAGAGAAAGATTCTTCGCCAGATCTTCGGTCCTGTTCGAAGCCGTTGGACGACGACAAAGGGGTCATGCCTCCGATGGAAGGACCAGGTCATGGAAAATCTATCTGCACTTGGTGTAACTTATTGGAGAAGGCGCCCGCAAAACAGTGACATCTGAAGAGAGGTGTGCGAGGTTGGCCGTAACTCGATAACGGATTGTAATGGCCATATATGATATATGATGATGATGATGACAGGCTTCAATCAGGTGTATCAACTGTCGATTAATGTTTGAGTTAAAACAAAGTTCCATACAAAAACTTTATGGTGATTTCGAGAAAAGGTAACCCCTATTGAAAAATTGGAGTGAATTTCTTTAAAAAATTTGACAGCGATTATTCCCTACCAAAAAATCGATACAAATGACTATGTATCAAAGAATTGAGAATTAGAAAATTGTCTAATAAATATGTAAATCAATCCATTCTCATGTTGGTATACAAATTTAATACTACTTATACATTTTCATTGTTAAATAAAACAATTCAATGATAATTCTTCATGCCAATGTTACACAATGAAATGAATCAGAACATTTGATAGGTCGCTGGGGTAGGTAGGTAGGCAGAATAATAATCATTTAAATTCCATATCTGATTAAAATTGCCAAAAAAAACAATACAATTAGAAATTACTTACGAATAAATAATATATACACATTATGCTAATTAAATTCACTATATTGAATTTGGAGAAGAGCATTTTACGATCCTCCAGATATGAAGAAAATTTATCATGGTTATAAACTCTCAATATATTAAATCTGCTTGAACAATCTATATTATCTATATGTATAGGACGGAAAAATGAATTAAAATCATTCAAATGCATTATATTGTAGTATGTTCTATCAAATTTAAGATACACATCTACGAAGATATGTATGTTATGTGCAATTATGTTGTAGTTATTTGAAATGTGTACAATTGAAATTTTAGTATTAGATAGCATCTAACAATATCTTATTCATTGTTATTGTAATGCGAATTATTTTGAAGATAATAGCATGATTTACATGATATCTTTATATAATTCAAATATATTAGATATTATTGTATATACAATATTACTATACCGAAAAGGATTATTTCAAGAATTTACAATTTACAGCGATGCTACTCTCATGAGTTTATGTGCAACTAACCGTATGTATATATGTATGTATACATATGAAAAACATTTCAATAGAACTACATGTGCCATTAGAGTGAGTCATCATTTTATTCTAAATAATGCCACTATTAGTGTTAGTCAATTTTTAATCCCACATTCGAAATACTTGTGCGTGAGTTCTTCCCAACGATGCTACAAAAGGTTGATTTATATCGATTGTTAAAAATTATTCAAATCAATAAAATAAACTTTGTATTATTTTTGAAAAAAATTACAAATATAAAATAGAAAATATACAAATAATTACTTTTTATTATAATTCTTGAAATTCCACCCAGCCTAATTAATATTGGGTGTTCGAAAAAGTTCGGTTGCAAATTACAGGTAGATGGCTCTAAAATGTAACATCTCTGGTAATATTTATTGCATCTGGCTATACTATTGAAAGTTTGAAAGTTGACATTTAAAGCTTCATTTTATTGGAAGAATTTATTAAAATCACATAATTCTGTGAAAAGTTATCTACATTTAAAAATGAGTAAAAATTCGGAACATTATCGTCATAGTTTGCTTTTCTATTATAGAGAAATTAGAGAATGCATTGCAGGCTGCTGAAAAAATTTATGAAGTTTACGGAGGCTAGAAACTGTAACTAGAAAAACAGCAGCGAAGTGCTTTGCTCGTTTTCGCTCAGATAATTTTGATGTTAAAAATGCATTTCGCTCTGGTCGATCAATCATTGAAAATCAATCGATGAAATCATATAAAAAATTGAGCAAGATCATTACATGAGCAGCATGGACATTGCTAGGGAATTGCTAGCATTCAGCACACAACAGTTATCAACCATTCGAAGAAAGCTGGATACACAAAGAAGCTCGATGTTTGGATTCCATTGAATTAATAGTGAAATATTTAATCAAACGAATTTCCATTTGCGATTTACTGCGAAAACGGAACGAAATTGAACCATTTCTGAAGCAAACGATTACGGGCGATGAAAATCGACAATAATGTGAGAAGAAGATTATGACCGAAGTGAGGTGAAGCATCGCAAACGCTGGCAAAATCAGGATTGACACCAAGAAAGGTGTGTGTCTGGTGGGAATGGAAATTCATTATTGGAGATTCATTATGAACATCTACAACCCGGTCAAATGATTGATTCTGATTTCCACTGTTAATAATTAACGAGATTGATGCAAGCAATTCAATTAAAATGGTCAAAATTGATCAACAATGCCAGTCCACACACACACATTTTTGATGATCCGACAGATACTGAGAGAGCTTGACTGCGAAGTTTTGATGGATCGATCATAGAGCCCGGACCTTGCACCTTTATATTAACATTTGTTTCGATCTCTGCAGGATTCTCTTAATGCTGTAAATTTAAATTCCTCAGAGGCCTATAAAATGGACTTGGATCAGTTTTTCGCTCAATCAAAATCCAGAAGTTCTACACAGATTGTATAATGGCGTTACCCAAAAAGAGCAAAAGAGTATCAATCAAAATGGCACATATTTGGTGAAATTTGTAACCGAACTTTTTCGAACACCCAATATATATCTATATATATATATATATATATATATATATATATATATATATATATATATATATATATATATATATATATATATATATATATATATATATATATATATATATATAATGCACATACATATGACAGTGAAAATGAGTATGAGTATTATTGGGTATTATTGGATATTATTGCATATTTAATTTGTATACGCTCCATTAGTTTTATAACATTTTGATGGTTGACTGATTTCAAAACAGCGTTAATCGGTCTACCACCTCTTAGACGAGTTGTACATTTAGTATTTACAAATAAATATTCATTAATATGATTTCGTTTTTGTGTATACAAATATTTGTGTACATTGGGTAAGCAATTAAGTGTAGAAAAACAAATTAATTTATTTAAATGAACATTTCTGGAAATTTACTACACTTATGAATTAAAATTGATTAAATTAATGTCGAAAAATTGAAAATGAAATTTTCCTTTCCATTATTGTAAAAACAAAATATTGAATTAATGTCTAATCAGAAACGTAAAAAATTAAAATTTCGACATTATTGCAAATATTTTTCGAAATTAATTCAATTGATTTTAATTCATTAAGTCAGTTTACTCAAATTAAAAATTAATAAAAAATTTGCATTCAATTTTTCTTACAGCTGACTTTTTAACTATACAAAAATTATTGTTTTGAACAGTGGCGTAGCCAGGGGGATCAGGGAGATAGATCTCCCCTAGGCCAATGGACTTGCTCAAAAAGAAAAATAATAATATATAGTTATTTAAAAATCATTCATTCAAAATTTTTTCGTTATGCATCGTTTTCATCTTATCCTTCCCCTCCCCCCCTTGCAAAAATCCTGGCTACGCCACTGATTTCGACATTAATGCAATACTTTTGGGAATAATGTCGAATTTTTTTTTTATGATAATAATGAAGCGATGAGATTATTTGTATCAGCGAATGAATGAATTCATGCATCGTCAAAATCTGATGAAAATCACGCCTGACTTCCAACACAAAAGTACGTTTTGAAAGGATGTTTTCAAATTTTTGCGCAAAAATATAAAGCTAACGAACTAAAACTTTGTGCAGAGACTTAATATGATCACAAAACAAAAATGTGAGAAAATGGGCGTAATAGAAATAAAGCCACGCCTACCTCTCATACA
Organism: Megamerina dolium; assembly: GCA_963854835.1. Taxonomy (NCBI): domain Eukaryota; kingdom Metazoa; phylum Arthropoda; class Insecta; order Diptera; family Megamerinidae; genus Megamerina; species Megamerina dolium. Next base: position 5,700,739 of record OY978525.1, read on the forward strand.
GAAGTACATTCACAATCACACTCGGAACTAGCAAATATGAAGTTACCAAGCTGAAACTTAATACATATGATTATATGTGGTTAGCAATAGAGCTGTTAAAAAATGGGCTATATCGAACAAAAACTACGCCTACCTCTCATATAAAAGTATGTTTTTGAAAGGATGTTTTCATCTTTTTAGCACGAAAATTTAAAGCTAACGAACTAAAATTTCGTGCAGAGACTTGATCTACTCAAAAAACAGAAATGTGAGAAAATGGGCGTAATAGAAATAAAGCCACGCCTACCTCTCATACAAAAGTATGTTGAAAATTTGATGTTTTTACACTTTGCATACGAACATATAAAATGATGAAGTTGAAATTCAGTGCGTACAATTATATTTACTAATTAATCGAGCTGTTTAAAAATAGGCATAATCAGATGAAAACTATGCCTACCCTCTATACAAAATTATGGTGTTGAATGTATGTTTTCACATTTGGCACACGAAAACCTTAAGTTATCAAGCTGAAATCTAGTACTTATGATTATATTTGCTCTGGGATAATCGGATAAAAACCAGGTATATGTGCATACAGACGTATGCTTCAATTTGAATGTTGCCACAATTACGCTTTATAGACTCACCAATGGTCCGTCAAATATATTTCCATTTTTTATATAAGCTGCGATTATATTTACCCCCCCCCCCCCCATAATTCAGTGATATTAATTGCGAAATAAAGTCTATTTGAAAAAAAAAAAAATTATTTTATTGAATCAACTTTTATAGTAGCTAAATTTTAAAGCATACTTTTAGGTACATACTCATATGTTAGGTACGACCAAATGAATTCCTCGTTAAACAGTGAGCATCATTTAAACATTATGTGGTTAACCGTAACGACTATAGTTTGTAACAATATCACCACTATATATATAAGCTCTGTGAATTACAAACTTCACAAATTTATTAATTAGTACATTGCCTTAAGCCTAAAATATATGAAATAAGAACCATTACATTCACGCTTACATATATCGTTTGAATGGTATTACAAAAATGTGAAATAGAGGAGTAACATGACTAAATACAAAAGCAACAAAAATGTTGTTCGCACCCAAACTTCCGACCACACAAAAATACTCACACACACACAAACACATTATAATTTATGTTTACATAGGCGGTCTGTATTAATCTGTGTATATGGGGTGCGGTCAGACAGAGCCTAAAAAATTCCATAGTATGATGCTCCCTTTATTATTATTCTTTCTAATTATGGTCATTGTTGAATTTTATATAGTACATATCTACTTCAAAATTCTATTCGAGTGATGTGATGGCGAAATAAAAAAGTGTTAAGTCACTTTCAAGCGTAACCGAAATGGCCATCATATTTGTTAGGGTCATTAGACGTACGCTAACTTCATGGCACTTTGTTGTTGTATTATATATGGAATATTTTTGTATAAAAATACCAAAAGAGTACAATCGGAATAAATTAATTATTTTCACACATACCAACATATATGGTATACGTTACGTACGTATGTATGCTATATGTAAATTTTAGTATCTCTTTTCATTTTATGGTGTCACATTTCTGGTTGTAATTTGCGTAAAGGTGATTTATTGCTGTGTTGCAGAATATTTATTTCAATAATGTATATTTTTTGCATTTATTTTTTTTTTTTTTTGTACATAAAAGGATAATGACCGTGAAAATGGATATCTCTATGGAGAATGGTAACGATTGAATGCGGAAATGAAGCCATCGTATTGCCACCATGAATTTTCTGTAATGTATTTGAAATACAATATTTAAAGCAATTGCAATTAGTTTACGTTTAAACGTTGATTATGAAATAAATTAAAATATGTAACACGCAAATATTTTCAAATTCATTATGAAACGTTTTTTTGGAAACACAATTTGAAAAGCTGATCTTCGCTAATACCAAAGCTTAGACACTTTACACTATAACAGATAGACAGAAGCACTTACAAAACAATAAATGCTTTTCTATTGGAAATAGTCGATATATTTATCAGCTTGTGCCTATTTTCAAGCATATTTGCACATTTAGAGCATACTTTTGTATGCAAGGTAGGTGTGGTTTTCATCAGAAAACTCTAATTTGTAATATATTCGTACATTTATCAAGGTAATCGTATATACCTAGCTTTAGTTTGATTTTCGTGTTCACAGACTGAAAACATACATGCGGAAGCATAATTTTGTATGGGAGGTAGGCGAGGTTGTTATCGGATTTCGCCTATTTTTATACATGTCTGTTATTTAGTAAAAATATTTATATGCACCAAGTTTCAGCTTTATAACTTGATTTTTTCTTAAGAAAACTATGAAATCACTGTTCACAGAGCATAATTTTGTATGAGAGATGTGCTAGATTTTTATCCGATTGCAACTATTTTGAAATATATACATTTTCTCTATACACTTACTTCACATGCCAAGTTTTAGTTTGATAACTTTCTATTTTCATGCGTAAGATATGAAAATCTGCTTTTGAGAGCACACTTTTGTATGGGAGGTAAGGGAAATTTTTGTCCGATTGTACTAATATTAATTAATATATCATTTTTCTGGTGAAAATTATTCGACGTACCAAATTTTAGTTCAATATCTTTGAATTTTCGTGCAAAAAATGCGAAAAAACTTATGTAAAAACATAATTTTGTATGGGAGATAGGTGTGGTTTTTATCCGATTTTGCCCATTTTTATATATGTTTAGTTAGTTTAGTAAATATAATATTACGCACCGAGTTTCAGCATTATAACTTGATTTTTTCTTAAGCAAAATGTGAAATTATTGATTAAATAGCATAATTTTATATGGGAAACATGCTAGATTTTTCTACGATTGTAATCATTTTCTAATTAATTTTTAATTTTTTTTTTCAAAACCTGCAAAAATTTTTGTTAGTTCCTCATCACAAGAATTTTTATTAGCATGAATTTGGAAAATAGACTAAACCAATGGTCTAAAAAAACGATTTTTATTTTATATCACATTTCTAAAATTGCATTTTGTCGCATCTACTTTAAATTATAATAATAAGTAGAATTTTTCGGCACAAATTAATTTGACTTTTTTAAAGCTTATCTGTTTTGTAGATCAAATTTTGTACTTTAATACTTCGGATGCTCTTCAAGCTCAATGATATGATATTTTCTCTTTTAAATGAAGTAGCACAACATAATTAAAAAAAAAATTAATAATCACAAAAAAAATAAAAATATCATAAAATACTTTAAAACAGCTTGAGTGCCATTAAAATGTGTGTTAAAGCGAAAAGCAAAAAATAAAAAAATTGTAATAACGATAATACTATGATGATTAGCTCGTAATAAATACTCACACTAGACATGACGTAAACATGTATTCGTAGATAGTTATAAGAAATTTCAGCAACTTGTCGATAGACAAGATTCGAAATATAAGATTCGCATTGCCTATGTTACTCCTTCTTACTGTCTGTGTTTATATACATACATGTAGTATGCCTGTCACTTACATAAGTAAACTTGTCAATATCCTTCGGCAGGATACATCTACATGTACATGTACATTTATTGTATGAGCTGAAGCATCACATTGCTGGAAGCTGCAAAGTAATTTACAATATAAAATTGCTGCTACTGAAGCGACATGATTGCTTTCTATCATGCAAACACTTCGGGCACATTTACCTATGCATTACCACCACTGGTAGTTAATTTCATGTAAATACATTCATATACTCGTACATACTCGTATAAGTACATCGATGTCTCTGAAGGAGCACATGAACATATGTATTTTGTATGTAAATTGAATATGTTTTTCAGATGAATTTTCGATCTATGTTTTCATTATAAAACACTGATGTTTGTATGTATGACAAGTGTAGGTATTAGGTTATATTAGCAATGGTAATTCTTACTCATACTCTAATTGATTATTTTGAATATACAGTATGTTGGATAGCATCACCTTAAGATGTTATTGGATGGGATACGTAATAATAATCGAATATCTCGAACATCAAGTTGAACACTTTTTTGTAATTTAATTTGTATGACTAATTAACCCATTTGCGCCTAGCGCAATAAAATTCTTATCTAAATAAAATCTTTACTTGGGAAAATATTCGATTATTCATAAATTCAATGATTAAGATGTATTTCCAGGGGTTAAAATTTTAAGAGAAAAATTTAATTCTTCTCTAAAAATTGTTCTTTAAAAATTCTCTTAGCATGTATTAGGATTGTGAATTAGTAACCGGCTTTTTTAAGTGCTCAAAAATCATTTATTTTTTTAAGAATTCTGTAAAAAACATGTCAATCAAAGTACTGTCCATCAGAAACTATGACATTTCCCCATCTTTCTCGGCAATTTAAAGATTCCATTCCAAAAAAAAAACTTCGCCGACTTGGAGAGCAAACACGAATCGAGCCAATTTTTTATTCCGGTGACTGAAGTGAAGCGTATTCCACTATGGACGTTCTGCAGGGACCGGATAAAGTGGTTACCTGAAGGCGCCAGGTCTTGACTATAAGACGGGTGAGGTAAAACTTCCCATCCGCTATTACCAAGATGGTTTTCGATCGGAGTAGCAATGTGTGGCCGTGCGTTGTCATGTTGAAAAGTTGCCGACTCGGCTCTGGTCGCATATTCTGGCGGTTTCTCGATCATTACTCTCTTCAATCGCATCAATTGTTGTCGGTACAACTCTCCCGTAATGGTTCGACCAGGTCTAGGTCGAGTAAAGTCTTCAAATCTTCGTCATCATTATTCTCTTCAACCGCATCAATTGTTGTCGGTACAGTTCTCCTGTAATGGTTCGACCAGGTCTTGGTCAAGTAAAATCTTCAAATCTTCGTCTCCAAACTTTTTCGGCTGTCCAGAGCATTCTTAGTTTTTGATATCATAATCACCGGTTTTGAAGCACACAAACCACTCCTTTCACTGTGTATTGGATAGAGAATTGTCGCCATACAAATCCATAAGCAAACGATGACCTTCAGCAGCACAGTAACTCAAGAAAACTTTCCACAAATGCTATTTTTTTTGACAATTCTCAAAATTTTCCATCGTGAAAAAGAATATGATGATTTTTACAGCAGGTGAATAAACATTTAAAATGACATTTCGGAGAATGATGTAGGATGTAGGGTTAGTGTTATATTTTAATCCCCTAATGGCACTGTGGCAACAATGAGAACTAATTTTAGACGAAAATGTGTCTTTTTTTCAATGGGGTTACCACTAAACAAGAATAAAGGAAGACACATTTCAGGGTGTGGAAAAGTTTATATATCTGGGTGTACTTATAACAAATGACACAGCGGAAGAGAGTGTATTCAGGGGATCACCTTCTAGCAGCGAGCAAAATACCCACTTAAATTTACTTAGGTCAAGACTGCTCTCCAAAACCTGACCAAACTAACCATATACAAAACATTAATAAGACCAGTGGCTACTTATGGCTCTGAAACGTGGAATATGACGGGTGCAGAGCAAGAGACCCTGCGAGTTTTTGAGAGGAAGATTTTGAGGAAAATATTTAGCTAAAAACGCAGAGCAGATGGGGAATATGCAACAAGAAATAATTCAAAGCTACTACAAATTTGTAAAATCACAGCGTCTTAGAAGGATCGGGCATGTCTCAAGAATGAACCGCACAAGAGCGCATATACTAATTATGCAATATAAGCCACTAGCAAATAGAAACAGAGCTCGACCACGGAAACGACTAATTGACGGAATAGAAGAGGATGCTATCGCGATTGGTGCGAGAAACTGGAGAACCACCAGCGAAAAACTGGGAAGAATGAAGGACTTTAGTAGAGCATGCGAAAAACCCACCTCGGGTTGTAGAGTTGAACGATGATGATGATGATGACCTCTAAACAATAGAGATATGAAATAAGTTTTTTCAAAAGATGTTTTCAAAATTAAAATGAATGAGGCTCGACCACAACAAAGCTTTGGTGATATTTATCGATTTTATTTTTTGAAGAAAATATATAAAAATTAACAACTTCTAGGCAGACTCTATTGAAAAATTGGAATGAGTTTTAAAAAATTAAATAAATTGTAATTTTTCGAGACATTTCATTACACAACATAATTAGGGTGAGTATTTTGCTGCTCTAAAAATTATATGCCAGTGGATGATTTACTTCGACGTGGGCTACATTTGATTAAAAGAAAATTGAGTGAAATTCTCAATCGTTTTGAAATGTAAAACAATTCTTGAATTTATAGAGATCGATATCTCGAAAGTGGATACATTGAATTCGAATAACGAATTTGATTTGATTCGCAAATCTTATTAATTCTATATGTTCTATAGGCCTATATGAGTGATTTCTCGATAGTCTAGGCTTACTATGTTTCATCGTTCAATAAAAGCAATACTGATTTACTACAATATTTATCAGCTTTTGCATCAACATATTTTATCAAACATACTGAATTGCCATTTTGCGGAAAATTTAAGCTTCTCTGACGTGCCGTTTCGTTTCATTTTTAATTTAAGCATGAGAGCATTAAAAAGTATTTATCGTTCTTTGACAGAATGTTGTTTTCTCCCAGATCACACCGTGGCTGTCTACCAATCTCTTGCTCTCTGTTTTTATTTTTTTATTTTTTATTTTATTTTTATATTTACTGAATGATATCAGGTTAGTCCATAAGTTCGTGCGTTTTTTTTTTCAATAGTTTCACAGTAGGCGATTTTTGCATAAAAAAAATGATTCGTGGAAGATAGGGGAACTATTTTTATTTTCTCTGATGTATTGTGCATTCAACAAGTAATTTGTTGTTGTTGTTAAAAATTGAAATGGAATCTTCGAACGAGTATAAGAGGCATATTGTGTATATTTTTTATAAAAGTGGAAAAAATGCAACAACTGCTGCTGCAAAAATAAACGCAGCTCATGGAGAGAATACTGTGAGAGTAAAAAGGACCGCACAAAAGTGGTTTTCCAAATTCCGAAGTGGTGACTGTGATGTTGAGGATGCCCCACGCTCTAGTCGTCCTGAGGTCTTTAACTGCGACTCCTTGCTGGAACTCGGGGAAGCTGAGCCAAGTTTGACAGTCGAAATGATGGCTGGAAGGTTAAATTCATCTCATGGAACAGTTTACAGGTACGTGGTTGAGCAATAGAGGAAGGTTTCAAAGCTGAGAAAATGGGTTCCGCATTAACTTTCCATCGCAAACCTTCAGCAGAGAGTGAATGTGTGTCCTCAGCTGATGCAGCGGCTTGAGAATGAGAGTTTTTTTTAAAAGGTATTGTTACTGGGGACGAAAAATGGGTCGTTTACAATAAGCCTGTTCGCAAACGCCAGTGGTTAGATAAAGATTAAACACCAGAACCAGCCCCCAGAGACGGTCTTCATCCCAAGAAGAGTGTCCTGTCTATTTGATGGGATACGGCCGGTATCGTTTATTTTGATCTGCTGGAACCCAACCAGACGATCACAGCTGATTATTATTGCCATCAACTATCCAAACTGAATAAAGCACTTGAAAAAAATCGACCGTCTTTTTGGTCAATAGACGCAAAGTTTTGTTTCAGCACGACAACGCAAGACCGCATACCGCAAGACAGATCTTAGGCAAGCTGAACGAGCTCGGATGGGAGCTAATGCCGCATCCACCATACTCTCCGGCTATTACAGCTGCAGCTTTTTCGCGGACTTGAGTTCCATTTAAGTATTAAGAACTACACCCCAAAGGAAGCTATAAAAAGGGATATGGATAGGTATTTTGGCTCCAAGGACAAGCAATTTTTTGAGCAGGAAATGAAAAATTTGCCCAAAACGTTGGGAAGACATTGTAAATAATGCAGGAAAATATATTATTGATTAATAAATACTGAAAACTAATTTTTTATTCATTTTAAAACCACCTACGAAAAACGCACGAACTTATGGACTGGCCTAATATATGTTAAGTAACTCAATTTAATTTCAATAGTATGAGCAATGTTTTCGATTTACTTGTGCGTCTTATAACATAAACTGTCGATGAGAGGATAAATTTATTTTAATATAAAAGTGGCAAAAGTGCAAATTATATTTAAAATTATCATTATCATCATTATCGTAAAAGATTTCCCAGTTAATTCTTAATGGGAGTAAATAAATAATTATAAAAGAATGTAAGCTTGAAAAAGTAAATGTTTATTGGGTCAGGTCGTATCTAAAATTATAGTGTGTGTGTGTATGTGGAATGAAATCTTTGAATAATTTATTAAAAAATAAATTGTGCATAACATCAACAACTTAGCATTGTGTTAATCTATACTGAAATGATGATATCAGTGTGAATATTCTGCGTGACAAAAAGTCTTAATTTTCGATTGTATCTTTTTGAATTTGTTTACCATACATTCAAGGGATTATGTAGAAGAAGACGAAAACCATATATATACAATTGTTGTGTGAGCAACAGCTATTTTTATTGAATTTCCTTAGTAAGCATATTGCATGCTATTAGGTACTTAATCGTAGCATTTATTTTTATCACACAACTCTGTAAGTGTAGGTATAGCATATTTATGTATGTATGTGAATATTTCTAATCGTATGTCTGTCTAACTAACTGTCTGTCCGTCTATTTATGTGTCCATTTGCTATTCATACATATATGTGAATGTGAATTGTCTTAAGTGCGAGCACCTTCAACAATCGGCCCAAAAAATATATATGTAGTATACTTTATGGCGCACTCTTACTCTTCATTTAGAAAATTGCATGTTTCATCGCGTTATTTATATACATTGTGAGCATAGAATAATGTTCAATTCGCAAGCAAATAAATATCCAAAAAAAAAAAGAAAATCTATATATATATATATATATATTACACCATCAGCATACAATCAGTTGGAATCTAGTCGTTGTACCCGTATACCATATGCTGGCACTGCCTTTTCCTGTTGTTAAATTGGGTTACTTTAGCACTTTGTTAAGCTTGTCGGCCGGCTGTTACATGCTACATGCACAATGCTTACGAAACAATGCTTATGTTTCTAAATGGCATAACTTCCGTGCTGGTGCAATGCTCTGCAAGCTACTGTAGCTTCCGTGTGCCGGATATGTCAGCAAATAAGTAAAGCACATACTACTTGTTAATGTATGCTTTTCGTATGTATATATGTACATAAATACATACGTAAATAAGCAAACTAACAGACAGACAGTGCTACCGAGTATATGTTTTTTGTTTTTTCTTTTTAAATGTACCACTCTAGATTAGACATGTCAATGAAATTTCAATTTAGTATTTTTTCAAATTTGTATTTCTTCCTGAATGTGTTTTTCACAGCCATTGAACTAAAATTTTGTACCATAAAGTTAATTTTGCCACTAAATTAGTGTAGTAAAAAAAAAAAAATGGACGCAATCAGATTAAAATCACAAGTGCTTCCCATACAAAAGTATGCTGTTGAATATATATTTTTACGCTTTGCATGACAAAAAACAAAGATATCGAGCTAAAATTTTATATATGACGTTCATTTTACCACAAAATCGATAGGTGAGAAAATGAACATAATCGTATAAAAACTACGCCTACTTCCCATACAAAATTATGTTGCTGAATGTATATCTTCATAGTTTCCATGCGAAAATATAAAGCTATTTAATTTAAATTAGGCGTGTAAAGTTACTTTGATTATGGAAAAAATATGGTAGAAAATCAGTGCATTCGGATGAAAATTACGTATTGCTCCCATATAAAAGTAGGCTATTGGATGTGTGTTTTCACACTTTACCGAGATAAAATATTAAGATATTAAGTTGAAATTTGCTACATATGATTATATTCACAAAATAATATACCCGTGTAAAGATGAGTTAAATCGGTTAAAAACCACACCTAACCCCCATACAAAATTATGCTTCCGTATCTATATTTTTATATTTTTTGCACGAAAATATAAAGCAATTTAATTTAAATTATGAGTGTAAAGTCACTTTGATCATGGAAAAAATACGATAGAAAATCAGTGCAATCGAATAAAAACTACGTATAGCTTCCGTATAAAAGTAGGCTGTTGGAAGTGTGTTTTTACACTTTGCGAGACAAAACATGGAGATATTAAGTTAAAATTTGCTAAATATGATTACATTCAAAAAGTAATATACCCATTTAAAAATAAGCTGAATCGGCTAAAAATCACGCCTAGCTCCCATACAAAATTATGCTTTCGTATCTATATTTCTAGATTTTTTGCACGAAAATATAAAGCTATTGAACTTAAATTAGGTACGTGAAGATATTTTGACCATAGAAAAAATTCGATAGAAAATCAGGGCAATCGGATGAAAACTACGTATAGCTACCATATAAAAGTAGGCTACTGGAAGTGTGTATTCACACTTTACGACACAAAATATTAAGATATCACGTTGAAATTTGCTACATATGATTATATTCACAAAATAATACAGCCGTACAAAAATAAGCTGAATCTTCTAAAAACAACGTCTAGCTCCCATACAAAATTATGCTTCTGTATATATATTTTCACGATTATTTGCAGGAAAATATAAAGCTATTTAACTGAAACTTTGTACATATACTTCCCTTAACTAGTGTAGTAATAAGCTGTGAAATGAAAGTAATTGAATGCAAATCACACCTACCTCCCATACAAAAGTACGTTTTCGAGTGTATGTTTTTACATTAAAATCTAAGAAATCAAGCTGAAACTACGTTTATTTAATTGTATTTACTATTTAATAGACATGTTTAAAAATCAATGAAATTCAATGAAAACTACACCTATCTCCCATATAAAGGTTTGTCTCCGTATGCATATTTTTACAATTTCTATACGAAAATACATAGCTATAAACCTGAAATTATGTGGATATATGTCCAAATTTACCAATAAATAATTAAATTCATGAATCGTTGGAATTGGATAAAAACTGCGTTTATCTCTCATACAAAAACATGTTTTCGAATGTATATTTTAAAGCTTTGCTCACGAAGATATAATGCTATAGGACTGAAGCATTGAATATAGTAATTTTTTTATCTAGAAGTGGATCTGTTTAAAATTGGGTGCTATCGAATGAAAACCACGCCTACCGTTAATGCAATAGTATGATTTTTCGAAAGCATTTATTTTTTTACTTTCATACAAATAAATTTAGTAATGGCTTTTTAGGATTTTTTTAAACAGATCTAATATCAATACTCATATAAGGCAACTCCCTTAAAGCTCAAACCCATATAATGTGTATTGAAAGGCGGAAAAAAGTTTTCCCACATACACTCACACACACCCAGAATGAAAAAAAAGGTAACAAAGTAAGGATCTGTCGAAAGCCCTTAAAGCGATTTCCTTTGAGTTTGTTTTTTTATTATTGTTATTATTTTTTTTTTTTTGGGGTTACCGAAATTGTAATTCTTTTCTTACCCGAACACACTTTTACAGACACACACACATACACTCAGAGAAAATTAACATTTTTTATTAATCTCTGCAACAAAAAAAAAAAAAAAAAACAGCTACGAGGTACCAAAAGCCAAAAGTATTGTTGGAGGGTCTGTAGAAAATTTACAATTTTAATTTCATACTAAACTATTTTCCACAAAAAGAGAAAAAAGAGTGTGTTTCGTACACTCTGTTGCTTAATACATATACTCGTATAGTACCAATGTATTACATATGAGTATATTGTATTTTATGGTCTCGCCACTATTAATATTGGTCGTTAACTATTACTGTGGAGCCTTTGACCGAAATAAATTGAACCAACTATCAAACAGCTACTACATATTTCCGTATTAAATAAAACATGAAGTAAGTAAGAACATACGTAGTTATAAGTACATACACATCTACGCAAGCATACCTAATACATATGTGGGTAGTAGTATATTCGTGTTATATATGTATTGTATATAAAGTTATTTATGCAATTTTATTCCATCCCATAACCAGTAGCTTATTTAGTAGTAATTTATATGCGTCTGTTTAACTTTTCTGCAACTTTTCATCATCAACGTCACCATCATCATCATCATTATGATGATCGTCATTATTATAATCTCTACCTACGACTGTGAGTACTATGTAGTACAGTATAACATTAAAGTAAATTTTTTCTAAAAATAATTTTTTTTCCTGCGTTATAAGCACTAAGTGCGCATATATATCCGTATGTCGTACTATAAATATTTATTAGTAGTACCTATTCACATCGTAACTGTTGCCTTGTACGATACATACGAGGTCGGTCCCAGAACTACCCGACCCGACATATAGATGGTGGCAGTAGTTTGAAAAAAATTACTTTGGTGAAAAGTGGCATCCTTATAAAACAAATGTTTTAAGTTCAAGGCGCCATCGCCATCGAAAGTTAACGACATCAGTGAATTTGTAAATATGGAAAAAATTGGTCACCATTATGTTATTCAATACTTTTATTTGAAAGGTCTCAATCCAACGAATATTAGAGCCGAACAAGATTCTACTCTGAGGGAGTCTGTTTTTCCATAAAATATTGGGTCACAGAGTTTAGATGAGCTGCCAAGACGAACACCGTAGTGGTCAACCAATTGAGGTGGCCATGCCAGAAACGATTAAGAAAGAACACAAAATGTTATTGAGTGATCGCCGCCTGAAAGTGCGTGAGCTAGGTGAAATTACAGGCATTTCAAAAAGTATTATACGTCGTGTGTTGATCGAAAATTTGGAGCTGAAAAAGCTCTGTGCATGATGGGTGCCGCGTTTGCTCACAATAGAACAAAACCAACGTCGTGAAAATGTTTCTATAGAGTGTTTGGCGATGTTTCATAGTAATAAAGCCGAGTTTTTGTGTCGATTTGTAACCATGGATGAGACATGGGTCCACCACTTGACACCTGAGACAAAGGAGCAGTCAAAACAGTGGACTGAAAGGGGAGGATCGTATCCAAAGAAGGCGAAGACAGTTCCATATGCAGGCAAGGCTATGGCATATAAACTGGGTATCGAAGCTATAGAATATCGTTGCGAAAAGTGTATAAAGCTAAAAGGAGATTATTTTGAGAAATAAAGAAAAATATTCCCAGATATATTGTGTTTTCTTAGTTAGGTCGTGTAGTTCTGAGACCACTCTTGTACATAGTATTCGAACATGAATATAAACGTAAGAGTGACACAATTTATGCATTTGGCATGGCACGTAATGATTGAAACTATGACAAATAAATATATAAAATATTGACTTGTTTCTATCAAATACCAATGAATTTTACAAATGTGTGATGACTGATGATTTTTAAATATGGCATGCTTTATGACATATTATTTACTTTATTATGTCCTTGAGAAAGTTTCAATTTCAAATTATTTTCAATTCCAATTATATTTAAATGTCATAGAATCTTGAGATTATCATTCAATTATTTCTCGTTTAGGCGCGAATTTTGTAATTATCTGTGGAACATTTCAGTACGATATTATTGGGTCTATTAGATGCATCAAAATTCATTAGTTACACTGACTCGATCATTTTAAGTACTGAAAATTAAATTTTACTGACAATGACTAACAATCAGTAATCAGAATTTTTTTTTAAATAAACCTTCTCGAAATATGTATTTTTTCTTAAATAATCGATCATCAGTGCTAAGAGGATATATAGTTCATATAAAGTTCTTAACTATTGCATATATATTTTTTATTTTTATTTAAAAAATGGACGATTAAAAGTCACAGCACTCTGCGTTAAAATATTTTTTATTCTAAAAAAACTTTTTTAAACTAACATTATTTTTTATGATATTTATTATACTTTTGAAAAAGTTTGAAAAGGGATGCTGGTTTCATTTCATTTCAGAAAGTAGGTCTATTTTAAAGTTTTAAATACGCAGTTTTGAAGCCAGATAATGCAAAATTTATAGGTCATTATTACTTTTTGAATAGATGCCATTATTTATTTTTGACAATTTTTCAAATTTTTAGTAAAGAATACCTCCAGCAATATGCTGCATTAGCATACTACACATATCAGACTTCCCCTAAGAAGATCACGTTCACCAAAAATTATTAAAAGATATGATCTAAATAGTGCAGCAATTTCATTTTCGAACATAAAAGTTGAAACAAATGCAGAATAGGGCCTCTTATGAGAAAAAAAAATTAAATATTGCCTCAGATAGAGCTTAATTTTGTGAATATAAGAAATCAAAAATTTGTTGGCGATAGAAATTACTCAATAAAACCGCAATTTCTTTTTTACAATGTCAGTATCAAAAGAAAAATTTTCAAAACACCTTTTCACTGATATATATTATTTAATACCTTTTTTCACATATTAAAAGTTATTATTAAAAATATTAATTAAAAAATATTTTTTTTTCAAAAATCGATGGTTTTTTTCGAAAATAACCTAATTTACTTGTCGAAAATTTAGCACCATATTAAAACCTATAAAATTACCATTATAATGGTGTATAAAACATATTGCAAAAAAATTGTTATGCATTTAAACAATTTGTTTTTAGGTTGATACTTTTCAATATGGACGGCTTTCAATGCAATTACCGGTATGTCTTCAAATATAGTCTGACTTGATCACCGACCTTTGGCCTGGGGCAAAGAAAAAAAAAAAAACAATAACCCTAATAGGCCCGTCGTCGACTTCGCAACCAACAGTATTTTACCATAAATGTCTTATTTGACAACCGACTTTTGGCCGGGCGCAAAAAAAAAAAAAAAAAAATAACCCTTATAGGCCCGATACCGGCTTCGAAACCAATATTATTTTAGGATTTAATTATGCTATTTTATCATATTTTTCCTTAATTCCTTTGTCTATGTCTACCGCTATGAAAATGACTGTCACACTACTCTTCCTCTATGCATTTATTTGCTGTAGCGAAAGTATGATCATAAAAATATATATTTAAAATATATAGAAATTCTATAAAAATATGTTTTATACATCATTGAAAAGGTAATCTTATGAACTTTAAAATAATACATACCTTTTGATAGGTTAATGAGGGATGTTTTCGAATAAAAAATCGGCTTTTGCAAAATTTGTATAAAAAATTATATTTTTCTTCATAACATTTAAAAAGTTAAAAATTTATATGAAATATTTTATATCTTTAAAAAGATATAAAAATCACCTATGTTTTGATACTCACATTGTAGAAAAAATTGAGAGTAATGTCGACTTCAATTTTGAAATTTGACCTTGAGCTATGCCTTATATAGGCGTCGCTATCAAAAAATTTGTTATAACGACAAGAATAACCTATATCCGTCCCAATTTATTATTCTTGCTTACTCGAGGAGGCCGTATTCTGCACTTATACTTAAAAGATGACTATCAAGACTTTTAACCATAAATATGATTCATCGTAGGGCACATCCGAGCTGCGCAAAGTTGATTAACTTATTTGTAATTACATTGGATTGTAAAAAAAAAAAAAAATATGAAAAACAAATAATAAAAAAAATACTAATAATGGACAATACCACCAGATGAATTAAACATTTTCTTATGGTTTTGAGGTTGCTGAATTTGAACCAGTTTGGCTATATAAAAATTTTATTTCTTAGCTCAAAAAAAAAAAAGGGAAAAAAAATTCTCGGAATCATCCACAAAGGTATAAAATGTATTATCCAATTTCAATTAATTTTTTAGCTTGCATATTCTTATTTTTGTATATATTTAATTTCTATATCTAATTATTTGAGGGGTTGGTTCATAAAGTTTTTATAAAATTCGTTCCCGCCCGTTCCGTAGAGTGCCCTTAAAGGCGTAAACTGAACACACTTGCTCCATATCTTTGCTCATTAGGATAGCTTCCACAAAAAATTAATTTCAAATCGCCAAATAAACCCATAAATGCAGAAGATCAGCCCCTAGAGCCATGAAACATAAAACCGAACTAGTAATTCTTCTGGCCCAACACTTCTTAGGGTGGCTTGCATACAAAAATCCGTGGTTTTATGAAATTAAAAGAACATCAATCTTGTATAGAGACAGCCCTTAAGCGATGAAGATAAGAAATAAATATTTTTGGGAGGAACTAGAAAAATAAACGGGGGTCGCTTATAGATGCCAATGCTCTAGAAATGTTATTGTGGAGTTTTTGATTATTTTTAGTTGATTTTCAGTTGATTTTATCTTCAAGTAAAGAATTAGACTAAATATATTTTGAGGAAAAATGCTGAATATTAAAAATAAATGGTGGTCGGTCATAGAAATTACTCCTAATGGGACGCTCTGCGAAAGGTGTGAGTAAAATATAAATTTTGTAGAAAAGTCTCTTAAAATGTTAGCGATATGTCCCAATTATATTAAGGAAAAATATTGAAAAGCAAAAATTAATGTTAGTCGGTCATGCATTTTGCTTCCCCGGGGACGATTATGGATATCACACTGAATATCTCGACTATTAGTGGGTGCCGTAACAATTCTTCCGATAGTATTAATTTCCCACGAGAAAAGCTTCTAAAAAGGCTCTGTGACAAAGCACAGAAAAAAGTGATGTCACAAGGGTTCTGCTTTTTGGAACTGTCTAATATAAGTAGGTCCCTTCTAATATTGTCCAAAATTTAACACGCACCAAAGTATCGGAAGAGAAGCTCGACCAAAGTGCCACATCTTAGTTACCTCGACTAACAACATGTTTGTTGAGCTTTGGGACAAAATGTGACCTGACGGTTTCGAAATCAACCCTGAATTAGCATTCAGCGATTCCAAGTAAAAACAAAAATATTTATTTCATTTTTTTTCGTATGACTGTAAACTGAAGTAAAGAGAACATTTAATTTGCAAATAAAAAAAATTTTTTGAGCTAATAAATTTGTGCATAAATAGAATAATAAGTAAGTAGTAAATAAGAAATATAAATAAAATATAAAAAACAAAAAAAAAACAAAAAACAAATAATAAATTTTAAGTAATACAAAAAGAAGCTATTATATTAAATAAACACTTAAGATATAAGTTCTGTTTTTTTTTTTTTTGCTATAAAGAAGCTAATCCATTTTTTCGGTCAAATAAGAAAGGCAAATGTATAAAAAAAAAAATAAATAAATAAATAAAAATTTGCTTTCATGTTAAGAGACAACAAATTAAATTTGTTGCTTACAGAGAAGAGAAAAAAAAAAGAAAAAAAAAACTGGCAAGAAATTTCTATATTATTAACCTTCTTCCGCCTACAAACGATAAAACGAAGCAGAAACAGACAATAAAGTTTCTCTTTTGCGTTTTATGCCATAAAATCGTATATATTTTTGTTCATTGGCTAACTTCAAACCTCTTACCATTATTTAGGGTTCACGAAACCAAAAAAAAAAAAAAAAAACCAAAAAAAAATTCTTTAACATTTATGCCTTTTTGTGCGAGATTATCAAAAAAAAAAAATGCTTTTAGACAATTTCATTATGCTCGTTCGTAGTCTTCAAATGTTGCATTATTCACATTTAAACTTCTATCACCTCAAATACGGAATATTTTTCGCACTTCATCTCTGTCTCTCCCTCCCTCTCTCTCTCTCTCTACTCACTAACAATATCCATATATTGTACTTTATATTTCATCATTCATTCATTTATTTGTTTGTTATACTTTTTGCTTTTTTTTTTGGTCATACATATTTCGCCGTTGTTCTGAGTGTGGGTTCGTCGGGTCGGTTGGGTGGCCTTTTAACAAATTTATTAGCCTTTTGTTGTTCTTGACGGGTATTTTCTTTGTGTATTGCCGCCTTTAACAATAGGCAGTCAAGGGTGTATTTTTGGGAATTCCTACAAGTCCGCCCCTTTTATTTTAGGGGCATTTATGTGAGTTATTGCTTTGTATGAACATCCGTATAGGTAGCGATGTCTTAAAAATTTCATTTTATGAAATTTACAAGCTAAGCATTATGCATTTTATTTGTTGATACCTACTATTTACTTTATTATTATTATCGTTTGTTTTTTTGTTTTTTTTTGCTTTTCTTCTTTGCACAAAACAACATTTAATGTACCCATCACATCCTGTCTCTATCTATATCTCATCCTATTTATTATTATTACCAACATTATTGTGTGCAAGTGTATCATAAATTTTATACTCATTTCTTTCACTCCATAATAATAACAAAGGAGCGTTTTTTGTTTTTTTTATTACAATACAGTTGCTTTTGCATCATACACGCAGTCATATAAAATGATGCCATCCTCATTAATATGTTTGCTGCAATATTCTCATTGCTATTTGTGAGCAGTAAATATGTAATTAGTGTCAATTGCTGGCAGTCATTTGTAGTAAAAAAAAAAAAAATGTTAATATGATGCTAAAAGCGCACTTTCATCAAACGTGCTGCATACATGGACTTTTCTTTTCATCTCACAATTATGTTGCCTACATTTAGGCGTTAAACATGCGTGCAATTTAAATGAGCCTTTATTGTCTAATTTGCAGTTACGTTTTCTTCAGTTTAACATAAAAACAGCTCATTTTTACTACACTCATCGTCATCATAAGCATCATAATTATCATCGTCATCATCATCGTTGTCCTCATTATCATCATAATTGCCATCGTCATATGCATTCATTATATATACAATGCACGTCTGCAAAGCTGTGAAAGTTGTTTAACTGTGTTAGTACGAGATAACATAAAATTCACAGTGACATTTGATTAATGAAAGTTGTTTTAAAAAAAATGTATGAATTAAATATTTTTTTTTTACATTACTATTCTCAATTATAGTCATGATATTAAATGAAAATAGAATGTACAATATTTATAGTTTTTCTGGGCAAACTCTCATCTGTAAAGTAAAGAATTTTTTGTAAATTTTATGAAATAAAAAAAAATATTCAATTTAAAATAATTATTTACCGTTTTTAATTTTTGCAATTTTTTTTTGTGGTTGTATTTTAAACTATTTTTTTTTTAATTTGTAAAAAATATGAAAAAAAACGAGCGTAAACATACCTTTGTATGAGAGATAGGCGTGATTTTTTTTTCGATTCCACCTTATTACGAAAGTTTCTGTTACATAGATTTGTAATTTCGCACACAAAGTATGAAAAAATGCATTTGGAAACCTTACTTTTGTATGGAAGGTAGGTGTGATTTTCATTCTATTAAGCCAATTTTCAAATGTGTCCAAAAATTGGTAAAAATAATTATATGTGCAAAGTTTCAACTTGATTGAATTATATTTTCGTGAAAAAAAGTGTGAAAAATTAGATTTGAAAACATACTTTTGTATGAAAGGTAGACGTGATTTCCATGCGATTCCATCCATTCTTAAACATTTCTATTATTTTGTAAAAATAATGATCTGCGCAAAGTTTCAGCTTGATAACTTAATTTTTTTTTTTAGCGTTAAGTTTGAAAAAATGCATTTGAAATCATACTTTTGTATGGGAGGTAGGCCTGATTCTCACTCGTTTTCATCCATTTTAAAATTTTTCTATTTATTGGTAAATATAAATGTATACACTGAGTTTTAGCTTCATAACTTAAATTTTTGGGGTGCAAAGTATGAAAAAACCATGCTTTTGTATGAGAGGTATGTGTAGTTTTGATCCGATTGTGCGCATTTTCTAACATGTCAATAAATTAATAAAAATAATTAAATGTACCAAGTTTTAGCTGTGTAGCTTTTTATTTTCGTGCCAAAAGTGCGAAAACCTACTTTTTAAAGCATACTTTTGTATGAGAGGTATTCGTAGTTTTTATCCAATTTCGTTCATTCTCGAACTAGTCTAAGACTTAGTAAATCTAAAGATATGTGCTGAGTTTCGCCTTCATGCCTTAAGTTATTCGTGCGAAAAAGTGTGAAAAAAGTACATTTGAGAACATACTTTTGTATGGGAGGTATGCGTAGTTTTGATCAGATTATGCTTATTTTCTAATATATCCACAAATTTATCAAAATAATTAAATGTACCAACTTTAGGCTGTATAGCAGTTTATTTTCGTTTGAAAAATGTGAAAAAGTGCATTTAGAACATACTTTTGTATGGGAGATAGTCGTGCTTTTCATTCAATTCTGTTCATTTTCCACTTTGTCAATTTATTAGTTAATTTAATCATATTTACGGAGTTTTAGCTCAATGTCTTCATTTTTTTTTTTTAGCTCAAAGAGTGAAAAAATAGATTTGAAAGCATACTTTTGTATGAGAGGTAAGTGTGATTTTGATTTGATTATGCCAATTTTTTCGCTAGCCTACAAATGAGTTAAAATAATAGTATGTATCAAATTTCAGCTTGATAACTTCACTTTTTCATACGTAAAGTGTGTAAAGATGCTTATGAAGGGATATGTTTATATGGGAGCTAAGTGTGGTTTTCATCCGATTGAGCTCATTTTTAAATATGTCTATTGTATAGACAAAATAATGCCACAAACCGAAATTCAGTGCTATAACTTTCCATTTACTGCAGTTTCGTTACTAGTTGTTAGTCTGCTAGACCAGAAAGGTTACATTTTATGAATATTAGGTCTCTAAAATTAAAAACGGATTTTCGTCAATATCCTGAGATTTTTTTCTAAACCCAAAAATGCAACCTTTTTCGACTATTTTACAGGGAATTTTGAAGTTAGAAAATAACTTGAAGGCGATGGCAGTCCGTCAGACGTCATACTTGAATTTTTTATTTTTATTTTTTTTTTTTGTTTCACATTTATACATTTCCATATACATTTTTATCATATAATCAATATATATTTGATGCTTTGAAGTTTTGTTTCTTTTCCGAGCAACATTGTTTCAGAAACATTGTCAACATAACATATGGAATATAAGCAGCTGAGCTGGCTTGGGCAACTTAAGAGACAAGTGACAATTTTGCGCTATTACGAACATCAATGTCAGAAAAATAATTTTAAAGCTGATTCAAAATTGTTTAATAATTCTCTTTTGTGTTCATGTGATAACACAAATAACAACAACAATAAAATATGACAATTCAGGAGGCTTAAAATATCATTCAAATATTGAAAATGTAAATATCTAAGTATAGAGGTAGTAAGTAAAGTACTTATAGCAAAATGTTTTAAATTTTTGAAATGAACTTAAAATATTAGAAATGCTAATTAAATATTTATGAAAAATGGGGAGGTTGAGAATATTTCATAATTTGAATAAAACATAATATAACAAAACATTCACACAAAAAAGAGAGAAAGAGAGAGAGAGAGAGTGAGAAAAAAAATAGATTTCACCAAAAGAGCTTACTGAATAATGCCAAATTTGGTTTATTTCTTATATTCTCTTTCTTCGTTTACATCTCCCAAAAAAAGGTTACTTTTCTAAAGAGCATTTATTGTAAATTTTAAAAAAATATAAAAAAATCGAATAACTTTTTTGTTGAAAGTTAGGAAAGGTACGTACGTATGTAATACTAATATTTTATGCGTTTTAAGCGATTTAAATTGACATCCTAATTTTTTGAAATACCCACACCATTTCATATTCATCATCATCATCATCATTCAATACAACCACCAGACCTTTTTCTTTCAAAGAGATTTGGAGTTTATATATTCATGATACAACAGAATTGGAAATATATTTCTGGGTATATCATTAAATGACAGAATGATGGCATGGATGCGGTGACGTGTAGATTTTCATCTAAATTCAACTTCAAATTCAATGCAATTAAGCACAAATAAAAATTAAACGAACTGGAAAAACTCGATACAGCAAATGAGTATATAGTAGTATGTTAAAAACTTTTGTAAATCAGTCGCTATATATGTATACGCAAATCAAAAATGAAGCAAAAAAAAAAACTGAGGCAAATTACATTTAAAGGATGAATTTGTTACATCAATTTACTTTATTCATTTGGTTTAATTTTTGGGTTCACATTACACATTCTTAAATAGTGTGAAAGGGTATGTATGTTGATGATGATGATGATGATGATGATGATGATGATAAGCACTCGATATACGGGTAATGTAATAAATTTTAAATTAGATGGAATTTATCCACATATCTACACACACACACACGTGTATACATATACAAGTACAACGACCAATATGAGCAATAACTGCTGATGACAATACAAACACAAGCCATGTGCTGTACTTCATACAATTGCATACCCACTTGGTCCTTATACTTAACATAGATTATCAACAAATGAAAATCTAATTGAAATTCTAAAACTGTCACATATCAGTGACTAGTGTACGATACATACAACATACAAACTATACTTGTAAGTCTCATCAAAACAAAGCATATTGTTTTGAAAACTTGTCACAATTTTATTTTCTCTGTAAGCAAGTTTGTTGTAAATTTTGCTGTAAATACTCGTACATAGTACTAACAAGATGCAAGCATATTGAAACTTCTCTTGTTTTATAAATGCGTATATTCCTTTTTTCTTATTTTCATGTGCGGAGAATATAAATGAAAACTTTATTGAAAGTAATGTAATGAAAATGAAATTTATTTTTTGATAAATGAAATTTCAATCCATTCCCACTATGTATATATAGAAAAAAAAAAAAAGGGAAACTCCATCTAATAAAATTCAACAACATATTATTCTGCCCTTAAGAAATGTCTATTCATAATGAGGAGGATCAATTTTTTTGAACAGTTCTGCTCAGCGACAAGTATAAAGATGTTTGAATCATCTCAAGGCACTACGCAATCATATTGTATTGCAAGGAAGGCCCACTGTAAAATTGCCGATATAGGGTAAGCAGTTACTTATATTCACAGAAAATATTGAGAATGAAAAATTAATGAGAGTCGCGTATACATTTCATTGCCCTGTTACTCTAAGGGCGATTGCTGGGGGCCTAGTATGTTATTTCATTTGTTTTTATGGTCATTTTGTATGGGAGTCACCTTAAGGAGTGGAGGTGGGAGGTAAGTATGTATCGAGAAAATGTTTAGAATGAAAAATTAATTAGGATCCGTTACACATTTCAGCTCTCTGAGGGCGATTCCTGAACAGCTATTATTATTTTTCACATATTTTTCGGTCATTTTATATGGGAGTCCCAATAAGGGGTAAAGATAGGGGGTAAGAACATTCGAAGAAAATTTAGATGAGAAAAAATTAATGGGAGTCTATCATATATTTTAACCCTCTAGGGATAAGTCCAAAGCAGCTATTGTTGAATTTCACTTATTTTGCGGTCACTTTGTATGGGAGTCCCAATAAGTGGTAGAGATAAGGGATAAGTACATTTGGAGAAAATTTAGAGGAGGAAAATTGAATGGGGGTCTATCGTACATTTTACTACTCTAGAAATGAGTCCTGGGCAGGTATTGTTATTTTTCACATATTTTTTGGTCATTTTGTATGGGAGCCCCAATAAGGGGTATAGATAAGGGATAAGTACATTTGGAGAAAATTTAGAGGAGGAAAAATTAATGGGGGTCCATCATATATTTCAACTCCCTAGGGATGAGTTCTAGGCAGCTATTATTGATTTTCACATATTTTGCGGTCATTTTGTATGGGAGTCCTAGTAAGAGGTAAAGATAGGGGATAAGCATATTTGGAGAAAAGTTTAAAAAGAAAGAATCAATGGCGGTCCATCATATACTTAAACTCTTTAGGGATAAATCATGGACAGCTATTATTGATTTTCACTTATTTTCCAGTAATTTTGTATGGGAGTCTCCTTATGGAGTGCACTCTAGTGGTAACTATATTTGGATGAAATATTTAAGAGGTAAAATTAGTGAGGTCAGTCATACATTTGATTGCTCTAAATGCAATTCTTGGGTAGCTGTTGTCGATTTTCATGTATTTTTTCGGTTATTTTGTATAAAAGTCCCCTTAAAGGGTGGATATAAAAGCAAAGTAAGTTTCAAGGAAATGATGACGATTAAAAAATTAATGGAGGTTAGTCATATACTTCATTGCTCTAGAGCCCGAAGTTATTTGTCGATTTTCAGCTCTCTAGAAACGACTCAAGTAACAATTTGCACTTCCGAAAGGCTAAAATGCAAATTATTGCTTCTATAAGGATTCCGTAACGATTTCTCAAGGCAGTTTGAACCAATCGTTATACGGAGGTTTCCAATTGGTCTTTAGGAAAAAAAAAATCCATAAGTTTTATAGCAATTTGATACGCAAAAATAGCTTCGTGCATCTCAATAATTTCTTAGGCAAAATTGCTTCCACAAAGCCTTTACGAAGGAAAAAACGAAGTAGAAATATCTTCTATAGACACTTATTCAATTGTAATATTTTACTTGGGGAGTTCTGTGTTAATTTTCAGTTATTTTAAATAATTTTATATGGAATAAACACCCCCCCCCCCTCCCCCCATGAGAGTGTGGAATGGGGATCCGTGATAAGTACGTTCTGACGTTCGATTTTTAAGTGTTTTTTTATTTGTTTAATTTTCAATTGAAGTGGATGGAGATAGAAGAAAAGTTGACCAATTTTCAGAAATAATGACATTTGAGTGTTGATTATTATTAAAGGAAGACATATGTTCATCACTTCACTGTAAGATGATAAGGGTGCTGTTGGAAATACTATCAAATGCTATCCAGAATTTTCTAAATTTAAGCGATTTATAAATATTTACAAGAATACCATGAGTAGCTCATAAGATTCATTTCATTGCCAATTCTTATCGTAATTGCCATAATGGTTATTAGCTGAATGATACTAGAGAATCATCAGTTGGAACCCTTCTTGAAAATGTGCCACAAGAGTGAGATTAAAATTTCAAATGGAAAAAGGTATGGCCAAAGAAATTGACGATAAAATTGAATTTTATTGTTATTACAAGTATTGAAGTAATTCAGTTTGTGCGTTTGGTATCCAAAAGATAACTGGTATGTACAAGCAAAAATTATACAAATGCTATTATAAATAATGTATGGATAGTAGGCATAACATGTGACATTGATATGATTATGGTTCATGTAGGTACGTATTTATGTATACATGTTTTTGTTATAATTTAGAACAATAACAACTATAGGCATAAATATGTGTCTATTCAAGAATGCTTGTTTATAAACATGTATATGAGTGTATAATTTATTATAAAATCATGACATATTTATATCTAGTCATATGTAGGTGTATCATATTGTCTGTATGTACAATATGATACCGAATTTATTGCCAACTCATCATAATGGCATGGGCGTAAGCCTTTGTACTATACACCTAAGGTGTGCTTATATGACTAGGTATCTACATATACATACATATGTATGTGTATATATCGCAGCTATTTACCTACACACATATTATCATACATGATATGTATTATGAATCAGCATGAAACAAATTTAATTGGCAGTCACTTAAATAGAAATGAAAGCCAAGTTCTTATTTACATGTTTGTACCTCTTGTAAATAAATTGTTTAGGTGAATTGTAATTAATATTAGTTAGACGACATGTGATAATGAATTTTAATATTTTGCATGCAATTGTCTACGTAATATTACATATGTATTACTACATAAGTTGTATTAAATCATACTGCACACATGTTGGTTCTTCTGTTTATGTACTCGTATGTTTTTGTTATAAAATCTCATGTACACAAATGTTGTTAAAATTTATATAAAAGCTTATGAATAAATATAATACTATGGCTTTGAAATATATATTTTATACATATAATAATCTACCAGTTGACATATAATTTTATGTTGAAGTAGAATGGAAACTTCAACTACTTGTTTCTATTTTATGCATGAGCGGCATTGCAATGTGATTTCTAAAGGGTTTTTCATTTGACTAATGATAATGTGGCAGGCAGAGAATAACGAAAATTTTTTCTTTATTTCTAATAAATTATTAATTAATAATAACCAGCAAAATGCAAAGCGTGAGATGGGGATAAAAATGGGGCTGTCTCGAAGTCAAATTTCTCACAAATTGGTAAAAAAAAAAATCGTCATAAAAATACTAACTGTATTACCATTATTCATTATTTTTTTCTCCACAACATTTCTCCTGAATCTACTTATCCTCTATCTAAATTGCTTAGGAGCTTCCCCTGATTGGTTGATTAAGGTGCTGCTGAGTAGACAAAACCGAGACTCAATTGGCACAGAGAAAAACACCACTGGAACATTGGTACACCACTCCGGGAACCACTGAAATGGGGTCTATTCGTTGATTCGTTGATAAACCTGCTAATGTCGTCGTATTTTGTTTACAGCAATTTCAATTTAGGCTATCTATTACGAATTTCCCTAGAGTTCTATGTCGTAAAGCGCTCAGACTTGGGCACTCACATAGATAGTGGAAAATCATCGCCTTGGATCCCTCATGTTTGCAGTATCGGCATCTGTCGTTCTAGGGACATCCTATTTTCTCTGCATGGTCCCCTATTAGCCAGTGACCGGTAATAGTGGGCGTGATTCTGAATATATCTGTTGTTTTCTTTCTTACCACTTCGTCTGTTCTTGACTTATCGTATTTATGTTTCTTTTGCTGTTTTGCAAGCACCAGTTCTTGACCATCTAGTTTCTGCCTACTGTCGAAACTGTAGATAGTGCTCTCTTTTAATGGCGCTAAGGGGGCTTTCAACAGTGAGATCAGTGCCAGAAGCGCCGCTTGGCTATCTGACAGAATACCTGCTTCTAGTTATGTATGCATCTGATTGTTTAGTATCTTGCAAGCCTCTCTTATCCCGAGAGTTTCGGCCTGAAATATACTAGCTTTATCTCCCACGGACGGAAGGACTTTGATATCTCAAGATCTTTGGAGTATACCCCCGCACAGACACCGCCGCCCATCTTTAAACCATCAGTGTAGATCTTGGTGGTATTCTCCTCGAGGGCCAGGCCCCTTTCTCCAGTCCCTCCGCGTGGGAAATTTTACATCATACTTTCTTCGAAATTCCAGCTTTGGGATGATGTCATCTAATGATTTGTCAGTTTGTCCCTAGCCTTCTATGATTCTTCGCGTTCCACAGACCCGCTTCTCTGATTCTGGTTACGCGTTCGCTGCAGTTAGACGTATTTAGATGTCGATTGGAATATTCAGGATGATGATTTTGTAGGTGCTTCCCTTACAAAATTTATATTTTTTTATTAAATTCGATCCATCACTCACAGGGTGCTTGTAGAAGGCTCAAGTATTCACATCGACATTTCCCTAGAATATACCTACTCCCTAGCACCACACCTTATGCGGTGTCCTCTATAAAATTAATATAAAAATAGATGTAAATCATGGAAACCCCTCATAACTGCCAAGGGATAATTTTTAAAGAGGAGAAAAGCAAGGTTAACCCATATTAGCTAGTCCTTATGAAAATATTTTTGGGGTATTTACGCTCTTTTAGGAGGCTGCCCACCAAAATAGACGTATTTCAATCAAATGTGACTCCGCAGATATTAAATTTGTGAGCAGCTTCAATACATTTTTTCTTTGCAACATTTCTTGTCAAATTACTAATACCCTATCGCAACCGTTTAAAGGGGTTCTCAAACAAAATCTAGAATTAATAAGAAATAAGTAATTTGGAAAAAGTTTCTATAGAATTTATATGCCAGATTGCTTTGCTAACTCGCATAAATGATGTCATACATGCGCGAATGGATACAGTAAACAATAGCATTACAAACGACGCATGTGTATAAACAAATGTGTATATACATTTGTATGTTACTATATACACACAGATGTATACTGTATTCAGTTTGTTTGTATTTTAATAATGATAGAACTCGAGGCTTGAAAGCATGGATTTCGTTACAAAAAAAAAAAAAAAAACGTAGGAAGAGATTTTATAATATTAAAGCCGCTCATAAATGCAAACACGCAAACAATGTCTACATTTGGGTGCACACATGGCATATATGCAAAGTTTGTGTTTGAAATGTTAAACAGTACTTGTGCAAGTATAAATATACATGTATTTGTGTGTGTAATGCCATTAAAGAAAAATAAAAATTGTAAAATTTTACAACAAGCATTTACACGCTTTAACCACATACGTAGTGTATACTCATAGGTAAAGGTACTAGTAGTACTCCATTGAATAACGTACTTTGTTAATGAAAAGCAAGCGAATAGACATATTTACCGCCTTATACTATTATATATACACTACTTGTATACATATTTTTATTACAAGCTTCTTATACGTGTAAATGCATGAATGCATTGGGGGGAGTCAAATTTATAAATGGCTTCGATAATTGAAAAAAATATGAAATTTTAATAATTTTAAACATCTTTCCCAAAGAAGCAACAGGAAATTTTTTATTAAAACACGATTTATAGGGCACCCACCCATACTAAGAAGTAAAGTTATGGGCTAAGTATATTTAGATGAAATATTAAGGGCGGAAAATTAATGGGGATTGGTCATATGCAATATTCCATTGCTCTAAAGGCGATTTTTGGACAGCTATTATCGATTTTCTGATGTTTTTTTGATCATTTTGTATGGCAACCCTCTTAAGGATCAACATAGGGGATAAGAACGTTTGAAGAGAATGTTGAACAAGAAAAATGAAGAGGATCATTCATACGTTTTATCGCTCTAGGAGTAATTTCTGGGGTTCCCTGTCAATTTTCATATTCTTTTTAGTCACTTTGTATGGGAATCCTCTTAAGGGATGGTTATAGGAAGTAAGTATGTTTATAGGGAATCTTGAGGAAATTGAATTAATTGGCTCAACATACTGACTTTCGTTGCTCTAGGGGAGTTTCCTGGGTTTATTTGTCAATTTTCAGATATTTTTTTGATCATTTTGTATGGAAACCTCCTGAAGTAAAGAGTTAGGGGATAACTATGCTTCGAAGAAATTATGAGGAGGAAAATATATTAGAGGTCAGTCATACACGACAATGCTCTAGAGTTAATTCGTGGAATTATATGGAAGTCCCTTTAAAAATATGTGAAATCGAAAGAATAACCTTATACTCGACATTTTTATTAAACATATGTATATACCACATATCTTCACTTCTTGAAGTGACTCACCTACAAAATATTGAGTCTTTTGTCAAAATCAGGAATTTTTTTATGCATCCTTGGTAAAAAAAAAAAAATACTTGAAATTATTAAAATTGTAAATTTTTCTTTGAACTAAGAAATCACATATAACCCGTCTTAATGTATATACAGTATATTTACAACTTTATACTTTGTAGAATGCTTTTGTGTTGCTCGCATCATATTGCAATAATAAGTAAAGACATGCAACATGTTTTTATTAGCATCATATGCCATCATAAATGCAAATAAATGTTATAGTTGTGTAAATGCAATAGTATGCAGACTTAAACTATATACTGGGTATATTGTTTAACGTTGCTAATGGAAATCATACATATATGTATGCAGGTAGGAGTAGAAATATCATAACCCAGATAACACAAGTATTCGAACAATTGTAAGCGTTACGATTTTAAAGTGAAATCAATTATATTTTTAAGAATTAAAATCTTCGTTTGATTCACTCACAAAATTATGTCTTATTAAAGTTTTTTTTTTTTTTTTGAGAGCAATCATACATTGTAGCCTTAGACCTTTATAATTTATCTGAAAATATTGTAGGCAGTTATTGCAGAGAATTTCGTTTCTCTATATCATTATAAATTATTCAATGTTAAGCTCAAGAAATATATAATTAGTTGTTAAAAAAAAATGCATTCTTTTGGTTTGCTGTGCATTTTCCTATGAAGTACTTGCTAGTGGATATAGTACGCGTATGTCTTTATTAGCAATAGTATAGAAATTGTTTAATAGTACCATTATATTAATATTAAGAGCTGTGTTAAAAAAAATTAATTGAAAAATATGCAACTTTTGTAGTAGCTTAAAAGTTGCTTAAATAATTCAATTTCTATGTAGATGTCTGATGTTCTTTGTAACAAATAATTACGAAAAATTGTTAAATCCATAGATTTAGAAATCTTCTATTATTGTCGATGCTATGTACGTTGCATTTATAATTTAAAATGAATTTTTCTCACCATGAACATGCTTTTCTGCACTCAATGCACAAATAATTCTTCGCAGATGTTATTATATTTTTATATGTAAAATCCATTGACTTTTATATAAATTCTATTCTATTCTGTATGGATTTTGGTATTGCAATCTATGCATTGTGTCAGGAGAATTATAATTTTCTATTTTGCCGCATTTACTTCACTGCTGATGAGGATTGTTTTCTTGTGTTTCTATGTCATTGTTGCCATAGCCACTAGAAACATCAATACGGCAACATTGTATATCATTCTCTCTGTCAACATGTTTCTGAGTTTATTCCTTTCTGTATATATACATATTTATGTCGCTAAGCTTATAGAAAATCAGAAAAGCATTCTTGCTGTTAAATGAGAAGATTACTATGCATAATTTTTCAATGCAAACATATAGGGGAGAAGTTTATAGGTTAGGATGAAGTTTGGTAGAGTACTAATTTTTCTGAAACAGTAATTGCAATTAAGAAGAGACAAGCATACATTTCATAAGAACAAAATATCTACCTAAACAATATTTTTAACAATTTACAGAGGTCAGTAAATTGCAGACTAATTCGACATAAGAACCTTTCTCTGTTTTATACTCACATATGGTGCATGTAATATTAATGAAAATATCAATTTTTGTTTAAACTCATATACATAAAATGATACCAACATCAACATAAATATTTGAATGAACGTACTTACTATATATACATATACATTTATGTAATCTTATAAGCATTAGTCCATCAACAATGATATGATAAGTCAGAACAAAAAGACAAGAACAATATGATTTATTATATAGTATGTACGTCAACATATGAATGTTTCTTAAGCATTTGACAATGGATATTGGGAAAATTTATATAATAATTATTATTTTATATATTTATATATGCATATATATGTATATTTGATAATAATATATGTATATAAATAAACATACATATGGACAAGACATATATGACATATATGGGATATATAACATGTTATTGATTTATTAAATTTTGATTAAAATTTTCAATATTTACACAAATGTGTAATATAAATTGCTTTGGGGGCAATACAACACCTCAATATAACTAGATAATTTGCGTAAAGTTAAAAGCTAATTATTTCAATGCAAAAAAAAAAAAATATTTGTTTATTAGAAAAAAAAAATAATAATAAAAGAGAAGAGAATTTGAGAAAAAAATTAATTTCGATATATATGAATATTATATATATTTTATTTACTCTATTCCAAAAATTTAATTGAAATACAAAAACTAAAATGTCTAAATATTAAGCCAATATTTGTCAATTTAGTTAAACAAAAATTTAATATTTTATATCATGGAAAGATGCTTTGTATTGAATAAAAAAAATTTTCATTAATTTATGACAATTATATTTGTGCATACGCATAAATTTGAACGAATAAGCTGACTGGAATCTAAAATACTTGGTATATGCTGTTTTGTTACTAAGAAATATGAGATTTATCTGCAAATTCTACTTTTCAAAATGCTTTTATGATGAATTTTTGACAATTTTTTTTTAAATTTTGATCATTTTATAAAGCAATAGATTTTAAAGGCATTTTTTTAACTTGTAGCTTTAGTCTAAGGCAATTTAAAGTATTTAAATAATTTTTATATATTCTTCTCTAATTTCTTTAATTATTTTTTTTTACACAAAAATAATAAACAAATTAAAAGAAATAAATTGCTAGTTGGTGACTGTGCTACTGTGAGACAATTTCAGGGTTATTGTCTGGAGGTAGTATGATTACAACTTAGGATGAAAGGCATGATTGACACAGTTTCTGATAATAGCGCTGACTCCGATACTGTTGGAACATCAGTATCGCAGCCGAATCATCACACACGAGAAGAGCTAAAATTATATGTATTTATGAACAAAATATAAAAGTATGCATAAAAAAGTTGCATATTTCAAGGGTGCATATTTGTTTCTTATTTTCTATGGACTTTTACGTTCTTTGCATAAAGATTTTACCTGAGAATACCCCTAGTGAAATTTTCCGGCGAATAATTTTCTAGAACATTTTGACCCCCTAGCGAGCTCTCTAATGCCATTTTATTCAGTCTCTCCTAAAAAGGGGTCAAAATGACCCTTTTGTGAGAGAGCTACTGGGTTAAAGTGCTCTACAAAATTATTCCTCATGAAATTTTACTATATGCTCCCAAGCAAAATATTTCCCTCCGATATGAATTTTAAACCTTTTTTTCGATTTATTCAAAATAAACTTTGCGAAAAAATTGCAAACTTAATATGGCAATAAAATAGTGTTTGCTTGAGAATGCAAAAAGATTTGAAGGTTTTACTATATGGGTCTAGGTATTTTATTCTTAGTTCGAATCATTCCGCCGCCACAAATACTGTGTCACTATGTGAGTAGTAGCAACTATTGTAAATAATATCACTCATACGACACGACATACTGAATAGTATGCATATTGTAAATATAACTGAGTCAAAATAAATGAAATCAGCAATATAATCAAAAAATTTGAATTTATTTATTTAAAATTAATACATACATATATATATTTTATATAAATTGAGATTTCAATAGATTCTTGAATTAAAATCGAGTCTTTAGGTAACGACAAATTGCTCAGTGACACTCATAAAGGTATTCATATTAATTTAAATAAAAATAATATAAAATCAAATGACACATTTTCTTCCAATACAGTATGAGTGAGAAAATTGCATCCTCCTATTTTTCTTTTATCATCCTGCTTAACATTATTGCTTTTTTTGCCAAAATTTCTCCAAAGAAATGAAATTCACGCCTTCATATCTTTCATATACAAATAACATATGCCTATATGCAAATATGCAAATATGTATAATATAACGGTAATACAATATCAATATCGTCATTTACTGCCAATACCACTAACACACTGATAAATATACATAAGAATGTATTCAACCATTGTTATTGCTTTTGTGTGTTTTTGCATTATAATACTTAAACATTTTTGTCATTCAAGTAAAAAAAAAAAGAAAGTGAGAAAACCGAAATCGCCCATTTATTTATGAGATTTTTTTATTTCATGAAATTGTATTGCGTTGTTTTATCAATTTCATTCAAATTGTATATATATCGTATTTTCAGATACTCATGCATATATAATAAAGCCTTTTTTTCCTTTTGGGGTGTTGATTGTTAAACTGAAAATCCATAAAATAATCAAAAAATAATAAATAATAATAATAATAGCAACAACATTAAGATTAAAACAATTTTGTAATGTTGAAGTTCATGTTTTAATATTATTGTGTTTTCCACCCTTTCCGAATACGCAACATTATTGCTAGCAACATTATTTGTTGCTAAGAATATTTGTAAGGTAATACGTCTGAGTTTAATAATATCAATATTTGCAATATTCAATTATACTACATACAACTGGAATATATTGAAAATAGAAATGAATTTGAATAACCTGTTTTTCCAAATCAGGTTAACTGAAGTTAGGTAATCGGTTTCTTATTGTGAGAATTGGACTTGCATTCAAATAAATGAAGCTGGATGTGGACTAGCTAAATGAGGAACCGGAAGAAAGATTGTGTTACTTTTGTTCACAATGCTGGGGTTGAGGCAAGTACTATGTATGCCTTGTACCCAATACTCTTACAATCAATCCGATTATCACCGAATTTAATATGGGAAAATTTATTTTAGAAGCACAAAGCAATATTGATAGTTGATCCATTTCAAAACCACTGTTGCTTTAGAGCAACATTAATTCCAATTTGCTTTTAAATGTATTTAAAATGTACAAAATGTAAGAAATTAATATTTGGTCATATGGGAGCTTAGTTATATTAGTTATCATTAGTTATATAGTAGATGGGCATGATTTTCATGCGCTAGCATCCATTTTGAAACATAGTCGCACGTTTATTTGTTCTTGCGCAAACATACATACGAGATCATACTTTTGTACTGGAGGTATATGTGGATTCCATCCGATTTTTTTTAAATTTAAACAAGCCTTTTTATAAGCAAATATAATCATATGTAGAAAATTTCAGCATGATAACATTCTATAATCGTAAGCAAAGTGTAAAAATATACATTCAGCAATAGACTTTTGTATGGAAGGTGGGTATGACTTTAATCAGATTGTATTCATTTGGTAATATATCTATTGCTGTGGTCATATTAACATCATAGGGTAAGTTTTATGTCGATAGCTTTATATTTGCATGAGTAAAGTGCGAAAACATACATTTCACAACATATTTTTGTATGGGAGGTAGGCGTGATTTTTATCTGATTACATTCAATTTTTAATATATTTATTCTATGATGAAATTAACAATACATACTGAGTTTCATTTCAATTGCTTTATAATTGCGGGTGTAAAGTGCGGATATATCCATTCAGCAACATAATTTTGTATGGGAGGTAGGTGTGATTCTCAAGCGATTATATTCATTTTCTACGATATCTATTCTTTGGACACACTAAGTATATGTGGTAAGTTTCAGTTTGATAGCTTTATATTTTCACGAGTAAGGTGTGAAAATATGCATTAAATAACTCTTTTTTCGTCACTTCCAGAGAAGCACTAAGGATATTTTTTTTCTCTTTATTCAAAATTTAATTGACCGAAAATTAGGAGACATATATATACTACATTTATGATTCACAAGCACTTTAATTTCGTCTATATAAACACCTATTTCGGACACCCTACCGTCCATCCTATCAAATACATCATTAACACGCACACACACACACGTATATGCACACATTATGATTAAATTGTAAGTAACTTTTGTACGAGTATATTTAGAAATTTAACCATTCCATCAAATAATGACAAGCAGAATGATATAGAAAATTGTATTACTTATAAATAAATAAAGTAAATTTGCACAAAGTAACATCATTAAATTTGTGACGCGTTTTGATTGTACTCGTAATATGTGTGTTGGGTTCGTGTGGGAGTATATTTTATTATTGATTTTATTCTTCTTTTTTTTCTTTTACTTTTATTCATCATTATCTGCTATGTCATTTTACTGGTAGTGCTGGTAGTCACAACAAAAGAAGTAACAACTTGCAGTGTTTTGTACACACAAGGGACAACATCAAAAACAGTAGCAACATCAACAGTATGTAAACCACACTATTGAAAATCAAAATGACTATACATAGCCATTCATACAGTACAACAACATCTGAAGGTGGAACCTCAACGAAAGGCACGCGCTACAGATCCCATGTGCAATGATACTAACACCATCACCACCACCACCGCTACCATTGTCACCATCATCATCATCATCATTATCATCATCGACATCATGACAACGGCAGTATGTAGCAACAATATATAGTAATTTATTTTCATTTTCATTTCACCAACGCTAACGCCAATGCGAACGCCAATGCGAACGCCAATGCGAACGCCAATGCCAACGCCAACATCATCACCACTATTATGGATATTGTGGCTGTTTGCATTTCGTAGCTCTTCCAATTTACGTGCAATCGAGAGTATATTGTCTCTTTTGCATTGTCTCATTTAGAATTATTCCACAAAGTACAGACCATACACTCATCAACGACCCTATTCCAACCATCTTTGCTACACTCTCTATATGTATATATGTATTTATTCTGTTACAATCGTTTACAATTATTTTAACGGTGTTTAGCATTCATCCTTATTGTTAGTGTTCACCGTTTGTGTTTGTTTGCTTTATTTGCTGCGTCTCTGTTGTTGTTCTATGTGGAAGGAGCCCCTAAGTCAAATTACTTTTGTTCAATTTTATAATTATTGTTGTTGTTCTTCTTCTTGCTGTTCTTCAGAGTCTATTCATTTCTGTCTCTTATACGTCTTGGATGTCTCTATACTGTGGTAGTCGATTCAATATGTTTGGCTCCTTGTTTTTGGTTCTTGTTGTTGTTGTTTCTCTTTATTATTATTATACATAATATTTTATCAGCAATCGACACTCGTTTTTATTTCCTCTTGAGAACAAAGCAAACAAAAAAAAAACCAAAAACAAAACAAAAAGAACACCACAATGCAAATGAAGAAGACAACAAATAAAAAAAAAAAAAATAATAGTAATAATAAATAAAATAAACAATAGTCAAATATATAATAGAAACAACGGAATAATAGATAAAAATAGACATAGAATTTTCACAAATAGTTTTTAAACCAA
Organism: Megamerina dolium; assembly: GCA_963854835.1. Classification (NCBI taxonomy): domain Eukaryota; kingdom Metazoa; phylum Arthropoda; class Insecta; order Diptera; family Megamerinidae; genus Megamerina; species Megamerina dolium. The sequence goes on from OY978525.1 coordinate 5,736,883, forward strand.
AATTCCTTTTGAAATGAATACTTGCCCTTCCTTATTGCTATTTAACACATTTCATATTGAAAGTAATAGATTTTTTTTGCTATACAAAAACATTTTTTTATATATCCAAACCTATAAAAACAGACATGGAAGAGTATAAATTAATTAAAATTATGAACTGAATCGACTAAGTCATACCAATCTCTATTTATTCGTCGGGTTATCTAAATTTCCTCACGATAACTTTCGTATTCCTCGAGCAATTGTGCTTAAAATTGGCACATACACAGTTTTTCATACAAAACCGAGCATATTAGTGAAAAAGCAAAATCGAATGAAAATCACGCCTACCTGCCATACAAAAGTATGCTGTTGAATTGATATTTTGGGATTTTATGCGTGAAAAAATAAAGCTATCGGACTACAACTCGGCACATCGGCATATTTTAATTACAGAAGAGACATATTTGAAAATGATCGAAATCGAATAAAAGCCACACCTACCTCTCATATAAAAATATGTTGTAAAATTAGTGTTTTTACACTTTCAACGCAAAATTATAAAGCAATCAAACTTAAACTTGGTACAAAAAATTGTTTTCATAATAAAATAAATAAAATAAAAAATGAACTAAATCGAATAAAAACTACGCCTACTTTCCATACAAAAGAATATTGTTGAAATGGTTTTATCACAGTTTGAGCACGAAAATAATATGTATTAAGCTGAATCTAGGCACAAGTGAATATTTCTATAATATAATAGATATAATTGATGATAGACTGCATCGGATAAATATTACGCGTGCTTCCCATACAAAGTTATGCTTCCAAATGAGTTTTTTCACACTTTTAGTAAGAAAATGTAAAGTTATTAAGAAATTTGGCATATATGATTATTTAGACCAGGTAATGGACATATTTAAAAATTACCTAAATCAGATGAAATTTCGCCTACCTCCCATACAAAGTTATGCTTCCGAATGCAGTTTTTCACATTTTGCACATCAAAATATTAAGTTATCATGCTGAAAATCGCTACAATCAACTTTGTAAGCTACTTAATAGACATATTAAAAAATAGACCAAATCGGATGAGAACCACGCCTACCTCTCATACAAAATTACGCTTCCGAATACATTTTTTTATTACTAATCAATAAATAAGTTTGAAAACAGAAGAAAACCAAGCTTATCTCTCATACAACAATATGTTCTCGTCTGTACTTTTTGCACGAACGTTCTGCTATAGCTATAGCGTGGAAGCTCGGTATCCATATATTTTGTCTCAACTATCGATCTATCTATTAAATTTTTTTTTTAGAAACTATTTATTGGATTATGTCAAAATTTCAATTAACATTAAGTACGAGAGTATGTGGCAACCATCAGATTGTTTTTCATTTTTTTCTTTTTTTTTTTTGTGTGTAGCAACCAAGCATATCTTTCGATAAAATCAATATTCAAAAGCTCCTCCTTATCGTTCCTTCATGCCTTTTGCCATCAATCTTGGTGTTTAATTTGATTGATACGATATTTGTCATTCGACGATGTCATCATTCTTCTATTCTGTCGTCGACGTCGTCTGCTTTCTCGTCTTTTTCTTTTTTTTACTGTTTGCATGCCAAGACAACAAATAAAGTCTAACGTGTATTGAAGTGGCGTCGCGTAAATTGGCGTATGGTACGTGTAAAAATACACACATAACATACATGCATGTTATGTACTTGGTATACATTTGTGGTATTCATATGAATTGAAACGTGTTTAAGAAAATTACGAAAAAAAAAAAAAAAAAAAACAGAAGCATATAAAAATGAAGAAGGTAATGTGGCAGGCAATGTTCTTAAAGTAATGATGACGTTGTAGAAATGGCAATTGTGCTCTTAGCACCAGCACCAAATATTTGTAACAGCATACAAGTATAGTAAGTCAATTTAAAAATGCCAATGAAATGGAAAATTATAATTTTTACAAAATTTACAACAATAATGATGCCAACATCAAAGCGCCTTTTGGTATTTGCATGTGAATATATTTCATATATATAAATTAAGGAGAAAAATATATCGAAAACCAAAAAAAAAAAAAAAAAAAAAAAACTAAATAAAATTTGTTAAAAAGAAAATCAAGATCAGATTTTGTGGCAAACAATTTTAATGAGATTTGCTTTGTGTCGTGTTTAGTGTGTGCATGTATGTAATTGTATGTACGAGGGCGGTCCCCGAACTACGCGACCTGACATATAGATGAAGGCAAAAGTTTGAAGAAAATTACTTTGATGAAAAGTGGCAATCTTATAAAACATATGTTTTAAGTTTCAAGGCGCCACGTTGTTTAGTATTTTTTTTTGAGCCATTGAAAGTTAACGACCTCAGTGAATTTGCAAACATGAGAAAAATTGGTCACCGTTATTTAACTCAATACTTTCATTTGAAAGGTCTGAGTCCAACAAATATTAAAGCCGAACTAGATTCTACTCTGGGGGAGTCTGCTCCTTCGTTTACGACCATATTGGGTGGCAGAGTTTAAACGAGGTCGTACGAGCTGCCAAGACGAACACCGTAGTGGTCAACCAATTGAGGTGGCCACGCCAGAAACGACTAAGAAAGTCCACAAAATGGTATTGTATGATCGCCGGCTGAAAGTGCGTGAGCTAGGTGAAATTACAGGCATTTCAAAAAGTTCTGTGCATCGTATATTGACCGAAAATTTGGAGATGAAAAAGCTGTGTGCAAGTTGGGTGCCGCGTTTGCTCACATTAAAATAAAAACATTGTCGTGAAGATGTTTTCACAGAATGTTTGGCGATGTTTCACAGTAATAAAGCCGAGTTTTTGTGTCGATTCGTAACCATGGATGAGACATGGGTCCACACCACTTCACACCTGAGACAAAGGAGCAGTCAAAACAGTGGACTGAAAGGGGTGAATCGTTTCGAAGCTATAGAATATCGCTGGGAAAAGTGTATACAGCTAAGAGGAGATTATGTTGAGAAATAAAGAAAATTTTGTTGTTTTCTTAGTTAGGTCGGGTAGTTCTGGGACCATCCTTGTATGTGTTCGTGTGTGTTTGTGTGTGGAATAGGAATGCATACCTACTTAGATGTGTGAAAATTAATTCAAGTAATTGTAGATGCGTGTTAATGAAAACTTCATTTTAAGTGTATATGAAAATGAAAGGAAATGCTTTTTCTTTGTAATACTCATATGTAGGTATTTTTTAAAATTAATTAAATAGAATTTTGAATTTTGTTTTATTTTTATTTTTTTTTTTTTTTTATTTAGAGAAAAGTGATTATCTGGTAAAATCCTTTTAATTGAATAATCAAGCTGAAAATATTATTAGATTATTTAATGCTCTTTGAAATTCAACCAATTATATTATTCGCTTCAGGGCAATTTCAGACGATGTTGTTCTAAAATTTCATAATTAAGAATATTATGGAAATAGTATTCACATAAAGACTAAAGCAAAGCATTGGTTCATAAATTTATCCTAAGAATAAAAGACAACTTTGGATTAATAACTAGATACTTGTACTTGTGTACATATTATTAGCAATATTAAATTCTACTCAACAAATATTTAGTGTATTATAATATAAGTATACTTGTATACTACACTTGTACTTTGATAATGATAATGATAATTCATTATACTTGTTTACGACTTTTCATCAAGTTGATATTAAGGACACACTATAAATAAGGGTTATTTCAATTGCTTAATTGAAATTAACTACATACTTGATGCACATTATAAATAAACATAAAAGCAGATGTTGTATATTGTCTAAACTTACATACAAGTGTGCCATTATGCAAAATGGAGACTATGGAACTGTTGAATCATTAGTTACAAAGTAAATATGAGTTATTACATTCTATGAGTGTTTTGGAAGAAACAAGAGGATCTAATGAAATGTGAATTATTATAAAATACTTATTTTGAAGGATGAGTGGCAATTTTATTATAGTATCAGATTTGATTACTTAATTTCTTTATACTTCAAGTGCTATAAAAGCATAAATTTGTATGGGAGAAATGTATAGTTTTTATCCAATTCAGCCCATTTTCAAATATGTCTTTTAATGAATAAATATAATAAAATATTCTGAATTTCAACTTGATAACTTTCTATTCACCGTGTATAAAATGTAAAAATATACATTCAAAAACCGACTTTTGTATGAGAGGTAGTCATAATTTTTATCCGATTTCGCTCATATTCCAACACATAAATTCTGTGATCAGATTACCTTTGTATTCCAAATTTTAGCTTGATAACGATATATTTACATGCTTAAAGTGTAAAAATTAACAAACTACAGCATATTTTTGTATGGGAGGTAGACGTGATTTTTATTCGATTACGCCCATATTTGAATTTATCCATTTATTAATAAAAATAAATGTATGCACCGAATTTCAGCTTAATTATGCAATTTTTTTGTATTCAAACTAGGCAAAACTGCATTTGGAAGCATTAGTTTGTATGGGAGGTAGGTGTAGTTTTTATGCGATTACGTCCATAATCTAACACATAATTTCTAATATCAAATTAATGTCACATTCCAAAGTTTAGTTCGATATTTGTATTTTTTCGTGCGAAAAGTGTACAAATACACAATCTTCAGCATACTTTTGTATGGAAGGTAGGTGGGATTTTCATTTAATAACGCCCATATTTAAACCCATCTATTTATAAGTAAATATTAGCATAATAGTACGAAGTTTTAGGTAGTTAACTTTTTATTTTCGCTCACAAAGTGTTAAAATCTACATACGAAAGCATAACTTTGTATGGGAGGTAGGCGTAGTTGTTATCTGATTATATTAATTTTTGAATATGTATTTTAACTGATAAAAGTAAGGTAAGTTTAAGCTTTATTACTTTATATTTTCTTGTCGAAAATGTGAAAAATACATTTAAACGCATACTTTTATATGGTAGGTAGGCGTGGTTTTCATCAGATTTCACTTGTTTTCTAAAATGTCACTTCTACAATCAGATTAAGTTTATGTGCCAAATTTGAGTTGGTTAGCTTTATATTTTCGCACACAAATTGTGAAAACAATCATCTGAAAACATGTTTTTATATGGCAGGTAGGCATGGTTTTCATCCGATTTCATTTATTTTTGAAAATGTCACTTCTACAATCAGATTAAGTTTATGTGCCAAATTTGAGTATGTTAGCTTTACATTTTCGTATAAAAATTGTGAAAACAATCGTCTGGAAACATATTTTTATATGGCAGGTAGGCGTGGTTTTCATCCGATTTTACTTATTTTCTAAAATTACATTTCTCTTATCAGAATAAGTTTATGTGCTAAATTTGAGCTTGTTAGCCTTATATTTTCGCACACAAATTGTTAAAAACAATCGTCTGAAAACATATTTTTGTATGACAGGTAGGTGTGATTTTCATCCGATTTCGGTCATTTTTAGACTTGTTCATATGCTCATGAAAATACTCGTATGTACTAAGTTTTAGCTCAATTGATCGAAATTTCCAAGAGTTATCGTTTGAAAAGTTAAAAACAGGCAGACATTGCTAAATCGATTATGTGCACTTTCATATGTGTCACTGTCACTAATTATGGGTACTTTAAACGTAAGCACAAACTCAATTTACTCTTGACTCTTTAAATTTACAGTATAAATAGAGTTTATTTGTAGAATATCATAATAAATTCTATACGCAACTATATGGATTCCCATTTTTACTGCCGAGTATCAGAGCTCAGAGTATCATAACTTAGAGTAGCGTAACTTGTATGTTGTTAAGTAATTCAACCGGTAATGTTGACTTTCGTTTAACATTTCTGCCATGCCATGCTATTATTATTATGATGAGAATGATGATTGCTGTTACTGCTGTTGATGTTCTTATTGTTTATTTATATTCGCCCGCATATTCGATGAAAGCATTTCTTAATATATGAGTATGAATGAAATGAAGTAACAAATTGCAAATGGATCAAGTACAATGCACGTACATAAAAGCGGAATTGAATTGATTGGCTAGTCAATATTTTTCATGACGATGATGATGATGATGATGATGATCATGATGATGATGATGATGATATTTATTTATTGTATAAACAGAAATATATTCGAATACAATTAAATTAAGCATATCATGTTACTATAGTATGTTGAGAATAAATATACTCACACATACACACAATAGGTAGCTACAATATTCATACTCTTATATCTAACCGTATGAGGGTAATTAATAAGAAATCGATGCTTTCTGAAAATAGTACGATTTCTTACAATTATAGTATTCTCCAAGAAATTATTTTACTAGACAATTTACGAAACTTCTAAGAGTGTATGTATTGTGCCAATGAATCCTTGGCAAATATAAATTCAATCCTGTACCATATTTGAATGGTATGTACAAAATATAGAGAAGGCGTGTGAGTTGAAACTAAATAACAAGTATTGTAACAAATGTTAGTAATATTTTCTTTGTACACTACATGTTGTTTTGTGCATATTTACATGCGCAATGTAATGTAATAATATAGGCCTAGAAGTGTGCAATGTACGAATGTACTATTTTAATTAAAACTGATTGCTGTTGAAAATATTGTAATCACGCATTGACCTTTGCATGTAATACATAATTATTGCTGGTATACGAGTATATATATATATATTTGTAATATTAAATTAAAATTTATACAATTCTCTGTGGCATTTTGTTTTCGGTTTTATGGTAATAAAATTGTTTGCATTCAAATTATAGCATTGAATTGAGAAATCCAAAAAAATGAAAATAAATGAAAAAATTGGACACCAAAATATATATATAATAGGAATATTTAATGTATATACAATAAATAAAAAGGTTTTTCTTTCTTTGTACATATATAGATGGTAGCATGTTGGCGAATATATGACTAACAAGTTCAAGGTTAACCAGTAGACTTGTAGAGTGAAGAGTGAGTAATAAAATTTAATTTCTTAATGCATATTACTGATTAAATTAAAGCGAAAGTGATGTATAAAATGACGATATAATAAATAAATATTACTAGAAATTATTTAATCGAGGGAAGTGCACAAGATGTGTTAAAAAGTTAGAAGCAGCCCCTTTGAAGAGGAAGCAGTTAATTTCTAATGACGAAAAGACGTCGATCTAAATGTTAAGCACTGAAACTGAATAGATAATTTGTGTTACAGAGATTCCTAATGAGGAATAACATGTGCCTAATACTGGAATGAGATATGAGATAATGAGACGTAGTACGAAAGGCCCTGCTGACAACTTTCCTTTGAGAGCGACATAAGAATATGTGGCTCGAAACTTTTGGCGCGCCTGTTAATTACATTGTGAGTGATCTTGAATCATGTTTATTATAAAATCTAGGACTGGAATCTATTTTCAATATGAAGAGTTTTTTGTTTTGCTTGATAGTATGGGTTTTGGAATCCGATATCAGCTACTGAGCTGATGTAAGAATATCTAATGAAAGAAAAACCAGATAATCTGACTGGACACCTAGAGATCTTAAACAAGGTCGGAAATGTTATACATATGACACAGACAAGTGACCACACAGACCAAGTACTCAATTTCACCAAGAGATACCATTTAATTTTCGCATCAAAGGAGAAGTGGAACGCTAGTCCGACATGGTTACACGATGATTCGCAAAAATGGTACACATATGGATTTAAAACGCTTCAGAGTGTAGTAGCAGGAATAGCGGGACTAAGACACACAAATCAATAACACTAAGTGCGAATACCATAATTTTCCATGCAAAGCTCTATGCTATAAATCGTATCCAAAGATTCAAAATTAAAATACTCTCAGACACCCGATCAGTCCTTAATGCTCTTAATAGCTACACATTCACATCAAAAGTCCTCACAGAGTGTAAAAATGAACTCAATAAACTGGCCACCCACAAGAAGGTCCCTTTGATCTGGCTGCCAGCATATGAAAGACACGAAGGCAATGAAAAGGCTGACCTTTGTGCCAAGAAAAGGGGCTGAAAGGTCATTTATCCGTCCAACCCACTTCTTTGGTTTTAATAAAAACTACATAAAATAGGATACCAAGAAATGGAATCAGAGAATATTGGAATGACATTGGCGGTCTCAACCACTCCAAAAAATTCTTGAGCTTTGATGCCAACAGAGCAAATACCGCTCTAACCTTAAACAAAAAGTGTCTTAGATTACTCTCCGGAGCACTAACAGGCCACTCTGCATGCAATAAACACTAACACATAGTAAGAATATCTAACACAAGTACTTGCAGATTCTGCTGCGATGAGGTAGAGTCCATGGAGCACATAATCACAACTTGTGATGCACTAGGTCACACTAGGAGGCATAAAATCCTAGGTACATACTTACTAGAAGATGAAAACCTTCAAATGCTATCCTCGTAGAAGCAGGCTCGATTCCTCGATATATTAAATATACTAAACATCTAAGTACGAAGGGTGCACAATAGATCAAGTTGGTTGCAGTGCATAAAGACCCTTGCCTAACCCGTACAACCATTATCATTACCATCTAATCCCAAAGCAATACACTAAGCCTAACGAGTGACTAGTTCTATTGCCACCTCAGTCTTCATACTATTCGAATGAAGGCAAATACATCTCTCACTGAAGGTGCTGCCTGGGGTCTGATGGTCTGATAAGTAGGGTTTGAACACTATATATTAAATCAATTTTTTATAAACTATAGGGTATGCACTAGTGTTTGGTCTAGTGGGCCCTTTAGTTTGTCTGAGACCAGGGACAAGTAGGGATGTATGCAGACCAGTGATGATTTCAGATCAGCTGAATTATAAAATGTTTTTGACGACTGAGTGGATGAAAGGCCATCAAATCATAGAAATCATTGTTCTATATCGATGTAATACAGAGCAGAACTTATTCTTGATAATTTGACTGCTATCATCATTTTCAAATAATATTTTTCTTTGTTATAAACTCAATTAAATTCGTTGAATTTCATGAATATTTTTTTTTTTTTTATTTACTCATCGTTTTCAATGAACCACATTACACTAAAGGGACATTGTCTTTTAGTTTGCTCAATATGCCACTTTGGCAAATTTATAGCATTGATTAGTCTAATTGCTTTTGAGGGATTTAAATAATTTAATTCAATGCATTAAATCTTATATTATATTAAAATACTAAAGAATTTATTACCCTTTTTTTTGTACCCTACACTCAAAGAGTCAAAGGAATATTTAGTTCGTGATTTCGTTTGTAGCACCCATTAAAAGCAACGATAGAGGATATGAAGCGATTGAGCTGAAAGTTGGTAAGTCAGATTATTTTCATCACAGAATGCATGAGTTTGAGAATGGTTGAAAACTGATCAAAATTTCACCTACCTCCCATACAAAAATAGGTTGTTGAATGTATGTTTTCATACTTTGCGTTCGAAAATATGAAGTGATCGAGCTAGAATTTAATATTTAAAATTTCTATAATCACAGAATAGACATATAAGAAAATATAGACAATCGGATAAAAACTGCGCCTACCTTTCATACAAAAATATGGCGTTGAAACTATGATTTCTCACTTTGCAGACGAAATAATAAAGCGATTGAACTATAAATTGTTACATAAAGTTCATTTGATAATAAAATACATATACTAGAAACTAAATGCAATCGGCTGAAAACTAAGCCTAGCTGCCATACAAATTTCTGCTTTGATATGAATATTTTTACATTTTGTAAACGAAAATATGAAGATATCAAGCTAAAACTTGGAGTACACAGTTCAATTTACTGAAGTATGGATAAGTTTAAAAATGAACTGAATCGGATTAAAACTTCGTTTACCTCTCATACAAATTTCTGCTTCGGAAGGCATATTTTCACATTTTACGCACGAAAATAGAAAGATATTGAATTGCAAGTTGGCACACCTTGATATATTTGCTATTTAATGAAGTATACTGAATATGGTCAAAATCGAATGAAATTCACGCCTAGCTCCCATACAAATATTTGCATTGGAATGTAGATTTTTACAGTTTAACAACAAAAATATAAAGTTATCAATCGGAAACATGTAATAACATTTTCTAATAACTGAATACGTGCGAAAATAAAAGCTATCAATGGAAAATAAAATCCATCTACAATACAAAAATATATCGAATATATGTGTCTATTTACTTAATTGCCATGGTGTAGGGTATCTAGACTTCGGTATTATAAAAGTTAAATTTCTCCACTATTTCCTATTCATATTAAAAATTTACAAAAGTAAAAAAAAACTACCAAACTGAATATACAGCATTAATATAAACAGCCTCAAAGCAATGAACAATACTAAAATACCACAACTACAAATATAATAGCAACAAAAGCAGAATAAAAATCATGAATGATAGCAAATAAAAGAAGCAAGTGGCAATACTAAATCTAACCTAAATCACATACAAAAAAAAGCCTACCAAAGCATACATAGAATTTGAAAAAAAGCAACAAAAAAAAAATGCCGATGCGTAATATGTGTGTAGTGAGAACACACACACACACACACAGAGAAAATTCCTACTAAAAGAATCGAAAAAAAATTTATACATACATACATACATATGTTATATGTATATGTAAATTAGCGTCGAAGAAAAAAAAAAAGGATTTGAATGGAATCAGCAATACTTTCGTGTCATTTGTATTCCATACTCATTCGAATAATCAAAGACAAATACATGTAAGAGAATTGAGAATTATCATATCGATATCATTAATATAAGTATTCATTTCATCATCAGAATTATTCAACGACATATGGCTGTGAATAAACCTAACATTGAAATAACATTCCCATAAAAAAGAACGAAACGAAAGCATCATTAGGATAAACTTCATCCTTGTCGACAACAGCATTAGGGTTAATACCCTTTAACTCAATCTATTGAAGTGAGACATTTTATTGATTCGAAAATATGTACGGCAAATAGAAACGTGTATCAATTTCACACCTCCGAAAGTCTACCGAAATCGACAGAGAGTAAAAGACGCCAGTCAGTAAGAGTCACAAAATGTTTAGAAGCAATAATAAAAATTAGAATGTCACAGTAATGGCTTTTTGCTACTTTGACTACCATCCTACGTCGCCCTAACGCCTCTTACCAGTATGCTCATTAAATTGTATGTTAATTTTCGAAAGTAATGCAATTAACAAAGTATGTACGACATTTTGTTACGCACTTTTAAATGTTTTCACAAATTAAAATTACATTTTTAAAGATGATGTTTGCGTTGATGATGAGTTTCATGATGATGATGATGATGATGCTGACGATGATGATACTAATAATGTTTGAAGTAGTAATGAAAATTTTCAATTTTCATTTAGTTGTAATGGCCTAAATAACGTTTGGTTTGAGGACACAACTGTATCTGGTATCAATTTCATTAATATCTAGTCGATGTGGCGTGGCAAATATCAAAATGTCTATCGAATAAGTAATCAATATTTATTTACTTAATGTTAAGTAAGTAGCAGTAGACTATGTGTAGAGTATCTGTTAATTGTTATCAATTTTATCAATTCCATTCAACCGCTGACACTGTTGATGTCGCATCGAACATACTAATATCTGGTCGATGTGGTGTAGCAAATTTCCAATTTGTCTATCGAATAAGTAATCAATATTTATTTACTTAATGTTTTTGATGGTTCAATAGCAGCAGACAACGAAATAATATGAAATGAAAGTCTGGCAAAAAAAAAAAACTGATAAATTATTCCTTGAATGTTTGCCAATTTTAGAGAATACCTTTCTTTAAAGGAAAATTTAAAAAATTTCTTCGTTTTAAAAAAATTATTTAATATGAAAATAGTAATTCTGCTCAAACAATAATTTCAATTAAATTTTGATCAACCCTAAAAGTATGCAAATCTGAATTAATATTTATTCACTTCATGTTCAATAAGTAACTACAGACAATCGATTGATGTGAAGCGAAAATTTGACAAAATGTTTATTAAGGTCATGGAACTTTGCTCTATTTTAGAGAAAATCCTTCAAAAATATTTGCATCGAAAAAAAAACCAAATCAATTTGAAAATAGAATTTCTATTAAGATTACTCAACCCTAAAAATATGCAAAATTTATATAGACCCAAAAGAAATGTAAATATTTACACGCAGATTATATGCGTAGCTTTCATATGTTTTTATTAATTCAGACAACATATTTCGTTAGCGAAAAATATAAATAAATTCACACATTTCGTAGATTTAAAGAAATCAATACGCTTTCAAAATAATATTTTGTTTTAAAAATATTTATAATATATTTTGCTCAAGCCTAAAGGTATACAATCATGTGAAAAATGAGAATATTTAGATTGCCATCGTTTCTATAGTTCTAGTGTTTGCTAATTTTTGTAGAAAATCTTTCCCTAATGGAAATTGCAAAAATAATATTCAGAAAAGCTTTCGTTTTCAAACGAAATTAAATTAAATATTACTAAAGCCTAAAAGTATGCAATCATAAAATCACAAAATTAAATAAAATATTAATTAAGCCTAAAGGTATGAAATCATAGTGAGGAAATATACTCGTATAGTGAAAGTAGAATTGGAAATAGTCTTACATTAATTAGTATGACTTCTATTCTAAAATGAAACAATTTAGAAAACTTCAATTATACGAAATTTTAATATTAGTCAGACAATCAGACAGTCAGACACTGAGATCGTCAGACAGGTAGACATGTCTAAATTCTTTATGATGGTGATAGAAGAGATTAATACCATGCCGGTCAACTCTCCTAATAACTTTTAGAAATGGAAAAACTAACTAAATCTACATTTGACTCTTTGAGAGTTGGCTATAAGAAATTCTGATAACATTAATTGAACATTTTGAAACAACAACAGCCAACATTATCGTTAAGAAAAAAAAAAAAAAAGAAAGAAAATCTTATTAAATCAATTTGATTATTCTTCTGCCATAGCTGGTCAAATGTGCTGAAAATTACAACTTTAGGTCTTTTAACATAATACGATCGGTTCACTAACTAGTAAACGAATTTCCATTGAATTTATTTTACAAATTCTACACGGTCTTAGAAGATTTCTAAATAATTTAAATAAAAGACAATAGCTCAATACTTCATAGCTTAAATCTATCGTGTGTGTGCACCCAAATCCTAACGATACCAGCTAGTCTTATCTAACCGAGAACTAACTACCACTGACATATATTTGCATGATAATTCAAATTATATTTTTTTTTGTTTATGTTATAATAGGCTGCCTAACTTTTTCTGAACCACACGTATGTATATAGATTTTTATACCCATCTTACGGTTGACTTACACTAGCTTTGATATGAAAAATTAAAGATTCAGCAAAATATTCACATTTTTAATGAAAAAAAAAAAAAATACACACACACACACACAAAATTGTAACATGCTTTTAGGCATTCGATTACAGAAACAAAAAGTTTGCAACATTATATATTTTTTTAGCTACAAAAAAAGCTACAAAAAATAAAAGAGAAAACCAAAAATATAAAAGCAAAGCAAAACTTTTCACATTAGCACTTAAAATGAGCGCAGGTGTTATTTTATGTAGCATACTTTTAGATGTATGTGCCATGTTTTTATACATTATGATGTTGTATGCTTTTTCTTTATCGAGTAAGGTATTTTACTTAATAAGTAGATACATATATTAAGTAGTTTAATTTAATGAGAAATTAGTTGGCATTTATATAAAAATTATAATTGTTGCAAAGACCTTTTAAATGGTACTAAGTGAAATTATTACAATGTTGTTTTACAACATTTTTGTTTTTTTTTTCTCTTTTTTTAAAGAAACCAAAATCAAGTAATTATATTTTTTAAAATATGCTAAATATTGCAAAGTATTTGGCTTTTTATTTAGCATAAATAATACGCTGAAAGTACATCACATTTAAGATATTCTCACTTTGATTTGCCTACAATTAGATTGTATGTCGTATTACAACTACAAAGTATGTTGTTCTTTGTAAAAAAAAAAAATAAAAAAAAATAAAGCCTTTAGCTTATGATTACCAAAATAATGGCCAATGTAAAATTACACATTAAACGGATTTTGGGCTGACGTGACGATCAAAGTGATGAGTGAGGCGAGAAGAGTAGAATATAAATACTGGCCTATTTTTATACTATTCCAATAGGGTTTCCAAACATTTGGTCCACTACAAGAATCAACATATATTTGGCACTAAGCAAAAGCATCAAAGAATTTTTCGTCAGAATTTGCATTTGTCTGACCGAGCACATATTTTGGAATAGCTTCAGAAACACTGTACTAAGTATTACTAAGTATACGACTGGCTTGTTGTTAATAAGGACATTATACAACTAATTTGGAACTAAATTGTTAAATCCTATTTTCGTTATGATTCTACAATGTTTTGTTTGTTCGTTGTTTGAGCTGCTCTAAAAATACAAAATACTCTTACAAGCGTGCACACAAGTCAAAAAGCCAAAAGAGGCACGCAAATATATTTGTATGCGTTTACTAAGAAATATTTAAGTAAAAACATGCTTCTGCAATTTATATTAGCCATACCTACGACTATGAAAAGTTAGCGCAAAAGCAAGAAGTGGCAACAAAGCGTCGCATATTTGTACAAAAAGAAACTTTGTACAATTTCTAGATGCCGCCGTCGTCGTCGTCGTCGTCGTCGTCGTTGCTGTTGTCCTCGTGGAATTATAAGCAGGCTGGGCATGTGGGTGATTAAGTTTGTGTTGGCGTGGCAAGTATAGATTTCATGGGAAATAACTCATACCGTCAGGCATATATGGACACAATGTGATAAATAAATCTTTATTGTACAAAGTAAGGCAAATGAACTTTTACATATACGAACATGAGTACTCGTACATGTACTACATACTCATTCATACTATATTTCATTCATGTGCACAATCACACAAACACACACACACACATATATATATGTATGCATGCACCTACAACTTTTTACATAAATAAAAGTTTTATTTATTGTTTAAAGCTATTTTTTTTTTGCATTTTCATTTTCATTGTCTCATCCATATTCGATTTGGACGATGCTGGTCATATTATTCTTCATTTTGTTTCTCACAAATAACTTCATAATTCAAAATATTTGTACTTTATGAATACAAAAGGTTTTGTTCATAAATTTTCTACTCGTATATGTATTTAAATTTTATATTTATGTATTGTTGTGTCTGTGTGCATATACGAGTATGTACAAAATAAATATGAATTGTAAATTTAAATTTTGTTTTTCTACAAAATTGTTATCCTCTAATGAGAAGTGGGCGAAGGAAGATGAACTTTAAATTGTCTCATCAAGCATATTTATGTATAAAATGCAAAACAAAAAAAAAAACCGCCTAAATTTATGCTATACATAATTTATTTATGTGGTAAGAACAAAGTTTAAATTTGACCAAAATAAAATCAAAGTAAAAACCAAAAGAAGACGAAGAAGAAAAAATATTTGATATTTTTCACTACATCAACAATATGTACGACAATAGATACGACGAGTACATCATGCTCATTGACTCATTGTGTCAATTTGTTACGCTTTTAAAGTTTTTCATGCACGCCTGCCAAAGTACTTTGAAGTAGTACAAAAATATTGTAGCATAAGTTGAGGGGCTATATTATAAGTTTTAATTAGTTAGTATTTATTGTGATACCAGGGGATGTAAATATAATACAAATGTGTGCAAAATATAATATCATGTGTGAAAGCATTCATAGAAGAATTTCTCAGATATTTATCACATTCGTAATGCATCACATTGACAAAATTTTAACTAAAGAGTGAACTTTTTTTTATTAACGAAGTTGCTTAATGTTTATGTGGCATATCTATTTGGCGCAAAGATCAGATTCACTAAGTTTGAAATGAAAAATATCTGCCATACAAAATTGTCGTTTTAGGTTGAAAAAATGACATTTTTGTATGGCGACTATAATAATTTGTAAACAGAACAACTTGAAACTTTCCGTAAAATATATAATTGGTGAAAAATTTAGATTCACAACGTTTCAAAATGCTACATTTGACATTTGTGGATTATTGTTTCAAAAAATTACAATTTTGTATGGCGACTGTATTTATTTATGAACGCATGTGATTTCAAATTTTGCATAGGATTCAAATTTTGTGAAAAAATAAGTTTTGCAAAGTTTCAAAATGATACATTGAAAAATAATCATACCTGTCATACAAAATTGTCGTTTTATGTTGAAAAAATGACATTTTTGTATGGCGACTGTAATTATTTGTAAACAGAATGATTTGAAATTTTGTGTGAAATATATAATTGGTGAAAAATTTAGATTCACAACGTTTCAAAATGCTATATTGACATTTGTGGATTATTGTTTTAAAAAAGTGATAATTTTGTATGGCGACTGTATTTATTTATGAACGCATGTGATTTCAAATTTTGCATAGAATTCAAATTTTGTGAAAAAATAAGATTTGCAAAGTTTCAAAATGATACATTGAAAAATATTAATACCTACCATATAAACTATTCGATTTTTGTTTAAAAAAAAATGCAAATTTTGTATGGAAGCTGCATTAATTTATCAACAGAATGGCTTAAAATTTTGTACAAAATACTTATTAAGTGAAAAAATAATATACGAAAAATTTCAAAATGATATGTTAAAAAATACTGATACCTATCATACGAATTTGTCGATTTTTGCCTTCAAAAATTACAATTTTGTGTGAACAGAATGACTTAAAATTATGTATGAACCAGCAATTAGGGAAAAGTATAAAATTCGAACAGTTTCATAATTAGAGATTGAAAAATACTGATAACTTTCATATAAAATTGGTCGATTTCTGTTTAAAAAAATTATATTTTTCTATGGGCGATGTATTTATTTATGAAGGAAATAATTAAAAAATGTATGCCAAATGCTCATTTGTCTTAGAAAATAAGATTTTTGAAGTTTCATAATTATACATAGAAAAATAATGATACCTGTAGTACAAAATTGTCGATTTTTGCTTAAAAAATTACAATTTTACATGGGGATTATATTTATTTATGAACGAAATGACTTTGAATTTTGTATAGAATACCAATTTGGTGAGAAAATAAGATTCAATAAATTTCAAAATAATCCATTGAAAACCAATGGTATCTTCCATATCATGTACCTAGACTATGTTTAGTAACCAAGTAACTTAAATCAACAAACCACTTTGCTTGCCCTAAACATATAGTGAGAACAAATTTTTTGAATATCGTATTATTCAAAATTATAAATCAAAAATTAATGTATCCCTAATTTTGTCACTTTATTCTATGAGATCAATTCCATTTAAATGCTATTTTGTGAAAATTGCTTTAGAATATATCTTCTAGCTTATTTGTAATTAATTATTATCATTTATCATAATTTTATATTTAATGACAAATGTATTAAAAGAGTCAATTAAATATGTTTCTACTTGAAAAATGTAAACTGAAAATGTAGCGAAGCACTCGTACAAATGTATATAAACATGACATGTTGCCAAACAAATGTTATGTTGCTTTCAATTATATTAGCACACAGTAAGTAATTATATTATAATTTTTTCTATCTACTGAATGCTTAAGGTTATTTAAATGAGTTGCTTTACGAAAAATTAAATATTTTTAAAATATATATTTATGGTTTTTTTTTCTCGATGGTGATGGCAGCAGTATTATCAACAGTAGTGTAATGAATATAAAAACTTCTCAGACTGAAATTAATTTGTGTCATTTGCATAGAATTATGTGTAGCTTAATTTTGCACACACACACACACACATACATTCACACAAAATTATATATGTATATGCTAATTCACATCATCTTTCTCAAACGACAAGGAACTCTATAGCTACATATAGTTACTTATACCTTTGCATACATATAGGCGCATAGTGTAATTAAAATGGTAATTAATCACTTTTGTGCAGAGTCATGTAAATATTAATTAATATTACGAACATTTAGCTAAAGACAAAACGAAATAACTGTAGAAATGTAGAAGATAAATTTTTGGATTTAATAGAAACGAAACTAGTCATAGACAAAAATATTTAATTGGAAAATTTTATGAAATTCAAATCTTTCTACAATTGCTGATGCGGGTGAGAAGAGTAAGTATATCAATAACAATTTTTGAAATGCCCTAAAATATATGGTGAGAGTTCAAAATTGATTAATTGAATGTGTAGTGCAAATGAAAATTTATGATACAATATTATTAATATAGACAAATATTATTAATTAAAATTTTAAATTGATTAAATTTTATGCAGAACGAAAAAATAAACAAAACGTAATAATATTGATTTTTAATTTAACAAAAAATATATATTTAATCTATAGAAAATAGTAAAAAGTATTAAATAAATACTTTAAAAAATATTTATGTACAGTTAAAAAAAAAAAAAATAAAAAAATAAGAAAATAAAATTTAATTAAATCACGACATGCTTGTATGTACATTGTACATATATATACCTACACCTATGATAATATATATAATGCTTATATAAGCAAGAGGCATGTTATTTATTTTAAATCTAAGTAAATCAACAAAAGAAATAAATAGCATAGTGAGTACAAGCAATTCTTTGACTATAAACATTTTTACGACCTTTTTACGACACTTACTGTTTCTCTGTGATTTATATTTATGTACGTGCAAGTAAGAATAGGTATATTTTTTCTTTTTCTAAATCTTAAAAATCTTTGTATGAGTGAGTAACTCTGATGGATGTTGTATAAAGAAAGATAAAGTGAGAAAGAAAAAGAGAGAGAGAGAGAGAGAAAGAAATAGAGACTTTTTGCGTTGATGAAGCTCTTCTAGTCTACTTTTTCATCTTTCATATTTTTTTTTTTTTTGTTTGTTTTCATTACAACTCACTCACTCTTTCACTGAATTCACATACTAATGATTTCCGTTTCTAGTTGCGTTTTACCGCCGTTTTTTTTTTATGTTTTTGTATCTTTCCACACTTTATGCAACCGTTGTCTTTTATTATGCCCAAAGGTGTTGCGGCCATTACTACACTGTTACTACTACTACTACTACCAAACGTCTCACTCACTTCTGTCTCTTCAATGTAGTGCTGCTCATAGACACAACTGCTACTGATGGCAACCTTTGTTAACTTTGGCTATGGTATGGTTTGTTTAGTTTTTTTTTGTTTTTGTTTTCCTTCTTCTTCTGCCTATTTATTTGCCTACTTTTGTATTTTTCTATAGTAATTTAAAATGCACACCCGTTGCTGCCACAATGTAATCTGTTAATACTTGGAGTTAAAAAGGAACATTGTCTTTTATATTGACACGTATGGACCTTCCTTGCGAAAGGTTCAAGTAAAATGGGATTTGTTTGCATATAGAAATTATGTATGGAATTTGGTAGCTACAACAGTTCTCTAAACATGTTCGCTTTGACAAATGTCCTGATAACTTCTCGGTGATGTTTAGCATTACTTGGGTGCAATGTAGATGTTGACTTTCAAATTACCAAGATAACAAATGTATTAGGGCTTGCAAATCTTTATTATACATAAATTAAAAGATTTGATGCACATAATAAAATCAATGCTGATTTATGCTCTCAATAGTATATTAAATAGAAATGCATTCATTTGAAAGGGAATCCATTTTGTATGTGAGCCCCTTTATGGGGTACAGATACAAAGCTTATATCTCCAGTAGAAATGTTCGTAAACGAAAAATGGCTATAGGTCATTAATATATTTGATCAACGTAGAGACATCAAGGACACAGGGCTAGCCAATTTTATACAAAAACGGCAATTCTATAGGGCAACTCCACTGAAACGTAAAGATAGCGGATTTGCATTTTCCCCCACAAAATATTGAAAAGCAAAATGAATGAAGATAAATCTTAAATTTGACAGCTCTAGCAGTAATTGCTCTGGAGCTATGCGATTATTTGTTGATTTTCAATTGTTTTTCGAATAATTTCATAGGGGAACTGCTATAAGGGACATAGATAGGAGCTAAGTATGTTGAGGGAAAATGTTAGAATTAAAAAATTAATAGGTATTGATTATGTACTTAACCCCTCTAGGGCTACACTTGAAGCTGTGGGAGTGAAATTAATAAAAATGTAAATTTTGTAAGGAAGCTCCCCGAAGAGGTGAAAATAGAGGTTCAGTATGGTCCCAAGAAGTGTTGGTAAGAAGAAATTAAAGAGGGTCGGTCATACAATTTACTCCTTTAGCGGATATTTCAGAGCAGCTATGGCGATGTTTGTTGATTTTCAAATGTTTTTCGTATAATTTTATAGGGGAACTCCTATAAGGGACATAGATAGGAGCTAAGTATGTTGAGGAAAAATGTTAGAATTAAAAAATTAATAGGTGTTGATTATGTACATAACCACTCTAGGGCTACAATGGAAGCCTGTGGGAGTGAAATTAATAATAGATATAAATTTTGAATGGAAACTCCACTAAAGGGTGAAAAAAAAGTTCAGTGTATTCCTAAGAAGCGTTGGTGAAAAAAATTAATATGGGTCGATCATACAATTTACACATTTAGCGACTAGTTCTGACCATGGGGATATTTGTTGTTGATTGTTGATATTTGAGAAGAGTTGGTGAGAAAAAATTTAAGAAGGTCGGTCATACATTTTACCCCTTTAGCGGCTACTCCAGAGCAGCTATGGGGATATTTGTTGATTTTCAGATGTTTTTAGAATAATTTGATAGGGGAACTCCTATAAGATACATAGATTAATGGGGATGGGTTATGTACTTAACATCTCTAGCGCTACACTGGAAGCGGTGGAAGTAAAAAAAATAATAAAAAATATAAATTTTCAATGGAAGCTCAGTATGTTCCTAAGAAGTGTTGGTGAGAAAAAATTAAAGAGGGTCTGTCATACATTTTACTCCTTTAGCGGCTAAGCAGCTATGGTGATGTTTGTTGATTTTTAGATATTTTTAGGATAATTTTGTAGGGGAACTTCTATAAGGGACATAAATAGGAGCTAAATATGTTCCAGAAAAATTTTAGAATTAAAAAACTAATAGGTGTTGATTATGTACTTAACACCTCTAGGACTGCACTGGAAGCGGTGAGAGTAAAATTAATACAAATACAAATTTTGTATGGACGCTCCACAAAGAGGTGAAAATAGAAACTCAGTATGTGTTGGTGAGAAAAAATTAAAGAGGGCCATACATCGGACCCCTTTAGCGTCTAGTCCTGAGCAGCTAGTGGATATTTGTAAAATTTTTTACAATTTGTTTGATTTTTGACTTTAACAGCCGCTTCCACGAAACCAATTTAAGTGAAAATGATTTTTTTTAGTTTCACCTTTTGACTTAATTTTTATTTAAATGGCCTCATTCTCCCATTTAAATACATATTAATTAAGTACGATCATATGCAGCTGTGTTTACATTTTTCGATCAGCTGATTTAAGAGTAGCATAATACATTCTAGTACATATACAAACCAAATCAACCCAAGAACCACATAAATTCAAATTTCAAATCAACTGTTATTCCTATTAACATCTCTGCTTTTTGATATTATGGTTGCCAAATCTGAATAAAGCTGAAGTGCAGGAAACTTAAATGCAAAGTTAAATAAAAATTAAAATTACAATTAAATACGACTTAAATTGCAATGGAAAAATTTTGTGAAACTCGCTGTAAGTTGGCTACATTTAACATCACTATATCGAAATAATAATTATTAATACACTTTGTGCAATTATTTTAAAACAATTTTTAAATATAAATACATATTTATGCCATTTGCCAAGTATAACTCGGCTATGCCCTTTAGAATCTAGGCCAAGGTGGCTGCCTATCTAACTAGCATATTTTTATGCACAACTTATACTTAAATATAAATGCTAACATTCTCAATTTTATTGATCTTATCTTTCTTGATTTCAGGCAACATCAGTTGAAGCAACCTGTATGGTGTAGCTACTAATGATTAATAACAATAATAATAATAATAATAAATATGAACCAAAAATCGTATAAAATTTGGGTCACTTTTGATGTAAACAACAAAGTGAAATTGTAAAAGAAAAAGGAAGAAATGGAAGAGCAGGAAAAATTAATACAATACAATGACAAAACAATGTTAATGCAAAAGAAAAGCAACTGGCAATAATGAAGAGAACTAGAATGAAAATGGCAAAAATGTAAGCAATTATAAGAATTGAAGTATGACAAATGGAGAACAAAATAGTATGTATTTTTTGTTGCTTTGCTTTCTCCCCATAATGATGCATAAAGGAGGTAGAGTTCTCAAGACTGCCTATAGCATCGAAATTTTTATCCCATTCTCGTCAATGTGCTATTTGGCTATGGGAATTTTTATCGCATTATGACTATTGTACATAGGATGGATGGTCAACTGTATGTGCTTTGAAAATAAGAAAGGTAGTTAAAACAAAAAACAAAAAATATATATTGTATATAAAACAAAATCGACTTCAAAGTGAAATCAAGCAAAAGGTTATATTTTTATCGTTATGAGGGTCGATTGGTCTTGGTTGCCGTGTTGTTTATTGGGTCACACTCTTATCTTTTCACACCTTTTCCAATTTTCTTGGTTTATTTTTGCAAAAACCATATCGTAAATTATGGCACAGCAATATTATCAGCTCGCCTTCTTCACTAGCTACTAGCACTTATGGTGGGTTTTATGAAAATTTCAATACATCAAAAATATCCATAACAAACGAAAGGCTTTAATGTCATTTTTATGTAATACCACTTTATACCATCTCACTGTGGGCTGTGTTTTCACCTTGTATTGACTCGATATATGTATGCCAGCTCTGTGAATATTTTATCACAAGTCATTCTATAGTATGTTGGTACTGTCCGCTTGGTGTGAGAGAGTCTCATACAAATAAACATCATTTATTGTTTCTAAAATGCAACAATTTAAAGTGTGTTAAAGATTTTGTAAGCATGTTAAATTGCCATAAAATATTTGCAAGTGTATTTGAGTATGTATGTGTATTATAAAATTAATGCATAAAGGCTATGTTGACACTAAGGACAAGGATATATGTATATATGTATATGCGTGTAGACGCATGATATATTTCTACATACATAGTTATTTTTCACTCTGAAACACTTACTTAAATACCTTACTTTCAAAAAAAAAAAAAAAAAACAAAAAAAAAAACAAATAATAATAATAATAAAAATAAAATAAAATAAAGGTCATATAACGTTTTGTATACTTAAGGGAGTTGAGTGCAAAAAAAAAAAAAAAAAAACAAAAAACTAAAAATAACAAATATTGCGAAAAAGGATATGGCTCATTTGTGCTTGCACACAATCGACCCAAAGTCTGAATATAGCGTGTAAATGTTTACAACCGTTAAATGAGCAATATCTACATATATGTATATTTAAAAATTAAATAATTTAATTATAAAAGTTGCACATTTAATCAATTGTGTATTTAAATACTAAAATAATACTTATAAATATAAACAACAAATTGCGTAGAAATTAAAAATAAATTTTTTGCAAAAATTTTACTTAAAAATTTAATATTAAAGAGTGCTAAAAATAATAAAAATAATAATAAAAATATAATTTTTAATTAATTTCAGTTATGTTTATGTAACTTATAAGTATGTATTTAAGTTAACATTCACTTTAGTTGCATGGGTAAACATTTTTGTGAATAATCAAAAATTTTACATACTTGAATGTGGAAATATGTTTTTCGAACAATTTTCATAAGCATCTAAACGAGTCCCTAACCTTTAAAAATTTACTGAAGTATAGATATATGTTTGCTGAAAAATGAAATCGATCGATTAACAGCAAAATGTGCCACAACCGTTCCAAGAGGCTCGATTTATATGAAATTCCATATGAATAGCCATATTATACGTCGGCAATTTTGAGAAAAATGTGGCACATCTTTCTTTTATGCTATCACCTTCATATATCTCCGAGAATATTACTATACTCACGTACATTTTTTCAAGGTAGGTAATATTTATAACAATTTTTCAAAAACCAATTTTTCCATGTTTTCAAAGTAAATATTTTTAGATGAGAGACTGGCTTCGATTTTTTAAAAAAAAAATTTACTCATGCACATACTTTAAGAAAATTTGCTAAGAAAATATTTTCATAAAAGAAAAGCGCGTTGCAAGCATATAGTGAATGCTAAGTAAACAAATATTGTATAACAGCACATCACAAAGAACGAAAAAATTATTTACACAATTTTATTCAACCATTCAACCAAAGTGGGTAACCGTCCAAATAGTAGACAAATAATTGAAATTGTAACAATAAAACAACAAATACAACGAGATGTGTAAACAATAGCAAAAAGAGAAAATACGATGATAATAAAATTGCGCCTAATAATATGCTAAGGAATTGTTAACGTACAACTATGCGTATACATATTGAACGTTTGTATATACGAATATTTATGTGGGAGATGAAATAGTATGCAAAATTATGCACAACAATAAACAAAACAAACAAATGTAAATATGAGCTTATATTGTATATACGTATATCAACTATATGTGGATACAGTATGTGTAAAAAGAATAAAATGACATTGAGTCAAGTCAAGTGTATCAACCCAAGTGGTTTTCATAAAATTTATTTGCGTATTGTTTTGTTGGAAATATGAAAACGAAATAACAAATCGTATATAAAATAAAATAAAGACTTGAATGAAAAGAGAAAAAGAGCATTGCTGTCTAACAATTTCATATGAGGCCTAAAGGTATGCTATACATACTATACGTACATTGTATATTTACTTGTATATTTTTGGGTTATTACTTCTATACAAATAAAGTACCAACAACAATATACCAACAAATTTTTATATATAAAAATGCAATAGTATACAATTTAACACACACACACACAGACATACACATTTAGATATGATTCATATCTGAATGTAAAATACTCATTGAATTCTATTCTATTGTATATTTTTAGGCGTTTTTCTATATTGTCTACATTTTTATTTTATTTTCTATTATTATATTTAAGTATTTACATTGACTAAATGAAATAGGCTTAAATGAACCCTTCAATACGCAAAGGGAAGACTTTCTATATATTCTTTATAGGTACATATACATTTCAAATGATCACATGCTATACGATATTAATATTTTATTGTATGAATGCCTATGCGTTAGCAGAAAATGATGAAGAAAAAATAAAAATTGTATGAATGATTCATACAAAAAGAAAACAGTAGTAAATTATAATTTTATAGCATAGTAAAGTATATGGGGGTAAGCATGTATTTTATAAAGAGAAAAAAAAACGTATATTCTATTGTCTATTTTTGGTACTAGCGCTATTGTATACTCTCTTGTAAGTTTTTATTATTCTATATGCCATATTTTTTGTCAAAATATGTAATATTTATACGAGCATATATGTGAGCAGTTAATATCACGACAGCGATTGTATGCAATAGTTGAGTATATAAAAATATAAAAATTTGTTATGTCGATTATTTACTGTCAAATGTTGGTCTAGCCCTTATTTATATACGCAATACAAGTTATTGACATAATATATACTCGTACTCGTACGCAATACGCATATGTCAAAAGAAGAATACTACTTGCAAAGCACTAAAATAAATAATTTTATGCTATTTTTTTTCATTAGGTATATTACATATTGTAATCTTTTATTATTATGAATTTTATTTACTCTATATTTTACTATGGGAATTGAGAGTAATAAATTTTTAGACTACAAAAAAAAAAAAACAACATCTAATCCGAACTAAAGGGAGACGCAAATTTTTAGTAAAAATTACTATTATGTGTAGTTTATATTGTGTGATTGAATTTAAAGTATGACTCTTGAGAATTGTTTTGTAATTTCATAAAGCTTATAAAAGCCTAATATCAGATCGTAAAATAAAATGGTTGTTTTACAAAATCAATCTTGTTTTATGGTACTTGTATTGTAATTTAAAATTGTTTTATATCAGCATGATCAGATAGTAAAGGGAGGAAAACAAAAATGGTTTCTTATTATCAATTTGTGAGTAAAATCATAATGATTGTTATTAAAAAACAATATGAAACAATTTCAGGGTCACTATCGGGGGGCGAAATGATTCTGACTAAAGATAAAAGATCTAGACCCATATAGTCAAATCTCCAAAACTTTTTACATTCTCAGGCCATATTTTGCATTTTTTGGACGGTCTGCTTTTAGAATAAGTGGGAAAAGAGGGTTAAAATTCATATCGTAGCGAAATATGTAGTTTGGAAGTATGTAGTAAAATTTCACGAGGAATAATTTTGCAGAATATTTTAACCCAATAACTCTCTCACATAACGGTCATTTAGACCGCTGTTTTGAAAAGTCGGAAAAATATGGCATTTGGGAAGACGCTAGAGGGTTAAAATGTACCAGAAAATTATTCGCCGGAAAATTTCACTAGGGGTCTTCTCAGACAAAATCTTCATACGAAGAACATAAAAGTCCACAGAAAATATAACACAAATATGTCCCCTTGAGATATGCAACTTTTTTATGCATTCCTTTATGTCATATTTTTGCTGTTGCAGTACGAATCTCACCAAATCTCATTTATTTTTATTATCAAATATTTTTCCTAAAGATACTTACTCCCTATCAGCACTCAAAAGAGCAATAGGAGCATTTTGTGAAAAATACGTCAGTTTTGTAGATTAGCCCCAAAATGAATATAAGCAATGGAAATATGGGGCAAGCGGACATGGGAAAAATATTTAAAAAGACCTGATAATAATGAACCGTCGTAGATTTTATATATTTAGAGGCAATTTCTGGACAGATGTGTCATTATTTGTCGATTTTAGCTGTTTTTACGTTCATTTTTTAGGGTAGCCGCCCTAACAGGTAAAATAGAAGGTAAATGTGTTTGCGGAAAATATTGATTAGCAGAATTTGATAGGAGTTGGTCATATAATTTATCTCACTAGAGACATCCTTGGAGCGATGGGAGACAATTTTATAGAAACGTAAATTTTATACGGGAGCCTATTTAAGAAATAGAGATTGGGGGCAAGAATGTTTCACAAAAATTATGTAGAGAACAAATTAATTGAAGTCAGCTTTACATTTGATCCCTCTATAGGAAACTGTTGGGAAGCTATGTTGTTTAAATGTCGATTTTCATGTATATTTAAGTTCATTTTTGTATGTAACTCCAACTAAGGAGTGAAAACAGAAAATAAGTGTGTTTGGAAAAAATGTTCATTGTTAAAATTTAATAGGAGTCTGTCATGCATTTTATCCCTCTAAAGTCACCCTTGGAGAGGTGGAAGGTATTGTAATGAAAACGTAAATTTTGTAGGGAAGACCCTCGAAAATCTGATAATAGGTGGAAGGAATGTTGAGAAAAAACATTGTGGAGACAAAATAAATTGGGCTCATTTGTACATAATATCTTTCTAGAAGCGAATCCAGGGACGCATTCTGTAGAAATATTCGCATCTATTTCCCATACCGCCTGCCTGACTTTTTTCTTTTGGATCACGTATTTATTCATGAAAACTAAGAGAATAGTGAGACGCCAATATCAAAATATTTTGAGCTATAATATGCTTAGCTCTCATAAAACTATATAATTCCAACATTATTACTGCTCGATTAAAAATGGAGATCAAAGTATTTCTCAGTATCTCCACTGATTTTTTCTAACGTGTGTGCTTTTGCTTAGAATTTCTTCGTCAATGCCTCATTTTTTTTTTTTTTTTTTTTTTTGTAAAACTACAATATATAAATGATAATTTTAGTCAAAAAATGCAACAATTTTTAAATTTTTTTTCACGTTGCATGTAAAGCACTAAAGTGTTTAAAAAATATTTCTAGAAATATTTATTAGCTTACCCTCGCAAAACAAAAGGATTGTGATAGTAAAATAAAAAAATTATATCTCGAAAATCATTACACAAGCCAATTTTATGGTGTTTTCGAAATTACGAGGTGCAAAATTCATTTCAATAAAATTGTCGCTGTAATTATTGACTTTGCCTGGCCGTATGATTTTTTTTTTTGAGTTCTGTTACAGAACTCTTTTAAATCATTTTTTTATTGGCACTCTTTCAGGAGTCGAAGGATTTTTTTTTAAATAGTTTTTTGATATTATGAAAAAATAAAATGTATCTATTTTATAATTTTTATAATATTTAATGATAATTTATCGCCTAAGCCGTAGGACTATCTTTAGTAATTAAAAATAAGTGTGCTATCAAGCGGCGATTCGTAGGCGTTAGTCACTAGTAATCTCTACAGTCATTATTTCTAATATTGTGCACTAAAATAGAAAAACTTCATATCCTCGTGTATAACCAAGCTTCCCGGCTACCAGTCCGGAGCCGAATGGGGCTGAAACTGGTAGTAGCTTCGGCTACGAGGTCTTAACAAAAGACTTTAAATTTGGTACCACGGGTGATCAGGTAGGAATCCCTCCAACCTGATCGTTGGGAACGGCCCTTCGGGGAGGTTTTCGTGGTGGCTGAGGTAACCCAAAGAACACGCGGGTAGAGTATTCCACGTCACACGGCGTGGGTACTCGATGTGGAGTTGCATTGCAACCAGGGTGCTGACCCCTTAGATCAGAAGAGGTTTTAGATGGGTCTCGATCCAAACCAAGGAGGGTAGTACGTCCATTCAACGTGCCCCAATTGGTACCGTAGGATACTGGAGGTTGGTTTCTGATTTTCCACTCATACGGGGCGCCTATCAACGCTTCAAATTGATACACACGCTTTGGGCGTCGTGAGATAAGGCCATCACTGGCAGGTGCTCACGATAAACACATCGACATTTCTGTATAACCAAGCTCCCGGCTACCAGTCCGGAGCCGCATGGGGCTGAAACTGGTAGTAGCTTCGGCTACGAGGTCTTACCAAAAGACTTTAAATTTGGTACCACGGGTGATCAGGTAGGAATCCCTCCAACCTGATCGTTGGGAACGGACCTTCGGGGAGGTTTTCGTGGTGGCTGAGGTAACCAAAGAACACGCGGGTAGAGTATTCCACGTCACACGGCGTGGGTACTCGATGTGGAGTTGCATTGCAACCAGGGTGCTGACCCCTTAGATCAGAAGAGGTTTTAGATGAGTCTCGATCCAAACCAAGGGCGTCGTGAGATTAGGCCATCCTGGCAGGTGCTCACGATAAACACAGCGACATTTCTGTATAACCAAGCATTTATGCCATAGGTTGGCAGCTCTATTTATTCACATTTGTTATTGCCAGAGGTGGATATATGCCATTAAGTGAATAGCCTCTACAAAAAAAATCTGCTAATACATTTTATTGGCAAAAGTTTTATATTTATTGCAATTGCTTTGATTTTGCGCGTTTTTTTTTTTCACAAAAAAAAAAGCGCCTACAACACAAAGTAGTATTTATGCAAAGACAGATAAATAGGTACTATAAACATTAAATGTGAATATATAAATGTATTTAGTTGAAGTACTTATAATAAAAAAATGTGGTACTTTACAAAAAAAAAAAAAAGATTTAAATGGAATAATTTATGAAATGTTAGAAACATTATCGAATTTTCGCATTATATGTACATAAGTAAATGTTGTTAATAAGCCACTAAATTACTATATAATGCAAATAAAAATCCCAAAATGGGTGGAAGATATTGAAGATATTAAATTGAAATTGCCAGGTACTCGTATATGTCTAAATTAATTTATTTTTATACCTTTAATAAAATATGCTATACACACACACACACACCTCTCCTAATACATTATGTATACTATGTGTGACACACATAAATAGCATATGTTCACAATATATGTACCAATATATATATATACGAATACTTGTGTATGATCAAGAGACGACGACGACGACGACGATGCTGATGACAATAAAATTGTATTCAGTGGTAAAAATCCATAAAATCCACTTGGTATTGAATATATCGAAAACATTTAAGTAATTTTATTTAGTATTGAATGAATGAATGAATGAATGATTTTGGTCGCTGCAAATAACGATTTACGCACAATGATATTGTAACGATATGAACACGTGCTACATACTCGTACATATTAGCTTTATATGAAATTATAACGTGCATAAATGTGTCACATGCATACACACACACACACACACACACACTCATATGAATGTACATTTTTATAGCAGCCTTTTAGGCAAGATGATGTTATGCATAATATTTTAATTCGAATCGATGAAATTTACTTTGTAACGATACGAAGAGGCAGGAAGGAAGGGTTTCTTTTTTTTTTTTTTTTTGAAATGCCCAACATGTTGTTGGACACATACAAATATATACTACATATATGGGCAATTGTTTCAATATTCCAAACATTCTAACGCGCTAAAATATGCAATAGTAAAAATAATTTTTTTTTCTTGTGTTCATCCTAAAAGTATGTATTATTATTATGCAAGACATGTCCTTATACATATGGCAAGCAAGTGGCAAAGCAGCTTAACTAAGGCACACATACGTACATGTTCTGGCAAATGTAAATATTTTTATGAATAAAATACTTGGATGTGACTGTGTGTGCAATTCAATAGAAATTGAAATAGGCAAAAATATGGCAGAATGGTACATTCGAGTGTAGGAGAGGTGATCTGAACTAACGAGAGCAACAAACATACATCCAATAACGAAAAAGAAATAAGTAAGGTGGTAATTGAATTGAAGTGAAAATTGCGTACGACCAGAACAGACGTTAACCGACGTATGTGAGAAGGTACTACATACAAATGTAGTATACATACGTATACGTGTCGTCTACTCACATATCGTATGTCTCCATGCATACTTTATTTGATTTATGATTAGGCAATTGTGTGGTAGCAACATAGTTCAAATGTTCATATTTACTTATTTGTTTCTTTTTTTTTTCTGTCAACTTTTCGATTGCGTCGTTTCACATATATGTCTATAAAATGGTGCATGAACAAAACAATTCTGGCATATGTATGTAATCAAAATAGCCATAGGCCGAATATATAAAATAAAATTGAGTTGGAACAATAACAACAACAACAAAATGGTAATAGAACAAAAAAAAAAAAAGAGAAAACCAAAAAAAAAATTTGGTTTGTGGCACAAATTAAAGTGAGAATATGTTAAAGCAATGTGTCGATGATAATGTGACTGTAATACTTAATGATGCTTAATATATACATCAATAAATACATGTATGTACAGGGTGTTTATAAACAAGATGATTCGCTGAGTTTTTAAAACTTAATATCTTGAATATCAACTTAATAATAATATGGCCAGTTCAATGAATTTATATAATCAATGTTGATGTTTACTTTTAACACTGTTGGTGATTTGTAATAAGTTTCTTGTATGTATATATGCAGCTATACATTAATTTCATGAATAATTCATTAATATTCATATCTATATATATTAAAGGTTAAATTAATTCAAATACGAATTCCACTAATTGATATGAACGATGACCACGATCTAAAATTCAGAGTGTTGATGATTCCGTTCAAGTTCATTAAATGTATGTGACTATACATTAAATTCATGAATAATTCATTTATTTGAAAATTTATACCAAAAATTTAGCTAATCAAATACTTTACAAACTACCTTATTCATACGACAAATTCAATGAAATTGTATGACCTACGTTGAGATCTACTATTTAATATATTAATGATTTCCTTAAAGTTCATTATATGCATATAAATATACATGAAATTCATGAATAATTCATAAATTATTAAACGAATACCAATAGTGCAACAGATTCGAATACTTCCGTCTGTAAGTCTGTCTGTACGAATCATAACTATCGAGAGCATAAAGCGATCGAGCTGAAAATCGACCACCTAATGTTCTTTTCACCAATGAACGCATGAGTTTGTGAACGGCAAAAATCTTATGAAAGCTACGACTCTGTCTAATATAAAAGTATATAGCTGATTGAATGTTTTCACATTTTGAACGCGAAGAAATAAAACTCTCGAACTGAATCTCGGTGAGTAGAATTTGCCACACCCTTCAATTAATATATTGGTAGATACCAAATAGTCGCGATCGCTAATAATTTGACATCGTTGTAATTGGATGTAAAACATGCCAACCTCCCAAAAAAAAACAAAAAAAATTGAAATGAGTGAATTAAATGCATTGTTTTCATAAAAGTAATTACATTTTATTCATCACATTTACTCCACTGATGAAATTTTACCAGAAACAGGGAGAGAGATTTAAATTCATTAAATTCATGAAATACATTTGTATTCCTTAAATTCGAAGTATTCATTAAATTCATTAAATTCATAAAAATAAATTAAATTATTGACTCTAATAGAAACTTAAGTTTTAGCAGATTTATATTTTCAAATTTCAATTTAATTTGAGTTCATTAAATTCATTAAATACATTAAGTTCGCCAAACTTATCAAATTTTCACTTAAATAGAAAGATGACTTTTAGCGAACATTTAAAATGTAGTACAATAAATTTCAAAATTTTTCATTTTACAACCAACAAAACGTAATATGAAATTCACTATTGGGTAAAAATATTTTAAAAACCATAGCAACCAATTTATGGAAAAATATGTGAAAATGAGTGTCCAACTTTTAAGCTATGCGTTTGTAAAATAGACATACAAACAAACAAAAATGAAATAATTTCTACAAAACATCAGTTGCAATGTGTGTGAGTGTGTGTGTGTGTGTGTTGGAAAAAGTCAAAAGAATGTAGTCACAAGGTAGAGATATGACAATATAGTATATACGCCCAATTTAGTACCATCAAAAACAGATACAATCATTTTATACATTTATGTATATATGCACACAGCATAGTAAACGTACGTATGACCCCATACGATTTGTAAATACATATTATACTCGTATGTACTCATACATATTTTCGAGGTGCTATTTTTCAGGCAATTGGTGTGAATCATGTTATACATATGTATGTACCTATATATATATATGCATTTCATACATATGTATGTACTTATATGTACATGTTCGTGCGAACATATCATCGTGATATATATAGACATACTTCATGGCGCACAATAATAACGTAGATAAGAGGATTAAAAAGCAACGACAATATCAAAAATAAAAACACGAAAAATAACAACAACAGTTCATACAATATACAACGATGATAAAAAGTCAGCTGGATAGATTAAATGTGTCTATATACTTTAATGTATGTGCTACATACGTATGTACCTACATATGTGGCATGTGTGTTAAGCTTGTTTACAATGGTGGTGGACGAGAAGACTTAGTGGGAGTAAAAGTTGCTACCCAAAGCAAAACTAATGCGAAATATTAAACTTGAGCTATGATTAGTAGGTCAACGAAATGAAAGCAAAACATAATGAAAACTAGCCTTAACAGCACACAGTGTATCAAAATTAAGTTTTCATTAGGTGCTTCAGGTACAGATTTTTAATGTTTAGATTAAGTTCTTTGGTTTAAATAAAAAATTCGTGAAAAATCTAGTGAATTTGAGATCCTTATACTTTTCATTACCTTTGAAGCAATCACTTTAAAATAACTTGAATTTCCCCCGGCATAGGCGTGATTCATTCATTTCAAAGGGAGTAATTTTTTATTGTATTTATTTATATATTGCATTTATCAAATTATCTTAATAACATTTTGCTTATTATGTCTTGAAATGCTATTGTTATTTCCGAAATATATTTTCTGATGTTGATGTAAGCAAGTTAGAACTGGTTTATACCGACCCCGGCAAAGGTGTGATTCATATAATGAAATTTGAAGCGATAAATTAAATTGACCCTGGCAAAGGTGTGATTGTAGCTATTAGCATATACTTGTATATTTAAACTAACTTAATTAACAACTTTTTCTCTAATTACACTTCTAGTTGCCAATTACGTAAATATTTTCCCTAATGAAATTTAAAGCGATCAGCTTGAAGCATTCGCAATTTCTCCCGGCAAGGGCGTGGTGCATTTTATTGGAACGGAGAAATTTTTAGTTGTAAAAAGTTACAACTATATATTTATATCAATATAATATTAATATTAGTGATTCTAATTTCGTAAAACTTTTTCTTTGTGAAATTGACTTGACTTTGAAACGCTGAATTTGTTCACCAATTAATTGAAATTGTTAATTAAAAATTAAGAAACTACAACATTAGTTATATCATGCTTTGAATCAACATTAAATAGTTGGTTGGTTAATTAATGATCTTCGGATGCACTAAGAGTACTTAGCATGAGTGATAGTATATTACATATATAAGTATATGCTACATGGTTTAAGTAAAATAAATAAAATAAATATGTGGCACTTAAAGCCCCAAAGGGCTCATTGGCCGAGCTTCTCTTCTATTACTGTTGTGCGTCTTAAATTTTGGACAGTATTAGAATGGACCTACTTATTTTAGCCGGTTCCGAACGGCAGAACACTTGTGACATCACTTTTTCTGAGCTTTGTCACAGAGTTCTTTTTAGAAACTTTTTCATGGCAAGTTGTTACTGTCGGAAGAATTGCCAATTGCTTGCCGACAGGTGGGTACCATTCGAAAGAAAAATCTTTTCGATATAAAATTTGTTATGCATCAGCCGGGTATTGAACCACGACCTACAGATCAGAAGGCGAACACACTAACCACTGAGCTACGGCACCCACACATGGTTTAAGTATACGTAATATAATATGTATTTACTAAAAGCATTATTTCCGGAAAAAAAGAAAACAAAAAGAAAAATTCTACAGAAACTAAAAAATTGAAAACAAAGAAGAAGAAGAAAAAAAATAATCGTTTACATTATCTATCTATGCTACATTACATACAGGACATTACATATGTATTACTGTTGTGCTATTAGTTGCAACTTCCTTATAATCGTATATTTTATTTAACAATGTTGCATTGCAAACTTTTTACATTATAATAATAGCGAGTTAGAGATAAAACATCTCTTAAAACTATAAAAAGTTAGAATAAAGTGAAAACTGTTAATTAAAAGTTGTTTTTTGTTTTTACTTGGCAAATTCATTTTTTTCCGATTATTTAGAATTTTATTTTGAACTCTATTTCGCAGTTAGAAGCAACTCAACTTAGAGTAAAGTTATTTTAGTTTACAATAATAAGAATTACTTGGAACAATGTTTGAAGTTGATGTATGCTCTAAACAGTTTAAGTAAGCAAAAATGTATAATAATAATTGATGAATCATTATCGAATTGAACTTTCATTCAAATATCTTTACGAATTGTAATAAATCTATGTAAATAATGCAAAAGTTCTATGTACATATAGCTAATGCAATATTGAAATTTTATTACACTTAATCAAAGAAGTATAAATAAAAATGTCTATAACGTATATTTGTATGTATTTGTACAGGGAATTTGAATAAGAGATGTCATTTGAAATTTCCCATTATTTTTGACCATCATCAAGCGCCGTCTTCAAGCACAGCTATAGTCAAATTAATCGATAAATATGAACGTTTCGGACAAGGTAGTGTCGTAAAGGCTCCAACACGTACTCATCTGGCGAAGTCAACTGAATATATGAACTTGGCCTATCCAAAGCCACTTTACACTGTATTTTGTATAAAGATTTTCGCTTACATGCTTATAAGGTGCTTAGGGCACAATAATTGAAGTCCTAAGAGCAGAGATTCAGAGCCATACATTCATCATAAGAATATAATGATTTCTCCAAAAAAAATTATACTGAGTTATATGTAGCTCACTTTCGTCTGTTTGAGTATATGAAAAAGAAAAGCTGTCGCATCTGGGGCTCTGAAAATTTAAGAGAAATCATCCAACAACCTCCCGATTCCCAACGAGTGACAGTTTGGTGCGGTTTTTGGAGTGGCGATGTCATTGAGCCATAATTTTTCACAAGTGATGCTGGTGTGACCGTTTCAGTGAATGCAATTTCATTAACGAACAATGTTGACTGACTTTTTTGCCCTGAAATTGATGCAGGATGGCACTATATGTCATACAGTTGGTGACATAGTGCATCTATTGCGAGAAAAATTGCATGTAAGTGCAATTTCTCGAAATGGGAACTTTGAATGGCCGCCGACATCATGTGACTTAACACCATTCGATTTTTTTCTTTGGGGTTACGCTAAAGATTAAAATCAAATATCATCAAAAATTAATTATATTATATTAATCATACAAAAAAACCAACTTATTTACATTTTGACTTATTTCATTAATCAATTTTGCTACATAGAATTGTTCTCTTTGATCTGTGATATTTAACAGAAATTTTATAATAATTAATATTGTGCTACTCTATAATTTGTTATAATTTTTATAAAATCCAAAGGAAATTTGTAATAATATTTTTTCTCTTACAAGAGCGCACTGATTAATTACGAATTTTAATTAGGATGACACTCCATATTAATGAGTTTGTGAAGAAAAAAAAAGCCCCAACAGCAACACAGAAGCAATGAAAAAGTATATGAAAAATTAAATAAAAACCATAAAAGCATAAAATTAATAAATATTACCTACCTAAATATAAAAAATAAGTCTACCAATGCTGACCACATGAATATGAAAGCAAAAGTACTCATACATGTAGTTATGTATCGTGTACATATATGTATGTACAGAGACTTAATGCAAATATTAATTAAACGAATGGTAATGAATGAATTTAATGAATTAAAGAGCAACATCCTTCAAACAAACATATACCTACATACAAACACACACATACACGCAGTCACAGTCAAACACACACACACACACGCAAAAAGATATCATAACACTGTTGGTAGCAGCCTTTCATGCGGTACACTGTCAGTCGTAATTAAGTTTTCACAACAAATGTGCGAATTCTTGTTATGCATATTTGCATTAATTTGTTGTTTTTGTTTTGATCTTTTTGTTTTCTTTTTATAGTATTTGCATATTCAATTAGTTAAAAGTACTTATTATGATTTAAATCATATTCATATAGGTATAAGCACTGATTGTACAAAATATTATGAATATTTAAAGTATAATTTGTTTATACTTTTTATATTGAATTATCACAATGTTTAAATCGGTAATGCTTTGGAAGAAATATTAATTTTTAAAGAGTCTACTACTAGTTCCTTGTACAATATTCTAGCCTCAATAATGACTTTACAGTGACTAAAGAATTATAATAGTCCTCTTAATTTACCTGAATAGCACTACTCAATGATGGAAGCGAGATTTTGACCACTGATGAAGGTTAAATTTTTGTTCAATCATAATGTACGAACGTATGAAATCTATCGCTTACAGCCTAAAACAACGACCGAAAACATACATTTGTATGAGAGGTGGGCGTGATTTTCATCCGATACCATCCAATTTTGAACTACACAATCCAATAGCAAAAGTAATTGGATCTACCGTGCTTCAGCTTGATAATTTTCTATTTTCATATGCAAAGTGTCAAAAAAATACAAACGCAAGCATAAATTTGTATGGGTGCTATATTTGGTTTTTATTCAATTCAATCCAGTTTTAAGTAAGATAAATATTTAAAAAATATATTTGCTAGTACCGAGTTTCAGCTTAATACCGTTATATTTTCGGTCAAAAAATGTGAAAAAACACATCCAGCAACATACTTTTGTATGGGGAGATGGCACAGTTTTTATCCAATTCACGACAGTTTTGAATATGTATCTTAATTCATAAATATATTCGCTTGTACGAAGTTTCAGCTTGATAGCGTTCTATTTTCGGGTGTAAAATATGAAAAATACGCATTCAGCAACATACTTTTGTATGGGAGGTAGTCTTAGTTTTAATTCTAGTCAGCATTTTTTGACATATGTTTATTAGTTAGAAAATTAAAAGTCATGCAACAAATTTCAGGTTCATAGCTTTATATTTTCGGGAGAGATATGTGAAAAATCTCATTCTACAACATACTTTTGTTGGGGGCGTATGAGTAATTATTATTAAATTTATACGGCGATTTTCTAATATAAAAATTTTCTGGCAAAAATTTGCGTACGCCCCAAAATTTTGTTCCTGATCTCTTTATTTTCGAAAATAACGTTCTTTTGTATGAGATTTAGACGTAATTTTCATTGGATTTCTCCCATTCACGGATTGATTTGTTCGTTGATAAAAATAACATTGTCAAACAATTTCAGGGTTATTGTTTGAGGGCGCAATTTATCCAACTCAGAATGAAAGTCCTAGACCCATATAGTAAAATCTGCAATTTTTTTTTTGCATTCTCAAGTCAAATTTTATTTTTAATGACCATATAAAATTTGCAATTTTTTGCCTAAGTGGTTTTTAGAATAGGCCGAAAAAAGGGTTAAAATTCATATCGCAGCGAAATATGTTGTGTGGATACATGTTGTAAAATTCTATGAAGAATAATTTTGCAAAACATTTTAGCCCGTTAGCTCTGTCATAAAAGGGTCGTTTTGACCTCTTTTTTGAAGAAACTTAACAAAATGGCATTTGGGAGGTCGCTAGAGGGTTAAAATATTCTAAAAAAAAAATAATTCGCTGGAAAAGTTCACTAGGGTTATTCTCAGACCAAATCTTTATGCAAAGAACATAAAAGATCACAGAAAAAAAAAAACAAACAAACATCTCCCCTTAAAATATGCAACTTTTTAATGCACTCTAGCTCTTTGCGAGGATGGTGCTTTGGCGCATAGAACATCAGTATCGCAGTCATTATTATAATCAGAATTAAATCTTTTCTAAACGTCATATTCTGATTTAACTAATATTATTGCATGGAAATTGTCCTCTAATGGACGGCGCTCGATAAAGAGTTGTATTCTGTGGGGACGCTACAAGGATTGGAATTTCTCAGAATGTGAGTCACTGCTCACTCCTCAATACTAAGTCTATTTTTCCAGATCTGGTAGCTCTCATCTATCTATGTTCTTTAAGTGTAGGGTGCTACAAAATTGTGTAACTAAAATGACTTTAAGCCGATAATAATATATGTATATCAATAACATAAAATGACAATTTAAATTTTCAAACTTGCTAACATTTTCCCAATAGTTACTATCACATTCATGTATATTCAGCAATTGTTGTATATATATATATATATAGTTGCGAGTAATGCCTAAAATATTTATAACAAGGCATTTTTCAATAAAGAACTTTTCTGAGCTGCTACTACTGGTGCTGTTAACGATGCGTAACGAAACTTTTCATTGTGACACGTGAACGAACTGAATGTTTGATTTAATGAATATATTTATATCGAAATAAATATCATTGTATAATACTACGTTTGTTGAGAGCAGCTTAACTAGTGGGTAAAAGACATAATAGTTTATGCCATAGTTCACTTGATTTCATACTTGCTATTATAAATATATAACGTGTATAGTTTTATAGAAGTTTAAGTACTCAAAATAAATATATTTATATATAGTATCGTAAAGCTTAATATTGATGTGACAAATGATAAAGTTTCTAAAATGTTTCGCATAGTCAATTTAGCAGAAATGTCATACACCATAGGTCTTACATATTGAGTATGCATGGTAAATTGTTTTACATCTGTTTTTTATTTTTTTGTTTTTCAACAAATTTCTAATTGGCTCTCATCCAATGTTCATAGTACTGCAAATAGTCACATCATGTTTATTCAATGTGATCGTCCTTCTAATATCTTCTGAAGTACGCTACTCAGTGAATATTTATTAAAAATTTACAACATTGTTTTCACAACATAAAAGTTCAAATAAAGAAAATCGTCCCTCAACACAATTTAATATCTACGCCATACAAAATATATTATATTTTCAAAGAGAAGTATTCAATTCAATATAAAAATATAGTCCATTATCAAAGTTGAAAGTCTACGACATACAAAAAATATTATATTTTCAAAGAGAGGTAAATCCATATATTTTTGGTGATAAAAACTATAAGGAAAAAAAAAAAAACAGAAATCATGAAAAGAAATTTAATTTTAAAATGTGTTAATGGAAAAAAAAGTATATATCTAATTAGAGTGGCATTTTGATATTAATAATAGAAACACTCTGTTACTTTTATTTTTTATTTTTATTTTTTTGATTTTTTTTTTCTCCTTTAAACTCCTAATTGGAGCATAGAGCCTCCACAAGGCTTCGCCATCGCACACGGGCGATAATCACGGCAGTTGATCTAGCACCTTCCCATGTGATGCCGGCAGCAGCTAGCTCACCCAGTGTTAATCGTTTCCAGGTGTTTCTTGGTCGTCCGCGGCCTTCGCTCCCTTGCGGGTTCCACTCAAGCGACATTCGCTTGATGCTATCTGGCTGCTTTCTTAGCGTGTGGCCAATCCAGCGCCACTTTCTACGCTTAATCTGGATCAGTATGGGCTCTTCGCTTTTAATGATGTATTTTCGATTAATTAAATCTTTTCTAAACGTCATGTGGTGATCTGATTAATATTATTGCATGGAAAATGTCCTCTAATGGACGGCGCTCAATAAAGACTTGTATTCTATGGTGACGCTACAAGGATTGAAATCTCTTTCCATAACGGAGGCACTTAGAATGACCTCTACTATATCATTGAGTACCAGTGGCATAGCGTGGATTTGGCAAGGGGGGCAGGGGGGTGGTAGGACTCTGAGATGAAAAATATGGCTAAGAAAAAAATGTTAATGAATGATATTTAAATATCGATATATTATTATTTTTTTTTTTTTTAGCAAGGGCCAAGGGTCAAGGGAGGATCTATGCCGTCAGTAAACTGAATACACAACTGTTGAGTACTTTGCTACACCTGACTATGCCGATTTTCAGATCATTTTACATTCACTTTATATGTAAATCCCCAGATGGTGTTATTTGTTGATTTTCTGAATTTTTTTTTTTTCAATATTTTGTTTTGTATTTGTAAAAAAATTAATGAGGGTCAGTCATACTTTTGACCACTCTAGGGAACAAATTCTGGGGATATTTTACGCTTTTTAAAAAATCTGAAAATTGTCAAATAATTTCATAGCTACCTAGAAATCACTCCTAGAAGGGTAAATTTTATGAGTGACTCCCATTAATTTTTTCTTCTCAACATTTTCTCTGAACGCACATATGTTCTACCTCTGCCGCTTAAGGGGACTCCCATACAAAATGAACCAAGAACACCAGAAAAGCGATAAAAGCTGCATAGAAATCGCCTCTAAAACTGTGAAACATATAAGCGACCCCCTGTAATTTGACCATCTGAACATTTAGGAGAGTTTCCCAATAAAATTTATGATTTTGTATAAAAACTAAAAAAAATATGTTGCTGTAAAACAGGATTTTCTCTCTCTTTCCACATAAAAAAAAAAAAGAACAAATAAAAAAAAAGAAGACAAAAAATGCTTGAAATGATACAAATTTTAGATTTATCGCGAAGCAAGCTAGTGAAATTCATACTCCACCAATTTAACACATGCGATTAGTATGCTAGTGGAACATGAATGGAACAGTTCAGACAGCAACAGTAAGCACATCTAGGCGGTTACTTTAAGCATGACCTCATCGAGCTGTCTCAATGGTAGTTCCAAAAAAATTTCTAAAATAAATGTACCAACCCATCATTATAGCTTAGTTGAACCAGTGCTTAGTTGTTTAGTACTACCAGAGTCAATTAGTCAATTACACTATGACACAATTTGAGGGTCATTGTTTCGGGGGTGAACCAAAATCGAATTGAGAATTCGTTTACCCCCGAGATGATGTGTTACACTGTGTTATTCGAGTTTTTGAATGTGAATTGTTTTATGTATATTTTTTAAGGCATACAATGGAACACAAACGAGTAATATTCAAATGCTTAGATCTATCTAGCATAAGGATAAGTAAACTTATAAAGTGGACTACAAGAATGTCTCATACAAAAATCATACAAAATGAGTTGGTATTTTTGCAATGGAAGCAAAAGTACTGCAGTAAAATATTGCTTAAGTTAAGGCTGGTCACTGAAACTGGTTAAAAATATGATCACCTAAGATTCCATAAACTTTTTAAAAATATTTGTTTATTCTCAACATTTATATCTCAAATAAGTTACAACAAATTTTAGCTCGTCTTACTTAAAAATATTCAAACCTTTTTTTTAACCATTTAAAAGTCGATTTTCGTAAAAAAGTTATTACCAAATCTAAGTTACAATCGATTGATTCTCTAAAATTTTGTTATAAATTAATTAAAAATTGAGTATACATTAAAAAGTTTCTGTCACCATAAATTTGAGTAGGTGCCTGCCTATTAACCTTAATATTAAATAAATATTGGTCACAGACTGGTAGCCAGCTATTTACTAATCATTATTTATTAATAAAGGTTGTAACCTTTCTCATTTGTGTTTATACTAGAAATTTATGGCAAATAGTAAAATGTGCTCGATTTGAGTTCAAAACAAATTGATGCTAGCAGCATGACATTTGTCCACATACATTTGTTTCAAAAACATTTTCTCATTATAGGCAACACCACATGAATCAAACTAAAATATAATAAGAGTAAAATTAAAATGGCATTCATATTTATATTTGTTCTACTTTCAACAACTTTCATTTCGTTAGACTATTTGCTATGCATCGTAGCATCATAGTATTTATCATAAAATATGGAGGAGTATATTCTCTAATATAAAAGTAAATGTAAAAAAAAAGATGCACACAAAAACTCAAATGTCAACAGTAGACAAAAGGTTTGAATTGAAATTTATATTTAGCTCATCATACGCACATCAATTTCTATTCTACTTTATGGACACAATATATGTAGTAAGTAAGTGCTTTCTTTACTAGAAGCACTCTCTATGGTCTAATAATTACATATATATCCATACATACTTTGATATAGATATATGTGGCAACCTATTTGATATGGGCTTACTCGTCTTTTACACTACATAAAAATATTCAAACTGTGATAGTAAGTAAACGAACATTCCAAGGTAGGCAGGCGTTAGTATAAGGTATTGCTTGGCTACGCAGAATTTCATACCCTTACATCTAATAGATTTTATTTTGCCGGTCACATACCACATGCTATGTCTCTTAAATATTTTATTAAATTGGGCAAAAAAAAAAAAAAAAAAAAAAAAATAATAATAGAATAAATATAAACAAACAAAAAAAACAAACAAAATATAAAAATGTTGTAGGTAAGCAATGCAGAAAGCAAGCAATAGGTTGAATGTTGATTGATAAGTTTGGTTATAGTTATATTGTATTTGTTCATAGCATGTTGTATGTGTTGGAAATAGCTAAAAAAAATTATATAAAAATAATTTATCAATATAATATAATTTAATTATAATTAATAATATAATTAAAATACTTAAAAATTATATATACAAAATTATAATAAATTTAAAATGCCTTGTACTCAAGCGAGCATAATTTTGTACTAACAACACATTTGAAAAAATTTCCAAAAATACACTCTAACAAATATTCAAAAACAGAAAATGGAGAATCAATTTCATAATATTTGGCTACAAAACTGCATAAAAAAATTTGTCTTTATTTATTTCTAACACTAGATTACCTCCAGCGAAACTAGTATACTCAATGCTTGGCTTACGAGGGGATTCGATATGGTTCTTCAAGTTTGAACGTAATTCAAAATGATTCCCAATTGAATTTCATACAAAAATAAATAAAATAATTATAATTTGATATATTTTTGAAGAAATTTTTTAATGAAATTGAAATGTAAATGTACTCAAAAACAAATTGTATACATTTTCTATTTAAATATAAATCAATCAATTTTATTTCCAAATTTTCATATTATTTGTAAATTTTAACAAAACTTATGAGAAAACAAAATGAATAGACATTTTTCTTGCAAGTAAAGAAGATTCCTTTTTGAAACCAACAAAAAAAAAATGGCCAAAGACAAAAATTGTTATTGATAATATTTATGTGAAGGCTTGATAAAGTTTGACAGCACATGTGACTAAATGTATTTGTATATCTATGTATTTCTTTTTCATCAACTTTCTTTTTTGTTTGTGTGTTCTTTCACTTCTTCTCCCTTTACTTCTTGTTCTTCTTCTTCTTCTTCTTCTTCTTATTTAATAGCATAATGATCTAAAGCGGTTTTGTGGTATAAGCCTATTTTTTTTTTCTTACCTCACCTCTTATTGTGCCTTTATCATTATGGAAGTATAGGCTTTGTGAAAATATTTATTAAATATGTGTTTTTTTTTCCGAGTTCTTCTTTTTTCATATTATTTATTTATTATTATTATTATTTTGTAAAGGAATACATGTGTATTGCACAATATGGGTAGCATTCTGAGCGTATGTATTTGTATGAGAAAAATAAATTGTAAATTTATTATGTCTTTTCAAACCAAACCCTATTACCAAGTCGATATATTACATCTATGAGCATTAAATCTGTTCAAAAATTATGTGTGTAATTTTAAGAATATTATTTTTTTGACAAAATATATATGCAATCGTGTATTATTTATCAGAATCATTACCCGAATCATAATAACCAAACTTGGTGTGTGAGATTATATTCACTCAAGAATTGATAAATTCACGAATGGATGAAATCGGATGAAAATCACACCTACTTGCCATATAAAAAAATGTTGTTTAATGGATTTTTTTGGAACTTTGTATTCGAAATATATAGCTATGAGGACTAAAGTCGACATACGTGAAAATATTTACCAAAAATATAGTCATAATCAAAAATGAGCGGAATCGGATGAAAACTACACCTAGCTCTCATACAAAAGAATGTTGTTAAATTGGTATTTTTCACACTTTGCACTGAAAATATACAGATATAAAGCTCAAACTCGGTATCCACAATTATATTTTATAGAAAAAAATATATAATTAAAAATTAGCGGTATCAAA
The DNA here is from genome assembly GCA_963854835.1 of Megamerina dolium. NCBI lineage: Eukaryota > Metazoa > Arthropoda > Insecta > Diptera > Megamerinidae > Megamerina > Megamerina dolium. The sequence continues at coordinate 5,781,827 of OY978525.1, forward strand.
TGAAAACCATGACTACCTCCCATACAAAAGTATATTGTTGAATGGTGTTTTTTTTCATACTTTCTGCAAAAAAATATACACCTATCAAGCTGAAACTCTCAACGTAGATTTCTTTTTATTATAAAATAGACATAATAAAAAATTGGCAGAATTGAATAAAAATGACGCCTACCTCCCATACAAATATACGCCTCCGCAAGTATGATTTTACTATTTTCGTATGAAAATATTAAGTTATCAAGCTGAAACTTGGTTCATACTATTATTTTTATTAACCAATAAAAGGCATAAAAAATTAAAGGAATTGGATAATAATTACGTGTACTTCCCATACAAAAGTATGTTTCAATATGTATGTTTTCACACTTTTTGCACGGAAATTCAAAGCTATGGAGTCCTAACTTAGTAAATGTGATTATATTTACTAATAAATATATAAGTGCATGAATGGGCGTAATCGCATGAAAAAGACGCCTACCTTTCATACAAAAGTGTGTTTTCGAACGTTATTTTGTAAATTTTACATATGAAGATATAATGATATATGGCTGAAATTGGGCACATAACAATATTTTTATGAACGAGTGAATATATTTTAACAAATGGTCGTGATGGAATTAAAACGACGCCTACCTTCACTACAAGAGCGTGATTTTTCGAAAATATGTTTTTTTCGTTTTGTTGCTTTATATTTACGCTTTTCAACTTTGTATTTTTTTTTTAATTTGATCTTTAAAAACCAAATACTTAAACTAATAATAAGAAAATTTAATTAAATAATATGTTTTTAGTCAAATTTAGAAGAAAAATATTTTGGCAACAATTGGTATATGTTGACGCAACATTTTTCCCAAAAAAAATTTATTGTTAAATGAAAAATTATCTGGAATCAAGGTATTTTCACGAAATATAAAAAAACTGAAAAATGTTTCTAGTCAAATTTCCTAGAAAAATATTTTGGCAACAATTGGTATATGTTGACGCAACATTTTTAAAAATAAATTTATTGTAAAATTAAAAATGATCTAGAATCAAGGTATTTTCATGAAATATATGCAAACTGAAAAATGTTTCTAGTCAAATTTCATAGAAAAATATTTTGGCAACAATTGGTATATGTTGACACAACATTTTAAAAAATAAATTTATTGTAAAATTAAAAATTATCTGGAATCAAGTTATTTTCATGAATTATAAGAAAACTGTCTTTATTCTTTATTATTGTTAGGAGAAAATATACCATTTTTTTACGTTTCATTATCTGGCCCAAAAGTATTTTGACTTATATTTAGAAAACTACCTTTGGTTATCTTTTGGAGAGAGCTTTAGTAAAAATTATTTTTCAAAAATCTCATAATTTTTTTTTTTTTTTTTTTTTGGGACAATCCTAATGTGCAAATACATCGTATGTATATTCATGAAAATTTATATAAATATGCAAGTCGTGACAAATGTGTGTACGTGTCACACAATGTGTATGACTATTGCGTATCATGTTACAATGTATGGCAACTCAATAATTTCTACAGAAGTGGAGAAAAGACTGAAGTAGAGAGAAATCGATGGAACCCTTTTCATATATATGGTTTTTTTCTCAACACTTTATGCATATTGACAATACTTGTATTGGATTTATCTTTGTCACAAGGATGTCATAAGGTCTTCGTCTTTTTTTTTACAATTTTATTACTATTTTTTTTTTCCTTCCTATCTGTAGGGATTCATGTCTTTAACATGTCATTTTACATAGAAATGTAAAATTATAACTTCTACATACAAATGTATGTTAAGTATTTCTGTATTGGGTAAAATTTTTATATGAATATTTTAGTACATTACATTCTAAAACAAATTTTGTTAGTATGTTCAAAAGTGATAGTGTTTTTAGAGTTTGAAGTTATAGTTGCGCTTTTAATGTATTTACCAATACGAGGCTTTCCATCACATATCATATATAATATAAACTCATATGTAAGCATGAGTATAGTATAATTGTCAACCGAAATGTATATAAACATAAATTTTCTTATCATATGGCTCCAAACATGTTGCTCGTTTTTTCGACACAACAACCCCCCTCTCCATCCCTCCAAAAAAGAGGAGATTAAACAGATGGCATCGATTACACACACACACACACACACACACATGATATGTAGGCACATTATTTGTACACTTTGGTACAGACATTGTCCTTTTTTTGTGTGTGTACTTAAGTGTATGAATAGAGAGCTTGTTCTGCTATCTAATATGAAACACACTTGTATATATATTATTTGTGTAATATTTAGTTGTCATATTCATATATGTTACATACTCGTATATACAGTTGCTTTTAGTCATTCATTTAGTTATATATATTTATTACTCGCAATCTTGACTCTTTCATGCTTTATAATTATAATTTGTGGTAAATTGTGATAGAAAACATTGCATGACATGATGTATGAGAATAAATGAAATTTATACTTAAACACATGGTCTATACATATATGTATTTCGAAAGGCTCTTTAATAGAACGAAGACAATTTTTTGTGAAATCTGAATTTATATCGATTCTGCGTTTATTTGATGGTTTGCGCAACCAAAGTTGTACTGTTGTATTGGCGTATTTTCAAAGCACGTTAGCATAGAATATTATTCCAGGCTGTGGATAATGTAGAAAATGAATGAAGCTGGCTAATTTGAATGCCATACGTGTAGAATAACACACTTAAGGGAAAACAAAAAACGCGAAGCCGGAGTCGGGCCTATAAGGGTTATGGTATTGCGCCCGGCCAAACGCCGGCTATCAAGAAACACTTTTTTCCGAAAGTACTGATGGTCGTGAAACTAAATTTGAAGACATACAGGTAATTCTCTCGGAAAGGTATCCATATTGAAAAAATTTCATGAAATATCAACTTTAAAAAAATATTAAAAATATATAAACATTTTCTAAACATATGTTTTATACACCATTGAAAACATAATTTTATGACCTTCAATATAGTTCTAAATTTTCTATAGGTGTATAGTGATTATTTTGGGGAAAAATCGGTTTTTGAAAAATATATTTTTCAAAAATTTTTATTTTTATTATAACTTTTAAAATCTTTAAAATAGGTTATAATAGATATCACTAAAAAGGTATTAGAAATCCTTTTTTTTATACCCATATTGTAAGATAAAATTGCGAATTTATTGAGTAATTTCGATCGCAAATTTGTGCCACGCCTTATATGGGCGTTAGCGGGAAACAATTTTATGGTTTTTATACTCACAAAAATAGGCTCTATACGAAAAAAAAAATGTTTTTCCTATAAGTGGGCTATTCTGCACTTGTTCCAATTTGAACTCCAAATAGTCATACGAATTCACAGAATGATAGTTAAAGATGTTGAGCAAGGTATGGTAACATTTTCAAAATTGACTCACTATTTGATATAGTTTCGTTCTATATAGTTCGTGATTCTCTTATAGTATTATTTACGGTATTAATATTAGACAATATTGAAAGTGACTTTACAGTGTCTTTACGTTGCTCTTGTAGAAGTGACTTTACAGTGTCTTTACAGAGCTCTTGTAGAAGTGACTTTACAGTGTCTTTACAGAGCTCTTGTAGAAGTGACTTTACAGTGTCTTTACAGAGCTCTTGTAGAAGTGACTTTACAGTGTCTTTACAGAGCTCTTATAGAAGTGACTTTACAGTGTCTTTACAGAGCTCTTGTAGAAGTTACTTTACAGTGTCTTTACAGAGGTCTTGTAGAAGTGACTTTACAGTGTCTTTACAGATCTCTTATAGAAGTGCCTTTATGAAAATGATAACATTACTTCTGAACAACACCTCGTTTGATAGGAATGGCAAGCTTCACAGCAAAGGTTATCATTTTGAGCAGAAAATTATTAAAATGTTTCTATTAACCACAAAAAAAATTTTGTTAAAATAATAGGTGTACAAATAAATTATGATATGTGAAGTTGGTTGCATTGAAAAACATGCTAAAACGCATACATTTCACTCGCCATTTTGGGTATTTTTAGCTTAGTCAATGCTGTTTATATAACATAAGTTTCAGTCCTTTACAAACTGTCATTCAGTGTGTATCAATTTTATATGAGATGTATGTCGATAAACCATATTCACATCATTGTATTTTATTTTATTTTCAAATGAAAGAAAACATTACTGCTGAAGCTGTGAAATTGATATAATTCGACTTTGGATGAAAATTATGTCAACAGATCGAAGATAAATTGTAAGATTTCGTGATAATAATTTTTGCCTTGAGTATGATGAAAAAAAGTGTCCTTCAAGTGTCCAAATCATTATGTCCACCTGATGAGGCCAGTGTGTTTCAGGCAGATATGCTGGCCATAAAGGAGGCATGTACATTCCTTTCAAGTGAGAGAGTCTCATGGTCGAAGATAGCTATTTTGACAGACAGTCAAGCTGCTATCAAAGCCCTAGATTCTGAGACAATATCTTCAAAACTGATCCTACAGTGCAGACAACAACTCGCAGAACTTAGTCAACAGCTTCAAGTTACTCTTGTTTGTGTTCCACGTCATAAAAACATTGCGGAGACCGAAAGGGCAGACGAATTGGCTATGGCAGGCACTGCATTGGACATTTCACTGGCGGAAACAGTTGCAATTCCGTTAAGCAAATTAAAAAGTGTCATAGCTTCTAATTACTGTTCCATTGCGCAACAGAGATGGAAGCGTTTGACGAAGTCCACCGTGGCAAGACAGACATGGCCAGGGTATAACATTCAGAGAACGACGATTCAACTGCTAAATTGTTCTCTTTCAAACATCACTCGCATTACTGCAGCTCTGACGGGCCATTGGAAGGTAGGAAAACATGCAGAAAGACTGAATCTTTCCTTCAATTCATTCTGTCGCAGCTGTCAGGATGAAAATGAGTCAGAAAGCCTCTCTAACTACATATGCGAATGTCCTGGTTTGGCGAGAGCCAGAATCTGTTCCTTCGGTAAAACATTTCTTCAAAATATTTCTGAAATCGCAGAAATTGAGATTAAAAAAATATTGTTACCCCTAAATCCCAGAAAATGGGTGTAGCACCTTAAGAGATAGGAACTTAGAAAGTATGTCTAGTTTCAACTGTTTCAATATAGTAAAATACGACACTTAACAAACACTCAACGAGTATATGTGGTATAATAGACTTTCAGAAGAAAGCAGTTATTTCGATAACAACTACAACAACAATGTGTTTCACATGCCAGTGCGTATAGCAAAATCAACCCAGGAACTTATCTTCTCCCTAGGCTGGAAAGTTCTCCTGTATGCGGTATATTCTAAAGACTTGACGTCTTCCGATTAGGACATAGTCAGATCAATGCAGTCTTATTTAGCTGACTGCCGGTTCTTCAAAGCTAAAGATATGCGAAAATATCTCGGTTACTATTTTGCTTCAAAACCAACGAGTTGCTATCGCGAAGGAGGATTATTAAGCTTTGTGACAGAATTTATTTGTACACCTATTATTATTTTTAAAGAGCTATTAACTTAATAAAGTATTTTCCTAATTATCTGCAACAACATGAGTAAACGTCAAATCATCAGCCCACGAAAGTCATATATTCAAAAAAAAAAAAAAAAAAAGAAGACGAAATTGCAATGTAAATGAGTCAATTGAGCCATTAGCAAGAAAACAGAAACACCTGTTTTGTTGCCATACATGTAACACATGTAGATTAGTGAGAGAGTATGAGTATATATGTATGTTAAATACAATTAACTCGATTCTACTTCACAACGTCACCACCAACACTTCTTACTTTTCGCAGTAACTCCGTACTTAATGATCATATAGGGGATCAAATGAGGATATGAGAGGGCAGCTTTTGGTGCATACATTATAAATATATACCATCAAGATTAGAATGTTATCATTAGAACATTGTAACATTAGAATATATAAATAAATTGAGCAAGACCCCATTTAGCGGACGTTCATTTGTGACAACATGAACATGTTGCCGTTTATACTTGCTGAGCAATCATCATCATCATCACCATTATTAACATTAACAATAAGTTACATAAGCGAGTATATGGGATATACATGAATATGTATATGTATATGTGAATAAATGGATAAGTTCACCTTTTTGACATGCATTTGCTTTTCATCTACACATTATTTTGTTTTATCTTAATCGTCAGTGTAAGTAAGAAACACGTGTTCATTTTGGTTGTTGCACAGTTTTCTTCTCTGCTATACGACAACTCTACGATCTATGTGGATAAATGCCTTAGCCATTTTATACATTTTTTGATTTTTTTGTTTCTTTGGTTTATGAATTGTTTGTTGCATAGGTATTTTTGAACCTAATATGTATATATATATTGATAAAATATGTATTGTGTGTACGTGAAATCACACGAGAATGCTTTCAACATTTTATCTAATTAACGCTATAAGCGAAATAATTATACATACATGCTTGTATGTATAAAACATATTATTGTAGAGTTAGGTTATTAACACAAACACACACACACACACACACATGGTGCTATGTAATCACAATTTTTGTAGATAGGCTCCTATATATACATATGTGGTAGAAAGTGTTGAAGCATTTTCCATGAAAAACCAGAAACGACAAAGAAATTAAGATAGAATAGAAATAAAAGAGGTAGAGAAAAAGAGAGTAGTCTACAAATTGAAAATTAAATGGAAGATTTTAAAAATATACCTACATGAATTTGTGAATATAAACATACATATGTATATACACATTTGTATACAAACATGTGTACAACCAAAAATTATTCGCATATATGAAAGAATGACATTCCTTTGCATAAGACAATGTAGACTTGCTTATTGGATACCATGTGCCAGTATATGTGCTACATACATATGGATGCATAATTTTGTGGACCAGAAAATCTAATTTCAAACTATGATATTATTGATGGTAGTAGAACTTCTTAGGTAATTATACACCGCAAAGGAAATTGTTCAGTGCTGGCGATGTAGCTATCAAGCACACTGTAGATGGAGCTTTTGCTATAGGAACATTTAGAAATTCACAATAGTCGAGAGTGGGCTTTATTTGTTCATTCGAATACAAATGGAAATTTCACTATATATAAGAAAAATTCTATGTTAAACATTAAAGAATTTGCTTCGGTACTATTGATGCTTAGATACGCTACACTATGAGATACATATATGTTCGAAAACATAGTTCTTTATATAGCAACAAGTGATTTTCATGTAATTGCATTAATGTTCAATCATTTAATTGTAAACATAATTCTAAGTTTTGAGTTTCCGTTCTATAAGTTTGAAATTTGTATGCAAAAAAGTCAGAAAAAAATCATACTTTTCTATGGAAGATAGTTGTGGTTTTCATATAAATATGACCATACTGAAGTATATCTATTCATTGATAAATATACTCTTTAGCATTAAGTTTCTCGAGCTTGATGACATTGAAATATCGTAGAAATTGCCAATAAACCTAATTTCGAAATCATATTTTGTAAGAGAGATATACGTAATTTTTATCCGAACGCATCCAATTTCAAATTCATACATTTTTTTATCAAAACGAATATTTACTGCAAAGTATCACCTTCCGAGCTTTCAAATTGCCTGCAAAAAGTCAATAAATCTATGTTCGAAATAATTTTTTGTATGAGAGATGGAAGTAGTTTTCATTCGATTAGATCTTTTTTCAAGTGCATATATTTATTAGTAAAAAATACTATCAATCACCAAATTTTGGATCGATAGCTTTGAAATTATATGCAAAAAAATGAAAAAATATATGTTTGAAAATATATTTTGTACGAGAGATAGTAGTAATTTTTACCCGATTACGTTCATTCTCAAACATATCACTTTGATGGTAAAAAAAATTTCAAGTACAAAATTTCAGCAAGATAGCATTGAAACAACGTGCAAAATCTCAAAAAGTATTCATTCGAAAATACACTTTTGTATGAAAGGTATGTATGATTTTTATACAATTACATCTATCTATAGACCAATAAATTTGTGATTAAAAAATAATAGAAAACATCGAATTTCAGAACTATAGCTTTCGAAATGCATGCAAAAATTCAAAAAACATATATTCGAAAATATTTTTTATATGAGAGATAGCAATAGTTTTTAACCACAAACATTAATTTTGAAATTTATAAGTTTTTTGATCAAATATAATATTATTCACAAAATTTCAATTCGATCGTGTGAAATTTGTATGCAAATAATCAGAAAACATATTTTCGAAAGTAATTTTTTATATGGGAGGTACATGTGATTTTTACTCAATTACAAAAATTTCGAAATTTAAATATTCGATGATAAGAAAAACTAATGTGGGTCAAGTTTCATCACTATAGCTCGCAATTTATATACGAATAATCAAAAAACCTAACTTCGAAAACAAACTTTTGTATGGAAGATAATCGCGATATCACATTCGATTTTGGCAATTTTAGAGTTTATTAGTTCATTAAAAAAAAAATAACTCTATATATAGATTTTCAGATTGATAACTTTATATTTCATACATTTAGAAACAAAAATTTTGTACGAAAAGTAGATATAGAAACCAATCTCTAAAAGTTCTCACAAGAAAATTAAATACAGAATTTAGACATTAAACAATTTTATGAATTTATATTCGATCTATGTGTTTGCCAATGCTTTTTCTACTGGGTATGCATTTATTTATATATGTAATGCGTAGTTTTAATGCTTTAGTACTTGGGTGTAGTTGTAAATAGTTCTACTAATAGTGCTTCCAGGTGAAACTTTGGGTAAATATATGTATTTTATGTCTTTAACATGTCTGTGTAATTTTTTGTATATTTTTTTATGGACTTGTGTGTGTTATACACACATACCAATCTATGTTATATTGTATGAGTGTGTTATTGGCTTTAATGTACACATATAATAGCTATGAAATTAATTAGGATTTAAATACTGCTAACTTGAATTTTTTGGTTTTACCCAACAAAAAAAAAAAAAAGACTTTTGCGTTGTAATATTTTGTTTGAATTTTACTCGATATTTTTTTTTTTCCAATTACCTTTATTTTGTATAATTTTTTATTTTATTTGCTTCTGGTGGTTTACCCTAATTTCTGACTTAATGCATTGGTATGATTACATGTACAGATTTTTTCAAGTACCTACATACTACCTGCTATTCAAGTACCTTTTGTTTTGAAGTGCCTTCAAGTTAATTATGTTGATTGTTAAGTATAACATTTTGCGGTTAACAATGAGAGCATGTGTATGTAGTTAAATAAGTTTGAAGTGGTTTTTGTACAATAATTGGTAGAAGATGTATAAATACTTTATTTTAATCGCATATATGTAGTGTAATTTTGAAGAATTAAGCTTAGTTAGTCTATAAAAGTATTCTCATAAAAAATAGACAATAGTTTGGTGGAGTAAAAATTAGAAATAGGCCTTACAAATACTAATTAATACTAAGTTTAGTGTGGCCTAAACTGCAAGAGATCTACATAAAAGCTACTGTTTTTGAGATAAAAAAAAGACATATTTTTTAATTTCGAAAAGCTATTATTATTATTATTATCAATGGGGATGTAGAGCCGGGACCTATAAGCTCTATCGTGCCCCCTAACATTTTGGTTCAATGTATTTCCTTGAGTCCAACATCCTCTATGAAATGTAGTATTACGCCTATATTTTCGAGTCTGATTGCCCCATCAGTTAGTAGATGTTCACCATGGTGTTTCTTACGTTTTTGCATTATAGCGGGGCACACCTTCAGCACGTGTGTTGTTCATCCTCCTCCCTACAAAACCTACAAATTTCATTAGAGTAAATTCCCAGTTTTGTCAGATGGTAGTTCAGCATACAACTCAGAACTCCTATAATGATTCTTAAGTTATTCTTGTTTAGCTTCATACAATCCTCAAATCTATTTAGGTTATATGTTCCTAAGAGTGACTTTGATTGTAGTAACCCCGATAGATTGTCCCAAAATTACTTCCTTTGTATATCTTCTGCTTCCCCGAAGATTTTGGAGAAGTTGCCCTTTCCCCATCCGCCGAAAGATTCCGGTCCTACAAACGGGGTTGCTGCACCCTTACGAGGGAGTTCATCTGTATTTTCGTTTCCTGTAATTACCACATGACCTGAAACCCATAGGATCCAACGCCTGATTGCTTTCACCCAGGATGTTCAGCTTCTCAAGACACTCCAGATCACCAGATACGATGTAATTTGATGAGATTTAAGTGCCTTGATTGACTGTCAGTTGGGATAGTTTTTCATATGTTCTAATAGTTACGTTAGAGATTAAAATAGACGCACTTGTCAATAGCGTAGATTTCCGCTTGAATGATGGTCATGTTTTTGCCTAGAGCTTCCGGGTATCTTGCCCCCGTCCCAAATGCTCCCACTCTGGCTCCTTCATCTGTGAGTGAGCCATCTGTGTACCATGTTATCATGTTCTGATTTATCTCATAAGTTTTAGATATGCCATCCCAGCCGTATATTTATTACTGAGTTCAGCTGTAAATCTTTTTTATGAAACTGAACCTTATATAAATCGTGTCCCTCAGCATCATGAGCTCAGGTAGCCGTTTCACAAAATATCAAACTTCCTGCGTGCAAGGTGACCTCCTATTTCGATGTTTCCTTTAGACATTCTTAGAATCGTCCTTCTTGCCTGGGAGTGGATATAAATATGAAGTGGTGTGAATTCCAAGAGAATTTCCAAAGATGCCCCTCTTCTAGCTAGAGCCCTATTTACGGCTTTATGTGATGTGTTGTCAAATGCACCTTCTATATCTAGAAGAGCACCTATTGCTATTTAGTTCTTTTCCAAGTTGTCTTAAAGCATGTTAGCTAGGTGAAAAGCAATAGAGCTGATAAAAAATTATTGCTCAAAAATAAAAGCAATTTAATTAAAGAAAATTTATTCTATTCTATTAGGTTGAAGATCTTGGTTTCACCTTTATATACAAGTACATTTATATTACTTATATATTTGCATATTTATATCTAATTTCTCAAAAAATTAAAACTTAAAATTCAACATCTTACTCATATTACAAATGGAATTCATAGTCAAAATCAATGCAATGTAGGAACAACAGCAAAATAATAAAAGTAAAATCGATCCATATCAATGACAAAAGTTTTGTTTATTTATGTAAATATTGTATATACGCCTAAAGAGCTACTAGACAATTTCTCATCTCATTATTATTGCTTTGATTTGCTGGTATGTGCTTTCTATTGTCTTTTTTATTTTTTGTTGGTATTTTGCAAACAATCAATGCCTGCGGTTATATGTCAAATCGTATAAGACAAAAATATATATGTATATGGTATGGGAAAAATACATATATAGATATATATGCAATAATATATATGTAAATTTTTATGATATACTTATATGTATGGCTTAAGATATTATTATAAAATAGGGTGTGTATGCCATCCACTTAAGAATTGCTTGATCGAAATGAATAAGTTATAATCTCATATTAAAGACTTTATGTGATTTACATTGAACTCGACAAATAGTTGAATTTATGCATGAGACACATTCAAAAAAGTTAAGGAATTTTCAATACACTATCTGATAAGAAAATTTAAGGAAGCATACGTTTGTAAGGGAGGTAAATGTGGAGTTCATCCATTTACGTCTATTTTCATTCTCATTTATTTTTGAAAGTAAATATAATCATATGTGCCAAATTGCAGCTGTAGAATTTTATATTTTCGTGCATAAAGTATGAAAATCTACATACAGAAACATACTTTTATATGGGAGGTAGGCGTGATTTTCATCTGATCGAACCAATTTTTATTTTGATTAATTCTTAAGTAAAAATAAGCATACGTACCAGGTTTTATCTCAATAATTCAATATTTTAGTGTGCAAAATTCTCAATCATAAATATGGAAGGTATCAGTTTGTATGGTAGGTAGTCGCAGTTTTTATTTGATTTAGTCTATTTTTAAACTGATACAAATATAAGCAAAATTTAATGATATTTATCATGTTTTAGCATGAAAACTTTATAAATTAATGTGTAACGTGTGAAAGAAACCATCGAAATCCAATTTTTGTATGAGAGGTAGGCGTGGTTTTAAATGGATTTTGCCCATTTTCCAACTTGTATATTTAGTAGTAAATATAAATGTATATGCTTTATATATTATCATGTTTAAAGTATGAAAAACAACATTTGAGAACATACTTTTGTATGGGAGGTAGGTGTGGATTTCAACCGATTACGTGAATTCTTAGTCCTATACATTTAATAGTACATTTAATTGTATGTACCAAGTTTTAGCCTAATAGCTTTATGTTATCATGCTGAAAATATGAAAAGCGACATTTGAGAACATACTTTTGTATGGGAGGTAGGTGTGGATTTCATCCGATTACGTCCAATCTTATTTGTACACATTTAGTAGTAAATTTAATCGTAGATACTAAGCTTTAGCTTAATAGCTTTATGTTATGATGCTGAAAGTATGAAAAACCATATTTAAGAACATACTCTTATATGGGAGATAGGCTTGGTTATAATTCAATTTCACTAATACTCAAGCGTGTATTTTTGTTGGTAAATATAACCATTATAATCAAGTTTTAGCTCAATATCTATGCATTTTTGTATGCAAAACTGAAAAACATACAATCGGAAGCATATTTTTGTATGGGAGATAGGTGTGAATATTATCCGATTATTGTAAATTTTGAGTATGTTTTTTTGTTGCTATATATAATCATACGTACCAAGTTTCAAATTTATAGCTTTATATTTTCGTAGGAAAAGTATGAAAAAACGCATTCGAAGAGCTACTTTTGTATGGAAGTAAGGTGTGATTTTTAGCCGATTACATCAATTTTTGAATATGTTTATCTTCTGATACAATCATCTACAAATACCAAGTATCAATCTGATAGTATTGAAAATTTCATATACAATTCATGATGAGTTTGATGATTTAAAAGAGTTAGCAGAGGCTCTAAGGATCACTCTAATGTGTGTGTATGTGTGTGTCGAAGCAAATATTAACACATTGCACATATGGTAATAACATTTTACGCCATTTCATTTTGACTGAATTTCTATCCTCTTTACACATAGACAAAATTGAGCTATTGTTGTGTATCATTATTTTTTCGTCTTCATTTCTATTCATTCTGTCCTTTTCATTTATTCATTCTGTACTTATAATGGACTTTCTACTAAAATATTAGATAAATACAAAAGAATAAGAAAAAGAAAAAGAGAAAAAATAAATAATAAAAATAATAAACTTGACTCTCTATGCTGGACAATGCATAACGACCATCTTATATTGCCGCCAAATTATAATAATATTTCAATTTCTATATGATGATATTGTCTATGCGATAAAAATGACAATAGAATAAGATACAAAAAAATATATATACAATCTAATACAATACAATTTTACTAATGTTTGTTTGTTCTTTGATTCAAGTTAATTTCAAAAATTATTTTATAATGCGATCACAAGCACAAGCGTCATAAGAAGTAGCAACACAAATTATGCTCAGCTCTATTATGAGAACATTAAAGAAATATTTTTTACTTTATTAATTTCCATATAGGTAATCATATGTAGTTATATGTGTACCTAACGTTGATGATTTAAGAAGTTCTTCTAAAGAAAATCATCAAGAAAAACTTCTTAACAAAACAATACCATCGTAGTTACGGAAATAAATTATTTTTTCTATAAGCTACTATTCAACTATTTGCTAGTTATTATAATCATTTATTTTTCCTTTTTTTTTCTTTTTCTAAAGAGCTTTAACAAGGTTTTGGTTCTATTTATACTCCCTCTGTTGCTTCTACTAAATACTCATAGAATATATTGTAAGAATTTTGTACAAGTCACTGCCATCATATTATTTGCTTTATGACGATATTCGTTTCATTTTATTTCATTTTTCGTACTACTAAATATGTCAATATTATGATTATATAGTGAATATAAAGGGTTATCCATTTCACGGTTTCAAAAGTATAGGGCTAGAATTCGACATCTGTCAAACTGAGTTGTTAAAACAATTTCTTTCTTTTTCAGTTCAAAGTCTGACATTTGCGAAAATGGATCGCTTAACTATCGCACAATGCATTCAAATTTTAAAAACCTACTACAAAAATGGTGATTCTGCCACAGCCACATATCGTGTTTTAAGAGAAGATTATGGTTTACATAATCGTCCAACTACGCAAGCAATTGGCAAAATTGTGAAGAAATATGAAGATACTGGATCGGTTACAGATATTGTAAGGCCTGTGCATCATCGTTTCGCTCGTACCACCGAAAATATCGCTGCTGTAAGTGAAAGTGTTGCCGAAGACCCGAATGTGTCGATTCCTCGTCGTTCTCAGGAATTAGGACTGTCTTACGGCACATTATGGCGTATTTTGTATTTGGATCTACACCTACATCCATATAAAATCCAGCTCACACAACAACTGAAGCCAGCTGACCATTCACAACGGCGTAGATACGTCGAATGGGTGCTTGAACAACAGGCGGTGGACGGCGATTTTTCGAACAAAATTTTCTTCAGCGACGAAGCACATTTCTCACTCGGTGGGTATGTTAACAAACAAAATTGTCGTATTTGGGGTTCTGAGAATCCTCAAGTAATTGAAGAGAGGCCACTACATCCACAAAAAGTCACTGCTTGGTGCGCTCTTTGGTCCGGAGGTGTGATTGGACCTTACTTCTTCGAAAACGACGATGGAACGACTGTCACCGTCAATTCGGAGCGTTATGGTCATATGATAACCGAGTTTTTTTTGCCTGCTATTGAAGAATACGACTTAGAGAATATGTGGTTTCAACAAGATGGTGCCACATGCCACACAACTCGAGCGAATATGGCTTTATTGCAAGAAAAATTTTCTGGCCGCGTAATTTCTCGTCGTGGCGATATCAAGTGGCCACCAAGATCATGCGATTTGACACCGCTTGACTTTTTTTTGTGGGGCTACGCGAAAGACCGTGTTTATGCAGATAAACCTTTAACTCTTGAGCACCTAAAAACCAACATTCGTCACGTTATGGCTGCGATACCACCCAATATGTGTCAAAAAGTGGTCGAAAATTACCTCAAAAGAATCGATGCTTGCAACAATTCGCGTGGTGGTCATTTAAATGATGTAGTATTTCACACATAATGTCAACGTTCAAACTTTATAATAAAAAAGAAATATCATGATAAAAAATATTTTATATGTGTTTTATTTACATTTACTTTTGAAACCGCAAAATGGATAACCCTTTACAATGAAAATTGCAAACAGGAAAGAAATTATTTCCTGTTTTTTTTTATTTGTGTTTTATTTTTAATTTAAAAAAAAAAATATAAAAAATACAATTCAATATTTGTGTGATTTCTAGCATGTAAGCACATTGATTTGTTGTCACTTTATATACTCGAAAATTTATTATACAAATTGCAAAATCATGCTGATGAAGAAATTCTATCAAATAAAATACAATTGAGCAAACAATGAAAATGAATCTAATTAAGAGAAATATGTATTTAAATTTGAAAAACTATTTGTAGAATATCAACATGATTTTTGTTGGGGAAATTTGACTCAATTCTTGCTTTAAAGTGGTTTATTTTAGCTTAGAATATTTTAAATATATTTTTTGGGATATTTGAGACTTTATTTTATAATATTTCATTAAATATTTTATATTTATATTTTTCTATTTTATTTTAAATATTCAATATCGAATTTTCGCCTCTTCCGTTGTGTGAGACGATAATGTTCAACATATTCATTGCATTCTAGATTTCGATTTCTTTGTATACACATTCATATGTCAATTGTTTTCATATACATGACATATTGTATGTAGAAAAATTTGAAATTATTAGGAAGCAATATATTACTACTGCTGCTGTAGACAATTGCATTTTATTATAATAAAATGTCATTGTGATGTTGTCAATTCATATGAGTAATTTCCACATATATCGCATATGTATACTCGTATTTATATAAAATATACTTATTAGAATTGAATAGTTTGCTTCAAGCATTAGTTATGAGAATAATAAAATTTGATTTATTTACGTGACAAATCAAGCCACAAAAACATGAATATACATATGTATATTGCTATTCAATTGAACATGTATGTTTATAAACATTTCTCTATATACATTTTTGTTTATATGTAAATTTGTATCAACAAAAAATGATGTACTTGTAAAAGATAGTCAAATTTATTTGCAAACCTTTATTAAATATTTATAGAATAAGAAAATAATGAGAAAAAAAAAACGAAATTAAATTATGACACAAGTAGGAAAAATTAGGGAGACTTGATCAAGCTTGCTAGTTAAACTTACAGCAAACTATTCAAAGCAATAAATAACAATAAAATATTATATACAAAATTCTTATAAATATTAATGAAATAAAATTTTAAATTAATTTCTTAAAAGTTAAGTTCAGATATGATTCTTAGGGGAGTGGGCATGGGAGGTTTATTTAGTTCTTTAAGAAAGCTGAAGAGATGCTTATACGGCAGATCGTTGTATTGCACTTCTTCTAAATCATATTCGCCAAATTTTACTAGCTTCAGTCTACATAGAGTTCTGGTATCTAGCTATGATGTGCTCCATTGTCTCCTGCCTTTGACAGCAGTATCACTGCATTGAACCGAATCTGATAAGATGATTTTGTGATGGAGGTAATTAGATAGATAATGTTACGTGGTCTCTTCGCAAATTAGTTTTAGGTAATTTCTTTAAAATATTCTGTAGCTGTTTGGAGGACTCCCCAAGGACGAAAATTTGTATGACCCTAAAATCCTCTCAAAGTAATCTTTCAAACTAGGGGGGGGAATTACAAAGTTTATTCCATCGTATGGGTACCAAACCGGTCTAAAGGGCACCTAGGAAGCGATGAGAAACAATTTTATAAAAGCAACAGTGTGTACTACCATAAATAGTAAAGATAGTGAGTAAACGTGTTCCAGTAAAATATTGAGAAGAACAAATTATTGAAGTCATTCTTACATCTCATCTTTCTAAAAATGATATATTGGTAGCTAAAGGGAGTTTTGCCGATTTTTATATTTCATTTGTTTCATTTTGCCGCTATAAGGGTTGGAGATTAGATCAGATCTGATCAGATCAGATCAGATAAAATATTTGGGCAGTGTAATTAATGGGGGTGCCGGTCGTTGGCTTTCTGATCTGTAGGTCGAGGGTTCAATCCCCGGCTGAAGCATAACAAATTTAATATCGAAAAGATTTTTCTTTCGAACGGTACCCACCTGTCGGCAAGCTATTGGCAATTTTTCCGGCAGTAACAATTTGCTATGGAAAAGCTTCGAAAAGAACTCTGTGACAAAGTAATGTCGAAAGAGTTCTGGCTATTGGAATCGGCTAAAATAAATAGGTCCCTTCTAGTACTGTCCAAAATTTAACACTCACAACAGTAATGGAAGAGAAGCTCAGCCAAAGAAGCCTTCGTGCGGCTTTAAGTGCCACATATTTTATTATTATTTTTTTTTTAACTAATGGGGGTTGCTCATACATTTCACTGCACTACATCGGATCGATTTTTGAGGTTATTTGTCAATTTTCAAATATTTTAGATTAATTTTGTAAAGAATATCCCCTAAATGGGATAAATATGTCTCGGAAAAATATCACGGGGAACAATTAATTGTAGTCGGTTATAGATTTTACACTCTCTCTTTACAAAATAAACATCAATTTTGTAGGGGAGCCCTTCTAAGATGTCGGGATATGTAGATGGTAAATATGTCACGGTAAA
This sequence comes from Megamerina dolium, assembly GCA_963854835.1. NCBI lineage: Eukaryota > Metazoa > Arthropoda > Insecta > Diptera > Megamerinidae > Megamerina > Megamerina dolium. The sequence continues at coordinate 5,799,662 of OY978525.1, forward strand.
ATGTTAAGGAGACAAAATTAATGAGGGTCAGTTATACAAATCATCTCTGTAGAGGCGATTTCACAGCATCTGTGGGGATATATTGTGCTCTTCATGTGATTTTAGGTTCATTTTGTAGGAGAGCTCCCATAAAATGGTGAAGATGGTGAATTTGTAGATTTCGAAATATATATTGGAGTGAAAAATAAAGGCGGGCTAGTCATAGCTTTTAACACTCTAGAGATACCAAGGTAGCGGTGGGACCGAATATATTAAAAATTAATTTTGTAGAGGACCCACTTTAAAATTTCAAGATAGGGAATAAGTAAGTTTCAAAGCAATCTTAAAGAGGAAATTTTAAGGAAGAAAAATTAATGAGGGTCAGCCTTACAAATCACTTTTGTAGAGGCGATCTCACAGCATCTGTGGAGATATTTTGTGCTTTATGTTCATTTTGTTAGAAAACTCGCATAAATGGTGGAGATGGGATTTTAGTAGATTTCAGAAAGATATTGGAGTGAAAAATAAAGGTTAGTTACATCAATTAACACCCTAGAGATACCATTGAATCGAATATATTAAAAATATATTAATTTTCTAGGACAGCCGCCTTAAGATTTCGTGATAGGGGATAAGTATTTTTCAAAGAAATATGGAACATGTAATATTGAACTTCTCTAGTGTGGACTTTAAAGCAGCTGTGGTGTTATTTGTTGTTTTTTTGTGTGATTTTGGGTTCATTTTGTAGAGGAGCAATACATTTGAATAAGGTAAGGGTAAGAAAGCTCTCTACTCTTCAACGGGGACCTTTGGAATATTGAAAGGGAATTCTATAAAAAAAGTTAATTTTGTAGGAGCGCCCTAAGCCGTCTTAAGAGGTTGACATAGGGGATGATTATGCGCTAATCATACATTTAACCTTTCTAGTGTGGACTTTAAAGCAGCTGTGGGGTTACTTGTCATTTGTTTAAGTGTTTTATGGTTCATTTTGTAGGAGGGCCGGGGTAAGCGTGTTTGAAGAAAATGTTGTGTTGAAGAATTTATTCAAAGTTTACCCCGCCAGGGACACTCTGGAAGAAAATGTCAATTTTGTAAAGGAGCCCCCTTAAAAGGTCGAGATAGAGGGTAAGTATATTTAGGCCGATCATATACTTTACCCTTCTAATTGCGACTGCCGAGTAGCTAAGGGATTATTTACCAATTTCTATGCCATTTGTTTGAATTTTAATCTCGTGCTGGCAGAATTTATCTACATACCGTTACTTTTTTCATTTAAAAATTAGCAAAAATTCCAAATGATTAAACTTTAAATAATTTTACTCAATTTGCTCTGTCTATCAACTCTATTAGGCACGTATTATTTGATTGAATTGCTATGTAATGGCAAAAGAAAAAAAAAACAAAAAGAAAATCATTTAAATAATTCTAATTAGATTTCCGTACAATTATTTTATAAAACTTTATTAGGTATAAGCGGAAAAGTGAGGAAATTCTATTTAATAACTGAAACTAGTGAAACTTTTGTACTTCCCTAAATATGTGTACGTACGCACGAATGATCCAAAAGGAAGCTTTTTGCGTGCCATGATATTGGACTAACAATTAAACTTGACGCTGTACGAAGAACTTGAACTAAATGAAAGCAGCAGCAGCAACAACTGAAGAAAATAGCAAATAAAAAAAAAAATAAAAAAATAAAAAAACAACAACAAAAAGTTTGTAAAACACGCACAACGCTAACAGCAATGACATCGACAACAAGGACAGTAGTATAGTAATAATAATAAATACACAAACGACCTAGAATGGGAAGGTCCAAAGACGACAAGCTCAAATTGAAATTAACCTGTTGACATAATCTTAATAATACTATGGTCTTTCTTCTTTTTGCTGAAACCTAATTACACAAACAACAATTACGCAAATACATGCGGTACCGTTAAAGTTGTAGATGTATTCATGATACTAAATAACTATGACACACCCATACTATGCGTATTAAAAATGACACCGTCATATATGCTCATAAATATGTACACACGCATATACTCATAATATCAGTGTGTTGATGTTGATTTAGGGAGAGTGTAAAAAAAAAGAAAAAGAAAATTCAAAAAAAAATGGTAAACAAAATATGGGGAAGAAAAAAAATAAAAAATAATAATATTAATGCTCAAAAGGGGTAAAAAAAAAAAGAAAAAAGTGTAGGAAAAAGAAACTGAACTGCCATAATATAATAAGTGAACAAATCATATATTACGCCATTGCGTATATGAAGAAGGATAACAGTGTTGTATGGTCGTCAACGTACGTAAGTACATATTTTATGAAGGCAAAACTAAGTTGTCAAAATTAGTAAAGTCAAATGTTGTTGTTGCTGTTGCTGTTGCTACAGGCAAAACTTTCGCTATTCTGATAAATATGACATTGATGCTAAAATAGCGCAAAATGATGTCAGGAAGCAACAAATAGAAAAGGAAGACACAACAACAATACAGTAAATAAATGTAGAAGAAATGAAAATGAAAGTTTCATAGCAAATTATGCATAGTGAAATGTTTTGATAGATTTCATTTTATATATAACAACCTAGTGAAGGTAACTTTACTGCAAGAGAGTGCATTAAAATTTCTTGGAATTTCTTCATTTACAAATGGAAGAAAAAGAACGCAAGAAATGAGTTTGCTTAATTCAAAACTATAAATATTAGTTTGATAAAAGTTATGTATGCCAATTTATATTTTTATAATATTTTTCTGACATAGTTTTACATGAACAAATAGTTTGTGAAAACTATAAGACAACAAAATTAACTATTGTATGAGAAGCAGAAGTATTTTTCAATGGTTTTCACAAATTTTTGACCTCATACATTCTATAAGAAATCTAGTGGTGAATACTAAGTTTCAGTTTAATAACTTTATATTTTCGTGGTCAAAATGTAAAAATAATCATAATTTTGTATGGGAGGTAGGTGTGATTTTTATCCGATTTAGCTGATTTTTAAACTTGTTGATTTATTAGCTAATTTAAGCACCCATACAAAGTTTCAGCTTAATAACTCTATATTTTCGTACGCAAAGTTTGAAATCACACAATCGCAAGCATGTATTTGTATGGGAGATAGGTGTGATTTTCTTCTGATTCAGCTGATTTTTAAAGTTGTTCATTTTTTTGTAAATTAAATTATCTGTGCCAAATTTTAGCTTGATAACTTTATATGTTCGCATGCAAAGTGTGAAAACATATATTCGGAAGCATAAATTCATATGCAAGATAAATGTTATTATTATCCGATTTAACTAATCTTGAAACACGTTGATTCAGTAACAAATTTAATTAATTTTGCTGAATTTCAGCTTGATAACTTTATATTTTCGCGTGCAAATTATGAAAAAATACATACGAAAGCATTAGCTTGTATGAGAGGTAGGCGTTGTTTTTTATCCAATTTCAACGATTTTTAAACTGATATTTTAGTTTGCATATATAATCAGATAAAATGAGTTTCAGCTGTATAATATTGTTTTTTTTTATGCACAAAATGTAAAAAAATTAATTCAAAAGCTATACTTTTGTATGGAAGTTGGATTTGATTTTTAGCCGATTAAGTCCATTACTAAATATTTGTATTAGTTACACAATTGAACTATCTGCAATAAATTATAACTTGATAACTTTATATTTTTGTTCGCAAAAACATGTTTTAAAATATAATTTTATATGGAAGGTGAGCTTAATTCTTATCCAATTCTATAAATTTTTATGGCATATATATTCTGTGATGATATTAGCTTCACACACCAGCATAGAGCTCTATTACTTTAAATTTTTCCTTTACAAATATGAAAAAATGCATTCCAAAGCATATTTTTGTATGGAAGGTAGTTTTAGTTTTTATCCGATTATGCTGATTTTTCAAAGTATTAATTCTATGATCAAATCTATAAAATCTGCTAAATTTGAGTTCGATAACTTAATTATTTCGCCTGAAAAGTGTCATATAACACATTTTAAAACATACTATTGTATGGACGTTAGGCGTAATATGTTTTCGATTGTGCTCATTTTCTAATACATTATTTGCGTGCTTTAAATAGCCTTATCTGACAAATTTCAGTTCGATATCTATATTTTTTCGCTTGCAGAGGGTAAAGTAACATAGTATATAACATACTTTTGTATGTAAAGTAGTCGTAGTTTTCATCCAATTACCATCTATTTTCTAATGTAATAATTATGTGATAGAAGAACATGTTTAAAATAAATTTTAGTGTGAAAATTTAGTATTTTCATTCAAAAAGTATGAAATTACACATTTAACAACACACTTTTGTATGGGAGATAAGCGTAGATTTCATCCAATTTTACCCATACACATACTCATTATTTCACTGGTAAAAATAATTCCATGTACAAATTTTCGGCTCAATTGCTTTAAATTTACGGCAGCTATCATTCAATAAGGTGATAAAATGTTATTTTTTAAAGCAATTTAAATTGTAAATTATAGAAATATATAGTAATTAAATATATAGTTATTATTGATTAATTATATATTACATATATACAATTATATATGATTATATGTAATTATATGAATACTATTAATATAAATAATTAATCACAATGGTTTTAATTGTGTTTAAATGTCGACATTAACAAATAATTGATTACATTTTAGAAAGCCTCATCATGTATTATTGATATTATTTTCTATTTACCATTAAAATCGAATTTTCTACAATGCATTAAAAAGATAAATAGATATTTTAAATTTCAATCATTATAACACTCGCTTCCATCACCCTGTTATTGCGTTTCGATTTGTGCCATGGCAGCTACTACTACTACTACTACTGCCTCTTAATGGACGTACTCATTCTTGACTGGCTCTAACTGTTCACTAATAAAATATGTATTTTTGGTCAAATGAAATTTTCTCATCCTGATTTCGAAAACTTCATCAATTATGAGCATTTCAAATAAAACTTTTTCAACATAAATTACAAATGTTCACACGTTCTACGAAATGTGTGTGTTTGTGTGTGGCAATTATAAAAAACTTATTGGATATAATTTCATTTTAACATTCTACAAATTTGTATATAAAATATCGAAATATATACATACTTATACATATGTCTACATAGCATGTATATATATGTGTGTGCTATATATTTAAGCAGCGTTTTATTATCAAATTTAATTATATTGTATTTAATACAATACATATATACATATATTTATGTATGTACAGCATTTGATAAATGTATGCGGCTATATGAGTTAAATTTGATTATACAAAATGCGCACATGCATACACAATACTATGTGGAAAAATGTAAAGACTTTTCTTTAATTACCTCATAAAATTTACATTTTAAATGTTAATATATTATACTACTCAAGCTATGAGTAAATGTTGTTTTATTTTGTCTACACTTATACTAATGTCTTCTCACAAATACATAGAGGAAAACCAATTTATGTATTCAAATGTATATACACATAGATACATGTGTGAGTATCCTCATTTTATTATGCTACTGTGCCTAGAGTTGCCCTTATGTTTTGTACTTCGTATGTATATATTTCGATGCTTAACCTTAATCTTTGAATTTGACAATTTCTTTAACCCTCTTCTGCCCTTAGTCTCTACATAGTTTTAAATGATCTGCCCTTTTTGTTGATTATCCCTAGATGCACACTTCAATTCTTGCACCCAACTTATGCTCTAATATATTTTGTTCCATCCTCTTTATTAATTCAATATTTATTGCGAAAAAAAAGTAATTGTGTTTTGTGTGTTCTTATCTGCCTTCAGCGGTTATGGTTGAAATATATCGTCTCATAGTGTTGTATCCACATGTATATGTTGTATACAAGTGTTTGTCCCTTTTTTAATGTTCAAACACATACAATATAATAGATACAATAGGCCTATTCGAAATTTAAAAAATATAATTAAATAAAATAAATGTAAATATAAAATAAAATAAATAACAAGAAAATATTTTTTAGTCATATAAAGTTTTACTGAAAACTTATCACAATGAAATCAGCAATGCAAAAGTAAAAATATTCGAAAAATATTAATAAAATTAAATTTTACTTTAGAATAATAGTGTAGAATTACTTTTAGGGTAGTTTTTGTGCCACAAAATATTTTTCTTTCACTCTAGTTCTTTACCTTCCATTTTTTTACACTGCCCTACCATTCACTCCTCGGTCATTTTATCGCCTGGTTAGTCTGTATGATAACTTAAACGCGTTTTGAGCTATTTCGCTGAAATTTAGAATAAGGCACTTGTTGACAAAGAGTGCAAAAGTTGATAAAAATTGGCCTATTCAGTCAGCTACTACGCTCACAAGGAGCAATTAAAGAGACGAATTGAGAAATTAAAGAAAATTTCAAACCAATATATCACACTTATTTCTTCATCTAGGTCAACTATATTTAGCAAGTAGATTCATATTATCAGAAGTAATAGCTCTGTGAAAAATGGTTAAGCCACGCCCACTATTTAATATAGCCTCCATACAAGGGCAGTAATTTTTATGTGGGAGTCAACAGCCATAACTTATGTATCATTCAGTCTAGTGCAATCATCTTAAGCATTTAGACTACTATTCTAATAGCAAATAATATTGTAAGTCATAGGTGATCCACACATAGTATTTATTGTAGCTCCCATACAAAGTCATGCAATTTGATAAAAAATTCATATCACTATAACTTGCATAATCCTTAGCCTATAATAATCAAATTTCACAAGTACGTGAATATTGCAAATGGAAATAGTTTTACATGAAATTTTGGAAGCTATACCTCTTATTTAATGTAGCTACCATACAAAGCTACGCAATTTTTTTTTTTTTTACATATAAATTGCTATATCTTACTTACTCTTAAGTTTACGACAATCATATTTGTCGTATATATTTAAATTATAAGTGGAAATAATTTCCCAGAAGAACTATCAATCCATGCCCACTATTTGATGTAGCTCCCATACAAATTCACTGCTAAAATCAGCTCAATGATGTATGTATGTTAGTAAAACAGCCATTTAATGGAAGTGAATTCATTTGGTAGCAAGTGTGTATTGGCAGAAAATTGGCGTATGTTGTCTACTATTTTACATCAACAATCTCTATTTATTTGTTCAAAATTATAGACCAATTTTGTTGAAGAGATGGGTGTGTCAATCCATTCTTGAAATTAAATCTTTTTATTATTATATTATTTTTATATTTATTCTTGAAAATGTTTTAAAATTGATATTTCTTTCATGGTAATAATATACCACTTTCGGAACAGATCTAATCTAAACATATTAAATTACATATATATGCATACTAAGTATGAAATTTCAAATATTAAATAATTTCACAAAAATTTTCATTTAAACTCTGATCATCATCGTCATCATTATCAGCAACATTTTTTTTTTTTTTTAGAAAATTTCAACATATTTAACCGCCTTCCCTGTCACAGTTTTTTGTTTTGTTTTTTAATTTGACGCTCATCAAAGGAATTTCTACCCTTACATTCATAATTAATTGTTAATTATGTTAATGGCAAAATTAAATATCATACAATATGATAAGAAATTTGTCTTTGCCCTTAAAACATTTATAATTTATTTACACATTATGATATCATACATCATACAGCAGAAGTGTCTATGTACTAAAGTACAAATATGTCGGCATGTATATTGAATGGAGTGTATGAAAATAATCACACTCCTCCTACGCATGTATGCATATAATATTAAAATAATTTTTGTATATGTCTGATTGTATATGTATTTAATGTGGCTAAATATGCGAAATGAAGTATTTTTTTTTATTAAATATGTTACATATTCATATTTGCATATTGTAATAATAACCATGATGGCGTATGAGTAATTTTGTTTATTTTCTGTTTAATTAAATATTACTCATACGTAATGATGTGCTCTGAATTTTTTTTTTTTATAATTTTAATTTTACAACTTGTTTATACTCTTTATAAATAATCTTAATTCTTTGTTTTATCTTTTTCACAAATTTGCAATATAATTATAATCTTTATACGCTGTGGTTTCGTATAAAATGTTCATAGGGTTTCTTACCCTCTCCATAGATTTAACATTAACATATTTAAGTGTGTTTCAGAGACTGTAGACATATACTTATATAATAATAAAAATTCAATCTATCATATGGGTAAAACATTATTCCATTTCAATAAATTAATCATTAGATTTTGGCATACAGACTAATTTACTTAGACCAACAATAGAAATGAGCTTATCCATCATGTAAAGCTATAAATAGTTCTCATACATTCAAAAAATTTAATATTATTGTAGGCGCGTAATTGAACTGATGAAATTAGCTCTAATATGATATTATTCTCAAAACACAGAGTCGCATTATTTCAACAAATTGATGCATATATTGCTTTAATGCTTTTTCTCTATACTTCATATGACTTCTTTAAAGGATTTCCAAGAAGCAAGTCGTAATATCTTAATCTATTGTAGAAAAATAGAAATGACGTCACTATATATTAAAAGACTATGAGCTCTATATATACTTTTTTCTTTTTCTTTTCTTGGTGGGCGCTTAACAAAATAATCAATGCAGAAATATTCGCAATGTCTATGTACGAAGTCTTATCTATTGAGCTCATCAATATATAGATATTTCTGAATATAGATATTTTCATAGAACGAAATTAATTATTGTAAGTCATGTAGAAAAAGAGTATTTTTGAAGCGATATCAAATACGCACATAAGAATAAGCATAAAGCTCTTTAGATGTATCAAAATGTACAGTGATATGATTAAAATATATAATTAGGCAATGACATACCAGTATTAACCATGAACTCGCTGCTTTAAAAGTAACTAAATATTAACAAGCAACTAATACTACTGTCAGAAAAAAAGGGAAAGAAGAAATAGAAATGCTCTTAAAAATATAAACTAATCTAATAACTTTATAATTTCGTGGTTGGGGAAGTGGTAAAATTTATATAGAGAAGCATAAGTTTGTATGAAAGCTAGGCGTGACTTTCCTTCGACTGAGCTTACTTTGGAATATGTCAATTAACTAATAAATTTATTCATATTTACTAAGTTTCAGCTTGATGCCTTAATATTTTCGTACGAAAAGTGTGAAAACATACATATGGAGGCATAAGTTTGTATGGGAGATGGGCGTGATTTTCCTTTGATTCAGCTCATTTTAAAATATAACTGTAAACTAACAAAATTAACCGTATATTCCAAGTTACAGCTTGATATCTCTATATTTTTGTGTCGAAAGTGTTAAGTTTTACATAGAGAAGCATAAATTTGTATGGTAGATGGTAAAGATTTTTATCCGATTCGTCTTATTTGTTAACAGGTCGCTTGCTTAGTAAAAATAGTTATATCTAGCGAGTTTCAGTTTAATAGCTTCATATTATCGCCAAAAAAGTGTGAATAAACCCATTCGACAGCATGCTTTTGTATGGGATGTATTAGTAGTTTTGATCTAATATAGCATATAGTTCTAATAAGTCTCCTAGCTAGTAAAATTAAATATATGTTGTGAGTTTCAACCTGATAACTTTAAGATATCATCAAAAAAGTGTAAAAACCCCCATTAAATGACATACTTTTGTATGGAAGGTAGGTGTTGTCTTCATCCGATTGCATTTATTGCTTGATATATCTATTCTGAGATCATAGTATCTTAATATATAAAATTTAAGTGTGACAGTATTATTGGTTTGCATGCAAAGTGCGAAAAATCCATTTAAAAACATACTTTTGTATGAAAGGTAGGTGTGATTTTCATTCGATTTCGTCCATTTAGAAATATATTTATTCGTTAGTAAAAATAATCGTTTGTATCAATTTTCAGCTTCATCCATCTATAATTATGGCAGTTATCATGACATGCATGACTAAATTGACTCTACCTATATCTCTTCTTATGAGTGTTACGTACAAAAGCAACAACTTAATATACACTTATTTTTTCGATTATAGGGTACTAGAATTTGATATTTGATATGTTTTAGTGAAAGTTTGAGCAATGACGTATCTTACTGCCACAATAAAAGTTAAAAATTGATAACAAATGCTTAGAGCCCTCTTAGACTATGAGGGGAAAATTTTGAGAAATTACTCAATGGTGACATTAAAAAGAATTGCATTAGTGTTTTCTAAAATATTGAGACTAAAATTTGTGCAAACTGCAGTCAAAATTAAATGGTTGTAGAATTCGCTCGCTTTGCTTCCACCACAATTCACCTCCAATGAAAAGAGGTTTGTCGGACTTTGAGTAAAAAATCATGGGCATAATATTCAAGGTGCATTCAGATTTTGACTCAGTTTTGCGTATTTTAATTATGCACTTTTATAGGTTAAATTATATTAAATGTATATATGAAACCCACAACGTTGCATGGTCAAATAAATAAGACATATATTTTAAAAATAAATAAAAATGTGTCAAATGAATGAACATTATTTCCAAAACAAAGATATGTACTATTAACAATAGAAAATAGTAATGGAAATCACAGCTAGTACATAATAATATCATTTGAGAATAAATAAAAACTTGATGACACACACACGCACACACACACAAGTGAAGCAAGTAAAATCTTGCAAATATAATTTGAGTGGCAAAATTTTTTAGTATCTTAATTAACGATCATTATCGTTATACGTTTTATTACACAAAACAAAATAGTTAATCATTCCATAGTAAATTCAAACATACACGCAAATATAGTGACACATGTGTGTATATGTAAATAATGATTCACATCTCTAAACGTACTTAAATAATTTTTGATTATTTATTTACATACATACTATGTATATTCGTATATGCATATTACCATATATGTAAATGTATATGTATGGCATTAATATCTATACGATGTAAACACGTAATTGCCTACGCTCATCAGTATGTTTAATTACAAGTTGATTAAAACCATACACAATAATAATATTGTAATAATAATAATAATAATAATCATAGTCAAGCTGATATGCATGTGCTTATGATGGCATGAATAAATACGAGCATACATCTAACCATTAAAATACAATTAAACTTCATACGATATACATGTATATGTGAATGAATACACACATACACATGATTATATATGCATGCATGTATGCGCAGAGGGACCCATATGTGAGTATTAACGTGAGAGAAAGTAAATATTAAATATATGTATCGTCATTCACATATCCACACACAAACACACACACACACACACACACACACAGTGAAAAATTACAATTAAAATTTTCTTTATGATGTACGTGTATAGTATGGCTTCTTCGTCGTTACTGCTATGCATGTGAAATGTTAACAATCGAATTGAGAATAACGCTGCAATGAACTCATATTCTTTAATACTTTATTGTTGCTTTATAACGACACTATTATACATACATCTGTTTGTCACACACACACACGTTTGTATTTTAATAATAGCTACATAATTCTTTCCAGGTACTACCATACAAATACAATATAGTACAATATAGGAGAATATTTGTACACATACAATTATTGTTCCCTTCTGTTTTTTGCATTAAACTGTATTTATTATAAAGTTTTTTTTTTTTTTCATTTAAATTCAGACATCAAAGTAGTGATTATTATGTGTATTTTTAATGAGTTTCTATTATACATGACTATTATATTTTTAATCATAATGATCATGCCTTATATTAATACTTCATTTGTGAATGGTGGAAAATGTTTATTTAATTGAAAATGCACATATAAATATTATACTATATATCTAGTTAATTATTTTTATAACATTTTGTTTACTTACACTTTAAGTAAAGATTTGAAATAATAAAGAAAATAAGAAAATATGCACAGCAACTGAAAATTGTTGTTTCACGTATTTTTGTTCTAACAAAAATGAAGATCCATCAAATAATCTTAGTGGACCGACAAATATCAAATGTAGTAAAAAGAAATCCATTATTTTTCTAATAGATGCCTTTAATATCTCGCGTTGCATAAGTGCGATCAACCCGATCGCGATATGGCGTTAGAAAGATAGGATTGCTTGACTCAGTATTCTTTGAGCTTGCGTCATAGATGATAACCAGTAAAGAGAAAATATGCCATATTTTACAGTTTTTCTTCGATCAAGGCTGGATACAAAAAGAAGCTCGATGTATGGGAGCTACACGCGTTAACGCAAAAAAAAAAACTCATGGACCGAATTTCCATCTGCGAATCGCTGCTGAATCGCAACAAAATCGATCCATTTCTGAAGCAGATGGTCACTGGTGATGATAAGAGGATCACTTACGACAACGTCAAGCGAAAACGGTCGTGGTCGAATCGCGGTGAGCCGGCGCAAATGGTGGCCAAGCCAGGATTGACGGTCAGGAAGGTTTTGCTATGTGTGTTTGGTAGGATTGACAGGGAATCATCTTCTATGAACTGCTCCTCTACGGCCAAACTTCTAATTCGGACCTATACTGGCAACAATTGAACTGTCTGAAGGAAGAAATTGCCCAGAAGCGGCCAGCTTTGGTTAATAGGAGAGGAAGTGTGTTCCATCAGGAGAACGCCAGGCCACACACATCGATAGTGACTCGTCAGAAACTCCGGGAGTTGGTTGGGAAGTTCTTATGCATCCACCTTATAGTCCGGATCTGGCACCAAGTGATTACTACCTGTTCCTGTCTATGGCGAATAATTTTGTTGGTGAAAAATTCACCTCAAGAGAAGCTTGTGAAAATCGCCTGTTCCACGTTTTTGCCAATAGAGACGAGGGTTTCTATGAGAGTGGCATTATGAAATTACCTTCAAAATGGCAACAAGTTATCGAATAAAACGGTGCATATTTGACCTAAATCGCATCATTCTAACTATGCTAAATAAAACTTTCAATTGAATGCAAATATAATGGATTACTTTTTACTAGACTTTATAATATTCTTAAAACCCGTGGTATAGTAAGATGCTAAAAGAAGGACTTTAAATTGATCTTGCGACATAAATATGTGCAATAGTTGCCATATTAAGAGTTCAAATTGAATAAAGCAAATAAGTAAAAAAACAAAGCTTTTTGAAAGAATGTTACTGTAGGAACCTTCGTTCTAAAAGAAATAATGACCCATCAAGTGCAATTCTTGGATCATCGAATATGTTTCCTGGATGGTCTAATATTAGGTTAGGGGCTGTTAAAGGATGGACTTTGAATTGATCTTGTGACGTAAATATGCACCATCAATGCCATCTCAAAGGCTCATATTGAACAAGGAAAAATCAAGAAAATTTGCATATCAATTCAAAAAATTTTCCTGCAAAATTGTTCGTTCTAAAACAAATGAAGACTCATGAAATGTTGTTCCGACACTATTATGAGTTTTTTTCGGAACCATCAAATTGACTTTAAATTGATCTTATGGCAAAAATATGTACCATATTTTTAGTTATTTTTCGTTCTCGATAGAATTTAATAAAATGTTTTGTCTATTTAATGTATCACTGTACTTTCACCTAACCAGCACATCAACTTTTTTTTTTTTTTTGGTAATTGCATAAATTAACTCATATTGGGTTTAATAAACTTTATTAATGACATGAACTAGAAAACAGTAGGAGGCATATTAATAATTCACCAATTTGCATTACAAACTCAGTTAAACTAAGATAAGATCCTAGCAACATTTTGTAATGTTTATATACAATGCATATAGTGTTGGTATATTCTCTGCATCATTTCTTATTATTATAATTTTATAATTAAAATCGGCACAGATATAGTTGACAAATTAAAAAAAAAAAAAAAAATCAAAATAAATTTCGACTATTTACCTAAAGGAAAATAATCATATTCTTCATAATAAGATATTGTGCCAAATGTTGAGCCGATATTATCTTATGGTGTGTAATTTATTTGAATAAATATACGCCAACACAAAATACTTGAATAAATTACAAGAAAAACAAAAATCCTTTCACTATCACAATTAAGATTTTTTAATTCTTTCTCATGTTTTCTAAAGAAAGGACAATACATGGCCTCATTTGCATTAATTTGCTTAAATTACTAACTAATTGAAAAAAAAAATAAATTAATTAAAAATAATAATTTCATTATTGCAATTTTTCTTCATTATATTCTTTTATTTTTTATTTTTAATTTTTTAATTTTTGAATTTTTTTTTTTTTTATTTACAAATTTTGTGCATAATTATACTTCATGAAGAAAATTGACATATCTTAGTTAATAACCCTCTTTCTCTATCTCGAGGCTTCATGAAGTAGCAGGTGCGATATATGTTTAGGGTAGGGCTTTTAAAAAATTGCAGATTATATTGAGAATTTGTTGTTGTAATAAATGGACATTCAGTAAAGGTTGTTTGACAAAATAATGAGCCCAAAAACACAGTTATGTCGATCGTTCACAAGAACATATTTTCTTGATTCTTTTAAATTAAAATCTGAGATATGTCGAGGCAGCAATTTTAATTACACAGCCGAATGAAAAATAAAAAAAATAATAATAAATGACTAATAAGAAATGAAATAAATATTTCTAAACGTATTTGCTATCTCTGGATCTAAATTATGAATGTGTAAACATTTACACAAATGTTCAGAGTAAAATTTCTACATGGATAAAATGTGGGATTGATCCCTATTAATATACCTACCCTGTATTTCTAGCCCTTAGAGGTGCTTAGAGGAGTTTGGAGGAGTTTATAAGTTTTACTCCTATTGCTCCCAGAGTGCTCCTATAAGGATAACATGTATGACCGATTCCCATTGATTTGAACTATGTATTTTTTTATAAACATGCTTATTACCTATCTTTACTCTTTCAAAAGGCTTCCCTACAAAATATACTTAAAATCAAGCATGCTAACCTTCTATTCTACTCCTTTCACTTTCACTGCTTTCAGAGTGATTTCACAAGGCTGATATATGTAACATATATGACTTAATGCCATTAAATTTTGCTACTCACCATTTTTTTAACATACTTTCTGCTAATCTGTACTTCTTAAGTAGGCTTAGCTACAAAATTAACTCAAAAACAACTGAATTTAGACCTAGAGGGTTAAAATGATGTATAACCGACTCTCATAAATTTTTTCTTCTTAATATTTTTTTTTTTTTTTGAACACACCAACCCTCTAACTCAACTCCTTAAAGCTGCCCCCCTATAGGATTGACGTGGTTTTATAAATTTCATTCCCACTACTCCCAAAGTGATGTTACAGAGATAATATATATCACCGACTCTCATTAAATTTTTACCACTTAAGATTTTCTCTGAATGTGCTTAATTCCTATCTTGACTCTTTAAGGAGCTTTACCTACAAAATGATACTCAAAATCTATAAATGATAAATAATATAAATTTTATTCAAATAAATGTAACCCCAGCCACCCATTATTCGAGTCTTTCATACCTAAATTGATATTTGATGCATACTTATTTTATCGAATTTCAGAGCTCAAAAAAAAAATTTAATTCTAATTGCCCAATATGTTGTTTTATAATTAAGCCATACAAGATTCATCTTTCGTATTATTTTTTCCTTGTTCACTCCTTTTGGGAGCATAGGGCCTCAACAAGACTCTTCTATCGTACACGGTTCTGTGCTGTTATTTTTGCGCTGTCCGGTATCTTGTTGACTATCGGCTAGCTCGCGCAATATCGATCTATTCCAAGTATTTTTTGGCCGACCTCGAACTCTGCTCCCTTGCGGATTCTAGTCTAGTGCCATTCTTGTAATACTATCTGAAGGTTTTCTTAGGAAGGTGTTCGGCCAGAATATTCTACAGATGATACGGAGGCATCTGGCATCTATTGACAAAAGCTTGAAGCTTTTGTGGTTTTGGTGTTAGAGATCAGCCATTTTTCACTTTCGTACAACAGTATTGACTTCACACTTGAGCTGAATATTTGCAGTTTTGTGCGTCTGTAGATTCGAGAGCTCGCCCATACTGCATGCATTCGCCCGAACGCCGCCCTTGCTTTGTTTAACATGCAGTTGGCATCTTCATTAGCTCCGCTGTCTGCCGTAATAATGCAGCCGAGGCCAGAGATGCTTTCACGAAATTCCACCGGGCATCCGTTGACCATATATTGGTCTTGGTCTTTGGGAATTTCGTATTTACTTTCCGAATATTTTCCAGTATTTTTGTGTGCATTTTTTTTTGTTTTTTTTTTTTTTTGAATAGTAATGAAAACAGTTATAAGACATAATTAATAATTCAAAAACTAATTTGAAGTGTTTATATTGTTTTGAAATTAATTTTACATCTAAAATCCGTGGTCTTTTTTAGTAGTTACGACATTTAAAATTGTTAATAAATGCCTTCCAAAAAAAAATATTTTCTCAAGAATTACAGATTCCTATAGAAAAAATGTCAATATACGAAATATTTATTTTAAAAAAAATTTTGAAAAAAGGTCATTCTAAAAGTGCAAATTTAATATGTTTTACCTTGAAAAAAAAAATTCTTTTTGGAAAATTCCAAATAATCTAAAAAAATATTCCCATACATTAATCATGTTGATGTAATTGCATTTATTTGTTCACTTTTTCATCATGTCAACATTTCCTTTTACTTAAATATGCATTTAGCATATGTAAAAGTACTTCTACACACAAGAGTGTGTAATTAAAAAGAGATGACAAAAAAGTTACTTTCCTTAAATAAGTACACTTCATTACTTAACTACAGCACAAGCTCATTGTGTCAACTTTAAAACCACAATATTTTTATATTATACCCATATGTATGTGTGTTAAATTTTTATACCCTGCATAATGCAATATGCATGGTATATTCATTTCGGTCAGATGTTTGTGTCCACTTGAAGGAATCTCCGGAGATATAGACATGGATATATATTCGTGATCAGCGTCGATTAAATTTTCGATTTAACGATGTCCGTCCGTCCGTCCGTCCGTCCGTCTGTCTGTCACCTGGCTGGTTCGCACGATAACTTGAGTAAATATTGAGCTATTTCGATGAAATTTGGCATAAGTAATCTATGATCCAAGGGTACGGAGGGGATTGATATTGGGCATGATCGGTCAATAACCACGCCCACACCAAGCATTCAAAGCGACTAACCTCGAAATTTTCAAAATCTTTAACTTGCTATAACTCACACAATATACCACTTGGGACAACAATATTTTGCACATAGAGTTATATTATACTACTATATAACCTCACCAAAAGTGGATGAGCCACGCCTACTTTCTAGCGTAGCTCCCATACAAAGTGTCTGTACTTCTTTTAAATTTAAACTGCTGTAACTTCTACAATCTTCTGTCTAGAATAACCATAATTGACACTTAGATTAACACGGTAGTCGGAAATAATATGGCAGAAAATCAATGTGCCACGCCTACTCCTTTTTGGGTCTCCCATACAAAGTTGTGGAAATTAAAAAAAATGTTACCGGTTATAACTTGCAAACTATTCAGCGTAGAATAACGAGATTTAAGGTGTGGATTAGTATTGTACGAGCAACTAGGCTCACAGAAAATGGGCGTACCACGCCCAGTGTTTATCGTAGCCCCCATACAAATTTTAAATTGAAACAGCTGTAACTTCGGCAATCTTCTGTCTAGAATAACCATAATTGACACTTAAATTAATATCGTAGTCGGCAAAAATCTGGCAGAAAATCAGTGTGCCACGCCCACTCCTTCATGGGTCTCCCATACAAAGTCGAGTGAATTAAACTAAAATTTTAAGCTCCATAACTTACAAACCATTTAGCCTAGGACAACGAGACTTAGGGTATGGATTAGTATTGTACGAGCAACTAGGCTCACAGAAAATGGACGCACCACGCCCAGTGTTTATCGTAGCCCCCATACAAATTTTAAATTGAAACAGCTGTAACTTAGGCAATCTTATGTCTACAATAACCATAATTGACACTTAAATTATTTTCGTAGTCGGAAATAATCTGGCGAAAAATCAGCGTACTACGCCCACTTCTTATTGGGGCTCCCATACAAAGTTGAGGAAATTAAACAAAAATGTTAACCACCATAACTTAGAAACTATTCAACGTATTACACCAAATTTAAGGTGTGGATTAACATTGAAAAATTAATTGGATTTACTAGAAAGTGGTAAGCCACGCCCACTTTTTATATAGCTCCCATACTAAGCCTCGGAATTATCTTAAAATCCTTTTACTTCGTCAAAGTCAACCATATTTCGGGTGTAAATTAGTAGTATATGCAAAAATTGTTTCTCGAAAAGTGGAAATAAAAGAAAAGTTGGATATTCGAGTAAACTTTTTATATATAAATCTACATATGCAGGGTATAGTTTGGTCGGCCCCAGCCGACTGTAAGGAGATTTTTTTTTTTTTTTTTTGCAGTAAAATACTACATATTTGTTGAAACTGTATAGTAATTGTATAGCATTTTAAAGTTTTCCAAATGTCAGATTTATTTTATTACTTATTCACAAAATTTATATGCAATGGAAAAGTTGATTGAGTAAAAGTTTGTGATGCCATATCTTGGTCAGAATATAAAGTCGACTATTGTTTAATTTACATATACATATGTAGGTAAATACAGGGTGATTTTTTTTAGCAACTTTCTTTTTGGCAACACTGTTTTTGGAAGCTCAGCTCAGTTTTTGTGTAACTGTCAAACTGTCAAACATGTTCAGTTTGGTCTATAATTTAACCATGAATTTAATTATCAAAATTCATACTCGATTCATTCATTCCTACATTTTTTGGTCAATTTGGGCGACCTTCTGTTGACGGCTATTCGAAATCTTGCGACTAAATTTCGCACCAAATTTACATTATTGGACATTAAAATATCGCATCTGTATCGGGCAGTGTTATTGATGACCGTGAATTGTATGATTCGGCGCCGATCGCAGTAATTGGGCTTCTGTTACTCCACTATGTGGAAAATTTTGCGGAAGGATTTGGTTGAAAAACCTTTTAAAATACAGCTGGTGCAAGAATTGAAGCCACATTACCTACACAATGGCTAAATTTTGTTGAATGGGCGCTGGCAGAGTTGGAAGAAGATCCACTTTTTTAACGGAAAACTGTGTTCAGCGACGAAGCTGGTAATTTCTAGTTGAATGGATACTTGAACAATCAAAATTGCTGTCTTTGATGTGAAGAGCAGCCAGAAGCATTGCAAGAACTACCAATGCATCCCGAAAAATGCACTGTTTGGTATGGATTATGGGACGGTGGCATCATTGGACCGCACTTTTTCAAAGACGACAAAAGCTGGAACGTTTCTGTGAATGGCGAGCGCTACCGTGAGATGATTTAAAAATTAAAATAAATAAATAAATATGTGGCACTTAAAGCCACGAAGGGTTCTTTAGCCGAGCTGCGTGTTAAATTTTGGACAGTATTAGAAAGGACTTACTTATTTTAGCCGGTTCCTAACGGCAGAACTCTTGCGCCATCACTTTTTTAAGCTTTGTCGCTTTGTTCTTTTAGAAACTTTTTAATGGCGAATTGTTACTGCTGGAAGAATTGCCCATTGCTTGCCGACAGGTGGGTACCGTTCGAAAGAAAAATTTTTTTGGCATTAAATTTGTTATGCTTCAGCCGGGTTTTGAACCTATAATCTACAGATCAAAAGGCCAACACACTAACCACTGACCTACGGCCCAAAATGAAAGAGCTGGACTTGGCTGACATGTGGTTTCAACAAGACGGTGCCACATGCCACACAGCACCCGAAACAAACAATAGCCCAATTGAGAGGCGAGTTCGGTGAACAGTTTATTTCACGTTTGGAGCCGGTCAATTGGCCGTACGATTTAGCGCCTTTAGACTTATTTTTGTGGGGCTATGTTAAGGCTTATGTCTATAGCGACAATATTGAAGAATTTATTCGTGAGATACCAGCCGATATATTAGAGCGAGTATGCCAAAATTGGACCCATCGTATGAACCAGCATTTGAGACGCAGCCGCGGTCAACATTTACATGAAATCATCTTTAAACATTGCATTAAATAGATGGTTTTATTGACTCAAATAATGATTTGATACATTTCTTTAAATTAAATGTTTTTTTTTTTTTTTTTTTTTTTTTGGTTTAATCAAATCCGAAGGCTCTTCTCAAAAATCACCCTGTATAATTTTGTCTATGAACAAAATTTTCTTGTATGCAAATTTCAAAATTTGGTTTGTCTTTAATTTAAATCTAATGCAAATATAGTTAAAGATTTGTGAATAAATTTGGAAATATTTTCAACTTCAATTTGTAGACTTTATTTTAAGTAATCTTTCTCAAAGAAGGTTGAATGGCCGATAATACAAAATTTTTAAATTAAATGTATAGTAAATAAAGTGGCAATTTAAACAAATGACGAATTATTTTGAATATTTTCAATTAATTTGCTTATACTCCAACATCAGCTAGGTACTTAGTTCAGTTTCTCTCATTCATTCATTCATTCACTCATTAATTTATACATTTGCTCATTTAGTTATATTGTGAGTAGCTAAAATCTCATAAATGACGAAAGAAGCTATTTTTGCACTGTCATTTTCTTGTGTCATTCACACTGTGACGTACATAAGTATATGTACACGTAGACACAGTCACTCAGCCACAGAGGAGTAATTTAGATTTACAATATAAATTCAACTTTCATTTGCCTATTTACCATTTACTCGTGTTGTGTTGTTGTGTTGTGTTGTGTTTTGTCGTTAGTTATATTTTTTTTATTTTTTACCTTTAACTAAATATATTCACACATATACATATTTATATACTTTATTTAATAATACCACCGAGCTTAACATGAAAAATACTAACGCCTGATAAATTATATGACAAAATGCTGGATAAATGATACTCATATACACTTACATATACTTACAAGTATAAGTATAATGCTTACTTTTACCACATACAATATATATTTTCATACTACCTGATAACATTAGTGTTGTAAGAGTCTCTACCTATTCATTTACTTATGCATGTCTTCATTGTGTCACATCGAGTCAAGCTGAAGGCCAACCAATCTCACAATACTACTTTACCTACATATTTTTATTATTATTAATGAAGTAAATCATATGAACGAGTATATGCATAGAGTTTAAAGAGAAAATGAATTTGTCTCATTTTGTCACTCTCAGACAGACGTACAGAAGACACCTTTGCAAATGGCCCCATTGTACTAGAATGCCTAATCTAGGATATTATTTTCTAAATGATACCCATAAGAAGTTAAGCGAATGATGTTAGTTAGTATTAAATGCTGATAGCCTTTTCAAAATGATTACATATTTACGTAAGGGTATGTATACACAATATAGGTATTGTAGAAAATTATATACAGCATATTGACATGGAAATGATAAGATTTATGTCTACAATAGAAGAATTCATAGAATGAACTTGTTAATTGGATAAGCGCCCCTTGTTATGCAATTAATCGATTTAAGTCCAAATTGTTTATCCTGATTCGAAAAAAAAAGTGATTATATAAGCTTCTTGTTTTGCAATTAACCCATTTGAGAATAATATCTTTATCACATATATAAAAAAAATGAATTCTCTTACCAAATTTGTAGAGAAGAATACGGAAATTTTTGTGAAAATATTTTTACGATTTTTTATTCGTTCAAATGTCTATTTTTCATTTTTTTTTTTTAAATAACAAAAAGAGTAAGAAAACGAAAGCAAAGGCTTTTAACAAATATACGTTACGATATGTGCGAAAAAAAAGCATACTTTTGTACTAGAGCTAAATGGAATTTTCATTCGATTGTTGCTATATTTACATATACTCATACATTGATAAAAATAATAATAAGCGCTGAATTTTCAGACCTATAACTTTCGATGTTCATGTGTAAAATACAATCGAAAACATAATTTTGTATGAGAGCTAAGCGTAGTTACTCAACGATTACATTAATTTTTAAACTCATTCATCTACTTGGACATGCAATAGTATGTACAAAGTTTCAATTTAACATCTAAATATTTTCGCTTGAAAACTTGAGAAATTATACACGCGAAAACAAAAATTTGTATGAGAGGTAGTCATTATTTTTACGCGATTCAAGCCATTTTTTAATATGTCTATAAATTGGTGAAAATAATCTGAAATACCAAATTTTAGCTTGATAACTTTATATTTGCACTTGAAAAGTGGGGAAATAATACATTCGAAAGCTGTAGTTTGTATGGGAGGTATGTGTGATTGTAATCTGATCATGCTGATTTTTAACAAAATCTTTTAATTGGTAAATATAATCGTATTTGTCAAGTTTTAGCTAGATAATTTCATATTTTCGTTTACAAAGTGTGAAAACATACAAGAAGAGGCATCAATTTGTATGGGAGGTAGGTCTAATATTCCGTCGATCATGCTCATTTTTTGCTATGTCTTTTCTATTATTAAGTAAATTTAAAATAATAAGTTTTAGTTCAATAGCTATATATTTTCATGCGCAAAGTTGTAAAAACATACATACGGAAGCATTAGTTTGTATGGGAGGTAGGCGTAATTTTAATCTGATCACGCCTATTTTCTGCTATATACTTTCCGTGTTTATATGAATTTCTTATAGCTCAAGTTTTAGCTCAATAGCTCAATATATTCGTGCGCAAAAGTGTAAAAATATACATACGAAAGCATTACTTTGTATGGGAGGTAGGCGTAATTTTAATCTGATCACTCCCATTTTCTGCTATATACTTTCCGTGTTTATATTAATTTTTTATATCAAGTTTTAGCTCAATAGCTGAATATATTCGTGCGCAAAGTGTAACAACATACATACGGAAGCATTACTTTGTATGGGAGGTAGGCTTAATTTTAATCTAATCACGCCCATTTTCTGCCATATACTTTCTGTGTTTATATGAATTTCTTATATCAAGTATTAGCTCAATAGCTCAATATATTCCTGCGCAAAAGTGTAAAAATATACATACGAAAGCATTACTTTGTATGGGAGGTAGGCGTAATACTAATCCTATCATGCCCATTTTCTGCTATATACCTTCTATTTTTATATGAATTTTTTATAGCAAGTTTTAGCTCAATAGCTGAATATATTCGTGCGCAAAGTGTAACAACATACATACGGAAGCATTACTTTGTATGGGAGGTAGGCGTAATTTTAATCTAATCACGCCCATTTTCTGCCATATACTTTCTGTGTTTATATGAATTTCTTATGTCAAGTTTTAGCTCAATAGCTCAATATATTCGTGCGCAAAAGTGTAAAAATATACATACGAAAGCATTACTTTGTATGGGAGGTAGGCGTAATACTAATCCGATCATGCCCATTTTCTGCTATATACCTTCGATTTTTACATGAATTTTTTATAGCAAGTTTTAGCTCAATAGCTCCATATTTTCGTGCGCAATGTGTAAAAACATTCGTACGAAGGCTTCAATTTGTATAGAAGCTAGACGTGATTTAAATATGACTACGTTCAATTTTTGCTATATTTATTCAATTATTATATTTATTTTTCACAAAATAAATAATAAAATTTTTTTTTTTCAATTTATTTCAACCTTTTAAAGTCTTTCCTATGGCACAACTGTAATGGGTGACATTCCTGCATATTTTTTTTTATTACATAAAAAATATATTACTGTTATTGTTAAAAAAACAAAAAAAAATTTTTTTTTTGTGCTACTTTAAACCGACCAAAAGTAACTTTTTATGAATGATGAACACTTTATTTTTTTTTTTTTTGCATCTCATTGTGTATTCATTTCAATTTCAAGAGTAAATTCAGCTTTCCTTTGTAAAATTATTTTAACATAGCCAAGAGGACAATATTTGCGTTACAAACAATAGTCAAAAGAAAAAAAAAAACAAAGAGAAAACACCAAATACGAATAAAAACAAGATTTAAAAAAAAAATCCAAAAACAAAACAAAAATGTTAAAAGGCAATTAAAGTCGTTTTCTGGCATGTTCGTATGCAAATGTGCGTAAATTTCTTTAATGAGCCTATATGTATATGAGTACAATATTGTAAGTACCTCATATGTACATATACTCATACTCATACTCATTATTAAGAACAGTGTATGCAAATTATTTACATGTTTAATTGCCATATGTGGACATGCATATACGTACTCGTATTTGAGTTCAAAATGAAACAGACGTCGAAATTATTTGCATTTTGAAATGACATACCTATCATGTAACATATTCGCTTTTGTTTTCATATAAACGATTTACATGCCTTTTTTTGTGAAAACAGCAAAAAAAAAAAATATATTAAAACACAAATTAATATATGTATGTTTTTGTTTTTTGTGTAATGTTTACACATATTGCTATTTTTAATCCTTAAATGCTTTTGTACTTAAAGTGTTCATGTATTTACATGCCGCTGAATGGTATTAAAAAAATAAAATCTAACATAATAATGCACATATGACATGACATGAATGGTGTACTTACATTAATGATTTGCGTGTAGGAATTAGATGTAATATATAGTACCTATGTTTTATGCATATTCATATACAGTGCACGACATGTTAAATTAATTTTTCTAATTAAAAGAGTATCGATATTCTAATGGCAGAACAAGAGAACTGCTACTATGTATATAACATAGATGTTATGTCTATGTTATATCTATGTTATGTAACATCCGCAGAAACTCTTCATATATTTATTAGCTCAGCTCACTTTGAATATCTTCAATCAAAATACAAACTCTATTGAGCAAATTTTTTATTGAACCTTTTCATTAAATAATTTATTCCAATTTATTTTCAAAAGTGTTGATTTAAGCGGCGTACACTGTACTTCAATGTAAATGTTATATCTAAGTAACATCCGCTGAACCTCTACATATAGTTATTAGCTCAGCTCACTTGAATATCTTCAATCAAAATACAAACTCTGTTGAGCAAAAGTTCAATTGAAGCTTTTCATTCAATAATTAATTCGACCTATTTTCAAAAGTGTTGATTTAAGCAGCATACACTGTACTTCAATGTAAATATATAAATATATTGTAAAATTACTAGTTGTCATAAAAAATGAAGCTAAATATTTCATAAAAATGTTTTTCTATAAATATGACAATTTTTTTTATGTAAAATCAACAACAACAACCAAAACATTAGTGCTTGATAGTTTATATAAGTCAAAATAAAAAACTAGAGCAAACAATACCATATTTGTATTGATTTTCGGCAACAACAATTGCCATCAGCAAATAGAACTTATGAATAATATATTAACCAGAATAATTAAACGTCTTCATTAGTGAATAATATTATATTTGACTGAATTTAATATTAATCGATAAATAAATAAAAACAAATGTGCTATAAAATATGCTAATGAATGTCAATATAATTTATTAGAAATGTGCTTATAATACCAAGTACTATCTAACTAATCGATTACTAACAAATGGCCTCAAAATTGACTATGCCTAAAAGTATGCTGTATGTATTGAAAATATATGATTTTTGTTTTAAATGAAAAGAAATTGAATATAATATTCATTTAGAAAAATGTTATTCAAAAAAACAAATTTAAATTGAATGATTTTACATTAAAGAACTTGTATTTGATATGTAAAAACCCAAGCATTATATCAATGCCAATCCTAAAGGTATGCTACTTGCATATTTCATTGTACCATAATATAATAAATCCTAATAAATCAAATCGAATAGAATATTTTGTCATGTAAATCATATTTAGAAGAGCAAGTGAAAAATTTAATGTTTTTTATTAAGGATCTTATGTTTGAATGTCTAACAATCAAATGTCTTAACAAGCAAATATTCAGCTTAAAAGTATGCCATTTATTTATTTCATTATACATTATGCATAATGTTATAAATTCGAATGAATGAAATCAAATGAAATATTTTGTCATGAATTACAATGATTTTCGCAACAAATCAACAACATTAAAGTGCCAATAAGCCTGTAAAAGTATACTATTTATTTATATTATTGCAAATTATTCATCGCAAATATAAACTCTCAATCATACAATTTCCTGCCAAAAAAAAAAAAAAACGCAATTACACTTGAAATAAGCAACTCGCACACAAGTAATAAATAAAATATACAATTTCAATTGTATGACCCCTTAAAATATGCTAAATTATATACAACTTATAGGTAAAAATGTTTATACTTTTTGGCATAAATTTTCGCAAATTTTTAATGGTTCTCAAATATGTATAACCTTAAGGTGTTTAATTTTTTTTTTGTTTGGTATTTTTTTGGCGCGATACCAATCAGTAGCAATAGCCTCTGCAATAACGTATTATTGAAAGGACAATTAATGAGTAATAATATGCTATAAATATGCAAATATAAATATAAGCGCAATATGATATGCTCATTTATATGCAATAATTTTTTGAGCGATATTTTCAACAGGCTTCTATTAAAGTGCGCCTAAAAGCATGCTAGACGTAGTCGTATGTAAATAATCATTTTTCATATATATTTGAATAAAAATTAAATTTAAAATTATTAAAGTTCTACCCAAAAGTAAACAAATTCTTATAGAATTGAGATGGAATGTTTGCATTTTCAATATTCATCAAAATTTGCCTCATAAGATTATAAATATAAAATGTATTAATTAGCTTATCACACTTTCGAATATTTTATAATGAATTTTTAACTAGAAATATATTTCATTTTGAAATATTTCTCGCTTCTATTCTGATGCATTGGAATGGCAGCTAATTTAACCAATTGCCATTAGTCATTTATGCAAATGAGTAAGAGATTCGGTGTTTTTTTTTTTTTTTTTTTTTAGGGGAATGAGGGGAATGAAGCATTATAAGTTTGTAATATCAAAGGATACATAAATATTTTATAAGATACTATATTTAAATATACATATTGCCTTGTAACATATATAAATAGTGAGCTGAAAATTTTAATACATAAATTTTGATATTCAATATACTCGTATTTGTATTAAAGCAAACATTATTCATGGACACAAAAATATGATGAATGAAATTTTGTTTCATTCATATTAAATGAAATCAACTAATTTTACAAACTTTATCTGCATATTATTAGTTGATAAATTCTTTACAACACAATTTTGTTATTTATTTAACTTTGTTTTTGTAATTTTCATATGGCCAAAGGAAGTTCACATTTACACAACTAAATTTAGACCAAAAAATGAAGATATACTTTCATTTTTGCCATTTCTTAGAAAATGTTTGTCTTTAGACTTCGATTTAATTTCTTTTCACTCCAATTTTACTTATTGTACGTATTTCATTCCATGACAAAGTTTTCGTTCCATACAAAAACTTTTTTTGTGTTTTAATCGTTGCTCTTGCTGTTGCTGCTGACAATTCTAGTAGTTGTTGATTGGTTAGTCCATTGCGTAGTCATTCTTGTCTCAATTTGTGAAATTGAGTTGTTAGGCAACTCAATTTCACAAAGGCAAAAAAAAAAAAAAATTCAGTATATTCATTTTATAATTATAATTGTGAAAAAAAAAAAAAAATCCAAAAGAAATGTACCCACGTACATTTCATCAAAAATGCCTTTGGACTTGGACTGTTTTTTCATTGTGAAGGTTGAGTGACTTGAGCAAGCATATTCATTGAATAAATAATATAAATTACAACTTCATTTTATATATATTTGATGTTTTAGAATAACTTTTCCCATAACTCATTAGTGAGCATTTGCTTTTAATAAATGACAACTAAACACTAATACATTAATGAATTTTGAATGAGAATTATATTAATAATTTAAATTAATTTTTTTAAATTTTTTTATTATTCTTCTCCTATCAATTTGATTTATTTATTTACACTTTATTATGTATTTTTTTGTAATTAACACATTTTTCTAAAAACTTCACATAATGAAAATTACCAACACTAACACTATATATGAACTAACTGCTCCATGAAATTGCATATAAATAGTAATACCAAATTACTAAGAAACAAAAATGGCAAAAAAAATATATTCTAATCACTTCAAATCAAGCGTTGATTTATTGCCAAGGCGAACCGTATATTATGCGCGTCTGCTTTAGCTAAACACCGGTTAATAACTGAAATTGAATAATCTAAGGACATTGATAGCTACCGCCGAACGAAAGGCACTCACTCGTCGTATACGAGTTCGTCATTGTTACAAACTGGCCGAATTTAAGTTATTTATTTTTGTTTTTGTTTTTTTTCGCTTGCAAGGAAATGAACTTGACAAAACAAACAGCTGTTTATAGTGTTTCCACTGAAATTGGTATAATATGAAGAATGTACTAAATTTTAGTACAGCAACATTTATGCGATGCAAACTGTTATACGTGTGAAGAATATGTACCAGAGTCAATGCTCCTTCGTATTATGTTTGTATTCGTATGAAAAGTGAAACTTATGAATGGAAGAAACACTTGTTGTACTTCGTAAGGGGAAATTGCCATTCTATACATGTAATGTATACATATTATTAAGTGTTATACACACGCACACAGTATTACATATAAAGGGGATGCAGTCTAATGTATGCAAATGTATACTTGAAATATGTTCTCGAAGAGTTTCTCATCACATACAAAGACATAATAATTTATTAATTATGAATTCTACAACTTTTAAGTATTTAATAAGTAGGCCAAATATTTTTTTCGTGACATTTTCAATTTCAATTAAATTAGTGGAAGCAATTTGAATTTGATGACTACATGTCTGAAAGTCGAAAAAAATTATTATGAACAAAAAAATATATTTTCTTTTCTGTCAATAATTATAATATCTTTTCTATATTAAAAAATATTTTTCTATATTATTGCAAAATTGTTGGAAATTTTTGGTTGAATTAATAAATTAGTATTACCTCAATCAAAATATTTTCAATAATATCGAAAATAAAATATCTTGAATTTTTTATACACTACTTTACATGAATTAATAAAGGGAAAAATATTGCAATAATATCGAAAATTTTCTTCACACTTTCACTCATAACTATTATAACCATTTTGGCAATAATGCCAACATATTTTCTATATGAAAAAATATTTTTCGATATTATTGCAAAATTGTTTCGGCACTAATTCATTAATTCAACCAAAATATTTGCAACAATGTCGAAAATTTTCTTTCATGATCTTTTTGACATTCGATTACATGAATTAGTGTTAGAAAAAATGTTGAAATAATACCGAAAATTTTGTGCACACATTTTGATAACTGTTATAAATGGAGAAATAATTTTTTTGTGATATTGCTAATATCTTTTTTTACACAAAATAAATCATTTCCGACATTGCAAAACTTGTTTCTGCATTAATTCTTTAAATAAACAAAAAACCTTTGCAATAATATCGAAAATACAATTTTTTGAATTTATTCGACATTATATTACATGAATTAATGTCGGGAAAAATGTTGCAATAATATCGAAAATTTCCTTTACACATTTTATTTTTTTTTTTTCAATAATGGTAACATCCTTTCTATATGAAAAAATATTTTTCAATATTATTGCAAAATTGTTTCTGAACTAATTCATTAATTCAGCCAAAATATTTGGAATAATGTCGAAAATTTAATTTCTTGAATTTTTTCGGCATTATATTACATGAATTAATGTTACAAAAAAATTTCCAATAATGACGAAAATATTCTTCGCACTTTTCAATATCTAGAAATACATTTTATTATAATAATATCGAAAATGTTTTGTATTATTGGAAAACTTGTTTTTGCATTAATTCATCAAATCGGCCAAAATCATTGCAATAATATCGAAAATAGAATTTCTTGAATTTTTTCTACATTATATTACAATTAATAATGTCGAAAATTTTGTTCATACTTTTCGCAATTTGTTCGTCATTAATTCATTAATTAATCCAAAATATTTGCAACGATGTCGAAAATATAATTTCATATATTTCTTCGACATGAAATTATATGAAATAACGTCGCAAAAAATTGCAATAATGTCGAAAATTTTATTCGGTCTTTTCGATATCAACAAAAAAATTTCATTCTAATAATATCGAAATTTTTATTGTATGAAAAAAATATTTTTCGACTTTATTGCAAAATTCGGTCGCCATTAATTCAGCCAAAATATTTGCAACAATGTCGAAATTATAAGTTCATGCATTTGTTCGTCATCAAGTTATATGAATTCAGGTTGGAAAAAAGTTGCAATAATGACGAAAACTTTTCCAGTTACTTTTTGGATGTAACTTGAAAATTCTTTGCAATAATGTCGAAAATGAGTATATAAATAGATTACAAAATAGTTTTCAAATTATTTATTGGTACTACTTCGATATTATTTCAACACGTTTTACAATGACATTGGAAGAAATAAATGGATTCAGTTTTTCGACATTATTTTAAATTTTTTAAATTTTAGGTAGAATTAAATAATTAATGTCGACAATTAAATATTCTGCAATCTGCATATAATTCACTTTCTTTTTCACAGAATCACTCATCTAGACTGTCATTTCAAATACGACCTCATCGAACAGTAAATATATTGTCCTTCATCTAAAACTAGGCATGATTTTTTAAGTAAATAAAGCGCCCCAACATCTGTACCAAAACGGGAATTATTTGTCCAAACTTTATATCAAAGTTAATAAAATACGATTTTTAGAAAACATTTGGAATTAAAGAAATTATATTATTTTGCCACATAAAAATCCACAAATGTGAAAATAAATAAATATTTTACTTTAATACATCATCTCTATGCATTTACAATTTCACACTCATAATTATTTCTGCATCATATCATGTAAATTTGAAATATTATTTTTTTATGTTTTACAAATTGAAGCGCAATTGAAACAAAAACATAAATGAAAATAATAAACTTATCTTTGAGTGAAGTATTTACATTATACCATACATTATATATAACAATTGTATATATATAGTATATATTTTTATGTTTGATTGTTCTTTTTTGCTACATGTTTAATGAACGGCACCATTATCAAGGACAAATTTTAAATATACACAATACAAATACACATATGAAAAAGGATATACAGAATTGTTTACAGAAAAATCACATAATGAAGTTGAATGAAATGAATGAAAATGAGAAGAATATTGTGGTCTTTTAACAAAAATGATCGCACTGTGGAACTACAAAATTTAAAATTTCATTTAAATTAAAAAAAAAAATTTTAACGTATTTCGGAAAATTGTATTAAGTTGGTTAGTAAAAAATATCTTCATCTTAATATCGAACATTTTTATTAATAAATATAGAAATATGAAACTGCAAAAAATACAGGAAAGCATAATTACAGAAATTAAGTCCAACTTTTATTTACATCGACTTACGAAATTTCGATTTCGGGCAATTTTTTACCAAACTATTGATATGAAAGAATTCTTCTGTTCAGTGATTTATAGTAAAATTATGCAAGCAATCTTTTGCCGAGCCAAATTAACCCGCTAGCTACCTTTTTATGGATTGTTTTATTACACAGAGTCAAAAAGACGCCCCAAAAAATTAACGGTGGGTTAATAAGTTTCAATCAAAATTCTTTGTAGTCTAATTAATATAAATAACACATTTTTTATACATAAATTTGCATCACTCTGTATGAAAGTGCACCAAAATCAATGTTTTTTTTTTTTAATTTTTTTTTTCATTTTATGAAAAAGTATTTTAAAATAATTACACATATCAAAGAAAACAGCCATTACGGCAAAAATTTCAAATTTTCCTCATATTTTGTATGGAGTCACACCACTGTGGCGCATATGGTCGCCTTCATTCATTCGGATGCTCCCATGAGACATACGAATAGCAATAACATCAGCAAAATAGAAGAAGAAGAAGAGGAAGAAGAAGAATTTGAAAAAATAATAAACAAAAATAAACAATTTATTTGAAATACTCATATACGCTGCTAGTTAAAAGCTAGCATTACAGAAGTAAATGAAACAATACACTCATACTCTGATAGAAAAACATATATATGAATATGAGTGTTTCTACTCTCAGACACAAATATATACATATGCATGTATGTAGCATAAGTATGTTTTGTATGTATATTAGAGCAGAACGAATTGAGCATCAGAAATAACAGCAACAACAATACTAACAGTAACAGCAATCATAGTCCACACACACACACACACACAGATAACAACGAATTCGAAGAAAAAACAATAGCAAGCAGAGAAAACATCAGTAGTAATATTTGTGGCTGATATCTATGGTTTGCTGTTTGGTTTGTTGTTATTATTTTATTTGTATTACGAATTGTATGTGGATGAATTTATTCAAGTATCAAAATGTACGTCTGTATGTATGTGTGTGTATTTTCTGGCGTGAAGTGTAAATGTATGGGTATGTGTCGGTATATTGCAGACGACTTAAAGTGTAGAAATGAGCATTTAAATGGCTTTAAAAAGGATAATAATATCCTTGACTTTTTTTAAGCTCTCCCTTTCTGTCTTTCATTTCAGCTCTTTTTCACATACACATTGGCTTTACTTAAGCAAAGCGGATTTTTTACTTTACTTTATTTTAGATATATATATATGAATATATAGATTACACGAATAAGTGAATGATGAGCATATAAAAAAATAGAAAAATAAAAAAAAATATTTAAACTTAAAATTCCAAGAAAAAGAGAATCAAAGTTTTAAAGTATGCATTTGAAAATTGTGAATGACAAAAGGAAGATAAAAAAAAAAAAAAATTAAATATATACGAGTACACATAACCACTTATACAAATATATATACCATATATATATATATATATATATATATAAAATACTTAGAATAATACATACATTTGCACATTCACATTATCAAACAATTGAATGTGTAATCGTCTATGAGTTATTGGTATTTAAAGGGATAATCTTATGCAAGTGAGTAAATTTAATGCGTATTTCTTTGATTACACTTCTGCTATTGTTCATTTCATTTCTTTTGCGACATTTAAAAATTCGTTCTTTTTTGTTGTTGTTGTTCTGATTTTTATTTTTTTTTTTTTGAGAATTTCTAAATTAGCTCATTTTTGTTGAAAACACAATTCACATAGCTTAATCTTTGCTGCATGATGCTCTCAAGTAGCAATAAATAATTAGAGATTCTAGTATAGCATTTGACATTTATTTTCTATTTTCTTTGGTGCTTCTATTATGTAAATTCTTCTATGTGTTTTTAAGTATTTATTTAGAACAACAATTGAAAATTTACTGTTTGTCATATAAAGACGTTTTTATGAGAAAAATTGTAAAAAAAAAATATTTTTATCTATTTATTTCAATTTTCCTTAATTTCTAAGTATTCTGAAAGATGATGAGGTATTTTTTAGAACACTTTTTTTTTTGTGAATTTCTGAACAAAACACTTAATCTAACTTTAAAATTAAATTAAAGCGGAAATTCGGATTTAAATTGCAATTTTAGTTTAGAATAGAGGATTCAAACAATTTAATTTTGCAGCTTTGCTAAAGCGTACTATACTCTGTATACTCTATATTAATATTAATATTAATATGTTAGGCAAGAAATAAAAATAATTTTTTTGCAAAATTCGGCTTATATTTGGAATTTAAAAAAAATTATTTGATTAAAAATCTTTAATAAATATTCATATTCATTTTTTTATTCATTTATACATTCACATTTATTTTAGAACTTTTGAATCTAGTCCGGACTAGTTCTAATTTAGACTAGTCCTCGTTTGGACTAGTGCGAAGTTGGACTAGTCCTAGTTTGTACTAGTCTAGGACTGGTCTTTTAAGTATCAGAAATTCAGAACTAAAACGATATATTCTATACTAAAGTAATCTTCAGTATCATTTGGTAATTTTTCAGATAGATTATTAGGAAAATATATGAGAAAAATCTATGGACCAAACTCAGAAAAACTTGTATTATTTAGTATATGTTAAGAAACATACAGTAGCACTGTGAGGGAAGCTCCAAATTTGGTTCTTTTGACCATGAAAAGGCAAAATTAAAGTTAGTTAGATATTAAATTAAGTTAGATATTCATTTAAAAGAATGCCGCATTAAAACTTTCAACATTACGATTGCTTACAATGAAACACACTGTATTAAATAAATTAAATTCTATATACCATTTTTTCGCTAACAAAATATAAATACAAGGGACTTGTGATGGCAATAAAATGAAAGAATAAATAAACAAAAGGGCAACTGAATGTATTTTACAATGGTATAACAACCAAAACAATAAAATCTGCAACTGAAAGAATTTTTTTTATTGATAAATAAAATTTAAATCACAAGGTATATTTACAATTTTATATATGAAATGTAAATAAATTGCTAAACATGTGTTTATTCTAAAGAAAAAATGTATGGAATGTAGTGGTTATTTTTTGATTTTCATGTCTTTTTTCGGCAGCGCTATTAACGGATTGAGCTGAAGGGTAAATATATTCGGGAAAAATATTGTAGAAGTAAAAATAGTGGGAGTCTGAATTACATTTTACCCCCAAGAGTTGATTTTTAGATAGCTATGGAGTTAATTGTCGATTTTCAGATGTTTTTGAGTCCATTTTCTATGACAAACCCAGCAGCGGGTGGAGATAGAAATGACGCTGTGTTTACCGTGAGCACCTGCCAGTGATGGCATTGTCTCACGACGCCCAAAGCGTGTGTATCAATTTGAAGCGTTGATAGGCGCCCCATAGGAGTGGAAAATCAGAAACCAACCTCCAGTATCCTACGGTACCAATTGGGGCACGTTGAATGGACGTACTACCCTCCTTGGTTTGGATCGAGGCCCATCTAAAACCTCTTCTGATCTAAGGGGTCAGCACCCTGGTTGCAATGCAACTCCACATCGAATACCCACGCCGTGTGACGTGGAATACTCTACCCGCGTATCTTTGGGTTACCTTAGCCACTACGAAAACCTCCCCGAAGGGCTGTTCCCAACGATCAGGTTGGAGGGAATCCAACCTGATCACCCGTGGTACCAAATTTAAAGTCTTTTGGTAAGACCTCGTAGCCGAAGCTACTACCAGTTTCAGCCCCATTCGGCTCCGGACTGGTAGCCGGGAAGGGTGGAGATAGAGTATAAGTATAATAAAGAAAAATATGCATGTGGTAAAACTAATGGGTATAGGACCTGTATGTCAACTTCATAGATACGATTCCTAGCCAGCTACGGAGCTATTTGTCGAAGTTCAGCTATTTTTGAATTCATTTTTTAAAGCAGCCAACCTTTAGGGATAAAGGTAGAGTTTAGAACTATTTGGAAGAAATAACGGGGTTGGCCTTACGCTAGATCTCTCTAGAGCTAATATCTTTACAGTGTTTTTCTCAAGTTTTATACGGTAGCCCCATTAATGAAATGAAATGAAATGAGATGTATCTCCCAGAAGACAATACCTAGCCAACTACAGAACTATTTGTCAATTGTCTGGCGTTTTTTTTTTCTGTATGGCAGCCACATTAAGGAATGTAACTAGGGGGTAAACACGTTTTTAGATGAAATATTTCTATGAAAATATAAATAGAGGTTGATTCATCACTATTGAGACACCCTGAAAATGCTTGGATGGAAGGGATTCACCAAAGTGATAAAAATAGAGGAAATTTTGGAGAGTTAATAGGGGTCTTACATTTGACCTATTTTAAGACGAGATATTTTAGCTAAATAATAAGAAAATTACTTTTCTTCAATAATTCTTTACTAAAACCAAATACTAATAGAATAATACAAATAAAGTCGTATATGTATGATTATAAAATAATTATCAAAATTATTTTAGTAGATATCACTAACATAGCAATAGTGAATATTAGTTTTAATATAACATGTAATAGTCTGCTGGGCACTTTGACCCTTTTACCCTAACACATATAAGTAATCTTACTTAATTGAACTGTCTGAGAATTATAAGGAATTTACATATGCATTTAGTGAAAAAATTTGTATAATTTCATTTTTATAATTTATTGTAGCTTATATTGTATTAGTTCGGTAAACAATTTTCGAATTTCTTCCCCTTAATACACAGCTAAATTATTACCACTCATATCCAGTCACTTTATCCATAAGTATAATATACGAAAATAATTTAGAGTTCCCCACAGGTAAGTAATTTATCATGTAACATTTATAATTTTCGAATATAGTACATATAAATTCAATATATGAATGTATTGGTAACTAACTACACATAAGGAAATTGCACAATACAACTGAAATTTATTACAGAGAATTACGAGTATATGGAAAACAGTGTAGAGTGGCAACAAATGAATATATAAATTGCCAATAACTAAAATGCAAAGGGATGCTGGAAATTGTCGGAAATGTATTTAATTTTCAAATGAATTTATTGTCGAATACACTGAATATTCATATATCTAAACGAAGCTGGTATTATTCATAGAGAATATAGAGTGTATAAATAAATTGTTGGAAATTGTGCAATACAAGCAAAATTTATTAAAGAGTGTTATATACAGAGAATATGAAAATATTCAGAAATGAAAATATGAATTGCAAACAAATGAAACAAAAATTGATGCAAGTGGAAATTATTGAAAATTAAATTTGATTTTCAAATGCATTTATTGGGTAAATCTACTGCATGTAGAAGTACCTTTGCTATAAATAATCAATTAGCTAAAACCTTGAGACTTATAAACAATTTGTTATATACATGGCATGAGAAGCCATTTGAAATATGCAGATTAAATTTTTGCAATAGCAATTTTACTATAGCAACAAAATGCAACAACATTAAAAGCAAATTTACTCAATGAGATTTATCAAATAAAATTACTTTTCAGCATGAGTTTTTCAATTGTGTCAATGAAGAAGATTATCAAATGACGTATATATTAACAACATAGACATATAATTAATTTAATATAATACCAACTACGTAATATGTATATATTAGAATAATCATTAATTTTCCAAATGTTATAGGAAATAAAAAACAAACAAACCAAAAAAGAAGTAAAACGAGCGACACAATTTTTCTTAATAAGTTTGATGCTGATGTAGATTAAAAAAACAATTAAAATAATTACTTAACAAAGTTTCTTTAATTTAATTACATGCTCTTGTTTCTAATCTCTTATAAAATTGAACGTTTATTACTGTTTTACATACGTAAGAATATCATTTAATTCATTTCAGTTAAATTCGATATCCTTTAACAGTTCATGTTAATGTTGGCAAAATTTTGGGACATATGTTAAAATCTGTTAACATTTTGCTATAACACTTATATATTAAAGCTTATTGATTGCTATAAAAGGCAAAAGCTTTAATTTCGAGCTTTTGCCTTCTCCCTACAAAAGTTCAATATAAAAGCTACAAGGATGTTTGACAGAAATCAGAGTGAGCTTTCGATTACAGATGATGTAAAATAGAATAGATTCCAAAAATGTTATAATTTAACATGCTGTTATTCACAGCAAATGTTAAACTGAATTTTAAATTATGTTAAATTCTTATTTCCACACGCAAACTTATGTTTCGGCAAACTTGTGCTAATTAATAAAATGGGAGAAACATATATTCCACCATAAGGATTGAGATGAGTTCCATTCGACAGCAATGTCCTAGTGGAACAATCAATAGGGTTGGCCATATAATTTACACCTCTAAGAGAATCCTCAAAGCGATTTTTATAAAAATGTAAATTTTATGGGGGTGCTCGCATAAGCGATAGATATTAGAGGTATATATGTTACGGGAGAGAAGTTCGAAAGTGACCCTAGGGGCCTATAAGTGCCACATATTTCTTTTTTGTGACTGAACAATTTGGGAAGAATAAATTTATTGGGGTTTCATAACTCTAAAGGCGATCCCTCAACATCTGTAAGAAAATTTGTCGATTTTCATATGATTTTAGTTTCATTTAGGAGCGAGTTTAATAAAGGTGTTAATTTTGTATGAGAAACCCCTTAAGGGATAGAGATAGGTAATAAGTACTATGTTCCCAAAACAAGTTACTAGGGTAAAGTATTGATTCCTGAGCAGTTCTGGGGTTATTTGTTGATTTTCCTCGCATTTGTTTGCCTTTTGATTTCGAATCG
Source organism: Megamerina dolium (assembly GCA_963854835.1). Lineage (NCBI taxonomy): Eukaryota > Metazoa > Arthropoda > Insecta > Diptera > Megamerinidae > Megamerina > Megamerina dolium. The sequence goes on from OY978525.1 coordinate 5,837,770, forward strand.
AGCTGTAAGGCGATGTATGAACTGCAGTAAGATTTTATTACAATAACTAGTGGATAACTTCTATAAGATTGATTTATTAACTACACAATATCTTCTATAAGATTATTATTTTTCATTTCAATCTTTAAAATCACATTAAGTGTTCGAAACACAGCACTTTAAAAATTGTTAATCAATAGAGTTGGTATTTGATATTTATATTTTCGTTTTCTGTAGACTCTTAGGAAAAAAACGAAGTCTTCGGATTATTTTCAATACATCAGAAATATTATGGAAACATACACTTACCCACAAGGAATTCATTCAATATTTACAATACATAGTCATAGGTATTGAAGCTGCTCATTATAATAAGGGCGGAGTTGCTAATTTACATATCCATTGAATATGAAAATAAAGTAATTCCAAATATTCTGCCCCTGTACGAGCTACCAAAATAAGAAGAACTAAAGCTTGATAGAGGGAATGAGATGAAGCAATATGCCATATGTATAACGAAATCTTCAATCTGTGGTGAGACACATTAAATTCAATATCTTTTAACATTCGCTAAAAGATATTAAAAAAAATACAAAAGGCATTTTATATAGCAATCAAATTGTAATACATATTTTTATGTATGTGGATATATACTAAAATATATATGAATAACATATGTATAACATGAAGAAAGACAAGAGAAAATGATCGATATATGTGGAAGGACTATCATCTAAATCAATCCGAACAATGAAATAGTTAAAGCGTCATTCAAGAACAGACATTTTCAAATCAACAATAACAAAAATAACAAGAACAACATTTAATATTCAAGTACCATTATTACACTTGCATTGCTTTTATTGAATAACCTACATATACAAACACATACATAGCCATACACATATGTGGGAGCTGTGAGTATGAGTTTTATTTGTTTATTTATTTTCTTTTGTTTTGATTTCTTTTTTTTTTTTTTTTCTTACACTTGTATTCGTATTGTTCTTATTTTGTTTTACTTTATAATTTTTTTTCTTTTTCTTTTCTATTTTATTATTTTTTTTTTTCATTTTGCTATAGCAGCTACCCGTATACCGCATATGCATACAAGTACAATGATAAATGTAATTCTAGTCTAACAGGTAGGTTATACATATTAAAGCTGTAAGCAAACATGTTGTGGTTTAACAACAACAAAAACAACAACAACAATAAGAATGATAATAAAAAGAATAACATTCGAAATCAGGGAAAACAATTGAAAACAGCAGAGGGTAGTGGAACAAAAAAAAAAAAAAAAATCAAAACAAAAGCAAATATTGAAAACATTCTTTGCAATGAATATGTTTGTATTCTTGAATATTATATACATATACATACACTCTATAGCCGGCAGGAAAATGTGTCATTGAAAATCATATCAGTTAAGCAAATTGTTCAATTTATGAGATCAAATCAAAAGTAACATAATTTCTTGCAATTTTAGATGGTTTTTAATTTTTAAAACATACTTAATTGATACGAGGGTGATCCCAGAACTACCCGATCTGATATATAGATGGTGGCAGTAGTTTGAAAAAAATTACTTTTGTGAAATATGGCAAGCCTTTAAAACATATGTTTTAAGTTTTAAGGTGCCACGTTGTTTAGTATTTTTTTTTTTGGAGCCATCGAAAGTTAACGACCTCAGTGAATTTGTAAACATGGAAAAAATTGGTCACCGTAATGTAATTCAAGACTTTCATTTGAAAGAAATATTAAAACCGAACTAAACTCTATTCTGGGGGAGTCTGCGCCTTCGTTTACGACCATAAAATGTTTAAACGAGGTCACCCGAGCTGCCAAGACGAATGCCGTATTGGTCAACCAATTGAGGTGGTCACGCCAGAAACGTTTAAGAAAATCCACCACTTCACTGCGATGGCCAAAATCATTTCCTTTAGCTCCTTCGGATTATTTTCTATTTCCAAATTTGAAAAAATGACTTGGTGGTAGAAGATTTGTAAATAATGAAGAGGTGGATTCTGAGGTAAATGGCTATTGTAATGAGCTACTGACAGTTCATACTATAAACAGGGTATCGAAGCTATAGAATATCGCTGGGAAAATTGTATATAGCTAAAAGGAGATTATGTTGAGAAATAAAGAAAAATTTTCCCAAATTTGTTGTGTTTTATTTGTTAGGTCGGGTAGTTCTGGGACCGCCCTCATATTATTAATATTTCAATTAATAATAATCAATTAAAAAATCTTGATAAAAAAAAATATTTGTCTTGGCTGCAAGAAGGAATATTAGACTTTCATATTTTAGGCCAATCCAACCAATCCAGAGCACTCGTAATATCGTGAATGAGAAAATATATTTTAATAAAATTTAATGACTTATACGAAAAAATGTTCATCTAACTACTGCGATATTTACGATAATATCTGCTAGATGACTAAGTAAAAAATTTTAAATTTTTTCTTCTGGGTATATATGTTTATCTCTATATATATTATATATCCCCATATGTAAGTACATATGCTCATTTGAACACAAGAAGCAATTGATTTAAAATTTATTGAAATCATTTTGTAGTTTATTCTGCATTCCACACACACACACACACAGGCACACACAGAGAGTAATGAAATATCTATGCATTGTATACTTTAACCCTCCTGATATAATATGTAGTAGTTTTCTTATTACACATGTACGATGTGTTTGCCTGTGGCTTTAAATTGTTAAAAGTTTAAAAAACTAAAATCACTTCAAAACTACAATTGAATACAAATTGTAAGATGAATATTTATAAGAAATAGAGATAATATTAAACTTTAAATTGTTTCGTAGTACTGATTGAATTATATGAAACTTTTAAGTAAAATAAATTGAACTCCAAATAATAAATATTTCAATTAGGTTCATATAGAAGAAATAATTAAGTTAGGTTAATTCAAACAAATTCAAGGAATCAAACAATGAATTAAGACACCTTACTCGTATGAGTTCTATATGAAGATGAATGTGTGTCTCATTTGTATTTTAATTTTTTTTTTTTTAATTTATGAAATATTTACCAAATAGGAGCATGTGTATCAATTTACATTGATTACAAATACAAATACATTTATGTGTATTTGTGGGAAAAATGTGAAAAGACATATATGGAAACAAACTTTTATATGGGAGGTAAGTGTAGTTTTCATCCGATTATCTCCATTCTCAAATATACTACTACATTTGAAAATATGCTTATATACACCAAGTTTTATCCTAATTGTGTAATATTTTCTTGCGAAAAGTGTGAAAAAATGCATACGAAGGCATAATTTTGTATGGGAAGTGGGCGTAGATTTTATCCGATTCCACCAATTCTTAGAAGAAAATATTAGTTGTGAAATGTAAGCGTATATACCAAGTTTCAGCTTTTTAGCTTAATGTTTTCATTCGAAAAGTGTGAAAATATGCATACGAAGACATAATTTTGTATGGGAGGTGGGCGTGAATTTCATCCGATTCCACCGATTCTCAAGCAAATATATTTGTTTATGAAATATAAGTGAATGTACTAAATTTCAGCTTCATAGCTCAATTTTTTCATTCGAAAAGTGTGAAATCATGCATTCGCAGGCATAATATTGTATGGGAGGTAGGTGTGGATATTATCCGATTCCACCAATTCTTAAGAAGAAATATTAGTTGTGAAATATAAGCAAATATACTAAATTTTAGCTTCATAGCTCAATGTTTTCATTAGAAAAATGTGAAAGCATGCATTCGAAGACATAATTTTGTATGGGAGGTAGGTGTGGATATTATCCGATTCCACCAATTCTCAAGCAAATATATTTCTTTATGAAAAACAAACGTTCCTACCAAGATTTAGCTTTTTAGCTCACTATTTTCATTTGAAAATTGTGAGAATTAAGCTTAGAAAAGCATAATTTTATATGAGACGTAAGCGTAATTTTCATCAAATTTCTTTCATTCTCGAACCTTTGTGTTTAATGCTTAATATGGATATATACATTAATTTTCAGCTTGATAACTTAATATTTCCATTCAAAAAAATGTGAAAAACCCCATACCAAAGCTTAATTTTGTATGGAAGGTAGGTGTGGTTTTCATCTGATTTCATCCATTCTCAAGCGTATACATTATTTACTAATTTTGCACGCATATACCAAGTTTCAATTACATAACTTAATATTTTTATGCTAAAAGTGTGGAAAAATATATACTTAAAACTACTTTTAAATGGGAGGTATTCATACTTTATATCCGATTACAACCATTTTTTAATTTGTTTGTCCTCTGAGAATGTGAACACGTCATATGTATAAAGTGAACGCATTTTTAGGAAATCAATTAGTTTTTTTTTGTACTTTTCTTAGTTAATACTATAATACTAGTGATGACAAAACAATGAAAAAAATCCAGTCATAAACATTAATGTGGTTTTAAATATCCCACAAAAAAAAAAATTCACCATTATTTTAAAATAGAAACAACATAATATGTCAGCCACCAGATTGCCAATGAAAATAGCGACAGTGTTGTTAATGATGATGAAAAATATTCATAGTATGAATAACATCAGTATACAAAAACATTGTGTGTTAAATTTCGCGTGATATAAATTCGCGGTAACAGCGTAAATATAAACAATTTCGTTTATGACACTACATATTCATTGTGAAAATTTGTCCACATCTCCTCAAAGTACTTACTAACATGTGGATGAATTTGACATAGGTAAATGGTATGAATGAGAATATATTGCATGAATTTATGCTGCTGGTGCTAGTGAAACTCTTTTTTATGTCAACAGTAGTGGAAATTACTGTAAATTCAAAAATAATTTCATATGAAGAAATTAGTTAATTTTAACAATCTGTCAGTTTGACTGAAACATAAATTGGGACAAAACATAGCGGAGGCACTAACTGCTTAACAGTTTGGAATTAGGGCTTTTCAACGAAGCTCAATTTTTCGGTGTCACCTGAATTAATGGAATTACCATCAGTGAAGCGCAGTTGAAACTCAACGAAATAGAATAATTTCTGAAGTGAACCATCACGGGCGATGAAGAATGAATTAAATAAGAGAATATATTAAATGAAAAAAAAAAAATTGTTCGTCAAGGCCGATGGTTCACCAGCGACATTGAAACCAGGGTGATTGGGAACAAGTTTATATTGATTATTGTCTTTTTTGAGCAGCAGCAACAACCTGCCGAAATGGTCAACACGGCCCTCTACTATGCACAACTCGAGCTTTGAATGGAGCAATCAAGTAAGATCGAGCAGAATTGGCCAACAGAAAAGTAGTTATGTTCCATCATGACAATGACTCGGAACAAATTGACGAGACTTGGTTGGGAAGTTTTGACCGTATAGCCCAGACCTTGCATCTACCATTTATTTGGGTCTCGTCAAAACTCTCTTAATGGTAAACATTTTGGTCGATCGAAGAGCCAGTAAAAATCACTTGGCCAAGTTTTGCGTCGATACCAGCTGATCTACAACAATGAAATTATAGAGTAATTCGAAAAATGGCTTGTATTTGATTTGAAATCGATATTTCAAAAAAAAAAAATTTTTTTAAATTTCGATAATTTTACCAAAAAGCAACGTGAGATTTATTATATCACTTAATATGTATTTTTTTTTTCTTCCAAAAATATTGTAGTCAAATTTTAATTTGTTTAAAAATCAATTTTCGCAAAAAATTGTAAAATAAATTTTTTTTTATTTATAAATTTACCGAAAAACAGCGTCGATTTATTATATCACCCAATATGTATTTTTTTCTTCCGAAAATATTGTAGTCAAAGTTTTATTTGTTTAAAAATCAAAATTTTTTTTTCCAAAAAAAATAAATTAAATTTTTTTTTTATATAAAAATTTACAAAAAACCAACATAAATTTTTTGTATCATCCAATATGTATTCCAAAATATATTGTTGTCAAGAATTGGTTTGTCTAAAAATGAATTTTCGAAAAAAATTGCAAAAAAAAATTCTTTTTCCAAAAATAAGTTTTTTTTTTTATTAAGAATTTACAAAAAAACAGCGTAGATTTATTATATTACTCAATACGTAATTTTTTTTTTCTTCCAAAAAAAATATTGTAGTCAAAATTTGATTTGTTTAAAAATCAATTTTCCAAAAAAGCAATTTTTTTTGAGTTCACTGCAATTTCAACCACTGTTTCTTACATACAAGTATACAAAGTAATGTAACTTTTGCGCCATCGATATAAGTACACTATTGTTGCAATATTCTAAGTGGAATATATGCCATTCTGTTTTTTTTTTTTTTTTTGACTTAAACGTCATATGTTGTTATTACCGTTTTGGTTGATATTTTTGTTATGACTTTACATTCATGCATATGCAAAAAGAATTTAAAGCGACCACTTTTATTTTGCATTTTTGTTTTTTTTTTTTTTTGTTACTGCAATTTATGATAACAATGATGTTTTCATCATGGCTTCTAATCCTTTCATACCATTGTTCATATAACAAAAATGTAAAAAAAAAAATTGCAAAAAATTGTTGAAAATTTCTAAACGTAGCCAAGTGTAAAAAAAAATTATTTTTTTTGTTTTTTTTTTTTTTTTTGTAAGAATAAACTGCTAAAGTTTCATCAAATATATTGTAGTTTACCAAAGAATATTATGGCAATATGAGAAAGAGAAAAATGGCATGAAAACACAACTGCAAGAAATTGCTCAACTTTATCCATCAATAGCAAGTTAATTTTTGTTTTATTAACAATATATATTGTAAGTAGTGTGTTTAAGAATTTTGTCCAAAGAGTAACAAATAAAAGCAATACCTTACTCTTCATCAATTATAAGCAGCATTCTATTTGTATTACAATTGCGAACAAATTGCATCATTTTATTGAAGATATTTGTCGCTATAATTGTTGTTATACATAGTTGTGGGTTGTTAAAGTTGCTGTTGCTAATACTATTGCTATGGTTATTGTTATTGCAATATCATCGTCATCATCATAATAATCATCATCATCATCATCATCATAGAATAAGTTCAATTTCTTACTATCGTTTCACATCATAGTTTAGCAATATTGTACTCGTACTATATATCGTACATATGTGTATGTATATGAATAAAAGTTGTTATAGCCAGTTACATGTTATTGTTGTATGTATACATAGTTTTGGCATTCACTTACATAAGTGCCATACACAGGGACTTACACACACACACTCACATACTTATACACACAAATAATAATATTTTTTGATACAATACAGTGTCTCTATTATATCCATATCTATTATCTAGTAGTTATATGATACAGGAGCGGATGGATGTGAGAGAGAGAGAGAGAGAGAGAGAGCTTCATTTGAAAATATATTTACTATGGTATACTAAACAGAAGGGATCAACAATTTATTATAAGAAATTACTTTATTCTGTATTTAATTTGATATATCTAATAACTGTTGCAAATTGTGATATTTATATTTATTTCTGATAAAATCTCAGTTTCCACTTTAACAATCTCTTTGTTCATCATTTTGAGGAAATTGTATTTTTCGATAAGGAAATATAAATTCAAGAGATTATTTTAGTGCAGAAATTGAATATTTTTTTAACCTTTTTTGCTATGACTTAAATATGAAAAACGATTTAAAATTAGCCGCAATGCAATTTATTCAAAAAGATGTAAAAAATTTGAAATTTTGTCCAATTTGCTGAGTTTTTGATAATTTTTTGCTTTCCGTTAGAAACTTAAAAATCCCATCAAGTAAACTTCATATAATAGATTGTTGCAGCTATCGTCTTTTAACACAAAAATTTAAAAAAAAATGTCATAAATGAAATTTTTGCAATCAGTTTGCTATAGAAAACATATTGGTATAGAAAATCTCTGAAGTAACAAAAAAAAAAACAAACAAAAAATCCCAAAATAAAAATTTCTCTCAGCCACACATGCCACAACCACAACCCCCCCTTGCTACATGATTTCTATATCTATCACTGAATGCATATTGTACATACCCATACATACATATTGTATTGTTATCTTTCTATTGTTAAAGCAACATGTCTTGAAGGCATTGTTCGAAGTTGACAAAAAAAAACGAAATAAAAAAAGGGAAAAGAAAAATTCCCACACAAAAAGAAAAATAAAATTGCAATAGCATACTGCATTTTATGAATTTTTACTTTCCTTATAATACGAATATCCTCAAATACTTTCACACACACACACACACACACACACAGCTATATGTTTTTGATCAGATCATGTATACACGTACTCGTACTTACTTATTACTCTATGTGATATGATGTTTATTTTGGTATGCATGTGCCATGAACATGTACATAAAAATCAAATAGGAAAAATATAATTTACATCCTTGCAATATTTGTCTCCTCATTGATATGAATATATTCAAAGTTGTAGTTATTGCAACATTTTTGTGAAAAACGTGTACGAGTAAGTACCACTATTTTTCGAAAGATTTGGCAATTGGGCTCGATTGGCTACTAGATTGTCAGCAAAAAAATATATATATACAATATACATAATTCTTCTTCTTCTTATGTGGCCATAACAACCGATGATCGATTCAGATCGAATATATAATTCCATGGATATGCCATGCGTCGCCAGCTTATCCAGAACTTGGTCGTTTCACCAGAGGTTTGGTCTTCCTCTTCTTCTGCGTCCTCCAGCGGGTGCCGAATTAAATACCCTCTTCGCTGGAGCATCTTCTTTCATTCGCTCGACATGAACCAGCCAGCGCAGCCGCTGGATTTTGATTAGCTTGACTATGTCAATGTCAGCGTTCAGCTCATACAGTTCATCGTTGTACCTTATTCGATACTCGCCATCAACGCAAATAGGTCCGATGATCTTGCATAGAACTTTCCTCTCGAAAACTCTAAGCATCCTCTCATCCGTGGTGGAAATTGTCCAGGCTTCTGTGCCATATGTTAGAAAAGTAATAATGAGGGACTTATAGAGTGTGATTTTCGATCTTCGAGCGAGGGCTCGACTACTCAATTGCTTACTCAGCCCAAAGTAACGCCTCTTAGCAAGAGTTATCCTACGCATGACCTCCACGCTGACATCGTAACAGTTGTTGATGCAGATTCCAAGATAGACGAAGTTCTTCACCACCTCGAAAGTGTAATTGCCAACAGGGACGTGTTGTCCAAGACGCCGGGACTCTTTGTTTGTAGACACTAGGTACTTCGTATTGCCCTCGTTCACCGTAAGATCCTTTCGACGTGACTCACGTTCAAATTCAGAGAATGCTGTACTGACTGCTCGCGAGTTGATACCGATTATGTCAATATCGTCGGCATACGCGAACAGCATCATGACACTTTTGTTGAAGATAGTGCCATTATGTTGTAAATCTGCAGCTCGCATAATTTTCTTCATAATAAGGTTGAAGAAGTCACACGATAACGAATCACCTTATCTGAAATCTCGTTCGGTATTAAACAGTGCGGAGAAGTCCTTCCCAATTTTCACTACACAACGAGAGTTAAGCAGCGTCATTCTGCAAAGTCGAATGAGTTTAGCAGGTATACCAAATTCAAACATAGTTGTGTAGAGATAATTCCTTATCGGACTGTCGAAAGCGGCTTTATAATCGACGAATAGATGATGTGTGTCGATCTATTTTTCTTGGGTCCTTTCCAGGATTTGGCATATATCAATTTGGATTTGATCGATGTTGGATTTATTCGGTCTAAAGCCACACTAATAAGGTCAAATGAGGTTGCTGAGCATAGGCTTCCATCTTTTACACAATACGCACGATAAGACCTTGTATGCGATGCTCAGGAGACTTATGCCACGGTAGTTGGCACAAATTTTGGGGTATACTTTTTGTATGTATGGGGCAGAGAACACTGAGACTCCAATCATCGGGCATGCTTTCGTCCGACCATATTCTACTTAAGAGCCGGTGCATGCAAGTGAGCAGCTCATCGCCGCCGGTCTTAAACAACTCGGCAGGCAGGCCTTCTGCACCTGTTGCTGTTTTAACCTCGTCATGATCGAGTGGTGAAACGTCAACATCATCAACCGTAATTGTGGTGTTCGAGCACTCTTCTCGATTGGCGGAATTGTTTAGTAACGTGGAGAAGTGTTCCCTCCGTAGACTCAGTACGCTCTGGACATCCGTAACCAGATTCCTATTTCCGTCACGACAGGAAGAGGCTTCGTGATTTCAACCGCCACTCAGGCGCTTGATCTTCTCGAATAATTTTCGAGTCTCATTTCTGTCGCTATACATAATTATGCCTCATAAATATAGAAGTTTAATAAAAAATAACTCATCGACCTGAATCTGAAACAAATAAAACGATTAACTCAATATACTCAAATAATGTTTTCCTATTTTTTTCTATATGTGATAAATGTGATTATATATGTAGTAATAAATTATGTGCTTTATAAAATGTTGCTAAAGTTGCACAAATGACAAATTCCACACATATAGTCATTCACATACACATACACACCCATACATGACGTAGATAATAAATTCATTAAATGTCGCACATACGACAGCATTCAGATTGCTAGGAGAGTCTGGGAGTAAGGGAAAGCTTAATTTATTTTTTAATTCCATTAAAATTATATTATCAACAGTAGCGAAAAAAAAAATTATTCCTAAATATGATATACATAACATCATCACTAATCATATGCATAAATTGTATGTGACTATCTCTAGTAGCTAGTTGTATTGATTTATTTGGCAAATTTTAATACATACGTACACAAGAGCACCTACACTAAAAGCAACAAGAACATACACACAAATATTCTCAAAAATCCCCACTTGTATGGGTAAATATACATAAAAGTATGTAAATACCAATCTACATATACCGAAACATGTGTGGGAATTTCTAAAATTAAGTTGTGAATTCATTTACGTAATCAATATACTCGTAGAATATTTTAACCCATTTCAAACTGATAAACCCATTTCTAACTGATAAATTTATTACATTACTTTTATATTCAAAAATATATTGAGTAAATTTATGACTACGAACATCAATAGCAAGAGTTTTAGAAAAGTTTTAGTACAAAGAAATTTGAATGTGGAACTGTAGAAAAAAATAAAAACAGAAAATAAAAATAATTTGAATAAAAAACTTTTAAGTGCTATTGCTTATGAAAGTGTCAAAGCTAATTGGAATACAATTTCAACTCTAAGGAATATAGAAAACAATAAAATAATAACCAATATAGTGTAAAGGCACTGGCACTGTCATTTTTTCTGACATAAAATTTTAATGAATAACAACTTTGATGACCTAAGTATATCATGAGAAAATTTAAGATCTTAGCCAACTTTTGTGAAAGCAAACTTTTTAATAATTTCAAGACCTAAAAGATATACAAGCGATTTTTTCAAGTACAAACTATATATCTCACACAAATCAAAAAATTGTTGTTGTTCTTCACGTAACTATCGAAAATATAAAAATATCTAACTAAATTTTGACACACATAGTTTTAATTGCAACACAATAAAATTTTTGAAAAATGGACGCAATCGGATGAAAATCACGCTTAACTCCCATACAAAAGTATGCTATTTTTGTACATTTTCACACATTATGCGCGAAATTATAAAGCTAACGCGCTAAAATTTGGCATTTAACGTTAATCTTACCAAATAATTATACTTATGAAAAATGAGCGTAAGTAAATGAAAATCACGCCTACCTTCCATACAAAATGATGCTATTTATGTACATTTGGGCACCTTATGCACATAAATATGAAGATATTAAACTAAAATTTAATATATAAGATTATTTTTACCACAAAATTAATATATTAGAAAATGATTATGAAGCAATGAAAATTACGCATACCTTCCATATAAAAGTATCTTGTTGAAAGTGTATTTTCATACTTTTCGCACGTAAATAGAAAGCTATAGAACTGAAACTTGCTGTATATCAATAATCTGATCACAGAATAGTTATGTAAGAAAATTGATGTAATCGACTGAAAACTATACATAGCTGTCATACAAAAATATATCTCTGAATGTGTTTTTTCACATTTTTCACATGAAAATATAAAGTAATTCAATTGAAACTCGCTAAGTACTATTTTTTAGCTAATTAAGAGATATTTAAAAAAAAAAAGATAAAATCGAATAAAAATCACTCATATCTCTCATACAAATATGTGCTTGTATATGCATATTCTCATACTTCGGCGTACGAAAATGTTCATAAATTTAACTGAAACTTTATAGATATTATTATATTTACTAATATATGAACAAGTTCGAAAATAGGTCAAATCAGACGAAAACCACGCCTACCTGTCATACAAAACAGGGTTTTCGACCTGACTTTCCACAGGAACGTAAAAAACTATTCAACTGGTACTCATATATACGATTATTTTCATCAGCGTGCGATTATGTTTGAAAATTGACGTTATCAGTTGGAAAATACGCTCACTTGTTATACAAAAATATGCTCTTAACATGCTAGTACGTCACATCACAAAAGCGTCTTCGTCTATCGTGGTGTAGGCTAGCTTGTCATCAGATTTATAGCAATTCCTTATTCCAAACAGCCTTTCAACATTATTGGAAGTACTTTCGACCCACGAAAAAGAATCAATAATAAAATCTTTACACATTTAGATTTATTTTAAAATAAATTTATGATTTAATGATATTTAGACAATTTTTAGTAATTAATTTTGAGTCTAGTTTGTCGATTTGACCACAGATAAAATATAAGCTGACTTAAAAATAATATTTACAGCAACAAAAAATTACAAAAATCGATCGATGCTACTCTTCCACTTGTTTAATAGAGAGTTAATAATATAGTTTCTATAATTAAATATTTATGTACCACATAATTCAAATGGGTTAATATTTTCAGTTTGCATAATAATTCATATTATTAGTCGAATCTTAATAGCATTAGGAAATCATGTATGTATGCTTCAAACCTTCTGCCAGCTTATACATTTATACATATGAGCAAAAGTGTTTGTCTGCATTCATATGTAGCATACTTTTAGGGTATTTAGTAATGAGTTTATATGCGTGATTGTTTCTGCAGATATTAGCAATTATAATAATTACTATTACTGCTGTCTATTAACGTTGTTTCGTACGCACACACACACATACACGCACATACACACACACACACTATTGCGAATATACATTTGTGGCCTTCACATCATTGAAAATACCTTATTAAATGGGTAGGCAATCCATCATCACTGACTACTGACTGATATGAAATTCGTTCTATTATTTTGTTAGCTTATGTGTATAGCATTAGCAACATCAATATTGCATAATATATGTTAGAATGTAGCGTATTACGTCAATAAAATTAATACGTGAGTCTGTCAGCATGATAGAATACTTTGTAGGAGCATTTTTTTTACTCTAATTTTAAAATACACTATATGTATGCAGCCTAAATGGTGATGCAATTTGTTTAAATCAGCATACCACCTCTATTGCTATTGATTAAATTTTCAACACATTTTAAATCTTATAATATATACCTATTCATAAACATATAGTACGTAGGTAGAACGATCCTTTCTCTATGGGAATGTGCAAAAGAAATCAATAAAAAGGTTGCTAGTTGGTTACTAACCGTACGCAAATATCTTTAACTTATCAATTATTTATATGAATGCTTGCCAACGAGTCATGAAGAAAATGAGAGTAATTTGTTTAATAGTTATCTATTTGACTTGGATGAGAATTCCTTTTTCTCAGATTCACACCTCAGTAACGATATTTTATATGCACGTATATCTATATATATATTTAGACTATCATAGATTCACTATTTAACATATTTAACATACACATATACCTACGTATTGTGTAATATTATATATTTGAATATACATAAAGAAACACAACAAGCTAAATGAACATTTCACTAAATATTTAATTATATTTGACACGCACACCAACAATATTGTATCTATGTATATCCGTTTCTAGATGGCCAGAGTGCAGTGCTTCTTAAGCTTTTTTTGTTTTTATCCAGAACTTGAATCAATATTAGCAATATTGAACATTTTAAATTCGAATGGTGCTAGAAGAGAACGGCATAACCCTGAGGATAGAAATTTTACAAAAATTTGTCATGAATTTCTGGCAGAAGCTATTGCATATCATATCATTGACATTCGGAAAATGTTTCAAGTAAAAAAAATACATTACTTTGACTCTATCAGAGCTCAATTCATCCCTAATGACCAAATAATTTTGATTAAAAGTTGAAGTGTTCATTATATTAGGTCCTTAACTTAATTTCCGCCCCCCGAAAAAAGTCTTACAAAAATCATTTAGTGGAAAAAATTTATACAATTTATTTCAATGAAAGTAGCTTCCATCACTTTCTACAACTTTTTTCCATCTTTCTGGCAAATGAGCGATACCATCTCGATATAACGATGTCGGTTTCGACGCAATCCATCCGTCCACCCATTTTCTCACTTCTTTAACATTTCGATAACGTGTACCACTCAAGCCGTGCTGTTTCGATCTGAACAAGTGGTAATCAGAAGGCGCTATATCTGGTGAGTACGCTGGGTGAAGAAGAGTTTCCCATTCGCTCTGCGTCAGTGTTTCTTTGACGATTTTTCCAGTATGTGGCCCAGCGTTATCGTGAAGGAGAATAACCTTGCGCCTGTTACTCGTTATTACTGGTCTTTTTCGCAACAGCTTATCAGTCAATTTGTTCAATTGACATTTGTAGGCATCAGCAGTAACAGTTTCATTCGGTTTCAGCAACTCGTAGTACACTACTCCTTGCAGATCCCACCAAATGCAGAGCATTACATCTCCCTCTAACGTTTGCGGGCGTAAATTAAGTTAAGGACCAAAATAGTCGCTAGAGTGATCAAATGTTTGACCGGATACCATTAATTTTTTCTTCTCAATATTTTTTCTAAACATTTTTAGCATTTATCTTTACTCCTTAGAAGTTCTCCCCTCCCACCAAAATTGATATTTTTGTATATATTTCGCACCCACCGCTCTCAGAGTGTCCCTAGAGGAGTACAATATAAGAGAGATCCACATTAATTTTTTACATCTAACATTTTTTATGAGCATTCTTACATCCTATCTTTACATCTTAGTTAGAGTTCCATGAAAAATGAATTTGAAATCCTCAAAAAATCGACAAATATCCCTGTAATTGCTTAGTAATTGCACCCAGAGCAGTAAAATATATGACTGACTCCTATTTATTTTGTTGGGCAACATTTCTTCCAAATATATTTATCCCCTATCTCAAAGTGTTAGGGGAGCTGCCATACAAAATTGATGTTTTTTTAAATGATAATTTGCATAAGAGTCGTTTTAAGGAGTAGAGACACTATGCTATAGAAGTACTAAGACACAAATTTTTAACTATGCTTATTTTTGGCTCAATAGCATCTAGTACTGCTAATTTATTTTATTTTTTATGCCAATGTTTAAGAAACCCGGCAATAGTGTGTGGTTAAAGAAATCCATTCACTAGCTAAGGATCATTCTCATACAATTTAATGTCCATTGCAAAATAACAGAAAGATTTACAGACTTATAGACAGACACACAATCCAACAGCCAGACCAACAGATCAGAAGCCAAGTTACATACTTACATGCTCGAATTTACATGCGTACACACATATCAAAGAGGCAATAAGAGCTATCAGAAAATGTACATAAATATATGCATTAGCACGTGGTAACTATGAAATTTATACATTCAAAAGGTAGGTATGTATGCTATTACGAGTATGTTATAAATATCTTTTATCTGACTGGTAAAGACGGCAAACAACAATCGTCACAGTTAGTTGTACTAGCATCGTAGTAAGTATTGGTAAGAAATTGCGTTACCAAAAGCTACATACAAGTAGTCAAATATATTATATATATATGTATAAGGTACAAAGGAAAGGTACTTGGAAAATTTTGCAAATGAGATATTAAACATCAAGTAGATGCTGATGATGAAGAGGATGATTCTATACTTAACAGCATCAAACTACTCGTACTACATATTTGTACAATATTAAAGTATTTGAACTAGCAAAAGGAATGTACAAATGCTCATATAAACCACCCACGAACAACCATTTTAATAATTTATTGCAACCTTGCATAAGCATAGATGAAATGAAATTGGAGGGTGGATTAAAACTACATATACAAGATAGAATGGAATTAACATAGAAGAAGTGAAATATGTTGATGAATCAAATGAGCTATATATTCTTGGAAACCTTGACCAAAATATTATGGTAAAATGGCAGAAATTTTTCTTACATAATTTTGATTTTATACAGGTGACAGTCGACGTAATGATTTTATTCCAAAAATACATAGTCGCAAGCTAATGAAGTATAATTGGATGACTTTCGTATATATGTGTCAAATTTTGTAGGTAGTAAAAAAATTGCCGTCAACTTTTTAAAAGGTTCTTTAAAAAGTTGACGGCTATGTGCATGAGAGAAGAAAAATAAAAATGTTTTTCATGCGGTTTATCTTTGTGAGCATCAGCAAGGTTTTTATGGGTATGGTTCAAGGTTAAATGCGAAATTCCCAATCGAAATAGCTCATTGTATCATTGACCTATATTAATTTTACCTCACCAATATTTTCTTCAAATATGCTTATCCCCTATTTTCACTTCTTGGTGGAAGTCCCCTACAAAATGAGATATAATTCCATAGCTGCCCAATAACCGATCCTACAGCAATGAAAAATAAGACCAACCTGCGTTACCTTTCCTCGCCAAAGTACTTTTCCCTGATTTTCATCTTTTAGGAGGGCTCTCCTACATAGTGAACGTAATAATTGAGAAATAATGCCATAGCTCTCTAGAAATCATACCTAGGGCGATAAAGTATACTAGCGACCGCTCTTAATTTTTTCTCGGTAATATTTCCTCCAAACATAATTACTCTTTATCTCCACCTCTTAAGGAGACTTTCACACAAAATGGTTTTAAGTACGCCTAAATATCGACTAATAATGCCATAACTGCCTAGGAATCGTCTCTGGAACGATGAAACGCACGGTCGACTTATTCTAATTTTTCCTCCCCAATATTTTCTTCAAACATGCTTACTCCGTATTTCTACTTCTTAAGGCAGCTTTCATACAAAACTTAAAAATACCTCAAATTTTACTAATAACACCATAACTGGCCATTTGTAATGAAAGGTATGACTGACCTCTACATCTTACATACTTACTCTCTATATTTACCTCTAGATTCCCATACAAAAAAGACGTAAAATCGAAAATCGACTAACTACATCTTAGTTGCCTCCTTTAATTTTCTCTCCGACATTTTTTTCAAATATACCAGCCCCATAACTATATCATAAAATTCACCAAATTTTATGTTCTTGGCTGAGCCAGGTTGTGAACATGTTGCTCAACACAATTCGACCCGTCAACTGCCGGGGGGCATTAAAAGAAACGATAGAAGGTCAAATGTATTTCATATTCAGAAAAAAAATTGCTAGATTCCCTCCTAACCCACAAGATTTTTTAAATACATGTTTTATATAATGAGATGCAAGAATATCAAACCCAAATATTGTGAGGTTTCGAAAAGCATAGCACGATTATGGTGGAAGGTTTATCTCTCAAAGGATTCCATTGGGCATTGATGCAGATGCGCCAAGATATGATAGGCTTCCTCCATTTATTATAGGAAAATTATTGTGAAAGCTATAAGAGGAAATTGTATCAGCTGGCATAGGTAAACATACGTTTCAGAGAGCATAACAAGCAAAACAAATTTTAAATCGAAATTTCGGTTACCCATATACAAGTATGTGACCCTATAAAAAATGCATGCAAGATAAGATTCTATAGCACCAAGCACAGATGGACTATACTCTTAAGCATCTGTCTTAGTCGATTCGTTACAGGGTCTTTACAATCCGCTGATATAATCGAAATCGGACAAAATGGCATAAAATTATTTATCTACTAAATTTTATTTCAAATTAAACATATTAATATGATGGTATGTATTTGGCTTTGTATTCATGTGACTCCAAAAAATTTAACTTACCTTTGATAAAATCAACTGCCATCTCCAGACCGTATGTATCCTTATCACAATCGTCGAGAATATGCGCACCGAGTGTTACATTTGGTAACAATTGTTGCTTGTTCACCTGATCGAGTGTATAGAGCATTGCTTCGAGCGCCTGTATGCCACCTTGTGGCATAATGGGACCACAAGTGATGCTATCCTCACGTGAATGCACCATCATAAGACCGCCAAGTATAACATCACCCTCCATGACAGATGCATGCTTAACAGGCCAAGCTGATGAGGAGGCTGCCGTACTACTGGTGACCGATGAAATTGCTGCCGACGTGGTGCCGACACTCAGAGCCATACTACCACTAGCAGCAGCACCACCACCATTATTTGGAGTGACAAATGAGTTTGCCATTGTTGTTGTTTTGATTGACAACACATCTGTATCGTGGTGATATGTTGGTGATGACACAAGCGCTGTTAACAGATGGGTATATGGCGTAATGGTAACTTTATGTGGTGGTGATGATGATGGTGGTGATGTTGTTTTCGTTGCTGTTGTCGTTTTTGCTGTTGGTTTATTTGTTATAACCGCTCTAAGTGATTCAATCGTTTTATTTATGACAATTTTATCTTCGCCCTTCTGCAAGTGGCCAACATTGGAACGCATTTTATTCAACGACTCTAGTGATTTATTGGTTTGAGTTGAGTTACTTGTTGTTGGTATTGTTGTTTTTAGTACTGTTGCTACTGCAGTTGTTGTTGTTGTTTCTGTTGGTAATAGTGACATTTTCAATTTAGTCGCTGTTGACGGATCTTCTTCTTTTTTTGCCACTTGTAGTTGAGGAAGTTTCGTAATTGTTGTCACAGTACTTGATGGTATTATGTTATCATTCAAAGTGCGTATAGTCATATTATCCTTTATTGTATTTTGCATTTTATTTATTTGCTTTTCGCGTGCTTCAAATTTTATAGTCGTCGTCGTCGTCGTCGTCGTCATCGTTGAGCTTTGGGTTGTTGCTTCACGTGAAGTTTGTATATCTTCATCTCTTTCACCCATACTTTTGGGTTCACTACTACTAGTATTTTTATTGACCATAGCAATGTGCTCTTTAATATTTAATGCAATTGTTGGCATTCCTCTGGTAGCAGCACTTCGCTCAGTAGCTATGCTTTCATCTTTATCTGTTGGTATTTCCATCGAAATCCTATGTTCTTCGTCAACAACAACAGTAGCACTTTCATCGTACGGTATGTCCTTTTGACTTGACATTTCCTTTGCCAATCGCCCCAGTTTCATCATGTCCACATTGTTCTGTGACCATATTTTCGTTTCATTCATGTGCAAACTGATGTTTTTGACATTTTTTCGTGGCATTTTGAATTCATCTTCTGCGAAACTTGTGGGTGTGGAGATGTTGTGAAACAATGTTGGTGCTGTTGCTGTCGTCTGATATTCTTTCATTTTATCACCTTCCCTCAATTGAGCACGTTTCATTTTTGGCTTCAAATATGCAGTCCTGTTAGTGGTGCTAGTGGTGGTGATACCGTCAAACGCGTTGCTCTTCCACTCATCTGGTACTTCATGAGTATAGCGTCGTTGCTTTACATTATCCTCATCACTATAATTTGATTTTGTGAATGTCATGAATGCTGCTAGTTGTTTTTCTCTATTGAACATGTTAACGTCTTCATTAGGTAGTTTGTTGTCGTCACTTTTAATCGAAATATCATTGACTATGGGCATACCGAGCAATGAAGCAGCGGTATCAGTCATCTCCCATGTGGGAGTATCATTCACTTTATCTTTGCCATCGCTGGGTTTGACTCCATCGTAATCACTTCTAATTAGTTTTTGAATTTGCGTTGAAATATTGACTGTTTCTTCCTCTCCGAGTACTGTTGTTTTTGGTTTTTGCACATTTCGCACACTCATTGACATTACCTTCAAAGGTAATGACGCTGCCCTAGAATTTTCCTTTGTACCATAAGTGTTCAAAGTTTTGAATTCGTTGTTGCCAACAATGCTTTTTTGCTTGTTTGATGCTTTTAAGAATGCATTCGACTGAAGAATTTGATCGTTTCGAGCAAATGAAGTGACAATAGTGGCTGCTGCAGTTGCACTAATAATGGAAGTGTCATTTGAGAGATGATGGTATTTTGATGCTTTCAGTTCTTCTTCTTCTTCTCCTCCTCCTCCATTCTCTTCTTCTTTGTCAGGGATTTTTTCTTCTTTTTCCTCCAATCTAGCTTCCCTTTGAGATTTATTTTCTATTGCTGCCAATGTCATTTGTGACGCTCTTTGTCGTTGTTGTTGTTGCTGTGCTGCTACATCTTCTTCTTCTTCACCCTTTTCAATATGACCTTTTCTTTGTAATTCATTGACTTGAACATTTACTTCAATTGCTGCTAGTCTCATTGGTAACTGACTTTGTTGTTGTTGTGATGCTTTAGCTTCTCGTCCCGCACCTGGTATTGTTTTCAATGCTAGCTCTTCTTTTTCTTGTTCTAGTTGTTCCCCAACCCGTTCTTGTTGCTTTAGTTGTTGTTGTTGTTGTGTTCTTGGTGATAGTTGTTCTTGCTTTGATTGTTGTTGTTGTTGGTTTTGTGATGGTTGTTGGACTGCGAGTCGTCGTTGTTGCTGTTGCTGCTGGTGCTGATCTTGTTGTTGTTGTTGTTGCTGTTGACGCTCATGCTCCGGTGTTTGTTGTTCTTGTTGAGGGTGTGCCTGTATTTGTTGTTGATGTTGTTGTTGTTGTTGTAATGGTTGTTGTGACGTTGTATCTGGCTTTTGTTCTTGCTGCTGTGATAATTGCAATTGTTGTTGTTGTTGCTGTTCTATTGTTTCCATTGAGCGCATTGACAACATATCTTTTTGGTCGTGTTGTTCTCGTTGTTGTTGTTGTTGCTCTGCATAACCGTATGAACTAAGATTTTCTGTCATACTCTGTTGTCGCACCGTAGCATCGCAGTCATTATTAGTCATACGCTTCCCCAGACATTGTTGTTGCTTCATATTATTGTGTTCTGGTGCCATTGATGTGCTTTCCATGCTCCCCACAAGCGTTTTTGTTCTTGTTGTGGACGATTCAACATCTATGTGCTCTAACGACTGCCATTCTATTGCTATTGGTATTGGTGTAGTCATTGTCGTTATTGTGCTCGGTTTAATTGTGGGCAATTCAATATTTATGTTCACCTCCTGCGATGGCCATGTATTTGTTATTGTTTTTAGTCTGTTTGGTCTTACTTTAGGCGATTCAGCATTGTTGTGAGCTAACGATAACCATGTTGTTGATGCTCTTGTCGTTGTTGTTGTTGCCGCAGCTGCTGTTGTTGTTGCTGCTATCGTCTCATATATCATCTTCGCATTGCTGTTCGTATCACTAGTATATGTTGATAATGTATTTGCAACATTCTTGTTGTTTCTGATGTTTATAGACTTGTTGCGAATGTTTTCATTGTCAGCAATGTTGAATGCAAGTGCTTTTGTTGCTATTGTTGCTGTTATGTTTGAGAATTCGCCATGTGTTTTTGTATAATTTACAATTTGTTGCCATTGTTGTTGTTGCTGCGGCTGTACTGTAGCTGTTGCAATACATCTGGATGTTGTGATTAATAGCAAAACAACTGCTAAAACATTAGCAAATATCAACATTAATTTACGAAAATAGTTCATACTGTTGGCTGCTAGCTAAAAATATCTTCTTCTTCGTCGTCTTCTGTATAGCGTGTGTACAATGGCCACTAGCAGTTTACGTTCGTGTTGCTTCCGTTCAATGCGGCTCAAAATAACCAGAAGATACTCGTAATAACAATAATATTCCTCTACTAAAGTATATTAAGTATGGCTTATACTGTAGCAGTATATGATGGGAGCATAGAGGCTAAGAACAGATTGTCTGTTGTTATTGTTGCTGTTCATATTCTTCATTTTTGTTATTTACTTAGCAACAATATATGAGTTCATCTGAGTCTGGTGTTCTTTGTAGTTATTTGATTATATGTAATTTTTGTTATTGTTCTTTTTACGTTTGTTTCGTTTATGCTGAAGCCGATACTGTTGTGATGCAATGTATGTGGTTTATTTTCATTAGCCGTCCACGCGTAATGTTATTTATATATGTAATACTGCTACAACTGTCCTTAATTAAATTTAGAGCTTGCCGTTCTTATGCTAGCAGAACATATACATGTACAGATGTTGACAAAAGGACGACGACGACGGCACCACATCCTGCTACTATGCATTGCTATGTAAGAAACGAATGAAAAAAGAGATAGAAAAATTTGTTATAAATTTAAGAGAACATATACGAGCACATATTATACAATAGAATGCTTAACATTAGAATAAAGTTGTTGGAAAAATTCATTTAATACAAATTAAGCGACAAAAAAAAAAGAATTGTCACAAAAACATTAAAGAATCCTTTCTATCCAACTCGAATGCTGCATAGTACTACTATATTTCTTCATTTATTTTGAGCAACAAACTTATATGGTCATAGTAATATTTGTAACAAGCTTAATTGTCTGTTGTCAACAGACACAAGACTCATTAACATAGCAATTTTCACTCGGAAAAAAATCGAGACACATATACACACTCATACATAGTGAAAATGAGAGATAGGATAAAAGATGAACCAAGAGGTTAAATAAAGTAAAGGAATGAAATGGAAAATTAAAATTAATTAACACTGTGACACAATGAAAAAGTCATCAAATGCAGTTCATCAGATGTGGCTAGTTTATCAAAGGACAGTGTTTATTACTTTATATACGAGTATGTGTGTGTGTATTTGAATGTTGTCTGGAATTATATAACACGAAAAAAAAAATGAGTGAATTCTATAAATAAAGAACGAAAAAAGTAAAAGTAAGTGAAGAGAAAACTAATTTGTATACCCTCCAGTCAAAATGTCAAGTCAAATAATGAGTTTTTGCTTTCGTGACAGCATACTTTCCACTGATTTTATATTGTAAGATCAATACCAAGATTGTTGTTGTTGTGCTATCGTTCGATCTCTTGCACTTACAAGTCATTGGATTCGACATTTTAATATAATTTTATACCAACAAACCGATAAGTTCATGATTAAGCGAAATCGAATGATGAAATGCAAATGTATGAATCCATATGTATACTTTCATAGTTTATAGCGGAAAATATAAAGCTAGAGATTTGTAATTCGGTTTGTAAGATTATATTCACTAACAAATTGACTGATTAAAGAATGAATGCAATTCAATAAAAATTACGATTACCTCCCATACAAAAATGTGCTTCCATGTGTATATTTTCACACTTTTCGTAAGAAAAATATAAAGCTATCAAGATGAAACTTGCTACATATGGTTATATTTACTAATAAATGGACGCATTTAAGAATTGTCATAATCGGATGAAAACTACGCCTACCTCTCATACAAAAATATGCTTTCGTACGTGTATTTTCATACTTTTCATTCGAAAAATAAAAAAATATCGTAATGAAACTGGCTACATATGATTATATTTACTATTCAATAAACACACTTGAAAATTGGAATAATCCGATGAAAATCAATATTACCTCCCATACAAAAATATGTTTCCGTACGTATATTTTCACACTTTTCGTTAGAATAAAATAGAAATATAGAAATGAAACTGACTACACTTGATTATATTTACTATTCAATAAACACACTTGAAAATTGGAATATTCGGTTGAAAACCAAGGTCACCACCAAGGACCTCCCATATAAAACTATGCTTCCGTTCTTATATTTTTACAATTTTCATTCGAAAAATATAAAAATATCGTGATGAAGCTGGCTACATATGACTATATTTACTATTGAATAGACAAACTTGAAAATTAAAATAATCCAATGAAAACCAAGGTCACCTCCCATACAAAACTATGCTTCCGTACGTATATTTTCACACTTTTCATGTGAAAAATATCAAAATATCGTGATGAAACTGGCTACATATGATTATATTTACTATTGAATAAACACACTTGAAAATTGAAATAATCCGATGAAAATCAAGATTACCTCTCATACAACAATATGCTTCCGACGGTATATTTTCACACATTTCATACGATAATATGTTCCAGGAAATCGTGGATTTTGAAAATATGTGGAATCGATTGAAAATCAAGCCTACCTACGATACAAAAGTTTGTTTTCAATTCATCAACTTATTTATTTCATCAACTTAATTAAAATATTCCTTGTCCACCATACTGAACAAGATTTTTTTTTAATTAATAGAATATCTTTCATAGAACTATGGCGTAATTATTATTATTATTATTTTTTTTTTTCTCAATATGTCTTAGTAATTACAAATTTTACTGTACCTCCTATGACGTTACTTGGTAAAACTTATTTAAGTAAAAAAATAAAAATAAACTAATTAATGGAAATAACTTATATAATTTTTAAAACATTACAAAAATATTCTATACTATTAGAAATTATAATTTTCTGCCAATGGTCCTTTTCATTTCTATTAGCATGTATATGAACTAAAATTAATACAATCACTTACAAATAAACTAGGGAATTTTAAAACGATTACGAATAATTATTTCGCATACAAAAATATATAGCTTACATATAAAATAAAACTTAAATGAAATATTATAAATTGATTAAATGGTAAAAACGAAGTTTTTCAAAATTATTCATAAAATTTGTAGTATGTTCTTAAAAAATTGTAAAACAAACTTTTTCAATCATAGAAAAATTGTTTACTTCATAATGCTTATAATATTCTGATGGTAATTTTTTTTTTGTTTTTTTGCATAAGTTCTTTTCAAATATGAAACAAAACATAATCAATTTTAAATTTCTTTCAAATATTAAACAAAAGCTATTGAAAATAACCATTCCATGTTTATAAATGTACCTGTTAAAATCTAGCAAAAAAAAAAAAAAAAATATATAGAACCAATCACTACTTTTAATTACTTAAATCGAGTATCCTTCATCCGATCGAACTTTTCATTTTATAACATGAGAAATAATGAACTAAATTACAAGTTATGAAAAAGTTTTCAACAACAACAAAAATTATTATGTTGTTACAACAAAATTATAAAAAAAAAATTCACACAATTCACTTACTATATTGAATTATAATCCTTTGAGTATAATAATAAATATGTAACGTAATAAGAAAATATTCTTACTTATACGTCCGAGTTCGATCCCAAAACTACCCGACCTGACATATAGATGACGGCAGTAGTTTAAAGAAAATTACTTTGGTGAAGAGTGGCAACCCTATAAAACATATGTTTTGAAGTTTCAAAGCGCCACGTTGTTTAGTATTTTTTTTTGGAGCCATCGAAAGTTAACGACCTCAGTGAATTTGTAAACATAGAAAAAATTGGTTACCGTTCACCGTAATTCAATACTTTCATTTGAAAGGTCTCAGTCCAACGAATAATAAAGCCAAACTAGATTCTACTCTTGGGGAGTCCGCTTCTCCATAAAATATTGGGTGGCAGAGTTTAGATGAGGTCGTACGAGCTGCCAAGACGAACATCACAGTGGTCAACCAATTGAGGTGGCCACGCCAGAAACGATTAAGAAAGTCCACAAAATGGTATTGGATGATCGCCGGCTGAAGGTGCGTGAGCTAGGTGAAATTACAGGCATTTCAAAAAGTGCTATACATTGTATATTGCGCAAGATGAGATTGGAGATGAAAAAGCTGTGTGCAAGATGGGTGCCGCGTTTGCTCACAATATAACAAAAACAACGTCGTGAAGATATTTCTGTAGAGTGTTTGGCGATGTTTCACAGTAATAAAGCCGAGTTTTTGCGTCTATTCGCAACCATTCGGATGAGACATGGGTTCACCACTGCACACCTGAGACAAAGGGGAAGTTAAAACAGTGGACTGAAAGGGGAGAATCGTGTTCAAAGAAGGCGAAGACAGTTCCATCTGCAGGCAAGGTTTTGGCGTCTGTTTTTTTGGGATGCACGTGGGACAATTTTTATTGATTATCTTCAAAAAGGAAAAACAATCAACGGTGAGTATTATGCTAATTTGTTGCAGCGTTTAAGTGATGAAATTAAAGAAAAAAGGAAAAGAAAAAGCAAAAAGAAAAAGTGTTGTTTCATCAAGACAGTGCACCAGTTCACACTTCCGCTATTGCGATGGCCAAAATCAATGAGTTAAAGCTCAAATTGCTTCAGCACGTACCTTATTCGCCAGATTAAGCTCCTTCGGATTATTTTCTATTTCGAAATTTGAAAAAATGGCTTGGTGGTAGAAGATTTGCAAACAATGAAGAGGTGAAGTCTGCGGTAGATGGCTATTTTAATGAGCTAAACAGTTCATACTATAAACAGGGTATCAAAGCTACCCTGTTTTCTTTGTTAGGTCGGGTAGTTCTGGGACCACTGTCGTACACTGTCGTACATTACATTTTCGACAAAAATTCATATTCTCATGCCACGAATCGTATGTACTTATGAATGTATGATTTTTTCTATTCCATTGAAGTGAAACTTCTCTGAGCAATGTACATAATAAAATTAAATTAAAAATTGTGCAACTTAGTTGCATAAATTGTGAGAAATTTATATGATTTCCTTTATCTCTTTCTGATATTTTTATATGCAATATTTTCGCAATTGAGCTATGTGCAATATGTAAATAGTAGTAGAAAAAACGAAATTGCTTAAGAAATTAACTGATGTTATACTGAAACTCAGATACCCTACCCCATCGGGATATATTCAAGATTATATTTATTCCAAGGTTGCTTATCATACGCCAATTTATTCATACTGTTGATGTTAGACATCATACCGTGCTACTTCGTCATAGATTATGCACTTTGATATTTATTATGTTTATTTCAAAAAAAATTTTTTTTTTCAAATTTTATTCTTTTTTTTATAATATAGTTGTCATAAAATTTTTTTGCTGTATTCTGCAATATTTTTGTTTTGTATGTAAACAAAACTACCAATATTACTCGTACACGACTATGAGTTTACTACACAGTCATCATATCAAATGTGAAATTAAATGCGCTTACAGATATGTGATTATGCAATGCAACAACAGATGACGAGCAAAAAAAGGAACTACTTTATCTCTATGTTTTTGCAAAAATTCAAAGATTAGCTATGGAATAAAATTCGTATTGATATTTTACATAGGTTCTTTTTTTTTTTTTAATTCTTGTTTGTTCTCGACAAGTTATTGGATTTTTCCCATGTGTTCACTTTGAAATTTTCTTTTGTCCTTTTCTTCTATTTTTTTTTTTATATTACTTGTCATGCGAGTACCTCGTTTTTTTTTTGTTCTTTTGTGTTGACATTTTTATATGCTTTCCCATATGTGCGCCATATTTAGTAGTATATGAATGCTTGCAATATTGCTGTTAGATGTTGAAGAGTTATCATCTCCGTTTTTAATTTGAATTCGGATGAAAAATACTAAAAGTATACGTTGAAAGATTTTTGAAAAGTAAAAATGACAAATGCATATCATTTTCTTTAGCATCACAATTGAATATTGAAATCAAGAGGAACAAACGAACTTATTGAAAGGCACACAATCAGCCTACTAGTGGTCTAATATGGATATGGGGGAAGACAGCAAACTAGAGATTATTTATGAGTGATATGAGAATTTCTTCACGAGTCAAAATAGGGATACCTACAAATCAATATTAATAAAAATTTTCTCTAATTAGTTTGTAATTACCTTGACTCTATCTTTTGACACTATTGTATACATTTGTTCGGTCTTTTATGCAATAATGTCGAAAAAATGCATGTGTAAGATCGAAATTTTAGACAAATTTGCAATAATGTCGAAAAAAATGGTTTGAATTTGTATTGTCGACATTAATGCAAAAATTTGTGTAATAATATCCAAATAAAATTGTATGAATTAATACTCTCGACTCCAAAAGTTTTGCAATAATATTGAATAGAAACGATATGATTTATATGATCGACATTATTACAAAAATTATGTGCATAATTAAATTTGAAAAAAATTAGTATTTCGACATTATTGCAAAGTTTTTTTGGAATAAAGTCGAAAAAATATTTTTCTATATAAACCAATTTCGGAATAAATGCACTTTGTTCGACAATTATGCATTTTACCAAATTTTCTCAGAGATAATCTGCAAAAATCTCGATATGAAATTTTATAAAACTGAGAATTTCGAAGGTGTTGCAAAATTTTTCGGAAATAATGTCGAACAAATATTTTTTCTATATAAAGAAATTTCGACATTAATGTATTCCATCAAATTTTTTCAAAGATAATCAGCAATAATCTCGATATCAAATTTGAAAAAATTGGGAATTTCGAAGATATTTGCCAAATTTTTTGAAATAATGTCGAAAACATATATATATATATATATATATATATATATATATATATATATATATATATATATATATATATATATATATATATATATATATATATATATATATATATATATATATATATATATATATATATATATATATATATATATATATATATATATATATATATATATACAAACAAATTGCGAAATTAATGCAATAATATCGATATTAAATTTGACAAAACTGAGAATTTCGAAGGCATTGCAAAATTTTTTTGATATAATGTCGAAAAAATATTTTTTCTATATAAACAAATTGCGAAATCAATGCACTTTGTTCGATATTAATGCACTTCATCAAATTTCCACAGAGATAATCAGCAATAATCTCGATATTAAATTTGACAAAACTGAAAATTTCGAAGATATTTGCAAAAATTTTTTGAAATATTGTCGAAAAAAAATATTTTTCTACATAAACAAATTGCGAAATTAATGCACTTTGTTCGACATTAATGTATTCCACCAAATTTTCTCAGAGATAATCTCGATATGAAATTTAATAAAACTGAGAATTTCGAAGATATTTGCAAAATTTATTTGAAATAATGTCAAAAAATATTCTTTCTATATAAACAAATTTCGGTATTGCAAGGTTTTGCAAAATTTTTTTTAAATAATGTCGAAAAAATATTTTTTCTATATAAACAAATTGCGAAATCAATGCACTTTTTTCGATATTAATGCACTCCACCTAATTTTCTCAGAGATAATCAGTACTAATCTCGAAATTTCGAACTTAATGCACTTTGTTCGACATTAATGGGTGCCGTAGCTCAGTGGTTAGTGTGTTCGCCTTCTCATCTGTAGGTCGTGGTTCAATCCCCGGATGATGCATAACAAATTTAATATCGATAAGATTTTTCTTTCGAATGGTACCCACCTGTCGGCAAGCAATTGGCAATTCTTCCGACAGTAACAACTTGCCATGAAAAATCTTCTAAAAGAACTCTGTGACAAAGCTCAGAAAAAGTGATGTCACAAGGGTTCTGCCGTTCGGAACCGGTTAAAATAAGTAGGTCCCTTCTAATACTGTCCAAATTTAAGACGCACAACAGTAATGGAAGAGAAGCTCGGCCAATGAGCCCTTTGGGGCTTTAAGTGAAACATAATTATTTTATAGGTTAGACATTAATGCATTTCACCAAATTTGCTCAGAGAAGAAATAGCAAAAGTTATAGGTAATTTTTATCAACTTTTTATTTCTCTAGAATTTGTAAAATTTGACTTAGGCAATTTTTATTTTGGTCTAAAGGTTTTAAAACAAAAGATAAATCTTAAAGAAATTACCTTAGAAAATCAAAATAAATATGAATTTTTCTATAAGAGTAGTACGTTAGGTCGTTAAATCTTCAATGTTTTTCCCTCTATTGAAAACATCTACATTAAACTTTGTTAAACTTACTTCATTTGGAACTTTCGAAATACAGCCAAAAAACGGAATTTTTATTATAATTTTTTCATTTAATGATCGAATTGCAAATATGATATATCGTTGAAATTATCACCATTAGCATGTCATTTGCTTTTCAGACATCATTGACTTCCGTCCAGTAGCTCAGAGTTGTACCACCCTAATGTGACTTGTTTCCTTATGGAATTAAAGCGTTCAAAAATTCTTCTAAGCGTTTGCCTTAGAAATTTATCGCTAAATTCAGAAACAACAATTCTATGGCAAATTGAAATTATTTATCAAATTATATGGAAATAAATATTATCTCATGAGATAATAATAATCGAATTTGGAAAGTGTCATGCAATAATAATCATTTCCATATAATTTTGACTATAATTTTAAATTGCTCTAGAAATGTTGTTTATGAATCTATTAAGACACTTCTAGAGTAAAAGTTTCAAGAAATTTTGAGCGCTTTAAAACGCTGAATCAAATATTCACATTAGGGGGGTTCAACTCAAAATTATAGAGTCCATTAAACGAATCTGACAATGAAGTTCAATGATGTCTGAGAAGCAAATATAGTTATTATCATGACATTTTTAACGATATATAATATTTGCAAATCGGTCTCTAAATGACAAAATTATGATAAAAAATACTATTTTGACTATTTTGCCCTGGATCTAAATAAACCAAATTTTAATGGAACCAAAATGATATTAATTAAGAGGTGGAGATTTCAGGTTTTTTTTTTTTTTTTTTTCATCGATTCACCTTAATGACTAGCAATAACAGCGACGACAACAATAGCATCAACAAACTAAAAGAAAATTTTCTTCAGCCAGCCTCTCTACATAATCATTCGAAAAGACGGTGGGTGGTAGGTAGGTAGCAGCAGCTTATAAAACCATGTCACACAAAATAGAGTGTAAATTATCAAGTTTATGAATATAACAAACCAACAAGAACCAACAAAAACAATGCAATAAAAATAATAACGACATTCTCTTTAGCTACCCTCAAAAGTTGAAACGATGCGAAGGAAATGATAAAGAGTAAACAACATTTAAGGATAAAGCAAGTATTTAGAGGAAAAAAGTGAAATAATTTGAAGCAGTTTTTATGTATATATACCTAACACATATACGAACCTACATGAAAACAAAACCGGGGAAACTTATTATTATTAAATACCAAATTTTATCTACCGTACGTATCGGTCACTTAAGACTTTGTTAATATTCTTACATATTTAATTACTTCATTTTAGCCATAAGCATTGTACCCGACAACAATAGCGTTGATTGTTTATTTATTTTGGCTCTCTCTCTCATACTCTCTGTTGTGCACTTGGCTCTTAATTTTCTATTTATTTTTATGACATGTTGTTAAAGAGCTGCTATTAATATCCATTTTACGATGTTTAGTTAATTCTATGTTCAAAAGGTGACTTTAAAATCTGAATTGTTAAATAAGTTTCAAACAAAAGGTACGACAACCATTAAAATGATTAAAGGATTAATTCGTATTAAATTTTATTAAAACAAAAGTTTCATTAGAAATGAAAAAAAAAAAATGTTTACAGTTTATTGAATTTTTTTATTTGTTTTCAATACGATACAAGGTGATTTTATAAGAGCCTTCGGATTTGATTTAAAAAAAAAATACATAAAATTTAGAGAAATGTATGAAATCTTTATTTGAGTCGATTGAACGATCTATAGAATTCAATGTGTAAAGATGATTTCGTGTAAATGAAATCATCAAATGCTGCGCCTCAAATGGTTCAAACGCTGGATCCAATTTGGGCATATCTTCTCCAACACATCGGCCGGTAGCTCACGAATATATTCTTCAATATTGGTTTTCAGTGTGTCAACCGTTGCGGGCATGTCGCTATAAACATGAGCCTTAACATAAAAAATAAATAAATATGTGGCACTTCAAGCCCCGAAGGGCTCATTGGCCGAGCTTCTCTTCCATTACTGTTGTACGTGTTAAATTTTGGACAGTATTAGAAGGGACCTACTTATTTTAGCCGGTTCCGAACGGCAGAACCCCTGTGGCATCACTTTTTCTGAGCTTTGTCACAGAGTTCATTTTTCTAGAAGCCTTAACATAGCCCCACAAAAAATAGTCCAAAGGCGTTAAATCGCACGATCTAGGCGGCCAATATACCGTACCCAAATGTGAAATAAACAGTTCACCGAACTCGCCTCTCAACTGGGCCATTGTTTCGCGTACTGTGTGATATGTGGCACCGTCTTGTTGAAACCACATGTCAGCCAAGTTCAGCTCTTCCATTTTGGGCAAAAAAAAAGGATGGTAATCATCTCCTGCCTTCGTCATCTTTGAAAAAGTACGGTTCAATGATGCCACCGGCCCATAATCCACACCAAACAGTGCCTTTTTCAAGATGGATGGGCAGTTCTTGCAATGCTTCCGGCTGCTCTTCACACCAAATACGGCAATTTTGATTGTTCACATATCCATTCAACTAGAAATGAGCTTCGTCGCTGAACACAAGAAAGGGCATGATGTATTTTCTTAACCGAGCATGAATTTTGATAATAGAATTCAATAATCTGCAAGCGTTGTTCGTTTCTAAGTCGATTCATAGTTAAATTATAGACCAAACTGAACATGTTTGACAGTAACATGTTACACGAAAACAGCTAAGCTGTCAAAAATAGTGTTGCCAAAAACAGAAAGTTGCCTAAGAATCACCCTGTACAATTTTATTTGCTATTCAATACATTAAAAAAAATTGTAAATTTCTTAAAAGCTTCTATTTAATTTACACGACCTTTTTTTTTTATTTATTTAAGATAATCACTTTGAGAACAACCGATATCAAACTAACCGATTCCTTATTCAATATCGTTTATTCTATACTCTTATACAAGTTATGATTTGTTAAAAGAACACAAGCATATCACCAACCCAAATGATATTGCTATAGTATTATCCTGCATTTTAAATCTACATACATATACTCGTAGTAGTGGTAAAGCATGGTAATAAAAGTTAAATGATATTGCTGTAAAAACCATATCAGCACTATCAGCGCATTATACATATGTGTGTATCAATAAATGTCCTTTGGCGTATATGAAAACAAATACGAGTAGTCGTATGTAGGTACTTAAACGCTACACACATACTACATGTATGTGAGGATATCTTTAAGTATAGCACATTTATTTATTTATTTATTTATTTTTTTTTTTTTAAGGTTTTCGCTTATCATTTAATTGCGATTGTTGTCAGAGTGCGACAGCAATAGGAATTTTACTTAAAGTAACGAGTTTTATGTGCAGGAAATAACATGACTTGTGGTAAGTATTATACATATTCTTATAATATGATAAAATTTCAAATGCAAATCAACATACAATATATTCAATACATAATGTGTAATTATTATTATTATTATTATTACTACGTACAAAGTACAAAGCTTTTATCATAGTATATGAGATATTGAAAATTGTTTACACGTTATAATGGTATGATGTTATTGTGTACGAGTATATACATATACTGCTAATGGCCAATTTGTTTTGATATTACTATATCAATTTTATTAATTTTACATTTTTAGAATCTGTTTTCAAGCATGTAAGGGTGTATTGAGTTTGTGCTTCCCTTTGTTATACCCAAGAAAATATCAGTAAAGTCAGTCGCTATGACGATAGAGAAAGAAGAAACAATCAAATAATGAATTTTCACTCAACGTAAAATGCAGCGTTGCATAATTCCTAGATGCTTTATACACAGATATGTACTAAAGGTGGATGACTTGCCAACGAAAGATGAAAACCAATCGATGCTTGATCGAGTAAGTCGTAACCCGCCTACTGTTTAACACGATTTTGCTGAATTTGCAAATCGGCCCGTTCGAGTAGCTTTGCTACCCCAACGAGTGCTCTTACAGCCGCGCTGGCGTTAATTCGCTCGGCTGCTCTAAGTTATTCTTGCTTTAAGCGATGCTGTCAGTGTTCGACCGCTCATTTAAAGTAATCGCCTACGAACCCTCAGCTCTGCCTGTACAGAGCAGAGACAGATCTACCAGACCACTGATTCGTTGAGTGGGACCATGTGTCACTGGTCAATACTCATTATATAAGTAAGGTTAGCTAGGATTAGGTAATCAATTAAGGCATAGAGTAAGAGATTGAAATTATATTCTTGAAAATTGTAAAAAGAAACAAAGGAAAATATAAAAAAAATAGTAGTAGTTCCATCAATACCTTGCCAAACACTTTTCAAGTGTCGGTGAATTGATAGCCAATAGGCCATCGTGTGGAATTCGGTCCTCCGCCTACAACAAGGTGTTTTACGCTGCCCTCTTGTTTGACTCTGGCTGACTGAGTAATACCCCAGCTGGGGAACAAAAGGCACGCGTTACAAGCCAATTTTTGATTCTGGTGACTAAAATGAAGGGCGTTCTGCATGGACCGGAACAAGTGGTAATTTGAAAACGCCACATCTGGGTAATAAGACGGGTGGGATAAGAGGTTTCCATCTGCTATTTTCCAAGTACGTTTTAACGTGGAAAATGAATGACTCGTATTTGGTCGCCTATTCTGTTCATTTCTGGTTCAATGTTGGCTTCAATTTAATGAGCTGTTGTCAGTAGCATTCCCCATTAATGGTTTCACTCGGTTTTAGCAATACATAATACACCATACCCTTCTAATCCCACCAAATATACAGCATAACCTTCGAACTATGGATATTCGGCTTTGGAATCGATTTGGCCAGGTCACACATATGACTTGTGTGGAATACGCTTCACTTCAGTCGAAGGTGGGTTGGTACGTTCTTGGCCTCAAAGGATTATCAGTTCTATTGGGGTGGAATTTATGCGCTTCCTCAAAGATGGGGAAAAAGTTGTAGCTTCCGAAGGAAAATATTTTGAATAAAATATATTGTAGCAATTTTTTCAAATAAAACTTTAGCAACAATTCGTTTAAAACTTTTTTATGTACTCCATAATAATTTCTTTATTTTGTTGAAATGTTTGTACATAGTACCAATAATATTGATTCTTAATGTGGGCGCCGTAGCTGGTCCCCGGCTGAAACATATTTGATATCGCAAAGATTTTTCTTTTAAAGAATGCTTCGGGCCTTATTCGTATTTTATAATGTATAATTATTGAATATTTTATATCTAGAAAGATCAGATGTTGTTAGTACGTTTTCGTAAAATATTTCCATAGCACTATTTTTCAATAATTTTCTATAAATTCATAACACAATTTACAATTTCATATATACCATTGAGAACTTACTTACTTACTTATGTGGCCATTACAACCGAATATCGATTTAGGCCAAGAATAACATGCTTCGCCAGCCATCTCTGTTCTTTGCTAGCTGGCGCCAGTTAGAAATTCCAAGCGCCGTCATGTTCTCCCGTACTTGGTCTTTCCACCGGGGGTTAGGTCTTCCTCTTCTGCGTCGTCCTCCAGCGGGTTCCGAATATAACACCTTCTTAGCTGGAGCGTGTTGTTCCATTCGCTCGACATGACCTAGCCAGCGCAGCCGCTGGATTTTGATGCGCTTTACTATGTCAATATCGGCATATAGCTCGTACAGCTCATGGTTGTACCTTATTCGGTACTCGCCACCAACGCAAATAGGTCCAAAGATCTTGCGTAGGACTTTTCTCTCGAAAACTCCAAGCATTCGCTCATCCGAAGTGGACATTTTCCAGGCTTCAGCGCCATATGTTAGGACAGGCATGATGAGAGACTTGTAGAGTGTAGTTTTCGTTCTTCGAGAGAGGGCTCGACTTCTTAATTGCTTACTCAGCCCAAAGTAACACCTGTTAGCAAGAGTTATCCTACGCATGAACTCCAGGCTGACGTCATTACAGTTGTTGATGTTGATACCATTAAATTGTCTAAATTGTGTTCAACTATTGTGAAAATAATATTTATTTCGAATTATAATGTCCGGTACAAGTTGCACACATGAGAAAATCCTATATAATTTGAAAGTAGAGCTAAATAGAAGCTTCCCCTTCTAATTGTTTTTCTACATTAATTCCTTTACCTTTACGAAATACAAAATTTTTTTGTTGCTGAACAACATAGAGTCTGAAATTCAAAGGTAAATTTTCTTCGAAAAGAAATAAAGCTGATAAATAAGAGGAACTGTGAACATATTTTACTACAAAACTGACTATATTTTTAAGTAGAAATCAAAACTTTTAATAAAATTTCAACAAAAAATAAAATCTCCATTGAAATGTAAAATTTCGAACATTTATTATTTTATTTCATTTTCATACGACATAAATTCAAATTCAATATAACCGAAAAACCAGAAAAAATTGCATTGGTACACATAAACTTCAACATATGGTAAGAAAATACATAAGCGTTTTATGCGAATATAAAAAAAAAAAATAAATAAATAAAACCACTACATATATATATATATGTATTTATGTACATATACTTCTATGTATATCATATCAAAGACGAATAGAAGATTTTAAATCATTGACAGCTGACAGCAGCGTTATTTTGGTTTAGTTTTTGGTTTTATGGTTATTTTCTTGTACATATGTGATTGAATGATGAAATCTCTGTTCAGTGAACTGATTTATTGATATTGGACAACATTTTTGGTAACATTTTGTGTAACATTTGTGACATTTTCTACAATAAGTATATGTATACTAGCTGTACTCAGCTGCAAAGTTGTAAAATGGTAAAGTATCATAAATATAAAATTTAATTTTCTATTATTAATCGCTTTTTCTCTCTGTTTGTTTTATGTTCTGTTCAGATTCTTTTTTATGGAGATTTGAAGTAAATTTTTATTAAATTTATATAGGAAATACTACAATAGGACTCGAATTTCAGAGAATAATATCCAAAGAAATTTCTAGAAATTCGCTAGAAGAAATTTTCAAGAAAATTATATTCATAATCGTTGACTTTTTGCTATTTAAATATAGTTACTGATTGAGTTTCACAAAAGCACTAACATCTTAGCTTAGATATTCATTATTTTAATGAATAGCCGATGAGAAAGAAGTCAGCGATTTTTTGTTCTATGTACTATAACCAGCAACTTTTACTTAATATTCAAATATATAGTATATTAAAATATACAGGGTGATTTTTTAAGAGCCTTTGGATTTGATTAAAAAAAAAAAAAACACATAAAATTTGGAGAAATGTATGAAATCTTTATTTGAGTCGATAGAACGATCTATATAATTCAATGTTTAAAGATGATTTCATGTAAATGTTAATCGCGGCTTCGCCTCAAATGGTTCATACGCTGGGTCCAATTTTCGGCATACTCTCTCCAACATATCGACCTGTATCTCCAGTGCGTCAACCGTTGCGGGATTGTTGCCATAGACATGAGCCTTAACATAGCCCCACAAAAAATAGTCTAAAGGCGTTAAATCGTTAGATCCAGGCGGCCAATTGACCGGCCCCAAACGTGAAATAGACTGTTCACCGAACTCGCCTCACAATTGGGCCATTGTTTCGCGTGCTGTGTGGCATGTGGCTTCGTCTTGTTGACCCCACATGTCAGCCAAGTCCAGCTCTTCCATTTTGGGCAAAAGTAGTTTGTAGTCATCACAAGGTATCGCTCGCCATTCACGCCATAACGTTCCTGCCTGAAAAAGTACGGCGGTCCAATGATGCCACCGGCCCATAATCCACACCAAACAGTGCATTTTTCTATATGCATTGGCAGTTCTTGCAATGCTTCTGGCTGCCCTTCACACCAAAAATGGCAATCTTCATTGTTCACGTATCTATTCAACCAGAAATGAGCTTTGAAGCTGAACACAATTTTCCGATAAAAAAGTGGATCTTCATCCAACTTTGCTGGGCGCTGGCACCAAAATTTAGCCGCTGTGGGAGGTCGTGTGGCTTCAATTCTTGCACCATCTGTATTTTAAAAGGTTTTACATCCAAAGCCTTCCGCAAAATTTTTCACGTAGTGGAGTAACAGAGGCTCAATTGCTGCGAACGGCGCTGAATCGGTAATTCACGATCATCAACAACACTGGCGGATACAGCTGCGATATTTTCCTCCGCACTCTACGTATGCGTGTTGGTGGTTTAATGTCCAATAATTTAAATGTGATGTGAAATTTAGTTATAAGATTCCGAATAGCCGCCTCAGAAGCTCGCCCAAAGTGAGCATAAAATGGAAGAAGTGCACGATGCACTTTCTTAACCGAGCATGAATTATGATAATAAAATTCAATAATCTGCAGGCATTGTTCGACCAAACTGAACATGTTTGACAGTAACATGTTATCCAAAAACAGCTGAGCTGTCTAAAACAGTGTTGCCAGAAGGAAAGTTGCTAAATAATCACACTGTATGATTATGATTTTTCAACCACCCAAAGATATAATCGTGCATTGAATCATTTAAGAGAGAGAGAGTTTATACTAAAGGAATAAATATAAAATCAGTTTCCATTAGAATGATGAGACCAGCCAATAGAAAATAATTGTCTTCGCTATGCTAGAAGTAAACTGACAAAGTAAAAAAAAAAAAAAATGACGATGACGATACAAAGAACAAACAAAGTACATATTCATATCTGTTTGTACTCCTACATGAAATTTATGACATTGAAGTATCTAAGTAAAATAGCTAATACCATCGCCTGTTGCTACTTTGAGTATAAGTAGAAGTGCATACTTCTACTATAGTATTGTATGATACTTGATGTCGGTATCTGTATATAATAACTTTACATTCCTACTGCTATTACTTTACTTTTATCTTTACTGCTAATACTTTACTGCGTCTATGTATAAGAATTTTCTGAACTTCTGCAAGCTTATTTTAAAATAAACATAATCTTTGCCATTAAATCTTAAAGAAATTATTAAAATTTATTTATGCATTATTACACATAGCATACATAGACTTATAGTACATACATATGTACTCATTTATTTATGTGGGTTGTCTAACGTAAAAAGCTTTTAGGTTATATGGGATATAGATAATATGGTTTTATATTTAATATGAATTCATACTTGTATCCTTGCTGATATACATTGTACTATGTATACACATATTAATTTATATAATAGATATATATTTTAGCGCCCTCGTACACTTGTTGAAGCAGATGTTACCATCGAAATTTTGTTGGCTTCTGTGACAAAGGCTCCAACCAGGGCGCTAAAAGCATGAATAATAATCGCATCGTATGTATTATTATAAACACATAAATAAATGTGTCATTGTTGTTACAATTATAATTAATAATTTGTTGTTTTTTTTTTTCTTGCTATACATCTATTCATATTTGATATTAATAGAACCCTAGACGAAGTTCTTTGGTTTACGTGTTCGTTTTTTCAAAATTCTTCTATTGCAAATTTGCCTGAAGAGTTGCTTGACAAGTTTATTAAAATCATTTGGACGCTAATTTGGAAGAATTAGGTATAGAGGTATAAAATGTCTCAAAATTCATAAAATCTGGTAACCCAATTCGAATATGTAATGCAGTTTTATTTGGAATCTTATGGCTTTATAGTTGTACCTCAGAGTTCGTTTCCCATATTCAACATTCAGCATAGTCAACTTACTTACTTACTTACTTATGTGGCCATAACAACCGAATATCGTTTTAGGCCGAATATAACATGCTTCGCCAGCCATCTCTGTTCTTCGCTAGCTGGCGCCAGTTAGAAATTCCAAGCGCCGTCAGGTTCTCCAGTACTTGGTTTTTCCACCGGAAGTTAGGTTTTCCTCTTCTGCATTGTCCTCCAGCAGGTTCCGAATATAGCACCTTCTTAGCTGGAGCGTGTTGTTCCATTCGCTCGACATGACCTAGCCAGCGCAGCCGCTGGATTTTGATGCGCTGTACTATGTCAATATCGGCATACAGCTCGTACAGCTCATGGTTGTACCTTATTCGGTACTCGCCACCAAGGCAAATAGATCGAAAGATCTTGGGTAGGACTTTTCTCTTGAAACCTCCAAGCATTCACTCATCCGAAGTGGACCTATCTCCCATACAAAATTATATATTCAAATGCATTTTTTCTCATTTTTTACAAGAAACTATCAAGTTATCAAGCTGAAATTCAATACATACGATTCTATTTATAAATATTTCGTCAAGTTAAAAAATGAGTGAAATCGCATGATATTAACACCTAGCTCCCATACAAAAGTGTGCTTTCAAATGCATATTTTCACACTTTCCGAACGAAAATATAAAGTTATCGAGCTAAAATTCAGCACATATAATTAATATTTTTAACTAAAACTGAGGTTTGTAATATTAATAGATTTGCTTAAAAACTGTGTCTACCACCCATACAAATTTATCGACACGAATGTATTCTTTTCCACTTTATGCACGAAAATACAAAGTGATCAAGCTGAAACTCAGCAAGAATGAATTCAATCACTATTGTATAGTCCGCTATAAAAATGGGCAAAATCGCATGATAACTACACCTACCTACCATATAAAATTTTCTTTTCAAATCAAATTTTTCACAACTTTTGCGCGAAAATATCAAATGATTAAGCTAAATCTTGCTAAATATAATTATAATTACTAATTAATTTATGAGATTGTAAATAAATATAATCAGATTAAAACCACGCCTACCTTCCATATAAAAGCCAGTTATATTGTGACTATTTTCACCGTTTGCGAATGAAAATGCAAAGTTAGGCAGCAAAAACTTGGTGTATATGATTAAATTTATTAAGAAATGACCCTGTTTGAAAATGGCCGGAATTGATTTAAAACCACGCCTCCTTGCCATATAAAAGTTGCGTTTCGATGTTTGTTGACTTTGAGTACGATTATTTCTATGAACGAGCTATTATGTTTAAAAAATATCCTCCTCAGATGAAAACTAAACCTTATATTGTTGTGTTATGTTATTGTAGCTCCACTCTCACTGAGAGGACACACTTAGGCCAATACTGTTGTGCGTGTTAAATTTCGATAGCATTGGAAGCATTAGATTATTTATATAGCCAGTTCCGAACGGTAGAACCCTTATGACATCACTTTAGCTTAGTTTTGTCACAGAGCTCTTTTAAGAAGCATTTTCGGCAAATTGTTACTACCAGAAAAATTACCAATTCTTGTCGACATGTGGGTATCGTTCGAAAGAAAAATCTTTTCGATACTAGATTTTTGTTATGCTTCAGCCGGGGATTCAACCAACGACCTACAGATCAGAAGGCCGGTCAATGTATTACTGTCAATGGCGAACTCCATGAATTCTGAAAAGAGATTGCATTGGTAAATCTGAAAAGAGGAGTCAAAAACGCAAAGGAGTCATATAGCAACCTATTCAGCTAGTCAAGCTGCATTACAATCACTGGCTTCGTACTTTTTGGAGTCAAAACTATCGGAAGAATGCTAAATAAACCTTCAAAGCTTGGTTACAGTGAACACTGTTGTACTGTGTTGGGTCCGAGGACACTCTGGAATTAAAGGTAATGAAATTGCTGACTAATAGGCCAAGATTGGCTCAGCAACGTAACTTGTTTGTCCTGAATCATACTGTGTTATAAACTGGGCCGAAGCTAAATCCAAAATTGATAACTGGGAACATAACCTCAAAATCTCTTCTTGGGAGGGGCTTCATACACTGCGCCAAGCTAAAAGACTGGTGCGACTATATACCTATAATAGGGAACTGCGCAAAATGAGCAAAGCAAATATTAGGAAACTGATAGGATTCATCTCAGGTCATTATTACATGAATCTCACTAAAATCTACCTTCTGGATGATACAGAGCGTAGGCTCTGTCTAGAAGAGGACGAGACCACAAAGCACATACTGCTGTGTAACTGTATTGCATTGGCTAGAACTAGGCTTCATTATTTTCACCGAGATCAACTGGATCTGGAAGAAATAAAAAATATTCCTGTGATCGCAAAATGGAAAAGTTAATGAAAGAAAATCGTTTTCTACTTCCTCCGTTCCATTGGCAGGTCACAACCAGATATGAAGGAGGGCCTATCCAGGGTTAATGCTAGAACTGGTAGGGTATAGCAAGAAATACAATAGCGATCATATGAATCAATAAATTAAATAATTAGCTCTTTGGAGCAACCTACTACAGTTAAATTATTATTATTATTATGTGTAATACAGCACGTGGCGCAATCTATCATATACATTGATCAAGGGTGCTGATGGCTCGAAATTATTTTCAGCAGTGCCATATCAACACCTTAGCATATTCAATTATGAGGCGTTACACGATTTTAAAGCTCGTTCTAGACATAGTATTGCCAAACTAGTACGACCACAGCCTTCGACATGTTCAGTCCTTCATCTACAGTGCTTATATACATGAAATAGCACTCAAGTTTTAAATGAATAAAATAAAATTAATTTAGTCATTTTAACAATTTCTTCGAATTTTATTTTACTTTCCAATCATAACAGGCTGTAGCACGAAATAACCTTCATATTTATGTGAAACATGTGTGTGTTTGCGCATATATTTTCATTACAATGAAATCTAATTTTTTTCGCTTCGCATAGGGGAAAAAAAAAACAAAAAACTATAATAGAAAAATATTTATAATCATAACGATAATAAACCTTGACCTCTTTTTTGTTAAATGGGCTAATGAACATTCTAAAGGAAATTAAGTCTATATGTATTAATATCGTGCATACTGTGTCAAAGGACATTGTATGAAGAGCACGTTTTGCGTGCGTGCCCTTGAAGAAAGAAGTGTAGAAAATAAAAATTATAACACTAACAAACAATAATATATTTAATGATATTTTCAATGTATGTCGACATCACACGGGCTTCGCTTGTGATATATATTAAGTTTGTTAAAATGCTGCTCTATGAAATTTCTTTCTGTTGCCACTCAGTCACTCAGTCTTAACTACTCCAACATTTGTAGTCTTTGCTATTTTTTTTTTTTTATCTGATTTTTTTTTTTTTTTTTTTTTGCCGAATTGTTTGTTTTTCTTCTTGTTTTGGTTGCAAAAATTGTAGACTTTCTTTTTAACAGTTTTTCTTTTGTCTTTCTTCATCTTATTCAACCAATGCCAAGCATCATCATCATCATCATCATCATCATCATTGTTATGATATGCAGAGGAATCGTCGTCATCTTCATTGTCACTCTCATACACACACACACACACACACACACACTTTGTTCGTAATGTTATCTCATTTCCGATGCTTACTTGGTGGTTTGGCGGTTTTCCACTCAATGCCTGTCTCCTGGTTGACTTACATCTATTGATGAAAAAGTCTGTAAGCAAGTGTTTATATGTATTTGGTTTCCTTTCATTTCATTTTCCTTTTCAGCATCAAATAACATCTGCTTCCCTTTTACTTCACTTGATATGAAGCATTTAAGTTACTTGTTTCTTTTTTTCTCTCTCTCTCTCATTTTCTATTGACATTAGACATATACTGTTCATTTCACTGGTTCTTCATCATACTACTTATTTAAAAACTCCTGTAATTTGTGCTCGACTCAACTTCCTTCAATTTCACCAAAATGCTCTGTGTGTAATATAATATGCTTGGTATTGTGCTGCTATTTGTGTAGTATTTTTATTTAATATTTTGACGACTTTTCTTTTTATTCTCCCTTTTTTCTATCACTCTTCCTCTCTCTCTCTCTCTGAAATATTGCAGATACATGAAAAATGTTTTACGTTGATTCATCCATTTCGTTTGAATTTAATTTATATGTAAAGCAATTTGCTATTTATTTACGGAAGTATTGTGAAATCATGTTGTTGTTGTTGTTGTGTCATTGATATG
Source organism: Megamerina dolium (assembly GCA_963854835.1). Taxonomy (NCBI): domain Eukaryota; kingdom Metazoa; phylum Arthropoda; class Insecta; order Diptera; family Megamerinidae; genus Megamerina; species Megamerina dolium. Next base: position 5,881,469 of record OY978525.1, read on the forward strand.
TAAGCGCATTAAATTGACATTTACCGATTGTTGTTGTATTATAAATAATAACAGACAATCTTACTTACAGCCGAATACCCAAAAGCAAAACGAAAACGACAATAACAAAAACAACGACAAAAAAAATTGAAATAAAATTGTCAATTTTATATCGATTGAAATTGTGTGGAGCACGGGAGAAAAATTTACATACGAACATACGAAATGGAGCAAATGTTTACACCATCATATCTAAAAGAAAACAAACTGTAATAATAAAAAATATACAAACAACACACACACAAAAAAACAAAAAAAAAAAAACAGAAACGGAAACTGAAGGTTGTCATTTATGACAGATTATAATGGAAGAATGCTTAGTAGTATGATGCTTTAAGTCGATAACAAAAAAAAAAAAAAGAAAAGAAATTTTTGTCTGTAGAATATGCTTTAAAAGTGAAAATAATGAAAGCAATATAATCCAAAATTAAATTCTTAATACTAAAGGTTCGATTACTTTAATTAATGAAAAAAAAAATTTTTTTGCAATAATGTCGAAAATTTTGGGTCATCACTTTTTTCGACATTTGAACAATAATGTCGAATAAACTTATCCCCAGTACATTTTGATTTTCGCTATTATTGCTGAAATTTTTGCAATAATATCGAAAAGAGCTTTTGTATGTATTGCATAAATATAAGCAATGATGTCGAAAAATATATATGGAATTAGTTTTTAATTTTTTATGTATATCTAAGCATATGTTGTTTGTTTATTCAATTTGAACTTTGATTTTCGCTGTTATTGCTAAAATTTTTGCAATAATATCGAAATAAGCTTTTGTATGTATTGCCTACATTTAAACAATAATGTCGAAAAATATGTATCGAATTCGTTTTTTGATTTTCATGTGTATTCAAGCATATTTATTCAATTTGAACTTATCCTCAGTACGTTTTGATTTTCGCTATTATTGCTGACAATTTTTGCAATAACATCGAAATGAGATTTTGTATGAAATGTATGGAATTAGAGTTATGACAATATTCTACTGATGTAACATACGATATGTGTGATGAATATTACGCATAAATTTATATTTACCTTATCGGCAGTTTTTGATTTTCGTCAATATTGCTAAAATTTTTGCAATAATGTCGAAATTAAATTTTGCAAATTCTCTGCAATTTTGCAGTAATATTATATGTGAAGAAGAGAATTTAAAATTAAACTTTACAACAACAAAATATCGACACAAATTCAATACACCATCGGCTCCAAAAATCCTTGGTCAAGCCGTTTAAGAAGGCAAGAATTCTTGTGGCATACGTAACAAGGAGTCCTTTTCAAATTATTTTCTTGGCAAATTCATGATATCAGAACAATTGCCAATTGCTTGCTGCCACATGAGTTCGCCGAACTGTTGATCGAGCCCACGACGTTGAGTTCACTGTCAGTTCTGTGTGTCGGAACTCAAGATAATGGTTGCCACAATGTTGACACCATTTGAGAAAACGAATTTATTTCTTAAAAATAGTAATATTGTTTTCGTTGAACTGAGAATCAAATCCTCGAACCCATACACAAAAGGATTGTGAATCCATAATTTTGGTTGTTCCCACAACACGTTGGCTCCGTTTGGAAAAGTAAAGTGCTTTTTTTCTAAATAAAATATGTTTGATTGACTGAACTGTATAACGAAACCGCAACTTTATGCACTGAAGGCTAATATGCACTAATAATTCTGAGTGCCGGAATTCAGTGGTTAGGTCTGTCAGCACGTGGGTTCCATCTGAAAGAATAAGTTGCCTTAAAAATAGATAAATATGTGGCACTTATAAGCCTCAAAGGATCCTTTGGCCGAGCTTCTTTTCCAGTACTGTTGCACATGTTAAATTTTGGACAGTATTAAGGTAGGAGTCCGGTGTGATGGGTTCAAAAAATCGATTTTTTTTTTTACATTTTTTCGGAAGAAAACATCTTAAAAATATACTCTAAAAACTTCAGACAGAAATTTTGAATATTTTTAAAGTTTTGTTTTTGTTTTTTTTTTTATGTATACCGACTTCGGAAGGCTGTGTGCTTCTCCGAACCAACTCATCTTTTTTTCGAGGACTCCACTCTGACGTCAAAAATTAAAGACAAATTAATGTAAAATTAACTTAAAAAAATTTGTTAAGTTTACTAGAAAACACCAATAAAAACATGTAAAAATTTTAAAACGATCGCATTTTATTTTCTTGTTAAAAAAAATTCATGAAAAAACGTCGAAATTTCAGTCGTCACATCGGACTACCAACCTTAAAAGGGATCTACTTATATTAGCCGGTTCCGAACGATAGAACCCTTATAACATCCTTTTTCTGAGCTTGGTCACAGAGTTCTTTTAGAGCGTTTTTCCGTGGTATATTATTACTGCCGAAAGATGTTCCAATTGCTTGAAGACAGGACATCAAATTTGTCCTGTTTTAGCTGGTGATTGAACCCACGACCTACAGATCATATGACGAACGCACTAACCACTGAGCTATGGCACCCAACCATAAGTTTCCAAAAAAAAAAAAAAACAGTTGTTGGGTTTCGTCGAACTGGGAAACGAATCTGCGACTCTGTGCAGCAAAAGATAATGCAGTTACAATTCTGGATGTCACAACTCGGTGAGTTAGGTTTGCCAAAATGTGTCTCACCGTCAATAAGAAGAAATTATGTTGGGTTGGCTGAACTCCAAGAAGCAAAGCCGCAACCTTATGCACCAAAGATTAATGCATTAACAATTTTTAATGCTGCTACTCAGTGGTTAAGTTTGGCAACCCAAGAGCTCCGCCTTTCTTCCGACAAAACATAATGTTGGGCTGTCTGAACTGAGAATCGAACCCTCGACCTGAGAAACGAAGCATAATGAATCCAGAAAGCTGGTTGCCATAAGTCAGTGCTTACTTTGACCACCATATGGGTGCCGATTTTGTTGGTTCGGCCGAACTGGAGATCCAACCACCAACCCTACGCATTAAATGCGAATGAACAGACAACTCAGTGGTTGGTCTTGCCATCGCAATGGCATCATTTGAAAGAATCAAAATATGTTCCTTCTGAAAAAAATGATGTTGATTTAGTCAAACTGAAACTTGTTGGCCAGTTAAAATGTTAGGTCATACTATAAATTCTATTTGCGTTTAAACATCATTTTGTGAACATTTACTCAGTTGAATTTTGACTGGATCTGCAGTATTCAAACAATTCATATCCCTTTCATTTCACTTCAAGTACAACAGTAAGTCATACACAACCGTTTTTGACAGCTGTTTCAGATTCTTAATTCAAAGTTCGAAATGAAAAATGATCTACAAACAAGCAGTATGGGACAAAAATTACAAATTTTTAAATTCGAAAATATTTTGACACATTTTTGCTATCCTCTTTAAAAATACTTATATTAATATAACAGCTTTAAATCACATGTAGGAGTTGTAGCACTTGTAGGAGTTCATATATATATATAAAATATACATATAAAATTTTATTAAGCACACACACTCACACACTGTATACAAT